>CM036552.1:12170845-14820845 GCA_020745685.1 Tautogolabrus adspersus
TGATCTTTTTTCACTGTTGTGTAAAGCAGAGAGAAAGTGCTCCCTAAATGTGAGATTACCTCAGGTATTCTATTAAGGCTAAGCATGTGCCCAATAGATCCTGTTTTGTCCTGTGTTTTATAATCCATTGCCACTGCTTCTGATCAGGCTTTGTCACACTCATTTCACAAAGTCCTTTTAACTCCTACCGGAATTCACACCAGCCATTGCTATTTTAGACATTTATTTTACCTAAGAAAAGATACTTCACCATGATACCCAAAAAAGAACATATTGTAAACAACACCATTCTTATAGGGTGTGCTATAGTTTAAAGCTGGATGGCTGGGTGATTGAGAGAACTTCCCATCAGAGGACAGATACGTTCATTTGATAGAGAGCTCTGCATCCCTCTAATGGCACAGATTAGAGGCTGATCAGATTAGGATGCTCCTCTCGTGCCACGCTTTTTATTTTTAGAAACCTGAGACACCGTGGGGACACATAAAGACTTTTTCAATCACTGCAGATCTCCAAATAAATGAACTCATTTTCATGACAAATGGTTGCTTTGAATGCCTAATGTTTATTTTTAGAGGCTTGTCATGAAGCCGTTTTGGCTGATGTTCTGTGATTGTGTCATGTGTTTTATTTTCTTCCCTGCTGACCAGAATAGAAATGAACTAATCTCTCCTCCTCCTCTTCTTCTCTCTGTTTCTTGGCTGTTGTAGAACTGTAGCTCTCATGTCAGGAGAGCTGTGGTCACCTGCTTCTCGGCCGGCTGCTGTGGGCGCCATGGCAACAGGCCTGTCCGCTACTGCAAGCGTTGCCATGTCAACCACCACAGCAGTGAGGTGGGGGCTGCGTCGGAGACCCATCTGTACCAGACCTCGCCCCCTCCCATCAACACACGGGAGTGTGGAGCGGAGGAGCTGGTGTGCACTGTAGAAGCTGTTATAAGGTGCATTCAGCATGTTTACACTGACAGATTACAGACACAGTTAAAGTAAATATAAATATTGTAAACGTATGTATATTTGTAGCAATTCTGTATGCAATCAGACTTTTGATATTATTGATTTAATGTTTGGTCTGTTTTTTTTCTCCTTCTTTGTCTCATTAATATGTCTCCTTTCTGCCTCTGTGAATCCTCATGTCCCCCTTGTATCCTCCTCTCTTCTATCCAGCCTTCTCAAAGAAGCAGAAATACATGCAGAACAGCGTGAGTTCGAGATGAACAGGCGCCGTCAGATGGGCCTCTCTGCCTCCCACCACTCTCTGGACAACATTGAGTTCGACAACAAGGATGACGACCAGCACGACCAGCGTCTCCTCAGCCAGTTTGGCATCTGGTTCCTGGTGTGTAATCAAAGGCCATTGTTGTTTCTGTCAATAAAAAGGAATTGATAACAATGTGTACACTACATGGCTTCTTATCACTAATTTCATGGTTACCTATAGCTGATTGGTTAACTTTTTCTGCAGGTGAGCCTGTGCACACCCAACGAGAACACACCCACAGAGAGTCTGGCTCGGCTGGTCAGCATGGTGTTCCAGTGGTTTCACTCCACCGCATACATGATGGATGACGAGGTTGGAAGTCTAGTCGAAAAGCTGAAGCCTCAGTTTGTAACCAAGTGGCTGAAGACAGTGTGTGAAGTGCGATTTGACGTCATGGTCATGTGTCTGCTGCCCAAGCCTGTTGAGTTTGCACGGGTAAGACCAAACCCCGGAATGTGTAAATATACAATACGGAGAAGGATTTGTAGGAAATGCAAAGGGAATTGGGTTATATAAAACAAAATAATATAAGGCAAGTGTTTCAAATTATTTTTGCTTAGCCAGTCTGTGAACACTTTTCCCCAGGTGGGAGGATACTGGGACAAGTCGTGTAGCACAGTGACCCAGCTAAAGGAAGGCCTGAACAGGATCCTCTGTCTGATACCATACAATGTCATCAGTCAACCACTGTGGGAGTGTTTCATGCCTGAGTGGTTGGAGGCCATCCGCACCGAGGTGCCCGATAATCAACTAAAAGAGTTCCGGGAAGTTCTAAGGTACATCCACTACCTCAAAGTTTGCGTTTAATACTTAATATTCCTGTGATAAAGATATTTGTTAATTTATATAAGCGAGGCTGAGGGCATAAAATATGTTATTATAAGTTACCTGTATTTGTGATTTTTCTACTGTACACTCAGTATTAGTAAAAGAAGGCATTGTTCCAATAATATTTTTAACTCAGATATACTGTAGCAGCCAGACAGTGTGGTTTAAAGCCAAACCTTTTTTGCCCCAATAGTATATAACGCATGTAATTAGCCTTTGACGCATGGAATAATCTCAGACTTAAGAGTTGGAGGTATTTTGAGCTAAGGTGTATCATAAGTTAGAGCTAAGTCAAAAACACTTGAACTACTTAAATAATCAGTTTGACATTTTGGGAAAAAGCTGATTTTCTTTCTTGCAAAAAGTGACATGAGAGGGAAACCAGCCATATTTAGCATGTGCACAAACTGGAAAACAAAAGGGATGAGTTCTGGCTTAGTTTTCAAGTTCTGTGGGGAGTTTGCCAACAAAAAATGAACAGACTACAGAAAATCACTGCATCTGGCTAATCAGCTGCTTGTCAAGAAATATTTAAATCTCCTTGTAACAATTCAAGCGTTTATCTTAAGTTTCTACGTGTAGACTGTCTAAATACCGGTAAACAAACTACATTTTGTTAATGACTAACATTAGGATATATAATTTATTGAAAACCAGGCTAGTTGATTCCCTTGCTTACAGTTGTTATACTAGGTTGACTGCCTCATAGTTCCAGCTTCATACTTAATGTGGTAATAACCTTATCCTCTTGGTTTCGCTTTAAAGCATATTTCCCAAACTGATGAACTATGTCTTAAACTATACTCGACTTTGGTCAGGTCAAAGCATTTAAATTATTTGGGTAAACCTACCAAATTTAGAAGAAAATGACAAATGTGTTACGTACAGAAAATGAAACAACCAGACACATAAAATAAAATTGCATCATCAACTAACAGGAGTAAACTGAACATGATGTGATTGTGTCTTTCCTTCTGCTTGCAGTAAGATGTTCGATATTGAGCTCTGCCCCCTTCCCTTCTCCATGGAGGAAATGTTCGGCTTCATCAGCTGCAGGTTCTCCGGCTACCCAGCCTCTGTGCAGGAGCAGGCTCTGCTGTGGCTGCATGTAAGCACTCACACATGCACACTCACGCTGTTTTGTTGTTCAGTTGACATCCTGCGGTTCTGTCCACAGTGCGTGTGAATTGAACAGGTTGTCATGCAGTCTGAGTCTGAGCAGGGGCCCTGCTGAATACAGATCTGGGTCACAGAATGAGAGTGAGAGATAGGAGGGATTTAGACTTTCCTTCCATATGCACTCACAGCTTGTGGCCCTGTATCCATGAATTCCAAGTTTTCTATTTAAAGTAAGATCAGAAGATTGCATTAATTTACAATAACCAAAAAGGTCACATTTACATCCAACAGAGAGGAGGTGGCCAGTTTGACTCTGTACATCTTCCTCTTTTTCTTCAAGTTTTTGTCAGTTTAAAAGCATTAAATAAAAGCAGTAAATAATTAGGCTTTTTTCACTACTTCTCTTCTCAGATGATTTCTGATGAAAAAAGGTCCCCTCCTTTTCAAATGCTTTGAGCAGCTAGAACAAAATGTAATTCCTCCATATTTAATAAAGAAAATGTGCAGACTTTAAGAAGTTGAAATAGAACAAAAACTATCTTAATGGCAAGTAGAGAAACAGTTTTGATTATTGTGAACTGATCCTTTGTGTTTCTTGTTTTAACTTAGGTGCTGTCAGAGTTGGACATTGTGGTGCCTCTTCAGCTGCTGATTGGGATGTTCTCTGATGGAGTAAACTCATTGAAGGAGCTGGCCAATCAAAGGAAGGCACGCGCCTCTGATCTGTCCGGCAACATGGGGACTCGCAGGGTGAGGGACACAGCAGTGCAAAGGCCCCTCCAACCCTCAATAATAGAAGATACTGGGGCGCCGGTAGCCTAGTGGTTAGTGCATGTGCCCAATGTACGGAGGCTATAGTCCTCCAAGCAGGCAGCTTGGACAGAAGGGTTCAAATCTGACCTGTGGCTCCTTTCCTGAATGAGATACCCCACTCTCCCTCTGCCCGATTTCTGACTCTATCAATTGTCTTATCTCTGAATGAAGGCATAAAAATACCCAAAATAAACCTAAAAAATAATAAATAACAAAATAGAAGATATTGTCGCTAAAATCATTTTTTTCTCAAGTTGTCAAAACAGTTAAAAGCAAGTTTTTAGTATCAAGATGTCCACATTTCTACTCTTCTTGGTCTCTTTTTTCTACTATTAATTGGCATATACTTTATGTTGCTATAGTAACTACCAATTTCTAAACATAGCTTAAAAGGTTTAAGGAACTTGACTGTGATGTAGATTTCTCAAAGAATTGAATGTGCCATTATAACTGGCAGTAACAGCGGAGCATTGGATATTAAAAGACTGCCAGAAGCTTAAACAGCTTATGTTTGAAGGGATTTTACTGTATATAATGAAGTCTTTTTTTTTTTCTTGTAGGTGAGTGTGGTGTCTGATCCAGGTCGCCGCGGGCAGCACAACACCCTCAGTCCCTTCCCGAGCCCCTTCAGAAGCCCGTTCCGCAGCCCCCTGCGCTGTAGTCCCTTTAAAAACCTTGGTCATGCTGCTGGACATTGTGCTCTGGATTTGGACTGTGATGATGATGACATGAACCTTGGCTGCTTCATTCTCATGTTTGACCTCGTCCTAAAGCAGGTGACTCAGAAATTCATGAAAAATTGCTTAAATGTTCACATTTAAATTCTAACAGGATCATTTTAACTCAAAGGTTGAGATATTGCTGCAATATTCTTTAATCCCCCCCCCCCTATTTTATACAAACCTTTTGTCACTAACTGTATGCAAAGGATACAATGAATTATACACAATATGCAACACAGGTTAAAGACAAGTTTTGTTCTATCTCATTCATAACAAAAACAAAAACAAAAACTCTCAAAGGGGCTCTTGAGATTTGTGCACCGTGCTCCACTTTTTGTTAACCTGTTTTAACGTGCCTCCCCTGTGCTGCCCCAGATGGAGCTCCAGGACGATGGTGTGATGCTGGGTCTAGACAGCAGCCTTGGGAAGGATATCGTGGGCATCATCAACAACGTCTTCCAGGCTCCATGGGGTGGCTCGCACACCTGCCAGAAGGATGAGAAGGCCCTTGAGTGCTGCCTGTGCCAATCCAGCATCCTATGCTACCAGCTGGGCTGTGAGCTCCTGGAGAGGCTCACCCCCCGGGAAGAGATACGCCTTGTGGTAAGACACACAGCATGATTTTTTATACGCAAAATACAAAAAGCAGATGCATGAAGCAGGTAAGTCTTTGGAATGAATGGCATGTAGTCCCCATGACCCAAATCAAAAACACCTCAGTGTAAGTTCTAAAATTTCTTGACCAATTAATATTTGAAACATATTAAGAATACATTCTGAGAGTGTCTGATTTCCTCTACAGGAACCTACAGATTGTTTGGAGGAAACCTTGCTCTTCTCTCAGCCAGATTTCTCCCTCGGCACTGAGAATGGAAGTGAGGAGGGAGACAACCCAAGCAGTGCGCCCACTGACCACCCCAACAACCAATCTCCTGATGATGCATGTGTGTATCAGCACTACACCATGGTGTTAGAAAAAAATGTTCATTATCATTTTCAGCCAAAACTGAATATGATTTTCATCCCTAAAGAACTAGATCAACATCTTTGGACATAAGATGTCCAAATGTCTTAGCGAGGCTATGCAGTTAGCTTAACATTCATATTTTGGGCTTTGTCTTTTTGTTAAAAGAAATAGCTTGTCATCTTTTTAAAGAAAAATGCATTTATACTTACTTATAATATTTACCTGACTCATGTTAGTATGGTAAACATGATGCCACAGCTCGTCAAAAGTTAGATGAGCTTAACATGATTACTGGAGCTATAACAACATGTCAGCTTCCCTCCAACTGTAGAAAACAAACAAAAACATTTAAAAAATGATGCCTAAAAAACTATATCTCTCACAAAGGAACATATTTAATCTTGTTTGTTTAATCCAATCACCACTTAAGGTAAAAAAAAACAAAAAAAAAACACTGAAGGTTTCATAAGCAAAATCTTGATGCCAAGCTAATCTAACTTTCAGAAGTAATATTATGAATCGTGTTTCATTCTCATCCTTCAACCATGTCTGTCACGATCTTCTTTATTCCAGCCATGAAGAATAACTCTGATAAAAAGTTCTCCTACCAGCAGCTCCCCGTGTCTTTGAAGCTCATTTACACAATTCTGCAGGTACTCGTTCTGAACAAGTGAATATTAAAGTCGAGCCATTCCAAAATGTTTTATGTAGTTTATTTAAGTGGACATAATAGTCACACATCTCTTCTGTGTCAAGGAAATGTCCAAGTTTGAGGAGCCGGACATCTTATTCAACATGCTGAACTGTCTGAAGATCCTGTGTCTCCATGGAGAGTGTTTGTATCTCGCTCGCAAAGATCACCCACAGTTTCTGGCCTACATCCAGGAAAAGATGCTCATTCCAAGGTATTTGTTAACTGCTCTCTGACATAGAACGTTGCATAATTGTGATATCCAAAAAACAGTCGACAGCCGTTTGTTTTTGTGTCTGATTCTGTGTCTGCGTTTCAGTCTTTGGTCCATGTTAAAGTCGGAGTTTTGTCAGCTGGCCTCTCTGGCTGTGCCTCAGCTTCTACACGCACTCTCTCTGTCACATGGGGCGGACATCTTCTGGAACCTCATCAACACAAACTTCAACAGCAAAGACTGGAAAATACGATTTGAAGCAGGTGAGAGATAGACTGATGGTGTGAAATAATACAAAGGATTACAGTTACAGGCTACTACAATCATTTTACCAATCCATCAGTTGTATTTAATGACTCATTCTTTTAGTAAAATGGTTGTGACTGTATGAATGACATGTACAATAGACCTCCAGTCTGCTGATATAATATCCACCTAAACCAACGCTTGCACACAACTCCCTCTTCTGTTGTCATGGTTACCTTTTGCTCAGACAGGCGGAAAAGAGGAATTGTGGGATTAATCATGTTTTTCTCGCCTTGTGATTGGCAGAGAGTAGCTGTATGACCTTGAGACAGAGGCAGAGGACAGGGTTCGGACTAAATATATACAGTAGATAATGGAAAATTGTGAGGGACAAATAAATTGGCTTTAGTGACAAACAAACAGTAAATGTTTCTCTAATGGTGTAAAATTATTAGCATACAGTGCACTGCATAATGCATACTAATGACCAAGAATACGCTTTTCCACATTGGAAGATGACACATCATAGGTTACATCATGACTAGGCTCTAATGAGGTTCATAACACATTTTATAATACCCTTTTATAAGTAGCACTGAAACAAAAAATGTAAAATTCTGGACATGAATCATAAAAACATTTAAAGAATATATTTAAATGGAGCCAACACGCAATGTGCTTTTGTTCTTTAGAGTCTCTTAACTCCACAATGACACCTAGTGGTGAACACGGTGTGTTAGTCATCAGCCCGGAGTGGATGAGTTTATGGATTTCAGAATAAAGTAACTATTTTTAGATTTAAATCAGATTTTTTTTAAAGGCCAACAGTTTCTTCAAGTATCTCTATTTCTAAAATGAAAGCATTCTAATTTTGTACACAAAGGAAATTTGGGACGTTGTCTTTGAACACATTGACAAGCCCTACATTCAAGAATATAAGCTTGGTTTCCTTCTTTAACTGTATTATCAGTGTCTCTCTTTCACTCCCTACTTTCATAAAACCTTCCAGTGGAAAAGGTAGCGGTGCTGTGTCGGTTTTTGGACATCGGTGCAGTGACGAAGAACCACCTGCTGAAGTATTCTCTCGCCCACGCTTTCTGCTGCTTCCTGGCGTCTGTGGAGGACGTTAACCCAGCTGTGGCCACTCGGGCCAGACTGCTGCTGGACACCATCAAGAGGCCAGCCCTACAGGTGAGCTCATCACTGTCACATCAGTCAAACAGAAAGGGAGAAATTCTCCTAAAGAGGGAATTTTGAGCAGTTTTGGGCAATTTTATGAATCCACTGATAAGCATCAGACTTTTCAACTGGATTGATCAATAAATGAAACACTTAAGGTTGAATATTTTTTTCAAAGCATAAACAGATTGATAATTTAAATTAATCTTTGTTTCCTCCATTAGAGGATATTTGTTCCTGAAGTCTGTAAAAACATAATAACAATGAAAAAACATAAATCAAACCAACATACAAATAAGATTTGATTTTGTATACACTCATGTGGTCAAGTGTCTGCGTATCCATGTCCTGCTTTGACACTTTACATATCCTGACATATCCACATACTGTATCCTTTATGTAATAGTATTTACAGAGCCCGGCTGAAGCTATGTGTCTGTGTGGTTTATTGTTTTCCAGGGGTTGTGCCTTTGCCTGGATTTCCAGTTTGACACTGTAGTGAGGGATCGTCCCATCATCCTCAGCAAACTTCTGCTGCTTCACTTCCTTAAAAAAGACATTCCTGCCCTGAGCTGGGAGTTCTTTGTCAACCGCTTCGAAACGTTATCTCTGGAGGCTCAGCTGCACCTAGACTGCAACAAGGAGTTCCCTTTTCCCACAAGTACATTACTTCTATCTCTCCATTCACACTCTTTGAACCTGCATGCTGTTTGACATCATGTTTAATGTAATTGAAATATTCTGGCTATATAAAGCTCAAAATTCAGGTTATTACCTTTCTTTTGACAGCAATCACAGCCGTACGAACCAATGTAGCAAACCTCAGTGATGCTGCGATGTGGAAGATAAGAAGGGCCCGTTTTGCGAGGAATCGGCAGAAGAGCGTGCGTTCCCTCCGTGACAGTGTGAAGGGAGCCCCGACTGAGTCTAAAAGAGCATTTTCACTCCCCGAATCACTGAGCAACCGAATTCGTGAGTAGAACAGATCAGCCAGTGTGTCCGTCTATTTATTAAAATCTGAACCTGTGTCGTTTTCACTCATTCTGTAGTCTAACAGTGATTGCAAATACCTGCAGAGACTTTGGTTTACCTCCATTCCTATGTGTATTAACACGTGCCACTGTCAGCATAGTCCTAATGTGGTGACCAATGCTCATTTTCTCTTCCCATCATTAGAAACCAAATGCTCTTTTATTTGCAAATACTATTTAACCCTAGTGCGGTCCCTTTTCCCCAATGTTTCTCTCCTTACTTGTTTGTTCTCAACTTTCATCTCACTGTAACGTCCGGGACGCTTTGTTTGAATTTCTGGGAGATCAAATGTGTTGTTTTTTTTGTTTTTTTGTTCAAGTTGACCTTATTTTTAAAAGCCTATGGATTTCATAGTGTTATGAGGCCATAACGGTCAGTTCCTTTGTGGTTGTGTGTTTGTGTTAGCACTTGTTGGATGACAATGAAACTCACACACATGTCCTGGACTATTCCCCCTGTATATTCTCTAAATTGTGTTCTTCATATGTGGTTTTTAGCTTTGAGGCTTACAAGGCAAGAGCACTCTGCCCCGACACTGGGAGATATGATAGAGAAAGTCCTGCCAGGTAAATAACCATTAAATCTGAACCATACAATATTGTTCTTCATAATCTCATCATATAGGAGAAAAAGTAGATTACCGTTAAGCTACTTTAAAAAAGCAGTGATCATTTTTGCCATCCTGACTCAGGCTTGCGCTTTTTTTTTGACACAGGAGAGATTGAAATGCAACATTATTGCTCAGTTAGATAGACATGTTTTGTGTTTACTCCATTTTCCATACCATATTGCACTGATGTATTTGTATTGCATGTTGATTCCTCCACCTCTCCTTACAGAGAAGTGGACAAGTTGACTCCCCCTACCTCTGTGCTGTAACCCTCATCCCCCTGTTCCTGCGCCCTACCCTCTTCCCATCTCCTCCTCTGTCCGCAACATGTTTCCTCCCGCCTTCTAACCCTGACACTTCAGCCCCTCTTTCAGGCCAAACCCCATCTCCTGAGGACGACACAGTTATTAGAGACCTGCTTCCCGAGGACGCCGGCATTGACCATCAAACTGTGCACCAGCTCATCATGGTGCTAATGAAATTCATGGCCAAAGACAAGAGCAGTGCTGAGGCAGACATCGGCAGCGCCAAAGCTTTCAACACAGTGAAGCGTCATCTGTATGTGCTGCTGGGATATGACCAACAGGAGGGCTGCTTTATGATCGCACCTCAGAAGATGCGCACCTCCACCTGCTTTAACGGCTTCATCGCTGGCATTGCACAAGTAACTGAAATATAATGTATTATCTGCTTATTATTTTCGGTACTTCCAAGTTGCATGTAGAAAGTAAAAAAACAAAACAAGATAAAATAGGTTTAACTGGCATTTCTTTCAGGTAATGGATTACAATATAAGTTTGGGGAAGCAGCTGCTCCCTCTAGTGGTCCAGGTGTTGAAGTACTGCACCTGTCCTCAGCTGAGACACTACTTCCAGCAGCCTCCTCGATGCTCTCTTTGGGCCCTGAAGCCGCACATCAGACAGATGTGGCTCAAAGCTCTGCTGGTTATCCTCTATAAGGTACTCTTTGTGTAAATAGAGTGGAATGAATGGATAAATAGTCATTCAGTGTCTTAGATAAAATGTTAGTCCACCCCGGTACACATTTTCTTAATTTTTATGATGTACCAAATAAATTACAAAGGGTCTGAAATGAATACAGCATGACCTTGTTATATTTTTCCATGCACCACAGTACCCGTACAGAGACATGGATGGCAGTAAAGTGGTTCTCCATTTGATCCACATTACCATCAACACTTTGAATGCCCAGTATCACAGCTGTCGTCCACACACTACAGCCGGACCGCTCTACAGTGACAACTCCAACATGAGCCGTTACAGCGAGAAAGAAAAAGGTAAAGCAGAATAAAGAATAATGTTTATCTCAACAGTAGCAAGCTAAACAGGTGTGTACCAATAATGATTATTTGTTTGGACATAGCATGTGGCTATAATGGAGCCTAAGACCTTTGCTTAATGACTTTATGATATGTATTTACATTTTAAAAAATAATTCAATAAAAAATTAAGCTCTTCCCCATTAATGTCTCTCCTACAGTGCATCTATTTGCCACTTAAATGCAGTTCTGATGTCAATTGTTTTCTCTATCTCAGAAGAGGACAGTGTATTTGATGAGTCAGACGTCCACGACACGCCAACTGGAGCTGCTAACAAGGAGTCTCAGACCTTCTTTGCCCGTCTGAAGAGGATTGGGGGCAGCAAGTCTGTGAAGTATCAGCCGGTGGAGCTAAATGCCAAGAAAAGTAAGAAGCAGAGGCTTTCAAATTTAAGTGTAGTATCAATTTTAATCTTTTTTTTCTTTCGAGGTTGCAGGAGGCTTGTAGATAAAAAGTCATTTTTTCCTCCTTGTATCAGGTGAAATTGAGCTTTCAGAGTACCGTGAAGCCAGCGCCCTTCAGGACAGCATCCTGCACTGTGTGAGGGAAGAGAGCACTAGAAAGAAGCGCCTGCAGGCCATGCACAAGCAGAAATCTCTGGACATTTCAAACACGGACTCCATCCTCTTCAATCTGGACGAACATCGACGTAAATCCTGCATCGATCGCTGTGACCTGCAGGCGCCCCCTGTGATCCTGCCCCCCTCTTCAGCCATGTCCCACAGCAGGCGTCACGGCAAGGGATCGTCTGGCGGCTCTTCTGTTTGGGTGGAGGGCCTTGATGCTGTAGATCGGCGAGGCTCTCGAGGTGGACAGTCGGACATCTCAAAACCTGTCATCCCCGAAGTCCGCCTCAGCTGCATGGAGACATTTGAGGACAAGTTGGAACAGAGTTCGCTGGGAGGATCAGCTCAGGGAAAAGAAGATCAGGACCTTATCGATCTCTCCTCCGACTGCACCTCCATCCCTGAAAAACACTCCCTGCTCTCCATGTCTGATAGCGACTCTTTAGTATTTGAACCGCTGCCTCCTCTGAGGATCGTAGAGAGCGACGAGGAGTTTGACCTTAACACCATCATCGCCTCCAAATTCAACGGGAGTCCAAAGGTCTCTGCTTCTCCTGCAAGCAGCAACACTTTGCGGCTGTCTCCTGTGGTTCAGGTCAGTGTTGAGGACTGTTCCAGTGGCAAAAAGACCCCTGAACTTCCTGGCTCTGAGGAAAAAATGTCAAACCGTGTGACTCCCAGCACCTCTTTGGATCTTCCTGACCGTGTGGAAAATGTCTGTCATGAAAGCCCCATGACTCTGAAGCAGAAGAGAGACCTGCTGAGGAAGACCCAGCATGTACCTTACTCCTCTCTAGATGACATGCCCATTACCCTGGAGGATGTAAAGATCGGGGTGGGACCTGGAACATCTCCCTCTGGTAGAACCATCTTTTTAGACATCCCAGAGGACAACACAGAGCCTCTCTCCTCACCGGAAAAAAGCAAGAGCGTCAGCAATGATGAAGAAGAAGAGTATGGGGATGATGAGGACGATGACGACATGGGGGATGAAGTGGACAGTGATCCAAAACCTGACAATGATGGAGGGGAGGATAACGATGAGGCAGAGTTTAAAATCCAGATTGTTCCTCGACAACGGAAGCAGAGAAAGATAGCTGTCAGTGCCATCCAGAGGGAATATCTGGACATCACGTTCAATATGTTCGACAAGCTGGGCGGAGAGCAGACCACAGAGACAGGTAAGGAGAATAGATCCAACTGCTAGGAGATGTCAAAGAGTTGAGGTTATTTCTGTGCATTTGAAGAAAGCAAGATAATCATCTTTTGACCAGTGTGGTTGAAAGTGTGTCATTTTTAATTTCAGATAAGATCAGCTAAGATAAGACAGACTTTAATTTGGGTCACGTTACCACCTTGCTGGAGTGTTTATTCTTGGTTCCAGGCATTCACTGGTTTTCATCTATGTGCAATAAAAAAATGCAATGGCAGATGCCAAAAACTAAGCATATCTCTTACAAAAAAAAAGTCACTGACCCCACCTAAGTTTACAGATCCCGATGTTCTGCTGACTCTCTCTCTCACTGAGAACTTAAGTCTCAATGATTTTACATTTTGTCCATTCACCCCCAGAGTCCCTGTAGATTTGAGGATGTCTACCTCATTTAAAACTTTTAATACTTAAACAAACGTACTTTCAAACTCTTACAATATTTCAACTTTACACAAGTAGAAATGTTCATTTATGACATTTTTTAAGGCATTTTTATTGGTCGTCTTGATTGGTCCCTTCAAAAAAAAAAAAAAATCTCTTCTAATTTTCTTGTGAACCACATGGTTTTGCATGTTAACATATAACATGGGTTATATATAATAGAGTTTAAAGTTAGAATTACATACACATAAGCTGATATAGTGCAGCATTTTTTTAAGCAGCCTCACAAAGCCACATGTAATATTGGAATATTTTAATAATGAGTTCAAGCTAAATGTTCACTGTGATGGGTCAAAATTTAAACAAGTCATCACCATAGTTCACACCATATTCCAACTAAACTTTAGACCAATGGAAGCAAGGCATGCAGGGAAAATGATCTGAATGTAGTAAAGCACCGTGATTTGTTGTGAAGAAGATACATCTTTCGAACACACGTGCACAGGTTGGTTCAAGATTATAAGAGCACACACTCCAGCTAGAAGATGTGCTGTGATGTGTTTCTATGATGAACATCATCATAGAAACACATCACAGCACATCTCTATATGATGGTTTTTTTTTTTTACTTTTGAGATTTTTCTGTAACAATGAGGAGTTGAGAAACTATGTCATTTGACTTGATAAAGAAGTAGAAGTTGAAGACAATAAAGTAACTTTATTTTCTTAAAGTGGTGGCAGAAAAAAAAAATCACTCACATAAGAACTCTTAATAAATTAGCATTTAATAATCTCAAATGAGCTCCAGATGGTATCAAAATAAGTGCTCATTACCTCTAAACCTCTATATCATTTTATATGAGTTTATTTTTTACTGGCATATTGAAGCTTATATAATCCTGCCCAAATGCCATGCCCATTATTTACCCTTACTGCCTTACAGATCACAAAGTTCTATCTACATTGGAAATGCCACGAGAATCTGCCTCAGCCCCAACACTTGAAGCTGCTATTCCTGAAACAAGCCACCGCTCTTCAGTGTCAAGTAGGATCCAAATACTTTACTTGTCAGTCTCTTTGGTTAATATTAGTACATTTAATTGTTGTGAATTATTTGTGAGGGCCTTTTTAATAAATAATCTTTTTAAATTTTTTATTTGCTGTCCAATACATTACCAATGGAAACTAAATAGAAGACCTGGAATCATGCGATAAAATCACATAATAAAACTTATAATAAAGGAGTTAAATTCATAATAAAATGTAAAAAATTGTATGTTTAAAAAATCATTAAATTAGTTTTTATTATTCGTCCAAAGACTGAGCTTGGTTGAAGTTTCTCTGTCTAATGACACTGAACATGTCTTTTAATATGTTTTTCAATTATTCCCATGGTACGACCACGTTCCCTTTTTGGCGTCTTTGTAGGTATTTGAACCTCTGTGTTGTTTTTGTCTCTCTGTAGCTCAGTACCGTCAGGTGAAGCGAGGCTCTCTGGGAGCTCTGACCATGAGTCAGCTGATGAAGAGACAGCTGGAGCATCAGTCCAGTGCACCACACAACATCAGCACCTGGGACACAGGTCAGTCACTTTACACTTTTCTTCTTTTTAATCCTAGAATACGTCCCTGAGGAGATTAATAGACACACTGTGTTAGCCAAAGATAAAAGATGATGATCAGCATGTAATAGCTGAATCTTTCTTAAAGCATACTCTTATTTTATCTTATCACTGTTCTGTTCTTCTGCAGGTCCTACAAAGACTAGTTTGCTCTCTGCACCGAGCACAGTCAGTATGTTCGTCCCTGCACCTGAAGAGTTCATTGATGAGCAGCCAACCACAATGTCTGATAGGTAAAGGAATCAGTCAACAGCGTTATGTCTTTAAAAGAATCATCTTGATTCTTAAAGTGTCCTGGTTTGCTGTTCTGTGATGTCCCAGGTGTCGTGACTGTGCAGCAGTGTTGGAGGAATATGACGAGGAGACTCTCGGCCTAGCGGTGGTCGTCCTCTCCATGTTCATCCACCTCAGCCCTGATTTGGCCGCTCCAATGCTCCTCGACATCATGCAGTCTGTGGGCAGGTACAGACTCTCCAGCGGACCACATCCACACAGCACTTCACCGTTAAATGAAGTTTCATAACTCCCCCTTAGAGCTCATGCATAATTCATCCCCTCGAGTCCTAATCCACTGCTTTAACTTCTTTCAGGTTGGCATCCAGTGCCAATTTTTCTGGACAAGCTGAGAGGTAGGAGACTTTAAAACCGTCACTGCTCACATATTCACTCTGCTTAAAGATGAGTTTAATATTAGATGTGAAGCGTGGCCGTTTGTCAAACTTCTTTTTCTTTTTGCAGTATGTTGATCCCTGGGAATGTGGCAGGTGTAGCCAAGCAGTTCCTCCGCTGTGTGTTTCACCAGCTGGCCCCTAATGGCATCTTACCCCAACTCTTCCAGAGCAACATCAAAGGTCTGCTCATTCTACTACTCCCACTGTCTGTTTGGACATAGTCACATAGAGACATAGTCTCACTAATATATTTGAACCTATAGTACATTCATATTATTTATCATGTTTCATATTATTAACATTGGTTTTTTTTCTATAATAGTAAAACCAGCTTAATAGATTTTAAAAATTGCAAAGAATGAATGAATGGAGCATTGCCCAAACTCATTAAAGTGTTTGTTTAAGGGGATTTTTTTGATACATAAGGACATAAATCACAAGATAATCTCGCAGGAACTCTCCTTTAAATATTTCAAATTTGTTTAAAGACACAACAAAGTCATGACGATCTTAAAACAAACTCTGACCAGTTTGTTGTCAGGTTTTTATTTGTTATCAGAGTAATATTTTAAAAGAAAGTTCCCTGAAGTTTTTCTTTGGATTGATATTAAGTGTTGCCACTGGTTAATCTTTTTTATTAAGCCTTGTATGTATTTCTCTCTTTCGTACAGATGGAAGTTTTCTGCGAACCCTCGCGTCCTCCCTGATAGATTTTAATGAGTTGAGCTCTGTTGCTGCACTCAACATGCTGCTGGAGGTGATATTCTATTTCATATAACTGTGCTGACTCTTTCCACCAGCAGGAGGAGCACTTGTCAAAGCAAAGGCCTTTGTGACTGCAGCTACATGCACAGCATAAGCCTTTTTAAAACAACAAATCACTTGAGCATGGAAGAAAACCGGCATCACTCTGCACCACTGTACCACTTTATTGTTGCTGTTAAGCTAAACAAATGACACAGATAAGACCCCCATGATGCATGAGCTCATTCGAGCAATCATCTGTGCTTCAGTGTCCTAAATCCTCAGCTTTCATCATGAGCATTGTGATTGATCAGGAAGGAATGATCAGTTAAATGGAAAAATCTTCGCTTATAGAATGTCATTATATAACCCTGTTATGGTTGTATGCCTCTGTGCCCTCCAGGGCCTGAACAACAAGAAGAGTCTGCCAGCAGGGGGCACAATGCTTCACTGCCTGGAAAACATTGCCACCTTCATGGAGGCTCTCCCCATGGACTCTCCTAGTAACCTGTGGACGACAATCTGCAACCAGTTCCAGACCTTCCTCACAAAGCTGCCCTCTGTGCTTCCTCTAAAGGTAGATATCAAATCTTCCAGTCACTTAGTCATGCTCTGATGTGGTTTAATGCGATTAAGTCCCAAGGAAAGAGCATCTTGCAGTGTCCTTGTCAGGCTCAATAGGACAAATTTAAAAAATGTAATACATTTGACTCTGACGCCTTTTGACCTTGAAGGTCAGATTCATTTACAATAATCTAATTTACAACACCAAATCCAGGAATAAGGGAATGCACCATGAAATCACTTTAAGCGTTGACATTTTTCAGTTTTTTCAATTTTTCTTGTTTTTAAATCTGTTTATGTCATTAGTGCCCCATGGATTCCAGCTTGAGGATTATCATTTGTCTGCTGAAAATCCCAACTACAAATGCAACCCGGGTAAGTTCAGAGAAACTTTTCATACTTAAAGTTCAAATTCTGTCCTTTAATATCCAACTTTTTCACTACTTTTCCATCCTTCAGAGCCTTCTGGAGCCGTCCTCCAAGCTGCTGAGCTTTGTCATCCAGTATGGCATGTTCAGTCTCTCCTACCTCGTAGAACTATGTGGACTGTGTTACAAAGCCTTCAATAAGGTACAGTTAAGCCTGCTTACATGACTTTTTCTCGTTTGTGGAAGAAAAACATGTGCTGACATTCAGTATTTATGCTGTCTCGAAAGAGTTAAACCTTTTAAACTAATCTGCGGCGTTAAAAAGCTCCTGTTCCCAGGCCTCTTGCTCATCACTCTTCTGGTGCTGAACCTACTCCCTGAGTCTCGAGCTGGCCAGAAATGTGGCCACGTGTCACACATGATTAAGTAGGCAATCAGCCAGTATTGATTAACATGATTAGTTGGTGTGCTAGGGGCTGAGGATGTATGGCGTGTTTCTGAGTGGCTGTCTCAGACAGAGATGGAGCCAGGCCTGTCTGCACTGTTGGGCCAGATGGATCCTTGGCCCTCCACCACTGTCAACGCTGCATGCTTTATGTCTCCTGCAGTATTGATTTCCTTCTCCTTCCTTAATTCCTCACCATATAATATCCACTTTTTCAAAAACCCGGACTCACTATGAGCTATTGCTTTTGGAACCTGTCCTGTGCAGTTGTTTTATGGAAAGGTGATGGAAGCACAGGCAGGATTTTATAAATCTTTGGAGGTCAGGTTTAAGGACACAAAGTCAGGTTTTCCAGTCTTGCCAAAGTTTGTCACAGCATGCACCATTTGTCATAGCTGCACTTCACTATTAGCTTGGCCCTCTAGCTTAGGGAGAGCTTATGATTTGCTATTTACCAAATGGATATGCTCCAATAAGTTTTAATCATGAGAGTGCCGCTACAGGTATGCGCATTAACAAGCCACACAGAGAGAAATGTGGGAAGCAGCTCTGCGTTGTACAAGCATGTGCCTAAGCCAAACATAAGCAAACATGACTGCATAAAGGAAAAGAAAGAAGCAAAGTGGAAGCCAGAAGATGACAGTGTGGTTTGTAAACAGGCAGCTGGGCTTTGTGTGGAGGGGATGAACAAAGAGAGCAGCCTGTCCTCAGGGAGGAAGAAGGCAGCCTGACAGCCTCATCTGAGCTGCCTGGGACTCAGGGAGGAGAGATCTGGACTGGCCTAAATCTACTCCTCAGCCTCTCCATTCTCTGTCTATTCTCTGTCTCCCTCCCTCCTCTCACTGCCTGTCCTTCCTCTTCTATTCAGACTACAGAGTTTTTGCTCCCCTTTGCAGCATGAGTAAGGAAGAGTGATAAAAGAAAAAAGCAGCCTTGCTGCATCAGTACATTTACTCCACTCTCTTTTCTCCTTTTTGCATCCAGGAGAGAGATAAGTTCTACATGTCCCGCATTGTGGTGTTAGAGCTTCTGCAAGCTCTCAAGTTCAAGTCCCCTCTGCCTGACACAAACTTGTTACTGCTGGTCCAGGTAAATATACCCTCTTAAATGCCCTTAACAAGAAAGCAAATAAATCACAGTGCTTCATTCTGAATAAATGCTAAAACCTACGGAATCTCTCAGTTTGTTTGTTCAGATATTGGTACACGGCTAGCAGAATCCACCATCATCCAAAAGCACATGATCGCCACACCGCCGGGGGTAAGGCTTTAGTTGTTTGTGTTCTTGGCTCTTATTAGAATTAGCCTCATAAAACAGCATGGGGCAAAATGAGACCCCGCTGTGAATCCTCCTAAAGGATAAACTGTTTTTGTTCCCCACAGTGCACAACAGCAGCCATGGAGTGCATGAGACAATACATAAGTGAACTTCTGGACTTTATTGCAGATATGCACACGCTAACCAAACTTAAAGTAAGTCTTGTTCTCTAATCTGAGTGCCAAAACTTGCTTATCTTATCATAAGCAGTCTTCCATATTTTATATTGTTCTGCTTCGTCTTTTGTGCCTTACTCTGCATAATTTATGCAGAGCCATATGAAAGCTTGCTGTCAGCCCCTGCATGAGGACACTTTCGGGGGCAACCTGAAAGTGGGCTTGGCACAAGTCGCCGCCATGGAGATCAGCAAAGGCAATCACCGCGATAACAAAGCTGTGGTCCGCTATCTTCCCTGGCTCTATCATCCGCCATCCACCATGCAACAAGGGTAAGAATGACAAAAAAATACAGGCACATATAAACCTGTTACCTTTTTTTTTAGTAATACCTAGGCTTTAATCAACAATATTTGGACAGCAGCAATTTACCTGTGACGTCAAGCTTGGGATAGGAAGCTGTTATGTTGTTTTAATGTCATACCTCTTGATTACAAGTTGTAAGATGGTACATTAAGGGTTCATGACAAATCATTATTTTTGCACCCTGTCTCAGCTACTAAAAAGACAAAGGATAGTGAAACTAAGGGGAGAAATCTAGCCATATTTTAAGTTATAACAAACTATTTGATTACCAGCTAGCTAAAGTCAGACAACAGCTGTTATTATAATTTAGCCACTAATAACTTAAGTTGCAGTTTTCCTGTAAGTGGCTGAAAGCTATCATTTGTGTTTTGTGGTGTTAAGTGACATGGTGAAAATGTTTAAATTCTTAGCTAATGTAATGCTAGCTAGGAATGTACTTTTAAGTGTTTTCATGGATGTATTTTAATGTTAGCATTAGCATTTGTTTTGTAGCTAATGTTTATTTTTCAAATGTGATGATTTCCCTTGAATTATGAACAGATCTGTTTCTGGATTTTCACTATACATTTTCATTTCAGTTGCTCATAAATAATTAAGGAGATGTAGTCAGACATCCTTCAATTAGTCAATCTACTACCTGGAATACAGTAGTACAACCTTATGTCAGTATTTGACCCTGAGCGTGTCATGCAAGGTAAAGATTTGGGAGACAACCATCCAATTCTGCCTTCAGCCAGATGTACTAAGACTAATGTGAAACTATTTTATATTCTTGTACTTAAGACATTTAAATACAACAAAATCTCTTTCTAGCCTGTGAATAGCTTTTTGTTTTTATTTTTCATTGACAGTATTGCGTGTTAAAAGCAGAAATCTTTAACCAAATGAGGAAATGTAACCTGGTTGAACCAACACACATTAGCATAATTTCTTGAACGTTGAATATTCAGTGAAACCCTTTAATGTATGTGAATATAACTGTTGGAAATAAATTGTGGGCTGTTTTGTAAACCAGTTTTTTTTCTCTGCAGGCCAAAAGAATTCATTGAGTGCGTGTCCCACATCCGTCAGCTGTCTTGGCTGCTTTTGGGCTCGCTGACACATTGTGCCCTGCACCAGGGCTCCACCGCCTGTATGCCGATCCCTCTAGATGCTGGCTCCCACATTGCAGATCATCTTATAGTCATTCTCATCGGTTTCCCTGAGCAGTCAAAGGTCTGGCAGAAACAAATCCTTCTAAATGACTCAACCCAGGTTTGGTTTTGTTAATATGACATGTAACCACCTGTTCTATTTTTTATGTCCCCCAGACATCGGTGCTGCACATGTGCTCTTTGTTCCACGCCTTCATGTTCGCCCAGCTGTGGACCATCTACTGTGAGCAGGCAGCTGCTGCTCCATCCCTGCTTAACCAAAACCAGACTGAGTTTTCCTCCAGTGCCATCCTCACTGGCCTGGAGTTCTGGAGTCGGGTTACACCCAGCATCCTTCAGCTCATGGCGCATAATAAAGTGGTGAGAGCTCTGCCTTAGCATTCTCCACCTGGGGTCTCATTATCATCATCTTTATTGATAGACTCAGGAGTACGTTAAAAACTAGCTTAGCTGTGGAAGTAAAAGGGGTTCGGAAGAGTGGAACGCTTGTTAATTTGTGAAATTATTTATTTTCTTCTCACAGATGGTAGAGATGGTGTGTCTTCACGTCATTAGTTTGATGGAAGCCCTGCAGGAGTGCAACTCAACCATCTTTGTCAAGGTTTGCTACATAGTATTTATCTTTATGGATTATACAGTATAAGATTAATTTAAAGATGGTTTTAGACATCTCCTTTTTTCCCCTATAGCTTATTCCAATGTGGTTACCCATGATTCAGTCAAACCTTAAGGTGGGGCTTTTAAAACCTTTGTCATTATACATACAGATTAAAAAAATGTAAATGGAGTCTTTCAATGATTTCAACCTCAATGTTTTCATCTTTCGTCTTCATCTTTGCTTCTTCAGCATCTGTCTGCAGGGTTGCAGTTGCGTCTCCAGGCCATCCAGAACCGCGTGAACCACCAGTGTCTGCAGGGCCAGACTTCAGGTACCCCTCCATTTGCTCTTCGCAAATGGCTGCAATGCACCCAGTTCAAGATGGCTCAGGTGGAGATCCAGTCATCTGAGGCCGCCTCGCAGTTCTACCCCATGTGACCTGCTCTGTTGGTCCAGTCGGGTCCTTAGACCTGCATGCATCCTCTCTGTTTTACCAAAAAAAAGAGACTCTTATTTAATCTGATACTGTGTGAAATACAATTTTCGGCACCTTTAGTATATTTATGCTAACTCTGTCACATTCATATTCTATCACTTTTTAAGTTGCTTGGTTGCAAGCTGGATAATAAAAGTACCAGTTTTTCTAAATGTTGAGAGACTCTTTGTCATTTCACATGAATTGCTGCCCCCTTCAAAAATTTAAATGTGACATTTACTACCCTTTGATGTGGAAAATGTCCAGTTTACCATAATGCAGGTGGCAGGAGTGATAAAATCAGCTCTGTTGTTTACCCTTCCAGACGAAAAAGCAAACCTCAGGTGTATCCGGGAAAATTACATGACATGCATTACTCAGCTCCCGTCTGAGATCCTTGTCAGACTGTCAGTCATGCTGCCTCCTGCCATCAGAGCTCCGATCGATCAGAGGCCAATCTGACTTGCAGCAGCAGCTTTGTAACTCGATAAGGTGGAGCCAGACATTGGAGGTAAACAAGACTATTTCGGTTGTACACTCCCGCCCCCCCAGCCCCAAAGTGGAAAGCCCCCCCCACCCATCCCAATCCCCTCGTCATTGGCAGCAGCGAAACAGATTGGCTCATGCATATACCAAGCAAATACAATTATCTTTGGCCTAATGTGGTTTGTTGTGATTAAGCATTGTTGTGAGGTCTAACCGCATTACCACGAAGCTCTTGTCTGAGAATAACAGATGACATGACAGCAGGGCCTGAGAGCCGAACAGCACATTAATCTTTGTTTTGATTCCTCGCTGCTGCAAGGATTTCATTATCAAGCTTTGGGATAAATAAGATATGATATAAATTTATTTAACAGAAATAAGCCCCAATTTTGTAAGTTGCATGTTATTTTTTACTTGACTTTTAGTCACTGCATGTTGAAGAGCACCCATGTTTGGAGGTGTGTGCCAAATGAGTCAGTCGTATAATGATATCACACAATGTGACTAATAAACACACACACACACACACACACACACACACACAGTTACGTACACAGTCCCACACACACTCCTGGTTGACCCCGAGCTAGCTGAATCAGGCTGCAGTGCCCCTTCTCATCAACCTCTAGTCCTGGCTCATCAAAGAGCCTATCTCCTGCTGTGTGCCTCTGTGCATTTAAGAGATGCTAGATACAGGTGTGTGTGTGTGTGTCCCAGCATGTGCATAGGTGTGTGTGTTTAATCAAGTCCCCCTTGCACTGGGGTTGCATCTGTCAGCCACTGCCACCGTTGTGATCGTTTGAACTTGCAGCCCTTTTTTCCGAAGAAGCCCTCTCTCATTAGCAGAAGCTTATGTAATCAGTGTCCCACAGGTATCCAGCACTTTCCCCGCCCTTGCCTGCCCCCCTGCTGCCTCCTGGAGGACCATATGGGAGCACTGACCTGATGAGCAGGCAGCTGGAGGTAGTGAGGGTAATTACAAAGGCCTCTCAGGCAGAGAGGGAGTGAGTGGGTCCTCGAAGATTGTGAAGGTCAGCTTTGAAAGGCCTGTGCCAGCTCTCTCTCTTTCACCTGTCATGCACCGGGTGTGTACATCGGTGACATTTTTTGATTAAAGAGCAGGTCAGGAGATGTAGTCCAACACAAGCTGTATTTTTCCTGTTGTTTCAAAAACCTACATTTTGAAAAATCTGTGAATCAGCGTCTTTGCTCGCTCTATGGAAATACCTTCTGAGAGGCTCATAAAGCTTGTTGACACAGTGACAATCCCTGGTCCCCCTGCCTAGTGCTGTCACATTGCTTTTATTACAGTGGGATCCACAGCGCTCTGGCTGGACAATACATGAATGTTTAAATTGCTCACATTGTCCATCGGCATTACCATCAAGCTGCACATCTAAAGAAGGGAAGGCACAGTCCTCTATGGTCACTCATTCACATTGTAATTCATTGACATTCCTCTTCAGTGCTCCTCTGCATCAGCCTTTACAGCACAGGTCTGTCCCTTTGGTTTGTTACACATCATTAACTGCAGTTGATGCAAATTAAGCAGCAATGGGAAAATCTCTATATGAGTCAATGTAAGCGTAGCCTCTTTAAAGAGGTGTTTGAACCCATTATCTTGTGTTAAATTTTATTAAAGAAACTTGTGTTCTTGCTGCAGCTGCAGAAACCCCTCACACACATCGGCGATTTGTTACTGACATTATTACAGATGGAGCCCAGAGCTTTCACAATATGCAACCTATAAGTTTTCCTTCTCCTTTCATTACACCCCATGGAGTGCAATACGCTTGATAATCGCACTTCATTAAAGATGCACTGTGTGAGACAGACTGATGAGAACATGTCCTCAGCAGGCAGGGGGGGACACGGCCAGCACGGCTCTGCCCAAGACAAGAACTGCACAGTGCAGACACAGGCTAAATATATCAGTCCCACTTTTATAACTTCCCTACATAACAGCAGATTTGTAATTGTACATTTCATCTCTTTAAACACAATAGACTGTAGCTCTGTTGTTCTGTACAGTTTTATTTACAACTGAAAAACTCAGCAATGAAGTCAACTTATGCACATCTTTCTATTTGTTTGGTATAATGCATAAATTGAGTTGTGTACTATCGATTGCCATATATACATTAATGGCTTGCTCCATCAACATGACAACATTGACATTATTCTAAATGGTAGCACATCGTTTAACTATGTATAAACATATGTTCTGTTACACTGTACATTAATTAACAGTCCAGAAGGCAGATCTTTAAATATCAATATTTACATTCATGCATCCTTCTCTCAAATAGGTAAATGGTGGGGTATACTTTTAGCTAATACCTGTGCATGTTTAGATGCAAGCATGTGTTTCCCCCCAAATCGCCACAGTTTAGCCAATATCTATACTTAACTGACAGCCACAGAGTACAGCCCAATCTCTTCGAGTACACTCATCTGCATGCACGCGCACCTACAGACAAGCAGACACACTCTCACATGCACACACAGACACACACAAAAATGTAATGTTAAAAAAAAAAGAAAAGAAGAAAAAAAAGCAGATCAGCTTTGAGTGATGCTCCAGTTCAGCTCAGTTGTGTTTTTTTCCAGAAGGGATGTGGAGGATGCCTGTGACAACACTGAGTCACACACACATCCCTGCTGAAGCCTTCCTCTGTGCAACTTGATCTCTGGCTATTGGCTAAGTCTCCCATCTATCATCAGTCATAAGGTCAGCCCTGGGCTCAAGTCCCCTGTTTCTATAGCAATGGGCTAAGCTTGCCTGACAAACTGAAAAATGAAGATTGTCAAATCCAAACAAAAACATGGCTGAAGGCATCTAGCTGAATCCAAGACTCTGGAATAACCAAATAAAAAATAGAAAAAGCAATTTAACTTATTTTTGAGGGTGGATCTTGGATTTAGTAGCAAAATTAAAACTGGCATATGATGCAGAGCATAGATAATGTCTGGAAAACACACATTAAGATAGAACATCATAGAAATCCCCTATGTTGTATCAGATGTCTAAGGGACATACTGTATGAGAGAAACACATCACACACCCAGAGACAATACATCCGATACCAAAACTCTTTGCAGAGCGAGCGTGTTTTCTCAACAGCATCTGGATGAACTGACAGAAGGTTTAAGCATCGGGACATCACAAATGAATTGTATGGTGTATAAATTATGTGGGGAAATCAGATGAATTTGAAGATTTGTAATGATGCATGAAACTTACAAGACAGTTATTTCCTTTTAAGTAGAAAAATAAATTCAAAGGTAGATAAGTAAATAAATAGAGAAAAAATAAATCGATGAATGACTGGAGTATATTACATCGAGATAAGCCTTGGTTGGCATTTTTGGCGTGGTTAAATAACCACAATGTACTGTGTCTATGTTGTTGCTCCTTTCCTCTTGAAATATGGATTTCTTTAAATTGCATAGTCAGATGAATCCAAATGTCAAAGCTTGGAGTGACAGTTAACACCATGCCTCTCACAAAGCATCTGTCTCAGAAAATGGAGAACAAAAGATGGACAGTGTGGGGATTGAAGTATAAAAAAGTTGCATTCTCTGTAAAAACTGCATGCACGTTATTTGTGTGTGATGGACTGTCCTGTGGGACTGCAGGGCGGCTGCTTTGTTCTGTTGCAGATGTCAACAGTGTGTGTGTGTGAGGTCTGGATCTGCGGCAGACTGGCAGACAGTCCCTCTCCAGCCAGCAGCCAACCAGCCTGTCAGCAACACTTGCTGTTACTAAGAGCATAATGTTCAGCCTGCTGGGCCACTTTCGGCACCATGGGGGCTTTGTGGATCTTTTCTCTCCGTCCGTTCTGCCTTGATTTTTTTTTATCCATTCCATCTTTAACAGCTTGTCTGGAGCTGAATGGTGTCTTCATGTCCGGGCAACATGCCAAGAAAAGAGGGACGGTTTACCTATTTGAAAACCTCAAGGATGAAACCCTGTTGCATTCTGGGTGAGGGGATTGTTGTAATCAGTAGAGGGTGAGAGATGTTATTGGTGATGTCACTTTCTGCTTCTGCTAGGAGACTATACCACAGTGTTGTTTGTACCCATGGCCTTCTTGTTACGGATGCTCATGGCATATTCCCCACGACTTGTCCCATTCTCTTCTTTCCGGAGTGGTTTCCTGCGAACAAACATTTTCAAAATGTGAGGACAGATTTCTTGAAAACAAAACAAACAAACAACAACAAAAACTGGTTTGATGCTAGCTAAAGGCCATGCCATTAAACAGAGTTTCGAGACTGTTAACCTTTAAGGCTGATTTGATTTCTCCTGCTGCTCTGGGTGGATGTGAAGGTCTCTGGGATCCTTTCTAATAAGCTCAATGTTCAAAGGTCACTTTTGCAAGAAGACAGGAGGGAAAGATACATTGCAACACAGGGGATAAGGCAATTACCTCTTCTGACTGCTAGATGCAATCTTCCCTCTAAGTAATGAGCCTGTGTGTGGCTGTCAAAACAACTTGGGAATAACATCGATACAGCCATATTCCCTCTCAACATTGGTTGGGCTGTAATGCTTATTTCTAAGAGTTCGTTCTGGTGCAAAATAAAGCTGCAACACATGATCCCCTGCCTGCTCCTGGCCTGTGAAGAGCAGTATCATTCAATGCAGCCCCTTTCATGCACTCCTCTGTGCCTTTGTGGTTATTATATTTGTCCAGTGTACTGTGGCTTCTGCACCGACCCCCTCAGCTGCTCTCTCCTGCTCTGGCTTATGTAACTCAGAGACAGATCTGAATACAGTTAGTACAGTCATTGTCCCACTCAACACTGTATATTGCCTTCATTGCCACTGAGGACCCTTGAGCGACATTTTAGTTCAGTGTCTTTTCTCCTCTTCTTTGAAAGCCCCAACCGGACCATAAAACTTTGACGAACAGTCATTCCAAGTCCAGCCTGGCAAAAATCTTTTCCCCTTCTCTAGCATTGTGCTGAGAGGGAATCCTTACAGGGTGAAATTAGGTCATATTACTTAAAAAAGTACTAATAAATGTATTATGCACTGGTCTGTTGAGACTGTGTCCAAGAGTTGAAGAAAAAAAATGTCATTACTATTTTGAAAGACTTTCTGGACTGCCCGTTTAAAAGATTTGAAAAAACAAAAAAACCCACCACATTTTTCCGACAAATTGAAAGTTATTCATTAGAAATACAACATGCATTTTTTTTCATTACATTGGATGTCTTGCTGATGACCAGTTGCATATGACATCTAGTGTTGAGTTCATTGACTGACTTCATGACCCTTTTATTTATTTTTTTGCTTCTTCACCCTCCATTTACCCACACCACAACACTTACAACAGGACTGAGAAGTATAATGTTTTCTAGTATCTTGAAAGGCCATATAACACTAAAGTCTGCACTGAATGCTCTTTTCTGAGAGTGTAGTAGTAGTTTATTTCGATACGAGTGTATGTGTAGGTTTGGTTGAGTGGGTGTGTGCATGTAGCGAATATTATTTTGTTTTACTAGACGCAGAGAAAATGTTGTTGTAGGCATTCTGTTCTATTTAAGCAAATGCCATGATAACATATATTTCTTCACTTCTTCACTTGCGGCCACTTTTAAAATTCAAAGTCTATCATACATTTTTTATGTTACATTTTTCTTGAATTTAAAGTAATTAAAATGAATGTGTTGGTGGTGGGTCGGATGTAATTGTTTAATTAGGATGGGTACTTTATGCACCTGCTCATTCCCCCCCTTGCTGTAAACTCAATCTGTCAGCTGTCTTTTTTCCGTCGCTCCTTTTGCTTAAGCCAATCTAATTTCTCCACACCTGTTAAACAAGCATCTTGTTGCTGTCAGGTTTATGAACGACTCCTGTCTCGCCTGTTTTTCAGCTGTCACTTCAACACTGTAAACCACCTCTGCCCCTCCGCCTCCTGAATTCATCAGAGCTCCACAGAAATCCTGGTCAGCTTAACTCCAACCAGTTTTCTGTTGAAAAATACCCCAGGAAAGCACTTCCATCTAAGGATTTTTCAAGGTCTATTAGGAGTTTCCACTCAATAAAAATAGAAATCATAATGGGATCTAAATATTAAACACTTTCTGTATGCCTTCTTTTTTAAATAAATGCTAGCAACACAGTGGTGATGGCAATTTAAGCCTGTTTATTAGACCCACTTATCTTAATATATTTCCACGATATTGGAGGTCCCCAGAGTAACTTTTAATGGAATATCTAAAACATTCAATAAAAAGAAAAAAATGAATTTGTGTTAAATGAACCCTCACTTTGTCTTTAGGTGCCAGGACAAAGTAAAAATTCAAGTTGTGCCACTGAGTCAATGAACAAATAGCTGCAAAGCTAAAGACTAGCTTACCATAAGTCTTAGCTGTACTGTATTAGCTTAACCTCATTAGCACAGACACAGTACCAATGCTAATCATTACACCAGCTTGTTCTCAGAGTTAGCATAAACAGTACGGGTATGTTAGCATATGAATGCTAGTATTAAGCTCAAAGCCTTCTTAGCACTTCTAAGCACCTCTTAAAGTTACAAAGATGCTAGCCTCATAAAATAATGATAAATTTATTTTTTTGTAAACATGACATACTGCATTTAATGTAAAGGGTTTAAGGCTGTTGTTGGAAGTGATAAGTTTCAAACAAAACATATGACTAAGACAGTGACTCAGACTTCCTGTGGGACTCAGTCAGCTGGTAGGGCTTGTATGGCGCAGGACACCAGGGATCCATGCTGGCCATGTAGGACAGATGCTGCTTACTGCGTCTCTGTGGTACCCAGGGGAAACCTAAAAAAGGAAACTGTCCAGCCTCAGGATGGGAACACATTCTGCTGCAGGGAGATGATTGGCCAATGCAGCTGCAGTTAGGGGATTTGGGATAGACCAAAGTTTTCTCAGAGGGACAGACAACATTGTTTACAGCCAGTCTGGGAATTCTCCTACTTGGAATATTGGGTCAGGGGGGTCAGTGGTCATTACGCAACATCTGAGCAGCTCACTAATGATTTATTTTGAATATATTTGACCAGTCAGTACTTCATCTGGTATGCTATAAAAAGCGATATGCCACTGGTGATCTACATGTATATCCTGCTGGAAGGGGTTTTGGCCCAGCTTTTTTCTCCCAGGTTGTAATCTTTCCTCAGACTGACCATGTCGCTTCAGGCCACTACACAGGGCAGAGCACTGGGGCCCCAAACCGACCTCGACCCAGGCCTTCAATAATAGATGCCATGCTGTTGACACATGGCAGGTGGCAACACAACACTTCACAGGTTAGATGAATATTTCATATTAAAGCTGTGCAATCACAGCGCACACTCCTGTTTGAAGTTTGGGGAATAGATCACGGTGAAATTGGGACATGTGTTGAGCTGTTTACAATTACTCCAGCCATCTGTAAATTAGAGTAACATGTTATGGTTAAAAGAAAAAGCATAAAAAAACAGACTGTAAAAATCTGTCACCAATGTTGATGGTGCTAATACAGTCATTTTAAAATAAAACAGTGGAGATTAATTATGTACTAGTAAATATTGGATTTTAAACCATTTTGCATGACAAATAATCCATATTAATGTTGCTCTAGTTTTTTTTTTTTTTTTTTTTTAATATGGTGTTGCCCTTGGACAGGACAGTACCAGCTGTGATGTATTATCTGTCTTTAGACAAGCCTCCCCAAGCGCTAAGTGATAGGGAGAAGCATCTAGCTTCATTAGTCAGTTGGTTAGAGTTTTGTTTGTTTTGGCTCCTTAAATGGCTGACAGCCCGGACTGCAGCATCATGTCTTTTGCTTTAGATGGCACAGCAACACTGAAACACAGCGTGTGTCTGAATCCTTTCCTTACTGCTTGCACACACCAGCCTCTCTGGTGCTGTGGACTCCGAATAGAAGTGTATGGAAGTCTTTTTTTTTGCTTTCCAGCCCCTTTGCGTCTGACAGATGACTGGCAGACACAGATTATAAAGAATAACAAAAGGCCAGGAGGGCTGGGACCCACAGCGTTAGCTCTTCTGCTGTCTGTGGCGCTCAGGCCTTGGCCTTCGGCCAGCTGATTTTCATTGGGAAAGCCCAGAGCACTGATGGGCTGGAAGGGCTAAATATAACTGGCTGTGTTTTTCTCACTGACAAACCCTCTCTCACATTGTTATTGACTAAGAGGCTCAATTACTGCCTTCTCTTGCTTTGCTGGATAACATTTATTTGTCCCTTTTTAAGCTGTGTTGTTTCCTCTCTTCCTCTCAGAAGCCATGAATGATAAGGGGAAATATATGAGAATTGTTAAAGGAATCGCATCTTCCTTGGAACCACTTTCCTATTGGCTGCTGACAAATGAATGTCTAACGGGGCCGGTCTGGCTGGACCTGTATGTCTGTCCCATCTCATTCGGAGTGGAGGGCAGCTTGGCATGGCACAAAGTCTGCAGTCTAGAGCCTACAGAGCTTCAGGACACGACCCGCTTGCATGTATAAAAGATGTGGCCTGTGACTGAATGACTGCGCAAATTAATTCATAAATAATGACTTGGGTTTGGGGCTAGAGCCCGTATTGCAACAACACTTTCTTACCACTGCTGCATTAAAAAAGGTGCCCCTTGGCTACACAGGGGGCTGGAGAATTGCCATAATGAATTCCTGAGCCAACCACCCATTACTTCCGCTGCCTGACTTTGCCTATTTGTTGTTTAAAGAAAGGAGAAATAGAGTTCTGCTGAGGAGAGCAAAAGCAAGCATGCAGGCTCAATATTGTCCCATAAAAATATGAAGGTCTGATACTAAATCATTTCAAATGCAACTAAATAAAACATAGAAATATCTCCCTTATCTAGCAAACAATTCTGTGGCAACACTCTCATGGGTGTGTGAGAGTCAATGTTTATGCCATATTTTATAGTCGGTAAATATGCCAGGAGGATGTATCCATGTATGTTAAGATGTTGTGTGTTTATGGGTGGGTGCACAACACTATTCTCTGCATGCCTCTCTGTGTGTGTGCTTTGCTTAGCATGATGTGGGAGTGTGTGTGTGTGTGTGTGTGTGTGTGTGTGTGTGTGTGTGTGTGTGTGTGTGTGTGTGTGTGTGTGTGTGTGTGTGTGTGTGTGTGTGTGTGTGTGTGTGTGTGTGTTTGCTAAATGTCTGCCAACATTAACGGTGATGTCAGAGTGCATGTGTGACACCGTGCGGCTTTAATGTCACACAGAGAATTGGGTCTGGGATGTGCTGCAGGCTAAAACCTCACGCATCCTTTTTCTCTAGTAAACCAAATGGGGAGAAACAGTTCCCGCTGCAACCCCAGTATCTTGGGATTCCTCTGCTCGCCTCTTTGCTTTCACTTTTATGAATCCAACTGCCGTTCTGGGAGGCTTTAGACACTTGTCAAAAAGCAAGGTCAATACACACCAACACAGTAAATTAATTTAGATTATAGGATGTTTATGTGTGACTGAGTGTAGTGGATCTTCTTTTGTGACATTTACAACCCTTTCCATTATCTAACCTCTGACCTCTGTGTGACCTAGCAGGGTGATGACGGGGTCATGGTAGCCTCCTGTGCCGATATACACGGGAAACCAGGAGACATAATTTAGTGTCCCATGGGTCAAATTACACATGATAAGTTGAGTAGCCTGTCCCCAACCCAACTGTACCCATTTGAAATTGTCACCACTTTACAATATTTCTAAGAAGCTTAGTGTAATGCTGCATGGACAGAACAGAGAAGAGAAAAGTGGCTTCCAACCTCTTGATGGCCTTGTAGCAGATGATGATGGCAGAAAGGAGGAAGACCACTGAGGCACAGCCCACTGTTCCGAGCACTACAAAGTCCATCTCCATCCACCAGGGCCTCAACGAGGGCACCATGGGCACTGCCACTTAAAAAAGGAAAAGAAAAGAGGGGGAAGGTAAGGATAGATAAGGATACAGAAAAGAGAATGAAAAGATTGTACTTAATAAATCTGTACAAAATCAATAACTGTGATTAGATTGCTTTGGATACAGCACTGACTGGACTCTTGTTATTAGATCCATAAAGATCATATTATACAATAACACAACAAAGCAGCATGGCGGGATTTTCTTCACCACTCTGAATTGGGAAGATACCGTGTCCTCGCCTGTTCTGTAGGTCTTAGGTTCAACATTCAAAGATATCCAACCCGACACCATGAATCATTTAAGGTCCTGTCAGCCTTCCCTACACCAGCACTCTTGTCGACACCAATTACCTTTGCAGGAACCTCCTGCTCTTTCCACATTAGATTCGTGGAGTATGACCACTCACCAGGAATGCTGAATTACATTATGTGCATCAGCAGCTTCGTGTATGTAATGCAGAACTTTTTCCTCTCTTCTTTCTGCAGCATTTGATGCCCTCCCACCATCTATAAATCAGTTTAGTCATGTGCATATCAATCTATCTATGTGTGCTGGTTTGTTCCAGTTTTATGCTCCAGAGACCATGCACTTTATATACAATAACAAACTCGTGGCTCCTACTCTTGCAGTTACGTTGTTATGAATGAGTGGAAGGGTTTACACCATAGCAACAAATACTCCTAGTAATGCTGTGGACTATTTTCCAACACAGCACATTTCTACGGAGGAAAACCACCAGGCACAGCTCTCCCCGGCACTGCACACCACGTCATAAGTCACTATGAATCCAAAAGCTTCTCTCTGCCAAACTTCCATTTTAATCCTGCGTTTTGTCAACGGCTGAAGAATTTAATTCATTCAGTGGTAAGGATCTACTTCCTTGTGATAAAGCCACACTCCTTTGAAGGACTTCAGACACTGTTTTTAGCACTCTCAGACTTACTTGCGTCGCCAATTTTCCTTCTTTCCTTTAAAGACTTTTAGAAGATGGATATAGTCTCATTGTCCCAGTTTTGCATGTTAGTTATGCATATTCATTGCATATTTAAAGACTTCAGTTTAAAGCAAACTTTCAGCTGTAATGTTTTGCAAATTGGGCTACTGAGGGGAACATTAAAATAATTATGCGCCTGTATAGATTAAAGTGAGAACTGATGAAAAAAAAAGTATTTTTAAGTGAATTATTCATGATGACTCCCCCCTCTACAAACATTTCCGTGTAAGGCTGAAAGGGACTAAAAATTGGCCCTCTTATCATATTTATCACTGCTGTTTATGTAGTAATCAAACACTGTAGATTTTGCCTTCAGAGTTCCACTCATGCGTCAGCTGTAATTGGGTGTCAAACCCCCACCTTGGCTTACAGGCAGATGGTTGTGGCAGCAGTGACCAACATTCACAAAGGGGTCTATAACTCTTGATAGTGAGTGTGTGTGTGTGTGTGTGTGTGTGTGGGGGGGGGGGGGGGGGTCGTCTTAATTGACCAGACAGGGGAAAAAATCACTGGATCTGATGGATTAAAACAAGTCGTCTATTGAGACTTTAATGATTGAGTGCTCCCCTTTGCTCATAATACAAAGGGGCACAGAGTGAGTGAGTTTTAAGAGTCACAGTAATAGCTCAGAACGGCTGCATCATCAGCAACGCCTGTCCCATATTTCTGTGCGATATTCATTAAAGTGCTCTAGAGACTACATACAAATCATACCAGGGGGGGGGGGGGGAATGCTTGCCTTTCTGTCACAGGACTTAACATCTAAGAGTGGGATAGAACATGAACAAGACCCACACAGGTATAAGCGCTTGTTGTGTGCAAGCACAAAAAGACACACACACACACACACTCTCTTGCTGCCTCCAGCTCAACTTCGAAAGGAAAAGCTGGAACTACTGTGCTGCTTCATTAGCCCCTTATCTCTATCAAATTAAAGCTAATTAAATTAACTCATCTGTGTTTTAATCAGGGGTCCTCCGGGGGAAACCCTACCACTGAACCACTGAGCTTGGCAGCCCAGCAGGCATGGATTTCACAAGCAGCTGGGTACTCCCCAAGGTCAGACCCAGCATAAATTAGTCCTGTGTTAAGTTGTCAACATCCTGCTGGCTTTAACACATGCACAGAGGACACACACATGCAAAACTGAGCCCATGCGTGGGCACTCACTCAGTAGATGTATGGAACATTTTCCTTTTGAGCTTGAAAGGGAAACACTTCATGTCAAAACTGTTCCTTTAGACAAGCCAGTTGCTTGACACCTGCGTCTGGCCAGGAGGAGACTGAGAGTGAGACAGGTGGACCTGGAAGGAGACAGGTGTGAAACCTGGGAGCAGGAGTCTTGGGGAGTCTTACCTGTGGTGACTAGAAGCCGTGGAGGAGGCGGCGGAGGAGGTGGAGGAGGGAGAGGAGGGTATCTTCTACAGTGGCATGCCAGCTGGCACTGTTCAACTTTCTCCGCCACAGTCCGTGAGCATGACCTCTGGAGTTCTCCCTTATGGTGAGGGAGAGAGAAAGAGGGAGACATTGAAATGACTGAGGCTCTGTCCTTCAGCGCATTACTCACAAGTACCATCAGCATCAACACTGTGCAGCAACAAAGGGAGATGCTGAAACACTCAGCAGGCTCTCAGTGTGGATATCCTCTCAGCATTCTTTTCATATTCCTGTGTTGTTGTCACTGAGGCTGCTGTGTATGTAGTACATGCAGAATAGTATCACGTCTATGGCTGCTGCCCGCTCCCTCTAAGAAACCACCCACCAACAGAGTGGGCAGCAGGCTGCCCCGAGGAGTGTGCGTGGGTGGACTTGGAAACTCAAGCAGATCACATTACACATGAACCCTGGCAACATTGTGTGCGTGTGAACAACAGCTCACCACTATCTGTAGGCAGCAGTACAGGGCAGAGGTTAGAACACTCATCACTAACATATGCCTGCTGCAGGGATCCTGGTGGGATAACTGAATATTGTTATCATGAAAACACAGTTGGCTACTCCATGTTCCCACTACAAGAGAGCTGCGTGTCTCTCTGTGTGTGTGTGTGTGTGTGTGTGTGTGTGTGTGTGTGTGTGTGTGTGTGTGCGTGTGTGTGTGTGTGTGTGTGTGTGTGTGTGTGTGTGTGTGTGTGTGTGCAGAGCTACATTTCTAGTGGAAAACCCTGTACATGCATGCCCGTCAGGACTTCTTTAACACAGGTGTGTCCTGGCGTAAACATACATGCAATTTACTTTATTTAAAAAGCATTTCCATGAAGACACAATTAAATTAAAATAAAATCAGTTCCATATCCATAGTTTTTTTTCCTGTAAATCAAACTCCAATTAGTACATTTCTCTCTTCATGCGTAAATTTACATTTGGCGCGCGTGAACATGCTCCTTACCTGGCATGAGAGTAAAAACAGTGAGAGAAGGCAATGACCGAAGAAAAAAGGCCAAAAACTTAAAGTAAATGGCATTAGATCTTGGACCAGCATTCCTCTAAAGCTGTTCTCGAAGATATTAGGCAGCGTTTCCAACAAATGAATGCAGTATACATAGGCTTGAACAGTTTGGGAAATAACCATCCACCCTGTCCAGTTCGGCGGCGATATCTGTGACAAGCGTCTCCAGAAATAGTTTATGCCACAATCAATTTCCTCTTGAATTCCCGTTGTCGATAGCATAGGACAGGCGAGTCGGCGGAATGAGTTGCAAATCTCAATAATTCACATCCCAAAAGTAGTTTTATCTTGCAGATTGGCACTCAGACAGCGACCTGAATCACGCCGCTACTCCGTGCAATGTGAGGGCGGTGGATGGCCCGTACCTTTACATCCCTCCTCGACTACGAGCATGAGTGCAAATGGGCCACTCAAGCCATCGAAGTTGAAGAAAAAAAAAAGAAAGGAAAGCGAACAGAGAGAGAGATCCTCAAGAATGATCGTGCGGCAGGATTCCTCGCAAGGGGATATCACACATGCCCCCCTTAACTTATTTGAGGCTGGATTACTGGATGGGCGAGTCCGGAGGGCAGAGCCGAGGGTTAAACTGAAGCATCCCCCCTCTGTGCCAAAATACAGCGCGGTGTTTTATACGGGAGCATCACCGTCCGCGCACTTGATGCAGCGCTCACATCAGCTCATCCTGACAGCGTGTGCTCAAACAAATTCTCCCTCCGCTTCTCTCTCTCTCTCTCTTTCTCTCTCTCTCTTTCTCTCTCTCTCTCTCAAAAAAGTCCCCCTCCCTCCTCCTCCTCTCCTCAAAGAAAAAAAACACTAGGTGGCAAGGGGATTTTAAAGGCGCTACTAATGTCAGGTTTTGTTTTAGTTTGCTAGTTTAGATTGTGTTTTTTTTCTTGTTTGTAAAGAATAAAAAGCAAAAGCCCACAGTGCGTGGAGGCGAGTCCGTGAGGATGGCGCGTAGGTACTAGACCGAATTAAAGTCAAGTGGAGAGAGAGACAGAAAGAGAGAGAGTGCAAGACGCCCACCGACTGAAAACATTGCCATCCCCATGTTTGATGTGCCTGCTAGAACACTAAGGCCCAATGGTCCCAAAGTAGGCTGAGATCAACAACACTGATATAACCTGGCATTCACTGCTAATGCTCCACAACAGAGACACACTTATAAGATATTTATTAGGTGTTTATTTTTAAACCCCAGTTTCAGTCTATTTCCCGTCACTAAACTTTTGACACTATTGATATAAAAGGGGGGATGCTGCGAGGCCAGGGAGCAAAGAATAGGCAGTTGTTTCAAAAGAAGAGTTGCATAATTGTTGGTGGTCTCTACTAGGCACAGTTATGAAATTACCCCACAGCCCGTGGGCATGTACACGCTACTAGAGAGCTGATGTGACAAGCACAGTTTACTGAGATTTACTAAAACAGTTTACACAACAGGGGTTCTTATACCAGAAACTCCTTTTACTAAAAACAATAAAAATGCATTATTCTAGAGATAATCTAGAATTAAGTAGATAAATCAATGAGTGGATTGCAGAGAATACACATTCCATGACAGTGTATTTGTTTTTAAAGATTTGTATTTTGTGAGGAAAAAAGAAAATACACCAACTTACCAGCTTAAATATGCAAAACATATTTTAGTCTTTAATCTACCATGAACATTGTCTAGTTTCATCCCTGGAAATATGAAAGGAGCTCTTTGTGATTGAGCCCAAGCGGAAACCCTTAAACAGTATTTTAAATGCACTCCAACAGAGGTTATGTTCTGAGCAATCGTGTCCGCTTTCAGTACAGCACGTCTTTTCATGTTTCATAAATTCCCAATCATGTGTTGTGCTGACAGGGCACCTGTTTGAAAGTATTGCTTGTGGTTTAAATAGCAGAAGTGCAGCAAATTGTGTCAGAGCCTGCTTATTCCAAAATAACACAAACAACATTGAAGCCAACTATTCAAACAACTTTAGAGTAACATCAATGGGATTCAGCATCCAGCAGCCCAACAGCTTTTTGCTGCGGCTGAGCATTTATCACATCTCCTGCCTATCAAAAAGCTCTTCACTGACAGTAATGGGGCTGAGCTCATGCACAAGAGCTGTGGATGACTTTTAGAGTGGAAAATCCACAGCTGCTGGTCCATTTGCATGTACAATGCAGAGGTTTTTCAGAGTTTTTGAGGTACAAAACAAGCCTGAATTTGGCATCCAATGTGCCCAGCAGTTAAGCTCATCCATCCTCTCCTCCAGTCTGTCCCAGTATCGATTATCTGACAAGAGAAAAGCACTACATCCTCCTGGTTCCTTCCTGCTGCCTCAACTCATTCCAACAAGCAGCAATCTGCCACAACATACATCATGGCCCCTTTAAAGTCAGATAAGAAAACCTCTTAATAAGATTACTGTGTCTTTCAGCATTATTATCCCTGCCAAGATGCTTAATCAGCACCTACGCGAACAAACACAGCCCAAAAATATCTTAGGCCCCAAACAAAAAGAGACCTAAAAACCCCTCTGTCGTAAAGATTATTCATATTCAGAGAAAATGGTCTAAATTGCATTCATCTTCAATAACTGAGTATTTCTATTTGAATGTAAATGACTAAATTGACTGTATCAGAGTGGAGGTAGAGTGCCACCTAGTGAAATAGTCTGGCACTCCATGAAGGGCTCTGAAGAATATGAAGAACATGAAGAATATATTAACAGATTTGGATGGAGCTGTATAAATTAAGGATGTTGTACTGTAACTGTTCAGGAGTTGCCCAAAAACATAACAAATCTATAAAAATGCCTCAACAGTAAAACACATTTATTTTCAAATGAATTAAAGGATATATCTCCATTCTAGTTTGCATATGGGACTCGTAGTTCTATTTTGCTGTGAAGGTGATTCATTACCCTAAGAGACTTCTCCTCCCTGTTCCCTAATGCCAGTTTTTCCTAGACATATACAGTATATGTTTTCCTCCACCTTGAACGTAGCATATTGACAGTGAGAATCCCTTAGATATCATATTTTAGATTTTGCAGCTAATCAGTAGAATCTTATAGAAATAAAGGTCAACTCCTTGCAGGATTTTTCCTGCAATCAAAACTATTTTTGCATTTTTAGGAATAAATATACATTTTCCACCAGTATTATATTCTTCTTACATTTCTAGAAGATGTAAGAATGATTCTCAATTAGCATCAGAACTGCTGTTTATGGGCTTGTTAATCTTTAATATAAAGTGGGATGATGACGCAAATTAAATTCTTCTACCCTAAGGCGTTTAATTTCAAGGGATTTGTGGATGTTGTGTGACGCACACAGAACTCCTCTGATATTTCTACATTTAGCTAAAAATCCCATAACGACACCTATAGAGAGATGTGTTTGATCTGCAATCTCTGATACTGTATATAATTTTTTTAACAACGTACATCTATAGGGTAGATCAGTACAGTGTTATCTTATTCAAGGATATTTTAAAAAGAAGTAATAGACAGCAAAGACTGTTAGATTTCAGTTCTATCAGAGCTCCATTGGGCTTTTACTGAACAGATATCTGTTACAGAATGTAATCATATTGAGGAATGCTGGTGTGGTATAGTTGGTAACTAAACAGTCAACAGTGCAACATTTTATATGCAAATCAGGTGTATATCTTTGATGCACATATGCAGCATTTAAAATTACACTTAAAACATATATGTTGGTGTATCTGTTTCTAAGGTGGATTAAAGTCAGACTTGAATATAGTTTAAAGTGAAATATTTAAACAAGTGAAAGTTACAAGTGCTCTACAGCAGATCAGATGAGCTCATCCCTCCAAATATCTTAAATGCTTTAGTCCAGCAGCCTTTGAATAAAGAAAGCAACACATAGCGGGATTCATGGATGCCACTTTGCTTCTTCCCTTAGATTCTGCCTCACTTCAAAAGCACAGGAGTGGGGTGGCAGGCCAGGGGAGGGGGAGCCCCATTGTTAATTGGCCTTTTCAGCAGAACAGAGAGGTGAAGAAGAAGAAGAAGAAAAAAAAGAAGAGGACAATAGGGTTCTTTTGCCTCTTCAGAACAAGAGGGATGCAACGCCATGAAAAAGATAGACCAGTCAAAGCATATATAGACCTGCAAGGCTCTCTCCTCAGACAACCCCAAACTGAGTGAAAGAGGCAATCAATCATTTGGCTTGCAGCTCAGACGGAGTAAATGGCCTGTATAGCCTTGATACAGACTGCAAGATGTTGTGTTTTAAAATTATGTGTCCTGCTGCAAGAGTGGTTCAGGGTGCAAAAGCTTGAGGTGTTACTCAGCACACAAACAGTTTACTCACACCTCTCTTCACTGCTGCAGCGCTGCAATGGGACGATAGGTAGTACCCTTTCCCCACTTCAATGAGGGGATGAAGCTCAATTAGCATTTCACAAGTCCCCCTTTCCTCCTCCATTGCAACCTTCCCCGCTGAGCCCATGCTTTCTCTGGGGGATTGTCCTGTTTTGGACCCTTGTTACCGTTGGCAGGGTGACAGTATTCGAGTGTGCAAACTTGTGCTATTGTCCGCAGGCCAGAAGGAGCCATGGAGACCCAATAATATGACACAGGAAAATGTTTGCTGATGGCAATTCTATGGGCTTTGTCCGACTCTTTCTCCTTCATGACGACTCGATTTAAGTCTCTAAATGTTTGACTACAAATGCAGGAGTGCTATCCAGCTCCTTCCCCTTTGTCCCGCGAGGTTTGAATGAGTAATTCAGCCTTTGTGTCGCTCGATTGAGGGGGCAAACAGAAAGACAAGATTCTTGAGCTTTCAAGCCCCTTTCCATGGTTATGCACTCTTTAGATCCCCCCTCCTTTAAGCAAATCCTACAGCTGACATCACCCTTGGGGAGGGTATGAGGGGTATCTATGTTACACATTTCACTGCCCCAGAACAAAGTTAAAATGCGTTCACATTTCCCCAAATTTGCACAATTTATTTCCACACACTCCGGATTTTAGGAGATTTTTTGGACAAATTACCGTGCAGAAATATCGCATCTCCTCAGAGGCTTTCCCCTCTCAAATCTCCATGACAACAATTTGCAATGGTGAAGAATTCGATACCAGGGCGCTTGGAGGCTGATTGGGGTGCATTGTGAGGGGCCTGGGGTCGCTGATTGGTTCAAGGAAAGCACCATAACTACAAGGAGTTTATATTCATTCAACTTGTTGAAGTGCTCCTACTGCAGCCTGGGGAGAAGTGTGAGTTTGGACTGTGGCTTCCAGAGTCTGGATTCATCCAGCAGTGGTAAGTCGAGAGATAGTATCCCTGAATTATATTAAGTCAGAAGGACTGTGTTCCATCAGCTTTAATTGCAAGGTTCTATTACAGGAAATACTGCGCAATTATTCCAAACGTAAACGTGATTTCTAATTCCTCTAGATACTGCTGATGGACTACAAATTGTAACATGGACTGATCTAAACAAAAACTTAAAGATGGCGAACGCAGACAGTGAGGTCAAGACGTTGCTGAATTTTGTGAACTTGGCATCCAGCGATATCAAAGCGGCCTTGGACAAGTCAGCTCCATGCAGACGCTCCGTGGATCACAGGAAATATCTGCAGAAACAACTGAAACGTTTCTCCCAAAAGTACTCCAGAGTCCCAAGATGCCACTCGCACAGGTCTGCTGGGTACGGGTGCGTGAAACCGTTGGGGACTGCTCATCAGACTGTGAAGGTCGCAGAAAAGGCCAGCAGCTCGGATGCGCAAGGTGGGGTGGAGAGTTCAGGGAGCGCTGTGGAGCAGGTGCCCATGAGGAAACGTCAACTCCCGGCTTCGTTTTGGGAGGAACCCAAGTTGACCCAAACTGAAAGGGAGCACCCACATTTTAAATTGAAAAAGAACCCTACAGGCACAGCTGAGGGCAACGAAAACGAAAAGAACAAAAGGAGTTATGATGATGAAAAGGCTGCTCTGTCTGAGGAAAAGGAGACGCTGAAATTGGACCTGAGCTCTCATCACTGCGTGAGTGTGTGCGCTTGCTGCCCATTCCAGTACCACGGACACCAGGTCCTCCACAGTCACATTGTTGTCCCCCATCCGCCCCTGGGACTGTGGAGTAAGGCAGCAGGGACTGTGACAGAGAGACCTGAGCATCCTTATGGACAGAAAATACACACGCACGTGGTGGTCAAACCCATCCCAACCAAACCAACAATCCAGTCTCCGATCTTTAGCGTGTTTGGATTCATTTAGGTATTCTACTATTGTGTAAATAACAAGACTTGTAATGTTTGCTCTGAACAGACATTGTTTCCTCTTCCATCATTTTTACATGATCCCCAAGCACTTATTGGAATGCGTTTTCTATTTTTTTTTATTTTATGGACCAAGTTGCACTTGCAAAACATCAAGACGCTCACTTTCATGCCAGTCTGATGCCTTCAAGTGTCTGAGAACTGACAGTAAGTTTAAAGGTTTCTACTTTTAGGTTCCTGCAGAAAACAACTGCTCTTTTTTGAGTACCAAAAGTCATGCAAATAAAGGAACACATCCTGTTTTAGTTTCCTCTTTCAACTATGAGAATAGAACGTGGGATGTAGATAGTTCTTTTCTTTGTCAAAGTAATGTTTGATATAGGCACATTTGAAACAATGACTTTTATTTTTAAATAAATGATTTTACTTCTCTCCAGAACTCCTTTGGGCATTGGATCATATTCACTTCACTAGGAAACTACAAAACATTCTGACTGACACATTAAAGCCACTCTTTGTCACATTACAAAGGTTATAAATAGATATTTCATACATAAAGAGCTGCTTTGAGAAGACCATTTAAAGATTTCAGGTATTAGATGCAACTAAAAAAAGAAACCCAAAATGATAAATTTAGTCCCATCTCTGATGCCTATATTGTTTTTAGTTCATCTGAGAGTCAGTCGGCATGGCTCAGGTATCTGATCAGTCTGTCTGGCAGAGGTAGACTTGTGAGAGATTTCAGTCTGTGTCTCCCCATTTGACTCCGAATACTAAATCTGCAGAGGTGCAGCAGCGGACGAGGAGACACTGCGGACAAGACAGACAAAAAAGAGAAAGGGGATTGTCATGTTCATACTTGGAGACTGGATTTGTGTTGTATGCACATGTGAGGAAGTAAAGGAGATATATCAGCATGTCCAGATGTAAATAGTTAATGAGAAACTTACATGACTTCCTTTTTACAGCGAGCCATTCTTTCCGGCTGTCTAGCAGTTCATTGAGCTTGCTGCAAAGCTGAACATGAGCAACATGCTCAAACAGCAAGTCTATGATTGGTCCTGCTGATTTACACATCACTGGTGTTGAGATCCACTCACAGAACTGAAGAAAAAGATCATTAGAAAGTTAGGTCATGTTCAGCTTTAGTAACTGGGATATTCGTTTTAATGTTTTTTTATTTATTTATTGGGGGGCTTATTTTTCCACACCTGTGTTGCTCTCTGTGGTGGCTCACTGCAGTCTAAAGGAAGCAGATTGTCATATCCATTGCTGCCAACAGTTCTTATATGTGTTTCTCCTGATGTTGGGTGAGGGACATTTCCGTATGTGCAGTTAAAACAGGCGAGAGCATTGCAGCCATTGTCCAAAAGGCACTTGAGTAAAGGCAGATTATTCATGCAAAGTGCAACAACAGCAGGAAATGTAGTAGCATAAGACGGGATTTTGGCCGCAATGTCGGCCCCTCTGTCCAGCAGTAGGGACACAGTGTGGACACTGCCTCGCCGCACAGCCATGAGCAGAGGACTGACAGGGTCCAGGTTTAGACTAGCTCCTGCGTTCAGCAATACCTCTGCTGTCTGCGTGCTGCCATTGGCGATAGCAATGTAAAGGGCTGTTGCACGTCGGTCAGCATACTGGAGGGAGTGAGTGTGGGTGAGAGTGGCGTTTACATCTGCACCTGTCTTGAGAAGCACAGCTGCCACAGTGTGTCTGTCGTGCTCTGCTGCCAGGTGGAGGGGGCTGACGCAATTGTGACGAAGCAGGGCTCGACTCGTCACTGAGACCAGCAGGGACACAATCCTTAACACAAAGCAAGGACGTTAGCAACAGAAAAATGCAAGACAACAAGAAATGAAAAGCATTATCTTTAAGTTTCTATACCTTACAAAATAACAGTAGAATTTCTTGACAACATTGGCATATGGGTACTAAATTAAGTGTTTTGCACAAGTATGGATTGGATTGGATTTTTTTACACATTTGACAGTGTTACAACCTTAAATTCAAATCAATGTTTTTTAGGCTTCTAACCATTACATTATCAAACAGTAAACATAAAATCAAACATCTGAAGGATTCACAAGTATTACATTTAAGGCAATTGGTTTGAAACAGATCTCAGTCAATCAAAGGTTTTACTTGTAAATCATTTATTAATACCAATAAATATTTCACATACCCTTAAAAGTAATGTACTACTCTGTACTAATTCTTTTCAAACAACTCAAATAAAATCCACTTTAATGCAGACCGTGTAACATGACATCATACAGAAAACTTCAGAGGGGGTGAATACTTCTGTGAGGCACTGTATGATTTCATTCATGATATCTGTTCTATTTATTAACACAGTACTACATGTAAACTTACATATGGTGTCCATACTGGGCAGCAACATGCAGTGGCAGCAGTCCTGAGTTTGTTGTTTTGTTTGCATCTGCATTTTTGGTCAACAGCACTGCCACACTTTCATTGTGGCCATTTTTACTTGCTTCATGCAGAGCTGTGACACCATCAAGAGTCTGCATGTTCACATCTGCACCTAAAGAAAGTAATATTTCCTTTAAAACGGTAAAAACTGGAAGAGAAGCACACAAATGGGGAAAAATGTTGTGTCTCAAATTACCTTTCCCAACAAGATAACAGAGTGCCCTTATCTGTCCTTGCTGAGCGGCTACAATGAGCGGTGTGATACAGTAGGTGATGGGTGGATTGATTGTAGCCCTGGCTCTTATTAGGATCTCACAGATCTCTGTGTTGTTCTTCGACACAGCTTCATGGAGGGCTGTCCATCCCTGACCACAGCGCTGGTTCACTGAGGCTCCATATGACAGGATGAGGCTCACCATGTCCATGTTCTCCAGCTCACAGGCTACAGACACAGACAAGATACTGATTAATTTCTGCACAAACTTTTGAAAAAGTTCTGTTGTATTCAATTGATTTCACAGTTGTACCTTTGTATAAAGGGGTTTCTTTGTTCTTGCTGCTGATGTCAGGGTCAGCACCAGCCTCCAAAAGACACCGCACACATGACAAGTGTTCACATGACACAGCAAGCAGCAATGCTGTCTGCTCCTGCAAGGTACGTTTGTCCACTGAACCTGGATGGGCTGGAGCAGATTTCTTGTATTGATTTCACACATCTAAGCATTTGTTTGCATGGTTTTTCCTTTTAAACAACATTGTCTGGGGTTCTCCAAAATGATGCTTTCAATGTCTTACTCCTCAGTAGGGTCATCAAGCATTCTGTTTGTCCACAGAAGGAAGCATCATGCAGAGGTATCCATCCATCTTTGTTCTCCTTCAGCAGGCGCAGGGGAGCGGATGTTGCCAGATCATTAACAGCCTTCACATCCCCTCTTCTGATGGCAGAGACCACAGGGTCAACATCCCTGTAAAGCAGAAAAAAATACATAGGTAAATGTGATTAAGTGTAATTGTAAAGGGACATTATACATCAGCACTTTTAGGGCTGTGGTTTTGATACAACAATTAACCTTTAATATTTATATTTGGATGATAATATTATTTTTTTTAGCTTTATTTTTGCCTTAATACATAATTTCAAGGGGTAAGGATATGATAGTTAAAAAAAAAAAGCAGATTGAACATTATTTACTTGGCCGATATTCTTCTATTTACGTAGGACTCTCAACACACTGCCGGACACACATGCAGCCTCGGGTTGACGGTGTCAAACAAACACAACAAAAGACTCACTCCGGCTCTGACGTTACGTCGCTCTGACCGTCTCCTCCTATGTCTCCTCGCCGTCGCATCACGAAATTACATTTACCTCCGGCATTACGAAACTGAGATAAATATTCAGAATAGCTAAATTTCGTCATGTCTGATTGTTAATCTGAAGGCAGTGTTTTGTCCATGCAGCGCGGCGGTGGCAGATGGAGCGCGTGCAGCGCCGCGCGGGGCTCAGCTGTGCTCTCCCGGATTATTTTGGGACTGTTTTGTCAGGCGGCAGGGTGACGGTTTTCCATATATGCCAAGAGACTCGGACAAGCAGAGATAAGGCAAACAGCAAAGGAGATAATGCAGTCCAAGCTATGATGTTTCGCTCTGTCTCCGCATAAATTGGCTGAATGGCTTCCGCATTAAACATCCACATAATTAAATTTATGGATGTTAAATAAAGGGCTTCTTTGAAACAATGGGCCTAGTACCAGAGGAATAACAATAAACAAGCAATGGCTTCTAAATTCCTAAACCGGAGGCTTCAACAATCAAAAGGGGGTTTAAAAGAAAACAGGGCTGTAGCCAAGATTTTACACAGCTTGGGTCAGTCATGAGTCCCCCACTGCCACCCTATACACTCTATTCTTTATTAGATTAACAATTGCTATTATTCTTTCAGTAAAATCAATTCCTCCAAATGATTGTTGAGAGCTGTGTACATTTTTATTAGCAACTGGTTAAGGTACATACTGCAGCAAGTAGAACTCCATTTCATATCAAATATTAAAATGAAATTATGCAATGTGTGTATATGATGACTATAAAAAAAACTCTTTTAAACCTTTTAATTCCCCAAAAAAGAATTTGCTGCCCATCATAATCCTCTGTGCTCCTGGTGGGCACAATATGATAATAACTTTTAGTTCGTGTTTGGTGATGTTTTATCAACAGAAGAAATGAAGTCATTTTATATCCCTTTCATAAAATTGATTTCCCGTCATGTGCCTCCTAAAAGTGTTCAAATTAAGTGATACTGGGAGACATAAAGAGCTAATTTTGTCATAGTCTGTCTGGAAAACTAGCCATAACTCGTTCCCCTTTATTGCATCCCTTCAGACACAGTCATATAGGCACAGTGACATATTCATTCAGGTTCATGACCACTTGGATGAGCTCATGAACATTTATTTTCTTTGAGATGTGAATCACCTCTTAATAGCTTGTTAATTACAAACCAACTCACTGCGTTTTCAGATTTCAGAAGATGAAGATGTTTTATGATTCACAATCTACGGTGTCTACAGGAAATAAAAGTAATAGCGGCAGCAGTCTAGACCAGCAGATATACTGATTACATTCTAATGGTCGCTTTTTATGAGTAGATACGTCTGGCACATCAGCTGACAAGAAGTATAAGGGCTGTTGTTTCGCTGTTATAAAACTACTCTCCAGTTTATATTTACTATGTACTGTAGTACTCCCATTCAGCCTGTTGCTGTAAATACAAGATGTTGAATTACACATTTTTAAATATGATTTCATCATTAATTTCCAGTCCCCCTAACCAGATTTCAGTTTTTTTTCAGGAACCACCAATAATGTTTTTGTTGAGTCCAGAAAAAAAGTAAGTTGTACAGGGCAAAGCATTGCATATTACAATTATTTCACAACCCCCAAGGTTCCTCTTCAAAAATAAATATACATACTTTAGGCTATATATAGTATTTTACTGTGTATACAGTATATGATGTAATCAACACAGAAAAAGTTTGCTCTTCTCTTTTGAAAGCGAAATACGTAGACCAACTGTAGTGACTCTTTCTAATCCTATAGATTATAAGAAAGTGGAATTAGTTTTAAACATAAATATTAACCTATTTGGACTTTTCTAAGGGAAACTCACGGGCATGTGATTGATATACCTGTTGTAAAAACATTCCATATCAAAGTAAAACCATGATTCCTCACCTGAGTAAGTTTTCTGCTGAGTTGGCTGTATAGAAAGTGAGTGAGCAGACAGCCAATCTGTCTTGGATATCATTGTTGAGTCTCTGGTAGAGAGACCTGGATCTGCTGACTGTGATCATCACAGCAGGAGATGCTTTTCAGTTTAAGGAGTCTCACATCCAACAGTGTGCTGCTGTCTTCTCCACAGATCAGAGATGAAGCTGATGATCCAAGAGCAGAAGATTAGAAACAGTCAATATACTTAATGTTTAGAGGAGTATTCAAAATCTCTAAAAACAAATAATAAACCTAAATGCAGGGTAAAACATACACATAGTACATATCCATACTGCATGAATTAGTGGCCAGCCACATTTAACAGAGCTGAAATCTACACTGACATCAGAGAGCAGCAGCTCAAGCAATGAGCAGAGCTGCCTTTTAAGGGCATGTTCAACAGTGTTTGATTCCTCCTGGTTCTGCTGCTCCAACACTGATGTGAGGTAGTGCTACAGAAGGTTAAGCAGCATAAAGATTAACATAAACCTCAAGTCAAAGTTTTCTTGCTCAACTTTTACTTTGTTCAATTGGCTAAGTAAGTTAATTATTTTGTTGTACTTTAAAAAAAAGATAAAATGCAAAAACATTTAAATGGAGAAATGTTCAACTTTCTCTAAGTCTGTGTCATAATGAATCAGAGATGTCAATTTACCATATGCCAGTGTTCCTCGTCCTCATTCAAAGAAGCCGCTTTACATCAAACATGTGTTGATCCCCCTTATTCTAAGATTAATAGTCCTTCTCAATCTTTTCTTTTGCTCTTACTGTGACATGTGGAAGTATGAAAACGTGCTTTAAATACACACAACAGTGACAGCTGATTTTTGTTTCACAATCACATCTTCGGAAGTGTTTCAGAAAAAAGCTTCCTGCACATAAACTGGTGCAGGAAGCTTTTTTTTTTTTTTTTACACACAAACAAGTCCTTCAGCATTACTATGTACAGCTGGGGAACTTGACAGCACAGATGTAGTGCAGCTGCCAGAAAAGGTCTGTTGAAAACAAATTAAAAACTAAATGTTGTCCATTAAACCGTTGCCGCTTTTTTCTGTTCCGTTCTGTCACTATGAAAAATAGGTCTACATAATGTAATTTGTCTCCCCACTTTTTTTCGAAAATCAGTTGTAATTATAGTTACTTGACTTTGAAGTATGACCCTTACAGAAAAATGTACAGTGTTTGCAGTTTATTAAAATAAGGCCTATTTCTTATTTATTTGTTAAAGAGGAAGTTTGTCTATGCGCTGACGTCAAAGGTGGGTTTTAGACACTTACAAAATGAATGTGTGGTTTAGTGCAGTGTGCAACGTTTGCACTGAGAATGACCATTTCATTGATGAGAACACGCATACACCAAAATAATTTGCATATTCAATGTTTTGGGACTTCTAGGGTGTTTTTTTTATTTTTTTTTTACCGTTTTTAAAAGGAAATTGAATGAAAAGTTGGGAAGCAGGAGTCCTTTAATTTTCTTTTTTTCTTTATACTCACATTATTTGAATATGGACTTTTGGTCATATCTCACCGTTAAAGCTGGTAGAGTAGAATAATTTAAGACATGAGCTCTTAACGGAATTGAGTGCACCCCAAATCCTTTCTGGATTCGGACTCCAGTCCTCCATTCAACTTGGTTTAGGGTTCGAGGGATTTGGACCCGAGTAAGCGCTCTTAACTTTCTCCCGATATCTGACGATCTCATGCAGACATTGAAACAGAACCGCCTCCTTGGCAGTTGCCCTGACAACGGATAAACGATCCCGACAAATTCCCAGCTGTCCTGCCCGCGGTTCCCCAGGAAACAGCTACACAAAATCAAGGACAACATCCGGAAAAGAAACCTCCGTCGTCCCTCTTGTCGTCCGAACGTGGAATAACTGCAGAAATAGTAGCCTAAAGTAGAAGCTGTATACTAAGTTAAGTTCAGACGTACGCGTATCAAAAGAAAAAACATGACGACCACTTCACTTCCAGTTTTAGGAGACAGCGACCCCCGTCTACAACTGACGGTGCAAAACAGAACAAGAAACATTTTTGTAACACAGTTGGACGACACCAGGTAGGCATGTGTTTAAAACGCACAGTGGACAGCAGTTTAACTTCTTTTCTCTTTAAATACTCTGAATACATTTTTCAAATAAACAGTGTAAAGTTTAGTTATTCTCTCCTCAGACATATGAAAGAGGAAAATGTCAACTACCTACCGGTTGTAACAGAGGTAAGGCAGAATAAGTAAGTATGAAGGCTAGTTCTGAAAAAAAAGTAATATATGTCAATTTGTGCATTAATAGAATACTTAATTATATTTACAGAATATTATATTTTAGATCAAAGATGGACCATTTTTAGGATTTTTTTATGCAGTTGACATTATTTTAAAAATGCAGACTTCAAGCAGAATCCTTGAGGCAGGAGTAAATACTTTGCAAAAGACCCTGGTCCTGAAGAAACAGGCAGAGTTGGACGAAGTGGACAAGCAGCTGGCACTCAAACGCCAAGAGTTTAAGAGAAGTGTGGAGGCTCTGGCCAAGAGAAGATCTGAACTGGAAGTAAAACAGCAGCAGGTGAAGTTAAACTTACTAAAACTACAACCCTGAATTCAAAAGATTCGGGAAGTTGTAAAATGAGAATACAAACAGAATGTAAGGATTTTCAAAACATTGAAACCCCATATTTCATTCAAAGGTTGAAACTGATAAGTGTTGTTGTTTTTGTAAAATTACATGCTCTTTTTTTAATTTGATGCCAACACCATGTTGGAGAAGTGGAAAACTGTTAGCAAATAAAGCACACCCCTTTCTCCAGGCTAAAGAGGAGAGGGACCATCTAGCTTGAAATCAGTGCTCAGTTCAAAAGCCAGCATCCTTGATGGAGGTGCATTAGTGCACATGGCATGTAACCTGCACATTTGTGAAGGCTGAACCATATATACAATATTCTGCCAAATAAAAGACTTCTTTACCACGGTGATCTTCACTTATTTTAGCAAGACAATGCAGAACCACATTCTGGATCTATTACAACAGCACGGCTCAGTAATAAAAGAGTCTGGGTGATAGACTGGCTTTCCTGCAGTCTCAACTTGTCACCCATTGAAAAAGTTTGGAGCATTATGAAGTGTAAAAAAAGACAAAGGACACCCTAGACTGTTGAACAGCTGAAATCATGCAATAAGCAAGAATGCATTCCACTAAATGACAGACGACGGTCTGTGATAAATATGACCCTGTCCAAACCTTTTTTGAAACGTGCTGCTGGCATCAAATTTGAAATTAACAAACAATTTCCCCTAAACAATTACATTTCTCAGTTTTAACATTTGATAGGTTGTCTTTGTGCATTTTCAATGAAGTATGGGGTTTCAATCTTAAAATTATGTTTTTATTTACATTTTACACAATGTCCCAACTTTATTGAATTTGGGGTTGTAGTTAAATGTCTGACTGACATTGAAATGACACTGTCATTTTTCAGGAACCTTTGTTTTCTTTTACCCAGACTAAAGACCGGGTGATAAAATTTGAGAAGTTTATGGCAGAAAATGAAGAAAAGCGACGCAGGGCAATGAAGAAGTTTGAGGATGCACGAGAGCAGAACATTGTGAAACAGAAGGAGATTGAAGATCTGACTGAGCAGCTGACACAACTTAGAGCCAGGTGAGGACTTTAAACCAAAGCCTTCACGGTAGCATGTTGCTCGTTGAGTCATTCTACCTCACTTTTGCAACATATCAATTCATAGGCATCACATTTTAAAGGGGAGGATTGCAAAATACAAAATCTACGAGGACTACTTGATGAAAACACTAGATAATTTCCCCAGGAGTAAGTTCAAAACTTACTATGTTACCCATTTGCTCTACTTATTCAAATACACAATAGCCATAAGTGGAATCGTAACCTATATTTTTATTGCACAATCTTTTCCAGCTTACCTTGACAATGGGTCTGAATCTTTGGTTATGCCCATCATCCGGCGCCATGAAACCCTGTCCATCACCCACCAGCGTCTGCTGCAGCGCCTGGGTCGTCTGGAGGAGGAGGTGGAGCAGAGCCAGCGACAACTTCAGACCATGAAAAAGGAGCACAGCATCAAAAAACTGGTAAGAAGCACAGAATTATCTTGTTAGATGTTTTTCAATTCACATTGATTTTATGAATAAATTAGAGTTTGTATTTGTGTTGCAGAAGGCCAATAAGGAACTGTCTGAACTTCAGAGTGAGTTAGAAACCCGCAAAGAGAAGAACAAGCAGGCAGAGGCTAACCTGCTGATGGAGCAAGGCCTGTCCAGACAGAAAGTATGCCTTCAAGATAATGAGTTTGACATTACCCTGAGCCTATTTGCAGAAATAAAGTAAAAATAAAATTATATTATATATGCCCTCATCACTCAGGTTGAAGGAGTGGGATCTGTTCTTATGGCAGTTAACAACCTTGCAGAGCAGTGTTATCTTCCTGCATATGGACCTTTGGAAAACATGAACATACTTACAAAGATGGACATGGTGAAGGTAATATCATTAAAAAAAATAGTTATTAGAAATCATACCAAAATACTAACAATTGTATTTTATTGAACCTATTTTAAACTAACCAAGTTTTCCTTTAAGGAGTATATTCTGGACCTGGCTGACACTGAGAAGAGAGCGAGGAGACTTATGGTGTCTGGATCTGCCATGACGAGCAGAACAGCTCTGACAGACAAAAGAGAGAGGGTGTCCATGAAAAGCACTGGCAGTAAAACACTTATCAAAAGTTCAAGTAAAGTCAGTAGAAAGAGTGAGGCAACAAGTTGATGAAACTTTCACAACTCATCTCGATTTTTCTGCAGGGTAAGTGTAAAAGTAAAAGTAAAAAGTATTAAACAGTTATCCGTGTGTGTTAAGTGTGAACATTCAGTTTGGACCTTTAAAGCAGTAATGTGACTATCTTTAAAAATGTATCAATCTTGGAGAATGAGAAATGCAGTTGAATAGTGTTGAACAAGCTACTAAATGATAGGATGACTTTTGTAAACATTATGTGACAAATGTTGCACTTTAAATGTGTTAAGGATTTGTAAATAAAGTAATTATGTGAGAGCATCAAGACTTGTCAATGTGTGTGCAGGGGGGGGGGGGGGGGTAATCATTCATCGTTGCATTGTTAAACCAAAAGGTCACATTCAAATGTTATGTGCATCCAACAGTATGTTTGTAATTCTCTGAGATTTAAGTAGAAATGTACAAAAAACCTTCAATAATGAAGAGTTAGAGTTCCGGCATTCAATTGATTGAATATAGTTAATATAAAGCAGCGGAGAAAAGCTAACCTTTTTTTAATCAATCTATTAATCAAACAGAACATCTAACATTAGCAACAGAGGAAGTTTGTTTTTTTTCCCCAATTGTTACCAAACACTGCCATGCAGGTTTTCAACAGCCTTGTAGTTCCCACAGTAATCAACAATTATGCTGCAATGCTACTCCTCTGTGCAATGCACTGACAGTAGCAAAACATGTTTGTTTTGTCTGCAATTTGCGTTCCTTAGGATTAAGTAATAATGTGGACTGTGAAGCTGTTTACGAGAGCGTTTTTGTTTTCTGTGAACTTCCTCTGCTATTGTAGTCATGCTCGTACTATTTACAGTCTATGCTCATGCCTGCCATAGGGAGCAAGAAGATCACTCGTGTATTGAACTTCAGGATAGTTATGAAGAAGACTAGTCAAAGCCTTCATTTTAAACTGAAGAAAATGGTTTATTTTAAACCCGTTTTTACACCCACTTTTTATTGCAGTAAATAGGGAAATATTCAGCTTACTCCACTACAAACACGTGACACTTAGCTACTTGTTGTTACTTTAAATATGTTAAATATGATGAGTTTTTGTTTACCAAAATAGGCTCAGCCTCTCCTCTAGCACGCTCATTGAAAATAATAGGTTTATATTATTCTAGGTTAATGCTTTAAGTTATACGAGCCAATAGGATTACTTCTTTTCTTCTAAGTAAAATATTGAAAGTATGGTTTTACTATTAACTGGGCTTATAAAGTATATAAATAGTTAAATTTCTTAATAGTTTCATTCAATTAATACAAATTAAGTAATAAAGGAACCTGAGAAAAAAAAGTCACATCTGTCGACCTAACGCTAACGTGCTTTAGCTTACAGCCTGTAATCAAACAGTTTCTACTCTGTTTGACTTTTTACAACAACAGTAATCGACTACGATGGTCTGTCTACAGCACAAACAGAAATTAAACCTGTACTGTCTCTTTAACACGAACACGTGGTACGTACAAACATCCGGATTTCAGAAAATGGAAATAAAATTGCAACAGTAGCTGTGACAACCAGCTTTGACGCAGATAGTCTTGCCAAACTGTTTTTTTTTCTAACATGGTTTCCATGTTGTTGAAATGTAAAGATATGTCGTGTAGTCACGCCACCATTGAAGATGCCGTACTGACTGTGTTCTTTCTCGCAAATTGAAACGTAGGCTATCGTTGTTCGTTTCTCAACAGATGGAGGCTGGCAGTCTTTTCTCAAGCAGAGAGGACATTTCCTCGTTGTTTCCTGAGCAAACGACGGGTCCTAAGTATAAAGTATGGCATTTAGTTGTCGTGGGGTTATTTACTGCATGTGATAATTTTCATGTCATATTAAACAAGACTATTGTTCTTTGTTAGGATTTAAGCAGCCAGTTTTCCTCGGTGAGACAAGTGCGTGGGGACGGAAACTGCTTCTATAGAGCCCTCTTCTTTGCACGCTTGGAGTCAGTCCTACACAATGCCAGGGCTCTGCAGAGGTCAGTTATCATTACAGCCTTCTGTGAAAATATTGAATTTACTTCAAATTTAATATGGACTTTATTTTTTACGGGTTTCACTTTCAGATTAAAGGAGAAAATCATTCAAACCTGCCAAGACTTTACTTCTGCGAGATTTGATGAGAGTTCTTTTGAGCACCACCTGAACACAGTAAATAATGCATTTTCTGCTACATTCATAACATTTATATTATTTGAGAAATAGCATTTGGACAACCAACAGGGATTGTATCAAGCTAAAACCTAGTTTATTTCTTTAGGCCTATTTAAGACGCCTGTGATGATGTTTAGGTTTGTATTGGTTTTGGCGCCCTCTGTGGACAAAGCAGTAGCCCACCTTCTACGTCTTAACAGATTGTGTCATTTGCGTGATACACTAACAACCTCGCCCTGCTTTACATAGTTAGTGTAAATAAAGACTGTTTCAGTAGCTTGCTGGTAATAACATGGTCTGACATCAACCCTACAGCAGTGGTTTCAGACTTTAAAGACTATTATCTAGAAATAGACATATGTGCTCTGGATTGTGTAGCTAATTACGAGACATTAGTATTAATTTCAGTCTATTTTATAATCACCTACAAACTCTTAACAGTGGTTGAGATGCTATCTTATTGCTGGTAAATGTACTATATTTGAATTTGCATTCATTCTCAACTTCACGCTGGTTTTGAAAGGAAAACAAATTAAAATTCCCAATTATGATCAATATGGATAAAAATCTCTAACACAGCTGGAAATATCACCATGTAGGAAGTGTTGAACATTTTAAGGAGAAAAGGGGAATAGAATAAAGCCAAATAATCTGGCACGAGCCCGTCATGAAGGTCCTGAGTTTTTCAGATATTCCCATTATAAAGGATCAAGTTCTGCAATTCTGAGTATCTTCATTGGAACCGATTACACCAATAACTTTCTATAGACACTTTAGGGTCAATAATGTCCTTTGAAATCTACAGGTAAAGAAAATCAAACATTTGTCACTGTAGTAGGATTATTAAAGAGATTTTTTTTGTTTGACTGGGGTGTGAAAAATACCTGACTTTTTCTCTTCTTTTGGAGGTTGTAAATGTTGTGGAGCAGTGCCTGGCTGACATGCAGGAGGACCGACTGCTACAGCTCTGTAATGATCAGACGACATCTGATGGCGTGGTGCAATTTCTCAGGCTGCTCACTTCAGCACACCTCCAAAACCATGCAGACTTTTTCTGCAACTTCGTAGAGGCGCCAAACCTACAAGTCTACTGTCAGCAAGTAAGTCACAAAGTGTTTTGCTGCCATCTAGTGAAAACACTTTTTTTTAACTAGATAGTCATCTGTTCAAGTTATTACAAATAATATTCAGAAAATAGTGAAACTTTGGGTGGGGTAATGCATTTGTTCCCCTTACTACAGGAGGTGGAGGCCATGGCAATGGAGTGCGATCATGTGGACATCTTAGCTCTTTCACAGGCTCTGGATATCTGCATCCACATCGTCTCTATGGAGGGAGATGAGCATCAGTTGGCTCACCACATCATTCCAGAGGGGGCTGAACCTTCAGTGCACCTCCTCTACCAGACATCACACTACAACATTCTCTACCCAAGGCAGCAACATTGACCAGTGGTCCACAAGGACTCTGCTTGACTCAGGGATATTGAGTTTCAGTGGAAAAATAAAAAAATCAACTGAGCTTCCGGTCACTCATTTTTATAAAATCTTGCAGTGTAAAGCAGTTAAACAGATTTTTTACACATGGTGCAATAATTATTGACATGAATCAAACTGCTATGTAAAAATAATACATACATTCTGTCAAAGAATTAAATGTTTTCTGTTACATGTCACTGTTGTTCTTTCTTTTGCTTTTTCTGCTTTATTCGGGCACCTCTCTTTAACTCCCGTTTCTTCCCCTGTAAAGAAACACTGGTGAGGGCACTCTCCTTCCCAGCCAGAGGCAGGTTAGGCAGGGAGAGCTTTCCCATCTGTGTTGGGTACTTGGTCTTTATCGTGTTCTTGAACACTGTCTGGGAGATCAGATGCTTCAAATGCTTTTTCATCCCTTTCACCATCTTCTGCTGCCCTCTGTCTCCTTCCTCATCCTTTGATCCGCCTGCGGACATTGATAGCATTCATAGTTGTTTGTATTTGCATTTTTAAGAAGACAAAATATGCTACAAGAGATTTTGTTTTACCGATTAAAAGATCATCATCCAGGTCCACCTCCAGGGCCTCTGCTGCCTGCCTGAACCAGGAGTTGTGGTGCTTCTCTCTGCTGTTGTGGAACTCGATCTTCTCTATCTGTCTGGCCAAGTTTACTCGCTCCTGTGGAGGGACGATCTCGACAATTAACATCAAATATAATCTCTTTAGAGTCACAACACAGTAGGCCCAATACTGGGTCTCACCTTGATTGCGTCCATGCATTTGGTCTCTATGGGGAACATGGGGAGCTCCTCGTCTTTCCCAAGAGCCTTGTAAATATTTTTGAAGTTCATCATGTCGTCTGGGCCTATGAGTAGCAAACTGAGACCCTCTTTGGTGGCTCTCGCTGTTCTGCCGCTTCGATGTATGTAGGTCTCAGATGTCCTTGGGACCTAGTTCATGTCACATTTGATTAGTTAACTTGTTTGGAGGCCGATGATACTCAAATGTTTGTATTAAAAGTATCAGGATTTCAATGAAAAATAAATACTATGGACAAAAGTCCCTAATGCTTACCTGGTAGTGAATAACATGCTGAACATTGGGAATATCCAGTCCTCTGGCTGCCACATCTGTAGTTAGCAGAATACAGCTGTGAAGGAAAAAATAATAAATAAATATAACAGAATAAAGTAAGTGGTTGAATCTGTGAGATCAAAATATACGATTCCTGTTTGGTTTTGAGTTGATTAGTCAGAAATAAATGCAGTAAAGGCTGCATGTTACCAAAAAAGTTTCAAACAATTTAAAAGTCCAAACAAATCGTGTGCAGTCGAGTCATTTCTCAGCCACAGACTGTGTAGTCTGTGTATGCATGAAACAATAAGACCGTCCAGTAAATAAAGCTTCTCTCTGTCACTTAAGCCATTTAAAGATTTCAAAATCGGTCTCAGTTTGGGAATTTATTTCGATTCACAAAACTGCTCATTTACACAATTGTGAATAAAAATGTATCCTTAAAGCATGTGTTCATGTAAAAACTAAATGATAGAATTTGTTATTGGAGAAGTATTCTAGGCCTTTTCTTGCATATCCGTTAATACCCATAAGCTCTTAGCTGTATTTAATACAGTTTTGTTTCTTTTATGGGTTCATAATAATTAAATAACTATAAACCTTGCGAAAATTCTTTGAGATTGTTCCTGCAACTGTATGCAAAGCTCACCTCTCCCTCTCAGCAAACCTCTCCAGGTTTTTGAGGCGTTGTTTCTGGTGCATGTTGGCATGAAGGGGCAGTGGTGTACAGTCCATAATAACCAGCAGGGAGTTCAACCTCTTGATACAGTCTATACTGTTAGCAAACACCATGGTGCGGCCTGGATACTGCAGCAGGAAATAATAAAGGTAAAAGTCCTTCTCCTCCTTCTGGCAGTGGATAGTGGTCTCAATCAGGCTCTCCACAGTTGCCTCCTTCCTGGTGAGATCAACAATTTTTGGTTTGGACCTGATCCCCACTTTCTCCATGAGAACTTCAAGCCTGCTCCTCTTGTCCAGGTTCTTCTTCTTCTTCTGCAGGAGGCGTGTTGGCAGGCTATGAGCCATCGTCAGCGTCGCTGAGAAGACAAATGTTTGTCTCTTGGGGTTAAAGTGTACCGTGTTCAACATCTCAAGCAGACTCTCCAGCTCTGCAAAATGGCCCCTCTCTACCATACGATCTGCTTCATCAATGACCAGGCACCTGAAGAAAAAACATGACCAGAGGGACATATTTTAGGGTAGAATGAAAATCATCAATGATACTACGGATACTGCTAAGATATACATGCAACTCAGACAAAGTAGAGTTTAAAATACAAGCACCATCTCTGGTTTCATTTTTTGCTTCTTCCTCTGCTTGTTGTTTGAAGAGGAATGCTCAGGGAAACAACTCTAATGTGTCTACAGTCAATGTTAGGTCCTTTTGCTTTACTCAACCTGACGTTCTATATAAGGCCCTAATGGACATGGATGTTAAAGTAAGTCGATGGCATGGATATCTTACATTAACTATTTAAAACCCTTAAGGCCCTGTGTCCACCTAGCTTTTTTTTCTCGGCACCAGCGTCTTTTTTTGAGTGGTTTTCAATGGGTAGAGAGCGTTTTCAGCAGAAAGCGGCCGCCTGGATGAAAAGCGCAGCGCCCAGCGTCTTTTTAACAAGCGCTCTGCCGTTTTTGTGTGGCCGCTCCGAGCGCTCAAGTTAAAAATCTTTCAACTTTTCAAAAAGGCGCTGCTGACGTCACCAGCGCATCACAAGGCTGAATGGCCGGTAGTCTTCATGTTGGCAACCAAAAACAATGGAGGAGAAGTTGGTCTTGGCCGTTTCAGTTCGTCCTGAACTGTACGACATGTCAGATAAAAATTACCATAACAGGGATAGAAAGTTCCGTTTGTGGGAGCAGATTGGACAGACAGTTGATGTTGCTGGTGAGAGTTTTATTTTTGTCATCCTGCGATCTGTTGTCAGTATGTATAAATAGTGTATGTAGCCGTTCCTGCTAACATAACGATAGCTAAATTGTTCCTTAGTAAGCCTGAAATATGACTGGAACCTGGCAACTCCTGGACAAGGCGGTGATATTCCCCGTAATGTTGTCTCCTACGGATCGTGTCGTACCCACATCCTCCTTGCTCCGTGTCTGATCGGAGGCGTGATAGCGGGGCCGTCATTATTAAGGTCATTATCCAGACAAAGTACGAGGGCAATAATATTCTGATTGATGCTCATGGTAAAGGGAAAAAACTATCTAAAATATAACAAAACATGCAGTGAAAAGTAACGGAGAAGTGTCGGTCAAACAGCGGCCGTTGTCAACAAACTGTTGTCATAGAGACAGGGCTGATGTGCAGCGCTTTTCTTCTCAGCGCACAAAACGCTCATGCGAGCGCTTCCGAGCGCACAGCCAGCGCTTTTCTGCCCGGAAAAAAACGCTAGGAGGACACGGGGCCTAATGCAGCAGTCGTTACGGAGCTTTTCAAATAGAGTTTACATTGTTCTTTGTGTTGAACCCTGTTTAGTCACACTTTACAAGAAAACTGGTTGATGTGCTTCCTCCTGACCAGTATATAAAACTTCAAGAACGCAAACAAATAACACTGTCAAAATAAAACAAATGAGGCGATGATGATAATGCAGTGCAATAGTTTACTGCCTTTTAGTGATTATGTGATATACATATATTATGTTTTCAAACGGTCACTACTCCCAGTCATTTCATCTTTTGAATAAGATAGATAATCTGCAGTTTGAATCAGCCTAATCTGAAAATGTGACATTGAAGAATGTTGCATTTGAAAGGTGTGTATTTTGAACATGCTTTGAGGTACAATATTTCAGTCCAGTTCAAACACCTGAAATATCATTCAACTTCATCTTGCTCTTCATCAGTTGAATCACTTTGCAAATATGTTTTTGGGTTGACCGGTTTATTATAGTAATTATCCAACAGCCAATGTTATTAGCCAAATTCTATTAACCAACAAACTTTATTTCCTCACCACTGCATACTGAAGAAAACACACCAACCATGGTCAGTGCTGTGCAATGTTCCCACACAAATGCTAACAAAAATATTTAAATATCGATACTGCAACAACTATAATAAAAATATATTCATACTGGCATGTCATTTTTGCTGTTTGCATTTAGTTTCCAATTTCGAAAAATGTCGAACACTGGAAAACTGGCAACAATTTCTGTTGATATATAACAAAAAAATATATCATTTATATTATGTAAATAATGTCATATGACGACGTTACTGCAGTCGTTGTTCTACATGTGATGACCTTTATCGGGTGATGTATTGAGGTACAATGTGAGTCAGTGTACTGTGATAAAAATGTTTTGTTTAACGAGGTTTCTAATTGCTGCCCAAACTAGTATACTACTACTAGTATTTAATTTTGCAACACACATTTTTTACCATGTTGCAAAATCCAAAAGAGGTAGGCTGTGAATTGTGACTCACCGGAGCTGTCTCAAGTTCAGCAGGTGTGGATGCCTCTCTTTGATCAAGTCCCACAGACGTCCAGGAGTGGCAATAATGATCTCTGGTCTTCTCTTCAACATTCGTCTTTGTTTCTGTTGAGCCATACCACCCACCACTATCGCTGTTTTGATATCTGCAGAAAAATAACAGCTTCATGGCTGACATTCAGAACTTTGTATAACTGATCAAGAAAGACATCACTAAGCTTTAAGAACTTACCTGTGTATTTTGCAACAGCATCAATGTGGTGTTTGACCTGAACAGCCAGCTCTCTGGTTGGAGTGAGCACCAATCCGAGCAGAGGGTGACTCCGCCCATCAGCTGTTTGTTCTTCATCTTCAGCGTTGGGGTTAAGGTCAACATCTGTATTTTCGATTAAGAGCACACCATTATCTTTTTCTCCAAGGACATCATCATCTTCACTTTCATGTTCGCCTGTGTCGCCGTGATCCTGCTCTGTGACACTTTCACTCTCCTCTTCCTCAGCCTCCACTTCTTCATCCTCCTCCTCTTCATTCTCCTCTTCAGTGGACTGCTCTACAGCTGGTAAATACAAACTCTCAACCTGTGGGGGAGCTTCTGTGTTATCATCCAGAGGCTTTTCTGAACCGTTCCTCCACTCCAGGATAGCGTGAATCATAGGAATGCCAAAAGCCAATGTTTTCCCACTTCCTGTAATGACAGTGCTCACATTAGGCTCACTTAGAGAAATATTAGCACAGATGTTTAGTGTACAAAAGAGCAAAGAGTGTTTTATTTTACCTGTCTCAGCCGCCCCCAGTATATCCATCCGATCCCTGATAGCAGAAGGTAAAGTAAGAGCTTGAATAGGGGTTGGTGACCCAAACCCAAGACTGCTCAGTGCATTTAGCACAGATGAGGGAACAAACAGATCCTTCCATGCACTCATGTCAATGTGTTTGCCATCAGAGCCAGAGAGAGCTGCATTTGTCCAATTTTTTGCATGCTTCTTGGGGGGCTTTGTTACTTTGTCTTGAGTGGATTTTTCTTCTTCTACAGCTGGAAGTTCTGATGGAGACTCCTGGTTTGGCTCTGCCTCAGGGGTTTCATCTTCTAATTGTTGCTTCTGTTTCTTTGTCTTCCTTTTCTTGACCTTCTTTTCTTGTTTTGTTTCAGTACCAGGTTCTGAGCTACTTACTGTATCTTTTAACGTATCATTTTCTGCTGTTTCGTCTTTCCCTTCTGTCTCGCCTGGAGCTACATCCTTCTGTGTAACATCTGAAGAAATGTTATCTTGTTGCACTGATTCCTCTGCAGCCAGTTTCTTATTTTTCTTCTTCTTGGCTTTTTTCTTGACAGGTTCAGCCGTTTTCTCCTCCACTTTGCTGTCCACGGCCACACTCTGTCCAGTCTTTTCTCCCTCGCTGGCTTTCCTTTTCTTCGCCTTCTTCTTCTCCTCCTTCGCCTTCTTCTTCTCCTCCTTCCTTTTCAGTTCTTTTGCTGCTTTAGCTGCAGCCTTTTCGGAGTCAACCAGACGGTAACTTGTCAGCTCCTCAAAACACACCAGACCCTCCAAGCCCTCCTCAGAAAAGAGACTGGGATCTAGCGCTACAGCTTTCCAGTTACCTTTCAAGTGGATGCTCCGTTTGGATTTTTTAATCACCCCGGAGGACAGACGCTTGTTTTTCGGCCCCATATTCTTTGTCTTCATTCTACCAACACATAAGCCGAGTTAGTTCAACGAGTCACACTGCTTCACGTTAACAAAAAATAGTTAACGCGTGTGGTAAAAGTTAGCTAGCTACATCAGCTGTGCAGCGAGGCACTAAAACTGTTATCAACATGCGCTCAATCATATCTCAACACAATACTATATTAATAACCAAATACAATCAACATGAAGACAACGTAAACCTCTACCTCACCTGTTTGTGGTTTTAAGAAATGTCAGTATGCTGTTCCAAATGATACCCTCCACGCATGACACGAGGACGACGCCATGACAGTGTTGGTCACGTGGTTTGAAAAAACTTTATTTGTCGAACAACACTTGACGTTACACTGGTTTCTTTCCTAAGGGGAAAACAGAATGTTCACTGTCTTACCAGGTAGCAAACCTTATATTTGTATTATTATATATCAAAACATATTAATTGCCCTTTTAAAGTTTTTCTGTTGCAAGGTATTTAATCAAAGGCTCCTAGCGAATCAAATAGAAAACCGTCTATTTCAATTGATTAGTAACCTCTCTCAGGAGGATGCAAACTCATGTTGTCAGATTGTTATTTGAATGCTACTAATGGATAACGGATCTTAAAACAGTGCAGCTGGTCTCTTGTTTTTAATGTTAATAAATATGTTTAATTTCTTTCCCAGAGTCACAGGTTAAATTATGAGCTATTTCAGGACTTTGCCGGATTGTAAAACTCAAGATCATCTTTTTTATCCAGCTGCATATAGTCCCAAAAGTACAATGTTTAAGAACTTTTCCTTTTTGGGAAGTGTGGATGTATTTGATACCTTATTCATTTTCTCATTATATGGGAAGTGATTCAATTACTTTACTCCAATTTAAACAAATAAGAAGTGATTCAATTACTGTGATGCTTCCATGTATTTACCCACCACAGCTCTCATTTAGTATGCATTTTGCACACATCGCCGTTTGTGAAATCCAATTATTTTTATTAAATACAAAAAAAGGCATTTTTACTCAAATTCTTTATTCATAGGGATCTAGCTATTATAAGCAAACAGACAAGTAGAAGCATTTAAAGCCAAATGTAACATTTTAAATGCATCAAAACAGTTTTTTAAGCCTGAATAAAGAAAATGTGCAAGCACTTTAAAACTCAAACTGCACAGTATACTGTTAGTTTTTGGTGGGGTCAATCACTCTGCCCATGAACAGCAGACAGTTTGTTTCTTCATTGTATATGAAGAAGAAAAAGGGTCTGTTGACGGTGAAGGTCCTGGGTAAGGCATATGGAGTAATGCTGATTGTGGTGGCAGCTGCTGCAGTGGTCCCCGTCTCATCCACCTCAATCACTGCCTTGTGCAGCACCTGTGATAATACAGTCAAGTTTAAAACCATCATCTTTGACTTATTTAATCTATATGTTGGAATAGCATCTTTAAAATGAAAACAACCTCTGACACTTTGAGTCCTTCGTTCTTGCTCAGCTTTGTCAAATTGGCTGAATTACTGAAGATCGTGGCCATGCCCATGTGTGGGAGAAGGTTATGCAGGGAATACGACTGTTCCATCTTAAATCTGGGCATGTTCACTTCCAATTTGCTGTAAAAAAAAAAAAGGCAGACATGTTGAGTCGACTAACTTGATATCTGTCTTTGCAGATGTTTATAAGGTCATTGCATTTTTGCTGCTGCATGCTAAAAGTGCACATTTCAGGAGAACATGCCGCAAAGCCACTTTGATATAAGAACTAAAATAAATAAACGGATCTTAATGGATAAAATAACAAAAAAAGGGTTCCAAGCTTCCAAGCGTTTGTAACAAGTGACATTTTCCCTATAACAAATTTTCCATGCACATGCTTACATTTTATGCAGATTTTTGATCCAGCTGAAGAACCTATCAGCAGTAATCTCTTCATCGATCACAGTGTAGTCCATGCCTTTGTTGGGGAGCAGAATAAGCATTGAAACACCTTCCTGGTATGGTAGCTTCAGCCCTTTTACACCAAGAGATATGTCTTCCATCATGTAGAACTTATCCTCCATAAACATCATTGGCACTTGCACAACTCTGTAGTTGTCAATGTAGAAGGGAGCGGTGTCAGTGTAATTTGGATTGAAAGGCTTCTGCCAGGCTCCTGTCGAAGAGATAGTATTTTTAGTTTAACTTTGGCAACTAAGAATCAAGGGTCACAACACAATTGGGAGCCAAAACTCGTATTTAAGACACAAGATAAAGTTCTACACAACAAGGGTTATTCTCCTTACCTTGGAAGAAAATTGTACTAATTAGCATGAGCTGAGATGTTGAATCCAGACTGGAAATCATCTCAGCCACCTTGCCCTCAGTCTTGTTTTGAATGTACTCGTTGATGACTCTAATGCTCTCTTCTGTGTTGGAGAAGTTTAAACTTTTGATATCCGCGTCAAAAAACGTCTTGATTTGGTGTTCGAATATCTTCTCTACCTCAAACTGTGACTGCATGAACAGGGCCATGCTCTGGTCCAGTTTCAATGATCCGTTCTGTGTGATATTCTCATTAAGGAGTTGGAAGAGTTTCGGGATGAGTTCTGGCTGATCAGCCCTATCCAGCTGCTCAAGGTTGAGTCCCTTTAGTAATTCCTGATGTGTGACACCACCCGAGGCCATTGAGAGAGCAGCAAAGCTGTTTGAGATGCTCAGGGGAGAGAAAAAAATGTTCTTGTCGTGGTAGCCTGATATCGTTCTGTAGAGGTTCATGGCACAATCCATATTTTTGAAGGCGAGATCAGAGATGGTGGCATCTAGAAGCGATGCTTGGTGGACAGGAGCAAGGAAGCACATGTAGGTTACAATTAAAATAAATCTAATCTTCATTTTGTGTATCGCCATCTTTTTGATTCTGGTAGGGTTTGGGAGCATAACCTGAAGATGAAGACATGTAGAAGTCAAAACACACAAGAGTACCATTAAACCTTTACTAAAGTCTTCTAAAAATATTTACAACATGCATTAGATATATTTACCCCTTATTCTATTCCCGTTACACCCAAATCCAAATGAAAAATTCCGTTTTGTAATGCAAAAAAGAGAACAGAATGCAATAAATATTTTTTCACCAATAAATAACCGTCATACGTACCATTCAGCTTGGGCAGGATTGGGTCTGAAAGCTCCATCTCTTATTTGGCGAGACAAAGTGCAAGTATACTCTGGTATTACACATTAACCACCTGTTGTGTTGTTCCAGATGGCATCAGCGCTTTTTTCCCCCGTTCAGACTGATGTCACAAGTGTGATAATAACTGCGAATTAACATTTACATTTAAAATAATAACACGAGAAAATTTAGGAGGAGTGAATGTCACTTTAATCCCGGAACAAGAGCGTTTACATTAAATGAAAGAATGTCCTGTGTCATGTGATATTTAACAAAAGTAATGAATACTTATTGTAAGAATGTAGTGAGTGAACATAATATAAAGAGAAAAAAGCCAGCTATACTATGTCACAAGTGTATTTAAAATAGAAAATAAAAGCCTAAATGGATCAAAAGGATACAAAAACATGAATGTAACCATTAGTTCTGCTTGGAAGTCATTGAGCACAAGAGTTCAAATTTGCCTTACATGATGTACTTTTGGGGGGGCTTGATGCTGAATACATATTGTGTCCAAGCCAACAGTCCTTTCTGTTTTGATGCTGTAATGTTTGGACAATACATCAATATTATGTGTCATCATATTCTCAGGACTAAACTGAAGTTTGCAGAGCAATGCAAGATAAAACAAGGTGTGTACAACTCATTTGTGCTACATTGCTCTAAGTATTAGTGGATTACAAGGTCAGTGAAACGTGTAGAAGCTTGAAAGGGAGGAGTATCATTTTCTGTCTTATCTTTATTTAAATGATTCCCTTAATGTTCATGAACAATACTGAGAAAGAGAAACAGCAGCTGAAGTCTTGGTTCTTGGTATTGTAGACAGGTGGGACTTTTGGTTTAAGTTTCAAGGGATCATACTGCTGGAAGAATACAGTGTATTTATCTATATCTGCAGTTTTATGGTTTTTACATTATGCTTCTTTGTTCCCCATAACATGTCAACTTATTTCAGACAAGATGTGAAAAATATGCATCAATCAAAGCATCTTAGATGTAGGAAATCGCTCTATAGAGCTATTTGTTCACCCTCTACTGGAGATGGACAAAACATCCTGAAATCAAGAGTGGTACTATTGTACATTATTCATAATGCCTATTTATACACTTATAGGTAATAATAAAGCCACAACACTAGAAATGTGTTGTTGCCCCAAAACCTTCAGAGTTCACTCTTCGGCATCCACGTGGAAAATTATTTATGATGTGAGGAATAAATGACCAATGTGTGTTAGTGCTAGTGGCTACAAGATATTTCAGAATGTAGCAACACAAATTGAACTATAATAGTGTTCTGGTGGGTCGAGCAGTGGGATAATAGTCCAGGTTCTACAAACGCAAGTCAAAAAAAAAAGAAAGGATCTGCCGTTACCTGTCAAATTCTATATATGGCCTTAACATAAGTCTCCTTTCACGTAACACCAACTTCTGTATGTATTTACCCTTACACAGGTAATCACCCTTTGTATGTGGAAGATTCCTCTCTATCTCATCAAGGGGGAAAATAGAGAATAAAAAACAGTATACAATACAAATAGAAGGCGCCATGGTAAAAAGGCAATTGCAAACTTGGTTTAACTGCATCATGAGTTCTGTGGTCACCCTTTTCCCAGTGTCAGTGCCTCAGTTAGTTATATTAAACTAACTCCTGCCTTTTCTTTGTCATTGATCTCTTCTCTAAAGCCAGTCAGCGAACTAACCAGTGGAACATGTCAGCCTTCTGACTGTCCTTATGTTCGCATGTGCAAAAGGTTAGAAGAAGGAGCAAAGCCAACCCCTGTGAGGGGGTTGCCAATTCAGGCAGCTGGTAAACAACGCAGGCAAACCTTTCACATCTTCACTGGCTGGGCTTTTGTTGTTGTTGGTCCTGTTCAGAGACAGTGTTTACAGAGCCTGGAAGAAAAAAAAGGGGGTTTTCTTAATTTCACTATAGCCCTTTTTGTTAGTAGAGCTAATGACATTTTCTGAACTTCATATATACCTAAAAGTATGTACTTACTTGAGCCACTTGTTGATATTGTATCTGGTTGTTGAGGAATTGATTGAGCTTGTTGCTGTTGCCTGAGAAGTCCATAGACAGAGTTTTTATATGAAAATATATACATTTATTTTCTGCAAGATCAAAGGAAGTGGAATCAATATAACTCATTCTTCAATTAACTATTAACATATACTAAATAAAATGCAACAATATGGCCTAAAGAAATCCCACTAAACTGTTCAAACGAACATCTCTGATCAAAGCTGTCTTCAAATTTCTACCATAAAAATTGAACAGCTTCTGGAAAGACAGTTGAACTAGACTGCATATAAGTGATATAGTAATTCGACCACCTTCTTTTCAGTAGTCGCCCAGCAAGCGGTAAAACCTACCGGTCAAAATAGGCTTGTCTTCTCCTCCGCAATTCTTCTGCTGTCAGCGTCTCGTTCTGGCCTACTCTTTGTGCTCCAGCATTGCTCCCCGATTTCACGTTTCCCATTTCAGACTCTGAGGGCTTGTTGCTCATCACAGCTCCTTTATTATTGAAAAGAAACACAAACCCATTTTCCGTATTCATACTTCTTAGACAAAAAATGAGGATAAATATTCAATTAAAACCAATATTATGTTAAAGTTCAAATACAGTTTTTGAAAGAAAAAAAACCTCATTAAGATTATGATTTCATGGTTTTAAGCTTAATTCATTTTGCTGTGTCTGATATGATGTAAGTTCATCAAAAAATGTTTTATACTTTTGAATGGAATCTTGACAAGTAACTAAATAATGTTTAATACCTTTGGATGACTCATTGTTCTTTACCTTGCATGCTGAGCTGTATGGCTCTTCGAAGATCAGCTTCTTCATCTTCCACATCGATGTCCTGTCTGCTGAGTGCCAAAGCTCTCTTCAGCTCATCATCGTCACCCACAACCTCTTCCTCCACACCAAAGTTCATCTCGGCTTGGTTCATAGCTGCAGACCTGCTGCTCGCAGAAAAGGGGTTAATCAGTTACCAAATATGCATTTTTAGCGACTTCAAACTAAAAATAAGATACAGGTTTTGGTGTATGTTTAAGTCCTAATTGTACTGACTGCACTTTTGGTACACACCCTGCACTTGTCTGTGCCTCATCCTCTCCAATAAGCCTTGGTCTCTGCTGCTGCTGCACTCTCATGATCCTTAGGATCTGCTCTGCTTCACACTCAGGGAGGTTTCCTCGGATCACAAATATGGAATAACCTGGACAAATACAGCATTTATCATTGTACAGTATGTCTTCACTGAAACATTCACACATAATAGAAATAAAAGTCAAGTTTACAATACCTTCCTGTTGTAACTGTGCAAGGAAGAGGGCTAGATAGGTGTCCGATATCAACTCTGGTCCAGTCAACAGAGAATTCAGGTTAAACCACTGCAATGAAAACAGAAACAGTGTTTTTTTTAAGCGAATCAAGCTGTAATTAACTTGTTGATGATGACAAATTCCTTATACCTGCTGTCCAAGTTTGCGTATAGTAAACCAGTGCTCCTTGTAGTTGCAAATAAAGGCGTTCTCATTTCTGAAAAAAAGCAAGAAGGGCAAGTTTTCATTATTAGATTGAACTATTAAGCAGTAATATGATGTATATTATTTTTATTAAGTGTCGACAAAGAAACCTTACATTGGATTAATCATGAGGCTCTGATACTCTCTGCTGTTGAAGAGGATTAACTCCAGGCCCCACACTCTCAGAGCATTACTAATTACCTAAAAAAAATAAAACAGTAATAGTAGATTTATTTTGTAAACTTTCAACGTAAACTTTTCAATAGTTATTGATTATTATCAATACATTATATGAAGTGAATCATTTAAACGCACTTGAATGGAAAAGAACCCGCTGTCATCCATGTTTCCAGATGGTTGCTAACGATACATTGACAGAAAATAACCTGTTAAATAATGGCACAAATGGATAAACTGCTTTGTTAACATAAAACCTCTTTGTCTCCTCACCTGTAAGAAGGTCCTATACTCCTCACTGCCCATACCTCCCTCAGCCATCCTCATCCTCTCCTCTTCATCGAGCTGATGGGCGATGGAGGACAGATCCACAGGAGTGAAATACTCACCCTGCAGGAGGTTGTTGAGACAGTGTTGGGCACAAAGAGAGCCCTCTTGCTACAAAAGAAAGAAGTAGTTACTGTTACATAACACTTAATATTGGTAAAAACCCTTCGATTAACCCCTTTCTCTAAACAGATAAATTAGCTCCATGGCCACGGATTATTTTATAACAAAGTCGTTTGTTTTGGTCTGTGCACACGGTAGCAGTCATACTTCAGTGAAGCTACAAACAGCTAGCTTACGTAAAACTAATCTTAATACTTCTTATGAAACCAATTTGCTAATTGAAGCTAAATTCGTTTACTTACCTAACAAAATAACTTGCCTTCGACTACATCATTGCTTATTGTTGTTATTCTTAGCTGTAAGGAAACTTTGTATAACATCTGACTAGCAGGTGCACTTAGCATTGTAGCTGTCTGGACAACAATACTCCCAAACACAACCTCAAATCTCTTAACAACGGTCAGATAGCGTCGGTCAACAAGCTACCGCTTGGGGGGCCAAGGATTTCTTAATAAACACCAACAATAACTTATAGCTACGTGTTTAACTTAAACGTTTTAACTTACTTTTTCATGAAATATGGAATCCATATTCAGCTCTCTGTCAAACATTCAACTCTGACCTCCAGTCCCGCTGCATTCATCACCATGGAATGACGGGACAATCTTGACTAGCGCCCTCTAGTGGCCGGAGGCCTTCACCAGCATCATTTCCATTCAACTCCCCCCGAGGGATTTATACATTTCTACAAGCACTGGTCGTTGGTGACCGCCTAGAGAGAAATAAACCACTATATATTGCAACTCAAAATGTATTTTTTGTTTAGATTTGTTCCTTAATATGACACCAAAGATAGTATACATAGAGGAACAAAATTTGACCAAACAGTTCCAATAGTTGTCAAATCATGGATGCACAATTTACAGGCGACCACCAGAGGGCAGGTTTAGCAGAAATATGTGTTTACAAATCGTTTTTTTAGATCCATGATTAAGACCTGAGGCAATTCTGTTAATTCGTAATTTTTTTAAGTTATCCCCGTCACTCTTGTTTTACTAACCAAGATTTGTTACGTTTCCAACATTCATAATGATGTCCTAGCAGCGTCGCAAAAGGTTTTCGATTACAAGGGGAGCAGTCTCCTGGTGACATCTCCTCCTTTACGGCAAATGGAATATGGCGGAGGGTGAGAAATCCCAAGACGGACTGTGGCTCAGCAAGGTATGAGTTTTAAATAGCCTTTAGAGCTGACAGCAGGTACTGACACCCAGCGACAAACACTACAGCACAACGTGTCTGTTGTTTTGTATGATATAGCTCGACGTACAGTTAAAGGACATGTACTTACCAGGCTAACATCCGTTGTTAGCTCCTGTGCTAGCTATTTTAATGGTAGAACTGTCTCTTCAGAGGCTGCAGTTATAATTGAATATAATATCAACAGTAAGTTCATGTAGCTGGACGGCAAATAAAAGTCGTGAGCGCTTTGTTTGCTTTCGTATTTTGGGAATATATGGCAGTGTTAGTGTGTTAATCTCCATCCTTTGGTATTTTGGTGACCGCGTCTGTCCGATGCGCTATAACATGAGTCCCTAAGAGTTAATACATTTTGAGAAGCATTGTCCCGTCTGCTTTTGAAACTGTAACACGCCTGTTATTGTTTACTGTGTGAAAAGTGAAACTGGCCTATTTATAGATACTTAAGATATTCACATTAAATGTAACAAACACAACCAAAATCATTGTTTGAAGAAGATGTGTCCTATTAAACCTGTAAAGTCAGTAATATACAATATGAAATTGCCATCTTGTGCAACTCGAGACAGTCTCCACTTACAATGTGCAGCTAGCAACTTTAAGCATTTCATTCCAGCATGAGTGAAGTTAAAGGGAAATTGATGGTGTTGTCCATTTATTCTATGTTTGTTGAACAAGGAATAAATGTGGGAGAAATACTAGTATGTGGTAAAACAGGGCACTGTATAAAGCTCTAAAGTTATGCATCGCTTTGATGTGAATCAAAGCAGTAGCTTCATGAATATGGATGTTTGTTTTGTTCATTTAAAACAACTAAATGCTTCAGATTGCACCCTCCTCTGGGTGTTATTAGGAAGACAGAATTTTCTATCAATCAATCAATCTTTTCTTGTATATCGTCAAAACACACCAAATGTTATCTCAATACACTTTACAAAAGAGCAGGTAAAAGACCTTACTCTTTGTTTTATCTATCTAAACAGGACATGTCAATGTGAAAATACATAAGTAAATCTGTGTGAATCTGAAGGAAGAAGTGTGACAGCTTCCTTACTAATAACATAAGTTAATAAAAATCAAGCTCAAGCTTTTTGTTCCTACTACACACTTATAATGAGAAACAGCTTGAAATAGTGGAAGCATCAGCAGTCAACACACAAAAGTCTTTATTCATTACAAAAGTTCGATTTGGCATCATATGCCCTTAGACATACACTTAGTTGTTTTCATATGTAAACATGATGAATGGAAAAGGTTATCTTTTTTTTGGGTTTGTTATCATGACAATAGTGGCCTTTACATGTGGTTTTGTATCAAGATGCGGAAACTGTTGTGTGTCACTGCAGAATAACTCATTCTTTCCTCTGCTGTTTTGCAGAAATGGCTGGAGGCTGCAGACAGCAGAGCGGAGCTTCTCCGCTACCTGAAGGAGCAGGTGCCGCAAATCTTCTGTCTGATGACAGAGTCCAGCCCCCAGGAGGAGGAGGAGCTCACACAGAGCCGACTTCTTCATCCGTTAGAGTGTGTCCTGTTTGGAGAAAATCCTCAGGAGGGTCTGGAGAAGCTCAAGCAGGGCAGCAGCTCCTCCCAGCTCTGTGGTCGTGTCTTCAAAGAGGGAGAGACTGTCTACTCATGCAGGTCTGAAAAGAGCCTGTGATCTTTAGTAATGAATACATTATTAAAGTCAATAAAAGTAGCTATAACCGTTTCTCAATATTTGAATATCATTTGAATATCAATGGAAGTCACCAAGTTCAAGGACAGACAGATATGTCCAAGAGGGGGCTCATTCTGCCTCCCTAAAAAACTCTTTCTGACTCAGCAGTTAGGTGTACTAGATGCCAACATTAAATTGATATGATACAGCAGACAATTATCGGCTACTGACATCGGTTCATGTCACATTATTTGCTGATGTACTGTGTGTCAAAAAGGCCGATATCGTCCGATACGGATATTAAACTGATGCATCGGTGCATCCCTGATCTATTGCATGCTTTTGTCTTAAAATGATGGACTATGTTGACATTTTCCCAATCAGTAACAAAGTGTCCTCTGCTTATTCAGGGATTGTGCCATAGATCCCACTTGTGTCCTGTGCATGGACTGCTTCCAGGATAGTGTGCACAAAAGCCATCGTTACAAGGTTGGTGTTGATATAAATGTTCACATATTTAAGAAAATACAACTTCATCTGTATTACTGGAGTATATTGTAATCGGCCACTGTTATCCTCAGAAAAGAAATTTTTATTAACAAAAACACAACGTAGTTCTCGCTGCATGAGCGATAGGATTGATTATTTTCAAATAATCATGAGAGTTTAATTTGGCCTTTCATGTTTGAATCCCACTGTTGCATAATTAAGGATTAAGTTAAGAAGTAAGAACAGCCATGTCACTTAATTTCTATAGTGTGTACATAGTAACTGTACTTAACTGTGTGCGTCGTTTTTTCCCAGATGCACGCATCTTCAGGCGGGGGCTTCTGTGATTGTGGGGACTTGGAAGCCTGGAAGATCGGCCCCTGTTGCTCCAAACACAACCCAGGGGCAGCCGATGCCATGGTAACGGTGAGTTACATAATAGAGCAGAAGAAGGGATGTGGGAGGGGCATGATTGTTCCTTTCTGTGTCAGTGAACCCCAGAATGCTTATTTTCCCATCTTAATCCTGGCTGATGCTCTCTTGGCTGTGACTTTGGCTCCGGATATGTGAAAGAAAAGCACTTTGTTGACTTGAAACATCTTGAGAAAATGTATAACTGGGTTAAAGATCTAGACTGAGTGTGTAAAAGCTGGTGGAAAACAGCTTAAATCCTGCTGAACTGGGCAGGAGTGCTGCTGGGACACATTTTGCTGATTGAAACTGTTGAGCACTTGTTTGTCAGGCTTTTCTTTGCTGATCACAGAGCTTCTCTGATAAGATCCTGCTCTGGAGGCTTTGAACAGATGTACAGCTTGACAGCTTTGTGCCTGTTTTCCAAAAACAGCAGGTGCTTTTATTATCAGAGCCATCAGCTGCCCTGGTCTGTGAGGCTGTTCTGTTTTCTGCACCATTTCTGAACAAGTGCTTAAAAAAGTGATGTATCACATGACCATGACCATGAATGCATCTCTGAGCTGAACGTTAATAACCCGTCATAATGCTTCACATCTCCCGTTGTTTAGATTCTGGAAGATTCCAGTCGCTGTTCTCACACAGCAGTGGGACGTAGACGCTGGTGTAAACACACAGACCTGCTGAATATTTAGTTTGCTTTGTGTGTTAAATGTCAGACATTTGTATGAAATACTTAGCTGCTTTGAGGAATGTTTGCTCTGAGGAAACTGGCTTTGTGAAATTAATATTTAAATTCCCTGATGAGCTCTTAACTAAATATTTAGATCAGTCCTTTGACATACTGTAGACACAACTGGTGACACAGGAAATGGAGCATAGCAAAGGTTATTACAACAAACTTTGTCCATGTCAGAATAGTTTTGCACAGTTGGATGCATCTTATAAAGAACAATCTTGGAGGTTTCAATGTTAGAAATAAAAGGTTTGAAGTTAACTTGCAGCCATGTATTTGTGTCAGATTCACATTAGAGAAACTCATAGAAAAATTTAAAATGAGTCATTAACAGACCACAACATTACAACAAAAGTTTGTTGTCACTAAGTGTTTTAAAATGTCTCTGAAGACAGATATTTATAGGTATGTATGTAATAAGAAACTAAATCTAAACATGAATTCTGTGAAATTCTCCTCTTTTTGTGCAGGATGAGTGTGTGTTGGAGCCTCAGATATATGAGCGGGCTGAGAAACTGTTCCGGGTGCTGCTGCAGTACGTCACCGATTTCCTGGTTTGGGACGAGAACTTAGAGCTGTCAACGGAACTCCAGCCCCGGTATGGTTCACCTGATAACATGCAAACACCCATATCCATATGAAAATACCCCACTTAACTTGGACTTCTATCCTTGCAGAACAAAAGAAAATGCATACTACTGTGTCCTGTACAACGATGAGCACCACTCGTACGACCATGTGATCTACACCCTGCAGCGCTCTGTCCAGTGTGATCAGGCCGAAGCACAGACGCACACAGCACTTATTGACAAAGAGGTACTATCTTTGTCATGATGTTTTCTTTACGGCACTCTCACGAGAAAGAGACGCCAATTATCATAGCCTTCCATGATTGCACTCATCATACCAGTTGTTAATTATTCCATAATCACTGTTTACTGTTGCACAGGGTCGGCGGGCTGTAAAGAGAGGAACTCTTCTCTCCTGCCAGCAAGCAAAAGATCTCATAAGGGTAACACCATGCGACTGACTCCACCCTTGTAAAATTGATCAATTTACAGTGATGTTAAGTCTTGAACCCTGTATGATCATACTTCTGTCTGCTTTTGTTGCAGTCCAACTCCGAGCACATTTCCTTGCAGCCACTTCGTGTGGAGATCCTTCACTCGGCTGTAATGGCTCATCAAACTTTTGCCATACGTCTCGGCAACTGGTTCCAAAAGATCATCAGTTACTCAGGTGCCACCATATCTGCCCCTCACAAAACTTCACAGTTCTATTTATTGATCCTCCACCTTTCTTAGAAAATATATCTACAACAATCTAAGTGCTCATATGTCCATGCAAATGCAAGTTTGTGTGACTGTGAACCTGTGTGTCTTGTGCAGTGGGCTTCAGGCAGGCTTTCAGTCAGGTGGCCCTAGAGCCAAACACAGACGGAGAGCGACCTTGCCTCATCAGCAGACTCATGCTGCATGATGCCAAGATGTACAAAGGCAAGTAGATCATATATTTTCTTTAAGGTTTATCTGTACTGGATTCTGTACAAGATCATGAATGACCTTCTTTTCTAATGTCCTCCAGGAGCTCGCAAGATCGTACACGAGATGATTTTCTGTAGCATGCTGATGGAGACAGAGTTCAAGAGGCTTTTTGCAATTGAGTTTACAAAGGTAATAAAGGGGGAATGTTTACTCTTTTGTTGCAATTCCTTCACCAGCTTCATTTAATAAATGTTCTATATGGATCATTTCAGCACTACAAGCAGCTGCAAAAGGATTTCATAAATGATGACCATGAGAGGAGCATATCCATAACGGCTCTGTCTGTTCAGATATTCACTGTACCCACATTAGTAAGTATTGTTTGTTCTTTGCTGTTGTTTTTTCACATATAATGGGATATTTTATGTCTCTAATATTTGTGCTTCTTTAAGGATATTTTTGCCTCTCTCCTCTTCTAGGCCCGGCAGCTGATTGAAGAGGGCAATGTCATTAAAGTGATAGTCGACACAGTGATGGAACTGCTGCGTGAACATCTGGATGACAACAATCGCTTCTTCTTCCTCGGCTACAACTCAGACAAGTTCTCCCGCATCCAGGTCATCTTCCACGACCTCAGGTCATTAAACAGGCAACAATTTAATACTAATGTTACCCACACTAAAAAAAAAAGTTTTGGATTAAGAGGATCGCTGCATCAAAACCAAACATCACATTCAAAACACACATGAAAAATTGACCTAAGCTTAAACAACACAGCAGACTAGTTACAGGCTGACCACTTTCATCAAAAGATCAGTGTAGTCATGGTGGCCCAGTAGTTATGTTGCGCGCCCTACAGGCTACAGTCCTTGTTGCAGCGGCCGTGGGTTCGATTCCAACCCCGGCCATTTGCTGCATTTCATCCACCACTCTCTCCTTCCAACATGTCCAGTCTCTACTCAGCTGTCATATCCATTAAAGGCAAAAATTGCCAGTAATAATAACTTTTTTTTAAAGTTGAAGTGGAAACACATTCTTTATTCCTTACTTTTTGTATCTTCATCTGAGATGTATTTTGTGTCTCTCAGGTATATTCTGATCAGTAAACCCTCGATATGGACTGAAGATCTGCGGACACAGTTCCTAGAGGGATTCAAAATCTTCCTTGGGTTCCTCAAATGCATGCAGGTACTAATTATGTTAATTTTTTTCTGATACATTTTTGATAGCTTGTAAATGCAGTTTTATTATATCAGGCTGCTGCAACTTGAAAATTCCTGGAATTTCTTCCACTTTCCTTATCAGGGCATGGAGGAGGTGAAGCGCCAGTTCGGTCGGCACATTGCGGTGGAGCCAGAATGGGAGGCCGGTTTTTCTCTTCAGATCCAGCTCCGCCATGTCCTTGCAATGTTTCAGGACTGGTGTTCCTCTGATGTGAGTGAGAGATGCAGTAGAATTGTCCCACACTTTTCATTTGTTTTACAGAAGGAAAGAGGATCGGTGTAAAAATGTTTTGTCAACCATCGCTTGCTTCCTCCCTCAGGATGAGATCTTGCTGCTTGCATTTAAAGAGTGCCACACAGTCCTTATGCAATGCAACAATCAGCCCTTCCACAGAGAGGCCACAGACTACTACATGTGCAAACACATCCTCCATGTTCGCCCATACAAAGTGTCGCAGGAGCCTGTCAGCATACATCTGCCCATCTCCAGGCTACTGGCTGGTAGGACAAATAGTATTTACTACCTTCATTTATTGTCATCATCGTGGTCAACCCTTAATCCACTACTCTGTTCATTGTGCTCCCCAGGCCTCTATGTACTGTTGTGCAGAACAGGGGCCATTGAACGTCTGGATAATCTGGTAAGTGACATGTCAGTAAAGATGATGGAAATGTTTGCGAAACCCTGTTAACCATATCTATTTACAGTCAAATTAAACAAACAAGTGATAACATTTACGTGTTTTAAAAGATTACTCATATTAAAGTGTTGTGGCAAATTGTAAAAAGAAAATGCATATTTTGTAAACAGCGTTTTCATTTCACTGCTGGCATTAGAGAGTTGTGCTTTCTCTCTCGTCTGTTGTAGGAGGGCTTTGACCTCACTCAGCTCGCGGAGCATCCTCTGCGCTGCGTTGTGCTGGCTGCACAGGTCTCAGCTGAAATGTGGCGGAGAAACGGCCTCTCTTTGGTCAGCCAGGTATAATACTTTCTTTAGATGTTTAAGTCATTGTTCTTATTCTGTGTGCTCTGAGTTGTTGTTTTCTGAATGAATGAATACAAAGTCAATCCTGTGTTGTTTCAGGTCTACTACTATCAGGACGTAAAATGCAGGGACGAGATGTACGATAAGGACATTCTCATGCTTCAGGTCTGTAGAAATAAGACATAGGATGTTTCTCATTCTCTGTCCTATCTAAGGTGGTGATATATGACTCCTCCCACAAATTGTTCACAGATAACTGCTTCCAAAATGGACCCCAACCACTTCCTCATGCTGGTCTTGTTGAGATTTGAGCTTTTTGATTACTTTAATGGAAGTTGTTCAAGCAAAGACCAAGTAAGCAGCACCTCAATGACAACAATTAATCCGAAAGAATTGTTCAGCCACCTTATGATTTACTTATTGATGAAATGCAAATGAATTTTCAGGATGAACTGACACAGTGGAACCGCTTGACTGAAGAGATGCTGTACCTCCTTATTGTCATCACTGGTATGAGGAACACACATACATCTTGGTATTTGGCTGGATATGAGTCACTTTAAAGTGTCTCAATGATGTTGTGTTTCCAGGTGAGCGTTATGTCCCGGGTATCAGTCATGTGACCAAAGAGGACGTGACGATGAGGGAGGTTATCCACCTGCTTTGCATTGAGCCTATGGCTCATAGTAGCCTGATCAAGGGACTGCCAGAGAATGTAAGCTGACTTTTCCTTTATAACTTCTTAATTTCTTTGTTTTTGTTTGTGAATGATCATTTGATTAAGATCAAACTGTTTTCTTTGTAGGAGAGCCATGAAACAGGCCTGGAGTCTGTGATTACCAAAGTTGCTACTTTCAAGTATGTTAACATTTGACTTTTGTCTTAGAAGTCGTTTCTGAGTTGTTGTTTTTTAAAATCCGTCTCCTCTTCTTCTGTATTTAGAAAACCAGGTGTTTCAGGACATGGATTGTATGGAGTAAAAAAAGAGCGCCTGGCAGAATTCAACCCTTTCTTCTACCACTATTCAAGATCTCAACATAGCAAGGTAGAGTAGTGTCTCAGCACTGGTCACTTGTTAAATGGACAGAGCTTGTGTTGAGTTTTCCTCATTTAATTTGAACTTTGACTTGTTGTAGGCCGAAGAGTCTCAGAAGAAGAGGAGGACTCAAGAGAGCAACGATAAAGGTGACCCATATTTTATATATGCACAAGTTCTCCGTACAGCTTCTGTGCTGCAGCTGCCAATAAACCAGAGCTACACATGTTGCCCTTTGTTTTTGTTTTTTCAGCTTTGCCACCTCCCATGCCCCCAGCCTTCTGCTCGCCTTTCTCCAGCATAGTGCATCTGCTCTGCTGTGACATTATCATCCATGTCCTGAGACGCGTCCTGCAGAGAGCGACAGAGGACCGCTCAACTCATTGGACAGAAGCCATGATCCAGAGGGTACACATTACATTGATTGTATCTCTTACAGAGTTTACCTTGGTTAGAATTTGCTATTTATCCCTCAAACCCATTTCATTTTGCAGGCCCTGCACCTGATGGGTCAGGCATTGCTAGAAGAGAAATTGCAGCTCGAGGAAAGCTCTATGGAGGAAGTGACCTTTGATTTCAGCCTTAAGGCCCGCAGTGAGTAGAAGGCAAACATTTTGGAAGATTTTATCATAGCTTGTTCAACATCTGTCATTGTTCATAAAGCCATAAACTTGTTTGGTTTTGTGGATTTTGTGTCACGGATGTCCTTTTTTGTTCTACTAGGAATCGGCTCAGAACACGGCAAGTCAGTGTTCGCCTTGTTGTCTAAGATCAAGACTGTTCCTTCCCTTGAGGCTCAGAAAGACATGGTCAAATGGGTTCTACAGGTAGGCTGTTCAATTAGATAGTCTCATCACAGTTAACCATTTCTGTCATTTTGATGATACATTGATTTTCCAATTACCTTCATCATTTTTATAATTTCTTCTAGATGTTTGAGATCATCAAGTGCCTTAGAGAGAAGTCCAGCCCATCAGCATCTATGAGCATGGAAACAACCAGGCCTGAAGAGGTAAAAGAATTCTGCATGGTGCAATGAAATGTAACAGTGAATTTCATCTTTCTTCTGACTTTAGTCTTAAGATGAAATTCTAAGAACCAGAATCGAAGCCAAAATCCGAATCTATTTGATTGCTTAGTAGGTTTGCACACACTAGGAATATCTGGTGGTGTTTAACAGGTGGTCTGGTTCAGGGGAGTGGGCTGGTTAGAAGACAGACGATGAAATAACAGATACAAAAGTGCTTAATTAAATTATTAGGTTATGAAGAAATCTGTAAGTATAACAGATCATAAAAGTACCCAAATACCAAATGAACAATTATCCAAACCAAAGGGAAGATTGTCGAAGAGGTCAGAGGGTTTCTGTCTGTACTTAACATGACCTCTTTAGTTACAGCACCTAACTGAATCACTTTTCATTTGGTCTGCCAACTGCATCTGAGAAATTGAGAAATCTCACTTACTTGTGTTGTGTAGCTTCTCAGTATTCACATGTCTGATTTGCTTTTACTCCAGAGTGCTCAGGACAAAGAGAAAGCTGAGCGCAAAAGAAAGGCAGAGGCAGCCAAACTCCATCGACAGAAGATTATGGCCCAGATGTCCGCAATGCAGAAAAACTTTATCGAGTCAAACAAGATGCTCTATGACAACATGCCAGAGAGCGTGACACAGGGAGAGCCTGTTACAACCACTGAGAGGTGAGCAGGACCAATCACAAAAAAAACCTAGTCAGGTGTTTTTTAGCTGGCTTTAAAACAAACAAACGTAAAACAACTTCTGTGTCATGCTTCTTCTTTCAGCTGTGCCATGGAGCAGAGGGAGCTGTGCGTAGCTGTCGGCCCTCATCGAGGGTTCACTCCAGCTGAGAGGGAGGTACTCACCTGCATCCTTTGTCAGGAAGAACAGGAAGTGGCGGCCCAGGCTCAGGCCATGGTGCTGACTGCGTGTGTGCAGAGATCCACAGTGCTGACACAGTGCAGAGGGAAGAAACTGACCTGCATAGGAGATGGTTAGTCTCTCACTTGATGTTACCTTTTAAATGTTAGAAACTGTAATTGGGGGAAATGCTGACTCTCACTCATTGGATTGATATATATGTGCATCTTCCCCTTAAAGGGACAGCATACCCTCTCTTCATGCCTCCTGAGCTGGCGGTTGGGACCCACACTGGAAGCTGTGGACACGTCATGCACGCCACATGTTGGCAAAAGTGAGAAACAGATTATCTTATGATGAGGTTTCAGTTCTGCTCCTGTGGTCCTGTACAAAGACAGTTTATTTGACATTTACCTGTTACATTTGTTTAATTTTTTAGATATTTTGAGGCTGTTCAGAATACAACCAGGAACCGTCTCCACGCCGAGCTGATCATCGACCTGGAGAACGGGGAGTACTTGTGTCCCCTCTGCAAGTCTCTGTGTAATACTGTTGTACCCCTCATCCCCCCAGAGCCACTTATGTTTAACTAGTAAGTCCAGTTTTACTTCAGATCGATATGTGATTGATTGTAAAAATGTTAAGACATTATTTTCTTGTTTCAATTTGTAGCGAAAATGCAGAACTAATTGGTAAGCATTTGACCATGCCTCGGTGGATCCAGATCCTTTCTGCCAGGATAAAAGGACTCAAGTCACTCACTCAGGAAAATGGTAAGAAGACACAATGATTTACAGTAATTGCATTTCTTTGGATGGATCAAGCGGCAAATCTGGTGTTGAAAATTAAGCCAATGCAGAAGTGCAATATCCTGCAATCAAGCACCAAAAGTCACATACAGTACACACATAATCAAAAACGCCTGTTTTTAGAGCAGAAATCAACATGTTTACAGACTTGTTCAAAAAATGAAAATAGGTCTGATTATCGCATGTCTCCATCGGCACACTGTACGGGTGGGGAATATTTTGATAACTCATCCATTTTGGTTTTATGAAGGAGAAGCTTACAATTTTTATTCACAAGAAGGCGCATAGCTGACCTGACTAACAGGCATGTAACGGTTTGTCAAAAGGCTTAAAACCTGCCTCAGCTCCGGCTCTTAGCATGTCGTTAGGTTGACAGAAAATTAGGGTGAGACAGCATTTCCAACTTGGTGACCTCTATCGATTGGACTCCAAAGCCCCCCTGCAGTAACAGATGGGTGATGTCACTCAAGCTTTGTCCCTTTTAATATTTACAGTGTATGGGATGGATGAACAACAATGGCACATAATAGGTATTCTTTTATTTTGAAAGGCTTATGAACATTGTAGGTTTTTTTTAACCTGGGCAGCTCAGAATGTCCAAACATAGACGTAGAGCTTAATCTAACCTGGCAGGAGACTTGCATGTAAATGGTGTTTCATATGTTAGTAGATTTATTGTGAACTCAACACTGCAATTACTTTATAATGGAAGCTCTAATTTACTCTATTTGATGGAGGCCGTTTACTGTAAAGCAGCTGCTGTTTCTAATGAGTGCCATTAAATGTCAATATGTGTGTGGGTGATCAGACTAGTGATGATGCATTACATCATTTATAATTGTCTCTTTGTTTTTGCAGATTGCAACACAGAAAGCAGTAGTGTTGATGGTGACACAGGGATGTGTGGAGAGGGTCAGCTGGACCCCAGATCCATTCTCAGCTATGGGCTTCGAGAGCCGTGAGTGAAACTGTCTCTTCTTTCTTAAAAAACTCACGGAGCTTTGTTTTTCTATAATGCAGCCGTTTTAAATCCACTTCTGTTTTTTTTCTAGGAGGAGGCTCTCAGACAGCATAGTTGAGATGCTGGTTGTGTGCGCCACCACAGTCCACAGGGTGGGACTGCAGACGGCACCCAATGAGCTGTGTCCATGTGTGCCCCTCATGGCTTGGAACACATGTGCCTTCACTATCCAGGCCATAGGTACAGCCAGTCTCTGTACATCACATCACTCTCTCCTGCCACTTTCATGTTTTTGCAATTTCTTAAAATGTGTTTGCATGTCTTTACAGAAAACATACTGCAGGAGGATGACAAGCCGCTCTTTGGGTCCTTACAAAACAGACAGGTTTGATGTGACATGTTGGCACATGAAGCAATGTAATGTTTAATGGTTTGGCAGATATCAGTTTTGTGAAATGCTTCTCTATTTTAGCTTGCAGGTCTGAAGGCAATTGTTCAATTTTCAGCAGCTCAGAGACTGAAGAGCTCCCAGGTTGTCATTCAGAGACACTTCGCTGGCATGCTGGGGGGTATGTAGTCATTGAAGAGAACTTTATCATTCTTTTTCCATGAGATATACAACAGTTTAACTGTTAGGTTTACCCTGCTGCCTTGTTGTCATCTTTCCTCAGTCTTGTTACCATCCATGAGCAGAAGAAACACCCCTTCTCTGCTGGAGGTGGACTTCTTCCATCTTCTGGTAGGTTACCTTTATAGGGAACAGCTCTGAAACAGATTTATGGACTCAGACTCTTCAAATTCCTACTCTACATAACCTCTGTTGAATTACCATTAATACATTAAACCACTGATATGCATGTAGGCATTCATGCTTTCAAAATATTCTTCAAGAACATTTTCTATTTCACTATGATATTTAAAAAAGTCTTCTAATTCAAGGTTTTTTTTTTGCACTAATTCAAATGCTTCTATTAATAAAACGGTGCATGTGTTGTGTGGTTTGTCAGGTGGGGCTGGTGTTGTCTATACCCTCACTGTATCAGGAGCAGGCTGTAGACTTACAGCCGTCTGCTATCAGCTCTGCCTACAACCATCTGCACATTCTTCATCTGGTCACCATGGCTCACATAGTGCAGGTCCTCCTGTCTTCTACAGGTACCAACAGCAAGATCATTAACAAAAAAGTCTTGTTTAAAAATTACATTTTTAACTTAACATTTACTGAACTCCCTCTGAATGCTTTACAATAACAGTGATGATTTTTACCAGTGAATAATGGTGTCTATTGTGGCCAGATTTCCCTGCAGTAGCAAGCGGAGAAGAGACGGAGGAGGCGAGAGCAGCAGCAGAGCTGTGCAGCGCAGTGTCACAACACATTGGCCGGTAAGATCATCATAAGTTTAATTATATTTTAGCAGTCTTTTTTAGTTATGATTTTAAGATACTGTAAAACCAAAGGTTTAGTGCCCTCTCCTGAATGAATGCTAAAAACATGCAGAGACATTAGAGGCTAAAACAAGCTACAGTATGCTGATAGAAGATTTCCTGGATGGATAATCACCCCGATGTAAAACTCTTCTGAGATCAAAACTAATGGACAGGTTGTTATTTACGTGTGTGTGTGTTCTAATGGTTAATGATGTCATCTAAAAGATAAAAAGTCATGCTTTAGAAGTTAAGTACATTCAAAGAAATTCTCTCTTCCTTAAAATACAAGCTTTTAAAAAAATCGAAGTCGGTATGCAACTTGTAAAAATGAACATCTCAATTGTGCAACTTTATCTTTAGCTCCAAAATTATAAATATCCTTGTGACCAATAACCTGATTTGTAGAGAAATCTGTTCTTTCACAAACGTTAGTCCTTCTTTCCTGAACATCGAAGAAAAGTCATGTTCATTAGAGGTTGGATAGTGAATTAGTGACACTGCTTTTTGGTTACTCACCTATTGTATAGATTTTCTGTGCTGCTGGCTTTCAGATCTGTGTGACGTCTTTACATTTTAGAAAGAATATCTCCTCGATGTCTATGTCCATATTTGAAGCGTGGTCAACTTTCAGTGCTGCAACTTTGTGCTCGTATCAGAATCAGCACAGGACAGCATTTGTAACCTTTTTTTCTCTTAATGAATTTGCACAGCTGCAGCTATATATGAGCCTGTTATATTTTATAGTTATACTTGTAAGGAATCGACCGTGTCGGCTTGTAATGGAAGAGAATACCCTTTTCATGGAGGCAAGCTTTGCTCCTTGTTTCTGGTTTACAAGTCCGTTTCCATGCTTCATTCTCAGAGATGTATATGGAAATTTAGACCTCATTCCAGTAGATTGACAGTTCTTTCTGTGATATGCCCATAAGGCCCATTCCAGATGTGTCCGGCAGCGCTGTGGCAGAAAGAGTGAAAAGAGGAATCGAACCTTTCCTGCGCTGTGCTGCTCTCTTTTTCAATTGCCTTACTGGAGTACATCCACCGGAGGAGCTCTCCAGTACTGCTGGTAGGTCAATCCAAGTATTATATCATAATAACATCTTGTACACGATCATTGATGAAGAAAAGCTGACATTTCTGGCATTTTCAGTTACCTCTCAAGGACAGATGGAGGCAGTATGCAGCTACCTGGCACTTCCCTCGAATGTGTTCCAGCTCTTCCAGGAGCACAGGGAGACGGTTGCTCCATTGCTGCAGAAGTAGGTGTTAGATATTTAGGCAGGATCATTTTGTTTATTCAGAAATCTTCACATATTAACAATCATTTTTCACTTTCTCAGGTGGTGTGGAAACCAAGCTGTAACCAAAGCTCTGAAAGGAAAACTTCAGACAGTCAGGTACACTTTGGCATTTGTATTCTTTTCTTCAAACTCTGTTTTGTAATAAAACTTTTTCTTAAGATTATTTGATATACTCTTTCTCCAGATACCCCAGGAGAAGGAATCGTTTGATTGATCTTCCCGAGGATTACAGCGCTCTCCTCAATCAGGCCAGCCATTTTCAGTAAGTGGGGAATTGAAGTCCTTTCAATCAAAACATCTGTCAGAGATTTACTAACTTTCAAATGTGTACTTTGTCCAAAGATGTCCAAAGTCTATGGATGATGAGAGGAAGCATCCGACCCTGTGCCTGTTCTGTGGGGCCATGCTGTGCTCTCAGAGCTCCTGCTGTCTCAGCCCGCTGGATGGAGAGGATGTGGGGGCTTGCACTGCTCACGCTGCTACCTGTGGTGCTGGAGTGGGCATGTTCCTCAGGTAAGTCGATGGGGATCAAGAGAATTCTTTTTTCGGTGTAAAACTTGCATTTTTTTGTTCTTATAATGAAATTTGATTTCACTTTGGCAGGATAAGAGAGTGTGAAATAGTACTGATGGCAAGTAAGACTCGAGGAAGCACATATCCTGCTCCTTACCTGGATGATTATGGAGAGACTGATCCTCATCTTGGGTAAGAATGACCTGCTGCTCTTCATCCTCGACAACACAAGTCATTGTCTGAATTTGGTGGGCACCCAGGTCTCTCCATACTAGAATGTAAAACTTTGATACCATGTTGGTATAAGAAACAATACTCAATACCTCTTTGATACCATAGCAAAAAGATAAATAGAGAACATAATGGGCTCATTTTGTTTTTTATTAACAACTTGCACACAGGGCTGTGGCAGACTTTTCTTACATAAATCACACTTTTTGTCTTTCACTTTCTAGAAGGGGCAACCCTCTGCACCTTTGCCCGGAGCGCTACAGGAAGCTGAACCAGCTGTGGCAGCAGCACTGCATCCTGGAGGAAATCGCCCGCAGCCTGGAGGTGGTCAATGTAATGTTTGCCTTTGAGTGGCAGATGTTGTGATGATTGCTTCTGCTGTGGAGGCCGGGGAGTTAAGAGCACAGCCATATAGCACCACTGCTCCAGTGCTCACTAACACACATGCAAACACATACACACACACGAACGACATCAACAATCCTACAATCAAAGGAGACCCGAGTAGCCAATCCCTTCCCGATGAAGCCCCTGCTGGAGTTGAGAGAAGTGGGACAGTCGAGGAGGAGGAATATAAAGAATAACAGAGGGTGGTGGATGATGAGCAAACCCAAGTCGCCTTGTTTTAATTTGATTGTCTGCTATGAGAATGCGTTTCTCCTAGAGTAATGTTATCTGCAAAAAGGCTCATTCAAATAAAGACAAACATCAGATACACAATAACATGTTTTTGGTACCACTTCATGGTTTTGGTTTTCTCTCCTTGGTGATGCTGTGAATTTTCTGCATTTTCATTTTGTGTGAGAAACTCCGATGTGTCCTAAGTTGAACTATACTGTTTTGGGAGGGTACTATTATTTTGAAAAGTTGAAGTACAGTCAAGGAACCTGCACATATTTGGTTAGTGGTACAAAATGATGACCACGCCTAATGTAACCTCTGTTATGGTATATTTAGACACATATATAATTGAGATAACATATATGGAATATACTTTATTACAGAGTCAGTGTTCTGAGAGACATATTTACAGTCACAAGTTCTACTATTAGGCCAAACTTATTCTGTAATTCTGATATCCGCTGTTTGTTTTAAATCATTAGAATTGAATGAAGGGACCATAGCTACAAAGATTATGCTGATTCACTTCACGCAAATTCAACCTAAGTAAAAAATAAATACGCTCATTAAGAAAGATATGTACTATTTTATTGAGAAAAAGAAACAAACATTTAAGTTAGAGTCTTATATCTTTTCAATAATCACATCCATTATTGCTCATGCTTTACTGGAAGAATGTTTGAATATAATGTTTCCTCTTTTTTGTGTTGTTTGACAAAACTTCATGACTTCCAGGCTGGAAATAAAGAGACTAGCCTCCATCCAGATGACTGTTCTTGTGCACTACATTCATTTGAAACATGTTCCATTATCTCATGTGTCAAACTATTAGATATTTTTTGTAATACTGGGACAAAATGTTCTCATCTGCTGAGAACCTAAAGTAGAAATCGAGACGAGTACAAAACTCCAGATGATGCTTTTTATTTTTTTTGAATGGTGAATTTGACACATGAATGTCTCAGAGTGAGAATTAACTTGTACATGCTTTACTTTAGACACCCCCACATATTTTTCCCCTACACATGCTGGGATAACTTTTTACTTCTATATCATTTGACTGTGGGGTCAATAAAGGTTCTTCTGATTCTAAACATAAAGGTAAACAAAGCAGACACTCAGACTTCCACTAAGGCTTTTACATGAAAACAAGGAAAGACATTGTAGCATACGTACTTTGCGAAGTACTGGTTTGTAGCCCCTACAAAGTAATCCCCAACAATAAAAACCCAGTCATCACCAGCTCAGAAGGTTTATTGTCTTTTTTTCGTGAAAATGAAACAGGAGTTTTCATAAGAGCATGGTGGCATTGCTGAGGCACATGCGATCCTTTGTAGGATCTTGATTGACTTTGTGTAATAAATTAGTTTTCAGTCTGGTTATGTGCTTTAACTCATTTGAGTGCAATCATAGAATGTATCCTGTTGTTATGCTACCATTGCTACTTCTGTTAGTCAGGTTGAATGCAACAAAAAAGTTCCAAAAACACTATTTGTGAAACGCACAACACTGATGTCGAATTCCTCATCATGATCTGCCTTGTACTGCAAGAGTTATTTAACTTTGGGCTAAATCACTTTAACATCTATGAACTACTAATTCTTGCTATAATACTTTAAATCTCTTTTTACTGCATTTTCTATCAGGGTCATTTTGACTCAGGAGTTGCAGCCAAAATGTGTGCAGAAGATCTTTGTTGGAAAACGACAAGATACTGAGGCAACAAGAAATGATTTGTAAACAACAGATTACAGTACAGATATGTAAATGTTTTTTTGCAGTCCTGGTTATTTAGGTTTTATTTTATGCTGACTGTAACAGTTTAAAAAAGTGGTTGTAAACAGAAAAAAAATTATCCTTTTTTTGGAAACGATGTTCACTGTCATTCAAGGAAATTGATAATATATTTGGTAAAAAATGTCCACAGTACATCAGATTTTCTGCAGTCACTGTTATATACCGGTTGATATTTCTCGTTTGTATTTCCTGACTTGGACAAAAAAAACTCTGGAAAATTCTAGTAACTCTAGTAACAGTCTGGATGAAGGCCTTCAGGGGTGTTTTCCACTGAGGCCAGACAACAATCAACTGGCTTCAGGTGCTTCCTTCGGCGGAACATTATCTGGCCCATAGTTTGCTTTAGAGGTTGAGGGAACGTTAATGTTGGGGTCCCCATTGTTTCCTTCATCTATCTGGTTGCTCTTGCCGAGGCTCTTGATGATGTTGAGGTTGGTGCGGGCCGTCTCCATAAAGCTGTTTTCTAGCAGCCAGCCATCAGATTCAGAATCCGGGTCCCCCTGTTTCACCACATTTTCCAGGGAGGTTTGGAGGAAGCGAACCCCCGTCAACACTGACAGCTGAGACACACAGACAAAAGCATGGCAGTGGCATCTTAACACACATCATAGTAGGCCACAACTGATCAATAAGTAGAGTTTTATTTGTTTTACTTCATTCATTCTTATGTAATTTTATTAGTTTCCTATGGTCTGCAGCTTTGTTACAGGTATGGAAAGTCAATTTCAAGTGCATCGTGGATGTGTGTTAAAAAGGTGAGATATTAAGCTTACCACCCAAACCTGTGCATTAACACTGAAACTGTAAACTCAGAGTGAGTTTACAGTTTCAGGGTTAATGCACAGGTTTGGGTGACACCTTCCACTAGACACAACTCTTTAAAGAGAAAGACAAAGCCTATGTTGGCGTTAAATCAGCTAGTTCAAATGGAGATCATTTTATTCAATAAAGGGGTAAAAAGACTTCTTCAGTTGATAAAGTTATTGCAACACAAACCACTGGCTATATGTATTATAATTTGAGGTATGTCCCTTCCTTGTCAAACCCTTGGGCCTACATTTCCCATAATCCAAAGCGATAACAGAATATTTTGGTAGGACAGTGAGGTGGGCAGTGATGAACTAGCATACCCCTCCGACCTATGAAACTCTTAACACTTAAAACAGGTCTCATGTGTAAATTATGTGAGTGGTATGACTCTTGAAGCCACCCACTAACTGTTGTGAACTTGTTGCTGTATCTTCTAACCTCAAACAGCCAGATGATGAGGACGGTGAGGCCAATGGACTGCATGATGTGGGTGAAGTAGTCCAGCAGCGCCTGGCGGCAGCCCTTCATCCGCAGGTTGAGCTCCTCCGTCTGGTGCTCGTAGTTAAAATGAGCCGAGTTGTTGGTGATCTGCTGCTGGATGCAGGGCCGGGGGGAGTCAATGTTACAGCAGCTGAAGGGGACTCCATCCATCAGGTACTTTCCCTCCACATTACTTCTTAACCGACTACAAAGCAGGAAAACGAGGAAGAAACTCAGGGTGGGTTGTATAAAAGCCAATATTCCCATCAGCAATAATATTAAATAAGATGACAATTTAGCCTTGACCAGAAAAATATGTGCATCCCCAGAGTAAGAAGCCTAATAATCATGAGATTAGAAGTCATAACTGTGAAATAAAAAGTCATAGTTATGAGGTATTAAGTCCAAATTCTGAGATAAAAGTACAACTTATGAGACATGGTGCAATTTTACAAGAAACAGAATTACGAGATAAAAGACAATATTATCAGTATGTCATATAATTAGATTAAATGTTGTGTCTTATCATTTTTACTTTTTCTTTTATTATAATACCTTATCATCTCATAATTATAACTGACAGGCTCTCGCAGGCTAGTTGTGAATGTGATCAAGGCATGGGGCTGGCCTTCAGAAGTACAACGAGAGGAACATTATATACTTTGACTTATCCATCATTTATATTTCTGCATAATCCAGCCCTTTTAAACTGCTTTTTGTCCTGCAAATACTTGACACCTACTTCACTTTCATCTGCATGTCTTATTTCAGCTGATAACACAATAATAATTCATTATGATGTTATATTGGTCTACCTAAAAAATAAGGGGCTGGAATACTCGTCAGTAATTTGAAAATGTCTATTTTTATTATGTAATCAAAAATATTTGAATTAAAAATGGTTTAGTTAGTTTGTATAACATAACTTGAAGAACATTTAATGTTTTAAATCTTTTAGTTGTAAAGTAATAGGTTGTGAAAACACGCGTGGAATATAATAAGGGGAGGGTCTTGCAGCTTATTACTCATTTCCAAACAGTCCTTTCTTAAACTGTCTAAAGTATGTTTATTTACTCTGATAAAAAAAAAATCTCATTCTGTAGATTGCACTTACTCCATCACGTCTTTGTGGGTCATATCCAGATATCGGTTGCTGATCCACTGGATTTGAAACCAGTCTTTATATCCATTGTTCCCACAGCACTGGAACTCTATCTGCAGTATATCCACTGTACGCTTCAGGAAGCATCGTCCCGGGGTGTCTGTGTCCTTATAGAACCTCATGGCCTGCATCAGCCCCAGGTTCAATGATTCCTCCAGCTCCCCACGCATGGTGTAACACATCAGAGCCCCCACCAGCACACAGAAAGTGAAGAAGAAGGTGAAGATGATGTAGGGCAGCATAATCAGCTTCCAGCGCAGGAACTTGTTGGTGTCCACGCAGTCATAGCAGATCTTCCCTCCCAGAAAGTTTATGGCACAGGCGATGAGGCCCACAGAAATCAGCATGTTGGGCACGTAATGAATGTCCCTATCAGCCATCATCTCTTCTCGTTTGTTGAGCTCCACCTTTAGGAAGATCCCCAAGCTGAAGAGGATTGCCCCCGTTAATACAGAGAACCAGTTCAGGATCCAAAGAACCTGCGCTAGCTTGTCCCTCTTAGTTTTTGTGAACTTCACTCTCAAAACCGCCATCGTTGATATGTCCCAGCTGTACGTTTTCTTTTATGTCCGAGGGGGGGATTACGGGTGGAAGACAGGTAGAGCAGGGGAGAGGAACAGGTTATCCTCCAGGGGGTGTGGACGACCAAGGGGCGTGGGATTGGTTTTACAATTTTCTGAAGGTCCACTCATAAGCAGCTTAGGCTGGTAGTCATGACTGATATCTTGTAGATGCTGCATTTTGGTTATACTTTTTTTTTTTTTACCAACATGTAAGAATCAGCAAGATGATTATTTAACATAAAAAAAATGTCCCTTGAAATCCTGTGATTTTAGCATTTGTGTCAAAAAAAAGACCCAATGAATTAGAAATAGCTAGCAGAATAAAACAGCTGCCAGAAAAGTCCACTGTACCTAGCATATCCTGGTCATCATTCATTTTCCTCTCGTTTTTAGCTCTTCTTCTTGCTGTTGTCCTCAGATATAGTCCAAGTGTCCATGTCTGAGTGGTTGTAGTTACACGGATGCTATGAAGGCAGCAACAGCAGCATCAGAGTGGGACAAGCAGCCAAATCCTGACCCTCCTTTTAATCCCTTTTAATCATTAAAGAGGCCCTGCAGGGGATTTGGACCTACCTTCTGCTACCTACGCAAATCCAACTGTCTGAACACAGTGAGACTAATGGACGGAGCCATTGTTTGTGTGTTTTTATTTGTCTCAAAAGTTTTTGTTCTCAAAAAAGTACAAATTTACAACTTCACAATATGAAAAAAGACATTACTATCTAAAACATTACCATAAGAGCATTTAGTCAAGCCGTCATGTCTAAGCAGAAAAATAATGCTGAAAATAACCCTGAAATAATTTTAAATAAATTAAATCAAGATGAAAGACTTCATTGTGCTAATATCTGCTTCTTGTTTTGAAGAACACATACTAGAAGTAAATAGGCCAAAGGTTAAAGTGAAGGTGAATGCACACTGACACAGATATGAACTAAGTCAAAAAATATGTGCACTGCCCTCTACTGTTGGAAATGTCCATGACTAATTCTAAATAGAACAACATAACACATTCATACATTTATTTATTTTTCCCATTCATTTTAAGAAAAAAAAAGGATGCTCTGATTTCAGTAGTTTCTTTAAATCTAACTTTAGTCTGACGTATCGCTCCAGAATCCCTAGAGTTTCTATCTCTATTTCTAAGAAGCAGTGTCTAATCATTTTGTAGCAATTTGCTTCTATAAAGACATAAATGACCGAATGAATGAATATCTGGTCATCGTTTTTATACATTGACCAATTGTTGCAGCTCTGTTTCCAAAGCGTGTGGCAGTATAGCTTTTGTCATAGCAGTTGTAAATACAGTTGGAAAAAAAACGTGTGACATCATCACTGGCAGGTTGCAGCCAAAAGTACCAAATAGAGCATGGTAGTTTTTATTAGCTTTGTCATATTTAGAAGTTCATTTTCAACTGCTGCAATTCTGTCACCCCTGCTGACCTCACCTGGTTTGTTTACAATGAAATCAATTTAACACATATATAGTAATACACACTCACAAACCCACTGCAAATCAGCCAATGAAATGTTAACTGAGAGGGAGATTAGTGGATTAACATGTACCAAAGTAGCTTGTGTAAGAAGAGCGCGTTACTGTAGCCACCAGGCCAGTCAGCAAATCCACAGGGCAGAACACTGACACACAGTGCACAGGGCTGCTCGGACCAAGAGTGAGGTTAACGGAGCTGCAGGACAATTAAATCAAGTAAGTGTTAAAAGAAAAACAAGAATATGCTATATGAAGGCTCCTTAAGAAATGATACACATGCTTGGATTTGTTCTTAATTGTTGTGTGGGAACGTGAGACACCCTGAATACCTCTCATAGGCTACGGTTACCATTGACGTTTATAAATCAGCATTTCTCTTTCCAAAACTAGCCATAGGTGTCGGGATTTATTTAATGAATGGTCCCTTGATTCCATGTAAACAGAGGCTCAGGCTGAGGGCACCATGCTGGATACAGAGGGCCAGTGGTCAGAGGCGTTTTCCAGCAACAACATCAGAGCCATCATCCGCTGGCTTAGGAAACTTACAGCTGAAGGTAAATCAGGATCATTAAACTGCAATCAAACAATAGTCCTGTCCCCTCCTTCATTAATTCTTTGTTTTATTCACGTCTCTCTCTCTAATCACACCCAGGAGAAGCTGACATGGAGGAAACCCTGCAGGCTTTCAGCTGCTGGGTGCAGAGGACGTCTGAGTTTGCCAAAAAGGAGTTATTAACCCTTTGTAAGAACTTGTTATATTTATAAGTTTCACCGTCCTTTCCCAAATTACATTTGCTGATTATTTTCAACATGAACATCAATCAGTTTGATCTACATTGTTTTGTTAAGTCTAACATAATAACACAGATGTACTTGAAAAGAAAGTGTTCATTGGGTTTACCACATCCACAAACTTATTTATTTATTATTATTATTTACTTGATTATTCTCATTGTGTGTGTTTTATACTTTTTAATTTGACTTAATTTAACTGATAGTACTTTTTCAAATGTTTTATTTTAAATGTACACACTCCTGATCTTTGTATCTCTTGTGTCCTCTCCCAGGTTTCAGCCGCTGTCATGGCCTGTGGATGTTTCTGGACCGCAGCTCTTTCACCAGAGTTCACATGCTGCTGCAAAAACTGAGGAACCTGCTCACGCTCGCCCAGTGGGCGAGACGGCAGCTCAGCTCTGCACACCTCTGGCACGGTACACACAACTGTTGTCCTAACCTTTCTGATATTTTAACAGAATTTATTAGAATGTAAATGTTTATGATTGTTTTTTTAGGTGTGGGGGTCCCATGTGTGGTCTGCAGGGACACATTCGGCTCCTCAGATGTTAAACAGGGCTGCTGGAACAGAGAGCACAGGGCTCTAAAGCAACACATCTGGCTGGGACGGCTGGTTCAGTGGTGGGGCATCATGGGGCTTCTGCCAAAGTACCCTGGTACATTTTGATCACACAAACATTACATTATATTGCCATGATAAACTGTTATGGCACCTCTAAAAGTTCTTCTGTTCTCTGCTGCTGTCAGAGGCTCATGAGGTGAAACGAATCACTCAGATGTGGAGGGAAATGGATCAAAGCCATCGGAAAGCTTGTCTAGAGACACCTGGGTAACTTGGAAAATTTGATTTAATGAAGAAATTCTGAGGTATTTGTGGGGGTCTTTCTTGTTCATTTTCCTTCTTTTTGCTCTTCTGTATTCATACATTTGTCCAGCTTCAAGCAGGGACAAACGGAAAGATTTGTGACCTTGATTCAAGGGATGGTGACTCAGCTGGACAGACAACATGGCTGCATTTGGATAACTGAAGACTGCACAGAGCAGTACTATCCTCCTCCCAACCTGCAGGCCCTGCTTAAGCTTGTGATGGTGCCTCATATTGACAACCTGTCCATCCAAGCTCTTGTATCCATTCAAACAGCAAATGTAGAGCATACTACACATCTGTTTGTATTCTACTGTGCTGTGTCTTTAAGAAAAATACTGTACATATACATTTATATCATTCAGGTAATGTATTTGTAGTTCTTAACCTTCATGTGTCACAGCTCATGTACTTTGTCCTGGACATTGCCAACTTCCTGCAGTGCAAAGACGACCTCCTCCAGTCTTTCTGCAAAGCTTTCACCATTCCCTCCAGTTTTTCCCAACAGATCCGAGCTTTCTGGATGCTAGATCACGGACACATCAAGGTACACAACCAAGAAGCAAAATAGATTTTTTAAACGAGTGACTGATTCAGATTTTGATTGAAGTCATTGAAAAGAACTTGAGTGCCAGTTAACCATCTTGTTGATTACATTAGCGTCCTTGTTTCAGCCGCCATAATGGTCTGCAGGTGACAGTAATGGGCCCGCTTGAGAAGCGCATATGATTAATGTGCTACGGCTACACTCTGTCCACATTTGAGAAGCTGTTGCAGTGTAGCTCTATTACAGTATGATGAAGGACATACTGTCATGGATGATGGGAACTATTTAATCATATAGGTAATTTCATTATATTGACAGTAAAGAGAGTTTCACCATATTTTTTAGCCTTTGATTTGAAGGGAAAAGAATCTCTGATGTCATGCAAAAAATATTATATATTAATATTTTAAAGCTGTATCATATAACAAAATAGTGCTTTTTGTCCAGGCCGCTATGCAGCTGTTACTGAGCCCCAAAGCTGCTGTCCCCGGGTTCCTCTGGCAGCATCGGTGCATCATCCGCTCTCTGCTTACCAGGAAGCAGCCTCAGTTAGCATTAAGGTACCTTCTTTGGGCCAAACCACCAATACAGAGTGTGGACGATGCTAAGCTCTGTGCAAGGGTACTACTTCAAAACAGGTACATTCTGGCACACTAAAGGGTTAATAATTATATTTCACAAGACAATGACAGACATCCATTTTTTAGTCATATTTGGTTTCATTGTCTCTCTGTCCAGTTGTGTGTCTGACGCCTGGGATCTGCTGAAGAGAGGCCACACAGAGAGCGACAACATGGTGGTGTACTTTCTCCAGGCTTGTAATGGATTTGGTCTGTGTGCAGAGGCTTCGAAGTACATTCCTGCAGGATACAATGTGAGTAAATCTGTTGTGATACAGCAAAACACACTTAAAATACTCAGCCTCAAATTAATATCATTTTCCCTGAATTTGTTTATCAGGGTGAAGGAGACAGTGTTGAAGAGACTGAGACTACAGGGTCACAGGTGCCACTTAAAGGGGAACGTAAGGCAGATTGAATAAAATAAATATCAAATAGAATAATGAGAGATTAACATGCATTATATTAAGGCCTGTAATTTAATTGAAGTGAACTTCACAGAAAAAAGGTCTCCCTGCCCGTTGTCTGCCAAACTGTATCAGGCTCAGAGTGTCAACACGGTGTCCTCAGAGGAACTGATCCAACTACTCAGAGAGGCTGTGATGGAAGTAAGAAGGCCACATCCAAGGATGAGGTACGGAGGAAATAGGACAAGGGTAAGATCTTATTGAGATGCCTGCAGGGCCTAAGAGGACTCAAGTGTTATCCTTCATGTTCTTTTTTTTATAGTGACTTGCTGTGGCCTGAACACAATGAAGGAAAATCAAACAACAGAGAGATGTTTCTCTCAACCCAGGCTCTCCATCATCTCACCCCTAGCCCATCCCCCATGGCTATACTAGAAGAAACAGAGCAAACAGCACATCCAGATGAGGCAGAAGAGGAACTGCCTCTTCATAATGTAATTTTCACTCTCATGGCTAAAATATAGCTAAATTGAATTTTATTTCAAATAATCCCCCTTACCTGTGTCCCTCTCTTCCAGCAGCAGCCTGAGTCACATGTTCACATTTCATCCTCTCTGGATCTGGACTCAGAGTCTCTCTCATCCTTCACCTCGGCCTCCTCCCTGCCTCTGCTGAGTTGGGGTCCTCCTTATGTGTTTAAAAGCACTTTGACCATGCAGAGGATCTCCTCCCTCCTCAATGATGGAGAAAACCAAAGCGGGGACGAGGAAGATGTTAAAAGAGACAACAGAACCCCTTCATCCACTGAGGCCTTGGCAAGTTGCTCAGGGATGATGGTGACACTAGATGGCGCCACACACCCTATTTTACCCAGCAGTTTGAACAAAGATGCTATGTTCCTTTCTGCAGAAGGTGAGATTTGTGTAAGATTATGATTTGCACAGCATTTGTATTAGGAGGCAGTCAGAAAATAAACTTCAACTCTGAACTAGAAGTAGAAGAAGATGTTGAAACTGGTGTTTCTCAAGCAATGACTCACAGTTTCTGGATCTTCATTGATTTAAACTCTTCCTGTAAATAGGAAGAGTGCAAAAACCCCCCTTTGCTCTATAGCACTAGAAATAGCCAATCAGCGCATAATCTGTGAGCCCTCGGTGGAGATTAACAGTCTCACCTGTTTTTTTTTATTTTTGTGTGTCTGAAGAAATTATTTCTGGTCCCCCAGATGTCCCAGATCTATTGGCCTCTGCTGTTGCACTTAAGGAAAAGGACCAATCAGACTGCATCTCTTCTGACCGCTCACTGAATAAGGATGTCAATGAGGTACACAACATCTATTTGAACTTAACAGAACAAGTCAGAGCTTGAACTTATTGTGGCCCTTTAATCATGTATCAAATAAATAATCATAAATCAAATTTTAGAAACTCCTTATAAAAGGTTTCTTTCATTAAGATGTTGCCTCTTTACCTGGTAACACAGTCAAACGATGCAGGCATCAGTTTATTTGTCAGTACAATGTTTTTTCTTTTGCAGATAATTATTTGATTAGTTGTATTTTAAGCCTTTTTAAAGCTGTTCTAACAGAGAACATTTTGGAGAGTTAAAAATACTGTCCCTTAAAACAACAACCTGTTTGTCTTCTATGATTAAAAAAGGGTTATTGACACATTTAAATGCTAGCTTTAGAGGTCTGCGAGAGCAAATGTTAATCTTAACTTAACAAGTTTTAAAAAATGACTTGAACAGTCTTTAACTCAACTTCATTGTCATTCCTCACAGACCAGGAGCCAAAGAGTAGTGCAAATAAACAAAAGACTTAGAACAATAACAGTGAATGGTCCGGCTGTAGGTTGATTATCACAGTGTGTGTTTTTTCATATGTGATGTTTTTAACTGTGTGTGTTCAGAGACAGAATGACCATGGCCACGACTGTGCCATGTTTGAAACCGCTCAGGACCTGCTGACTGACCTTCATCAGAGTCTGCTGCCAGAGGATCCCCAAGTGCGTGGCTCACGGGCCTCAGCAGTGATGAGTCTGCAGGATATCTCCCTTCAGGTCTCCTGGACCCCCGGCCCAACCTGTGACATACAAACCACCTCTGCTCCATCTGACACCACTAATGAAAGCTCTCCAGGAGCTCACTGTGATGCCCGCTGTGTCGATCGCAGTAATCTGGGGAACTTGTTGAAACAGGAGCAGGAAAAAGGTGGAGAAGCAATTAAGTCAGGTACAGAATTCTACAATTTGCTTTATATTTTTGAGAAAAACAATCATGTACTGTGCAATTCTTCAAACATAAGGTGTACAGCAATCATTCTGGATAATAAGTACATGCAACAAATTGCATTATTTACATTTACAGCCCCTAAAACATTGCAAGTGGTCTTCAGCAACATGCTTATTGAAAACTTGTTTCAATGCTAGTATTATTCTAAAGCTAAATAATTTGTGTGCATGTGTATGTGTGTTCTGGTCAGACATAAAATCATGTCAGAGGGGCTGCAGCTCACAGTGGGGCGCAGCACACAGATTCATGTAGAAAGGGGGGCGGGATCGTGGCTGCTAGGCGGGGCTGGGGGGGGGGGGACTGGTGAGGAAGTGAGGTGTCAGAGATTGGTTCCCTTAACCTTGCAGCAGCAGTCAGTCACCCAGAAAACAACTCTCCCTCTCCCTCCCTCCCTCCCTCATCTGTGCTTTCTACGGGGGGTGAACTGTCTACCACCACCTCCTTCCATCTGCTGTGCTGCACTGATCACTGCTGAGCCTTGGGGATACACGGCCTATTGCCCACCGCTGATGCCCCAACCTTGTCATTGGGATGAGGGTTAAAGTGGTACAGTGGTGAAATGATGCAAACAATCAAAAGAACAGTGTCAAATTTTCTTCTCCATTTCATTTAGAATATAAAGAAAGAACATTTGAGAATTTCTGCACTTTGTCATTTAAAAAAATGTTTTTGTTCATTTACAGATAATACGACTTCTCCTCTTACACTGCGCCAACCACTTTCCCAAAGTCTGCTTAACTTTATGGACTTCACTGCGAAGGAAAGAGGAGAAAACAAAGAAGGCAAACAGGTATTTTATTCTACTGATCCATCCTGTATATACAAGCTGTGATGCATTATCATGAGCAGCCAGTCTGAGCTGCAGGGGTCACTGTTGTTCCAGTTAAGACATTTCTGACAGCATCTGTGATTTGGATGATCTCATTTCTGATCCCTGAGGATTTAGCATCATCACAACCCAGCAGGTGCCCTCTTTACTACCCTTCATCCCTCTTTTCTCCTGTCCTCCAGCATAAACACTTCTGCTTTTAAGATATCCGCCTACAATGATGTCATTCTCAGAAATATAACAGGCCAAATTTCAGAGGATATGAATCACTTTTTTAGGGAGAGAAATCTGCAGTTACCTCAAATGTTTCCCTTTTTGGCCAAGAACATGTGAACAGATTGTGATGTAGTTCTTTTTTATACTGCATAATCCTACATCGACCTGAACATGACACTGCTTAACGCTGCAGTAATGTTGTTCGGATGTGACCAGATAATTGTTTTACTGAGGTTTCATTGGATAACTGTAACATTGGGATGCAGTCACCTAATTGTTATGTTCAGAATTGGGGACCATATGGAGCTTGGCAGGTGAAACATAATTAGGCCATGCTAATGTACGATAATTATACATTGACCCTGACTAGCCTCTACTGTACAAACAGAGTGTGTGTGTGTCTATCACGGCTCATCCATTTAGGTTGTTAGTGCAAGCCGAGGTTGTAATAAATGCATTACATTCATTAGCTCACAGGGAGGTTGTATTTGAAAGCAGTGCTGTTAGTGTTATCTGATTGTGTTAACTAATATCCAGGCCAGAAATGTCACTAAATGATCAAAATGACTAATGTGTGAAAAGTAATGGCATTTAATGCCTTAATCAAGCTGTCATCTTTTTAATCTTAGAGTGGCTAAAATTAAAAAAATAATCCTGGTATTAGGCGTAGTTTAAAGTATACATTTTGATCTCATCCCTTACGGCCTCATGCATGCCTGTTTAGGATGTTTGTTGTGGCACAGTTGTAAATGAGATATTTGCTGTGGTGTAAACAATTTCATCGATCACACCCTAGAATCGCACAAAGAGATCATGCACGCTCCAAAAGATATCCATGATGAAATATAATCAACTTTGCCTTCTTTATGAAAATGCCAATATTTGCACATGAGAGGCGGGGAGTTTCCATGTTTGGTGATGTTACAGGGTTGAAACATGCAACATTCAAGCAGAGACGAATGGCATCTATTAGGAGCGTTTAATCAGGGCTCCCAGTCTCCTGCCCCCCTGGGGAAAGATTAATGGGTACAGGATATTTCATCAGGGCCTTCCACATCACTGACCAGGATATGAGGCTGTAATTGTGTCTGTTTGTGCCGTTGTTCTGTATTACAGGCAGACAAAGAAGAGCCCGCAGGTTGGATCACTCCTGGGAGGGGTTCACAGGGTGCCATAAGAAGTGGAAGGACGCGACTGAAGAAGGGAAAACGAGTGAAGAGAGCGTGAACATTTGGTGTCAATAGAGTCTATAAGAAGACTTAAATTTGACGTCTTTCTTTTGTTACATTTTGTTCCCAAATCTGGATCTATGATTAACTTGCACTAAAAAGATCTCACTTAGCATACGACATATTGACTTTTTCTCCTCTTCTTCATTATCAATCAACTTGTCTGAATGCTGTGAGGGCAACAGCAGTCTCTCCGTCCAAGTCATGTTGTCCTGCCACACCCTCTTTCTTCAACTGTAACACTACATGTCAGAAACACTCACTCAATAATGAATTTCTCAGGAATTATTGATTAACATGAATAATTAAACACTTTTTCTAATTAAAACTCCAGTAAAAATGTCTAACATATTGTTTTTTTGAAATTATTCTGGTCAACATTACAGAGATGCATGTTGGACCATTTGCAGCATGACTGCACTACATTTAAAACCCAGTGGTGGTGTCCTTGAAAATGATTCTTCCTTTCGGAAAAAAAAAAGGATGTTTGCTTTGTTGCCATTGCATCTCATGAAAAATGGATGACCTCCCAGTGCTTTCTGCTGCCCATCGCTTCCCATATTTGCACAGAGCCCAGGGATTGCATTTGGGTTAGCATCCTCCCTCCCTCCCTCTCTCGTTCTCTCCCTTACTTCCTCTGTGTCTTGTTCTGGGGGTGAATAACTTAACACATATTTCTGCCTGACACACTTCTCCTCCGGGTCTCCCCTGGGTGCCCAGTTCAGGAGCCCACACATGCTGTATTATTTAAAAGTGTGGTTTGGAGTTGGGTGTGTGGAGGTGAATCCTGTTAGTGGAAGGGGGGGGTGAATCTGCAAATCTGTAAGGTCTTTCTTTATGACCTCGCAGGTGAGGAAGCACCTCTGTGACCAGCTGGGGTCCAGCCAGAGACAACAGATTGGTCCTCTTTTTTTCTGCTCTGTGCTTTGATATTTCTATCAGGAAACAATGTAGCTTTACATGCAATACTCCAGCAACAAACATAGCTAAACTGCATTATGACTGATGACAGGAAACTTTAATTTCCACAACTTATCAAACACCAAAGAATAAATATCTGCCAGAAACCCAAGCCCAAGTAGCATTAAACATAAGTGACAATACCTAATGATGCAAGAAAAGCAAACCAGCTCTGACATTCAAAAAATATATACTTCAACACCAAGAACGCACAAAAGCAAACATACAATAACTCAAGCTAATCTGGGAGCTGATAACATCATGGAAGCCAGAGTGCTGTGGTGCAGCAAAATGACACATAAATCATGTGCAGGGCAGAGGATGCAAAAAGCTGCTGTTTATACGGTGGATACAAATAGCCGTCTAATGTCTGGAGAGCACTCTTATGAATACTTGTCTTTGTGTTGCATGAGGTGTTTCCCAGGAAGCGGCTGTACAATTAATATTCTCTGACACAAAAATGACCAAATGATATCCTTTAAAAAATTGGCTCAGTTTGTGGTTCTAATTTTGCCATCTGTTATATTTTTATTCTCAATCAAATTCTTTTTCTCATCATACAGACACTTTACAGCATTATGCATCTGTGGGCCGTAAATCAAGTGCAGTGATCTCACTTTACTAAGGCGGAGGGGTCTCACTGTGTGGGTGCCTCCCCCACTGGAGGGCACTGTGGGTGGCTTTGAGGTTCGGTGGGGGCTGAGGAAGTCTGAAAGACACCTTGGCTGGCTCACCAGATGGGCTCAGTGAAGCATGTCAGATGGCTGTGACAGCTACCTGCCCTTCCTTAAGGACTGTCACCATGTATAAACAAACCATTACTCTCATTTGTGAATGCATGGCCTCATGCGTGTACAAAATGTGGATGTGTGTACAAGGGCATGATAGCTTTAAAATCCCTGAATAAATGTATTCAAAGAGCTGTATCTACAGAAAGAAAACGTTCTTCTTTTCAGTAGTTTAAATGTAGCCAAATTAACTCTTATACCCCAGGCACCACAGACAACTGCATCAGAGTCAAAGTTAGTATAGATATTTAGAAATGTATTTTATAAGTGGAAACTTGGAAGAAAGCAAATATATTTCACAACCTGTATTTTTTTTAAATCAGCACAAAACATCTATAAATATTCTTTGAGATGGAGAATTGCATCCATAAAAAGAACAGGCAGTGATTTGTGTGATTTTTCATAGAAAACATTGTAATTTTTAAGAGGTTTTTATTTTTATTTACAAAAATGTATAAGATTGCAGCATTTTTTCATCGTGGACAATTACAAATACCTGGGCATTCACATTGACAATAAACTGGACTGGACTAAAAACACTGATGTTATTAAAGGGTGAGAGCAGATTTCTGCAGAACCATGCTGCAGATGTTCTATCATTCTTTTGAGGTAAGTGGGCTCTTCTACGCTGCAGTGTGCTTGGGCAAGAGGATGAATACAAATGATGCTAACAGAATCAATAATCTCATCAGGAAAGCAGGCTCTGTCCTCGGATTAAAGTTTGAGTCTGAGAACACCTCTCACCCCCTGGGCGCCACTCTAGAGTCCTACCAGAGCACCACCAGCTGGAGATTGAGACCACCAAGGAGCACCACTTAATGCCACAGGAGGTATTTTCTACCTGTGACCATCAAACTGTATAACTCATCCACTTCCTGCAACAGGAAAAATGGAGCATAACTTTCATATCATGCTTTCTATATAATCTGCTATAATGTTCATCTAATGTAGAGTACAACATTTCAATACTGGGCTATATACTAGTCATTATCATGTGCCATGCTTTTGGGAATTACAACAGGGATATACTATGTTTTCAATGCTTGATTATAATGTGCAATATTACTTCTCCATATCGAGCTTCATCATGTTCATTAAAATTTGCAATGTTCCTTCACACCACGTTTACTATCCTGTACACTATCACTTGTCTTCATTTTCATGTAGTATTATCGGTGTTGGTCCCTCCCTGACGCTTGCATAAACGGAGCTGGGTCTGGCAATATGATGCCATTACTATACTCATCTTACTCTGCTGCTTATCAGACTTCTATTTTTTCTTCATACCTTACAACACACTTTATGTTTTATGTATTTCCCTTCTAATGGATGTTATCGACTACTCTTTTTGGTGCTGTAATGTTGGAGCAACCTGGCACAAGAATTTCATTTTAGCATTAATGTTTTGTCTTCAGTGGAAAAAGAGATTCACAAGTAAGCAAAAAATGTAAGGATGGATTTTTTTTTGCTAAAAAATGTGATGCTTAGTGCAGCAAAAGAAAGGCCAAAAAAGGGCTCATTCTTTAGTTGAAACACCAAAGAGATGTACTGTCAGTATGAGGTTGAATTAACAAATGGCAAAGCTGTACGTTAGGGGGTAACATGTCATAATTAACGCTTTAATACTTACACTGTTGGAAATGGTAACCTCCACAGTGTGGATGGAGAGCCCTGAAGGCCTCAGCCCGCTCATTAATTTGCAGCAGAGCGCGTCGTTGGATGCTGCGCCTCCGCTCAGAACTGCCTCCACTGCGCAGGCGCAGTTTCTCCAGCAGGCAGCGAGCAAGAGAGGGATACAGAAAAATGGCCCTCGATAATTTAATTTTCGCCCAGTGCATCCTTTATTTTTTAGCCTTCGTATTCGGTTTCATCGCCGTGGTGCCTCTGTCTGAAAACACGGAAGATTTCGGAGGGAAATGTCTGCTGTTCACGCGGGGCATGTGGCAAAATGAGAACATCACCGTGTCGAAGCAGCGCTTCGTCGTAGAGGAGTGGGGACCCGAGTCCTCCTGCAGCTTCATCACTTTTGTCGGGATAGCGTCCCTCATCCTGTCCGCAGTGCAGGCGTGGAGGCTGCTCTTCTTCCTGTGCAAAGGACACGACGAGTGAGTGACCCTTTACATCTGCACAATTTAATACCAACACCTTAATAAGCTTAGTATGGGTGGCTAAACCACCCAGGCTTTACTGCACAATGTGTATGTGATTTATCTTTGCATCCCCCACGTCCTCTAACGCGCTCTGTTCAGGCAGAAACATCAAGTGCACATGTTAGGTTATAGGCTATTGCCTTTGAAGTTAAATGACAATAATGAGTTCGCAAAAACAGCAATTCACCGTCGTCCTCCATGATAAAATGGAGGATATACACATCCAACCATACTGGCTCTCATACAACTGTGTCCAACCTGTTTCATTTTTGAGCCTAGACAATAAATTATTTTATAATTTCAACAAAACATTGAATATACTTCCATGCAGAAAGGGAACTGTAGAAACTATCTCTAATGTTATGAAATGTCCTACATTTGCGTGACAAGTAATGACAAGTAGTTACTTATTCGGTGTCTGTTGTACCTGCAGCTCCATATTCAACGCTTTCCTCAACCTGCTGATCAGCTCCTTGGTGGTGTTCATAGTCTTCCTGTCCAGCACAATCGTCAGTGTGGGGTTCAACATGTGGTGCGACTCCATCACTGAGGGTGGGAGCATGCCAAGCAGGTGAGAAAGCAGCACAGAAACTCATTTTTTCTGACATAAAACAGCTTAGTGGTTCTCCTAATTACCAGTTTATCTCTGTTTAGCTGTGAGGACCTGCAGGACACTGATCTAGAACTGGGACTGAACAACTCAGCTTTCTATGACCAGTTCGCTATAGCACAGGTGAGACTTTTTTTTTTAAATGAATATCATCCAGACTGTTTAACAGCATCCCAACTGTCTGCTGTATTTACATTAATGACCCTTCATCCTGCAGTTTGGCCTGTGGGCGGCCTGGCTCACCTGGCTCGGGATCGCAGTCATGGCCTTCTTGAAGGTCTACCACAACTACAGACAGGAGGACCTGCTGGACAGCCTGATCCACGAGAAGGAGCTGCTGCTAGGTCGCTCCTCACGTCGCAACTCTGACCTCAAGACTGGCCTGATTTAGAAACAAGCTGAAGCACAAACACACACCCAATCACTCATACTCAACCGTCCAGTCCTCTGCCTGCCGTGAGAAACACCAGTGTTTGCCTGTGTAGACAATCAGAATTGGCTTTTGCTTCCATTGATCATGGAGTGATCAAACAGAGGGTTTAGCTTTGTTCTCTAAAGGTAATTGATTTCCCCTTAAAAAAAGATCCCAATTGATGTTAATCCTTGAAGAAACCTGCTATTTCGAGATTATTTATTCCTCTTCAAGGCATAGTTCATCTCTGAAAGTATTTAACCCAATTAATGGAAGTTTTTCTTGACACTTGAATTTCATTTGAATTACGCAGTATTTATGGCTCGGACTGATTGGTCGATGGATCATGTTGTCTTTGTGATACTTCTGCATGGACCTAATGCATGGTAAATTAATAAGGTGGTGGTTTTTAGATGTAAAAGGTTGTCCTTTTTGTTTTCTACACCAGTAAATGCATAGGCTCCTCTCGTAGGATGCACTCTGCATCTTGATGTAGTCATAATTCCTTGCATGCTGCAGCAAAGCAAAAACACTTTTGCAGTGTATTCACTTTTATCAGCACTTACAAAAGGTATTTTATTATAAAGACAAATTGTAGTTGAGAGCATTTATGTATGAGGCAGCCAGTCCAAAAATGCTTTTAGCAATCTTTGTGAGCTTGAAGACAAATTCCTATTTGTGCCATATAGCTACTCAGGCTTCTCCTGCACACTTTATAGGCTACAAACCAATATACTGTGTTACTGTGAATAGATGCACAAATATACCTGCATGCATCTCTCTCCCTGTTACACACGCACAGCACGCACTCACTCACTGTCCAAGATAACAGGAAGAAAGCAAGCCATGTGCTTGACTTTGATAGGCAACGACAGTTTTATTCAAAACAACTGAAATCATAAAACGGTAAGAACTAAGAAAACCCTCCATAAAGGCACTTCTTTCAAAGTGACCATAAACATTTGGACAGCCGTGAGATGCAGCTTCTAAGCTAAATGTGCATATACACTGGGTATTGTTTTATTGCTAATGACAATTTAGTTTGACAGTACAGGGTCGACTGTGTTTCTTTCTTTGATACAGGCGCTGTCAGCCTCATATTGCTTTGACATTTAAATCAGAAAACCATTGAGTTCCCTGAAACCTGTTACATAAAGAACAATGTTTTACTGGAAACTATGCGATGTGTGTTATTGCTCAAAATGAGAAGTCTGTGAGATGTGCATCACTGTGCCCTTCGACTCCTAGAATCCATTTGAATGGTAGTTTGCTGTTTTCAATGTATCTGCTTCACTTGATTAAGGGACTCGTACATTAATATACCATTTTGGATTTCTGTTTGGCCTCATATAAACAGTAATGAATGACTACAAGTGAAAGCTTAATGAGCATTTGACATCACAATAAAACCTGAATATTATTCTCTTAAAATAGAAATATAACCGGTAAAAAAAAGTTCAAAAAAATCGAATGAATCTTAAGTTGGATATTGGCTTAGATGCAGATACACAGTATATAAGAATAAATAACATTTAGGACAAAGGTTATTACGTGGGACTCGAGCAGGTAAAAAGAGAAACACTGTCAAAAGTATAAGCATTCATTCAGTTTGAGTATATTCTCTTCGATGATAAATATAAAGAGAGAATTAATTACATTGTGCTGTAGGTTTCCTCCTACCAGTAATCAGCTGAAGACAGTAAAGAAAGAGGCGTTCGTTTTTTAAATCTGTGAGTCATTCGACCTGGTGTGAAGCAGCCCTGTGTTTTCTTTCTCAAGGATCATCAAACAGTTTGCACATTTCTGAGTCCAACCCTCCCCTGCTTGAATGTGCGCTCTGCCAATCAAAGCTGGTTCCAAACATCTCTACATTCATGTATGTGCAATTTCAAGGCTGAATATTGTGATAGTCCTTAATATATTGAGCAGTATGTACACATTCAGTTCTGTGTAATCTCTGATATACATAAATCTTGAACTGTAACAAAATAAATATTTGCATTCCATAGAAACATTCATTCACAGTCAACAGTTTGTGACATGAACTGAAAAATTAAATGCTTTGTGGTGCTCAAGTGACAATATATGTGAGCATCAACATGTGCAAATTCATTACAACTTAAATAAGAAGTGGCATTCCCACCACCTTAGTACATACATTATATACATACAAACATGGAAGCTACATATTTCCAGGATTACACATTTCTCCCTTTTTTATCTGTCAAAGTAGTTTAACACCAAAGACAGAGTACAGAGCCGAGACAAATGGCTGAGGTGTTTGCAGGCCTGGGCTCTTTCAAAGATAGGAAAAAAGAGGGGGTTAAAAAAAAAGAACACAGGAGGCTCTATGTCTCCCCCTGTGGTCAGTCTCAGTCACTGCATGGTAAGCCATATCCAGCAGCCCCACAGCAGCTGTTTCATGTGCAGCAGGTAGACGGCCAAAGCAGCCTCCAGCTCCTCACACACACGCTGAGGGCGCCGCCGACCTGTGCAGTACATGGCCACGCCCAGGAATGACATCAGCAGGAAGAGGCAGGTGAGGAGAGCGAGATGGGGGCGAGAGGGCGACGTGTCATAGGCTGCAAACAAACAACCAGTTTTTACACACTTTTGGTTTGTAAAAGAGCATTTGAATTTTCATTTGCACACAGGCCTCTCTGTTTTTCATCTTAACACAAACAATCCAAGAGCTCAAGAGGATTTCTTTCAAGGAGGAGTACATATCCACAGTGTCATGTCCAACAAGTCGTGTTTCTGTGTTTTTTAATTCTTGCTTAAACGTGACAGTGAGGTGACAGTGACAAAAAGATTATTAAGGTGGCCATTTTCTGACATTAAACAAATGTAGGTTGGGAAAATTAACTTAATGTTAATCAGTGTTTCTGCTGTGCTCCAGGCTTTTTAAATTGTACAAACGAGAAGAATTACAAAACTTTAGCAATTCACTCCTGCTATTGATCACCAACTGAAAAGACTATTTTAGTGAAATCATCAGGGGTAAACATGCAATGGGTTAATTAATACCATCAGACAAAAGCTAAAATTAGCATTCAAACCACTTCAAAGCTAAAATTAACATTTGAAATATTATTAGGCATTTGGTTTTATTGCAGGTTGAACAAATATATTAGCTTCTATCAGACGACAGCTAACATTAGCATTCCACCACTTCATAGCTAACATTAGTCTGTTTGATAGTGTAATGTGTGAGTTCCTTGATAACGTTGATGTTGCTAGCTTAGATGAATGTTCAATATGAACTTGCTAAATGCTAAAGTTAGCTGTTATGGCTTAGCTGACGTACAAAATGAGTCACGAGTAAAGCTCCACAGAAAAGTTGAAGGGAAATCTATCCATACAAAAGACATATTTGATAACTCATTAGCTAATATGAGACATCACCAAATGTTAGCATCCGACCTCTTCAAACACTTTCTATTTAAAAGGTTAACTTGAAGAGATTAGGAAAGGTTAAAATTACAAGCTAAAAGTCACACTTGCTAGCTAATATTAGCATGGAATTGTTTATACGGTTACGTTCGCTGCTATGACTTGGCTGTCAGTACCTTATGAGAAATCAAATGTGATCTTATGCCTTGAAATAGGGCCCAATGTCCCTCTAGATTTTCACTAGCATTAAATTGTCTTTTCTGTTGGTGATCAATCAAGGAGAAGATAAAGTCCATTTGTCAGAATTTCAACATTTATAAGCAGACTTGAATAGAGCAGTGTAACTTTAAAATCGCCTTTTGGATGTTCCTGTTTATAGGCTTTTGCCACACATAGTAACATCTAACAAACTCAGTGGTTTAGTGTGGCTATCACATTCTCGTGCACATTAAAACTGTGTTGTTTTTTCAGACAGACTTACCAACTATACAGTCACAGTAAGGAATGTCTGTGAAGCCAACAGAGAGGAGGACAGTCAGTCAGCCTCTGTGATGTACAGCAGCTACAAACCAGCTGCTGTGCCCTCATGGACCCCACTATCTCTCTGGAACAGACTCCATGGAGCCTCATTTGCATGCATAATTAATTACCAAGAGTAAATCACTTGCTCTGTTCGGAAGTCTCTTGGCAATACTTTTTTTTTAATAGTACAGAATCCCCAGAGGACAATGGTTTACAATGTAATCTCAGGATGTTTTAATGCATTTTGTTGTTTCTCTTTACTGCCAAGTGCAAGGCATACCACTGGTGTAACATATGGGTTAAAGGCCTAAACAAAAAGTGGGATGTCATACATTTTGAGAAAAAATGTAAACATGACCAAATAACTCGCATTTCTACTGAATGCATTCATTTCTTTGCTTCTGTGCACAAAGAGCTATCAGGCTGCAGAAGATATGTGTGATATAAAGTCACTGGACCAGTCCGGACAAAGAGTTAAAGCAGCAGAGGGCAGCATGTTCTCTCTAGTTCTACAAACAGATCTGACCATCATGCTTGACTGTTTTCTCACCATGCACTGTGGTCTCTGGCTCCCTGAATCGAACTCTCCGTTCGCCTTTCCGTCGATGGTTGGGCTCTGTTTCGGAACCATAGTTTGGACTTGGCCTCTTTAGGATGGAGGTGGGGACTCTGCCATTAGTTATCTGCTAAAAATACAAGTTTAAGGATACATTTTTACCATTTAAAGCTCAAACAAACAGCTGGAAAGCAAAGATCTTCTACAAACAAAACTGATGATATAACACTGGTGAAGATGCCTGCAGGTGTTTTTCACTCTACCTTGGGCTTCGGCGTGTCCTCCTGTTGGTGGTGGCTGTCCTTTCTGTGGCGGACCTCTGAGTGTTTCTCCCGGTGGGAATGAGGAAGACTGTTGACACTGTCTCTAATAGACTCTGCAGCAGCGAAGCGTTTGGACAGTGCAGACACACACTGACCCAGAGAGTCTAGAGAGAGAACCATGATCAGGCATGAGAAGTGATCGAGTGCTTCCTCACACTGCTCCCTGCATTCTGCTCTGAAGACAGCCAATGAGCTGAGGTTAAACATACAAAGTTAAACATGCAAATAAAGGTAAATACTTTTCTGTTAACTCTATCAGTGCTGGGTAGAGAACAGCTTAATAGGTGGAAGTAACAAACACTGACTTAAGGATTGTTATTCACATCATACTCAGATATGTTTCATTATGTTTCCACTAAAAACTTTGCGATTCCAGGGCCCTCATATATCAACAGTGCGTACACATGGGTGTGTACATAGTGGGCCTCATTTATCAAACGAACGTACGACCGAAAACCGTGCGTACGACCATTTCCACGCAAACTTCGGCATTTATCAATTTGGACGTAAGCGGAAGCTGCGATCAGATCTCACGTCAGGTCTGAGCTCGTGTACGCAAATTCGAGTCTGTGGATTTGCGGTGCAGCACAGCAAAATCTGGCGGAAAATAATGAACAAACCTCAGCTGTCATTAAGCATAAGCAGTCACATATTTAGAACAGATCAAAACGGATTATTAAAACGAAAACATTTCTTTTAAAGCCCATGTTTTTACTGATACCACTTTCAAAAAATTAAACAATAGGATAAATAGCCTAAGATGACAACTAATTATTACACATTAAAATGTGAAAGAATCATAAATACAAGCAGAAATGTGTGTTTGCAAATTAACTAATGGCAAAAAGGTGTAATTGTTTTTGTTTTTGTCCGATGGGTGTGACAGAACTGGAACAAAAATTGAAAGCACCTGTTGAGATAATCATCGTTCCACTGTGGTTGGTCAGATGTTTATTCATTCCCCTATTTAAACAGATGCTTTGACAGTTATCAAGTCTTGATGATGGCAGACTTGCTTATTTTGGAGGAGCAATACGCGCGTGTCAGACGTGAGCGCGTCTTCAGGGACCGCAGGGATCTCCTCATGGAGAGTGATGCCTGGTTGATCAGTCGCTTTCGGCTCCCAAGGCATGTGCTTATTGATTTATGCAATAATGTAGCTGCTGGATTAAAGAGAGAAACCAGGCGGTCAAATGCCTTACCTGTACCAGTTCAGGTGCTCGCCACGCTGGGGGTTTTGGCCACCGGGACCTTTCAGCGAGAGGTCGGGGACAGGGCTGGGGTCTCCCAGCCAACGATCAGCAGGACGATGCCAGCAGTGTTGGCTGCAATAAAATCTCTCTCCCGAAAATACATTCGGTTCCCATACAATGATGTGATTAAAAGGCAATTTTATGAGATTGCTGGGTTTCCAAATGTGGTTGGAGCGATTGATTGTACTCCTGTGCGCCTGAAGGCACCATCCATGAATGATTACGCATTCATCAATCGCAAAAACTACCACTCCATAAATGTCCAGGTGATTTGTGATGCCAAGCTATCACTTTTAAACGTGCTGGCCAGGTGGCCAGGGGGGACACACGATTCTTTTATTTTTCAAAACAGCTCTGTTGGCGCGCGGCTGCAGGAGGGCGCACTGCAGAGCCAAAGTCATCTCCTCGGTAAGTGGCTACCCTCGATAAATTGCATTACACTAAACAAGGTATCAGATGATTCACATTTTGGTATGGTTCTTCTAGGTGACAAGGGTTATCCTCTAACGGAATACCTTATAACCCCGCTACAGAGCAGGAACGCAGGTTCAACAGTGCGCACACACGCACACGGGTCACAGTCGAGCGCTGCTTCGGGTTGCTGAAGGGCAGGTGGCTCTGTCTCGGACCTGCAGGGGGAATGCTACTGTATACCCCAGACAAAGTGTGCGATATCATTTTGGCCTGTTCAGTTTTGCACAACATTGCACTGGTGAATGAGCGGCGCAGCCGGATGAGCCCATGCCCATGGAGCCGTGGCCAGCACAGCCTCCACAGGGGGCTGTACGGAGGAGACAGGACCTCATTTGTCGCTTTTAAAACGTAAAGTATACCTTAAACTCTTGCAAATGCTCTGCAGTCTTAATCAGTAATGTGAAGTATTGTTGGTGGAATTGGCTAAAGGCATACTAAACACAGACAACATTTAGTCATTTAAACATTTTATTATGGCTTTTTTAGAGTTTCATTTATTTCTTTTAGTGTCTCATTAATTGCGTCAAGTGCGCCGACGACTGAGGCCAATAACCTGCATATCTCCCCTTGTCTCTCCAGGACCTCTGCCGTGATCAGGTTCGGTCTGGGCGCAGCACGGGGGGCCGAGGGCACGCGCTCACTCTCGGCAGTAATAGTGGGACCGCCCTGGGGAGCAGATCTGGCTGACATCATGCTGGTGCCTGGCTCTGAAATATTTAATACAATAAAAATGTCACCCATGTAACATGTGTAAGCCTTATTATTTGTAAGAAATGGTGTACAGTCAGTTTGATTTTTTAATGCAAGCAAAAGGGGGTTGTTAGTTACCATTCTGCTCTGGGTCTGATGCCAGTGCGTCTGTGTCACCTCCACCACTTATGCCACAGATCGACTCGGACCCAATTAAGGAGGCAATTCTTTCCTCCGTCCCCGTCAGGATCAGGCTGGAGTCTGGTTGGCCTCCTCCAGTCTGCCTGATGCTGCGTTTAAACGCAGCAACACGTTTCTTGGTGGCCAGCTTCAAATCCGACCATTTTTTCTTGACCTAAATGTAAAGAATTGTTTTGATCAATTAGCAGACATAAGCTTTTAGGCTGCGGATGAAAAGATTCATTTAAGTCGTTAGGCATGGGTTAAGTTATTGAGAATTATATTCAAACCTCAGCTGGAGTCCGTTCCTGTACGGCAACGCTGTTGACTGCCTCCGTTATCTTTTTCCAGACAGCGTTTTTATGAGCCCCTTTTATGCCACTCTTCAGACTGCCAAAAAGCACTGTTTTGTTTCTTTCCACCTCCGATGTCAGGATGTCGATCTCCGTGTCAGAAAAGTTTCTTTTCTTACTCGTGTTTCGTCTCTCCATGTTTGACCTCAGTGGGCGAGGCCTCCGAACCAGGAATATTTATGGGCGTAACATGTTAATGACGATCGAATTCAGCCGCCGCATTTATCAAGGCCCGCTCATTCGTACGCTCAGATTGGTCAGATACGAACGTTTCATAAATCGCACGTGTGTCCTGTCGTAAGACCAAATCTGCGCTCAGATCTGCGCCTGTTTTCACGCAAGATTGATAAATGAGGCCCAGTGTGTGTAATAACATTCCCTCACAAAGTGTGGTATTTATCAACTTGTACTTTTACTTAGGAATGTGTGTAAATAGAACCATGCTTAACCACAGAATCTAGTAGTAGAACATTGAAAATAAAAAAATAAAAACCATTACGAGTATCACAGATAGGTTGCCTTATTGGCTTAGGCAACAACTCTAAAAAGACAGCTGTGACAGGCATTTGAAATGTTGTGCCATGTTTAATTTTGCCTTATTTGAACAGGGAGTGCGTTTTAACAGAGCGTGCTGATCTGTTTTGTCCAGCTTGTTCTGTTGGGAGAGTGTCACAGCTTGATTATTAATCTCAAAGAGAGCTGTGTTGCTGATAATGCTGATAGTGGGATTTTACGTGATCAACCTCTTCCTACTTCCATTTCAGTTGCTAGCTTCATGTCTTTGCTCTCTTTGTCATTATTCCGGGGGTGGTAGAAGTATTCATGTGGTTTTTAAAAGGGTGTGTCGTTACCAAATCTGGTTTATTGGAGGCTTTTCTGGATGCAAATGTGCCGAACATGCCCAAGCCTGCTGGTTAAGAACATGTGGGATTTATCTACACTGACAGTGACTACCTACTGATGTGCGTACGACTGACGTGCGCATGTTTGAGAAATACAGATTTTTTTTGTACTTAAGCACGTTGTACATTTTATTCATCAAACAGAATCTAGAACATTTTCTACACACAGTTGACGAATGAGGGCCCAGTACCTAAAGAAAAAGCTCAACAAATATTTGGAAATAATAATCCAAGAGGTAAAAAAAAATGAGCCCATATCTGGTTCTTCCCTCATTTGTAATGTTTGAAATAATCCTATCACTCCTTTGATATCTGTACAAGCTTTATTTATCAACTCTGGCTGATGAATTCGTCTGTGACCTGGCTAACCAGTGATTCAATCAATTGATAAAGATCAATCCCTCACTCTTATAGGTCATTTAGAACTTGAATTCCTGTATTGAGAATGACTGATTGAAAGAGAGCGACCAAGAGAGGCAGACATGCAGGCAGGAGGGCAGGCAGATGTCAATACTGTGCCCTTTTGTGTATAAACAGCAAGATAACCATGTTTAATGGACATACTTATGGAGCTCTATTAAACTGGCAGATCTTTTCTTTTACAATGGTTTGGTTAGTCTCTATTTTAGCAGACTTGTTTTTGTGGATGTTAGGTAAGTATGCTCCTTAAAGACGATTGAGGTCAGTGGAATAAAACAACTCCCTCCTTTTTATCTGCTGTTTCCGCTGTTATAAAGAGGACAAGAATACACTCAGCCATTTGGACTACACTCTCTCCTTAAGGGATCTGGTTTAATTCCACGTACCAATCCAAAACCTGTGAATTATTCTTTGATTAAGAAAATTAAAAAACCAAATCATTTAAAGGAAATCCCTTAGTAGTTGCTCACAGTGTCAACATGTTCACACATACTGCTTCACAACAGACTACAGATCAGAATCTCCAGTTCTACCTACAAATACACGTGAGGGGTTTGTTGGCTGACAGAGAGGGACTGACCCAGTTCACAATGTTCAGTATCTAAGGGACACAAGCTGTAAACATTCAAACATGCCTCTGTTGATGAGTCTCCCTGTGGGTCAACGAGGATTTCTCTGTGTACAATACAAAACAGAGGGTTACACAAAGTGCACAGAGACTCGTTTTCTGATCCACAAAACAAATCTACAGCCGCTCTCTGACCATTCTACCAAACACTGAAGACATTCTGAGGGAATGTTGTAAATCTTTGTCTTTATATGCTGTACACCCCTGTCTTTATGTGCTGCACCACTGCCTCTGTGAGCTGACTCAACAGCAGAGCTGCTTTCTACATACTGCTTTGAACACCACAGCACTCCTTGCAAAAATGCAGACTTCAGAATCAGGCAGAGTGTTGTTCCCTCATAATGCAAGCCAAGCATACAAACTGTACTACACAAGCGTGCCCTCAAACTGTCACAAGGATACTTTTCTTTGTAGCTCTGTATTAAACAACTCCCTGTGTCCAACAGACGGCAAGCGTTTATTCATTTAACATCTTCATTGGTTGACAAAGCTGAGTCAACTTCTTTAAACCACATCTGTGTGCTCTTTAAAGAAGAAAGCTACCACATTATTTTAAAATGATATCATTTAGAGTAAATAAAAAAATACACAAAAAACTACTAAGACAGAGGTGTCCGCCACATATTGTTCAACTGTATGTTAATGTGGCTAACATTAGTCCCTGTGTCGTTTTATCTTTGCAGGATTCCAGCTGAGTGTTTACCTGAATATTCAGTCTTGCCGATCTCAGCATAGACTGTGGCCATAAGCTCCAGGCTCCTGGCTGTAATGGGGTGGTCATTCCCAAAGGCCCTCTGGTGGATTTTTGTAGCCTGAAAGATTAATAAACATGCAGAAGGGGGTTTGAAGTTGACTCCAGAGTGCCATAAAATGTTTAATTTGTTCATAAATCTAGAGTGGAAGCAGAGAATGATAGCATGTACATACCTTCCCGCTGTATTCCAGAGCAAGATGAGGTCTAAAAGAAAAGAAAACAATGTCACATTTAAACACTGCTCTGCTTTCATTCGTTTTCTCTGGAGTCAAACACTTTGTACCTGCTGGAAACAAAAGCAGTGTCTCTTCAAAATGCATGACTATCTGAAAAAATCTCTCAATGCATTCTTCCATTCAAACCCAAAGATATTTCTGCCGACAACAACAATGCTTGATCTCAATTGAATGTTTGGACCCATGCTTCACTGTCAGGAGAGCGTATCCGTTTCAGTGTTTGGAACACAGCAGCATGAGAATTTTAAACATGCACATGCTGTGATTAGACACTGTAGGAAGTGGAAACCTTATTTTCCTGCCAGCACTCACTGCCCCTTTCTATTCCACAGGGGTGAGTTACAGCGGGTATGGTGCTCTCAGGTTGGTTTACTGACTTGTGCCCTTTTCTGCAGCTCTTCTGTTTGGTGCTAAGCTAGGTGAACGTGATGAGGTTATATCGAGGATCTGCCAGCTGTTCCACTCATATCTGTCCCTGGAAAGTCAAGCCAAGGGCAGTCGTCACCTCGCACCCTCACGTGTGTCTATAGATGTAGAGCGAGCTCTGTTTAGGGCGACAGATGTTCAAAAGCCACACTTCAATTAGTAATGGACAGGTGTCAGTTTGCGCTGCTTTAAGGGGACATCTGATAGGCAAAGACAGAAAAGTCTTTCACCCACCCAAAGTACTTCCTATGACATCACTTAAGAAGCAGGAAGTATTACAACTTTCTGTCATTAAGGAAGAAAAACAGGGCTAAGGTTAGTATTCAACAACAGATCAAAGAGCAGAGTCCTATTCCTGCTTTAGCCAGAAGTCAAGTCATGCACTATCAGTAGCATCTAATCTAAAATGAACTGTAGTCTCGGTGCATTAATGAAGCACCTCAGCCAAGCAAACCTTCTGCCCCCCTGTCACCCTCCCTGGCAATCAGGTTAAATGGCCCAATCCCAACAATGACAACAGAGGCACAGAAAATGGGTGCATGCTGTGGCCTAACAAAGTGCCCCTGCAACAGGAGACAGCAGCTCCAGTTAAAGTGTTCCTCCTGTGACATTCAAGGAGAGTGCCGTATCTCTTTTCTCCACATCTTACAGGGAAATTCAACGCTAGCTAAAAACACACCCAGAGCTGGAGTTTATTCAGATCAGAAAATGTAAACTCCAGACAGGTATTTACGAGCATGTGGATTTGATCAGGATAGAATATTTTGAAAATGACATATTTCTTTCACATTTATGAATCAAATTCAGTATTTGTTTGTTTTTGTTTTTGAAAGAAAATTCTAATTTTTCACATCTAGTGATAAAGTAACGATATTATTACATATAACACATGACTATGAAATGTTAAAATATATACTAAATGTGATAAACTCCAGAGAGAGGGATTTTCAAATTATCACACACTTTTACAAGTTAGATTTTCTTTTTTATTTCATTAAATTATTCATCAGAATTTTATAATAACAGTTTAATGTTAGAGACTAACAAATGAGCCATTTATTGCTTTAAGCTCCTGCTACTGTAATAAAACAAATAACAGAAACAATGTGTTTTTAGTTTTGTAACAACTCAATCAGCTCCATTTTCACTTCAGTTCAAGTGTTGAAGAGTCAAAAACAACATTCTTATAAACTGTATAGCTATCTAAACACAGAGTATTTTAACTGTTTATGATACAGGTGAATTACATCCATAAAAGTGACTTTATGAAACTATAAATCTAGTCCTGATGAGCCCTCTGAGCCCTTTAATTCATAGAACATGTTACACCCCATTAATCACACAACCACAGAGTCCAAAACAGCACACAGTTTTACCTACTGTTTGCTCATGATGCACAGCTGGGCCAGCCGCTCGAGGTGTTGTGCCTGTGAGGCCTGCTCCGAAAGCTCCTCTGGGGTAGTCCATCCTGCGGAGCCCAGCGTGGCCTCCTCCTGAGGCCCTGTTACACAAACACAGGGCATTGAATCACAGTCAGCGATCAATCTTTACTCCTACTTGTCTCCCTCTGCTCACTGTCCTTGGCTCTCTTAGGAGTTAAAAAAAAGGCCCAAATTTATGGGTTTCTGGCCATCAGCCTGAGCAGCCCTGCTGCACTTTAAGCCCGATCAGAAGAGCGGAGCCAACTGAGGACTGGAGACACGACAGCAGAGATAAGGGCAGGAGAGGGAGGATAAGAGAGTCAAACAACACTCACCACGCCCACAGTGAGGCACACACGCTGACAAACATACAATGTGTACTGTACTGTTCACACACAGACACACAAACATGACACTTATAAGAGTGGAGTGGAAATTAGATTATCTTGTAATCTATACAGCAGGCAATGCAAATAAATCATTGCAACAGGTGTTTCCATTAAACCAAAACACAAAATGACAGTCATGTTTGTGTCTGTGGGAGAATACAGAGAAGGAAAAGAAGCTTGGGAGAGAAGTAAGCTGCTACTTTGTGCCAGCTTTGCCTCTGGAGAAGTCCAGCATTCAATCAGCCTGAGTGCTGAATCAGGGGCTTCAGTATTCTGTAGCTACACAAAGCTCCTAATGAGCCAAGTGTGGCCATTTGTCTTCCACTTGGTCTGTCCCCCATCTCCTGCACTGTACCCAGCATGCCACACTGCGCTGCTGCCTCAGCAGCAGACAGAGAGGAAGAGGCAGACGTCTGGAGCTGCAGCAGGTGATGAATGAGCCGCATCACTGTGAACGTTCGCTCCACCAGGTTTATCGAACACAAAGATGAAATGCGACTTAATTTCATACAGACTTCATGAGTAAAAAGACTGTTTTAAGGGAGTGACAGAAACATATTGTGAGCTAATCTACACACTATATGCCGGTTATTATTTAGATGCAGGTCACACTCAAGCCAATTTGGAGAGACGCCTACTACAAACACCATCTGCCAAACACTGAACAGCTTTAGTGGATCTGGTGTTTTATTAACAGCCTCCAGATTAAACAACAAATTCAATTAACCTTCCCATTCCTCCCATCCACCGAAGGTCCGTGTAATTACTAATGATCCTACTTTTTCCTGTACCTTTTTTCCTGAAGGTTTCTGTTAGAGTTATGGACTTCTGCACTTATAATGAAGAATTTGGGTACTATTGAGAACAGTTGTTGAATTCCAGAAGAAAAAAAAAGTCCTTGAAAGAAATGTGTTTTTGAAAACTAGGTCATATACACAGGATTGTACTCTTACCTGTGGACAAATGTGACAGTTTACAAGTTTTGGTTTGACTTAAAGACTGAATGTTACACTAGCATAACAACAAGACAATTCCAAGGACATTTTGAAAAACATCGAAGTCAAAATCTTAGCCAAGGCTTCATACTTTAAAATAAGAACATGTTATTATAAGACCTTACAGTATCTTTCCTAGAATCAGAAGTACTTACCTGCGCTCCCCTGAAGAGCGGTGAGCTCGATCAGTGCCACCTCGTAGAACATTTTCTCAGCCTGGATGAACTGGAGTGCCTTTCCATCTGTTTATATGGGTGAAGGATCAGTCTCAGGTGTCAGCAGGATTAGTCAGTTGTTGAAGTTATAAACAGTCTCTCTGCTCACCTCACGTCTGTTTTATTTTATTTTATTATTATTCACTTCTCCGGGTGTGACCCATTCAGACAAACAGAACCACTATAAAAAGCAGAGTGCTGATCTTGAGGACTGGATTCAAAAAGGTACAGATTTATGTCCTGAAAAGTTTTGTTTGCGTTTTTCTCTACAGCAATTTGCACAGAGCTACTACTAGTTGTATGATGTCGAGTATTAAACCTCACTGTAATTTTTTAATCATGTGATTTAAATGTCTGGTTTGTTTTTCAGTGTTGAACACAGATCTTTTGAAGAGTTTGAATGGCAGCTTTGTTTTCAGGAAAAGAGTCTATAAAAAGCAAACTAAAAATAGATCCTTTTCACTTTGTCAAAAACATTCGGCCTGCTAAGAGTCCGTCCTACTGTTAAATGACACCTTTGATGCTTGTCAGGTGGATTTAAAGACCAATGAGATGGAGAAGGCTTAAAATAAACACAGACCCACCGCTCTGATCGTCCTACTTAAGATCGGATCTCTCATTTGGAAAACACTGTAAAGCTCAATCTACCTTTCAAATTTGCTGAAATATATCCAATAAAAAGTTTATACTATAAGTGGACAGATGGACATTTAGCTTTCACTTTCAGATAAACTATAAAGCTTTGATCTTAAAGACAGCTGGCCTTCCTTTATGTTTATGACCAGGAGGATAATGTAAGGACTGTACAAAAAATGGCGTCAAAGTCAAACAGAGACGACAGGTTTAAAAACAAAAGATGAAGAATTCAATGTTTCCATCTGAAGATGACCATAACATACCAACTTTAGGTATGGTGAGGAGCTATAGGTGGGCGCACATCTGAATAATTTAATGTACAATGCTGTAAAAGATGACATAACCACATGTCAGGAAAACACAGCAATTTTAAAAATGTATTTCTGGGTAACTTTGTTCTTGCACAAATTAACAAAGAATTTGTAGAGAATAGATCTTGGTATATATGTCAAGATGGTTAGAAATGTAGTATACCTGACACAGCTCTAGTTGACTCACCCAACGTGGGGGGGGGGGGGGGGGGGGGAGTAAGGAGAGTCTGAGTTGGAAGATCAGGGAGGGTGGATTATTAGGAGAACAGCCATCATCAAAGGTCACAGCACTACGTCTCCCGGCTATTTTTAGCCTGGCTGGACAACAACAATGCCACAACAGGAACCTCACACTATACTCTCCGGGGAATGTGTAGCCATCTACACACAAACACACACACACACACGAACAAACACACAGACTCAGACAAACTGGTAATTGCACTGCACTCCAAAACACGGCAAGAACTTGCATTAACACTCGCGCCATCAAAGGCAGACCAGATCACACGTGCCACATAACTCTGCTTCTAAAATAACCTCAGGAAGAGTTCTTCTATAATCAGAGGTCATGTGATCACTCACTAGTTCTGACACTACTATATTGATTAGTATTTGCTTTAAAGCGCCCTCCGACTCTTTCTGTACCGCATATTGACTCTAAAATGTAAGTACCGGTTCTGCCCAGATTTTTATCTGGCATTTCTTTATTTGAGTTCAAAGTCAAAATGTCTGTGTCCACACACTTTCCAAGAACAACGAATCAGTAAACTCTCAGCAGCTAAAAGAGCTTTTGGCTGTGAACCAGAGGTCACTTCTAGATACTGCCAGCTCTGATAACAATACATCAAGCCTTAATCGGTCATGGCACTGCCACTATCACTATCAACTGCATCAATTACAGTATATTTCCTGGAGTGAAGCCAGGGCAGCAGCACAAAATCAAGACACTCTGAACATGTTCATTCAGCTTGGTTTTTCCTGCAGATATTGAGTGTTTGGTAGACTCCCAGAAAGCATTGGATGTAACATTCAAACTCTTCTGTAGTAAAGAAAATACGTTGTGAAACTCAGAGGTTCCCACATCCTCTCCCACTTTGAGCACAATGACCCTTCACCTCCCTTCCTGGAGGAATTCAAAGAGCACAAAATAACATCTTCAGCTTTGCAATGCTCTTGAGAACTATTTAAATACAATGACAAATAAGCAACTCCGGGATTTCATGGGAAAAAAATGCATTCATATTATTATCAAAGCAAATAGTTTGAGCTTTTACTGCGCTTGCATGGTATGAGAAAAACACGAGATGTGCAATAACATTGTTCAATACTGCAATAACGATATGAAGTGCAATAAATCAACGAGTGCATATTAACTATGACTCACTGATTTTATGGCTACCTGATGTTCTTCCTGTTTTAACACGATTCATGTGTTTGCAACATGTCCTCCTGAATCCAGAAGAAATACAAAAAGTATTTAATCTCAACAAAAAAATGGTGCAAAATGATCTCAGGGCAGCTGATTGCTAACATTAGCTTCATCTGAGTGCATCACAATGGTGTGAAAGCATGGACAGTATACCCTGGCCTCTGTCTACGTGGGTAAAATGTACACATGCTGAGTGAGACAGCATGGCTTGTTTATATAAAATAATGTATCTTATTTATTGCGATAAATGCAGACTATTGCTATGTGTTTATTGGTGATCATACTGTCATCATATTTAAGTTGCAATTATTACACAGCCCTTATTCTTACATTATCATGTCATTGTTTACGTCATAACGGAGATGAATATTTTGACTGGTTTCTTTCTGGAAGTCAAAATATATTGGCTGTCATGGAAGACGACCCTACTGTGTCTATTGACAAACTGAAGATCAGCAAATCTACCTTTTTTTTTTGCCAGATAGGAGCAGAGCGTTGTTGAAGTGGAGAACCTGAGCTGGCAACTCAAGTGTTGGAGTGTCTCAGTGACAAGACAAGGAGCCATGGAGGTAATATATCCTGAAATGCAACACCTCTCTATTATCTCTGTGTCCTATGGTGATATACTTTATAGAAGTGGTGAAGTGTCGATGAACAGTTTAGTCGGTGCAGATGCAGGTTAATTAGTGCTCTTCCACTCTGTTGTACAGAGATAAGAGCCTACAAATCCTCTTAAGAGACTGACACGCAGCCTGAGCTTCACACAATGCATGATGGGTTCAGGGACAAGTATGTTATTATGAACTCACCAAAAGACATCCCCTTCTACAGTGCTTTCTATAATGGGTCTACATTCTCCATTGTGTTGGAATTTGCATCGCCTTCCACACAATCTTTAAGATGTTCACCTCACAGAAATAGAATGCAAGCTTATTTCTTAAAGTGCTCGTTTACACTCAGTAGGATGCTGAAAGTGTCAGGAGGAGAGCTTCACTTTCCCCAGATTTAGTAAAGGATACAATTCTTTTCAGTGATGAAGAGCTCTGCGATCTGTAAAGTGAAGAAAAACAACCAAGGCACATGGTCACGTGTTAAATTATTCATAACCATCATGGTTCCCGGCTGTGTGTATGCATGATGTCATGTGCTGTCAAAATAAGAAACTTCTGCTCTGCAGACTCGCAGCACCATTGGCCTGGTCAGCATCATACCATGAGTTCCAAAGTTTGGAGTAAGAGCTATGTTTTGACATTACTAACTACTAAACAGAATCAAACTGAAGCCTTGCCTTTGTAGCAGAGCCTTATAAACTACCCTAGGGTAATCTGTAATCAGTCTCTGGCCAGGCTACAAAGTGCCATAACATAATACCTGTGACCTCAAAAATAGCAAACCATAGCCCACTCACAATGGGAGGGATGTAAATCACATCCTCCAGTATTTTTAGCTTCGTGATCTGTCTATTAACACTGTTACTGTTTAGCAGTCTTTCTTCCAATGTCTCATTTAGCAGCATGCCCATTTATAAGTCCTGCTGAAATGGTCTAACAGTGTCAACACAGTGAAAACATGATGGAGTGTGCTGTTAGAGCTGACATTGGTGTAGCTGGTATCAAGGTTGAACTAGTCCTTTGTGCTGTTCTAAGCTTTAATTTATGATCCTCTAAGAAGAAGTGGTGTAAATGTGTACATAAAGCTGTGTAAACACACATTAAAGCAGATTGGTGGAAGCATGTGTGTGTGTGTAAGACAAAGAAAAGAAGAGAGAAACACGTTATGAGAGACTGTGTATGTTTCTGGCATCCTGCTCACCTGGTGGAGACAGTTGGGCAGAGAGTTGAAGCTCTGCACATGGGTTAGTCCCAACAGGCAGCTGAGGAAGCAGTGGAGGGCGGCCTGGTACTCCCCCTGCTGCTGGAGCTGCTGTCCCAGCTCAAACAGGCCCTCCCTCCCCCCGTTCAGCATCCCCAGTGCCAGCCCGAGCCAGTACTGCCTCCCATCAGAGCTCCACTGGCTGAGGACTCTCCTCTCCTCGCCACTCCGCTGAAGCACCACAGGTAGAAAAAAGAAAGCAGCCACACACAGAGGGAAAAAGATGTAAAGATAAAATGCTGCTGCTCACATGAACACTGCAGATGAAAGTGCCGGAGGGAGAAGCGAGCGGGAGCCGCTTCCTCTCAGTCTCGTCTGGAAACAGTAAGTCAAGGACAGGTGGTAAGGAGCAGGCTGAGGGAGCTCCGGCAGCTGACACAGAAAAGATCCATTCCCCCCTCCCTCCTCCTAGGCTGCACCAGGAAAGGAGGACAGAGGAAGTAGGAGAGTACTTGCTGTTTGAGTGGCAGAGCAGTCGGCCAATCCCTGCTCTGCACATGTAGAGAAGCTCCGCCAGAGTGTGTTTAGCACACTGGGTCCCTCTCGAATGCTTAAAATGAGAGAATGTATTGTTTTAGGTCTTAATTAAATGAACCCATACAGAGGGTGCACATGTACTATGTCATCGACTATGAGACTTACATTTCATTCAGTATTTTTCCTCATTACTGTCTGCACTAGCACATTCAAAGAGCTGTGCATTATGTATTTCTTAAGAGAGTGAGAGATTCATTTTAGTTTTACTGCCCTACTTATGATTTAAATGAATAATGGATTAGAGTTATGCACAAAAAAACAAATTAAAATAAATGCTGAGTGAGCATTTTTCACAATACCAAAGAAATAACAAGCTTTTGTAAATGTTCTAAAGTGAAACAGATAGCGGGGACAAACACAGGATCATTATGAAGAGCCTCTTTACTGTATGAAAGAGAGGAAGCACTCCTCCCTATGCAAACAAGGATAACAAATATTTATTCACAAGGAATTCCCTTCTCTGGATGTTTGCTCACTTTCCTTTACACCCGGCTAATCAACATTAATGTGTGGTCGATCTGCGCTCGGAGAGAGAGAAGGAGAAGAAGAAGAAGAAGAGACAGGACCTCAGCATTTGATTCAAAGATGATCCAGAGGATCATGAATGGTCTTGACAGAAGCAGCGCTCTTCCCCTCCCTCGAGACAAGCCAAGACAAGCGTGGTAGCTGGAGGTAAGAATGGGGTAACACAAAGCAAATGGGCAGAGTCAGTCTCATTAAGTTTCTCATGCACCTAGCTAAGCAAGATGGGATTTAAATGGTTGTGAACGCAAGTGGACGCAGGATCAAAAAGCATTAAACTTGCACTGGCAGGTTACTGTTTACTCAGGGAACAGCCCTCTTTTTGGACTAAGAGTAGAAGGAGCAGACGTGGGACTTGATTATGCTGATATAGAGGCTTTTCCCCCTCCACAGATACACAGACAGGTAACAGTGCTCACTGCCATGGTGTCAATACTGTTGAGTAAGGATGCAGTGAGAAAGCTGGCAGAGCTGCTGATGTGATTGAGCTGGAGAGGGCCACAGGCTGACTCTCAGTGTTGCAGTCCTAATTGAAAAAGAGTGGGATCCTCGTCTCCTCATTACAGGCCAGTCGAGCTGAACAGACACACATCAGCTGAGAGGAGGCGGCTTGTTGTCTCAATGTTAACAACATTTGACAACCACCATGCAACATGAATCCCACCCAAGCAGAAGCGTAACCATTTCAATACGTGTTTATCACATGAGGCAAATATGGCAATGAAGCAATATGCATTTAAGGAATCATAATGATGGTTATGTTAAGGAGGTCATAGAAAATATCTGTCACTGAGTCTATTGCAAACAGCTATTTTCAGCTCATTCTATGCTGTCTTTTAATACGGTTATGAAAATCCTAAAAATATGCACTGAATGTATAACCCCGAGGTGAGTAGACTTAATATTACTCAAACAATCGTTCATGCTCCCTTCCCCCTCATGAATGGGACATTACAGGTTCATTATATAGTTACATCTTTCATTACTGCAGGGTGGGCATGTGTAAGAAAATGTATAAAATGTCGACAGTTATAGCGCTTTTCCAGTCTGCTGACTACACAAAGTGCTTTTACACCGCAGGTCACACCCTGACCATCAGAAGTAACTAATCACATTCATACACACCCACACTCTGCCGACCAGGCAGCGGGAGCAACTTGGGGCTAAGTGTCTTGCCCAAGGACCCATCGGACATGTGGCTGCAGGAGCTGGGGATTGAACCCCCGACCTTCCGGTTGAGACGACCGATCCATCTATTCTGACAAGCAACAATCTCCAGACACACACCACGAAGTCTGCACTGTGCAGTTTTACTTTTAAGCCGACACATGTTGAACGCGTTGGAGTATTAACAGTGTACGTACAGTGTATGTCAATTGTGTAATTGTGGGTGTGGTGAATACTGACATGTATGTGTGTACAAGGATTATTCTAGATTTTCAGTGACTATACTGACTCAAAGGTTTCTTTCAGGACTGGGTGGTGACACGCAGAGGCATGCATATAAAACACTGGATGTTAAAGTAGACATGGTGCATATTTTGCATTGTTACCTTCTCAGATAAAGATGCAAATGTAGCTTAAAAGATAGACTTTTCTCTCACTGTTACTGTTTCAGAATCCATGAGCTGGCATTCTGACACAGACATTGACTGAACTTCACTATTCTACAGTACAAGAATGGAAATCTACCTGTTATTGGAATATTGATCGCCTGTCTCGCGGAGTTGGTGGACAAATACATCAGGTTGATCAGTAAACACTCTCAGCAGGACGTGTTCAGCTGGAAGCAGATACAGCAGACTAATGTGAATGGATGGAGAGCAGAACCTGCGACAGCATGCCGAGCAGGAGGAAACAGTGAACAGTATCCACAGATATAAATCTAACACCAGCAGGTCAACCAGCGCAGTAAACCTTGGGATATTCAATTAGTGCTACTGCTTTGTGTAATCTATATTTACGCTGTTCTACCAGGAGTACATCCTGATCTGGAGAACATTTCAGAGTAAATAAAAATCCAACAAAAAATACAATTAATCAGCAGGATTTGATAAAACGTGGCTTTTTGTTTGATCCTGAAAATCGTGGGAGTTCAAGTTTTTGCAGAATCTGAAAATTTGGATGTTTACAATAAGCTCATAAATCTGACATCTTTTCATAAAGCATTTGTTAGAATCACACATTTTGCATTGTCCATCGGGTTGCAGAGCTTGTGTCCTCGTGTCATTTCATTGCGCATGGCCCTACATCAGCATATACTATTTATATTCCCTGCATTGTGCACATACAGCTACTCTTTGCAATTTTGCTGTAGCCTAGAGGCCTCTGCTATGGAATTTTTTATTTAGTGTGAGTGACAGCAGCTACGTCCCTTGCTACATTTTGCCAGCTCGTATGATGCAAGGAGGAGCTAATGTTGAGATCTTTTTGTAATAAGGCGACATTGAGATCCTGCAATACTTGATCTAGAGATGGAAAAGTTGCAAAAAGCACCATATGTACTGATACAGACCTCAAATACAAATGTTGTGTGCCTGCACTCTGGTACCGGAGTCTATGGTCCTGGCCCACTGTAAAAAACAAAAACAAAAAATAAACTCCACTCTTTGCCCGTGCAGCTGCATCCCTCTAAGATTCAGGCTCTGGCAGTTTAATGGGCTTGGACCTGACACCCCCAGCTACTGAGCAGCACTTTATGACCTCCATGTAATCAGCAGTAAATGCTGCCACCATCTGTCTCTTTTTACTCAATTATCTGACCCAGTGACTTTTACTGACAAACACTGTCCAGGTAAACACGGTAACGCAAACCCTCTGGCTAGGATTATGACACATCCATACATCATCTTACAGTCTTTATGAGTTCTTTTGGTCAGTTCTCATTTCTGCACTGCTTCCATATTTTACTGCCAACCTGCAGTTCTGAACAGAAAACTACAGCATGAACAAACACATCTGCTGTACAATTACAGCTGTGGGGCTGTAACATGAATGACTTGAATCCTCATTACTGTTTTATTGTGAAAGCATCACTTACAGTATATAGTGCACCCTCAGCATGACTAACACTGGGAGGCAGGAGCTTTATTAAAAAGTCCTTAATGAAAAGCCACTCAGCTGGGTTTAAAATGATTCATCACAGTATGTTAGAATCAATTCATTAAGAACTGTTGATTAAAGGAAAAGCATACAGCACCTCTGCTGTGCTTGTTATCTTCAGCTCCACTCTTGTGCCCCCTAGTGGACAATATGTAGATGGCACACATCCTGAACTACTCCAGACAACTGCAAAAATATTAAAAAAACAATAAAAAAACAGGAAAAATATAAGCCATGTGTAATTTTGTATTTAGAGAAAGGCCTTGGTGAAATAAGATTTTTGTGACATGGAAAATGACAACTAACTTTTTTAAGTAAAAAAGGACCAATAGAGGTGAAGTGTGTATTTGTGTTTGTGTCTGTGTGTTCATGATAGAGTAGGGTTAATATTGAGATTAATCAATTACCTACTGGAAACAGGGTTATGCAATCCTTTAAACATTTTCAACAGAAAACATATAAATTGGCCCCTGCAAGAAGCAATTAACCAAGACGTTTATAGTTTCTGTAGAAAGGAATGCACAACATGTTTATTCCATTATAACAGAAATATTAAAATATGATTCTGTAAATGAAGGAGCTTCTCAAAGCCATTAATTAAAAAAGTATTTGCCTGTGAGCCCCACAGTGGTTATCACGTTTGGTCCTCTTGCTGTTAAAGTTAAAAAGCCGTTCCTTAAAATCTCAGAAACGTCATACTCATTCTGCAGACTGGTCAACTTGAAGTGTTTGAGCACAAATATCTGAAAAGTGTTTTTTTAATCAATGTAACAACACAAAAATGATTACTAATTGGTCAATGGTAATGATGACCATTAACATATTAACCTGTAAATGTGTACATCAGGTAAATGACTGTATACCTGGCTTCAGTCAGACATGAGCACTTCTCATCTGATATGCAAGTCAAAAAACCTGTGTGGGCAGGACACGCCTTAAGAAGGAAACTCTATGACAACATCAAAGTAATAAGCATCTATAGATTTTAAATAATGCAGCATAGTAAGATGCTGAACTGTAGAGCAGTAGAGGTATAAACTAGTATAAAATGCTAAAGTTAATAAAAAGGACATGTACATGATGAGTATGAAAGCACAGTACTTGAGTCAATATGCTCTCTTACTTTATCAAACTAATACATGTAAGGCAGAGTTAGTCTCCCTTTGTGCATGCATGACAACAACTATCTCTGTCAATTAACCAAAGGAATCTGGGTGACTTCATTTAAGTAAAACAGGTAATATGTAATAACCTAAGAGGACGCATTGATGCTTTGAATCCATAGAGACCCACATGGCCCTCCTCGCTCCTTCTGAGAGTCCAGGGCCATCTGTTGGCAAAAAGAGAGAGGAAGGGTTTGATTTCTCTGTGTGGGACGTTAACAGAGATTACAGCAAGTGTCAGGGTACACAGAGTCTACCTCTTTCTGTTAAATTGAAATGTCCTTGACAGTTACATACCAATAAGTCACTCAGATCCCACTGCCGCTGTCAACTACTCCCATGTGTCCTCTGATACTTTCAGATCTGTCACATTTATCTGGATGTTTCTCTCTGAAGCTCTCTTTTGATTCTTCTTTATTCTATAACTGCTTTTGTCTCAGGCCTTTTAAATGCTCAGACACAATGTCAGAGAATGAGACGGGAACAGTGATACTCTCAGCTGCTTTCTCATTCTAACACTGATATCAGGATGCCAACGGTGGGGGATGGGGGGCATTTATGTTGTTGTATATTTGTACTCTGTAATTGACTCAGTCCCTGGATTGTTAAGTTCAAAATGAATTAAAACAATGTTTCAAAAAGAAAAAAGAAAATCAGAAGTCATGGAGAAAGATTAATTGTATATAAAAAGAATGAATATCTGACATTTGTATGCATATATCCAAAATGCAAACAGTTTCCAACAGTACAATCACATTTAATTTCTAGATTATGTATTATCAGCACAACAAAGCACAGCACACAAAAGGTTGCCATGCCAACTTGCAACAAGGGTCTCTCTAGTAGTGGACAGGGTCACTGGGTTAATGTCTGCAATGAATTCCAAAAAGGCCTCATGATACCTGTCAATTAGGCTTGAGTGTTAACACGGCACCTGCAGCCTCGCTGGCCTTGTTGCAGCTCATCATTCCATCATTTTCAATCTCCCATGATGCTCCTCTTTCTGTGTAGCCATGTAGGTGTGTGGGTCACTCCATTACAGCCGATTTGGCTGCGTTCTCCCCTTCAGTGTGAGTTAAATAAAAATGATGAGATCTGGAAGGCGTTTATGACAACAAAGCCCAGAGATTTTTCTAGTGTTATTAGCCAAATATAAACAGTCAGCACGAGCAGTCCACGAAACACAAAATGATCAAGACCTTAACTACTTTCAGTTTTCTCCAAGAGGAGTCCTAACTGAGACACACAACACACACATCACATAACGACCAAACTATTGTAGGAAACTACATTTAATAAGTGTCATAGTTTTCCAAACAAAATCCAAACGGTGACGCAATTTCGGATGCCAATTGTTTAATACAAAAATGTGTCTAATAGAGGAAGGCAGATTCAATTGGAATCAAGCCTCTGGAGCTAATCCCTGCTGAGGATAATTTATCTTAACATAGTCAGAGAGCTGTTTGTGTTACTGAATAAACATCTACTCTTCCTTTCCTGTATTAAACATGCAACAGTAAGTGCTATGAGATGTTTTTCTTAAGACCATAAAAGCCTTGATTTGTTGTATTGACAAAGTTTTTTATTACAAAGATGATTTTTTGGAGCCTTTTGGCTTTTTTTGATACGACAGGTTGAGAGAGACAATACATGTGAGGAGAGGGGGGGGGGGGTGGAGGGGTCGCAGAGTTGAACCTTGACAGTGGATAGCCTGCTGAACAGCACTACTCTCTCCTGTCTATGCCAAACGTATATAAAACAGGACACATCATCTGTTCCCTGGTTGATCATGCATACGGTCTGTAACATGTGCAGCACAACCATTAACCTGAAGACAGCTTATAACTAAATGAAGACATTTTCCTCGAATTTAGGTGTTGTAAACTCAAGGCACAGGCAGAGTTGGCCACCTTGGTCAAGACCGAAATATCTTACCTGTTGGTTGGATTGCCATTAAATGTTGCACAGACATTTATGGCCTCAGGTGGATGATCCTTGCACACGTTGGCGATCCCTGACGCTTCCTCTAGCAACACGAGGAGGGTAACATTGTTGATGCCCAGAAAATGAGAATGTCTGAATAGCTATTTTTGAGCTCACATTCTTATCCCCCTCTGAATAATTTGAAGTAGCATTTCCCCCGGGGCCATCTTCAGGTCTAGATTTTATTTTGAAAAAACAATTTCCTTTATGACCGAATACCTACAAAATTAATGACATTGCTCTTAGCCTCAGTGTTGTGTTTATAGCTTATTAGCAAGTGTTTAGGGCTGCCACAACCATTACATTTGAATTTTACAGTTATTGTCAGATAACTACTTGCTATTGGTGTTTTGACTTCCTAATCTGTTTATTTCTTGATACACAGATGCTGCTTTGTTTGCTTTTTTCAACCTGGCCTTAACCCATGTCGTAAATTTCAAGTGGGCTCTTCACAATCATGCAGTCGTTGGCGAAGGAGTGTCAGTTATTTGTCAAATACAGTAGTTTGGTTGCATTATGAAAATATGTTTGCCACTATGCTTACACTATGCCAAAGTCTGGAAATTGGTCTGGTAGCTGGAGAGGTGCCAGTCCACTTCCTGAGCACTGCAGAGGTGCCCTTGAGCAAGGCACCGAACCCCAAAACTGCTCGCTGTGGGCAGCCCCCCTCACTCTGACATCTCTCCATTAATGCATGTCCATAGGATCCTGTTTGTGCATGTGTGTGTATTTCAGCCTATGTGTGTGTAGCATTTTCATTAAACAGAGTGTAAAACTGAATTTCCACTCTTGGATTAATAAAGTATAAATTATCATTATTTAAAATGTCTGTTTCTTAAAATGCTGCGTGAGAAGTTATGGTGGGGGGCCACAGCAGTGAAACCGTAACTCTCCTTTTTAGCTCTACACAGTGTTCCAGGGACCAATTTTTTCCTTTGGATAAAGTTTGTGTTTTTAGTTCAGGAAATATAGCATAGAATTGTTTCACTTCTCCAACTTTCAATTTTCACTACCAAATCTAGTGCACATTTAACCAATTTCTTTCCTGCAATTGTTTTTTTTTTGTGAAATCTTGAGGAAATATTTTAACCAGGTTTCAAACCAACCATGCAGTATAAACTATATTTACAGGAAAAGAAAGTGTTAATATATTCATCTTTTTATCCACTAAGGATATGCAAATCTAAGAAATGAATCACCTTGGGATAAACAGTTGGTAGCACTGACTCAGTAGTCTTTTTAGCATGCTAACTCATAACCACACTGTTTAAAAGTAAAGCTGCAGAGCCTCTGACATCAACATGTGAACATCTAGAAGGTACATTTGTAATTACAAACTTTTTCTTGGCTCTGATGAGAGAACTTTTTCATCTAATAAAGAGAAGCTCTGTGCAAAAAACATTCAACCCTGACTTTATTACACGCTGGTAAAATACGAATTTGGTGTATATTATTGTCTAACTGTCCGTCTAACCAACCAATACTATCAGGCAAAACAGCAATCTGATAACAACTCTGACTTTAATGTCACGCTTAAAAAAACTTTAATTTGTTGTGTCCCTCCTGCTTTACTTCAAATAATAACAAAACATCAAACCCGTTTAAAGGAAAGCTTCTGCTGAAATCAAAGGTTAAGGTTTGTCCCTCTCCGCATTCAGTAAACCACAGACTTGACCGTAACTGTGCGATGCTGCTGTTGCCTCAGGAGGAGAGACGGTCAGAGTCACGCTCAATCAACACTGAAGCAGGCCACAGAGATCCACACGCACACGCACACACTTTATAACTCAATAGACAGGAGGGGATGATTATGGGAGGGCAGAGAAGGCCAGCGACCAGCAGGGACTGGCCGCACACTGTAAATGTTTATGTGACATTATTCATCCTCCAAGAGAACCTCTCCACTTCTACTATTTTTTTTATTATGGCCCATTCTGAACCAGGAGAAGAGGCTTTTAAATTTAATTGGTTGGAAAATTTGGTCGTTTTGTTTTTTTGGTCCTACTGTACTGTACACACTTAAACCGGAGAATTTCCAGCCATTTTACATGCCAGTGGTTCGGAGAGAGTCAAGGAAAATTGGCTCATCGCTCAATAGAGCTGTGAGAATTCTGCTGATGACATATCCATTAACAACAGGACATAATATGTTTATAGATCCCTGTTTGCTTGGCCCTTTAATTTCTCCCTTTTGCAACACAGTTTGTAACAGCTGCGTGGGCGTGAGGAGGGGAGGGCTTTATAGATTGTCCGTACAGTGGATCTATAGGCAATAAATTCTGCTGACAAAGCATGGTGAGGAAGCTGGGTTAGTAAAAAAAACTACATCATTGGGATTGCTATTCAATAAGACACTTATTTTCAAAATGCACACCTCAAGAAGTACATATTATACACTACTGTACTTTTGAACCCTACATTACAAAGCTTTTTTCAGGTAATGATATTGTCCTGATGAGGTCATTGAAAACAATGAATTTCTTAATCTAAGGAGGCATAAGAAGAAAATCACTAATGAATGGTGTTATAGCAATTTCCAGACTTCCTGTTTCTGTACTGTCGTCAGGGTAACAGCTGTTCTGGTGTTAACAGACAGCTCGTGCCACATGATGGCCATTAATTGTCCGTAAATTAGATTCAATTCTGTATGACTAGGTCTGCTTATTGGGTGTAATTGGGTTCATGAACCCTCCAGAGAAGTGAGAGAGGATGTTTGTCTTATAGCAGGTCAGTTTTATGTTGTTGATGAATCAGTTTAGCTGAAAATCAAAACAACTGCATATATTACCAAAGGAGCAGGATCAAGAACTTCAAGGGACAAAAGGGAGGTCAGAGGTTCTGTAAAAATGTAAATATGAATGCTCATTACTTTTAATTTATAAACATTATGTCAACTCTACAAATACAACATCCTCATGAATATGATTAGGGATGTAACGATTCCTCACTATACAATTATAAATCCATACAGAGAATTTAAGTCGATTTGCCAAAAATGTATATTGCAATACTAACCCTAACCCTTTTTTTTTATCAGCAGAGGGCGCTATCTACTTTTGGCTTCTCTTGTTTGACGTTAGTAGCTGAAGAAGAGAAGGCGTACAGACATTGCAGAACAAGTGAAGATTAGTTAGTTGAGAATACTGTACCTGTTGTTTTAAAGTCGGAGTAAAGATACGAGGTGAGCAGAAAATGGACAAAAACAGTGTGCAAATATAGCAAGAGACTGATGAAATGCAAATAGTATAACCAACATGACCGCCAGAGAACCAAGGCCTTGGACTCTGAAGTGCTGAACACGCTCAATGCCTGCTGGAGGCCCCAGCCTGAGGACGCCAACAAAACCACTTCATCTGCAAAAAGCAGAGATAAGATTTATTGTTCGGAAACACCAACACATAAACAGAACAAAATAAGCACTTTATCAACAGGGGGCGACACAATCAACACAAACTTTCTTTTCAGTTTTTGCAGCTGAACTTTACAATATTAAGATATGTACATGTATGTCAATGGCACAATTAAAGAGGTGGGGTAATGCTCACATTTTAAATACTGTTTGTAGAAGAATGAACAGGCAGCGTATCTTAGGTCAGTGAATGGATGCAGGAGGTGTCTCTAAGTCTCTGTGAATTGTTACGACAGAGTTTTAACACTTAAACCGCCACGTCTGCCCTGTGATGATTACACCACAATAATAATTACTTTAGTCTCAAAGGCTGAGACTTATATTGCTTCATGAGCTGTTTATTTACGGAGTCATCAACCTCTGGACAATTTCATCATGGGAAATAAACAACCAGGGTCACGTCCTTCACGAGCGAAACATGTCAACTCGTCTGTGAGGCACCGCCTTAATAAAACATTCTGGCACAGCGACATAAAACTCAAATATTAGGTGCACACTCACACTCACACTCGCACAAGGTTTAGAATAGATGAAGCTCCATAATTCATCTCGTATACAGAAAGTGCCGAAAAAATGCAAGCTTTTGTTGATTTTGTTGCACCTAAGTAATAAAACATCATTTTGATTTTCATTTAAGAAAGAGAAAACGGGAAATGTCAGAGTGTGCATACATGTTTTATAATGAGCCGGAGCTTGACCACTCAGAACAATGTGAGATATTTATCCTTCATTATAAACATGCTATATATGTATACACTGTAAAATGTTATTAATATGGTGTTGAGCAAAAAGGGGAAAATCTGCCTGATCCACACAATAGTGTGTATTCAGTCATACTTGATAAGCACCATGCTATTACACATGTAACTGTATATGTTGTGTCAGAGTTGGGATAACAGTGAGAAAAATGTAGCCCGTGTGTTGTAGGTTTTAATGCAAAGATCATGAGATGGATTCAAATCAAATGGAGCAGAATTGTTTGAATCGTTGCGTGTGTTCAAAGACTGTAGGACATGATGGGCATGCTGATTTATGGCACTCCCCTCCTGGTTTTTGTGCTGATTATTGAGCTGAGTCTAAGCCTTGCTCTGCTCTCCAAACAAACACATTTTTAAAAATGGGGTTTTAACTGTTTTCATCTGGCTGTGACGCCCGTAAAGCATGTCCACCGAGGACGTCGTGTGGGGGCCGCCGGCTCTCATGGGAAATCTAGTAGTTTGTTTGGCGGGAAACAGGGGGCGTAAACAAATGGATTTACAGCTTCCTGATGAATATATCTCTGTGGTGGGACAATCCCACCTGCTCAGCCATGGCTCATTCTGACAGGCAGCAAAGAGGCAGTCAGAGAGACTAACCTGCTGCGTCTGTGAGTGTTAGGATGTACGGCTGCTTTTCTGTTACACAATACTGAGGGAAAATGAACTCAAACTGCAGAAATTCACGCCCTAGATCAAAGTGAGGCAAAGCATGCGGCTGGCTGGAACAGCTGGCTGTGGGATTTGTATCTGCTATCAGGGTTGAAATAACTATCCACAACTGCGCAGTATTTGATTTAACAGGTTATCTTTTGGTAGATTCTTCATTTAAAAGGTAATCCATTCCCATGATGCAGTATATGAGAACAATATCTGACGTGAGATAACATGTTCATTATAACAATAGCAGTATGAAGTGCAGTAAATAAGCAAAGATAAAAGATTATATTGGCTTTAACTGATAGTGTTTATGTCTATCTGCTTCATGCTTACACATTACCTTGTTCGTTAAAAAACGTTTCTCCTCAATCAAGAGAATAACATATACCCTGAAAAATATGTTGGATGTTAATGAGGAAATATGGAAACCATTTAAAGACTTTATGAAATGTAGAGATAATTAAGTGCTTCTCAAGGAGGATGACTTGAGGCAGAATTTGGAAACATTTACTTTTTGGATTATGCATGTAAATGTGCAAATGTGTGGGTATGTTTACACATATGTACAGCACATGTATGTATTTTTCTTTTGTTTTCAGGGTATTAGAGGTTCCATTAAACTCTATATTTCATACAGTCTATGCTTTATATAAACCTTGGTTCAAAATGAGAGAGAAGAAATGCTTACATGTTTGTAGTGGTGGGTGAGCGGGTGAATACAAAGTATGTTTGTTTGCCAATATAATAAAAAAGTGTACTTTATGACTATACTGTATTAAGTTATATTGTTGACTGTGTTTAAAAATCAATGAAGACATTGTTAAAAAACAACACAATGACATCCTTTTTAAATTGCACAGCCCGAGCAGTAAGTCAGTTCAGATGCAGCACAGGAACCACGTCAATCCCTGCTGCACTCCCATCATCGCCGTCATTCTGAAGTCACATGACAATAAAACAAACATGTCACCTCTGAGAATAACACTTATACATATTTTATAAAGTGATATCAATCAAAAGTCAAAGACCCGCATATTCTGAAGATGAAACTATGAAAAACCTCTGTGTGTGCAGATTTTCTGAAACTAAACCCACTGTCAGAAGCTTTACAGTAAAGAATCAGCCTCATGAATAACAAATATTACTGGAAGAAAATATTTATCTCAATTGTTCTGCCATAAGAAGGAGTCACTATTGATTTACAAGTTTCTGCTGTTTTGGGAATAAAAATCAATGTTAGCATCTACAGTGTGTGCCCATCTGGACGTTAGTGATCTCTCACATATAACACAAAACTTCGACCAGCAAACAACCTGCTTACATTCTCTATAATGTGCATGATGTTGCACATAACATTAGTATGCAGCCAGTGATGCGTTTATTGTTTATAGCAGGTTCCTTTGACTATAAGCGAGGCTATTGTATAACATCTAAGATAGTAAGGCAGTGTTTTACTGAGCGCTAATAAAAAGCTAAATTCATCTTCCAGCGCCTGATGGCTTCCCCTCCAGGAGAAATGCAGCGCACGTATTGTAAAATCCATGATAATTATCTCACAATATTGGTTTTATTACTGAAGGTTGTATCCCCGCCACATGCTGCTTTCTGGTATCATTTCAATGCTTCACTGCCATGAAATGAGGTAAGGATTATATCTATGAAAACAAGTGACAAAAGACAATTACAGTCTTACTTTGTGTGAGATTGTTAGTTAAACAGAGAAAAAGAAACTTAGATTTACTGAGGGTAATTCCTTTAAGATTCTCTCCCAGGTTCTATTAAGATGACATATTAAGTGTATATTGAATGTCACATCTGTTAAATGTGTAAGTTTTGAAGATTTGTTTAAAAATGTACTTCATGTTTTACATGTTTTATTTTCTTCAGCTGTTCCAGAGGTGAACTCCCTTTGTTATGATACAACGAAGTTTCACATTAGTTCTGACTGCTTTCTTTAAAACACACACTTACAGTATATACAGTATATTCTTCTTATATAGTCTGTCTCTTTGGATAGCCCAAATCCATGGAACGCCCTCAAGCCAACTCTGAAGATTGGAGCTCTTCCTTGTCTTGCAGAGTTTAGGATTTTGATTTCTAGCCACTTTGTTTTGAAAGGTAAGTGTTTCAATTGATCTCAATCATTTTTGTAATTGATAATAAGTTTGTTGTTTCGCTTGTTTTTTAAATGTTTGTAATCTCGATGGTTTTGGAAACGAGGGAAACCCCAATGTCCTTTCAAGAATAAATAAAGGTTTGAAATATATACTTCTAAGATTGTGATTACTTTCCAGCTGTTGAGAAAGCTTTTAGATACTGTTTGGTGAACTGTTGATTTTTTACCCTGTACATGATTAGAATAATTAGAAGTCAACCAGGACCTTAAATGTAAGTGTATCCAGTTGGATAGAGACTGGGATGATTGGTTCTTATTATTCTTATGGCTCTTCTCAGAATGATGAAGATCGGTGGGCTTGATTCATTTTTGAAACTGGTTTTTAAAGTTCCTAAGAAAAACCTTTGTCTGCTCATGACGAGATCTTATTTTAAGTCAGCACCTGTTTTCTTCAATCGATGAATGTCGTGTCCTTTTAAACTGGAAGCCTGTGCGTGTTTTTTTTATAGTTAGCATTGAAAATGCCCCTTTTAAGCCCATTTATGGGCATAAGACTGCAGGGGCCATGTGCACACAGAACACACACAGAGACACAATGGCGTCACTATAAACAGTGCAGACCGGTGCAGTGCGTCATCTGATTGTTAGCAGGCCCTGATGGGAACGTGTCAACAATGTTTTAAAAACACTACGATTCAAGACACCTCCACTTGACAAATACCATGACACTATCTAGTAAATATATCCTCAAACGTGCCAAACCACCTCTGTCATGGTGTTACTCTAATAACTAGCTACTAAACCGAATGAACATTTTCTTTGGTATGTTTGACATATTTAGATGCAATGATGATTGCTGGCTAATGTGTGTATGTTGTTGTCCAACCTCATCTCTCTATTTGATCATGTGACTATACGGCACATTAACAATGACATTTAACCTACTGTAAAACCACAAATATCAACCTGGCATGAGACGAAAACAGAAAAGGAGGAAAACAATTCATCATCTAAGAAATCCAAGTCCAAAGAAGATGGTCAGTTGAACACATGATAAACTGACATTGTCATCCATTGAGACATGGTCAAAATCCACAGCAGCAGTTTGTCATGGGTTCGATCTTAAATACGAACATTGGAGTAGTCATGTGAGGAAAAGCCTCTTCAATTGCTTCAAAAATCTTTCTACTCAAGGCTCTACCAGTACCTTTTAAAGATTTCTTGGCAGAGAAACACCGTAAGCACAATTTAAGCTTCCCTCCTTTGATTTATTATGTGTCTGGCTGGGTTGGTGAATCACAGGGGGTAAATACCAAAGCTTTTCATTCATCTTTCAAGCCACTTTGTACTCAATTGCCAATATATGGCTTTAGCATGCCTCTTGACTAGTTAACTTCTTGTCAGAGGACAATGGGCCTAGGAGGGAAACCTCAGTACTACCTGCACTTAATGAAACCCTCAGTAGAGAGCAATCTACTGTAAGGCTTAATTTCTTCCATCCAACAAACTGTCATGTACTGTATGTAGTCTTACAGGGCTTACTGTCAGACCTTATAGGACCCAGATCTAAAGATTAAATGATCTATGTTGGATACTGAATGCGCCGAGTCTGCTTCAAGGCCAGACAATAAAAGAACAGGTATCTTCCAGTTTTGCTCAATGTGGTTTTGGAAAATCCTAGAGTTATGGTGTGGTTATTTCATCTTCATTGAGGTTGAATTTTTCATTTAACATTTTTCATTTTTGCCTCCTGGCCTACAATGATGCCATATAAATGTCAATCCTTAAGCCATCAAATACGGAAAACTCCACAGATCGTATTCAGCACAGCGCAGGGCTCTGTCTGGCTAAAAGCAGTCTGGCAGTGCAGTACAGTGGGGCATTAGGTTGTCATAATTGCATCCACTGTCTGAGGTCACAGAAGGTCTGTGAGTATGGAGCTGAATGTGTTTTACTGATGGAGCCTGGTGGACTGAGAGGAGCCCATTACTGCAAGTCCCAGACAGGAGTGAAAAATGAAATGGCTTTTCAAAAACTGGGCTTCTGTAACATTTGGTGCCATATAGGGAAGGAGTAACTGTGTCAGTGGCAGAAGGGTGCGGGGATGGGAGGGGGTGGGTGAGGAAGTGGGCAGCTCAACATGCTACAGGAAGATGGAATGATATGAGAGCAAGGTGTAATTTCCTGGAAGTCCCCCAGAGAATCCTTGCCCCAGGATGGGAATTGTTACAAATTGTGGATGCACTTTTTTTTTACTCAGGGAGTAATTGGCTCCAGCAGCAGCAGCAGCAGCAGCTATGGATGCTTTTGGGGAGAAATGGGGCAAATAAAACAAATCTAATTGCAAATAAGTAACCTGGTGAGTTCAGTTAGTCACTCTCCTTCAGGGCCTCAGAGAAAGTAAAAATAAGACAAGAGGGGGGAAAAGAACACCTACTGAGATACACCCAGTGCTGCACCTGCCACACCTGTTGGGTTAATTGGATTTCCTGACATTCTCAGTCTGATCATTACTGTGCAGAACACTGGCAGTTTTACATTTCTGGATTATTTTCCAGGCCTGAAGAGGGCAGACGAGTCTTCTTTGAAACATGGAGGCTCTTCATTACTTCCCAGTACAACCAGACTTTTCTTCTTTGTTTAAAATGTATACAAATCAACCTCAAAATGTTATACAAGATACTTTATTTTCACTTTATGATTTATTTATATACGTTTTGTTTATTTTGACTTATTATCACTCGTAAATGTAAGTTGCATTTTCTTATTGTAATAAAAACTGCAGGTACACATGCACGCAGAATCGCCCTATGAAAAGGTAATCCTGCATTTTTGCTTTTGTAACTTCCTGATTATTTTGTAACTTTCTTCTTTCTCTCCTCAAACTCCATGTTTGGTGTTGAATTTATATATAATATAACTATGTGCAATTGTCACATTTTTGCACAAAAAAATCTGAACATATTTGATCTTTTATGAAGATCTTTTTTTAATCCTTTCATTACAAAATACATTGTTTTAATGATAAATTATTATTGAGCACAGCCTCTTTACATCAAGATCGCATAAAACCACATGTAATCACATTTTATTCCAATGTAGGATGCTTGGTGAACACAATCCTATCAGATACTTAGTTCCACCAATCGAGCACTGACAATAGCACAATAACTGCCCAGCACACAACAGCAATCAGGTGAAATCGAAGTGTATTTCTCTGTGACGTGCGCCATAAAAGGCATCCATCCAATGACGTGTGACTGTGTGTGTTAGTCTGACAAAAGCTAACACAGCGGCACACGGCTGGAGAGCAGAGAAAACACCTGTCTTCTTATCTTTATGGTGCGGTGAAGGTGGCACTTCCTGTGGCTGAGGCTATTACTACAGCAGGCAGGAGTGTGTGTGTCCCCCCCACCACCCCACCACCACCACCATCCTATTCACATCCTTTTGTTGCACATCATCTACTGTGTAGTTACCTTTTATGGAGACATCAATAAGTGAATGCTATAGGTTTGACTTTAAATATGCAGAGAAAGAAATTCTCTTCATATAATCTTGTTAATGGAATAATAAAATCTCATCTATGGTTTGAATAATGGTCATTTTCATGCTGTGGAGGTAGTAAAAGTCAATTATGCACCAATGGGAGATTCAACTGCGAAGATGTGCTGCTAAAAAACACCAGATTTCAATGAAGATACAGTAAAGAGTCGGTGGCGGCAATTGGACATCGACTGAAATCTCACACTTTGTTTTAATCAAGAAAACGCTGGAAACAGAAAAACCAGAAAACGGCCTTCAGAAAGTAACCGTCCTTTAAAGTGAAGGAGACAAGCTACTTGACGTACATAAAGGTCCTCATATAGATTTTAATGTTACTGTATTATGAAAAACGATTTGGTGTGGTTTCTGTAGGAGTAATAATAAACAGTTTGCCCTCTGTAATCATTTCATATGTGTTGTTAAATTCATTGGGGTGGGCTGAATGGATGTCATTACTTTGTGGTCACCACATCCATCGCTCCCACTGTAATAGTCCATAAAACTGTACTGCAATCATCTCTCTTAGTACAGTAAATGTTGCCATGTCTTTGAGAAACAATGCGATGACTCACACAAGATGATACGTCTCTGCGTTCTGCAGCGAGAACTGTTTGTCTCAAACAAAATAATGGCACCGGAAGCCGCTTTGTCCTCTCTTTCATACTGGAATTGAAAATGAATCAGGGCGAAAGATAAAAGCTTGACAGGCAGCACGGTCAATCCTTCAGTTTAACAGCCAGAGAATTCACTGCTAAACAAATGAAAGTGGGCTGCTAGGCAGGAGGGGAATTGCATTACTGTGAAAGAGGAGCTGAGCAGTTTAATGTGCGTGTGCATTTCTTACTTACAGAGAAAAAGAAATAAGGCGTTTGTGTTTAGAGGATAGACTTTGAATGCAGTCTCTCACAGAGGCCAGATTTGAGCGGGTAAAGCGCCCCTTGCTCTCTGAAGTCTGTTTGCCTTCTCTCAGAGGGGAAGCCTTTGTGTTATTCACTGCAGCACAGTGATGGGGTGCTGCTCAGCTTGGCAGTGATGCAGTGACTTATAATCACTAAGTAAGTCTAGCATCAGCATTTCGCCAAAGACGTGTTGCTGTCTCCTGGGTCGCTGACCTAATCGCTGGAGCTAGCAATGAGCAGTCTAATCCATCAATGTGACACCACTGCTCCCCACGTGTACCACCTTCACCACCAAAGACCTCTACACACACCTAGCATCACTAAGAGGATGTGAACAGTGAGGAACAAGGACACCAGGATGTGAAATACACCCAGGGTCAAAAAGATTTCTGCTTAGGTTGTGTTTTGTTCCAGGGAAAACCTTCAGTGTGGTGGATTTGGGTGTTGCACAGGTCCAAAGGATTTCTAAAAGGTGGGACAGGTTGTAATTTCAAAAAACAAATGCATTGACGAAAAAGTTCTGCAAAAATTAAAAAAAAAATGCATTTACAGCAAACCAGCTTCAAATTCATGAACGATGCAAAGTCTAAACCCGAACAAAATTAGAAAAGATATGCAAAATGAAAAACGCTGCACATCCAGTCGTCACAACTGAATTGCTCCAGGCCTTTAGGGGGCGCTACTTTAAACTGGAAACATATTTTATTGAGAAAATGATTAACGAAGATGATAGAAATAAACTTTGTTCAATCCCACACATCATAAACCCTAAACACTGAACCTCATAGACTTTAATAACAACAGGTGTTCAGTGTGTGGGCATGTGAGTCGGCACCATTAAACAGTAAGAACAAAAGACAAGCTTCAGTATAGCTGCTATCTTACATTACAGTGTCAATATATTTAAGCAAACAATCGAAAGTCATAAAGCCATTCATGAAATCCTTTGTGAATATTTAACTAAAAGCACAAACAACTCTAGAACTATTCAAAATGACTAAAACAGTGATTAAAAGTAGAACTTACAGATAAACTCACGTGTTACGGAGGCTCATCGCTGGCAGCTGCAAAGCTCGAAATTCTGTCTCAGGCAAACTGTCAGTCATCCTAACAACAGGCTGAGAGCTGGATCCAAGGCGGGTTTTAAGCCTCTTGACAAACCTTTACATCGCGCCCACTTGTCAATCAGGTCAGCTACGCACCCAACTATGGATTACATGTATTGTTCATAAAATCAAAATGGATGCATTATTAAAAAAAATGTCACCCCATACAGTGTCTGCCTGTGAGGACAATAACTAATCAGACCAATGTTGTTTTTTGTACTAGGCTGTAAACATGCTAATTCCTGCTGTAAAAATGGGCTTTTTTAATGGGGGGTGTATGTCACTTCCAGAGCTCCTGGAGCCAGCCTCAAGTGGACAGTCGATGAACTGCAGGATTTTGCATTTCCGCATTGGCTTCATTTCTGCTTGGTGCCGATAGAGACATGAGCTAATCAGACCAATTACCTTTTTTGAAACAGGCTGTAAATATGTAACAGGTATTTTTGAATGAGGTGTGTATGTGACTTACGGTACCTTGCACCCAGCCTCAAGCAGACACTGTGGGATAAACTGGGAAAAACTGCAGTTCATTGAGTATCCATTTGGGTCTGACTACCAAGGCATCGAAAGTCCCATACACACCAGTATTAATGCCTATTAATACAGCAGAGTTAAATGTGTTTACAGCCTCTGTGTCTTTATCAGCATACACTGTATGAGGGTGGTGTTTTAAATAACTCCTCTGTTGTGATTTATGAAGGATAAGAGTTATTTTCAATGAGGCGCATGGCTGAGTTGACTGACAGGAGGGTGTGCTGTAATTGTTTACCAGGAGGCTCGCCTCAGCTCTAAATCTTTGCATGTTACATGATAGTGAGGTTATGGCAGCTTTTCCAGTACGGCCACTGCCTGGGCTTCAAAACGGCGCCTCTTAAACATATTCGTGACGTCACTGAGACTACCACTTCGCTCTAAACAGTCTGTGCTTGCTTTTAGTTTTTTTAAATCTTTTTAAACTTCATGCTTTTTGCGGAATACTTTTTCTTTTGCATCAGTTTCATTATTTGTTTTGGACTTTTTTATGCATTTCTTAATTTTATTTTTTAAAGATTGCACTTGCTGTGAACCATACACATGCCCCCCTAAAAGTTACATCGTCCTTTCCTCCAAATCAGATAACCAAATCTCCTGCGTGCGGTCCTGCAGGCCCCACTAATCTTATTACAAGCCCCCTATGAGAAGAGCTGCAGAGGAGCCCCTCTGACGCCACACCTGCTCACACAACACAGCCCAGTGAGTTGATCTAATCAGGTGATGCGGCCATCATTGATTCTGAGCTGTAACATTTTGAATACAAGCGAGGCAGATTTAGGCAAAGAGACAGACAGATTAAATGACATGAAAAAGAATCAGAAACAGGATGGACGGACTGTACGAGGAATTGAGGATGATTTGCGTGACCGTGCAAGATCCACGACTCCCTCTGTCTGCTACGTCTGCACATCCCTCAGGCTTAGACAGACAGTGTTGGGAGGTGATTTGCAGAGATAAAAGATGCTTAAATGACTTATCTTTACAAATCTTTTAATTTAACGCTAGCTTTAGAATTCTTTTTCTCACAATGAATGACAAAATCTGCCTTATTGATCTTTTAATTGCATTACATTGCATTATAAAGCAGCTACTCTTCTACCTTTTATTTCTGAAATGAGTGGAGTGAATGTCTTTTTACTTTGAGTTCTTCTTTCCTTAGTTAAAGTGCACTTACATCAGTTGACATCAACCAATAACAGTTAGTTTTTGCACTTGAAAATCCAGAGATTTCGAATATGAAGCCTATTGAGAAACGTTCCATTGTTTTTGGTAGCGTTTTGACTGCAGCTCATTAATGCCCTCTCAATGTCCCTGCCCTTGTGTTGTGGATTGGAGGGGCAGACACATAGCAGATCTGTGGGACAAAAGGAGGATTAATGGGGAGGCAGCTTGGATGCTGATACGGAGTCCAAACAGGACCTGATCCTCCCCTGAGGGACAGCTTAATGACAGACATTAAAAATAATTAGGAAAGACAAAGCAGTCCTGTTTCTGAAATGAACCTCCTTTAAATCCTCGACATGTCCCTCTGTGAGCAGCATTCAGGCTGTGCAATGATGACGATCAGGGTCATAACAGTTTTGTTAGAACAAACGTCATTACAAATCTGTAGTTATGATGCGCTGCCCTCTGTATTATATTCAACATTGACCAGTGGGGATGTAAGACTTAGCTCATTGGTTTGGTTCTGCACATCAGTTCTGTAATTCTCAAATATCATAAAGTTATAGATTTAAAAACTTAGTGGATCGCTTTTGAACAATAACTGTAATTGGAGTTCATTGTTGTTTTAAAAAAAAGAGAATTAAAATGACCAAAGCAGTGTTCACTTGGAATGTATCTTGTATTAAGAATTCAACTTAAATCACTGTGTAAACAACGCTTTAATTTGCTCAAGGCCTCGATATAACACGAGTGAAGTATGGTCCTGTTTTGTATATTTTCCATGTGGTTTTACTGCTGTAGGTTTTTAATTTAAACGATATATTTTCTACAAGCACGGATGTATTTACTTTCTTCATCTAACTTCATTATACACATCTTGTTAAAGATTTAAAGGTGCTGGTGTTTTTTCTGATGTATCAGCAGACCACTGTGTGAGATTTACACAACAGGTAAGCAATGAATCATGGGAATGATGTTTGAAATGACTTCATGAGCCACTTGTTGCATTCTTATCCAATTAACTTTCAGAATTAAAGCAGACTAAGGGCTCTAATAGATTTTTGAACTCACTCGGTATGATGACTGAATACTAAATGAGTTGGGAAAATCTGCAGCATGGTGCTGAAATGAGAGCTGCCCGTTGTAATTTCACAGTGGAGGACTCCATAAAAAAAATAAAAGAAGAGAGTAACTAGAGAAGACAGGCTTAGGGAAGTGATTTGTGTGGCTCTCAAAAAGCCTACAATTTATAGGCGGTTGGGGAGTGTTAGTTAGAGTTACATGTCCAGTGGACAGCAGCTTCATATTTCCATAAAATCTTCTCTCAGATCCCACAGTCGGTATGAATGTCAGAGACATCCGTCTGCCTGGCTCTGGGGAGGACAGGGACTCAGCCAGGAGTGCAGTGGATCACTGTTTAAGTCCCGCACCGCTGACACAGAGAGAATGGGTGGCGTGGAAACCAGAGAGGGCTTCTTTTCCCTCCTCCTGGTCCCAAAAGAAGGGATGTATTGGCATCAGCAAGCTGCAGACCCCCTCAGATAATTAAAAGTGAGGTATAAATCAGTGTGTAAGCAGTAATCACACAAGCTCCTGCCAACTCCCCGCACCGATCGTAAATCTAGAGGAAAACAAAGCTTCAGCACTAACAAAGGGCCTGAAATCCCCACTGATCTGAGGCTGGATATGCATTTCATAGTAGCCACAGTGCCCTCCTATAATAGAAATAAAACAGCTGTAAGATAGAGGCTATGGGTTTATGTTTAAATCCATTTACATGGATCAAAGGCTCTGTAAGGGATGACTTCATACAGGAGGATTTTCATTCCAGAAATGCTCTTCTTCAAGAATATGCACAAAGAGCAATTTCAAATAAATGTTCCTAATGTAATCTTAATCTCCTCTGCCTGTGTCGAAAATATTTTGTTCGGAAGGAAACCTTTTAGAAGAAGCAGAAAGGAAGCAAAGATGATGCCACTTATATCTGACATTTTGACAGGGACAAGTAAAAGCTGAATAGAGCTGATGGTAGTCTTGTATTAGCGCGTGATTGGGGAGCTGGTAGCAGAACAACACATCACATATAGTATTGATTTGAGGAAAAACAAATGTGAAAAAGGTGAGACATGAAAAGAAGTTATTGATCCTTTGCTGAAATCATGCTGATTAAAGTCTGGTCAAAAAGGGAGGTCAATAATGGTTCACCAATGAATGCATCCTGATGAGGTGAGGGTGAGGTATGACGAAAACGAAGCAATGAAATTGAATTTGCATTGCAGTCAGAGAATCATTTATAAAAAGAGAATTGCTGTAAGTTACCTCCCCCTAGACATGATTGTAAAACATGAAAGATGATATCAACCTGAGCCTACCATTTCTTTGTTCTTAAATTTCACTTTGTTGCTGAAAGAGAGTCAGGGACAAGGACCTCCAGGGTCACGATCAAAGCTAGTCCTGTGCGCTAAGCATTCAACTGTAAAACGTGATGCCGGAGGACTTATTCAGGCTTAAAGTCCAGAAATGACTCCCCCTGCCCTCCGTCATGCAATGAAATCAAGATGAAAAGATGAAAACACCTTTTGAAATGTGATTCAGGAGTTACAGGAAAAACATGTGAGATTCAAAAACCAGAAAAGGAGAACCATGAATAACCAAGTGCTGCAAAAATACGAGAACACAGTCCTTTTAAAGTCTTTTTTTTTCATAAGCATCATGTTATAGAGCTAATACTGCAGATGAAGACCAGCAGCCACAGAGCAAAGAGGGATTATAGCATATCAGAGCTATTAGAACAAACATGTTGTGTATTTATCCGTCAGCTAATCTGCAGGGATCAAAGCTTGTTACTGAGATTACCTGCTAATCAGCACAAAAAGCACAAGTGAACCCACCGGACAGTGATATAACTGTGTGTGCGTGCGTGTGTGTGTGTGTGTGTGTGTGTGCGCGCGCGCCCGTGCGTGCGTGCGTGCGTGCGTGTGGTGTGATCAATAAGGTTGTAAGCGTGCGTTTAAATCACGCTGCCCTCTGTTCCTGGGTAAACATGCGTGTGAATTGCAAAGACAGCTTGAGTATAGTCAGTGTTTTCTCAGTCAGGGTCCCTGATTTTAAACAATAATGACTTTTTAATGTGGAACTGTGATTACATTGTCACTGTGAAATATGGCTCTTCTTGACTGCTTTGGAAATGAGGGCCTAAACGTGAATTACTACGGCAGCATAGATTACAGCAGCGCACCAGGTGAGGCAATCTTCATAAATTCAAATCTAATCTTAACAGAGCCGGCAGTGTCAGCCTGTGGAGAAAGACTTTACTGAGGGGCAGCAGGGCCAGAGGAGACAATGGCCAGAGCTCAGATTACTTAAAGGAGAGCTGAGGTCAAACTAAAGGCTCAAACAGTCAAACCACTACAGATATTCACTTCCTTGCCCAGACAAATATGATAAGAAAGATACCTTTACCGTCTGTAAGCCAAACATGAAGCTTCAGTTGGAACAACTTGTTAGCCTAGCTTGGCAATACGATTTGAAAAATGGGCAAATAATTTGCCCGAAGGGCTTTTTTAAAATCACGTTTTTAGAATGAGTCAAAGAATTGTTTCAGCCCTCATCATCATCGAGAAAAGTCAAACTTTTACTGGGGTGATTAGTACTCTGTATGCTGTTCGATTTAAATGTGTGCAGGATAAAAACCTTCAACGTTGAAGTGAAACCTGTATTTAGTGTGGAGTTAGGGAGGGACAGGGCTTTTATTTGAAGTTTTACGGTAAGTTGATTCTTCTGTTATGAGGGTGAAGAAAGAGACAAACTGAAGTGAAAATCACAAGAAACAGGACAGAGTCATTAAACCCTTAGTGGATGTCATTACATGATGTCAACATACTCTGAAGTAAGGCCCAACATTAACGTATAAAACATTTAACAATATCAAAACATTCCACAGTAGTATCATTTGTTGTTTCTCTGTCCAGGAGATGTGTCAATCATATTGTTTTGGTTCATGAAGTGGAGACACAATAATGTCAGTGAGGGGACAAATCACAGGGATGTGGTTTAGAGCAGAGAAGGGTATCTGTCAGCACTGTGTCAGGAGCTGCTGTCCTGTTTTATCTTTCAAGTGACCACAGTGTGATGGCTCAGACCGCTCTCGTCACAGAGAAATCTCTTATATAAGTAATCAAGCTGTCAGGGATATTTTATAGTCTGTGGGGGGCTACAGTGATGATAGCACAGTTCCTATTAGCAGCTAGCATTTTGACATGCTGACAGAAGTCTTATCATCGTGTCGACAGCCTCGATATCTCACACCTCCAAGAACAAATCATCATGAAGAACCTCCTGCACTAAAAGGGGAATATATATAAGCTTTCCTGCTATTCCCAACCACTACTCCATATTTGGCATGGTCAGGAAAGAACAATTGAAGACACACTGGCTATGTCATCTGAATTTCATTTCTTAGAATTTGGCTTACTGGAGCAATTAGAACTAAAGCTTCCTTACAATCATTCGGATGAGAAGATTCATAAAGCTTTCACACGGGGAAACAGCAGCAAAACAACTGATTAAAGTAAACAACATGTTTTAACTTGTATTTCATTTTGTGCATACAATGTATACTCTTATAGCCTGCTGTATATTCAGTGCATTTGATTGAGTGAGCTTTAGAGGTACTGATAGATTGTATAGATGCATATACAGTATATTTAAAACGGAGCGAGGCGAGCTGAGCTTACGAACTGCTTGTTGCCTCCTAAAGGAGAATATAATGAAAATGAAACTGATATTTGCCAAACCACACACACAATTCTGCAAACAGTAGTAATGATATAAGTGTGTGATTTATTTGGCCTTTAGGATTAGACTAATAACAGGTGACTCAAGATATTATTTGACTGTTTCACTTTTTTTTAAATTAATTGTTAGTATGTATTTTCACATATTCACATTTTGATCATTTTGTGGATATATCTTTTTCAATCTGTCACCATCTAAGGGTAATTCTTCTTTTAGGTCTGTGTAGATGTATCAGTATGTGTATGACTCTCACAGCAGCAGATCTATATTTGGAAAGGAGCCAAGGGTATGTTGTGAGCTTAAAAGGAAACAAGGTTTGCTAAGACTGAAATGTACATGTCTGACATTTCCAAGTCAAGGTAATGTCACCTTTCCTATTAGAAGTGTACCCAAATAGAAAGGAATTTGTAGACCGTACCTTCTAGAAGAATATAAGCAAGACTGTTAACAAGAAAACTCTGTCAGCCGTTTGTGTTCTGTTGCTGTTGTCTGACCTCGGCTGAACACATTCTAAAATAATCCACAGTCTGTTTCGCGATTTTCTCACAAGATATTTGGAGCAGAAACACCCCAACCTAACAATAATCAAGGACCAATTTCCCTGACGAGTTTGAAAACAAAACTACTAAATATGTGGTTTTCCCAGATTACTCAGTGTGTTGGGGATGAAGAAAGTGAGTGAGAATGATGACAGGAGAGATGAGCCGTGGGAATAAAGACTGAAAAAATAGGAACATTCCATTTGTTTTCCTTGAAATGTGGGCGCAGAACAAAAAAGTTCCTTGGAATAGTTTCCACTTGACTGGTGCTGCTAAATGAATATGAAATATAAGTGTGCATGGCTTTTTCCTAAGAAGGTGTTTCTCTAATAAATTACCCTTTGCTCCATGGATACATCACACAGTAACCTTTGCAAGCAGACAAGTCATTAAGTGGCCTTATTAACTGAGATACATTGGTGGTCAGAGGTGCATTTGCCGGCCTTTACATCACAATCGAACTGCACACGTACAGAATGAAAATAGTTTGAGGATTTTTGGCTCTTCTAGTGTCCTCTGAGCTAACAGAGGCGTATATTTCTGTGTTCCCTCACTCCAGGACAACGACCCGTTAAAAAGGTCAAAGCCCCTGAGCGTGCCACTGAGCTGGCAGAGGAATTAGAGTCCTGCTGAAAACCTGCACCACCAGCTTTCATGGCTCAGCGCTCTCTTCCCCGTGATCTCCCCAAGCAAACACACAGATTTGCATTCCACCCTGCTGATGTGCCAAAGACAGCGATCACAGAACAAAAGAGATTATACCAGAAACACGGTATGAATGAGTGTGTGTGTGCATTTTAGACAAAGAGAGATATTGAAGAAAACATCAAAATAAGTCTGTTAATGAGTGAATCTGGGATTTTAACACATAAACAGTGCAGAATTAGTCCTGAAGTGCTCCCTGTCTCCATGTTAAGGTATATTGGACGGAAGCATTCGGAGGATAGAGAATAGAGCAGTTGAGTGAAAATGCATCTTGTCTGTATCCCTGAAGCCCTCGTGTGCAGTCATTATCCTTCTTGTGTAGGATTCTCTGATGCCTCATATGCTCTGCTAAAGTGCTCCTCTCATTAAAAAACAATGTGATATCTCCAATTTCTAATTAAATAGGGCATTATCTCAAAGACAAGCTGGAATGGAATGAGGCCCTCAAACGAGTTATGAAAAAGACGAGCTGCTCATCGCCTAATCATGCTTCTGTTGATCTCAACGGTCTCTTTGCACTCAGCTGATACTCTGGGATAAAGCCGGGTTATTACACAGCTAATCAATCCAAGAGAATGGTTATGTTTTTTTCCAAATCTATTGGTAATTTGAGAAGTGCTACTTTGCAGAGGAAAACCCTGGTGATGCATGGGATGGAAAAATGAGGGAGGTCTGAATAGGCCTTTGTTTTCCTCCTAAAATGGTATTCATCTTTGCACAGCCTCATTTTCTAGGCTTCTTTGTATTAAAGGTTTCTGCTGAAGAAAATAATAAGTCTGTCATCTTTACTCAGCTAAGGATGAGTCGAACAGGATGGACAAATAAGACAAAAACACCTGCAGGAAGACAAATTAGAGCCTAACAACAACCATGTGATTATCTACAGTACAGTGCAACACACAGTTTAATGTGAAATCAAATCTTCCAGATACTTGATCACAGAAAAAACAAAGCAACACTGATCTCAAAGCAATTTCTCTTCTACATCATTTGAAGTTCTCATTTATTATTGATTCAATCTGAAAAAGAAGTGTGTATGTATGTCAGTATGTCCACATAGGGATCTCGATGATGTCATTTTTCCTCCAGCAGCATTTCTTATGCATCTTCTGATTATACTCGGGGAGTGAACTGCATTTCCCAGTTCCCCTTTTTTTTCAGGGCAGCGCTCTAACAGAGCGTAGAAGGAGCATCCTGTTGCCGCTGTGACTTGGCCCAGCTGACAGCCAGAGCGCCTTATTGGCCTAAATATTCCTACAAAGACTAAGTGTTTCACTGTCAGCTCAGATCACACGCATCAAACATGATGGCTGCTTCCTGTGTCTGTGTGTGTGTGTGTGTGTGTGTGTGTGTATGAATGACTGCACAAAAAAAGAGGGCCACTGTATTTGAAGGGGGTTCCTTTTAAGTGCACAGGTATTACAGTGAGATTTCTATGTTGATGTCTAAACACAGCTCACAGACCGTAATAAAACTAACTCCTACTGCTCCCATTACTGTTATCAAAGGCTTCTCTTAGGTGTCTTTTGTACTTTGGTTATACCTTTTTAAAAAAGTATTTATAAAAAAAGACCTCCTTTACCAGAAGAAGAAACGTATTTACTTTGAGCTAAGTGACTTTTCTTAGGCACTTTATGGCACAGTGTGCATTTACAACATGCTCTGATGCATTTCATTGCTGTTAAGGAGGCCAGCGTAACCTGTAGCAGTTCTAAACTGCATCATGCATAAGTGACTTGATACTTAAAAAAATAAATTATTGTACTTTACTGTTCCTCAGAGCCCTGCTGGCATCCTGCTTCCCGGCCTGCGTGCCATTCTGGAGGAGATGACAAGGACACAGCCCAGATGACTTCTTCCAGCACCGAGGCTGCCTGCACCTGATAAAGAAATATAATTATACACCTCCATTTATCTCTCAGGGTCAATCCCATCTCTACCTGATGATAGGAGGAACTCTCGTGCACCGAACCTGAGTTTAATTTCAGATAGCATTGTCTCTATCATTTCATTCAGCAGCTTGCCTACTGTAGATGTACACACAGTAATGAACGGGAAAGATGATGTCAGAGTTTAACACTGTCAGACCTGCTAACCTCTCCAAGAACGAACACGAGAGCTCAGCAATTATGTCTGCACCCCTGATAGAATTACAGACGCTGGTTTCTTTTAACTTGTGTAAAATCTATGGTTTTAGTTGCATGTGCATCACACCAAATTCAAATAAATAACTACTTTTTCAACACTTCTTTGACATGTGTCTTTCAAGTTAAAGTTGTACTAGGGCTAAATTATATATTTTTTGACCATCACAACTGCGATGCAAAAGCAATAGTCACCTGACAGGATGTGCGATATCAGTCTTTGACTTGAAACGTGTCATGCTGCCAATTCTTTGTTTCTTGATGTAAAACCAGAACTCACCAGTTCCTCCTTCATAATGACTAATCTAGATTAAAGTCTGTGTGATGTCACTGGTGCAGCCCCTCCCTTGAATACACACAGAACTGAGCCTGTGTATCACATGCATGTGATGCTGCTGCCAGCACAGACACCCTGGCATGATGCTCGAGGCAGATGCGCAGTTACGTGAGATGGCTTTCCATTGAGTGTATTCCCATTACCAGTGACATGTTGTCCTGGTCCTTAACGCTGTGGCTACACAACACAGACAGTGTGGATGTGTCCACACTTGTAGCGCACACACTCTGTGTTGAGTAATGTCACGCAGACTGAGAGTTCATTTGTTTAATAAGAAGTTCCTGTCACAGAACTGTCACTATAAGACGATACAAGTTCATTTGCTCTCTATGTGTCAGCGCTGCTGTCAGAGGGCTGAGCACAGTGTGGTAAAAGCAGGAGAGGGTTTTTTTGGATATGAAACCAGAAGATAGACTTAAAGAGACAAATAACAGAAAGCATGATCTGGTAGCTTTTTTTTTTTACATCTAAGTATATCGCACAGCATCTGTTTAAAGTTGTTCTGAACATTAAACATAATCCACTTATGACATTAATCATGCTCCGCTCATATACTGCAACTTTCCCAGTAAGCTAATACAATGATATAAACACCGACATACGCCGACGACAAAGCAGAAAATCTAGTTTTATGCTATAATGTTGGTACCAATTACAAGGTTTCAGTGTCTGTCATTTGGCTTGTTAGCTACAGTTGAATGTTTGTCATACAATGATTTATGTGTGGCGGTCAGTGCAGGAATCAGGATTGCTTCTGGCTCTCCTCCGTTCTCCTGTGTATAACAAGCTCTCTTTAATAATTAACTAGCTCCTTTGCAAGCCAATTAACTAGCTATCAAAATAAAGATCCAAATGGAACTAGCTGGTTCTCTCTAGCACCTTCATCTCATCAGAAATGCTCCATCATCATGGAAGTGGCCAAGATGCTGAGATCTTGAAGCTCGAAAAAGGAAGTCAACAAACCAAGAAGCTATACCATAATGGAAACATCCAATATTTACACAGCCTATGATCAGTCCACGAGAAATCAAAATCACATTTTTTAATGGTGACATTGCTTCTTAATTGGCTGCTTGTATTCTAGAAAAACACAAATCCACAAGATGATTATCAGAGAACAAGGAAGGAAGTTGGCAAACGTTCAACAACTGCGGGTGATGTGGATCTGTAAATCAATATCCTTGAGTGTTAATATTATTTAGGAAGATGAAGAGATGCTCATCAGAGTTCTCTGAGCCTGTTAGTAAAGTTGCTCTGGGCAGCTTTCTGAACAGCTCTCAAGAAGAAACTCTTTGCTACTTTTATAACACCATTTGAGATTACTTTGAATGAACACAATGTGTGAGTATGACCTCAAGAAAAGAGCTGTGTTCTAACAGTGCAGATAATAAACTGCTTGCTGATGCAGCATCTTTGAAAACAACAACAGGAGCTAAACTCGACACAAAAGTTTCAGCAGGCATCTCCTCCACATAAACAGGAAGCTCGTCCCATTTCTTCAATTATGCAACTAAGTTTTCATGCTGATGCTCACAGAAAACACTGGAATGAGCTCCAGGTGAGCAGAAGTGGGCGTGTGTGAATATTATTATTACGATTTTTTTTTCCAGCATGCAGTTGATCAGTACTCAGATCACAATCTTAGTAATGATTAAGTGTAAAAATATTCTTCTGTAAAATTCAAAATAGCCAATCTCCATTTTCAATTAGCAGCTGCAGCTGTGAACCTTGTCTAACAGTTACAGCGATGTATCAGATATGTGAACAATGAGCTTTTGTCCCTGTGTCCTTCAGCTCATTGTAGAACTCACATGCCTGTGTTCTGGAAAGTTTCTGTTTTTTTAAATCAATGTCAGAATGGTGATGTGGTGTTTTTTTTGTTGTTGTTGTTGTTGTCAGGCAGTGTCATTGTGATTTCTTGTTTTTTGTTAATCAATATACATTACAGAAAGGTTTCACATCAGCCTTGTTAAAAACAAAAGGGATTCACCACCAATACTCATAAGTAGTCTCTCCTGTTTTCAGACAATTCCAAGAAATGTTGACGTCTCAGCAGTTTCAGTGTTGAGTGCGTAGAGTAGGTCACGGATGGATTGGACCGGTTGCACAGACAGTGTGAGGCGTCACAGCTAATTATGGTTCTGTCTGTGATAGAAAAATAAAAAGTGGAGGTAGACTGCAGCACCAGTGTTCAGGTCTGGGACGATCAGGTGTGAAATGAAACAGGAAACAGACACAGAAAAAAAATGTGCAATACAAAAAACGTACAGACCCTGGTGCATGTACACTTGATAACATTTCAAGTGTGTGGTGCATTCAATTCTAGTGAATAAATCATTGAATTATGAATGGAAGTACTTGATCCAGCTGTTAAGGTCTGTACTATAATATTGCTGCTATAAGACAAAACATAGATGCAGAACATGTTCCCAAAATTCAAGTCGATTAGATCAACTCTCTGATTCTGCTTTTTCGAGAAATGACAGAAATAGGAAAATGGCTTTTATGTAAATATATCCACTCATAGCCAACACAGCAAGTCAGGGAGAAAAGAAAAGGGAAAACATGTGGGTATATAGGAGAAGACACGAGACAGCTGTCAGAAGGAAAACATTTTCTCCACATACTCATCATTGATGTGAGTGTGTCCTTACTGTATGGGGGTTGGGGTTGAATGGGGGGAATGCAGAGCGTACTGAATTATTGAGTTGAATTTTCACGGGCTGAAGGTCAGCGAGCGAGGGGGGAAACACACGCCTGATTAAAAATAGATGTTTCTTATTGTCTGCCATGCCGAGTGCTGAAATATCAGAAATTGCAGAGATGATTATTCCAAGAGTCAACAAAATCAGCATCACCCCCTCTGAACGGATGACCGTGTTCAAATATGAGCAACAGGAATGTAACAAGGAGCAGAAACCAGCTTCAGATTAAAAGGAAGTCCATCAGAGTAATATAACTGAGTGGACCGGCTGGTATTACTCACTAAAAATCTCTGATTATTAAGTCATAATTATGATTATGGCCTCCATTAGCACATCATTTTAAGGAGCTTCTGAGATTTATACATCCACCGTGCAGTGAAACTTTACTCCAATAACAAAGATTTCTCAAGCAGCAGAAATCCATTGAGGACTAATTGGATTATCAGCGAAGAATTACTAAATGATCTCTCTGCCTCGCCAGCAGTCCTCTTAATGAGCTCTGTCCTCATAAACATTGGCCTTCTCTTATGACCTAATTGATATTTCATTAGAACCTCTCTATTTATGATTTTAATGGCTTGTCCTATCACAGTACAAGGCAGCGATGACAGCAGGACTAGCCGGAGGTTCCTATTGGATATAGTGTCAGCCTCAATGTGGTTAGAATGGGATCTAATAAAACAAGCTGGATTTATGTTCTTACCCTTTGGGTACTGGTTTACAAGAACACGGAGTCATTAAAGAGATCCTGATGTCCGTGTCCTTCGCACACAGAAATACATGTACAAGTAAAGGATGTGTTCAACTCTGCACATTTCATGTCAGTCGGACAAAACACAGGAAGTGTCATTTTCACGTACACATTCTGTTATCTACTTCTATAGACTGATTCTGTACTCAAACTGTCCCGCTCGCTCAGGCATGGATGTGATGAGTTCAAATGTTCATGCTGCGATCAAATATACATTGGTAAACTGTATTTCATTGTAACATTCAAGCTTAGGTTCCACTTCCTGTCATTACTTCCTGAAATGAATGTCTTTGATTTAATTGAAATTTTAAGATTAAACAGAAAAACATGAAAAAAAAGAGGTGTGTTGGAGATGAGCTAAAAAGCAGTTCAATGTGTTCTCTTAGATTTAAAGCATCCATTTGGGTTTCATACATGTTTGAATCACTTTACGGTTTTTGTGTGTTCATAAAGGACAAACAGTTCCTTCATCAGTCATCTCGTCATTTATGATGTAACCAAGAACCTTTCATTTATGTTGTGCTGATTGTTGGGAGTTAAAGGCAGAACCTTTAGGTGAAACGAAGGACCATTACAGTGTTATGTTGGTCTCCTCTTAGCCACTAGCACCACCAATTTGTCTGCACATAATCTATAACATATCTATTTTAAGGAATGTGCAGCTTTTCCAAAGGCCCAACATTAACCTGGTTTGTTTGGAAATGTTGGTGTGTCGGTTTATTTGAGATTTCTCAGTCACAGATTCAAACCTTCCTCTCGAGAGGAATTTAAAAAAAATCGAACCATCTTTGACACATGGGTCAGCTCCTCTGCAGTCTTCTTACAAAATGTAAACATACATATTACTGTGTCTTTTTCTTTTTTGATGTTAAATATATTTTAGTGTATAAAGTATTTTTTAGAAATACAAATTAAGTCAAGAGTTAAAGCTGACCTATGTAGAAGATTAGCAGAAACTTTTCTCTTTCCCACTTATTAAATGTGAGGTCTGTGCCCTCATTAAGTGACTACAGGTCACTAGACCATCGAGTTAATATCAGCTTCTGAAAGATGAAGTCATTGTGGACCATAAAGAGCTAGATAGAGATTCTGCAGAGTTTAATGTCTCTTTATTACAGAATAAAACTACAACAAATGAGACAAAGGCACTGTGCTGTGTTAAAGGTAAATTATAAAATCAGTTTTTTCCAGTTTCGGACACTAAAATGATTCTTTATTCCAAATAGTAAATGTATAGAGTATAAAACTGCAAGCTGGTGCAGATTTGAAGTGTTTCCTTCTCATGTGGGTTTGTCCTGTCAACACTTAATTTGATGTAATGGACCTCCGCCCTCATTAGGGGTTTCAACTGGACAAGTAATGACACTCCTTGCTAGACTTTGACATTACCTCCAGCTGCAAGACCCCCATCACTTCCTCCTTACAGCTTGATGAATGCTAATGGTGGATGGAGAGCTTGTACTGTGGAGTGGAGTCAGTTATGGTGGAGGGGCTGGTGTGCAATGAAGGGTAACTGTTCAACCAGTTAATAGATTTATCCTTCGTACAGGAACATCCTCTCTGCATCTGTCCGGAGCCCCCTGGACTGCTTGACAATTTGTCACCCTGCTTGTTCCATTCTCCTCAAAGTCTCATTTGCACTGTGGACGACAAGATGGCAGCTGATGGCTCTAAGGTGTAGCCGTCTTCTCGATTCTGCAGGTGCCAGGTGACTACTGTAAAGTGAGCTCAAAATTGCGCAATAAAATGTCCCAGCTTTTCCCTGTTGCTATTTGTCTTAAGACCTTGTTGCCATGTTGTCTTACCTCTAACAAAGCCAGTATGGCGTTGCAGTCCATCATCCAGTAACAAGAAGCATCATTACTAGAAGAGGTCACTCTTTTAATGACTTGTGTATATGGAGTCCTTGTTTTGTTTGAACATGGAGACCTATGGGGATTGTTTCTCACAGGGAGGATCCGCATGATGTTACATTACAGAAAGGAGTAGGGAGTAGGGAGCAAGGCATGGCATTGCGGAATTGCTCTGATCAAAGGACTGGGACTTTGATGAATGCTGTTCATTAGGCACAGTCGAGTGGATTACAGGAGAGGACTAAGGGACATGAAGAGACGTCTTAGAAAGAAAGAAGAGAAAGCAAGAAAGAGGGAGAAAATAAGATACGGAACTAAAGGGAAGGATGAGTAATACTACGCAACAATATGGAAATATATCATCTTTACAGTCATTTCTAATACATCTTTTCATTGAGATTTTCCTTACTTCCCCAAATGGCCACTAGGTGGAGACAGCTGTATTGTGAGTTAAACCTCTCCCTGCTTGGTGCTTCATTCACAGCTTGAGTCCACACATTACACTGACCTGCAGCATTTGTGGTATTAATTTAAAATAAATGGACTCGTGTGTCAGTGTGGGGAATAATGTGTTAATCTGAGGGAATGAATAATGAGCAGCCATTAAAAAACGCAGACACTGTGGGCAAAAACAACTACCCTGTGAGAGTACCTGACTGATTGTTTCATGGATGGAGGCTGACGTGCACAAAATGGGGAATGACATATGATCTCATCCTCCACTTATTAATAACTACAACTGGATTTTGAGGTTAAACTCTGCTTCCTCTGGCTGCAGACGCTGGTTTGTTCAGCAAACATGCGTCCTTATTGTGCAGGAAACTGAAGGTGTAATGGCTCGGAGGGCAGGGGCAGATATTCTTTGAATAACAACAACAGCCTGTCTCTTCTATTTGCAGCAGTTGTGTACAAACTGATTCAGTATGCTGTCCACCTACATCTCTGCTGAAAAATACAGAGAAAGAACCAGATGTCACAAGAAGTTTTCCGAGACACCTGAGATTCAATTCTGGAGATATGAATGCCATTTTTGAACGCGGTGCTCGGAAATTAAATGGACAGGCAGCAGAAAATGAGGAATTTGTGCTTTTGACTGTTATTTTGAAACTCTCTGCTCCCAGAGGCTTCTACTATATATTCAATTCAATCCCACTGCAATTTCATTTCACCTGGGTAATCCACTCAGTATCTATAGTGCTTTCTAGAGAGACCTATAGTGTAAATAACAGAAAACAGAACATGAATCAAGAGGGAACAGGATCCAAAACAATAAAAAAATGTGTTAACTGCATGTGTGCCTAAAGAAATAAGTTCTTAGTTGATTGGATATTTTGTAGAAAAAAAGATACATAAAGTTACTTTAAGTACAGAGGCATGATGGGAGAAGGCGTAGGTGTGAAATCTTAATATCATGTTACTGATGTGATGTCGTTATGTGACATTTTCATTATGTGTCTCTGCCTCCGTTAATTCAGACCGGAGGACTGTACGCAAACACAATGACAGGCAATTAGCTTCCCACGACTTCATCTAAATTACAAATCAATTAGTGATAATGAGGAGTTAGGCTCAGTCACATGTGATGATAGAATTAAAGTGGAGCAAAGAGAGGGAGAAGATCCACCAAAATGCAGGAAGTGTTGCAAAGTATTAAGGTGCAAATGAATGAAGAGATGCTGAGACATAGTGTTGTTCTAAAAGCAGGCGTTGTAATGGTACATATGAGCAAAGAGCATACTGTCAGCAATATGTGGGATTTTTGTGAATTACCATGCAGGCTTGGATTTTTTTTTTGTACAAGAGATACATTAACTGTCAATCAATAACAGCAGCCTGGCTAGTCTTCTTAGAAGCCCTATCTTTTGCACCACAAAGGCCCTCTGCTTGGCTTTCAAGATGGATCCTTTAAATGACAATGAGGGAAGGCCTGAGCCACCTTGGAAGGATAACTCTGCACCTCTTCATTATTCTTTCTATGCGCAATTAATGACAATTTTTTCCCCCCTCCTTTTTTTCTTAAAGGGCATCTCACGAGTGATAAACTCCGCATGCAAAATGGTTTTTGAAATCCACTGAAGTGGTTGGAGGGATGAAGGAGCATGGGGAGGCTGGATCGTAAACTGAGCAGAGAACTAAATTTGGATGCGAGATAAAGCCAGCCCGAGTAAGAAATAGAGACATCAAAGGACAGAGGAAGAAAGAGGAAGAGGCAAGCTTTCTGAAGGTAGTTTGTGTCTCTCGAGATGTACTCTGATAACACTTTCAACCACAAGTCTTGCTTTTGATGTGGGATGGTGAGCAAGTGTTCAAACTGTGTTTGACCCACTTATAGTCGACTGTAGCAGGTTAAATCCTGGTCAGCACCACTAACATCAGAGCTGGATCTGGAACTGTAGCCCCACACACATCACTGGTACACCACAGATACACCAAGTCTTAAACAAAAGTGTTTCAGCCACAAAGCGATAAGAGTAAGCATTTCCCCTTAAAGGAAAACCGTTAAGAACATTTTGCAGAATACCTGTCTGTAGTATCTTTATGTACAAATGATCGTCTGAGACAACTTTAGCCAAGCTTACTAACCAGACTGGAGGCAGGGAAAACAGTTTGCCTTTCAAAGGAGTCCAACAATGACATCCGAGTTCTCAAATGTGCATTTATTTTTATATGAATCCAGCCTAAATGCTTTAAATTCCCAATATAACTTCCAAGAACCAGGATGACATCTTGATATGTCTTCTTTTGTTTGCTCACAGCCCAAAGACATTCTGTTTAAGTGATTCATTTCAATAAAAATGTTGAACTTTTGTTTTTGGAAGTCTTGTTTGTAAATAGTGTAAATACTATTTTTGCAATTTTTTGTAAATATCTGTCACTGCACCTTAGGAGGCCGGCTGAAACTAAAAACCACCAATCGCAGTCTTCGACTACGCCTGTGGTTTTTTATGTTTTTTGGGTGTTTTGAAAGAGAACCCCGTCACACAGAAAAGCAGTATTGTTGCAGTTTCCAAAGAATTTAAGCTCCAACCACTGAGCATAGAGCATGTCAATGATTCGTACATGTCTTAATTGTCCTGTATAGTTTATACTCCTTTTTATTCCAGTTGTACATACCTCCTGTTTCATTTGTATTTACCTTATCTATTCTGTTTTGATTTTGACTCCTGAAAAAGATGGTTTTTTTGTAAAGAATTCAGAACAAACATCATCGCTCCAATCACAAACAAATCCTAAATAACTAAAATCAACTTCAAAAATTCATTAAATAAAAATCATGCTCATTTATTATTAAAGAAGTACGAACATGTAGACTTCACCCATTTATCCCTTGAGAAAAACACATGTTTTATGCATGGTTGTTAGACACCAATCACACATTTTAAAATGGCTGTCATGGCTCCCACCCTTCATTAAGATAGCTTTATAAGAGGCCATCTTTCTTAAGTTAACTCACTCAACTCTGGATGAATTTGGCAATGCAGACAACATGAACACACAGCAGTATGATTAAGAGTACTGGAAGGTGAATGCAACAGCTAGCATAAAGAAAGACAGGGAGAAACTGATCCATGGTTATGACCCAGACATGAAGTCAATACAGAGAATCTGCTTATTCAAAATGAGTGTGTCATTAAAGATATGTGCGCTTATATAAAATGCCTGTTGTGATCTGGTTGCATTAGGAGCGTTGGATAGGACTTTGATTAAGGAGGTAGAAAGTATGGAATACAACAAAGATCTCTGAAGATGATACTGACTATAACACAACAGAGCACCAAACCTTGGTGGTGCGAGGGAATCATTCCAGTCCAAACACTTCAGGAAAACAAGTACAAAGGCTCTTCAGCCAGATTCTCCACTATTAAGGTCACTCCCTTTTCACTGTGACTGTGAGAGACATTTCAAGCAGACAGACGCACGATTGCATCAGTGATTGAGACAATGAAAAAGAAACTGTCAGTCAGGATTATAAATCTTGGCATTTCATTGTGAAAGTATCTTGACAAACCTCGATTACGGCAAAAAAGACAAGTGTGACTGACAATGAGCAGCGCCAGCCTATGTCAACTGATACCAGATCAGCAGATATTCCATTTCAGCTCTATAGCCAAATCTCTGTTGTATAGCTCTGTGCTGGGCTGCTGGTATTGTGTCCCCACTCATCATTGGAGCGTAATCCCATATTGAGGAGTAATCCACAGCTTGAGCAGTCAAAGAGAGCTCTCCTTTACTCAGCCAAGCCTAACTGAGGTGGCTGAGGGGATTTTTTTTTACAGCGCTTTGTGCTCTGTCTGCAGGGTCAATGAGAGGTGATAACAGACAGGAGCAATCATGAGGTCTTCAAACTGGTTAAAATTCAGACAAATGTAGAGCACCATGTCAGATTTCAGAGACCTAGCGTTAGAAAAGATGCAGTCTTACGTTGTTGGAATTTGGATCAGTTGGCATTTATTGTGTGCTCAGCAAAAAAACATTGCAGGGCCACACTGAGTGCATGTATTCCTAATGCATGCAAACTCACACACGTACTCATTGCAGGCATATGTTCGACTGATTGACTTGTTCTCCATGCATCATTCATAATTCTGTCTGTCTGCAAGAGATATATTCTTTGGGGGGGAAATTCCCCGATTCAGCACTCTGTGGTAATTTCCTTCAACGCTTGAGACATACCACAGCTGAATGGCAAGCTAAATTGCAGCAGGGAGCATTACCCCTGAAAGGTGCATCGCTAGCTCTGAGACAGGGCTATTAGCACTGGAGTGAGCCCAATGATGTGGCGCCCCCCCGGGAGCAGGCGAAAGGAGAGGCTGTAATGATGACAGTCACCAGCACTCCCCGTCTATTCGTGCTTCTGCTCAGCTGAGCTGGGAAATCTAAGACAGCAATCGTATACAATTTGCATATCTGAACTCAACTTTAACTGTGCTTTTCTAAATCTACACATGCTATTTTATCAGGATACGATTTATCATAAATGGTATACCAAAGCTTAAATGAGACAATATCACAGGCTAAATAGATTGTATGGTATTTGACTGGCTTATATTTGAATTGACAGTTACAAGGTTATATAGTTTTTTTGAACTTGAGCTTAACCAGATACTGTATAAGAAAATGGACCGGACAGCTCCTCAAAAGTGAAGCAAAATGACTTGGAGCTAACCCTTACTGACTAGCTAAAGTATAGTTTTAAAAGCTTCGCCTGCTCCATGTAAACAGATATGGAAGATGGACCAAACTACAAGATCATAAAATATGATTTTGACAGTAAAACAAATGACAAAGTAAATGGAGTCATGATGTTTTTATCCAGTCTTCCTTCCAAACAGCCTCTTAAGACCTTGCTTTGTCTCTTTTGTTTAATTTGGTAAATTACCGTCCAAACTGAGAAAAAAAAAGAATATGCAACTTAAAAAGTGAATTACTTTTGAAAAAATTGATGACGGAAAACAACCTGTGGCACAATCTCCCACTCCTGGTCGTCTCTGGGTGCTGTGCACTGGAAGCCATCTCACCTTTCTGGCAGTGTCTGGTACAACGGCTCGCACTGCCTTATCACAATTAACCAGACCCCAGCCGTTCCAAACAACCTGTAATCCTCTTAGAGCTGCTGAAAACACTGGCTGCACAAAGTTATTTTACCGTTAACAGAGGGAAAAAAAGAACTCTCACACTGTGAAAGACTCTACTTATTTCACTCCTCACCTTATTATCCTTTAATTTGTTTTTGTACTGGCTTGTGGAGGCTGGATCAATGAGAATCAGAATCTGTGGACAGTGAGGGATATTTTAAGCTGCTTACCTGTGGCAGAGAATTGTGATGAATTTTTCAGGACCTGTTTGCTCTGAATTTGGAGTTAATTTCATGGTGTGAAACAATATCTTCACAAAGCTCCCTCAATGACTCGTGGGACAGAGGCTCAGACACAAGATGTGTGTGTTGGCATTTATGGCTGTGTATGTGTGTGTGTCACTAATGACCTTCAGTGTCTCCTGTAAGCCTGCCACTGTCACCAGGCTGGCACAGTCTTTGATTAGGAGTAATTAATGCCCTCACATCTGGCAGGAGCTCCGCCATCCTCTCTTCAATTTTCCCTCATGCTCTCCACACACCCCTCTTTTTAATTTCTCTATCTGTCTCCATTTCTAAAACAAGACAGACAACCATTGATTATCTGACATGCATTTCGCTTCTGGGGTGTTGAAGATATTCTTCACACCACCCTTGGTTGAACTTACCAGAGGTGTGTGTGTGTCAGTGTTGATACTAGTGAGTCTTTGTCATTGTCACCCTGGCTGTTGCCCAGCTTTTGATCTGCTCTTCATGCTAACCTGCGCTGCTACACCGTGCAGGAGATGAAACGGCGGTTTTTCTGGCAACCTGAGCAAAGCAAACTCCCCCGGCAGTCATCCTTAACCACTTTGGCCTCTCTCAGGAATTGCATATCACATGCTCGCAGGAATGAAGAAATTGAGGAAAGTAAGCAGTATCTCCTTGCAATTATCAGAAACAGATTTAACAGGAGGTTAAAAATGGCAAAGCTTTGCTTGATAAAGAAAAACCTTACACTTTATGATTTGTGTTAATATATGATATTGTGCAGTTTTTAAGAGGAACAGGCTTTGTTATTTTTAACATATAATCACATAGATTCCTATTGGCATACTAAATTAATAATGGTGTTTCTTCCAATTACCTTCAAAAATCCCTTTTTATGCTCACAGTTAGCTTAAATGCTATTTACTCCCTTGTAGCGGCAGTAAACAACACACTCCCTTCAGATAATTGAGCTCTATCCAAAGCTTAAAAAGACATTTTAGGCCAACAAAAAATACAGTTAATACACTAAAAGAGGGACCATAGGATACAATGGTGGGATTTATCCACAATGTCATTTTATTTCTTCACTGCTAGGCATGTGTGATTGTATTGTGTGATTGTAGTTCCAGCTGTCAGCTTTTTGTGGTTTTAAAATGTGACACTTTCTAACATATGCTGTACCAATGCTGCATGAAACGAATGGTAACCATGTAGAAATGTTTCATAAGTAGTGGCCAGATGGGGCCACTGAATAACATGGATTTCCTGGATTTCAAGAAACCATGAACTGGTAAACATTTGAGCCAAACTCAAACTCAAACCTAGTCTTCCCTGAAGAAGGAAAATCCCTATAAATGGTCGTAAGATGTGCTAGTTTTAAAGCCATTTCAAACAGAGATATAGATTTTGAATCTAAAAAAGAAGTTGTATATCATTGGTGGTGTGCAGTGCAAGTGCTGCTTCATTTAATGCTTCTTTCCAACCAATTGCATTTACTGACACTTGGACGCTGGAGTATCAATCAATGAACAATCCATTGTGGCCCATCCCTCACCCTGATGCTGCCATTAGTAACCGCTTGGCCTTGATGATATGAGAAGAATATGCAATGTGAAAAACATTGCATATTGCAAGTGCAATTCATAAACAAAAATTGAATATTTTGTCTTTTTTTATTGCCTTAAAATCTGACTTTTGTGATGTGTTCATTATGAATTGTCACACTGTATGTTGAGAACAGTATTGTGCTTCTAACATGTCCCTAAACCACATCTTTGAACACCCTCATAATTTGGTTGTCCTTTCAACATCTACAAGCATAAATATCTAAGTACATCAGGAAGGGAGAGGTTGCCTGAGGTTCTGCAGGGTAACAAGTAACACTCGTGTGATTCTATTGAAAAGTTGCTTTACTGCTCATGAAACCAAGTCAAGCGTTTTTCATATTTTTTAAACATGTTTCCCCTCCACCAAATAAGAGACCATCTTAAGTGCTATGGGCTGGGGAAATAGGTCGGGTAATACAAGGTAAACCATAAAAGGCATATCAGGATTTTGTGACCAGCTCAGCCCCATTGACTGCTGTCCACACAGCAACACACCCTGCCTCAGTCCCTTGGCACCCTCCATTTCTCTGGCTCAGTACAAAGAGCAGCTGACTGCCAGAGAGAGGGCCTTGTCCAGCAATTATCACTCCCAGCATGGGGCAACATGCAGACAACAAGGGTGGGGGCACTCCAGGCGTGTTGATCTTTTAAAAACTCAGTGTCTTCTCTCTGTACTCTCAGTATGTTTTCCTTGGTCAGATATTGAAAAAGGTTCATCTATTAAATCTGTGAATTTAAAGTTGCCTGTGGCCACAAATCAAAAATGGAAAATAACAATATTTGTACAATTCTTCCATTCAAAAAACACCAACCTTTAAATCTGATCATATTTCTTGTCAGTTGCAAGATTCCCTGGCTTCACTGATAAGCAGTCATTATGTTGTTGAAAGGAGTATAGCTGAAATTTTAGAGGGATTTATGGATTCAGTCTGGCAGGGGGTCTAAGCCGAGATTTTCTGCGTATCTAGAGATGGCTGGCATTGGGGGATGTGCAGAGATAAATATTCAGCAGAGACACACACAGGTGAAAGGCCATCAATGCATGACCGCATGAATAAACAATGTCCCCAGTTTCGCAGCAATTACAGCCCACGAGCAAGTGGTTGAAGTAATTGACGTCCCAAAATGCTGTCAGAGCCGCTGGACCAATCTGCAAATTGGGTTTCCACCTACATGATAACTAGTGATGACTTGACCACTGAGCAAACTCCCTGTCCTCTCTCTAATGGTTTGTTCTATTAAGGATATGAGTTATGGTGGCTGTGCTTGGTGTTTTAGTTTGCAGAAGCATTTATGTGTGTTCACCTTTGAGTAAGTGTTATATAAAATATCTGTCAACTGTGGAGATGTTCTTCTGAAACCATTTTTCATTTCTGAAAGCGATTCTGTTACCTGAACATGTGAATCCGCCAATAGGACGGATGCAATACCAGTCTGAAAGTAATATATTTCACATCATACCTTTAACCCCAAATTGAAGTAAAATGGTTGCTGTCAATTCTACATTGCATGATTCAGAGTGTATGGCAGAGACTTTTCTTTTATCTGGGGTTTGACGAGCAGTCCAAACTGAGAAAGGAGAAAAAAAATAGATTCAGTATGGAAAAGACATGTTTGACACATGGGAATGCTAACCTTCAAACCTGCAGAGCACCTACAGTAGATGGGCTAACATAAGCAAGGCTGTAAGCATTGGACAAACACTGCCTTGGAACTTGAATTGTCTTAAGTTAGTAACTATGACTCACACTACATTCTCCACTGCACTGTTGTTGTTTGCTATCTGACATCTTAAATACTGGAAAACAGTTTTTCTTTGCAGCTCTTTCACATTCATTATTAGTGGCCGAAAAATATATCTCCATGTTAACAGAACTGTGCGGCTAGCTGTGTAGGCTACTGCTAAAGTGGTGAGGCAGAATGTGTTTCAGCTAAAATACCGGATCTTGATCTTATTCATGGCTAATATATTACCGTACTTAAGGACCGTCCCATAACAAATTCCACATTTTTAGCAGTATTGGAGGCATAAATAATATTGGTATTGTTGCCAAAGTAACTAAAACGTCACAGTACTTTATTGGGTAAAGGGTATTGAATGAAGTTTAGACAGCAGAGTGCAAACTTTTCAGTGCTCGTATCCAAATAGGCACCAAAGTCTCTGGGATGTTTTGCCTGTGGTCTAAGGCAGTCAGACAGTGCATCAGGCCCAGCAGGCCAAGAAGCTGTCCCAGTATGTGGGCAGCTCCAGGCCCACAGTTACTCTGTGGCCAATGAAGAGGGCTGCTGGAGCTGATAAGACCCAAATCTGTTGGGTTCCCTGCAGCCAGAGCTGGTCCTCTACAGATCAGACCTGCAGTCAAAACATAGAGACGACTGTGGGGTGCACAGAGGGTCACACTCAACTCAGTACTGAAGCTTTCCCACAAGTTCACAGGATCCGTCAGCAGTAAATCGTAGACATCAACCCTGAGGAGGTTTGCATTTAATGAAGTGAGTTATTTCACAAAAAGACTGACGGATATTTTTCGCTGTAGCAATAGCATTAATGTTTCAGTGAGAGAAAAGGTGACGATTCAATTTAGAAACCCCGTCTTTTCTCTGCCAGAGAATGAGAGCTAATACATCAATAGCACGGTGAGTAATTAGAGGTTCTAGGCTATCTCTAGATGGATCAAGACATTAGCAGCCACAGGCAAAGGAAATGAGCTGAGTCAAAATCATTTATATTGTTCAAACAAATTGAAGCTGAAAGCAGCCGTCCACAGCACCGCTCTTCATTGTTCTGAATTCACAAAGTGAAACGAGCAAAGACCTGCATTCCTATTCAGGACAATCACCAATTACTGGGATTTCAAGACACATTAAAGTAGAATAAATAATAAACCAGGGAAAATTTAAAACTTATTAAGCCTGTTGAATTATGCAGTAAGGTGAGCTCTGTGCGCTTGACATGAGCAGCTTTTTTTCTGCAGGAGAGAAGACGGGGCTATTTTCCCATTCTACCTGATTTATTTGATTATATAAAATGGAGGACAAAGGAGGAGCGGGCACGGGCAGCTGCTGCATGGTAGCCACATATCGAAAGCCCTGATGATCCCCTATGGAGACAGAGATAAAACCACAGCACACATGAGAATGCAACATTAGTCTTGTGGTCACCAGCTTGCAGGAGCAGTGAAGAGACACAATCTCTTGGCTTGAAGAAGCACCGTTCTGCTTCAGTTCATGAGTACATACAACCAAGAATAGTGTCATGTTCATTGTCTATAGTCTTCAATCCTTGTACTCTTTTTAATGTGTTTTGTACAACATGCAGTGTGAATAGTTTTGTAGCAGATTTGAAAACATTTCTCTCTGAACAAAAATGGTTTGAAGTCGTTTTTTTCCCATTTAAAAGACTGATGTGTAAAATTCAAGTGCATACCCACATGAGCACACTGCCCACTTATGTTTCATCTACTTCTACCAGCATGTCCAAAAAATAGAGAAGCTAGCAACTGATCAAAAGAGGAACGAGAGGCATTTATGTATAGCCACTCAGAAATACATCCTGAAAAGTGTACAGGCGTACAAAGCCAATATGTTCATCATCCGACAAAGGAAAGACATCTCCCCGAGAGATTCCGCTTCCAATTCCCGGATTACAGCCCCGCTGGTTAAATGCTGATTGAAGATTATTTAATCATTTCCAAGAGAATGTCTGCACATATCTTGGACCATTAAAGATTAGAATCAAATTCTGGTCTGGGACTCTAATTATGGAAATCCTGAGAAGAAATATTGAACTACTCACTTCAGTCATTTGCATCTTCAAAGGAAATTACAAGTTACTTCCACTGGATTCTATTGGAACCGAATTAGGAATTTATTAACCGCCATCTATCAAAGCCTATACATTCTTCCACAGGTAGTGAGGAGTATTTTATAAGACAACCAAGGATGAGCTCAACATCTAAGCCTCTCTGTGGGTATGAATCCCAAACTGTGAGGCTTCTTTGCTCACAGAAAAGTCCAGAAGTTCATGATGACTAAACCAGAACTTCTAACAGATTTGTGGGTATTGCGTGTCAGCTTTGCTCTGGTACAGCTCCATGCTTCCTGGTCTATCAACACAAGGACAAGCACTGCCGGACAGCTGGAGTACCGCCAGACAAAGAAGTCTCCGTGGTAATTACATATTAACTCGCGACAGCGCAAGATACTACAATGTATGTGGTATAAAACTCTTATAAACACATCAACAAACACAAATGAGGTTGTTGTTCTGAGCCGTTAAAACTGAGTGTTTTATTCTGAAAATGAACCAAATGTTTTAATGTTGTTATGGTGTGTGACTTCCTGTCCCGGTCGATCTACTCTGTGGTAAATTGAGGTGGCGGGCTCCAGCATCCGGTAAAAATAGAAGCCTTGCGTATCTGCTGCAGAAGGCTCCGGACTGAGGTGACAGGACTGAGACGCAGTGCAGCCGAGCCAGTGGAAGCACAGACACTGAAGTGAACATCTATCAGCTCTGCTGCCGTAACAGAGACCGAACATGCAAGTGGTGAAATTTAGCCTTAACTGAGCAGGTGTAGTGAATCTATGCTAATGTGCTTGTTTGAGATCGGAAGCAGCTCTAAAGCTTTCCATTACCACTACACCAATCAGAGCTGCAAATCTTTATATGTCATATGTTAAAAGATTATTTCTGCAAACAGAAATTTCTTTTTTATCTTCCAATTCTGCAGACACCAAACCTCAATTCATAGAATTAATATAGCATTGTTTTGCGAAAAGGACTTTCTCAACCTGCTACCACAGCGACCCAGCCCCAATAAGCAGAAGAAAATTGATGGATGGATTGAATGAATCCTCTGTCCTTCAAATTTCAGATTTTCGACACACAACAAGTGTTACCTGTTTCATAAAAATCTCTTGGCGATGGGTGTACAAAACTGTCATCATTTTTTTTTCAGTCTTTGACAGAATCATTCTTAATCCGCATTCTGCTTGATGTTGTCCTTTTATTAAACTATGACTGATTGAAATTCCAGGAATAAGTATTTTCTTTGACAGGGGGAAACTGGTAAATGTGTCTTTTTTGAAAACTCTACTGGTTTTCTGTTGTACAAACCACTGCACAACCTTTCTGTTCAGTTCAATTCCAATGCCGTGTCGTGAGGTCACGCCTCCAAACTGAAACTCTTCTAGAAAAAGGCGTTTAGGATTAAAAACCTGAAGCTGGTTTTCTTTTTTTATGTCCACAAGTCAGCCATAAATAGTGAACTGGTCCACCCTTAGGTACCACATGAGGAGTAAAGATTGAGTCATTTCTGGTGAATGTGGTCCATCTCTGAACCCAATCAATGTGTTATATTTGAGGGAGCTCAGGTGAGGAGAGGCGATGAGAGTGCAAACAGATGGACACACATATACACCAACACACGGGCGTACACACACACACACCACACACATACACACACTATCACAACAAAGTTACTTAAATACACATACACTCACACCAAGTACAACACATTCATTTACACCAGCTTCTAACCATAGCTGTGAAGCAATGAAAGTCACAGTCTGAAGGGAGAGAAAAGTAATAGGATTGCTCAATTAGGTGCCAAATGGCTTTCTGGGGGCCAGTATTTCATCTCCACTGCCACAGCAAGCAAAGTGGAAAGAGAGACATTGGCTTCTGAAAGGTGAGTGCAGACATAAGCTGCATATTGGAGTGACTTTATTGCCTTTAAAACACGGGCCTGATACCTGTTACAGTACTGAGGCTCTCAAGGTCGATCACCCAAATTACCTGGATAACATGTATGCTGATGATGTCCTGAATCAGCCGAGGCATTCTCTGATGGCACCAAAGGATGCATGTTGCTTATTTATTTATACTAATGCAGGGAGTTCAGAGGGGAAACAACAGACAAATAAGCATGGATGTCGTCTACTTAACAGAAAAATGTGCCCAGTGTACTGCAGCAAAACACTGCTGACAATAATGACCACTCATTGCCTTGACTCCTATCTTTAAGTACAAATTCAACTGCTACTTTTTAATAACAACAACAGGTTTGCTACAACAGTAGCAAAGGCAATTATCAGACTCTCACAGTCTGATGTGTTATTCCCCAGAACTCATCTGTCGTCCTAAACTAAAGGTTCAACATGTTACTCCGTCCTGCTTTCTCATTTGTCAGCCCACTTTTATGTGTTGTAGTACATGACACTGTAAAAACTTTCATATAATAATAAGGTCAATCAACACGTGGTCTTTTGTCATAACATTTTTTTTGCTTTCTTGTCATGGATTAGAAGGTAAGATTGAAACAATAAAAACAGAGGGAAACTGATAGCCAGGATCTGTGCAAGTCTAACCAAATCCACCGTCCATTGCAGAAGGCCGAGAACCAGTCCAGCACACAACCATCACAAAATGATGACGCCGGTTGGAAGATTCCAGGATATCTGTTACTCCTTGTTTCCAGTCAAGCTAACCTGATGCATGTGGTAGCTGCATGATGTTGTAGAGACATGAGAGTGGCATCAATCTTCTCATTTTATCACAGTAAGAAATGATTCAATATTGCAATAAGTAAAGAAAGTGAGACAAATTAACACATTTTTTTAATTGTTTAAATTCATCTGAAGGTAGCTGGAGCTCCATCTATCTGTCTACATACAATGGTGTGAAAACCTGACCATTACACTGCAGCCTCCATCCAGTAGGTAAAATGTTAGCATGCTGACTGAGAAATTATTGCCTGTTATGCAGCCCTTGTAAGGCGGAAGCAATCCAACAACCTACCCATGAGCAAGACTCTGAAACAGGTTTATTTCTAGGGAAAATTAATTCCACACATCCGTCCAAACAAAACAGAGGTCAGGATAATACCAGCGGCCCTTCGGTAACCTAGGCAATCTTGGATCAATAACATTCACAACATGTTTGTCAGACCCCACAGATCCTTTAAATCTCAGTTTCTGTGACTCCAGGCCTTGGCATATTGGAATTTCCATCCTACCAGTGTTTTATTTACCATATTACTAATTCAGTATAGCCTTGTTATCCTGGCTCTCTATGTGGCCGGCTCCTCCTGGGAGGAAAGTCGTAATTGTGTTCAGCAGATCTGTGGCGTAGAATAGCTGAAATCCCTGACCGAGGCAGAAATGAGAATATCAATAAAAACAGACCCTGGATGATCTTTGCTTGTGGCAAAAAACTGCAGAGCTGCACAGCACTGGATGATGAGGCTTATAATTACATGCCCCTGAATAATTGAAATCACTGTCCTCCGGCTGTAGGTTCATCTAACTGAATGTTCAATATTACATCATTTTATATATCATATATTTTACATGCTGTCTCTCCTGCAGTCGTTCAAGGAGACATTTAAAATGTCCGTGAGGAAGCATGAACAGCACTAAGAACAGATGATGATGCTAGGTTGGTCAAATATGAACTTTTGTCAGTGCTCCTGGCTGTCACACCAAATGTCCACAATAAGCTTTCTGATCTCATGGTAACTGACACTACAGGCGTGATCTGTTAGCTTGTGGTGGTTATCTAGTGGAGGGGGGAGGCGCTCTGGTCACTCTGCACTCATAAATTGCTGTTGGGGTTTATGGCAGTGCAGTAGCCGAGCAGGTCTTTTCAGTTCATTATCACAGTAGTATAGCTTTCTGTTTTTCATGATGTCTGACCGGTCTGCAACGATTTATCTCCTGCACTGTGGGTTTCTATATGTCAACGCGCCTTTCCTTTCCAACAGAGAGACAAAGGTGTTTCAATCATCAGCTCACACTAAGCAGGATTATTTTCATAGTGATCGGCTTAAATTGTATTGTGTTAAGAGTTTTGATGACTGAGGAGTGACGAGCTAGCAGTTGAAGAAATGCTTTTTTATCCCCTTCTTTATAGCAGTAGACTCTAGTAGCATCAGATGTTGACCTTTACTGAAAAATAGTGTCTCTTATCTCCTTCTAGCTTAATTAGCTATCCATGTGGTAACACCTTTACACGATCATAAATATGCTGGCATCGTTATTGTCTTGTTATCAGACACTGCAGGAGCCTTAATATCTTCTCAATTCTCATTAGTGTCAAATAGGCGGCATATATGCACTACTGAGATAGCGTGAAAGTGACTTTTCCTTTAAAGAAAGACTCTTTATAACGCTGCTTGACTGTATTATCTGCACACAGTAAGCTTAAATCAGCTAGATAAAGAAGTGTGAAGGTGATATAAGGATTTAACAAAATAATCTCGTTCAAAATGATCACATTTTTCACATTATTGACTTTAAATATTGACTCGCAGTTTCATCCAAAGTGCTCCTTATAAACATGCTCTCTCCTGGGTTTGATCAAAACTGATCATTTGGACTCATAGGTGGCTTTAACACCTGTGCCTGTGCCTTCCCATCCAACCACCGATATCCACATCATGCTAAAATGTGTAAGTCTCATTGAAGATATAACATTTATTTCCCAAAGGTCCACTGGACTGGACCAGTAGTCCATTTATAACATAAAAACACGTACATGCAATACAAAAAAAATCACAACATCAGATAAAACACGACTCGAAGAAACATTTATGAAATTCACCCATCTCAAGGTTCACTGATGCAATTATGAGAGAGCAAAACAGCCAGCGACAATGATTGATAGGGTTCTGTTGGTGAGGTGTTGCCTTCCATATGGAAATATAAAAACTGACATTGAGAAGCAGCTGAATCATTTATGGATGTAAATCAAATTAAGTACGAGGAAACAGTGATGTTGGAGTACACTGCAGTTAAAAAAGGGAGCGTCTCTGCGTGACTGTTGAGATAACTTTATCAGTTCAGGCTCGGATAAACGTAAACTACAACCTTGTTGAGGTAATAAATACCTAAAAACAATGATTTTTTTTCTCCCTAATTCTTGCAAGAGATTTTTTTTTAAATTAGCCACTGAAATGTCTCATTCCAGTGTCTTTCATATTTGTTCATCCTGAAGCAATTACAGACACCATAGCCTGTATGAGGAGCTAATCTCCAAGCCAAATTATCCAGAATAATACTCTAATTCAATTGAAAGAAACAGCCCAGAGAAGACCCCCAGTCCCCTTAATGACCCGACGGATGATTTAGAGTGTGAATGTGATTCTTAGCTGAAGATTTAATCGTGCTCAGCGTTTCTATGAGAACATCCATTTTTGCATGCAGACGGCGTGTGCGGCGTGTGTGACCTTGGTTAATATGCTCGGTCTCACACACACATATGGCCTTTTCTTTTCAATCACCTGAAGGATTGATTCCACACTGTGACCTACAGTTCAAAGGAGGGGATGATTGCTGTTTTAAATATGTCTCATTATATACAGGGGAGTTTAATGTTCCTTGCTAGCATAGCTCTCATGGCTAACCCTTCCTCCCCCGAAAAGGTGATTCATTTTTCAATGTCCCATAAGTCGCTGCGCTGAGTGCAACATTCTCAAAATGGTTTTGCAGAAACAAGTACTGTTTTCTATGTTTTTCTATATAACATTTTTGCCTCAGAGTTAGTAAATTCTGACATATGCTGGTGGGTTGAAATGTTAGTTAGAGTTCAACAAGTGCACAAGGAAGCTTAAAGGCACAGTACAATCCCCAAACAACTACAACCCTCCACATACAAAAGCTATACACCCCAGCAGGTGGTCTCTCCCTGTGGAGCTCTCCAGCTGTATCCTCCACACACAAGTACTGTGGAAATACATGTAAACAAATGATGCCAAGGCATAAATCTACCAGAAAACAGCAGAACATAAATACATCTTCGGATCCCCTGGGTTTCCTCTCAGAATGCAGCAAGAACACACAGATTCTGTCCCTGACTGCACACATCACACACACACTCACTCTGAATCGGGGAGGACCTGCTGGTTATATCCTATAAGTAAGTTTGCACAATGTATTAGAGGGCCCAGCCTCATACATATTTCAAATCTCAGCATCGCCATTGCTTTATAGCACAGCACTTATTTTTCTATTCACACCAGGGGGATAAAAAGGCAGCAATCTGATGCATCGGGCTGTTCCCCTACTCTGCCTCTCTGTTTGTGCGCTGGATCCTGCTTCGTCGATCACTGGATGGGCTCCAGTGCTGGCCTCAAAGCCCCTCAGATAAAAGAGAGAGAAAACAGAGAGGAATAGGGATTACCTCCTTCAGGTGACCTTCCACAGAGACAGAAAGGGGAGAGAAAAGCAGAGGCCGGTAGGAGAAAAGGACTCTGAAAGGCTAAGACACATAATCCGGCTTTCTCTTTTTAGTGAGAGCAGGGCTATCCATGCATGGAGGTGAATGCTGAGGGCATCCACTGACTACAGAACCATAGCTACCTGTTATCTGTCTCTCAAAGATACTGTAGGGTTCAGATGGATTCAATCAGAGCAGGCTTGGGGATCTCACAATCCTACAGTAACCCTCCTGGAAGGACACGTCAGTTCTCTGTGATTGATTTTTATCTAGAGGCCATTATTTGACACTAGCAAATGCAACAGTGAGCACACACACTAAGAGACAAAAACATGTGCTGAATTTATTCAACACTAAATACAGAGTGCTGTGCAATGCATTCGACAAGGTCCTTTACTGAATCAAACCATGAGAATGAACAAAACACACACACGTTACTGAACAAGTCAGAGTAATTTATTGCTTATCTGTCAGCCAAGACATGCAGCTGACATCAAGTCAGTTTTACAGTTCCTGTGCACGGATCAGACTATAGAAGAATGAGTATCAGTGGGATGTGTTAAACCTCACAGAGGGATTTGAATCCATGCTGAAACATCTTCTTCATTATCCCAGCTCAGGACTCCTAGACTCCAACTCTCAGCTCAATAAATATGGATATGAGCAGAGATTTATTGACAAAAGTTGGTGAATACAGCCGAGGTGGAGGAAATTGGCTGAAATATTGCTATGCAGGAGAGGCTTGATGCCCTATTGCGAGAGACGAGATGAAATGATTTGTTCTGCCAGAGCAGGTCTGTAGCCTAATTAGCTAGCTAATGCTGCCTTTATTACCTGGCTTTGTCTCTGACCTGCTCCCACCAGGAAACACACAGGCAGCTCCACGCAAGTCCAAAGTGATCACTTACAACAAGGAGATGATGGCATGGAGAGTCAAAACAAATTTAGGGGTCTGTGACTCTTCGCCATCGTTCACATGCATTCGCAAGGCTTATTAGTAGAGAGGGACAGGTGATGTAATTGTGCACAGTGGCTGTGATCAGAGCAGGTGGGTAATCTGAGGAGTGGGACAGGAGCCAGCGTCTCATCCATCCAGCCTAGAACTGAGTGGAACAAGGCTTCTCCCTTTGTTCATCAGGCTCAGGGATAGCTTTGTTACAGGCAGCCTCGCAGGGTTGACGATTAAAGTCTGGTTGCCCCAGCAAGTGACTGGAAGTGGACTTTTAACCTGACTTAAACACATCCATCCATCACGAAAAGCCAGCAAGTGCTCAGAGGTTAGGTTGCAGAAACAGGGCCGACACACAGACCAAAGACAACTCTGTGCAGCTGCACCCTATAAATCTCCATGCCTGACAGCAGCCCAAAGCTTTTTCTCACTGGTTTCACTTGGCATGTATACAAACTACCCATGGTTCTACCAGACACATCATATTATTCTTAGATATATAGTGTACTATTAATCTTTACTGAAACTAGATCAGAGCAATTTGAGACTAAACCCACTTCAGCTTATTGTGTTTAACTATATAATGGCTCCTATTAGACAACAGTCTATCTAGTTTCTATGTCAGATTTACACCGGCAGTATATAAATCAGCTGTATGCCAACTGTAAGAGAGCCTTGCAATCCCCTCAAATTTTTTATTTCTGCCCATCTCAAATGATGCCCTTCACCATATTTTCATGGTGGCTATTTCCCCTGAAACACTCAGTGGGAAGCTTAACTGCTTTTATAATGTTGTTACTGATGTATTCCAGGTTTGCAAATCCTATACATGCAGAAATCTGACAAATTGCAATAATTCTGTCGCTGCCTGATTGATTATCAACTATGTAGGCAATGGATAGTGAAAATCTGGAGGGCCACTGTGCTGGTATTAAGATTAAACAATATACTAAGTTATAAACCCATTGCATATCCACAGCAAACCCAAAATATCACTTTAGCATTTAACCAATTCCTGGCTTACATATTAGCCAAGATCACCATTAGTAAGGAATTTATGACTTTCTTATCCTATCTAGTAACACTATTAAGTGGTTGACTAGAAAGTTTGGGATGCTAACATTAGCTAATGATTTATCAAACATTTAACTGAAAAGACGCCTGTATGCAACAGATGCTAATTTATCGGTTAGCAGTGAAATTCTAACAAATTGTCAAATTATCTTTCTATTAATAATTTGAAAACTTGTGGCTCAGCAGAAGAGCAGGGTGACAGTGAAGGAAGACGGTGAGTTCTCTGTAATTGAGTATAAGGTTTGATCTTTGAAGCAGCTTCAGTTGTCCAGAGCTTTAGCACCCCTATATTTGTTGCCTACAGAATCCCATAATGTCCTCCTGCTTCAATGACCACCCGTACCTGTCACCATGTCATTCATCCAGGCCAGTCAGTGAAACCACTCGCCCCCTGCTCGCCTGCAGCCTCCAATGACTCTTTCATTAAGGCTACTGTCAGTTGTGTGACCCATCTTTTCTCTCAGCCTTCTCAGGCTCCGAGGGCTCTGCCAAATTGTTTAAGGATGGATGATCTGTCAGGAGGGTCTGGAGGAAATAGAAACATCCCTATCCATCACCAGGAGCTTCTGACAACTACATACACACACACAATGGAACACAAATGGAGACATATATCCAAAGAGAACACATACATTCAGGCACATTCTGTGTACATCTAGCATTGCTGTGCCTGCTGAGTTTCTCAGGCCCCATCCACTCTGCCAGGACCTGGCTCTGCATTCACTGTGTAGATATAACAGAAGCTCAGTCTCATACAGGGTGCTCTTGGGCCTTTATGCCAAGGAGCTATTGTGCAATCATTAGAAAACTATTCACATCACTGATGAATGATCTTGACAAAGAAGCAGCAACTTAAAAAACCCCACTATTGATGGATTTACATAGAGATGTGTCTGTAAAACAAAGATATAAATAATTAAAAGGGAGTGCTGCAGAGCATGACAAAATGATGCTTCACACACATTAAGCTGGTATGCAGATTTTAGTATCAGTTCTCTTTGTTAGCTCTTACGTGGTAAGATGGAGCAAAGATAGCATTAGCAGGAGCACACCGCCTCCTGTACTTCAGAGAGCTTATCGAATAACGAGTCAAAATGCCTGTCTCTGCCCAAGCTGCTTTTAATGTGAAATGCTGCTTGACCTACATTAAGAGAAAACAGAGAGGGGATAGGGATTACCTTCCACAGAGCCGGAAAAGGGAAAAAAGCGTATCGAAGTTGTTATCGAAGTAAACATATTTGTTAACAGATTAACGGTTAAAGAAGTTTAATTATTGATTAACTGTGCCCACCACTGGCTATAGCAATATTTTTTGCAAAAAACAATGACTAGTACTGCCGATCCTTTGGGACAGATTCAAAAAGGATTAAAAAACAAAGGTATCATCACATCTGCAGCTCGGCTTTAATGTGTATTTATAACGATGACTTTAAAGTATAATGGTCAACCTTGAAAGGCATGTTAAAGAGGCTACAGAAGGGGATATCACTGCCTCCTTATCTTCGATCTCTGCTTCATTTCCAAAGGCAACACAGCAGGACACAACACCACAGCATGTCTCTAAACTGTAATTGATCTTTTTTTTTTTTTTTTTAACATCCCCCATGCAGCAAGTTTCCATCATCCACTGGATCTTTTGTTCTGGTAAAGTCGCTTCAGATTGTAAAAAGAATCAATCAAACCAAAAACATCCGTCTGGGAAGAACCGTCTGGCCTTATAATTTATTGCATTATTTTCTCAAGTTTAATTAATTTGGATGGAAAACATCCAAAACTTAACTATCAGTTACAAGTGTCATACTCAATCTTTAAGTTTTAAATGACTGACAGGGAGACCTGCACACCCAACTGTGTTCCCCAAAGAGCGCTGTTATGTCTGAGGCCCAACCCACCGTGACAGGTCAGGCATGACCTTTAGACCTACAAGACATTACTGGAGCATCTGAGCATGTCAGCATTGGAGCATGGAGGCTAGGGAAATGTTTAGGAGGAATGGGTGGGTAATACCAGGGGACAGTCAACCTGGTCCTGAGGCTGAAGTGGGGGATGGTTGGAGGAGGTGGTGCCTTTGGGGGACTCACAGAGGTCAAGTGGTACTGGTGGTTATTAAAGGAGCCCCCATAAAACGCTGTCCTGGTCCATGATTACACTGTCAGGGTGTACGAAATAGGATGCATGGGGGAGGAGATGCAGAGGGACATCTTATAGATAAAAGATGTTTTTTTCCCCTTTAAGATCTTTGGAAGGAGTGTAAAGCCATGGTTAAGGCTATAATTCAAAGAACTGGCAGATTTTAAGGTAGTGAGACGGTATTTTGCTTATCCAATATCCTGTATGTGGAGACAGTGGATAGATGGATAGGGTAACTATAACAGCATCCATACCCTGCAGACTTTATTTACTGTAGGCTTCCATTTGAAACCTGAAACAACATTCTTTTTGTCCGAGTTGACAGATGAAAGTGTGACATATTCCCTCTCCAACAACATGAAGGACGTTGATAGGCAACCAAACCCTCAGGCTCCAGACTGCTGATTTTTTTCCTGTGAAATATAAATACATGCAATCTATTCTCCTGTCAAAGGCCTGTGATCCGAGGAAGGCAGTTTGACACGGTCACTTGGAAAGGGCTCTAGGCAAACAACTGCTAAGAGAAGCCATACGGACATGGAGTTAAAGATTTGTTTTACACTGCTACAATACGGGGCAATGAGGAACACAATGGTAATGAAATTTAAACCCAAATAAGCTGTCAGTTCTCTGGGGGCATGTGTCAAAATGAACAGGAAAAGCAGAAGAGCTTGGTTATTACCCAGAAACTTTAAATGTGACACCACAGAGAGCTAGCTACATGTTCTAACTTGCTATCATCCGTTTACTTAAAAACCTTTTGAAATGCAAATTGTCTTGTCTATTTCTGTTTGTTGCTAATAAACTGTTGCATGTGCCATGCAAACCTGAAACATATTTGATACAATGTAATATTATTAATTAGTTCAACATTTGAGGACTATGCTTATTTTCTTGATGAAGATGGATCCAGGATATTGCTTAGTTCAGCATCAATAATGGAACCTGGGATAAATAGTAGCCAGGCGCTTCCTTAACAAATGAAAACGTACTGTTCTTACACTTCAGTTTTTGTGCGTGGTGAACAAAGAGATATACAATGTAAGAAATGTGTAATTGGATTTGTTAGCTTTGGACAGAACCATGCTAATCGTTTACCATATATGTGCTAGTTTAGCTTAAAACTAGTCATATTTCAAATTTGCAATATTACACTATTACTTTTACATGGTTCTTGTAGGTATTGTTGGGACAGTTGAGACCCAACTTTAACTTTCAAAGCTGGACACCAGTTCATAGACTAAAGATTGTTAGCCTTAAGATAGCTGTGTAGATCCTCCCAATATTTTATTCATATCAAAAGATTTTTTTACTGCACTTACAATTATAGCTAATAACAAATGGTTTGATGGAGCTGTACAGACTAATTCAAGTTTTGAACTAATAGTTTTAGTCCAACCCAATCCCTCATTATAGAGGCTATTCGCGTGACGTCACAGTGGGCGGAGTCACTGCACTTTGAGCCAGCGAGTGGCAGAAAACACGTACTGGTGTCAGGAATCAGGAGGGGGTGAGCAGTAAACTGCATTAAATCTGCATAAAAGTGCCATATTTTCCCTTATTAGTCTCTGGGGACAATATCCTCAGCTGATGAAGTGTTTATAGAAACCTTTGTATTCATAATGGTAAAAAAGCCACAGGTGGAAGCAGTGCAGTTACAGTCGAACAAACTGTAAAAAGTTTTTATACATAATTTCTCGGAGCCTACATACATTCAGTTAGTGATAAATATAATCTGAACTCAATTCTCTCCCTCCTCTCGTTTTCACCTGTTTGTTTCAGGGAAGATTCAGACCTTAAATATGAGGAGAACAATGATGACTCAGCAGCTGGATGGATTGGGTTTAATGCGAGAGATTAAAAGAAAAGTTTGGTCCATATTTATTTATCACAGATTTAATGAAATCATTTACTTAACTTGGCTTCTATTTGGCCAAATATTAAAGTTATTTGAAAGTATTTTTCATGAAGTGAAAGTATCCGACTTAATAACTGTTCCTGTCTATACTACTTAAATAATATTATATCAAAGTTTAGAGCTGTAATGTGTGTGGTCGTCACATTAGAAATTCATTTAATTAAATTAGAAATTAACGAGGCAGACAGCTACACAGGTGTTAAAATCGAGCTAGCTTAACCTCGAAGAAAGCCGTAGTACATTCAGACTGCAGTAGACACCGAGCCATCTTTTTACTGACGACTGAAAGCTAAAGAAAAATAAGTCATGGATCACTTAGATACGGAGAAACAACTGCATCCCTACACTCTGACTACAAAGTTTATTCAGTTTCACATGAATCACCAATCTAACAGGGCTTATGTGTATTTCTTTTCAAGTGTTTGTGTAGTCTACTGTTGTGGCTTTGAAATCAAGTACATATAATAGTCAGGAAAGTTATTTCTGCCTAAATGGAAATGTCCACAGTCCACTGTGTCTAAAGTAAATAGTTACGACTTCTGTCGAGTCTTTATGTCCTATACTAAGCAGGTATTCGTCTGTTTTACTTCTGTTTTTGTGTCCCGTACTGAAGGCAGCTGTGTCTTTCAACGTTTTGCCACTCCGTCAGACCGAGGGGGTGTGGTCAGGAGGAACAGTGACGTCAATGCATACCGTCTTCTTAACAGTGTGTGCAGTGTTCTGTGAGACTTCTGAAAAACCCCAGGGTGTCAGGGAGTTCACAAAAGAGATTATGATACATCAGGGTCTGATCGGTGGTGGCACTGTGGGGCAGGCTGGTGTTCTACAGATGTGAAGGGCAGTTGGAGGACAGCTAGTCCTCCTCTGGTAGAAAACAGGCTATAAATACATAGAGAGCAAACAGAAGCCCTGACCAGGTCCAGTGGGAGTTAGACTCAACCTGTATGTGAGCACTTACAGCAGCAAAGATGCTGCTCTAAAGCACTGAGGATAAAAACTGCATTATTGTTTGTTAGCCTCAATAGGTTTGCATCCACCTAAGTGCTTAGGAATTGTACGATGAAGTCATATCTACTTGTATATTACTGAAAAGCTCTACTTGTGCTAGATACTATAACTATGACTCTGTTTTCAGGCTGTATTTGTAAGCTTTAACTTTTCTGTGGTACGTATGAAATCAATATAGAATCACCAGAATAAATTAGGGAACATTTAAAAACAAGCACTCACCTTGTAGGCGTAGCCTTGGAAGACGAATGGCAACAGCTTAGGCACTTTGAGTTTCAAACGGCACCGCTCAGAAATTACAATGAAGACCAACCACCGGTAGTATTTTAATGATTATACATTTTGAACACCCAAGGGAGAGGTGCATGTAGGCTTGTGGACCAGCATGCCAAGGCTGGGGGGAGGACTGAAGGGGTTTTGAGTACTGAATTGACTTTTCACAGCACGCCTTCTGAGGCAATCAGTCATTTTTGACTGGCAGTGTTTGTGTTAATGTTCACGCTTGTTCAGTGGCCTTCTGCCTCGTGCATGCTCAACCAGCATGTTCCTTCCTGCCTGGAAATTGTGTTTTGATCTCTCACTTTATCGACAGAGTGTGTTTGTCCTCCTTTGCCATGGCAGCAAGAGTAGGACTGTAACCCAATCCTCTGGCCTGTGCAAGGGAACAGTAAACAAGCAGCCATTGTCTCTACCCACACACATATCGGCATGTAATTTTCCCATATCACATCTTCACTGGCTCGAGATAAGCCAGTAATAGCAGAGTGAGCGTCAGTCTTTGGGGTTGAGTGTCTCTGTTGGTGGTTTTGATTTGAATGAATACATCTCCTTGTGTTCTTGTATAAACATTATTAAAGAGGAAGTGTATCTTGATGGATGATTTGTCACCCCTTCCCAGGTTTCTCTGTTGCAGGTTATTCTATCTACAGTGCCTGTGTTCTCTCACTGACTCTTATCACTGCTCACTCATCCCTCAAACAGGACCTGTCAACAAACCATCTCACCAGGAAGAGAGGAGGTCACCTACACCCGCACACCGAGGGCCCCCTCTTCCCTCTGCCCCAGTAATGATATCCTAAAGAGAGAAATGGGAGCATAAAGACGATAAGGCCAACTATTTACCACAATGCAGGCCTGAGATAGATGGTAAAATGGTAAAACAGGATTATGGCAGTAAAACAAAGGACAGAGCAAATGGAGTAATGGAAATTCTTCCATGTGAATTTTTTATGATTCAATCATTGTTCCAAACAACCTTTTAACCATTCCTGCTTAAGATGTTGTTATGCAGGTTGACACCAAACACTCACCAAGACAGTCATTAAGATGGTTCAGATAAAGATCTAAGAAACTATACAGATACAAATACAGAAAAAAAAGTCTACGGGCAGAAAACCTTAATAAAGCTCCTCTCTGCTCTGGATGTTCACATCAATATGCTTACATGTTTATATAAGCAGTGCTCACATTTTGTTAGCTACTTTATTTGTATTAGTTTGCTATCATTGGCTAATTAGAGATTAGCCTACAGAACATCTGAACAAAATAGGACTGTCACAGTTTTGAGTGGTATTCAATTATAAAGATACATAAAAAAAATTCTGATGAAGGTACTAGCTGTGATGTTGCTCGGCATGCCTCCTGCGTGTCTGCCATGTAGAGAGATAAATGAACAAACTCGTATGAAAATAGGGTTTTTACCATGTAAAAATCCGCAGCGGCTGCCTCAGACAAATCTCGTGCCGCCCACAATTCCCGTCCAAGTTTGACGGTTGTTTACGTGAGGGGGCACATGTTTTCCAAGAACACTTGGTGATTCGTTATTTCTAAGGACAAGTACGTCATTATACCAATATGGTGGCAGGGCTATTTCGTAAACAAAAGTCAAAAGTGTGGGCCGCCGGTGGCCTAGTGGTTGGTGCCAAGCCCCAAAAGTGGAGGCTGTTGTCCTGGCTCATTTCCTGCATGTCGTTCTCCAATCTCCACGATGTCTGGCTCTGTCCGATGTCATTTTTTTTAAATAAAAAGGCATAAAAAAGCCCTGATAAGAGTAAAAAATGTTTTGCAGAGGGTAGAGAACACTCCAGGCTCGGGCATCCTTGTCTGAAAATTCAACTATATCACACAGATTTCCAAATGCACGTTCAGGCTGCGGAGGGCTCATTCAAACAAGTCACCGTTTTCCGTGTTATATTAGTATGTTGTTCAAATGGCACCAACATGCCTAAGTATTGTATAACAAAAATATAAAGCGCCTTTTTTGAACTCCAGAAACAATATACACAGAAAAAAATCTTAAATTCAGAATCAAAAACCAACATAATATTTGAAAGCCTTTTTGTTCAAATATCATCTTTTTTCCATCCCGTCACAAACAATCAGCTCACCATCAACAGCTGAGCCCTGGTGTTGGAGACGTGTTCTGATACCCAATGGTAGGGCGACAGACCATTACAGAAGAGTCATTTTATGCTCACCGTCTCACAGGCTGATCTACCTCAGTCCTGTGTGGTTGAGCCACATGATTGACATGGCCATCACAACGCTGATCTCCAGCACTCCAAGCAGCTCTCGCTCGCTGTGTCAAGGACACTTACAGGGTCTCTCAGCTGCCAGGCAGCCAAATGCTTCAGCATATTTAATACAAAACAGCCACAGAAGGACAGAGGACAAACCTCAGGAAAAAAACTGAAGATACTCCAGCATTTCAGTTTTTATTGCACACAACACATTGTGTATAAAGTCACAAAGTGCTTTAAAGTGTTACGTCAAACAAAAGCATGCGTCCAGTGTCAACTTTGTGTTATCATTCCATACACAATACGGTGACCCTTGGAGACTGCATAGTTCCTGGCTCAAGGGCCATTAAACTGAAATTGATTTTCAATTTGTATCGCTTTCTGTATAGTGGCCTCACATTCTATGATGTAGTTAGTGACGGCTTTCTCTTTCACCTTCAGTGTGTTCACTCCGCCACGCCAAGTGCCATGCTGAGGATCACATGTTAAGTGGAGATCACAGTATTTACCCGAATTATTGCACAGAATGAAAATACAGGCTTTACATTTATGCTTTAGAAAGTGTACAAATGCAAACATGCTTTTTACTCAGTCGTCACAATCCGAAACTGGAGCTTCACGGAGGCAGTAATGCATAAATATATTGTTTAGTGCAGTCTCTTACTTTGTGTCTGTAAATTTTGCAATCACTCTCTGATGGAAGATTGTTTATTAAAAGCCTGCAGTGGCTGACTGGTAAACCTCTTCACTAACTTATTTACATACACTATCTATAGGAGAACATATTATTTACTTTTGTGGTCCCAGATGGTCAACTCCATCCAGGCTTTGAAACTTTAATAAAACAGATTTAATAACTGTATGTGCCATACTGTATAAAAACACCTAATTAGTTTTACATCTGGGAAATGAATATTGGCGCTGTAACGGTTGTGCTTTAAAGTTCCTTCTTAATCTCATTGAAACTGTTTTAATATAAACAAATCAACAATGTTAAGTGCTAAGTAAATCCCAGGAAAGATTCAGAACACTAAAATGCTCCGAGCCATAGATTCTTTTTCTTTTTTTAGCTCAATTCCTCTTTATACGAGTTTGGCTTCCGGTACAATGCAGGGTCAGACAGTTCACTTGCAGGAATATCTGCAGTACAGTTTTCCCTCGGTGCCCTAGAGGAACACTTTACAGACTAAAACTATGCCATATAAAAATACCTGCTGGCCTAGAGAAAATAGTGCGATGGTTTGGATGAAAAGTCAGCTCATGCAATAGATAATGATAGTCATGAGTGATAATTACAATTGTGCCATCTTGTTAAGTTGTCATTGCCTCTGCAGCTTGTAACCTCAGGTCCTGTTCTATCATGCAGCGCCTCTCCTTACACAGTTAGCGCTGTTGCTACGTGTCTTCAATGAGAGAATGCTTTTCCTGCACTCAACCCAAATCTCTCCACCCAAGGCCCTGTAATCAGACGGACCCCGCCATGTTTATGACCTAGTGAATCAGGAGCATGGATAGATTTACCCAAGAGCCTCCAAGGGCCTGTTCCCAGCATCTTCCTGACAAGAACAGACACAACCCCCTGCTAATGACAGCTGAAGCAAGCCTCAGTGATGGATGGGTTTCCCTCCACCTTAGCTAACCTGATGCAGTGTCAGCAAAAACTGAGCTGATATTAAGACTTTAAGGAAGGTTTTTCTAGTTTTAGCTTTGTTTAAGAAGCCACAGCATCCTCAAGCAACAGGGAGCAGAATTCTTGCCACCTGTTATGAGAGTAGTCCCATATGGCGCGTTTTGGCTGCTTGATGTTCACACTATTCACTAGTGAGACTCTGCTCAGAAGTAGCGGACACTAACAGACACTTTCCGTGATCGATGCTCACTCTGCGTGTCACCAGGGAGCTGGGAGCACTTTTCCTGCTCTTCCCTTTTCTTTGCCTTCTACTTTTTTTCTCGTCCTCCTTTCTCTTTATCTCTGCCTTAAGTCTCCACGGGTTCTTTCCATTAGCCACTCTGCCTGCTTTCCACTCTGCAGGAGTCTCCTTTTAAATCAGACGGTGGAGTGACTGTAGCCTGGGGGCCTTGAGGGACCAGATCCTCCCCGTATCCATCTTCCACCTGGAAAACGGCAATCAAATGGCCTTGGAAGAAACTCATTACTGTAGTATTCCTCTGTGGTTCTAAATTGTGATTGGAGGGATTGTGCATTTCTTATCAATTTGTAAGCAGAGCAAAGAAGCATAGAAAGATGCACACCATGTCTTCTGGATTAATCTGGGCCCTGGCTGATCCCAGCAAGTGACAGCGGCGAAGCGCTGCAGCACAGAGGAGCTGATAGAAAACAACGTACGGAGTCTCTCACTGAGCCACAATATGGCAATGTTTACACATGCTCTGAGCAATGTGGTAGAAATCCTGCCCTGCATAATCAGTGCCTATCAGGAAGTTTAATATAATTCCCAGTAGTGTGTATCACCTGAGAAAATTACGATCCAAACAAGCAGAACAAGCTACTGCTGAATTTCATGCTATCATGAAATGAATGCCAGATGAATTAAATAGAGTCATGAATAATGTAAACACAGCTAACTATCCAAATATTAACATTTGGAGAGAGTAAAGCAAATAAGAGTTTGACTCGACATGTCTGCTTCCCTGAATATTTTCACATGAGCAAATGTTCTCTCAAAGTGCAGCTGCAGGAGATACACTGTCCTGTTCCATGTACTGCTACATTAAGGATAACTGTTTATGTCTAAATACAATTTCTGATTCTAAAAAGAATCTTGAATTCTTGAATTGCCCGTTCTAATTCTTCCAGCAGCAGGAGGTCACAGAGGTAGCATGTTGTCCACTCAGGAGTCCAAATGACAACTATTCAAACACTTCATTTGTTTTAGCGTTCATCAGTTCATTGTCCCATCCCCTTCAAGTCTCTGATTCTGTTTTTAAGCGGTAGGTAACTTGGTCTTGGATGCTTGTTGTTTTCCTCAGAGTGCAGATTCCTCCTGGAAGACATCCAGTCCCATTGTCATGTACTTTACATTCATCTGCGTTTGTATTCCTCTCCAGTGACCCTCAGATGTCTTCAACTCTGTGTCATCTGACATCACCACCACAGAAATGAATTTACAGACAACAGAGCATTCTGCCAGTGAGGTCATGTTGTTCAGATAATAATTTATACAAATATAATACAAAGAGATGAATCAAGAGGTCCAGTTACAGTAAGTTTGAGACAAACAGTCTACAACTGAAAAATTTAATATATATAACCGATTCATTTGATAATTTAACTGATGTGGCCCCATTCTGTGTTTGGTGGCTGTCCATCAGAACACACAGAAATGCACAAACTAATGTAAAGAGTACAAAGACTGTTAGTCAGCTTTCAAAATCATTAAAGCTCTGTTAATGTTTCACCAAGGTGCATAAAAAAGTTTCATTAAGTGACACTGAAAAAAAATGTTACAAGAAAACTCTGAATTCTACCATTAACTTTACATTTCAAGAAATGAGATGAAAGCATATTTTGGTTTATATGGAGCAGAGATAAAATAAACAGAAAGTCAAATTAAATATAAAAACCCAATTTGTTATGGTAATAAGAATCAAGATAATCGTTCCTTTCAGGAAACAACTGCAGAGGTGATTAGGAAATCACAAACCTGTTTAAATACCATGGTTGACTCTTGCATTCTGTTTGGTTACTAATCACTGAATCACAGACGGGATTTTGATCTTACTGGGAAAACAATCATTAATAGCTTGGTTGAATTAGCAACAATTTGCATTTGGCAGGTAAGGCTTACCGTTGTATTGTTATACACACCACAGCCACACAGAATACATCTGAGTTGAAACTCAAAAAGGCTGCGAAGCTTTATTATTTCTGTGCAGCCTGTTCAAATCTCAGGGGAAATCAGCTTGGAGAAAACAAGCAGAATAATGTGTCAATAATTGAGGATAATTTACTGCTAAACTGTAGACGTTCCCAAACAATAAAACTATTTGCTTCAATGCGTTACAAACTGTTTGTTATGTGGAGGCTATCTGTTTAATTGGACCCAGCGTCTAATCGATGTGATCTCCGACCAATGCACCATGACTCATCATACAACAACAGCACAGCCGCTCACAAATTTACAGGAGTGTCAATACGCTTTGCAGATAATGATATATCTACTGTATTACCGTACACATCCATTCTGAACCTGTTGCCACAGTGTATTGATCAGTGTAAGTCTTGTGGAATATTAAAAGCCTCTTTCAGGATTGTCTGGCAACAATCCCAAACGCTGCATGACATCTGGAAATTGTGGTTTGAGATTCAGGGAAGCAATGCTGCCAACCCATTCATCTGAATCATATTCTGGAAGTGTGTCCTTCCCATGAGAACGTGGTGCATGCTGTCATTCAGGATGTTCAGGTGTTGCTCCTCTATCATTAGTGGTCAGTGTTTCTGGGAAGAGCAGCCCGAGCAGCGAGGGGGGGGAATGTGGGGACGAAGGCGGCGGTGGTGAAGTGAAGGCCTGCTGCTTGGAATAGCTCATGTTTTCCACCTCTTGGGTAATAGCTATGGATCGCTATGTAATCATCGCTCTTTGTTATGTGCTGCGATTTGGCTGCTGTGCTATGATGGGGGTTGGGGTTGCAGAGAGATGAGACTGCCCGTACAAACCTGGACTATACGCACCATGAAAAGGACTCAAAAAGGGGAAGAAGAAACAAGCAGTTCATTTGAAATTCAAAGTCTTGGATGAGCTAGAAAAAACCCTTCATCTGCATTTGACGGGTTACATGGAACTTTTTTTGCAGCAGCAGAATCAAAAGTAGTTGTTTGTTTTGCTAGCTTCTTTGAACATCAAGCTAGAACAGCACAGGTGACCCAGAAATCAGAGTAGCATAAATGAATAAAACAGGTCACTATTTACATTGGAACTATGAGAAATCATGTTGAGGCGTCTTGGATTTCTGTGCCAAAATTATTTGATTATCATCACGAAAGGGAGGGGAAAAACCACTATGAAGGAGCACTGCGTGCACATGGAACTAATTTCCTTTCAACAGATTTATTAGAGGGCATGCACTCATAATGAAACAGTGAAGCTGCTTTCATTTACTTACAATATGATTTACGACTTGGCAATAGTCTTCTCCAAAAACACCTGCAACAATCGATTATAATCATCAAAGTCTAAACAAGGTGGCAACAGTACACACAGTCATTTCAATATATAACATCTAATCAAATAGAACCTTGTACTATAGCACACTATGCAAAAATGTCACATGCCAATAAAAGAGCGTCGCCACTTCCCCTCAAGGATTATGGGAAAGCCTGTTCAAATATCTAAATGTCAACTGCGCATAAACACTTTCCAATTACGGCCAATGTGAGCAGCAGCTGGGGGCCGGGTCACACACGCTTTGTCAAGCCTTCAATTCCCATTGGGAGGTTTGATGGCACCACACACACAGAATTCAAACAGTCCTTACACAATGGCAACATCTCATCAAGCAACAATTAGTGATTGAAATTAGGATTCAACTCAAGGGTCGACTTTAAGGTGTCAGAATTAGACGAAAAGAATAAAAAAAAAAACTCACAGGTGGTTAAATGCTTCTCTGTAGATCTAAGAGTAATCCTGAAGATAGAAACACTTTTTGGTGGCAGCACCAAGGAAGAGATCAACAACCCTGCGTTGCTGCAGTCTTCTCATGTTTGTTTGTGAAGATGACTGCTGGATGCCTGTCATCACTGCCCCACCAGCACACGTCAATATTGTCTCAGAGGATGATGGGTCATTTGTGTATCACTTATGCAACAGGCATCGCTGGACCTTTTCTGACCCGTCCCCTAATTACACCCTCAGGACACAGGAAGAGCCAATCGGGAGTCAGGCCCTTGGATGAGTGCTGTCAAACAGGGGATCTCCTGTCAGATGTGTTGTCCTCCTGCAGACATGAAAACCTCCGGAAACACATATGAGTCTCTCCCGCAGTTTAGAGACTCACTTCTGGCCTTGAGAAAGCTAAAGTGAAGCACTGCCTTCTCACGGGGTCAGCAGAGTGTATGCGGTTTCATATCTGCAGGGTTAATGTAGATTAGGTCTTTTTAGTTTTGTTTCCACAAGCTAATTGCCCAGGTCATTAGCATAAAGAGCAACCCTTATGCCCTAGACTGGGACAAAGAAATCCCTGCCCAATTATTACAGCCACTGCAACGGTGGCAGCACGTAATCCCAACAGCCTGGTTGATACCAGTGTTAGCCAACAGATTAAGGTAGGCAACAGACGACAGACTGTTCCCCGTGCAGACTTGTGAAAGTGCAGCATGATGTCTGCAAGTGTCAAGCTTTAATGATGATGATCTCCTTACAGCTTTGGCCTCCCTCTACCCATTCATTTCATAGAGAAGATGGACAGGACATGTGACAAAGAGAAAAGTGGGGATGTCATGCACCAAAGGACTCCAAAGGTGCTCGTTCCACAAACTGAACTACTGAGCACCCTGTAATTTATTAGAATAGAAACCTAGTCTAGCATTATCCTTTAAATACAGTTATAGATATACAAATGTGTCCTGTTCAACAAAACTGTGAAAATGAGGAAACTATTAAGGAAAAAAAATTGGGACAGTATTCAGGGTCCGAAATTAACACCCGCCAAGCGCCAAATGCGGGTAGATTTTCCGTTTAGCGAGTACATTTCAGAGGGCTATCCGCCACAGGGTGGGTAAATGTTTTACCATAAAGTAATAAAAACTATGCTATGAGTATTTAACGCGTTTTATCTAGCTGCAGCTACCTGCTCCTCTCTCTGCTGTCATGACTGAGAGCATCGCGGAGCACGCTGCCTGAGACACACCAACATACATTTAAGCACAAATGCGCGCGCACATGCACGCAAGATGCACGCGCACACACGCACACACTGGAGCGCCAGCCACCACGCGCAGCGCGGCGCACCCCTTTTAACTTTTAGTGCATCAGCACACAGTTGATCCGTACGGACCAAGTCGGGAACACACAACAGTCGGTTCGACTTTTCTCCGTTCACTCTGTGTCTGCAGCTAACATAACGATAACAACGTCCTCTTACAGTCGTTGTAGTCTCAGTCTGTGAACGTCTCAACGTTGTTTCAATGTTAGGATTTCAACGTTGTTTCAATGTTAGGATTTCAACGTTGTTTCCATGTTAAGATTCAACGTTGTTTCAATGTTAGGATTTCAACGTTGTTTCAATGTTAAGATTCAACGTTGTTTCAATGTTAGGATTTCAACGTTGTTTCCATGTTAAGATTCAACGTTGTTTCAATGTTAAGATTCAACGTTGTTTCAATGTTAAGATTTCAACGTTGTTTCAATGTTAGGATTTCAACGTTGTTTCAATGTTAAGATTCAACGTTGTTTCAATGTTAGGATTCAACGTTGTTTCAATGTTAAGATTCAACGTTGTTTCAATGTTAAGATTCAACGTTGTTTCAATGTTAAGATTCAACGTTGTTTCAATGTTAAGATTCAACGTTGTTTCAATGTTAAGATTTCAACGTTGTTTCAATGTTAAGATTCAACGTTGTTTCAATGTTAAGATTTCAACGTTGTTTCAATGTTAGGATTTCAACGTTGTTTCAATGTTAAGATTCAACGTTGTTTCAATGTTAGGATTCAACGTTGTTTCAATGTTAAGATTCAACGTTGTTTCAATGTTAAGATTCAACGTTGTTTCAATGTTAAGATTCAACATTGATTCAACGTTGTTTCAATGTTAAGATTCAACGTTGTTTCAATGTTAAGATTTCAACGTTGTTTCAATGTTAAGATTCAACGTTGTTTCAATGTTAAGATTTCAACGTTGTTTCAATGTTAAGATTCAACGTTGTATCAATGTTAAGATTTCAACGTTGTTTCAATGTTAAGATTTCAACGTTGTTTCAATGTTAAGATTCAACATTGATTCAACGTTGTTTCAATGTTAAGATTCAACGTTGTTTCAATGTTAAGATTTCAACGTTGTTTCAATGTTAAGATTCAACGTTGTTTCAATGTTAAGATTCAACGTTGTTTCAATGTTAAGATTCAACATTGATTCAACGTTGTTTCAATGTTAAGATTCAACGTTGTTTCAATGTTAAGATTTCAACGTTGTTTCAATGTTAAGATTCAACGTTGTATCAATGTTAAGATTTCAACGTTGTTTCAATGTTAAGATTTCAACGTTGTTTCAATGTTAAGATTTCAACGTTGTTTCCATGTTAAGATTCAACGTTGTTTCAATGTTAAGATTCAACGTTGTTTCAATGTTAGGATTTCAACGTTGTTTCCATGTTAAGATTCAACGTTTGTCTATCACTGGCTTGTCTATCTTTTTAGAAGTGGATGCTTGCTTAAAAGAAGGAAATAACAAGACATTTTGATATGACGTTTAAAAAAAAAAAGCTATCTGAAATATGGAACATAAGCAATATTTCAGTTTTATTTCAATTTGAGATTAAAAAAATAAATTACCTGTAACCATCATCATTTCAGACCAGACTGGTAGTTCATGACCTCACAATGGCCCTCACTTATCAATCTGGTGTAGAAACCAGCGCAGATTTGGGTGTAGAAATCATCGTACGACAGGGTCCACGTGGGACCTATGAAACGTGCGTATCTGGCTGATCACAGCGTACGCATGACCGGGTGTTGATAAGTGTGGCGGCTGAAAACGATCGTCATTTAAATAACACGCCCCTAAATATTCACGGTTCAGCCGTCCTCGCCCCCAGAGTTTACGGCATGGAGATACGTAATACGCTAAAAAAGAGAAACGAGACATGACCTGAGTGACACTATAACAAAGAGAAGTAAAGAGCAATAACTTTGTGTTGTTAGGCAGCCTGAAATGTAGAATTAAAGGGTGTCAGAAGAAATACGTCTGGAAATCTCACCAGCGTTGGTGTGGACAACCAAACTCCAATGGAGTTTTTAATAATTAATGTAAACATCCGTGATACTTAACGTACATGATCTAGGCTATAATATAATCAACATTTTTTACTTTCAGTTTAAAAAAACGTGGTTAGACCAAACAATCGCTAAAGTGTTGCGGCTCTTACAAGAAGCAGCTCCCGGACCGGAGGAGGCCAGCCGGACCCCAGCCTGAAATGATCCCAGACTGAGGAGCGAGTGGCTTCTTTCATCGGTTCAGCCTCAATATCAGACACAAGTGGTACAGGCGAACCTGCATCTGTGTCGGATAACGTCGGCTGCACAAACGGGCTCCATGCTCGCCAATAATGAAACTTTAAAAGAGGTGAATTAAAACCTGAAACGTCCAGAATCAAATGAATAAAGTGTTGGATCAAACGCTGTGTAATGTGTATTTCTCATCTGAATAGCCTACTTTCCAAACAGAAGAATGTAACACTTACATAGGCTATAAGAAGGTTCTGACTCCGTCTGACATCCCCACAGATTTCTTTATTCATTATCATGTCACATGTAGTCTGTCTAAGTGCATCTGCAGTGCGCAATTACGCATGTGGCACATCAGCGTGTTATTGATTATTACTCCGGACATACCGATTAGTTATGATCTAATGTTCTGTATTCTTAAATATTTCCTAATTTAGAAGCTAAACGTTTTATTTCGTTTCCTCTGGAGGTTTTTCTGTCCTTTTAAAGAAACTGTTTTTAGTTTTTCTGTTTCAATTTGTCTCAATATTTTCTGCAGTGATATTCCTGTGCGCATGGGAACGTTTAACATGTAATTACTGAAAGCAGCCTCTCTAATCTTTAAATCGATTTAAAAAACATTCATTCATCAAATATAACACACAACTAAAGAAATCACCTGACAGATCGCGCTGCTCAACAATATTTAAAAAGCAATGTGGCCTACAGAGATCGTTTGAGGTGGAGCGTAATGCAAAATACATTTTAGACGCCTTAATATCTTATCTAACAATACATCTGTGAACCTATATCTGTATGACCTAACAGGCACTGCAGTATGATCTAATGATTCTCCGACGCTGCACCACAAGTCCACACTGGGTTGAAAACGTGCGTACACGAGCTGAGACCTGGCGTGGGATTTGAGCGTACACTCCGCTCACGTCCAAATTGATAAGTGCCGAACTTTGCGTGGAAATGACCGTACACCCATTTTTCTGTCGTACGCACGTTTGATAAGTGAGGGCCAATGTGATTAAGCTTCCCCCCACAACCACTGTAGCTGTAGTCTCATTTAGCCACTTGTTAGCAACCGCCCTTTAAAGGACGCGTAAAAACTTCAAAATTCACAAGTGGGGGTATTACCTAACGCAGTTTGTTGTCTAACAAAACGCAAACATCTCTTAAGCTTGTGTTAACCACAGACCTTATTTCAGGTGTCTAATCACAAACCCATTCAAAATTCCCATTGAGTTTGAGAGGATAGACCCCCATGGCTCTAAAATGATAACTTACTTCCAGGCTTTAGGCCTCATCCTGTGGCGCCCTATTGTCTTGAACTTGAAACATGTGAGGCATTATGGTTATACACTGCTGTTAGAAGAATGAACATATCAGAGTCTGTCCAGTCATCTTCTCTGCTTTTAGAGTTCACCATGTCTACTTTTCTTTTCTTTCTTTTAAGTCTCCAAACCTATCTAAATGAGCATAACAAATACCCCTCTTCAATGTAGCCATGTAGCCATGGCCTGTAGATATGGCAACAGAGGAATACACAAACAAATACTCCACATGCTAACAGTTTGCCTACACCGGGCTGAAGACACTTGCAGAGTCACTAAATTAGGTTTAGGTAATATTACTGTACCGAAGTCAGTCGACATGGTTGTTTGGTTTCTTGCAATGTCCAATAAAGGCAGAGCGCTCATAAAAATAGACGCTGGGCGCTAGGCTTTTCACCAGGCGGCCACCTGCTGGTGTGAATGCTCTGTTCTCATTTAAAACAACTGAAAATAGACGCTGGTGCTCAGAGAAAAACTCTAGGTGGACACGGGGCCGAAGTTGTAACACCTCCAAAACCTTATTTAAACCAGCTTTAAAAATGTCCACTTTGTTGCAGTAGTGCTGTATGTTAATGTTTACATTTTAAAAGCACTCACATAGAGATAAATCAAAGTCAGAGAAGGAAGAAGTAAATACTTTAAAATCAGTGCACAGAAAGGTTACTTTCATGCATACATTACCATCACACTGGTAAACAATGTTGATTTAAATATTTCCCAGATGTCACCCCACACAAACATGTTTATATATGAACTGTTAGGGTGAGAGGTAATAAGAGTAAATCTTGTGGTTATTTGCAGTCTTACTACTCCTTAGTGCTAAAGCCTGCAGCAGCAGAATATTATTTCTCGCTTTAACGACTCAGCAGGGAAAGATATTTCAGTGCTGTGATCCTCAGTATAAACACTTTATTCACTCCTAACTCTGCAGGTTCAGTCGGCTGCACAGAGGGAGCGGAAGGGGAGGTGCTCGCTCAAGATGATGCTCAAAGACGTTTCAGTACAGCATCAGCAGCAAGGTTAAATGGAAGGTATGGGCTGTAAATAATTTGTGTGTTGAGTAGAGATATCTGACCTGAGGTTAAGTAATCTGTGTGGGAGTGTTTATCCCCTTCATTGTAAAAGAACAACAGGTCATCAGAGGCAACGAGAAAGGAATACACAAGACAAGTCATTCAAACTGGAATGGGCCTCTTTTTGTCTTTCTCTTTTCTTATCACTCTTTCAATCCCTCTCTCCTAAGGCTACTTAAGGATCTGGCCCTGTGCCAGATCAGATGTGTGAGCCTTTCTCGGCTTCACCTGAAGTCATGCTCAACGTACAAATTATTCAGAACCCTCGTCCTCAAACCAACCCATCCTGGGACCCTTTGTCAGGGGATCATTGAGCTGCAGTCCATTGGTGAGAATAAGAAACAAGAGAAACAGTAGATCATGATATCTAATAAAAGGACAATGACAACAGAACATAGCTGACTGCAAGGCTGCTTTTCTGTAAACAACAGTTCACTGAAGATAGATAGATAGATAGATAGATAGATAGATAGATAGATAGATAGATAGATAGATAGATAGATAGATAGATAGATAGATAGATAGATAGATAGATAGATAGATAGATAGATAGATAGATAGATAGATAGATAGATAGATAGATAGATAGATAGATAGATAGATAGATAGATAGATAGATAGATAGATAGATAGATAGATAGATAGATAGATAGATAGATAGATAGATAGATAGATAGATAGATAGATAGATAGATAGATAGATAGATAGATAGATAGATAGATAGATAGATAGATAGATAGATAGATAGATAGATAGATAGATAGATAGATAGATAGATAGATAGATAGATAGATAGATAGATAGATAGATAGATAGATAGATAGATAGATAGATAGATAGATAGATAGATAGATAGATAGATAGATAGATAGATAGATAGATAGATAGATAGATAGATAGATAGATAGATAGATAGATAGATAGATAGATAGATAGATAGATAGATAGATAGATAGATAGATAGATAGATAGATAGATAGATAGATAGATAGATAGATAGATAGATAGATAGATAGATAGATAGATAGATAGATAGATAGATAGATAGATAGATAGATAGATAGATAGATAGATAGATAGATAGATAGATAGATAGATAGATAGATAGATAGATAGATAGATAGATAGATAGATAGATAGATAGATAGATAGATAGATAGATAGATAGATAGATAGATAGATAGATAGATAGATAGATAGATAGATAGATAGATAGATAGATAGATAGATAGATAGATAGATAGATAGATAGATAGATAGATAGATAGATAGATAGATAGATAGATACTTTATTGATCCCGAGAGAAATTCAAGGCATCCAGTAGCAGTATACAAACATGCAAGACACATAGCAATTGTTACCATAAACACCCCCTGTCCCCCCTCCCATACATACACTATATTGCCAAAAGTATTCGCTCACCTGCCTTGACTCGCATATCAACTTAGGTGACATCCCATTCTTAATCTATAGGGTTTAATATGACGTCGGTCACCCCTTTGCAGCTATAACAGCTTCAACTTTTCTGGGAAGGCTGTCCACAAGGTTTAGGAGTGTGTTTATGGGAATTTTTGACCATTCTTCCAGAAACGCATTTGTGAGGTCACACACTGATGTTGGACGAAAAGGCCTGGCTCTCAGCCTCCGCTCTAATTCATCCCAAAGGTGTTCTATCGCGTTGAGGTCAGGACTCTGTGCAGGCCAGTCAAGTCCATCCACACCAAACTCTCTCATCCATGTCTTTATGGACCTTGCTTTGTGCACTGGTGCACAGTCATGTTGGAACAGGAAGGGGCCATCCCCAAACTTATCCCACAAAGTTGGGGGCATGGAATTGTCCAAAATCTCTTGGTATCCTGACGCATTCAGAGTTCCTTTCACTGGAACTAAGGGGCCAAGCCCAGCTCCTGAAAAACAAGCCCACACCATAATCCCCCCCTCCACCAAACTTTACACTTGGCACAATGGAGTCAGACAAGTACCGTTCTCCTGGCAACTGCCAAACCCAGACTCGTCCATCAGATCGCCAGATGGTGAAGCGCGATTTGTCGCTCCAGAGAACGCGTCTCCACTGCTCTAGAGTCCAGTGGGAGCGTGCTTTAGACCACTGCATCTGACGCTTTGCCTTGTAATTGGTGATGTATGGCTTGGATGCAGCTGCTCGGCCATGGAAACCCATTCCATGAAGCTCTCTATGCACTGTTCTTGAGCTAATCTGAAGGCAACATGAAGTTTGGAGGTCTGTAGCGATTGACTCTGCAGAAAGTTGGCGACCTCTGCGCACTATGCGCCTCAGCATCCCCTGACCCCGCGTCGTCTTTTTACGTGGCTTACCACTTCGTGGCTGAGTTGCTGTCGTTCCCAATCGCTTCCACTTTGTAATAATACCACTGACAGTTGACTGTGGAATATTTAGAACCGAGGAAATTTCACGACTGGACTTGTTGCACAGGTGGCATCCTATCACAGTACCACGCTGGAATTCACTGAGCTCCTGAGAGCGACCCTGTCTTTCACAAATGTTTGTAGAAACAGACTGCATGCCTTGGTGCTTGATTTTATACACCTGTGGCCATGGAAGTGATTGGAACAACTGATTTCAATTATTTGGATGTGTGAGTGAATACTTTTGGCAATATAGTGTATATTAACCCGACAACAAGGAAGGCTTTTCCTGTGAGAGATACCATTCTCCATCCTTTAAATACCATTCTCCATCCTTTACATTACTCTTAGAAAAATATGTATGACGTTTCCTTCACACTGACGTTCACAGAGCAAACTCTTTATGTTGTTAGACCATTGTGTCATTTCTCATAAGCTTGGATTATTTAGTAGCTCAGCTGCTGTGTGCATGAGAAGGAATGCTCCACACACACTGTAGCCAATTTCACAAATGAACTCAAACCCCAGGTCCCCACATCGTCCTGACTTGATCTTTCTAGCATTCAGCCGACATCTTGAGATGTGCAATGTGTGAGAAACTAGAGAACTTAAGTAGATTTCAGTTTTGTAGCAGTGGTAGTAGTGACTTTTTGATTTGATTTTATGTCATGTATAAACAATATGCCCAGCCCAAAAAAAGTCTTTCATGACACCATTATTAATACAAAGAGACCAGACACTAAAAGTAGACACTGAACAATAATAATACGAACAAACAAACCAATCTGAAGGGTGGGTGTCTGAGTAAAGCTTGCAGTAGAAGAAGGACTTCATCCTAATGATGACTGTTTTTGACTGAACACCACTCTAATATGTATGATGATGACTTTTCTGCCATACAAACACCACAAGTAGAAAACAATCAGGCATCTGAGGTGAGACGTAAAGTATTTAAAGCGCCAAACTGGGTGCAATGTGAACGACATCAACAACACACTCACACGCTCCCTGTGACTGGACCGGATTATTTCCTGCTGCAATCACATATAGACTCATTGTGATGTCAAACAGAGTCTACAGATTCAGATATTTAGATTCTCACATGCAGCACCCTGGGGTGATGTTACCACATTTTGAGGAGCGCGCTGTGAAAAGAGTCTGTTACTGTATATCGTGGTTTGATCTCTTTTGATTCATTAACTTGTCAAATTCCTCCTATAACACATCTCTCTTTTACTCTTAATGCAAGAGTGGAGGTGGTTGAACCAAACAAAGATGGGGAATCATGGCAGTGGCAATTTGATTTAAAACTCTCTGTACTAGTTGTTGCTGTCGAGTGTTTCATATTGAAAATATTGATTACAATACAGTTTATTTTAACTGTCATGTCATTGATAGGCTGTTACATTTTGGGTTCTGATCAGTTTATAATTAAATCCTTTTTTTATCCTTTGTTGTTGAGAGCATAAACACTGAACAAATGTTCAGAATAGTATACCAACAAGACCAGAACTATAACAGCAGTACAAAATGAGCGAACTGATACAGTGCCATACTCAATACAACTCAGCATGATGAAGTATGAAGAGCTTTAAAGTACCATACAATATCATACAGAGCAGACTACCTTAACACAGTGGTGTTAAATATATCCTTTATAACTGTTCTAGATTACAGAACAAAGTCTCCATGTTCAGATATGTTTAGTCTGAAAACACGCTTTTATCTTCAAAACTATCAAATGTCCATTTTTCTTTGTCTGCAAGCCAATTTACTCAACAGCAGATCCTATAAAAACTGTAATGCAGCAGAACCAATGTAGCAGATAAGATCATTCTGTAGCTTAAAGCGAGGCATCCCAATCAGTCAAAGGATAATATATCTCCATGTGTCCTCCTACTGGAATATTGTCTTTTAATGCCTGGACTTTATGTCTACAACAATCTACAGCCCACACATCTCTCTATCCCTCAGCTCTTTTTCATTTATCTGTTTCAATATCCTGTACCCTGATGTGTCTGGTAACGGGGTGATGACCTGACGTTTAAATCCAGGGCGAGTCCATTATGGTAAGACAGCAGAAAGTGCTGATAGAGGAGAGAGATAGAGCTTAGAGGACAAAGAACATACATGGCCACCTGGCTTTACGGTCCATCTATGCTCCTGTTCTGGTGTCCTGTTTGTGTATATTGTATTTATCTGCTTGTTTGTGTGTGTGTGTGTGTTTCTGCAATTGTGCTGTGCTAACTGAGCCATGGGGTCACCAGAATATACCATACACAGAGTTATGGTCAGCTCCATCGTGCTGTCTCCATTTCCCAGAGCAGCCAAATCTCTCCCAGAGGACCAAATCCTGTCAGATAAGAATGGACACCTATCGCTCAATTTCATCCGCACAGACACACCAGCTCCACGTGGAGAGATTAGGCCAACGGGGAGGATGACAGCCCTATCTCCAGGCTTTGGGGATCTTTGAGGCAGAGCCTGGCTTATCAGACCTGCACTGATGTCTCTTTACCATTAGCAACGACAACAACAGACACTTTGAGAAAAATATGAATATATTAAAAGTATCTCATTTCTTATTTAATGTCCTTAATATAGCCTTTTTTTTTTTATACCTGCTCCGGATAAATAAAGTCTAACTGCTGCCGGCTTGTTAGGATTAGGACTAGTGTTTGGGTTATTGTAAATGAACTCCTTATTTGTATTTTGATGTGTGTAACTGCGTCATCGGGCTGGATTCAGACAAAGCAGAACAAAGCAGCATATGTGGATTTCATCAAGCTGAGTTTCAGAGTGAGCAGGATAAAGATTTTATTGAACAGAATATTTTTAACCTTGCATTAAATTGTCTGAAGTCCTTCAATGGAAAGAGATAAATCAGAGGCAGAACATTGAGTCACTCTTGGTTGAAAACTGATTCTGAAACTTCTCTCCCTGTGTCTTTATTTATAAAATACACTGCAGAGTGAAACGTGTTCTAGTCTTTAGCTTTCTCTCCGTTTATTACAGTAATGTCTGACATTATAATCAAACCAGGTCTGGCTTTAGACAGAGCTATAGGTACTAATGTAAAGGTGGTTCTATAGTAAAGTTGATTTTGTTTCACCGTCATCATTATACAATTATTCATCAGTCTCAAAGCATACATCCCCTCATCACTATACATCCTGCTATCACTGATGAAGGAATAAAACACAAACTCTGGATAAAAACTCTGACACTCATAGGAAAACACGCAGCTATGAGACGCCTTCCCCGGTAAAGAGGACTCTGAGGTACGACAAACGTTACTTGAATCACCTGATACAAAAACGATGCATTTAAAAATGTCATTGTCCTTCAAACTAATGCACATGCTAGCCAAAGATCTTGCCACGATATAAAAGTGCCTCATAGCATTACTTGACGTTCTTGCTACAGTATGAGCTTATTGAAAACATGAACATAGCATCAAGCTTACATCCATACTGTGAGTCAGTGTCCGTTTTTCTTTCTATACTTCCTTCTGAAGCAGATTCTTCTGGTTGTAAGAATTAGATTCTGTATCAAAACAATCAATTTTACCGTGGAATAAAAGTTTAATATGGCAAATAAAATATTCTGTAGCAGTCATTATACAGCTAATCTTCATGCATGTATATCAATCAAAACACTAAACACTATTATGTGAATGCACTTTATGTATAAGCCAAAAGCTGACTGCAAGGATAGCGGTCCTTTTTAAATCATGAATCAAAGCCTTGTATTCACCCTCATTAACTCAAGGGCTGCTGGAGCTCATAAAAGTACATATAGTGCCCAAGCTTTTTGCTCTGATTCGCATAATCATTAGTTTCCATTTTCTACAATAAGTGTGACCTTGGAGCCACTGACCTATGGGCTTGTAAACATAAAGCAATTTGGAACAAGCTCTTAAAACGAATTGCAAATTAGTAGTAAAAAGCAGCATATGGTAATGAAAAATAACTATTGAATATTTAGCCTAAAGCAGGGCTATTTGAGAAGACAGTTACGAGGATTCTCACTGTGAAAGATTGAGGAAAAATACAAGAATGAACCGTAGAGCCACACACAAAAAGAAGAAACATCTCTCAGAGGGTTTTATACAGTTTACCTCAGATTGGATATTATAACAAACCAAATTTAATTTGCGGCGAACCAAAACAACACCACTTACAAACACACTTTTGGCAGCATGTCAGCTGCACTCCGAATCAATGCCACAGCTCTACATCTATTTCTCTACAGCTTCTTCAGAGCGAGGAATTTGGGTTTCTTTGGCCTGATCACAGAGACGGTGCTCAGTACTAATGGTCCATTTTTTAAAGGTGTACTAAGGAGCTGTTAAAGGTGCCACTTTCCAACTACTGTATGTCAAATACAGAAAAGGAGGGTTAAAGGGGATTAATATGAGCATCACAGGGAAAGATTCCTGCAGCAGAACACTAGCTAAGGAAAGTGGCAGCAGTTACTGCTGTTCTTGTTCTTGTAGCACAGAGACCTTTGTGAGTGAATAAACCAGACTAATGCTCAAAACATGTAGAGACATTAGATCTAGTCCAAGAAACTGAGTTGGTTGAGAGCTATGCTCACTTTGTACTTTAGTCAAACACAAACGTTTCTCACAGTAGAAAAAAACCTTTTCTCCAAAGTAGCTTCAAGAAACTGAATGAGCTCCGATACCCTGGTTTTATATTCAACTTTTAGCTTAGTGTTCCTCTTATTGTCTTTTTCTGGTATTCTCATTATGGAAATTCCTTTTCATTCAGACTAATTCAGACATTCTATTGTCCTGGGGTTTACAGTCAGTCAGGCTGGACTGGGTGTAGTAAGAGGCTGTTATAACTTCAGCTCTTGATGGTGCAAATGATAGTCTATTGATTTGTTTGCTCATTGTTCTGCTGGATCCATAAGATGTGACTGACAGTAGCTCAGCAGCTCCTTTTGTCAAGAGTCACAGTCCAATAAGCACCCACAACTATTCCAACATCCACACATCCGTATATCAGATCTTTGCTTCCTCCAGTTGCTTTTTGCACAAAAAAGATCTATGCTCTCTATGCTGCTAATTCATAACAAGGAAAACGAACAGCTCCCATTTGAGTAACATTGCTATTTCAAAGTACTGGCTAGTCGGAACAGCAGCAATATTCAGGAGAGCCTGAGGGGATTTTATTAAAACACAGATTTCTCCATATCTAGGCTGATGATTGAGATAAATTCACATCTTTCTGTCAATCATTATCTTGCTTTCCACTGCGAATGTTCCATTTACAGAGATAACGACATCTCACCGCCCCCAAAAGCACAGCAAAGTGGGCTTTATGCATGAAATCTCTGCACCACACAGGTATAATTGCAAGCTCTGATCTGACATTAAACCACTCTAAATGTATAATGTCATTTGTCCTTTTCTTTGAGTTCCATTATATGAAAAGAGTGCTGTAAAACGCACTCTGCCTCACAGGATGCTGGGATTTTATAATGTGCATGTGGAAAGGCTAAAAAATACAAATCCGTTGAGCAGGATAAAGATGACAATTCCAACCATTTGCAACCAGAGACAGGAACATTTTTCCTCTCATAAAAAAAATCTTTAAAAGAAGAAAAGCAAACAAGAACGTTCTCTCTTAAATAAAAGACACTGCTCACATTTACAGCCAATAACATGGATCTGTCAGCTACTCTTCAGTATTCCTTTAAATACAAGCAGCCCTGTGCTGCTTCATACAACATGACAAACTATTAAAAGGTACTGATGGATGATAGAAAATAACCAATGTCTTGCAGAAGGGAGGCACTGAAAAAGAGGAAGGAAGCCCTATTCTAGCCTGTTTTTTTTATATGTACATATATATATATATATATATATATATATATATATATATATACTGAGAAGGATTGTATCAGATCCTATTAGCCACTGGGGAACTCTACCTCACAGATGATGTGGTTTTATCACAGGAGAGCCGGGGGGACAGGGGACAATAATCTCCAAAGAGTGCTGTGGCTTGATGTCGTTCTGCAGGGAAACCCAAATACAGCAGTGATCAGCATTCTCCACTCTTAAGGACTTCACATAAGGACAAAAATAAACGGTTTTGATTGACATTCTCATTTTAAAAGGCATCCAATGTGGCTCTAGACAGTCTATCTACAGGGAAGGATTCCTACTGCTTATTTACCCAATCATGAAACCTAAACAGACGTGAGAATGTTCCCTTGATTTCACAATTTCCCTAATGCCGTCCCTGCTTTTCACAGGTCCACAGAAAAGACCATGTTCATTTGTTTTTATTTTATTTGATGATATTTGATGTCCTTATTTGTTTTATATGTTTCAACCATGGACAATGTGTCAGCCAGGGAATTGTGACACAGTTGTTCTTAGCTTAATTCTGCTGCATTCAAATGATTGATACCAGTACTGTAAATCACACCAGATAAAATGCTTCACTGTTCTGCCCTCATCGATATAATATGCTTACCACTGGCAACTACCTGTGGGTGGAGCGGTGGACTAAGTTAAAGACAAAATCTTGATTTTCCATGAACATGATTATTGAATAAAAGATGTTTATCACGCAGCCTGACATCTCGTAGGGTCAACTGTCATTCTTCTTTCGCTTCCCCTTTTTATTTGTTTACGCTCTTAACTACTGTAAATGCTCTGCGCTCTCATTGGTCAACATTACTATTGTGGCGGAACAAATAGTAGAAGGCAGGAAAAAAAATCAAACATGCTAGACTTTCTGTCAGAAGGTTGTGAGGTGTCCCAGATCAGGCCTTGATTGTCGTTCATTATGAAACACTACACGAGATAAAACCTTCCATTTCTGGGGCCAACGGGTCCTGAAACACTACATCTGCTGGATCGGGCTTAAGACATGCTTAAAACATGTGTCTGACCTTGACATAACAATAGTCTGGATTCATAAAATGTTAGCAATTTAACCAATTTTAAACACTGGAATGTCCCACCAGTTAAACACAAAATGTGTAGAGATAGCAAGGTTAGCAAGTGAAACACTCGTGTTGCCATTAAGTTAAGAAGTAAGTACACTTTTTAAAAACATCTTAGCTGGAACTGGAAACACTTGAAATTCTACGGAACAAGTTCAGTGATCAAAATTGTTAAATTAAAGGAAATAAATGGTATCAGAACTTCTCCAACAAAATCAAACATGCCATCTCTTGTACATGTTTCTGATTACAATGAACTTTGAATTGTTCTATCAAACAAAGAAAAGAGCAACCTGACAAGCAACGGAGCCAGTCAATATTTTGCCAAAGCCTGTTAAAGCACATCTGCATCAACTCAGCATTTTGTCATACTTCCCTATGCTGATGAAAATCTTAAAGATTAAGCAATAAATAAACTAAAGGAAAGCAGATATATTGATCAAAATAAAAGTGTTTACTTCCTGGATAAAGTAATTGAACACTTAATATTTGAAATATCTGAGATAGCTGATATAGCTCTAAGAAAGCGTCTCTTCCTCTATGGTAGACCTCCTAAAGCACACTTCTGTCTCCGGGGCCGAGTCATCACCTCCAGTAAAGGTCACGGGCAACCGTGATGGATGGGCACTGCCATGGATTTAATTTAAAATAAAGAGCAATAAACACAGGGCTCATGCTGGTGGCATGGGGGATGATAAAGGATCCATTAGTTAAGCAAAGGTCGCAGGCTCCTCCAGTGACAGAGGCTGTCAGCGTGGCATCACAAACTGTGACATGGGACCAGGGGCCAAAGAGGGTCACAGGGCGACATGGGCTCCACACAAGTGCACCTCGATCAGAGCTGTCTGGTTTATCAGCCATGTCGGAGAGGTTCAACAATCTGCAGCGTCCTCCAGGAAGCTTGAAGGCTCTTTATGAATGTCAGAGGTTGTTGTTAAAATTCAGAGATTAAGAAGAAATTCAAATGGCAGTTCATTATCTGTTAGTGCTTCTCACCTTTTTAAAAATCGCACATTTTAGCAGCTTTGTGACTTTAAGTTTACTTTGAGAAGGTATCCCAATTTCTTTATACACACCCTTCACAGTCCTGACTTACAGTAATTGGTGTACGGCTAAAAGTTCACAATCCCCGTCAAAGCAAACATTTTGAAAACACTAATGCACAAACCAATGTAGAACATGGGTAATTTGCTGCCTTCCAAAGCTCCTCACTAATGGCATCTAATAGTTTCCGTGGGCCAAAATAGTGACAGCATGATGTATTTGGCCAGCCAGCCAAGCTAATGACTGCCATCAAATGTGATTTCACTTTTCAGTCGTGGTTATCTCAGCAGAGCCCAATTTATTCAGTGTCACCTTTTAACTACAGCATTTGGCATAGACGCATGGCCAACCAAAACATGAGTGAAGGCTATTTTCTATTAGCCCTGCTGATTGGCTGGTGATGGAGACAAGTCATGTTTATTTTTCATTTATAATATGAACCCTAATGAAGCTTTTAAAAGAAGAAGGAGGTGAGTCAACAAAGAGAAAATGTGACAAACAAGACAGAACTGTGGGTTTGGATGATTGAGAAAGTCGACATGTGATGGAGAAGCTCTGAAATGTGGATTTGAAATTGAATGTTGTCTTGGATTCTCGTCTAGTTCATCATTTTCATACTAAATTGATATCAATATTGAGTTAATCTGAGTTTAACTGTAAAAACTAGCGGCACATGAAGGATATATTTAATAGCCTACAAAAAAAAGTCAAAACATTCAAACACTCACCTAAATATTTAAAATCTAACACAGATGAGCTCCCAATCGTTACCTCTGCCTTTGTTTGGTACACACACGTGCCTTCCTCCGTGTTCCCACCACTTATCTTTGCTTTGTAATTTGCTCAATCCATATATTAGTTTTTCATGAAATGTGCCAAACACATCCAACAACGTCTGAGTAAACACACATTATCTTAATGTTCTGACACGATCCCGAACCACGCCTCATTCATTTTGTTCTTTTCTATTTGACTTTCACTTATCAGATGGCTTTTTTAAAAAGCAAACCCCGTCTTTCTGAGTGCGCACACGCTCACATGCCTTTATCAGCTTACCATTCATTTACATGTATAATTATAACAGGCGCTTCAGGAGCCGTTTGCTAAAAAGCTTTATGCAAATTGTAATTAACAGTAATTAAAAACCAGGCTGCCTTGAATGGGAGCCACGTTACCAGTGCATCATTTACAGATCCAGATTGAATCTTATGACTTTACAGTGTAATCTACAGGGGGTCTGAGACGGAGCCAACTACGTCCTCTCTGACATTAAGACCAAAGAATACAGCTAAGGAGTCACATCGCTACATAACTGGATATGAGCCAACTGTTGACGCTTATCTTTAAATGAAGCAATTATTCACACAAAACAATTAAAGATCCATACACGCATTATGTGAAGATATGAAACTAAATACCCTGGAGTCCTACTGTAGGATTGATCCTGCCTAGTAAGCCCTTAAACTCCTAATTGATCCTAGTAAGTTATCTAAAGAGGCATATGTATGTCTGTCTGTGTTCAGCTGCTGCATGAGAGCTGGTTCAAATAAGACCTTTTCTTTCTTCTTCATTATAAAAGCTCTTACAAGACAAAGCTAATGAGTGATCAGTATTCTCATCGTGTTTTAAATGGAGAGTTGAGTTACAGACATCTGCAACACTTCTGCTTCTTAACAGAATTTTAAAAAATGACTTCAATCCCGACTACAAATAGTTCCTCGTCGTCTTGAACAGCACCCCAAAACATATGAGCCTTTGAAGGCTGCACGCTTCTGCTATGTTAAAAATAACCTAATGACCACACAAGTACATGTGTAGATTATGTATGGAGAGAAAGACAGGAAGCCGCATACTGAAGGTAAACTCCAAATGTTTGACTGATCCAGTATCTTCATGATTTGCTGGAGTATATACTGTATTCCTTATCGTAAACACATGCAGCATTAGTGAGATAAGATGCATATGTTGGGCAGAAGCTGTCACCCTGTGTTGGTTAGTCTGATTTCAGAATACTGAGTGGAATCTTAAACTATGCAAATCCGCTCTAAAAACCCTGAAGTTGCTCTGTGGTTAAACCACATTTGGATTTATATGGTGATAGTGGTCGTTTATAGTCCACATAAATGAGAAATAGTCACATCTTTATTAACATTTCCTCATCAGATACACTGATACAACTAATGCTTTTAAGAAACTGCTGGAAATCTGAGGGGATATGTGTACTGGTTTCTTGTTAATGATTAGATGAAAACCTCTCATGTTTGTTCGATGAATATGAAGCTGCCTGCGTGTTAGCACCTCATAGCATTAAGACATGAAACAGGATAATAGCCGGTATGTCTCTTTACTATGCCAACAAAATCTGCAAGAGAAGCTCTACTGCTCACTCATACCACTTATATGACGTGTTGAACCAAAGTCTAAAAATAGTAAAATGCTGTTTTAAAGGATTTTCTGTATTATTTCTTGGGTAGCTTCTCACACCTTCTCTTAGTCTTTATGCTAAATAAGCTCACTTGCTACATATTTAGCATCCAGTTAGAGCTACAAGAGTCTGTTACTTTTCTATAATGTATAATCTGTCATTTATTTTTCATCATCATTTAAATTCTGTTTGACAAGATAATGTTCCATAATAGTAAGAAACATGCTAATTTAAGCTTTCAAAACTCAACACCAGGCCTTTAACTGGCATGTTTTGTCTAAAAACTACACAACTAAATCTTCAAATGTTGGATTCACAATGATTGAATACAGCATCGAGAGAAGTGACACACTTTTACTCATTAACTACTTCACCTGGAGAGTGATATCAACCTTTTTATCTAACTGTTGGCTGCAAACCAAATACACATTTTCCTGAAAGCTTACAGCCCTTCACAAACAATATGAGTTAGACTTTGAGGATATTGGTTGACTATATTTCCTCCTTCTATTCTCTCTCGTGTCCTGCTCTGAACTTGGCTGCAGGCTTCTAGACCAGAGGGACACACCTCACACATTTCAAACACATCTCCCATTCTTTCTAATCCCATCTCCATTGCTCATGTGTCGGTCAGCTGGGCACATCAAACCTCGCTCGATGGACTCTATACCCGCACGTCTTAGGGCCATTAAACTGTCAGCGAGGATTTACTCAAGATGGGCGGGAAGGAAAGCCAAGAAATTATCTCCTCCTGCACATGTATGGGGACAAAGAGGAAAGAAAGGGAGGGACACAGGGGCACCGATGTGCAGGAAAATGCTTGAAAGTAAATAACGTGTGTGCTCCTCTTGATGGCCAAGCTCACAGCGAGAGATGATGATTACCCAATGGTGCTCCGCTACAAGGAGAATGAGCTTTTTTTAGAGACCAAAATGAAAAAGAGAGATGATGGCTTGTTATTATGTTCAGCCCACATATCAGTATCTTTACGGCATTATTGTGGAGACACCCCCCCTCCTTAAAATTTCTATTAACACCATGTTCATTTTGAATTCTCCGTCATTGAGTCATTTTAATAACAGGCTTTTTTTTTGTTCATTCTAATTAAATCATCATTCAGTTGAGACAAAAGAAGGATGTAAAATCAAGGTTATTACAGGACAGAAAAACAATCATTGTGACACTAAGTAATTCGGGGCAAAACCAAACACAACCTCCCTCCCACACAAACACACAATCAAGTATACACTTGGTGGAACAAGGTGTGACGGACTGAATGAGGCCAAGGATGTGTGAATTGATGGCTCTATCAGGATACCAACCTCTCATAAGGCATGATCTGCTCACTTATGTGTGTAATACTGACAGCTAGACTAATAATGGCTGTCACACATCGGTGAAGGAGCTGCTGGACCTTCACAGCACACAATGTACTGCTCTTGTTTACCTTGCAGATTTTCCTCTCAAAAAAAAAAACAGAGGGTCAGCAGAGCTTGAGGATGCTCATCAAAACTAAATCTGCGCAGTGGAAGGTGTTACAGGCTGCGTCTGAGGCGATAGATGCTAACGATTACATCTGCACACATCATGCCAGATTTTGAGGTAAGAGCTGACTCAGAGTATTGTGACGCCAGAGGAGAAACCATCATTTTATTAAGTGATATGGAAAGAGGTTAAAAACAGAGTTACTATCTGCAATATAAAAAGCAGAGTCTATATGTTGATAAGTCATGAAGGGGACAGTTCCAAGAATAAGTGTGCTCAGTCTTTTTCTTTAAAGCAAAACAAAAATGTTAAATTCTGAAGTCATTAACATTTTTGTAAGACAGGAGCAGCGTCTCACTAAATGTTGAGAAACGTTAGCTATGTTAATGAATCTGACAGTTACATGACCATGAATTCAAAAACTTATTTGATATCTAAAAATCATCAGCCTCAGCGTCCTGAATGGAAAAGCGCCTTCAGCCTCGGATGTTTTTTGTCACAGCGCTCTCAGTTGAAAGCAGTTCAACTTTTGGAACAGCTTGTCAATGTCACTCATCACCTCAACGACCAATCAAAGTTTAGAAGGGGCGAGACTTCTAATATCAGCTTTTTCAACAATATCGACGGAGGAGAAACAAATCTGACTTGTCTTTTGGAGGGAACAATTTCAAGGTGTGAAGCTGCTTCTCATGCCAGGACAAGAGTCCTCTACATCGTCTTCATGTTTTCTTGGTGATACGTCCTTGAATAAAGAAACATTTTAAGCACATGGAGCTATTAAAAACTAGAGATGCACCGATTTGGAAAATGTAGGGCCGATGCTGACACTGATGTTTGAAATAACAATTTAGCCGATTGCAGATTCAATAATGACGTCTGTTTAATCACCTCTTTTGGTGTAAGACTCCCACAATGCAACATTTTTCTCTCATGTTTGACAATGAAAACAAGTCAGTTTGTTTAACAGGTGATTTCATCTGCCCTATAAAAACCTCTTCTCTGAATCAGTAGTTAGGCGTGCTACTAGCCAGCATCAAATTGACATCAACAAATTGACATCAGCCGATATTGATGTTGAATCGGGGCGATCACAACCGAGGGAAGCAGAAGCTAACTGATGTCACCTGTAGTGCTAGTGAGAAGTGCTCTGAACTGCAGCAAAAAGCGCCGTCTGTGGACACAGGACCTTGGTAAAAATGTGGGTGTCATGGCAACCCTATTGGCCGCAGATGGTAGTGCTGGGTTTGCATAATTCAGAGACTCATAAACTGGTTACTGAGTACAAAGTCATTCAGTTCCCATCAGTTGATGAAACAATACCAACAGCCTCATATGGACATATACACTTCCTGCATAATACTCGGGTTCAGTGTGTTTCTGTAGCTTTCAACTGGAAACATCTTCTTGTAAAATCACTTTTTTAGTACAACCTTTTCACACTATTTAATTTTGGATAAACATCTGGTGGATAATACAACGTTCACATTATTCTACTCCCCCCTCCTCTGCGCCTAAAGATACACCTGGTTCTATAGCACCTGGAATAGGACACACAGACACACCTTCAGGCTGATGTATTCTGTGTTACTGTGCATTGTCAGCTTATCACAGGGAAAGGTAGAAATAGGCAGATTTAAGAAGATCAATCACTGAGGCGGTATATCTTTGCATGAATAGAATTATGAAAGTCTGTAATTGTTATTCATGAAAAATACAATCTGACAAAGTAGAAGTTTCCTGCCTACAATGGGCTTGCCAAGAGGTGGAGTGAAAGAACATGCTCTGCTTTATTGACAGCCCAGGGGAACATGATTCCCTTCAATGAATATCATTTGGCATATCCCCATCCCACGCCTTCAATAATTTACAGTATTGATTTGAACAAGGTCATCCACTGTGAAGTGGATAGAGGAGTACAGTGCTTTCATTTAATGCTTTAGTGATCTGCAGCTTCTGATTTGGAACACAACAACCAACAACAAAGACACAGGCGTCTGAATTGAGCCTGTAGGGAGCAGTGACACAGGCGTCTGTCAGTGTGAAATAAGGACTACTGATACTTCACATGTGACATCCTGATACCACCATGCAGCATGATGAAATGCATTATGGGACAAATAAACACAACATCAGAAGAAATCACTTAATCTACATTTTTGAAAACTCCAACAAATTATTAATGGTATTGCCCCGTTTCTTTGACATTTCCAATCAATTACAGATTGTATCCAGGTGATTTAATGTGATTTGGAGGTGCAGCGGAGCGTTTTTGGGATGTGCGGCATTAATCAAAGAATTATGCGAAGTGAAACACAGGGGAGGCCTGTTGTCACTGTTACAGCCAAATCAATCAGACTCTGGTGGGCCCCCTGTGAGCACACAGGCCATTTTTATTCTCCTAATATCTCCGTATCTGTGCGAGTGTCTATGTGCACAAGCATCAAAAGGTTCTTCCTTTGCTTTGGTGCTGTTTTTTCTTACTTGTTGTTTTTTTCTCCTTTATTTTAAAAACGTAAAGCCTTAGAATCAAAATGAAAATGAAATGTAAATGAGTCAATTTCCCACGTAAATCCATAGATCCTTCTTCGACATACTTCCTACAGCTTGAATGTATGTACTCCTTTGTTAAATACCTCATCCTTTATCAAGCAGCACAGCAGACTTCCTGTATCATATTGGATGAGTTATAGAGCGAGCTGCTTCCTCCATCCCCCCTGGCACTTCTGAATAAAAGGCTTACAGCATTTTTTAAACTATTATTGGGAATATCAAACGTCCTTTTCCACACCAGTGAATTAAACCCATCGCTCTCATCTTGATGGCTCTCATTCTTCAATTTCCAGAAAGACTGATGCTGCTGCATGCCAGGTGAGAGTTATATTAAACCACCAACTGTGTCTGTTTGTGTGTGTGTGTGTGTGTGTGTGTGTGTGTGTGTGTTTGTGTGTTTGTGTGTGTGTGTGTGTGTGTGTGTGTGTGTGTGTGTGTGTGTGTCTGTGTGTGTGTGTCTGTGTGTGTGTGTGGTTCTGTATGCAGTAGGCAGGGGTTGTTTTAGCCAAAGTATTAAACAGTTATTTCCCAGTTCAGACCTCCGTGTGTTCAAAGTTGCATCAGTGTGTAGCTAGTTAAATGTGAGAGTGCTCATAATTCACATCTGGAGCTTTTCCAAGATTCTTATCTCGCCGCAGAGCAATTAGCACAGACTCTTCCACTGTACAGCTTATCTGATCCCATCGATAATATACCTAACACTTTTAAATAAACACTGAAGGAAAAGGTCATCAAAGTGCAATTTTGTTCAGCTACTGCACATGGTTATCTAATATATTCAGACCTTTAGTTGACTTCCACACAGTATATCATGTGATACAAATCAGTGGAAGCAGAGGCTTTTTTTTTTTGCGCTGTCTGAACCTGCTTCATGGTAAGTCATGTGGAAAGCCTTTTCTTTCTTATAGTCTACTAGCAGAAATCCAACAGCAATCCCCCTGAGATCTGACTCCATTCACACCTCTGAATGACACACACTTCATCCAGACTGGGATGAGAAGTATGAATTATTAAATCCAAGCGTCGTCTATCCTCCGCACTTCATGAAACGCCGCACTTCCTTCATGAGAAAAACCCCCTCCAGTGACAGCCAGACACATTCAGCGCCTCCAAACGATCTTTGAAGAAGCAATAACATTCTGACAAACAGTTAGCTAATAACCCAAAGTGATCCTTTTTTAATTTGACTGAATCGCATGAAGTCCCTCTTATCGACAGTGTCATATGTTCTGTGTGATGCCTCTCCAACAACAAGCTCCCAGCAGGGGAGCCGAGGATTAGGAGAGGATTCTTCTGACATCTCTGGAAACCGTACTACACAGCCAGCTGTCTGTAGTCTGCTGGCAGAGGCTGCAGACCGTTCAGGTCCAGGCCTCTGACTGAGGCACATGCAGGCAACCAGGCCAGCTGTCCAGTAATTAGCCTATTAAAATGGAGATCCAGGTACAAGTAGAGCAGCAATATGAAGATCAACCACGTTTATATCTTAAGCCTTGGGCAATGTCAGAATGGATTTGTAAGGCCGGTCTTTCTTCTGATCAGCTGGAATGTGCAATCACAATGTCCAATCAAATCATACTGCAGCTGTAGTAAAATTACACCTGACTGTATCATAGCCTTATATATCTAATGCAGACTAGGGTCAAATAGAGCCTCTCTAAATATACGCTTTGGTGAATGCATTCAACAAATAAGGTTCTTTTTCTTGTTTTGTTCAGAGGTGCAACATCCTCCCATTATACCACAACATAATGCTCCTCACTTGTACACCAACTGTGTTTCCCACACACAGACAATATCTGGACGAGCTGCCCATGTATATTTGCAGCTGCCTATAAGTGTATTTGCCGACCATTTTTCACGTTTTTTTAAATATATGTATAAGATAGCCATCTGCGATCAATGAGCTAGCAGGTAAACTCCCCTTGCTCTCAGCCTCACGCATGATAACTTGCATCACCTGACATATGCTCAGAGAGCTAGAGAGAGAGAGAGACATCTTCGCGTACGTCCCTTGCGTCAGCGCATTGATTGATGTGCAATGTCTCCTGTGAAATATGAACTTTCTCACACCACAGTTTTAATCATTTTTAGCATTGAGTCGTTTGCTTTCAATGTAATTCTGCACTTACTTCTGGATCGTTGGATACACTACATAATTAACAAGCTTCGTCCACACACAGATCCTCTGTTGTGATAACTGAATATCTAGTTAAATATTTTAAAAACGTGGGTTGTATTACTTTGGCCTCAAAATCAACTGCCCATGAGTAGCATAATATCAGAAAGATCAGACGCATAAAGGCATAAAGAGACGATAGGAAGCAGGGCGGGCTGTCTGAGTCAATTAGGAGAGGTTCAAGTGTGTGTGTGTGTGTTTGTGTGCGTGTGTGTACGTGTGTGCATGAATAATAGAACTAAAAAGTAGTAAGGCAAGCAAATTTAAGTTTTTTGGAAGCAGCCACTTAAATAAGTTGGAGAATGGGGCGCTGGTGGCCTGGTGGTTTGTGGGTGCGGCCCATGTGTGGAGGCTGTGGTCCCCCGGGCGGTTGGCCTGTGTTCAGGTCCGACCTGTGGCTCCTTTCTTCCATTACGTTCCCCGCTCTCTCGCTCTCTCTGTCCGGTTTTTGACTGTCCACTGTCCTATCTCTAAAAAAACAAGGGCATGAAAAGCCCAAAAATAAAACCTTTGAAAAAAATAAAAATGCAATTCATATATAAAATGACCAAATATTGATAGATACCCTAACAAAAAATAAATCGGAGTGTATTTCATTGTTTGTTGTTAATAGCCACATTGCAATTTAAAGAGCTGAATGAAGCAAATATTTGCCATTTTTGCTCAATAAATCAATGCACTTTTTATCAATTATCAAAATTACAAGACAATGTGTAAATGAATGAATTGACTTAGTTTTGTTTTCACCTGGTTCATTTTAAACTGAGAATATTACCACGGGTTGTGCAAAAAAAAGTCTGTTCAACCAGCAGCGTGACACCATTAACTGGAGCAGCAGAGACCATCCCTCTCCTTGAGGAATTGCTGCCCGCCTGCACATCAGTTATAGAAGACACATCAGTCTCTGGTATAACAATGTTGAATCACTCGCTGTATCAACCGCCTGGAACGACAAAATTAAGCTCCTAAATTTCCCTAACAGTGTCTGATGAGTGATGAATCTCTCCAGCTCGCGAGCACTCTCATCCTTCACCGACAATACTATGATTGTCTTTAGATAACTCTGCATCTGACAGACTGATGGACCATACTGTAGGTTTGTATGAAGATGGGGGACAAAACAATTTAAAAAGTTAGACTGTGTCTGTATTTTCTCTGGACTTAAAAAGATATTAACAACATATTAAGGTGGTGAAAGGTTGGTGATTGTGACCTGAATAAATTCACTCGCTTTAAATGCAGCAGTTGTTCTCATTTCTGAGGATGCTAGATCAGGTAGGTCTCATTAATGAAGAGTGCAAAAGAGTGTGAACTGGAAAGTGCAAATGAACAGAACAGATACATTAAGTATTGATTTACACCGAGGTGCATACTAAAAAGCACTTGGGAGATGCTGATTAGACTCAGGAAGGGAACTAACACTTTCATCCAAAAGGATTCAACATTCTAAAAATCCAAGAACATGAGTTTAAGTTGTTTCTAATGAGCATCACACAAAACCATGGTGATAGTAGTAGGATTTTAACATCAAGGATTGTTCAGGTTAATTTTCTCCTGCACTAATCTCCCCCATGCTTCGGTTGGCAGCTGAGTTAGGATCTGAGAGTCGAGCTCTAATGATCTACATTTAACACATGACCTGCGCAGACATGCCAGCTATTCTGTTTGACTTCAGATCATGGGATGAAAAATTTACATTCTAGATCACCTCAATCAATACTCCCATTAAGACAGAATCAATTGACCATTAACAAGCTGTTTCTCAAAAAAAGATGGAACAAAAAACCGTCTCTGACTGGTTACGTAGAGCGAAGAACACGCACGGGAAAACCACAAAGTCAACAACGGGACATCTAAGGCACAGATGTTTTAAAAATGGCATACCTGTTTAGTTTGATTGCTAAAGGTCGGCACATTCATTTTCTCTCTCTCACACACATGTCAATCTTTACATGAATATTTAATGACCCTGAGAGGTCTGAAACAGGCAGACAGTATAGACATCTTGTTATTGCACCTTAAGCTCTGTGAAGTCAAGAACTTAAGTAGCAAGTACAAGACTTTCACACGGGTAAGGTACTGTAGAGAAGCAAAAGACATCTGTATTATATGAATACCTTATAGTATATGGAAGTTTCTAACTGATGATTCTTCTTCCTGCAGAGGAAAAACTGAAGACAGAAAGCAGTTGAGTTTAAGAACACAATTTATTCCTATTTTGACATTCTCAGCCAATTTAAGAGTGGGATAAGCTGGACTTTTTTCCTGCCATGTTCCACAACTAGAAACTAGCTCTTCAACCTCAGTCTGCTCAGGTAGAGACTGTTGGGGGGGGGGGGTTAAATTAGATTTAATTTCTATCTGAAATCAATGCTCAAAGAAGAACTTACTGGTGCAATGATTTGAGTCCAACAGTTCTGTATATGTTTCAGGGTTTTATCAATCTCCAAACAAATCAGATCAAATCTTGGGAGGATATATGCCTCTGGGGGAGAAGGTCAATTTTGGGACCTACAATGTATCCAGTGGTAACAGGAATCGTGCCAATACTTCCTTGTCCATGCATTGCCATTGTTTACAGTCCGTCTTACGTACGATTCAATACGCTTCATTTTCTCTCCACATGAACTGCTTTCCTGTAGACTAAGCCTGCTAAAACCAGAGAATACTAGGACTCCCACCACAAAACAGAAAACTTCCAACACCTCTAATGTGTACATTGGGAGTGCAATTTAAAGGTTTCATTGATAAATTGAGAGTAAGTAAGTAACATTTAACATGTTTTATATGTATTTTTGATTGGTTTTAGGAATGGTATTGCAGTTTTTTCTAAAATAGAAAGAAATCAATAGGAACCTTTTTGACAACATTGTTTTTTACAGATGAAACAGATCGTTCACCATCATAACAGTAGTGTCATAACTGAATCTTGTTACACAGACTCTCTAAACACAATATAAATAGGTACAAGAAGACTCAAACCATATCTAATCTCCATATAGAAGACAAGTAATCCAAAATGAACAGAGGGATGGCTTTATCCACAGACTCAGACTTCCACTGTCTGTGTGTGAAGATAAACAAGGTAGAAGGGAGATTAAAATGTCCAAAACATTTGGTGTGTTTAATTGAAACCTCCCCTGGGACAGTGCAGAGGGGACGAGAGGGCGGAAAATGCGTCTGGGGAACTACCACTGGGCTCCTTGTAGGTGAATCCATTCCCCCCGTCGCCTCTCAAAAGGAGATGATGAATAGTGTGACATCAGAATCCCACAGGGAGGAGGAGAGTGCCACTGTGTTCTGAAACAACCAAGGCACTATGTGGCCTTCAAGTTAAGATGGAGCATTTGGGGTGGGGTCCAGATGTAATCAATAATTAATCAAAACATTAAACATTTTTCCTTCGCTGTCATGGTTGTGTCACAGATCTTTAAAAGATGGAATTCCTTTAACCATGAAGTTCAATCGTCTAGTTGGCCAATTGGTGAGCCACAGCTCTACTGAGCGTCCCTGTTTATTTAACAGCTACAGCAGAGAGCTACATCTATTTTAAATGATGAGTTCTGCCTTTTGCACAGAGATATTCAGCTTCTTTCCTTCAGATGGAGGTTTTTAGTCCAGAGGTGCAGAACAAAGCGGTACACAAATAGCCTTGTTCCTGACGCTATCTGCTGCTAGCTGAAGACACGTTTTTTTAAGTTTTGGTACCTTAAATACAATTGATCCTTAAAATAAAAAAGATTTGTTTACATTAATGTTTCTTTGGTTAGGAACACTTTTTAAGAAAGCTGAAACATGAACTGGGGTTGGGGCTCTATCCAGTTGCATTATTGGGATTGTAGGATCAAGTGTTTATTGAGTTTGTGCAGTTATAAGAAATCAAAGTAAAGACAACTTGAGCCTTGTTTTTTAGTTTAACAACTTTCTAGTAAAATAGAATATTCAGATCATCTGAAGGTATTTTTTCAAAGACCAATAGAGTGTATACAAGCAAGTGTCTTGATGAATCTGTCGCATGGGACCACAATGGTACCAGCTCCAAATGTAATACAAACTAATAAGCTCCAATAATTTAAAGTTTGTGAGGATTTAAAAAGTAGTTTTTGAATGACAAAAACGACTTTTTAGGCAATCATTTCAGCAGTTTTAAAATTAAATTGCACTTTACTGTAAAGTGTTTCTGACTATTTGACTGACTGGAAGTGTAACATAGAATGTGGATTGGGTTTTAGAAGGAAAGGAAAAATGGTACGGTGTTCATCCTTTCTCAAGAACCACAATAGTATTGGCTCTTTTGTGCTGCCCATCCCTCCTATCAATAAGCACTGAACCATGTGGCTGACACTGCTGACTGATGGCTTTTGTCAAATCAATGAGATGTGAAGAAGGGCTGTGATAATGTTGTTAGTAGCATCGTTTTCTTTTGTTCTTGGTTGAGCTGGTGATTGATGGAAGGGATGACCATTTTTTTGTGTCCAAGGTCAAGAAGAAGTGAGTGTATTAGATATAAACTTACTGTGCAGTAGGTGTCCTTGAAAGTGCAGCAGGAAAAGAGTAAAACGAAAATCACTGACACATCAGTTTCAAAAACAATCTTTGAAACCAGTGGGTTTAATGAGGATCTTCTTTTCTTAGTAGATATCTCAGGCATTAAGGGATAGATCTTCCTTTAAGCCAGTGTGCAAGGATGTGACGAATCAAACAGATGTTGTCAGGTAGTTATTCCTGGGAGATTACCATTTTCACTGACATATCAGTGCTGTTTTGGCCCTATGAAAAGCCAGGAGAGGCATTCAGAAAAGACTAAAAACAAAGGCATAAATGTTTGTTTTAGACCTCATGTTCATTTAAAGCTGAGAAAATGGCACTTAGCTTTGATCAGAGTAGTTGCATCGTCCATCAGGGAGAGAGTGACAAAGACTCGCAGCATTGAATTGATGAAAAGAAGCCTCTTAACACTTTAGTTAATTCCCTTTCATGGCAAGCTTACATAGTTGTTTTAATTCCAGGTTCAGGCATCAGGAGCAGACAGCTCAATGGTTTTATTTACCCTTATATAAATACCCTTACTGGTTATTCTGCCTTTATGTCATAACTTTGTAAGAGGACATTTGGGAATACTTTTAAAGAGCGGCTTCAAATGAGTGAAGATGAATGTTTTAACATTAATGAAATATTATTGTTACTTTCCACGTGGCTCTGGATGGTGTGATTACATGGGTGCTAAACTCCTTACTTACCACTAAACTCACTGGTGAATTCTCTCGTTTGGATTTTTTAATTAGCTAAACTGAGAATATAAATTAGATGAGGAAATACTTTTTTTTCTTTTTGTTAAACAGATTAGAGATGCTTACTCGATTCTCAATTAGCTGCTTAATTTAAGCTGTGTGTGCTTGTTTGTGTGAAGCCCAGTTTGTTCCAAAGCTAATACCCACTATGCTAATTTGGTTGAGTACAGCGGAGAAGGGTAATGCAACAAGAGACAGAAAACAAATGAACGTGTCTGGGATTAGTTCCTTTGATCAACACAAGCACAGCATGGCGGGCTTTTTCCCTAAGAAAGTTTGACGAATTGTTGCTGTAGCATCAGGAAATGAGGGACTTCTTTTCCACGGGGGAATCTTTTGTAAAGCAGTTATGAAAACATGTTTTCTAGTCAGGTGTAATGAGTGAAATGTGGTTAGCACACTATCATTTAAACATGGTTATCTCAAAATTCCCCTATAAAAGATAATTTGTTTATATTTCAGAAATATTTGTTGGCAGGGTGCGTCTACAATTTAAAGTCCTCAGCAACATGTGGCCCTTAAGAAAATCTGGCAATGTATCTATTTCTCTTTTTTTTAATAATGTGTATTTACTTTAAATATAGACAGATTCTGTTGTGCCCAACGGGGAATTTTTTTCTCTACAGTGTGCAATGTGCATGCCTCCAAACAATCGACCAATAACAAAGTACAACATAGACATTTGTTCAAAATACATAGAAGACTATAATGATGTGTAGGCTGTGGAGTATTGTTTCTATTATCCTCTCATTGAGACACAGTACATTGTAATGGGTCATTAAAAACTGCAGGGTGGAAAATGGCATGTTCACTTCTGCTCTTAACCATCTGGTGGCACTCTTCCAGCTCTCAGAGACCCAGGAGTGCGCTTCATGTACAGTCTCATTATGGGACCAAAAAAGCTGCTGCGCCCACTGAACAAAGGCTTTTGTGATGGAGATCACACTCACTTTATCCGTACAGTAACACTGTGGTGATCAGATAAAGCATTTATGTACAGTGCAGCTTATTTTCCTTTGTTCTGTTATGGTGAAACACCTTTCATTGATTTAAACACAACCCATTGAGAAAGGCTTGATCTGTGACAGCCATAATGTGATTAATGAGATGCATCACTGAATGATTATATCGGTGATGAAGACCAACTCTGTAAATGATTTCCACATTACAATTCATTAGGCTGATTTAGTAAGTGGTTTCATTATTGACAGATGGACAAAGATGTCACAATCGTTCTGAATTTCACTCGGATGTTTTCTTTTTCGAGGGATAATAAGTAGATGTTCCGTGCAGTTTTGCTTTTCTGTGTCTCTTTATTCAAACGTATTGACGGGACACATTAAACGTTTCACTTATTACCACTAAAGGTGTCTAAATGTATTATTTTTTTATTTAACTTTAAACAAAACTGAGTAAAATGTTTAAAAAGAATTCTGTCACTAGACAACAAAGTCTCCAAATCGATGATGCAATATTTTGGTCCTGGAGTTAATGTGGTCCTTATGGCAGCCGTCCTTTGTGTGACATGATGATTTCGCACCATGAGCTAATGTCCACAAAATCAGAACGGCTCCTTGTGAAAAGAATTATGCTGAGCGCCTCTCCTGCCCAAGTGGCAGCAACCACCCACCCCCCACGCCCACTGTTTTGACTGTCAGCAGCCCCGCCTCCCCTCCTCGGCCCTAATGAGCCATCTCCTGGGGCAGGGCTTTACCCCTGCTAGGGGTAAAGAGGCCATCATGTTGCTCTTCTAAAGACGACACATAGCCATGACTTCCCCCTAATTGTGCTCCTGTGTTGGCTCATTTGTTTTCCTCTTTAAAAATGCACCCCCATATTTTCCCCTCCCCACTAATACAACGGCTGTAAGCAATTTGGGGGGGGAAGCATATCGTTTGTGCTGGCTGGGGAGGGCTTTGAGGCCTCTCTCTCTCTCTCTCTGATGTATGGGAACCGCCCCACACACACACACAACACACACACGCACACACACGCACAGATAGACCCGCAAAGTACAATGAAAATATGAAACACATAAACATTCTTAATTATGCAGACAAATATACACAAGTACACACCCACAAACACACACCCACACACACACACCCACACACACAGTAGTGAAACCCATTGGGACTGTTTGCGTGTGTGGCAAATTTCAAAGTAGTAAACATCAAAACCAGACTGACTGCGACCTGTAGGAGAGGAGACCTTTAGCTGGCACATTAAATATTGATGTGGTAAACTTATGCAGATTGTTTATTGACTGGTTTCAGAGAAGGAAGGGGGGGGGGGGGAATCCTGCTTGTCTGGCTAACTCCCCTTTTTCCTTTAATTGGTTGATTTCTGAATAGTGTTTCAATGCATTTTCTATTCCTGACAGTCGGTTAAAATTCCGGAAACAAACAAACAATTGAGAAAATAATTTAAAATACTTACTGCCTTGCTTAAGTGCTCCTCTAGAGTAAGTCTTCATTTTGCACGGGATGATTCCATCAACACAGACACAATTAGTCTGTAATACCTCAATCACACACAATTAAGGCTGATTCTGTGTAAACACCGCCCTCCCCTCATTCACTTGACTTGGCTGTGACATTTGCCAGGTGGTGTTTGCATTCACTCAGTATAGACTATTATTAGTCTCATGCTCTACAAGCATCCTGTTGATCTGAATGAAGGCAATAAGGACATACAAATCCTTCGACTCAGACACTAGACCTTCATTAAGGTAAAGGTAGTTTTCTGAAAGGCTTATTTTCTAATTATTTATTTTCAAACTATGGAGTGAAACATGCCCTAATATTGGACTTGGTACATTTTAAGGAAACATATTGAGGTACAGTATAGTTAAAAATGAGCAACACATTCAGTAGACAGTTGTGGTAAAGGCAAGCTGCACATTTACAACCAAAAATGAGCAAATAGAAGTTTCTGACATAAAAATAAACCCTTTAAAGACTGTTCTGCACAGGCTTCAAATGCTGCTTTCCTTACTACATTGACTTCATCTATTGTATATAAAAAAACACAATGATGACAAATCTAAAATAGATTCTTGTCACTAAGGAAACCTTTCTTAGATGTTTTTATGGATCATTATGTCTCAATCTACCTGCTTAGAAAAAAGGGTTTGACAGCATCATTAACTTCATCCAGTAAGGGCATTAACTGATTTTGGCCAGAGACTTTTCTTCTGATTGTCAGAGCTCTATATCTTCTAATGAAGAGGTAATTAATTACCAATTTGTAAATATTAGATTACCCGACAGTTTGAAAGCCATAGAAAAAATGATGTGCAGAGGGAGATGAAGATTACTCTGAGATAAAGAAAAGACACTGTGAAGGTCAAATCGCATTTGGCAAAAAAAGATGCTGATTGTGTCGTTTCTAAGTGATCTACGTAAGCAGCTAAATAAAAGATGGACGTGTTTAGATGCATGGAGATCCTTAAGTGTGAAAAAAATGTATCTCATATTCAGTTGTTTCATTTTCTTTCCAAGCAGGAAGATATAAATACAAATTAAAAAGGAGCAGACTGCGTCATTGTGCATGTTTGATGGGGAATTACTTTCTTCAAGTTCATTATCTTGCTCACAAAAGCTGTTAAATTTAAAATAAATTGCATTTTAATCACACGATTGTAAGGCGGCAGAAGTCACATATCAATGTCAGCTTCATATAAAAGACACATCCTACTGTCACACTGCACTGAGATGTAAATTAATCTGACAGTGTTTAATTAAGTGAGCGAAGAGATACTGTTTTACAGTCAGACTCTTAGCTTCTGTGAGCAGCGATGTGGAGGAGGGATGAGAGTGTGGAACGTAAAAGAACGGGCAGACCACATAACATGACTCATACTGTACAGCTTTAAATGTAAAGAGAGGAACGAAGAGATGCATTTCTGTCACAATTTTCTTCAAACTCTTCTCTCTTATAGTCTCATTTTCATGTTAATGTCACTTTCAATGACGCAATGTGCAGTCTCTGTGAACCTCACACCTACCATTAGGGCATTAGGGAAGTGATATGACAGATCAAATCGAATTTGCAATAAAGATTTACACAATGCAGCCCCACTGTGTGAGACCCTGATGGGTGAAATCTGAGAAAAATCACCAAACACACTCAGGTGAGTCACCTAGATTAGATACAGTTCAGACACTGGCTGATATGTTTTCTGACGCCTGCCGCTGCCTGGTTTGGTGTCGCCTGGCCAGCGTTACACAGTGTTATGGCTTGTCCTGACCTTCTGTTCATTCAGACAGCACAGCATGGATGCATGGCTGGGAAAGTGTCCAAGCCATGCAGCGCCATGTGGTTAATCCCGATGAAACTACAGTTGCAAATATCTACTAGGTTGCAGCAGTGGAGGAGCATGACAATGACAGAGTCTGGGTACCAAATTCACTATGACATTCCTGTGTTATCCCAGAGAGCGGATACCGTAGATAAATACAGAGAGATAAAGAGGGAGACAGTGATACAGTGTTTTTGCCTTAGGTGAGACACCTGTTACTGTCTCAACATGACAGAGAAAAGAGAGATCAGAGAAGAAGCTCAGGAGAATGGGCTTTGAGTGTGCATAGCTGAGTTTCTACCTCTGACACAATTGTTCATAGCTGCTTTTGTCAGGTTTCTGTTATTTCAAATCCGCACAAAAAAAACAGCCATGCAGATGTAGTGAGCATGCTTGTATGATCACACGTTTGCTCCTCCAGCAAAGTACACCTACACACACAGCAGCACATAAGCTTGGGCAAAGGTCCCTTTCACATCTCCTCTTGAGTATATCGATAGCTAAAAAAAAAACTGTGGACAGAAAAATCTAAGATTTTCTTTCAATTCCTTTCATTGATACAAGTGTTTCTATGGATGCCAGCTACTGTAAATAAAAGAAAAACACACCCAACATCTTGAGAGTGGGTAAATCAATGCCGGCAGCCATGCTGGAGTAAGCAGACATTAAATAGCATCTGTGTTACTTCAACTCTATGTTTAACTTAGACAATCCCTAAGACAAAACACACTGATGTCCTCCACAAACTACTGTACGCACAGAGTAAATCTAATTAGTGCCTGTTTTCAAGGGTTTTCAGTGCGTGACTGGATGTTGTGATGGGCATATGTGTCCATACCTACAGGGGATGTGCGCAAAGAGAAACACTGGAGGAGCGAGTCAGAGAGCAAACGTTGGTGCGTGAGTGATTGTGTGTGGAGGGGATTAGTCTGACAGCCTGATTGGCATGCAGGTGGAGTACTGCCTGCTCTGAATGCAGCAATATTTTGCAGCAACCCTCTGACAAGCAGGTGCCACTCAATCACGCTAACCCAATTCATACTGTTTCCTTAAAGCACAGATGGTGCAGGACTGAATAATGATTCCACAGCCTAAATTATTTCAAAATCCACTAAAGTATTTAGAGCAATAAACAGTATTTCATTGAAAATTAGCAACCTGCACTAGCTGCAGCTCGTAATGACAAGGAAGAAAAGGAAGTAAATGAGTTCATATGAATTATTTTTGTGAGTCTCATCCTCAATCCATGCTAACATGTCAGCTAACAATGCTTTACACAGTGCACCAGCAGCTGATCTCTAGTCTGCTGTTGCATTGTGTCTTCAGGGGAGGTTTTTTCCAGAGGTAACTTCCATTCTCGCCCTGCACGCACACTCAATACGGTGACACCAAATGTGTCAGGTCCTGCTATCAAGCACCAGATAATTGTGTGGCCTCATGGAGAGCCAGCACATGGAGTTTAAACTTGCCTCCGGCCATGAGCACCCTGCAGCACTGTTAAAACCAAAATGTCAGAAAAAGCAGAGAAAGGGAGTGCAGACACTGAGTTTGCTGCCTTGAGGGAATGATATAACCTTGCTTAACGTGTCCCTGGTGGGCAAGAATTTGAGGGATTTTTACAGGTAGTGCAAGTGTTTTATAATGTAGAATGCAGCAGGAAATCACTTCTGCTTTGTCAATCAAGGATGGATTGTTTAATGGTGTAGAAGTCTGTGAGGGGTTTCAGTAATGGGATAACAAACAAAAAAGACAATTTTACAGTGACTAGTATTGCTACAATCAAACAGGTAATGGTCCTCTCACCAAAAAAATGTGGTGCTCCATGTCGGGCACAATCTCATAACCCAGTGGCTATCACCTGACAACAATGTATCCAGCGGGAGCAAAGGTTAACTTTTCTGGGCTTTAGGCAAAAGGTGATTCAAGGACAGGACTTTCTTCTCTGTGCATTGTTGATCTGATGATCTGATGTGTCTGATGCATTATTATTCTTAGATCATAAAGGACAGTGGTAAAGATTTCAAACAGGGTCTGCAGCTTATCCAAAAGTAGTTGTTTTAAGGGTTCTTTAAACAGTGAAGTATTATCAATGCTGGCTTTGATTAAAGCACAAGAAATGTGTTTCTCAAAACTAAACCGTGTTAGTATGGATGTTGGCTTATTCAAACTGTGCTCTCTTCTTAGATTGTTAACTGACACCTCTTCAGTCGATCTGACAGAATCTAACACCTTAAGGTGTCCTTTAATCCAGTTTATCGTTATCACCCTCCACCTCTCTCTTGTCCTCTCCTTTACTTGTTTCCTTTCTCATCGGCACCCAGACCAAAGTGACACCTGACCCTGCTGGTCCTCGAGGTTAACACAAAGCCCGATGACTTCAAAAACTGACAGAACAATTTCTACCCATAAAGCACAGAGAAAGGGCCACAAGTAATTGAAAAAAAAAAAAAAGAACTGGATTAGAAAAGAAATCAGACACAGCAGTCCTTTACAATGAGACCGGAAGCTTCTATCAACACCTTTTGCAACCTGCTGTAATCCTCAACACCAAAAAATAAAGTGAACTAAGTCGCAATGGGAGCTGTGATTAAAGCAATCTTTCTGCTCGGCTGGTGGGTATACTTAAAATAACCAGAACATATCTGTTCTGTTATAAATCTATCTTAAAGTATAAAGTGGGAAATGATTTGGGTGGAAATGTTTAATCCTTTTCTTCAATACACGTTATCTTCCAATAATCTTTGAAGGGTTCCCAGGATGTGTTGAACCTTATTTTGGCTTGAAATGCACTTCCCCTATAAATGACAACTTGATCATTAAATCTATATTTTTCATCTGTATCTTTGTCTTAAAGTGGTGTATGTCAATTAGGACTGGGTAGATATGGCTTTGTGCTGATTCGATTTTATCACGACTCTTGGGTGCGGATTCAAATTCTGAAGTATTGCGATCTGATAGCGCAGATTATTGCGATTTACTTTTCTTTTAAGCAAAAATGGTGTGGAATTATACAATAGGTAAGAGAGAAGAATATCAGGAGTAATATTCCAAAGAAATGTCCATCACACATCAGATTTTTTATCTTCTGTTGTTTGGGGGGGGGTTTTTTACACACAAAGACTCTGCTGCAACATCCAGACCAAACGTTTCTTCAAATTCACTTTCTGCGTAATCATAAGCTGACAAGCATCTGTTTCCTGTGTTACCTGGGCAACGAGTCCCACCCCTTATAGTAAAGGATTGGCTGCCTGGAGTAGCAACATTAGCAAGTCGCTGAACAGCACAGGCTATGTTCCAATAGTAGCGCCCAGAGCAGCTGAACAAAAACTAAACAAACACTCTGAAGCGGTAAGTTCAACATAGCATGTGATCTTACCACGGCTACCACTAGCGGGGCTAGGGCTAGCAGGGCTAACGCTAATGGGCTAACATTCTCCAATGATCCCCTCACCGGCTCCGTTACAAACAGATTTACCTACCTGAATCAAATACCCGTTGATCGAATTACCTGGATCTTCTGTGGCAGATGTTTTAAAGTATTTCCATAAAAACTGAATGTTCATCATGTGAGCTCATAAGCTAACTAACTAACTTCAGACAGCTGTAGGAAACTGAACAAAGACATGACAACGGAAAGCTAATTTCCCCATTTATAAAACTTTCTTCATTTATTATCCGGGTCATTCAGAGTCCGATGGAGTTATAGCTTTGTTGATAACATGAAAGACTTGGGGCTATTGAGAAAACAAGACACGCATTGTACCCTTCTTTTAACTTTCGGCTGCTCTCGGCTCACAGCGATATATGACGTCACGATTATTCCCAAAGGAAAGAATCGTTTTTTTGAATCGTCCAATAAAAAATTGCAATACTTTAGTGAATTGTTTTTTTTCTTCCAGCTGTAATGTTAATGCACTTAAGTGACACACACTGGCATTGATTATCTGGTCAAAAGTATCAAAATAATAGAATACTTTGTCAGCAATTTAAGCCATTGTTATTTTCTGAGGATCTTTTTTTTGTTATTGCTAACACATTTGAAATAATATCTCTCTTGATGGGAAAGGATTCAGTGTCTTGTCATAGAGTAAGTGCTTTAGTTTATAGACCTGCCAGTAGTTTGGATCCTGAGGGGCTCGCAGTAACATGCTGACACCATTTTATCCATTTAGTTGAAAATGAGAGGAGAGTGCCTCCTCAGTTTTATGATCTTATCCCACTTGGCGAGATTTCTGTCGCTCTTGTTATGTCTAACGCCCGGGGCATGGAAAATAGAATATATGCTCTTGTTGCTCTCCCTCTCTGTCTGTGAATGTGTTACAAACTCCTACACACTAAAATATTTGTCTGCGCACTAAAATATTTGTGTGTGGGTGTTTGCAACCCCTGAGTGCTTGCCCTTTGCATAAAAAAAACAGCAGAGCTTGTTTACCTGTCATCTCAGAGCCTCTCAGCTACATTGTTTACCTCTTCCTGGAGTCTCTCCCCGCTGGACTGAACAGTGTGATGTGTGCAGTGTGAGTCAGCAGATCAGAAGAGAAGGCAGACTTCCGGTTGAGTGCAGGCTGTGTTTAGAGACAGTGCCAAACTTTGGCCTGCTGATGAGTGACCTGTAAAGAGGAGATGGCAGTCAGAGTCAGATAACACCTACAGCAGCAAATTACAGAATGTCAGACAATACAGACTGAGGCCTTTTCACCTCCATGAACCTCTACCACTCCAGTTTTGTCAAAAGCAAAATATGTTGGGGGACACAGTGGCCTAGTGGTTAGTCTGGTGCCACATGTACAGAGGCTGTTATCCTGTAGGCGGACCACCCAGGTTTGAGTTAAACCTGTTGCTCCTTTACCGCCAAACAGTGTCCTATCTAAATAAAGGCATAAAAACTCAAAAGCCCCAACACCAGGCACTGGTTGTTGTTGACGGTCTGACTTACATCTAAACCTGTGACATTGGAGTTGGTGTGGAGAGTTGCATTTAGGCCAATGAGTCCTGCCTCTTTTGGTGTCCACACATACTTATCCCTGTTGTTAGAGTTTTTAGAAGCCATGAAATGGCATAAAGACTAACCAATCATGACAAAGATTGACAACCAAAGACATGACTTCTTCTATGGAATTCACTTTAAAGAATATTGTGTTAACAAGGTGAAACCACTACCGTATCCCAATATTTCAACCCAGCTATTATGTAGCTTTTTAATTCATTAGAGGAACTTGGTTGAAAAAAAGAAGCCATTAAAGGTGTATAGAAAGGTATACATAGCATATATAGCTATGGAGTTTCAAGGTGGGAGAGGGAAGTAGAGCTACAAAAAATGCAGTGAGACAAAGAAAGGAGCAACACCAAACAACTGTCTGTGATTACACATCGTAACACACCATGCTGAAGTCTGTGGGTGTCCTGCCTGAGTGTAAATCAATGCCTGCGCTCCCTTGGGCTCTCTCAAAATAGTGACAGCTCCAGACCTTGTCTCACCTACTGTACTCACGACACATCCCCCCCTTATACTCACAAATAGCAAAAAATAAAAACACTGTGCATAATAAAAACAGAGAGAGGTTGACAGTTAGTGTAATCTTATGCTTGTGCTGGCAGTTTATCAAAACTTGTTGCATATCATTATTACATTAGAGGAGAGAAGGGTGATTTAGGTTAAGATATTAAATTATCGTCAGAGATTCACACTTACAGTAATAATAAAAAGACTAGCCAAGAGATCAAATAAAGGTATTCAATGTGGGTGTGTTGGCACGAGATCTTGTCACACCTCTAATATTCAGTTCTCCTTCATTGGAATCATTTCATTCATGGTTATTTTGATTAAAAAAAAGATTTGACATCAGTTTTACTGGAGTAAGAAACGAGTAAAACATCTCAGAAACATTAATATCTGATGGTATTATTACTAAATCTCTACATTTCTGGTTAAGTTTCATCCTCTGGTGGATAGTAACATTGGACAACTGCTGGAGAACACACGTTAGAAACACATTACGATATAAAAGGAACAAAAGGGCAAAGATTATTTACTTTTACAAGGAGACAGATGTACTGATTCACTATGTAACCCACGAGACAACAGGCTCCGAATCCTACTTTGCCCCAATAACTTACTGCTGCGAGTGACAGTTCTGCTTTGTAACAGAAATGTATGAGCCTGTTTATCCTCCATCTGTGGCGGCATCTGTTTGATATTGTGTTCCCTCTTTGTATGCCAGCATTTGGAAACAACACATTTCAAATGTTATTTTTATCTGAACACACAATGAGCATTAGGGAGGCAGCCTATTTGTGTATGTGTTTGCTTGATATTAACACATTTTAGATGACATAATGTAATTATATTTATTAAACTGCGAGACAGGAGGTCTGTCAAAGTTTGAACTCAAAGAATAAATGGCTGCCCTCTTACTCCCATTAATATGTTCTTTCCTCAAAAGAAAAGGAAGTTGTTCATTCGTCAGTGTCCTGCAGAAGTGCATATGAAAATCACTTGTGCTAAAAGCCAGGCTAAGAGTGAACCTGATGTCTTCGACGTTCCATCTTCCACAAGGTCGGGATCCTGTCAAGTTCAATGACCCCGACCAAGAGTCAAGCGTATGGTCGCAGGACACTGTGTGTTTTTGATGAATCTCCATCTGTGAACTGGACATCAAGGTCATGGACAAGATGCTTTAGATTTAATTTGATAGCAGCAGTGTGCTTGACTATGTGCAGCTTTCCAACGACCACTTGCCTTGGATTGCAGTTTGGTGGGCCGTGCAGCAATAAATTTCAATCCAAGACATAAAACTGTCCAATCAAGACCACACGACTACAGCGTGGGATGTCTTTTCTCTCGTCTTGCTATGATTCCATCTTAATTACATTTTGAATGTGAATCTTATGAAAAGCAAAAATGTTTAAATTATGGTTCACACATTTTTCTCTGTAAAACTGCAACACCATACATCAACTACTATTCCAACACGGTGTACCCATACATAAAAATAGTAAAGTATCATTTTCTCAGACATGCTGGCAGCCCCTTGCATGCATTTTGCCTTTAAGCATGGTCCAGATTGGAGAGTAATGGAGCCTATGAAATCAAAAGGGATGCCAGCCATGCTAAAAGAATAAGAAGTGAGATTCACCACACACCATTTCACACATACAGGACTCAGAGCAGCCACAGAATGAATGTCAGAGGTGTGTGCTGTTCAAGAAAAACCTATGCATTTATACGGGTTTCACCTTGAATACAGCAGGGGGATGGTGTAATGTGCCAACCATGAAATGAACTATTTCTGAGACATGTCAGCTTAAAGAAACCAGTGCAGCTCCAGACACCTGTAAGGGTTACAAATACCAGTTTGTTGCTTATTGTAAACAAACATCATGGCTACAGTTAAGAAGATACTAATGAAAAGTGGCTACAGCAAGTCAGGTACTACTAAACTACATATCTACTTTTTATTCTGCACATTGACAATCCATCCTTATTGGGAACTTCCAACATTTAGGGGGTTTTTGCTGTTGAAACCAAGAAACAAATCAATGTACATCCTCTTGAACATGCTAACTAGCTTAATATCATATAGGTTGGAAACTAACAGCCACATGTTAACAGCTACAAACACACAAAAAAACATTCAGCTTTTTAGCAACTGAGCCATAGGTCTGCTTTTTTTCCAATCCTTGCGCTTAACTAAACTAAGCCAAGATAAGCTAACCTAATAAATGTTGCTTCTTAACTATGGTTAAGACGTAATCATTATTTTAAACGGACTCCAGACCAGAATGTGAAAAATATATTTTTTTAAATGTTTGACCATTAGTTTAAAAAGCAAAACAAATTTATTTTCATTTTCCTGCAAGAACAGAGACAAGTCTTTTACCTATCATTACCCCTCCCTTTACTTTTTGGAGAGAGTTCATGCAGACTTGCTGGTCAAATGTATTGTGACATGTTGGAAATGAGAGTGTAAGTAAAAGATTAGAGTTTTTTTAAATCTCTGCTGTGGGTCAAACAAAGGCCACGGCACCAAGTCATTGCAAACTCAATAATAAAAGCTCTGATTTAAATAGTCAAAGCGCCAATTAACAAGAACGTTTGCCATTAAACAGAGGAAGAGACAAGAGTGAAAGGCTAAGCCATATCAGGGAGGCGGAGCTGCTCGGCTTTCCTCTCAAGTGTTTTCATCTAGTCGTGATGCGTGTTGGTGTTGTAGCAGTCGATGTCATTACACTGCAGACATAGTAAAGAGATGTGAGGAGGTCAGTTTTACTATGCAAAGCTGTAAACCTATTTTATGGTGACTTTCACGAGGCTCTTGCTAGCCTGTCACTCTTTATCTGCTTAGCAGCCGACAGACCACAGCTCCACCACGACCTCTGATCTCGCTCCCATTTGCTGTTAGCAACCTCTTTGAATTTTAAGTCCAGCGGCTGATCCAGGATGTTAAAGCTTGGCCTTTGAAGTTGGGCGTGATTAACACATAATAACTCTTTTAAATGATCTTGCTTTAAGAAATAAAAAAGCTGAACATTAGTCATTTTGGCGCAGAATAAACTAGCTTTGTGACACAGTATTCTGGTCTTTTTTTATGAGGCTAAAGATCTTTTACAGACCCTGCTGCTATAGTGTTATTGCTTACAAAAGTGACTAATGAGCCTGAGGTGAGAAGTGAAACTTGTCATTAGAGTGAAGAGTCTAAAAAGGGGAAAGCTGAGAGGGTCAAGACTTGTGTGAAAGGAAACAGAGACGTTGATTGAAACTGCAGAGTAAAACTTGAGGCAGGGGCTTGTGATTAACTGAAAGGCCAATCATTATGGGCCCCCCCTATCGTTTAACACCTTGATTGCCTGTCTGCCATGTCCCTGTCAGACTGACTGCTTCATCAAAGCTCTTTGTCTGGTAAGAGCACCCCATTTGGTCACAGAGTCTTTCCCAGGAGACCACAGGAGACAGGCAAAAATTTGTCAAGAAAAATGTCCTCAAATATATTACTTCTGTGAGACATTTCAGGCTTCTTTCCATTATATTAGTGAGTAAAGTCCCAACTCCACATGGATCCTTCATTGCTCCTCAGACTATATGCAACCCTATATTCAAAAAAGTTGGAGCGTTGCGTAAAATGGAAATAAAAGAAGAATAACATGATTTGCAAAACACTGAAACCCCGGAATTGATTGGAGAAAGCGCAAAGACGACATATCAAATGTTGAAACTAAGAAATGTCATTGTTATTGGAAAATGAATTAACCATTTTGAATTTGATGCCAGCAACATGATTTAAAAAAAGTTGGGACATGGGGGCATATTTACTACTCTGTTGCATCACTTTTTCCTTTAACAACACTCTTTAAGCAATTTGGCAACGAAGGAGACCAATTTCTGTCAATTTGAAAGTTTAATGTATTATGGGAGTTCAACAGTTCAAAGTATCCTTTGTCTTATTGATGCGTCATTATGCTAAAAAGAAAATGAATCGGGTGACCAATCTGGACTGCGGGAAGGCCAGTTTATCACCCAGACCCTGTTACAACAGAATCCAGATTAATGCTGAACCCATTTATGGTACCTTAACAAATGTGCAGGTTACCCACGCTATGAGCACTATTGCACGCCCATACTGTCACAGATGCTAGGGAGCAGCTAATATGGCAATAAGCAATTTCAAAAGTTTATATTTCTATAATGTTTTGTTATTGTTAAAGTCTACCAATTTTTTCCCTGACCATTCTCCACTGGCCATTAAAGGGCAGAAGAGAAACGTTTCTTCACCAGCACCAGAGTCCTGAATAGAACAGGGGGTGAAATATTCCTATAAAATGGAGATTAAATGCCCATTTTTAAATTGAGCAAGGGAGCAAATTATGTCCCAATTGCTTCTCTTTTTAGAGCTTTCAATAAAATGCCTCACAAATCGGTAGGGGGTTATAGGGTGCCACATCTCACTGACAGAATAATTGTGGAAAGAGTTATTTCACTGGTATAAAAAAGGATTGTGAATGATGGAGGTGGACTCTCAGTGTGATGTAGTAGGTATATATTTTATACTGCATTCTCTCAAAATAATAGAGTTGTTAACAGCTTGTTTGACAATTTAAAAAGAATAAGGCGAGAATTTATTGTACACTTTTGGCCTACATCTTCATTCTCTTTATCATCTGTATCCCTGAAGCTCAGACACCCCATTCTAGTCTCCACCCGGGAGGTCTGGCCCTCCCAGTGACCCCAGTGTACCCCTTCAGACTAAACAATGATGCTGGGTCAACTCCTCGTGGCCTAAGACAGATGGCTGGCTCCTCTCTGTGGTCACCACCATGGCCAAGGTCACCTCCCCTGCTGCCTTTGCACCTGCACCCCAACACTCCCATCATCATCATCTTTATTCCTGCTACACCTATAGCACACGCCACTGCGCAAATCCCCTACTCACCCCCTCCCATGTTAACAGAGAAAATGAAGCATTTAGATTCTGCTGGTGTGCGCTGCAGCATGCTGAGGACTACATACCACCTGCAAACAAAAACCCATAGTACAGCAGTGCAAAAAAATGTGGTTAAAGATAAATTCACCACAAGACATTTTTCAGTAATGGAAACCTGATTCTAGTTTGGAGTAGGACGACAAACGATAAAGACTGAAATAATGTCAAATTAAGACAAATGCCTCCCTTGCATTAACACAGAATCAATTGGCACCTGTGTCATGCTAGAAAATGCTCCATGGCAGACCATATATGGGGGAGAAGTATTGACTTCAAGAGGCTGTGATCCATGAGAGAGGCAACTGTCACCATAGCCTGACTCCCTCCCTCACCCATTCAATACAGCAAACCATCAGATCAATGTCCACAGACACAGTCCTCCCCCTGCAAAACTAATTATGTGAGCATTTTATACTGCCAAGTCCCATCCACGCTTTGTTTATGCAGGCTGCAATTAGTGAAAGAGTCAATAAAAACCTGAGGGAGGTTACCGGTGGAGGAGGAACAATAGTAGAAGGTGAGCGGTGGAGTCTCAGGAAGGCTGTCACTGCAAAGGAAGCAAGAGCAGGTGGGACGCATGAAGGCTGGACTGAATGTGTGACCAGGCAGACTGCATGTCGGGAAATTTTCACGACACATGTTCCAACACAGCCTGTTCCTGCGAGTTTCTCACAAGTCAAGTCCGAGCGCAGTGCCAAAGTACTGTGTTCTCTAGCATCAATTTCCCAGAAGTGTGATGCTGCTGGGTCTTTATATCACTTCAGCACGCACAATTAAGTTGCCGTGAATATTTATGGCGGTTTTAAAGACATCTTTCTCAGTCCCCCAGGTGTCACAAAGTGACTGTAATCAGAATTCAGAGTAGTGTCCCGCTCTCTGTCGATAGCCTGCTTGTCTACTGAGAGCTGTAAAATTCAGAGGCTCAATCTGCTTCTAAAGGTCTGCTTAACCAGCAGGAAAGCTGCTAAGCTACAGTAAGTGACAGCAGCAGCTCGTCCTCTTGTACTTCTATTACCTCAATTAATGCTTGATGTACACATAAAAAGTAGGGCTGTGTAACAAAAAATCAATCGATTAAAAATCTCATTATATTTTCTCCTTAAAGACCTTTAATAACAACAACCTCCACGCCTGTTGATGTCGCTGTTCAGCTAGTTGGCTGGCTTCTGGGCCTAAAGCTGCCACGAGCAAGAGAAACAGCAGCGTAGGTCGAGTGGCATTGAAAGAAAGTGATGCGAGGGAGAAATGCGATGTTTACTTGTGTTTTTTGTTTTAAAAAGCAAGCAAATGTTCTGTATGTTGTTCATTATATTCACACTGTGTGTCTCTATTTGTCCCATTAGACCCACAGTGACACAACATGGACTGTAAGTGTTCAAATTCACAGGCCGGCAAAAACCGACAAATTGCGTTAGAGCCTGTTACAGACTGACACTAGTATGCATTTTTTTCATTTAGTCCCGACCTGCGGAGTATTGCCTGTGAACATGATGAAAAAAAACAGGGTTTGTGCAGATACGGACACCACCACACACTTCAGATGAGATGGAATATTTAAATATGATTGATCTTTACCCTCAGGAATGTAAAGTGAGACTAACATGTTGACGACTCAGTGGTAGTTGGTTATCTTTCAACTGGAAAGTTGGGGGTTCGATACCCAGCTCCTGCAGACACATGTTGAAGTGTCCTTAGGCAAGGATGTGAGTGGGTGTATGGGACATGTAGTCTAGTGACATGTAGTGTAAAAGTGATTTGAGTGGTCAGAAGACTAGTAAAGCACTTAACAAGTCCAGGTCCATTTACCATGAGATATATCATTGTATTAATATAATTCAGATATCATTTTACTCCAATTCCGGAGAATTCTAAAGACAAAACTGTGGTTGACGCTTAAAGAGCATATACGGAATATATACAGTACACTCAACAACTGTTTAAATATATTACAGTAAATCAAATAACAAAAGTAACGGCCAACTTCCACCAGATGCGTGTTCGGTCCGTCTCCGCTCCGTTCCGGCAGCGGAGCTGATAGGTTTCACTTTATTCAATGTGTGTCCGTCCGTTTTATCTTCAGAATAAAATACTTTGTTTTGACGGTTCAGAAAAACGACTGTATGTGTGTTTGTTTATGTGTATATAAGGTTTATATAGAGTTTAATACCATGTACATCGTATTATCTCGCGCTGTTGTGAGTTAATCATTAAAATACCGCGGGAATTCCTTTGTCTCTGCACCCCAACTGTCCGGCTGTGCTCTCCATGCTGCGGACGGAGCACGCAGCCGGTGGGTGTTGACGGACGGGTGTGCACGGAGCCGGAACGGACCGGAGCGGACACGCAATGCACACGCATCTGGTGGATTTTCGGCATGAGGGTGCACCAATAGATCGATGGGTGACCTGAATTGGCCGATTTTCAGTCTGCTTTGCCCTGACCTATGCCCTGCCAGTCCTCACAAATAACAGATTTTTGACCGATCTTGGACTCACACACGTGCAGATTCATGCCATGCGCACAGCCTCACAAACACTATAAGACAGCCACACATACTACCTTGTTTTCATGATCGTGGAAAGAGAAAATCGTAATTGAAATTGAAACTCTTTTAACTGCCCAGCACTTCTACTTACACATTACAAATACAGAGACTTAAAGGGAAGTATTACCAGTGGTATTTAACACACAATACTGGAAATGAAATCAATCCAAATACTTACATTTCCTTTTTTGTGTGTATCTGAATGTGTTAGTGAGATTGTGTAACACAGCAGGGGGGAGTGAGCAAAAGGTTGAAAGCAGACTTTCTTCCTCTGGGACATAACGATTGTTTTTGTTTGCGGTGGGTATAACGCCTACCATCTGTCGATTGAGCTATTCTGAGTCAGTCTGAAGCTCGTCTATGTGGTAGAAAATTCGGGAGGAAGATTATCACAACTGATACAAATCTGCAAAAATTTCCTAATCCTGAAATCCTGTTCATTTGATCATTTAAGGACAGTTGGTGAACCATTGAATATGCTTGTGAATGGTGACACTTTAAGTCTTCTATGTGGCAGAGCCAATAGATTTCCATGTTAACAGTAGAGCCACCAGTGTTTCATTTTCCTCCAGAGAGCTGCTAAGCCTGAGCCACCAGCTTGTAAAACCTAAAGACCTACACATCGCAGGCCTTCCTATGAAGTCTTATCTTTAATTAAATTAAAACCTTGATTTCCCTCAGCTGAGAGCTGATTTCCTCCAGGTATAATTATGCTGGTTTAATGTGTGCACTGGGGTGTTTGGTCACTGGCAGATGATCTATTCAGAGAGCATTGATCCCTGACCAGCGCAGCCAGGAGCATTTATTACCTTAGTGTGCATCAGATTAGAGCATACAAAACACTTTGAACACCGATCACTGCAGTGCACAGCAACTACAATGATGCCTAACTTGTATATCCAAAGAGATGCATAATGTTTATGTTAATGACCAGGGTTTCATCAATTACAGTTTAAGTTTTAGAGCTTTCTACAGTTTTAACCAAATCCCATCATCATTTGAGGGTTAGGACTGTTGACGGCCAGTTAAAGCCCTAATGAAAAGGCTGACAGGCAGGTTGGGTTAAAGTTTACATTATTATTGTTAAAAACAGACAGAAGACAGGTCATGATGGGTGGGCAGATCAAAAGCCTTTTATCGAGAAAAGCTTCGGGCAGGCAGTGGGGATAGGCTTGTAAAGTGAAACAATAGACAACATGGAAAAAATGATTCTTTTTCATACATTCTTAGAAGTGATACAACTGGGAGCCTTTCTGTAACAGAGGGAGGTTTGGCATTTGAAAGAATAAAAAAGCAAACAAAACTCTGTCTTATATCAACATTGTGATTCACAAGAAAAGGACATTTAAAAGATTTTTTGTGCCATCGACCTAAACAATGAAACCCATCGGCTTGTTGAGCTTTTCCACTGAAGATGAGCAGCTATATTCAATGCTTTAAAGGGGGGAAGAAACACTACTTTTGTCTATTTTATCAGCATTCAGAAGAGTAGGAGATGTCATGTGGTTACAGAACGTTTTGAGAATAAGCTGTAAATTAGAAACAAAAGAGGTGGCATGTGTTTTTGAGCAGGCTGATTACATACTTTGTGTTCATTGATGCACTTTTCCAGACTGATAAGAGGATTTAAGGCTGGGGTCTTTAACACCCCTGCAGCCATCCTACTCAATTTGAATACAGAAGTGTGTTTTCTTCATATGAGTAAAACAAACAGTAAAGGCCAAATGCCCATCTTTTATGCTTATTTTTTTCTCTCCTTTTTAATAGTTTCCTTTCAAACATAGCGAGTAAACAGTGTGTGGCTAGCTGGCTAACTTCCCCTGCCCTACAGGTATGCAGACAATTAGAAAAGCCTCCCTGTTTGTTCTAATTCCCTGCAGCCGTTCTGCTGCAGGCAGGAGAGTGGTGGTGCCTTTTAATCAGCACCGACGTAGGAAGCTCCCATGTGTGACCAAAGCCCCCCCCAGACAGTCTGAAATGAGTCAAGAAAAAGAAGTGTTCGGTCCCTTACTCTCTCACAATCACTCTGCTTTCCTCCTCTTTTTTCCTGAGCCTTTCTCCAATTGCTCTGTGGCATTAGGGTTGGCGACTCAAGTCTCAGTGTTATCTCCAGACAGCAGCCACGGCAGCCAGAGCCAAAGTGTGGAAACACAAGATCCTGTCTCAAACTCAGCCTTGGAATGGAGCCTTATCAAATGCCAGGTATGTCTCAGATGTCTCAAAAGGGTTCAGAAACATAAAAAAAAACGGCCCTACAAGTGCTTCAGACATCTGTGAGCAACTTTCTTCTCATCAAACCGTTTTTTTCCTGCTCATTCCCTCAGCAGGATCAGTGGGGCTAGAGCATTTCCCAGAAAAACAGTCAAAAAGCTATTATGCAAGAGTTCGTTCTGACCAAGTAAATTTGACATGACACATTTCATGAGAGCAGATATGGAGTAAAATTGTACTCTGACGTTAAGTATATCACTCTGCCTCAGGAGTGTCAAGTACTGTTTTAGTATGATGTGTTCTGTATACTGTTTATTGACGTTAAAACATGTACATTATATAGGCTAGCTGATCAGAAGCAATGTGTAGACACTAAAGTAGGAATAGTGCAGGAATGTGTTGATCTGTTGCTTGGCAACTGTCCTGTTCCAGTCAAATTGGGGGCTTAGCTGCAGGCAGGGCAAAATGAATGACTAAGGCCCCGTGTCCACCTAGCGTTTTTTCTGGGCAGAAAAGCGCTGGCTGTGCGCTCTTGAGTGTGTGCATGAAGCGTTTGTTCGCTGAGAAGAAAAGCGCTGCACGTCCGTCCTGTCTCTATGACAACAGTTTGTTGACAACGGCCGCTGTATGACCGACACGGCTCCGTTACTTTTTACTGCATGTTTTATATTTGAGATCTTTTTTTGCCCCAGCAGACACGGAGCAAAGAGGATGCGGGTACAAGATACGATCCGTAGGAGGCTAAATTACGGGTAATATCAAACATTTTGAAAAGAGCGCTGGTGATGTTAACAGCGCCTTTCTGAAAAGTTGAAAGATTTTCAACTTGAGCGCTCGGAGCGGCCGCACAAAAACGGCAGAGCGCTTGTTCAAAAGACGCTGGGCGCTGTGCTTTTCATCCAGGCGGCCGCTTTCTGCTGAAAACGCTCTCTACCCATTGAAAACAACTGAAAAAGCATGCTGGCGCTGAGAAAAAAACGCTAGGTGGACAAGGGGCCTAAATGAACAAAAAAACAAACAAGTTGTTACTGTTTACTACAACATAAAGCTTGTAGGGTTGAAATATGAGCATATCACACTCTGGGTCGTGCTGTTGTACTGTATAGCACAGCTAGGGTCAGGCTGATAGGGTTTAACAGGTGATGTTGTTTAAGTAAACTATTGTGACAGGACACTAGTCAAACAGATGTTCTAAATTCTTTCCTATTGTATGGAAAACTGCTATGTTTTCATGTTTGGACAGGATTCCCGTCTTTAAAATAGGACCCAGAGAACAAATCACAATAAAAGTCAGGGTTTTTCTACCCACTAATTTGTTTTGGAGCCGAAACAAAGAATTCCCCAACTCAAACAGTTTCCTGACATCCTCGGCACAGAAGAAGGAAGCGTCCTCCTCCCCTTATCTTAGAGGAAGACGCTCTTTGTTCTGAACACAGTTGAGGGAATCTTTGACAACATCAAAGAGTTGAGGAGCGTTTCTCCAACTGCTGTGCTAATGAGAGACGACCATCCTGCACAAGTGTGATTACAGCAGCTTCATTAAGGGGTGAACTGATACGGTGCGCTCCGCTCTAGAAACCACTGCCTCTGGGAGCTCGTCTACTCAGAACTCATATTCAGTGAAGATCAGGTCTGTCAGCGATGAGAGACTGGGTTAAAAGCACCTCTCTGATGACTTTTGATCTTTTGGAGAAAAAAAAACAGTAACGACTGGTTTCTATTGTAAAATCTTAAAAAGATGTGGCAATCATGTTCAAAGAAGGTTGCATGTAAAATCAGCATCCTGCTAAGCCTGACAGAAACTCGGGTGCGAATTCACCCCAGGCTAAACAGATCCAGTGTATGAGCTGAGCTGTTTATCATTGCCTGGAGAGCTGGAGAGCTATTCACTCATAACAGAGAGGGAAGGGAAAAACAAAAGGGACTCAGTTAACATTATATGTCACAAAACATAAACCCAAGGAATCACCAAAAACCAACCGAGAGTAAGAAAGAGGGGAAACGAGAACAGCTTGACCCTGAATTGCATTTCTTCACCAAGGGACGCATCGAGTTGATTTCCACCACAGTCTTCAGCAATCATGCATCACAACATCGAGCATCTATATTTACAACCTGTGCACCGTGCGCTCATATTGTTATGGATTATTCTGTAAAACTGGTCTTTGTAATTCACCGTGGTTTATGGTGAGATTAATTGCTTGACCTTTTTTTGTCGTGTGTCTGTAAGGAGTCTGAGTGTGGAAGAGAGAGAAAAGAATAAGTAGATGTATTAGTTAAGCAAATTGAGCCACTTTAACAAACCCTAACACAGAAGATAAAGTAGAATCTATAGAATACATTCCCACTCACTGACCCATTTTATCTGCTTTACAGGCTAAGTTAGCAACACACAATCGGATGCCACCTTTTGATATACAAACCACAATCTCCTCCCCCCTTTCCTCCATCAAATGGGGATAAAAGATGCCTCCCTCCCTCCTCTTCTCCACCCATCTTGCTATCATTATTTGAGTTGTGTGAGATCTCCCATTAAAATTAGCAATGTTTTATGGTAATTCCCTGTTTGAAAACCCTGTTGCTGAGGAAGATAATTATGTCGATTATTCAGGCTCCCGTACCCAAGATGCAAAGGGCACAGCCTCCCGTTTGCTCTGGGCCGTTCTTACCCACAAGTGGAAATAATTGAAATGTGGCAGATGTTTAATTATTGGCTTTTTAAACACAGTAGACTGTCATGAAGAATGTAACGTTTGTACATTGAGAGTGTGGTAATCACACATTTAATACAGAATGGTAGTCATTATTTTCTTAGTAATAGAAATGTTCAACTAGTGAAATGTTGATCAGGCTCATGATTCATCATCTCACAAAGAAATAACCCTCGATACATTCATGCTAACAAATGAAATAAGAATTCTAGTTCCCTTTTTATAAAGACACATCCCGACTAACTCTGAAAAACAATTCAGGACAGCAACATACATTACAGCAGGATAGAAAATGTCAGAGCCAAAATATGACATCCGACAGGAGCAGAAAATTGCCGATATCGTAAATGATGATGTATGATTGTGCAATACCGAGGCAACATGATGGATCAGTGGCCGATTTTTGAGACAGAGTTTCCAGGAGGACACCAAAGGAAACGTGCTGGCCTGATATCATCTGGAATTCTCTTAATAACAAGGGTAGGCACAAGGGCAGTGGTCTCAAAGGACGCTGTCATCTATTATTCATCTGAAGATCTCATGAATTAACAATAAGATAATCTCACCATATATGTTTTACATCATAAACAGGAAAATACACTATTATCACTAATATTGTCTTTTTGTATCTAGCAAAATTCTTAGAAAAAAATGCAGCACAAAAAGGACACTAAATATTTGATTAAGATCGAAAAAAAGCGCAAAATCGTGTAAAATTCAACTAGAAATCTCTGTTCATTTGATTGTAATTGAACGGGGCCCGACACGTCATCATCTTCACTCTTTAAAGCTCCCTCAAGTTTGAAGCTTGTCATGAAACAGACTGATAGTAATATTGATGCCTCTTTATGACCTGCACAAGAAAATAAGACCATCAGTGTCTAGATTTATCATTTCTATATATATTTTGTGAAGCTTGTAAACACTGCTGCGGGGCAGGTGTTATAGTGTGGGTTAGAGCAAGCATGTGAATCAGCCTTTTTTTTTGAGTCACTAACAAACCTGCTACCAAAATCACTAGTTATAAAGACCCAAATGAGTATTAGTCCGCCATTGAAAATAGTCCCCATAATGCACTAATTACATCTGTACCACTCTAAAAAAAAGAAAAGTCAAGAAAGCTTAAAAAGTAAAGCAACCAGCTGCAAAGCCTTTTTGAGTTTACTCAACTGTGTTGTGTCAACTTAGTTTAAGAAGTTTACTCAAAGTGCGATCTTAAGATTGTCAAACTTAACATTACCATTAAGATCTACTCATTCACTTAAACGTACAGTATGTAAAATCCGCCGCTAGGGGGCTCTCAATCAAAACAATAACAAAAGATGACGTCGAGGCTTGCGGTGCATTATGGGAGTAAAAACAAACTAATCAATACGAACGGGCGAAACCGACCTGAGAAGGACAATATGTGTACTGACGATGTATCCAAGTATAATTTACATGACGTTTTTATCACAGCAGCACATACAGCGACAGAACGGCAGCTTTCAGTAGCAGCTAGCGCTAGCTTATGCAGCAGTCTTTTGACGTAACATCCGGTGTTTCCTTGACAACGATCAACATTTCGTGTCTATCATGGCGGCTCATCATGGCGGCTCATCATGGCAGCTGCCTACAAGACACGTACCGTTACAACTATAAAATTACGGATTTCTCTGGCTTTGATAACTTTTGGAAATATTTGAGGTGATGTAAGTACTCAACTAAAAAATATATATAACATGGGTTTAGTTCATTTTTAATTTAAGTAAGATATTTTAATGTAAACATTAGCATGCAATGCTACATACTGTACCTTTAAGTTGGATGTGGATTGAATCATACATCAACAGCACTTCATCATTTTAGTTGAGAGAACATGACTAATAACTTTAGTTCAACTCAAAAAGGGTTTGCAGCTAGTTGCTTGACTTATACTAAATTACATTTGCCGGTAACTCTCATACCAGTTGTTTGCTCTTTTGACAAAGTGAATGTGAAGTTTACACAGATTAATGTCATCAGTGGGAATAAATGAGCTGTGGAGCAGTCGGAGGGCATTGACAGCCCATTGCTGGTCTCGATCTTTTTCATGGAAGTTGTTGACATTAACAGACAGATAACCCCAAAACTCATTATAGCCATTTAACAGTCAAAGGTACTGAGGTAAAGAGAGACAAAGAGTTCATGACAACAGCCAGGATTCTGTCAACAAGTCATGGAAACAGTTTGACATTTGAAAAACTATTTTCCAGGTCTAGTACTTGTTTTGAAAAGGGCATATGTGTAGTGGACAAACTTGCAGAAATGAATGTTTCAAACAGCAATGAAAATACAGAAAGTGAATTATGTTATAATCTGGTTAATTTATAATTCTGTAAGGTTAGAGTGCAGCTGAGGTCAAAAAGTAAAACTCTTCATCAGACTACCATGTGAATGATGACACTTTAATCTGATAGAATGTGAACTTTGACATTTGACAGTTCCTTAAATGCATTGCTTGTAAAAGGTGTTAGGATGATCCAGTATGCACAGTGTATGCACATTTGTGCACACATGGTAAGAGAGGTACTAACTCGGCCTCATTTTTAGCTAGGAAAAAAACCTCCATTCTCTTGGTCACTTAAACAACATTCCTGTCTTCATATTAAATAGCATTAAAGGACCCCACAAAGGTGTCCATCTGTCTTTGTGCTTGTGAGGGCAGATGTCTCTCACCCAATAGTCCACCTCTCACCCTCTGAGCCTCCCTCCTGTGGAGCATGCCTTTTAATTAAAACATACAAGTCAGACTGTACCATGTCTGTGGCAGCCCCTCCTTCCATGAGAGGAGCAGGTATAGAGCCTGAGTGAATGCACAGGGCCTGCAGGGAGAGAGATGTGATAAGAGTAGACATGATACAACAACTTCACTGCAGGGTGGATTGAGGACATGGAGCTACAACTGTGGCCCAGCTGTCTCCCCATTAATGCCAAAGAAGACATTCAAACAAATAAAACAACCACATATTTGACCAATTTACTAAAGCTGAATAATTATTCACTCACAATAGTAGATCTTTAAGTGCAGGAAGTGACCTACAACAAGTCTAGATTCTATATAGTCATAATCATATTACAAATTATTAAAGTTATGTAAGAACAGATTGAAACTCCAAGTTCATTCTAATTCATTAATTTGTTGAGGACATGTAGTAAATTAAGCCCATTGTTTAAAAAAACTGATGATTCAATTGGTAACTATAGAAACTATAACTTTCACCTGGCCTTGCAATAGTTATAAACTTGAGGGTTATAATAAACAAATGCTGTAAAAATGTACAAGTTTTCATTTTAAGAGGAAACAGATAGATCAACTGAAGGAAAGTAATTCAATGTTCAATGACATCAGGGCTTTTGCCAAGGAGTCTGGGAAGACTTCAAATGAGTAAGCGGGATGACATCATCATGGCGTCATTTCTGTGTTTGGTGTGGTTCAAGTTTGACATTCTCACTTAGTGTATCTGAAATCTATGAGTAAGCCATTTTCAGACACATGGGATTTTATTTATTCCAAATTAAACAAAGTTTAGGAGTAGTATTTGCGGCGGGGAAAGATGGATATTTGCATGAAATTGCTCAAATGCAAATTGTGCAGATAGCTTGCACACAAGACAAGATTTGTGCACAGGTTTTTCCCTGGAGAACACAATTATGGACCAGTTTACACACCCTCTTTTTTCTATGCAGCATTTATCTCCAGCAAAGAGCACTTGGACTGAAATGAAGCATGGCAATGGTCTCTGTTTATGAACACTATCAAAACACACGGCAGAATTCCCAGCCATATGCTCCACCAAACTCAGGTTGCCCAACAAAATGACTTCAAATTAGAGAGAATTCATCCATCATGTTCCTATTTGATTTGGGCTTTCACTCTAAGTCCACTTAGCTACAACAGTTTACGCTAATTGGAGGGGGGGATTTGCCAGGATGGTTGCCATATCGCTGGAGCAACTCTCACGTCTTGCTATTGAATTGTCTGAAAGAAGTCCTTCTGTTCCTTTAACATGCACCACGCAGAGCACGACGGTTAACACTGGGGCCCCTAGAATTGTTTTCCACTAATGCCTCTTTGGGTGAGTAACTGAAAAGCAAATCTCCCGAAAGGTAATATGTCTACAAACACTATTTAACAAAGCCTGATAAATATTCAGAGTTCTTTTACCCGGGAATGAAACCTCTATCAGTATAGCACATAATTATGCCACCGCGAAAATGGAGATCTAACGCCCAGTCTTGTCTGATGCCCCCCAGCTTTTAATTAACTAAATTACTGCATACTTCTCCCCCCATTGATTACTGCTATAGGGATTGATTATTCCCACACACACACACACACACACAGAGAGAGAACTGCTGCAGGTGGGGAAACTAGTTATAATGAGAAGAAGTGTTGAAATTGTAGTAAATCATGACAAAATGAAAGTAAAATATAGACATTGTGCAGGCTCTAGGTTTTGTGAAGCTGTTTAACCTCATTTACAAATGAAACTTATTACCATATTTGCTGGTCTGGGTATAAATGTCCTCTAAGAACAGACAGAGGACAGATGTCTTGTTATAACTAGTCTTAGTCCTGGATCATTGCCGGGAGATGCAGAATATCCACAACCATGATGACCTGTTTAGGACTGAAGACATGCAAAGAGAACCACATACAATCCACCTGTTCGGCTATTTTCTCAACACGTGTTTTAAGATCAGTAGTAGCTTCTAAAGCTTCCTCTATTGTATTTGATAAAGATGGACATTTTGAACCACAGTGGTATTGCTAGAGTCAAACTGAGTAGAGGGAAGGAAATTTGCAGGCAATGTTTTGCCTCCTTGTTTAGTTAAGTGTATTCTTGTGAGCATCTCTCACCTCCTGCATGACACTGTGGGGGCTCTGAGCAGCTCCGACAGCAGCAGACTGCTTCACCCACCCTGCAAGAAGGAGCGCTACCACAGGTCATCCATCCCATCTGCAGTCAGACTTTATAACACAAGCATGACCACAATCTGAGGTCCGTTTCTTTCATCAACTTCCTTCTTACTCACAAATGTATTTATATAAAATATGTATAGAGAGAGAGATGGATATATGTATGTGAATATGTTTATGAAAGAGTATGCTTATCTTATTTTACCTGATGCAATCATTTCAGTATCTTGGGCAATTACTCTGTGCAATATTATGAATATATTCAATATATTTTTAAAGTGTAAATAATGTGAAACAAAACAACAGCACATGTAAATAATGTCCATATATCTTTTTTGTATTGATTATTATTGTTGGATATTTTATTAGTGCGTCCTTTCTCGTGTTATTATTTCTGTTATTAATACTTTTATTTCTGTTGTCTTTCAAGCTGTAGTAACATGTGAATTCCCTCCAATGGGGGGTCACCAAAGATGATCTTATCTTATGAGGTGTGACTGTGATCATTCAGCACTTTCTCCCCGTTTACAGTCACTGATCAAACTGGTTCTTATTAGGGCCTCACCTTAAGGTCCTTTACCATTTGAAATGGCATTATTATGAGCTGAGTAATATATCCCAGCCTCCGACCGCACCTCTCAAAGGTAACAATTATTATTAGTCTCTACTTCCTGGTACTGATTGAGGCTTCAAGGGGAAAACATCTCATCAAGATCATATAAAAACTACAAATGCAGAAAATAATGCTGTATGTGAATGAGATGGCTGTTATTCCTATCAGTGTTCGTGCCATTTACTGCATGGTTTACAAGAACTCACATCATCATACAATATGAGACTGCGCCTCAGGCTTCCTTTGAGCAAGCTGTGGGGCTCTCGCTCTCTGAAATACTGTAACCTCAACTGCACCGATAGGTGGGTTCCAAGACATATCAACTAGGGTTGGAAATTCTAATCATTTGACTTACTCGACGATTGGTAAAATGAACGATCAAACACTCGATTAATCGTGGTTTAAAAACATGAACGTTTTGCTTAAACAAACATTACCAAATGCGCTTTTTTCTCCCTCAATCAAAGCTTTATTTGCTCAGCAACATAATTTCTAACAGAATTGCATAATGAAACTTTGATACGTCTGCCATCTACATATTTAAAATGTTAAGGCCGACTATATAACGTTAAATGAATAGCGCATGCGCTTAAAAAAAAATCCTCGCTATGCAACCACATTATAACTGTAGCTGTCTTTTTTCCCACAGCAACACATTCTCTGACAACATTGCATGTGTAAAACATTACGTTTTGGCCTTTGATGACATATCAAATCAAATATAAAATAAACTGAATACCAAATTACACTTTCTGAGCTCGCGGCGGCGTCCGGCTTGTTAAATAGACGCAGTGTTTCCCACACATAGACGATACCTGGGCCGCCTAAGTGGCCTATATTTCCGACCTGTTATTATTTAATTTTTCATGTATTAATAATATTCCTGCCTGCACAAGAGAGCGAGCGAGAGAGAGAGCGGGGGAGAGAGTGCAGACGCACGCGAGGACCTCACGGCTCCGCAGGACCACTGAGTTCCGTTCTTCGGGCCGTTCTGACCGCAATCAGTATGAAACGACTTGACGGTCGCAGGGACTGTGTGCGCCGTCCGCACCGTTCCCACCGCATGAAGCATGAATCAGGTTTTAAAAAAAAATCCCCCTCTGTGCTGATGCACGGCTGCAGCTCCCGGCACAAGTAACGGCGTGTCTCTGTTGTGCCCAGCACCGTTAGCCAGTGGGTTCGGGATGGCCACCTGCACCGCTTCTCCCAACTCAACCAGCTTTGATTGTGCGTTTGTTAAAAAACTCAGATGTTTGTGTAGAGCAGGGGTCACCAACACAGTGCCCGCGGGCACCATGGCGCCCGCAAGGACCATATGAGGCGCCCGCAGGCCTGTCCTAAAAAATTAAATTGGGAAAATGGTGTTCCATTCAAAAGAGTATTCATGAAATGTAAAAGATTATTTTGTAAAAATGATCAGTGTCTTCACATAGATGAGTATCATTAATCATTAATAATAATATATAACTAAAGGCAAACAGAGCAAATTTGTTATTTCAGAAGAGTGTATCAAACTGGGTGCCCTTCGTATGACTCAGTACCCATGAAGTAGCCCTCAGGTTCAAAAAGGTTGGTGACCCCTGGTGTAGAGGGTCCAGCATCGTTGCAACACATTGCACTGATAAAAGGATGTTAAAATGAGACACGTTCTTGATATTTTAAATCAGTAAATCAAGTAAATTTTTCTAGGTCGAGCAAATTCTTAACGACCTATTAATCGATAATCGATTATTTGTTATCATCCCTAATATCAACATACTCATTCAAAACTTGTAGGCTTATTTAAACAGACAAAAAAGTTTTTTGTATGAATCCTGACCTGTTTGACCTGGCTTTAATGCAAAACATTGCATTAAAGCTCACATCAGCTGACACATCTGTCCACAAGCTTGCTGACCAGCCTGTGCAGCAGCTGTATGCATATGGAACCTTCCTGTGACATTCAGAATAGATGATTTGCAATCTCTGCACCACACTGACATTCAACAACATGGGCTACATATTATAATAGAATCTCTTTCTTTTTTTTCCCTCTCTGCCCCCCGTCTTCCCCTCTTGGGCTCTGGGAAGTTGGTACAGGCTTCGGCTGCCACAGCCCTGCTGTCAGACTGCCATAGCAGCATCTCTCTGCCTCCCTCAGCCCATGGGGTACAGCTGACAACATATGATCCTCAGAGCCAGACAGCGAGCCCAAGCTCAGCAAGAGAGCCTTCAGCTAGAGCTGACACATTCCAAGGCCCATTTCAACAGATGGAGTTTTTACAGGTACTGTTTGGAGTAAAATACCTTGCTTGAGGGAACAGCATCTGGTCCCTCACAAATTGGATGGTGCCCACATCCCCCTCTAACTGCCTCATATCTTCCACCCTATCACCCCACCCTTCTCTGCTTTTCTGCTTCTCCATTATGTAGCAGATAGCTACTGTCCGTCAGAACAAACACAACACTCTTGTAAATAAAAAAAATCCTGCTGTAGAGAGCACACAGACCAAGTAAAGCATTACTGTGTTGATTCATTTTCAGATAACGTTTCAGACCATAACTCCCACCAATCTAATGCAGTAAGATCTCCAGCATTGAGTCAACAGAAACAATTCAGCTCCACTCAGGTTTTTTTCCTCCTCTGCTTGACATGACACAGTGTTAAATCTCATTTCCGCAGCAACTTGAGCCTCGTGGACCACTCCGAGTCTCCATCACTCACGCGGTGCTCAATAACCTTGGACTCATATTTCTCTGGCAGTGATTTAACGACTTGCAAAATTACATTGCGGTGGGTCGAGCCTGTGTTGATGTTGATATCTCTACTCTTTACTGTCCTGTGTCCTGTCATTCTGCTCCTGTTATTTATCACGACCAATGCCATGACTCATGGGCAACGCCCAACTACACATTCATCTCTCAGTTAAATAATATGTGCCGGGCCAGGTCCGGAACAGAGGAGCAGGGTGAACTATGAGGTTTTGAATACTGTAGCAGATGAATTACAGCCATCAAGGAGCTCCTCTGAAGTTGTGCCACTGAGTCTGACATGCCATAAAATGAAATTTACACAGGCAAGGCAGTTACTGTAGTTAGATTAGTGAGCTGCTGAATCCTGATAGGTGGAATTTATGCGTTTTTAGATTTCAGAATGCCACAAAATTACCATTGTGTTCTCCTGAGCTTCACATTTAAGACGGCAAGACAAAAACAGAATCATTATTGAACCTTGACTACCTTTTTACACTCCTTTGTTTTGTGTCACAGAAAGGGCTACATTAGAGGCTCCTTGCATTAAAACACAGGGAGAGGGAGAAGATCAATATTTGAAGAGTCTCAGTCTGTGCATTTTAAACAGTCAATGGAAGAAAATCATGCATATTCCACATCGTCTGAATTATTAACTATTCTACAATTTCTCTTTGTATTGGGAGAGAAAAATATCAGAAATGTTAGTGAATGACAGCAACATTAACTGTTGATGATGAACAGGTAGTGTTCAAAATCTCAGTGGATGGCTTTGTTTGTTTGTTATTTATATGTATTTGTTGATCTGTAAACACATTTTATAAAGACTTGTTGCTTTGAATGTATGTGGGTTTTAACACTTCATACATTTAAGAATAAATTGATATTCTTGTTTACATTATCTTAGGCCAACACCCCAATTTACTGTAAATGTCAGCTATTTCAGGAGTATAGTTGATATCCTCAGTGACTCTTTATTTATTTACTCCACGTCACTTGCTGATAATTAATGTAGTTCAGCAGCGACAACTCATTAATGTGCTGTCTTCATTACTGTAAACATGTAATGATGCACGCAAACATCATAACAAAGTGAGTACAGGTGTTTCAATGGGCCCCGCCTTGCTGCAAAGACTTTTCTTGAGCTAGGTACAGTAATGTGCCATTGTTGAACAGAAATCTAGTTTATGGAGTATCATAAAAACCCATCAAATACATGACTTTAAACCACAGAAACCTGAACTTTCTAAATAGATTATAATTGGGGTTTGTACTGTGGATGTGAATTAAATACTGCTGAATACAAAGATGAAGTCAGACAAGATGAGCAGAGATAATCAAGCTGCTTGTCAAAAGTCTGTCTTGGTCATGAAGGTACAAATTCATCTAAAATGGGAATAAATGCCATCCAAACAAATAAAATCCTTAAATCACTGCAAAATATTCTACCTTTCTACTGTCACATGTGATGAAGATGTTATAGACAGCTCCTACAACGACATTAAAACTGATATGACAGCAAGACAATCATAGCTGACAAATGGCCAGTAATTCAATCACTGGTGCAGGACATGTCATGTCAGCCACTCTATCGACTGTGACAGGCTGTGTGAGGTGCTGGCAGACTTCTATTGACCCGGGGCACACAAAGTGCTGATGCATCATTGTGTAAATTTGTATAGGACTGGTCTCCTCCACCTTTGACCGGAGGAGGAGCGGCCGACCTAAACCTTCAGAAGAGGATATTAAATATTTTAATCTTCTTATACCAGGTGGAATAGTAACATCCAGCTGGAGTCAATGGCAGTCACCTTTCCTTTTGGTTGTCAAGGGTAACAACAAAAAATACATTAGTTACAAGAAGGTACGTTAAAGACACAAAAGAGCATGAGCATGTGTCTGATGCCTCTGTGGTTTGATATATCCTAAACTAACCTACCTACGACTACCCATCATCAACATATTAAGCAGAAAAGTAGCATCCTACATCTTTTTAGTCAAGTCAAGCCACGTTTATTTATATAGCACATTTCAGCAACAAGGCAATTCAAAGTGCTTCACACATGACATGAAAAACATCATGACAAAGAGAAAAAGAAACATTTAAGTCCCCATTCACATCCCAGCTCGGAAGCATGAACAGCAACACAACATCCAGGCGCCATTCATTAAACAATCAACGTCCAGCTGAGAGGAACTTTGATTGAATTGATCCGGCCAAGCCTTGTGTAGAAAGAAAAATGATGGACCACAATGTTTGTATTCGCTTCCAAGCGGCGAGAGAGTCAGTGCATCTGGAGGATTTATTGAGCACATTACAGCAGGAAGCAGAAACAAGCCTCTCAGCAGCATGACTAATGCCATTACAAACAAAACCCATAGTTTGCGTTTAGGTAATTAGTGTTCTGAGACATGGACAGAGAATACACTGCTGATTCATGCCTCAACACATCTGCCATGAGAAGAATGAAACACAGCAGTATTCAGGGTTTTAACCTCCCATGTAAGCCCTGGTTCATTTTTTTTGGCAGTATTGTCTCCTTTTTTTTTGTTTAAAATGTATATGTGTCCAAAAGAGGCCGTCTAACATCAGGGTGTGTGTGTGAATGTGTGTATGTGTGTGTATGTTGGAAGAAGGTTGAAGGGTAGGGCTAAATCATGGAAAACCCTGGAAAAGTCAATTTTCCTACCTTTTTTAAAGGGAATTTACAAAGCCATTATCACAAAGAAGACAGCATAGAACTCAACAAAGAAGTGACAGACTGCTCAATAAGTGTGTTCACATGAGGACGGGTGGCAGTTGGTGGTGATACCTGCGCCATGACACCTCAGCTGCACATCTTGTATGAGGCAGGTGTTGCCAGCCTCGGGGGTTGGACCGTCTTTCACCTTACTGTACTTGAAATTATTCCACCGCCCAACGCATGAAGAGCAACACAGACACTGTGCACGCAGACGTGGGCAAACAAGCACACACACAAAGCACAGAGAGGTGGATGGGGGAGAAGGAACCACGCAAAAATGAAAGCTGCTGCTTGTGTAAATTGGCTGATGCTGCCTCCTCTTTGCCAGATTAACTCCACAGGGCAAGGAAGAGAGGGAGGGAGGGGAAGGTTTCGAGAGGGGGGCTGGGTTCAGTCCCCTCATCAAAGAGCCTTTCTTCCCCCCCCTACTCTGTTTTTCTCTGTGTGAGGGAGTGCCAACTCCAGAGTGGGCAATCCATTCTGTGACTGCATGTGAAGAAGTAAAAGCCACATTGTCTATGCTGGAAATCACACCTGGCAGAAATAACAAGCTTTGCTTAAAGACTTGCAGAGCATTATGCATCAATCTCACACTCACATTGACAATTCAGCTTAAATCCAAAGCAACAAAAACAGGCTGCAGAATTTAGATGGAAGTCAAGCCACTGCATCGCTTGAAGCAACAGCAGAGCACCGGAATAACAATGAATTATATGCATCATCCTCATGTCCCATTATTCTAATTCAAGCCCCTGTGTCCTGTGTTTGGGTGTGCCGTTTCCAGGCCCTGCGGCCACAATGTTTTAATCTCTTGTGCCTGGCCCGAGGCCATGAGGCCGACCCTCAACCCTGAGAGACAGGTCTGCTGACACTCCTCTGCTCTCCTTTTGTGGGGCTGTCACATCCCTCTCTCAAATCCCCAGCCCACTTCTGTCCTCTTCTCTCCCCTGAGTGGGTGTAATTACATTAAGGAGTCAATCCCTGCTCAACCCTCCTCTGCACATCTCCATCCTGCTGCATATCTTAGCATTACTTTTTACATAATCCCAACCTTAGGCAATAATAATGACCTGTGTCCAAGGGGCCACCTGCCTTTTGGCCGCAAAACAATGCTTAGCTAACCTCTTCTAGAAGTAAAACAGGACAAGCTTTTTTTTAGTCAAATATTATCTGAAATATTTTTCACACAGCTATGGTTCAAACTTCAAATTAAATAAATCTGCAGATTCATGGCTGAAAAGGTGAAAGAAATAGTAGCATGTAATCTTCTGAGTGATATATGACCTCTAAGGCACAGTTATGACAAAGGCAGGTTTAAGTGGATGTCAATAAAAGATCTGTGAATATTCATCTCCATGTAAAAGACAAGTCAAAGGCAAAGTGGGCTGTAGTCATGCTCTTCATGGATAAATTATGTCTTATTCAATCCGGAGAGGTTGAAGTTCACCAAGCTAATCAGATTTGGGAATATTCACTCATCTTGATAATCGCTTTAGAACCAAACCTGTAGTTGTAATTGCATCACTTGGTTAATATCAGCATTCGCCTACTGTTAATCCAATTCTGTGTGAAGTGGGTGAGCATTGCTCTAAAGTTGTGGTAATTGAGTTATAGGCTATCGTTTTCAGCAAATCACCAGGATTTCCACAGGCTCTAAAAGGATGATTTGCTGGTGTGCAGAGTCCCCGAGGAAATCAGAGCCCAATCAGACATGAAACTGAAGTGACAAAGGAATTGCTTGCAACAAAATAAAACATTAATCATTGTGGTTTTTCAGCTGCTTTACAATATATATTGCATTAATAGGCTTTTCATACCAGCTCCATTACAGTGAAGCAACCAAACAGAAAATGTAAAGAATATGCTTGATACAATACTGTGATAGGTTGTAATACAAAGTGTTGATGCCCTCATTGGTTCATGATCATCATCAATACTCTACAGGGGGTTATAGGTTATAGGAAATGGAATTCTATTCAGTCTTTCCAGTGCCTTTAAAGCGACTTCGATGTCTGATGCATAATCTCTGTCTGTCTATAGCTGTCAATGTTCGAGTCATGAAACAAGTTTTATTATGATGTTTCAGATCTCAAAAAAGGAAATCAGTAAAAGTGGTATATCCAGAAGTGTGACTGCCAAGTGCAGCTGAGGAAATTCTGCTGTAACTAGCACATTTATGAATTATCTCTTGAATGATTAAAGTGCTGCAGCCACTTGTTCAATCATGAACAAGCTTTCTGAATAAATCTCACAACTCTTTCATTGATCAGGAAGAAGAGATCAGTACAGTTGCTACAGTAACATGTATTGCTATTGGAGAGCAGAAAAGAAGAAAGACAAAATATTCCAGCATAAAGCAACAGCGAGGCACCATTCCTCTGTTCTCCTTGTACAAACGCTTCAAAAATATTTATCCATCCTCTGCCTTTGCAGGGTGAAAACAATGAATTTTGCATGGCTTCTCTCCAAAGACAAAAGTGCCAGGTTTTGTGAAGGAGGCTGGCATTGTGGTGCCCCCCAGAATCCACTCCAGACCCCCCGCAAGGAACCTCGTCTGAAGTTACCCAGAGAAGAGAGGAGATGCCTGCCTGCCTCGTGGAGGCCCTGCTACTCCATATTCATGCTTGGATTTCAGGGGGAAGACTTATTCATCAAACACGGCAAAAAGTCGAACTCAAAGCGCCTCCTTTTTTGGGTATGAAGGCCTGTTTGATGTTTGCAGGGGTGCACTGTCATGTAAAAAAAATACTAAATAACAGGCACACCACTGTGTTCTCTTTTGTGGTGCAGAGAATTAGTCGCCCCATGTCCATAGAAAAAATCCTTCCAGCACAAAGGGGATCAGTGCAAAATATTGAATATGTCTGATTTTGGTCACAGTGACATGAAGCATTACTATAACTATCTATTCATTTTGTGAACAATGTGTGTAATGGTGAGTAAAGATTAGTTTTTGCAGCAGTTGTATTTTACATGAAATGATTGTCCTCGGGTGTAAAGAAGAGGATATAGCCACTTTGACGACCCCCATTGGTTCAAACTCATTTGTAGCCTGCACATCAGGTATCTGTTTAGTAGAAAAGTCATTCATTAAAAAAAAGACTGAAGATGGAGGGTTTTATGTAATTCAGCCAACTTGTATAGTGTGACCTGATGGGAGACAACAGGTTGATTGTGCATTGCTATGTTTCTATTCTCGCTTACAGACTGCTTCGGTAGCAACTTCATCTTTACATCTTTAAGAAGACTAGAATCAAGCAACTGAGAACAAAAAGTCATATAAACCTGTGATGAGTAAATGAAGGGTGCGAATCTCTCTTAACAAGACGATTAGATCTCAACCATAAAGATCTAGTTACCAACTAGTTTAACTTTACACCTCTAGAGGTAATAAATATTCTTCCTTTTTGCAACCAGTAGAATCGCCCCCTATTTGTCATTAGACAGAATGCAGATTTATTAGAATTTTTTCCATATGCTTAACTTTGAAAAGCAAGAAGCTTCATCCACTTTTTCTGTGATTATAGAGTTTCTTTAAACATTTTCAATATTCAAAATAAAACATTATAGTTGCCCAAGATAAGTAAACTACACAGCTGTCTATAAAGAGTCAATTGTATTCTTCAAAGTTCACCAAGACAAAAAAGATCCATCCACTGAGAGTTGAAACAAGGTGTGCATGTTGATTTTCTTGACTAAAGTTACTTGGTGAACACTGCAATATCTTCATTTAGGGCTCTGTTTGGCTAGACAGCAGTACTGCATCAGAAAAACACCGCCATAAAGACTTTGACTATTCAAGTGTCTTACTAAAAGTAGGTAAGAACATGATGAACCAACTAAATGATTAAACTTCCTCACACTTGAACCAAAATTACTAGTCTGTTAAACTAATTATGAATTACTTTTTTTCAATTCAGGCTTGCATCTAGTGGTGTGCGATATAACGATCTTAGATCGTGAAGGATTTGAACGTGTTGACGATCTGCCAAAGCAGAGAGATCGTAGAACTGGGCTAATGTGTTTATTCCATCCTGCTGCAGTTTATGTTCCCACACAGACGCGTCTCCCCCTCACCGTCTGCCCCGGAGAGGAGCGGGATCAACACTGAACATGAAAACAAAACTTAAGAGTTAGTCCGTTAAAAGAACTCTATCCCGGTTATACAACTGTTTGAGATTTGTCCAAACCAACAGGGCTCGAGAAACAGTTATCTGAAGAGTTTGCAAAGTTAAGGTTTGTAGCCTTCTTCAGATGGCGACACAACGAACCCTTTTAACGAGCCCAAGAGACGTTAACAGTCTGCTGAGAGTCACACAGAGCGGAGCTCAGACAGTCAGTGATGGGAGATATAGGCCTAACCCCCTTGTGTTTAAAATGATGCTTCCGATGTTTTTCTGCTCTCTCTCTCGGTTTTTACAAGTTACTAACAAGCCTCTCCAACTGAAGCTCACCTGTTGTGATAACGGAAACGAGAGGGAGGCGATCATATCCGCGAGGTCCGGACCTCGGTGGTTTAAAAAACTGTTTGAATTAGTACAATCATTTATTTCTATGCATCTATGCTTATAAGTGATGTCAGTCAGCAGCTCTTTCTCTCGGTCAGTCTGTAGCATGCAGGTGAGAGTGAGTAACCATGGTGACTGTCTGTTCGTCAATCAACGATGTCCCGCCCCCTCTATGAATAATACTCTTCTAACAGTAAAACTTACTTTGACCATGTGTCCCAGAATGAACATATTCTGTATCATGTTTGAAGTCCTCATGTTTTTAAATGAATGATAACTGTGTGAACATGTACCTGAACTCTAAAATAGATTTAAAGACACAAAAGAGGACACAATACTAAATCATTATTTCAAAGTGGAGCAGAAAACCCTCAAATTGTGCATAAAAATTGATCAGAATGTAGGAAAGACATTTCTGATGTAAAAAATGTTCAGGGGGAGACCCCCAGACCCCCAACAAAAACATTTTTAAATAGACTAAACTTTGCAGCACAGTATTTGTGCATTTAAAAACATTATACGAGGTAATAAGTGGTTGAAGTGGTCAGTAAATTTTTAAGATCAGTACAAAAAAAATATGTGTGTTATCGTGATATGATATTTTTTCCATATCGCCCACCTCTACTTGCATCACCAATCAAATGTTTGTGTCTAAGCTGTAATGCAGACCTATCCACTAGCTGAGGGTGTGGCTCCGGTTAACGCCCTACTGCCATAATGCTCTAATACCCTGATGTAACCCAGCACAGTGAATGGATGGCATCTTGTAGCACAGAGTAGTTTGCTCTAGATAATGGAGATAAAGCTGACTGTAAGCTGTGCTCGACCAGAGCAATGCATAGCCCGCACAGGAATGTGGACATTAACATGCAAGGAGGAGGGAAGATTGGTGGTGCTAGCATTGCTAATGTTAGCCATACTCTGCAAAACACTTTGAGATCATTTGGCCACAGACGCTGTGATCTCGAGTTTAGCCATGTGTAATAAATTGTGCTACATTTGGACTGTTTTCTGAATGTTTTCATAGCATTAGACTCGTCGGCTGAATTTTAATTTGCGTTTAATTGTCACTGAAATTGGTCACTAAGAACATGTTTCCAGTGCAGAGGTCTTCTGAAAGGGAATGGGGTTTTATGCTTTTGATGCATTACTATTGATGCTTTGAACATGGCCTAAGGTAACACATGGGGTACACATGGCAGATCACGTGTATCACAAACCAAAGTCATAAAACTACTTTTCAAGTACACTACAGATGGTTTGGAGGTCTTTTAACAGACAACAATACACACACAGCATTTGTGTGTGTTTCATGGCTGCATGGATTTGTAAGAAAACGACTAGAGAGGATGGGGCTAGCTGCCAACAGATTGTCAAAATGCCCTAAGTGCCGAGTCCAGCTGCTGATTGTGCCATTTTAAGTCTTTTTGCCCTTAAACTGCCTTTCTTTTTACAAAAAGATACAGGCTGAGGCTTTTTTTCATTTAAAGATCAAGCCTACTTAATGCTTTAGACTAAACATCATTCTCAGGGCGAACCCTACAATCCATGTCGAACAATTGTTTTACAAAAGTGGTACTAAGAGTGTAATAAGTGCCCCCATTGTTCCCGGAGTAGGGAGAGTTTTCTAAGGGTTCAAGTATATTGCAGCTGTGCATGAGTGCCTGTCAACATGAGCCAAGACAAACTGTGTGTACATGTAACTGCATCCAGCCTTGTCACATGAGATGTTTGAGGCTGTTAACACCACTATACAACTGCGGGGAAATATAGGACCCAATCAAATCGCAGTACAAGCAACTAAAACAGAAGCCAGTGTTTCTCTTCTCACAAATTGTTTGTCTTCTTGACTCCTGCCGGTTGTTATCGTGTTACATTCTTTATCAGAGCATTTGGAGGTTTTATGGTGATGTGATTTATATGGGCTTGTGGCACGTTAATGATGCCAGGGAGCCTTGCCTGCCATCCATATTCATGAACAACTGTGTTAGGGGAGCTGTCGAGAGGGAGGGGAGGAGGGGGAGGAGGAGGTGGAAGGACTGCCACACGTCCGCCAAAAGTCTCCTGAGCACAAAGTCTGGATGGTGGTGCTGCTGAGGCCTGAAGTTCACATGCCTGTAGGCAAGGGCCCACCTGTTCATCCAGACCAGTCTCATTCCCAGAGAGAAGATCAATGATTTGGAATGAACAAAGAAACAACATGCTGAGAATTGGAAATTGTGCAACCACCAAACTTTAACCTGACGTAGTTGCTATTTTAACCAAATAAAGCTTACAGATTAGAATACTTGATAATATCTTTCTTTCATTATATTTGCTACTCAGAAAATACAGACATGTTGTGATGTTTCTTTCAAACAGCTCAATATGGTTGAAAACAGGAAAAGACGAAGGGTAAGAAAACTGTGGTAGGATAGTTCAACCATTATAACCATGTTGAAATTATTATTATTTAGACAGCACTTTAACCTACTATGGGTGCTTTTCAACCCATAAATGTTATGAAACACTCAAAACAATTTAACATGATTGCTCTATTAGACATACAAAAGCAAACTAGCATCAGCAGAGAAATGACTACATTTATGTTGTTATTGTAAGTGTCAACTACTTTGGGCGTGGTCACACTGGCAATCCGTACCGTGCCAAAGCATGCTTCAACCCTAAAGTCCAGTTCGTTTGGCCAGTGTGACCGCTTCCTTGGCTTTGGCACACTTCGGAGAGGTGTGCTTCGTCACGGTACACTTCATGCACGAGCACAAGCACGCGGGTACACAACGCTGACAGCCTTCATTATGGAGAAATCCAGAGTTTTACGGCGTTATCTGACTAAAATGACTAAAAACAAGTCACAAAAGTAGCTGGCATGTTCTCCGTGTTGTTCTCCGATGTGTGGACGCGTACTCGACCGCGCGTCTCATTTATTTTTTAAACTAATTTACGGCTGTATCTGATTAAAGTGACTCAAAATAAGCCGCAAAGTCAGTAAAGTAGTTGTCATGTTCTCTGTGTTGTTCTCCGATGTGCAGACGCGGACTCAGATGCGCGTCCCTTTTTTTTTTTTCTTTCTCTCGAGTCCGCCTGTTTGTAAACTGAGCACGCTTCATAAAAACATAAAGCATGCATGTGCTGTATTACGACGTTATGTACAAGAGGTAATCATGCTCAGGCACGGTTAGTCCTGATGAAGTGTGACCGCGGGCCGTGCTGGCCAGTGGGGGAATGGCGCAGCGGGGGGGCAATCGTGCTCGAGTACGGCACGGTACGGATTGCCAGTGTGGCCGTGATCTTACTGAGTCATATAGCCACAATGCCATTTGCAGCATGCAGGCAAAAAGAGCTTGTATTTAAATGTTTACTGTAAAGTATTTCTGCTAGTATTATGTTAAAAAGTACGATATTATTATAGAGACAGAGGGATTCTTTGTTTGAAAAATTAACAAACTCATGTACAGGACAGGATAAGGAAAGAGATGAGACATTCTGCTTTGTACACGAGGTCAACAATGTAGAGATGAAATGAGAGAAAGAAATTATAAAGAAAGTTCAAGACATACGTGCTTCTTTAGGGATATAGAGATAACATATTGCTTCAATATGCAAAGAAACAGACTACTTTGTCAATGACACCATATGCATGAATTACAGTAAAGTCACCCCGTTATAACTCAGATAATCAGACAAGCTGATGAGAAAGGATGTGCACCAAAATGTGTATACCTTTTATGTGATCTTCACAAGATCTTTGAATTTTGCCTGCTCAAGTATAACTAAGGTTAGGCTATTTAAATCCACCATTCACTCGTGTCCATATCATTAGAGAAGGCAGAGGATTTCACGTCCTATTAGCGATCACGACCCAATCAATGAACTATGCCTTAAAACAGCTGACAGCTAATTACGAGGGCAGCTCTGTGTGAGCCATGCCATTCAGGTAACCAGTGGTAATTAAAGAGGAGGAAGAAATATCTGCTGAAGGATGATCACAGCGCCGGCGAGGCAGAGCAGAGTGAATAGCACAGATACTCCAGGGTGAGGCCTAATTTGCTCCTTAACCAATCAATAACCATTTCATCTCAGTTGCTATGGAACAACGTATACTAAAAACACAATGAACATTACCTCTGGGAAATTGGCACCAGAAATAATCTCACTGCTGCTGTTGTGAACAATGTCTTGTTGCTTCATTTGGAAATGAAAGGGGCTGAGCCGCATCAAGGGCATCATGTTTTGTTCTTTTTCCCAGAGAGGTTTCCATCCAGTTTCATTACTGTAACGAGAGACCAAAGTCTAACCGCTTTTTTCACCATGACAAAAAAACATGCTCTCTGTTGTAAAAGGATTCTGTCTACATGGCAGCTAACCAAGCAGATCATGCATCTTTTGACACCGGTCATAAAAAAGGAGGCTGGTTACAGATCTCTGCTATTTTAGTACCCCTGGGAATCGCATAACTGTACCATATTTCTCCATATGGGGCTCCACAGAGAAATATAATCATAAAAAAATAATTAGGGTCCTCCTGTAGCATAAAACTCATGCATGAATCTTGTGATATCCTGACATTTTCACACCGACACACACTCAAAAATCATCACTTTAGAGCGACATTTCAGACAACTTCAGAAAGACAACAAAGGACTTCTACAATCATATAGTTTCAACTTTCGCCCTGATTCGCCCACATTCTCTGACTCTGTTATCCAAAAGCCCATATAGACTTTCAGCAGTCTTGCTCATTATCGAAGTGGTGAGAGGACATAGTGGGTGTCTCTGACAGGTCAGACAGGTCATACTTTAAAGAGAACTAGATGAAAGCTGGAGATGTGAGTTCAGGCGGCCAAGTGACACCGCTGTTGACATAGAGCGAGCGATGGTAGCCATGCCTTTCAAACTGTGGATGAGAGTCTTAAGTGACAGCACAGCTGAGGAACACACTGTAGCTTCTTTAAGCTGTTCTCAGCTTAAAGAAGGTTTTTCACTTCATCTGAAACCAAAACTCTGTATCTTCATCTGTTTTGATTTGCTCTAATGTAGCAAACAACATCTACTGGTATGGTTAAAAGGCTGTTTCCAAAACCCGACCTCATTATTCAAGTAAAGGGGGAAAAATTGACTTATTTTGAATAATTTTGTAAAATGCAATTTTTCCCTTTTAACAGGGTTTGCAAATTACTTTTATTCCTATTTTTTTCTTGTTCAGCTATTTCTAAGGCCTAGAAACTAGATACTTTCAGTATTCTGTTGTATTGTTTTATGGATTAGTGGACACATTTGTACTATTTTAACATGGTTGTCAGCTCTAATGAAGCTCAAATCACACACAAGTAAAAACGATGTAGTCCATCAGTAATTCAGAGAGCACATTTATTCCCCACCTTCTTTTGGCGATGAATGAATAACAGTAAAAGAAAAGGGGGGTTGTACCAGCCTGCCAACCAACTCAAATAGGCAAGCAGCAGGACGTGCGCTCCCTGCCAGACGAGCCGCCATCACAGCAACTGTTGCCACGGCGCAGAGCTGCCAGCCTACTTTTGATTAGCTGGTGTTTTGGATGTGATTGGCTACAGTATGAATGGCAAGGCAAAGAAAGGTCTTAAACATTGTGTAATTAACCTCTTCACTTTCACATATTCCACTTCAGACATCACAACTAGTGACAGCCTCCTGTCAGCTACCTGCACCAATCAAGCTCTAATGTAGGAGAATACAAAGACAGCGTTGGGGCTGTCGCCACTGCAGTCTGTCTGAAACTGTCTAGTGAGACAATGTACGGTATCTCAGTGTTGACACTGAACGGGCCCCTAACTGCTGCAATGGAAATGAATGAAAGAATAACAAGGCCTCACAGCTATAATCATCATCTGCATGTGTAAATGAAAACAGCTCACATAATCAAAAAGTGTGAGTGAAGGGCACAAGAAAGCATGATAGAGAGAAAAAGGCTTTGTCTGATTATTGGATTAACAGAAGTACGACCATGACAGCCTAGCAATGTTTTTACACACATGCAAACTAGTAATGCAATTACTGCTGCATCGCAAAATGTACTGCAGGAAAGTACAGGTGTTAGCACCAAAATGTAATCGAGCAATACATTATGACCCACATTTTACTGAAAGTTGCACATCTCTAAGGAAAAGAACAAAAATTGTAACAAACACACAATGCTGCAGAGATATTTGTACGAAATGTGCAATTAAGTTGACAGTGTGACATTTTTACAACTCATTCTGCATCCTTTTTTTAGGCTCGATCAACAACTGCTCCAAGGATCGTTTGGGAGACACAAGCAGGGGCATGAATAAACAATTAGAAATAATATGAAAACAAATAAAACAGGCAAAACTGAAATTACAAACCGTGCACGACATTGTTTTAAACAGAATCCCAGTCACCACAAAAAGCATGTGTTGGTTTAAATATATAATATTTCATTGAGCAAAAACGACATGGTAAAGAAGATTCCTCTGACGTCACTATTGAAACATCGATTCCATGATCCTTCACCACTCTTGCTAGCTTGCCGCTGTTGCTAGCTGTAAACCCAAAGCATATGGCACACGAAACAAGTACCTTACTAAAAGCCAACAGTGTTCACTTACAGTATCAACGCAGCTCGTTTAGACAGTCCTCTCTCCCCGCCGTCCTCGTTGTCGTCCTGTTTGGCATCATTTGTCCTCCGCCTCGTTAGCTGTTAGCATTCTCGTTTCAGGAAAGGCAAAATCTTTAGCACCGACGTCAGGACCTTTCCTTCCACGAATTAAATCAAATAAAGCTGCCCATAATCACAACAGACCGCACAAATACCGTTTAATCTTTTCGAAACTGACTTTTTATTACCATAGACTGTTAATATTAATGCTTCTACTCTTACTACTGCCAGACTGGAACTCAGAACTAGTGGGGGGTTTTTAACAAACGTAAAGGTTTACGGTCATCATCACTGGCGATGACGTCATTACGTACTGCGAAATATAACTTTTTATCCGTAGTAGATAATAACATCATCCCATAGATATTCCGTTAATAGAAGCTAGTTCTATTTCTCAGTCTATATAAATTTATTTTTTTATATAAAATATTGATTAACACAATTTCTTTTGTTAGGGGTGGGCTCCATCGTTTTTGACAGGTTCAAGCAGCGCCCTCTCTAAAGGGCGCTGGGTTCAAGACCCTGCTGTAGCACGTGACCGTCAATGAGACTATAATACATAGGCTAGAATAAATATATAGGCCTACTGTATATATATTTTGTTTTTTGTTTTTAATACATTGAGGCCAGATGATCTTTCCATGTGTAAACTGTATTTCGCACGTTTAATTTCATACATATTTTACATCACAAAATTACCTTGGAGAGGTGGGTTTAGGGTTGGGCTAATTTTTTACAAGGGGGGGAGAGGGGCCATAATGCCAGTTTTTCACAAAGGCAGACAATTAGTGTTTCTGAGAAAGCAATAAAAGCCCTGAAAAATCAAACACCCTTTTTCAAACAGATACTAAATAACTAACGTATTCTTCCTGTCAAAAAAATGGAAACACGTTATTCTGCTTTTCAATGGGGAATGAAACCCATTTATCCTATCAGTTGCCAGAACAAAGCCAGAGGGGATTCAAACTATTAGCCTGCGATTTCATGAGTCACAGTTCATCGAGGAAAAGATGGGAAGTGCAATGCTCCCATTATTTTAGGAGGGACTGATAATGCAATAGAAAAGGCAGGATGTAAGATACATTTAATGCAGGCCATTCTCAACTGAATGTGAATCACTCAAATTAGAAAGCAGAGGCTTTAAAAACACACTTTTATGAGTTCCTTCTAATCTGCAATTGTTTCTCTGTCAATTGCCTTTTAAAAACAAGCAGTCAGTTTATTTTTTAAGTGTAAAGTTTTTTCTAATGAAGCATAGCTAGATTAGCCAATTAGGAAATGTGTGCAGAAGAAAAAGTCATTCTCACAGGCTTTAAAAATTAATCTTCTTCATTGTGAAGTTCACTTCCACCTTTTAGGTATAAACGATTGCAGTTCATTTCATTTGGCCTTTGACCTTCTTACAACCATCATATTCTGACTGACTTGCCTCTTCAACATTACTGGTATGTAGTTCCCCCACACAGATCACAATGGTTCTAATTTAAACAGAGTAAAACCTTTGCCCCATGTCTTTGGGCTACAAGTGTCGGCTCAATGGAGTGGTGAGCCGCCCTGTAGCCTCACTCTGCTGTCCACCAGATGGCTGCTGCTGCTGGGAGCCAGCTAAGGAGGCTGCCTGGTGGCCGCTGAAACTGAAACGTAGAGGGGGCTGCTGGTTATGAAGAAACGTCTTTAGACAGACTAATTAAAAAGGTCTTTTTCATCACACCGGCCCATCTGTTACGAGAGCACAGCCTGATGGAACAACTTTTAAGGCAATATCTTAGTGAGCACTTTTTCATGATTACATTATTTATCTTCTTTATGGGAATAATGAATTTCTTTAGAGTGATCTCCTGAGTGCAATTTGCAGATCTTTAAAAGACGCGAAACCTTTAAAAGACAAAACAAAGCTCAAACATAGGAGAGCTCCAAGTCATTAACCTGACTGTAGTGTACTGCAACACACCCAACAATTCATGTAATCAAGGACTTTACACTGTCTATTTTTTCTGCTCAGTTGAGTAGAACCTCTTGTTTTTTTAATCCATGAATATTCATTGCGCATTAACTCCTCACATCAGTATTCTGAAGGCATTTTAAGACAGTGTCTCTAAACAAAGCCTTTATGTAAATCAGTGGTTATCCACAAGCAATCTGCAACAAGGGACAGCAAGAGCACAGATACAACAAGGTCAGTGCATGTGCTGGAGAAAGTTCTACTCACCGCTCTTTGACAAGGTCAGTGCAACATGAACAGACTTGACATGATAAACCAGCGATTGTTGCATTGATTACCAGCGTTTTAAACCAAAGTACTGTAGTAAAGTCCAGTGCACTGACACAGAAAATGGCATCCTAGCAAGAAGACACATCATCAGAAAGCATCAGAGACCGGCTGTATGCATGTGCGTGTGGCGGTTTGTGTGCACCTTCATAACCTATCATTACCTCGCCAGCTTGCAGGTCAACTTACAACAGGCTGTTTGACCACATCCTGCTCCTCATTACTGTCCAAACCAGATCAGGAATCCTCGAGTTAGCGTAATAAAAGGGAAATTATTCACAATGCATTTTTAACCCGTAATGTAAATTATTATTCTGGCATCATCTAAAGCATTACAGCCTCTCCTGCCCCTCTTGTTTGCTAAGTTACACAAGTAAACAGGAATAAATCTTCACTGATTTACAAGTTCAAGCTGTCTCCCAAAGGCTAATTAATTCACCTTTACATTATAGACTGCAGTGCTTTAATTTACAGCCCAAGTGTCATGTAGCTGGACTTGCACAGCCACCCAACCAGAATTTACAGTACATACAGGGAGGAAAAGCCTTCAGGACTACATCTTTTAAAGGTTTTTGTCTTGGTGCTAAACTCCGCACACATGCAATCTGTTTGAGGATGAGGATGTCAATGGTTACGACCCCCCTGAAGCACAACCATGCACATTTAGAGCGAGAGAGAGAGAGAGAGAGAGACTGTGAGTGTGTGTAGGCTCTGATAATTTAAGGACTTTTTCTCCACACCAGCTTGTTTTAATTACTGGGAATGAGTGGCGGCATTTGGTCAGGTTTATGGGGATTCTTCAAAGAGAGAGTTTGGTTTAGACAGACCAATCTGTGGGACTGCAGAGCTGTAAATCCAAAGACTACCACAACCACTAACAAATGCCCAGAGGCAAATGCATGCAGCCTAAAAGGAGTGGAGGGGGAGAGAGGAGGTTCAAAAAGCTTGTTTTACTTTTAGCTTTTGAAGCTTTTATGTGTAGCTAGACATTAGGTCATCTAAAATGATGAATTACAATAGTAAAGGGAATTTTTGTTTTGACAGACGTTTGTTGGAAAGGCCAAAGTCAGCAAGACCTCTGACCCCATTTGACTAACTATAAAAAGCACAACAATCAAAATTTGATGAGATAATGACAGAAACAATGACTTCAAACATGGAAAATACATCAAATTGTCTGAGAATTGGATTGGGATAAAACCTCTGACAGGGAGGAGTGAGAAATACAGGGTCAGTGCTGGTTTGGGGCAAAGAGGGTGAGATGGCTGATGACAGGGAACTCTTGACTTTTCAGTGAACTCATTTTTATTCTAATTCAACATTCAAGTCCCTGCTAATGATCTTAGCCCTGAGGCAATGTATGCTGGGATACAGAGGGCTGACTGCTGTCTGCTCCACACAGACTCAGCAGACATCAGACGTCAGGACTGGCCAACTGTTTCCACTCAGACACTGGCTTCCTCACCACGTACATTTTTTTACTATCTGTCAAATCTTAAAAGGCTGAAAATTAACTGCACACTAATTTTAAATGAATACAGTGTGGGATATCTTATTTTCCATGCAGTGGCTGATTAGTTTGTATCTTTCGTAAGTAGCCTGGATATTTAAATAACGCCAAAAAATTTGGATTTGAAACACACTGACCAGCTGGGCTTTCCATTCAGCCAAATTAACCTCTAGTGTCTTTGATCAAAACAGAATTAACAGGGAGGAGGACGATGTTATTGCACAGCAGGGTTTGATTTCTATCCGAACACGTTCACACACCTACAGTCTAACACTCCACAGGACTTCATGTATCACACTGAGCTGAAGGCCCTGCTGATACACCGAGTAATTAATCACTCTGGACTTGTACCATCTCGTTTTTATCTCATTTCCTATGTATCAAACGCAACAACTCTGGCAATTTAATTTTTGAATCCGGTTATCAAAGATAACTTTATCTTCTCCCACAAGAAGCACGGCTGGTGTTGCGTTAAAAGTCAAATCCTTTTCATAAACTATTTGTTTAGTATTAATGAGATGTGTAGATTTGAAACACTCAAAGAACAAGAAGGACAATCTTTGATGTCAAATGCATACTGAGTCCAGCAATCACTGCAACTGGACATAAGGAAGAGAAATTTAAAGCTGGTTCACAGTTAATAAATCCTAACTGAAATGGTCACTAGTTGGAGAACTTTGCTGGAAAAGTGAACAGCGTGGCAATTCATTAAATAGAAAAGAGTGATTTCTTTATAAAGAAGATTGGAGATTTACAGAAACAGCTCTCTCCACCTGATTTAACCTGAAATAACCTGACGTTTTACCCTCGAGGTAGTCTTGTGTCGGGAGAAAGGTTCCTAACTTGGTTTCATTCAGCCTTTTCTTCCCTCCAGTGTTGCAGAAACAAACAATCCAATGAATACAGAAAAAGGAAGGAAAAACATTGGATCGTGAATCATCAGTAAGAAGAAACATTTTATTCACAGGTACTGTAAAAGTAAAACACAAGCTGCCATATCATACATTTATACACAGGGTTTGAAAATGCTATACAAAAACAAAGGTTTTTAGAAAATATGGGTTTTGATATGAAATACGACCTTTACATATAATTTTTTTTTTTTTTTTGGAAAAAAAGGTCTCGGTTTGGTAACAGTTATTTAATTCATGAGCCTAACCAACCCCACATTAGAGAAAAAAAACAGAAGGTATTGTAAAAAATTAGAGTGAAAAAAAAATGGAGTAGAAATGATTTGTAAAAATGATTAAAAAATCTCATGCAGCATCTTCAGAGAGGGCCTGAGAGAGTACATCTTCATAACAGAAATAGAAAAACAAAAGTCATGTTCGTCCTGGATAAAGAAATCATTTTAAGAACAACAAAGCCTGTTTGTTTAACACAACAATCATTTTTCAGCGATCCTCTTTGTTCTCGTGGTGAGTAAGCCGTTTGATGCACAACAAGCACATTCTGGAAGCTACAAAGAGCTGATAACATGATTGATTTCCCAAAACAATGTCACCATCATTTGCTCTTATTCACTGCAAAATAACAATTCTGGAGTCTGTCTGAGATCAACTTTGATAACTTGCCTATTTTAAAAAAGAAAAGGGGGGCACAAGAAGCCAAACTGTGCTGCTGCTCTTTAGTATGTGGAGGTTGTAACAGTGAATGTATGGGAATGCATAGAGCGCTTTAAAAAAAATGGTTTTGTATAAAGAGGCCAGAAGACTTGTGCTATCTAACCTGTGCCTCATTATATTAGAGAGTATAGACAGCACTCATTCCCAGCCAGGCTAACCAGGCTAGGCTAGGCTAATGTTGGGAAGTCTCTCAGATACTATACTGAGGCACGAGAGAGAATGGCTGAATCAAGACTAATCACTCACTTTCTATCACAGTGGCCCTCTGATTGATATGTTTTGGCTTAATAATCTCTCATTTTCAGTGAGACAAACACGGCTTCTCCGCCTTAGTGCATCCACTGAGACCCATTTTGATCAAGGCAACTGGAGGAGGAAAACATTCACTCAGCCTTGCTGGCATTCACGGGCCAGCTGGTAGGCGAAGAGTGACAACAGCAAATGCAGTCCTTGTTGAGAAACATAGTTTGAAAAAACTAGAAAACTACAGAACCAGAGAGTTAACGTAAGGCGCTAGAGGCTGAATGAACATGGTTAAAATGCTGACTGAGGTTTGAAAGAAGAGAAAGGCAAAGTCTGGGAGCGCAATAACATTAGCTTATTGCTTTTTCTCTTTTTTTTCCCTCTTTATTTTTTCCCTTAAAAGGATATTTGTACACACCACATAGTCATATAAATACACTATACAATGCAATATAAAATATTTAAATTTCTTAAAAGTAATATGTTCAGGGGTTTGCTCAGGTATGCTGAAGATACCTGCACCTTATGAAAAATAATGACTCAAAACAACACAGTTAAAAAGGCACTTCCAGGTGTTGTTCATTGTATCTTGAGTAAGTGATGGCCCTTGCTTTGCCATACAGGCAACAGCATTTGTGCTCACATTTTATTTCTCCAACAGTAAATCGCGTCCTGGACAACGACGCACTGTAGCTAGGTGTTAGCATCTCCTCAGTCTTCATGCAAAGATCCACTCTCATCTCATCTCACATGTTATTCTTCATTCCAGTGACAACTACACATCATTATCCTCTTTTTTCTCACTTCCTCATTTCTCCACCTCCACTTGCTTTTGTCCTCAGACCTCGATTTCCCGCAGTCCCTCCTGAGCACAGGGTGTTGGCATGGCGATGTCAAAGCAGGTCACCATCATGATGCGGGACTTGCATAGATTGACACAAAACTCCAGCTCCTCTGTGGCCTGTGCCAAGGCCTCCAGGTACTCCGGAGACTCTTTATCCAAACTCTGGTCCACCTCGACTGTTAAGAATGAGATTTGAAGATTGGTTACAAAGGTTAACACCTCAGATTTCAAAAAAATGTATATTTAAAAAAAAAAACAATTACTCACACTCTCCTATCCACTTGCTGGGGTCCATCATTAGTCGGGTTTTGGCGTCTTCCAGCTCTTCCAACAACACTTCATGCTTCAACCTTAGTTCTCTCACTTGCTGTTGCCTTCTCTCCAATATTTTTAGTTTACTGTTAAAATACTGTAGACCCTGAGAGAGAAAAAAAGACAGATAATTAATTACAGATACCGCATTAAAGATGCTTTAATTGCTTGGTGTACAAATGTTATTAAAGGTTAATTGTCAACTGAAGGTAAAAAGTAGAAAAGTTAAAACTAGACAGGCATGCAAAAAAAAAATGGCAGTAAAACTCCCTCCTTAAGGTTAAATGCTTGGCTTATATATATACAGTATATATATATATATATACCATGTTTTAAAAGCCTGCTTCATAAAAGTATTTTAAACAAAACTTGTAGCCAAAATTGAATAAAATGAAAGTCTAAGATGCTGGGTTTCTGTTGTAATAGTGGGATTCTTCATGTTGTAGGATTGAAAGAAAGGTTATTTGTTATTAAATTATAAATATGGTAATGAAACTTGTGTAAAACAAAGTCTGAGCTGCTAATAATGTAACCTCAGTAACGATACAAAAGAAAACTTAGCTCACCTTATCAACGTCCTGGAATGGTTGCTGAGGACAAGAATGGGAAAAACAGATGAAACAAGTTAATATTTTAAGCAGGATTCAATATTCAATGAGCTAAATATAGAGAAACACTCCAGTTATCATTTTGAAATAGTCAAGTAAAGTCAGAGAAAGCTATTTTTCCACTAAGGCAGTGATGGCTGAGAGACAAATTAAACATAATTTTTTCCTAATTGAAACTAAATCAAACCACCATCTAGCTGATTTCATATCTTGACAATTCCCTGTCCAGCTGTGTGGATGAGCAGGAGCAGTTAATGATCCACAGATGAGGAGTACGCTATAAAAAGCGATCAGGCAGCCGGTGATGAGTGCAAGCAGATTTGTGCTGCTGTTGAGTGCTGTTACATTTATCAAAAATTCCCTGAACAATCTTCTCATACTATCTTGTTTTTTCATTTCAACACAACCACCATCGTCAGCAGTAAGGCGGGTCGTCACTCATATCCAAACCAATTAACCCTCCTCAGTAATTGCCTCCTGAACTCTTGACATTCCAGAGGATCGCTGCCAAAATACCAGGCTCTGAGGACCTCGACACAGACGCTTTAACTCTGGGATTTTCCTCTGAGCTGACTGAAGGTCAGACGTCTGAGACATATTATCCCTGTCCAGTTCTTTAAAAAGAAACTGGGAAGATGGGAGTGAAGACATTCCCACAAGGCAAGTCAATGTGGCACATGCAAAGTATTCCTGAAGCTTAGTGAGAGGGATTCACAAGCCCTTGACCTAGACATTACATTATCCAAAACAAGTTTAACCAGATCAACCAGCGTGTAAAACAAGTCAGGATGACCCTCCCCTCACCTCTGCTGTCTCCTCCTGACGCCGCCTCTGGAGCCGCTCCACATCGTCGATCTCATACACCTTGATCTCAAAGGGCTCCTTCAGCGGTCCAGACATAGGAGGTAAGTCCACCCACTGGCCTGCTGTGGCTGCCTTCTTCCCGAGGGAGGAAGTGTCTGGCAGGGGGGCCGGTATGAGCCGTCTTCTCTGGAAGCCTAAAGAGCCATGGACAGATAAACACCTGTTTTACAATAGTAGCATTTGCAGGGATCCACGGGTAAATATGTATGAGCCTCACTCTGAGATGTAAAGAGATGCCAGGCTTTACACAGGTCGGCGGAGAATGGTGATTGCATATTTATAAGGCTGTCTCCGTTGCCTTTCTTGTATAAAACGCACATGAATTCAAATGGTTATATATACAGGGCTACAAAAAGCTGAACCAGGTCACTGCTGCTCGTGTTCAATTCATCTTGTTTGATCATCACTAGGATGGAAGCAGTCTTGTTTGAAGCATTCATTATAATTTTCCTCTATATGTGTGAATTATGTATGCTGCTGATTCAGGAGGAGAGAAAATCCAATGATATACCAATTCGTGAATGTAATGAGAATGGATTCATAAAGTTAGAATTGCTATATGGGTAATTTCCTGGGAGAAAAAAAACACTCATTTCTGGATGCTACTTCAATAGATATAGATTACATCCCACATACACTGCCACTCCCATAGTAATACATATTAACAACATTTCACAACAGACTTTAAAGCTCCTGTGAGAAATATTTAGCTTGTTATTAAACAGACCAAAATTAATACTAATGCTTCCTTATAAACTGCAAAAGCAAAAGAAACCATCAGCAAAAAGATGCATTATTTCTATATAGTTATTGTAATGCCTGTAAATGCTACTGCAAGCTCGGTGTCAGACCAGGCAACCCATACGACAAAGAGCTTTGAGCTATAACAGCATTGATATGATTGAAACCCTCACACCCACATAACTCCCCTCACCATTTGTTCTCTTCTTGGGATACTTGGAGCTCCTCATTCTGCCCGAAGACGACATGCCACTCTCGCTCATGGAGTCATGGGCTGAGGAGGCGCTGCCCGTGGCCTCGCTGTCACGTATCATGCTTTCGTATCCGCTGCTGCCTCCGCTGTGGTAAAACAGAGCTGTGCGGCCCATCGCCGGAGGCAGCTCCCCGCTCAGTACGCTGCTGTTGTCGCTGCCGTGGCCACTGCTGTAGCGCTGTGGCCTCCTGGGTGCCGTGATTTTGCTGTAGGGAGACGGCAGCATGGCTACGGGGGATTTGTCATCGCTTACGTTCACCCCGCTGTCGTTCCCACTGTCTGAATCGCCCGAACCTCTCATGTGTTTGCCTGAAATGTTGCCTGTTGCCAGTTCGCTTACACGGCTGTTGGCGGCCCTCATGGCCTGCTTTGTGCCCATGATTGTTCCTCTCACGGGTTTACCGCTGACTGCAGCAGTAGCGGTTCGAGTGGCAGAGGTCCGTCCTGATGGAGGGAGGTTGGCGTTGGTGTTTCTGCTTACAGGAGCAGCCAAAGATTTGGTGGAGGAGCTCAGACCTTTGGAGTTGTTTGCCGACAGTGAGCGTGCTTTATTACCATTGACAGTTCCTAAAGCTCTTGGATTAACAGAAGCTTTCACCTGACCGGTCCTACTAAGACTTCCTCCACTTGGGGAAGATGGGCAGGTAGCTATTGGAGAGCTGGATGAATTCGGAATACCAAACCTTGGAATGGATCTGTTGGATTTGCTGCTTCCGAGACTTGCCCCACTATTTTCCCTACTTAGTGCAGCTCTGGAGCCTGATAAGGACAGACTTTCACACCTTTCCAGGGACATTTGGCTTCCATAATGCTGCCCAGATTCCCCTCTCGGCCCTCTGCCCTTCAGGCTGGAGGTTACTTTGGCTGTGTTGAGGCTGGAGGTTTTGAAACTGGTAGAGTGACGTACCTCAAGCTCATCCTCGGACACAGCTGCCCTTGCTCCCCTTCCTGCCTCCCCATATGCTGACTTTAAGGCACTTTGGGGGAGCAGGATCTTAGTCTTATGGTCCAAACTTGACTTTCTCACTGGAGGAGGGGGTGGAGGTGAAGTGCAACCAGGTCTCGGAAGATTACTTGCTTTCTGTGAGTTAGCCTTGTTATTTTTCCCCAGAGAGGAGTATTTAAGGCTGTTGGTAGATGCAATAACATCTTGGGCTCCCTTGTAGTCTGTGGAGGAGTGGATGACGGTAACAGTCCCCAGAGTGGTGGCACCTCGCCTAAGCTGAGGCATTTTGCTGGGCGGATACTTACTGACTGACTTCTCGCAGCCATCCACCACTCTCTGAGATGAGGTAGACCCCTGCACCTTGGGTGGGCGAGGTACACTGTTGCTGTTGTTGGATGTTTTGCCGGAGGGGATACCACTAGGAAAGTTTCTGAGGAATTTGCTGGTGCTGCTGGAGTCGGAAAGTTGAGGTTCTGCGTGGTTGTCGCTGCGCTGCCAAGGATTCTCCTGCTTAGCCTCTTGCCTTGGTGGCTCTCGGCTGCTGCTGCTACTACTGTGAGAGATGGATGAGGTAGGTTTAATCTTCCTGGGAAGACTGGAGTGGACTATGGTGTGGCCCTGTGGAAGCTGGGTTGAGCTGAGCGAGTGAGCTTTAGTTATTTTAGACGTCATTCTGAGGGAGCCTTTGGCTGATTCAGGAGATGGGGGCAGCTTTGTCAATGAGAGTTTGCTTGAGGCAGCACTGTCACTGTCTAGTTCGGAAAAACCAAATCCACTGTCATTTAAGGAGTTTATTGCATCTCTGGGAGAGGAAACACAGTGCAACATATCCAGGGAATCGAAGTAAAAGGTGGCCTCTGGTACCATGCGTTTAGATTGTGGAAGGAAGACGTCTGTTGAATGAGCCCCTTCACTCTCCACGGTGCAGACGCTAACCTCACTCAGCCAGGAACTGATAGACGAACCTCTGCTGTCCATGCACTCTGCCGCTCCCTCCTGTAGGGGCGTGACCACGGCGATGTTCACCTCTGAACCTCCCATGCCCGAGGTGTAAGCGTCAAACTCATCATTGATGCTGCTGATGATGCTGACAGGCCTGGACCCAGAAGCCAGAGCCTGAAGGGAACAGTCACTATTAAAGCTGATGATGCTGGATGGTCGACCTTTATCTACAATACTGCCTATAGAAAGCTCCTCCACCACGGTGAACACCAGCTCATCCTCTCCGTTCAGCTCCACAGGCTGCTGCAAGGTAACAGTGGCTCTGAGGATGTCCCGATCCAGACATCTGTCCCTTAAAGTGGAGCGAACCTGGCACACTTCCACTGGAGCTCTAAGCAAAGGTGAACTGTAAGGATCCCGTCTTTTAACTGCTTGGTGACTCATTCCCACAGGTGGCATTCTGGTGCTGGATCTCTCCTCCTTGTCTGTGTTTTCTCTCTGCTGTGAAGGAGGAGGAGCTGGTTTGGGCAAAGCTTTCTTGTTGGGGTACACCTTTTCCCTCACCACAGGCTCTGAATTAGGCCCTGCAGCAGTCGCTTGTTTGTTAATGCTAACCCTACTTTCTGAAACCAAGGATTTCTCCCCATCAGCACTGGTTCTACATACATTTTGAACACTGTCTGTTGGTGCCTTTTCTGCAAGTGTGCATTGCGCTTTAGCATTGTCCAGTTTTGATTTACTGTTGGGACTGCAGGGTGGTTGTGTGGCAACAGATTTAGGAGATTGTTTGGGTGAAACCTCTTGGGTATATGAAATATTTGCTACAGTCTTTGGTGAAACAGAACCTTGGCTCTCCAAGGATTTGTCTGTTTTGGGGCTGGCCTGGCTTTTCTTGCCCTCTCCGACAAACGCAGTGGGTTCTTCACTGCCATCTATACACTCCAGCCTCTCCTGCAGCTCAGCAAAAGTGTTGCATTTGAAGAACTGGTCTCTGTCCAGAGGGCCGTCTCTTGCAGACTTCTTTCTGTTCAGGGAGGGGATGATTGGAACAAAAGCAGGTGGGCCTTCGTTGTCACTGAGCTCCCTGTCTGAGATGGCGGTTCCCCCGGGGCCTACGTAAATGACAGTATCACAGGATTGTTCACTACTGGAGGAGTAGTCCGGGTCACTGAGCATTAAAGGCAGGTCTGGGTCCAGAGCGACTGTCCGAGGGTGGAACGGCCTGAGGTGGGGCGGCCGGCGGATCCTCCCTTCCTCACAGGAGCTCTCTCCCCCAGAAGAACTGGATGCATACTGCAAAGCGAAGATGGAGTAAAAGAGAAGTGAGTCTTTCGGATTTTAAATTAGCTCATGAAAAGATGACAGTAATACGATTCCATCTTCTAACAATATTAATGTAACAGTCTAGTTTCCATCCCCCCTCTACAAAACCCTTTTATAATCCTTATAATTTATAGAAGATTTATTCCTTGACCATTTCAAAGTGAAATCCATCACAAACATTAATTCCTATGAAAATACCAGTCGATATTTATCCAAAGGTTAAAAGTGCACATCAATAGTCACAGAGAAATTACCGTCAATAATACAAAGTGCTGTATGTGGGCTGCATTATATTCATGTCAGGGACCTTTACAGAATAAATACATGCTGTCATTCCACCAATTATCAGGAGCATATATTTCCCTAATCCGAGGAGCATTACACACTTCCTTGGGCATTGGTATTGATTACATGATTATGTGTTGAGGAGCAGAGAAAAAGTAGCTCTGAGTTACTGCTCTAATAATCTTTCATTTGCAGAAACAACACATTCATTGTGTTAATAGCTCTCAAATACAGAGCGAAGACAAATATTACGACTTAATCTGCGGCATGAAATATGATGAGATCAAAGTTAAACATGCGTAATTGCTATATTAGACATAATTAAATTCTGTTTAATGTTGAATAGCAATGACTTTGCATTTATCATTTCTAAACAATGAGTATTAAACGGAGTTATTGCATGGATCGTTATTAAGAAGTAGTACAATTTACATGCCAAAGCCCCGTGTTGTTGAATTGACAAATACTGCTGTCAGTGTCTCTTTTTATACATTTATCTATTTATGCATTAGTTTATAATGGCATATGTTAAACAGATTTATCAGCCCTAATGAGTGTATCAGTGTACCTTAGATTTCTTCTTCCTCATGCGGTGGATACGGGATGCCAGCTGGATGGTGGTGAGTGAGTCAGCATAGTTGGCAGGAGAATCGGAGATGTGGGCGATCATGGTGGTTCTGCAGTTGATGTTGCCAAGGGACTCCCTCAATAACATTGTCAGTTTGCTGTCCCTATGGAGTGAATGTAAAGTCATTATTATACAGCACGGCAACATTTCAAAATGACAATAACAGTTGATGATATTATTCCAGGAGGAGCTATTTTTATTTCTCTGCACTGAAAAATGACATGTTATTAGCTATTCATACTTGAGCAACCATAATATAATCTCTACAATACCAGAGGATTTTACTTGCGGCCATCTAAAGAAACTCTAATAAAACTATAATACTGAAGACATGTAGCAACTTGCCTGAAACAAATACAACAACCTATTAAACACAGTATAAGAGACTGTTCATCTAGCTGTAGTTTTCTTACCTGTAAGGTACATGTTTGGCTCCGTTTGCTAACGCCATGATGACGTTCCCCAGAGCATTCAGGGATAAACACAAGCCTCCCCCTCCATCTCTGCTCTTACTCAGGACCTTCTCACAACTCCCCAGGTCGATGAGGTGCAGCCTGCTCCGTCCGCCTGACACTGTGCCAACCACAGAAGAAGAAGAAACCAGGTGAGCGCTGCACAGACACTCCCTCTCTGAGGTCACTTCCTCATGCACAGTGCCATGATGACAGGAGTGGCATGGCTCAGCCAAGACTAGACAGGGCACTGATTTATTTATGAGTAAGATTCCCATAGTGAAGTCATTCAAACTGGTAAACTCCCACCAGATGTGTAATTTAGGGCAACAAGAATGCTCAGTCGGTTAGACACATAAAATAAAAAATAGAATTCACTGAAAATCAGACACGTAAATAACAGTCCATTTCTGATGAGTTCAAATGCGGCAGAAGGGGAATTGGCTGTCATCTTAACAATCACAGGGCTACACGTTGTTATTCTGGGACTGATGTAATTGAAAAAGCAGCAACAAAACATTAAACTCCTGTCAGGAAGGCGTCAAATCCTCATTTCCTCTCATCCAACAAAAAATAATGCACGCATACAAAAACATGTCTTTTCTGAAAGGCAATAAACAATTCATCCATAAACATTGGAAATATGGGACTAGTCTGATGTAAAATATAGACTTAGAGCGCAATATTCTGTCACACAGCTCACAACAAAAAACAACAACTCGTTATTGCTCATAATTTGGAGGAGGGGTTATATTTGAAAAAAATTCAACTCCAGTTATACTTCTGTTAAAAATGATATCCTTTTAAATGTGTATATGTTCAGATACAAATAGCAAAATAGGTATTAGGTATTGCATAAATGTGAGGGAGCCACTTGTTGATACACTGCTAAAGAATTTCTGTTAGTAAATTGATGGTACTAACTTCCTCCCTTGCCGCTCTTCTCCATGCGGTACTGGTAAATGTGTAGCGTGAACAGCATGTGGGAGTTGCGCCGCTCCTCCTCATCCACATTCGGCCTACTAGTGCTGCGTGCAGCAATAGCGGCATCCAGGAAGAAGGCGGCTTTCTCGGCCGTTGGGGCCCGAAGCTCGCTCTGATTCTGAAGCTGCGGAGGGGAAGGAAGAGACAGAGGAAAGGGTTAGGGTGAGCAAAAAAGACCACATAGTGCTTTAGAAAGAGGATAGATGTCGAAAGGATACTGGGGAGCGAGCTAATTGGACCTCGGCACACATTTCTAGCCCATTAGATTGGGTCTCGGGGGCAATTAAAAGAGCAGATATGCACACACAGGGAGGAGGATTAGGAGAGGTAATAGTTGAGCAGGAGGCAAGGGCACTTCCCCTCGCTATGGATGTGATGATGGTGGTGGAGACAGAAGGAGAGGAGGTGGAAGAGGAAGAAGAGAAGGCAGTGGCGGAGGGGGGTAATCATGAAGAGAGCCCACGTGTGGCTGCTGAGAAGAAGAGAAAGCTGAAGCTTCACACAGCCTTTGAAGTCCATACAGACCCCCTCCCCAAAAAAACATCTGACAGCAACACCTGTGAGCGCCATCAAACCTACAGTCCTCCACCATCCCCCAATAGCAGTCCTATTGTGCTGCAGAGGGCCAGCGCTAACATACCGGTAATAGATGCTGATGGATGCTGACAGGAGAGTCAATACAAAGGTAAGAAAAAAGCCATCAATACCACAGTTGGGTTTTGTGGAAATATAAAGCAAAGGATTTCAGAGGCAGGAAAGATAGAGTGGGAAGTCCTGGGAGATAAAAACACACATACACACACATGCACCTCACATAAAAAAGTCAAAATCTTTTGTAGAGGAAGAGGTAGATCATAGACAGCCAGAGATCAATACTTACACAGACTAATACTGTATAACCCGCAGAGCGAATGAAAGGATCAGGGAACAAAGGAAAAGTAAAGGAGGTGGAATTCTTCTCACCTGAGTGCCACAGATGGGATCCTCCCTCAGGTGGATTCCTGGGGATTGGCCCTCCTGCAGACTGCCTGTTGACACCTCAGACAACAAGTCCTTCAGCTCCTCATCCTTCCCGAAGATTTCCACCGCAGACACTCGGACAGAGAAGCGCGTGCCAGTCTTCTCCTTTCGCTCATTGATGAGCTTGAAGAGCCAGGAAATGGCACAGGGCACAATGCCGAGGCTTTGAGTGGAGCTGTCTTTGCCAATCATGGTGTATGTCTTGCCTGGGGATGTGTGAAAGAGAGAGAGGGGGATGGAAATGGCTTTGTGTGCAAGCCCGGTACACTCACAATAATTTCAACCTTAAGTGACTTTTTTTTCAGATATCTGTTTGGAATGGGTGGAAGTTGACAAAGACGTGGTTTCATGGTGTTGTTATTTCTTGCAGTTATCATTGTTGTGTGTTATGTGAACATGTGCAGAATGGGTAATGTGCAAATGCTGTTTGTGGTAGTCATCACAAGTAAAACTCTGAAGTCAGGACTCCAGAGCACTAGAACACGTAAAAAAAGGAAGACTTCTTATTTTTGCTTTATTTCGTAATTCTTTATTTCTTTTGGATTAACATTTTGTCATGTTTTAATTTTCTCTGTGATTGCTAATGGTTTGTTTCTATTTCCCTTTGTCATGATGCTTTTGGTGTCTTGTGTGAAGAACTTTAATTTACCTTGTTGCTGAAATGTGCATGATGAATAAACTTGCTTTGCCTTGTTCACATGGGGACTGTTGTTAATTATCTTTCCATTGTGAAGACAGATGCAGCATTGAATCCAAGACTACTTTTACCACGGAAATAAAGTGTCACGCAACTTATCTTATTGTATCCTACCTTATATTGTAACAGGTCATACCATATTGTATCTTTTTGTATGTTCCTTATCCAGTCATATCATATTGGATCATATCCTGTCCTATTGTACTGAACCATACCAGATCGTATCCTATTGTATCGTAACACATCCTATGATATCATATTGTGTTTTATGGTTCTGCACCACAATGAACACTGACAGTGGATACCTCCTGGGGGTTATTGTGTTAAACAACTGCTAATGAAAACATGTATAATGTTTTATTCAGGGCTTTAAAAGTATTATCCACTACATGCCAGTTCAAAATAACTAATCCAAGGACCCATTCCAGAAGCTTCAATCTGTGGAGTATTACAGGTAGTGGAAGCAGTAGTCTGATGAGCGCAAGCCTGCAGCCTGAGAGTACCGGCCAGTCCAATTACTAAGATTTTAATTACAGACTGAGCCCTGAAGCTGGATGCAGCACTTTTCACCCCTTACCCCCACCTCAGACTCCCTACCCGTTCCTATCCTCAAGTCTCCCATTCCTTGACTCACCCCAGTGCACAGCTAAGCCAATTGTTGTACATCAAGTGTAGCTAACAAAGAGCAATGAAAATTTTCTTTGGCTAACAATGGCTTTTCTCTAATCTCTTGCCAGCGGAGGAGCTTACCAAGCTTCACTTGGCCGAAGCAGAAGATGCAGCCGTCTGCACCGTTCACCACAGACTGGATGACCTCGGCTACTGTCCCTGAGCACACCTCAGCCTGCGGAAAACACACAGAGACATCCCCCTTACAGTCAATTTACAATTCAGTCACACCAAAGAAATAATGTCAAGAAAAACAGGTATCCCAACAGTTATTCTATAAATTAAACAGATATTTGGAGGTATTCAGTATTTGTTCCACCAAATCCCATTAATGTCTTCAGGATTTTTCATCTCAGGAGTATGTGTGTTTGTGTGCTGCAATGTGTGGCTCATTTTTGCAATCTGTTTCAGCATGGGTCCTCTGGGGCCAGGCTTCTGCAGCAGAGGCCCCTTCCCCATACATCACACAGCAAACAAGGCCTCTAACATTAGAACAGCTTGCTGTTACTGTTAGCCACCAGCAGTGCTGTCCCAACGGCACAATCTAGCAGCCCTGGCCTCAGCTCTGCAGCAGCAACATTTAGACTCCAGCTATCAGCAGCTTACTTAAGAAAATACGTGCTCAAAGTAGGTGGTATGATAGAAGATCTGAGGCTCTCACTGCTACTGGAACGCTGTTGTACACCAGTGATGACAACCTTCTCTGCCCTCATTGCTATTTATTGTTTACTGCACCATGGGGAAATGCAAAAAAAAAACCGTAACCTTACGCTTTTTTAAGAATTCACAGTGATTGACATATCATCACTCCATTTTATGCATTAGAGTTTGTTTTAAGCTGTGCAGAGAGCAAAACTGGCATTCTCCAGAGTCAACATAAGGTAAACATGTTTCTGACCTTTGTCTTTGATCTCTGTGGGTATGCCTGCTGTGGGCTGCAGTGGGCTGAGGTTACATATAGCTCTTCTATGAAAAGAGAGGTTACATATAACTGGAGTGGATTCAAATCATTCCCCAAGGGGGCTTAAAAGGCCCAGCTGTTAGGCTCACACTGGTAAGAATGCCCCCTGACCCAAGACAGGCATTTTTTCTCTAAGCCTCTGGCCACACCCTGCCAGCATAAAGATGTCCCTTTGCCCTTGAGAGGCTGAATTCCCACATGACACCTTAAAAAAAACATATACATACACACACACAAGCACATGCCCTGCTGGCCCTTACTTGTGAGGCATCCTGGGTAAAAACAGCATCGAAGGCGAATATCTTTGGGACCGCCACGGTGGCAGATCTCCTGTGTCCTGAACCAGAGTGTGGGCTGGAGGCGGGGTCGTAGAGGGTCAGCTGCTTCTTCCTGCTGTCGACTTTCAAGAAGGACTGAGACTCTGAGGAGTCCACAGTCTCCACAGACGGACAGATACGCATCATCACTTTTACCTAAACCGCCAGGGGCGACGAAGAAGGAAACAAAAGGATAAGATAGGGTTGATTAGAATTGAGAAATAATACAAATTAGAAAGAAATTAAGCAGACAGATTAAGAGAGGGACGTGAGAGTGTAATTTACAATATTTGCATGGAGAAAAAAGAATACAGGGACACTTCACATCCTTTACTCACAACGCATTAACAAAAAAACGTGAATAAAAATATACCCGCCATTGAGATTATAGGTTAGGATCCATACTGAGGGAATGGCATCACTTTGTGCATTTGTATCACGTCCACTTTATCAGAGTTGATAGACATTGAAGGTTTCCATGGAAACTCTCAGTTTCACATCGACTGGCGAACCCAATGGGTCAACACATCGCATAATGGTGTCAGCTAAAGGCAGCAAGGTGTGTATTGAAAATCTCAGCAGAAAATGGTGGAAATTAATGTGTGAAGCGCCACGCTGAGGGATTATCCCTCAGGTGGGGTTCTTATTTTTTTTTCTGGACCAGGAGCCGCTCGCCAGCATGGGAGCGGCTCCTGCATATGGCCCCCCTCTTATCCCACCTACACACTTTTCCTCCTTCTCATCTGTTGCCTGGAAAATTGCAGCTCCAAATCCACCCTGTTGCATTCTGGGGCTTGACAAAAAATGCAGTTTTAACACATTCCACAGGTCATGGTAGAGTTCACTGTGCCTGCATGGTATACTTAATATCATGACGGCTCATATCTTCAGGTGATGATTTGGCACTACTTCCACAAGCCTGTGCATGTCTAACATAATCAGTGTGGTTACAGAAGTGAGGTCAATTCTGCAGGTTTTATTTGATAGCACCCTATTATAAACATAACAAAGAAATTACAGCATTCCCTCCTCTACCATGCTAAATACAGTAGATGTATTGTGTGTGTGTTTTTTGTGTGCAAGTGTGATCATGTTTGTGCATATCAGGCTACAAGACACCCTCAATTAGAATCACCTTTTGAAATTCCGACAACTCTGTACTGCCTTACAATGCGATGGTCAGAAATACATCAGAACTATATCTCCAAAGGCAGTGTGTGGAAATATATCTCCAGCTGACAGGAGACAGAAACGGCGCTTGGGATATGTATACCAGCCCCTGTCAGCTCCCTCAGTGTTTAGTGTTACGCCTAGCATTATATCAACTGAACACTTTCTATATCATACAGTTTATGAGAAAGGGAACTCAATCCTGAGCCATTCAAAGCTGCCTAGAAAAGCACCTGTGATGCCTCCCAGGCATTGAAACGAAACCCTTAAAATAAAGCGAACCTCCTTCCCTCTGTCATCATGCCGACACAAAAGGCCCCTTCTTAGTTCATAAATATTGCTACATATCCAGACACCAGCCCTCAGAAACAATGCCAGTAGAAATCCCTTTATTTCAGTGAGTGAATCCATCTTTGCATTCTGCAGGCCAAGTGTGAACTCTGTTTATACTCTGCAAGGGGCCATTATCGTGACTGACGTGTGCATATGTTGAGTAATTTACATTCGTCGTGACATTTAAACTAGGCTTCCAACATAGGACTGCTAAGTTTTCGTCTACCAAACAAGAGGCTACCAGGCGAGCTAATGTCTCAGTTTTATTTATGTTGGCAGGGATCAGACACTGGAGGCTACAGAGGATTGGCTAGAGTATTTTCACACCTCAGAGTCCGTGCTAATGGCCCCTGTTTCTCTGTCCCTTGATCCCTCCACAAAACCCATTAGTGTGGCCATGCATTCCTCCATCCACTCCGCTGTCTGTGGCTGAGAGAACTTACTCTAGGTCAAAAGTGGAGTGGTAGATGTGACCCAAATTCGGTTGATGAAAACAAGACATTCACTCAAGTCTTAGGATAAATTAATATGAAACAGATGCAGGAAAAGTGGAAACCAGGCAGGCCACTTATCAATCATGGCAGCTGTGATTTCACAAGCAACAGAGACAAAGAAACAAGGAAAGTGCATTGACATTCTGAATAGTCATATTATCATTACTATGATTGTTATTGGTGTCTACTTTCTAAATGTGGCATTACTACAGTGAGTATCTATTATCTGTTAAAGGTGTTGCTTTGTGTATGCCTACTTGTCCTTATCCACCTCTCTCGTTTAGTCTCGGCAGACAGCTGTCCACCTATGAGTCTGGTTCTGCTCGAGGTTTCTACCTTTTAAAAGCTATTTTTTCCTTGCAACTGTTGCCACCTTTAGTGGAATCATGTTGGGTCTTTTGAAATAATATAACAAAGACCTTCTCTTTATGTTAAGTCCCCTGAGATAGCTACTGTTGTGATTAAGCTATAAATAAAATGTACTGTAAACTTCAGCTGTGGGCTTGTGGAGACTTGTTAATGTCACCATTTTTTTTATAAGGGGATTAACAATATGTACATACGCTCAGCCCTCCTGATAACTGGCAACAGATCCAAGCACTTCCTATCCAGGTGGGATCTTGTTGGGGGACTTCTTCTGCTCCATAAATAGAGGACGCAGGCTAAGACAAACAATACTCAATAAACCACAGAGGAAGAGCGATGTGTTTGTGCAGCTTTGTTTAATGACTGCCTGACTTTCATCATCACGCCCTGTACCTAAAATGTCATTAGACATCCCGCTGTTAACATGAGTGCAGATTTGTGAATTATAGTTTTCTCTGTCTTTCTGCATTCAGAGACAGGAATGCTGGTCTCTCACAAACTGAGTGAATTCATGACATTCCTGCAGGCTTATCAGACTATAACTGCTTGGACTGGACCAGACGGCACGCTGCCTGTGGACCAGTTTGTCGCCACCCTGCATTCTCCCCTTCTAATGGGGGTCTGTGTGTCTCTTTGTTTGTGTATTTGTTTGTGTGGGGTAGGGGTTATGAGAGCTTACATGAAAAGAGTCTGATAGAATTGAGTGCTTTGTGTATGCTAATAAAAATCTGATCTCACCTTCCCCATCCCCGGGTTCTCTTTAACTTTGGACACAGCTCGTAGCAAGCATGGCGGGGCAGGGGGTGGTGAGACTTGCAGGATGCCGCTAAAGTTGGTTGGGTATATGGAGGGCTCCTGTGGGTGGAGCAGTGAGGGCTGGTGCTTCTTCCGCTTGGAGGAGAGGTTCAGCTTCTGAGCTGCCCTGAAAATAGAGGAAAAAAAGATCAGAGATAAACAACCATTTCACAAAGTTCACACATCAGCAAGTATTTTTTTTTGCTCAGGTGAGGTTTTCACCCAGGGTGGTTGTACCCAAGAAAAGGTTATTGATTTTAAATGTCTAGCATGACATTTTTTCAAGGCGTGAGCTGCAAGGCTTTTAAAAATCAGACGCTGAAACTACAAAATAAAGGTCAACAAGCTCCTTTTAGTTTCTCAGAGTAATACAAGTCAGCAGGAGAGCTACACTGTGCCACTACCCCCGACAATTTCCCACTCTAAAACCGCTTTTCTTCCAACTCAAAGTCCCCTACCAAGAAAGATAATGCCTCAGCCCTCCACTTTACCTAGAGCTGGCACAGTTCTCTTCCCTCTCTTTCTTTCTACTGAAACTACAAAACTACAGAATAAGTAATTACCAAAGAGCCTCCCTGCTTTCAGAGACTAAATCTAGGCTGTCATAGAAGGAAGGCAAAGTGAATGCGCACATTTATCTTGATCAAAAACCAAACAACTGTCACAGACATGACAGGCGAGTGCTGCTCAAACACTGCCTTCTGGGATATAGTTATGTCTATCTTGCCAAGGTTAAAGACTGATGACAGAGTAAGTTAACCCTATATGTCGGGATATTTGATCGTTTACATAAGACAAGCTTATGTTTCTACTTTGCACAACCCTTTGCTGTAACTCAATCAAGCTTTTTGACAGTCCTCTCATTAAAATCCACTGTCATTCTGGCTTCTTGTCTTGAAGAGTCAATGCAGAGGAGACATAAACTGGTCACAGGGCCAACTGAGTCAGGCACATGCACTCTCTTCCATCTGAACTCCTGCAACTCAAAAGGCAGTACTGATATCTCTGCATGATCCACAGGGAATCAGGCCAGACTTAGAGTTGTTCCAGGGATGGCATCACATCGCCCCAGATCAGCTAACGCCATATCTCAGCTGGAAATTCAAGGTCAGGGGGAGGAAAGTAATACTCGAAGGAAATTAAAATGCACTCAAATGGTTTTGAACGAAGCAGTTGGATATTCTGAGAAACACAGGGAGGACAAAGAGGTGGTTGTCAACATTTAGGAAAGAAAATTGGAGTGAGAGATTAGAAGATGAGAAATCTGCAGAGTAGTTGGAAGCAAAATAAGCAGAGCATGCGTAAAACAGAGCGGAAAAGATCAGCTCCATGTGCGTCCTGGTGAGCAGTGATTTCCTAATACGCCAGTCTGAGCTAATTAGTCCGGCTTTGAGCTCCTCCGGACAGGACTGAATGGGCTACTGCCAAAAAACACAACCCACCCTCCCCATTCCTGAAATCCAGCCACCCTCTCCTTCTCCCCTCCAACACTCCCCTCTCCACTGTACGCCCCCCTGCAGCGACAGCCCAAGAGCACAATCAGGAGACACACTGCCGGCTGATGGAATAATTATTGCATCCAAGAAGGCTACAGGAGAAGGCTCTCCCTGGGGAGCTGCCTATGTGTGATAGCATGTGAGACGGATCGTGTGTCAGAGAAAAAATGAGATGGAATAGATGAATGTGAGATGGAGGGAAAGAAAGGGGAAACTACACTTAAGTACACGTGGCTGTGTGTGACTACATGTGTGTGTATGAGAGGTATCCGCAGCACATTCATTCAAGATAGATGCATCCCGTCTCTCTGTTACTGGTCCTTGCTTCCTCTTTTTTTTTTTTTTTTTTTTTTACCTCATTCTGTCTCTTTTCCCTTTCAGCAAAGAAATAAATCAAAAATCAGCAGTAACCATGAAGGATAGTTAGAGCACCAGACTGATTTATTATTGTGCTCACAATCTAAAGCCAAGCATGTAACCTTGAGGTTTAATTCAAACTGCACAATGACGATTGGTGCACATGTGCTCTTCAATGGAGGGTGAGAAAAAAGGGATGAGATTGCTGTTTCTTTCCACCTCACCCACAAGTACACAGGGAAATTAATTGCTTGTCACTTTCCCTCCCCTCCCTCCTTCTTTATCTCTCGTTCTCTTTGCAACTCTATGATCATTGGAGGGAAAATGGGCGGTTAGGAGAGGCTCAGATTTTCTTCGCCCACAACAGCTTGTCCACCTGTTCACTCTCAATCCCTATGCTAATGAAGATGTTCCCTGCACCACTTGGTTTGAAAGCTCAAAGCAGAATCTTTGCACACAGAAATGTAGAACATCTGAAATCCACCAGAATAAGTTTGCAAAATACTCACATACTTTAGATACTTTGAACAAACTGAGTCAAAGGTTTCAACATGCACAATGAAGAAAATGCAGCTGTACTTACAGCTCTTTCCAATCCATTATCTGGTTAATTGTAGTAGTCAAAGAACAGACAACTGATGTAGTTCAACTTTGAGTTCCATGTCTGTGTTGTCACTGTTCTCCATTACTCGCAAAAGTGATATAATGGCAAAGTCGCCAATAAAAGAGCGAGGCGGGGCGACTTGCTAGTTGGGACACAGGGGTCCTTTTTGTTGCGATCACAATCATCGAGGTTCCACTTGATTTCACCGAGGTTTGTGAGAAGCTGAGTGGCCAGAGGGGGAAGTAGAGTGGGGGAGGTGGAGGCGTGGGCGTTGTAGTACTAAAAATGAGAGACAGGTAGAGGTGGACAGTCAAGATAGGTTCCCTGCAGAAAAAGCAGTAAATTCACAGTGAGGGTAGTCCAGAAAGATGCTTAGGGAGGAGGTCAGAAGGAGAGGGGACACCACCTTTTTTCATTTGCCGCTATCTCACCTCTTACTCTTTCCATGCCTCCTCACAAGAAAAAGTTCAGACTCCGTTCAAAGATGTAAAAAACCTGCAGAAGCTTATTCTTCAACTCAGTTTTCCATGCTTTCTTTAACATCCAATTCTGCATTTATATCCCAGAGGCTGAATCTCTCATTCAGTAAATCCACTGGGGTGTTTCTGCAGGTCCAGATGCCCAGGTCCTTCCCAGAGTCTCTGCTCCTTCTAGCAGGAGGAGGGGAGTAAAATCTGCACGCCTGGCCGGGCTGCAAGATTTCCTTGGGTGGCTGAGAATGAGGAGAATTCCTACTCCTGTTCCGCCTCTCAGTCCTTCTCCTGCTATCGGAGAAATGCTGGCAGCTGTCCTGCCGTGTCTCTCTCTCTCTCTGCCTGCCTTTCTCCCTTTCTCACACATACACACAAAACTCCCTCCTCTCTCTCTCTCTCTCTCTCTCCTCAGCCCAGCCCCTTTTCCCTTCGACTGCCAGACGAGGTGTCAGCGCTCGATTGCTGGCTGCTCGCGGCGCAAATTGCGAGTACTCTCCTTTCCTCTGTGTCTCTAACGCACACGTACACACACGCACACACACACACACACACACACACACAAACACACACACACACACACACACAGTCTCTTACAAACCCCAGCACACACACACCCATGCATGCACCCCACCACACGTCAAATGAATACTTAATGCATACAGGAGCCTTCTCTTCTTTTAGGGTCCCACACTTCAAACAGATTTGGTAAGTATGCCTACAGTGCATGAATGCATGAGCCAGAGTGTGTATGTGTGCACGTTTGTATTTTTTTTGGCCTTTGTTAAAGGATGTAATTAGCCAGATGAATGAGAGTGTTATTAATCATAAGGAGTGACACTTAGACAAGGAGGATATACTTAAGCGTAGAGAGATGGATTGCCTGAATGAGCGATGCTCTGACTCAATTGGAAAACTGAGAGAGATTAAAAAAGGAGTGAAAGCGAGGGAGGGCGAGAGAGAGAGGACGGACAATGAACAAATGACGTCTTAGAAAGGCAGATTTATGCTGGCCAGTGAGGAGAGTGAAGTCAGTCAATGGTCAAGGGTAAAAAAGGGAATGAAAGCATGCGAGTGGGCGAGCACTGGGGTGAGAGTACCCTGTATTCCCCCGGCAGCCAATTTACCAGTAAGCCCTCTCAGCCCCCGACCATCCAGTCTCTTTTGAAATGCTGCTGCTTTGGCTGCAGAGTGCCTACTACAACATATCAGCAGACAGAGTGGGTGTGAGACTTTCCAGATGAAAGTACATTCAGCACAAACACACAGCAAGCTCTCTCTGCCTCTCTCCTTCTGACACAGTGCCCCTTCTATGAACTCTGCTGGATTACATTTTGAGGCCAAAATAAAAAAAACATGAAATAAAACCCACTGCTGCCTACCTATTTGGTGAGTGGTTTACAGTAATGAAGCACTTTGATGTATCACATAACCTTTACCTTCATCGTTGCCACAGCACGCCTATCTCTGCTTTTCTGCCATGTGTCCGGATATGTTCAACTGAGGTGGGCTTCTTTTAGAGAGCATAAGCTGCTGAACAGAGACGTGTCCAGACCTTTTAGACTGCGGGGGTCCAACTGTAGCACTGACTTACACACGTGTGTGTGTGTGTGTGTGTGTGTGTGTGTGTGTGTGTGTGTGTGTGTGTGTGTGTGTGTGTGTGTGCGTGCGCGCGTGCGTGCGTGCGTGTGTGTGTGTGTGTGGGGGGGGGGGGGGGTATAGTTAATCTGCCTACACACATTTTACATTTATGTACAGTTTATCTCTACTAATCTAATTTGTCTACGTACATTATTCTGTATAGATTTTTTTAATTTAAAGAATATAGAGACTATGTATCTGGAAGAACTCAGTATACAGCACCAACAAAATAACTTGTGCTACACTGACAAAAGAAAGCTGCTGTTGAAACCATAGACTGTATAGAACATGGACGTAGTCTAGTGGTATCATCCATTGGTTGCGGAAGAGAGGTTATGAAGCCTAACAATGGTGGTCGCCATATTTGAAATTCTGATTCCAACTAACTTCCAGATAATGGAGAAGCAGGCAAAAAGGTGAAGTATAGGCGCTGAAACATGCCTATCTAGCCTCAAATCAAATGGGCTCTGTTCGGAGATTCCTTGGTTTTTGGAGCCTGCCTCAACTGTACACTTGAGAATCTGCAGTCTTTGTCCACTTTTACATTAGCTTCATTTTTCAACACCAGAGGTTGCCACTTGGTTGCAACAAAGTCCATAAAGTTGGTTTGAACTTAAGTTTGGCCTCTGGCTGGGCAAGTAGGCAATCAAAGCTTAAGATGACTGTGTGGCCAATCAGATGTTATGGGGCCCATGTAACTTGAACACTAAATCTATTTGAATCATGATTGGCAATGATCACTTAGAAGTAGAGCCTGAACGATTTATCCGCCAGCCGATAATATCGGCCAATATTAGCATTTCAAGTGACTACTGGTATTGGCTAATTTTATTGCAGATATTCGCTGATATTACTAGATTTACACACCCGTCATATAGCATGTCATTTGAGTATCATTGTATTACACTAGCAGTTTTTTCTGTCTGTCTCCAGCAGAGTGTGCTACATGGATAACTACAAGCAGCATCACTCTCCAGTGTGTGTCAAGAGGTGATGCACGTTACTTTCCAGTTGAGTGACCATCCTATCTTCAATATATATCTTTTCCGCAAGTGTATGATAACAGCATTTGAGGATCAACCCTGTATATCGATATCTATTTATCTATCTATACAGATCGAACATAGATCTAAGAAAGATATCGGCCGATATGTAGGTATCAGATTTTTTCTCTCCCTCATATTGATATCGGTATCGGCCCCAAAAATCCCATATCGGCTTGGGCCCTACTTAGAAGAAGACAAAGCTAATGTGGACATTCATTGTTAGTAGCTCTCATTGTGGTTTCAAGTGTAATACATCTAAATGACGTAATAATAAGGATAAGTCACAGTTGAAACTGTCCTGATAGCCTTTCAGCTCCATCACTGTCTCCTCATGAACAGACCTCAGGAACAGATAATGATTGTAATATAAATAAATGAGGCAAAGTGAGATAGATGTAAAATCAAGAGTCATTTAAAATAAAAGGTCTCTTTGTGTCTTTTGTTCTAGAAAGGACATCTAGATTCCGTCCCTAGTGACAGTGAAGGAGGAGGAGAGGTCAATGACTGAGAGAGAGGGAAAGCTGTGTTTTCCTGATGCTTTGAAAGCTTCTTGTTGGCTTTCTGTCAATAATCGCTCCAACCCTCTTTTCAAACTTTGTCAAATTAACAGGAGAAATTCCCCTGCCCAGGAAAATCATTAGCTGCCACGCCTATTAGCTTGTTTGTGCAAATTTGTGTCTGATCCCCAGGCCAGCTATACACCTCTTCAGGTAGCCTAATCACCATGTTGGCCACATTTACCATCCTTGACATTTCCTTACTGGGATTCTCCTATTTCTCTTTCCACAGACAAGATAAGGCTGAACGGCCATTTGAGCAGGAATCAGATCAGTGAGGCTGATATCAGACTGCTTTAACCCCCTACAGTGAGTCTGCCTCACACTGCTGCTGATTAGCTTTTTTCCAGCAAAGCTCTTCATGAATGGAGATGAGAAAACTGGGCTCCAGCCAGCCTCAATACCATGCAATGATAATGACTACAGCACAATGAGTCACACAGAGACATTCATAATTTATCTTGGACCAAAGGCATTTGTGAGATATTTCTATTGTAACTAGGTGCATAAAAACCTTGTTGTTCGGTGCTGGTGTCCAAAATGCCAAATCAGCAGATGGTGAGGATTGATTGGGCTCAATGTGTGTTGGTTTATCAGGTAAGATGCTATGTTTTTGAGTCATAAGAAAATCAATCTGAAAGCCCCCTAGAGCTAAAATCAGTACACACTGTCTTATTGATGGGCTGCCCTTGACACGATCAAACAGCCCTCTGCCCCAAAGGTGTCGGGGATAACATAAATCTACCCACTGAGCTCAACTCTTAAAGAAAGACTTGGTTAAGTTAGAGCAAGAGCAGCAGACTAACAATTAGCCTCCACAGTAAAGTTTCTGCATGGTTTGCTCTTTGACCAATTTGTTCTGGATTAAAACAAATTGGAATCTCTGTGCTGGCCTCAAAGCTGTGGCCCCAGGTCGTTCACAGCCTGACCAAGCCGCTGCTCAGCTTCAGTGGTGATTAAGCAAGCATGACATCGCTTCTCAAACACACACAGATTCAGGGGAGATGAGTACATACTCTGCCAATGAGCTCTGGCATCATGAAGGCCCACCCAGACAAGATTTACTAGCGAAGCCAGGATGTTGATCATTAAGTACATAAGAAATGCTTCCACACAGTAAACCTTTTTTGAACCATTGTAGCTGTATCTAAATAGGTCAAACACTGTCAGCTGAAAGTGTCAGCATTCCCAAGATCTACAGCCACCCATGTATAAATATATATGTATTACCTCAATGAGTAAAGCGCTTCCACATAGGGTCAACTCTTAAAATAACCAATGAAACATGTGGATTCTGGTCACCTGAGAGAGAATTGGGCCTATGGGGAAAGAAACATAGAGAAGGGCGGGTGAACGTTTGTAAAAGATGATCCAAGCATCCTGTGTGGCGCTGAGGTTTAGTGTGTCTCCTTTCTGAAGCCCACCCCCTGCAATCAAGGACAACTTGTATAAACATTAATTTAGTTTTTCTCACTTCCTCTCCATTATCCTAAATCACTCACAACAACCTATACCCCAGAGTGCAACATCCTGAAATTATTGAAAGTGATTCGACAAATGTAAATATGAACAAAGATATGCAGTTTTACCTCATTGGAGCTACTAAAAAAGCTCAGTCTCAGAGATACAGGAACAGGCCTGGTTATCTTAAAATTCTGATTCAGATTACTATCAAAATAAATCCAGACATTTCCAGTCATTTTGAAAAATGTGTTTCCCTTCTCCTTCATCTGGTGCATTTAAATGGAAGAGGGAACCAACAGGCTTATCTGTCTGTCCGTTGAATCTTATCAAGCCAAAGCTTTGAAGCTTTAGACTGACTGCCAGGATGTTTCCTTTCCCGCTTGCCTGTTTTAATGGTAGCGCGAGGGTAGAGCTTGTCTCTCCTGTGTCGGTTAACACAACAGCAGTTTGCAGGAAGTGGCCCAAACACCTCCAGGCTAGGATTTATACACTTCCTATAAATCCACAGAAATAGATGAAACAGATCTCGGGCTAAATCACACAGCAATGAGCATGATGTCCTGTTCGCTGAGCAATATCCTGACTGGCATGTTCCAGACACATTGGACCTTTAAGAAAGTCTCTTTGTTCCAACAAGGTGTTCAACGGCCTTTTGTTTGTCAGTGTCTGGCCTTGGACACAAAATACCAAATGGGGCATCATTTGTGTTCTGACTGCTGACAGCCCAAGGCTGCACATCTCTCCTGCACCAATCCTCAGCCAATTAGCAAAGGCCAAATGCATTCATGTAACACCTGTGAACACAATGTACTGTCATAGAAAAGAAAATATCCCCCCTGAAAAGAACTGATGTCTCCTTATGCAACTGATTTGTCATATTTTTGTCATTAAGAAGATTAAAAGAGTTCTCCAGTCAAAGCAATAAGACACACAAAGCTTTCCATAAATAAAACCCTAAACTATATCCGGAGTTTGTAAAGTGGTTTCGTCATGGTGTCCTCAAAAGTCTCTTGAAATGGTGTGTCAACTGACGTGGAAAACGGGGGAATTAGGGCATCCCCCTGAGAATAGCTTGAATAATGTGGGATCGTTTGAAGCACAGGGGAACAAAGAACAAGAGTGCAAGTGGGGAACAGGGAAGAAAGCAGTGCATGAGGAAATGGTGGCAATCAAAACACGGAATATGGAAGAAAGAGTTTCAAAATACAGTCAGTAAGAGGGAAGAGGAGGAGAGGCAGAGAGAAAGAGGGGGAGCTGCAGGGGTGTGAATCAGAGTCCTCTCTTCGATCAGTGGGCCTTGGCTCTGTGCCAGCAAGGCGCTGTCCATGAAGAGGTAAATCATTTTCTGCCTGAGAAAGAAACAGGAAAAAATGATCTTTGGGGATGTGCCACTGCCAGCTTGGGATTGCTTTATTCCCAAAGATGGGAATCCCCAGTCGGCCAAGAATAAATGGAACAGTTGGCATCAAAAAGTGAAAAAACTCATCAATATTCAAGAAAGCCTGCTTGGGTGCTGCAGTGTGATCAGCAACAGTAGATTTAAGAACTAGCTTGTATCAACACAGAGGTAGAAGATGGTGTTGTAAAATATCAAAGAAACTACTCTAATCAGGTTTATCTTCTGTGCCTTTGGGCATCATCAAGAAGAAAAGACTCATGCCGAATAGATTCCTGAAGGACAGTTAAACTCTTAATAATGGAGGAGTGATTTTTGAGTTGCAGAAATGCTCCATAAGAGTGTGTGACAAACCCTTCTCATGGTAACACTGTTATCCGGTGCTTTTTTGTTTTATACTCTGCCCATAAAGCATTGCGTCTCCAAACACCCAACACCCACCTCCCAGTCAAACACCCACTAATTCCCCCCGTCCCCACGCTGAAAGGCAACAAAGCCCTACTGCTAAATTAGGGGCTTAAAGGGGGCTTAAGACAAGCAAATGACGGAAATTTAGGAGTAAAAGTCAGGAGCTATAATTCTACCTACAGTTCATTTTATTGTTCTGCTAGCATTCAGGATCACATCTCGCTAATTTGGTCTAGAGAAGCCCGAACATTAGGCCATGGAGTGGTGAAGAAAGCAGAGGGCATTAGCTCTGCAGGACGCATTTGTAAGTCAATGAGATGAAGGGGCCACTTTAAGACCCCAAGAGGAAAGAATTGGACATACCTGAAATAGAAGTCCTCTAAGGAAAATCTCTGGCAATTGACCCCGACCTGTTTACAAGAGGCTTCAAGTAAACTGCAGCTTTGGATATGAGTCAAGAAATTGCTCGGCTTTATAATATTAAATTTTTTTGGGCAGAAAAAAAGTCTTGGAAGAAAATTCCCTCTTCAGCTGATGTGTGACAGATGATAATGAAGACATTTTATTCCGTGCTCTACAGACTGTAGACTTCGCTCTCCTGGCATTGCTGACAGAGATTAGCAGATGCTTTCATCTCTTCCAGGGCATTTTCACTCTGTACCTCAAACACTGCTTCAGGTATTCTGCAACACTCCTCTCCTAGGCTGAGGAGAATCTGGAATAACTTCCCGCCCTGAACGCACATGCTGAACTTCCATTCACCCACCATCCCACACACGTCTTCCCTTGAAAAGCTCAGGAAGACTGTCCTGCACAGTGAAGGCAAAGAAAGAGAAATCTTGGCACTCGGTTTTCTGTCTCAGACATCAGTTTAGTACACAGTTGAGACAGGTTATTTGATTAACAAGAGACAAATGAGTGCTATCATTAACATGCAATGCCTCTTTGATTAAATACGATGTCCTTTGGGATTTATACATAACATCATATCAGAATGAAGCATAACTTTAGAGAATCATGAGAGTGTTATGGACAGTCAGGGAGGAAGAAAGCCAGAATACTGAGTGCTCCACTTCTCTGCTTCATTAATCACTCGCTGCCGGAGTAAGACACCTAGCGACTATTTATTTGCACTTCTCCACACAGAGGCTATCACAACAAACAGGCCGGCAGGCAGTGGAGAACATTTGAGAGTGATTCATCAGTGTGCTGTCCATAGAGACAAAACACAGGGGGAGGGGACTTCTTACATGTGTTTCTTAATCTTTCATCTATATTCAAATCAATAGGAAACCTAGAAAAAAAGTAGAGGGCGTCCAAGAAATGAGCTGTACCGTCAGAGAGTAATGATATGATTTCAAATATAGTAAATGCTTCAGTTACTGCCTAAAATGCAGTGTCATGTATCAGCGAGTACACTAGTCAATACTGTAATTTATTAGAACAACTTAAAATTATTTTTTTGTCTCCAAAACATTAGCTTACAGATCAAAAAATATAATAGATATTTATTATGGCTGCCACTAGGAACTAGCTAGCTAAAAGTTAACAATAGTCAAAGCTAGCAACGTGTCAAAAAAGTGTTTTTAACAACTATTTTAGTACTGAATTTTTCATATTTACAGTCTACTTATCAAAAATGCTATACACATGAAATGACCTTAAAGGTCAAATTCCGTGTTTTTCTGATGCTCTCTGGCAGACACAGGACATCAGATGGGGCAGCTGGTGGAGCTCCGTCTATACGGGGGATTTTTAAACTTCTGGGAGGATTTTTCCCCCCGGATGCTTAACAGTGATGAGATTTTATCTGGTTATGATACAGAGTGAAGTTAATGTTGGTGCCTCTGACCAAACGACCATCAGAAGATTGATCATTTATGTATGTATCTAAATGCTTGTAATGACTGCCAGGTGAAAAGTGTAAGACGACAGATTTTACGGCACCCAAACCAGAAGTGCTTTTGATACGAACTTTTCAAACATTGAAAGACAGCAGGATGTTTTACTACTAGAGAACACTACACATACAGGGGACACTACATTGTCAGACAGTTGCCTTCACTTTTTACTGAACACCTGTCCAAATGCATCTGTGTATTTATTTACACGTGTTGGGGTGAGGGAGAGAGAGCGAGCTGCTACGCTCATTCTGATGCAGCGACTCGGACTAGCTCGTCCTGATCTCAACTGTGAAAACATTTGCGGTGTGGCACATTTGGGGTTATGTTCACATTACTGTACATTTTTGTGGAGATGTGCAAACTATGAGAGCCAGACCTACATGAATTAAATATTAAGTCTGCGAGTCCTGCAATGCTGTGAATAAATTCAGGCCCGGCGTTAGCTTGACTTATTTGTTGTTACTCAGCATGATTTCCTCAAGTGTAGTCAGTCAGGCCAAACAACTAAAACAGCAATCCTACCACCTCAATTAGGGGTTAGTCATAAAGTCTCAAGTATGAGGAGGTAAACTTCATATTGTTTATTTTCTTTATCACTTGTATCAGAGGGGAACTTACGGCCAACAGTCAAATTCAGGAATAGGAATCTTTATTGGGAAGGAATGGTATCCTGACATCTCTAGATCTGGGTGTAGAACCTTAAGTGACATTTCTCAGATGGAAGTGAGAGACTATTATTTGTCACAGATGTATAGAGTAAAAGGAACACTAATCTCACAGCATGGCGAAATGTGTTCCTTGGAACAGCGACGAAGACATTAGCGACTACAACCGCATTATTCCAAGTTAAGCAGTTTATCCTGTATCACACACTCATAAAAGTCAACCGTAGAAACATACTCAGCCACACTCACTGGGCCACATAGAGCGTATGGGGATAATGGGATTTTTAGCACACGGCAGCTGGCTCTCACGTGCTGGGTCGTGAACCGATTACAGGCAATAATCCTCTCCATTCAAGACACAGCAACAGAAATCCAAAGAAGATGAATCCTCCTTGCTACTTTTAGTTTGATACAGCTGTTTGCATCAACTTGGCTAAATACTGGACACGAAAGGTTGAAAATAGAATATCATACAACACAGGTCTTAATACTTTCTAATAATCATCTAAGATCTACATTGTTGTGCAAATATGAATTGAAATGTTCACTAGAAGCACTATTGACCATTTTCCTCCGACCTGTAAGTCCTATAAATTTAGGAAATCAGACAAATCATTGTCATTTCTGCTTGCTTCCATATCATAAAACAACATTTTAAAACTCACCTATTGTGTTTCAATGCTGGATGTAATCCCATGATAAGTCTTATCCTTAAAAGCTTGTCCTGCAAATCACGCAATAGTTCCCCTATAGTAGTTCCGTAATGCCTTGTTTTGCCAGCAGCCAAGTAACAAAAAGGCAGTACTTTGATGGTGAAATGTTCTAAACAGTTGAAGCTTTGGTTGATGAGGTTAACACCAAAACACTGGTCCTGACAATGGCCTTATTCTCAGTGGTAATCTGAGCTTCATCTGTTAAAGATGGGTCCTTCCTATTGACAATCAGAAGGATTGGGGTGCAGCATGCGTAGGTTTCTGCAAAAAATAAAGCCCTAGTGTTTGGGGAAATCAACCCTCTATCACTGATTAAGCAGCTTTTAGTTATTCATGGTGAATAGAAGGCCATGCTGAGGCTCAGTGACGCCTGAGAAGCCCCTCCAGGAGCCATCTTTGTTTCTCTGTATTGTAAGACATAAAGGCAGCTCATGGGAGCAGAGGCCACGAGCTCTATTCTGCATCCATACACAGTAAGTCGTAAAACTCCTTAATGCATATTCACTGCCACCAGCTATTGCAATTCACTCTTTTTTATTACTAATACTTCCACACCGTGTCTCAATACAACACAAAAGTGACTGTGGTAGTAATGACACAGATAATAGACTCGATTTGCATGACACCTTTCACTGAGGAACACTAAAGAGGTTTAGATGGCATCCCTCGGCCCGCATAGGCATGATGCATAATATCATTCATCAGGAGTGGGGAGAGCAAAGTCGAGCATGATATAACTAAACACTAACACACTGATCATAGAGCCCTGTGGGCAAATTTCAGAGCAGTTGTCCATTTGGGGAATGTCGTAAGTGGGCAGGCAAACAGAGCTGGAAATAGATTGATGCTAAAAGGTTTGACCTCTCCTGCCTACACTCAACTAGTTGCACACAACCTGGCCCTTTTTATCATCCTTACAAACTCACTGGGAGACAAAGGCAGCACTATGTAAGGTGTCAAGCCTACAGGACTGAGGTCTGCGCCCCATATCCTCTCATTTCTCTATGTGTGAAAGGAATCTGTCATGAGTGGACGGCAGTGCTTTCCTCTCTCCCTGCAGGGCTTAGTACACGTGGACCCAGGGCGAGTGCACAGGCTTGAGTCAGCGCTTCAGCTCTTTGTTCGTCGGCCCCCCTCTGTCAGCCCCCTGCAGACTATGTGAGTGGGCCAGACAGACTTCCTGACTCAGGGATTTATTTGGGGGATCGGGGGGAAAGGGCAGTGGGTTATTCCTCGTGCAGGATGTGACAAACTCTTAGCTTTTCTTTGCTCTACCACTGGAGCTGTTTCCCATTCATGATGACAGGCACAAGAGATTCTTCACTGCCTGTCACTCTGGTAGCTGCGGGGGTGCAGCACTATCACACCATGTTATCATATCCCGAGGAGGAGACAGACATCCGGAAAGAGGCGAGGGAATCAGCGACAGCAAGAGCGCTTCTTCAGCTGTGCAGGAAATTCTTCACAAAACCGATTATGTAGAGGGCAACTCTCAGAATCCAAACAAGAGTTCCTCATGCAATATTCAGCTTGTGCAGCATGCAATATGTCAGAGCCATTCAGGCTGTCTGGACATGCTCTATTCTGTAGCAGGGTTTAACACAGAAAAGGTTTGTTTTATACATGTGTACATCAGAGAACAATACTGTCATTTTCGTGAGAATCTCGGAGGATTATGAGTCAGGCTGTCGGTGGGTTTGAAGGTGCATGGGGGCAGTAGGATGTATCTACCTGCTGAAGATCCCTGAGGCTGCAAGGCTAGCCTGGATCTCCATCAACACCTCAACCTTGACGGTGCCTGACATGACTTGGATTAATTCACACCTGGGCTTATCTACAGGCTGCAGCTCCTTCTTGGCCTCAGCTGGTGCTGCCACTGTGTCTGCTGCTGAACCAAGGCAGCCATTAGTCCCATCAGCCTGATTATGGCAGAAAAATGCCAGCTGGTGTTTTATCCAACAGTAAACAAAGACAAAATACCACAGAGCAGCTCAACCATCCCAGCTACCACCCACTCAATAGTTCTGATGAGCTATTCACCGCCCTGGGCATGTGTTGCTCGCATTCAACAGATTGATATGAATCAATTCTCATTTGTCAGGCTCTGGAGGTAGAGGTAGTATTAACATTTCTGCTCCACTGTGGCTGTTTCCTCAACACAGAGCCGGCATCTCAGCAATATGTTTTCTGTCATGCTATACATTCTGCTCACACTCTTGCTCTGGTGGAGGAATCCATCTCGCTGCGGCTTGACAACAAAACCATTAGCCTCTCACCTCCAGGGAGCAGACAGTCCAACTCGACATGCACAAAACTGCACATTCCACAGAGTGGAAAAGAGAAAGCAACACAGAGAAAGATAGGAGAGAGAGAGGCTATTGGAAAAAGTCAAATGCAAAAACTGAAACAAACATTTGGTTCCGCGTACAACACAACAAGAGTTTCAAATTCCAAGGGAGCTCAATGTAGTTTGTGTGCAACATAACTTACTTGACTCCCATGGTGGTAAATCCAATATTCTTCTCCACAGGTACATACCTCCCGCTTCTGATTCTGTCAGAATACAGCATCAGCCCAAGCACGCTTTCTGTATGACAACACTTACAAGCACATTTATCCCAGGGAGCCACCATCCCACTCTGTATCTTTATCCATCTGCCATGTGGGCCAGAGTAGATCCTGCTGCTCTACATAATCTGTCCTGCCTACTAGCTAGATCTCATCTGTCAATCACAGCACTGCCAATCAAACACAGCCCAGTCCTGCTTTTTCTGCTCCGAGAAAATCTGTATTTCCCCCAGCAACACATGCAAGCTTAAATGCCTTTTTACAGACAAAAAGGTCAGACCAGAATCTTTGAGCTAAATTCTGATTGGACAATAAACTTTAGCAAGACACCTAACTTGTGTAATTCAGGACAAGCACTTGTGATCCTGCAGTGCTTCCAATTTACAACAAACATGACTCATTATTAAACACACGCCTGTTCCTCCACTTGACTAAATTAGAGTCCAGTGGAGTAGAGAGGGCTATTTCCACTTCCTGATTCCAATCTTTACCTTGGAAAGAAAAATCAGTGGCATTTTATTCCCACAACCTAGCGACTTGTTTCTATGGTTACTCCGAGCAGCCTTGGGCATGAAGGGCAGAGTTAGTGTTGCAGGGTCTTGTGTGTGCAGGAGAACAGAGGCTAAATGGCCCTCCTGCCACAATTACAGGAGGATTCCTTCTGCACAAAGACAGTCATTACGGCATAAACACTCACCTGGGCAGCAGCTGCAGGGCGGCGATGGACGGCCATAAAAACACTTCCTCCTGACACTCCTCTAGGGCTGCATTCCAGCAAACAGCTGTCCACCCTGCCCGTGCTGTGCTACAGCCCGCCTGCCGGCATGTGTGCCACCTTTAAAGTCTGTGATGCCCCAAAATCCTCGATGACTTTGGCTGAGCTCTGACTACTGGATCTTTATATCCTAACTCAAGATATTTTTATTTCAAAACTCAAACATTAGCACACGACCAGTAGTGGCCCATGACTCAGAACAAGCTATTAACATGATTGTGTGTGCTAGCAGGTCTATTCTCATGTGATCTTGTTGTATTTCAGGTGAGCTTTTGGTAAAGCAGATATAAACAAACTGAAACTGACTACATCATTCTGTTGTGATGCTGCAGTTGGAAAAACAAAAAAGAGGAGAGCATAACAAGAAGACCCATTAAGAACTTTTGTATGAGACACCGTCAATATGGTTCAATTCTTCCTCAAGAACTGATTGTACCTGTGTCTTCTCTCATCAGTAGAATACTTGCTAACGTTACCCTCAAGGCAAGAATGTTTACTGAAACTTTAATCAGCAACACTTCAATTCCTACATTATAAACACTTTACATTTATAAGACAGCAACAGTCTGCAAGCCATTCTAAAGCTTGAGATGTGTTTTGTAAAGTCTTTACATTTCCAGATAATCTGGGCCAAGTGTTGGTACTGACCATGCACTCAAACTAGATTCCTCTAACAATTCCTCCTGATCCACTTTTAGTCTGAGTCCAGCCTATTTGTGTCTCAGGAGGATACACTTGTTAATAATAACAAACGTATCTCAAGAGGGAGTAATTATTTCCTCTCTTGAACATGATAACAGTGAGGGACAAGCCCCTCTCCCAAAAAGATATAAGACCAAAGATAGACCAGGGAAAGTGTCCTATGCTTGCACGCTGAAACGAGTAAACGTCAAACTGAGCAGTCAGTCCTCTCAGCAGCGGGCACTGAGAAATCCCACAGGCCTGGTGAGTAACAAACACACCGTCACCATCAGCAAGTGTTAATGGGACAGAGAGATGGGTAGAAGGATCTGCGAGATGGCGGTTAGCCGCAGCGGCTAGCCCCCCACTGTGAGCTTCGCCTGGTTTCATTACACAACGCTGTGTCAATACACTAATCATATGCTCTGTCACAAGGCAATCAGTGCTTAACGTGCAAGTCAGCTGAACACATGGCTCTAAATTCATTACCCCAACCCCCCGTCATACTCTGACACACACATATACTGTAATGACATGCACACACACACCATCCAGTCGAAGTTTGACCCTTGACTCTTCCTTTCTCCCTGTGACTGTATAGTCTGTGTAATTACCATCTGGTCATTACTGGCACTGACTGGGGTCATCTTTGTTTCAGGTTATTCTGCATGATTACCAGAAACAGGAAGAAGGGGTAAATACAATTGTATCACTGCATCTCAAAAGCGTTCAAAAATGTTTCACAAAACTTAGTTATTTGATCCCTTGATCCCCCGTATAACTATCTAATTTTCTAAGTCTCTAACATATAATGTGTCGACACAAAATGAATACTAGTTTAAATTAACAACCAAAACTTAAAGTATATGATCATAAATGAATGCATTTAGTAAACGACGATATCTGATTAACTAAAGAATATAAAATGATCTTTAAAAGGTAAAGTGGTCAATCAACTTCTGTTCACTTTCTGCTAATTCATGTCATGGTTGCCAATGCAAGGAGTCAAAAAGAGATGACACAGTAGCCCTCTTTAGACTGCTGGTTCAAGCCGCTATATTTACATCCCTGTGACGTTTCGCCTTGATTGAATGAATGAATGTCGTTGAGGTGAAACGCCGTGACAAAGTTACCCCCCTCTTTATCATCTTCAGAGGTAGTAACAGAGGCGTTACAGGGGCAAGCTGGATCTGATGAGACAACAGAAGAGCGCGGCAGTGTGTGTGCGTGCATGTCTTACTGTGTGTGTATGTGGAGCTCACGCTGAGCCGTTGCTTCTGCAACGCCGTGCCACAGCTCTTTTGCAGAAACGCAGTATAAAAAGAGCTAGTGAGTCAAATTGGCAGGGTAATGTCTTTCTTTCTTAAGGAATAACATTCAAGAATTGGTGGCCAAAGCTATCAATATAACTATGAGTAGTTTTACCAGAGTAACCAATGTGTGTGTGTGAAAACCTTTACCCTATTTTGAAAAGAATTAAGTAATTTGATGGCATCTTCTTTTATTCTGATGTGGCACATTACTAAATCATGTATAGAAATTGTCATTAATATGACACTGGCGTCTTAGTGTCTGAAGTAATCAAAGCCTTTATACTGAAATGACTTTTCAACTCAGTAGACATCTTAAATGAAAAAATTAAACGCTTTTTCTAAACTCAGGTGAACGGTTGACTTCTTTTTGCAATGAAAAATGAATGAATCCCTTTTGTTCATCACGCTCTTCCTTTCTCTCTGCAGCAGAATAGCGCACGCAGCTCAACTTTGGCTAATTGCATTCTAATTAAAATTTCATCTCTGAGTGGAACGGTGTTAGTGAATGTCAGACAAGTGTCTAAGGAGCCTTTCTCCACTCCGTCGGGGTAGAAACTGCTGTTTGGTTATTCTGCTCCTACATCCTTGGCTCTCAGGGTTTACACATGCATCCTGCTAATTGTATCTTTCGAGAACAAAAAGGAATACTAATCAGATGTGAGTTTCCAATCAAGTCTAAAACGTGAAGGACACCCATTTCATTGTTGTTGTTTTTTTAAATCAAGTGTGCTCCCAGTGCAACGGGAAACAAGAAAATCTGTTAATTGTTGCAATTTGCTTGACTTTTGGGATTTTACATTTCAATCAACAGAGATATCCAAAAAGATGAAACAAAGACAACAACAAGATGATGATGATGATGATGATATTCCAGCTGCAGATGGGCAGGAAAAGGGTGTGGGCTTCATATCAACAACACCTCCACCGCCCTTTTCTGTGACTGCAGAATGTAATGCTTTTTAAATCTGGGCACTTTATCATTGTGTTTCTCTGGGCCAAGCTAAACACCACATTCTTGGCAGCAAATTATCATCAAGGAAGAAATGAAAGGTGGAACCTTTTTTTACTATACTTCCACCTACACCCCCTCTGCCCAACCAGGACCTGCTGCAGAGGAAAAAACAAGTCCACCTCCCTCTTTTTTCCCTGCTATTAGCACACTCTAACTGGCTAGACGCGGCTCTTTATACTTCTCTTTTTGAGCTTGTGTCCAAAGAAAACATAAGAACTAATAAATCAATGTCAGGAATTAACCCTGCCTAGCAGAAGGCCGTACCTTGCTGTTGTAAAGGACTACAGGAAGCTGCTAACACAGGACGTTGCATATTTAGCAGAGGATCTGGAATGTCCCCTTTACCTCATGGTCCAACTGATAGGCTCTGACCCTTTCTAAGCTGCCACACAAACTCCATTTGGGTTTCTTGAGCTCCACAGATGCCCCACGGGGCTTCCTGTCACACTCCACAAGTCCCTTCAACCTCCTGCAGTGCAGAGCTTCAATGGTCCTATGCATCATTCTCAGCCAGCTTCTCTTTTCGCCAACATTCATTATGGAATAGCACTCCTCTGAGAGTGGAGGCAGGGGATGTATGCACTGACCAGCCTGCCAGGGAATCTATCAATGACAATTCACCACATTGCACTAGGCATCCGCCCGCCTGGAGAGGGTGAAGGATTCTCCAGGGCAACAACAACGCTTGAGCCAAGAGGAGCAGGAAAAAATGTGTTTCACAGAGAAAGGTTTCACCCAAAGCTGCAAAATCTGAATAGCTGTTTTAAAAGAAAGAAAAACATGAAATACCTCAGGACAACACTCGGCTTTTACCTCAGTTCCTTTCGTGAGACGCTTCCTCGTTGATATCAAGTTATGCAACTCTATTATCCATTCATTAGCATTGGTGCCTGCAACTTAAGGTTCATTTAATCCCATGATGGTGCATATCCCGAGGCAATGCTGTAATTCAAGCATTGCAAGAACAACATCTCCATGGAATATGTGCCCCACATGGAAGTGAACACCATGAAACACAACCCAAGTCAAGCATTAGGAAGACGAGTCTGTGCATATCTCTTCTACACGCACAGGAGTCTGAATGAATGCATGCACAAACACTCAACACTTCATTTAACACCACAACAGCTCGATGTAATCTCTACATTTTGACAAGAAGGGGGTGGGGGTTACCTTATGAAGAAGGAGGCTGCTGCAGATGGGGATGCAGAGGTGGATGTATTAGGTGCTGGGAGTCCCGGTTGACTGCAGCTTCTTAGCCTGCAGGGCGTCAGGGTGCTGCTGGGGCTGGCGGTTGTCATATTGGTGGTGGTGGTTGTGGTGACTGCGGCCTCTGAAGGTGCAACATCCCTGTCAGCTTCCCCCATCAAACCATGCGCCTGTTGACCCAGAGATTCACAGATAAAAATCCAACCATCACTTACAAGTCTTTTACAGTTTCCTTCCACTCCATTACCCCGCCTGTGCCACAGATGGACAGGCAGCTGCTGCAGCCAGAGCAGGTTAGCGGGAGTCAGCAGTATCCACAGCAGAGAGCTGCGAGGATGCAGCCCCATGCATAGATTCTGGCAACACTCAGGAGGTCTGCACTGGCTGTAGCCTACTGTAATTAAGTGATAACCCACATTTAATTAGTAATTAAATCACAAGCAATTTACTCCACTCTGCACCCGATTATATCTCCAGCTCTGTGGCTAATTTAGGCCTTTACTTACAGTACAGCAATGATATTCATGACATCTTGCAGGTTGAGCAATACTTCGACTATATAACAGCAACTTTCAAAGGGAGTAAACAATCAACAACAATGTGAGGAATGAGATCTCTTTACGAGGTATCTAAACTGTGCCGGCATGAGCACACCCTGCTCTGGCAGCTTGGTAATTGAACAGGAGTAAACTGAGGTGAGCTGCATCTGTTTCAGCCCCAGGGCGCTCGAAACTAATGCCAAAGCCGTACAGGGTATATGACCTGTGTGTCTATATTTTTTAATGTAATGTATGTGCTGAAGCTGGTCATATTTAAAGGTATTTCAGTTTCATCAATAGGTTTAGAGCTGCAAAAAGACAACAAGTAGTGACATGATTTTTAAAGACGTCTTGTTTTCTTCGGCTGTTGTTTTAATATCATAAAGGCTGAATATCGGAGGAGACACGTGTTTCTACAGTATCTTCTTCACTCAATCTTTTGTGAAGTAGCACTCTTGTGATCATAATATATTGATGAGAAAGTCATCTCGATAGCATTAACATACAGAAAGATTTGATACTATATGAAGATCAAAAGCTATCAAATACCAAACTTATACATATATCATACCTACTAGATTGAATATTATGATTTGATTATTCACTATGTACAACTACCTGCAGAAGGCTATCTTTTTAGTATGACAAAGCCAAGTGAAGACACACTTTTGTTGCAAGTCAATTTAGAAAAAAAATACGTTTTTTTACTTGCATTGTCCCTCTATCCCTCTCAACCGTGGACAGGAAGCTGTTGGAATTTTGCCCCTTTACTGTAAAATCCCTTTTCAGATTTTTTTTATGGTTTTAGAAGACTTTCTTATTTTTCCCCCTTTAATTTCTGCTACCTTCAGCAAAATGCAAGTTCCACACAATGCACAGAGTTAGTTAAAAGTTCAAATATGGATAATAAAGTTTGTATAACAAAGCTTTAAACATACATAGTCCTGAAAGAATAAAAGCAGGTCATAAAGTCAGCCCTCTAGCCAAATGTAGCTACAGCCATCATACTGGCCCTTCAGTTAAAGTTTGGAGCTCAATCTGGTGAATCTTAGTGGACATGGAGCATCAAGGTTCAGCTGGAGCTCTGCAGTCTGCACCGGTTCACTGATTGCTCGTGTTCCCAACTGAAGGAGAGCAGAGAGCTAATTATAAAAACCAAAAGGCAACTCTTGAGACTCCACTTCAGCCGGGGTCCCCGTCCTCACAAAAGGTTAATCCTCACCGGAGCCGCTAGTTTATCCTCAGAGACAATGATCAATAGTAGCTGACAAGAACCGGTTCTGTGGCGTTTTCGGCAATAAAAAGCAAATAAATGAAGGACAAAGTTTTCCTATAAACATTTAGAACACGGACACGTGGATATTGTGTGTTCAGGAACGACCTTGAATGCAGCACGGTGCTGCTGCAGCCCTGTCTTATATGACAGTATGTTGTATTATAAACACAGTTCAGGCTCTCTGCATATTAAACACCTCAGTGTTTGTCCTAGATTCATGTTTGGCCACACAAAATAACATCCTTCATGATCGTTTTTGTAAAATGTACAGCCTTCCATTATATGCCGTTTGTCAACACACACTGACAGCTGTACTATTTATACGCCAAGCCTGACATGTGAATGCTACACTCCAGGATGTGAGGACATACTTACATTCTGACATTTACATCAGAGGCTTGGCTATTGCTCTGCAGAGTGTTAGCTTTACATTGCAGCTAAAATTGCAGCTATAATAAAGCCTGGGTGTATTATCTTCTCCTAGAAAAGCTTCACTGACCGTTTGTCAAACAGTGCGTGCTCTTCATGGATTCCTACTTTCCTTTTTCTTCCTTTGGAGCTTGTTATCAGAGTTGAGAATCACAGCCTTGTTTTAAAAGTCTGCTTTGGCTCTCTTGAGGCTTCATCATGGGGGTTAAGTCAGAGATCAAGCTGCTGTGTGTGAAGTTATGACTTGAAGAGAACAGCATGGAAAAACTGGCTGCAAACTGAAATGAGCCAAATACAGGTCCTCAACCGGAAAGCCTTGCACCATGCTGGTGTGGGTGACAGGTTAGGAACTCAGCACATACCAGAGAGGAAGACCCATTACACTTTGGCATGAAACACTAGACTACTTCACACGCAGCCAAACAGGAAGCTGATGTGTGCAGCTCATCAAATCTGTCACCAATCAAGCCTCTGTACTTTTGGTTTTAGAATCATTGGCAGCCTAAGGAGCAAAGGTGGTTTGTGTTCAATATGGATCAACTACAGTCTAAATCACACATATAAGTGCACACACTTGAGCACATCACACTGCCTATCAAAGGGTATCCCCTCTGGTAGTAAAACCAGGACTTAAGCCCCTCAGCCGCGCTGCTGCCAATAGCATTGGACCTGAACTGGCCCTGATTCTGGCTAAAAAAGAACAATCTATCCCCTGGTCAGGTAATTAGGTCGTGTCAGAGGAGCCATGTGTGCATGGCCGTTTGCTCTGAGAGTGAGTAATGAGCTGTCCTTCCACTCTTTAACCCCACCCTCCCTGATCTGTTGCCTTGGGTTGCTACTTGAGAGTTAAGGCAGAAAAGGTGGGGGAGAGGTCTGGACTTCAAGAGTGAAGAAAGGAGAGAAAAAGAGTTCAGGAGTGTTGTGATTCCTGTAAAGTCTGAAGTGACCTATCAGCAGTCCATTGAATCCGAAGCTGTTGAAAGGACATAGAATCCCCCCGTGACCTTTGGTCACAGCGGTCAACTGACGATTGCTGCTGGAGTGAAATCAGCCTTGTGTTAATCTGGCTGTCTTGCTTGGATGGCCTCTAAAACCAAACTGAAACCAACCGAGGTGAGAATCGAATACTAACAACACAGGAGTCAGATGGTGTGAGTAGGAGCGACAAAGAAACACCCGGCCATTTCTCTTTTAATACAAAATGTCAATCGTCTATTCAATATAAAATCTCGGGGGGCGCCAGTATCCTAGTGGTTAGTGCGCGCGCCCCATGTGCAGAAACTTAGGTCCTCCAGGCGGGCAGCCCAGGTTTGGGTCTGACCTGTGTCTCCTTTCTCACATGTCGTTCCCCACTCTCTCTTTCTCTGACCGATTTCTAAGTCCATCCACTGTCCTATCTCTAAAATAAAAAGGCATAAAAGGCCCAAAAATAAACCTTTAGAAAAATATAAATTCTCTAAATTGTTTGCTTATTTGTTCAGACTGTAATTTTTCTTTCCTTCCTGTATCCGTTTTTTTCTCCTCTTGTTTTGGCTTTCTGTGGCGCACAGCCATGCCAGCCCAGCTGTACCAAAAAATCAACAGCCAAGATCATCTGCTGGGCTTCAAATTGGTGGCAGAGGAGTGGGCCAATGCAGCAAGACACCAGTGAGCCAATAAAGGAAACCCTCATGAGTCAAGAGCTCTTGGTCTTTGTAGATTAGTGCACATGTGTTTTTTGGATTTCATGGCGCAAAGTAGAATCCCAGATTTGGGTCAATCAATTTCTTGTTTTGAAAAAGTAGCAAAAAACAGCTTGGAAATGTGGTTTTCTGGTTTATCTTAACAGCTTGAAACTTCTCATTTAAACACCAATAATAAAAGGAATGAATTATTTGTGTGCCATGTGTTCAATTCAAGGCAGCTTTAGTCATATGAACCATGTCAACACAACTACAATGACGGAGCCAGGCAGTTTTGATTCCATAGACCGCAGACATCAGTCCAGATGTGAACCAGAGATTCCTGTTGCTCTGTAATGGGCTCTATGTGTGGGAGCACCCCAGGCCTGTTGGTTAACACACAAAAAACGTCCGTCTCTGCTTCTTTGTCTAAACAACAGTGCATACTTTCCCCACATAGAAACAAAGAGAGAATCATGAATTTACAGCTTCCCTCCCAGTCCTCGAGTTTGTGGGTTTTGTCAATCTGTAGGATCTGGTTTTAATAAAAGAAAGCAGCTTGAGAAAATAACACCCATTTCTGCTGTAACTTCATGTCCTGAAGGGACGTTTGTCTCTGTCCGAGGAGGTTCCCAGCCTCTTCTCCGTCGCGTTGAACAACTCATCCCAGCTGCACTGGGCCACTAATTGTTTTTAGACACATAGATGGAGAACACGAGTCGGCCTCTCCTTTCAGTGCCAGACCGTTTGATTTGCCCTGAATTGCGTACATGCAGTTAAAAGCTTTTGATGGCCGCCCATAAACCATCTCTAAAGGCACTTGTTGACATTAAAGGGAGGAGTGAAAATCTGTCTTTGATTGTAATGCAGGGAGAAAGGAATAGCAGTGCCAAGACATGAAACAGACTGCAGTTATCAAAGCAGTTAGAACAGTAGTGTAAAATATAAAGTGTATTTATCCGAACGTAAAACATTACAGTGCAAGGACCAGATGATGGTACAGCATGCACTAATGCTACTCATTTTTTAACTGTAAAACTAATGTTTGGATGAAAAACTTCTAAAATGTGCATATAAATAACTTTAACTTGTAAATAATGTACTCTAAGATTACTCCCATGACTCCAAGGGCAAAACTCCAAACCTTTTAGAATCTCTGGGACATCAGATAAAGCTCAGGCTAATGCTTATCCAACATGAGAGAAGAGTTATGGTGACGCTGTGGGGTGGTCATTTGAAATGCCCTTGAGGACGAGGTCAGCAGATTAGTGTTGCGATGACCTCTGACCTCAGATCAGTCAGGCTCCTTGATTACTGAGGAATGAGAGGTCAGCAGGCAGTGGACACACAATCTCTCTGCAGGGCTTTTATTCTGCTAAAGGTTTGAAATGTAACATTTGTAGTCACAAGACATAACCTGACGAGCGCTGTGGCATGAAGGGAAGAAATTTAGAGAAACATGGCTTTATGAAAGTATTAGAGGATTATTTTTTGTTGAGTGACATTCTTTGAAATCACCTTCTTCATGAGTGAGTGGCCTTAAAAAAATCTAAATTCATCAATTTCTCTTCAGGGCAACAAAATAGTTAGACCAAAGCATTTCAGCCAAGTTCCAGCCCATTAATGACCCAAATCTGGTCCTTAAGGGCCGTGTTCACACTTGACTTCTTTTTTCATAAAAAAGCGCTGCCTTCAGCGCCTTTTGAGCGCTTTTACGCGAGTGTTCTGTAACCTTAACAACGGGGTTAGCCTACGGCACAACCGTGCCGAAGCGTATGGCCGGAGCACGATGCATCAATTTAGCACAGAAAAGAACAAGCGGGACGGGAAGTCAGACACCGATACAACATTAAAATCTCCCGCAGCTGGTGGGTGTTGACGGACGAGGGTGCACGGAGCAGTAACGGACCGAAGCGGAAACGCAATTCACACCACATCTTTTTGGCCACCGGTAACTAGTGACATAGGTTACTAGGGAAGGTACACGCGCACCTACTCGACTCGTCCTGATTGGTCAGCTGTCAGCAAGGCGCTTGACGTCACACAGAGCTTTTCTGAAAAGTTAAAACAATTCAACTGAAAAAGGCGTCGGGCGCAGCGCTTTTTGAAAAGACGTCGTCCTTTTTCCTTGTTCCATAGGGTTGTATGTAAAAAAGGCGCTGGCAGTTGAAAAAAGAAGTCAAGTGTGAACACGGACTTAGTCATCTATTAAACAAACATCCAATAGGAGATGTTATCAATGACAAAAAATGCCATTTTATCCTGAACTGGATCTTTACTAGAATAAAAGAGCAATAAGTCTAAGTGAATCCACTGATAATGTATGGCCATGTCTGTATGCTTTAATTGAAAGAACCTGCTTGAATTGTGTAAATGCTTTTTCATCGATCTTCTTGCTAGATGATTATTACTTTCTTAATATACTTATTAGTGAATTCATTGGTTAAGCACTGAAATGTGTATTTTATCAATACGTTTAAGCCCAAACTGCTTAAAGCTCTGAGAGGCTATGAAACAGACTGAAATCAACACTGAGGCCCCTTTATGACCCAAACAAGACGATCAGAGAGAAGACTGACGTTTTCTATATATACTCATTTTTGCCGCGGGTTAGGTGTTAGATGAGCAATTGACAGCACACAGCTGGAACAGACTTTCAAAGAAATCCATGCAAAAGATTCATTGTGAGTTGCACTCAGGACATTAGAAATAAAGAAGGATGACATATTTTGTCAGTAAAAACACTGCTAAAATATAAACAGGATAAGATCAGCAAAGAGACAAACTGTCATGCTTTGTCCACAAGGGTCGCCATATTGACACAACCTGAACGTTTCTCACAGGAGCTTTAAGCAAGGAATTCAGGAGAGTCAGATAGAAAACAACAACATGCCAAATGATGTATTTAAAATAACAGCCTACTGTATTTCTAAGATTGAAAAATAGGTGAATTTTTCCCATTTAAGTTCCATGCTAAACAGGGCTGACTGAGGAAAAATATCCGTCTCCTTTGCACCACACCTTTCTTCGAATTTGGCCCTTCCAAAAAAAGTTATTAAAATGGCTTGAACAAGACATTTTTATTATCAGTTATAATCTGCTATTTTGATTGAAGTTCTTTCTACTCATGGCTCTCACTTGATTCAACTGCATAAGATTTAAGATAGAGTTATAAAAAGATGCATTAAAGACATACCGGTTTAGGCTGAGGGAGGTAGTTGTTGACTCTGGAGATGCTCCACATGCCCTCCAGGTACTGCTGCGCCTGAATGGTGACAGAGCTCAGGGATCCACTGATTTGCCCACCTGCCACTGTCACCTGCACGCTTGTCTTTTGCCCCAAGGAGGCTGAGGGAGACTGTGACCAGCCCGGTACCCTGTGCCGCTCCCCCAGGGGCAGGACGGAGTGTGCAGCAGGTTGGCCTTTGGACAGCTGTTTTGCGTGACCACTGGAGGAGGACACAGTGAATCTAGCTGGCTGTGGTAAGAAAGATGTTGTGGGTGGGGCTTCCATGTCTGAGCTGAAGGTGAGGATGGGAGCTTGGAGCGTCTGCAAGGCCTCCTGCCTCAGTTGGTGGAGAGGTGTGGAGCATACCTGGCAACAGCTGACACTGGCTTCATGGCTCCCTGGTGTCTGGAGCTGCTCGAATAGAAAAGTTGCATATCCAGGGTCCTGATGAGAGAACACAAACAAGAGAAGTTTTTTAACTCATTCTATCATATCTCATTATCTTCTTTTTGAGAGGATTTCCTGCATGTTATTCACTTTTTCCAGGAGCATCGGTCGTCTGCAAGCAGTGTGGTCCCTGAACCCCCTCCGGACCCTCTCGCCCTGCTTAAGCCCCTTCCCCTTTCTCAGGACGTTTGTTTGTTTAGACTGAGATGCTTCGCCTGCGTGCAATTTAAGACTCCAAATCAGGTTGATCTGGCATTTGCTCATTTCACTCCTAAGACCAAACAAACCAGACGTGAGGAGACAACTCTGGAACAGGGCTTGGAGGGATTACATGAAGATCCCACAGAGAAATTCCTCACTAGAAAAACATTTTTATTTGTGTGTAGTTTTAGAAAGACAAGAGCGTATTATTGCTTTTAGAAGTAATGTCCAGTGGAGTTTTGTCCTTTCACTTCGTCTCTAAGAAGACTCCCTAGGTTGTCGGTTTCTTATTGGGAAGAGTGAGAAAAGAAAACAACAGCTGAGGGGACTCTAGCCCCCAAAGCCATTTAATTTACATATGATAAGTGACCCAGCATGAAAACATAAGATAAGCCACCAAATGTGATAATAAATCCCTACTACAGTAAGCTGGAGGCCTGCAGAGCTATCATTGAAATGTTAAAGCGAAGGTTGGACATCAGTTTCTCTATGTTTTTCGAAACAAACACGCACACTAACACTTGCACACACAGACAGAACAGTCTCTTAAGAGGCATAAAGGGGCACCAGGCTTCTGCCCAGTGGAGTCGTGGCCTTAGACAGCAGCCCACAGCCCATACATAAATGTTTATGAGGCCTTTGCTCCGTGGAAGCTCCGAGGTGATCAGGAGGAGTGAAGCGGTGAGGAAACAACAATCCTCTGCTCTAATGCAGTGCCACTTAATACAGCTCGCCCAGTAGACCTAGAGACCACGGAGGCCGGCTGAGGGACTCTAAATCTCCTCCCCATGAAAGCAACTCAATACGAAGACTCTTAGTTGACCTTTCTCTGTAAAAACACCAACAGCATTGATAGTATGATCACGCAACGTTTGTACAGCCAAGCAGAAAATGATGGAAATGCATCGCTCCTACATGTTTTTGCTGATAAATATGTAAAATAAATATCCTTTCGACTTTTCCGAACGCAAGGTTCCAGACAGATGTTTCTACTTTTTGGGACATCACAAAGTTACGGGTCACCTCATTGGGTATCTGCCTTGGCAAAGCAGCCAATAAACTCAAGGGACACGCCCATCAAACGGCTTAGTTCCTCTGAAAACTTGATGAGTAATCATTTGGGAAGCAATGGGTTGAAAGGTAAAAGAGTTTGTTAAGTTTAATTGCAAAAAGTTTAAGATAGAATTATAAAAATATGTTTTTGGGTTCGATTTCCTAAAGAAGAAAGCAGCAGACAACAGCTGCTATGAAGTGCTTCTTTGTTCGCGCTGCCTCACCTCTGATTCTTTCTCACCAGAACCCAGTGTAAGGATGTATTTGGGGCTAGGTTAGCGCTAACAACCATGCCTTGGTGGAGAGTCAGAACCACAAGCTCCCATAAACCATCTCTGCAGACACACTCATGTGCAATCATGCAGTGGAGTGTGACTGGACTAGTCTTATGTTAACTGAGCGGTTCTGGTTAATGATTTACTATATTGGCTACTTGCTTTACACTTGAGTAGGCACGGACAGGATGCAAGGACCACTGAGAAATGTATTCAGGATGTAGAAACCTATAAATCTCTCAGGCAATGAGAAACTCTGATGGGCAGACGACGATCAAGTGCAGTACAGGATCAAGTGATTGTTGCTGCCAGAGTTTATCCCGCAGTAAGGATAGGATTTAAATATAAGAAGCTTATAACAGAAATATGATGCTATGATAGAGCTTAAAAAAATGATAACTTACTACATCCTGACACACGAACAATCTCCACTGTTATGCTCCACCAGGATATTTAAGTGCGAGACAGGACAGTTCCGCTGAAATAAGATGAAACAGCCTATGACAAATTGGAGTGAAAAGCGAGACAGAGCTGAAGGAAACACCCCTGGCTGCTATTTTCACAGTCTAGTCTGGCTTCATGTATATGCTTTCTAGACAGGAAATTGAAGTCAAGTCATAACCAGTCAACTCCGCCCTTCCATCAAGCATCACCCTTTACCCTCCGACCAACCCCTTCACCCACCTCGGGGCACTGGTGGATGGAAGAAATCAATTTCCCTCTCTCTCTCCATGCATTGTTAGGTGTTGATTTAGTGGAGCTAATAAAAAGACACACAAAGCTGAGCCCATCTGCTATTCAGTTGGGATTCTGGAGGTTAGGGAGCGGTCTTCTCCTGTAAAGCTGTCTGTGAGCTTTATGCCCGCTGGAGTGAATGGGGGGTCAGGGCCAACAGGCGTATGAGGGTGATGGTGGTGATGAGGAGGATGATGATGATGTTGGGGATGTGCAGGGGAATGATGAGGGTCTGTTGGGACTGAAGGCCAAATATTCAATCTTCAAATGGTTTATAAGGGGTGAAGGAAAGGATATTAAATAAGGACTTCAAGATAGGTTCATACTATACAGAGCATTCCGGCATTTCATGTCTATTGTTCTCCTTGATTTTTCTTGTTTTGTCCCTGCTTTGGACTGCTCTGTGATGTAACCCTGGCCCCCCTCACCACCACTGAGGATAGTGTTTTAAGCTTGCCTTCTTTCTATAACTCAATTATAAACAGTACCATTTTGACATGCAGTCTGGCTCCTAGTCTCCTCTTTTCCTTCACTGTGCCTGTTTTTGGACTTGTTCTTTCTGGAATTTTCCTTTCGACTGGATTTATTTGCTACCTTTGGTTGCTCTCTACTTTTACTCTTGCCTTTGTCACTATCATGGTAGCCTTTCTTTTTAATACATTTATTTGGAGAAGCTCTTGGACAATCATTGCAGTCCATGTTGTCCACTTGTTTGTTTTATCACAGTCGAACTGACTGCAGGAGAGCTTTAGCAAAAGCGTAAAGTTGTTACATATGATGCATGACTACACCCAGCCCAGTAGCCATATTGTTTCTTTCACCATCCATGATATATTATTGACAGGTGCAAATGGGTGTGCAAGGGCAGCTCTGCTTTAGAGAAGTATGTAATGGGTGGCATCAACACAATCCAAATGTTCAAAGTAAACCTGTTGGTGGAGAGGCGTGGAGCTACTTCAGGGCTCTGACTCCTGGCTCATTGTTTTGCACATGTAGGCGACGGTTTTAGTTTCCAACCCGAGATCTATCTGCAAAGAGAGTCTTACTGCACAGGCAAGGACAAGAACACAGAGAGAGAGGGGGGTGAGAGGAGGTATAGGCTGGGGTTGTGGCCCTTGCCTGGAGGCCTATGGGTGGTTGTGTTGGTTTACTGCCTGTCAGCGCTGATCTTTATTAAACTCTGGGGACAAATGCAGTCAGATGCTATGGCCTTATTATGGAAAGGAGGTGTGCCGAGTGCAAAGGGGAGAGAAATCCCTGCCTGTCGAATGAGCCCTCTGCAGCCCTTAGAGACCTAAGTTTGTCTCTGTCTCCCACACTAACTGTGATGAAAACCAGGGCAGGAGGGAGAGAGAGAGTCACCCTACTCACTGACGGTGTCTGGGTTGATGAAGAGTGTCATCACAGACAGGCCATGCCCAGAGGCTGATGGAAACAAGCTCAGCCGTAACCACTTATGGATGAGGGGACAGGGAGAAAGATGTGCATGATTTCTCTCCCATGCCTCCTAGGTACCGGGCAAAGTCACACATTGGATTTCTCCTCAAATCACACCTCATTTCCTTCATTTCATCAGCACACCTTTTCTCCAACCAGACAAAGCGAAAATGCCATCTGACTGTTTCTGCATTCACAATCTGATGCGCTTCTGAGCAGCAGAGCAGCAGGTCAGATATGCACTAACAACCTGACTCAAATCAAGGGAAGGTCAAAGTGATTTGGAATGCATGAGGCCCCTCGCTAGCTGTGAGACTTTTAAGCACGCTCCATTGAAAGTAAAATACTCTGGGAAACCATATTTTCTATTCCAGTTGAGCCCAACAGATATTTTCCCAGACATAAAAGCTCCCCATGACCCACTGAAGCAATGGCAGACAGCGAAGATGAAAAGAAAATTGTATCCACATGCATCCATGATGAGGAAAATAAAGTGAAAAGCTGTGACATGGTGGATACAGCCTGCAGCTTTTCAGACCAAATGTGAACTTGTATAGACTGCAGTCAGGGCATATTCCTATTGATTCAAGTTGCCAGCCATTAGTAGCAGTCAATGCCGATTAACTTTTTTTATGTCTAACATCAGTCATAGCGCATTTTGCTGAGAGTAATCCCAGAACTCTGTGGGTAACAAGAAGACTTTTCTTTTCTCTACATTTTTGTGTTTATTGTTGTAACAGTTTAGTTACACAGAATCACAATCCAGTTTAACTCCTAAAGGATTCTTCCAGCATGCAATCGTTCCTGATCGAGTCAATAAAATCGTACACTGCTTTATATCTGTCCTCACATATTGTGTTCTCACCAGCACGAGTCCTGTTTACACGTTACAATCCCTAAGTACTTCCTATGACTGCATTTCTTGTAAAATCAGGACCACACAGCATAACTTTCCCTTCCTGTGAGGATATGACTGAGCCATCACTGTTTACTCGCCCTGAGACAGTGTTGACCCTCACCACACACCGTCTCCTTAAGTCTCAAAGGGATTGGCCCCCAATAAACCACAGGACCCCAAACCAGACTCTTGAATGTGGACGAGAGCTGCCAACGGGCCCGCTTTCCCACAAGGTAGCCCTGGCCTCACTCTGACAGCTGAGTGGGAGAAAAATGAGCACAGCTGCTGGCCTTGCCCCGGGTGAGCGCAGGGCATTAAGGCAGATTACATTCCCGGGATAAAAGCAACACATCCAGCGGTGTAATCCCTCTCTGCACCCTGCTCCTTCTCAACTATCGCCACCACCTCCACCTCCACCTCTCCAAGCAAGCCAACTCGGAGAAGAAAGCTGGAGGGGCTCTGATTAGATATTAGGTGGAGGTTTAAGTGCAGCAGCAAGATCTGGGATACAGACCATTAAATTTAACCACTGCCTGCTCAGAGGCAGAGAACACAATGACTCAGGATGTCACACTAGCATGCCATTTAACTCTGTGGGAACGCCTTTAGTAGGACACAAAAAGGGACGGCTCACCAAATCACATCAAACAGATGTTTGCCCCTGCCTGCTGACATGACAAGATTAAACAAACTTGCAACAACACTTTTCCCAAAGAGAGCAGCAGTATCTTCAGCAACACAACCACAGTCATTACCTACCTGATAATATTGTCTCAGACAAAAAGCATGCAACACTACAGGAATGCATTCATTCATCCTCCGTGGAAAGACTCTGGCTGCTTCCATTTTCTGTCTCTTTTTAATGGAGCATAATGAGATTCCATCAAATAATGATGAAATATCTCTGCTGCTTCCAGCATTTCTAATGGGAAATTTTGTTTTTAAATCCTTATCCCATTAGCTTTTGTGAGAGATATGGTTGCAAAAATCAATTCTGCTTTTGCATTTCATGGGCTGCTGTGTCAGTAATCCTCTTTCTCTCTGGTTATTTTGTGATTTTAATCTTAATAACTTTTGTAGAGTGCAAGAAAACCTCAAGACAAGACAAAGAAAAGAGCAAAAAATGATACAACATGCAGTGCTACATTATCAGCAGTAGCATGCCTGCTTTTTTCCACAAGGGAAAGAAGGCAAATAAGGCATGCAGTTAGAAATTGTACATTTGCAAATCAAGGTGGAACACAAAAAACGAACTAACGTGAGACATATGTAATGATTGATAATACTTACTCATGACCTCATGAACCCTAAAATCTGTTTGAATAACAGCATTCTTCTGAGATAGTCACCCTTGTACTGGAGAAAAACTACTTACTTACCAAGTCAACAACACATTAAAATGAACAAACTTCCCCTTATTCAGATCAAACACAAGATTACCTTGTTTGGAAGAGTGCATCAGATTTTTTCTTTCAGTAGTTCTTTAAATGAACAGCCAAGTTTCCCTACATGGAGCATCTGTTCACAGGGAGCTTACAGAAACAGATGTCAGTCTGTCTGCCCAGTGTGATTTAGCCCTTTCCTCCCTTTAACTGTCAGCGAACTGCTGACAGAAAATGCAAATAGGCTTTACCCATTGGTGACACTTTCAACACATGATAGCTCCACCTGTCCAGAACACCACAGTGACACTTTATCTAATGAAGGACTGCATGATCCTGCTTCAACATTTCCTACAACATCCTTTAGTTTTTTTATATCTTGATAAGATGTGGTGTGACATGTCAGTTTGTTTTGGTCTGACACTGCTCTCTGATACAGCTCTTTTCAGTGAAAAGCTCCTCCTATCATCCGTAAAAACAGCTGTCCCTGTCCATCAAAAGGGAAACAGCCACAGATCCCACTGGTCCAGAGGTTAAACATAGATAGAGTCTGTTATAATCACTTATTATCCTCTGGCAAACCTCCCTGCTACTACTAATGACCTTGTATAATGATGTGTCAACGCTCCATATGGTCCACACATTTATCAGAGTGTTAGTGTTTGTAGCTCCTCCTACTGAAGGTAGAATGAGACCCAATGTATGTTTCTATAAAAGTGATGATAAAAGGTTAACTAATCTTTGGTTAAAGCTTGTGCAAGCTTGTCTTTGTGTGTGTGTGTGTGTGTGTGTGTGTGTGTGTGTGTGTGTGTGTGTGTGTGTGTGTGTGTGTGTGCGTGTGTGTGTGTGTGTGTGCAGTGCACGCGTGTCTCCCCTTGTGAGACTGTCTTTACACTGCCCCCATCCATCACTCCAGCCTTTCGTCACTTGGCCAGTTAATTACCTTTTCCTGTTCAGTCACGCACATAAAGAAACAAAGCTTTTTTCAGACTGTTTGGACAGACTTCTCTCTCTCTCTCTCTCTCTCTGTCTCTCTCTCTCTCTCTGTGGACCCAAAGGCTGCCTTCACTGTCTCAGGTCCAGATCTGTCAAGCTTTCATCAGCTTTGGACAAGGTCAGACTGCTGGGAGGTCCAGTCTGGACTCAACAGTGAAAGAGTGATAGACATTGGTAACTTCCAGGATAACATCTTCATTTGAAGACTGGTGGTGGTTGGTCTGCACTTTAACAGAAAACAAAACAAAACACATATTTCCCAGAAACAAAGAAGTGCCATTAATTAGAAAGACAACAACAAAAGCTTCCCCTGCAGGAACTTTTCCCAGGAACGGGGGACTTCTGAGGTACGCGTTGCGTTTCCACTGCAGGGGTCAGGGTCTATATGAAGTCCCAGGATCTTTATTTTTTGCAGCATTTAGAAGACAAGCAGAGTACACAGTCCCAGGGACCTTTTTACACCCCCTCCATGGGTAGTTCTTTTACAAAGTACAGGTACTTTGGTACGTTGGGGGAGGGCCTTGCAATACTTAACGTTTCTGATTGGACGAACTAGCAAACAAGAACACAAGCAGAGTACCATGTAATTGACCTTCTGGATGTGCAGCAATACCATAAATATGAACAATACTCCAAAGAAGTAATGACTTTCAGTTTCATAAATAAACATCATTAAGCTCAGTATTTATAACCAGCTTGAGTTTACAGGTACCTGAAACACAGGCATGACTTTCAAACATCAGGACACAATGATAGACTAGAGGAACCTTCTGGTCACTTTAATAGAGGCTCCTAGGACAGAAAGACCTGGCAACTTCTGGTGGTAACATAGCCATAAGCTCATGCTCAGCTGCCTCACTAATATTTTTTTCCTGTACAGATATTTTCCACATCCCTGCCCACCGCTGCCATGGAGCAAGTCAGGCAGCAGCAGCACGGCTGCTTGCTATGTTCTCCTCATCAGGGACATGCTGGATTGTGTTTATGTACACTTGCACCAACTATTGTGCACTTCTAATTAGATTGGCTGATTTTTGGCTCCGAGTTGCTCTCAAGGTAGTTTCTCTTTTTCCAGACTCGCCTGTGGAAACGAACCAGAATGAGAGCATAATGAAAAATTCAACAGGCAAGCTGAGTAGGCAGGAGCCAGGTGTTGCTGTAAACTGCAGGTGAAAGAAAGGGCAGAAGGGGGGAGGGGAAAGGGAACGTGGGGATGGAGGTTGTATAGAGCGCAAGACGCTTAAAAAATTATCTGGAACATTCTCAGAGTGAGTCAGAGAGAATCAGAGATTAAAATTTGATCATCTAAATCTGCAATTCTGAAAAGGACGAGTTAGTAAAAAAGATTTTAAAGTTTAAACAGTGCATTTTAAATCAGAATTGTACACTGTTCACATTTGCAAAGTCTTTATTAGTATGCTGCAAAGTGACACTGAAACAGTATTCTGTATTTCCAATCATCCACTGGAGCTCATTGAGGGATCTATTTTTGTCCAAGAGCCCACTTTAAAACACTCACTGCATAGCAGAGGATCCTGATACAATAGTTCCTTCAACAGCCTAAACCTCTCCTTCAGTGTATACATGGTGATGACAGCCACCTGCTTCTACTTTGTCTGAACTGTCACACATATGCATAGAGCTGCAAACACTGCAGGACTTTCTACAGGAGGACTTTTCATTAGGCATGGAAACACAGCACTCCCAGCTCAATACCGTTTATTTGGAGAGGAAACAAACTGCTGCTTAAGCTTATGGCAGCTAATCTCCAATGCAGAACTCCCTCAGCCACACGGAGAGCAAAAGTGTGACATGTGAGTGTGCACACAAACGGATAATAACCACGAAAATGCAAAGGGAGCTGCTCATGCTCAAACAGAAGTAATTGCATATCTTCATCAGTATTCTCCAGATCCCATAATGTGAAAAAAAAACTCAGTTTAAAAAAACCAACAGCTTGAATAGAATTAATCATTTTCAGATTAACATTTAAGTACCAGGCAGCACGTAAACATATGGATCTACAGGGAGCATATCAGCCTCGTTTTTATATGGTTGCTATTTTATTTCATCCCAGGTTTCCTGCGCTAAAATTCATAGGGACGCTCACTCCTGGTCAGGAAAATAGAGCGGTATAAAAGTGATGACAAGGTGAAATGTTGAGTATCCTACAACAATTATTCTCTCCACTTCCCTGCTGGAATGGTCCGTACAGTAATTGTGCTGGCGGGCTGCCATACTGTTCAATATTCAAGTTTTCTGTCTGCTGCTGGAGTTTCTATCTACCTCCCACTCTTGCTCTGCACATGAAGAGACTTTATATAGTGAGTCTCTGTGCATAATGAGACTCTGTAAGTGGTCATTGTCAAGCATGGCCCCTTTCTATTTGCTAGATATCTCAATTTTCACTTTCTGGCTAATGTGCTAGCACAGATTTGTGAGCAACAGGCTAACTGCTTGCTTAGCATCACAAAGCAGCAGGGACATTAGAATGAGCCAAAGGTTAGTCCCCCGTTTTGGCTCCTCAAATGTTTTCATAAAGCAAAGCACAAATCATCCTGAGCCAAGGTGAGCATCCCCAACCCATCCTCTTCCAGTTTGCAGAGCATTATCTCAGAGAGTGGCATCCTTTTGTCTCGCACAAAGCTGCCGCGTGTCGGCAGAACAATGGAGCTGCAGAGTTGCGAGTGGCTGAATCAATCTGGTGCAGCAGCCCAGTGGAGGTACAACAGAAAGAGGGGGAAATGCTAATTTATAATGAAAGATGTCATTACCATGCCAATAACTTCTCAGAAACACAATTATCACTAATAATAGAAATTTAAACATCAGCTCAGGGCTTTCTGCCAGGGAGGGCTGCATGCATGGAAAACTTTTGTGTATTTATTAGAGGTAGACATTGAAGGCTTGTAAGAGCACTGCTAGAAAATATGCATCGAGATAAGAACTAACCATCATCTCTTTCTTTTTGTTATTATTTTTTCCTTGTTAATTGAGACGTCTAGACGCATTCAATTTAACATCAGCGAGATAAGGAAGGAGGCTGAACTATCTTGGTGGAGAATAATGCATGCTAATCCACTTACTGAGAATGAAGGATTTCAATTCACCGTCTTAGAAAATGCTTGGCTTATCAAAAAAATTTCACTGGCACATTTTGGCACAATTGTCTTGACGGAATAATAGAATCCTGCAAACTGGCATATGGCTGCAACAAAAATCAACCGCAATCATTTCAGTTCAAATTAAAATAAGTTGGTGAGGATTGGGTTGGGCTTGATGCCATTTTTTCCCCACCATTTTAAATAATATTCACTTTAGTGTGAAGGATAAAGAGTGTCCATTTTTCTGTTCTTGTTTTGTTTCACATTTTTTCTATCCCAATGAATTTAAATTCCTCGTATTAAACTTCATCAATTGAAAAGGCCAGTCTACAGTCATGCCAGTAGCTCTCTACTTTATATTTAAAAGCTAAACTTAAGGAATTTTCCTAGCAACTTATTTCTTCCAACATCCAGTAGCAATTTAGCATGATAACGTTTGCTAATCAGCAAAAATTCTAAACAGTACCAATAAGGGCAGACTCTTAGCATATACATACTAGCCTATAACAGAAACTTGTTTTCAATACAAACAAGTAGTAGTCAATGAAAATGGAAATCTAATGGAAAACTTATTTGTTTTGCCGAGAGCTGTGCTGCGAACATGGCTCATAATAAAAAGGCTATTTCATACATGGAGAAAGCAGACCAATTTGTTAATGATAAATGGACTTGAGCTTGTAAAGCCTTTTTCTAGTTTTTTCTAGACTACTCAAATCAGTTTTTTCACCGCAGGTCACATTCATCCGTTCATACCACATTCACACTGATGGCAGAGGCTGCTATGTAAAGTGTCCACTAGTATTACCTACTTCTAAATAGACATTCACACGCTGCGGGAGCAATTTGGGGTTCCATGTCTTGCAAAACGACACTTCAACACGTGACCGGAGGAGCTGGGGATCGAAGCCCTGGCCTTCCAGTTGAGAGACGATCGACTCTACCATTAACATTGCCTTGTAAAGGCTTTGACATTTTCAACTCTTTGAAAGAGCCTCTACATGACTAAGAGGTTTTACCTTTGAAGGAACACAAGATCCCTGTAGACTGAGACTGCTAATCTCACCTTCCCTTGAGCACATCCAATCACAAAAGAGGAAAGAAGAAGTTACAAAAATGCCTATTCTCATGTCAGGGACGCCAACATAGGCCGACAAGGACATGGCAGATGTCATTTCACATCGTGAAATGAAGAGATAACCTTGGAGTTGTTGGCAGCTTTTGTGTTGAGCTCAGAGTTTTTGTCTGGAGTTGTGCTTTTTCATATCCTTCGGGGACTTTTTTCCCGCCTGCTCATATGAAATGTCACAACACAGCTGAGCAAGATGTGGAATTCATGTTGACAGAGAAACAAGTAACCCGGCGAGAAACAGAAGAGAAGCTGCAGTGTGCTCTGATTTGCGTGTTCACAGCTGCACAGCAAGGATGGAAGATGTCAAACTGAGTAAAAATAGAAAGCTTGAGTCTGCAATGAGATATATACTTTTTGGCTCAAGGGTACAATGGTTCTCATAACAGTCTGTCTGTTTGCATAAACCCTGAGTGATGCACTTTAATTGCACTTAAGAGCATGAGAAACACAGCAACGAGCAGTTTAATAACACTTTAGGAGAGGAGAGCTGTACGGTTTGCAGACTAATGGATATTTGATGTATTTAAGAGTGGAACATGGAAAGATGCCAGATATATCATTAAGTGTGATATACATTTGTATGCATGGTTCCAGTCGCTCTATTTTGTTACATGTAATATCATGAAGTATCAACAGGAAGAAAGATCTCGGAGCTATTAGATCATGCCAGAGTGAATCATGTGCTACATCTGCACACACACACATACTCACACACAGTCATATTTAAAAAGGTCTGGGGATGCAGAAGCATGCCTGCTTCATGCTCAGCGTCTGATTGCAGGACTTAGGGGTCATAGGGTAACTAATTGTGTGACTCAAGGAGGTCAGCGTCAGTGTGGCCTTCTGCCCGACTGCTGGAACACCACCAGAAGGACTGTCAGGAAAGACAAATGAACTCTGACCTTCCTGCTGATGACATCGACCCCAAACTCAGCGAGCACACAGGCATATCTTAATCTGGGTCAGAGACAGGGGAAGACCTCTGCTGTCGATCTGAACTCTACGTGCAGATGTTTTGCTGATGTTTACCTGTCTGATCGCATGTTCAGGTATTCATCAAATGAGACAAATGGAAGTAATCTTATTCTCCAAGCAGCAGAAGTCATCTGTTGCTACTTTTTAAAAAATTGAATAAAAGTTGTGGTCACTGTGGCATCAATTTACACAAAAAAAAACTGCTGGAAAAACAAAAGCAGAAAAGCCACTTTGCTGCAATCTGGTCAATCTAACAAAAGCATTCTTTCTTTTTTTTTAGAGACACCATAAAGTGCTAAACTTAGCTCTCCCTCAAACTCTAGGAATTCCACAAGAGTGACTCTCAGCTTTTACACAGCAACTCCCTGAGCAGCAGAGCATGAGATGGTTATCATTTTTCAACAGTCAATAATTAGCCGACTTGCTAATCAGCTGTTTTGTGCAGCGTGCCTGTCCATGCCTTCTCATTAAGCCGCATCACAGTGGACGGCAGGGCATTTACCTGCAATCATCAGATGTAATCCTCTAACTTAAACACACTGATCGTGACTCTACTGTCTGGAATGTGGACGCAGTTATGCACCTTAAAAGAGTATTTAAGAGGTCATCTGTGTGTGCTTGTCCCATCCAAATATGTGTGATGGATGGATAAAATCACATGACAACAGAAAAGGTATTGTGATGGAGGTCTAGGGATCATCCAAAGAAAAGGAGTGTCCCACTTTCATGATTAGCAAAATGTCAAAAAGGAGTTCCCTATGTAAACAGAGACTGTGAAGTGTGCCAGAAAGAAATGTCCAGATGGGACGTCTCTCTTTCTTTCTCCGCCTGCTGCTCCGGCCCTGTGTTGGAGACAAAAATGACCCAGACCTGTTTCAACAGCTGCGAAAAGCATCCTTTGCTCTGCTTTGTGAAAGTGATAAAAATAACGGCATGAAGTATCCCGCTGTGGGTTACGCCCTGAGCTGGTCTGTTTTTCCTGACCGGGAGGGTCACTGTCAGGCGGAGTTGGACCTCCAGCCAACACACATCAAGGCAGCACTTTCCTAGCCTCCATTTTCGCCCCTGTCTCTTCCTGTTTTGACAGGAAACAGGAGATGATAACATTGTCGCACAAACAAGCCCAGATTGCCTGCGACCTGCTGCCACACTGTCCTCATGTGGCGAAGGACTTGTGTTTTCTTTAGAGGGCCTCGTGTGCAAACATACAAAAAATAACACACTCACTGTCTAGTACAAACACAGACACACATCTCTTTACACAACTGTTTTCAAGCCAAGGTGGAATAACCTCTGCAGAGCCTGGTACTGTCTTCTTTCTACACTTCCTCACAGGCCCCCAGCAGCGTGCCAGCACAGCGTCGCACAAAGGAACACAATAAAACAGACCACCAAAGTCACGGACACAAGACTGAAAGAAGGGAGATGAAAGCAGCGGTTGCCACGGGGAACCAAACATACACACATTTGGAGGTGAGCAGAGGAGCAAAGTCAATATCTGGAGCCGGAGGGGGGGGGGGGGGATTTGGACGGGTGTCTTATATGCCCGAAGCTTCTTTTTTTGGAATGTGGGGCTTTTATGTAGCCAGGAAGCACACCACGGTGAGACACAACAAGTGGAGTGACGGGGCCATTAGAGCGGCTTTGTTGACAGCGAGAGAAGCTCAAAGGGAACGGGACACTTTGATTGGCCTCTCTGATCCCCCACTAGCCTTTGTTTATGAGCTAATTAAGCATTGTTTAGCTACAGCAGGAGCCTTGAGCACCTCCATCCCCATAGCACCACTGTGACTTTCAATGGCTACTGTAGAGCTTTTACAGCACGCTTTATAACCTAACAACTCAAGCAGGAACCACTTTCTGAACGGCTTTTTAGCATGGGAACCAATATCTGATAAAAAGCTATGTAGAGATTTGGATGTTCGGGCACAAAAGAGATAAAAACACAAATAAGGTAAAGTCCTACAGGTCAAATACAGGTCATGTTGCGTCTCCAGTAGCCGCTTCTGTGGGAGTTCAAGTGTGCCCAAGTTTCAACCCTCCATTGAACGCTGCAGCCAAAACAGCCTCCCCCTCACAAAGAGATGAAGACATAAATGCCCAGCGTGGGACGAGGGGTCAGTGGACGGACAGAATAGGGAGGAGAGGGTATCTTACGTCTGGCAAGATGGATGTGGTAATGACCGTGTGAGAGCGCTGGATGCATGTCAGTTAGAGTACGCTCACAAAGACAGTTTTTTTGATCAATTTCTGCACATTGCGATTTGGAGGTTAACAACAGCACATAAAAAACGGAAATAGAGAAAATCACAAGCATTGACGACTTAAGATTGCAACCAAATGAAAACTAAAATGGGAATTCAATAAAAGATTTTGATCGTATGACTTGTCTCTGAGCAAAGGTCAGCATTGCTTTGTGTGACCAAGGCCTACCTTGGAAACCAACACATAGCTCTAACGTCAAACTGAGGCTGCCACAACCTGTAAAACGCTATCTGTAAATAAAAACACATTTCAGTTTGACCGCATAATAGCTTTACAGCCGGCCTTCGTCTGGACCTGCAGTGGACACTAAAGAATGACTCTGATGTTGTACTTTTTGGCCTGTATGCTGCTCTGGGGAGAGGGTTGGAGGTGATTTGGTTGCAGAGAACCTGAAGAAAACTTGGCATCCGCTCTTGCTCCGAATAGCTTTGCAGGAATTCACCAAGGCCGAACACACAGGTGTGCTCTCCAGGAGCTTCCCTCCTCTTCAGCGGGCATCTGAGGAAGGGAAGCAATTCGATGTTGCACAGACACGTTCAAAGGCATTCCAACAATGTTTGTGTTTGATGCATAAATTTAGACCAGTAAACAACACCCACTATCATTGTGTTGCTTTAAATGTCTGAGAAAAGCAGCAGAGTGCCTAAAACAGACTGCAGGAATGATTCACATTTAAAATAAAACACCATGACAAAACAAAAAGCTAACTAAAAGCAGCTAAAAAAAGTTTTAATTCTATGACAAACCAGTAAGTTTCAACACATATTTGTCCACACTCTCTCATGGGTTCGTTCTCACACTCAGCATGATTCAGACACTTAGCCAGGGGTCCACACAGTAAGGCCCAACAGCCAGTTCCCACAACAGCGAGGATATTCGGGCTTTGAAGATGATGCCGAGCTGATACCGAGAAGCAAAAGCAGAGGATGGAGAGGCAGTTTGGGACTCGTAAACAGAGAGGTTTAAGTTTAAGTGCCCGACACACACGAAGGAGATAAAACAGCCCAGAGCTCTTCAGCGGAGAGAGTGACATCATAAAATAGAGCAGCAGTAACAAGAGGGGAAGCATAAAGGACGTATCTATTAATGGGAGTGGGTTCATGGGAGAGAGGCAGGGGAAGGTTTATTCCACAAGCATCCTCTGGGAGTAATGACAAGCTGAAGATGGCACATTTCTCCATGCAGTAAATCTCTGCTGATCTGAATATAAACTAATTACCCTCATTTAGCTGTTTCTCCACAGACGGGTGATCTCCACAGTAAATGTGTTTACTGAAAGAGTTCACAAGAGGGAAAAATGCCTATTAAGTTTAACATTGCACCAAAAAAACGTGTATGCACCAAGTTTGCAGATGTTCCCAAAGTTCAAGGCGCAAACATTACTCTTCATCAATTAAGTGCTGCTTATCTGGACTAAATACGGATGAATCATAAAATAGAAAGTAAAGCAATCAAGTTCAAGTAGCAAAGTAGGGATGTATTTTTTTTCTTATTGCTGAAAATCCATTAGAAAAATCCATACAGCTGGGTTGACCTTTTCATGTTCTGCCTATTAGATAATTCAGCAACACCGTTTTTTATGGGAATAAAAGCAACTATTCTGCCATACTGTGGAATGCATGGCTTTGTTATTTCCTTCCAAATATCAGCAGGTTAACTGAAAGCCGAGACAGTCAATAATAGAAGAAATGCACACTGACACACTTCCTCTCTCACTCTAATCCTGCTCCCTCCATACCTGCTGAGGTGCAAATGTAAGGCTTTGGAATATCTGATAGGTAATATTATGATTATGGCTAATAATCCAACTGATATGGTGGTTTAGCAGTATAATAAGTGGCATGTTAGATACTGGTATTAGCTGTAAACCAGCAGCTAAAGTCAAAAGAAACAGCTGGGCTAAAATCAGAGGTAAAGAGGGCTCCTATTCTCGTCATATTAAATCTAAAGCTGAGCCAGTACCAGAGTAATAGCACTGGCCAGTCACCTTCTCCATCACCTTCCCCATTAACCACACCACCACCAGCAGGCCTGTGTGTAGGAATAGGGATAAAACACCGGCTGTAATAATGCAATCATAAATTGGTAGCAGTTAAGTTCAAAAAGATGGATGACTTCTGCAGCAAAGTGGAAAAGATGGAGGGACTCTGAATGTGCTTCATCTCTTTCTTTTTCCTCTGGTACTTACACGCACATTCACACATCATCAATACACACACACTCATCCTCGCTCACAGAGCTGGACGCTCAAGCATGAAATGAACATGAGTGGTGTGAACTTTGACTGGCATTTTCACACCACGCAGAGATTTATAGAGCACTATATACGTATCAGAATGAGCTCCTGACCGTAAAGAATAGCCTGACGTATATAGCAGAGGAGACCAGTAAGACAGACTTAACAGGAGCCATCTACCAATCACAACACAAGCCGTCACAATCCATCTGCTATTACACAAACACAAATAGAATCACATAGAGATGCATGCATACTGTCACTGGGACATATATATAGAAATATGAGGTGAAAGCAGAATGGTGCACTAACACAGCAGCTGCACAGTTTGCTACTGTTGCTCACTGAGAGGCTCCTAAGGTATTGGAGAGTATGCTTTTAAGTTATATTCACATTTCTCCCACTGGTTCCAAAACAATTGTAAATGTTTGAAATTTGAGAATTTAAGACATGTTCATGAGAACAAACACTTTAGCAGCAGGTGCTCAGAAATGTTTGGCCAAAGTTTATTTCTATATAAACTTACCTCACCTAAAATCATTTTAAAAGTCATTTGGGCGTGTTTTCCCGATTGCAAACATAAAGAATGCAAAAAAAAAAACATATGATGCATTGTGTTACCCTACCCTCTGTGCTCCCTCAAAAGCCACCCCCTCACTTACATGCACAAGTGCCATTGGTCCAGAAGCGGACCTCAGCTCATGCTTTGAGTGTGGGCTCGTGCATGCATTGAGTAGAGAACGAGCGTTGTGACAGGGAGGCATGATTGGTTCATTAAATTGGTACCTAGCAGCAGACATTGGTCAAAGTTTTTACAGGCTTACAACTGCTATAGATGGACTTTATTCGTTCCTTTTTCAGAGCACATGAATTATTAATTTCCGTCAGGACCTAAAGACAATTTCAACCAAAATCTTAAAAAGTGTATCTGGAGAAAATTACCAACCCTGCCTTTAATGTGCATTTCATATAAATGAAACCTATAAATGAGAAGATTCTGTCAAAAACAAACAGTTAGTGATTTGTCCTGTCACTGTGACAACAGTTATTCAGAGAAGGGGTTGCTCAAGTTCACATTAATCACATCTTTTATAAATCTGCTTCTCTAACATCTTCACACAACACTCGACATCTGCCAGCGTGGAAAGCAAAGGAGGCAATGTCAAGTCCAACTTCGACACCATACTCTGATCCACTGTTTGCTGTGAGCAAGGGAGCCACGCCCAAACAGCCCAGAGTTTGTTGTCTGCATATCCATCTTGGCAAGGATACACAGTGCTGGCATTCTCTTTCAGCACTTTGCTATAAGCCAGGCGATTTGTCTGCTACCACAAGGCCTGCTGTCAATTGAGGCGTTTTATGGAGCCAGCAGGAGATTACCTCCAACTCAGTGCTCCTCAGTGTCTGAGTACCCGCTCGAAATATACCTCAACTACTATGTTTTTCCAATACTCTGAATCAGACTCAATAATGGATTGCTGCCTGTCCAGATCGCTCATCACTTCAAATAACCTTGACATACAGTATAGAGCCAGGCTATAAGAGCATGCGCATATATATATAGACACACACGCACACTTGTGTTCACCCTAAATTAAAAAGTCAAACTGATTAATTCCCACTGCTTGCACTTCTTGTTGCATTTGTGTTCCTTGCTCGTTGACATTTCAGGCTTTGTTTCTCTGTTCTCAGACTCTGCAGACCTGTGCTGTGCTGTAACACATTGCCCTGTCAGCCCAGACTGCACATCCATTGTTTCATTTAAGTCTGGCTCATTGTAGCTCAAGATCCCTCAGTAAACAGCAGTAAACCCATTCAGACGTGGGCTATTATGCATGGCAATCATTTTTTAAATACACAAACAATGAGAAACAGCCAAACAATAAAAGTGTTGTCACAATCTCAGCATTTCCTGGTACTATAATTCAAAGAATTCTGTACAAACGATTGTTAAATGGACCAAATTAAGATCCAGGCCTCAGTTGTTAATGCCTGCCAAGTCATGTCTATATTAAAACACTCATTTACAGAAAGATGTTGGACTATTACAATGAAAGACACCAGGATTTTGCTTTTACTAACTCTAAATGACCACTTATAACAAATGTGTTTGATGCTAGCTAGCATGAAGTCAAAAAGCCATACTAACTAAATAAATATATTTTTTGGGGGGGAAAATAGCTTTATCTCTTTTTTTGTTAACTTAGCCTATATGAGAAGTCCTGGTTCCCTTTTATAAATGTTTGATAAACAAAAATCTACAGACAAGAGACAGGTAGCTAAGTGTTGGAATGAAACAGGGGGAAACTGCTAGCCTTGCTACAAACAAAGTCAGTCTGCTAGGTACCTTAGAGTTAACCCTGTAAAACCACTACGTTTCCTTTTATTCTTCATTTATTTATTACATTCAGAATTGTGAACCTAGAGAAGCTGATAGTACCCTAGGTCAGAGCCATGTTAGCTTATTCACCCTGCTGTAAGATTTAATGTTATGCTAGTAAGCTAACCGTCTCCCAGTTCTAGCTTCATAGGCCATTAAATGAATACAAAAATACAAAGAAATACAAAAAAATGATTTTTAAATCATTTGCAATTGTTGTGATGAAAAAACAAAACAATTAATTTCCCATTACTTAATCCATCTGTGTAAGGAGTACATCTTTTTAACTGCAACATGCAACTCCAGGCCAATATTTAAAGGGATTTAGAAAAAGCTAAGACATTCAACCAAGCATAAAGTTTCATGGCTGGTAGCTTATTGCTTTTTCATCAGCTCATTATAAGGTAATGGTGCAGCTGCTCTCTTAAGTCCCACTCTTTGATTGAACGTCTTTACTGAATAGCTGTTAGGGATAATAGGTTGACTTTCAATATTTGACTTTAGCGAATGAAGAGCCGCAACCTTTACAATAACTGAGGGCAGGAGAGTAAATTCCCAGGCCTAAGCAGCTCCAAATAGCTCGTCTCACCTTGACAGGGAACTGAGGGAACATCTGGACAACTCTCTGTAGACATTAAAGTGGCATGCGGGTGTATCAGACAGGGCCAGATGGCCAAAAGAGGACACATTCAGGTAAACTCTGTGCATATGCGCTGGTGTCTGAACTCAACCATGGGTTGACCTGGATGCACATATATCTGTTTGCTGATTATGTTAATGTGTGTGTATGTGTGTGTCTAGAGTAAAACTGCACCTCAGTCAGCTCCTATTTCATTTTCAGTCATGAACGCAGTGCAGCTGAAAGGAATGAAAGTTATTTCGGGTTGAGAATTCCTCATCCTCCAACAGATTCCTTCATATTCCCCTGTTGAAAGGGGATGAGCATAAGGCGTCAGCATCAGCTCAGTTTCTGACAAGATCCATCAACCCTCACATCTGTGCACCCTGAACCCATTTCCTGCACTCTGCCTCATAGCCATTTAGACCCTCCAATTGCGATAAGTAGTTGACCGGCTAGCCACAATTGAAGTCAATTCACTTTCAGATCGGCAAATTAAAGACGTAAAATGAATCTGCAGCCAATATAGTGAAGATTAAGCCTCCATTCCAGCTCTGCCTGAAGGTCAGTAAGTGAAAACTACTTTGAAAGCAGGACTAGATGGGAATATCTAGAATCTGGAGAGTTGATACTATTTACATTCCATGACACAGTAATTCCATCTTCCACTTCTAAAGCACTGTGGGGGGAAAATGTGGCTTCCAAGTAGAAAAAAAAGCTGTAAAAAAGAATAAATAAAGGATTTTTCCAAGAATTGGAGAAAAAAAAGAGGAAATATTTCCTTTGTTCTATAACATTGCATCACCTGTTCTGTAAAAGTGTCCTGTGCAAAAAAACAGCTTGTGTCATTTGGAGTGTTTTTTTTTTTACTAGAGGCAACAGGGTAGTCAAGTTATATCATAAAGCTTCCAAATTATACTTTATGGTAACTTTTGTCTCATAAATCCAACCATGTTTTTCTAAAAAAAGCTGTTGGAACTTTCAGTACATGAAATACCTAGCAGCAACTTTTCAGATACATCACAAAGAAATCAATCAAATAAAACGTTAATAGGATTTTGAATAGCCAGACAATGGATGTCAGGTTTTGTAGTTTTTAATACTTCCTGCTAAGAACTCATTTCAGGCTCTGTGAAAAAATGATTGAGGTTTAATACCCAGCTCTAACATTAAGTGTAAAGTAACTGAACACAATGCATGCAGATTTGTGACTCAAAGTGGTGGCTGTCAGCTCCTGAAAGAGAGAATGGATGAGAATGAAGAGACTTGAGGTAATGTGGCAGTGAACAGCTGCATGCTGCCGAGGCTCACAGATACAGTGCAGCACGGCAGTACTATGACTGATGTCTGTGGTCTCTGCACCACTTGACACCAGATTATTACTCGGCAGTTTAATACAGCCACATGCCATAAAGCAGGAGTCACACTGCATGCAGGGATGAAGCGAGGGGACCACTCAGCCTCCTGAGTCTCCTCAATTCTCCTGCCTCGTCTCTCATCTCCTCCCCGGCTCTCGGGGGTGCACGCACCGGTGAGCAGGCACACAACACACACACGACAGAGAGCCTCAGGGGGCTCAGGTGCTTAGAGGTGAATAGAAAAATATGGTCATGCTCTGTTTTACCTCTACTTTAGCTCAGGTTTCACAACCAGAGGGTTCTTTTTCACACAGTCTTTTTTTCTATCTATCTGCCAGTCACTTCGCCCGGTTGTCTGCCCTCCTGCAGCGAAAAAGGGCAGTGTACACCTGTTCCAGTCCAGGTTGGCCCCCTGAAACCCTAACCCACCATCAAGAGTGGGAAAACTGACAAAAAGGTCTGAGGTCAGTCAACAAAACAGAGGTAACACTCCCTCTGACATGCCTTGTAAACAGTAGCTGGGGAGGTGGACCTGCAGCTGGTAACCAGCCCCAAATCCTTCACTGTGTCTCCTGAAAAAATTATCTTACACAGAGATGTAAACACACACTCATCTTTGCACAGAAACACTACCAACAAAGCATATGTTGCTGCTGGGTACTTGGCAACCAAACACTCCACTTTGACAGTTATACAAATGCATAAGTGGGCAAGGAGGAGGCAAGCGAGTAAGAGAAATGGAATTAAAGCAAACAACATACAGTCCATAGCACTTCTTTGGTGTGGTTCTACTCGCCAAGTGCTTAAGATTGGGTAACTCTGTTAAAACAATTATAAAGAGTAACACTCTTGGTATTCTATGTGAAGTGTCATAAAATAACTTTTGTTGGTCATTTAAATGAAACTGATTGATTGATATATTCAGGTACATATCATTCATGTAGATGTATAGAAATGTGTATCTTTGTGACACAATACAGAGTCAGCTGAACTCTCAAACAATGCCTTTGTACGCAGGAAACATTTGTTGCATGGTACAGCATTGTTTTATTTACTTTCTTCATTGCTTCAGGAAACTGAACCGGATTTCACTTACACTTGACTTACATGGATTCAATCACAACTCCACACTCAAAGTGGATCAAGGGTCAAACGGAGAACAAAGCAGAAACAAAGCTAGCATGAATGCAAATGAGTCATTTGTGAAAATTACTGCTCCCATAATTTATGAATTCTACTTGGGGGGGAAAAAACCTGGCAAAAGGCCTCATTGTACAAATTGATTCCTGCAGCAACATTCATCACATAAGCCATCCATAATAGGCTCGGACAAACTGTGCATACATCAGCATAGCAAGGTATTTGAGATTAACTGTTTGTTAGCTTGCTCTCTGTCACCAGGATTTAACTTTATTTTACCTGGATCTTTGTAAATTAAAAAAAAACTGGTTAGCTGTTGCTACTAAATTCAGTTTCCACATGACCTGACCACCTGGAAACTACTGACCTCAACCTCTAGCAGCTCAAGTGAATCCACATCTTGAAGCCCTCACAGCAATGCAGGACCTTCTCTGTTAATCAGTCAGTGCACTCACAAGGGCCAAGACTGCTTGATTATTCATAGACCTCAGTATTTATGAGCGTGTGTTTAGCACTGCTGACTTATTTAGTGACCTGCAGTCTCTTAAAAATACCAAACCAAACTGTTTCCTCTCAAGACCACAAGCTTAAAATGTCAATGTTAGTAAAACAGTTTTATAATTACAAAATCCTACCTCAAAGCTTGGAGGACAACAAGCACATTCTGCTAATCTTAACTGAAATGGTTCAATACTTTGGTAAATATGCCTATTTGCTTTAGATTCCACCAATTTCTGAACACTAAATATAGAGCTGTAGCCAACAGATGTTAGCTTAGCACCACAAGGGGAAACTAGTAGCTTTGCATGTTGTCAAGACAGACCAATTGATGACAAAAAGATGTACCTGACCCGAAAAAAGGATAACAGTAATATCTATTGCTTCACCCAACTTAATAGATTCTCATCAACTATTAGTGGCTAGCTTAAATCAAAAGTCAACTGGTTTGCATGTTGAATATATTTATAAGATTACTAATGTTTGCATTTTGGAGGCATCAGAAACTGGTTTGAGATTAATGTCCGTAGAGGAACGTTAAAATGTACATTTTACACACACAGAGACAGCATCCCTGCTGTTCACAAAAATACAATAATATGATTTGTAACCAACAACAAGACTTCACATTTATTTGATCTCAATACCACATTATCCCTCACCAGCTTAGGTCGTAAGTAGTCGCCCTTGTAAGATTGTCTTGTTTATATTCTTTGACTTTATTGTCCCAATAGAATATTCTGCTTCATTGACCAATATCTTCTTAAGATTTGTCTTATGTCGTTCTCTAAATGTGCCTAAGAGTGCTCTCAAGAGGTCCATTGTGTGTTAATTAGTTTGCTTTGAAGATACTAGTGGGTGTATTTTGTTACCTGAGGAAAGAGCCAGGCTAGCCACCTGCTATGTCTTGTTTTTTTTTCTTCATCTAAGCTGACTGGCTGAAGGCTCCTGATGCATTCAAACACTTACAACAGCTTAACAAACACATCTTTTTACATTTCTAAAACTGTTTTGTACTCCTCTAACTTGTGCATCATAGATTACTTAAAAATGAGCAATTAACCTTTAACTCCATTAACATCAAGTCTTTTTGACTTCTCTCCCCCACCTTTTAAAGGACCAAAAACACTACTTAGGTTCACCTCTCCAAAAAAAAGATAGATATCCAATAGCCGAACCCTTCTAAACTTTTACAGCATGGCCAAGGGGAAGGAATGATCATCCTTACAGGTCACAATGACTTTATGCTTTTAGCTCTTTACAAACCTAATCACCTGTTGTTGTCACTTACACTTTCTTAACTTTAACAAGTGACAGTTGATGGCACAGGCTCAAAAAACACGTTTGTCTCATTTCATCTCATACACATAATCAATTAAAATATTAAGTATCCCCCCCAGGTCACAGACAACAGGCAAGCGCTGCTATTGAATCTCATCCAGCTGTGAGGTTCTATCTGTCTGTTTCAGAGTCTGAATAAAGTAAAAGGCTAATTAGTGTTTTGAAGTTGTGGTTTGGGTGATCATCTTTCTTCACATCATACTCACCTAACCTCCCTGTCCAGCCACAATAAGCACAATTATTAAACCCAGACTGTCTGCAATTCACTACTGAAGTTGTTCCTTACTGTGGGTTTTAATTATGCAAACGAAGTAGGTGAATTCCCCTCATTATATCCAGTCTGATATATAGCAGAGTCTCTACTGTTAATGCCTGTCTTTTAGGAAAATGGCATTTTCCAAGAGTTCTTTCAATGTTTTCTGAAAAATACCAATTCAGCTTGAAGTTAAGGGCTGCAAGCTTAAGGACATATTTTCAGCAAAGTTAATTTGGGGGGCTAGGACTTTAACAAATGCCATAAAATACTAAAAAGCATTGCTAATGATGTGTAGAAAAGGAAATATGATTGCATCTGCAGTTTAAGTTGTTCTAGAAAGTTGTCAAACACAAACTTTTTCAGGGCAGAAAGCATGAAAATGTTGCTGCCAGTGGAAGGGGATGCAGGAAAACTAACTTGTTATTTCGATTTTTCTATTACTGTAAAAGTGGTTTCTATGCAGAGGTGTTACTGTTGTTAAAACTTCTGGGCTACAGTGCAAGTCTTCTTGCCGTTAAAGCAGGTTCCTTTAGACCATAACAGGAAAACACAAAAGCTGTCGGAGAGGCTTCAGCAACTTTCCCTCTTGTTTTCATGTACAAAGTGAATTCAGTCAACCCAACCACTTTTCCTTGAATTTTGATCCCCTCTGTACTACAACTGTATTCAAACAATACGTCTACATGCAGGGTGAGGGGGGGGGAGGTTGTAGAGGGATGTCTGGGGACCAAGCCGACTTCCTCTCCACACAAAAAAAAACGGGACGGCAGGCGGATGGGGAGGGAAGGGGAAGCTGCGACCTCGGGTAAACAGTCTCCGAACTTGTTTTTCCCATGACGGCCGCAGACACAACACAGGCTGAACCCTAGCAGGTACCATGATCCAAGATGCACCAGCAGGGCCACCTGAGTGACCGTGTGACCTTATTCCCCCGACGGAGGAAGCAATTTGAAAGCGATCATCCATAACCACGTCCATACTATGAGAACTTACAGGTGGGCAAAGACAATGGGTTTATTATCCTTCAGTTAAAGAAGACCATACCATAACCCCTTCACAATAAGAGTACCCTGCCATCATTGTTTGTCACCCCAGAATTAAGGCCCAATTTAGCTATCAACAAGTGCAAAATAGGGGGAAAGGGGGCTGTGCCTATCTCTGAGCACCTGGAGAAGGCTGCAAAATACTTCTGGAGGGTCCCACAGTAAAAAGGGGAGGTGAGTTCCCATGGTAGATAATGGCAAACAGGGGTCAGCTTCATGTGTTTACAGGATGGACTTACCTGATACCTGAACAAAGATCTGATACGCTCAGAAGAGACCACACAGGTGCTCCAAAAATGCCCCCTTGTCCCTTGTCTTCCTGGACTTTTGGATGTGTGGGATTAGAGGTGAACCTTGAAGAGCTGTAACAAAATCTGACTTTGGGACTCTCAACAAAGGAGAAAAGACTCAAAGGGGTAAATCCAGCCAGCCACAACAACAGACGCAGCAGTCTCAGGGCCTATATTTAACAGCGGTGGGAATTGTGGGATCAGCCATACAGGAACACTTTCAATGCACAGCGAAGGTCGACTGGGACTTTAACTTCCTCTCCACAGTCTCCAACATGAGCGGCTCGCTCATTTCAACTCCCCCGACTCCCCCCTCACCCTCACTACCCCACGCCCAACAGCAAAATAAAAAGATAAGCATTGTTTAGCCAAACAATGGGCCACTTTCAAAGTTTCAAAAGCGTCCATTTTCACATCCAAGGCCGGTATTTGAAGTCAAACATGCAATAAACAACTTGAGAGCATATTTGGTACAACTATAAAGTAGGCCTATAATGGATTCAATGACATTGTTCACAAATATGTGTGTTCAAAGCAGGTGCAGGTGGACAAAAGGCATGCATGTTTATACAGTAATATAGCAATGCAATCCAGGTGATCACAGTATTCAAATCTTTATGGTGAGAATAATTGTTGTAAGATTTGAAATCTGTGAAAAATTGGCAAAAACTGTTTAAAAAAGTTTGTACACCAACCTTCAATGAGTTTTGGTCTGCCAGGGCTAGTGCTTGCTTCTTTAGCTCTGTGACTTTCTTTTGACATTGCTGGCAGAAGCCTCCCTTCTCCTCCGACTCGGAGATGGAAACCGACCCGGCGCCCTCAGGGGGAGGCCGGCTACTGCAGCGCGCGTCCTCCGCAGAGAGGAGTCTTTTCCTGGGGGTCACCGGAGACTCTCCACTCGGACATCCCTCCACCTGTAGCAAGAGAAAAGGGATTGTATTAACATCGATTATAAGAAAGACAACAAGTGTGAAAGTGAAAGAGTTTGTTCGTACCATGACGACCTGTTTGAATACAGAGCACCTGTCAAAGTGCGCACCAACGTTCTGCGACTTTAAGCTAGCTGAAAAAGACACAACGCACATGCAAATCCTACTTGTACCCTTAAACATGTCCAGTGAGAGGCACTTACAGTAAACACACGGTTGTTTTGGTCTTTTCCATCGGGAGTTGAATTGCCCCCAAACCAGCTCATTCTCCCAGGTCAAGGTAACACCTTCAGGAGATCGTCTTCCTCCAAATTAAAACGTTTCCCCGCTGTAAAACGCGGGACAGAGGAGCCATAGGCTGCACTGAAGCTCTGACTGAAGTTAACCAGTCATGTGTCAGATTGTTAACTGCACCAGTAGCTGCTGGTCGAAGGCAACTGGTGACTGAGTGCCATAACTTTACAGCGGAGGAGTTTTGGTTGCAGGAGGGCGCTCAGCCGTGCGCAAGAGGCGGTGTTACTACTGGAGTGGGAGGGATGAAGAAAACTTTTCCTGCGCACGGTGGAGGGACTAGACGAGGGTTCTGGTCTGTTAGCCATAGACCACTCTTAATTTCTTGTAAAATGAACACTGATAACATAGTTTAGAAATATAGGCTAGTATAATCAAATATACCTTCTCCATAAAGTGTACTCTCTAAGTAAGAATAAAAACTTCTGGGGTTAACTCCGCATCAGCTTTTAATCAGCACTTAATTGATGTTTCACGAATCTTTCTTATTCATATAACAAAACTCCTGACATTTTTTATGAAACTGAAATATTTTAGATGTCTTATCCATCATTTTACGCATATTTTGCCAAATATCCACCTAATGGAATTTCCTTGATAGCCTATTTAAAGTAGGCTACACGGTTGGTTTTAACAATGTTTCAGGTAGTTGCACACTAAAAATATACCAGTGTTCTGATGCTTGTTTTTATACTGTCTCCAGTGTTGGCTGAATTTCCCATTAAACACATTGAACCAGAGTAAAAGTTGGCTAAATTAAGTTCGGGTGTTTTACACCCTTATATCCTAGCCAGTTAATGCCTGATAATTGGCATGTCTTCAGAAAAGAAAATACAATAAAGGCTAATTTCTATGATTTGGTTTCTATTTGGGCTGTGATGCTCAGATTCAGTAAACAGCAGCAACTGTTGCCTCTCCCTCGAGACGCAGGTTTGCCTCTGTGTGTTGTTGGTGTCTGGCGCCATCCTCTGGTAAAATTGCAGAACAGCATCTCTCAAACTGGCAGGGTGGAGGTGCTTGGATTAAATATTTAATTGGTAAACTTTAAATATTTCATGTGGGTGACGTAAACGAAAGTGGCCACATGAGCTGCTGTTCTCTGAGTCTGAAACAGTTTGTCTCTTTTACCTGCCCTCAAACGACCGAGGCTATTTATGGGGACACGGAATCTTTTGTCCTCAGGTTTGTTCAACTCTGACCAAATTATGAGGATGTAGCGCGTTCAAATGAGACGTGTAAAGGGTCAAATAGATTTTTCTTGTCATTAAAAGCCTTTTTTATCGTTGAATTGAAAACATTTAGAGGCTTCAGAACGATATTTGTATGTTGGAAACTAAAAACTAAACTAATTGGTAGTCATAGATCTTAAGATAGTCTACAAGTGTTTAAATAAATAACATTTAAATATTCGGAGTTTTAATCTATAATCTAATTATCAAACCCTGAATGGGGCATTCTGGCCATTGGCCCTATGCCGGGATATAGTTTTTCTGTATAAAAGTTAATCTTTGGCACTTTCATGCAGAAATGTTGTGCAGAAGTGTTCAATAAAACAAAATGCGATGAGGAATAATGTCCAACGATGAAGTTTTGGGAGAAAAATCGTGGATAAGGATGCTGCGAGGTGCTGTTCAAGGTCCTGACAACCGGACAGGAGCCGTCAAGCCCACATCAACTGCCTGTTCCGTTATCTTTCCCTTTTATTATAGACACACTGAGGAAGACCTATTTTAATCTTATGTTTCATCATCCATCCAGGGCAATCTTACCTTTGTTTTCCTCTTCAGCAGGTGACTTGTAAAGCCAAATATGATGTCGGAGTCCACGAAGATTGTCCCAAGGTCTATGACGTTGGGGTTGGGCTTCCCGGCTCCGGGAGACCCCGATGAGTTTGGCAGAGCCATGTGGGCTGCGTGTGTAGCCTAGAATACACTCCACTCCTCGGAAAACCTATTTGATTTGTATATCCATTTAATTCATTTCTCTCGTACCCTCCAGAAAGATCCACAAGGTGTTTTAATCCGGACATCCAGTGAGTCACGGTGAGCGCTCTCACGTGTGCGTAAAATCAGTTCTTAGATTTCCAGTTTTCCGAGAAGATAATAAAGTGATACAATCCATCAGGCATGCAAAAAAGAAAAAGATTTACATCCAGTGGAACAAGTTAAAGCCACCCTGAGGCTTCTCGTGCCCTGATCTTTGAGCGCGAGCAGGTCTGAGAGCGAAGGAGCACCTTGCGCGTCTGCAGCTCTCTGTTCTCCAGCGTCTCTCTTTCCCCCTCCTTCCCATTTTCTCTCTCCCCCTCTCTCTCTCTCAGTCACTTACGCGATCATACCCCCCCCCCTCTCTCTCCTGATGACCTGTTCTCACACCCAATCTGCCGGTGCGTCGTTGTCAGCTTCACACACGAAGATGTAAAACACAATGACAATCCTGGCCATAACCCCTAATGACATATTTCCTGTAATGTTCCTAGATTCATATAGGGAGTCCGAGTGGAACGCAGTAATGACCTCATCATAGCTCACCTTATATCTACTATATAATAGTCTTGTAGTAGACTTGTCTTGTAGCCTATGCTTATTGTGTTGCTTTAGAATCCTATTACTGTATTTCCCACAGGGAAATATCAAATAGGAGACAATTATTAAGGTACTATGATTAGAAAGATTATCTGTACCGACAATTTTCCAAATAAAACTAACACTGATTTTTTTCATTGATTTCAATATACTTGTTCGCAGTCTGTATTAAATCTATAGATATCTGCTTTGCAATAATAATCTTGCACTGTATAAAACTCTCATGAGCAACATGATGATTTCAGCCGTTTGTAGCCGCATCTGATGTCTGAAACTCAGTAAGAGCTCATGATTGCGGATCGATACGCAATGAATAGCCTTCACAAACTCCAGGTTTAAACTAGTAATCTCACAGATTGGATGGTAGAGGCAAGCAGGCAGTTGTGCTTTTTGGGAGTCATTACTTGAATGTAATAAGACTATGGGAATATTGTTTTTAATGTCACATCAGACATAACGAGAATCTTCAGAGAACCCAATTGTCACCTTAGTTTTAATATGTGAATTGGAACTATATAGTTTCTCCTGCAGCTCAGCAGCAAAGAGGCATACTACTGCTGTAGTGATGATGTCATCATTCACGCGGGGCTGCTTCAAAGACGGTGAGCTGTGGGACAGCACCTGCAGCACCCATGGTGAAAAATGCAATTTTTTTTAATTCACAGCAGGAAGATGCATTCAAATAAAATTCTAACTGAGTTGTGGCAACTCAAAAATCAGTGTTTTTGGATTAGGCTAAATTTATATTCCAGTAAATAAGACTAATATACTCTCCATTATGTTTGAGGAATTCAATTAGACTGAGTTTTATTTCCAGGCTTTAGAGATTGTTATTCTCAGACTTTAAACCATAGGATTGACAATGACCAAATACACTACATTTCCCATAATGCTTGAACTGGCTTTTTCGATAAACTTTCCAGACTATGATAACGATCATCTTTTAAACACGTGCCCTATGTACACAGGCTGAAGAGAGCACAGTCTTCAGATTCAATCAAATCCTGATTACGTCACTGTGACGTAATCACGGTTATGTTTTTAATTCTCCCCAGAGGACATTAAACGAAATTTTGTCAGGTTGACTTTTAGTGATGATTCTATGGGAAATACAATGTGAAATAGCTAAAGGGAAATTACATTTGAGAGTATTTTCCTTTAATCACTTGCTGGTCCAGATTTCTTAAAAGTTTCATTTAAACTTTTAATTTAAGTTTGGAGTGGAGGTGAATATCTTTAAATACAAAAACTAAAAGTTGAAGGTCACTGGGACAGAAAGAAAAAGTTTGGGTGCTTTTGACTAGTTTTTAGATTTTTCAACAGGTCAGACATGATTAAATATCTCATGCAACAATGAAGCGTTGACAGCTGAGCAGAGGGAGTAAACAATAAATATTCTAGAGATGAATAACTTATTTTGAATCCCACAAACACCTCACAAATCACTTCACTCATCACCGTAGTACACAGAAATACACACACACGTGTTGTGATTGGAGGGGGGGGGGGGGGGGGGGGGGGGGGGGGGGGGAGGACTTGTCAGCAAACCGATAATTACAATCCATAGTAAAGATGATTTACCACGTGCGTCACCCACCCTGGCCTCCCCACCGGAGGAGGTCTGGGTTTGGGTCCTTCCCTGGTCGCTGATGAAATTCCGAGGACAGTCGGGGAGGGGAGGGGGTCCCCTGGGACTGCACGTGCTGCTACATCTGCTGCCCTTGCGCACGTACAGAGAAATCGCTCTGGGCATCTCATTAAAGCCTCTCCAATGTCTTCTCCTCTGCCTGAGACCTCTGCAGCTTCACGGACAGGCTTTGTGAGAAACGTTTAGCAAATATTGATAGTTCTTGGCGCATGGAGGAGATCAAAGGGAAAGGGGAGATGGGGGCTGTCTAAGAGGAGAGGGGGAATAATCGGTGCACAGTGCTTTCATGAATGATTTATGCAGTATAAAGTAGCCTTTACCCATTGGGGGGAAGGCGGACGGATTTTCTTGCTGGAGTTGTCAGCTTTTGAGGCTTTAAATCAGGTTTTCTCACGAAACTAGTCCTAAAACAAGAGATGGTAGTGCAAATGAGTGTGTTTAGAATTAATTAAGTAATTTGCAGTCCAACTTAAGCAAGTTCAAGAAGTTTGAACGTAATTAGGTTAAAGGCAGAGGCAAGTAACTCAAACGTATTCGTTTCTTTAACACTTAACAACATAAGTATTTTTTGTTTTCATGTTAGGCAGAATGGGATTTTGAAAAAGTTAAGCAGATGCAGTTATTCCGCTAAATTAACCTTTGCAGCGAGTTTCAGTACTTTGGACAGCGACCATCTCTGCAGAGTTATACAGCCCACCGTCGCCCCATACAGGATTCAACAGAGACAAATGACTTTTTATTGACTTGTTTTAATCAGTACTTCTGAATAGTGACAATAGTAAAGCAGCAAAAAGGTGCAGCAGCAGAGCTATAAAAATCTGTACATGTGCCAGCAGAACGAAAGTACTGAGGCCTGCTGATTTTTACAGCCCCCTTCACACACAGAATCTGTCCTGCAGTTGTCATTGTAACACCAGAGGGCACAATGAGAGCAGAAGACGGAGAGAAACGTCAGCAGGAAATCACGAAGTGCTTGTTCTAGTCATTAGAAGTCTTGGGAGATGTTTTCTTTCCTTTTAAAGATCCATACAAAGGTAGCATTTTGCCTCGACTGGTTGACAGCATTCGTCTGACTGGTCAAGTGGTCCTAAACATTTCACAATTTTCTCAAAGAACTGTTGAACTGTTGAGAACCACTTAATCAGAGAGACCACACACTCTTTCAGGGCAAAATCCGTCCATCAAACTTTCGTATGCACTGTTACAGGGAGAAAAACAGCCGAAATTAGTTTCCTGAAATGATGAAGTGTAAGTTAACACATCACTACGGCAGATTTCAGCTCCTGTTAGAAAATCTACAAATACAAGCCAAGAAAGTTAAAGCCTATGTAAAGGTGCTCACCTGGAGGAGGTAGGCCTCAGCTCTGTCCTTTTGCGATGGTGTTTCCTGTGTCATCCCAGCTCAGACTGAGTGAATGCAGTTAGGAGCTCTTTATATAGTGTTTTAGGGCTAGGTTCATACAAGTCTCTCATTCAGAGAGGAATGAGGCCCATGCTGGTCTGACCGGACGAGCTGGGTTAAGCACGATGGAGCAGCCGCCCTCAAGACACAGATAGCGAATACCTGCAAGTGCAGGCCGTGAAGTCACATGGACTTTATGTCATCTTTGTCTTTTAAGTTTACCGATTTCATGGATTTACTTTGTGGTTTTAATGAAAGGTGTTAATCAAGCTCAGTGTATGGGTTTGATGTTGAATTTCTCCTTAAGGCCCACAGCAGACGCAGTGAATCCAATTATTATTCAGAGCACATTTCTGCAGAGAACACAAAGGAACGGTGCACACTAAGGGAAATGACCTCTGCCAATTGGTAGCTCATGCACTAATTCATAGAGAAAACCGTGTCAAATCAGAGGTGCACATGAATCTTTAGCCAGGGGCAGTACATGCACTGTTTCATGGATTGGTGCAATATGGAAGCAATCACAGAAGACACTGCTTTGAAACACAATATTTATTTCTGTTGCTTTTTTTCCCATATGAGAAACTGACCACCCAACATGTGTCAGTTTTTAAAACACCTCCATCTGACATATTTGGATAAACGAGACAATAACAGCATTGAAATCAAAGGGAAAAACATACAAGTCATTTCAAATGTGTTTGCACTTTGAAGTCACAGACGATTCTTTACACTTGATATCATCAAGTGTAAAAAAAAATGACCTAGTCATTACAGACATTATGTCACAGAAGGGCAGAAACACTTTGCACATGCTGCACAACAAAGATAAGTAAAGGAAAAAAGTAAATAAATGAAGACTTTTAAAAATATGTAAGAAAACAGAAACCGGAGCAGGTTTACTTCTTAATCTCGCTCGAACAATAGTGTGGCTTTTCCCTTTCCCATCTCAAAGGGAGAAATGCAACTTTTCAAGCTCGGCAATCAGCATTAGAAACAGGCTGGATGAGTCTGAAGGGTTTAGCTGCTGGTTTTTGTTGTTCCTGTTTGAGCAGAGGAGATTGAAAATCTATTCTTGACGGGCAGAGGTTTACTGAAAGTCGACAAGTGCTACAGTTATAAAATATTCCATTTGATTAAAAGACAAACATATCTTAAGTTCAAGTTAAGTTTTGATTATGTTCCATTGGCTTACCTTAAAATAAGCGTAAAAATACAATCAGTGAATGTACCCTGTAGTAACATTTATTGCTTTATTAAGATACAACATTTCTTTATAAAGTCTGTAACAGTAGTCAGGTTTTGTTTCAGCTCAATTCATTTGAAAACAGCTCAGGTGAAGTTCACCTTAAGTTCCCTGAAAGGACGTCACAGTCTGTTTGTTAAAATAGTGTTTTCTCATACATATACCACTGTGCAACAATCATAAATACGTTTGTCTGGTGATTGCCTTTTTGGGAACTTTGCACCCAAAACAATGTTGTGCTTTGAAAGGGTTTTGGAGGGAAACACGAGCAGTGATGGCTTCGAATAGAATTTTAACTTGTGCTGACATTCAAAGGGAAAGTGAGTCTGTTAAATTGAAGAGGACGGTGGACGGTGTGTGGAGGAAGGCCTGGTGTGGAGCGGATCTACACAGAGGACAATTCCAGTTGGTTGGGTATAACCGGCTCAAAGTCCTCCTGGAGTAGCGGTGAACTCGATCACTTCACCGTTCTACAAAGACAAAAAGTGACAAAGTGAGTATGGAGTGGAGATGAACATGTGTGAGGGTTCATTTCTGTTGTCTTCTTTTTATGCACAACACACAAGCAAAATCACACCAGTCAGCCATGTGACAAGCAGGTGGCACAGGTTTAGCATTCACAGGCAGGTTACAGATCTGATTTATCTGATTGGTTTTTCTGAAATAAAACAAACACCTGAGGCATGTTTAGCTAAAAATGTATCACTTCTGCCTGAAAGCACTACAATCAATTCACACTAACAATTGAAGAACTTTACATTTTTTTTAATAAATGTCAATGAATGTTAAAAGTGAGTAAACTAATCGATGAATTTTACTGATTGAAAACATCCTCTTGTGTTCTTAAAAAAATACCTTCATCTTCTATCTTCTGAGACCTTATCTGTTTTTACTGTTATCTTTGTGTTATTTGAAGTTTTGCACACAGGCCCCATGGGCACCGTCACTCGCAAGAACGTCCTTGGTTTGAACCCCAACAAGGGCGACAGAACCCTTTCTGTGTGGAGTTTGATGTTTTCTCAGTGTCTGCCTGGGTTTCCTCAGGGAGCTGTGTGAATTAGCAGCACTAGTTTCACTGTAGTTGTGGATGCGTTTGTTGTGTTTACATGTGTGCTTTAGACCCATGACAGACTATGACCCATCTAATGCATGCTGGGATACACGTTCACACACAGAGCTTGATAAGGAACATCTAAAGTTGATGCATAGAAGGATGGATTGATAATAGGCACAAGGGGATCTGAACAAAGACGACTTAGAGTCAAAGCATCATGCTAGGAGGGATCTCATGCTCAACACTGAAAATATGTGAAACCCACACAATCACAACATCTCATTTACCTCATCGTCATCATATTCATCACACTCATTAAATTCACCAAACACTGCCTGAAATTAAACAAGACAAACATGTAATTGAGAGGCAATTAAAGTCAGAGAATGATGTCGATTGTATAGAAAGTATAAATAAAAGATAAAGGTTAAGCTGTGAGAAACAAGTCGTTAAAGCAGCTTGAAAGGGGAACAATGCTCACCTTGGATTTATTGCTCATCAGCTGCATCAAAAATGCCACAACGTCTTTTTTGCCGACAGCGCGAGCCTGTGACGGATGAAGAAGGAGAAACAGAATAAATATGAAGGGGTATTATTCTATCATTTTAAAAGCGTCATCCAAAAAGGGCGTCCTATAACCCACCACTTGAATGGCATTCTGTCCATCATAGCCTGGTTTACTCAGATTCGCTCCTGCAAGGCTCCAGATTTCCAGGCCCTCCAGGTCACCAATGGCTGCCAGACTTACACACAAGAAATAACAGAGATATTATGGTCAAATGCACAGCTTCACAAAATCAGTTTCATTAACAATATCAAATGATATAAAATTCACATTTATTGGAGGACAATTGTTGTTTATAGGGACTTTTCTGGGATTGGGGTAGAATGACGATAATGTTGGGCTTTGTGACGCACAGCATGTTTTGATTTGATCTTAAAAGAGCCATGCTAGTGGTGTCAAAACTAAAGGCGCGTGTCTGAAAATTTTAATGGAACTGTCCTGACAAAACTCGTCGGGTGTCTCGGTTGGATAAACACCGTGGCCGAGCCGGTGTGTGGTACACCTGCTGCCACTAGAGATACAGAGAAGATCTGAAGCTATGCTGCCAGGGGGCATTCCTACAGTTTGCGTAACAGTGAGACAACTGGTTGTACCTGCATCAACTATGTAGGATGGGCTACTGAGAATGGCTGCGATACTGAGACATTTGTCACTGTATATGGTGTGCGATTGTTTGGAGAAATGTTTTTTTGTGTGTCTTACCTGCATAGCTCTGTTCCTGCTTCCTCCAACTCGTCTCTGGAGAAATGTGCTCCCGTCTTTCTCAGCAGCTTCACAACCTCCTTGTGCCTGAGGTAGTAAGAGGACATGCAACAGGACCTTTCATTTCTAACTGTATATGTAAAGTAAAAACACTTTGAGAGTATCACGAGTTAAAGTCAGCTTTAACTGAAATTCATTATCTCAATGAATCCTGTCAAGAACCAAACTCAGGTAATACATTGTCTGAATACATTTAGGTTTAATGCTATCAATCCTAAACGTTTAAATTTGGACTTTCATTCAGTGCCATTGTGTCAGTGATTTTGGTTTAGCATGTTGGAACATGTTCCTTATCCCATGCAATAAACCGCCAAGGCAAGAGTCACCTGCAGTGACATTTGTGGGGATAGGGAAATAAATCAATCAAAAGGCAGATAATAGGTAACTAATATGCAGTTACTTTCGGTAATGGCTGAGCTTGCTATTTAAAAAGGTATGTTGCCAATTGTTCAATTAGAAGTTGAATTGTTTGCAGGAATGCAGAGCTGCAGCCAAACCAACTATGACAAGGACCTTCTGGTTGTGGGTGAAGAAGCCAGTATCTCTCATCTGTGAAACTGGGAGCAGGTTGGTAGGACTGGTTCAGAGGACACTCCCCACATTTGTTCTGTAACCCTTCGTTCTCTTTGCTTCGTGCCACACCTTATATGGGCATTCAGGATGAAGTGCAATAAGAAGGCTTGTTTGCATGACATACAAAGTGCAACACACATGCTGACTGCTTCTTAAAACTCCAGTTCTATGAGATGGTTTTGATTCATTAAATACAGGTAGGAAGAGAAAATCAGGCCAAGGTGTGGAACACAGGAAGTGTAACGACAGGTGTCTGCGTTGAAGCGCGTCCCTCTCGCATCACAAAGGAAACAAGTCCACACTCGCAGTGCCAACCGTTAAAATAGGACAACAGCCATTTGGCAAGGTTTCCACAAGTACAACGTCTTCACCCTGAGGCTCAACATAGCACTAGAACTGAAACATTAAGCGTGGCTGGCTTCTCCCTCATAGACATTTAGAGCAATGTCACTGAAAGACAGAAATTAAAAACAACTGCTTTGGTAAAAATAAACACTGTCTAAACTGTGAGCTGACAATTAGCCTAATTAGTTTATAATTATTGTCTGGCCTCTAAACTCCATTATGAGCTGCTCCCCTGGTTTAAGCCCCCCTCTCTTACAGGCGCTGCTCCCTTCTTGTCATTTAAGCAAAGCCACATTCCCTTCCTAGCAGCAGCTCATTTAATGAAGTCCCCTCTATAGCAGCCATTAACAACAGATTTTCAGGAACACACAGTTGCTGCAAACAGCCAAAAGGGAACATTTAATGTTCTGATTGCAAACCAACATTGTTACATTAGGAGATAAAAACAAACACATAAAATCTTATTGATGAAATAAAGGCAGGTCTTACCTGAAGCGTACAGCGTTGCATAAAGGCGTGTCACCGTAGCGATCTTTAGCATAGACTGAAGCCCCATGACCAAGTAGATACTGCACCAGTTTGAGGTGGCCCTCGGAGGCGGCAATATGTAGGGGTGTACGTCCATCATAGTCTCCCAGACACAAGTTACTGCCCTGTGACGAGGGAAAACAAAAAAACACCTTCATTTGATTCTTATTGCCAAAAAATCTGAAATTAAAAAAAAAGAGTCAAAGGACAAAAATGAATGAATCCTACAAATAAGCAATCACTGTTAAAGCTGTCTCTCCTAAAACCAATAACACTTCATCATGAGCCACAACACTGCAACACTTGACATTTTTCTTCATTACAATGAAGCAAGGCGCTATAGCTTAAAAGGAGTCCGCAGAAATACACTTTCCAGCTGCTGTACTGTAAATACCAGAGCAACAAATCTGCAGCTCCAAATAATCCCGAACAAGAATAATACATTCTTCTTGTTATAAAGCTACAAAGCCAAGTTGTTTAAGGTAATGACTCAGTCTCTAATAAAAAGGAATCTGTCTGTGTTGGTGATCTGCTCTAAAGATTTATGTTTTCTACAGGAGCATGTTGGAGTGAGCCGAGGAGAGTTAGTAAAGTATTGACAGCTGGACAAACGCGTTATGGTGTTTTTGTCTTATTTTATTGTTTATTATGACAGATTGAATATCACCAGCCTTATCCTATTAAAACATAGCAGTAAAATAAGTGTGAGAAAAACTAATTATTTCTGATTAGACCACTGAACTTTGATAACTTTCAATAATTGATCAAATGTAACAAAATACAGTTGGTGTGTAGAAACTGTGGGCTAATCCAAACACATCAGTCAAGCGACAAACAAACATGTACATGTGACCGCCTGAGCGACTCTAGGCCTGCCTTACCAGTCTGACCTCATGTTTTGTTTGGACGTGTGTCTGTGTGTTTCAAATACTCTTCTCGCTACAGGAGGACTGACCCTGAACATTTGTTGTTCAAGGCGAACAATCAATTTACCTGAGTGCTTTGACCTCACAAAATAAGCACCATCAAGATAAGCAGAGGCAACCGCTTAAATGCTGACGTAAAAGTGTTTCGCTCAGTGTCACAGCCTCAAGAGGCGGATAAATGGAACTGTGACGACGTGTTAGATATTTTGACTGCTTGTAGATTCAACACTTTCCAGATACACACCGTTGTGTTAGAATGAAATGAGTTAATACCATATTGAGGAACAAAACAAAGGTTTTGATTTTTCAGCTAAACATTCAGCATGTGTGACAAAAAAAGACAACAGGAGCGCTTCTGGTATCCCTCAAACGATCGGTGCTTCTAGAAGGGAATACTAAAGGAAAACCTAAGAGCAAAAATCATTGGTGAAAATGATCCAGGTCCAAACACTCAGGATGGTTTGAAACTCAGTGAGTCACTACAACCTGAAGAAGACGCAAGCTGAAACACGTTGGTGTATTTTAAATGTTTCTAGCCCTATAAATGAAAGACCTGTCTGGATCTGGATCATTCATATTTATAATTTTTTTTTGCTCTTAAATTTTCCTTCACTTTTATTCAGTATGTGTGTTTGCCATTTTCAGGATCACTTACCATGTCTTTTAGGGCTTCTAAAGCCTCCATGTCTCCAATCTTAGAAGCAGCACATGCCAGCGAGGGGGTCAGGGCGTCGCGGATTGCTTCCAGCTCCTGCAGACATCCACCAAACTTTTATCAGAGAGCTGCTTCGCATTTCAAACTTTACATTTGAGTCATGTTTTTGGATTCAAAGCTTCGTGACGAACTTCACAGAAAATGTATGTTTGGTGGATTTAAAGGTCAGTGTAGAGGCGGTGCATCACCTCTTTGCAGCTGATGCTGAGGCTCTTGGCGATGACCTGGATGAAGCGGCTGTCGCTCAGAGCCAACCTCGCGCCTGCTATGTCAGCTTTCATCTCACCTCTCAGGTTCTGACCCATCATCTGGACGCAAACACACAGCCGCTTCACTTTTTTTGCTGATTGATACTATCTAACAAGAGTTCTGATAATCATACTATTACTTGAAATGGCTTCAATACAGCTGAAAATGCCCCCATCAGAATCAGGGAGTGGAACACTCAATCCAATACCATTATTTATAAGCCACCCCAATAATGTGATAACAATCACATTGCATCTGTACAGAGAAAGTAGTAAACAGCTGGTAAAAAAAGTAGATGATTGCACTGGTATCAGAGGGGAACTTGATATCAGTCTGTTTGTATTGGGAAGAAGAAATAAGATAAGAACACATGTGATTATTAGTTATCACAATACGTAGACACAAACCTTCTTCTTGGCATCTAGACCCAGCTCTGTTTTGGCCAATAAATAGGACAGCTTTGAGAGGGCAGCCTCTGGAGTCATGTCTCCACCAGCTATCAGCCCGGCATCCATCAACACCTGAGAAATAACAAGAACATTATTTTCCCGATACAAATGTAGTTAATGCTGTGAGTCAGTAGAAGTTAGATTCTATGTACCTTGCCAGTGGCATAGGATGCAGACACACTCCCCCTGAGACACTGCGTGCAGTTCACGATGATGACACCAGAATCTGTGGCCTTCTTCAGCTCCTCTAACAGGTCAGGACGGTTATCAGGGGCATTTCCGCTGCCGTAGGTCTCCAGGACTACACCCTGCATGGGCGGCTGCAGGAAAGCTCTCACCTGGAAAAAGAAGGATTCACATTATAACTCCCCAAATTTATGGCCATCTGATCTGGCTGCTCATCTGTGTGGAATCAAATTGAAGAATTAGTATTCCATGTTATTTTTCCTGCAGCCCCTTTCACAAACGCACAAGTCCGTCCACTCTCCTAAAAGCCCATCTGGTGCTTTCTATGCAACCAGTATCTCAGTCACTGGTTGGCTGGCACCAGGAGGCCCTATACCACATCATTAGCCATGGCATATGACTAGAGAGGCAGATGACTGAAATGGCAGGAAGGAGAGCAATTAATCTGAAGGTATTAGCAAGCATAAAGTCACTTGGCACGACCGAAGCAGTTACCGTAAAATGTGAGAAGAAGGTGACATTAAAAGTGCAAGGTTCAGTCAGTATTTTTCTGATGCGATAAGCAGAAATGTTTGATGCAGATTACCAGTGAAGCTCTCGGTGGGCAAACAAGAGCCTAGTGCCCAATCAAAGTGATGCCTCATAAAGGCAGTTAAAGGCTGTAAGAAAGTGTTGATAGTCGGACTGGGCAGTGGGAGCAGATTGAGACAGTAAAGCTGCTCTCCCAGCAGCCTCTGCAGGGGGAGGTGCAGATAAATGTTACAGTATCTATGCCAATCCTCTCTCTTTACAGGGTGATTGGTCATGGCCCATAACTCCTTTTCATCTTTCTCCAGGCTGAGCTTTGATGGCAGATTACATGACCGGGAGAGTAACAGAAGATGGGTAATAGCACAATTAAATTAAAGTGAACTATTTTATTGCAGTTAGACAAAACAATAGTTTGGCTCAGACAGTTATGTTTGAAAAACATTGTCAAGATTTTCAACATAAGTTTCATAATTTCCTACTCGCATCATGCGACTAAATATAATGTGGTGTATATTAAAAACACTGCAATACCATTAAATAATAGAATGACATAAGAGTATACTTGAAAAGTAATGGAGAAGCACCGCCATAACAACAATGTAACCCACATTACCCAGAATGACTTACAGTGGCAGAAGTGATTCCTGGGAAAAGCCTCAGCAGGCCTACGTTCCTGTTCAGTTCTGTACTGACTTGAAACTTTGCTGTGGTGTTCGCCCTCCACACCGTGTCCCAGTTGACTAACGAAAGACAAAGTGTAAGAACAGATCTTTATTTTCAAAACGGGCTCTTTTGGATTGGACAAACGTGAACACAGATGCATTTCACCACAGGCCTACTTGTAATATCCACTTCAGCAGTGGCCAGAGGAGCCAAGTTAGGAGAGGAGAATGCGTTAAAACTTCCAGCATCCACCTTGGTCACACGATTTCCCCTGTAGAGTTTATTGTAGAAATACAGACAAACCTGAGGAGAGACAAAGACACGTTTGATGCACATCAGTTGCTATTCAACAAAGACAAGATCCCTTCAACATCACCTGACCGAACACATGCTATACATTTTGTGTACATGCATTGAAGGACTGTATGTAGCTCGTTAAGAAACGCCTACCAATGCAAACATGACACAAAGAGAGAACAGATTACACCTTTGACTGTTCTTCCTGTTCAGGTAGTTGTTGTTCAGCATTGCGAAACACTTTCCTTAGAAAGTATTCTCCTCATACAGGTTGTTTAAGAGAGCTTTTGTTACCCGTCAACAGGGCTGACATCTGTCTTATTAGAACACGGTGTATTTCTCTGAACTTGTAAATGTATTAAATGTAGGATTTCTTCCTTTACCTTACCATTTAGAATTCAAAAATGGACATCTTTGTCATCAAAACCAGATATATCACTTTGATTGCAATTAAGGGAAGTTCGCAAAAAATCCACAACTCAGATCATACAGAGCCTCATGTTTGCTTTCCCCCCCTCTCATTCACAAATCCACAATTTGTAACTTTACTATGAGGCTACCGAATAACTCTTCTGCTATAATGGTATGTTTTTTAGAAAGGGGACCATGTGTGTGCATTCTCCACTTCCCGACCTCAGGGATGACAAACTGGCCAGCGATCAGCAGCGCCCCCAGCAGGTTGTCTCTGCCATCATTCCTCATCTCATAGATAGGCACCTGAAGATAGAAAACATCTTATCATAAACGGGAGTAAATACACACAAATGTTATGTCACTTTGTTTTTTTTTAGATTTAAATGGCAGCAGCTCTTACCTGTGAGCCAGTGAGGATGATTGGTTTGCCCAAATGTTCACACATGAAGGACAGGGCTGAGGCTGTGTAAGCCATAGTGTCGGTGCCATGAAGGATCACAAAGCCATCGTAGCTTTCATAGTTTTTCTGGAGTCAGACACAAAAAGGATCACATATACTGGATCATTTCAAATGGAAACATATATTAAATGATCATTTTTTCTCAGCTTATTAGACTATGAATCTTTATAAATATGATAGGATTATTGGATGTCTAGCATTTTGTCTAGCATGTGTTTTTTTTAATCTAAAAATGGAGTCAGTCAAGTACCTCAATGTCCTTTCCAATTATTCCCCAGTCATCCGTGGTCATATTGGAGGAGTCCAGCAAAGGGCTGTACTCTAAGATATTGTAGATTATCCTTTTACTGTCTTTACCCAGCCTGCAAGAGGAAGAGAATTATCTATGAGTTTAAGGAGACAAAGCGAACACAGAAACTGGCAAAACAAGCCAGTGGGTTCAGTCTTTGTTAGTGTACACACTCATTACAAAACGCACATAAAGGACACGTTGTTAAACAAATGATGATTATCTTCACAATGACAAAAGATTACTCGTCTTCATTGTGCTTAATTAAAAAAGTTGGAACAAGTTCTGGCCACATTTGAGAAGTGGGTTTAAGGAAGGGTAGGGAAGTGCTAGAAAAAGACTTATGAAGCGAGACAAAGTCTATTTAGTGGGGCCTTCTGTCTCACCAGCAGGGTGCCAGAACCTGTTTCAGACACACACACACACACGTTTTAGAAGTGTAAATGGGAGGGGCATGGCAGAGAAATAGAGCACCATTTTAAAACTTGCCAGTTTTTCTTTCCACAGTGTAGTTCTTCAGTTCTGTGAAGTTTCCACTGTGTAATGTAAATAAAGGTAAAGCGTGAGGCATGAGGGTGATTCGATGAGTCATTTTGCTGCCCCACAGTTCCACCTGCGACTCTCTGTGTAAGGCGTGACTGGCTAAACAGCTCTGGAAAGATTTTCTTCTAAATCTCCCTTTTAAGAAACAGAGAGGGACGCCCCCCCCCACATTACCATAGAACAGCCTTGTTACATGAAGATCGAAGCTGAATGGAACAGCAGGTGGCCGAGCTCGCATGGTCCAGTCCACCCAACCAGGGGTCCTACAGACACCCCTCTAATTAGCCTTAAGTCCTCACAGGACCCTCCAACATATGTTGTTGATAATCTTAAAAGCCAAAAGTGCCACAAGAAAACACTATTTAAATCAGCAATTACGCACCTATCTGGCAGGGTAGCTTTAGGTGGAGCAAAGCTAAGCATTAGCATACCAGCGCTACGATGCCTCATAGCTAAAGAATAATGATTATCTCTGTGTATGAGGGTGTGTACATTGTCCCTGTATGTGTGTTAGGCAAGGACTCACAAAGTGGGGAGGAAGGTTGTAGGTGGGAGGGGGCAAACGGCCTTGTGGTGCTGCCTCTCAGCCTCACATGAGTAAAGCTTTTCAATAAATCAATAAACTAATTCCCTCCCTCAACACCGGCTGCATACTATCATTAGTATACCCATTAGACTTGCATATGAGTCTACTTCTTATGTTGGCATTAACTATTAACAAATTCAAGGATGAGCTAATATTAAAAAGTAAATCAAACTTTTAAAAAAAGATAAGGTAATATAAATATACTCACATATGAACTAGTATCGGTTATCATTTCTAGAGGTCTTACTAACAAAACACAAACTCAAATCATTTCTAAGTTGTTCACTAAACAGTCCTTCACTGCATGATTATGGATATCAGATCTTTAACATTCACCCACCTAGCACCTCTCACAGTAGCAGTCAATAAGAAGGGGGGTATGGAAATGAGTGAGTAATGGTATATTTCTGGTAGAGTGCCCCCACCATCACTGACGATTACAACCCTACAGAGGCTGCTGATCGGCTGGTGGGCTCCACTCTCTCTGCGCCACAGCACCAGACGTCAAGACAACATGTTTCAAACATGCAATAGAGTACATTATTCTTGCTTTTTTTTAGTAGGCAGGCAGCAACTTTACACCAACATAACCTCAAAGAAACGTTAGGCTAACTCGGCTGTTGGTGACAGGGTTAATAGAGTTAGAGACACAAACTACTTTTAGCATTAACAGCTCTGTGCTCCCGTAGCCTTCCTGGTATTTTCTCCTATTGACAAAGGCCACGTTGGCATGCATTTCCTGTCAGGCAAACACACCCTCACATTCAAATCAAATCACTTTTGGGCATACACAATGCTAGCAGTGCTACATCACCCATGATATAAATGGTCCAAATGGGGTGTTGGCTTCCTGTTAAAGTGACAAAGCAGTTTAGAGTCATTAAAATGGTTATTGTTCTTAGGCGGAGAATGACAAGATTCCATTCAGTCTATGTGAAATTGATCTTGCACTGTAAGAAGACTGGAAAACCAACTACACACCTGAGTATGAAATCATACAAGTACAACATCAGAAAGTACAGCTTCTTCTGTGCTACTCACTGATCTTACAGATTGCTCGTATGGTCATTTTTTTCCTACCAGATAACATTTCACTATAAATATTAAACATCAAAACACTAAAAACCTAAATTGCTTGGAAACATGTTTTTAACAGGAAGTTGTAAGTGTTTGCAAAGCTAAATACAAACAATTCAAAGTTTTTTAAAGATCAATAAGATGTCCATTGAATTAAAAGTAAAACAGTTTCCAAAATAAATCAGCTATAACACAGTGTTTATAAGATACTACAGATATTAGCTGAACATAAAGTGCACACCCGATGGACAATGAGGGAAAGGAATCATAATCATAGATGAATCATTGCTATGACGCATTGACTGAGGGAGGAAAAAAACTGAAGGTGTGCTTACGGCAGGACCAGGCTGTTCTCAGATCCATAGTATTCATACAGGCAGGTCTGCTGGGCATACAGCTCATCGTGCAGGATGGGCAACTTGCGCAGGCTCTGGACAAAGGCATTGGCTTTTGGGGCAAGTACTGTGAAAAGATTACAAAATATGGTCATGAATAATCACCTCAAGAACACACATCAGTCTCATACTGAACCCTAGTGGTGATTGTCAGAACTGTCATTGGTGCATGTGCTGGAAGACCATTATTGTGGCTCATTAACAGTTTTTATGCTATTTTACTCGTCACTTTTTCAACACATGTCTTATAAATATAAAAATAGAAAACAGCGACTACAGCCTCACTGCGGCTGCCATGTTCACAAATCAATTGACTCAATCCATTTAGTCTATAATTTACAAATTCCATCACAAGGAGGTATTAAGATATTTCACTGTGAATTTGACAGACCATGATGGACAGCCATAGCTAAAGAAATTGATAACCATCTTAAAAGTCTTCACAGTGTAAGACAACCCCCAATTAAGCAAACAAGTGATTCAGCTCGAGGCTTTGAATTGGCAGTGACAAACCTGCAATAATAGCACCATTAAATTCAAATTCAAATGACTCTTGTGAAGTGTGTAAATAGTACAAAATAAATATTTGAAAAAGGTCCTGAACACAGAAAGTTAAATATTGACAAAGGACTTGAGGGGTCTCATATTGCACCTCCCATACAAAAATGTGTTTGTTTCACAAAGCAAATATCAGCACAGACACAAAAAGTATAAACAGAAGCAGTAAACTCTCATGTAACAAATGACATATGTGTTAACTTTCGCTAAAGATAATAAGACCTTTGACTATTTTGCCTCAGTCCATGCCCAGATGTTTCCCAACACCTCATGTCAACATCTGGTTACTCATTGAAGGAATCTGTTGTTTTGCTCCAACTGCATCATACCGTGTATCTAGTACAGGATTGTCTCTCAAGGGGATTCATACATTTCACCGTATTTTGGTTGGCTTAGCCCAGAGTAGGCAGCTACCTAGAAATTGTAGTTTATGATTATATAATGTTTAACTTTCTAAATATAAATGAGCTGCTGGTTGTCAATCAAATGAAAAGTCATCTAATGAGCCCCGTTTCGACCAAAGGCCCCCAGAACTAAAAGGTTCAGGGACTTCTCTTCAAGGAACTAAAAGGTTCCTGTGGCCCATAGTTGTCTGCGTTTCCACCGCTGCCTGAAGTTCTGGGAAGTTTATGCAAATGACTTCATTGATTATCAATGGAAAGAAGATGAGTGCTGTGTTTAGTGTGTCATTAAAGGAAATAGTACTCCAATCAAAATGTTAAAAGAATGAACACTGGATACCTCAATATCCTCATTTCACCAAGACACACATCTTAGGAAGATAATAATATTAACCCCTGAAATGAATTTCTTAAAGTTAATATTGGTGTGAAGTATTTTTTTGTGATTATGACATTTAAACTTTAGAACATCTGATTTTTTATTGTGAATACACAAGATCTGTGTAGGGATCATTTTGAAATTGTATTTCTGAAAAAGATTTTCAGTCACCAAAGTTAGAATACATTTGAATTAAATTAATGGAGAATAAAAAAGAAAAAGTACACAGTTCCCTCATTATTTTATACAAACATAAATGTCGATTATTTCTGTAGAAGTCAAACCAAGTTGTTTTTTATCTCCATGAATGAGTGAACAACTTAAAATACACTTCAATAAAAACTAAACAAATTTAAGAGATTAAAAAAACTATAAAGGTTTTAAATCCAGATTAAACCTCTGACTCTTCTGTTGTTTGCTTTTCTATTTATTTTTAGTTTAGTTAATGTGTACTTAAAGTCATACTTAGTCTACTCTAATGTGTTTATACCTTTTTATAATTGTAACAGTCAAACTTTGATTAAAATAAAGCTAGGGTAAAAACAATGGGCTCTCAGCTGCAGTCTTTTAAGCACAGTGGGTGATCTAACACCCTGCTGTGACTGACCAATCAGAGCCATTCAGCTCTGAAGGGGCTGCATGCCCTATTGTCAAAAGTCCCTGGACCTTCAGAAAGTACATAACCCCTAGCAGAGTCTTTTTTAGGGGTAAACTTCCACCCCAGAACTATTTTTTTACCCTGGTAGATTTGGTGGAAACGCACGTAGTTCCTCAAAAAGACCATAGTTCTTGGGGGATAGTTCCTCCGTTCGAAACGGGGCTATGGCATTTAGATTCATAAATCTATAAGGAGACTTTGCGCATGTGTAAACACAGTTTGCTAGCCCGGTTCAGCAGTGAGGGCTACTTAAGCTGTGTGCAGGACTATTTTAGGATGAACTGGTAGTCACGCGGCGTTTTTACTCCCAAGCCTCACGCTCATAGTAACAGAAAGATGACACATGCCGAACTTGCCAACATAAGCTATAAATGCCGTATTCGCCAGGTGCCATACTCAGATTCGCTGTGGAGGGAAACAACAATAACTTGAGCTAGCTTGTTGCTACCGTTATCATGAAGTGTCATCCCAATGGTTCCTCCAGTGTTGATAACCAGCACGCGCGCCTCAGAAGCGCTTGGTGAAGTCAGCGGCTCAATGGACTCTATCGAGTTGCAGCTCGATAACTTTCTCCTTCGGGCATGATGCAGAGGTATATTCCGTGGACTAACATCTGTCGATTCTAGTAGGTCGAGTTTTGGTTGTGATAAAGCTCGGGCGAGAGACGTCAGGTTGTTGAAGCTGGAGTCCGCCATGACGACTTACGAGTCAACCTGTGTTGCTCCTTTAAATGCGTGTGTTTAGTGTTCAAAGCACGGTGGTCTTCAAGTGCTAAAAAGATCCTGAAACAAGCTAACGTCGTCGGTTCTTCTCCTTCCTCTTAATAGAAACGCATCTCCCAAAGTAACGATTTGACAAGAAGAACTATGAGTAAATCCATATTTAAAAATTGGTTGGTGGGTACTGGTAGCCCACAAGTCTTCAATATTTCTCATCTAGAAGGACCCCTCTCGGTAATTTTGCCCTTGAGCCGCTGATGGAAAAGTATCTACGCTGACGTCACTGTGGGGGTGTGGCCTAAAGAATAATGTAAATAATATTTACAGTCTATGATTTACACATACAAGGAATTTGTCTTGGTGTATTGGAGCAAAAACAGTTAACAAGGGAAATAAATCCAAAATAGCAAGAACTTACATCAAAAAAAAAAAAAAAAAAAAAAAGTCAGATTCCATGACACTTTACACTCCTTCAGATTTATTCAATTCTCATGTGGGTAAATGTCATAAGAGAGTAAAAGAGTTTTGCATTGTGATACTTATTTGCTCAAGGAAGAAGGTTATGATCTAAATAAAACCATTGACACATAGGGTCTTATAGATCTAAATTAGTTTTGCAATGAGGAAAAACTGCAGTGTTTAAAATGTAGAATATATGGGGGACCGGAGGGGTTTGTGACAAGAAGTAAAAAGTGGGGGCACCTATGGATTAGTGGTTAGTTTGAGCGCCCCATGTACAGAGGCTGTAGTCATTGAAGCGGGTGGCCCTGGTTCGAACCCATCCTGTTGCTACTTTCTTTCATGTGTCATTCCCTACACTCTCTCTCCCTGATTTCTGACTCTATCCACTGTCCTGTTTTTCCAATAAAAGGCACACATTTTTTGAAATACTTTTTTCTGCGGATAAGGGGTGTCAGAATATCACACAAAAACCAGGACAATGAAAAAATGTTCAATGATTGGCTAGATAAATCTATTGGCAAAGAAGCAAAAGGTTTCTATAGCTGCCTAGTGATACAACATTAGAAGTTAAACGTGGGAGTCACTTATCTGTCATATGGCATATAGTGGTTAAGGGGTTTAGTCAACTGAAACAAAGAGGTGTGAATAGAATCGTCTTATAAGCATTCAGCTCCGACTGTATCACTAAAACACTTGTGCTATGTTGCATTTTGTATGTTAGAAGGCCTATATGTGGAGTGGGGGACCATGAGACTATAGCCTACATAAAATGTGGATAAGATTTATATTTAACATGTTTTATCAGACAAGTATATGAATGATCACGAAAATATTGATATTGATTCGTTAACAGTTTCGACTCGGCTCAGTTGTTGTTAGGAGGCTGACTTTTCCAAATATTGCACATATGGGGTCCTGTGTATAAAGCTAATGCTATAAGAAGCAAGGAAACATCATTACAATGGGGGCAACAAACTGGCAGAGCAGTGTTTTTTGTAATATAGCATGATAAATGAAGCTATTGGAATCCCTCCTTGCATATATTGTTATAAAGAAAAAGGCAAAACGAAAGTCCAACATTTCCACAAGGGGGTGCTGTTACCCTTTAAACATATGGCAGGTCACTACTTCTATAATCACATTAAAACATTCCGTACTCAATATTTTATATCATAATACCCATGTTATGTATGTTCCTCAATATCCAGTGACAATATGTTTTCTTATCTATTATGGTTAATACAAAATAAAACGAGAAGAACATTTTCGTTAGTGAGTCTACTCTAGAATAAACATAATGTAGCCTCCTATACAACATGAATTGCTGTTTGGTTCAACGTGAAATATGTTGGGAAAAAATAAATAATTTTATTCTAAGTCAATCTGGGTGTTATTGGTGTGTTGTGGATGCCCCAGACAGACAGTGAGAGCTGTTTCATTACCAGGCAGCAGCAGCAGCAGCAGCAGCAGTTCAACTGAATGAAGTCGACGGGAGGAAGTGGCGGTTAATGCAGCTCCACACCTTTCCGGTGTAGCAGCACTGCGACCAGCTCGACTTAAAGGAGAAAGGCGAGAGCTGGGTGTAATTATCGAGGCAGGAGGGGGAGATAGGAGGTAAATTACTTATATTTCAATTAAGCGTTCAACTCATGAATATGTAAGATACACATTTTGTCCCTGTCGCATGTGTTTAATGTCCGGATATGGTTAGTTTGCGGCAGCTAACTGCCATTATCTAGTTAGCTGACGGCTAGCTTGCTAGGCATCAAGCTAGCTAATGTTAGCTTGCTAGCCTGCTCTAGCAGCCATGAGCGTTACCTTGCTAATTTGGCATGTCTGACCCTCCTCCCAAATCTCTTTCCAGGGGGACAAGAGTTGGACTTTCACGAGTGGATATATGTGTTGCTGAGTCACCAAGAGGTTTTTCTTCGTAGAAGCCCCTTCCTGCACGGTGAAGTTACCCGGCGCGACGGTCTATGGACTAACTGTTAGCCGCAGAAAGCCGCTTTTCTTCCCCCGGTAGCCGTGAAAAGAACAAGGGCGCACCCGATGAGGAGGTCCGCCAGACACAAACACCAGGAGGAATTCACAAGAGCCACGGATTTGTCTGGGCTTTATGAGCACAAAGTGTCTACTCTGTGCGGGTTTTAATCGCCAAGGCTGGTCTGTATCTCGGAGCTTTACGTTGATTTGGGCAACAAAATGAACGTCCTGCAACAGCTGCTGCCAACTTCTTAGTGTTATCGTGCCATGTTGTGTACAGGCCCCGCACACACTGTGATACTCTGAACATCAATGTTCCCGCACTTCACTGGACGCACAGAATATCAAGTCAAATGTCAATAAGTACTGTTTGTTAGGATTAACATGAGTGAGCATTTTTGACTTTTTCTTCACATATGCTCTTCACTGAGTCATGTTTTCACAAGTAAGCCCATAGGCAGAAGTTAGTTATATAGAGTACTCATCAACACAGTGTCAGACATTTTCTCTTTAGGAACAACGTATTTATGCACAATAGTTCAAAATGGGGAAAATGCTTTCAAAAATATTCGGCAACAAGGAGATGAGAATATTGATGCTTGGACTTGATGCTGCTGGAAAAACAACAATCCTTTACAAACTGAAACTAGGGCAGTCTGTGACCACAATCCCCACAGTGGGCTTCAATGTGGAGACTGTCACCTACAAAAATGTCAAGTTCAATGTCTGGGATGTTGGAGGCCAAGACAAGATTCGTCCTCTGTGGCGACATTACTACACAGGCACCCAGGGCTTGATTTTTGTGGTGGATTGTGCTGACAGGGATCGCATCGACGAGGCCAGACAGGAACTTCACCGCATCATCAATGACCGGGAGATGAGGGATGCCATCATCTTGATATTCGCCAATAAGCAAGACCTTCCGGATGCCATGAAGCCACACGAAATCCAAGAGAAGCTCGGATTGACCCGCATCAGAGATAGGAATTGGTATGTTCAGCCTTCCTGTGCGACCTCAGGTGATGGACTGTATGAGGGCTTGACATGGCTAACCTCAAATTACAAATCTTAATGATTGAGTGCAGACTGTTTTAGGTCAAATCTGTAACAACATTGCAAGTAACAAATAACTTCTCAAAATGAGTCTGGGTAAGAAAAAAGTTGATTTATCTCCCATTAATTTTCTTAATACTACGTTTACCCCATGACTAATTTATCTTAAACTGGGTTTGCTGGCTTAAACTTTGCTTGTACTCTGTAGCAGGCCTGTATCACATTCATTATTCTGGGGCTTGCTTGATGAATATTGAATTAATTGGTCCTTATGTTAAAGCCACAGAGATCACCACCTTTGCCTCTTCGTTTCCCTGTTTTGTATAATTTTTCTAATGCAGCTGAAATTTTTATCTTCATTCTTGGATTAAAGCTTGTTTCAAGGCTCTTCAGACTCTTGCATTCAACTTGGACCTTTTTCTTTTCTTCTACGATGTTAACTCCATGTAGCGAAGGTGAAGGACTTTGAGATTTGTTTTTAACACAGTATTTCTTCTCAATGGTATCGGCCATTTTCATAGTCACAGGTCTTGGCATCAGAGGGGAAAAAAAATCATCAGACATGTAATTGTAACCCCCTTTGAATCTCCTAATGTGGGCTCTATATTTTACTGATTGACCTATTGTGTCATGTCTTGATACATCATTGTGCTGAACATTCAACAAATAGGCTTTCAGTAACTTTGAAAACATGCTTGTAGGGATGCTTTTTTAATTTTTGGGGTAACACGCGACTCAATCTTTCCAAAGGAATGTCATTCAGCTCTGAGCTCTCTCAATCTGATACCACAGTTGATTAGTCTCAGTATTGGGACATTATATGATAGCCTATATCTGTAGCATGAGTACGAAAGTACAGTAACCCTACATCAGAGTCCATCTGTCATGCAGTCAGAGGGAGCTGTTTACCGGTTAAATGTTGGACACCCTGAGGTGCAGCTCTTACTCCTATTTGACTGGGGGAACCATGTACAGAACAATGTCATTGTAATGTCTTATTAAAAAAGTGATTTTAAATCCGTTACGTCTGGTTTTTCTTTTTCAAGGATTAAAGGCAGTTTGCGTTACGTAGTCTGGGTTTGACCAAACCATTTTAGGAAGGAAGTATTAACTGTAAAGAACGGAGCTGAATTTGGAAATTAGAAAGTTTCAAGAATGCTCAAAGTTTAAAAATAGACGTATTTGGTGTGAAAGTCCTCTTTGGTTTCAGTGCTATTGGACCGTTTCTTCATAAAAGGATTTAAGTCCACCGTCATCATAGCTCCCTAGCCTCAGCGGCGTTGCCAGTAAAAGAGGGAAATGTAAAAAAACAGGAAGTCCCAACTGCTGGCCTTTTTGGAACAAAAACAGAGCCACATGATAGTTTGCATGAGTTAGAAGGGCAGCAGAGATAAAAAGCTGAATTGTGAATTCTTTTTGAATGTGTGTTAGTTGTGAGCCGTAGTTGAGTTGATGCTGAGCTGTCAGATGTAACTGAAAGTTGCAGTTTTTATTCCTGGAGAATCACTTGAGAAAAAAAATGAGCACTGAAATTTTAGGCTGACACCACTGAGACGTACAGGAGGAAGGTTTAAGATTCTTTGAAAGCTGATTAACAGAAGTGTTTTCACTCCTGACAAAGACAGTATTGATGGTGACAAATGGTCTGACTACAGTGTTAAGGGCTACAAAAGATTACTTAGTTTTATTCCACAGTCTTTCTTCCCTAGGATGTTCTCACTCTGCATACTGAAGGGCACTGGAAGCTGTTCAAAAAGCACAGTTTAAATTTTCTGCGTTTACAACACTAGGTTGCACATAGTGGCTTTTGAGCACTTGAGCAAAGGTTTTGTATCATCCACTGACAGTGCGACACTATTCCTGGGTATACATTTGTCTGTGTTTCTAAACTTGTGTAGTGGTGGTGACGTTTTGCTCTGTTGAAAATCTGTAGTTACAGCAAGTTGCTTCAGAGGCCTCAGGATGTTTGCTTTAGCACCACAGAGGTTTCCGTCAGACAGGTCAGGTGACATCAGCATACAGTATATGACTGCTGCAACAGAAGATGTTACACACAACCCACATTCGTTGATTGAAATGTTTCATTACCAAAAATGACAGGTAAAAGACTGAAACTGTCAGCAAAAACCATGCAAGTCCAGAAGGTGACCTAGCTTATTCTTTCAATAAGGGCCTCCACTAGACAGTGGTGGCAGTTTAATTGGGCTGTAATGGCCGCTTTGGTTCCCACCACTTCATTACAACCATATGATCCTCACAGCTTTATGGGCAACAACGGGGGCCCCTGGGGGCAAGGACAGAGACTGTGAGCAAGGTTTTATGACCTCTCCTCTGTAAAGACGAGACCTCCTGGCCTTTCTGTCAACTCCTCCTGTCCTCCACTGGAATTCCTTACACTTCCTGGGAGGAAAGGTTTCAGGTCACAGAAAGGAAGCTCATTAAAGATTGGTCCTGTAATGGCTCTCATTCCTCTTTCTAGCAACACAAGCGTGTCACAAACGAAGCTGAGATGATATTAGGCACTAGATTCATAACTTCAAGGTGTTGTCATTTTTGGTTAATTTTCTTCCACTGGTTTGCACAAAAATGTGTGACAGATTTGTTTCGGATAGCCTGTTTGTTGGGGCTGTTCTCATAGAAACGGCCTGATGGGATCCCTTCTGGTGTGGGCCTGGTGGTTTTGGTATCGAAAAAAGTTTCCAGTCAGTTCCTCTATTCTACATGGAAAGAGGAAGAGTAAGAAGAAATGGAAAGAGCCCAAAGTTCTGCAATATGAGACAACACACCTTCCCCTCCCTTTAGGGCATTAATGGCTCGTTAGTCAACCTGACAAAGATTCAAAACAGCTCAGGCAGAACTGTGGTGAACTCTACTATAGCTGCACTCCTAACAAGCCTGCAAACCCCGGCCTTGTGGTTTTCAAGGGTGTGGTTAGTCTTCCTCACTTGTCTCCAGTTCCTGTTAACTCCAGCTGCAGAGAAACACATGCACAGGTAGCGCTCATTTCTAACAGAGTCATAACTGGCTTAACGTTGGCCTGCAATCCAACAGCCACACCCAGCTGGATAATCACTGTTGGATTTGTGATGCATGCAGGCACAGATACTGTTGTGCTCACAGGCGCACACCGTTATTACAGTGGGTTATTTATCTGCCCAACGGTAGGAGGGAACACCTACTAAGCCACAGTCCACACAGCTTAGTTAACTCGCTGCTGCTTGTCTTCAAGGGCATGAAATTGGAATCTTTGGTTTTGAACATTTTCTGGTTTAGTCCACAGCACCTTCTGTAGCTTCTGAAAAAAGAAGAAACTTATAACAGACCCGGAAGTGGCTAAAAGTCGTTTCAGGTTTCCTGCTGAGGTTCTTGCATGCAGAAGTGCATCGAAGAAAATGAAAATGTGGAGATTGTAACATCACTCAAACACTTGGGGACATGTTTTGATGATCACCTTAAATTTGACGTTAGACTGAGGCAACAAAACTGTATTCCTGTTCTTTTATTGAGTATCCTTTATTTTCTTTAAAATGCAGGTTTCACGGCCTCACAGTTTGAGACAGAAACAGTCTGAGCAGTAAAGTTAAATGTGTTCTAAGATCACTGGTGTGAAACAAAGGGATCTAAATTCTTGTTGTAAGCAGCAGATCATCCAGAAGGCTGCAAGTGTTCAAGCTTCTTCTTATTATGACACATGCATTGTCTTTGTTGCCATCAGGCTGTGTTTTTTTTACCTTCTCGTATAACTATTATTCAAAGTGGTTCATTCCCTCTGCGATCAGATTACCAATTCCTCCGAAACATTTTGATATATTACTTGACAGACCTTTCGTCCTTTTAGATCATCTACATATTTGAGCTTTTATATATAAATGATTGTCTAAAGGTTGCTGTATTTATGTTTTTTTAATGTGCAGGCTGCTCCAAAATAATTGCCCTCATGATTTTTTAGTTTGAAATGAACTATACTGAAGCACATTTTCTCCTAATGTTGTAATTGGGTTTGAGTTTGTTCTGGTTGCGGAGGTTTCTGTGCAGGTTTTGTGGATAAACAACCTAAATCAGTGTTGTGGTTTTAAAAGGGGGCCTTCGCTGATGTGCAGGCCGGCTAAATAAGGCTTGAAAATGTGAGGCTGTGAAGTCCAAGGTGCACCCTGGGCATCGGTCCAAAATACATTCCATTCATATCTGCAACTGAAGGTTACTTGCTGTGGTGAAATTACAGATCCACAGGACCAGAAAATGATTAAGAAGTGCTGGAAGTCTAAAATGACACAAGCAATTTGTTTTTTAATGGGTACCTAAAGTGCTCATACAAACATTAAACACTTAATTTAATCTACAAACCGTACAGTTTCGTTTGTTTTTTCACTTTAAAACCAGCAAATCTAAAACCTAAAACTTTTTTGAAATCTTGGGGATTTGCTTTTTACTTTATTACATGAAAACCTAAAATTTGTCCTTGTGATTCCACCTAAAAATTGTAGGTTTTTTAAAACAGCAGTGTGCAATCGTGGACCCGTCTGTCCCTGGACTCGTGTGCTGTTTTCCCAGCTGTAACACACAGAGTGTAAAGAGGATTATAGAAGAGTGTAAACCATCTTGCCTTCTGATGTAAGGAGTATACAGGAGAAGGAGGGAGAGGCAGTATGGATGGTGCTGCAGTCTGACGGCTGCAAGGGACAGAAATCTAATAGCATAAAATCTGTTTTTGAAGCTAAATCAAATCAATTGATTGTTTGTGAGATTTTGCAAAACTTTTTCAGAGGGCACAGAGCACTAGCCTCTGCAATATGGCAAAAATAGTTTTGCTTTAAAAATACAAGTGTACAGTAGCAAAAAGAGAGGAGTCTCCACAAACTGCCTGACAGGATGATGAAGGTCCATGCAAAACAACCTCAAAGGCCTCCGTCACACTCCATGAGTGACTACATCTGAATCTCTGACAAGATCTGCTGTGATTTCAGAGCAGGCAGTGTTTTCAGTGACACTGTGTCTGGATTAGACAACTGTCTTGGCTTGGCAGGGAAAAAAATGGGATCTTTGGCAAGTAAGGTGCCGCTGCTTATGCACGCACGCACACACACACACAGGCCAGATTCAGGCTACTGAGAGGTAATGACTCAGGGAAACGCTACACACTCACACAAGCAACTGTCCTCCCCTCTGCAATTCTCCCTCTGGTGCTGGGCTGCCACACAATCTAATGATGACAGATACATCAGTGCAATAGAATGCTGTAGGGACATCAGACACACAAAGGTGTTGCGAGGTGTTTCAAGCACAGGATCGATACACAATTATATTTTTACTAATAAGGCGTTAGATTCAATCCCCCACTGAACCTTTCTAAATACACACACACTTTCCTGATGGTTTTAAATCTAACACTGTTGAAAAGTTACACTTTTTTTTCATTTTTGAGCTTTTTTTAAATATAGGCAATCAATGGTATATCATAGTGTTGTAGCTACAGCATTAACAGGAATGTAAGAAGGGTGCAAGTGTGCACAATATTCTCACAGTACTGGATTTGTGTCCCCTCTCAACTGCAGCACAGCTGTCTTAACAGCACCCCCTTCTCCCTGTTCCCCTGCAGGGGGAGTGGGGTTGAGGGGGCGGAGTCAGCATTGTGTTTCTATAAGCTAGTTGTCCTATGAGGCTTTGCTTCACCAGAACGGTGCCAAAAAACTATGAGAGTTTCTGCATCTTGTTGTTTTGGGGGGAGCGCAACGGCTTTATGCACATTTTGTCATGAACAAGAGGGACAGGGGCTCTGTGTAGGGTGGTGTTGGGATGGGGGGGGGGGGGGGGGGGGGGGGCACTTTTGCAGGATCAGAGATGTCACACATCCAAGCAGCCTTCGTTCTTCTTCTATTTTTAATCAGCCCAGTTTGATGTCTATTCTTGAGCCACTCCCTGATAGTGAGTGAGAAAATGAGTCTTCCTTTCTGGAACAGTCTCTTTTGGCTCCAGGCAGCGTGATGATGGTGACACAAAGGAGCTTCTGTGTCACTTGGCCGTGATGCAGCAGAGTGGAGCGCACCACCACATGGGCTGCATGGAGTCAAACTCTCCTACACCCATCTGGTTTCCGAGGGGGACGCTGCACTGCTCCCCTTTTGTTTTCTTGTTTGGGAAACAAGCAGGGAGAATGCCAGTGGGTGACAGGGTCAAATCTCAACTCTAATCACACATGAAAAGACAAAACAACACATTTCATCATCCTAAAGATAATGACTCTTAAATCATAGCACTCTTTTGCATATTCAGCTTTTTATGAAGACTATGTCATTTTTAATGCAGATTTTCCACACAGGTAAGAGCTATTTCTGCTAATAGCACCATCTGTAGGCAGAAAAATGCCCTCATTCTGTCTCGGTGCATGCAGCATGTGCGGCACATGTTCTGTAATGAATGTTTACAGTCACCAGAATCCCCTGTAATGTATACATGATATCTGATTAGAGACACCACTGCTTCACAGTTGGCTGTCCTCTTTTACTGTGAGACTCCCTGTAGTGCTGGTCTAATTAGCCTACCACCAGTAGACTGTAGCATTACTCTCATGCAAGAAGAAGGGAACACTGGAGACTGTAAATTAAATTGTAAATGATCCGACTGAAAGACCTATAGATGGGAAATAGTGAGACGTACCCTCTTCCTCTCTAATCCTCCAAATACCCCTTCTGGGTCCTGTCCCCGTCATATACCGGGGAATCAGTTTGATTCCAGCTGTGAGTCCAATTACTTGGCAGAACATATCCTGGTCAGAGCCAAAGAAGACCTCAATAAGGGATGATTCTGACGTACAAGTCCAGCTGCTCCCGGGGTGAAGTGAGGGTACAGAGGAGGGCTGCAGGCATGAATTGTCTTAAATGATCTGCTGGAGTGTTCTTTATAATAATGTCAAGCAGAAAAGGCAACTAATCTCAATCTATTCCTCTTGTGATTGGCCATGTCAGCAACCAGGCCTTTAGGGATCCAGGGGTCAGATTGTTCAGCTCTGATTCAATTCACCCACACCTCCACCTTTCTCTTTCATTTCAAACAATTCTGTTGGTTAGGATGGAAAGGGCTGTATTTGTACAAGAGTGTGCGATTTCAGATGATCATACCCTTAATTTTAACTTTTGGTGTTTGTTGAAATAGTTATGGTGCCCCCTGCGGACATATGTACGTCTTAACTCTTCATTAATCAATCTAGCTGCTGATTGTTTTGTTTGATTTTAAAGCTCATGTTGATGCATCTGTATTTAAGTCTGTTTCATAACCAGCTAAAAAGTCCTCACAGAAGCTTTAACCACGATTACGTATTCATTTGATCTTTTCAAAAGCTGAAGCATCAGCTGAATGTGATATTATAGAGAAACATGCTTCTATTTGAGAATAAATCCAACCATTAAATACAAGAATATTCATGGGCGTGGGGCACAGTGCCATGACAGATGTTCCTGCCGTACAGAATCAGCAGATTTCAGGGGAGCGGGTTAGCTCCTGGATCCCCATAGAGAAATACCAGGATGAGTATGAGCATCTTAATAATGCAGAATCTAATTTAGTTCATCGTATTGTTCTCTAAAGTGATTTATGTAATGAGAGTTTTAGGTTTTACACCACCCTGTAAACTTCAGTATTTACATTTTTATTGCTTCTGATTGTATGAGGCCACCCTGCTCATTAGACTACAGCTCCACTGTGTAAACACAGAGCAGCATGAAAGGCGGTGAGGGGCCCCTGCATGCCTGTGGGAGTATGGGGCGTACTTCATGGTTTATGCAAAAAAAAAAGAGACGTAATCTTTCAGCTAATCTGGGTGTTTGGGTGGAATCCCCCTTGCACGGAGGGCGCAATCTTTTAACCGAGTTGGAATATACTATATTGGATTCAGGTTTTAAAAAGAGTTAAGCTTTTTAAAAATAAACATTTGGATTCAGAATTTTAAAGATGATTTATTTTCTCAGCCTTCTTCATGTTTGTAATGCAGCTGCACGGTTCTTACAATTTATGGCCACTTATATTCCTGAGATAACAAACTTTACCCTCAGATAGCTAAACTAAAGGTAAACATAAACATTTACTCAATTTTGTACAAAAAAAAAGAAAAAAAAGAAGCATATATGTATGAGGTAACTGCTACCACCTAGTGCTCAAAATGGGTATTGACTTACCGTAATTTACAAACCTTGTACATTTTTTGGGGGCAAGTCCCAGGTGATATGTGTTTAACAATGTAAATGTTACCACTCTTTTAAGTGTATTCTCATTACACACTAACCCTCTGCATGGTTTAAGCAATACAAAGCAGCAAAGAGGGGAGCACTGCTCAAGAGTTCAAAGTTGGTCCATGTTTGTATTTTCTTGCAGTTTATACTTAGCTGTTAACGCTGGACTCTAACTGTGAGTTATAGAAGCTGGAGGGTTCATAAGCAAAACGAATACTTTATCTTAACATTCAAATACACAGAGGAATGTTTTATTCTACTCTTGTTTGTGACCCACCCAGTTAAATCATCTGATTTTACTAAAGATAAACACAGCGCGTCATGTCTGTGCTTCCACAGGTCTGCCATCTATCTTTAAAACACCAGAAAACAAATCTATTGACTTTTACCAGGTTTCTAGTTTAAAGAAATATCTCTATAGTTTATAGAAATGTACCTGTATATATTTTCTTAAAATACATTTCTATAACAATCACGCACCAGGAAAGTGTTTAAGTATATTTATCAGAAATATATACATTTTGGAAAGATTGTTTACATAAACACAGAAACAAGATAAAACAAATAGTCAACACTTGCCATTACAGACTTTAAATGTTCTACTGTTCATGTAGTTTGAAGGTGGAGCACTAATGTAGGCACACACTTCACCATACAAACTCAGACATTTCTTCTGATGTGCAGGATGTGGATGTCTGGACTGCTGAACTCGGGGTCTTGCATGTCTTCAGGGATCTCCTCACAAATGAAGTTTTGTTGCAGGAGCTGAAATACAGCACAGAAAACCTTATTGACTCCGCTGTGTTTTTTCTCTCTCCAGTATTTACAAAAATTAAACACAGAGATTGGTTGTCACCTCAAAAAACTGCCTTTCCACTTTCGGGTTGATGCCCTCTGTGCGTTGCTCATAGCAGCAGATGATGCAGGTCTCCGGTCCAGAGAGCAGCTTCAAGCTCTCCACCAGAGGAACAATGGACTGTGTGGGAAAAACTACTGGGTCAATAAAAGAAACAGTGTGCCACATTTTGTGTTTGTTTTGCAATGATGGTGACAGTGCAGACATCTATGATGAATTACCTGCTCATAATAGATGCAGTCTGCCATAAGGATATAACGTGGGGGAGGCAAGAAGTCAGACACATCTTCACCCCTTTAGGAGGGAATAAATTAAACAGTGAGCATTTCAACATTTCAAGATCATCGATTGATGATGGATGAATTACTATGAAGAGTAAATAGTATCAAAATGAACAGTATGAGATTAAATGGATCAAGATGGCGTTGTGCATTGACACAGCAGCTCACAGCTACATGAACACTGTGCAATATTAACATTTTCTATATTGTATTGGACCACATGGTTCCTATGCAGTATTCATGGTGTTTGTGCAACATACAGAATGTGTGGAAATGTGCAATATTGTGGCTTTAGTATACTCTATCTATCTACATTGTTAAGGTAAGCAATCCAATTCTGATGTACTGTATCTGTACGCTGCAATGACAATAAAAGGTCTATAAAACCATTTAAATTGAAAAATAGCACACATCAGAAGACATGAAGGATGAAGTACACAATAGTGATTCCTACTTGAATATATGACTCCATTAAAGATCTCAGAATGTGTTTAAAAAAATAATGAAATAAAGAACAAGTACAAACCATTTCAGTACCTTGGCAGTAATTGATCCACTGTCGATAAGTGCCTGGTTTTCCTGAATGTTCATCCTCAGCAGAGTCTGCAAATCCTCCAGGTCTGTCACAGTAACATGAGCTCTGTTGGTTTTTACACACAGCAATGAAAACTAACGTTAACTTTTACTTTTTCTATGTTAACAATCTTCAGTGCAACACATATCATATAGAGAAAAGCAGCACACGTTGCTAAACAGGGATATATGCAAATAAAAACAAACACAATGAACATTTTACAAAAAGAATAAATGCCATGATCACAAGACTTAAAAATAAGATTAAAAAAGGTTCAACTGAAATAGATTTGGCATGCTTGCTTGATCAATAAAAACACTTAAAGACTGTTGCAAACACTGATAGAGCCATGGAATCAGCATGAGCAGCAACAGTAAGATAGCTAGCTTGTAAAACTGAAACACGTTGGTGAGAATAACTATACCATGGACACATAAACTAACCAGCTAGCTCTCTCACCCCAGTGCTGCTGCCATCAGACCCACAGCTCCCGTCCCAGCTCCGAGCTCCAGCACCCTCCTGTCAGCCCACACGTTCACTCTGGAGGACGGCTCGTAAAATTGTTTCGTCTCTAAATATTTTGCAAGAACGATGGCTGCGTCCCAAACAACACAGCCAACGTCTCCCAAGTAACACTGCTTCACCTTCAAGGTACAACCGTCGTTTTTTTCAATTTCCCTCACAAAATAGTCACACTCATCTGCGTCAGCCGCCATGTTGGCCGCTGCAGGAACAAGGATTTTTAGACTTCCGGTCACATTTTCCAACATAAAAAGGAGATGAGGATAAGTTAATATTATTTACAGTCTATGGGCTACACATGCAAAACTACATTTTTGCTCAATTATTTGTGTTTAAAAAAAATATTTGTCTGTAAAACGGCTGTATGTTTTCAGTACACTACAGTAGGCCTACAATTGTTTTCGATTAGGTTTACAAATGATAAGAGATCTATTTTATATTTATAAGAGATATAAAAATGTGTTGTCCCACATGATGTCTAAATAATTATTTAAACCCAAGCCTTAAACATGATTATGAATTTGCAACAAAATTTAAGACCCAGTAAGTGCGTATGCGTAGATATGATTCAGTATAGTACCCAGTATGATGCCCCACTACATTCTCTGTTTTTAGCTAACCTACTCTGTAAAATGTGATGAGGAGTTAGTCATTATCTACCCATTTATGATTCGTTTTAGGACCAATGCAGTCCACTGACACTGATGTCACACAGATATAATAAACTGAATACATTGCTATTTATTTAAATTTAGCACTTGGCTATTTCACGTCAAATCCCGTTTTGATTTTACATGTTCGGCTAATGTTTAAGCTAACATTGTCACAAAGCAGTTATTGCCTGTAAGCAAAGTTAGCTTTCGAATTGCTTTACCTGCACATTTACCTATCGCGTCCTATAACTATAGCGACAAATATTTTGATATTAAAACTATGACCAATGAGTCAACATTAATGAAGCATGTATGGTAAAGAATATTTTTTCTTAGCACATGCGCACTGACAAGATCGCGCGCATAGTACACGGTGGCGGGTTTTGGTAGCTAAATGATAGATTTGTGTTTGACCACGAAAGCATGGATTGGTTTGACTAGCACGTTCGCTGACTTTTACGGAATTAACAAATTACTTTTGATACATACGTCCAATAATCTGCCCTTTTGAGGTTTTAAAATGTTTCACAGCAGCACAGAGGAGGTAACACCCGGCGGTGTCACCCCAGACAGTGGACAAGTTTGCGGTGTGTCCTCAATGGACAGAAGCAGATTAAATGAAACTACCTCGTATGGACCCGCATCGGCTTCATCTGCTTCATCCCACCAAAGTTTATATGAAGGCAGTACGAGCTCCAGCCATGGTCCATCGCTCCCCCGAATACCCTCAGGTGATTGTGGATATAGCTAAAGTAGTTAAGCTAACATTAGCATCTTCACTTAAGCAGAGGCTGGTTCACAATATGATGTTAAAGACATATTGATTTGATCTCCTTATATTCTACATTGACACAGGTCAGTTCACTCACAGCTCCAGGTTAGGCTGGACAAATTCATCCATCCTTGCATCTACTTCAGATGGCACAAACATTTGCAGCCATGGAGAAACACCAAGACTAAGGAGAATCCTGGGGTCACACCCTGCACGGACGCCATTGACTGATCATACTGGTACTGCAGCCCTCTAAAATGTTTTAAGTGGGTGTCAACATGACTGAAGCTGATTAATCTGATTCTGATTAATCTGTTTTTACAGCAACAACTTGCTCCTCTGCGACCACAACCTCTGGTGCCTCTGTGATAGTGGCTGTGGTTGAAGGGCGCGGTTTGGCCAGAGGAGAGATTGGCATGGCCAGTCTCAACTTGAAATGTCCAGAGCTTGTACTCTCTCAGTTTGCAGACACTGGAACGTATGCCAAGGTAACTTGCGTGTCACTTATAGGTAAACACAAAATATGTGCCTGCTAATCACCTCTATACTTTACAAAATAAAGGATGCATAGACACATTTTTCTCTCCCCAAGGTTATTACCAAGATTCACATCTCAGTGCCGCTGGAAATACTGATGCCAGACACAGCCAGTGAGAAGGGGAAAGGGACAAAGCTGTTCAACCTCATCACAGAGAACTTCCCGGTACCAATGTAGAATAAAACAAACAATAATTTCAAACAAAGGCTTACTTTTGAAGCTGGAAGGAGCTCATTCACTCCCTTTCTTTAAATTTGCACTTCTTTGAACTGTGTATTGACTTTCTGCGTTCTTGTTGATTGTTAGTTTGAGGTTTTATCAGCATTTGATTCCGTTTTTTTTCTTCTCAGGGAGTAGCCTTCACTGCTATCCAGAGGAAGTATTTCAATGAGAGGAAAGGACTGGAGTACATTCAACAGCTGTGCGCTCCAGAATTTGGCACTGTCCTCATGGAAGTGCAAGCCAAGTATGCCGCTAAGTTCAATAAAATATAGATAGATAAACCATAATGCTCTATGTTTTATGTAACCACATGTCTTGATTTGTTCAGGTACTATTGCCTTGCAGCTGCTGCTGCTTTGCTGAAATATTTAGAGTTTGTTCAGAACTCTGTCTATGCGGCCAAGTCCCTCAAAGTGAGCTTTAAAGGAAGTGAACAGACAGCAATGATTGACTCAGCTTCTGCCTCTAACTTAGAGTTGGTAGTCAACAATAGAGACCACAGGTAAGAGCGAAGACAAGGACGGTATTATCGCATCATGTGTAGTGCTTGCACAGCCACATTGGTGTTCAGTTTGTTTGTCTCTACTTATCTATCTTTAGGAGTGAACATAGTCTTTTAGGGGTACTTAATCACACCAAAACATCGGGTGGTGCCAGAAGGTTGCGCTCAAATATTTTGGAGCCTCTGGTTGACGTGGATACCATCAACATCCGCTTGGACACCATACAGGAGCTGCTGCAGGATGAGGGGCTCTTCTTTGGCCTGAAAAATGGTAAGAATCAGGATTAGAACAGTTCAAACCACACATCAAATATTGTGCATGATAAAGACGAGAGCATGAAGCAGGATTCAAAAGATTGAAAGATTCTGTTCTTGTGCACTCCTTAGCCATAGGTCATTTCCTTGACATCGACCAGCTGCTCTCTGTTCTTGTCCAAATCCCAAAGCAGGAAACAGTATGTACACTATTTGTATTGTATGAAATGATTTAATCGTAGAGGAATGAATGTGTGTGTATGTTGAAATGCTCAACTGACCATAAATTACATTGTTTTTCTTCTACAGGTTCAGGTTGCTGAAGCAAAAATTTCACATGTTATACAGCTGAAGCACACACTGGATCTGGTGCCGAGGTTAAGGGTCTGTGTCTGTTTGAATGTCTGAAATTAAATCACAATCAGCCTTAACTCATATATAGAAATGACAAAAGATTATCTTTCACGAAATGTACTGGACTAATTATGCAACTTCTTAACACTCACTCACTTTATGAACAGATGGTGTTGAAGGATTGCAACACAGCTCTGCTTAAAGCATACAGCACTTCTCTGGAGGACAACAGGTAATAAGTCCTTTACAGGTAATATGTCTGAAAGGTAAATGAACTATTATGCAGGGTCTACAGACCTCCTCTGCTGTATATATCTGTGTCCATCTCTCAGGTTTGACATGATCCTGGAGCAGATCAAGACAGTGGTAAATGATGACACTACCTACCTGAAGGGGAGCCTAAATATGCGCACTCAGAAGTGTTACGCTGTCCGCCCCAACATCAATGAGTTCCTTGACATTGCAAGAAGAGCTTACACTGAGATAGTGGATGACATTGCAGGTGTTTACTCCAGCTTTTTGTTTTTTTTTTAATACAAAGCTTTTTTTTAAGCCTTTCTTCTGCAAAACACATTGAATGACATTGTGTTGATGGTGTTGCACAGGGCTAGTGAACCAGATGGGGGAGAAATATGGTTGGCCAATGCGTACCAGCTTCAGCACAGCCCGAGGTTTCTTCATCCAGATGAAGTTTGAAGGAGCAGTGCTGCCAGAAGGGAAACTGCCTGCAGAATTTATCAAGGTAAAGTCCATTTAAGAGAGAGCTAACAGACTGTAGCCTTTTTCATAGTGCCATTCCGCAACAGTGCTGTAACGAAGCTTGGCCGTCATTACGCCTTAAGACATTCATATTGATTCTGCAACAGCGTAGTATTGGTGTCCCCGTCTGTGAATTCACGTTGCGTTATTGTCTTGCGTGAGAGAGCATGGCACAACGGGAGCTCCACATGCAAATAGTGACTGTGTCCTCCAATCCTGTCTCACCTCTTTAATGCCTTTGTTACTACCTCTGAAGGCAGCACAGAGGTAGTAACTTCCCCCATCACACCCCCATTACCTTTCTGCAACACTCATATTAAAGGCAGAGCGTTACAGGGACGCCTTGAAACAGCAGTCTGAAAAGGGCTTATGTAAGAACAGAAAAAAGATAACTCCCTGTCAGAATGAGAAATGCTAAGCCACACATATGCTGACAATGAAGTTTGAAACATTTATGAACATAAAAAGCTGGTGTTAATATCTGTTACGGCAGGTAACCAAGCACAAGAACAACTATGGCTTCACTACTGCAGACCTGATGAAGATGAATGACCGCTGTGATGAGGCCTTGAGGGAGATCTTCCACATGTCTTACGTGTGAGGAGATTGTGATCCTTTGACTTTTAAACATGCACGGTGATGTATTGTAGGAAGTTGTTTATACTCTTCTAGACATTGAAAAGAGGACTATCCTGGACTGAAGACTTGCTAGAATAAGATGAGTTATAATAGGATTTTTTGGGTAAATTTACTAATCTGTCAAATGGTTTCCCTGGAATTCTTGTACCACGTTTTGTCCACTAGAGGGTGCTGTTTGCTATTTTTTTAGTTCCCGGTGTTTTGCCCCTGCAGCAGCTAATCTAACCTGTCTCTATACAGGGTGATATGTCAACTGCTGAGCACTATCCACCAGCACATCCACTGCCTATACAAGCTCTCTGATGCTGTTTCCATGCTGGACATGTTGCTGTCACTGGCCAACGCATGTACTATATCAGACTACGGTAAGAATGAATGAGCTGCTGTTCCAAGCTCAACTCAGTCAAACTGTCACATTAACCTCGAAGTATATGCACATAAGGTAGCACCCAGCCAGTGTCACAATGATGACAGTCAGACAGCGCCCCACTCATCTGGCCGTAGTTCTGTTTTGTGTGGGTTGTTAGCGGCACCATCCACGTGGGTGGTGAGCGCTACCCCTCAGCTGTCTAAAAGTGTAGCTCCATATACATGTGCTGAGTGCCTGCCCTCTTCCATCCCCGCCAGCTTGTACTCAGATTACCCTTGTTACATAAGTGTGCACTGGTGCGCTGTATTTACTGAGACAAATCTCCCCAGCAGAGGAGCTTGCTGGCTGTAAACCACTGCTGCACACGCCTCTGTCAGAAATCTGTTTTATTATGTCATGGCACACCTTTCCAATTAACTAACCGACTGTAAATCATGTAAGAAATCTCTCATGTTGATGAATGATATGCTCTTTTATATGAACTGTACAGAGCATTGGTTGTTGGCAAATGCATATATAAGACAGAAAAAAAAACAAAGCACCAAAAAAACCCACAATATTTTTCCTTGTTTTGCTGCTGTGTCTGCCAGTGCGTCCAGAGTTCACAGACACTCTGGCCATCAAGCAGGGACGTCACCCCATTCTGGAGCGAATGCCCGGACAGCAGCCTGTGGCGAACAACAGCTACATCTCAGAGGGCAGCAACTTTGTCATCATCACTGGACCCAACATGAGCGGCAAATCCACCTACCTCAAACAGGTGGCGCTGTGCCAGATCATGGCTCAGATAGGTCAGGAGCAAACCTTTCAGCCTCACACCTGCCTATACCTTCATTTGAGTTTCTGTTTGACCCTTGCGTTATGATTCCAGGCTCGTTTGTCCCTGCTGAGTATGCCTCTTTTCGTGTTGCTGATCAGATTTTCACCAGAATTGGTGTGGATGATGATTTTGAAACTAACTGTTCCACCTTCATGTTAGAAATGAAGGAGGTATGTTTCGTCCTTTTTCTCATTAGGCTTGCACATATTTATTACATTTAAAGGATGGAAAAAGTCATTAAATTCAATTGTCTGCATATTTCCTTCCTAAAGATCTCTTACATAATTCACAACGTAAGTGACCGGTCCCTGATCATCATAGATGAGTTGGGGCGTGGTACCAGTGCTGAGGAGGGAATCGGCATTTGTCACTCAGTCTGTGAGTTCCTCCTTAGCCTCAAGGTAAAGTATGCACATTCACAGTCCTGCACTGCAACCTGCTGTAATTAAAACCTGAATGATCAGATTCCTATCTTAATATTCAGATTTAACTTGTTATTGTCTGCCTCAATGCACTTCTTAGTAAAGCAGTGAAACATACAGGAATGGCATGTCATTTCCATATTTGTTGTGTGTTTGTTTTCCTTCTGTTTGCAGGCGTTCACCCTGTTTGCCACACATTTTCTTGAGCTGTGCCAGCTAGAGTCCCTCTATCCCAACGTGGAGAACCAGCACATGGAGGTTCAGCACACTCGACGTGCTGACAATGGTGCAGAGAGTGTGGTGTATACATTCTTGCTGAATCGAGGATGCTCTGAAGAAAGACACTATGGTACAGCATCTGTGAAATCTATTTATGATGCTGTTGGAATTAGGCATGAAAATGATTACAGAGCTTGTTCTCTCTCTCTCTCTCTCTCTCTCTCTCTCTCTCTCTCTCTAGGTCTGAGAGCAGCAGAAATGACCGTGCTTCCTTCTGACATAATTCAAGAGGCGAAGACAATTGCCTCCAAAGTCAGCAAGCAGCTTTTGGTATGATTTATTAATATCCAATTCATATTTTTTATTTCCTGTATTTGTAGGCTGTGCGTCTTTTTTTTCAGGGAATTTTCCAATCCAATCCAATCCAACTTTATTTGTTAAGCACTTTAAAACAACCACAGTTGACCAAAGTGCTTTACAGAAGAATAAATAAAATACACAACAGCTCACATAAGGTTAATAAATAAAAAGACATAAAACATGAGTGACATTAAACACGCAAGAAAAGAAATCAGATAAATGAAGTCGACGTCCTACTATGTGTCAAAGGCCAAGGAAAAGAGATGTGTCTTAAGACGAGATTTAAAAACAGACAGAGAAACGGCCTGTTTAAGGTGCTGAGGCAGATCACTCCATAATTTTGGAGACGCAACAGCAAACGCACAGTCCCCTCTGAGCTTCTGCTTGGTTTTCGGCACCCTCAAAAGCAGCTGATCAGCTGACCTGAGAGAGCGGGTGGGCGTGTAAGGGTGTATTTTGGATATCCTTAGGGAATTTTAATGCATTTATGCAACAGTTAAAACACATTTTAAATGACAAGAAAACAAATTTAAGACTCTGAGGGAGTCAGATAATCAATCGTAATGTATGTTTGTGGGGGTCATATATAAATATAGTAATTGTGGATATAAAGAAACAAGACAATTGGTGTGTTTCGACCTCTAGGCCAAACAACAGAGTGATCCAGAAACACAGAGGCAGAGAGCTGTGTACCACCTGGCCACTCGCCTCCTGCTGACTGCCAGGAACTCTAGACTGGACCAAGACAGCTTGCGTATGTATCTGAAGGGCCTGAAGAAGCAGTTTGAGGCAGAGCTGCAGGCTGCAGGGCAGACAGCTTCAACTGACACAGAGGAGGAATGACTGACTCAGCTTTACAGTGGGGAGGGGCAGTGATACTCTTGAAGACTTGAAGATCTGTGCCGGATGGTCATTACTTGTTTTTACTATTGTACTATTGTTAATGATTATTAATAATTTATTTGATTTAAGTGTTCATGTGTTTCTTTCTGTAAATACTGTTAAATATGATAATTTAATGTAGTCATTATATAAATGTTTTGTTAAATGTTTTGCAAAATGTGTGAAAATAACACTGTTCAACTACGATTAAAAAGAGTACACAGAAGCACAGTTAGGTTTCTAAATCCAACAGATAAACTAGAAGTCCCAGAAGACATAGTAAAGTACTTTCTGTACTCGTGTGTCTCATGGACTTGGGGGAAGTGCAATGACCACTCCCCTCTTTTCGCCTTTGTTGATCGTTCGATCAAGAAACCAAGGCTGTCTCGAAAAGGCGGGTCTCTAGCAAGCGTCTAATTAGAAAATGACGGCATGCCCTGTGTCTCAAAACGAGCTCTCCTAGTAGCTTGAGTATGACCCGCCCCCGCGTACCAGAAACAGGAGATAGTCTGACGGATAGCGCAGGAGAAAGCCAGGCTGGAGCTGCCCCGGGAAGTCAGGAGTCTGCTAGAGTCAACGCAGATCAACGCCATTTCACCACCTGCTAAAAGAGAAAAAACTGAAGCTACAGGTATGACATTTTTGGTTATAATTTGTTATTTCCTGTCGAAACACCTCGTTTCCCGGTGTGAGCGCGGCTAAGCTTTTTACCCGGGCCTGGGATCGGCCCTCAGGACTTGAGCGGTAGACTGAAGCAGCAGACCGGGTCAGAGATTTCAGGAGAGAAGGAGGCTGGGTCACCAGCAAGACGAGGCCCGGGGGCAGACGTCCACGCCTCCTGGTGGGGCTGAGTGTTTGTGAAAGAAACACAAACTTGAGTTTTGATTCTATTATTTCACACCATTTTTATTGTATCACTGAGGACTCCCTCACTACCAATTATTGGATTTACCGGCTAACGTCAGTCACTGCCTCACGTTAGTTAGCTAGCGTTAGCTCGCTCATTCATAGTGCTGTCCAACTTCAGCAGCTAGCGCGACAAGCCATTTCCTGTAGGCATTTAACTATGGTAGCAACTACTTGTAGCCATGTCCAGGCCACTGTTGAGCCTCATCCTTCAATACAACGAACATTTACATGCTAATCATGTTGTAAAAGTTAGCTAATCGACTGTGTGCGCCTGTTCTCATGCGTGTGCATTTCGTTAGATTATAACGTTGTTTGGGAGCTAGCTGGGCTAACTCAGCAAGGACGACTAAACGCTGGATCAGTTCTGCTTTTTCTTTGATTATAAGCTGTATCAACAAGCACCCTTCGGACAGCTGCCTTTACGTATTTAGGTTCAGTAGTGTGCACAAGGCCCACGATTAGACATGACCTAGCATGCTGGGACATTTGGTACTCAACCATCGTGGTCTGCCCTTGTTGAATAGTGAGGTGGCTAAGTGGACATCAAACTGTCTCAAAGACAAGTGAGGGTATAGCAACTTGTATCTGGTACTTCTATTGATCGTCACCACGTCAGCAGTAAGGTGGTGACTGGAGACATGACGATGCATACCTGTCACACAGTGTCTTGGTGGCTTCAGGATGTACCCTTTTTGTTTGATGTACTTTCTTTAATGTAATGACTTGTTTGCCTCTTTCCCAGTTATACCTGTAGATAAGCTCTTTCTTCACGTGTCTTAGTTGTATTTAATTTGATATGAACTATGCTTCCTTGTGGCAGACTGAACAGGAAGAGCAGGACATTTCAATGGACTTATACCCGTTTGTTAATGTTTTTCATGATGCCCTAAATTGTACTTTGGCACATTCTGTGAAGTTTATCACTGAGATACTGATTGCAGTGAATTATCACTTTGTTATCCTTACAATTTAACTACTTAGTCAGAACTATCTTTCAGTTGTCCTACATAAAACTCTTAACCCAATTTATTTTAATTACCTGCTATCATTGTTATTATTGAAGTATTTACTACAAATACTACTAGAAAGTAGCAAAGGGATAGCTTTTATAAAAGCTTTTATTTTCTTAATTTGTGTGGCATTGGGCTTAAACTTCATCTGCTGTAACTTCAGTTACTGTAACACACTGCATGTTAAGGAACATTTACACAGCTGGTCTAAATTACACTTTGGTCTTTGCCTAATCTACTACAGAAACTGTTCATTTGAATGGCTTCTAGTTGGTGCTTTCCTGAAACCATTAACTTGCTGTTTGTTCTCAAACACGTTAGATGTTGAGTGCAGCATGGCCTGCTTTTCAGCACTGTCTGCACTGCTCTTTGGGCTTGATAGATATCAGGAGTCCCCTCTCTCTCCAACCCTGCCAAATCAAGAGGCCCATCCAGCCAAGTGGCCAGATTCCGGGGAGCCAACAGCCCGAGAGGCCTTTGTCCTCCTGGCTCATTTTGATGCTGGGACAAGGCTCTGGCTGCACAAGGAAACATACGCACCTTACACTCTGTGTAAGGCCTGAAAGTGAAAGAAAGCAAGCAGGTTTCAAACTTTAAGACTGCCTACTCCACCCATACCTAAGAGGCAAAGAAGCAATGTTGCTCGCAGAGTTATTTCACAGCCGAATTTTTTCTGACATGGGAGTTTCCTGGAACATGAAATGAATGCTTAAAAAGAATTTCCTGATTTGGTAGCTAGCCACTGAACAGAAAACTTTGCTCACCCATGCTGTGTAGGTAGTACATACTGTACTAAAGCTCCTAATGCCTTTTCTCTTGTTTTATAAAGGGTGAAAAGCGGTCCAGTAAGTTCACAGACTAACTGAATGACTGCATGCTGCTTATCAGCTGTAGTATAAGAAATCCATATTGATAAATCAGTCTATTGTCTCAGTCACAGATGAGATGACCATTCAGCAGACGAGTAGAAACGCTTAAATAAGAGCTAATATTTTGAAATCATTCCTTGGGTTTCGAGTCTGTTCTGAGTTAGCTCTTTAAACCGACAGCTATTTCAGCTACATATTTTTTAAGAGTTTGCCCCAAGCTTTAGCTTATCGAGTAAGAAGGAATGCACGCTCTTAGACACAGATGCAATAAGAGCAGCTCAGAGGAAATGAAATGGAACCGTATCAAGCCATAAAGCAGACCTTCATAATCAAATCATGAATAATAATGCAAACACGTGATATTGTCAGTCAAAGCTATTCTTTAAAAATATCGTATAATGGAAAGAGTTTGAAGTTGTAATGTAACGGGTTAACTGCTCATAAAGGGCATGGTAAGAAAACTCAAATGTTGTACATTCTAACAGGCTGAGCACATTTGGATGTGTTTGTAAAGATATCATGAAACAGGGTCAACATTACACTATAGTGCTAAGCCTTTCAGTCCTCAGGACTCAGGCCTACAGTGGAAAGTTATTCTTAAATGTATTATCATGGGTAATCTGCTTAATCCAAATTACTCAAGAGGTCTGCTCTTCGACGCCGACTCCCACGCCACAATACTGGCACAGATCTTTAGAATAGGATGTGATTGTGCTGCACGTCGTCGGGTCATTTACCGTCTGTCACCTTAAGAAGCTGCTTTGAGTTTTGTGCAAGTGCTACAGCTAATCAGGACTTGCGACGCATACTCTATAATGTTCCATAAAGGTTCTGTTTATTTTATGTTAATTTCCATGATGTTGACTCCCCTTTACATAACCGAATCACCCCTAAGTGATCGACAAATGTAACTCACGTTTAAGAGCGAAGTAAGCCAGTTTTAATAAGAAGAAAAAGATATAGTGAAAGTACTTTATTATAAAACATGCCACAAACGAGAGCAAAGCAGAGGAAATTTGGACATCTTTGACAGGGTCTGATCGTTGGAATGATCAGATTATGTGGCTGGCAGGCTGCATTCATTAATATTCATATACTGAATGTGTAAAATGCATGAGCTGCTGCTATGACAAATAAATGCATTGCATCTCTTACTATCTTGCATTTCATCAGTGTCATGTAGGCCAAGAAATGACCGACATGCTTGTAGCTGGTTTAGATCAAGTGAGAAAAAAACGTGATTACTGATTTATTTGTATTCATCGACCCAGGTTCATTCTTACTGTGTAGCCTTGAAGCAACAACACAGAGTTCCTAAAGAAATCGTTGGCAGATGTTGAAGTGATGAAGTCCCAGGACCTCTTGACTTGGTAAACTTTGCCTGTGATTGAAGAAGAGCCCCCTTCTCTGTGTTTGAAGCAGGCAGGGACCAAGCTGCAGCTGCAGCAGCCCCTCAGCTGGTGACACTTGTACGTGGGTGTATTTTTGCCTCTTGCAAATCCATCCTTATGAGTCTAGAATACCACCAAGTTGTCCTTGTGGGGGCTGAAGGAGGGAAGTGACTAAATGAGACAGTGAGCCATCTTCTTTTTAGCCAAGTTGTTCTTGACCCCTTTTAAGGTGGCGTGAGGGAACTTGATGGCTTTTATTCTCTGTTTGAATAACTATTTCTATTCAGCTGCTACCAAGCCATGATTCAAGTAAGATTATTCTTACTACCTTACCTTTTCAGAGTTGATTATGCACTAATATGAAGATTAAAAGGTTCTGAGAAGACATCATAAGCATTCTTGCCACAACCATTATCTTCTTTTCTTAACTGTGATGCTCTGCTACATGTGCTACAGACACTGCTTAGAGTACTTAAAGAGGGTGAAGTCTGAAAGTTACAAAAACCACAAGAAAATACAACCTCTAACTCCTTACTATTTACACACCGATTATATTTTGTGTTTCTGTATTTCTATGATAGACTCTTCTAGGCAAATCCTTAAATCTCACAGGATCTATTGAAACTTTTATAAGAGTAAGGACTGGAGGATGTCAAGCTGGTGTAGTTTAATCTAATTGGATCATATCATTAAGAGAGAGGACAAGGTGTTAGTAGGAATCACCTCTCTCGCTCTCTCAGCAATGTGGATGATTAACACCTCCTTTACTGCCTCTGCCAGTTACCATAATGTCACACATGCAGTATGTGAAAACGATTGGCAGATACATAGAATGGTATGCCTTGAAACTGTTGATATCCACTCTGTGCTACTTGGCTGTAATCAAACCCCCTTCATTTCATGTTGTGTCTTTCTCCTTCTCTTCAGAATGGCGGTGGATATCTACGACTCTCAGTACCTCCTCATCCTGGCCCCTTCCCTGGTCATCGCCCTCATGTTCCTCTTCTTCTGGCTGTTCATGAAGGAGACTTCGTATGACGAGGTGCTGGCCCGGCAGAAACGGGACCTCAAGCTACCACCATCCAAGCCAGACACCCGCAAGAGGAATGACAAGAAGAAGAGCAAGAAGAAGGAGAGTTCCAGCGGAGGAGGCGGTGGAGGTGGAGGAGACTCGGAGGAGGATGTGCGGGATTTTGATTTGGCTGATGGGGCCAACAGTTCCACTCCAGAGCTAGAGGAAGAACCTGCACCAGTGGCTACACCAGACCCGGATCCACCAACACCTACTCCCTATGTGCCTGTTTCGGTGTCTACAGAAGCTCCTGTCAGTCTGAGGGAGAGGAAGAAGAAGGAAAAAAAGGCTGCCAAAGCGGCGGCGGCTGCTGCTGCTGCTGCAGCGGCTGCTGCTGCTGCTGCAGCAGCTTCCTCCTCTGAGGAGCCAGAAGTGAACGGCTCAAAGCCCATCAGCAAGAAATTAGAACCAGCTCTGGCTGCGAGCAAACAGTCCAGCCCTCCCTCACCCCAGCTTGAGGCCCAGGTCCAGCTCACACAGGCTCCTGTTCAGGCTCAGACACCTCCCCAGAGCTCTGGGAAGAAGAAGGACAAGAAGAAACAAAAAGTAGAGCCTGGTGAGTAGCAAAAAGGACGGTTACAAGTGGGATTGTCACTTCTGGGAATTGGAGAAAAGTATTGAAAGAGTTAGTAAAGCTACAGAATACACTGGTAGAGGAATGTGGAATTTAAAGTTAGCCACAGTTGCAACATCCTCAGTTAATGTTATATATTTCCCCTCCATCATCAGTCTCAAGGTAGACTGGTTGAGATTGACAGGATTCTCCCTTTATCCTTCCCCCCCCACAGTGGATGACCAGCAGCCAGAGATTAAGGCAGAGCAGGCTCCAGCTCCAGCCAAGAAGGAGGCTCCCATCATGGCTGAACCCAAAGTTCTGGATAGTGCAACTCCGAGTGCTCCCAGTGGCAAAAAGAAGAACTCTTCCAAGAAGCAGAAGACAGAACATGGTAATGATTATACAATGGCTTCATTTGTTTTTTTGTTTTTTTATATCAGGACATGCGCTAAACCTATAGCCTGAGCATTTCACCTCATATTTATCTCTTATTTGCTCATATCAAGTGGACGATGCCCATGTCCTGGCTGACTCAGCAGCTTCTGCCAACCACCAGACAGCCCATAACGATGACGTACCATCCAAAGGCAGCAACAAGAAACAAAAGAACGAGACGGACAAAGGTGAGAGGAAAAAACAAAATTTGATCCACTTTGTTCTTTTTGGTTAACCCATATCTCCATGCTAAATTTCATCCCATATATCTTATGTTTTGACAGAGAACACAGAGGTGAAGCTGAAGGAACTGTTGTCGGGTCTGTCCAGCCTGGCTCTGTCAGAGGCCGAGGCCGTCAGCGTGATGGCTCTGCTCCGAGAGAAGAGCCCTAATGCCTTGGACGCCTGGCACAAAGTGAGACGTGAATAAGTCCTACTGTAGATTTGTGTTAGGTGTTGTGACAAGTGACACTTATTTGTATTTAACAGGAGAGCTTGTGTAAGTAGTTGGACTTGCTTTGCAGGCTTCTTATTTTTTAATGTTACGTGTCTCGCCACCAGACTGCCGCAAGGACCGACCCGGCCGCACAGGAACGAGAGAGACTCCTCACAACTCTGCAGGAGGAGGCTTCCATCGCCAAGGACAAAGTGAAACAGCTCAGCCAGGTCTACATTCTTAAATTCTAATTTATGATTTACTTGTTTATGCTAAAATGACCTTCATATAGCTGAAGTCATTTCCATGAGTTTTAGTAAGGAGCTTCATATACCTGCTTGCTTCAATGCTTTAGGAGCTTCAGGTGGAGAAGCAAAAGACAGGCCGTGTGGAGGCCATGTTGAGAGAGCAACGTGGCGCCATGGAGAAAGAACTTGGGGGATTGCAGGCCAAAGCTCAGGGCGGCTACCAGGAGCTCCAGACCATGCAGATAAAGGTGAGGTTGTTTTCTGGCTCGAGTATGAAGATGAATGAACTTCTTTCCGATCCAGGTTCCTTTTCCTCTGATGGGAGACAACCATCTGTATCACAATTACTGTTGGGCAAAGACAGTCTTCTTGAAGCCTTACAGCTACTGAATCCTGAAGTCTGACTGTCTTTTCTTTATGTGTAGTTCCAGCAGGTGAGGGAGCAGCTGGAGAGCCAGATCACTCGACTGCAGCAGGAGAATGGCATCCTGAGGGACGCAGTCAGCTCCGCCACCAACCAGATGGAGAGCAAGTCAGTATTTCAATACAACTGTTAACACTCGACATATCTCTACTGGTCACGCTCCCTCGAGTTTCAAACATCATCTGCTCAACAATGACTCCAAGTTATCTCATTTACTTCAGAATTTTAGATTTTTCATCTGCTTTTTAGCTCCTACTTTAGATATCAATGTCCTCCTTTCTTCCTCATTTTTCTACTATATAGGGAAAATTTATCTGCATGCATAGTCGCACCATGAAAACGCAGTGCATAGGCTATTTCGAGATTGATACATCATCAACACCCTACAATAATGCCTCATATCACTGATCCGTGCATGTGTCTGTGTGCCTGTGTTTCTTGATAGGAATTCAGCCGAGCTGAACAAGCTGCGTTCCGAGTATGCCGCTCTGATGAAAGAGCTGGCAGAAAACAACGGCAAGCTGCAGCAGGAGGAGCACCAGAGGAAGTCACTGGAGGTCAGCTACAAGCAGAACGTGTCCCAGCTGGAGGTACACTCATCCAGATGCACAACGTGTTTATTTATCCTGTGCTTCAGTTTCCCTGGCCAAGACAAAAAAATGAACTGAGCTGCAAAAAAAAAAAGAAGTTTTTGGCACACAGCACAGCTTCAAATAGGGTTAGTGGGTGTGGTAGCTTTATCAGGGAAATGGGAGGAGGGTTGGAGCTGAAGTCCCGGGTAGGGGTGTGGGAAAAAGAACCTGGGATGGGAGAAGTGTGTTGGCTTAAGAAGCTGGAATGTTTGAGGCTTTGTGCTGTGTATAAACAACACTTTCCTGCTATACACTCAGATCAGCCTTTCCTGTCTTTTCATTGACCACCATCAAAGATGAACCATTAAAGGTGCTTGCTCCACACTGACGAGCCTGAGCTCGAGATTCTTGCCCGGAGTCGAGGCTTTTCGTGACAGAAAACTTCTTATCTTTATCTTTAGAGTTTTCCAACAGTGATAATTATTAGAAATGCTGCTGACTCTGCTTCAAATCTGGTACAAGGTATCAAAGAGTCAAAAAGTCCACACACTTCTCTCTGGAAAAAGAAAATTTGTTTTAAGATTGCCACTTGCACATTAGGTGAACTATTATTTCCTGCTCTTTGGTAAAGCGTCTCGAGATAACACTCGTTATGAATTGGCTCTATACATATAATGATCGATTGATTGATTATGTGACGATGGCAATCTGTAGGGATGTGCAATTCAAGAACTTACAGTTGTCAGTGCTAATAAAGGTCAGCAATCAGTCATTTCCCATCACACATTTCAAGGCTGTATATGTGTTCACTCAAAGATAATTTCATTCAAAGAGGTTAACACACAAAATAAAGCAGTTTCATGTTAAAAAAAGGTTTCTTCAACTTTACGAGAGGATAATCAAGCTGCTGCTAATGTTAGCTTAGCTTTCTTTCTAGGTACGACTGGTTTCTTTTTATGAGGTTATTAATCCTAAGAACACAAAGCCAGGCCATTGAAAAAGATGGCACACATCCATACAGAATAAACAGTACAAAGCTTTTCAGAAATAGTGATAAACATGTTTTTGAATTGTAACTTTACTGGATATGTACTTGGTGTCAACCAATATTTGGTATCGGAGAGGGGAAAATGGTATGAGAGCATTTCTATTCTTTATTTTTGGTCTACAGGATCTGTTGTATTTCCGTTGTGTTTGACGTTTTCAGAGCTGTAGTTGAATTCCTTATTAGACTAGAGAATCCCCAGCATGTAGAAATTCATCATTGCCCTTACAGTAATGATATTGACAGTGAGACAAAGATGGATGTTTTACATTTGTTGTCTTACCCTGTGTTGTGTTGCTGTACGCTCCAAACATTTCGAAGCGTAGGAACCTTGACTCCCACTCAAGCCGCCCCTGATAACATTTTGTAGGCTCTTGTTTTCTTGTCTTCACCAAAATTGGCTCCGTCTCTCCATCCCCAGGCCCAACTTCAGGAGGCGAAGCGACGGTGGGAAGACCTGCAGAATTTCTGCCACGGTGTCAACGCTGAGAGAGAGAAACTTCAGACCTCTAAGCAAGGTGATGAAATATGATGTCACAAAAACAAACAGATCTTCTGACTCATGTTGAGGGGTTTTTTTGTGCGCAAGTGAACTGTTGTTATATTCAGCAGCTGAATGTGTGTGTTTGTGGGTGTAGAGCTCCACAGCCAGATGCTGGCAGCAGAGACGGAGATGAACAACAAGAACAAGGAGATCCAGACCCTGCACAGCAGCCTGACTGAAGCCATGGTTTCCAAGGAGCGGCTGGAGGAGAGAGTGATGAAGCTGATGGAGATGTCGCAGCACAGCATGCCAGATGACTCTCTGCAGGCACGGGTCCAGGTGAGACAAGACAACATTGCAAACACAAAATCAATGTTATGAACGTCCTTTTTGCTTTTTTTTTTACTCTGTCATATCAGATTGTGAGAAGTTTTATCTCATTATAGTCCATAAATAGATTGAAAAAGTAGCATTTTGGTGCATCTAACACAGTCTCTGTTTAATAGGAACTTATGAATGAAAACAAAGGTCTCCAGGTCCAGAATGAGAACATGCAAGCCCAAATGTCTTCACAGGTATATATTTCAACCTCATTAAAATAACATACCCATCTGAATAACTGTGTTCATATGTAGGCCAATAACATGTCATTTCCTCTTATTTAGGTCACCCATGTCTCCCATATTGAAGAGCTACAGAAGCTGTAAGAATTTCAGTTTTTCAGTTTTTACCTTTTTAACACCTGCTGATTGCTTTCCTGTGCTTCATGTGACGACCTTTACCCTTCCGTCTCCCTTCATTCTGTTCAGACTGGCTGAAAAAGAGCTGCAGAGGAAGAGTCTGGAGGATTCTCTGAACGCCGAAAGGAGCAGCGGGGCCGGCAGGGAAACGAACATGCAGGTACAGTCACATGAGAGCTTCGTCTCCAGCTTCTTATGCTAACACTGCCGCGGGTTCATTAATCTGCAGGAATTCGGTAAACGAGGCCTCACGTTGTGTCCAGAAGGCAGAAAGAAGTTCACAGTTGCAGTTGTTTTTAGGTTTCAGATGCCAAATAGATTTCATTGAATCCGGACAGAATAACGAGTGCTCTGATTGTTTTTACTAAGTTTGAGTTCTTTGTCTTTCCCCTCCAGGCCTTGCACAATGAGAACATGTCACTGAAGGCAGAGCTTCAGAATCTGCAGGCACAGATTTCAGATCAGGTTATTTATTTACCTTTTTAACTGTTCTTTCACATTTAAAACAACAACAACATGTTTTGTTCTTTTTGACACATCCACTCTCTTACTATTTGCCTTGCCCTGTCTCCCCATACAGACTGCCTCTCAGTTGGTGTTGGACCAGTTCCAGCAGAGGTGTGTTAGTGTGAAAACTGGAACATATTTTAAATATAATTAGCTGGTTTGGCTTGTGTCTCTGACAATGGAAATAATAAGCCATAATAATTAACTGTCTTTCAGTGTCCGGGAGAAGGAGGAGAACATGAAAACGGTGGAGGGCTTGCTGGAGAAGGGGCTGATTGAGGTGGCCAACAAGGAGGAAGAGCTGAATGTATGTCTGTCGTCTCATGTTTCAGGAAGAAAAATGCTGCTAAAGCCCAAATCAGACTGACATCCGCATGCTTAAAATGACTTTTGGGTTTCAGTGCATGCCTTGTAATCACAATCCCTAATGGGCAAGAAATAATTTAGGTAACCTCTTTCCCTCATGCAGACTGTGAGAGACGAGAACGAGGCTTTAAAACAAGAAATTGAGGCCATTAAGAGACAGACAGCAGATCAGGTGAAGTCTTAATCTAAACATTGTGATGAAAAGGGGTTTCTGTGTGTCTTTCCACATTGTTCTGATTATTTTTTAAACTTTCATTTACCCTCATCACAGGCATCATCAGAGTCATTAGTGGAAGAACTCCAGAGCAAGTAAGTATCAGCAGTCTTACTGTATGTTCACCCACCTGCATCCACAACAAACAAAGACACACAGATAGATAACGTCGAACTTTAGTTTCACTTACACTTGTTAAGCAGTGGCAGTGGCCTAACCGGCCTGCTTGGATGAAGAGCAGCTGATGTCATAATTATAAGTTATGTAACCGAAGGACACCACTTAGTCTACAGTGAGCATATTGAAACTAATGCACGAACACATCATCCCTGATAGCAACTTTTAACACCTGGTTTGCTCTTGTAACAGAGGTGGTCTATTTTAATGTCCTCCTTCTCTTTGCTTTTTAGGATCCAAGAGAGAGATGTGAAGCTCAAATCAGTGGAGGAGAGTTTGCAAGCAGCACAGGACAGAGAGAAGACAGCAGAGGTGCTGGATTATTTTTTTATTTGTACCAATGGCACACATTTTAAATGTCCTCCCTTCTGTTGTAAATGTTGTACTGGCCTAGTTGAGAGCTTTCCTCTGAAGCATTTTTGTGTCTCGCAGGCTCTGGAACAGCAGTTGGCTGCCCTGCAGGCAGAGATGGAACAGCTGAGACAGAAGGAGATGCCAGGAGAGCAGAGCAGCTCTGGTGCCGAGATCCAAGAACTCCAGGCTCTGTAAGTTCACTTCTGAACTACACACACACACACACACTTCAATACACAATTCCTCCTAGCTCTGACAATGAATACTAATAACAAGCACATCTGACCTGCAGGCTGGCCACAAAGGACCAGGAGCTTCAGAAGCTGCAGGCTGAGCTGGAGGCGAGGAGTATGGAGCTGAGTGAGAAGGTGGAGCAGGTACATCAACAGGTGAGGGACGACCACTAAATAAACCACTTCTTAAAAGTGTAAAGGGGACATTCTACGGTGTAACACTGAAAGTCTTGTCTAGCTTTTTTAAGAGTTTAACATATAAGTGATTCTGTACTGTAACACCACATGGTACATGTGACTGTCCACTACTCTAAAGTCTAAACTGCTCCACCAGTTAGATCTGCTCAATGATTGTAGGCCAACTACTTCAGAGACGATGAATCAGCCTACTATAAAAACATGTTGTGGCTGGCTAACAGCGTGGTCTCTGACCCTAACCAAGCCCTGAACGGTGAATTTGAAATATTACTGTCAAACCTGAGGATACAGGGTCCCACATTTTAAGAAGGTCAAACTGAACTCTTTGTACAGCAGTCAATCCTAAAATTGAATATGGAGCTGAATCCCAGATCAAAGCACACTGAAGGCCTGTGGATATGTATTTGGTGTTTGTATGTTGTGTCCCATGTTTGTATCTTTGTGTCTTATCTTTAATTCTTATGTAAGTCACATTTCAGGTCCTGTCAATCAAAGTGCAAACCTTACGGATTGAGCTTTGTTACTTGGATGTTGTCTCAAAGCTGCTCAGTGTTATAATATGCATCGTTTTTCAACTTTGATTCACCGTCATTATTATGAGAGCCGTAAAATGCAACATTGACTTTCAATTTTAATTTTAATATACGTTTACGTTTTTTCCACCCTCTCTCTTCAAACAGCAGGTCCAAACAGCAGTCCCAAGCCACGAGCTTCTTACAGAGTGAGTAATGCAAACCTAACAGACACATCACTCACCTGTGTATCATTTTTAAAGGATTCTAAACTATCATTATCTTCTCATTGGCTGCTTATGTCTTCTTTCAGGTTGTCAGAGAAGGACAAGCAGGTCTCAGATCTGCGAGCTGAGCTGGCTGAGCTGAAGGACTCTGTGGAGCTTCACAGGAAGAAGAACAATGTAAGTGTCCTGCAGTGATTACCCCACCCCCCCCTTCCCCACCTTCTCCTACTTGTGTGGTACCCCTAAAACCCCTCCCCTCACACTGGGGCTGCGCACTTCATACATCCATACCTACCTCCTGTTGTCCACTGCCACTAAGTCTCACTCCTTTTTAAACCGTTTTGTTTTTAAAACCAAATAGAAAACGTTCTTTATCATCTAAGGTTGGTTGTCAGTACAGAGGTCTATTTTGATTTGGATTGCTTAAGCTAAGCATTGCATAACAGAGCTTCCAGCCTACTCTTGTTATGCTCGCCGGTGGCCATGACTGTTTCAGCTAGCTTGTCTGTGCTTGTGGAGAATTCAAGGCTTTAGAAACTCGCCTCACTATCATTTTTGAGAATAGTAGAGCATGTTTCAGTTGAAAAGTGTGTTTTGAAAAGTAATTTTTTTTTAAATGGTTTGTGCTTATCTTTTCTATCTCTATCAACAATATTACTTTAGTGTAGTAGAAGTCTCACAGAGCATAGTTACTGCCTTGCGTACTCTGCATGCCGCTTTTAACCAACACAAGGTGCCAGACTGGGATTCTCGAGGCTCCTCGTTCATACTTATTTTTAGCGGTTTGAGCCTGGGTGAAGAGCAGAGCGTAGTAATCTTAAAATGAGCAATGCCTTCAGTGTTTCTGTTACTCTTACAAGTCTTTATTTGAGGGTCACTGAATGCATTTAACCCTGAGGCTAAACTGAAAGTGGTATCTCTCTGGAACTGACCAAAACAGGAGCTTCGGGAGAAAAACTGGAGTGCAATGGAAGCTCTGTCAGCCACCGAGTCCATGCTTCAAGGGAAACTCAGCAAAGCTGTCAAGGTTCGACAACACCACTCCCCCCCCCCATCTCAGTCTGCTTCACTCTAGTTCCAATCTGATGCATCCAATCCATCCTCCCCCTGAAAAATGCTTTGTTTTTGCCATGATTGACCCAGTGACATGTCTTTTTATTTCACCGTCATTTATTACAAAGCTGCATACTCATTTACCTCCCTCTCCCCCTCTCCCCTCTGTTGTTTGGCCTCAAGTTTTCAATTGGCTGTGTTGAGCTCTTCACCGTTGCTCCTACTTTTGAAAATCCATCTTTAATCACTCAAATATTGGTTTCTTTCGCGGGTCTATTGTGCTTTAAGCTCTCAAATATCAAAAGATTCCTCTTTGCCCAAAACTGCGGCTGATGCTTGGAAATGAGTGTGCAGTGTCCTCGAAATGATGTCACTAGATTTCATTACAGTGAGATTCATTGAAATCATCCTCGCAGCTTTCTGTCTTCTATCATTTGGCTCATTTCTAGCATGTTGAAAGCATTCTGTTGTTTCACATCCATACAGACAGTATAATAAAAAAAAGAGTGTTAGGGCCACTTCAAAGGAAACGAAACTGAAATTTGAAGTTGTGATTTCACCAGAATAAAGTCATGATAATGCATTAATAACTGAAACTCTTCTTCCTCAGTCTATGCTGAAGAAGGGCAGTCTTATAGGAAGCCTTTACAGCTTTATTATCGTCATGTTAGGACTATATATTGTCAACCACTTTATTCTCGTATCACAACTTTATTCTCAGATTTTATTTTCTTAAATGTGGCTCTGATACTTTGTTGTACAATATAACCAATAATCCAGTAAACATCTGTGCAATCAAGGAAAAAAATCAATGCAGAAGGTGAGATTACTCAAAAGCAGATCTGCTGTGTGATTTGTGGAGCTGCAGGTTCCTTCACAGAGATAGCTGGTCTATTAACGGTTCCAGTGATGTGCGTGTGTGTATTTTTGCCGTCCTCCACCTACATTATGGAAGGGTACATGCTGAACCATCAACACAGCAGCTGCTCCTTTTGCCATCTGAGTACAGTAGAAAGCTCATTCCCAGAGCTGAGCCAGGGAGTTCCTTGGCAGCTGTTGCGTACTGTCAGTGCACGCCGGTCGCATTCACTCGTCTCAGAGCTGCCTAGTGACACAGTATGTCAATGTGAATGGCGGTTACAGCGCCAGCTGGCTAGTGCTCGGCGTACGTTCTCCCTCCAGGCCTCAGAGTGACAGTGCATGATGCAGGCCTATTGTGGGAGGACTGATAGCTACCTTTATATTTATTGAGGAGTTTCAAGGTACTTTGTACCATTTCATGAAAGCAGATTGATGCATTTGTGGTTTCAGGACGACTGAAACGTGATATGCTCTGAATTGCAGATTGCTGACACTTTGTGTAGGTGTGGCCCGCTAAGATGTTTTCTCAGGGTAATTGGAAGCAGGAGCGAGACTGTGTTTATCCTCCTGCTCTTCTCTAAAATGATGCTTTTGATGCTGAATCATTCCTGTGTGATTGTCTGGAGTGGCTCAGTTGATGGCTTCAAATTTCTCTTCAACGACCAAGCCTCTAAGATAAGAAAACTTTTGAAACAATTGGTGCTCAATCACCTCTCCTTTCTTTTTTCTTTTTTTCCCCCTCCTTTTGTTTCTTTGCCCTTCCCATCATCTGTAGGAGAACCAGACAGCACTGGCAGCGGTTCAGGCCGAGTGTCGAGATGTTCTGCAAAGACTTCTGCCCCATGTGCCTCTGCCCAGCGAGCAGGTATGGCTAATATTGTGTTTCTTACCCCCCTGAATTATTGTACCTTTGCTCCTGTGTCATTTCTCTGCTTGTTCTTTACTCTTCATCTCCTTTTTTCTTTTAGAACCATCAGGAGTGGCTGCAGAGATTTGAGGGGGCAGCAGCGGAAAACTTGGCCACACAATCCACCCCTGCATCAGGAGAATCAAAGGTGAATGAAGTGGAAATACAAAACAGAATACTTTCCTCTTAATTTGAATGTGTTTTCAGCAACAAATACTCGCCCTGTCTTTTGCTAGGGACTGGCTGAGAAGCTGAGAGAAGCCGAGGAAAGCCAAAGGATTCTACAGAAAGACTGCGAGACATACAAGAAGGTTTTGGCGGAGACGGTGAGTTTTTGTTTTCACATCTGTGGCTTTATAGTGACATCTCTTGCCAAACTGAGCTGTCATTCCTGCTGCATCCACAGGAGGGCATCCTGCAGCGCCTCCAGAACAGCGTGGAGCAGGAGGAGTCTCGTTGGAAGGTGAAGCTGGAGCTATCGCAGGGAGAGCTCAGACAGGTAAGCAGTCTGGGTTAGTTAGGAGGCAACTCCCAGATTTAATACCAAATCACTTGGGGGATAAATTATTACACCATGTGCGCTTTTCATTGCATCACTCTTTTGTGTTTCAACTCAGATGGGCCAGAAAGTTACAACTCTGGAGCAAGAGATCGACAGATTAAGTGATGGAGCGGAGCTGGAAAATGTAAGTAGTCTTGTGAAAACACACATTTCAAGCTAACGCTCCCATTTAACTTATTTGAGTTCAAACGGTAAACCTTTCTGCCGTTTTACATTCTGTCCCTGTGTATCTCCGAACCCTCTGTCGGTCTCTTTAGCTGAGAAGAGAAAAGCAGCATTTGGAGTCTGAGTTGGAGAGGGCAGAGCGTGAGAGCGCCACCTACGTGACGGAGGTTAGAGAGGTGAGCAGAAACATGGCTGCTTTCTCCCAGTCTTGAGATCTTCCGTTCAGAGAGCTTTGTTGTGTGCTACTTCTATGTTCATGATGTGTTTTGATGTTTTTGTTACATCCTGCACTCGCTTTATTCGGGGCATACAGAGTTCACCAAAAACAGGATGTATAAACGCAGAAATGAAAGTTAAAGACTTCACATAGACATCTCTAGCTTTAACTTATTTAGACCACTTACATGACTACCTTAATGAACTGTTTTGTTGATTTACAGTCAGGCACAACAATTTTTATCCCTGCACAGCTCTGCTAAATCATACAGAGCATGTCTTAAAACCAAATCAGCTTGTGTCTCTGTATAGACTGTGTGCTAGTAGTGCTTTCCTAGACCAACTCCCCCACAGACACTCATTAAACAAATCATCTCAAACTTAATTTCAGCTCAAAGATCTGTTGACTGAATTGCAGACCAGGCTTGATGGCTCATATACAGAGGCTATCAGACAGAATGAGGAGCTGAATTTGGTAAGCGTTGCTCACCCTCTAGCTAGAGCTCTTTTTTTACAAAAAAACCCAACAACCTCTCCCTTGTTGCACTCGGCAGCAGTGGCCTTTTACTGGACCGGGTTCTCACTTCCTCTGCAACTGTGGGTCATCAATCCGTAACCTCGGTGAACATGCTCACCTAAACCTCATCCTGAAGAATACTTTCTTCTGATTGAAGGAGCGATTTTTTTTTTTTTCTAAAGTTGCACAGATTCCAGAGGTTGAGGATGATGACTCACCTTCACACTTAGTAATACTTGCAAGACTACACTTCCTCTCTTTTCTCTACTGGCACTCCACTTCATCTCACTTCTGGTCAGGCATCTAACAAATGGCTTATTTCTGCATAGTCACAACAAAGTATTCCATCTTGTCCATAACTAGCGACATTTTAACACTTCAGCTTCAACCTCACACTATTATTCACTCACGTAAACCTCCTCTTTCAGTGTTTTCGTCTTATTCTTGTTTTACATTTCCCTGAACATGTTTCTGTTATCTCAGTCGGTTGTTCCCTTAAGTAGTTTTTAACAGTACGTGTTCAAGCCAACACATGCTGTAAATATGTAGCCTCTTGAATAATTACAACGTGGACTTTGGAAATAAAAAAGAATTGCCAGACTTTTGTTGAGCATCAATGCATTGGCCAATGTGGTTTGTACATGTCCATATTCCTTGTTGGCTACTTGGCCAGGTAAAAAACAGTAATTGTATGGCGAAACAGGAAATGACTGCAGCAGTTGTAACTTTCCAGAGTTGTAAAATCCTGATCTGAAGTATCATAAAGTGCTTTGAAGTGTTATGGCCTCCGTTAAGGCTTTGAAATAAAACTTATCATCAAGCTGGACTTTACAGCTCGTGATTAATCTTCCCACGATTATCTGTAACAACCTGCCCACACCAGCACAGTCCCACAACGGTGCAATTTTTTGTTTGAATGTGGCCAAGGTAAAAACTGAAAAAGCTGTGTAAATGTTGAGCCTTCTAACTAAATGTTGGAAGGGTTGGAGCTTGACATGAGGCTTTTACTGAATGCTTTTCTGTGTACAGACTAGGCTAAATTATAAATGGGGCTCCTTAAAGTCATTGGGAAGCTGTATTGTGCTGTGGATCATGTGATGAGTGTCTTGTTTTGATTCCAGCTGAAAACCCAGCTCACCCAGACTCTGTCCAAGCTGGAGACAGAAGAGAACGAGAGGCAAAAGGTGGCTGGTGATCTGTATAAGGTAAGAATGCTCGTTTGTATTTTGTCACACTGCTGATATGGGTTAATCTTTGGACCAGGATGTAAAAAAATGTCTTGGTCTTTAATCCAGGCCCAGCAGTCTCTCGATCTGATCCAGGGGGAACTCTCAAACGTGATGGACAACGCTGATGACCTGATAGAGAACAGCAGTCTGACGTCACAGAGAGTAAGAGTCTGAGGCAGTGTAGATGCTGTTTAGTGGTGTGCTTCTTCTTGGCATATGATAGTGAGGTTGTTACATTGCATCTTCTGCCTCTGACAGGAAGAGATTGACAGAAAGGAGAAAATGACTGCAGGACTGAACCAAACAGTCAGCGAACTGCAGCAGCTGCTACAAGCCGTCAGCCGGCAACTCACCAAGGGACAGGAAGGGGTGAGTCCTGTTATTCTGCTGTCCTTACAACCCAATGAAAAGATTTAATCTTACTCTCCTGTCTTTTCACTTGTTCATTGACTGTAAAACTATCTACATGTATTATTTCTACAGGAGGGGGAAAAAGACCTGCCCAAGGTATAGTAAGAGGACGATAGAAGCCCCCATGCAGCCACCTTGACTGCACTACAGAGACCACCTTTGACCTTCGGTCTCGTCACTACCACCATCACACCATACCGTCAGGCCCAGCCACCCCCCTCTTCCTCAAACTCTTTCTATTACCTCACCTGTACTGTAGGCCGCCTCTGCCTGACTATGGAAAACCACTCCCAGTCCCACAGTTGGCCATAAGGGAGCAGGCAATGGTTACTGTTAACTCCAAACACTCCACACACTGTACCAAAACACACTACTCTGCTCCCACCACATTCCTCTTTTTTCAGCAGCATCGCCAGTTAATTTTTATTCTGACATCCAGCATAATTTAATCTGTGTGGCATCCATTCCTCTGTTTAAAAACACCTGTATTTTTCAATGAAATCCTTTTGAAAACTGCTGTAGTTTGTTGTTTATTTGTAAAGAAGAGGGCAGGCATACAAATTTCCACCTTGATGAGAACAAATTTGAGGTTTTCTGTCCTTTTTTTTTTTTTTCTTAACTTCAAAACGTGTATTGTTAAATGTAACAGATAGGACCTGCTGAAATACACCATGTTGTAGATCTGTTTGCCTCCTGACCAGAAAAACGATCAAACTGCATTCATGAATTCATAGCTCCATGCATACCATGGCTCAGTATTGGATGGGAGAACGGGGTCAGAAGGGGTCTCAGCATATCAGAAGGGTCACTAAGTGACTGTAACTATGGAGATACATGGACGACTTAAAGTTGAGTCTATACTGCAGCTCCAGAGGGAAGGGAGTCTGTGACCCTGGCTGTGGAAGAAGAAGGCCAGGTCAACAGTGTTAGGTTTTTAATCCAACTGCAACTACTCTAGGAATAAGCGTCCCATATCATCTGTAATCAACACTTGCTATATTGTTGCAAAGTTCATTAACACTGAACATTTTGTTCTTTTTGTAACAGGTGATGTTAATAAAAGGGATGCTAGATAAATCTGCTCAGCGTCTTGTGTTGCTTATTTTTATTCTCTGCACTTCTTTCTCTTCACCACTGGGAGGCAGTGCATGCCTTTTGTGGGAATTTAAGTGGAACCAGATTGTGCACTGATAAAGGAAGCTTTTGTTGGCAGGTAAATCTTTTTGACAAAATATTCATGTGACTGCCTTGTACGCCAACATGTTTGTCATGCAGAGGTTTATTTTAGGTATGGGGTTTGTACGATGGAAGACAAAAGCAGCTTGTATTATGGAAGCTCTGGGGTGTGATGCTGTTGTCTGTCCTGCATGACATTAAACACTATTTTCCCATTGGTAGAAAGAAATGAAGGGAAGTGAGGATGCAGCTGCAGTAAATCAAAAGCTTACCAAGTACAAATCTGACATGCCAGTAATGTTTGAAAAAGAATCTCTGATGTGGTCACTTGTTAATGATGTGATCACTTTAGTGTTTAACTCTCACTACTAGCTTTCTATGTTGTTGAAAGGATAAATACAGGTTCTTTGTTATTCTCTTGATCACATCTTTTGCACTTTAAAAGGCCTTTTAAACAACAGGACTGTTGTGTTGGCGTGGTTGGGGTAGGGCGGGGGTCAGGTCAGGGGTGCGGGCAACATGGGATCAGCACATTCCTCAAATTCTCCCACACTGTCATGCTGCAGTCAGCTGATTGGAGATCTGGCTTTTACCTTCATGGAAACCTCGCGGCGAAACAGGCGCCACTATATCTTCAACATACTTGTCATAAGCTTGTTGATAGAGGGAACGCCTTTTGCAGCTTACTGCTGGAGGCTGCAGTTGTACCTTATGTACATAGTTCACTGATATGTAGTGATTTCTGAAATACAGTCATGGGTGTAAATGTAATGTTATGTTGCTTACAATACATTTTATAATATGATATTTTTAACTGACAGATTTATAAGGAGGAATATCCTGCAGTTCTGTCACTTTTATCCCATAGAGTTGCCTGATGTGTCATCTTTTGTGGGAAGTACAACAAAAGCCTGAAATTAGTGGAAGAAACCAGCCTGAGGTAACACTTTTTCAGACATTTACTGATAGTCTCATGACTCCCATTGAAAGTCTGACGTGTAAAGCCTTCGAGGAAGTTAATGGGGGCTTTGTCTTTGCTATGTCATCATTGCTCACAGTGTTTAGTCTCAGTTGTGCAATTTAGCTTGTTGCAGTAGGCCTCTGCTCTGCATGCTTCTTGCCTGGTAACATTTGACTCCTCCTCCTAAACATAGATTTGCACTCACAATACGCCAGCGCAACTTAAGCAAAGCAACCCACTCCCTGCATCTGCTCTCCATCAGTGTGGTATGTGCTAGGGAGCCTTTGATCCCCACCACCCCCCAAATCTAGTGTGTGTGTGTGCATGCAGGAGGGTGAGTCAGAGAAATACTGAAAAGACTGTAGTGCTCTTTTACACAGACAATGCCCAATGGATGAAAGCAAACGGAAAGAGACAGTGGCACAAAAGAGCTGTAAACATTCATTATCCCAACAGCTTTAAGGCCAGCCCCCAGGCCTGTAGTTACAGGCCTAATGCAGCCTGATCCTCGTGCACAAATGCTGAAGAAGCTGAAGTTCACTCCACTGTACTATTAATGGACAAGTATGTGCAGCTTAGAACAGAAACAACAAATGCCATGGTTAATCTGACTTGTATTGCTCACAAATACAAATACAAAAAAACACATTGGTTTTTTTTTTTGTACTGCAAAGTTTTTTTTTTAAAGGGCAGGGAGGTTGGACTCTTCATGGGCCCCATTGACCCCCCACTACCTTTTGCTTTTGTGTCAAGTGTTATTGCAGTTTGAAACTTAACACTAGTTCAAACAGAAGGCCATAATTGCAGAGGCAATGGGATCACTGAAGGGGGCACCCCCAGCTATGGTGGTTCTTGTAAAAACAAGACAGAGGCAATAAAATGTTGATGAGACTGCCAGACAAAGGTGAAGAAGAGACACATTCATCAGAAAGACCTGAGAACAACTGGACATGTTGGATAGGGAACGGGGTTACATTTGAGGTTGAGAAGTTCTGGACATCCTCACATGAGGTGTAGACATTTGGTTACAGTCTGTGAGGCATTCTCAGAAAAAGCAATTAAGCAAATGACTAGGCCTTGGTGGCATTATTAGATGGATTTGCATAATCTCACGTGGACCAGGGGATTTATAGGATATTACATAAATAAATCAGCATAGACCTGTAGGCCTGCAACCAAAGAAAGAGGAAATAAGGAGCAGGTCAATAAAATCAAACGACGAAATAAACAATGTTATTGTGGAAATAAGATTTCCATGCATGCAGATATAAAGTGATGTAGTTAAGTTATATAATCAGTCACATGCAGTTACTAACTGCAACAAGGTCATAATCAAATAAAGTTCTTAAGAGGGCCAAGGGGTTGGCAATAAAATAAGTAAATCTGATTTCACCATCATCTCATTCACTTCTTCTTATCTCAGTCAGGACATTTACCGGAATGATTATGTTCACCACTAGCGTCCCCTTTTTGCTGACAAATCTTTAACATGCTCACCCAGGCCTCTGCAACTTTATAAAAAGTAGTCATTTTTTTAAAATGATTAGTTATATTTCCGCGCAAAAAATCAGACGTTTTGACAATAAAGTGTGTAAAACCCAAAGACTATAAACAATAGGGTAAACCCTTATTTCTGTAAGGTGTGGACACTGGAAACTTTGCGAACACATCAGGAAAAGTATTATCCCTTTAAGAATCCCCAGATTGTACTCTTTGTTTACATAACACAGGATGCGATTAATGGACCTTGTGAGGGGGCAAAAATGGGTAGTTTTGCTTTAATTACGATATTGTTGTTTTGACAATAAAGCCAATGCAAAATCAGTCTTACTTTTAAAAATATATCTAAATCGTTACTAGTATATTCAACAAACTAGCGCAAAAACTCTAGTTTAAACACAGCAATGTTATTGAGCCCCCCCTTCACAAAGTAGCGGAACAAGCGAATGGTACAGTCCGGCCCTGCTGCTCGCTGTTTTTGTATCTGCTTCAGAGCGGATTCAACCGCCAAGTAAGTTACGGTTTGCTATGTCACGGTAAAGAAGTTTGAAACCACTTTATTTATAGAAAATTGGATAGGTCTGGGCACAGATATATATGCCGCTGGACAAATGATATGCAATTAAAGCCTTTCGTGTATTTTGAAGGCAGCTCGTGGTTATTTTTGAGCCGTTGTTATTACTGTATAGCTAACGTTACACGGTGAAGCCAGAAGCCTCATGTTTTCGTCAAGCCAAGAGGAGCACTGCGCCCCGTCAAAAGACCCAGTGAAATACGGGGAACTGGTGGTGCTCGGGTAAGTTCAGCCCTGCTTATATATCATTTGGGGTAACATTAGTTTATAGGCTATTACGCGTTGACTGATAGCGAGTATTCATCTTGAGGAAGTTTCCCAAGAGGGCTCCCACTTAGCTAACTTGGCGACGTGACAGTACTTCATGTTAGGTGTTAAAAATAGATGAGATTTGGACCTTTTAGATACCCGTTTTTGTCACAGAGTAACAACGACTTCTACTCTGCTAAATCTCTAGATATTTCCAGGAAAAATAGTGTCAAGCTCAGTTGAGATTCACGCGCTCACGTTACTGCTCTAATCAGACACGTGCGCAGTCAGAAATGTGTACGTTTTAGTTTTTCTGAGATGTTGGTGTTTTTTTTTATTTCCTCATGGCCGGAGAAATGAACCTTAGTCATTTTTGTTCATAGAAACCGATGCCCACCAAATAAATAGGTCCAGGAAAACTCGTCGGAAATAAATGCAACTCTTGACCAAAGTGCTCGTTCCTACATTAAGGTGGGATTCATGGGGTTTTAGGAATTCGGAAGTGGTTATGGTCCCCTCCCCCAGTCCCCAGGGTTCCTTCTATTTTCAATACTATCTCAAGCTACCCAACTTTACTTCTGTAGTCACGCACAGAGCCTTAAAGCCATGTATTGTATTGTTCCCAAGATGCAACCTATTTTTGCATACAGCTGGCCTATCCCATCACGCAAAGTTGATTTCTTTGCATTCTTCAAATCCTTTTTTCCCCCCCCATGTTCAGGTAGGGGGCCTTCACAGTGACCCGGCTTGTTAGGGACACAGATCAAAACGTTTTGTATCGCGATTTCTACCTATATCATGATATAATACATGTTTCAATGAAAGAAGAAGAAACTGTAGGCTATTCTAGCAAATTACACACCTGAAAATTCAAGTAACTTAATCAAAGACGCTAAAACAATATTAAAATACTGCTTAATAGATTCGAGCCAATTCATTTACAACATTTCAAACAATGACATGATACATGCAGCCAATAGAAAAGGAAAGGTACCCCAGATAAGACTGCATGGAAAGGTCTTATCACAGTTTTATACTATAACTTTTTATATTATACTCACATGGTACACATTGTTAAACAGGGCTACATCAACCTTTAGTAGAAATCCCAAGCTCACTGTTAGCGTCTTCCATTCACTTTTATGTCAAATAACCTTCTTTGTTGGCAGTGTTTCAATGCCAAATAACTAAATAACTACATTTTTGATAAAAACAAGAAATGTTCATGGTACATAATGATGAAAACAGTTCGTTAGGGCTGTAATGGAGGCAGAGGCCTACTGCAACTTTAGAAACCTTCTTACAAAAATCCAAGGATATTCATTTTTGCAATACACTGTAACACTGAGAAAGCAGAAAACTCTGTTAAACGAGAAGCTGACACCAATGACCTTACCATGTTCAACAGCAGAAATGATGTAAAAAGTGACTTTCTATGAACTCATCAGTTCATTTATTGTTGGTTTCAGATCTACTGTCAAGTGATGAAAGTTGGCATCAAATAACAAACAAGTCTAAATGATTTTCACAATTGTATACTATATTGTCAAAGTTGATGAATTATGTTTAGACAACTTTTAACATGCAAGTGCTTTGGTTTCCTTTATTAAAGCTCAAAAAGCTGTTGTATTACCTGAATACTTCTTTTCATTTAAGTTTGAACTGATTTGTCATTCATAGTACTGAAATCATATTGGTAGATTGCAACATTTCAAACAATACCCACCCTAATCTGTTAAGGTAAGACACAACTCCTGGCATGTCTTATCCTGTCAGTCAGTTAAACCTGGTTGCTGTTTGCATTTGTTTATGTTATAACTATTTAAGAAGCACTTCTTTGTTTTCCAAGAGAAACTGCAGCCAGTTGTTTTTCTAAACAAGCATGTTTATATTTATAAAGGGCAAAAGCTTCTACCCATGATGAAAAACACCTGCTGTGTCATCAGTTATTAAAGTCTGGTCAGTACTGCGGCTCATATGGAAGTTATTTAAGCTTGAAATGAAACATTTCGAGGTGTTAGTGCAGTGAGACTTTCATATAGAGTGTGGTTTTGTCCCTTGCCCTCCACCCATCCACTCACTGCCATACTGCTTATTATAAGGGACAAAAAGTGCTGACTGCTTATTACCCTGGGCTGAACATGTGGCGTGTTTGAAGCTGACACTTTTGTTCTCTCCCCTGACATAAAGACACATATTTGAATCAGATGTGACGGGTGTATAATCACTACCATGACATCACATCCCATTGATAAAACTGATGGTAGACAAGATAGCTGACAGCACGGAACAAAGCTTGTTTGAGCAGCAGTTCCCTCGTTGGTTTGTTGTCATGACCGTGGTGGCTCTTATTACTTGCATGGCTGCCCCCCATCTCTGCTCCCTGCCTGGGTGTGTTGGCTCGGTGCTGGTCAGTGAGGGGGGGGGAAGGGGAAGGAGGAGGAGGAGGGCTGCGTGGGGATCCTGGAAATGAAAGGAGGGATTGATCAGGACCCAGCCTTTGCTTCTCCTCAGCTTCCTCTGTCCATTGTGGCTCAGAGACTAGGCCTATTGACTGAACTCTGTACATTTCTCCATGAAGAACCACTCGGGAAAGGAAGTGTACAAATCAACTTGGGAAAATCTTTGGTACAAACTGACACTGATTCTTGAGATGTGATGCAAGAAGAAGAGATATCCTTCTGTGTTCCTCAACTGCACAACAAGGTCAGGGTGTAGGCGGAGCTGGTGCTATGTCTTGTGCAAGGTTATGTTAGTCAGATGAATACTTGGAACCACAGCAGCTTAAATCTGAGGGAGCTGACCTGCATATGGTGATAATAATTGTGTCTCAATTCAGGGGAAGCATCCTTCAAAGGATCCGACCATAGTATCCTGTGTAGACAACTCAGGCTGAACTGAAATGAGATGGTCTGATCTAGAGAGAACTTCCCATTTGCGTACCGACTTTCTCTGCCCTTACCCATTAGTATTTAGGCCCCGCCCTGTCACATAAGCTAACAGTAACTAACAGCACGTGACTTAATCCATTATTTCAAAGACATTTGAACGATCAAGGCTCCATTTTCTTTACTTTAGTATTGGTAGCTAGCTATTCGATTACGTTGAAACCAGTTAACTTGCAATTGAAATTGTATTGTATTACGGCCAAATTCCACCAGATGCGTGTTCGGTCCGTCTCCACTCCGTTCCGGCTGCAGAGCTGTTATGTTTCACTTTATTCAATGTGTGTGCTTCCACTGGGTCCACTGCTCTGCATCTCAGCTCCGTCTCAGCTCCGGCAGTCCGGAGCCCTCCGGAGCAGATACGCAAAACTTCTATTTTTGCCTGATGCCGGAGCACGACGCATCAATTCAGCACAGAAAAGAACAAGCGGGACGGGAAGTCAGACACCAATACAACATTGAAACATCCGGTTTATTTTCAGAATAAAAGACTCCGTTTTGATGGTTCAGAAAAACGACTGTATGTGTGGTTGTTTATGTGTTTATAAGGTTTATATAGAGTTTAATACCATGTACATCGTATTATCTCACGCTGTCTGGAGTTAATCTTTAAAATACCGCGGGAATTCCTTTGTCTCTGCACCCCAGCTGACCGGCTGTGCTCTGCGTGCTCTGTCCATAGCACGCAGAGCACAGCCGGTGCTAACTGCTAACTGGGTATTGAAGGACGGGGGTGCACGGAGCCGCCACGCACCGGAGCGGACACGCAATGCACACGGATCTGGTGGAAATTCGGCGTTACTCAGCAGCTTGAGAGTTCGACAGCTCATTTGAATTGGTGCGCAATGAATATCTGGCCTTGAAGGATACACCAGATGGGTCCATCATTGGCTGGGGAAATGTGGGGGATTTGCGGCTGCATTTGAAGGAGCCCTCAAAATGTGATAGCCCTTCACGCCGCTGTTGTGACGTAATCGATATATATATATATATAACAATGTCAGAGTGTAGGCAGAGCCGGTGTACTCTCTTGTGCAAGGTTATATCAGACAGATGAATTCTTGGAGCCATGACAGCTTGAATCTGAGTCAGCGGACTGATAGCTGCTGTGTGTGTAGTGTTGTAGTGAATATAGCCTGTAGTTTCACTTTGCAGCATCTGTAACCTCTGTGACCCTTTAAGGCCACCATGCCTCTGTGTCATGCTAATGTTGCTAATAACAACTCAGCATATCTCCTCCTCATTCTGAAAACACTAGCCTTTCCTGTTAGCAGGAGAGGTAGGAGGTGCTGCTGGCTGCTGAGTGCAGCCCTGGAATAGGTTATACGCCACAGTCGTTTAGTCCTATTAGAAGGTAAATGTGCTGTCTGTCCGACACAGGCCAAAACGGAAAGTTATCACAATTATTGGAGAGAGACTTTATAGAGCCTGTCCTAACTCATTTATTATTTTCACTCTTGAGGCTCAGAGGACTCACAAAATATAGTTTTTTAACATATTGATGGATTAAATACAGCATTAGTGCTGGGAAATTAATCGAGTTTCAATTACAGTTATGATTTTGGCCTCCCACGATCATGAAAACAAAATAATCAAGATTAGACGATGATTGTGCCGCATGCCGTTTTGTCAATAGTTTTTTGTCATGTGTGGTAAATGTTTCAAAGTGTTAGAGAGTACATTACCTCAAGCTCAAAAACATAGTACATTTATTTCTATTGATTTGTTACCCTAGTTTTATATGTTTGTGTTTTTTCACTTATTGCTTGTTTTTCAAAGTGTTCAGAGTGTTTAAGTTTGATAAATGCATGTGATGCAGAGGTTGTAAGGTCGATGAGTAATTATGTTTAATAATTATTATCTCAATATCAATTAAAAATAATGATGATGATTTTGCCAAAATCCAGCAGCCCTACTCGCCATGTGTGGCATTATTTTTAAACAGTGAGGGTTATATTTTGCAGCTAGACTGCATGTTGGCTTGGTACTAAGCTGCATATCATCTCATATTTAGAAATCTGAACAGAATATGGGCCTAGCTGCTCTTTTTTAGATGGGAAGTTTCTAGGACAGATGAAATTCGAGGATAGTCAGCTCACTCTTTAATTAGCTTAAAATAGTGAGTTTTAGTAAAGAGAGATCATTAAGTATTTCTATCCCATATTGATCCCATACTGTGAGTGCATTAGTTTTAGTTTTGTCCACCATATCCTCCCGAGCCTCTCTAGCTCTCTATGGGTGGCTTGTCCTACAGGCCAGCTTTGTCCACTGTGCTGACTGGGACCATGTGTTTTCATGCCTGGCCGACCGTGTGGAGACATGGGACAGGTGGAATAGCTTTTGGATGGTGGTAGGGAGGAGCAGAAAGAGCTTCTTGTTGCTACTGTTACATTTGTGTTGCAGCTAAGAGATGAATTGTCAGATTTTGCAGTGGTTTGTGGTTGCTCGTGATGTGCAGTGTTATGCAAAGTCGTGAAGCTGCTGATGGAGTTATTTCCGCTGTGCTAAGTGTCTGCTCAGCACACCGTGGTTACATGGAAGTGGGTGACAGAAGGTCTGTGTGTTGGAAGGGAGTAGAGCATGGGGTGTCCCAGCTGTAGAAACCAGCTGGTGGACAGGGAGAGGACCAGTCCTACCGGAAGGGGTTTCTTCATTCACAAGGAGCTGCACAGACGAGGTCCCTCAAAGACTGTTATATCAGTACCATGAAAACAGACAGTAAATGCTCCTCTGCTTTTGCTAGGCTTTAAATATTTTATCTTATAACTTTGTGTATCGATGTTCAAAAATCAGCCATGAGAGGAGAACGTGTTTGAGTCATGTGACCGTGCGTCCCCAAAGTGACAGCAAACCTGACGTGCATCTTGAAACCTGCTCTTGCCTAGGACACAGAGCAAAAGAACAGCTGCAGTTTACACAGACTTTGTTCACTGAAATCACAAGTGCCAGGGAGTGTTATGTAATAAGAGACAGTATCCAAGGTAACACTTACATTGCTTATATTGTGCATTAGATTGCCAGCGATGTAATGTAGGCAAAGCTCCTTTACAAAAACAAATGTTTGTACTTGTTATGTGATAGAAATAATTGTCTGTTTAATCTCATCAGACATCTTTCTGCAGCGACAAAACCAGTCTGCCTTTTCGTAAAAATGTGTTTTCCCTCTTTGACAGGTACAATGGCTCTCTGCCCAACGGAGATAGGGGTAGAAGGAAAAGCAGGTTTGCGCTATACAGGAGGACCAAAGCCAACGGTGTCAAGCCAAGCACTGTGCATATCCTCAACACACCACAGGCAAGCAAGGTAATGTTTATTAAATGTACAAAATATACAATAAATATATAAGTTAATGAATGAATAGGGCAGAGATCGGTGAATGATTATGTCAATAATCTTTTAGCATTTTTGAATGAACTTAACTTGAAAGTATTGAAAGGAAAATCTTTCTCAGAATAGAAGAATGTATTTTCCCCCAGTGCTTTCAGTAGCTTATGGAGTGTGCAGTTAACTCCTTTACATTGCTTTTGGCAGGCCCAAATGTTGACTTTCCAGTACAATTACTGTAGCTCCTAGCCGGCCTCATAGCTTTTCTTTGCACAGGAGTGCCTGCCAGAAACTGCCCTTTCGAGTATAACATGTCTGCCTTCCTGCATTCCTGCCTTTGGTTCCCAAGCAAAACTGCTAAACAAGCTAAAGGACGTAGTGCTTACTGCTGCACCTCTTTGAGGCCAATATTTCTGACTTTTGTCGAGAGTTTAGTTCAATTGGCCGGAAGGTCCTCTGGTTCAAGTTACTCTCACCTTATGGAACTTGACTCCTGATATCTGCTTGGAGGCTCTTCTGTGAAAGAGGCTTTTCTTTTGCAGAGATTTTGCATCTTTGAAGCTTACATTTGAGTTTAATTTTGTGCAGCATGAGTCATTGAAATATGGCAAAATGTTTCTGTTGAATTAAACTACAGGCTGTTTCTCAAATAGTTTGATCATAAGCATTTTATCAGAAGCATTTACTGCACAGCTCAACTGAGCACAGTTTGCTGTTTTAAAAATGAGTCAGAGGCTGTTTCAGAAATGGGAACTTTTGTTGTCTTCTTCCCCTTTCTCCTCTCTGCCATCCAGTCACCAGGCATTGGATTAGGAGGGTAAACTGAGGAAGACGTTGTTCCAGTAGCCTGACCCTCACTCCCAGCTGTACACAAGGTCAAAAATAGCCATTCCTTAGAGAGGAGCAGTGTAGTGATCTTGATTTGAAGGGAGCCATCTTTTTTAATAAGCAGTAAAGTGAGCCCAACCACTTCCGCCTTTTTCTCTATTATTTTCTTTTCAGCCTGCTCCATCTCCCACACAATGTAACCGTGTGGCACAGATGAACTGAGACTGCTCTGTGGCTCAGATGCTGAGGGGAGGCTCACGTGTGTGTGCACACTCTGGTGTTCATGACAGATAATGTAAAGCTCCCATGATGCCACTGCTTACCTTCTATTGAAATCATGCGTCTGCTTTCTCGTGTCCTTGCTTGATCTCAATCATTGCATTTGTTCATGTGTTGTGGTTTACACTGACCTTCCGTGCGAGGGGGTCAGATGGCTTTATTTTTATTTCCTGCAAGTGAGAGGAGGGGTGTGTGGCATTTTGGGTGTGTGTAGTTGTGCATATAAAAAACATGTTCATGCTTTTGAGCGTGTATGAAGGTCTATAGCGGTTGAACAGGTGGAGCGCCATTTGTTTGTAGCGGCGCAGTCGAGACAAGACTGCATGTGATGATGACATTTGTCCCCGTCTGTCTCTGAGGTTACAGCAGAGTGTGGCAGTGCTGATGACCCACTTTCTCTCCCCCTCTCACACGTGACAAAGGGAGAGGAGTGGGGGGCATGTTTGGGAAATGGAATTCGCAGATTAGAGCCGGATGATAGTGGCATGTGGTAAAATGTTGATGGGAGCTGGGTCTGACTGGCTTTAACCCATCGTCTGTCACTGCACCGACTGAGACAGTTCAGCTGGTGGGCGAGCTCGTGTTAACTGCGGCCAGTGGGCAATTTATGGTCACTGTCATGGGAGTGTGACTTAACATGCTGCTCCTCTACCACTTATTCCTGCCACAGATCTTTTAAGGTAGTATAGAAGAAATATTCTCACTTAAATTTCTGCTGTGAAAAAGAATCGATGTAATTAAGTGTGGTCCTCTTTATTCAAATATAGACAAAATATATTTCAGTCGAATAAGCAGTGAAGATGTTTTTAAACATGTATTTTAACCTCAGCAGCAATGAAAGAATTGCATACGGCATATGGTTTGAAAAATTACAAAACAATTTGAGTGTTGTTGTTTGTATCCTTCCACAGCTATGCATTTGTTCTGTTCAACATCCTATCGCAACATGAAGAGTGTGTTAATGGCTTGTTTACATGTATATTTCAGGCTGTGAACTGTAAGGGCCAACACAGCATCTCCTACACACTGTCCCGGAACCAGACAGTAGTGGTGGAGTACTGCCATGATAAAGACACAGACATGTTTCAGGTAAAATAACAAAAACCCTTTCAATTTTTTTTTGTAGGAATCTATGTTTGATGGTTTTGAGAAAGCTGTTGTATCCCTCTTATTATGATTAGGGCTTTTATTATTTAACCATTTTAAGTAACTGGAGCGCAGTTATTTTAGCTTGAGATAATGTGTTAATTGTTCTGAACCCTTTTTTTATTTTTTACAATAGGGCTTCGAAGAAGAATATGAAAACATTTTAATAAGTGTTTGGTGTTTTCTCACACTCCATCAAAGAGTTGTTGTCTGTTTACTGTTCTGTCTTTTACATAATTATTAGTGTACAGCAGGGAGATGATGACCACAGGAAAGTTGGAACTGCGTACACACATTTAACACTATAGTGTGTCTGTTTGTCTGAGAACAGAACAACTGCACAAACATACAGAGAAGTGGAAACCATCCAAAGAACAGGACTTCTGGACAATTTGAGATAAAAAAAAGAGGAAATGAAAAAGGGAAATGCTTATTTTTACCTCTGTTTGTTCAGCTTGAGAACAGTTTGGACATTTTTAGGATGATCTCTGTGGACTGCTTAATAATAAATCAGAAGTTTTTTTATTATTTTATTTTTAGACTTTTTGCAGGAAAATGTGTTGTGTCTCAGCATTTTTACCACACACACATGCACACAAACACACACACTGCTAAATGTCAAACTGCCACAAACTTGAAACATGCCGAACTGGCTGGGAATCAAAACAGTCAAAAGTTTAAATGTCTGCAGGGAGTCCTAAAGTGCCAGAGGGTTGTCAATACATTCCAAGAAACTGTAAAATAATGTAGCAGGAAATTGATTTATTACGGATTTGTTTTGTAGATTGGGCGGTCCACTGAGAGTCCCATAGACTTTGTGGTGACGGACACAATAGCAGGAGGCCAGGACGGAGAGGAGACTCCCATCACACAGAGTACCATCTCCCGTTTCGCCTGCAGAGTCGTCTGTGAGCGTAACCCGCCCTTCACTGCTCGCATCTATGCAGCTGGTTTCGATTCTTCCAAAAACATCTTCCTCGGGGTAATTACTATTTAACGGACTATGGTAGACAAACACTATCTATGTTTAACCTGCTATCATACACAGGATATCCAGCTTATGCCTTTACATCTATAAGTTAGTACTGGATAGACAAATGCTAATTATTTTATGACCAGTGTAAAATTCAGTTTGCATCATCATCCACATACTGTTTCACTTACAGGAAAAAGCAGCTAAATGGAAGAACCCTGATGGTCACATGGACGGACTTACAACTAATGGTGTGCTGGTAATGCATCCTAAAGGCGGCTTCACGGAAGAGTCGAAGCCTGGTGTCTGGAGAGAGATCTCTGTTTGTGGGGATGTTTACACACTGAGAGAGACACGCTCAGCACAGACCCCGGGAAAACTGGTCAGTAGCTTCATACAAACGAGCGAAAGTGTCAGAGGGATACTAGTTTTGTTTGTTTTCTAAATATAAACACACTTGTAATATTGTTACATCAATTACATTAGCAAAGAAGCTAAATGTGCGGCTGCTTCATTTGCAGGTTGAGAATGAGAATAACATACTGCTGGATGGCTCACTGGTAGATCTATGTGGAGCCACTTTGCTGTGGCGCACTGCTGAAGGCCTCTTTCACACTCCCACCCAAAAGCATCTGGAGGCTCTCAGACAGGAGATAAACGCAGCGCGGCCTCAATGCCCCGTAGGTCTCAACACCCTCGCCTTCCCCAGCATGCAACGCAGCCGTGCCCTTTCTTCCCTGGAGGACAAGCAGCCTTGGGTCTACCTGGCCTGTGGTCATGTGCATGGCTACCACAACTGGGGCCACCGCTCAGAGCACGACGCCAACACCCAGCGAGAGTGTCCCATGTGTCGGGTGGTCGGGCCATATGTGCCGCTGTGGCTGGGTTGTGAGGCGGCCTTTTACGTGGACACCGGAGCACCCACACACGCCTTTGTGCCATGTGGACATGTGTGTTCAGAGAAGTCGGTCAAGTACTGGGCGGAGATCCCCCTGCCCCACGGCACCCACGCCTTCCACGCCGCCTGCCCTTTCTGTGCCACGCAGCTCAGTCTGACTCAGGGCTGTTCCAAGTTGATCTTCCAAGGCCCGGTGGACTGAGCTGAAGGGTCTCGCTCCAGCAGATGAGACAGGAAGGCCAACACGCTGTGAAACTGTTTGGATTATTTTGTGATTTCTTTTGTTCATGTGAGCCAGCTGTGGACAGGAGTAAGTTCTGTTCATATACTGTGGATTCTGCTCAACAGGGAGCCATTACAGGTTGTTCAGGGCCAATTGTGGCTGTTTGATGGCCTCTATGGGTTACAGAGATGTGGGACACACAGGACCAAAGAAACCTGGCTCCTCTGGAATGAAATACTATTTTATTCTGTTCTGCCACCCTACTGCTTTTAACAAGGCTGCAGCGCTGGGATGTTTGGAACTACAATGGCTGCTTGGTTTGCATCACAACTCTGCAGAAAAGGAATTCATTGTTTGGTCCCCTGAATCAGACTGAAACAGAAAACAGTGAGCAGGTTTTATTGGTTCTGTTAGGAGTGAAAAGGGGACGGAGGGTTTGTTGTTCAAATACTGGTTGTCCTGAGTCTTTGCAGAGCCAGACAGCTGGACTGTTGGCAGGGAGAAAGGACAGGAGAAACTCGGGGGCAAAGTGTTCCCCCCTCACCCTCCCGCTGTGAAACTCTGATAACTCCTGGTTTGTGCAGCTCTCTGGTTTTGGCTTCAATTTTTTGAATTAACTCTGAGGAGGGTCAAAGACTTATTGTGTATAGAGATACAAAGAGATATTATCCAGTGCCTCAAATCCCATTAAACTGTGGGAGTATTTCCTTAAATGAGTTGAGATATTTTGTCGAAAGACAAAGGGAGAGATAGTTTTGCATCCTTAAGACATCCCACACAGATTCTTCTTCACGTTTTTTACCCAAACAGAAGACATATTTTACTACAGTGAGGCCCTTGTACTGTTTTGTAATGCAAATGTTAATATATTTTTCTCCTGAAAACACAATATGTAAGGATGTGTAGGAGTGTGTGCATTATTGTATGATTGTGTGTGTGTATGTGTGGGGTGGGTGTGGATTTTGTTGGTGCCCTCAGGCTTTGTTAAAATCGCCCTGCATCATTTCACCCTAAACACCTTTTTATGATCTCGCCACCCACCAAAAAGAAACTGCTACCAGGGAGGACACAGAAATCAAAGTGACCTTGTAGGGTATGACAGTGAATGTGCTGATACACATTGGCTCTCCTTACTGGTGGTGCTTCAGTTATACAACTTGCTTTCTAAATGGCTGTGCTGTTAAAGATTTGGGATAGAACACTTTGGAAACTGTGTTATATGAGTCAACCACACCTGCGTGCTAGTTCAGAGGCTAGCTGTGTCCCTGCCCCACACACGTACTGTTTTTAAATCTGCACTGCTGTTAGCTTTATCCCACGCTGGGTCTGATCCAATGATTTCTCCGCTGTCAGACCTGGGCACAGTCTCAGAAGCATCCAGAGATTATACCAAATATAAGGAGGGAGCAGTTTTCTCTCCACACAAGGGATGTAAGGTCCACTTTTTCCGATCCAAAGTGTTTCTGTAAACAATCCTAAACCCAAACTGCTGCTACGGTGGAATGGTGACAGCTCTGGATTACGGGCGAGGCTGATTGCAACCAGCAGCATGGGAATAATGACATTTTTGCACACCATGCCAAATTGAGTAAGTTCTATTGTGTGTGGATGAGTCAAGTTGTCCAAAACAAAGCAGCAGATGAACTGAAACTAAAGAATCTGGGACGAATCTGTGCATTCTTCTGTGATGTTAGTTTAGCAGGCTGTGCCCATATGTAAGGGGTAGTTGAAGGCATTAATCCTGCCACTAGCTTTTGAAATATATTGAGCATTAAATTATGGGATGTTGAGGCTATTTTAAGATATTTTCTTCAGGGTTGCATTAATATTATGACATTTCAGAGGTATATTTGAGGGGTAAGATCACCTTGATTTAAGGCTCCTCGACTGTCGGAGCATTTTTCTGATTCAGTTCCTTCCTAAGACAAACATACCTAGCATTCTTACAGGCATCAGCAGCGTTATGCTTCACTCCAACCACAGTGCATTTCTGAATGGCTTGTTTTCTTCAAGTTTTATGTAACTGCCAAGCAGGGTCAAGTACTAAGCCACATAATGTACAGTAGCATTCCTCCCAAACACTATGAGCTCCAACACTGTGCCCGTTTGCTTTAGACCATGTTCTGTAACAGCTGCGGAGTAGCTGCCTCAAACATTCCTCCTCGGTAAACATGGGTGGGGCCCTCGGTTCACCCAAGGGCTTGTTCTATGATTTTGTCTCTTACAGGCACTCTGTACACAAGCCATAGAATGCACTGATGCTCCCAATGTCTCCTTTGCAAAGAATAAAAATATTTTTTAAAAATAAACATCTGAGTAGGTTGTCTCTCTGATTTTAGGCCTTCATAAAATGTGACAGCCATGAAAAGTTCAACAAGCTTCTCCTTTTGAACTCAAGATGTTTCAGCTGTGTACACCACTCAGCAGTAATGTTAAGTTACATGCGTGTGTCATCATTCCTCACTGCTTGATCGCCAAACTTGCTCTTTGTTTTGATCTATCAAACACACTACTTTATAAGATAAGGAACACATTTTTCTTGAAGTCTTATTTTACATGCATTTCATGTTGTGTCTTATCAGCTACATCCTGATATTTACCATAGAAAATGACAGCATGAGCAGCTATACTCGGTGTAGTTCCCTCTGAAGCCACAAGAGGGAACTGTTTCCCTGACAATAGATATGTTGGCATGAAGGCCTTAAACCACTGAGCCTGCAGCATCCAATAGTCAAAACCAGAGCAAAGAAATATAAGTTTGATGTTTCTTATAAAGAAAGGCTCAGTGTTAATACATCACATATGCATTTGATACAAGACAAATTAAAATACATAAATTAACATGCCTATTGATGCCTGGAAATCCTCTATTTTTGTAATTACACTACCAAAGGGAATGCACATTTCCTTTATTTTTAAGGTTGTACATTCACTGATTAATCTTTAACATCCATATTTGTTTACATTTACATTTCTAAAAATTAATTATTCATTTTTTTTTAGATTTATTTTAGATTTAAATCCCGGCATCAAACAGAGCTGACAAATAACCACAGTTGTGAGCAGTTTTTTTGCTTTTATTTTTATGTGCGTGCAAAAATATTGTACAATACTGATGATGATGACATTTTCCATCACTCTCATGTGACTTCTTCTCCTCTATAATAAGGGCACATGAAAGGGATTTAAATACATAACATGTCAGTTAGGCGTTTTGAGAGGAAAGGAGCCGTGGGATGCCTCGCTTCCTAATTAACATTTCTGCTGTAGATGTGCGCTGGGTTCATATGTCTGCACACTTGCCTGTTTTTCTGAATGACAGAAGAGACACTGAAGGTGACAGCATGCTAATTTTAAGATCACTCAGTGGCTCCCCTGCCTTAAGCAGGGCAGGGTTATGCAAATAGAAGTGGAATGATACAATATTTTTTTTTACTTGAGCCAGCTTCCTGAATGAGGAAGTGAGGTTCATGTGTTATATTGACGCAGGACTCTGTTAAAAGATTGACACAAACCTTGGTATTCTAGCATAACCTTTTTGAAACATAATTAACTTCTACCACTTCTCACAGCCACGCGCCTCATATTACAGGAACGTCATCTCCAGTTGTAAATAATGTACAAAATGTTCCTCTATGGAAAGCTAATACACTTTTACATTTACTAAAACTTCACATCTTATTCATGTCATCCGAATGGATTTGAAAAATGGTGCAGAAGACACATTATTAGTCTAACAGTGTTGAGAGAGAAGGTGTGTCAATGATTACAGCACATAAAACACTGATGATAATGGGATACTTAAATGCAATGTAATGTTGCATCTCTATGAAGTTGGAAGAATCCAGGAAAGACAGATGCTGAGATATCCTTATTTTTCCTCTAGACTGGTTAAATCTCCAGACAAGCACCAGATCCTTCATTTCCTTTCATTAGATTGTCTTGGATGATGACAATCATCACTTTTATTTTGAAATAACCTCCACCCAGAGCCACACAATACAATATAGAAGCTGAGATGATCTCCATCAGAAGAGTAAACTTGTGTGAATTAGTAGAGTGACCTTTAAAAGAAAGTGTGTCTTTCATTAAAACATAAAAAAGGAAACAGCTCAATGCATAGTTTTATTTACAATGCTGTCTCCAGTTTGATACTGCTAATATATCCTCCATGGCAGCTCATCAAATTCAACCCATTCTGTAGGTTCTATTTAACCTTGAAAACGAACATTTGAACTGCATTATCTTAAAGAGTGATCAAGCATTTTCTGTTAGCACATTTAATATTAGAGTTGTTCACCTGACTGCAGCCAGAAATGACAGAAACCTACTGTAACAGAGCAGAAAGTACTTCCTAATATGTTTTAAAGTGCTTAGTCTGTGATATTTCTCCACACAGAGACCTAACATATAAAATGCCACAGGTTGCAGGCTGTGCGCCTAGCTATCAGCAGGACACATTAACTCACAAGTTAAAGGATGTAACATTTACCTTAATTACCCAGTAACTGAGGGAAATGATATGCAAAGTACTATTCCCCTTGTGTAGATTAAGTAACAACATCTACATCCCTCAGATGCAAACATGGGACACATACAGTATGTCTAACAGTACACTTGGCAGACATGAAAAACATGAAAAATTGGAGTACCATTGCTTTTTTGATGCCTTACTATTTCTGTCTTTTTTACCGTTCTTTGTCCCAAGGTCCAACATCCCACACAAGAGTTCACTCTGGCTTCATATTGGCTCCAAAGATCTCATCAAACAAAATGGTTACCTGTTTTGTATTTTCTTTGCTTTATCTTTCCATTAGCGTAATAATGGTGATATTCAATTCTAGCTATATGCAGTGCAGTTTGAGGAGGATAATGATGACATCAGGCCTATTTGCTCTTTCATGTGGTTCCTGATACTTTGCACTCTACCTACTCAGCTTATTACTTTCCCATGAATAACAAGTGTGTTGTCTAATAAAAGGCAAACAAAAATACGCTAAAGAGAAGCCGATACAAATATTTTATTGGAACATTTGAAGGAGGAATAGGTTTGAACAATCAACCATTAAATGCAAACAAAAAAGCCTCTGATGCCCTCTTTTCCTCATACTGAGGCCCATGTTGCGTCTTGCCTACTCATCCAAACAAGGGGACAAATGACTTTAATTATGGAGTAATTGCAGAGTCGTGTGTTAATTAAATCTTTATCAGTTCAAGTAAGTGGATTTCTCCCACATGGAAAGCACGCAGAGAAGGGCTGTCTTGAACCCTAACGCCTCCCTCCTTACTGCTCTGTCTCAATATTTCTCCTACAACACAGTGAGACCATCTTTCAAACCCCCCCTCTCTCACCCCTGGGTGTCACACTAAAATGATTAGGATTAAAGTCACTCACGGAAGGGGCTTGTTTAACTAACTCTGTCAGTAGCCAGCTGTTTCCTTAAAAATACCATAACAAACGTGATAGCAGCGGCATAAGGGGAGTGTCCTCCGCTGGAAAATGAGATACCAGATTTATCTCAGGTTCCTGGTGTTTGACAAAATTGAATCCTCTCATTTTAATTGCTCTCAACGAGGTGTGCTGCTGCAGGCCATGCAAACACCAGCTCTGTATGTTGTCCCCTTGTTCTCCTCAGACTATTATGTTCCATTGTGCAAAATGCCGATTATGACTTTCTTTATCCTTGTCATCTATCTTATTTAGGATCATTTAGGTAGCCACATGTTACAAAGGAACAGCGGTCGGCCCTGTTATTACGTGTGTTTGAGTCCCCTGCTTCCTGTAATGAGAACAGGATCACAGAGGAGCATTAATCTCTCTGAAGACTTGTCCACTGCATGGTTCAAGGCCTCACAACACTTTATGGAAAATGAAGGAAAATTGACTAGTTTTGTTGACTTTATATCTCAGGTTTGGAATAATGAAAAAAACATACAACAAAACTATTTTTTTTAAATTGTGCCTACAAAACCATAACATGCTAATCCCTATCTATTGCAAGATACGGATGAAAGGGTATCTGGTGTTGCTATTATATGTTGATGATAACCAACTAACTTTATTATCAACCATACATTTACCATTATGCTAAAGACACCAAATGGTCATCATGCTAATGATGTTAAATGATAGCCTTTAATAGGTACAACATTATATTGTGCCTACCTGTGTCATGTGTTTAGAGTAATTCAATACCAGAATCAGAAATGCCTCTGTTATCGCCTCAAATACAGGCAAAGGCTTCCGAACAAGTGAATGCACCAATCCAGTAACATCATTTTTGGCACCTACTCTAAAGCAGAAACATACACTGACATTTTCTTTATTATGAATATCATTTAGCAACTAGTGTTTGAGCCACAAAAAAGAACATATTTCATGCATGCAAGCAGTAATATTTAAAAAGTTACTAAGTGTCTGCTATAACTGTTTCCAATCATTTCAAGGCTGCATTTATTTTATATTTAAGTGAAGTTAATTACATCTGGTGTTGAAAAGATAAGGCACATGTGACATCAGCAGGGGCTATATCCAAACTGGGGCTAATGTTAGCATAGCTCGATCATGGTGCATAGCTTGTTTTCAGGCAAGGATCCCTTTAGCCAGGCCGTATAACAACTGTCAATGTTGCAGGTTACATAATGTGGCCTTGTGAATACATGTAAAAAAACAATAATAGGTATATTTTCTTTTTGGCTCTAGAATCTGAATGCTACTCTGTGTTGGCCAGTATTTCAATTCTAGGTATTCTGGAATCAGTATCTGTTGGAAGAAACTGTATCTGAACTTCTCTAATAGATAGATAGATAGATAGATAGATAGATAGATAGATAGATAGATAGATAGATAGATAGATAGATAGATAGATAGATAGATAGATAGATAGATAGATAGATAGATAGATAGATAGATAGATAGATAGATAGATAGATAGATAGATAGATAGATAGATGGATGGATAGATAGATAGATAGATAGATAGATAGATAGATAGATAGATAGATAGATAGATAGATAGATAGATAGATAGATAGATAGATAGATAGATAGATAGATAGATAGATAGATAGATAGATAGATAGATAGATAGATAGATAGATAGATAGATAGATAGATAGATAGATAGATGTACTTTATTGATCCCAAACTGGGAAATTGTGGCGTTACAGCAGCAGCAGGTTATCAAACACTTTCTATCTAATATTGCTCGTAGTAGTTGATTTTTTAGTTGGTGGACCCTCTCAGTGAGCTGCTGTTTTGTGAGAATGTTTATGGGACCATGAATGGGTGTAATATGGCTGTGCAGCAGATTGAAAAGGGGCTTAACTGGATTACACCTCATTTCAAGGATGCTTAAGGTAAGATTAAAACAGATATGTGGTGAATGAGGAAAATACAAAATCATACAGATTGAATTTCACTCAGTGGTCTTAAAAGCCACTTGCTCATGCATGACACTTACGTGTGTGTGTTTGTGCAAAGGCACTGGGTTAAATCAGAAACAATCAGAGGGGCCTTTCAATGAGACAATATGTAGATGGTGTTAAAAAAAAAAAAGGTTCAGCGGAGGAAATGTGCACATTTCAAAAAAATTGTTTTGCTCTGTTGGACCGTCACAATTCACCATTACTGCCCTTTCTTATCTCATGCTACAAAATCTCCAGAGCTGGAACATTAGATGTCTCTAATCACACACATTGGCACACAATTGAGTGTGTGAATATGCACTCTAGCACCCAACACACAACTATGCATTGACAGAAAATCACATTAACAAGTAGAATCTGTAAAGATAATGAATTTAATACCACTGCTATTAAAGTCAACTAATGTTTGTTAATAGCATGTTGCCATATGGAACTACATATGGATAATTCCACTGTTTGGACAAGCTGTCAGTAAAAGGCATTTTAGGGCAAAGGGTGGGGTGGGGTGCGGGTAGGGGGGGAGGTGTTAACCCAGCACAATCTCTAATGATTCTTCTGCTTCCAAATTGGGAGTTACAGGCCTCTGCAGACATGTTTTATCCTTTCAATCAGAGTTGAAATGTGTTTATATACACTATATGGAATGGAAGTGGTGGATTTCAACAGAAAAGATTTTATGACGTGCCTGATTACCCCCCATCCTCCCCAAATTCACTCCATCTCCCCCCCCAAACATCCCCCTCTGGCAGCACTGCAGCCCAGCGGATAACCAAGCGTGGATTAGCGATGACATCACACTGAAGAGATGGCTGAGCCCGAGAGTGAGGAAGGGTTAGTACTTGGGTGTGTGTGTGTGTGTCGGATGGGTGTGAGCGTTATGTGTGTGTTCAGGACTGATTAGACGATGAGGGTGGTGGTGAGAGGGAAGCGAGGATTAGAGAGCCATCCGAGAGTTGCCTAGGTGCTGACACCACTCCACCTCACCGAGGGCTCAATTTACTGAGGGATCAGACTCATTTATGGTGGGCTGGGATTATTATCAGTTCAATAGGGCAATTTCTTTTTAACAGTCACCCCTCAACCTGCGAAATATGGACACTTGTGAGACATTTATGGGTACATTTATCTTGTTTCAGGTATAATCTGGTGCTTTTGTTCGACAATTAAATGTGTATAATCAGCTTTAAGAAGCATGATAATGATTGAAAAAGTACTACAAGACTCTTTGACAAATAACTGCCTTTTCTTTGTTTTTGGAAAAGGCTGGTCATACCTCACCTGAAATATATGGCATACAGTATGTTCAACTATTCCATCTACCTGCACCCTCATTTATTTTGTATCCTAACACTCAAAACAATGCTACAAATTTATTTTTTATTACCAGACTGCGCAATGCAGATTTTTTTCTATAGTTTTTGCTGCTCTTTGTTTATCGATATCAATTGAATTATACAGAAATGTGGGTGATCAATGTGGGTCATATTTTCACTTATAATAAAACCCTATTCAAAAAAGAAAAAGAAAAGGCTTGTCACAATATAAGATCCATTAAAACTTCTTAAAATGAAAACTCAACTCCAGGGAGTTTAAAAAAAAAATACAAAATTAATATGGTGTGGAGACTTTTTTTTAAAGGACTCCAAATGGCATGAAACAGTCAATGTTACAACTCTTAAAATGACCTGTATTCCCCCTGAAATGCATTGAGTAGCCTAAAACACTTTGACAGCACAGGAAGCTGAGAAAACAGGTTTGGGCTGCATCTACAACCAGGGAAAAGAAATGAACAGAAAATGTAAAGGAAGTGTATGTTTGAGTCATCTTTGTCTTGTGAGAAAACTATTGTGCAATGGTTGAAGACTGCAATCCTGTTCACAATTTGCAAAGCCTACACACAGAATGAGCAAATACGTATCCAAGATGAAACAAATAGCCTACATTTGGATGTCCATTCACCAGTTGAAATAAATGACTAGTCTTTCTAAAAGTATCTTGATTAAGTGTGGTTTCTCGATCTTGAAAAAAGCAGATGGCAAAATGTAGGCATATTTGGCCCCTTTTTTTAACTAAAGACACGACTTTAATCTCCAGTAGGCTGACTGTCCATATTAAACCACACACACAAAGCACAGACATGTTTCAGAAAAATAACAGGAGACAAATAAACCGGCTGACTTATTTATAATTGCACTTGCCTCCTACCGCCTTAACAAAATGAAAGTTATTATACCATCGCCACACAAATCCCAACTACTTTAGGACCTGTAACGTGTATGAATGACACGTCCCGAAATATCGCGAGATTTGTGGATCGGCGAGAACAGGCTGTTTCTTCCCGGGAACAGGAACGTTTCAAATTGCCGGCCCACATTTTTGTCGTAAAGCAAAGTGTTCACTTCGTGTCGTTTAGATTCAATTGTAGCGCTAGACTTACTTCTGTTTTCAGGAAACTGGAAGCTAAATGTTTGCACTCAACTGGCGATCCCCAGCGCCTGAATTCTACGGATGCTAACGGGAGCTAGCTTGCTGCTGAATTAGCAGTTGTTTGAAAACTATCGGGTTTTTGTCCAGAAAGAAGAATGTCGTCGGAGCAGAGGACAAGCTGGATACTGACATGCGCTATGGTCGCTTGTGTCGTCGCGTTATATGTTCCCTGTGTGCAGAAGACTGTTCCCGGTGGAGACTCAGGTTGGTGCTAGCTTGCTAGCTAATGCTTCTCTTCCGGTCATGTGGCTTTGTTGTGTTGCATGTCAGCCAATCAGACAGCGCCTTGTTTCTGCTGCTGCTGCAGCTGAACTGATGCTGTCAGAAGTGCTGCAGGTACAGATGCATAAACCAAAACATATGCCAACTTCTGAAACTGCAAGGTGTAAGACACATTTTTATAGGCTTTGTAAAGGTCACTCTTTAATAGCTTTCAATTGGAAATACAGAAAGACTAAAACAATTGAGATAATGCCTTCTAAAAAACCATATCTGGATAAGTGAAAGACATGTAAGGGAATTGTTGGATCTCTTTCAATCAGAATAATGTGGATACCTCACCAAAATACCCTTGTTCCATGATATTTCAATTTTAGGGATCTCTTATCTTTATTAGTTTGGTGTTATTTTGGATCCTGGTTCATTGTCTTCATTTGTTGGATTTCGTGAACTACTAGGATATTACTGCAGATTAGATTTGAAGGTCTAACCTCATTAGTTACTTGGACTTCAGAGCATTTGATCTGATCGCAATGGAATTCTGTGTTAATTTTGACACATTACTGCAAATATAAGTTACAGGGAAAAATAGTGAAGTTTGTTTGTGCTTACTGGACTACATGGTGGGAAATATAGACACCGTTTGTTATAAATAAAAAACTATAGACAGCCCTTGACTTATAAAATAATATGGGTTGTATGTTTAAATTAAACATTATTTGTGTGTGCATACATTTAATTTCCTTCTTATGTCACAAGGCTTAACATCGGACCCAAATGGGTTCAATCAGCACCTGCCTATAATGTTGAGCAAAGTGTTTTCCAAACACTTGTAATGCAGTTTATGAAGGAACTGCCTTGCACAATTACAAACAGTGTTTCAAAGTGATAGCTGGGTTACAAACTTGTAAATGTGGACTTTAGGGCATGAAGGCTCTGCTTGTTAGCTTTGCTCTGCTTTGGCATACAAGCTGCTGTGCAGGGAGAAATGCACATCCGTTCAAAGCTCGTCCAGATATGAGCGAGAAGAGACGGGGTGAGAGAAGGGAATTGGAGTAGCTGAGTAGCCCTGCTGGTTGTGCTCCTGCCTAGCGAACGCAGGCCTTTGAAAAAATGGCCAGCCCCTTCTCCACAGTGTTTAGGGACGGTGCAGGATGCCCGCACTGATAGTGCCAGCTGAACACCCTTCCGAATTCTCCAGGTCTCCATCTCTGTGTCCTAATCTCTTTAGGTGTGATGTGCCCTGGAGAGGCTCGAGCACAGCCCCGCGGGTACACTGTTGTCTAGGAATGTGGAGTGTGGAAATGATGGGGATTATGGGAAGACTGGTGTGGGTGCCCATGCTCCACTATCACAAAGACTCTTGGCACCCGAGCTGCTACCCCGTTGAGTCAATATTTTCCTTTTTTAGCAATGGGGCTGCAAAACTGCATCTCTGTGGCTCTGAGATGGATGTTTTGGCTCAATATTAGTGCGAGTTTTCCTCTGTTGAATGGTGTAAAAGTGTGCTGCTACCGAGGGGAAATAAGTGAAATTGAGAAACTGATGAGGGCTGAGAAAGTGTGATGTAAAAATGATGGCAGGTAGCTGGCGGCTCATGCCGGGTGAAATGGAGCTGTGAAAACATTTAAGCTGTGCAGGTGGAGGAGTTCTGACTTCATGGTCCATTAGACTGATAAGAGTTGGGGCTCCTCATGTGGCAGAAATTTAGGCATAATAATTCACTGTATCGGCAAGGTTGCAGAATATGTGATGCAGCCAATGCCATCTGAAATTCAGCCGTTCTGTTCTATAATTGTTAGGGCTGAATCTGGGCCCAAGTTTCTGCTCCAGAAAATGTTTATTTTGAGTTTTAAATATTTTGCAAATGTAAGGACAGACTTATAAGCTATAGCCTGGTAAAACAAATTGAACCTTTTTAATACCTCCTTAGGCTCTGTTTGTTAATTAACTAGGCAATCCATATATATTTCAAACAGGATAGGTGGTGATACACCGGTTATCTTGTCATTGCTGATGCAGAAAACAAGGGCACTATTTTTTTATTGTATTGACTACCATCTAGCACCAGTAGAGGGAGCTGTCTTGAACTAACATTTATCAATGTCATTTAATCTGAACCAAATTTCAATTTTCATGTGTGGGAGATGCAAACATTGGGTGAGAAATCAGTCTAATTTGAAACGCTCTGGGTGTATTCTGGCACAAATGGGTTTGTGCCCAGATACATTGAAGCTTCCTCAAATAGCTTTTAGGGGTTTTCTTTTCACTTTGTGCTGCGCCTCACACAGAGCTTGTCAAGAAATTGTGCAACCAGCTCTTATTTTTACAGCTTACCTCATTCTGTGACTGTCACCAGCGTTGCCTTTCTGTTTGTGCCCAACGGACTAAAGGAGACATTGAGACACTGGGAGTGTGGGAGCAACAGAGAGGCACGTAGAGCGGCAGAAGAAAGGGGAAAGGAAAGGACCCTGATGCATTGGGGAGGATGGGACTGAAGGCATTATTCTCAGATCAGCATATGTGTGTGTCTTTGTGTGACAGAGAAGGAGTCTAATGGTTTGTGTGTGTGTGTGTGTGTTTATATCTATGTGTGCTGGAGAGAGGGAGAGAGGGAGGGAGGGAGGGAGGCATCAGGGGAGAAGCGAGAGATGAAGAGAATGAGCGTGCCGCTTAGGAAATGTCACACTGGGAAGATTTGTAGGTTTTGATCCTGGCAAATTAATGCAAAACCCCAGTGCAAGTATTTGATTTGGGAAAACTTTGGAGCAGACTTGTCTCTTAATAATAATTATTGGGTTTACATTAATTTCCTCCCCTATTCTCTTCCACAGGAGAGCTGATCACCACTGCTTGTGAGCTGGGGGTAAGTATTAGCTGTATTGTTTAATCAATTCACTCATTAACTCTTATAAGCATTAAGGAAGTTTAATTAAGCATGGGCAGAAAGCAGATTAATTTACTTTCAGTCCACAGGTTTTTCTCCTTCTTTTCTATGCACTTATTTTACTAAGTTGCAAGTAGAGAATGCTATAATTTGCAACCCGTTTTTCAAATCCAATTAAAGTCAATGGTAAGGCGATGGCTTTTGTAGGCTTTGCCTTATGTACGGTATAAGGCTTATTATATCCACCCCTCTTTTTTTGTGTGTGTGTAAGCTGCGAAGAATGAACTAAATCGGGTTAACAGTTATAATAAGTTTTATTATTTAATAAAGTTTATTACGCCGCTGTGATCCTTTTAGGGAGGCTGTGTCGGTGTCACTATGCCAGTAATCCTGCCGTTAGTGCTGCAGTCCGTGTGGCCTGCCTGTCTGCTTTTCAGGCCTCCCCAGGGCCTGTCAGGCCGTCCCAGGGTCCCAGGCTGCTGGGCCCCCCTTTCTGATCCCCAGAGTTTTAGAAACCAGCTTCCCTGTTCTCCCTGTTGCCTCTGTCCCCTTAGCTGTCTTTTTGCTGCGTATCTTTCCATTCCTGTCGGCCACACACTCTCTTAACTGATGTCCCTTTTGACGCTAACACTCCTGCTGTCTGCAGAGTTACTATCTTTTCCTCTACATAACTTGTTCCTCGTTGCTCTGTGACCTCTCTTGACCTACATGCTCTATCTGCAACCCATCCCTCTGTTTTTGGTCAAGTGTTTTTGTAAGAAACCAAGCCTTTGCTGTGTGTGATGTGACCGGTGATGTAGCCACACTGTCACCATTCACAGCTCTGTGTTCTTCATAAGAACTGCCCCTTCTCCCTGTCTGCGTGGCTCATGTTATCAGGGCCAGCGAATGAGCCTGTGTTTAATGACTGAGCCCTTATCTGGGTGGAGGAGACTTAGTAGCTAATTGCTGTGATTGCTTAGATCCCCCAGGCGAGAATGACTGCGGCTCAGAGGTGGTTTGGGGCTGAGGCTGGCGAGCACCACGTGCTCCAGCAGGGGCTCTAGGGAGCGGCACTGTCCTTGGGAAGAGGCCAGAGGAAAAGCAGTGAGAAGAGGCAGGAAGAGAGGGAGTCAGTTTGCGGTCATGCTACTGAAAATCTACAGCATACCACTGCTGTCATTTACTGGGGGGTGAGCAGCTATATTTGCCACTAAGTACACTTGGGCTAAGAAAAATCACACTTCCTTTCTGCCCCTTAATAATGTTGCATCACTCTTGCCTTGATTGAATCTCCTCTCTTTTTACTTTGGCACCTGTCTTCTTGCTTATACTTGCTCACCTGCACTTTCATTTAACCCCACTATGATTAAAGCACATCATGAATGACACCAAACATTGTTACTTACTGTTGAAGCTGTGAGAAATGTCTAGTTGAGTCTCTCAATGTGCATCTTAAACATCCCTGTAAAGCAATATCAGAAATTGTTCTCTAAACACAATATATATGTCTGAAAAAAGTAGCTGTAAACATGTGGAAATACTGAGAACCATGTTTGACTGAATGATGGATTTTGACCTTTAGAAAATTTAGAAAATGTTTCATTACTTTTAAGTTCAGGTTTTTCTTTGTCAGTTCCAAATGGAGGGCTTTCCCTCCCCCTCTAGTACTAGGACAATATAAAAGCAGTACCTGTTTTGCATTCTCGGTTCACCCCTTCGGTCGGGAGTTATTACAAGTTTCAACATTCCAGTCTGCAGTTTTGCTATTTAGCTATGCCTCAGTAACGAACGGTGCGGTCAGTGACATTTGTAGCCAAAATGACAGCTAGGTTGCGTTATGAAAGCCACAGTTATTGTCGTTTTTCAAACACAATTGATGTGACGGATCTTAGATGACATGTTATGAAACCTATGCAGTACCTGTCCCTGCTTAACCAGCTATGTACCACCGATTAAAACATTTCCTCATTCATGACTCCTCTTATTTATACTTGATTTTAACATAAGAACAGCAGGCTTTAATCACACTCGCAAACAAAACTCAATCTTTATAAGATATGACCCATGAATCACATTCAACAGCTGAAAATAAAGAAAACATAAACTGACAAACGAATACACACCAGTAGTCCTCCATATTTAGTGACAGACAGCAACAATCTTTATCCTTTATTACTGTACAACAACCGACCTATGTTGAGGAAGCATCACTTAAAACCTTAACATTTAAAAAGTGTTCACAGTCTGTAGATGGAGGCTACTTGTAAATATAAATCAATCCTTTGATATCTCCTTTTAAACACATGAGTTACAGCGTACAGCTCGTCCCGACAGACCTTCAGTTTACTTTGGTTTCCAGCATTATCCAAATTTGCATGTGTGATGATGACTTTTCATACACAGCTAAAGCTCTGGAGGGGTTGTTCATATTGCGGTAGCTTTGACCTCAGAGTGGCTTGCTAACAAAACACTGACAGAGACAGCAGTACAGACGCTGACTTTTAGCACAGCCACGTAGCATAGTTAGCCTTTTCTCTGCCACCCCTCCGTTTGAAATCACAGTAAACTTTTCGGTCCCTTCAATTATGCAGGTTTTTTTTAAAGTCTGGGGTAGTCCTTTTTCTTGCTATGCCAACAGATCCGTCCACAGCATCCCAGGGCAGAGATTACTACTTAATTTTTCACGATTTGGAAACTTCATTTTATATATGTATGGATTTTTTTCACAACTGAAATTTGGTCTGGTGGTGAGTCACACAGTCTTCTTCTGTTGTATGACAAACTTTATTGCCTAACATGGTCTTTAACATTTTGTTTTCAGGTGGCCCATCCTCCAGGGTACCCTGTCTTCACCTTACTAGCTCGTCTGGCTATCCATCTCCTGCCCAACCTTTCTCCAGCTCACAGTGTCAACCTGATGAGCAGTCTGCTTGGGGCTGCAGCAAGTGGTGCCCTTTGCATTTCTATTAGCAGGTAGGCACAGGAAATACAAGATTTAATTTAACAATCTTTTTTGTATTTGCAGTCTGCTTCTGTAAAACAATGGAGCCCAAAAAGCTAACATTTTGTGGTCAGTTTCCTCTGAATAATTTGCATCTGCACAAGATGTGATTTTACAAACTTCTATTTGCTTAAGCTCAAAACTTCATTAAAGACAGAGAAACATTCCTCTCCAGCAGAGGAATCTGACAAAAACCTAAACCATATATCCAAGGGAAGTAACAGTAAAGAATCAGAATTATTTTGACTTAAAGGGGTCTTTCAAAAATTTCCTTACTGACTTTTTGCATCCCTATGCTGTCTGTAGCAGAGAGTGGTATTTCTGGTCCTGACAGACTGGCAGTGTGTCCCTGATCCTCTGTTCAGTATTCAGGAGCAGAGCCCAGCCGCCCTCCTCCCTCCCTCCACCCTGCCCTGCCTGTTTACCCATCAGCCACCCGTTGTGAGAGTGCGTGTGTATGTATATCACAATTATCCCACCCTCCAACCCCCACGCTGTCCATGTCCCCCTTCCCTCCACCAACACCACTGCCCAGCATGTTCCCAATCCTGACATGGCACGATTTCTTATCTCTGCCTCATGCGCCTGAGAGGGACAAGATCACTACCTCTGCTCCACCCTTTCTTCTTTCTTCTACATCTCTCCCCTCGCTCAATCCCAAGTTCAGTTTACGGTCTCTTCATTGCATCTACCACCCTGCAGTTTCTCCTGCTGCTGACCCTGTCATGAAAGAAAGTATTTTACCCTTCCCTCTTTGTGTGATTATCTCCCATGGTTGGCTGCTGTACCTTACATCACCCTATTGCTGATCCAAGTAATTTCCCACATTGCATTGTTGGTGGCAGCTTAGTGTCAACATTTTTCCCTTTTGTCCCTCTAAATGCATACTAGGGCATTTAAGAGCATGTCGTATACTTCTAATTTACTCTTCCAGAATAAGAATAGTTGTATATGATGTCATTTCTGTCCTATGTACACCTGCTAGTGAGGGAAAAAGCAGGTGAAAATGAAGTTGTGTGTTCCCAAGTGCTCAACAATGGGCCTACTTCTGACAGTTGCACTTCTGTGTGCTTGGCCACTGTTTGCTTTGTGGCAGGCGGTCTGGGGAAGGTCAGGGAACAGGGTCAGTCCTGGTGCAGTAGGGTAGAGGCTTGGGAGGAAGTGCAACACAGGGGACTGGATCTAAGCCCAGACTGCATCAGCCTAAGACCAAAAGCCTTGGTGCTTCTCTGAGGTGAATCAGAATCAACCACCCCATCCGGGACGGGATAGGTCATGGAAAAGAAAGAGAGGACGAAAAACTGGACGAAACACTATGCTTCTTTTATGTTTTTGGACTTTGTATCCCACTTCCCCCGTAGTCCTAATGCATTTGATGAGTTATTAGTAAATTGGACTCAGCTTTGGCCAGACATTTGCAGACAGTTATTTTGTGGCCAGAAAATATCCATGCAGTCTGGGTGATATTTGGCTCACAGTGTGCATGTTAACTGCAGCCCTGTTTGTAATCTCTGCGGATTTAGATCCAATTTTGGATTATGGTCAAGGAAAAAGTCATTATGAGGACCTTCAACCCCCCCAACAAGGGATGATGGGTAGTAAGGACTTCAGCCAGAGCACACAGTCACACCATTTAAGCCCTTAAGTATGAACGTATAATCTACGCTTTCAATTTGAAAAATAAGCATAAAAGGTTTTAGTCATTATCTGCTCAGGGTTTTAGCTTTTGGCTGTGAATCAGCTGGCACACGTTTCCTGGTAAGGGGTTACTGGAGAGGGCAAAAGATGAGGAGGGCGAAGAGGTGCAAGGGGATACTGGATGGTCAAGACCCCCCTTTCAGGTCTAAGTATGGAGGTCTTTGGGTGCTTTGGACCTACCAAGAAGACTTCATAGATGTCATACCATAGCACTGCCGGGACTCTCAGGACCGGCCATCTGAGCATCTGTTCATACCTGCTCCATGAGTTTGGCATGTCTTTTGCTAACGTAATTTAGTTATAAAATTAGTTTTTTTTACCCATTTGAGGGTCAACACTATCTTCTTTCTTTTCATTTTTAGTTTTGTATCAGCCGAGTGAAATGGACTTTTTCCACTCCGAACAAATCATTTCTTTGTGTGATCATTTTCAGATGGAAAATATTTTACAGTTAATACAGATACTTGAAGGCAGTTTCTCTCAAATAGTAAATTGTAAGACCTTGAAATTCATCTGGAGTATACCCAACATGGCAAGCCTTTGATGTATCAATTTAAATTAGTCGGCCAGATTGCAGTGTTTAATGTGGGGGAATGTAAGTTGATAGGCTTGGAAGCCACTTCTCTCTCTTGCATAAGTTAAAATGTAGCACTTAGCCTCCCTTTGAATTGTCAATTACACTTCTCTTGGCTTGATCATTTGGTTTGATGGCCAAATTGCACGTCTTGTTATGTTTTCACACCATGGCCTGACAAGCCTTTGAGGATGGTGGACGTGATGACAATTACTATCGATTGCACTCAGAGGTTCAGAGACGGAAACATTTGGCCTGCTGAATGCTGAAGGCCTCGGCAGTGAGTCTCTGGAGGAACGCACCCTTCATAGCTGGATTATCCAGACAGCTTGGTATTCTGCGCTCTCTCGTTTCACAGTTTATCTGCTAAAGCTGCTCTGAATCTCTGCTACCTGCGAGGAATCTCTCTCTCCATTCCAGAGCTTATCCTGAGAAACCAGGAGCAGACACGGCAGCCTGCTGACAGCCATCAGAGCAGAAAAACAACCTCACAGTTGTTCCGTCATCAGCACTTTTTGTTTGATCACATGATTACATAACAAGACTGTTGAAGCACACCAAACATGTCTGGCCTCCCTTGTCAGTGACAGTCCGTATATTTAACGCACACCTGTGAGAGGCTCCCCCACCAAGAGCTGGCCCATGATGCACAGCTGATACCTCAGAGGACCGGTGGATGGGCCCGGTGCCATCCCCAGCTCCTTATAAGGACCTTCACCATATGGTCCTGATGGCGCTTTTCCCTCCTCGCTCAGGTGGGTTGTTTTTCCACACAGGTGGGGCTGCTTGTATTTTGTTAGGGGTCATGTCAGGTGTGTGGGTATTGTTTTTTTTTAGCTGCTATTTGCATAGTTCGGTTTTTTCAGAGACATCCCTGGTGTGAGTTGTGGAGTCAGGGAAACAGCTGAATAGAGTTGTTTTGTTAGATGATGTCCTAACCTCTCCCTGCAGGAGGTAAGTCCACCCCTCCCTCTCACATCTGCTGCGGTTGGATAAAATCTTCCTCCCAAGTGGGTAAAGAGAAAAGAGCCATTCCTGTTTCCTGCTGAAAAGCAGAGGACAATTTTAGGTTTGATTATTTAAAAGGCCCCAATCTGTAGACCTTTTGTTCAATTTTTTTCAGTATCTCATTCGTCATATTGTAGTCCAACAGACCTCCTTCACTCCCCCCCCCCCCCCATCCTCAGCATGACCAATGGTTCCCTCAGGACTCATCCTCTAATACAGTTAAACAGATGTCTAATGAAGATGTTATTTCCTCATTACTGGCTATGGGATGGGGATAGAGCGGAGGAGGGAGGAGGGCGAGATAGACAGCAGAATACAGTAGCAGTTTAATATTCCTTTCGCCCGTGGGCCCGAGATTGTGTCTGCCTCGGACGTCAATATTACATTCCTCACCCACCACAGGCGGTCTTAATAAGGCACCAGGCACGAAGACGGATCAGACTCGGCAATTACAATTCACCCAGAATTAGTTAATGGAATCTTTACAGCAACATTTATGTATCACTGGTGTGTGCCTAATGACTTTGTTGGAAAAGGCAGCAATAAAAATGGCATTCAGAGCATTGCATAAACACAGGATTTTTCTCAATTGTTTTTTTCCCCCTCTTCCTGTAATTTTTGTGTGTTGGGTGGAGATTAAGATGGCATTCCGGGAGAATTTGTCATGTCAGTGGCTGCATTGTTTGTGCAGAATTGTGGTGATTAATTCTACACGCACTTGGGTTCGCTCTCCTGGAGGAGGGGTGTCTGAGCGGCAGAGCTGGGACCCTTATTCACCCTCCTTTCTGTTTGAGCAGACAGCATCCTTGTCACACTCTGGAGGAGGCAGGAAAGATGGAGGAATGCCTGGTTTGGTGACTGGCTCAAAAATAGGCTGTGACATACAAGATTCAAATGTGGTGTTGTCTGTAAGCAAAAAAAAAAGAAGGAAGAGGGCATTGTTGAAAGAATCAAATAATATACTTGTTTATACCTCAGTATAAATAAAAGGCATTGTTGTTAAGGCTGATTTTTCTTTGTATTGGAATTTTTTGGAATTAAACGTTTCTAATATTAAGTCATGAATATATAGCATATACATTTAGTGTGCTAAATGCTAAACATCATAAATCGAAACTGCAAATTTAGTTTTTCTTCAGCATTCTAGTGATGCAGTCTGACAATCATGAAGCAATGGGTGTTACAAGAGAAAGTTTTGAAAGCAACATCACCATGATTTCCTGACATGAAGGTACTGTAGACTGCTTGCTTTTGACATAATATTTGATCGTCAGTTACCCACAAACCCTGAGCGCACACAATGCTGACTAAGACTGTGGAAGCTGGGTAAATATCTCTTTAATTAGCAGACCATTGAATGCTGTGTCTACTGTAGTAATGCATTTCCCTTCAGCCAGCATTGACTCCTTTGCCATAGATGAAGAGGGGAACAACAATAGCGGCAGAGTTGGCCACAGTAACTGTAAACATGGCTGAAATACCAAAGAAGTATCCAATAATGTTTTTGAGGCCCCATTTAAAAAAGAAAAATCAGGAAAGGGAACGATGATTGTAAACATTTCTTTTATTTTAGAGTGTTGTAGAGGTATAGTTTTAGACATGGGCCAGTGTTTGTGTAATCATCTCGCTGCCATTAGGATGAGACAAGTCCAGATCCAAAACACTGTATAGCACATTTCCTATTGTGGGCTTATTAGCATCTTTTCTTTGAGTCTCCCTGCCTGCTAAATGTCCTATCTTTCCAACGTCATGCATCACATTTGTAACAGATTTTTAGCTAAAAATGTTTAGCCTTCAATCCCAGATGATGTCATGAATGTTATTTTTTTTAAACACTCTACAGCCACAGATGCCATCCGAGGCTGACAAATACACTTAACATGATGTGTAGAAATTGGAGAGCCAATGTAAAAACAAAACAAAGATTTATATAATACAAAATGGGCACATTGTGATGATTCAATTCCTATGCTAGGTGAGAATAAAATATAAAATGAAGGTGTTGCTCAGCCCTAATCCTTACATAGACTTGCTTTTGAATTCCTGACATGTATACACAAAATTTAATTTAAAGGCTTAGATTTGTGCATCAGTTGCTGCTTAGTTTTGGAATTTCAAAGCAGTGCATCTGACACTTGCCAGTGTCATATAATAACTACTAAGTACCCTGCCTGGTGTCCTGGCCAGAGGAGAGCCCCAGGGTGTCATCGGGGGCCAGCTGGAAACCTCGACTTCAGCCCGAGCAGGCCACTTGGTCTCGTGGGCTCTCTACCCTCTTCAGGAATGTGTGATTCTTTTCCAGCGATGCTTCCCCAAACCACCACTCGGTTAGAGAACAGTGTAACGCTGATCCGCGATGGCACAGCTGTGGTATTGTGTGTTCCCCAGGGTGGTGTGTGACAGTGGCTCCCTCGGCCAGCTTCCATTGTGAAGCCTCAATCAGTGCAGAGAGCTGGTGTTGGCTTTTTGTGTGCTGTTATTTAGCACAGACGACTGGTGCTGGCACGTCTCTTGCATATACTGTAGAACTGAGGCAGGTCCCATTTTGACACTTCAAAGGTTTTTTTTCTGAGCTTTTGTTGTGTCCTTGAAGGGGACATTGCTTACCAAAGCCATTGTCATTTATTCAATTTTAATTTACCTTTGATCTTTCCTTTTGAACCTGATTTGTTTGCATTTTAATGTTCTTATTTTCTACATTCTGTGTCAAGTTGCTAAATTGGTAATTTTCTTTTCTAGCCACCTACATTATACCAAGTTTTTCTTAATTCTAGGCTAAACGCATAGTATTTGTCATTCCGCTAATTTCCCAAGTGCTGACACAGACATTTTGGCAGGGCTGAGCAGTTCAGGGTAGAATGGTCTCGTTGTCAGCTGTGTTATTCTCCTGCCACGTCTCAACCAGGCCATTGTCACTGAGCCACAACATTTCAGCACAGCGGCATCCTGCACTGCATTGAGTGGTGATAACAGGGAACACGGCAACTCCGGTGTCAAAATGTGTCCCGCTTTATCCGCACGCCCTGGGAGCAGCCGACCCGTGGAATGATCTGTGGAGCGGCTGAGAGACTGACTGGGACCCAGGTGGTCTGCGCAGACAGACAGGTCATTTACAGCCCGCACTGAACACACATCACTGGGCTCTCTTGGACTGACAAGCTCTAACAGAGAGATTTGTCAGCCACTCAGGGAGAATAAAGAAGCAGGGGGGGACAGGAGTGTGGGTGTGTGTGTCTGAGTGGTGCCTGGCTGCAAAATGCAGGAAACTTGGTGTAATAATAACCCTGTCTGTGGACCCCCACGACTGTACTGCACCCAGTGTAACCCCAAAAGCAGCCCCCCTGCTCTGTGTAAGCTACGGGTTAATTGTCATGCAGGGACGTAAAATTAAGGGTGCGGGGGGTCTCTGCACCTCAACAAAAGTCCTCATCTGCCCCCCCCCCCACCCTCCATCCTCCACCACCCAGCCCATCCTTCTTCATCCTTTCCTTCAAGTTATAGCTAATTCCTGGAGCGTTCAGTGAGAAAGACGCTGCTATCTCTTATTAAGACCCACTGGTAGACGCCCCATCAACACAGTCCATCCCCCCATCTCTAATGTGCACACACATACACACACACACACACACACACATGCATATTCATTCACCAAGCTCACCTTACAGAGAACACAGAGGAAAAATAGTGGCGAGAGGCAGAGAAAAAAAACCCATGAAAAAAAATGGGAAGTAGTCAGCAAGCTAGAGTTTTTTTTTTTCTTTTCTACCATGCGCTCGCTCTCCCTCTCCTTTTTTCCCTGATTTACCGCGCTTTCCTCAGAAAGCTCCATTGTTCCCCTAGCCTAAGTCTCATCAGGCCTTTTGTGGCTGACTATCACAGCGGCAGGCAGAGAGCTGGAAATGTATAAATGGTATCATGCCTTGTGATTAATGGCGGTGCTTATGAGTCAGGTCTGATAACGGGCCTGCTCTCTACTCAATTTCAGATACCGTTAATGGAATCTGTCTTCTGCGATTGTAATGTGAGAGCGCCTAATTTGCTATGGAGCTTGAAGCTGTCACCGGCAAGGGATTGTGGGGTCATAAGGGACCTGGCAGCCGTTTGGCCTGCAGCTTGTATCTGCGGTGCTGAATAGAGCAGCTCTCTGCCTGTCAGTTAGCTGATAGGCTGATGAGGACTCTAAGCCACTCCACACAATGGCGGAAAGGGCCATACTGCCTGACTTCCCTAATTGTTGAGCCTGCTCATATTTCAGAGCCAGCATGCCAGGGACTGGGCTATGTTTTTTTTTTCCCTTTTTTCTTTTTTCCCCTCTCTCTTCTTGAACTTTTTTCTTCCTTTTTCTTTATTTCATCCTTTATCCCGCACACTGTCTCACCCTTATACCGCACACTTCTCTGCACTACCACCCCACCATCACCACCACCACCCTCCACCATCATTTGTCGCCTCTCTCTCTCTCCCCCCCTATGTCTCTCATTTTAGTAAGTGGTGGGTCTTAGCGTATGACAGATTATCCCAAGTTTGCTTCAATTACGGCAAAGGAGATGGAGACAGTACAGGAGAGGAGGTAGGGGGAAACTTTTGTGAACACATTATATTTAAGAAGCTGAGGATAAAGTGCTATCTCTACCATGGTGGTTTCTTTGCCAGCCTCCTCCAGATCAACCGGCTGCTGCTGCTGAGGGACTCATGATGATATTTGAATGGCCCAATTCAGAGTGTTTTTCAAGGTCTTGTCTGAGAAGCAAACTTGGGTTGGGGGAAGATTAAGTGGGTCCCCAAATTAGTCTGGGGGAAGTGGTGGCTGTTTTGGGTGCAAACTTTAATTTATTGTAAAAATGCTGACTGTTTTTTTGCTGTTTTGTGTTACTGCAGTGTAATTTAGTAAAAAAATGTAAACTCTTGAAGTTCTGTAGACTGACCAGGAACAAAACGCGAGGCTAGAATGCAGATATTTGGGAATTTTTGGGCACACTCACGCTAGGCCCAGTTGCCCTGCACCGTGCCAAAGCCCAAGAGTATTCCCTTCCCAATCCCCTGCTGACCCGTACTCACATTGCTCCAGGCCCAATCAGGCCTGAGCAAGGTTACCTCTTGTACATATGTCATCACGTCGTAATACGACACGCATGGCTTTACGTCATTGTGGTTTACAAGAAGTGCGGTCTCAGAGTCAGCACAATGTAGAACAATACAGAGAACATTACTGCAACTTAACTGACTTTGTGGCTTCTTTTGAGTCTTTTTGGTCAGATATAGCCCTCTAACACTCCTGGATTTCTCTATTATGCAAGGCGACAATCGATTATAAATCATCAGTATACCCTTGCTTGTGCCAAAGCACACCTCTTCCAACTGTGCCAGGACAAAGGAAGCATACCGTGCCTGAGCATGATATGTAGCACTCACACTAGTCAAACAAACTGGACTTTGGGGGTCAAATGTTGTTAGGCACAGTATGGATTACTTAGTGTGAGTGTACCCTAAAACTGACTTGGAACTAAAAGTTGGAATAGAACGCAAATATTCTAGATTTTTGAGGTGTTTTCAGATTTATTTAAGTCTGGAAAACTTTGCTGCAACTCAACGAAAAACAGAAATGTTCCTGCATGTAGCTTGAAACACACGTACAATCTTTCAGGGTTAGCGTGAAAAACACATCAATTTAAAATTGTGTGTCATAATAAAGGCCTCTCATCTTCCAATTTCAGACTGACAGGTCCTGGTCCTGGAGCCGTGCTGGCTGGAGGGATGTTCGCTGTGTCCAGGCTGAGCTGGCAGTGGTCTATGGGGGCAGAGGTCTTCACTCTCAACAACTTTTTTGTTGGTCTGCTCTTTTTCCTGATCACCAGCTTCCACTGTGCAGAAAAAGCCACTCAGAGGAGGAAGGTAACTCACTGCATCACATCTGTATGTTAAACGTTAGCCTTTTCCTTTTCCATGGATTATTTCTTTGATGATATCTTCAAGACGAACTCACTGTGCTAAATGCTTGACCTTGTCAGATGGCACATTGGGGAGCACTATGCTGTGGCTTGGGGCTCTGCAACCAGCACACCCTGGTACTGTATGTGCTGGTCATCATTCCCTGGGTCTTTTACAGACTTTACTCCCACAAGGTAAGTTATTTTTAAAAGAAGCTCAAGGAGCACAAACTATTAATGTGCATTAAAAAAAGTGTATATTGTTTGTGTGCACAGACGTATGCTGTCCTTTGATTTTCAGTGAAAAGTTAAAGTTATATTTCTATCATTTTTCAAGTGAATGTGTTTCTTTATAAACCCAATTTGGAAATCATAGTCTAACTTGTCAGCAGGTTCCTGTCAAACTTCAGAATATTTCATGGTTAGCCTTATTAAGGATTTGTATTAAGGATCCCCCAGGCTTGTTGCCATCCCTTTTGAAGTGTAGGTACATGCCATACTGTATATTAAATGTATAATAAAGTTATATTGGAGTTTCTTGGATTAAAGCTTTTCTCAATCTCAGTCCGTTTCACATACATTTTAGAGAACTCTAATTGAAGAACCTCTCTGTCTCTGAATCATCTCCACAGGAGCTGTCTTTGCGTGTCCTCGTGTCTCTGGCCATGTGTTTCCTCGCCGGTTTTCTGCCATACATCTACCTTCCAGTGTCCTCCTACCTGAACACGGCCCGCTGGAGCTGGGGGGATCAGACCACCCTGTCAGGCCTGCTGACCCACCTGCTGAGAGCTGAATATGGCACCTTCAGTCTTGTATGCATTTGTGCACTACTCTTATTATTAGCAATGCAACAACAGTCAATAAGTGTGAGCTGATAATATTTGTAACTTTTACATTCATGGTTTTCATCGTATTCTTTTTGTGTTTGCAGGCGAAGACCGAGAGCTCTGTAAGCTTGACTACAATGCTGAAGTGAGTCTGCTTTTTATTAACTCAACACATTCAGATTATTAACAGAAGTACACTGTGACTGCCAGATTACAATTTAGACTAAGATTGCCTTTAAGACTGCATTTTATGTTTAACGTAAGTATTATTTATTATAATATGCTAACTATATGATGAACTGACAGAGTAGATTCTAAGATTGGGTACAGAGAAACAACTGAAAACAGAGAGTTTCATCAGAGGCACAGTGAGGGCACATGGTTGTAGACATGGAGGACGATCCGACTGCCCCCCCGGTTCTGGTGTTTTACACACGTTTAACTACAGAAACTCCTATCTGTTCTGAGAGCCCCTTCTCATTTCTGCAGGCCGACCCTCTCTCCCTCTCTTGTCCCCAGCAGCTTTTGTTCTTCCCCTACCACTCTCTCCCATCAAAGCAGAACTGAACCTGCTTAGAGGGCCAAATCGCTGTGTTCTGTTTCTCCAGCAGTTTGAAATGATCACTCAGCTCTGGTGTTTAAGCGTGACAAGCTGTGATGACAGACACTGCAATAGAGCTGGAGAAATTGTATTTTTCCACTCCAGCAAACCCACCCCCCCATACCTCCTCCACCGGATCTCCTCCCCTACTCCCTGCTACCACCACTACCACCACCACTGCAGTCATCCCACTCCTGGTATCGCTCTCCAACTGACGGGATGGGGGTGTATGTGCGTCTTAAGGCCCCCCACTACCAGCCCTCCCTACCCTACCAGGCACCCACCCCTTCCCATCATCCCTGCTGCTTGATGGACAAGCACACCTTCAAGATGGGGAAGAGAGGCGAACATGACAGGCATGTCGCACTGGAGACGTAAAACCCGCTGGAGAAGCTGACACACACACACCCACAAACACACGCTTTTGAGCACATTCACACATAGTGTACATTGGGAGATATAGAGACTCAATAAGCTGTCAAATAGAGATGGGTATTAAGGAAGAGGCAGGAAACTATCTCTCTGCTCTGAGCAAACGCTCACTGACTGACAGGCGCTGTGAAGAGAGGATGGGGCAGCGGGGGGGTGGATGACACAGTCATTCGTATCCGTCAATCCGATTGAAAGGAGGAGCACAGAGTCCAAGGAGTTTGTTTTGATAGAGGATGGAGGGCATTTAATAATTGCTGTCCTTGAGTTCAGTAGCAGGGAGGGTAATTGAGCTTGTCTTTGGTGTCTGTCATAAAGTCTGTTATATTTGTGTGTGTGTTAAGGGCCCAGTTGGACCACTGCCTGGCGGACCTTTCGCTTCCCGTTATGGCGCTTGCAGGAGTGGGCCTTCTCCTCTCCTCGTGGGACAGGTAGGACGAGCGAGAAACGGGCATACAAAACACCAAACTCTGTCACACACATCTCCACAGCCACTTCAACCAAAAATCTAATCCCCTGCAGTAAGAGACGGGGAACAAAACCACTGACAAAACGCTGATATCAGGAAAAAAGAATACAAAAAAACACTGAGCCACCTAACTGTCAAGCTGTCGCGACGCTCCACATTCAAATCGAGACAGGTTGATGTGTGTTTTTAAATTTTCACAAACATGTTTGTGTGTACAAGTAAATCACTGCTTGTATGTATCTGTAGCAATGTGGCGGTTTGATCCAGTTATTCATTACAGCAGAGCCTTTCTTGGGGGTCTGTGGGGCAGAGCTTAAAGAGCTGAGAGATGCCTCAGGGCTCTGTAGGGCAATGCCCACCACATGCTCCCCCTGCACTCTTATAACCCTGATTACATGTACATATGAAATATAGGGTATTCAAAAGAAACCATAAAAAGGCCACTATAATACTGTAAAATCCTGCATTTATTTTTCACACATTGTGCCTGATTTGAAGAAAAAACAAAAACAGAATCTTGACAGTACGAGTTCGTGGCCAGTCAGCTGAGCACATCAGATCAATTCGTTGGCAGAAAAGCAAGACGTTTTCTTTGGCTTGAAAGTGTCTCTTCAGGTTCCGATGATGATTTGTTATTGCCATAAGGCTAGTGTGTTTTCCTTTTTAGTGTATAAGTACATTTTACAGCTGTACTGTAATGAGTTTGTGATTCAGAGCTTGGCAGCAGCTCATTATGACTCAGTCTGCATTAGAAAATCAATCATGCACCTCTTAGCTGGCTGGCGTATACATTTGCCCTCGGGCTTGTGATCTCCATCCCTGCATTAATATCTTACGGACTTATTCAAAACAAGTATATTTTTACAGAGAAAATAGGCACATTATACTTTCAACTTGATATGTGGAAATCGGGGTATGCAGGGCAATGTTTTTATGAAACAGGTTTTTATGAAGAAGGGAAGAATATTGATATACAAAATATTTGTCTTCTCTATCCTAGGATGTGTCGCTCAGTGGCCTGGTTGCTCACTGCCATGCTTGTGGTGTACTCACTGTTTTTTGCTTGGAGAGCCAACCTTGACATCAGCAGACCCCTTCTCCTTGGAGTCGTGAGTTATGAGGCTTAAAACTCTCTTTGTCAATCTCCCTGTCAGTTCCTGTTATCTTCGTTGAAATGCAGCGGGCTATTTTTTCTGTCTATGGGAGATCTATACATGCAGAATTTAAATCCTCAAACAAAATGATTGAAAAATCTGTACATATTTCCTTGCATGGATCTATAAGTACATTCAGGACTGCAGGGAGAAAAATAAAACACTTTAGGAAACAGTGGTGTGTGTTTCTGTGCTGGTTTGTGTACACCTCTACACTCCTTTTCTGCAGGTTGAGCGATTCTGGCTCCAGAGCGATGCTGCAGTGTGTGTGCTGGCAGGCCTCGGCTTGAGCCGGACACACATAGAGCTGGAGAGGAGGCTGGGATGTGGGGGGCTGTGGAGGAACTCAGGCTGGGTGCTCACCATGGGTCTATTGGCACATATGGTGCACACCAATCACAGGTAAGCATTGCACTGTGTTCCAATAACAAACTCCCTCACTGGTGTATTGAAGACACAGTGTAGTCCTTGGGGACTGTTTTTGATCTTAACCTGGGATTTTGGATGAACATGCAGGACTCCTGGTTTTATAACCTTGAATTATTGGGATGCAATCACACTCAAATTAAAATCTTCTGCCTTATTCTTTTCAATAGAGAGTGAAACAACTTCTGTAGCAGATAAAAGCCCAACAGTTTTGTAAGTTTTGTAACATACATTTAGCAAAAGTAATTCTTCAAGAACTATATCCTGTACCTGATACCATCAGTGAAGCTTTACTTCCATAATTATTATGACTGCATCCTATTGCTCTGCAGGCAATTCATGATTCCAACCTCTGATAGTGGTTGTCCTGATCTCAAAAGTAGTGAATCTACGGGCATTTATCTTTGGAGTCGTTTTTACTGTGCAGTATTTTTATTGCAGGAACTACGCCGGACACAAATGTTACTTTGTGATAGCTTTGTTAAGTAAAGTTGAAGTGAGGTTAAAAACTCCCCTCTCATTCTGCTTCCTTCTAAAATCCCCATACAGAAGTTTTCCCTGAGTCAACCTGATTTGTTTCTCCTCTGCGCTTCATACTGCAGGTCTGAACTTCACATGTCAGGTATTTCTCTCCTCACCCCATGGTAGGTGCTGAAGAGAGGCACGGTTAGCACATAGATTCCACTCACAGAGCTCAGTGTGAGATGTTAGCTGTCCGAGAAGGCAGATTACACCGTAGTGGTGGGGAGTGCCAGACAGCCATCACTGAGCAGCTTTGATCAAGGGGAGAGCATGGCCTGTGCTGTCAGACCCATCACACCTGTCTCCCCACGATTAGATAGGCAGCCACAGCGCTCTGCAGAGGGGAAGGGGCGGGGGCACTGACAACTTACCCTCAGAGCACCTTGAAAGCGTACCTACAAGCAGTGCCTCACTCTCATCCACAGTTTTACAGATCACACACAATTCTAAGTAGGGTGAAGCTGCACTGGCACCCTTTTAAAATTCAAGTAAACACAACTTGTGTTTTGATGATGGTGTACAGTGTGATGGTGTTTGTGCTATTGATCCTAGGGAATGTGACCTGAGCAGAAACAGTGTAGTCGAGAGGTTCGGCAGGGAGCTTCTGGCTTCCGTCCCAAATGACTCGATCATCCTGACCAGAGGAGATCTGCCTGGAAACTCGCTGCGCTACTTGTACTACTGTGAGGGGGTTCGTCCTGATGTACGTCTGGTCGACCAGGAGGTCAGAACTTTACATTCTCCACACTCTTGTCTGTTGAGTCCCAAACTTTTCTCATGAAGTTTAATATTCATACACACTAAAAAGTTTGATTAAAGATGTTTAATTAGTGAAACAACAAACTGCTTAGGGTGAGTTTCCTTGTTTTACTTAGTGGCTGAACAGAAGACTGTAAAGTTCAACATCCCTGAATGATTGTGTTGTGTGCATTGATATGAAAGTTTATGTACTTTATCCCTTTATGCTAAAGGCATCAACAAATGGTGCCGTTAAAATTTCATTCACAAAAAATTAGCTTTAGTGTCTTATTGATTTTTAAAGTAAAGATATGATTGAAAAAATAGGATTTCTTTATTTTAAAATGAAGATTTGTGAACAAGGTGAAGATTATTTTTCATGCCAATTACAGTTTTAGGAAATAAGCAATGTACCTTAGTAAAACAGAATAAAATGAATACAAAATACATTTAATTTGTGATTCATCAATATCCCCATCCTGTTTCAAGTTTGTACATCCCTCTATATATTGTCTTATGAAATTATAAACAAGAAGTAAAACCAACAAACTTGAATAAAAGGAAATAGAAGCCATTTAAAAATCGTATTTAAGGAGCAAAAGCCACTGATAGTCAATAAATCCATTTGTTGCAATGATTAGTACACTGGCTGCTAATTGGCTGTTCATAATTAATTGAGTTTGTATGGTACTTCTTTCTAGATGATGACATACAGTTGGTATGTTGCCAAGCTGGCACAGCACCACCCAGGGGTCCACTTTCCTGGCCGCTGGTGGGACCCAGTCCACCCTGAGGGGAAAGACACCTTCAATCTGGAGCAGTTTCTTTTGCACAACACGCAGTAAGTCACTGAGACAGAATGAAATGGAGGTCTGAGCTGATGAAGTAGAAGGCTGTAAAAAGGAGAGAGAATGAGTCGGGAGGGCAACAATGGTCCAAATGAACAAGTGGGTGATCTAAAAAGGCATAGATCAGGGGGGTGGTCCACACATCTGTAAATGCAGGGAGAAGATAATCTCATTGAAGTGTTGGGGCCATAAAAGGAGATTGATGAAGTACACGAGCCGTCTAATCTACTTGATTGGGTTAAACAGTCTGTGGTGGAGTCAGTGCTGCTCCCTGCTCTCATATCTCTCACTCCTACTAGAAGAACTGAGACCCAGAAACTGGCTGGGGACCTGTTAATGCCAAGCCCACCAGGGGGCAGTGTTTGCCAGGCCAACATGCCCGTCTCTCTGTGGGGCAACACTGACCTGTGGGTTTAACCTCCAGGGCCCAAAAGATAGAAGGTGTTGCGGTGTGAGGAAATATTTTTGGACATGGTGTTGGGGTTTGTCTCATCATCATCATCAGCAGTCAGCCTTGTGGAGAAAGAACAAATAAATCGAGGATGTGAGCAAACCTCTTCATTTTTCCGCAGGAGGGATGTTGTCGCCTGCATCGGGCTGTCTGAGGGAGACCCCAGCTGGGAGCATAGTTTCTCCCGTTGGCCGTGGGGTGTGTGCGACTTCTTGGCGCCAGCTCAGAGGCAGTTTCACCCTGAAAGGTGGGCAAAGAGGACTCGGAACATGTACAACTGGACGGAACCACATGACAGGTGCTTACAAACACACTCAGAACATTCACATCTCTGGAGAGGTATTTGACAACCTTTAAACGTACAGTTTCTTATTTTCCTTCTCTTAAGTAGCTTTTGGGTTTAATAAATTGTCTTTATTGTTGGACAATAATGTGTGTACTCCGCTCTTTCACCTCTTTTAAAGCTATTTGATGATTACACCGAGTTAAATCTTTACAGCAGGACAAAATGTATCAAATAAAAATGTTTACATCAGTTTATACACATTGACAGAATTGTTACCTTTGGAATCTTAACTTAAATTTAAATTACGGTTTTGTAGGATGAACAATGTTTTAATTCCACAGTAAGAGATTGTAGAGACTGGCACAGTTGCAAGTCTGCAGTCTGTAAATTCAGGGAGTCCTGAGGAAAAACCGTGCAGCATTTTGATGAAAACAGGTCGTGATCTTAAGGTAAAGATAATATTCTCACATGAAGATACAACTCATGAATCCTCGCCATGTATTTCTTCATCGACATCTCTTTGCCCCTCGTCTCTGTGGAGTCTGATGGAGGACGACTGAAGACCACAGAGCCTCCCTCAGTGAGGTTGTGCTCTGTGCTTTTTGTGATTTTAACCAGAGCAGACATCAGGCCCTCAGCCATTTGAAATGAGACTGAAGATGGAAAATAATGAGTTTCTTATTGCATTTTGTCAATAACTGTGTCAAAAGTGGAATTAGTCAAAGCTCCATATTCTGTTGCTGTTGCCAGCAGCCCTTCATTCACTCTGCTATCCACGGCTGAATACTGTGACATTATTTCCCGCACTCTCACGACAAGCGTGTCCGTCGATGCCCACAAGCCAAATATTAGTTGGGAGCTCTGCTTAAATATTCTTTTGAAGAAGAGGTCAAGTGTTTACAGCCAACAAAGTGAAAAAAGGGAAGATGTGGTTTTTACTGCGTGTCTAATGTGTTTGCTGGTATTGTTGCTCAGTCATTTAATGTGTATGCAGAAAACATCCATGTTTAGTGTATCAAAATCTGCACAGTCCAGTTGAACAATACATATTCACATACATATCATTTTCAGTTAGTGGAATTCTGCATGAAAAGCCTGAAGCTGTTTAGATAAAGAAATGTTTTTTTTTTAATGTGTGAACAGTTTCCATCCTGCATCTTGGGAGCATGTCGCGAATGAGGAGATGTGGCAAGCCAGGTACAGTAAGTTCAAGTTTTTTACAGAAGACAGTACAGATAAAAAGCTGCGTCACGTTGCATACTTTACCACGAGAACATCTCCATAAACCAGTCTTGTGTGATAGAGCATCTACATGTACATTCTATTTGGTATCGGCATCTACATAAATCACTCCATTGGAGTGGTGCGTCTGTGAGTGTGGATCTGCATGGCTCATCCATCCAGCACTTAGCCCTGAGCCTGCGTGCTTTGTTTCAGGATGAAGACGGCTTTCTTTCTGTTTGACCTGGCAGAAAGGATTCAGGGAGAGGGGAGCGCTCGCCTCTTTGAGCTGTCTTACACTGTGAGTCTGACCCTAACAAACATGCAGCCACACTGTCATTTACCATAATGGAGCAGATTTAAGTGCCAAACAAGGCAAAGCATGACATATTCAGGGGCTTTCACTTTGTTATTTGTGGTAACATCTGCTCTTATGTGCGTGTCTCTGTGTGTTTATGTGTTTGTGTTGGACAGCTGTATAAGGAGATTGTTGAGGCCCATTTAGACTACCCTCCTAACTGGGACAAGAACTTGGCACTGGCCTGCGAGAGGCTGCTCCACTCCGGTCAACGGGACCACAGTCCAGACAGCCTGCTGACCTGCAGCACCGAGCACTTTAGTCTTTACTTAGAGAAGGAACCTACAGATCCCCAGGCACCCGCCATTCGCTCGGCCATTACTCACCTGGTCAAAGAGAGAGACAGACTCCGCCAGAGCCGGAGGCCAACCCCTTAACCATATCCAGAGAGACCTCCACAGAGCTGGAACACTGAAAGCAGGAGCCTAGCTGAAATGCTAGACACTAGGGATGAGTCTGAATGTGCCTAATCCCAGGAATAATAGGTGCTGAAGTTTTGGCTAAATGTAAATGGTCAAATTGGAATTACGAGTTGCCATTTCAGAGGAGTGCCGCTGCAGAATAACTGGTCTCTAGAAATCAAACACAACTCTGCACAAAGGACACAAAACTTCCCCTCAGCCATGCATCATTTAACGAAGTTTGACCAGAGACAGAGCTTGACTTTAGGAAGCCTTGACTGACCCCAATCAAGCTATGCGTTCTCCCCTTTAACTCAACCTTTCGATTGCTTTATCGTTGCATCTTTCTTTTTTCCTTTGCTCCTCTGCTCTCACAGCTTTTAATGTGCTGATTATTCTGCCTCCGCCACTGCTCTAGTTCTTTTTTTCTCACATTAGGATGGCAGGGCCGAGATTGAGGGAAAACCAATTTGGGGGCAGAAATGGGGGATTAGAGCGGCTGTTTAATCTAGGACAGACTTGTGCAGTGCCACACAGTCCCCACTCCGCATAACCAGCACTACCCACCCACCCACCCACTCACCCACCCCTCTATCCTTCCATCAGTCCATCTAAGATGGTCCTTTAAATGTTTAAAACTAATGGATTTCATGAGTTTTTTTCCCCTCTCTTCCTTCCTAACAGGAGGGCTGTAATCCTTCATGGATTTAAATGAAATGTGAAATGTCACAATGCCAGGGACCCTTTTAGAGGTGCGTTTTTGTGTGGGATGATTTGTGTTTGTGTGTGAACATGCTTAAATCTCCACCCAGGCCTTTTCACTGCCCGAATGGCACATAAGCATTGTCGATAAACAGATCGGCACACAGAAAAGCAGAGGGTTTTGATCGTCATAGAGGCACAAAGTCATGCAAACTCCAGGGACACAAGTAGACACGCAAGACCATCCGCCTCCCAGCTCGCAGGAAAATTGACTTTTATCCCTGCAAGGGCTGCTGAAGAGACGACATAGCACGCAAACACATAAAGCATAGCAGAGTATCTCGTCTTTGACGTGTTCTCAGGGTCCAAAACTTTAATTACACACCGTTTTTGTTAATACTTGTGATGATGTTAATGAACCTTCTGCCATGGAAGCTATTATACAGAGGTCGTACCAGTGTATGGCCATAAGCTTTCTAAAACTCTGCTCAACGAGCCGGCTGTCTGAGATACTACTGGAAAGCGAAGGACAGTTTTTGCACGTGGAGTTTTCTCAGAATGTAATCTGCCCTCTCTGTTCGCAGGAATGGTTAGCGGCTGTCAGCTGGCTGGATGATGAGATTCGACCTGCTGTAGCACAGATGGTCTGGTTTCACATAAAAAGGGACAACTTTCCCTCTGCTTTCTACTCATAAATGTGTCAATAAAGATGATGTTTATTTTAACACGTTTCACCCTTTTTTCTAACGTTGACTTTTTTGGCCTCAAATATGGAACTTATTTGTCTAACCATTTGTTTTCTGTTGTGCTTGAATGGCAATAATTCCCCTTCATTTTTCATGCCCTCTTTATTATTTGCTACTTTACTTTCTACCCTCTCTGTTGCCATCCCTCTCTTGTCCCCCATCCTGTCATCCCCCTCTCGCCCTGTCTTCCCCTTACCCCTCTGTTCCTTTCCTCTTCCCTGTCTCTGAGAGTCAGTTGCCCACCCTAAATCAGCAAGCTGCCGAGGATTGTGGGAACCCATGGAATCGCCGTGACCAGGGATGCAGGCAGGGAGCCACGGCAACGCTGGAATGTGGGGCGTCTGAGGAGATAAGAGCTGTGAGCCCAGCCAGGGAAGAGGGGAGGGATGCAGCAAGAGAGGAGCGAGGTGGAGGAGGAGGAGGAGGAGGAGGGAGACGAGGGTGAGACGGAAACAGGGAGAGCACCAAGTCTGTGAATGGGGAGACAGAAACACAACACCATAAACAGCCCAGAGAGCAAGACAGAGAAAGAGGGGCGGAGGACTTAGGGGGGCACACTCTGGAGATGGGAAGCCAGCCTTATTCCTCTTTGCATTTCATTTACATCCCTGGCCGTATCGACCAATCGGATTGGGAGCAAAGCCCAGGGCTTAGGAGGGGAATAAAAAGACAAAATGCCTTTGCTGCTCTCATCCCTCCCTGATAATACCCCTTCTGTTTTTCTTTTCTCTTTTTCTCCCGTCTATAAGTAGATACTGTCCGAAATGCCAGCGGAAAAGCGACACCTCCGCTTGCTGTGTATCTCAGATAGACCGAGCGGGAGCAGGGGCTGAAAAGACAGCTTTAGCAACTGGGCCTATCTCCTCTCCTCTCCACTCCTCTCTCTGGCTGGATGGAAGCTGGAGTGGAGGAAGGCGGAGGGCTTGGTGTGTTGGTTAGTGTTTGGGAAGAGAATAGAGGGTGTGAGAGGCTTGATATACTGAGCTGGCCACAGATTTTTGCAGAATCTCACTCTCTGTAAAACTTTGCCTGCAGATCCCTTTCCTAAGCATGAGAAACCTGTTTCAAGGATGTTTATGAGGTGCCACCCATCTTTGTGAATGCCTGCTAACAAACTCCATAGCATATTTAGCTCTCAATTGTAGTTCTTAGAGAACTAAGTTGTAGGTTTTTGTGAAATGGCAGCTCTTGTTATGAAAGGACTTTAATGTCTTTCACTGCATATTTTGAGGAGTTTTAAACATCTCTAACCAGATTGAAAGCTATAGTTATTTTGACTTATTTAGACTTTTCCTCTCAGCTCATGAATGTGTATTGGGTAGAATTAGGCCCATTAGTGTCAGTCTGTGTTGACTTGATGTCCTGATTGACTTGTCTCAGGTTTTTGTTTGCAATCACTCTCGATGTGTGTGTTTCTCAGTGTGCGGTAGCCTCTGTTTGTTTGCATGTTTACTGAGTTTATTTGTCCAGATGTTTGTAGTATTCTCTGTTCTGTTCCTGTTTGTATTTGGGTCGATTTTGCGTCTATTCTGTCAAAATGGTTGGACAGAAGTGTTTTTAGCTGTTTCTAGTTTTTTTTTCTCCTGAATTGAAGACTGAGCTATTGTCTTGTTGCTCATGTCTTTGTGTAGGCGCACCCAGACGATCGTGCTAACACTGGACCCAGTGCTGGCACGACTGCTGATATAGAGCTTATTGAAAGTGATTGTTGTTGCACAGATGACAGTTCATCTCAATAGGGGTCTTCAGTAAAGCATTCAGACATAGAAAGGGTCCTTTACCTGAGCAGCCAGACGCACGCAATAGATAAGGTCACCTTAGGACCCTGTGTGGACCCCCTCCACCTTCACAGCAGCCTCACCCTCCTCAACCATGCAGTAAAACAAAACAAACAATGGAGGCAGATATGTAAGGGATTAGAGGTCAGAGGGTTGGGAAATGCGACATCTCCATTTCCAGGATCAATCTTCAATCATTTGTTAATCTCCGGCCCCAGGCCCTGCATACCTCCAGTGGTCTCTCTGGCTGAGGTTTGGCATTGCCAGGCTGTGTGAGCTGGTGCTCCTGGTGGGTGTGGGGTGCTGATAGGATAGTGGGGGGTGGGGTTATAACCTGATTGTTGGGATAAATGAAGAAGCAAAGGGGTGAGACACAAGAAGGCCCTTGCTTTCTACCCAAACCTCTCCTAAATCTTTACTGATAGATTACTAAAGTCATTTGTGATAAAGGTTGTCTCTGTAATGTGAATGCAGAAATGTGTAAAGTTTGTAATAATCTGTAAATTTGTAAACGTGGAATAACTTTTTTCAGTCCTTCTGAGCAAGCGTAACATTATCCCCAAGTTCCTGTTGTTATCTTGTGTACACACATTTGTTTATTTGATACAGCCCCTCTCCACTAGCGCTCTTCAGTATATCAAAGACAGCAGTACAGAGCGCAAATTGAAAATGGCTACCATGGAGAAAGGTCTCTCTCTGCTTTTACTGGGAAGAGGCAGAAAAAGCCCCATTCTCCGCTCTCTTCTTAGATCTATTTAAATAATTGAGGAGTAAACTGACAAATTAGGCACCTTTATGGATGCCCCTGGGCTTTCTCTGGGGTATTTCAGTTTCCCCCCAATACAAGAGAGTGCCACCAGCCACAGGATAATATCTCTGTGTGCTTTGACGAGGAGGGGAAGGGGGGGGAGTGGACCAGGAGGAGTTTCGCCAATCAAGCGGGCCACACTTCCTCCCCCAGGTTCTAATTTTGTGCCACATTAAAAAGCTCGGCCTCCATTTAGGACACAGAGAAGCATTTTCATAATTTGCCGGGTCTCTCGACTAGCTCGGGGTGCCTTTTTTCCTCTCTCCTCCCTCTCTCGCTCCCGTTCCGTGTCTGAATGGAAGGCCTGGGGAGGGAGATGGGTAATTCATTCGCCTCCTTTCAACCAACCAGCTTCAGTTCTGCATAATGTTGCTGCTAGGTGTGTATAGTAGCTAATATTTATCTCCCTAATAATTCTCTATTAGACCTGAATATTATTTGCCATATAAAAGCTAACACTGCTCATTGTCAGCGCCATAAAAATGGTGTCATTCACATTTTTGTTGTCACATTAAAGCTAATGTATTTAGCCTTTTATAGAGGAATATATAGTGGATCTAATCTTTGACCATGCAGCTATACATCTGTGATTCTTACATTGATAAAATCTGAGTTGTAGTATACACTACATAATCTAGGTTAAAGTTGTTTCCTTTCCTATTGCTGACGCCCTCCATTTGTTCACTGCAGCATGCGTAAGCATCGATTCATATGTGATTGGTCACATAATTCACAGTCTCAGGGGGCATTTCATCACTGACAGACAAGCTAATCTAAAATCCCCCAATTTACAAACGAAAATCCCACCATCCAATTGAGCTAATAGAGGGACTTGAATGGGATAATAAGATGTGGTGTAATACTGTGTAAAAAGCCTGTAATGTTGTGTTGGTGTAAGAGCCTGTGTGACTTGATGTTTGACTGTTTGCAGTGATTACAGGGGCCTGCGGGCCTGGCGGCGGCTCCGTGGCTGGGACAGGGAGCTTCTCCCTGGGCAAGGAGATACGCCTGTCTGCCCCTTCTGCTGGAGCTACGGGAACCAGGATGTCAGGAGGGAGAGTGCTCCCTGTGAGCTCTCTCTTTCTCTCTCTTTCACTCTGTCTCATTCTGTCTGTCTCTCGTTCCCGCTCTCGCTGTGTCTGTACTATTGCAGTGCTTGCAGATGTGCACAAACAAGGGAGGATTAAAGCAAAACGAATCTAAACAGACAAATGGAATTAGAGTGATGGGTGTCGGTGGGCTGGTTCACAGTGATAAACATAATGACACTGTATGTGTGTGCGAGTGTGTTCCTGTGTCTAGGGGATTATCAGTGGTTAGGTGTGTGGTGTGTATGGCTGGGTGACTGCTTCTGGGTGTCTTTGTGTGTTTGCCTATCTGTCTATGTTTTTGTAATTATGTGTGTGTATATTTACTCGCTCTACTTGTGTGTGTGATAAATGTGTTATTCTCCCTTCCCTCACAAAAACAAGTTTCTGCGTCCTCTGCATGCGTGTGGATATGTTTCTCTGTTTTCCTGTTGGTTCGGGTCACAGTTTCTTCCTGTCATTCATGGTGTTTGTTTGTATACCATGTGTACCAGAGCTGTTCCCTAAGCCTGTATGTCTCTACCGGACAACAAAAAAACTCTCCCTCAAATATTGACATATGCCCAGAAAAATGAGAGGTTTGTGGAAAAGGAATATAATCCTTCATAGAGCTGTGCAGTTTATGTGTGGATACTGAGTGTAGACTTGTTTTCTTGTGGTAGGGGTCTGTGTGTTTGTGTGCTGAGGAGGTCGGGAGTGTAGAGGAGCCAGCAGGGGGGGCGAGTGATCAACAGTCTGGGGCTCCCCTGCCGAGGGGCTCTGAGATTATGGCTAAACCCTACCCTGCCAGATGGGCAGCACACATCCCCAACATCGCACACCAGCACCTTTAGGACTGCTATCGCCCTGCCCCCTTCTTCTGTGGAACCCTGGACTCACTGGTACGCTTCTAAACAGACTAATAGGTCAATAAAACATGATCAACTACAACTCTGTGTGAAGTCCACAGCCATATGCATTTGAAAGAGACCCTTAATTGTTGCATTAAAAACTATCCCCTAACACATCCGAACCTTTGCTTGAAATGTACCGTGACTTTTTTCTTCATAACATCCATGTTGGTGACTGTATCATCAATCATGTCTTCTCAGGACCAAACAAGATGGCGGCAAGAGACAGGACATGTGATGAGGTACTCTTCAAAGTGTCAGCTAGTGCACAGAATGGCCAGTCAGCAGGTTCAGGGGTATTGGTAATGAAAGTTTTACAGGTTGTTTTGATGTGCTGTATTTCAGAGCCACAGGCAAGACTGAAATGATAGTGTGCGAGTGTGTGTGTGCTGGAACGTGTGTGTGTGGGTATACTGGTGGCTCAGGAACCAGCAGTGTGTTGATTGCCTCCTGCTCAACTTTAATCACAAACATTTGAACCTAAATTGTCTTCAGTTGAGATAATAATTGACTATATTTGTGTTTGTATTACATGGTTTGATTATGCACACATTTATGATCTGTGTGATTAATCCAGTTTAATCATATTGAAGGGTTGTTATTACAAATGTGTAAACTGGGATTTTATTGTGCAAGAATGTCTGATATAGTCACCATGGTAGCCTGATTCCACAAACTGTGTGAGGTTAGCTTTAATGGTTTAACAAGTAAACTAAAGGTCTAAAAGCCCCAACAGCATCCCATAAGTGCTGTTCTTCCTCTCGTACATGACCATTGGTTCAAAGTAATCAGCATCCTCGTTTTGAGTTTGACCCTCTTGCCAGCAGAAAATGTGCGCATGTTAAAGTTCAGTAGTGTGCAGCCTCAACCTGCTACACTTCTTTGTGATGTTACCTGGATTGTTCCCCCACCATGACTTAGGAAATCGTCTTTGTGTAAGTAGAAAGCAGATTACATTAGTAAAGTGTGCAAACAAATGACAGATTACAGGCCGTGAACATGTTTCAGTCTAATGCCCTTTCAACAAGCACTGCTCAGCACAATGCTTTTCTCTCCCGGAGCTAAACTTGGATTTCCCCTCTGATGTGAGGGCCTGCTGGCCAGCTGCGTCTTCCACCAAGAGCACAACCTCTGTAACGACACTGTTCCACAGGACTGGCCTGTCTCCTCCGCCAGTATTAGTTAGGCTTTGGAGTTCAAGTGACTACGGGGTTTAAACACGGATTTTTTAAAAGAAACGAGGGGAAGAAAGACTCGCTGTTGTTCTTGAAAAGCTGTGTTTATCCAGGATTAGAGACACCAACATGTTAATAATTGTTTCTCACAGAACTGCAAAGAAGCACTTTCCTGTAATCCCCTAATCAGGCATTACACCTCTGAGCGAAGCCACAACGCAGGCGCGTGGCCTGTGTGACGCAGCACGCCTACACTGTGTAATACACCCACGTCTTCCCCAACACCACACCCACAATGTACAAAAGCACCTGCACAATTCAGTTCATTTTAAATCCACCTTTCTGCACACACTAAATCCATTCAGCCCCATAGAGGAAAACAAGAGACTAATATTTATTTCTGTAGTGCCGTTTTTAGATAATGCAAGTGGCAATCATGCGGATTGATCATACATTTTCCATCTTCTAATGTTTTTCTAATTTTGTAGTTTCAATAAAGTACAACATGTTAGTGTGTGCAAATTAGAGAATTTTGTCTGGTCCCCAATTTTGTTGCTGACTTATTCGATTGGTTTAGAAGCAAATGAAGCGTTCCTACCTTGAAACAGTTTTAGAACAGTTTGCTTCCCCTGCATGTGCAATATGGCGAGTAGGTGAAATGTATCACCTCTTCTGATGTTATTAAGGTCACATAGTTGCTGGTTGTTGGTCAGTGTGTCAGCTGTCCTCTGTAGTACAGTGGCACAGGGTCAGACATGAGGCCACTGTACATGCTGAGATGATGACAGGTCTGAGGCTGCTGCTTGGAATGTGAGGCCACAGTTGAACAAGTTGTCAGCGCGAGAGTTAGCTGCTAGTTTGATAAGTCTATCTGGAAAAAACCTAAATAAAAAGAGTTATACTTAACATTTATCCAGAGTATGTTTTTATATCATAATGTAGGACAGCTTAGATGAAGAAAATTGTCATCCCATTGCATCATGAGTCTTTTGTGTGAGATAGATAAGTGTCTAAATGTTTGTTGGCAATATTTCTTCACAAAGGTGCTGTTTGGCCACATATTTGCCTTTTTTTTTTTTTTTTTTTAAACGCCCTCCCTCCCCTTTGAAGTCCTTCCATCTTCAAATATTCCACATTTTTTATGTTTTTGAATCTTCCAAGCACATTGTTGATGTTGAGTATTTGTTTGTCGTCCCTCGGTCTCTGCCCCCTGTCTCCTTGCAGAGCCTGGTGGGAGAGTGCGATGAGGGGATCGGCAGGGATTAACCTGGGGAATTTAATTAGTGAAGCTGTCGTCCCTGCCCTTAACATTTCAATCTCCCTAGGCTGGCTGGCGATGCTGGAGCTGGAGCTGAAGCTGGACCTGTGATGGCAAGCAGCTGGGGAGGGAGGGGAGGAGGGATGTTGGGTGCACAGGCAAGACACGTTTTGACAAACAGATTAGTCTAGCACCCTGATGGAGTGTTCCTGATGGAGAAGGGGGAAGGATGGAGTAGAGAAGGGCTGAAAAACAGACTGCACTTTTGCTTAAACACGCCCTATAAGCATGCATCTTTATTTTAAAATACAGTAATAACCAGCTATAGACATTAGAGGGAGAATATTGTGTTTTTTAATCTACTAGATAACTCGTCAACTGAAAATGATAGCAAACATTGAGATTTTTCACAAATTTAATAAAATACACTGGAAAAACTATTTTTCACAAATAGTTTTTGGCTAGAATCAGTATGTTTCTGGTTTGAAATTGTGCAATTCACCAGTACAATTATAATATTGCTGAAAATGTTGTTATAATATTGGTCAATACAAAGGTAGTATATATTTTTGTACGTCTTACCATAACACGTGATAGTGGTGTTTGTATGCAGTTGAAAGCGGCAGCGAGTGTGGGCTTGGGGCAATAACCACTCAGTCTGAATCCAGAAAGTTGCATTGTAATCCTGATGCTAAACTCCCCATTAACCCATCTGGGACCCTACAACAGCCCCCACCCCTGCCCCCACCTGCCCAGCAAACACATACACACACACACACACTCCAGGGACTGTGTCTGTATGTTTGAAGTGCTGTCTGTCCTGTTAGTGCTCGCTAGCCAGGGGTCATGTCAAGCAAATTAAAAAAGCTGCTGTAGGAATGTCTCCAAGTCCCACAGGAGCACCCAGCACCCGACCCTCTACCAGGCAGCTGACCCCGTTGGTCACCAGTGAATCCCCTGTTTGTATTCCACACACACCCCCGGCTCTGGGGAGCGGGTCCCAGAAGCCCCCTGTGGGACTGCTGATAATTTAAGTCAAACATTATGTCCCTGCTTGTTTGACACCCATTTAAAGCTTTTCAATCACATGTGTTTGTTACAGTCCATCGCCTCGCCGCAGAGCTCTATCCATGTCACACCCTCAGAGACTGAATCAATTCTGTTTGATCAAGTTCCTCATGACAAAAATATTGATTTTCTTTAGGAATCCAATTGGTGGCTGATAATTCAAAATAAGTAAGATACCCTTTTTAATAATATAGAAAAGATATATTAAAGGAACAGTAATGCCAACTAGATAAACTCCCCTCCCCCAGTGTACCTCTCAGTCTTCCCAGCATGCCCCTCCTTCTGCATGGCGGTTCCAATGTCAGTGTGCCACTAATTAAGGACTCTTAAAGAGCTATTGAGCATACTCATTAATGAACTGTAGCATCCTTACTGTCCATGGAATGAGAGAAAAGGAGAGGGAGGGGCTGATTCACTGTGGCAGTCTGAACTGGTGGCTCGTGGTTCAGTTGGTGCCCAGAAGGTCAGTGCAGATCCACTCAGGTGAAAAATAAAGATGCAAATTAAAAATGTTCCTGCTGATTGTGAAAAACAAGTTGGGTTTTTCTAAGTGTAGCATTGAGTTATCCATCGGGATATACAGTATTTACATTTTTTTCAATTTAACTTTTTTTTTTACAGGAAAAATTTAGCAAGCAAAACGATATAGGTGTTATGTGCTTTTTCCAGCTTTCTTGAAATTAAATATATTTATATATATATTTTTTTTTTTATGTCAGAAGTTGCTCTTCCAAGATGTGAATTCCCCCAACAAGCCCACACACACACACACACACTCACACTCGCACTCACACTCACACTCACACACACACACACACACACACGCATACACGCAGTTTGCTCCAACTAAACCCCCATCCCTGCCATTTGTTTATCCATTTTCATGGAAATTCAAAACAAAACAAATGGCTGTATTTGTCCTTATGAAAGTAGGCCAAACAACCTCTGACAAACAAGAGGGGGAGTTGTAGGTCAGGGCGCCACAAGCCATGTGTAACCGTGCCTGACGAGAGAGCATGACACGATGGAGTAAGCATCAATAGACACAATAACATACAAACACCCCTGCCAGGATGATGTAACATAGTCTAGACTGAACAAAAACACACATGATTAAATGAGTTTCAGAGCTGGCCAAAATACACCATGCTATAAAAGACCTAAACTGTCATAAATTAAATTCAGCTATTAATGCCAATCTACAACAGCTTAGTGCTGGTGAAATGTGTTTGTCTTAACAAACGTTTAATAATAAACCGTTTTATAAGAAATAATTAATCATCATCATCAGGAGGCATCTACCGGTAATAGTGATCAATTAGAGGAGCAGGTAATTAAATGTCTCTGAGTTAATAAACTACACAGCAGCACAATCACTGGGCAACAGATGGGAAAAGGTAATCATTGCTTGTTTGAAATGATCATGATCAATTGTATTGATTTTAGTTGATGTGAATGAGCATAGACTGTAACAAGTGTTTACAACGACTCATTGGAGCCAGAATGTTGAATATCTTAATTAGAGTAGATTATTTGGTGACTGGTGTTTATTGTAAAACTGAACTTTTTTTGAACTCCATCACTCTTGTGTTTTTGAATGGAACTTTAAAAGAGCATAAATTATGAATGATTTTAGGGATTTTTTTTCTCTGACCGATCTAAATCAACTTCACCTTTACTGTCACAGACGCAAAAATGTTTCCCACCAAGTAAAACGTTAAACATAGACACATAGACTCAGTTACAAACCAAACATTCAAATACATAAATACAAGACCACTTCAAGTGTTGACAGAAAGCTAAACTGATCAAAAAAAGCCGTTATCAGTCACCTGAAGTGTAAGGCCTCATATTAGGTTTATCATTAGAACTAAATGAAGTCATGTAGATTACTCCCAAATGCTCCATCTGAAGACTGAGTAGCATTTAATTGCGTGTTACAATCAGTTACAAGCATTTATTATGAAGCAACAATTGAAAGTACTCCATTATGAATGTCATTAGCAGCAGAAGTTGACCTGCTATTAGTCAGAGCAAAATGTATTCCAGTACAGACCTCATTTAATTATAATAGATGCAATTGTTTTTAAGCACCCCCCTTTGTCCCCTCTTTTACCCTCACTCACAAAAGTGCACACACGTCATATTCTTTGTCTCCTGCCCCCTTCGTCTGGCATAATACCTCAGGTTGGACACACTCACACATACACACACCAGATGCCCCCTGACGCTCATTCACATAAAGCGGGCACGTGATCGATGGCCCTGAATCCTCAGGCCTGCCAGCCTCATGGCATTGTGTCCCCCTCAGGCGGGCAGCCGGCCTCCCTAAATACCCTTTTGTCTTGGGTGGGATAATAACGCAGTGGCCAAGCCACTGGTGTGGCACGCGCACCAGCCACTCGTCCCCCTGGTCTGTGACCCAAACAGGTGGATAGGATGGCGGGTGGACCAAGAGGGGGGATGCGTAGGAAGGGGAGGGGGGAGGGGAGAGAGGAGGCTGCATCTGTCCCCACACTCAACGACTCCCTGGGTCAGCCTCAGCTCCATATGCTCTCAGGAAAGAGGGAGGCACGCAGGCACACCCAGACTAACAGGTGGAGGGGGAGCCGGGGGAGGGGGGGTAAAGGGAGGTAAAAACTGATCAAAAAAAGGATAGAGGGATTTTGAAACTGTCAAATTAGCTGTATGAAACCAAAGAAAGAGATTTTGAATATCCCTGGAAGATTTCACTTAGAGGAGACTCTTAAATCTTAAGCCATATTAAATGTTTGGCCTTCATTATGGCTGCCATATTGGTTCTCAGGCCATGGAGCATCATATGTTCAACAGGCAACTGTTGCTGCCCATTTGTGTAAATGCTGTAGGCTATCTAAAAAATCCTTTTAATATTCCCATATTTAGTTGTGGTAAATGCACATATCCCGTGTTGTATCTCTTCAAGCCAAAACGTGACTTGTTTTGAGGGAAAACCTGCGAGTCATCTTTGGGCCATCAGATACTGTAATGAACCAACACTCATGATGCTGCGCTACAGACTGAATAGACCCCTTGCTGTCATTGTAATCAATCATAGCTAGGTTGGCATCTCCTGACAGACACTTTCCTCCATAGCTTAAAATTCCTTTTGAATGGAAACACTACAATTACGAACAATGTACAATGGGGAGGAGATCATTCGCTGATTCTGCATGATAGTTGAAAATTCCCACAGAATGTACCTCTCACTAAAGCTTACTTTCTGTGAGTAGATTTTATTAAAAAAATGATACGGTCTTTAGTCTACATAATGTAAAATAAGATTCAAACAGTTTAACAAAGGAGGTAAAGATAGTGAACTTTTACGAGAAACAACAGGTGAAACAGATTTCATCAACGATGGCTCAGCTCCATCAAGTTTCCCAGTTCATGACAGTGTGGCAGCATGCAGTAGAAATGACCCTGATTCTGGCTCAACAAGAAGAAGTGCAGTTCTTCTAATAAAATCAGATGTCCTGTTGCTTTTCCCACTATGGCACGCCTAATAGTCTGCTGTGAAAAAGCTGTGTTGTGTCAGTACTGGCTTAAGTTAATAACGCTAATACAATAATAATGATTCTTTGAGCTCTAATATAAGCACAACTGGACCTTTGTTGGAGGATCAATAAACAGCTTGCTGTAGCCCAACCTCTTTCTATCAGTGCGTGCTCCATGTCGCTAACTTGTTCATTTCTCCTTATGAATGGTTATCTACAATATTTCAAATCATAACAATATTGGGTTTTTGGACCACCTTTATAATGTTAGATTTTCAGTGTATTATGTTTAACCTCAATTTAAGGGGACATTTCTCAGTCTTGTGGATGTACTGGGATGTACTGTTTCCAGGAGTTCAACTATGTTTTTGAACTTGTGTGATGCAGACGCCTCTTTTCGTGTATGCGGAGCACGTTGGGTGAAGGCATACACTTGCAGGCCATGAATTCCAAAGGCTTAGCTTCTGCATGACGGCACCCTGAAACAGTTCATTGATGTATAACACTCAATGAAATATTGAAATAAGCAACAAAAAAAAAGCTCTGAGGCTGATTTGCCTGTCCTCTGAACTGTAGTCTGACTAAGTACTGTCCATTTACACAGAGGAGGGGTCTCCAGGCTCTAATCTGTTGGATGCAGCTAATTAATTTTTGGTTCCTCCTCCTGTCTCTGAAGAGAAGAGTGTTTGCAGGAGATTAAAAGATAGAGTGTTTGTTATTAGAAAGGTGTAAATGATCAGCGAGGCCTCATCACAGGTACCTGTGTTAATTGTTATAATGAGGAGTCTCACTGGCCTGCTGAGGAGGAGAGAAGAGGGTCTTTCACGAGTAACTACAGTGTAATAACTGGGGAACCAAATGTACTCATACAGTCTACACACATGTCAGAAAATCCTACATTATTATTGTAAATTATTGCTGGTTATGGCTGTTTAAGCATAGAGAAATTGTGTCTCTTCTGAATTCATTCATTGATGTTGCAGAATCCATGCGACCAGAGATTAATGTGAAATAAGTACACGACATTGTTGCACTACTTTTCCTCTTTTGTAGCTGTTTTTGATTCACCGTGTAGCCTGTGGTGAGAACATTGGCAGAATGGAGAAAAAATTGGCTCCGTTCACCATGAAGTCATTAAATTTGTAAGCTGTTTGTGATCAAAAGGTGTGTTTGAGGCCATTAACTATGGAGTTTGATCATGGCTTACATGCAAGTGTCAAATGTCACTTGTTCTTGCTATTTCCCCCAAATATGAGTTAAAAGTAAGAAATAAGCCACAAGAGAACAAGCTTACTATCTAAATGATGTTTCATAGCACTGCTGAGGTTTGTTTCATGCTGTATTGTGTCCTGCTCGTTTTTGATGCATGAAAATCCTTGCTTTGCTGTGACTCTAAACAACATTTTTAGCTCCAGCGTTCATTCTTGACCTTGGAAACTGCAGCTTAAAATATCTCGACATGAAGTCCAATTCAAAGTGTTGTTTCCTGTGATTTCAGCCATATCTTTTGACAAGATGACAACTGAGCTGCTTCATCCACTGAGGGAGGCCATGAGATGTGGGAGGGAAATTTCACAAACCAAAAGTAAGTAAGACTTTGGTTGAGGATTTCTAGGTCAACCTATTTCTGGTTGAAATGTTCGTTTTTAGTAGCAGGATATTTTTTTTTTTACTTCTCCATAAATTTCAGATATAAAATATTTTTCACAGTTCCAGGACATGACTGTTCTTTTGACATTCACACGCCACATGAACTGTATGATAGAAAGCAACATGACGTGATTTAAAGTGTACTGTCGCTCCATTTAATTCAAAGTGGCCAAATGTGTGTTTTTATTCTAAGACCTTAGTGTTATTAATGCATATTAGTCAACAGTTGGGGGGATTACACTGTATGTGGGTTATTACCATTAGGATAAAGAATAATCCACTATAAAAATATTCCCATTTGTATCATAAGGCGATTTTTATTAATGGTCAGGGAATATTTAATCCAAGGAGTTTGAAAAACGTGTAAATTTTAAGGAACATTCAACCTTAATTTAAATCTTTTAATATATTATTACTGTCTCTGAGAACAACAAATATAAACTCAATATTTTAAGAATTACGAGGAGGAAAGAAATGTATGCTGGATGCACTGACCAGACTGTCTAAATGAAAACATCCTGTTAAATGGATGTTCTCTCTCATACTAACTAGGTGAGCTTTAACTAACTAGGTATTAAGCAGACCCATAAGCAGAGTAATAATGTGTTTTTTAACATATGCTGAGATCTGGTAATCTTCTTATGGGTTTGAGTTTTTTTTTTCTGTGCCCCTGTATAGCTTAACAAAATATGCCTCAGTAATGGATGGTGGTATCCTCATCCATCGCCCTCCTCCCTCTCACTATAACTTGAAATAGGCCATCAAGTGGCTAATGAACTGATAAGCCCTCTGTGTCCGGTGGGGCTTATGAACATTATAAGCCAAATGTTTGGGCATATTTGGCGAGACAGGTTTTTAAAAGAGCCCTTACGAGGGCAAAGGACCAGTAGAAAAAAACAGTGAAATATAGAGTTTATGGTTTGAAGGTTATCTTACAGGTTCTGTGAAACAGAGAGGAAGAATGTGTGGCCCTTTTTCGTTTCGACAGACTCCGTTTGGAGCGCTAGTATCATTATCAGATGTGGATCTGTGTAAATCCACGGATTTGTGTGAGCAGTCTGAGAAATTAAAATAACATGCTTTTTACTGCGCTTACTTCAAATCTCTTTAGACTTCATGTTTTAAAAACATCTAAATCTGTTATTATGTAGGCTATACAAAACCCTTTTAATTTAATCTTTGACAAGATTATCAAATTCATTGATGATGTCACAAACTTAAATAATTTCAGAAAAATGTCGACTAAGCCCGGATAAGCACTTTCAAGGGGATACTGCTGGATTAGCTTAAAAATATTATTCATTTTTGTTTATTTATTAGTTGTTGGCACATTTTTCCACATCAATATTTCTTTTATTTTGAATTTCATGACAATGTCTAGCAATGAAAACACATGCATATACTGTTTCAATCAAGCATCCTCTCGTGCACACTCTAAAACATGTTGTGGTTGATTTTAATTAAGTTTTTATAATCCATGTCTATTAGTCTTGCTCTTTTTCTTCATGATAAGGATTTTCTTTGCTGTAGTTCCATCACCCAACTGAACAATTTATTTATTGAAAATGTAATATAGGATGTGGTGCGAGGGAAAAACACCTGCAGACTTTTTCAGGGAAAACGTTTAGGGCTTTAATAACCACAGTAACTAAGGAAGGCTGTAGTGTTTCGTTTCATGTGTATTTTTTTTAAATTAGCTGGCTCATGTTGCTCTCATATTTTCACAACTGATCAGTCAACTTTCTCGTTGAATTAACCCCTTTAGGCCATAGGGCCTTATAACCAGCAGCTCTGAACAGGCCTGTGAGTGAGGTTTTTTTTTGGAGGATGTTTGTGACGGACCAGGCTAGGACCCGATCAGTGAGACCAGGGGGACAAGGGGGCACAGTTAGAAACAAACCAAAAAGGATTAATGCCGCGTCTGTTGGTCCCATATGCTCCTCAGCTCTGCCTCGCTCTTGATTAAAACCCATTGTATGGACGTCTGAAGTAACCTATCGTGGAGATGTCTAATCCTCCTTATGACTTGTGCACTTTTGGAGGCACGAGGCTCAGAGGTTAGAATAACAAGCGGGATGGCGCATTGTGCGTCAGCTGATATTGCCTACCAGTTAGCATTGATTAGGGCCAAGTAGGCTATGTGTATTGTTTAAAATTGTGTATAGAAGCTGACATTTCAAAATTCATTTGGAATTGCTGCAATTTAACATTAGGAATTAGGTAGGCTTTGCGTAGGCCTACCTTCGTGAAATGATTAATGACATTTTTATTTTTTGACAATTTATTTATTCACATAAAGATGATAAAAGTCCAGATCTCTTCTCCTCTGCAAACTTTTTGATTCATCCTCGTTTCCCTCAGTTGGATGCGTCTTTCTCTCAGTCATTGAAAATAGTTTCTACAGTTGACATTTGAAAGTGACCCTGCAGCATGAAACAGCCTTTTCCCTCTCTTTTTCTCCGTCTTTCTCTGCTGCAGTCTGGCTGGAGGAGCTGTTGACACCGAGAGGAGACGCAGCTCATAAATATTCAGGCTTCTGTCAGCCTCAGCTATTGTTTCCAACTTTCAATTGTTGCATTGTTTGTCGCCATAACGATGTATATGCATGGTGCTGAACTTGGCGTTGCACTGCGGAGATATTATAATTGATTCTTGAATATTATAACGCTAAAATCAGACTGTGATGAATGAAAGGACCCGGATATAAACAGCTACTTCTGCTTCACCCTTGAATAAGTTATGGATACGGGCTATTGTGTTCTTAAGTCTTTCAAAAGTACAATCCAACCCTCTTAAACACACACACACACACACTCACAGAAACGCACACACCTATTTTTGTGTCCACGCAGGAGTGGAATCAAAGTCGCTCTTCTCTTTAACGCTTCGATTATTTCAAGCAACGCTTTTAATTAGAGCTCTCCTTTAGCGGAGGCTCCAATGAAAGAGAGATTATTGGCAATGTCAAGGATGCTAATTGAATGTTGGACTTCTAACAATTAGCCCTCTGCAGAGCCATGTCGACTCATTACACATCCCACAGCCGCTCTCACTCACTGCCTTGTCTTCTGTCGTCAGTCTGACGCTCTCACGTTGGACTTTAACGAAAAGTAATCGCAAACAAACCCTTTAATGCAGATGAGACCTTCTGATTGCTCGGATGTATTTGAAGGAGCTTGCCCATTCAGTAGTGTTCGAAAACAAACTTCTTTACTCTAACGAGGAAAAAACTTTCAGAAGCGTGTTGCCTCTACTAAACCCATTAACCGCATGCAGCATATAGGCCTATAGATACAGACGTAGCCAATAAAATCCTTCTTTCAAATAATCGAAGTATTTAAAATATGTCATTTTATGTTATTTTTTCATCGTGTGCTTTATTGGGTTAAGGTTCAAAATACAGCGCAAGGATTTGTAGGTTTTATAACCGACTTTCTGCAAGTTAATTTATAATCCACGATCCTCCTTTTTTATTTACATAAATGATCACTTATTTTCCAACTGTAGAAAAACATATAATCAGCAAAACGATGTGCAGAAGTAAACGTTGGGTTGTATTTTTCCTCCATAGGCTTATTTCTCATATTAAAAGCCAACAGTGCATTTACGGCCCATAACTTGTAATGAACACAATTTAATGCACCTTCTCAATTGGTGTAAAAAAAAAAAAAAAGTTTAAAAAGAAGCATCAACGTGTTCTGTTTTTTTCTTATGATATGTTAGGCTTTGTATTATTGCGCACATTTGGGGATCAGGCCTGTAAACCCACGCGGTGTGGGCTTTGAAAGAGACCACTGCTGCCCCATAGAAACCCCCGGCGGTCAAATATTGGGATTAACATCTCTTGGAGGCCGGGATTTAAACGTGCTCTCACAAAGCGAACACTCTCTTTGTTGAGAAAATGTGAACTGAGCAACCGGAAACTTAGAAAAAAATGTTCATTTCAATTTCAATTCCACCACCTGAGAGGAACCAGGATAAACTATGACCCCATATTCATTGATTTACTGCAGATTCTGTATGATTCCGTTCACAGTCCATGAACAGATTTTTGGGATGTTTTCTGCTTTATTACCATGAACACTGGATGGCTCTTAAATCAGTTATTAGTCACACTGCAATACATACGAGTGATTTGCTTAATATTCTTGTTGTTCTTGTTAATGTAGGCTTTTGTCACATGTCGATGTTTGTACATCAACATGAGGGTGATCAATACACTTACAATACTGCTGACGTCACAGATTTAAAAATACCACATTTACATAAACCTACATTTTGAATTTTTGATTCTTCGGTAAAAGTACTGTTTTTTTGAGTCAGGAAAATGTAACATAAAGATTAAAGTCATTATCAAAATTTGTAATCACCATTATTTAGGTCAATTGTGCTGGGAATGATTTTTGTCTCTCATAATTTATTTTTAATAGGATTCTGGGCATGAATGTTTTTTCTAAATCAAAGCTAAAAAAATCCCATATTTTTTTCTACATATAGCCTGTCAGAGATTTAAATTCATTATCCCCCTCTTCACCACACACACATGCACACGCACGCACACACAGATCGTCTCATGATGACAAAGTTAAGCTCACAGGACCTTTATTCATGTCTTTTCAGCGGTGAGGTCACACCATCTTTGGAGCCAGTGAAGGATCCACAATCACCGTGTGCTGAGATCAATGGAGGGGGAGCAAAGGTGTGGAGCTCTCAGCGGCCCGAGAGTCACTTCCAGTGGGGTTCTAACCCTTACGTATTACTACCATGTGTTCGGAAAGTCTCATCTTTCTTTGTGATGCAGGGAACTGAACCGTCAGCATCCCTTCGTTGTTCAGAAAAAAAGAAGAAGTTAGAAATCTATTAAAATCACAGCAGAGAGTCTGATGCGAGGGGGGCTCACAAATTGCATACGTTACAACAGATCACAGTTTCGAAGGCTAGCACAGATAAAAAAAAACACATATGTACCATTTATATAAGACACACACTGATTGTCTCTTAGAAACTACATATTGATTCCTTATAAACATTTTTTTTCTTAAATAAAGTAGTGCATCCATGTCCACACAGCATCCTCATGTCTCTCTGCCTGCAGTTTGGGCAAAGTTGTGTGAAAAGTTTGTTCATCCCGAGCAGGAGAATGAACTGAGTTTGTTCTTGAATAAACATTAGTTCCGTGGCTGTGGTGTAACTTTGTCTTCAACAGGTGTTTTACGCACAGAGGCACACAGACATACATGGATGAGGGGCTACAACTTGTGACAGGGGGGAAATCTCTTTGCCAGTGCTAAAATAAATTAAACCTCTCCTCTTAGGAGGACCAAAGACCATCTCGAGGCCTCAGAGAGCCCTGCCTCGTGTAACCCAGTCCTGTGTGTTTTATTGTGGGGGTGATCGTCACTGTTTTGTGCACTTTGTTTTTTTAATAACACCTGATTGCTTTGTTCACAGGACCTGGAATTTCCACGAGGATGTTTGATCCTTATAATCCAAGCAATCGGCATTAAAGTTCAGCTTCCAGGACGCCGCCTGGTCCTTATAATCCAAGCAGTCTGCCGTGGAGTTGAAGCCTATGCCGGACGCCCCGTAGCCCTGGCTGGAGAGGGGCGCCGGGGACTGGTTCAGGTGGCTCGTGACTGCGTTCGTGCTCATCGGACTGAGGGTCGAGCCGGGCCCTGACAGCTGGTGGTGCATGGGAGTGAGGTAAGAGCCGCAGTCCATGCCGCCGAAGTAAGACGTCGAGCCGGCGTAGCCCTGACTGTAGCTCGAGGCCTGCGTGTAAGTCATGGGGTAGGACCTCTGCATGCACGAGGAGGAGGTAGACAGGGGGTCTGCGAGAGGAGAAATGGACGCCGGGCTCCATATGGACACCGGGGCGGTGCTAGTGGAGATGGCAGGGACGGTGGTGGTGCTGGTGGGGGGCGTGAACTGGCCGCTGGCGCCGCTCTCCGAGCTCACTTCTCTGGTCGGAGAACTTTTCTTTTTGGCAGGTCGGACCTTGTTCTGGCCCCCGTTCTGCTGCTGCTGCTGCTGCTGGCGACACTTTGCCCGCCGGTTCTTAAACCAGACCTGGAAGAGACACACAGTGGTTCATGTTACTGACGAAATCCTTTAATTATAGTGAAAATCTAACCACAATTCTCAGTTTCTCAGAGGACGAATAGTTAGAGATAGCGAGATAACACTTCCAAACAGAACCAACCCTATGGGTAAACAACGTAATTTTCCAAACTCAATCAAGATGTTTCTTGATTTATCTCTAACCAGGTGTCATTCCAGGGCGGATCGTTTTAATTTCATTGATTACATTTTCCAAACAGAAATCTTTAGATAAATGGAATTATCTGAGCCAACTGACATAAGTTTTTCACTTTAAGGCAGACCAAATGCTGAGCTTCATATACTGTCAGTCAAAGTTTAATATAAGTTTTTGTTTCATATTAGTTTAGTTTGCTTATTTAGGCTTTTATAAATGTAAGCATATCTGGGATACAATATTTTAGTAATTCGGCGACTCACAAATAATCATGTTTTTTTCATGCTGAAAATATTTATTCACAACAATCCTTTTACAAACATGGCAGTTCTTTTGGTTCACTCACCTGTACTCGGGATTCAGGTAGATTGATTTTCAGGGCCACCTCTTCGCGCATGAATATGTCCGGATATCGAGTTTTTGCGAACAAAGCCTCCAAAACGTCAAGCTGTGCGCGCGTAAAAGTAGTCCTCTCTCGCCTCTGCTTCCGTGGAGTTGCTGCAAATTAAAGGAAATTTGAAATAAATTAAAATGTCGCATGCATCCATTTTAAAAAGCAACGAAAAAGATCAAAAGTCATCAAAGGCAGATCTGTAACAGAATCGCAGTGTGTTTACTGTTTGCGTAATTACGCACGAGTCCTGTGAGACTCAGACGCCTGGGGCAAAGTGTAGCACTTGACGTACTTACACTAATGTGCCATAAATTGATTCAGTTTGCAAAAAATCAAAGCAGTTTTCTGTAATTCATTCGAATAGCACAGATTAAAAAATGAAATCACATAAAATGTGACTTCTGATCTCTCAAATGTGTGCGCAATAAGTTTTCTAAATTAATAAACCCAATTTAATGATACTGGTTTATTGACCAATTCAAATATGAACAGTAAGTATTTGTTTTATCGTATTTTACAAAATGTAGAAGCAATAATTCGATTTTGAAGAATTAAAATACACTCTGTAACATTCCCTGTCCTTTAGGTTTGTAGCTTAAATGTTCATTTATCTCCTTTAGTTTTTCTTAAAATCTTCAAACTCACCTGGATAGCCCACTGATGGATGCAAAAGATCCATTCCGGAAGTAGTTAAGCTGAGCCCATTGACTGTGTAAGGTGGTTGCTTTAAATACGACATCATGCTAATGTTTGTCTGAGGGCTGAAGTTGGAGAAAATTTTGAAAATTGATGGAGCTCCCGATGTGTACTTGGTTTCCTCTTCAGGCCGTGTGGTCCGTGTTACACCAGGAACCTGTTCCATAACGACAAGAGCGGAAGACATCGATGAAGAAGCACCTTGTGAAGAGAAATTGGATCTGTTAACATCCGTCGTGATATAAGCCCTCTTAAAAAACGCTAGGCGCTACTTAAAAAAGAGCCAACAAATCTCCAGCTGTCCTCTTACCCCCTCCCTCCAACCCCAAAACTAAAAGCAGCAACCCGGACTGTAACTGCAACATGTCGATTGAAAGTTTAATTAAAAACACTGATTCCTGTATCTGTGGTATAATAAAATAAAATATGAGAACTTTGAAGTTCTAACCCCACAACAACCTCAAAGTTACACCTATTTCCACTGTAAACAAAATGCTTTTAGCCTTCTTATTTATTTGTATCCCCAATACTAGTTTTGATAAGTTTTATGTAAAGTGAAAACCATGTGGTGTAAAACAGGATTATATCTATTGATTTCAGGAAAATTGATACTGTAGAACAAATAGGCGACATAGATACTTTTCATATCTTACTGTAAATTGGAAAAAAAAGTCTCCCACGTCAAAAAAAAATCTAAAATAAAAAAAGCGTCAAGTTCCTTTGTTAAACAAGACTGGCATCAGCATTTGAGGCAAATTAGAGAAGAAACACTCGCTCTTTAACCATTTTTTGTCGAACACGGGAGTTTTTTTTGCAGCAGAGACGACTTACTGCAGTACAAAAGTAGAGGTGCTTCCATATTGAACACGTAGTTATTTCCGTTGTGTTTACAGTAATAAACAGTCGTTGACATTGATTTGTAAATGTGTGATTGCTGTCACATCACCTCAGTGACCCTCTGCCGTCATCCCCACTGCGCGTCTTGATTAGTTGCTTTTTTCAATATCCAACGGTTTTAACCCCCTCATCCCAATCTGTCACACTTAAAACACACCCGTCAACCAGTTGCACACACACCCGTTCAATAATAACTCCCCTGTCCGAAAATTAATTATGATAAATGTTTTTTTTCTGTTGATGAATTGACGAGATAATCCAAGTGGCAGGTACGACAGGAGCTGTAGTTTGGTATCAAGCGGTTCTAAGTGATAGGCTCCTGAAATGATGCTGTAAACTAGCAGCGATTCTCTCTATAATAATTACTGTTGGAGTGGATTTTTTTTAGGGGTTCCTATTTTTTTTTTAATCGGACGTGAATTTCTTTGGCAATCAGCTGGTGTGATTTTAAAAACAAACAGAGGAAATGTAAATCTAAGAAAGGTTCATTTAATCGGGCAAACTCCAAATTCAGTCGCAAAAATACAATCAGCCATCAGATGACATATTAAAAGTGACGTGTTGGTTTACTGTCTCTACATTATTCTTGTGTGGAGGGAAGTGGATGCAGCAGAGAGGAAAAGGCCCCGAAACATTTCCCAAATAAAGCAGGCCTAAATACTCCTTCTTTTGAATGCATCCCCCAGATCCAGTTCTCAAAAATGTCCCATTAGTATTGAATTATGTCATCTGTTATTTTAGGGTAGGGTTCAGTTTGCATAATAACATAATTTCGTTTTAAGTAGAATCTTAATTCATGGATATGGACCCGGTGTCTTCAGTGCAGCACTGGCTTCAGTCAGTGAGAGAATGTGTCTTATATTATTAAACATTTCAAAATTGCTTTAGTTTGTTGAGTTTGTGTTTGCTTCTTTTAGCAGAGAATGTAATTCATCCGTTTGCATTTTACAATATCGTTAAGATTTCTGTAAATTTGAAGGGGGTTGGTTTAATGAGCAGTCACACTTAATGTCTCTGTCTGCTACAATTAAGTAAAACACTGAGTGTAGAGCCTTCATCTGCAGTTGGATAAATTCTGTAAGGAATTTCCATTAAAAATATGATTTTGTAAACCTTTTAAAAGTGGTCTCATAACAGGTGGGATTTCTTGTTTGCTCTTAAGTGATCTTGTTTAATTTGACGGCCTCTATTTCGATATAGGCTTATTATCAACAGGATAGTGAAATAAAAATTATATTAGCCTTTTAATAATGATGATAATAAAAGTAAAGCTTACCCTTATCGACGGCTGTAAAGTTCTTTGTGTGTACGGTTTCCTCCAGGGGAAATATTAAAGTCAGCACAGAAAAATGACGTCCTGGCGCATGAAAAAGCACAAAAGCAGCCAAAAGCAGGAGAGGAGCAGAAAAAAGGAGCAGCCGTCTTCACATTCAGAACAACAGTGCGGAGAAAAGTTAAACGCTGAGCGGTTACATCGGGTGGAGAAGCGGTGCTACAGCGGCGCAGTGATGGAGGAGGAGGCTGCATGAACGCCTTTAGGATTTGTTGGTGTGTGTTGTGAGTGAAGTGCTTTTCTGGATTTTGTACAAAGTGCCAGCCAATGGGAGTCGCAGGACTGAGCTGAGGTCTGTCTCCGTCTCTCACACCGGTGGGGAGGATGAGGGTTTTTTTTCTCTGGGAAACAAATGTCTCCAGCTACTTTTTTGACGCACAGTTTTCAGCCAATGGCAGCGCGAGGGCGACTGACAACATCCCCATCCCAGCGCACAGAGGGAACATATAATAAATAACCAGTGGATGACGACAAGTGCAGTTTAAACCAGGAAAAGTCAGATAGCCACACATTTTTATTTTATTTTATCCAGTGGATGCAAAATTTCAAGTAAAAAAAGCAAATTTGTGCGCAAAATGTTTGAGTAGTATGTGCTCATGCTACTTGTTTTTACAACGCATCACTTATGTTCACTGAGAACATATAGAACTTACTCGAAATGTATTTTAAAAAATCTATATGAAATCGATTTGCAACAATTAAAAAAAAGTTCCAGACAATTAAGGACTATTGAAATACTTCAAAATTAAATAGCAGTTAAAAAATACAAGTCTGTTGATTAAAAGAGTGACTTTAGATTAAAAAAAAATCTGTGACAAAAAAACAAGAGGAGGAAAAACTCTCCTGGACTAAATCTCGGTCTCCATGAAGGCTGCACCATCCTCTCACATTCCTGCGCGACGCTAAAAAAAAGGGGATTTAGAGCGACTTATTTTCTTAAAACTGTCCTCCCGTCCGCAGAGCCAGTCATTCTGCTCCCCCATTATGCAGCCTCACATGGGCCTGAACTGAATAAAACCCCCACAATATTTTAAAGGAAAATTCCCAACGTCAGACACCGAGCACTGAGGACTGGAGGCACCCAGAGCTGCAGTTTGCTCCCAGGGAAAAGGAGAGATGACAGGAGAAAGGCACAACATAGGCCGGATGTAGAAGCTAGCCTTTCAATTATTTTACATGAAGGATTTTCTGCAAGAGGAAGAAGGTAAAAGGCAAATATTAAGGTAGGTAGATGTGTTTTATTCAAGCGATACTAAAAAGGGTACATTTTAATAGGCTAATGTGTTGTAACACTGTAAGTTGTGTAATATGATAATAATTATTAAAATAATCATAATAATAAAATAATAATTAAAAACTCAAAATTATTTTGTATTTACTGTGAGACCTTCAGGCTGCGTGGGACAAATCAGCCTCCTCTGTGTCACTTGAATTTTGAACCCGCGTGCCCATCTCAAAATAATGTGTCGAGGGTTTTTGTCACGGCTTGGTAAATGTATCATCTTAAGAGGCTTTGTGGAACACCTACACACACACACACACACACACACACACACACACACACACACACACATAGTGACACACACATACTGCGCGCCTGCACGGACACACCCGCTCACTTGAAACAGATTTGAATATTGATTTAGATTTATAAACACAGGCACGCGGAGGGTTTGTATGAATCGTCATGTTGCCCCTCTGTGTGGCTCGTGCTGAAGGCCATGGCAGAGTCAAAGGTGCTCTGACAGCTGCTGGGAGGACTGGATCCCACTCGGAGATGCAGCCTGATCACACAACCTGATTTTAACTTTGCACAAAGTCAGTGACATCTCTTTTTTTACAGGTGTCGATCACAGGAAGCGGAAGAATAGATCATAACTCTGGATTTCTTTTAACAACCAAACATGTGATCAGAGCAGAGCAGAGGAAAACTTTTGCTGTGGATCCTCCTGTTTAGAGGAGATGGACTGCAACACATCCAGGTATTCAGTTTGTTTCTTTTCATGTGTTTTTATTTACGTTTATTTATTTTTTTAACTGCAGGATAATGGGCATGTGTGATGTCATCTGATAAGATGGAAAATCTGATGTGATTATTTAGATTTTTATGAAATAAATGATTGTCATTTATTAGAGAAAGCCAATTTAAACTGTTTTACAGATTAATTTATGGTTGATAGTTTAAAAGTTATTTAGCTTTTTAATTGTAGCATCACATACATCACAATTGGGCCTACCATTAGGCTATTTTACCCGCAACAGACTCCACTGAACACCAATCAAAACTCATCATATTTAGTTGAAACTCAAAGACTACCTTTTACATTTGTATAAGGCAATTTCTTAAGTATCAGAATGGAACACAATAATAAAAAAATACCTTAAAAAATATGTCCTCATTTAGTATTCGCAGCTGTATTGTAATGTATCCTAACATGAGACTTTCACATAGCAGCGTGTAAAATCGTGATGTGTGAAGCAAATATCTGCTGGGTCTGAGCGTTTAAATAGCTAAATAATTTATGAAAGTGTAAAGCCCGGCCCTCCGCGGGGACTGTGTATCTTAAAAGGACGTTTAAAGACAGCAGCAGTTAAACGCCTCTGGCTCCTCTGACTCCCGGCTAATTGACGCCGCCGCTTTTATCTCCGACTCCGCTCCTCTCAACCTGAGGGAGAGGCTCCGCAGGCCTGCTCCAACCTGTGATAATGCGGAGCCTATACGTGTTATTAATACATTGGACAGGCCTGATGTTTGACCCTTGTTTGATAGCATTTAAAAGAAAAAAAAAATCTTATTTCAAGATTGGATTATTATGGGCAGGCAGCCCCCTTCTCCTTCTCTGAACCTTATCCAGACATGAGAAGAATTAGCCTAATCAAAAGTACGCATAAATATATATATACATTTAAATTAAAAAGAGAAAAATAAAACATAGCAGCCCCATTATTTAAATATTGGTTTTTTTTGCAGAATGATTGTGGGTTTTCTGAATTTAGAGCTGCATATTAACATCATTTGCATCCTCTCACTATTTAGGCAGCTTTTCTTATCCTCTCCTCTGCCTCTTTCCCTCTCTGTTTGATACTCGCATGGCTGAAGACGAGGAATGTGTTGGTGGATTTCATTCTGAGCTTTTAAAAAAAGAGCCAAAAAAAAAGGAATAAAATCCACTAAAGCCAATTCCTATAGAAATGCTGATTATCTTTGATGTCAAGACAGAAACCCTCCAGGATTCAAATGAACCAGTATACCTTAAAATAATACAACTAGAATTGATTTAAAGTAACTTTTATTGAACCCTTTCCCTTCTTTTATTTTATATTAAACAAAAAGTATTATTTACACCTACATTAAAAAATCTGTAAACTTTGCAAACACATACACTAATCTTGGTTAACAGAGCCACCTGTCTTAAAACAGAAGCTCTCATACAGCTATGGTGAAACCTTTACTTAATTTAGTATCTTATTAGTTTATGTCTTGCTCAACCAAGTTAAAAATCATTTTTATTTCTTACACCAAAAAATGTTATTACTGTGTATAAAAATGCCCTGTGTGTGTGTGTGTGTGTGTGTGTGCGTGTGTGTGCGTGTGTGTGTGTGTGTGCATGTGTGAGTGAATTTGGTTGTGAGTGTGTGGGTGACAGTAAGAGAGAGAGAGAGAGAGAGATGAGCTGAAGTAGGATAATCACAGGCTGTATTTTAATTAGCCTAGCAGGTTTGATGGATACGTTGCCACCACCACCGCTGCTGCTGCTTCTTATACTGCGTAGTGAGCAAGGTGCCTAAACAGAGGGCTTTCCCCACGCTGTCCCCTTATCACAAAGGAGCTAAACCTTTGTGTAATGTAACATGTAACTGACCCCAGGGGTCATCAAAACACATTCAGTCTCCTCCCCGGGGATTAAAGGGGGAGAAAACCCCTTTCAGAGTCAGTTTGGGAAGAGTTTAGAGACAGAGAGGCACACAGACAGATTCCTCAGGCTGCACTCTGCTTCTGGGGTTTTATCTCTACAATTATACACAATGTTACTAATTTAGTTTTGGTTAAAGTTCTGCTTAAAATGATTATGCCTCTGCTGTTGAATGAGTCTTAGATTTTCAGCTGCAATTCTGTAATGCAAACGTGTGCTGATCATGAAATTCTGGGTTTATTTCCCCCACACATCTTCACCCTGAATTCAAATATGCTGCCTCAATAAGTCAGCGGCTGTTTGTGTTTGCCAAGTTTGCTCTTTCCATTAATATGACATGCCTTTTAATTAGTGCCATAATTGTTTGTGTTGCTTTTGCAGGAGTTCGCCTAACAAACAAAAGGATGCAATTAAACACACACGCCTTCAGATCATCAATGAGGAGGCAAAGTCAAGATTGCTGGAAAAACATACAAGGACAAATAAAAGACATGAGGAGACTGTGCCGCCTCAAGGTTACACTTGAACTGTGTGAAGAGCTGGCTGTCTTTTCCAGTCTGGACTGTCCTACAAACACTGAACACTAACTGGGTTTCATATGAATTATTCTTTTATTTATTTATCTTTACAACTTTTTCTAACTCTTTGTATCCTTGTTTAAATCAAGTTTTTCCTTCTCTGTCAGACAAACTGTCTTGAAAGTAATACAAAATATATTTTCAAATAAAGACTCATTTTCAAACCTCCACCTTGCTCTCTGACTTTCTATCTCTCCACCTCAGTAGCCCTCTCCTCCTGTGTGTGCTGAGGTGTCTGCACGGCGTGGTAAAACCTGCCCTGCAGACCGGACCTCTCAAGTCTTCAAAGGAGGAAGAACTCAATGTAGGGGGATTTGTTCAGGCTTATTTGGTAACCTAGGATTTGAATTGGATTCTGGGAGGCATTCATAACACATTTGAAAATGTTACATTGTGTGATTTTGTGTGTAATCCCCATAATAATTTTTTAGAAATGGTCCCAGCACTCGCTCAACTGTGACTATTCATGATTTATCAAATGGTTTTCTTGTCTTGCCTCTCGGGGGTGAGGTGTGTGTTGTCAGTGGGGATTCTAAGGGACGTTTTCAGAAGAAGACGACTCCTCAGTTTTAACCTTTCTCTCTACACTGTTTTTTGTATTTGACCTGAATATATGATAGGGTCAGCCACTGTGCTTCCACAGGGAGTCTCTGAGACCCCCCAACAGCACAGGAGTATTACAACCTCTGCTGGATTATACCTCCCTTGGAGGAGGGTTAGTAGTGTACACACACACACTGTCTTATACACACAATGTAAGTACAGTTTAAAAACTCAGTGTATATTCAAAGACACACTCATAGATTAATAAAATGTTTTCTCTTCCCATCATGCCTTTAAAATGCTTCATTTTCTTTAATAGACAACTGCGGGACTTAATCTATATTTGTTGCAAAGTATTAAATAATATAATATATGCAGGTGTAAATTTAACGGAACCCTTCTTAACCCATTTAGACCTAAGAACGCCTCAAAAAACGCCCTCTAAAACCTAAGTAACGTTTGAAATCAACCTCCCAGAACCTGAGGGTTTTCAGAAAAACTGCACAGAATTTCCAAGTTTACTAAAATCTTTGTCTCTGTATCAGATAGAGACCTTAAAAATAAAACATTTGAAAGCTTAAAACTATTGGCTTTAGCTGTAAATTAAAATTTCCTTTGCACTCATGTTCATGGCCTTATGCGACGTAGACATCTCATCAGGTCTTAAAGGTAGAAGCACGTCTGCGTCTCATCAGGTCTAAATGGGTTAAATGATCTCTCCAAAAGTTCAATTTTTGCCAAGATTTACATCTACTCCTCCCGCCTCATTAAAAAAAAAAATCAGAAATCTATGAATATGCAAATGCTAATCCAAAAAGTAAAACAGTCAGACATAAGGTATCTCCTGCTCACTGAAAAAAAATCCATATTAGTGTTTGAGCGCTTGAGATTTCAAGCTTTCCCTTCACCCTTTTTCTAAGTTGCATCTTGGATCCATATTGACTTCCTGACTTGTGGTGATGTCACGAAATCTGAAATTAAAGTCGAGTGCAGAGTAACATTTCCTGTTAAGAAATACATTTGAAAACAGCTGTTTAGGATCACATTCTGCATGCACAAACTTCTCAGTGAAGGTAAAGCTTTCAGGTAAAGTAAAAATATATTTGACTTATACTATAAGAACATATTTTCAGGAGTGGAGAGGGCCTTGAGATGACAATGCATCTTTGCATTAGAAATTAGTGTTGTGTGTGTTTACGAAACCAATAATTGTAGTGTGATTCTTTTTTTGAAATATCAGAAGTATAAGTCAGAAAGCAGCCTGGTGTTTTAGACAGTCCAGAGAGAGTGAATAATGTTATCCAGAGGATTAACTTTCGTTATGAATATGCTCCATCACATGGTTTGGTGGCTCCACTTCTTGGATTTCTCGCCTGGTACATGTAACTCTCCCGCCTTGGATTCTATAAGAGCAATGGTGTGTGTATGTGTGTGAGTGTGTTCAAGTGTGTGTCTGTAAACCAGTGTTTGTGCCCTGTCCAAACCCCACTTTGCTTTGAATGACACTTTGGCGATGCCACCAGCTCCCCACTTCGACTTCTCAAGCGTACCCCCTGTTAGTGCCAACCTTGCCAATCCCTCTCATGTCTCTAATATCTCTCTTTGGGCCCATGGGTTTTGCCAGTGAAGGCTCCCCCGTGACAGTTGGACATCACTGCCGTCACATTTGGGAGACAGTGGCGGGTGTTTGTGGCGTTCCCAGCCATAGGCCTGTGGGGAATCTGTGATGGCTCGCCTGTCAGCCGGCCCCTCCCCTGTAATTAGGAGAGTAAACACAGCGCCTGGCTCAGCTTGGGGGGAGAAAGTGGAAGGGGAGCGGAGGAGGGGACCGTCCGGCTCCTGTGTTACTGCTGCTTGAGCTGTGCAGGAGTAGACTGTTATGGGCACCCCATTATTTCCATTTGTACCTCGTTGAGCAACAGGGAACCACTGGGAAGGCTTTTCGTTAAACTAAACCTTGGAGGAGAAAATCCAAAGATATTCATCATTCAAGATTATCTGAGAGATTTTCCTAGAGTGAAAAACATTGATGGGTAAAAGCATTTCCTGCAAGGTATTTTGTGCACATTTTAAACCACTTCTTTGTGCATATGGAGCCCTGGAAGATAATGTAACACAAGCCAGAACTAAGCCTCCATCCCCTCCTCTCTTCACCTCTCTCCTGGTTGCTGGGGCTACTGGTCAGTAGCTGTAGGAATGTGTTGTGAGTTGGAGTTTTAGCTGTAGCCCAGGACAAGCTAAGCTCGTAGGGGGAGCGCCATCCCACCATCCCACCATCCCACCCAAACCCCCAGCCACTCCTCTCTGGGCAGGGAGGGAGGCTCGCTACGGGAATGCTGAGACCAAGAGGGTAGGAATTTTTACTGGAGAACCTGCCAGAGAAATGCCATGCGTGGAGCGATGAAGAGAGAAACCTAGATAGAGAGAAGGAGAGGGAGAAAATGAGATCTGAGCCAATTGAAACGCAGCCTGTTAAAACCATTTTTGGTTTTGTAGGATGCTTACTGATGATGGGCCAGTTGCAGAACAAGCTGGTTGCCATACAGACACGGTGGCACCGCATCTGACTTAGATCTCTGGCCTTCAGTGAGGTAGCTTGAAGTAAAGTCAGTGTATTTTATACTTATTATAGTTTCAGATGTAATCATGCAACTGTAATAACCACCATCTGTCTTTAAACATAAGCGTGGTGACCAGTTTATGATTTTTACATCAGATGGTGTGCATCAGTGTGTGCATGTGGCGGACAGGGAGAGTACAAAGGGAGGGGTTGCTAGAAGGCCCTGCGTATTTGCCAAAGTCTTTACGGCGTCCAGAGAGCCATGCTGCAGCATCATGGTCCACAGCATGGAAAGACATGGGGCAGATGGGTGCAGTGTAGCAGCACAACCTCCCCCCTTCTGAATGTGAGGCAGCAGTGGTGGGAATGGCACAGTGTGAGAGGGAGCTGGGGTTCATGGCTGAAACAGAAAAGCTGTTCAAGGGGCATTTGGGGGCTGGGAGAGAGGACCGTTTAAGGAGGGGGACTTTTGAGAAGTTGGTGGGGCAGGGACCCTGCAAATGAAGAAGGGAAGCCAGTCACCCCCTCCCTCCCGTTACATCCCTTTGAAATCCAAGTACAGGGGCACGAGCCCAGGGAAGAGTGGCAGCGTGGCCCAGCGCCTGGGCAGACAGGCAGTCACCGCACTGGGCTGTGGTCCAGCTTGCCTCGCCTGGCCCCCTCCCCATCCCAGCCCACCCCGTCTGGCCCGGGCTTATGAGAGTCAGGCAGCCGACCCCCCGGTGGACAAGCCTGAGCCCTACACCAACGGGTCCCATCTCTGAGCCTCGAAACAGCAGCAGCACCCACAGGGGCAGAGGCCCAGTGGAGATGGAGGGGGCACCTCCTCAGCTGCACCCAGGCCTCTGGATGGGGGCCCAACAGACTCTGCTGCTGATGATAACCCCCACCTTAACCACCAGGCCTTTCTGCCTTCAGGGCCCTGCGCAGGTCCACACATCCCCATGGCAACAGTGGCAGGACCGTCCACACAATGTGAGTGGGCAACAGGCCAAGTGCTGCCAAATTGGGATGAGGGAGAGACATTTTGGGAGAATGCTTACTCCTGAATCTTTTCACCTTTATTTTGTGTTGGGCTAATCGTGTTTCTGGCTCCACTGATTCAATATCACAGGCTTGGACTGCATTTGAGATTTGATGAGTGGTCAGCAAAGACAACCACACTTTGTTTCATGATGTTCTCTGCCACTGAGCCATGTTACCTCAATTCTGCCACCTCTCTTCAGGATATTTATTTTTTAAACTGTTGGTTTCTTGGCAGCATTTGTAACTCTGCAGCCTCAGGCAGCATTGACCTGATACATTCTGTATAGCGGTTTTATATTTAATGAGACCTTGTCGTAGCAATATTAAGCCTTGGTAAACACAAGTAGTTCAATGACATTCACAGCAGCCACCTAAACTTGATTCCCCACCCACTCTAAGCCACTGGAAAGATACTGTATAAGTGGCTGGGTGGTGTTTACTGAAAGTGAATATCTGCTGTTTGTTTTGTTGTTCTGCTTCCCGACCGTAAACACTGCATAGATTTCCTTGAGTGCTGTTTGAAATGTGTGTATGTGTGTGTGTGTACACCATGTGTTATATTTGCTGATAACAGGATTTACTCAAAATGCGACTCACCAGTTGAGGAAGGTTAATTGTCAGTGCAACTGGTAGAATGGCTACACGCAATAATTATTAGTCTAAGTTGCTTTATTATTTAGGGACGCTAATTAGGCATTAACTGTGGTCCCTCTTTTTGGATCACAACTTCAAATGCATGTCAAATTGCATTAAATTCACTTTGACGACCATTTATCCAACTAAAGGAATGCTGTTTTGTAGATGTCCTTAGTGTGTTTGTTATTATGAAACTGATCTGTTCTTGAGGTATTGATCGGAAAATTAGCTGAGGGATTTTCAGAAATTGCTCATCCAGTGTGTGCATCCTCATTTTATTTGCTGTGAGGACAATACAGTTGTGTGTCTTTAGTTTTTTGGGATTTTGTTGGTTTTTAGTGTTTTGTAAATTGAAGATTGCATTTAAAAGGGTATTTGATGCTTGCACATAAAACCACGAACACTCGAGCAGAGGTTTGAAGTACCACCAGTTCTTTCTTCTCTTTTAAATACAGGGTTTGGTGTGAGTGCCACCCATGTGGACAAGGCTGGCATGAGTTTGGCACTAAGGTGGGGTGGAAAGTGACAAAGAAAGAAAGCAAGAGATCAAGGCATGACTGCCAGTGCATGTCATTGCCCTACACTCTCATCAAATAGCCCCGTGCTGCTTATGTTGCTGCCCAGACGCAAATTAATTTGGACGCCTGGAAAGACTGCAGAGCCGGGGACTCATCTCTGCCTTTTAAAAATGAAAAGACACCAGCGGAGAGAAGTCCTCCGACAAGGGTGGGGCAGGGGTTGAGAGGGGGTTTTGATGGATTTCAGCAGGGCAATGCAGTGTCTGGAATAAGATGGGAGGGTACAGAGGACATGGTTCAATGTGCTTGTCCTGCTATGATGACAAGATGGCTCAGCTGCCACTGTGCTATCGGCCTCCCCTCACTTTCTTCCTCCCCTCCCTTCCCCAGGTGCTCCCCCCTCAGGACACCGGTGAAGTAGAAGAGGGAGGGGGGTTTTTAGAGGGAGTCCTGATGGTTAGCCGTCGTTTAATCTTCTCCTTGGCTCACTGCAGATTCTTTCAATACATGCCCCACTCCCTCTTCTTCCCAAATCTGAACCTACTCATCCCTGGGCCCGCTTGACAGGGGGGCTCTTGATCAGTGAGGTGATGGAGAATAGCCCTCGTCACACACTCCAAATAGGATCGGATTGCCTGGGAGTAAAAGGTGAGCGCTTCATGGAGCTTGGTTAAAATAGAGGAGGTGGTGTGGTTGTGTTAGTATGGGAAGGGGGTTGTTCCCACAACCAGACACTACCAAGAAATAAGCTCTATTTGAGATGGAGTTTGAAGGTTTTACAAGGGTTTGTGCTGGTGCAGAACAAACACAAAAACCCCAGTGGTAAGGGGTTTGGCCAAAAGAGAAGGGGAGAGAGGCGGAGGTCTTGTTCTTCACTGGCATGTCGTTGGCATGTCGTTAACCTCCTGGGGCTCAGGGGAAAATAAGCAAGCCTCCTCTTGTGCTTTAAAGTCAGACTTCGTTTAAAGGCAGGCTTCGTTTGTAGGGTGCCTGGGAAGAGCTAGACCCCCGCTGGAGGACAAGGTAACAAAACAGCAGCCTGCTGAATGAAGGAGTGATGGACACTGCTGTAAGGGGTTAAAGAGGGACACATGCTGGTTATCTGGTCAGCCCCCTGGGTTCAGTATTATACAGTTAAGAGGCTCAAACTAAGTGTTTCATTATTCTGGAGGTCCTTTGCTCTTAACTTTTACCCAATACTCATCATCATTGATGTTCTTATCTTTGAGGGTCATATGTTTTTGTCTTTCACTAATATGGGAATTATATGTCAGTTAAATGTAGTGTTTAAAACATTGCAATGATTCCCTCTGAAAAAAATAGTGAATTCAAGTAATACAGCAATCTACTTTATGAACCCAGCAGCCATTTCCTCCTGACCTCACGCTCAGGATAGTAAGCTCAGATGTTATAATGTTCTGTGTTTTTCGGTTTTAAGCCTCATAAATGTAGAAAACTTTATCAATCATTGTCATTTCACCCCTTCTGAATATATCAGAAACAAAGGGACAGCAGGCTTTATTTTAACCAAATAAAATATTGTTAAATAAAATCGATAACCAATTAGCTACCGTAAGTCAACAGCTGATAAAATGTAGCCACTTCCTATATTAGCCAACCTTTGAACATGTTACAAAGGAGGACAGGAAAGGCATAAACATGGTCAACTAATTACTTGCTAACATACAAACATCGGGTTTGAGAATTACGCCTTTGCTTCTGTATGTCACATAAAGGAAGCAGTATTAATTTCAGTCTGTTTCATAACCAGATAAAAACTTCTCATGGGAGCTTTTTCTTTTTATTTGAGACGCCATAGTGGAATAAAAAATGCCCTAGTTGCGGAAACTACAAACCGATATTTAAGAGCTCTAGTTATTTGCTACTTATGTTAACTCTATAATTACTATGCTAAGGACAACTGAGTAGAATTTAATTCCACCTTATATGTTTACATTTTAGGAACAAAATGTCTGGAACAGAAACAAAGAAGTAGTTTGTGTTCTGTTTGCCACCATCACACAACACAAACAAGTGGAAAGCAAATGTAACAAGAGTTTCCTCTCAGTTTTAAGTTAAAAGTGTGTCAGTGTGAGGCGAGTTAATTACATGGAGGCAGCAGAAGGAGCAAACGGAGGAAAAATGGGCAATGAGAGTCAGAACAAGAGGTTGGTTACTCTTACTTCGTCTTGTGATCAAACACCAGTTGTGACACTACAAACTTCTATCCCCTCTTTTCAGCATTTCTCCTTTTCAAACCCTCCCCCAGTTCTTTTCTACAGTAGTAATGCCCCTCACTATTTTTCAACATCTTATCCCTTTTAATTAGAAAGCAAATTCTGCAGCCTGGAGAGACCTAATCCCCTACTACCCAACAATGCACAGAGTGGCTTTGAACAGCCGACCTGCAGCCCTCAACCCCCAATGCCTCAAATTCCCTTCACACTGCTGGACCTCGAGGGGGGAAGGGGGGCTTTTTCCCCTTCCAGGAACATTATTACTTAAGGATACATGTGCTGCCATGTTTGCAGAACGACATATTTGCATTTTAGGAATGTTAACAGTAATTAACAACTAAGTGACACATGTGACAAAAATGATACAAGTGTATGCCAACTGGGTCTATCTCCCCCATGAGAGATGTAGCCTCAGCTGATTTGCATATATATTAATGTCCCTTATTATATAGATTAGATCCCATTAGTTGTGGTGGTTCTGGTAGAAGGTGCAGTCTCTAGGATGCTAAAAGTCTCGTTATTATGTAAAAATGATGTTTAAATTGTTAGGGCAAGGAAAAAGAAGGTTATGGCATTGATACAAGGTTAAGAGTGATTAGACACCCTGACCATCCTGACAATAGACTCAGATTAGATATTAAAAGCCCCAAATAGGAAAAGACCTCTCTAAAATGGAACTCCATTAGCTGTCTGTGCATTAACACTGCTTGTATTTAAATTACCAGCTTTCATTTCTGAATAAACCTATATCTAGATGAAGCACACAGTCTTCTCCAGCCTCTAACATAGGGGGCAAAGTGATCATTTACGGAGCAGTTTGTCAGGAAAATTAAGGAGCTGTCAGTGTCTGCTCTGGTGCCATCCTTGGAGGAGAGAGGTCATCTGATAGCAGCAATGATGAGAGTGAGAGGAGGAGAGAATCAGGCAGAGAGATGCTGACAATGGGAACAGTTTAATCTACTGATTGCTGCTCTTGATTTTCAAGCGAGCAGAAACATTGGAAAGTTAGATTTTGAGACGTTGTGCTGCACTGCCTCCAGCGGCTGATGCTCGACTTCATCTATAGTGTACTTTTTCATTGGGCAGATGTTATTAACTAAGGCTGTTTAAATGCTGCTGGTAGCTAGACTGATATTTTGATTGGACATAAGGTTTAGTAGTCAAAGCTGACAGTGAGGCGTTTGAAATGCTGTTATATTAAAGCTAGGTAGTTTTCTTTTAGGCAGTCACACCTCAAAGGAGCAAGAGCCATCAGTGATTGAATATTTCAATGGAAATACTTAGTTACAGTTATAGATAGATAAATATTTTCCTCACAATGGGTAAAAAAAAAGAAATGCAAAGAGCCAAGGGACAGGAGTAATTGGTAGTAAGCAACACACTCACCTCTGCAGACCTATAGAGCGTTCTAGGGTTTTCAGCTCATGTGTTTTGGCTAATCAAACCAACTTTTTTTTACAATTTTTTGCTGTCATGGTTTGTACGTGGCTACTTTCAGCTCAGATAAACCAAAAGTGGGCTACATGCTAATTAAACCCCTGTTAGCAAGAAGCTGGTGCATGTTGTATATCATTACTGCGAATAAATGCTGATGTTACAGATGATTTCTTCAGGAAACTGTTGGATAGTTTTGGTGTTGTTTTAACAGCTTTCATGTTTGACCCTACTGGTAAAACACACAGAAAGAAGAAAAGAATGCTTACTTTAAAGTAAAAGATGCATGACCTTACAGTCTTGTGAATATGAAATAAAAATCAACTAAGATTACAGATACAGCAAAGACTAAAGATTATCATTCACAGTGATTACAATGCAAGCATATGTGTGTAGATTTATATGAAAAGTCTGCAGAGAGCAACATGGTGAGATCGAAACATTATGGTCTCCCTTTGTGGGTTTTCACTCCGGCTTCACCCCCGGGATTTTTCCCTGTGAAGTCAGGGTGAGCTGATGTGAGAACACATTTGGAATTTTTCAGGTAAAATTCCCCAGAAGAGATGACGTTTATATCCTGTAAGTGGCGCACGACCATATACGTATATACATATATGCATTAGCAGGGTTAGCTCCATGTAAGTAATGAGACTGTTTCATTTGTTTTTTTTTGTAAGCTAGTATGTTCTTCACTGCTCTTTTGTTGATATTTTGAACATGTGTCAAACTAGTTGTGATATGAAGGCAAAATTCTCATTGTAGCGCTGGACTCTGTTGCTTTGTTTGCCACTTCTGCATTGTTCTTTTTAGATCACATCTTGTCTCCTGAGCCGTCATCCCCCCCCCCCTGTCGGACATGAATAGATTTCAGGGGCAGACTGCCTGAAATTTTCTAGAAATGTTCAGAAGTGCGTATGTAAGAACAACTCATGTTGCTCTTTCTAACATGTCCCTTAGCCTATGTGTTGAATTTTCCTGAAAATATCCTGCTGCTTTTCAGTTTTGCCCAAGTGTGAAACAACTAATAGTTTGTCTAAATGTGCATCTTAATAAGAGCCTACAGCAGAAAGTGCTGGAAGAAAGCAAAAAGTACTAAACCTCTATGGACATTTATGAGTAAGGGGTTGTCAGGTAATTTTCAGACTGTATTCTTCATAGCTATTTTTCTTGATTGTCTTTATGTTCCCCTCTCGCGCTAACTCTGTTGTATTAACAAATGATCTTAAAAGGAAATGCAGATTACTTTAAAATTAATTTAATGTAGCTTCCATATTAATAATTTCTCAGCTTATTAACACTGATAGAGATGCCCTGAGCAGGGATCGTGCTCTCTGTGTGTGTGTGTGTGTGTTTGTAGGGGTTCAGGGTGATGGGAGACGAGGGCATACTCCCACTCCCATTTACTTAAAGCTCAGAGGATTTTTTTTGCATTCTGTCTCAATTAGTTAGTCGCACTGTCACTCTGTCTGTCACATCCTGGTGTGTCATGCTGAAACTACTGTGGATTTGGCCGCCTCTGTGGAAAAAAAACAAGTCTGAGCGCATGAGCATTCAGCAGGAGCGCGTGGGTCACACTTTCGCCTAAGGCCGACATATTCCTTTCCTACTCAAGGGTTCAATTTTCAGAAAGCTTCTTAGCTATTATTCTAATCCCTAGTTTTTTTCCCCAGAGGCCAAAAACTCAGGTTACCAGTTTGGACACTTGATCTAATGTGTTGATGTGTTGCTGAAGTTTGAAGCTTCGTAGTTAAGTTTTTGCAGCGCTGTGTGTGGTATTGGAAAGCATCAATGGAAAGTTTGAGGTGTTCATGTCTGCTAGTGTCAAAAAAGTGATCAGAAATACAACTATGGAGCTGTCTGTAAAAATGTGGACGATTAGGTGAAGACTGTTCTGCCAATCTTTGTGACAGATTAGACGCCAACTTATTAATAAAACACAACATCTTAATTATCTATAACAACACATTAGCATGACAAAATCAATGGCTTTGATTTGCTATTCATTTATTTCTCTGAGCATATTTGCTGATCTCTGGGGCCTGTGTATGCTCAGAGGTGGTTTTTCCTGAGGCTGCTGCAGATGGGGGGGGGGCAGCGAAGGTCGTGGTGAGGGACTGCTGGGAGTTGTGGGGACGTTTGCCTCTATGGGATGTTGTTTCTCTTGTACAGTTTTGTTGTCTAAATGATTTACAAACTTAATTGGCATCCCCGGGGGAAGGCTGCCAGCTGTCTGCCTGATGGCGAGGCTTTCTAATTTGGTGCATGGCGAAGGCTAGCTGCCGGGGTAGCTAGCGTAGCGGAGCAGGGAGCGCAACACCCTGCACGCTTGCATATGGCCCTCATTGAGCCCGGGGTTTGTTTGTTTTTCCCTCGTTTGTTCGGCAACAGATATTGCTTCATTGGAAAGAGTGAAACAGCTGCTATCTAACAAGCAGCGTGCAGAGAAAGAGCCGGGCTGTGATGCTGGGGTGAGCTTTTGGAGGGAGCTGACTGACCGCTGGGGATGCTGGCAACACAGGCAATCCTGGCCTGGGACATGATCAATGCTGAGTTGTAGATACCAACCCATCCATCCAAGTGCTTTTCTCCCTTTTGGTCGCACTTAAAGTAGTATTTAAAAGTTCCTGACATTGTTTCAACACGTTCTACATCTAAACTGCCCTTACCTTGTAACTCCAGCTAGGTAAATCATCTCCTCAACTTCAGCCAACCCTAAAAATGTAACAATCTGATGCCACCGAGGGATTTCAAAGGTCAATTTTCTCATTTAAAAAGTCAAAGTAAGCCTGATTTCTGCTTAAAGCGCTGAATCTTATAAAAGAGTGGAATGAAGAGCTTGGAAGTATTAAAGGTTTAGTTAAGACCGATGGAGGATAAGAAACTGCTGACACTGTAGAGCACTTTTAAAAAGGACTTTTATTTACAGAAATGTTATGGCACAGACAATGTGCTTAAAAGTACTATTTATATTCAAGTTTTAGCATGCTTTATTTGCTTAAAATTTCTGGTATAATGAAAATAATAGAATTCCAAATATGAGGGATTTTATTGGAAAAATGTCAAGCACTGTATATATTGATGTTGTATCACATGCTCAAACTGTTGACATTTTATACTTTAAGATAAAACTTTACCTGCAATCTTGTAGTAGAAATATGCTATGTCGGTAGAAAATTCAGGCTAGGACAAGTTTGAAGTGGCTAAAAGACATAAGGAAAGTACAATTTCTTCAAAACTGTTTGTGTTTCTGCACATACAGTAGAAATCACACGTTCTTTCACATGTTCTTTCTGGAAAGTATGAATGATACCTGGGTTCTAAACAATGTTGCTGGAATAAGATACATTCAGATGTCCACACCTTTGCACTCACACAGTCCCCCAGTTAAGCTAACAGAGGCGAGCCATGCTGATATGACCTGTACTGCAGGGTGCATTGGGGCACTCTGAGGCAAACCCCTGCCAGGGAGCTCAGTCTGTCGGACTGTTGACTCTGTGCACATTATCACCAACGCGTGGCGCTGCATAGTCACACAGGATAATTGGCTTGCAGTGGTGGCACAGCAGATAGAAATGTAAAAGTTGCTGTATTTTCAAGGGTAAACAGGACTCATATTCCTGACGAGGTGGTGACAACTGTGTGATTTGTAAACATGCCCTTAGGCGAGAGAGTCTGTATTCATGATGGGACATCCTCTCCCACTAGATCTGCACCACTGATCCCATAACCAAGCATCTTGTTAGTGCTGTATTAAACTCTGTTCAGTTTGGTATATTTTTAACATTACCATTCTCAGCGGTATGATCCACGTCAAGAGTAGCTCATCTGCAGTGAAAGTGGTATTAGATGCTGTAGATGTGCTCCTGTGGTGCCCAGGGGTGCTGACTACAAAGTGTCCCTGTTGAGGAGACACTCCTCAAATATCCCACTTGTGATGCTTCTTCACTCCCTTTTCCTTGTAATAATCAAACTGACCAGTAAACAGAAAATAAGACAAGTCAAGTTTCCACTTGTTAAAAACATCTTCCTGTGGGCATTGCTGGCATTTTACTTGTTTTGCAAATCCCTTTCAGGAGATAACTAACAGCTGCAACCTCTCTACCATAGATGGGGCTACTCTGCAAAGATCTTGGCTCAAAGCCCGTCCATTTTTTCCCCAACCACTGTTGCTTTTTTTCTTCAAACAAGAGTCCGGATGTGAAGGATGTAGAGGATCAAGGGATCTAGAGCTCAGTACGAGCGCTGCATTCATGGTGCATGTGGCTGATGGCCGGAGCTTGAGCGAACATATGCTGAGGTCTTTATTGGCATTCTGGAGGAGATTGGAGGGACAATCAATTAGCCTTGAAGCTGCGTGTCCCCAGGGGCTCTTGGGATATCCAAATGACTTAGTGGTCATACACACAAGAAGATTCTAATTGACTTGGCTTGACTTATGGGAAAACGGGTGAACGCTGCCCATCCTTTTTTTTATTATTGTTGATGGTGCAGGTGGATAAAGTGGCAGAAAAAAGTTGATTATCCGATACCAGCGTGGTACATGCGACTGTTAGTGTGTAGATGCTCTTCACTTTAATTGGGCCTGTAATGGTCTAATTGATAGGTGTTGTGAGCAGGACAGGGAGGGCGCACGGGGTTGCAGTGGACCCCTGGCTGCGGTGCAGACTTGAGCGGAGCATGCAGGAGTACTGCTGATTATTCAACATGTTGCTCTAATCCTGGCCCTTGTGGTGGTAGGAACCTGTGAAAGAGCCTGGTCTTTGTGCCGGGGGGCTAATCGTGTTTTGGAAACGCCGATCGAGGCTAATCTTCTGGGCCTGCCTCTAATGTGGAGCCGCTGATATCCTCTGTTGCGATAAATTAAGCTACTTATTAATCTAATTATGGCACATTCATCCCCACAAACTTTCATGTGACTTGGAAAGCCTCCTTCACCATTAACTCCCTCTAGCCCCCCCACCCCAAAAAAATCCCAGATCTTGAGACTGACTCCCCTCTTTCTCTCTCTCTCAGACTGCCAGTCCAATTAGGAGCCCTCAGGGTCTCTCCTCTAACAAGCCTCGAGGCTCCAGTCGGCCTCTCCACACAGACCAGGGTCAGTTAGACTGTTTCTCTGACTTCAAATCCCCACCTGCTTTATTCTGTCTTTCTTTAATCATTTTTGGCTTCACCCCACTTTGGAGGGGAGTCGTCTGAAGAGTTTTCATTTGTGTTTTTACTAATCACCACTGTTACACTTATTTTAGTGTAAACAAACAAAAAATGTCCACTTTTTCTTTTTCTTCTGTTTTACTCCACATGCTTCATCCAATTATCAATTTTTCCGAACTCTTGACCTCCTATACATTTTGACTTGTCCTAAAGTGAACTTCTTAATGGCCTCCTTTCCTATAAAAAATAACATCGTCTTCAGGCCATGTGATGCTTTAACTCTTTGCTGTTCGTAGCTCTGCTCTCAGGTTTTGGGTGATGATGCTCCCGCTGTGTTTGCTGAGCGTTCACAGGGTGCCACAGCACTGTTGAGTGGAAATCTCAAGTTGCTAAGAAGCTTGCTGTAGGGAAGTGTCGGCAGGATGACAGGACCCCTTGCTCCATGGACAGTGACCCTGAAGGAAGATGAAAGAAGTTCACGTCTGCACTTTAGCAGCTCAAACTGGGCTGCAATCATCCGTGAAGGCTCTCTTACCGGCTTTCTCTCTCATGCACCTCTCCTCTCTTCTCCTTTCTTTGATTTTAGGTGAGGTAGAGGAGAGCAGTGCATACCCTGATGTTCCCACTCCTCTTTTTCTACGGCCCCTCCTACTGTCTCTCATGCTTTTGCGCTTTTGCGTTCTCCCCAAGGCCAGTGGGAAATCATTTCCTTTTCAGTAAAGGCAGAGCAGACTTTTGGGTCACCAAGAGCTGTATAAACTTCTATTTTGTTGCTGTGCTAAGTAGCAGAAAGACTTTTGTACATTTAAATATGACCTTGTTTTGCTTTTGCTCATACAACAATATGTGTCTTTATTTCCCCAATTGACTCTATTTCTCTTGTTTTCTCTTGGGCCTTTATTAACACGACCCTAAGTGACCTTTTAAATTTCCTTTGAAAGGAAGATTTATTTTCTTTTTCATTAGCCCTTAACTTTTTTCTTTTGTTTTTTACATTTTCAACTCCACTTTGTAATTTTTCTACACAAAAAGCCCCCCTTTTAGCACTGCTTCCAAATATAATCTATGTGGCATTAACCTTCTAGTGCTTCCTTATTCATGTGAAGTTGTGGATGTTTGTTTTGGATGTGTTTTTTTCCTCAAAGCCAAGTGAAGGGGCAGGCCGACAGGGACGCATTCTCTCTCATTTGTTCTTAGACACAAAGGTTCAGTGCTGCTATCAAACTCCCATTAGATACGGAGAATTGAGTGTGCGGTCTGCACTACGTACCAAACAGCGAGGTGATAACACAACGCAGAGGCAGGCCAGGACGCTAATTGCATGCCGAATATTTATAGTCCAGACAATTAGCTGTTGCCTTTTATATGCTAAATAACAACAGCAGCAGTGGCAACAGAGAGAAGGAGGGTGTGTGTGTGTGTGTGGGGGGGTTGTAAGTAATTAAGATGCTCAAAACAGGACAGGGACATGCAGTCTGTTGTGCTCTGATTTGTTGCTAACAAACACAATAATTAGTCTGTTATTGTGGGATAATGAAGTTGACAGTGTCCTTTTCCGTCTGCCAAGTGCCATCCTGAACAAGGACATTCCCAACACCGCTGCTGCTGTTAGTGTGGACAGCACCCTGAGGACGGGAGAGTTGAGAAGGTTAGAGGTCACAAAGGGTGTCATAGATCTGTTGGGGGCTAATATAAGATAAAGTTGCAGTTTTAGATTTTACAGACTTTCCTGTGACAGTGGTGTCAGTTGTATTTTAAACACCTGGACCCCACGGTGGCAGTTCTCTATGGTCATGACACCCTGGAGTGTCCAGCATTTTCACATTCTTCCCATTATACCTAAATCCCCCCCCAAAAAGTAAAAGCTTTGTATTGCAGATACCTCATCATTAATCAGAACTGGAACATCCTAACAATGTTGCTACCCTGCCTTTACCTGTGTTCTCGATTATGTTTACATTTTTGCAGCCTGTATTGGTTAGGTAGGTATGGGGTAGTTATGGGCTATCAGCCTTATTTCCCAATCTCTACCGTTAAAATGTAAGCATACTCTTCAGGTTCAGAAGGTGCAATGAAGGTTGTGAGAAGAAATTAACACCAATCTCTCTACTCAATATATGAGCTTATTTTTCTCAAGCAAGCATAGAAAGTATTGTCAGACTGATATTACACATTCTCTACTCTCTGAGCTTTTAACATCTGGCAGATGTTGTGGAGTACACCAATGCAAAATGACACTGTTTTAAACACTCATTGGTGCCTGTCCCAGTCAAAATATGAAACAGTGTTTCTTGTTGCTGTATGGGTTGTGCAATTTCATCATGGTGCGTTCAGCTCTTTCAACTTTGATGTGTTTTTTGGGATTATGTGTAACATATAAAATATGGGTAATGTGCATATCCGTCCAAATGATTTTTGGTGTTTTTTAAATGTATTATTGCTGCTTTGGTGTCAGCTAACTGTATGCAGCATTTCATCATCAACCTTTATTGAAGCCTTGAAAATCATTGAGGTTTCCCTCTTTTACAATGATGTCAAGATATAAAAATTCAAGAGTACAACAACTAAAGCAAACCACAAAGAACAGGACTCAGAGATAACAATTGCACACTGTGAAGTGATATGAGATAATTGACTCCGCCTGTCCAAGAGAAATGAGCGGGTTGATCTTAAAAGTATGTTGATACAAATTTCGCGTTTGAAGCAAAAAAGCTAAAGGTGGATTTTCCTAGTTCAGAGTGAGCACATGGGACTTGAAGTATTTAACAGTCAGATGTGTAGTCCAATAAGGGATTCATCAATAAAAAGAAAGGGCTTATCACACCAATGTGCCAGAGAAGACCAACCAACTTTGTAACACACAATACAATAATGAGTGTTATAGGGATCTCTAGTTATCTAAGAGCAGAGTGATAAACTGAGTCTAGGGATGTAAGGGGGAAGCAGCAGCATGTAGGTATATTATATCACCATAATCAAGGACTGACAAAGAGTGAGGAGTTGGGTAAAGACACAGGTAAAAAAGAGACAGTAGGCTGAAGTGAAATAGTTTTTAGGTTCTGTGTCATAATAAATTGGACTGTTTCTGATTTATTCTTGATGTAATTATGACAGGAATGGCAACTCTATTTGAAACAGGTGACTTTTTGGTAAGAAAACTGGCATTGAGTAAATCAATCAGTAATCATTGGTCTACCTGAGTTGACACACATGATGCAGTTGATTTCAGCATCTGTTCCATATTACAAGCTAAAATAAATTAACATTTTCTTATTAAGAAGTCGGCCATCTCAAGAAAATAAATTGGAACTGTTCCTAAATGCATTGAAATGATAAACAAATAGGACACCATGATTAATGCCTAATTTCCACTTATATATGTGTTTTAAGGTGAGTCACTCGAAAGTTCATTCATTCCCATGAGAACCTCTTTGATATTTGATATGATCGAATCTCTTTGATAAACTCCTCCCCTCGGTCAGAAATTTGCCTCGAGTATGTTAAACAAACTGATCTGTTGTGGTGGATTTTGGAGAAACTGTATGATAATGTGCTAGCTTAGCTAACAGGCTGCTAACTAAATAACAGGCTATTTGCTTTGACTCAGTTGCCTTTGTTGATTGTCGAGTGAGTTTATTTGATTTAAAACAACTTTATGATTGGGGCGCCACTTTGCTGACTGGTTAGTTTGTGTACCCCATGTACAGAGGCTGCAGTGCAGTCCTCGAAGTGGACGAGGTGGTTTGACTCCCAACTACGGCTCCTTTACATGTCATTCCCCACTTTCTCTCCCCAGTTTACTGTACTCTTTCCACTATCCTATCTAAAAAACAGGCATTAAGCAACACAATCAACTGCCATCAATGTCTAAAGTTTACGTATAGTCAAAACACGGTGAGGGTATGTGGCCTGCCGACACATTGCCTTCTGCTGTCCACTGCAGTGTTAATCATTGCAATAAAATCTTGTTTCAGTCGCTCGATTTTCTGAGATCCAATGTCATTAATTTGATATTCAATATGATTGTCGAGGGGGATGAGTAACCTTTTTAAAGGTCAGTCAGTGTTGAGTTTATGTGACTTACCTGAGCCCCCGTACTTCCTTACTGTACCATACTGTATCTTATTGTAACATATAATATCGTATTGTAAAGTATCATAAACTATTGTAAAGTATCACATGGTAGTGCTGGTATAATTATTGTATTGTTTTACTGGTTTTCATACAAATTCCCCTAGCTAATACCTCTTTATTACAGTTGTAGGGCTTGTTGTATTTTTCTGGTATTTGTCAATCTTGTTATTGATACTCTTTAAAAAGAAAAGAAAAAGAAAACAGCATATTCCACAAATGTAGTACCATGTTCAAGATTGGAATGTGTTTTATGACTTGAAAACTACTTGATGGTCAAATTCTGTGTTGTTGTGAGCTGTTTGTTTGGATTAATTCAATAAAGGCTCAGCTCATTCATTGGAGCAGATGTACGTATGCATCTGTAGCTCTTGAAAAGTAAGCTCAATAATACTTTCTAAAAAGAAGATCGCTTGTATTACACCACGAGTCAAAATGACATAAATTGAGATTAATGGAAGCGAAGTAACAGCAACAAATGTACTTCCTGTTATGAGTCTGAAACAAGGCAGGACATAACAAGAAACACACTGTAGCTCTCACCTTATGAGAGGTAAACTGCCACCATCTGTGTGAATATGTGTGAGTGTGAGTCAGTGTGTATCTTCTCTCCACATATGGCTGTGTATGTCTCTGACCGCAGGTTCACTGAATCAACAATGCTGTCTGGCAGGATTAGGTGCTGCTCGAGCTGATTTGATATTTGTGGCTGATAGTGCTTGTAAGTACGCCTTTGTTCCCTTCCATTGTGGCTGAGATTAAGGCAAGCCTCCTCTTCATCATCCTGTTTCAATGTAGTAATAACCTAGATAAAGCTACTCTTTGATTGAATCATTTCCGCCTGCGTTCAGGACCTGCTCACGCCGACGTCTGATGCACCAAAGACGCATTGTTTCTACTCTTTCTTTCTCCTTCTGTTGGTCTCTGTTTTTATTTTCTCACATTTCATCTATAATACCTGTCATTCACCATAGATGTTAATGAGATATTTATTTTGTTTTTTAATTGATCACTAATGATGGCTGGAATATGTTTGATAATTATTTTGTGTTTTCCAACTGTTTGTAATGTAAAAAACTAAGCTGGAACTATCATTATTTGATTTGTTTGTTCAGATCCACTTTTGAGCCACGTTTGCTTGAGGATGCCAAGAGACATCAAATCATTTGAGCAGTTACGCTCAGTAATCTTTAAAAGCAGGCAAGTTCTAGTGTTGAGGGCCGAGTGGAGGTACAGTGCTGCATTAGGAGACTGTGTTTGGTGCCATGTGGGAGTTGGCTTGGACTTGTGCTTCTGGAGATGCTGTGTTCTTTTTCTTCAATGCAACATATATATTAAGGTGCTAGCCACATAATGATGTACCCACACTCACACTCACACACTCATATTCATATTAGGCTGCAGGGAAATGCTGCTGCATGTCTTAAAGATTTGAGGGCTTCTGTGCACTGATTACATCATGGCATAAAAATATCATGTAAAGGGGTACTTTAGGTATCTGACCAGCAGTGGGAGATGGGGTTACCATAATCTTGTTGCATGTAAACAATATATGCAAGTGCATTGTATGTTTACAAGATTAAATACATTTTGAAAAGCTAAGCAAAAATTATATTGTGTACTGCGTTCAAATTGCAATGGTTGGAATCAGTCAAAATTGATTTTCAAGGTAAAAGATCTAACTAATGTAGGTTATCAAATGTATGACTCTATTGTGGACAGAATGCATAAATCTGCAAGGTGCACAGAATTACTAAAAAATTCACATGTGTGACTTGTATTCCGCTCATTTTTTATAGAAAAAAAGTTTTTTTTCTTGTTTTGGGGAATAATATCTGTTATATCAAACCTAAGGGGATCATCATGAAATAATGAAAAGTAAAAACCAGTGAACAACTTTTCAGTAGTGATAGCTTTGTAAAACTGCCACTTAAATCTCACCTGAACAGATACATTTACTCTAATATGGGTTGCCACTTGGATTATTTGGGTTCAAATGCAGTCACATTTATAGATCAAGTGTGTTTATGCAGTTATGACCTGCTTGCACCATTTCTCTCACATTTAGTGCAGAGTTACATTCATGGTCACAAATGCACCTTTCCTGTTTGCTTTACTGTTGAGGGTTGTCACATGACAAAAGACGTCCAAAGTCATGATTGTGTATCCTTCCTCTCTCTCTCTCTCTTACACACGCTAATCTCTACAGGTATTTCTCCTCGGCTGCTGTTATTAGAATGCAGCAAATGCTCTCTATTGATGCATGTCAGAGCCTCATTCTTTCATCTCCAACATTTAATTTACCGTCCTGTTGTGCCACTAATCCTGTGTCGTGCCATTTCCTCCGCTCCTCAGATTGCTCTCTCAAAGCCCCCTCTCCGCCAGATAAAGAGGAAGGTAATCGCCATTGTCTGGCTACAGATACACCAGCGCCTGTACCCCCCTTCTCACTGTGCAGCCCCCAAATTAAAGGGCCGTCCTGCCCTCACGCCCCCTTAATCACTGGCCTCGTCTCTCTGTGCGAGCGGACCCCAGGGCAGCCGCACTTTCATCCACAAATAGGCTTTCAGTGAGAACCACCCAGGGCTGGTCTCCTTGCAGGAGATCCACACACACTCCTCAGCTCTGCTCTCTTTCCAGCAGCAGATTCAACCTCACTCACACATTCACTCTTCCTCAGGCCCCCCCTCCAGTGATCGGACACGAAGCGTATTCTACTTTCAGTTCTACTGCACCCTGATGAATTGAGTCTTTCTCTCTCCTCAGGGGGTCTGACCCACAAGACTCTTAAGGAACTTCAAAGTCAGGGTGCAGGGAGTCATTTCAGCTGTTTCAACTGTGAGTTCAGCCAATAAAACCTTCCACAGCTGCCCCACTGGTTTGAATAAGATTTCCCTTTAAATTGTAAACATTTAGGTTTACTCTATGGTGTACAGAAGTGTTAAGGATTCTCAACATCAACATTCATGTAATTTTGGGGCCAAAGTGTGTGTGATTCATAGCATTTCTGTAGAAGTCTGTACTCATATCTATTCAGATGATGATGAGGCAAAAAGTCCCAGAGATTATCACTAACAGCTATTAGGATAATTGACTGAATAATTCCGCCTGATGCTCGTAATCATGAAGTTGGCCTGCAGCTGAAAAAATATAATTGATTGGCAACACAGTGAGGGGTTGCCAGGGTCAGTGCCCTGCCCTCAAATACGCAGAACCACTCAATAGCATTTAGCTAATTTCTGTTAATTGTGGCTCTTACTTCCCTCGGCTGAATTGACATAACGCCGGAGGGCTCAGCCAAATCATCACCATTATGACATTAGCAAGGGCTTATCCAGCACTAAGAGCTTGAGCTGATACTAACACTAAGGAGTTTAGGATGCTAAGATGAGACCCAGCAATTGCAGTAGCTGCCGTAAGACTGATGGACAACAATGAAAGTTTACAATAAGGATCAAAGATCCATGCAGGGTTAAAGGAACTATCCAATTAAGAAAGCGCCTTTCAATGCATTCACACAAAGTTGGTTCCTGAGAGAGACACTCGCTTAAGCTAATGCAGGAAAGCTACACCCCCATCTGCTAATATCTGGCTGTTTAGCTTGAGTGACTGCTGCCATGTACAAAGGAACCACTGCTCTTTGCTACTCAGTTAGCCTCGCTAACACTGAACTTCTTAAGACTCCTGTTAGTGAGATTCTCCTCTCTGATGTGGGTGAAGAGACAGTTTTGTACACACACAGCAAATTAGTGGGGAAATAGTATTGTGTGTCTTTCATGAGACAGGGATGCTTTTTTGGGGGTGTGGGGGGCAGCAACCAACGGTTTTGGGGCTGTGGGGGGGGTGGGGGAGATGATTGCTTGTGATGTATCCCAGGTTGTAATCCTCGGACAAGAGATTGTGGGCTCCCTTTTAGCCAGCAGAGGGGCTTGGCTGGGAAAAGGCGCTGGTCTTAATTAGACTTGTCTGGGGAAGAGATGGGCTTTAGGTGTAGCTAATTAAGATCATAGCTGTGGCTGAAATGGCTTAAACTGCAGTGCAATAAAAGTCAGGTCCCTGAGGAATGGAACAATGCCAGTGAGGCAGCATCTTTCTGCAGCTCATGAATGAACATACAGACGATAAGAGTTAAGGCAGTAGGGTGCATGATTGCACATGTTTTCTTTGCATTTATAGAGGTTAACAAAGCAAAAAGGAGAACTAGTCCTAGTGCGCAGATGTGTGTTTTCATGCAAAGTCAATCTTAGTCACCATAATCACACGACTGCCATTTTCCTCTGACCTCCCTCTTACATGCTGTTATAGGATACTGTGCTCTGTATTAAGAGTACATGACAATCATTATTGAATCATTACTTTTCTAAAAGTAAGCAACTATTGAAAGTCAAAATCTCAAACTTTTCAATTTTAAACATTATTTGATTACCCATAGCTGCCTTTACTTAGCTAGTAAAGACGTTTACAGGTTCAGTTTACAGGTTCAGGGAAAATCTCATGTGAGTCTTTCAAACACAAGTATGGGGTCTGAAAGTAGTAAAAATGCCAAGGAATGTCCTCCAAAATTTCCAAAATTTCTATTGTCAATATGTTTTTATTCTCTGTTTTTTAATTGTCTTTTAATTCTTGCATTTTCTTTCACTTTATTGTATGACATGTTATGATGTGAAGCACTTTGAGTCTGCCTTGTGTATGAAAAGCGGTATACAAATAAACTTGCCTTGCCTTGCCTAGTAAGTAAATGAATTAGTTATTTGTTCAAAGCTAACATCTTGGGAGCTAGAAGTTTAATCCAATCTCTATGTATCGTGTAAAACTATCAAAAAATAATATTAGCCTTTAGCCATTTCCTAGCTAACGGAAATATTATCTTGTTAATGGCTGGATTATATCTTTTAATGTTGTCTGACCATATACCTAATGGCTTATCAAGTGGTTTTTCATTTCAAATTTGGCCCAGTGTCCCTCCAGATGTTGACTGTTTGTCTATTCAGTTTGCTGATCAATCTGAGGCGATTGTCAAAACCCCAAACTCTGACTAAAAACCTGAAAAAACAGCACTAAATGATAACAGCATTTGAGCTTCTAACACTGAGCATTATAGCAGAGGAAAAGGCTAGCATGTTTATATAGTCAATGATGACTATTATCTATTTAAGATATTATATTACTGATAAGTAAACACAATGTAATCTACTGCGTATTAAAATCTTTAAAAATACCAGTCTGAGTCTGCAGCAGGTCAATCGCCAAATCTCTGTCAGCCCGTCTGCTAGCGACCGTTAGCTACAGAGACACTTGACAATAAGCGTGGAACTGAATCAAACTGGAGCCCTCTTGTGTCTTCTGGCGGGCAAAATGCTTGGAGGCCAAACAGCCGTTCCCATAATCCTCACTATTGACAGGGCCTGCTCTGTTCTCCGCCTGATCTGTTTGGTCTGTCAAGTTAAGGGAGCCCCTCTAGTGCTTGTGGGAACCAAAATCTATAAACAAACCCTCAAATGATCTGCGAGCCCTTCCGACTGCATTGTCCTTGGTCTGCCATCATCCGTGCCCTTTCAATAGGAATCATTATTTAATTGGCCCCCTATAACAAAATGGCCAATTCTTTGTTCCATATTGGAGAGGGATGATTATATTTCTACACACATGCATTTGAATTTTTTTGGTAGCTCAGTGATAAAGATTTAGGCTCACTACATATTGTGAGATTGTGCCTCAGAATAAAGTAAATGAATAGAGCAGTGCAGAAATACATTAGATATTTCCCCTGAGCTTTCAGTCCTTTTATCATTTCATTCATCTTTGTCAGGAGCAGACCTTTCTCGCTGTGACTTTGTTAAGTTTTAGCATTTACTCTCTTCATTTCAGAGGAGGGTGAGACCGGGAGGGAAGCTGTGATAACCAGCCTCTCTCTTTCCCTCTCTCCCTCCCCCTTTGACCAGGCGTCACCTTTAAATCTTGCTTTTCATATTCCTCTCAAAGCATCTTGTCCATAGAAAAGGCGCCTGCCAAACCGGATCCCTGGGCAAACAAGAGACGTGCGAAAAAGAGAGATGAGGAACCTATTGGAGGAAAATTATTCAACCATTGACAGGGAATAAAATGTTTCCCACTTTTCCATGATTCTACTGGTTGTATTAGAAAATAACACTATGGGGGAAATCTGGTTAAATTTAATGCTATAAATACGACATTTCAAAGTAAAAAACTTAAATTAAAAAACGTTGTCTTTTATATTCAGTTGAAGGCGTTTTATTGTAAAGCATCAATCACATCTGAAAGCATCTACACCTTTTGCTATGCTGTCTTTAAAGTTTGTCTTGATGCTAAAGGTTCTATGGGTCTGAGTGACAAATCCGAGGGAGGAGTACAGCAACTTCCTGGGTGGTTGTGCAGTGATGGAGTGTGGGAGAGCATTGGCCAACTTGACCGACAAGCCTGTGATGGGTGACGACAGCCCGGCCTCCTCACCCATGAATAGCCAGAGGACCTGCATCACCTTCAACTACATCTGCCAGCGCTTTGGAGAAAAGGAAATATTCAAATGGTAATCGGAAGGCCGTGAATCATAAGCCCAAGGTAAGCTATGTAATGCTGGTAAGACAGTGAGTAGTGCTTTATGGGTGGAGAGGGAAATCCTTTTTGCTATTCAGCAGAAGAATTGCAGCAGTAATACCATTAACTTGCACCCTGGATCACCAAATGCCATTTAATTGCCAAAAGCAGTCCATTGTTTGGAGTGGGTGAATTTGGGCTTCAGTGTGGCCCTGTTTATACATGTGAGGGGGTAAAGATGGAAGGGTTTATGTTGCAGGGGGGTTGTAGGGTGTCATAGTGTAAGATGTCTGAAAAATCATGTCCCCTCACACACTCACACAATCACATACAAGCAAACCGACGCCTAACTAAATCTCCGCAATAACTAGCTTAACTAAAGTCTTTAGGGAAAGTAAATTCGGACAAACTCCTCTCTCCTTAATACCTGATTTGTTCAACAACATGATTTGGGGCGCGTCTATTCAAGGCTCTTTTGGGCCAAGCCGAGGTCTTAAGGCTCAAGGCTTGTACCTCGCGGTTATTGTGGGCTGTTTAGGGTTTGTCTCAAATCTCCTTGTGCGGATGTGTGGACGCTCCTAATGCTGGCTAATGGGCTTCAGCAGAGTAACAGTCTACTAGCTCCCATTGAGGACCCCATGGAAAGCAGCATAAGCTCCATCGAATAAAGGCCCTGGCCAGACCTTTCTTTTGGAGTTTTTTATTATTGGGAAGAGGCCACCCTCCATCACCCCCATTTTCACCCCAAATCTCCTGTCCTTTCTCTTTGGATCTTCTGTCCCCGCCGACCTCCCTCCAATCTGACCGACACCAGCACCCCTTTTCTGTACCCTGAGCCCAAACCCATCAGCATTGTCATTACACCCCTCCTCCCCTCCAAACCTGTTTCAGTCCAAGACATTGGCCTCCACCCCCCCAGCCCTGTCTCATACTGCTGATGCTGACCCTGACAGCCATGTCCTGGGGAGGGCTAAATTGAATGTGAAATGCATGGTGGGTCCTTGCAGACTCCATTGTGCAGAGGGGGAGTCTGGGAGGCGAGCAGCGTCACCGCTCCTCACTGCTGATCGAGTTTGACAGCACGACGGGAGGAGGCAAGAAAAACGTTCTCTTGCTCTCATTCAAAACTGAAAGAGGGCCTTTTTCAGTCCCCACCACCACCCCCACCATACCTCCACCATCCTTCCACCAACCACTTCTGCCTTCCCTCCATCCTTTTGCCCCTCTTCTTCTTTTCACCCTGCAAATGAAACAGGCCTTAGCTGTCCCTGGACTACTCGCTCCTCTGAGATCACACTACCTTTCATTGAGCTTGTCCTTGGAAAGACAACAGAGAACTTACATTTGGAGACACTTTGATCTTGTCATTGCAATGAAGTGGGGCAAAAAACACCCATCTCCCCCCACAACAATATTGAAACTTCTTGAAATCCGTTACATTTCATTGTGTTTTTTAACCCTTTCCACATAGCTACATCCATGCAATATAAACAGCTGTGTTTTTGTGTGTAATACATACCATTTGCATGTGTGTAAGCATCCTGGGATGTGTATCTGCTTGTGTTTGTGTGTGCACTTGTGCATGCAGGTGTGTGTGTTCCTCTCCCTGCATTATGGAAAGTGCTATTCAGTCTGTTCCGCTTGGTGTCAGGCGGCCCCTCTCCCCTGGATGCGGAAAACCCCTCATTTAATGCAAATGACTGTCATCTAGAATCCAATGCATCTCTCATCGCTGCACATTGCCTAATCAATGTGAAGTGCTGTGTAAAAAATATATTGCCTCCCTGTAATAGTTGTTTTTGACCGAGTCAAGTGCAGCCCCTAGAATTAATCCCAACCTGAGATTCAATTATGGGCGCCTGGCTAAGCAGAAGAGGGATAGCACTGTCAAAAGGGGTGAGGGGACTGTGATTGTACAGAGGAGCGTGTATATGTTTCTCTATATGTGTGTGACGTGTACGTATGCGTGAACATTCCTGGTCCTGGACCTTTGGGAGAGTCATATATGAAGGCTTATAATGTTGTGTTGTTTTTGGACCTTGCAGGCTTGAATCCGGGGCAAAAGGCCCTCTGATCTATTCCTATAGGAGTCTCATCGGATCATTCAAAGGCAGTTCACGTCGGCTTCCCAAGCCATGCGCAGGGTAGCAAAGGGAGTCGTGGAAAATTGGTTACAAGTTGTGAAACCTCATTGTCACCTTTTTCTAATGAGTTCCCTGATCATCAAATGTGTTCTCAGTTCTGACATTACTCGAGAAAAAGCAGGAGGAGGTGTTGTCTTATAGCTCGGTTGTGGGAAGCGAATAAGAGTAACACTGTGGCTTCATCAATGTGCATGAAAGTCAGGCTTCCGGAAATTCATTTCTGCCGCCTGAGCCAGATAAGCATGTTTTAGGTCAGTGTTTGTGCAGTGTGTTTCTGAGCAGACGCTGTGTTCATTATAAAGTGTTAGAGAGACTATTGTAATTTTCCCCCACATTTACATACTGTTGTTGTTGGGATCCATCAACACCTCAATTGTGCATAATGACCAATTTGAAGATATTAGATTAGCCCACCAGCACACACCTCCCCACTGAGGGCAGGTGGGAATTCATGTTTTTTTGTAAATCTTAGCAGAAAAATGAGCATACAATATTTTATGTGCCTCTCTGAATGCACATACAATTAACTGACATATATGTACAAAATCCATACCACATATACAGTATGAAGTATATATATCTCTTTTACTATACAATACAAGTTGATCTTCCATCCTTCCCAAGGACACTCCTGCTGTCTCCCATCCTCCCCCTCCTCTACCCTTCCCGACAGTGGGCCAATGACAACATAAACACAGAAAAGGCAATTTAGCTCCCTCTTTTAGAACTACTTTGAAAATAAAGGAATTTTAATTATGGACACAATGCAAAAGAAAAAAGGACTAAAAAGGGAGAAAACATTCACGCACAGTAAACAAAGCTGAAACAATTATCTTCTGGTGACCAGTCGGTGTTTTTAGAACAGTCATTTTAATCTTTTATTTACTGCAAGGAGAGAGAGGGGGAGCGAGAGAGCAAGAGACAGAGAGGGGAGGAGATAGTGTAAAAGAGAGAGAGAGAGAGAGGAGAGAGAGGGAGGAAGGGTTGAGAGAGGCTAGGGTGAAAGAGAGAAAGATAATATGCATATATTTAAAACATCCCAACCCTCACAATCAAAAGATGCATTTTTTTTTTATTAGAGAAACAATTTTTCCACACACATGTGTGGAGGAGGGTGTAGTTTGTCATTTGTTAGTGTAAATTGCTCGCTGTAAACTCCCCAAAGACAACATTGCATTTTCCATTCTTCAGAGAAAGAGAACGGAGTGACATTGTGAGTTTCCTCTGGTGGGATAAAGCCGACCAACAACTACAACAACAACATCACAATACAACGTGATGATGGCATAATTGAACCTAGAGTCGCCTTTTGTTGACATGTGGTGGATTCAGGCAGGTCATAATAGTCAGGTGATTGACATTCAGATGATTTGTGTGATGACCCAGCATGCACAATACATATCATTATGTTTAATGGTCAATTCCTGATGAGAAACACCCTCTCTCCATAATGCTATGCTGAGTGAAATGGGTAAAAATTGGATGTCTGTTAAGCGTTTTGCACACACTGTCTGCTGCTTGGGCCTTGTACAGTAATTCACAAGGAGGCAGTGCTGTGGGCCGCCGGTCTGAGTGCAATATAATGAATCTTTTTGATATATTCCAAATGAGCCATTGACACCTTCCCTTTGAAGCTGCTGCTTAGATGTAGATATGTATCAGCTGTGTCTGGCTCCTAGATATCAAGATTCACTCCATCAGATGCTGTGATCCTCAGTGACACTGATGTGTTATGTGGGACTGGCTGAGATAGTAAGGCAAAAGCTACAAATCTCAATTTGCAACGAGGAGAAAATTCCATAGGATTAATTTTCTGTATAAGACCCCTGCCCAGCCCCCCCTCCCAACCCCCCCTCCGCCCTGACCACAACTTCAGCTGTGCAGCCCGGTGTTAAAAGACCCAGAGGAATACTGTCTTTGTCATCCTGCCGTTTGGGGCTGAAGAATAAGAGAAGTTTTAATCCCCATTGTCCATGTGTCTTGGGGAGGTGGGAAGGGGGGGGTCGGCGGTTGTAAGATGATCCAACCGGCCACACTAATCCCTCCGTACCACTTTCGCCTTCACATCAAAAACACCCCCCACCCTCCCACAAAGCAGAGGCCTAGTGCGTTGGACCCCAATGTGCAAATTCAAAAGAGGAAAATGGAGCAAAGAAAAAGTTGCAACAACAGAGCAGAATAGACGTAAAGACACTTGCACAGAAGATGGGGCAGGCTCTGGGGTGAGGGTGGGGGCACGGAAGGCTCCCTCCCTGCTGCCACTCTCCTCCCCTCAGGTTGGGCCCTGATGCTGCTGCTACGGTTGCTCTTTTATAGGGTCTCCCTGGCAACCAAAATATCCCAAATCCTCTGTGTTCTTGCCATTTTCTAGAAAGACTACAAGCCATGGGGAAGGGGGACAGGTGCCACTCAGCCGAATGCACATGGGCTTACCGTTTGTACACAAATACCTACTGTGATACACCATATTTTTTTCTCACTAAATCGTGCTGGATTAGCCAGTAAAACAAAAAGGCAGCCAAATGTGAACAAAAAAAAAAAAAGGAGATTGTAGCTTCCATGGAGTCCCTTTGCTGGTGGATCAAAAGTGATTTTTAAGGAATGATCAACAAAACATGAATCTCATTCATTCTCATTCGGGCGCCTTAAAATGCTGTCACCTGCTTGGATTTTTCCACATGAGACAGGCTGGTTGTTTGTCTTTGTAACCAGGCTGTAGTTATCTTGTCTTTTTGAGCCATCTCTCAAAACCAAGTTGCATCAGAAAGAAGGAACTTGAAGATGTATTGCATTGGCATCTGATAAGAGTCACTGTGACGATGATGATGATGATGATGATGATGATGATGATGATGATGATGATGATGATGATGATGAGACTTGAATATGAATTGAAGACAAGTTGAGGAAGTGGAGTTCCCTTTTTGGAGCTGGTTGGAGTCACTAAAGCAAGAAGTAGAGATCAAGGCCAAAGCCAAAGTCATCAAGATCATCCAATGTATGTATGGCCTTCAGAGTTTACACACACACACACAAACACATACACTGAAGCTGCTCTGATGAAGTTCACTGTAATAGAGGAGTCAGGGTGGGGGCAGGGAGAGAAGACACAGGGGTGTGTGTGTGTGTGTGTGTGTGTGTGTGTGTGTGTGTGTGTGTGTGTGTGTGTGTGTGTTTGTGTGCGTGTGCGTGTGCGTGTGTGCGTGTGTGTGTGTGTGTGTGTGTGAGGGAGCCAGGAGACAGCCGTTTAAAATTCTGTTTCCTGCAAGTGAGGAGGCTAATCCTGCCCCCATAATTCCCTGCAGCCAAAGCACCCCTCCTTCCTCAACATCACCACTCCCTTTCTCTCTTTTTCGCTCGCCCTCTATCTCGTTCATTCTCTCTCTCTCTCTTAGTTGCACACTCCATGAGTGACAGCACAATGCCCAGGCCCTCGCACGCTTATCTAACTCTAGCAGATGGTCGACTTGGATCAATGCACACACGCCACGATCAATGGCTGCGATAAAGAGCAGCAGGGATGGTACCCTCTCCCAGGCTTCCCTCTCTGCTTCTATCTGCCTCCCCTCATGCCCGTCCTGCTGCCCCCTGCCCAATTGTTTCACCGCTGACGCGCTCTCATCTGCATCTGCACTGGCACCAATGCGGCCGTGGGCCCGCTGCCGGCGCCGGGTTCCGCCGATGGCAGGGGTGCCTGATGTGCCGTCTGCCGCATCGGTCTGCCTCCCTCGACCTGCTTCCCGGGAGGACTCTGAGCCCTCTTTCTATCAGGCTTATCATGAGACCACCGCTTCATCTCCTCCTCACCCACCCTCCATAAGTTTTCTCACTCTCTCTTTCTCTCGTACACCCACTCTGGCTCTATCTTACATGTTAATCTTGTTCTCTTCAGCCATACAGGGAGCTTTCTGCTTCTGACCTTCTGTGCTCTTCTTGAACGCACCAATCACCATGAGGTTTCCATCCTCTCATGACAAAACTTCATTCTTATCGCTTCATTCCCTAGAGGGATGTTTGTATAGATTATCTCTCCCAATATGTCCATAATTGCTCAAGTATTGTTTCATCCAGTGTTGTTAGAAACGTTTCTTGTTCTAACAGAATACAGAGGAGTCTAAGGTGAATCAAAGTGGGTCAAAGACAGAACTGTGAGGAGAAAGTAGAGCAGGATTCTGACTGAGTGAATCCCCATTAAGAACTATGGGTGGAAGTGGGCCAGGGTGCACGCTGCTAAACAAATTCAACACCATATGCAAAGATTGTATTCAAAAACCCACAGGGGGATCGGATGGGCCAACAAGAGTCATAACACCAATAACAACAAAATAAAACTGCTGTTGAGTTTCAATATTCTAACGCCACACTCACTCAAAGTAACACATTTCTTTCCTGAGAAATCAGGACTCAGATGTAGTAGAGATGTGAAAAGATTTAGTAACGCACTTCTATAAATGAGGAGGACTTGCTGCAAATGCTGAGATATGCTGACTTTGAGTTAGAGATGTTGATATACAGCTCCAAATGCCTCTAAAACCACATAAAATCTGGAATCAGAATTCGTATTAGGTAGAAAAATCAGAATACATGAACTTTTAGTCCCCAGGGACTAAGTATGTATCCATTATTATAACTGTACAGCACACTTTATTAGACCCTTGTTCTCAACCTTAGTTGCTATCATTAAAAATGTGACCCATAAAGCCCTTCTGAGATAACTTCAGCCTAGAGAAAACTCACTTAGAGCTTCAGTAGAAAATATACAAATATTTTGAACAGGTTGGACAGCACCTGATTGTCTTGTTCTTAATTGTAAGAGTGTCCCTGAAAGAGTGTCTTTAACTGAGCCTGTGTGGTAACTAACTGTTTGCTAAAGATGGCGTCTTAAATGTTGACTTTTATCACATATATAATGACACGTCAAAAATCCTCTCACTGACCTCTTACAGAATCTAGCCAAACACATCGTTTTGATTTGATTTTGATATCATTTTATGATATCAGGCAGAGTTGTCTTTTTTTCCTGAATAATCATCCCAATTACTTTGGATAGTGTGTGAGTGTTTAAAAGTTCCACTTTATTCTGTAGAAAGTAGTTCATCTTCAATATTTCACCAAGAGGTTTGTAACACATCCAGAATAACATGGATATATTTGACACAGTGAACATCACAAATTAATATATCAATCACCTCCATTTGTATTTGTGTGGAGGCCGAAATCTCAGAGATGTATTAACTTGAATCTAATAACTCTTTGGAGTACAACTGGTCTCCACTGACAGGTACTGATACAAATGTCACATTACAGCCGTTACATGGTACCTATACAAGCACCACTTCCACTTAGACCAAAACATGGGGCCATGTGATTGGTCCATGCATAAACTTTGCCCCACAGTAAGCTCTCCCTTTCCCTCTCCCTACAGGAATTTGTAATTTGCTGTTGGTGATGTAATGCGGTTCATAATAAGCCCATTAAAGCCTTTCTCTGTGCTGATGGAAAACGCAGTAGCAATATGGACACCTCCGCTATTTATACCTCTCAAATCCTCATGCATATTCACACAGTGCAGAGCAGGGGAAAGAGCAGGCAGACACTCTGACAAATAAGTGCCTGGATCTCATTTCTTTTGGAGACTGAGCTATTTCAGCACACGGGGCCCCCACCCCTCCTCACACTGTGGCCGCAGCCTCATCCTTTCTCTGAGTCTGCCTGCTTTCATTTGCTCTCGGTCAACATGAGACAGGGATATGTGAATGAATGTTTATGTGTGTGTATGTGTTTGAAAAAGAAACAGAAAGAACAGGGAGAGAGAAGGAAGGTAAAAATGAGGCCTCACTGAGAGTCGTACTTACATGTGTTTCTCTAAAAACCACTCACCATTCTTTAAAGCTCACTAAACAATAAGTCCATAAGCTTCTGTATACGTCTGTCACACCGACTTGTCACACTTTTTTCTTCATGCATATCTTTTATACATAGCAAATAATTACAGAAATTATTTTGAGAGATTCCTATAAGGACATCTACCAGGTATATTTTCCCCAACATGCTGAAATAACTGACAAGTCCTTCTTATGGGTTCTGTCTATTTCTCCATAATGATGATACATTATTCCTGAAGGGAATTGAAGAAGCTGCTTTACAAGAAAAAATATGGTCAGCACTTTTAAAGAAAGGTGAATTTCTCATAGTATTATTTTTTTTTTAGGGCTTTCCCACTTGCAGAAAACTATTTGCAGAAAAGATATTTGCCGGACGAGCTGTATGTGTGAAGGCAAACAGTCGAATTTTTCACTAGGACTTCATCCGGAGTTTCTCCTGCCAGACCCCTAGTATTTTTTCCGCAGCAAGTCTGAGTGAGCTGATGTGAGAATGCAGCAGGATATTATCCTGAGAATTCACCTCGAGCCAATAGGAGGGGGAGGGACATTTATATGTGATTACTGCACGGTGCATAGAGTGTATGCGCGCAACCACTAGCACGTAATTCAACAGCTGCATTACGTTTTTTCTGTTTGTCAGTTTGTCGTTCTTCGCTCTCGTGTCAGTCGGTTGAATTACACGTAGCTTTTAGCTTCCTCGGTGGAGCTTGAAGGGGAAACTGTGTCTAAATAAGTGGACGGACATATTTCATGCAGATTATCATCATGAAAATATCTGATGAGGATAATTCTTAACAAAGAATAGTGTTTATCTCTCCTGTTCAGACTTCTGAATCGCTGCTCACATCTCAGATGGCCAAATGTTTTGTGTTTCCGCTGACTGTTTGGAGAAATAGTTGATCAGTCAGATTCTAGTAGTATCTAGAAAGGACATTTCATCTTCCTACAGAGCAAGCTGGCTAGCTAACTTTAGTTATGGAAAGAAACATAGTAGATGTATTTTTCCAATTATCTCCAGTAGTTGTGTAGGAACAAAACATGTTAACCTAGCCTCTTCCACCTCAAACTAATGCCAGGGGCTGTAAGTATATCTTTCTGTTTCTTGTTGAAAGCAAAACTAAATAATCCCACTTTATAACAAGAAGGTAACTTTCATGAACACTATGGCTGCTCGTATTTGTCCAACCGTATACTTCCCATGTCTGCCTTGCTGAACAGACAGTCTGGCTGACCACACTCCCCTATTGTCACATGAGCTGCAGTCTGAAGACGCTGTGCTCCCCCCTCAGTCCCTCTGTGTCCCCCCCACTCCTTAATCCTGTTTAATTTGAGTGCAAAGAAATTCACATGTGCCAGTAAGAACATTTACAGAGTACACTGCATCCATTTTCCTTCCTAAAATAAAACAGAGCTTAAGTACCAAGCTTTATTGATCTTACAACTTGATGGTGTGTTAAAGAGGGAAGATGGTGTCTAAAAAGGTGCACACTTTTAGCTTACACGCTACGCCAGCGGATTTTAATTAAGAATCATTAGCATGGGCGAGGACCACAGCAGGAAATTCTTCTGTGTTACTTTAGTGACACTTCTGGTATGATGATGTATTATGAGCGTAAATCTGTTAATAAAGAAGAAGAAGAGGACAGAGGTTAAGATTTCAGTCCGTACACAAAGTCTATAGTCTACATATTAAACCAACCTAGTTATGACTATGTGCCATTTTGCAGTTTTATCTGTTGCTAACTTTTCTGTCAAATTTTTATCAACCACCGCAATTACTCGTTGACATAAACATCACCAAACTCACTTCTTATTATATAACTAGGCATTGTCTATAGAACATTGAGGGGTATAATTCACTCTGGATGGGTAGAGCAGGCAAGAGGATGTCTTGCTTAATTGTGACTCTTTCTGGGTTAATATCCAACATGTACAAAGACATTTCTGTATTACAAACAAAATTGTAGAATACACAATACATTTGCAACTCAGACAAGCAGTCAAGTGAATGCAGCAGTGAAACTCCGCTCAGTGTGAATGATGTCATCACTACCCCCCACTCACCTGCTCTCACCTGCGGTAAATATTCCAGACCAGTACCTATATATGTTTGCTCACCCTGACTTTGCTCTGACATTTTACTCTGAGGGCTTGCAGGAAAAAGTCAGCATGAAGTCAGTGTGAGCAGATTTGGTTGTTTTTCATTCAAACATGAGCCCTCATCCAGACAATGATAGCAATTATTTAGGGTTGCAGGATAGGTGTGAACATGGCTTTTTTGATTTTTTTCTTTTGATTTTGAAATACTTTATTAATCCCCAAGAGAAACTCAGGTTTACACTCTGTTATTTTTCAGGGACATGCTTCTCACACACATAGGCCACATAGTGGGGCTGCAACACACTGCTACGCAGGGAGTGCACCAGAGCAGTTTTTGGGGTTCGCACCTCAGCAGTACTTGGGAAGTGCCCTGGCACCTCTCCAGCTACCAGAACAGCTTCCGTATTTTGGTCCGCACCGGGACTTGAACCGGCGACCCTCTGGTTCCCAACCCAAGTCCCTACGGACTGCCGCCCCAAAACGGTCTTAAAGGTCTCTTTGAGGAATACCTGCAAATTACACTTCTTTATCAAAAAAGCATGTGTTGGAGAACTTTTGTATTCCAAAGATTTTAATTCAGTAAGGTTATTATGAGCAACTGCCGCAGTTGCAACTTTTTTTTTGTAGTATGCCTGTGCATTACAGTTATTTAAAAAAAAAAGATGCAGCATCAGCATTGTATGTTGCAGAAATCGTAAAATGCCAGCCTAATTCTGGATGGACTTAGACTTGCTTTCCACTGTTTGTAGCTATACCAATAAAACTCTTCAAATTGTCTCCAAAGGATAAACTTTGAGCTAGCTTGTGTGAGGGAAAGGGGAAAAAAATGCAGGAGAGGAGGGCCAAGGGCCAGAGAGATGCAGATTTGTCCCGTTGGAGATTTGAACACCTCCATACTGTGGGTGGGCAGACACCCAGAGAGACACAGAGCTAAGGGGCTGCATGGCCACCCGGTAGGAGAAACTCTACACCCCAGCGATGGTAGGCATTAGTTCAGCACCAGCTCGCTTGCTCTCGCTCTCGCTCTCTCTCTCTCTCTCTCTCTCTCTCTCTCTCACACACGCACACACACTCACACTCACACACACCACACAGTGACAAACCCAAGGGCTGCAGAAGTAGCTGCTTTGATCACTGAATCACTGGCAGTGACGACATGAACATATCTACCACTTCCTTTTAACCCACTTCCACTGAATCACAAAAACTCAAATTCATTTTCCCCCCCCTCTGAACATCAAAGAAGTTGAGCAGCACGAGGCGAGGCGAGGATCCATCTCTATTTAAAAAGACAAAGTAGCATTCACCATGTGTCTATAAATGTCTTTTTGGAAGGAAAACTTCACATATTAGATGTTCTGACAAATCAAACAAAAGTAAAACCCTCACCAAGAAGCTGAGCAAAAACTGTGCCATATTTACACAAGATTTTTTTTTTCACACGGAGCCAAAAGGTAAGAAACATGAGACTTAAAAATCCTCACTTGACAATAGCTGCTACCTCATTGTTTGTGATACTGAATGTAATGTCTCAGATCTTATTGGCATCTTCCTCTGGCAGCCTGGCTCGCTTTTTTCCTTTTTGTATTTTCATTGTGGATTGTTGTTTACTGGCTCCAGCGTGTTATTTCAGTGCCTCTCTTTCCTCAAAACACCTACTCATTTGAGGACTGACTCATTCCAGGCTAATTCATATTCCCCAGGGATTAGAGACATCTAATTTGGTGATATTTCTGTCATGCACACTTTGGATGTAGTATTCAAACAGTCTTCACCTCCCCCTTTGCTACAAGCACAAATAACACAAAAAAACAAGTACACTGCAACACATTGTGGAGTTATCTCGCTTGCCAAGCTAAGTATCTTCTCATGTGTTTGAGAGAATCTCATGTTCGTTTCTTTATTGGACATATAGTGTGATAGGCAAATAACAGTTCAAAGGGACAGGAGTTTAAATAAAAATAGGGGTAAGTATTATGTATGTAAATGAAACCAGGTCTCAGAGGCTCACTAGAGTACATACTATGTGAGCAAAATGAATTCAGATTAAAAGAGGAGAACTGAAAACAAAACTGGACAAGGGCTGATCCGCAACAGATTAAATCCAAAGATTAGGACTATTTTTTTGAAAGGTGCCTGAAAAGATTTGTGTTCAAAGTGAAAATTTGTGAATGTAAGTTTGAAATTATATCATCTGTACACCCAGAGATACCCTATTGTACACACAGTCCCTTAAACATGAATGAACCACCTCCCCTTCTGTTACTATGACAGGATCAGAGGGTTTTTAAAAAGTGTTAATTAAAAAAAAGAAGAAGAAACATTTGGATTGTATAGACATGGCAATAGTTGTTAGTTAGTTACAGAAGGTTAAATTCGTTTTTATCAACATGCAATACAAGACAACAACTGATTTTATTTTAGTATTGACCACAGAGTGTTGAGTACCCTGCCAATCACAGCTGTTTATCTAATAGGGGGAGGGGTTTGTTTGCAATCAAGGCTCTATGATAAACAACCAATCGGGCTGATGCTGGTGTTAAATAGGCTGCATCTGCTGGCTGTCAGTATCAAACTAACTATATAGGGCACATGTACATGTATTGACATGTACTACAGTTTGTTTAGCAGAACTGGCAGAAGAGTGGCTCGTTAAAGTTTAACAGTTTTTGTTTTAAGGGTTAATGCTTCTATAGAAACAAACACAGTTGTTGGTTGTAAAGGGGGAATTGTTTTAAAGTAGGAGTTATTTTTACATTTTTCATCCTCTGCTGAACTGAAGTTACATGAAATAATTACTATGTCACTTTTTGGTCATAAAGCAGAAAGAACAGTTTTCTTTTTAGTGCCACTGTTGCAGTACAAAGTAAGATTGAATTGGTATATGTACAAGTACATTTTCTGGTTTAAACTTCACAGCCCTCAGGGTGTAAAAACTCAAACATTCGATGCATCATCACATTCAGTTATTGTTCTGTCAATGGAGCAGCTTGGGGCTATGCATCAAAGTAACATAACAAATTAGAGTCACATTTTTCTCACTTGGAGGACTGTCACAAACTCACAGCTAACCGTCTGCAGGCGCAGGAACAAGTTGGTGTTGAGTTTTCATGTTTAAAGCTTCCTCACTGACTCATAGATTCCTGATGCCACAAGTGTCAAGTTACTCCGCGCAATGCGCCTGGTTTTCAGAGGGTGGTGTGACAGTGATGGATAGTTGTGAGCTTGGTACCAATAAGAGCCCCCACCTCAGTGGTCCATTTGGGGCCCTGGGCCTCGGTAGATGGGCCCTCCAGGAGACCCACTCTAAATTAAATCCTCTGAAGGCTGCCAGGCTGGTGTGACGCTTTCCGTGCCCCACGCCCATTCTCAACCACCACATCACTTTTGTTCCCCAAGAACAAGTTTTTCCTTCCTTAATTAATTCAACAAAAAGTCATTAAACCTTTGCATTTTACCGACATGCCTCCTTCGCATGCACCCTTAGGAGACACAAAGAAAAGGTAAGATGGAGAGAGGGGGCGCAAGAAATTAAGAACACTCGGTGCCAAATGACCGTCGGAAGCAAAACAATATTAGCCCCCTGAGTAAGCAGCCAGGACTCATAATAAAGGAATAACAGGAGCAGGCGTGGAGCTGAGATGAAGGCTCTGTGGTGGCGGTGCAGGTTGTATTGTTCAGCGGGGAGGTGGAGGTTGCTGAGGTGGAGGCCCCCGCCCCAGAGCCTCCTCTTAATTTGCAGAGTGATGTAAGCCCTCAGGGTGCGTGTTGTTTGGCCCTCAGGGGTAATAATGTACTTGGCAGCTTCTCCTGCTCTCCCTGCATTCAGCACTTTATGTGGAAATAGTAAAAAAAGTTTATTAACACTCGTACACTGCTATTAAAGCAAGCTTAAAACACAGAGAGATTTCTAGATAAATATATTCATAAATAAAAATCGAATAGCTGCTTTAGTAATGACTGTGCAGTGGAACTGTTATGTTTTAAGAGAGATGAACCTTTTTCTCTCAAGAACGTCTTCCATAAATTTAACTTTGATCATTAGTCAATGGACAGAAAAACTTATGCAACTGCTTTGTTACTGAATCAATCATTTTAAATGTGCACTTTTGTGTTTGAAAACAGCTAGTTGGAAAAAACAAGTGTCTGATTTTGTCCTCACTGAGTCTGTAACATTTTGACAGACATTTCAAAGATGAACCGTTAATCCCTCAATCAAAAAATGATTAAGTAACATTATCAAGAGTCCAAATCATTGCAAGTTGCAGCCCTATAAATAAATAATGTATATGTGAACACATTTATCCATTTCATTTTTTATTCATATTTTCAATGATTTGATAACATTTTATTCATTTATGTCATTGTTATAAGTATTGGCATTTTGCCTTATTGCAATTAATTTATCATTACACTTAGTTATTGTTTGTGGTAACACTTATAGAACTACACTACAATAGCTACAGCTACTTATCAAAGGTATAACACAGAAGAAGAAGAAGAAGAAGAAGAAGAAGCCCTTTGGACAATTAAAGGACACTAAAGAATAATGTCCTGGATACATTTTGAAAGTTGAAAAAGTAACATGATTTCACAAAGGTCACTGCTGGACATTCAGGAGGTACTTTGAATCTTTTACGGTGATTAATGTACAAGTCTGAGGTTCTTCTGCTTTACTTTATTATTTCCATGCTACCTTAAACTAACGCTAATAAAAGCTTTATACATTTTTGTTTTTTTGCAAATGAGAACTTTACATTATAAACATGACTAGTGTTAAAAAATCCAACGTACTTTTACAGAATAAACAACATAACAGAGTATGAAATCCAACACTTAAATAAGAAGAATGTGTGATGGACCTGTAAGAGAAAATCAAACACACTTAAACTAAAAATGTGCATGGCCACTATATTTCTAAATGTTTAATTACTCTTATACTTCCCTGTATTTTTAATGAAATAATTTTAATTGTAAGTTTATTGACAACAAAGAACGGTGAAATTATACAACCACTGCATATTAATCGTGTTTCAGAGCCAGCCAGTGCAATTGTGTCTCCAGAAAACCACAATATACGTGTTTATGTTCTCAAGACATTTCTCCTAATTACCTCACTTTCAATGGAGCACATGACCCATCAACACTTCACTTGTATTCTCAGCATTTCAGCTCCTTATAAGTTCAAAAACCAATCATGCACATTCAGCGTGATCACATGATTCACAGTGTACACACAAAGCCTTACATGAAATCAGGGTAGTTATTTTTATTCTCTGTGGAGATTATAAATGATTCGTGGTCTGTGTGCTGGGTGTGGTCTACAGATGTCTCGATGGTTTGTCAAGTAAAGAAAAAAGTTGGTTAAGCTCGTGTCTTTGAACTATGATGTCGGGTCAGACAGCCAAGGCAGATATTTGCCCAGCAAATATTTTAATCCCCAACTAATCACTTGGAGAGTCCAGTGTGTGGAGGTTTGGGGTTTGGGTGGGGGTGCAGGGGGCTGTATGAGGGGGGCTGCCGTGGTGGCCCTGAACATTCTTCCTGTCGGTGACACGCCCTTTTTTCCAAGGAGATTGTGGGAAGAGTCAAACAGGGCGACCTCTGGAGTGAGGTGTATACTCAGGCCCGACAGAAAGGCCACGTGGGTGCATGCATGTGGCACCCAAATCCACCTCAACTCCCAAACAGCTGTAATTAATAAGAGATCTGACTGCATTTGTCCTTGATCGTAATGTGAAATTGGTGATATAAATGCACATTGTGAGCGTGCACCTCTTTCATCTGCAGCATAAAGAATGTGCCCTCTAGAAGCCCCACTCTTTCTGCACTTTGGATTACATTTCCTTTGAGTGGAAATGCTGTGCGTGCACCGCTCGCTCTAAACATTTTTTCCACTGATGCAGAGGAACGCGCTCTCTCACGCTGTGGCACTCCAGATTCTCTCAGCCGTTCGGTGACTTCTTGGCATTTGCTTATTATCAGAGTATTCTTAATCATAGTGGAGACAGTGCCAGTGGAAAGAGCGAGCCGAGAGAGACACGTCAAAACATCTCCAACCGTAAAGGACCAGACAGCAAGCGTGATGGGCAAATTAGTCAGAGGCGCTGCCTAAATGGCTGGCGAGGGCACAGGGGGAGAGATAGGGAGTACGAGTGTGTGTGCAAATCAGCCAGGGAGCAGAAAACAGAAAGAGAGGAACCTTCTCCGTTTCACCATTCAGCAGTGCCTCCTATTCCCGGAGCACTTCGCCAGATCACAACCCACTAACTGATAGAGAAATAAATTAAGGAAAGGCTGCTCACAAAGATACGATTCTGAAGGAGATTTAAGGAGTGGAACTGATTGTGCATGTCTGATTCCTGCGCTTCACAGTCCTCACCCGGGGGGCTTGGCTTTCAAAGCTGAGTGACTTGCACGGAGAAACACTCCATTAACAAAGTTCAGCTCTCCTCTTGCCCCCCACCCTCCCATCTCTCTTCCCCTCTCCTCTCCCCCTTCTCCCTCCACAGAAGACCTCTCCCAGGCAACACAGCTTTTTTTCTGATGATGTTTCAGGGTGCTATGCCTTAAAAACACACACACACACACACACACACACACACACACACACACACACACACACACACACACACACACACACACACACACACACACACAAAATTCAGGAGGAATGTACACAAGAGAGCAAACAGACTCAGGGAGCTCCAGGCCTGGTTCAAGTCTATAGGAGAACTCCAGTTTGTTAAAGCTTGGGTTGTATTTTTCTAGTCTTGGTCTTATGGTATCGTCATACTCAAGTTTATTACTGAATTCTGAGAACATCAACATCATCTCTCTTTTCTGTACTTTTACATAAGTTTACCACCAATTATGGGCTTGGTAGCCGGTTGGACCAGTACTTAATATAAAACCTTTGATACCTGGATGACTTAATAGACAGTGAGCAATTTTGGGTTCAGTCTCTCTCCCAAAACACACTTCAACATGCGGACTGGAGAAAACTTGGGCTGACACTCCTTACATTGGTGGACAACCTGCTGTATCTCCTGAGCTGATGTCATCAAGCCAAGGACCAGCTGCTACTGAAGTGTTTAACAAACAGTGAGTAATCTTTTCTAAAAAGCTTAACTTTGTGCAATCTTATTATTACCAAAAACATGGCATTTAATAAACTTTTATGTTATCTTTTCTGCTTGTTGCTTTTAGCTGTCTGTTTAATTGATACCTAACAATTACTTTACATACAGGGCCTGCTAAAGGGTTAAATGTGCTGAGGGAGTTCAGAGACACAGAGGGGCATTGAGCAGGCAGCATGGAGCAGAGTAGTAGCTCGGGTCCCGAGTCCCAGGATTAGAGTCATGAGACTAGGCAAAAGGCAGCACCATTACCTCTGAGTGGAGAGGCTCAAACTCAGTGACTCCTTCTCACATCAGACAGAGAGAAAGAGAAGAGAGAGAGAAAGAGAGAAAGGAGGAGAAGAGAATTGCTGAAGTGCAGAGCAATTTGGTGAGGTGGCACGGGGTAGATGTGTGTTTTATGGTCAAAGGACAGTCTCGTGATCACTTTTGAAAGAGTTATTCATAATCTCTAAGGAGGGGTTACTTTGGTGAAAATGATATTGGTAATGGAGGTTGATTTCAGGCTGAGGGGCCAGGATGTATCGCTTAAAACTTCACTTAACTAAGTCAGTCTGACTGATCTGATACAAGCCCCCACCAAACCCCGTTCATAAAATCCCCTGTATTATTACAGAGTAGCTGATATCACCTGAATGTGTTGCAACTTTGTCACTTGCCTGATGTCTACGACTCAGCTCTTGACCCCTTTGACTAGTCAATACAGCACTGGAAACATTTGATTTTTTTCTTTGCATGGGCGAGAGGAAGAAGAAGAAGCAGCAGCTAGGTGAGTGTGGATAATTGAGCAGTCTGCAGGCATGGAGCCCAGAGATAAGTGAAAGAGTCAGAAATGGAGTGTGATGCTGAGGCGAGGGCCGAGCCTTTATTTGATGGAGAAAAAAGAGGAGAAGAGGAGGATGTCTCTGAGGAGGAGAGATAGACGGCAGCAGAGCGAGGGACTCGGAGACAGAGAAGGGGAAAGATATGGATGGCAGGCGGCAATTACTGAGACTGAAGCTCCATGTGAACACAGCCAAGTGTGTGTATGTGTGAGTGAGGAGGGGGGAGAGAGGGAGGATTGAGATCTCTGCCTGCCTGGGCCCCTGCTGACTCTCATACAGGCAGATCACAGGCTCATCATGTCAGCTCTGTTTGTGGAAATCCTCCCTCATCAAATGACAAATTTGCTACACGTTTACCTTTATCAGATCCAGGAAGAGAGGCAGAGGAGACAAGCGATGAGGGAAAAAGGATGTGTGTGTGTAAGTGCCTCTCTCTCTGTCGCCGCTACCGTCGAGGGGCCAATTACTTGCTCCTCCGAGAGCAACTCTACCATCTCAGGCCTTTCATTCAGCCTGCTCTTGTCCTCGGAAACATCTGTCCCTGAATATGCAATGAGTGTGTCAAAGAGAGTACGCCCCGCGTCCTGCACACTGCTAATATTTGCTAACATCAAACCTGTCTGTTCTGCCTCTAGTACTGTATTCGCCGGCCGTGCTGCTGGGAGCCTCTCCCCCTCCTGCTGTAAGATTACCAGCCTTGTTACTGACACTACGCCTCACTGCCCTCCTCCTTCTTCACTACAACCTCCTATTATCATCCAAACTGCCCCTTCCTCTTCTTCATCTATCTCCTCTATCAGGGTTCATTAACAGGACTTGGGCCTCATCAGCTGCCTTGAATAAACATCAATATTGACCAAAGTTTTGCTTGTCAGATGAGGCTCTCTCTCTATATGTGTGTGTGTGTGTGTGTGTGTGTGTGGATGGATGATGACTATGTTTGACCTGCAGTGACTGGTCCGTCCTAAAAAAGTAAGTATTTAGAATGTTTTGGCATTTTTATTTTTACACTGAGGACAAGTGTAAGGTTTACAGACAAATGTAAAAATTGTAAGTTTTGGTACTCGTGCAAAATGAGAACATTTGTTGGAGTATTACTCTAATCTTCAGGTACGTTTTTGTTTGATCATGTAACAGGGACTGATAAATAACTAGCAGAAGATAATTACAGTGGCAGACAGGAAAAAGACACGTTTAAAAAAAGATTAAGAATAAATAAAGCTGTCGGTATCTCTGTGGATGTTCATTTGATCATGTATTGACTGACAGATGTGCTATAGTGTAAATAAATTGGCTCACATGTATGCAAAGTAAATCCATTTAAAAATCAACAACATACTTTGCTGTGTTTATTCACTTCTACATAAAAATGAACAGTATCTAGTTTATAATACAACAGGGCGTTCAAACAGTAATTATATGCAGGACACTTGGATTTTGAAGTTTGTTCAACTTTCTTTTTGTAATAATGTACATCAACAATCTCTACACATCATTAAACCCAACAACCGTCTTCCTAACCCCTGCATCATAAGCCAACTTCTCCTTCAAAGAAAATAGACATAACAACGTCACCTTTAAAAGAGAACTGTGGAGGATGGAGAGTTTAAAAATGACAAAACATGATGACACAGACCCAGTGATTTAGTCTTGATTTTCTGTATATACTCTTTTCCTTTGTCAAAGCGTGACACCTTTATCACCCGTAATGAACCTCATCATCCAAACACTTCAGTTGAAAATGTGGATACGTTACACTAATGTGACCCAGAGGCCAAGAGGAGAGAAAAGGACATCATACTTTGACTCTCCATACCACCAGATCATTTCACTTTTACTGTCGTTGTCGCCACCAACATAGACTCAAGTGACAGTACTTGAGCAGTTTAGTAAGTTTCAAACAACTCCCTTTAAGAGCTAAAAAAGGCTTTTATGCAAACAAATGTTTCACATGGACAACAGCACTTCATCTGACCTGTAAAAAGACGTTGCGATTCTATTTCCCTTTTGAAGTACCCCTCTAAAATACACACAAGATCTAACATTCAAAGCTGCAAGGGAAGTACAAATTCTGTTGCAGAAATTCCGCATTTCCAGATTCCAGCTCCTCCTTATATAGCATGTTGCATTTATTATCTAAATGCACAGCTTGATAAACTTACAGAGAAGGGGAAGGTGTTTCCATCATCTTTAAAACCTTAATTTTGTTTTAAAGGAGCTGTGTGTGTGTGTGTGTGTGTGTGTGTGTGTGTGTGTGTGTGTGCGTCCGTGCGTGCATGTGTGTGTGTGTGTGTGTGTGTCTTAGCCTTCGTCTGTCCTTCAATTTTCTTTCACAGATTTTGGAAACCACCCTTCATGAATGAGTGAGAGAGTGAGATAGAGGAGAACAGAAAGCCAGAGAGGATGTGCTCTGACAGGAGACACTCTCTCTACACTGTCTCTGTCCCTGCTGACTGATGAAGATTAAAGAGACAGAGACACACAGAGGGAAAGATTATGAGACGCAGAGATTGACTGCTAGAGAGAGAGACAGACAGGGTGAAAAAAAGGGAGTGAGAGAGAGAGAATAGATCATAGCAGCATTGGAGAGAGAGAGAGAGAGAGAGTGCATTTGCATAATGTCCTCCACCGCAGTAAGTCCCTGAGGCTAGCCATGCTGGATAACAGAGGACCAATACTCTTAATTCAATCTCTTTATTTTTCTAATACTTCACAAATTAATCATTCGTCCCGATTCCACCCCCAGACCCTTCCCCCCCCCCCCACTCCTCCTCCTCAGTCGTCCGCAAACCACCGTGAGCGCTGAGCTGAGCTGCCTAAGTTTGTAACTTTAACCCAAGAAATTGATGTGAGCAGGCCTCGAGGCAGACCTGCTAATGAATGGATCGAGAGAGAAAGAAGAAAGTTAAAAGATGGTCTTTTATAAAGTAATTTAAGAAAATCCTGTTAGCTGGATCAAGTACAAGAGTATAATTTCTCAAAATGGGGAAAAGAGGAGCTTTCGCGCCTCACCCGCACACTTAATAACAAAATTAGGGAGGTAAAAAGATAAAGAGAGGGAATCAATTAGGCTGGGGCCTGGTAAACAGAGCTGAGAGGGTGGGATGGCCCATGAAGGTGGGATGATGGTAGGGATGCTCAAGTGCTCACACCCTCGGGCGGCAGAGTTCCTCTCCATCTCTTAAACTGACAGGAGTGGGCCACAGGGGGAGGAAACACAGGACAGGTATTCTTACACTTAAGAAAGAGACACATGTTATTTACACATTCAGTATTGTTTATTTCTTGGTTTTTACAACTCATACTACAACATACACTATTAGACACCCCCCAACACACATTTTCCTCCCTTCATTCATAGAGTGCTGCTCTTTTTTCCAGGTTCATCTTGACACCATCATTCCCCCTACGGCAGAGACAGCCGTCAAGTCGACAGCCTGTTAACCAGGCACTAAACACACTGTAGATAAGAGCAGATTATCAGACTGGTATTGTTCCAGAGGGGAGTGCTCTGTCACAGAGACCTGGCCAGGCTCAGTCAGTCAAAGAGGAAGGAGGAATAGATGCATGGATAGATGGATGGTACACTATACGGTATGTCTTCATGATGGTGGTGACTTTGGGGGAAAATGATCTCTCACTACAGTATCTCTCCCCTCTGCTGTTAGTATACCTAACCTTGGCAGCATCTCCGCGGGGACAAACATCTCAGATATATATGGATGAGCCATATTTGACATTTATTTTAAATGATCACTGTATATAATATATTTTATATATGAGGTGATTTAAATACAAACCTTTCTTAAATGTTATGGAGTTAGTAAAAAGCAGCTTTGTTAAAGTGATCTTATTCTGTTTTTTTCTGAGAGTTGAATTCATTAAATTAAATTAATCTATACATTTTTTTATTGAAACCATATATCCCTATCCTCTGTATATCTTGAAATATATATTTTGCAGATCAAACACTGAAAGAAATGTTCTGTTACTTCATGTTTTTATGGCTGCAAAAAATCATCAAACAGACAGAGTTTTTTTTTCTTACCTCCGGCTCGTTGTGAAAAAGAAGAAAAAAGAATATAACCCCAAATTCTGCATCTAGCTAAAGGCCATTTGTGATTAAACATTTTTATTTTATCTAAAACATTTTCAAAATTATAAAACATCTTAAAAGAAACACATCATTTATAATTACATTTAACGGTACAACTTAAATTCATTTCTCAGTATTTCATATATTTTAATTAATCTACAGATGAAGAGCGGGTAAATGTGCAATTATACAAATGTCCTCTTTATTAAGAATAACTTGATGTACTGCTATAAATATTAGTAATTAGGTGTGAAAGACAGGCTGAAGCTAATATCAAATTCCCCCCAAAAAAGGATGTAAATATATTTGGATGTATGGGATTTTGTATTAGATTAAATGTAAAAATGTGCCATCTCTTACTTTAATTATGTTTTTACCTTACACTGAAATGTGACCCTTTTGACCTTTTATCCAGTGTTCCTCTTCCTCAGTAGATAAAAGTGAGGATGAATGGTCTCTGTGGGCAAACCAAACACTGAGTGTTATTTGATTCACACTCCCCTGGGTGTTATGACTGGGAAATAATTGTTCGTATTTGTATTTGTTTCTTTTTCACTGTGGCGTGCTCTGGGTAATTCTTAATACCTTCTAGAGATTATACGGTAACTCCCAAACTCCCATGATTATAATTAAGCCTGACTTGGTTATAAAATGAGCAAATAGCAATTTAGTTTTGCATCGTGTGAGGGAGCGTCTCTGTGTGTTCTTCCTGCGTCTCCATGCATCTTTACATTTCTGAATATTCTTGTGATTGTGCTTCAGAGTTTGAATATGCCCATGCATTGTGTGTGTGTGTGAGGGGAAAGTGCTGCAAAGGAAAGGCAGATATATATATTGGAATGTTTGCTTAGGCATGGAGACTGCTATCATCTTCCTTCTGGCAAAAAAAAGAAGAGAAAAACACAAACATTCCCCAATCTATTCTCTTTCTACTCCTTATTCTCTCTCCTGCTCTCGCTCTGTTCAGCGCTCTCTCCCTCTCTCTTTCTGTATCACTTACAAAGGCAGCCGTTTCCTCCAAAATGAGGCCACGTACGGAAGGTATGCAAATGAAATCATTGCTTGTGGATTAGAATGGGACACCATATACCCTAAATCATGATTGTCAATCATGGCTGGGGATTAAGGGATATGGGCTCACAGACCTAAAAAAGCAACATTTCCCCCCTCAGGCAGATCCCCATTGTGAGGAGCTCTGAGGAAGAAGAGGGCTCCACAGGGGAGGAGAGCAACACTGGAGCACTAGTGCCCCCTTCTGTCTAATGTTCCTGCATCATTTCATCATCAAACAGCAGCCAGAATGAGCAGAAATAGAGGCTGGCACACACAGGCCTATTCATTTACATTCAGTGTAGCCGCGGGCAAAAAGCTTGATTAGACAAACGCACATGCTTTGGTGATGTAGTGTTTCATCTTCAGTGGAGGAGAGAGAGACCTCGTTTGTGTCTCTGGCATGGGTGCAAGCTTGGTTCAACATCAGTGGGTTAGCAGGGCCAAAGGCCTTACAAACGTAACAGATGTTTGTTTGCACTGTGAGTGAATGTGTTAAGCACTGAAGTCCCTTTACCATCACAATCAATTTGTCCTTTATACTGTCACTGAGGGATTTTAATATGCAGTGTACACTGTATGCATTTTTATGTGTATCTGTACGTCTGCTAATTCTACAGCCAATTTTTTGTGTAAGCATATATTAATTAAAATCAAATAAAAAAGTAAGCCTTTTTGCAGTTAACTGTATAGATTTACTAGTGTGTAACTGTAACTACAACCAAAACTAATATTATAAAAGACAGTCATACACCTCAATTATAATAAAGGATATTAAACTAGAAAAATGCAACAACAGGTTATAAATAGGCTTAATATGGAATAAATAAGGATACCTACTTCATATTTGGGAAGCAGAGCTTCTCCTCACACAGAGACATGTTTAGTGGATTGTGTGTGCAGACCCTGGAGCCCTCAGCTAGAGTGCCAGTCTGTTCCTGTGGAGCAGTCAACCAGACAAACCCAGCCAAGAGAGAGCGAGGCACAGGCACCGGGCCAGGAAATAGCACTGGAAAACACTCCAGTATGGCAGAGAATTAATAGTGTTTTTATAGGAGAAGATGAGAGGTGGGAGGGGGAGGAAAAAAAGGGACGAGCACACTAGTTCAGCATCATCAAAATGAATCGAGGGAGAGTTTCTCAAAGCCCTGTCGGACTAGATGTTCATAATGAGAAAAGTGAGCAAAGGAGCAGAGTTGGCAGCGTTCACATCCTGCACAGTGCAGCTCCCGGCTGCCCAAGGCTGAAGGTGTGGCGGCACCTGTGCCATTCTGGCCCCAGCAGCGAATGGGCAGGAGGTCAAGGCCAGGGCAACATCTGCAGCACATCAGAGGGCCTGGCTGTATGCCGCATCATGAGGGTCTGTCAGGAAAATGTCTGAAAGAATACATTTTACAAAAGACAGAAGTGCTTTCTGCAGATACGTTTATACATTAATCTGAATTTAACTAACAATGTCATTATTTATACTGGGATATGTGAAGTTTAATGGATTCATATCCAACATTTGACACAAACCACACTTGTTGTATGATCTATGAATGCAGAACTTTGTTTCAATTGTAAATTTGATGCTAAAAATACATTTACCGAAATAAAAAATCCAGACAATGTGGTCTACACGCTCTGCAATGTGTCTCGTCATAACAACCTGACTAACAAGGGGGATCCTTAATACCGTCCCTGTGTGTCAACTACAGTCAGACCACCTGAGTCATCCCTCGGATGGCGGCTAAATTAAACCACCAAAATTGATACGAGCCGCCAGCGCACTAAAGAGCAAATCATTATGCATCATTAGGTGAAGATTTAGTTTAAACGTGTTTAGTAGGAATTAAGCAAAGCTGTTGTTGACATGGATTGACTGCTGTAATGCTTTATTGTCAGTGCTCCAGGAGGCAGAGGGAGGGCCGGCCTAGTTGGGGTGGCAGCAATGCGCCGAAAGCAAGGATTTATGGGATGTTGGAGGACTAGCCGGGTGTGAAGAGAGTGGAAATACAGTAAAGTATGGCCGATGATTTGGCGGAGGGGAGATGCAACAATTGGAGGTATTTGTGTCCTTTGGAGAAGACGATTCAGGGGCAGAAACACACTTAACTTGAACATGGTCAGTACATTATTTAGAAGACTAAGAATGCTAATTTCTCTTTTGAGACAGTCCTATTTTACATTTTAGGATCAGATGAATTGCATTCCATAAAGTGTAGCTTTAAAACAGTAGGGTTATCGTTTCATTAGAGCTTAAAAATGTGTCCAAATGATGTCTTAAAAATCTACTCACCGGACATGGTAGACTGAGAAAGAAGTTTTATAATTCACAGGTAATACACAGAGCACGTACATCTCACTGAAGGTGAAATGATAGAGGTTAATTACCAGGTAGTATTACATGGGCAACCAATTTAACATCAAAAAGGTTTCCCAGTATCTGAAGTGCTTTATTGCCTAATGATGATCTAATGGAAGGATTTGGAAAAGTATAACTCAGCTGGAAAAAGCCTCGACAAGCGGTCAAATCAAAGGTGAAACATGAACAACTTGTCCAAGTTTCCCTCTCCTGTATGACACTCCTGTGTTTGTATGTGTTTTCGTCTTTATGTGTCTGAATGTGTATGCAAGAGCTGCTGAAACAGACGAGTAAGAGAGGACAGTCTTATCCAGCTCTCCAGTGTTGACAGTATTGCTAATCCCCTCCACCTGCTCAAACAGACACCCCAAAAAACACATCCCTCCCCCTCCTCCATGTGCCTGTGCTGGAAGTCCCTGGGGTCGGGCCGCGCCTCTGCCTCCGTCTCCACACCAGTTATCGTTGCTGGCCCGGCTCCACTCCCCCAACCCCTTCCTGTGCTGCGCACATTAATCGCCGCAAAAACAAATAGTTTTCAAATGTTTGGAAAAGACCCTCTGTTTGCATCAGGGCCTAACAAAATAATTTTTACAAGCTATCCAGTTGTGATTAGGGCTGGGAGAATTGAATTTATGTGGCATTGATAATATTAATATTAGCCTAATTAATTATGTTGTTTGAACTTGCACAGCACTGTGTGTACCTTCTACACAACGTTAACCAGCCGGAGCTGGAACCGAGCTCTCAGGCGTCTCTATCTCCCCGGCTCTCCCCCAGTCCATGACTACTGCACACAATTCATCAACTCGTAGATATCTAATCCCCTCTGGCTCTGCTCACTTCCTGAAGTCTAAGAAAGAACTTTCCTCTGGTGGCAAGAATTCCCATGAATACTTGATGACTTCTGTAGAAAAGGAACGCCGTTTCATTTCACTTTGAAAGTGACATTCGCAGAGAGAACTTGCCAAACTTTCTATTAACCGCTCCACATTCATGAAGAATTTCCAGAAGAGGGCAATTATAAAATGCAACATATTTTTAATGAGTTACAAATTAAGGTAAACAGCAGTACAGTGGGAGCAGCTTTACGTAGGAGAATATTTCAGGCATCAGAGACATGATCTGCCTTCTTTTTTTTGTGTGAAGAAGACAGCAAGAGGGTCAAAGAAACCCTCTGTGAAGAATCAATCTCTCTAGTTTGAGACTCTAATGTCCCCTGACCCAGAAACACTGCAAATCCAGCCAATAATGTCTTTGGACTGTGTGCACCGCTGGATGAGCAAGTGTTGATCTGTCTAATTACAGTGACACATATTCACTGACCCATCACACTGATCATCTGTGCCTACGAGGGGACCACCCAGACCTGCAGAGGTTCTCAGACCTGTTTATAGCTCTGGTCACACTTTACTTCAACGGCCTCTTGACCTCTACTTTGTGGTCAGAGCTCAAAGGTTAGAGAGGTGGTCATGTGTCTCTCTTAGCCAGAAGGGGCTCTCTATCTCATGCTTGGTGGGGCCTTCTCAGTCAGAACCCCTTCAGTTCATTATAACGAGAGGCTTTTCCTGTTACTGAGCGCCACTGCAGGCCTGATGTCTGACCTAACAGTGTGATTGTTAGCCGTCTCTCTTTATTGCAGCTTTAGGATCTACTCCCATGCAAAGGTGCAGCTGCAGAATTTGTATATTTGGCACAATCAAAAGAAGTTTCTCTTTTACACGAGTACAAAATCAATAATTTCCATTTACTTTCAATTTATCAGACTTCTTAGTCATGTGGATTGACAGGGGATTAGTAGTTAAAAACACATCTCAAGTCAATAGACATGTATATTTCTTCAGCTTGGGAGAAGCAAACAATGAAAAAGGCAAAATGCACATTTCCCACATTCCAGTATGATCAACAAAGAAATCCCAGTAAAGTCTGTATTCTGGGGCGGGCTGCAGCGTTCTCTGAAGCAGGGATGGTTTTTTTCCAAAGTGCATCGTCTCATCAAAGCATAGGTTACTGGACGGAGGGCACGAAGGGGTAAAAACAGTCATTAACTGAAGTGTCGGCCGAGTCTGGCCGAGCGGTAGTCGACTCTGAGCTGGACGAAGGCGTGCAGGAGGTTTCGGTCCAGATTAGTGAGCTGCTCGCCTGAACATACCTGTTTTAAGTTGTCAGGGGCGACAACAAGGAGGTTACAGAGGGCGTGGAGTGTGTCGAAGAGCTGCAACACCAGAGGGACCTGGATAAAGAGAGGCACAAGTTATTCCCTTGTAAACAACACAACTATATACACAAAGTTATTATCTGCATACAGGCAAGGCTGTCAAAATAATTGCTCTAAAAAATGTAAATCTTAATTGTATTGTTACTTATGTACACTGAGGCAACAAACTTAAGGAAAACCTGCATTTTTTTATTGCAACCCATCTTTTCTAATATCCACATCTGTGTGAAAATGACCAAAAATGTACGGCTTTTTCCTTTATGTTCCTAACCAGTTTATATTTTAACAAACATAAATAGAGTCTCTGATGGATAGCCATGTTTTACTCTGAGATCAATGGAACCTGGACACCCCCCCCTCTGCTCACCCTGAAGTCCTTGGCGCACCGTCGATATTCAGCCACGTCGCAGATGGCCAGCATGCCTCCCATTGAGCTGTAACTGTACTGCTGTAGGTGCTCGTGAATGAGCCGATGAAAGCGAACGCCCAACTCCGTCAGCACCGTATCCACATTTTTACCATCCATGGACTTCCGCACGTGCTCCACCTGCCGACTGACGTAGGCGCATACCTTGGAGCAGGCCTGCCAAGAAGACAGATGCAAAACGAGACATGGAAAACAAGCATACAAAAAACAGACAATTCAAAAACGTTCCTGTTTATTCCACAAACAACTAAATAGTCAGGTGTAGGGGGTTTGTCATTGCATTTGCTGATTTGTTTTTGTTTTGCATGTGAGCTCTGTGGTAGTAGCTACGGCCATTCTTCTCTTACTGTAGTGTACTGGATCATGACGTTGTTCTCGTCCTCAGGCCTGAAGTCAGTCTTCTTCTGCTCCGTCACAAGGATGTGCTTCATGTGCCCCGCCATGCAGTTTAGTGTTCTATGTGTAGAAGAAAACAAATCAGTAAAACACATTTTAAAGACTGTCCATTGTTATCATATCACATGTGAGAGTAGTTTGTCACCTTGCTTAAACATACTGACCTGTCTATTCCTGTGTCCAATTTGACTTCCATCTGTTCAATCACCTCCTTCTTCTTGTGCAGGCACTCGGCCAACTTTGGAGATGAGCTGGAGCCACAGATTGACAAAAAAAGGGAATCTGAGTTCTCCCTTTTATCTACAAACTATGTGTGGATGAAAGGCAGTGCTAACTGAATACTGTGATTTTAAGCTTTGACACAGAACTGACCTTATGAGAGGCATGAGCTGGTCATTAAACTGCTTGTCAAACAAGTGGAAGATGGAGTTTGCCTGTTGAACCACATCCAGGAAGTACAGGTTGGCATTCTTGGCATCTGATGAGGGAATCGCTGAAGATCAAAGAAATAGAGAATAAGCCCAGACAACAGACCCAAAAGTAGGTGAAAGGATAAATCAATAAGACATGTTGGGCAGAAAAGCACTGATGCCTGCTCTCCTGGGATGAAGCCACAGAAACACAACGTGAAAAGCCTTTACAGAGATGTTCTGCTTCAGCATCAAACAGAGGGGAGAAAGAATTCAAAGAATAGAAAGGTGTTTGATTCCTTTGATAAAGACTGTCCCTTAATAAATGAGCACTAGTTCCACTGTATCTTCCTGAAAATGATAACCTATCTTCCATATTCAGAAACAAAACTGACAAGAATTGGCACAAAGGCGCAACCTGCTGTGTGTCAATGTAAGTTCTCTTTTTTCGTTTATTGCTGTGTTTTTCTGTCAGATATCTGAATGTCTCTATAGCAACAAGCTTCCTCTGGTTCCTGACAAAGCTGAGCCCTAAAAAAGGAGTAGACACATGTAGTGTCCATTTTAGAGTGTGTATTTTGTCTCTTCAGATGTGTCGACTTCTTAAAGGTCACCTTTAACAAGTAAAGTAAAACACAACAGACAAATGAGGCTTTGTCTTCGCATGTAGACAGGAAATAAAGTTATGATTTGCTGAAGGTTGCTGAGGTTTGGAGGAAACTTTTTTGTATTCTTAGGTCAGTTGTAGTCAATAATGCATCCAGGCAGTCTTGTCAACTCATCACAACAGGAAATATAATCGTACTATGTCATGTTGTCTTTCTATTTGCCTTCAGGCAGTTATGGGTAACTTGCAATGAAGTAAACAGATGAAAAAGACAGCGAAGGATCTTCTCCACACTGCTGTTTGATTTTGTTAACAATCTGGAAGGATATTTAAAGGATTTTACAAACAGACCTTTCTAAAACATTGCCTCCCAGTCGTCAATAATGTTTATGTAAAGCAAAATAACTTGTGCTTTGACAAGGGCTGCAGAAAAACTTTACATTTTGTTTGAAATGTTCCTTTACAAGTTGACAAGGAATACTACAGTGCACAGTTTCAGTCTCTATGAAGCTGGACTTTTTCATCTAGGGAGTAGTTGTTAGCTTTATGTTTGTAAAATCAGCAAACTGCAAGTATAAAATGTGTTCATGATGCACTGGTGTACCTGAAAGGCCAATCTCCAGGGCATAATCGATGTGTTCCACACAGAGATGGTCAACAAGCAGCAGGAAGATTGAGAAGGCATTCTTGGGCAGGTCGGAAGGATCTGAAAGCTGCGTCACACCAAACAAAGGGTCAGCTCTCTTAGCCTAGCAGGATTTGCTCTCTAAAGCATCTTTTCTCAATACAGAAATCATCTTTTGAGTTGCCTCACCCTGTTGCATCTCTCAAAGGCATGACGTGTCTCCTGCAGAAGGTTAACAACAAGCTCTGGGGACAGAAAGGTCTCCCCATGGGTGTCAACGATAGGACCAAGAGAGAGGTTGGTGCGCTGTCTGATCCGCTCCTTCAGCTCTTGGATACTGTATGAAAACACAGAGCAGGATTTATTGGTCACCAAGCTAAATATTATCCCTTTGCATACTTAAATATTCCCATAATCTCTGATGTGTGAAAAAGAAGTAAGATTTCAAATCTGACCTGCCAGTGCCGATGAGTCGTTTCTGGTGATTCTTGGAGTCATAGTAGCGCTGCAGAATCATTGCACCTCGAGTGCGAAGGTATTCCCTCTCCATGTCAATGTAGCTTTCCAGGTATGAGGAGAAGATGCTCTTTATAAGCTTGGACAGGAACGTGTGCTTGTCTGAGCCCAGGTTGAACTCAGTCAGTTTGGTAGCCAATGATGTGGTCCTGGATATCAAGTACAAAAAAAAGGGTTGACATTTTAGCATTAGGGTTACTGTGTAGACAGGAAATGAGTTATAATCAAATGATGAAGTGTATACCTGGTGTAAAGGTCATAAAGGTTTTTGAGGTACTGTTCTACATCTGAGTGTCGAGTTTCATCCAGTTTCTCTCTGACGTGAGCCTGCAGTCACAAGAGTTTCAGTTACGACATGAAAAAAGAAACCCATCAAACTAAAAAGAAAAGACAAGTGGAATACCTGTAATTTGTTTTCAAAGATGTTCTGGATCAGTTTGGTCATAACAGTCTCTGGGCTGCTGAAAACCTCGCCCACCTGCTTGTTGACCCTCTGACAGAGAACTGCAGTGTCCTCGAACACGTCGTTCCTCGTGTAGGCCCCCTGGATAGACATACAAAGAGTTAACCAGGGGTCCGTGGATATCAAAGGCAAAGTAATACTGAGTATAATTTAAAAGATCTAAACTTACTTCCTGACACTGCTTGATGTAGACATCCACACAGTGTGCATAGCCCTTTAAAAAAAGAGATTACAGATTACATCACTGAGGCGAAGATTCAAAGCAACATTTGAAGACAAAGAGAAACTTCCCAGAAATGGAATTTGCATTTAGTACAGAGTACATAAAGACATCGACTATCCCTATATTCACACTTAACACTAAAGACCCATTCAATTTACATTCAATTTGGTCACAATTGATTACATAAATTTGGCCTAACACCAAATATGAGTCATTCATGTCACCTTGAAATGTAAAAGAACCGCTGCCACTTCTCGCATTCGTCCAATCTCTCCCCTGCGCTGAGCAGCAGTGAACTCTTGGATTAACTGCCTCTCCAGGTCATGGTATTTACCTGGGTAGAAAGGCAAACAAACATACATCATACTCTTTAATCAATAGTAACAAACTTCTAAAGTCTTATTGATAAGGACTGTTTAGGGGAGACTTCAGTACTGTAGATGCTACATTTTACCATAAACTTACTTGCAATCTTTGCCTTGACATCTGCAAATCTGTCAGAAAGAAAGATAATTAATCCTTAAGAAGACAATTATAAATGATATCCTGATATAAAAGAGTAGTACGTGTTTTTTTTGGGGGGAGATGCTATAAAACCCCATAGTCTTGCATGGGGCTTACACTGTGATTAATTGCCTAAATCACTAAGTCACCACCTTTTCTTTGTTTGACAGTACTCTGTTCTAAAGCTGCCTCCAGGTCGACTGACTCACCTGTCAAATGGCAACTCCTGGGCAATGAGATGCAGCTTCTGAATTATATCAGCAGCCTCTTTAATCTGAGGAAGAGAGAGAGAAAGAGTGAGTGAGTGAGTGAGTGAGTGAGTGAGTGTGGGAGTTAGGGAGAGAGAGAGTCAGGTGAGGCAAAACAAGATAGAGCACCACAGGACCATGAGAGGTGGACATCCAGACAAAAAGCTAGCAGGCCGCCGGCAATGTCTCCACTTGGGGGATCATCATTTTAGCGCAGCCCTCCTCCACCTCCCCATGTTGAACAGGGAGCTGATAACAGACAGGCTGTGCTCACCTGGGCATCGGCAGCAGCAACAGCAGCAGTCCTGACTTAGCAGCACATCCAACTCTTTATTGGCATGCCTTTTCTGAATGGGCTGTAATCCCACAGGACTCTAAATCGCTTTCAATAATCTGTCCGGCCAGGGATATCTGTCTCAAAAAAAAGGAGACCCTGTCGAGAACCCCCCTCCCCCGCCCCTCCTGACATGCACACTGGCTGAAAAAGCCCCAGACCTACGAAAGGCCCGCCGTCCGCAACTCCTCTGTTCCCGCAGATGCCTGCCTCAGCTAACATCATTACTCTGCTCCCGTGAGGAGGATCCAGCCTTTCTGCTCGGCGAAGGTTTTCTAAGTATCTGTCCCCCAGCTAAGATTAGCTAAATCCCATGTAAGTAATGTAGCCGTCTCCCTGCAGTCAGGGTTTAGCAGCACTTGTCTCCACGCTGGCGGCCCAGCCCTCCCTTTCAGAAGGATTAGCAAAGCCATCCCCCTTCAGCTATTCACTTGCAGCTTTCCTCTTTCCCCTACGTCTCGAGGTATGCTCAGGAAAAAGGAATCTGGCCAGATATTTCTGCATGCCTCTCCAGAAAAACCAGCTCCATCTCCAGCTCTCGTCTTCGGGATTGACCCCCAGACTCGCTGCTCTGCATCCACTAATGATGTTGCTACTAACAGGAATTAATCTAAAGCGTCCCAATCCCTTTGCTGTCACTTATTAAACTGCAAAATCAAACTTTTAGGGGATACTTGTCCAACATCAACATGTCATCTGTGTAGGCAGGAACTTAGTTAAAGTGTGCATCTCATCAGCCTGCATGCATGTTATCAACGCCCTTACATGTCCCATAATGCCACAAGCTCTTTGCTGCTATAATGCTTCACAAAGCTGAGGACCTACCAAATTCCTGCTCAGACAACCTCCTGTAAAATGCAATTAGGGTTGACATGAGCATGTTGACATCCATGCTAGTCAATCAGCCAGCTATTGTCACACAGTAAATGACAGTTTATTAATCCAAATTAGCCGAGGGATCCAACTAAAGGGATAAACGTTACAAATTAATATGGAAGGTTTACCTCATAATCCTGTTCATTCTCACCTCCAGCTGTATCACATCAGGGGGTCCTAAGTAATGGTCACACACACACCCCTCCACTGATGTAAATGGAAGGAACATATTATGCACTATTCTCACCTTGTCTGGGTTATTGAAGACATCACTGCGTAGGTCACCATCCAAGAACTCGTTGAAGTAGGTCATCAGACGCTGAGCTTCTACAGCCCTCTGCCGAGGTGTGTTTACCCCCTCAAGCTGGTCGCCAAGGTGACAAACCTTGGTTGCCACATAGCTGATATGCTCATCGAGCTCCTGGAAATGCTGAAAGGCCACCTGGATTGATAAAGAATAGGGAAGTGTAGAGAAAAGATTAATCTATCATATGACAATTAAGAAAAAAAACAGGGGGATTCAAACATCATCGATCATCAAACATACCTGATTGCTTCTCTGCAAGTCTTGCACTTTGTGGGCAAATTCTTTGGCCTCACGATGACACTGATGCTCAAGCTTCTCCACCCGCCGCTGGATCTTCTCATCCAATTGCTTTAGCTCTTCTATGTGGTTCTCAAATTCTTCCAACAACCTATCACAGACAAAACAAACAATATTGATCCAGGGCTAATCAGTGGTCAGCCAACTTCTCAACAAACAGGTAAAACATAGAAAAATACTCTTATTCTAGAGGGGTAATTGGGTACCACTAGTTTAAATCTGTCCCACTGACCTCATTGCCATAGATATAGTTAGTTACAGAATATTCCCTCAAGATTAATTCCTGGGTCCCCAGATTTAAGAAGCTCTGAAAACTAGCAACTTCGTCAGCTGCATTTTAAGTGCCATCAGGACTGCAGAGCAAATGTTCTAAGTCAGCACCACATTTCACAGAGCAGGAAACATCCCAAAATGATGAGTGTATAATCTCTTGACTAATTCCCTCGGCACTGGCTACAGCTTAAAGACATCTCCCATCCCTTTTCCAATAGACACTCATTCCCTGACTGGTGACTCACAGTTTGGTGGCCTCCACAGATATGTTGTCTCTGACTCCTCGCTAAGAGCTTCCGAGGAGGTGGTGGCAACAGTTTTGTGGAGGAAGTAGATAAGGCGGGACGGATCCACGGTATAGTTAAACTGTTATGGCATTTTTGCTTACGAGAAATAACTCGGTCCCCAAGTGTAAACACAAAACAAGCAGCGTAATACCATGAAAAAAAAATCTTCAGCATGGATATTTCCTGTTTTCCGAATTCAACCATCAGAAACACTTAATTAGCATAGGAGACACCAAGATGAGCTTTAGTAAGTGCAAAGGGGCAACACAGTTTCACTCTGAGTATTTAGCAAGTTGATAGTGACAGTAGTAGATAAACAAATCTTAATGTATATTGAAGGACTTGAAGTACAAATGCAGCAATTATTTTTCTAAAATAATCCTAAGAATATGAAATTTCTGCTCCAAACCCCTTACAATCACAATTTTACTAGTGTACAAGTATGAACTGACAACATAGAGAAAAAATATCCTGATGTCCACATCTGTTCAGCAATCAGTGAAACTTTTATAGGTTGAGACTTGCCTTATTTTGTGGAATAGGCCAGTAGGACTGTAAGAAGTCATACTTACAGAGTGTATTGTTATAGCTTTGAAAGGCTGTGTTACACTTATAGCAAATGTGTAGAAAGGTGCTATATTACAGGAAATGGAAAGTTAAAAAAATATTTGGAAAAAATATGGTTGTCGATATCATAACATCAAACAAGCTAAATGTGCATGCAACAATTTTGTGTCACCTTTAAATAAATAAAGACTTTGATATTCAATTAGCAACCAGGTTACACACTAGCAACTATAAGTCAAGGTTAAAATGTGGATAGTTATATTGTACTTTGTTACTCACTCAATTTCAAGTGAAGACAAATGTGTGCATTAAATTTGACAAGCTCCTTCAGTACCTTTTAGGGTCGAATGCCTCTGCTCCTCCTTTGGAGCCTCCTCCAGGTGTCCTCCACGCCAACCTTTCAATGTACTCATCTGCATCAAAGGGCTCCTGAGAAGGGAGGAAGTCATTGTTGTTATGATTTCTTCACACCGAAACAACAACAAAACACCTCTTTTCGACTCTAAACACGAATACTAACTAAACGAAAAACACAACAGTCAACTATAACGAGTAACTGCATTTGGTTTGATTGAACTGCAAACAGTCAGAAACGCTGACTTTCCCCTTTTGACTCATAAAACCGCTATTCAGTTCCGCTTAAGACAAAATCACACGTATTCCCAAGTGTGTGGTTCTTAATTATTCTCTATAACATTTTGAAGATGAACGAAGACGGTAACGATAATGATAGTTAGCCTCTTAGCCTGACAGCTAGCTAACACAGGTCTCCCGTGCAGCAGTCATTTTACCTCGAACAGCTGAGCGGTTGTTGCCATGTCCAAGAGATTCAACCAGCGGCGCAGTTAAGTGAGTTTTAGAGGAAGGAGCTCAGATTCGGCAATACCGCCGACTTCCACATTGATTTACAAATTTCACACAGTTTTGCCCTTTGTTGACAGCTAGCTGGTTAGCAGCACAGCTTCCTGTATGGGTGGCGAAGGGTGGGGACAGCTGCATGAAAGTGCGCACGCGCTTAGGTCGGCTGACTGTTGTCACATGAGACAGCAGCAGGAAGTAGTTCGCCGAGTTTGCCAAAGTATGGGGACTATTTCAGTTAAATGATTATATGCAAATATTTATACCGTAATCACACAACAAACTGTGCATTTTTATTTGTTTATGCAGCCGGACAGATGAGTGTGCGTGCTTTGTGGATTATTTCGCACGAGAAGGGAGAAAATGTGTCGATACGCTTTTCAAGGTATGGATCTGACTTTTGTTTCTCTCACCGTTTACAGTAGTAAAGCAATGTCTTTAAACATAATCTGTCACACTGCTTACAACCTACAGTGTTTTATCATGTCTTTTGACCCCACAGGAGGTTTGCAACTGTGGAGCACCGTGCAAAGCGCCTGGCTGGTTCCTCTTATGTAGCAGTCCCAGACGAAAGCACTGTGCTGCAGCTCCTGCTCACTGAGCTGGGGCTTTCAGACTCAGACAAGTCCTATGTAGCTGTCAGAGATGATTGCCTTAATTGTCCGCGATCACCAGCCCTGGAGCTGCATGCAGACGGTCCTGATAAAGGAGGACTTTGGCCAGTGTTGGCCATCTCGCAAGGGCCTCTCATCCTAGCTTGCCTGCCTCTTGTGGATGCCCCTCCTGAGCCAAGACCCCCCCTTTCTAGCCTGTTGTCTGTCTCCCAGGGCCTCACACTCCTGTCGGGTCTGCAGGCTTTTCTCCTCTCCTCTGGAGGCAAAACTGACATTGAGGGGCTGGCCTCTCGTTTGGCCATGCTGCCCTCTGTACTCTTGCAGATTTGTCCACTTGGCACACCCCTGGATGTGCCATTACTGGGGTCACCGGCTTCACCCACAGTGCCTGGGCCTGCTGGGAACCAGAAGCAGCCAGCCTGGAAGACAGGGCTCCATCGAGGCAGAGCTGTGGTGAACGTAGCACTAGTAGAAACAGTTCGCTCCATGCAGTATGGTAACCGCGGCAGACAGGACCTGTGGGATGTTTATGGCACTGTGACATGCAAAGTAAGAGCACAGTGAACAGAAAAAACTGTAATGTTGACCTTTTTAATTATTTGTCTTGATTCCATTTTTTTGGTCCTACTGTCAACAGTGTGAAGTAGAAGGTGTGCTCCCAAATGTGACGGTGACCCTCACACTTCCACCAAATGGTTCTCCACTACAGGACATCCTGGTTCATCCTTGTGTCACCTCACTGGACTCCAGTATACTCACCGCCAGCAGTGTGGATAACTATGATGGCTCAGCTTTCTCAGGGCCATATAAGTTCCCCTTCTCTCCTCCTCTGGAGCCTTTCAGACTATGCAGTTACACATCTCAGGTAAAAAAAAAAAGTACATAAACACACACTTTTCCTGTCAAAAACAGTAACACTAGTGCTAAATCCTCAAGCAAGTGCTTCCTGCAATTCCTCATCAGGTTCCTGTTCCACCTATCCTGGGTTTGTATCAACTGAAGGAAGAAGAAAACCAGCTGCGTGTTTCAGTGACCCTCAAGCTTCATGAGAGTGTGAAGAACAGCTTTGAGTATTGTGAAGCACACCTGCCATTCTTTAACAGGTAATAAGATGATGTTGTCTTTTAGATTTTTTTGCACATCTCAGTGTTTGTTTCCTTGCAGCAAAGCATTTTTGTGAGGATAGATTTCCCTCCTCCTCTATTTTCAATATCACCCTTAACTTTTAGGTCTTATGGGTTTACAACATTAAGAAATCTGTCTCCTTATGACAAACTGGACACATTAAGTTCCTTAAGACACTAATCTCTCTACGAGGCGAAGAATAACTGTTAATAGATATAGAAGTGGGGTCACTTCAGATGCAAATACATTGTTGCAATGCTGGCAAAATAAGGTAACATGTACACTAGTGGTAACACTGGTAGTGGCATGCTATTCATGGTATATTTAACAAAAAATATTGGCTTTCAATTTTTTAACATTTTTATGTCCGCTCATATGTGTTAATGGTTAGGGCTGCATCCCTGTTCAGCCAAACTTGAGTTAAGTTTAGTTTAGTTTATTAGGATCCCATTCATTTAACATTACTGCAGCTATTCCTTCTGTGGTCCACAACAATATATACAGTGACTTTGTCATGACAACTTACAACCTAAAATCAACATAACACTAATAAACAGGACAACAGTCAATATAACAAGTTACATCATAGCACATAACAGTGCAACAAAAACAGACGTGACAAAACATTAACACAATAAGGACAGCTCCTGGAAACATTAATGATAAGATGTATTCAATGCAGTGACATCAGTGTGTAACAACCAGTGTTGGGTAGTCTGTTGACCTACTGACGTTAAAGACAACTGGTATAAATTGTTTTTTTTCTCCAATTTTTACCGTAATAACAACAACACTTATTACTACTATCATTTCCATCACTACCATCATCACTACCATTATCACTACCATCATCACTACCATCATCACCATCATCACTACCATCATCATTACATCACTACTACCATCATCATCATCACTACCATCATCACAACCATCACTATCATCATCGCTACCATCACTGCCATCATCATTATCACCACTACAGTCATCATTACATCACTACCATCATCACTACCATCATCACCATCATCATTACATCACTACCATCATCACTACTACCATCATCATCATCACTACCATCATCACCATCATCACAACCATCACTATCATCATCGCTACCATCACTGCCATCATCATTATCACCACTACAGTCATCATTACATCACTACCATCATCACTACTACCATCATCACCATCATCATTACATCACTACCATCATCACTACCATCATCATTACATCACTACCATCATCACTACCATCATCATCATCATCATTACATCACTACCATCATTACCATCATCACTACCATCACTACCATCATTACCATCATCACTACCATCATCATCATCACTACTACCATCAGTTTTATTTGCAATGTAAATGTTCTGGTGTATTTAAAGTACATTCAATGCTTCAACTCACCTTAACTGAATGAATGAGCCCTTTCAACAGCGAAGTAATAAACCCAATAACCCAACAATGCATTATAACCTAATCTGCAAGTCTCAAACACAACTCAGCCACATGCCTTAGACTATTCCACAGTGTAGTTATTTCTTTAAAATGCACCAACAGTAGTCTTCCACTTGTCATCCAGAGAAGAGAAGATAAAACCAATTTAAGCAGTTTTTGTGGGTCCAATCTGCTTTCATTAGCTATGTCTGTGTTGATATCTCTCTGACAGACATTGGTTAAAGTGATTGACTTTAAACAGTATAGGTTGAACTAACTCCTTCATGTGGGTTCTGCATCTTGTGCAGGGATCAGATGGGCGTTGTGGATGTGAAGGTGAGCTCAGGACAACTGGATATTTTAAAGGAGAAGAACCTGCTGGTCTGGGGTCTGGGTAGGTTCTGTGCTACTGAAAATGTATGTAAAAGTAGAAACCCTCTTAAAGCATATGTCTGTTTGAAAATGTAACTCAAAAATAGTTTTTGCTCACCGATATTTAGGACAAAAGTTTCCTAAATCACGTGAGGTCACAATGGAAGGCAAGATCAGCTTTTCTGGGCCAACGCCAGGACCCACTGACCCCCTCTGCATTGGACTCACCGCTTATGTCAAAGTAAGTTGATGTTTGTGGTGATTATTTTAAGGACTAGATTGAGAGACTCCTGATTCATGATCCAGTTTCTTCAATCAAAGGGACAGCATGATGTAGCTAATTTCTGATGGATATTGTCCAAAGACCAAGGGATCTTGTAGTATATAATGATTAGGTCTAATAAGTTATTAGTAATTAATAGCAATTAGCTATTAGCTAACACTTGCCACCATTGTCTGCACAGTTGTATTTCAAAGTGCCTGATATGACGCTCTCCGGGTGCTGTGTGGACCAGCATTCAGTGCAAGTTTATTCCTCTGCCAAACCACGGATTGCAACATGTAAGCTTGATTTAATTTACCAGAATATTTGTTGTATGCATCATGTAATGTGAAACTTACGATATATTCTTTTGGTCATATTTTCAGCTCGAGAACTTCTATCCAAAGAGTACTTCCTATGGAATTCCACAGGAACAGCTCCGGTATCCTCAGGGCAAATGATGCTGTAGAATCTACAGAGTTCAATATACAGTAAAAGAACTAAGGACTACTCAAATCAGAGGCACAAACTGGAAATGCAACCATCTAAAACCTAAGTGTTACAATCCTAGATTTTACATTTGTAGCACTTAAATGTAAAATCATTTAGCTGTCACTCAGCACAGTTTGCAATGTGCAGACTTTTGACTGTCAGAATCATGGTTCTGTTGACGAATGGATACTTTTTTCTTTCAAAAACCTTCCCCTGTAGCCTAACTTCTTTCATCCCCCAGCCTTCACCCTCCCTTAAATTTATCCAATTGCAGACACAAGGGCCACCCCTCGCTCTGACAGTCCCACTTCAGTGACTCTCCATCAGCCGGATAATTAGCAGCTGGGGCCTTGTCATCAGCTGTTGTGGAGCTGGACGAGAGGGGCGGCTGGGCTGTGAAAGGCTAGACTGCTCTGGCCAGTGTCTTGGCTACAAAAGGCTACTCTTTTAGAGCTGGCAGGAGTCCTTTTCACCCCCCTTTTACTCCCCCCCACACCACCCTTTTTGACCCCATCCCCGCCCTGTCAACTAGTGGCTAGTTCAAACACAGCCTCTCAAAGCAGACTGTGATTGAGCGCTGACCCTCTGGCCCTCAGAGACTTGAAAGCAGCCGGTCCCATTCAGAGAGCTGTACCTGCCTAATTAGTGTAAAAAAAGTCACAAGGATGGAAGTCACAAAGATAGCCGCCTCTTGAGCTTGCACAGGTGCTTCAACTCAATTAACGTAAAACTTTAAATTACATCTTTTCAGTGTTTTTTTGTGCAGCACAAAGTCCAGGGTTAACCTCTCTTTATACTCAAGATTTCTGGTTATTTTGTTTCGTGTGTTTCTCGGTTTTTATTATTTTACCTAAACTATGATACCTTTCATACTAGCTCTGTTACACTACCACTGTGAACGATTCACCTCAGTGTTTTAAGTTGAAAGAACAACCAGCAGATGAAGGGTTAAATCAGAGGAGATTGTGGCTGTCTATTCCACAGCAGCCAGACTCCTCTGAGTGCCCTCATTGTCTGATGTTGGCCTCTTGTGCCCCTTGCTGGTCCAAATGCTACATTCTCACGTGGATTTCCACTCAGAAGGCTGACCATGACCAATCCTCTGTCAATTGGAACCAATTGCTCACACGGCATCCTTCACCTTCTTTTTATGTAGCAGTACGGAGTGGCAGACACCGAGACCTCTCGGCTCTCCCCCTCCACCGTGATTTGGCTTTAATGCCCAGTGTGTGTGGCTAGCGAACTGGAAAAGTAGAAGATTTTTTGAAGACTTGGGCCACTCTAAATCTCCTCAGTATCCCAATATGTGGTCAGTCTGGCTCCTCAAGTCTGCAGTCAGTGGCCTCTCACTGGCAGACTTTGCTTTGTTGATTGAATGAATGGCTAAGTACAAGGAGTTGTTTTAATGTGTTGTTCTGCTCCAGTGCCTCCAAATCGTACCTTTGGGTCTTTAATATCACAGTGTTTTCCACAATCGTGAGTGGTGTGTTTATTTCATCATTGTTTCAACTTTCATTCACGCATACAGAAAATAAATTAACACTTTTGTACAATAATCAGCAAAATAAAACTCACATGGGCCAAAACCAATTTATGAAAGTAAAGCCTCTCGGTGGATTGTCATAAATCATGTAAATAAATCATGAGGTAGCATAGCCATAAGTTTCAAAATGTACCCCAGATACCAAATAAAGCAATGTTGAACACTTTAAGAAACACTGCAGGTGTTTTTGGTTTAACTGTGAGAGGTCACTTCTGTCCCTCAGCACAATAATGACACCCAGTGGTAGAGCACAATAAAGTTTATGTTCGAACCCATTCTTTTCTTTAATGTGGTCTAATTCTTATTTCTTCAATTGAAAGACTTCGACTTAACCCCTGTGGGATTATCTTTTGTCATTTAATTCCTGTTCTGCCCCCCTGCTGTGTGATGTGATCCCAGCTATGTTCATCAATGTCTGAGGACCAGGCTTTAGTCCACCATTGTGGCCTCAGGTGTTTGGTTTGATTCCAGCTCCTCTTAGACCCTTTAAACCCGGTAAGAGCCTGACTCAGGGAGACCACTTGAATAGTGACGGTAAAAGTATAAATGTCCTGTTTTCCATCTTATTATTTCTCATGAGTCACACATCTTTTCAAACAGAAAGGATATCTTTGGATACCTAAAGACTGTTATGTACTCATTTCTAAACCAGTTGTACAGTAATAGATCAGGAACTATGAGGCTGGATGACTTCATCCAAAACACTTTGAATTTAAAATATGAAATGGTTTTTTGGTTGTTTGCTATTGATATTGTGGAAAGCCAAACAAGTTCCAGACCCACTGTCAGCAGTAAGTTTTCTCACTTTAGTGCATCACTTTCATCCCTAGAGGGCACCATAACATCAGTCAAGATGTCTTTTCTGATTGGAGGCTTTTGAAAAAGAAAACGTTGTAAGTGAAAATCCTAATTTCTAGAAACTTAAATAAAAGATAGATTCTGTACATTTTTGTGATTTATTTGTGTAATCTGACCTAATGTTTTCAATTATTTTCCTACCCAGATTGCTAGATACAGAAAAAAAATGTTTTCAGTCCTGTTCATAATCCCAGGTCCCCCTTGCTACCCATATCCTGCCAGACATTTACTGGCAGACTCAGGCCCCATCAATTTCTTCTTCTTGTTTTATTTGTTTCTTGGGCCTTGAGCTTCATCCCTCTTGTTCACACCCTGTCCTCTACTCAGGAGCTGATTGTACAGCAGGCCAAGGTGAGGCAGAGAATTTTGGTCCAGAAAGCAGCTGGGGTCCAGTCTATCACCTGTGGTCTCATCCCAGAAGATGTCCCTCTCTGTGGGTCTCCTCACAAGTTTCAGTCTCTGGCTCTTTCCTGTATTCCCAACTGAAGAGCCAAATGAAATGACCAAATGCTGGATCAGTCGATGGACTTTATTTAGATGGATTTTTCTTAATCATGTTTGCATATTTGAAATAAACACAAGATACTTTTGCCCTAATGAAAGGACAAACGCTCCGTGAAGAAACCCCTCATGCTAATTATTCCCCTCTGCTCTACTGATAACTTACATAACCTTATGGCTCTTAGTAACCACCCCAACCAAAGCATTATTGCCACCCTCAATAGAGCCATGCTCTGTTTATGCGAGCTAGACAGTTAGTTGCAACTTCAATTCTACCTACCCTATACCATTTGGACCCACAACTAAACTGTGTAAACCTATGGGCGGCAAGAGCCTGGAAATCACTGGGGTTGTAAAGTGGGAACCTCCCTTCAATGGTGTGTCGTCCAATTAAAATACTTAAAATAATAATTTGCAGCCATACCATTAACTGTGTAGACAACCTTACGTCTTCTCAGCTCTCTGGCTTGTCGGAGCTGAGCTCGCTGTTGTTGATGATCCTGTTGAGTGAGAGCTGTCTGGGCCTCCAGAAACCCTGCCTAATAAGAAGGAAACATACGAGAGCCACAAGAGAGACAGCAGGGGTGTGTGTGAGTATTTACATTTTATGCTACTTTATCCCTGTTCTTTGCTACCTCTCTGAGGGAAATATTGTTTTTCTTCTCTACACTGGACTAGATTTGGTCATTACTTCTTTCCCATTGCATTTATCATCTTATAACCCCTTATAACAACAAAGCCTCCATGTGATTTATAGTGTAGCTACCATATTTCCTATGAACTGACTGGATTTAAAGCAAATCATTCAGAAGCAGGAGTCATGTGACACTTTACTCTCCATTGCGTCTATGTGTGTGTATCTTGTGGGGCTTGTCTGCCCCCTGTACCCTGAAAACAGACACCATCGAGGACTTGTTATGGCAATTGACCACCCTACTTTCTAATCCAGCGATACTTTACCCAAACCCACAGGGACTGAAAGAGCCCATTCTCACAGCACACATTTGTCTCCCGCTCCCTTTCTGTCTCTCCATCCCATCTTCCCTCCATCTGTCTGAAGCACAGCGGCACACTTTAATTTTCCCTCAATAAAAACTGAATTATTGATGTTACTGATGCACTTCAGCTCTCAGGTACTTTATCAAGATGTTTTTACCTGAGTCATTCGACCGGGGCCGTTGTGTCTTATAGAAAACTGCTGGACACCCCCATCTCTGCAGACCCTCCCCTACAACAACAAACATGAAATTACTTTATAACGCTTTTTGATGTCGCATGGGAGGTGGTGTTGGCACAGTCAGTTTCGATATTTTTCCCCTTTTTCTATTACCATTGCAATTTGATTGGCATTGCTTGGTTGGCCAATTTGAACAGCCAGTGGTTGCAGTGCCTGAGGAGAGATAATGATGTGATGTCTGAGTAAAAAAAAAAATCACAACCAGTCAGAAACAATAATGTAAAATGATGTCAGTCAGAGTCCCAGCACAGGATTGAACTGATGAGAAACGTCTTATAATTAATCAGGCAACAGGAATCCCCTGCAGGAGTTAATAAACAACATTATGCAGTTAATTTTGCTCTGCTAACCTGGGGTCTTCTGGGCGGATGGGAGTGAATGACGCTTGAATGAAGTTGAAGTGAAGTGAAGTTTCCTGCAATGCATGGTTCTTATACAGCACACTCGGGCAGACAGAATCACAATACAGAGAATAATGAGCAGGAATGACAATTAAAGAGACAGGAAGCGTACTAACCTGAGAGTGTGGAAAGAGATATTTCTTGTTTCAGTGGAGGTAAGGTTGTCTTCGCATGTCCCAAAGATTCAGACGGCTGCTCCACACTGACCGGCAGTGCAGGGAGGGTCCATTGTGGTTTTGGCTTGTCCCCTTCTTCTTGCAGGCTACATGGAGCTACTTTACGCAGCCTTGGTCTGGAGCCTGTGGAGCCCATTGTCCCGGTCCCTAGACTGACAAGCTGAAGATCTAAATACTTTATCTTTCTTCAATTGTAGTGTCAAATAAAGATACTGATCTCAGCTTGTAATGTCTCTAATGGAGCTCTTGTCTTGTAGGTTCACTGATTTTGCCATGTTGCCTATGTATACATGTTTCAGTTCTCAGAGTAATTTTGGCCTCTCCCATAGAACGACTTAGTTAGTTACAGAATAACATCACCTTTAATATCCACTCTCCAATGGCCCCATTCGTTGCAGTTGCTCCCAAACAAATCTGCTTGTCCTCATGTCTTCCCTGCTGGCAAACTAAACATTTGTCCTGAAGCATCTCTGCCCGGTGCCAAAGTAAAAATGCAACAAACACTTTTGTTAGCCGTTGAAAAAGTAGGTGTGTACTTCATCCCTGCCTTCATAACTGTCTATCTTATTATAATGAGCAGGGTTTCTATGGCAACTCTCCCTACAGGTTAGTTTGTAACTCATAAGTTAATGCTTGAAAGAACTTGTTTCTTTTTTTTCCTGTGCCTCTTCCCATATCTGAAACTCCAGAGGGGTAAGGAGAGAGACAGGTTCTCTGGGAAATAATTAACTGAGTACGAAAAGGGACTTGATGAGTGCTCAGGAAACAGCAGAGGGAAAACAGACACTGTTACTGTACAAAGGTGGGTCTTATAAGGAGCATGTCAGGTGGTAGTTATATTAGCCACTTCTACATAAAGGCCTATACTCTGCATCAGGACTCTGCTGGTTAAATAAAAAATGGGACTTCTTGTCTCCTCTATTGGAACCTTTGGTTTTGTTTTGTCATGATAGCACAGACACTGGTCCTTTTTATGTTCTATATGGATCAATCTATTGTTCATTCATTACTGTGGTCTATATACATCAACCAGGTGTGAAATTAACTGCAGACATTCAGGGTCCTCACAGGATGAAATGGATTTTGGTAATCCACCGTCTTTTCCTCTAACGCTCTAATAGTTTAAAATATTTAGTTTTATGACATTTTTCAACTGTACAGTGAAATTTGGCGCAAAAAGATTTGGAAAAACTTGAATTCACTGACCCTTTATCTGGTACCCTAAGGACACATTTTCTTTAAATTCAAATACTTTTGTTTATGACTTACTACCCCAAAACTAAGGCTTGTTCCATAAGCCATCTATGCATAGATTAAATGCTAATCAGCACGTTTGTATACATTTTTACCTCATAAATAAAACATTAAACTCACCATAAGTCTTATTGTGAGCAAGTAAGCAGTTATCCCTGATGCCGGTCAAATGAACATTTATCTCAGAGCTGTTTGGCTATCAGGGCACTTAATTGTGCTGCTCATTTGAACTGTTCCTTATGTTTTAAGTTAGAATGTAATCACTGTAATTGCTTAACATCCACATGCTGGCATTTTGAGGTTCGTTTTACCATTTAGCATTTAGTTGCTACATGCCCCAAAGCAGTTTGCATGGCTACCTTGCTATTGTAAAGATTATTCAGCCTTTTTTTCTTAAATGCATCTTTAGTTTGGACATTTTTTTGGCCTCTTGGGAGCACTATGAGTTGTATCATGTTACTCTTAAAAGTGCTGATTGTTAACCCTTTTTAGCAAATGATGCAGATTGGCACCAGACATGTAATATGAACTGATCTGCTAGCCTTGTTTTTTTATGTTTTTGTGTGATTTCTAGTTTGGCTTATTTGCTTATATTGTGTCTAACCTTTCTATCTAATAGGACTATTCCTACTCCAAAATAAAGTCAACAGACTTCTTTCTAAACCCACTTATTCTGACTAAAGCTGTAGTTTACGTTTGAACACTTTTGGGCCCTCGCTTTTTGTATGCTCTTATCACCTGGAGGGAGCAGAATAACCACTGTACCATGGACTTAAAATGTAAACATTACACATAAAGACATCTACTTCTTCAAGCTAATTTATTTTATTATGTTAAAATGTCACTGCACTTGTTCAGCTGAAACAGTCACCTCACCAAAAGCTTCATTAGAGGTCTCTCAACTCTCTAAGTGACTGCACGATGCAACAATAACAGCACTGTGTTGTTGGACTCTTGGGACTGTGTGTGCAAGTGTATACATGTTATAAAGACTGATGTAGAAAGACACTGCTACTTCTGATGATATCCTCATCATCTCAATTGCACCATTTGGGCCTAAATATCATTTTGCCGTCATGTAATGTGACACTAGAGAGTCATTTTGACAAACACTTATCACATGACCACATCTGAACATTTCCCATGGGGGTTTTCACCCCGGATTGTGTTCATCTGTGAAAGAGGATAAATACAAGTTGAAACAATCATTCTAAATCTTCTTCAGTTAGCACATTCATACATATCTGTGGATGTATGTGTGCCAGTAAATAACAGCTAAGTGCAGCACAGAAAAGCATTTCATAATATAGCAAGGCGAATGTGCAGAGTCATTGCTGCTAAATCATTACAATGCACTTTACTGATTGCTAATATTATATGAATGGCCCTGCTAAGTTCTTGGCTTTGATACAATCAATCTTCTATGTAAGGGTGAAGCAGAAATAGTTTGGCTCTTATATGTTCTATATATAGGCTTTTGTTTTAACTTAAAAAAAAAAAAGATCAGACCATGAGCATGATCTTTTATAACATCAAAATATTTGTCTTAGCTCACATTACATACAATGATTCTTTTTCTTTCACCTGTGTTTCTACTTCATGGTGTCCTTTACATCTTACTCTTTTATTTTTCTAAAACAGCTAAATTGTTATTCATGAAAATACTAACCAATACTAAATATCTATCAAATATTAACCAAGTATTATAACTAGCTTTAACTGTATACCAGTTTGAGATTCTTTTCTGTTTCACACAGCTCTATAAGTACAGCTACTCCTGTCAACTCGGTGTATAGGACCACATATTGAGTGTCCATCTGGCCTTGAAAAGGAATTATTTTCTGTTTCTTTTCAGTTTTCTTGTCAGTATTTGTCCCTTTAAAATTGTATTTCTTGTCGTTTTTTTGTTGCTTTTTTGTTAGGTTTACCTTATATTCTCTTTAATGTTAGAAACCACCAAACGCACGACCACAGGATCGTAAATTGTCGTCTGGAACAGGCAGAGTGCAAACCTGCTGTTATAAAGTGAAGAGCCTGGGAAGCTTTGACAACATTATCAGTTATGTATGCAGCTTTCTTGATGCTGATTTCTGCAATAACCCAAAAACAATTGTAAAATGTTCAAAACACAGACTGTGTTCTTCTGATAAACAAGCAGACCACTGCTATGAAAAAGGATTTTAAGTGATTTATTATAAAACCAAAAGGGCCTGTACATTACGCATAGTATAATTGCCATTCTTGTAGATAATATAATTCAATAAGACTTAAAATTAATATTCTTTATATCTTATTGATACAGCTCTAAATAAATATCATAAATAGTTTTAATACTGAGCCAAAGTGGCCCTTCCAAGGTTTATATTCACAGAATACAGTCTGCAGAGCAGGTCTGGGGAGGTCAGGCAGCTCTTGGTTCAGGTGCGTGCGAGGAACAGGACTGCGCGTGGCAAGTATTTCAAGAAAGTAAATAACACTTTCCACCCTTTTAGTTTGCTATGTCCATTAATGTTCTTGTTTACCCCTCCTGCTATGAAGTGGCAGAAAAAGAGATGGATCTCCAGAGTGAAGTTCATAAAGTTCAAGACGATACTTTGTGCCTTCCTGATAGAGAGTCCATGTGGACAGAAGATCCTGCCACACTTCCTCAGTGGGCATCTGAGGAACATGAGCAGAGAGGTCCCTATGAACTGAACAGAGGCCAGCAAAACTGTCATGCCAAAGGGATGGAGACCGCTCCGTTGGCTCGACTGCGGCTTCTAGTGTTGATGCTGGACTCTGTGAGCTCCTCGCCGTGGTCCTCTGCCTTCTTGTCCGCAATGTTGGCCAGGAACCGCAGTGTGACCGAGTCCCACTCCTCTGGCAGCAGCAGGAGCAGGAAGCCCAGGCAGATGATGCAGGTGGCTGCCAGGCGAACCACGCTGAAGATGACCTCATGTTTCAAAAGATCTACGGCTACGGCAGGTAAGAGAAAAAAAAAGACAAAAGAGGGAGCCAGAGAGCAGGACAGGAGGGTAGGTAGGTAGGAGAAAAACAAAAACAAATTGAGATTAATTAGATAAAGTAAGATAAACCACAGGACACTGCAGCTAAGGGGGATGAGTAAAGAAAATACAGCTTATAATCAGCACAGGCGATTCACTTTATCCCCTGTGTCTTTGCGGTCTCCAGCCCAGGGACAAGTTGCGGTAACCCACTGACCTTCATATAGTCCATCGTGGTTAAAGAAAAGTACTTGTCTGCAGGCATTTAGTGTCGCCTTGGCAACCTGATCCTCCCTCAGCGAGAGAATGGTTTAGGCACATTGATGATTGGGTTTCCAGAACAAGAGAGCCAGACTTGCTGTGTAATCTCTTTGCTACAGTGGCCCGGAGTGCTGACCATCTCAATACAAAACCGCAAAATGTGTGGCTCTCTTTTTTTAACAGTCAGTTTATTTCAACATAAAAATCGAAAAATACTATTCATTCATTGAGATGTAGTACTTCAATCAAATAAAGAAGCCCACCTGCATTTCCTGGCACACTGAGCAGAGTCCCAATAGAGATGAGAATAGGGTATGTTAGCACCACGCCAACATGGACCAAGATGTTGAACACTGTAAAAGACAAGAGAGAGCCTGAAAACAAGTACAAATGAACTAGAGCTGGAAAAATAGGTCAAGTAATCTATTAATGAAAACACAGAGTTGTTATGACTTGAAACATTTTATAAATCAATATACAATGTAGGTCCTTTTTCAGTAAAAAGCCCCCAAGTTAGCCAACTTCTCAAAAAGGAGAATCTCTTGGTGTAGAGCAATGTCAGGAGCATGCTGGCAAGATCAGTCAGAGAGTTGGTCAGTCCATCACTTTAGTTCAGACCTTTTCAAAATTAATTTTTTTTTCAAACCTGGGTCCTTTTTTACCTACATATTTCAGGGTCTAAATCACTAACAGTTACACAAAGTTTTTAAAGTACTGTACTCCAGCAGACCCCACAAAAGGGGAAACCTGCAGAAACCTACTACTTACAGGCAAAACAGCATGATAAAGGTACAGTAGACCTACATCCCCTGTGATTGCTGTTTTTTGACAATGCAAAGTCTCAGAGTAGGAGTGGGTATTGATAAAGCAATATATAGTTTGCCTGACTTGTGTGTAACATTTGTGGTTCTTTACATTTATACATTTGTGCTGTTTCAAATGTACAAATGTGTTGCCGCTGAACAATCAGAGTCTTTATAGCTGTTTACAACACAAGTACAATAAAGGTTTTGCTAGTGTAACACATGAAAACTTAATGTCATAGTCACATCTGATCATTTACTCATTATGAATTCACTGGTGCCGAATACAGATATTTGAGTTTAAAAAAATATGGCCCTCTAGACAGATTTCTCTAGCAATTTGACTCCCTGCATCATTACTGCATCATGACATGTATGAGTGTAACATGAACAGAAGGTAAATGGCCAAAGAAGAAGATGACAGTGTGATAAAAGAAGAACATAGGGGGATAATGTCAGACAGCAGTGAAAAGAATTAAGGATTAAGTGTGATAGAAGGTGAAACAGACACCAAATTACAATGAAAAAATACATTAATCCTGCGCTTAAGCTTTTTAAGGGCATTTTATACTCTTCAGTTAATCAGATATTGTGATGTATGTGTGTTGTGGTAGTTGCACAGCCTAGCATATAAATTGTCTTACTAGATTTCTACGATAGTAAGCTTGATTACTTTGGCTTTTGGGAAAAAGAAAACAACAACTTTAAAATGTAAACTTCTGAGTGAAAAATACTTTGTGTGGCACCGGATAGCCTAGCTGTTATCGTACAGAGGCTATAATCCAACCTCAGCCCTTTGCTGCAAGTCATTCCCCCTCTCTCCTCCCAACATTTCCTGTCACTCTTCAGCTGTCCAATCCAATACAGGCAAAAATGGCCCAAAAAATAAAAACATACTTTGTTCATCGAAATTAATAGTCCTTATTTTCTTCAGAGATGTATATGCACTCTTACCCAGCCACAGTCCTGCCAGTCCACACAAGTATCCCCAGGGCAGTGAAGACAGTGAGCCCCAGTGCTCTACCTTGGTGAAATAAAGGATGAGGGGCACACAGGAGATGAAGATGAGGTTGAAGAAGCCCATGGTAGAGAGGAAGTGAGCCACTTCTCCAAGGTTGGCACTGCCTAGGAACATCTTAAACAGCACCTGGATATCAAGGAAATCAGTTTATACTCCACCAATTGACTAATTGACAATGCCCTTCAGAGACTGTATCCTTGGAAGCATTACCTTGTAGAGAGCGGATGTGGAGGCCGAGCCAACAGCCAATGCCACACCCACAAAGGAATCCCCATGGAAACCATCAGCATATGCCATCATAACAATACCTGTGATGGCCATTATGGCTGCCACAATCTGCAATCAAAGCAATCAGTTTCATATATACACCATTAAAGTAATTAAATAGACCTTAAATGTTTTATTGTCAGTGTGGGCGTTTTCATACGGACCCGGACACCCATGAACCGGTCCTTGAGAACGATCCAGGACAAGAGAAAGACGAAGGCCTTGTGGCAGCAGTACAGGGCAGAGACATCAGTGGCGGTCAACTTCTTCAAGGCCAGGAGGTACAGGTAGTTGGTCAGAGTCCACAGGATTGAGAAGGGGGCTGTTCTCTTTACGAAAAGCTTGAGAGTCATCCCATCTTCCCCAAAAAGCTTGCTGCACTCCCTGTAAGCAAGAACAAAAAGAAAAGTATAGAGGAAGTCAGGTCATCTTCTTTTAACTCTTGAAACAGTGGCTATGACCATAAAAATCTACGAATTGAAATGTTGGTTGACTAGTTGCCTGGTTCCTCATAGACAGTCAAGTGATTTAAATCTATTACAGTTGAGTGTAATGAGTCATAAGGCCTCTAGGGGCCAGTTGAGGTGCTGGCTATGTAAACAACTACTCTGTTTACTGAGGAAAGGTTTGCATTTTTGCGAAATGAACACACAACCAAATGACAAGATTTATCTTTGTTTTGGTGCATGACATCACTGAAACATGTTTACTTCAGATGTGCCATTGAAGTCAGGCAAAACTAAGAGAAATCTTGTAATCTAAATTTAGTTGTGTTTTTATTTTAGTTTAGTTTTATTCCACACAGGCAGTGACATCAAAATGCTTTCTAATTATCTGTCTGCTATAGATATGAAGTAACAGTATTAGTTACAAGTACACATTTTGCAAAAGCTTACCATAAAAAATGATCAGAAATCAGAAATTGGGTAGATTTTGTGATTCTCTTCAGTAAACTATACTTGAGAAAAGTAGTAGTAGTTTTGTTGGTAATTTACCTGAATTTCTGAATAGGGGTCTGCTTCTCCCGTGTGATGACCACATGTCCGGAGTAGTAGATGGGGAAGAAAAGCATGTTCCAGTTGCTGCTGAACCAAGAGATGAAGAAGGGACAAGAGAACGACTGGAAGGTCAACTTAACCACCTGAGTGGTGCCTACCCAGGAGGAGGAGATGCACAGCACCATCAGCAGACCACCCAGCACCTTCAGAGCTGTGTGTGTACATGTTTGAAAGGTTTGACTCTCTTCACTGGTCTCGCTGCCTGGTGTCTCTGCATGAGAGTCTGAGCCGTCCTCTCCTGGTGGGAGACAACAGGAAAAACATCAATAATGCATTGAAGGAAATCTTCATGTCAGCTCTACTTCCTGTTCAACAACAAATAAGACAGCCTTAAATATAAAAAAGTAGTTAATATAAAATGTTTTGCTTATAAGTTTCACTTATTGACAACCACTGGATGGACAAACAAAACTACAAGCTTAAATTTTATTTTCTAAGGAAAATCTATCTTGCTACCCCTTACTTTCAGACTGATTTCCATCTGACTTATAACTCAGGTCAGGACAATATTTTCGCAGCAGACTCATTTATTTGTGCTTACAGACTATGGTCTTATTAGGAAAAACTAACAGTACTATGTTGAAAACTCTATAAGGCTTCTAGATTTCAGTAAAATTGCCCCTAAAAATCATCTTTCTTGTGTTATTGTGTTCTGTGTTCACTCTGCTCCTCTTGTCCGTCTGAGAGCAGCCAAAAGCCACTTTTTATTCACAAAAAGCGTTGAATCACAATACATGATGGGATATGCTTGTATAGTGACCATCGACCATATGAGTGGACATATAGATTATGAGAATGCTCACTCAGAATTTGGATATCACTACAAAATGGTGTATTCACTAGATAGTTCACCATTTAGTGAGTAGTGTAAGATTTACATAAACTGTAAATATTAATTGAGGAAGCCGACGTCATACATCTGTTACTGCAGGGGGCCTTTGAGTTCCATTGATGATGGTCACGATGCTGGAAATGCTGTCTCAATCTTACTTTCAGTCAACCTAACCACAGGCTGAGAGCTGGAGCTGAGGCGGGTTTTAAGCCTCTCTTGACAAACCGTCACACCGCGCCCACCTGTCTATCAGTTCAGCTATGCGCCTTGTTTTGAATAACGCTTATCCTTCATCGAATCAAAATGAATGAGTGATTAAAAAAATCATCCCCCGTACAATGTATGCCGAACGAGACATCAGTTAAGCAGATCTATTTCATTTTTTTGAACCAGGCTGTAAACATGTTGATTTCTGCTTCAAAAACTGAATGGGTTTTGAATGGGTGTGTATGTGACTTCTGGTGCTTCTGCAGCCAGCCTCAAGCAGACACTCGAGGAACTGCAGGATTTTGCACTTCCACATGCATCGGCTTTATTTTTCAACACCAGAGGTTGCCAGTTTAGACACAGCCAGTGTCACTCTTAGCATAGTCACATGTCAGCATAATCACATTATGTAAGCACGGTCACAGCGATTTTGCTAACATGCTAATCTTAGCTGGTTAGCATGGTAAACATTTTATCTGATTAATATGAGCTTGTTAGCATAGTCACTTTTAGCATATTCTTGTTAGCATGGCCACAGTGACTTAGCTACCTTGCTAACCCAAGATGGTGAGCAAAGTGAAAATATACCTTTTTAATATCAGCCACATAGTCAATGTAACCAGTTAGCATGCACATATAAGCATTTAGCCTTCTTTCCAAGTATTTGTTGTATCCAAACTGCATCTACTTGGTATCACAAAGCACATTACTAAGTAGCTTGTGTCTCGCTGGCTGGTTTCCAGCACACAATCTTTAGCTGATCAATTGCCCTCAGTACCACCTCTCTACCAAAGTTATCATTTCCTGCTGTTACGGCAATAATGTCAAAATTGTGTTGAGTTAGCCTTGCGGCTGTGCATGTCATAAATAGCTTTGTCGCCTCATGATGCAGCAGGTACTGAACACTCGTAGCCAGGTGTGCACAGAAACCTGACTCCCAGAAAGCAAGAGTAAACCTAACCACATGACATTCCACAAGAAAGTCATGTCAACCTTGGCTGCCACAGTTTTCACTGTTGCTACATTCCTGCTTTGAAAATTGTATCTCTGGGATACAACATGGACATGAGAACTTTATGGGCTAACTGGGAAATGTAATCAACAGACAACTATACTCTAAAATATTAGATACAGAAGATAGATAGATAGATAGATAGATAGATAGATAGATAGATAGATAGATAGATAGATAGATAGATAGATAGATAGATAGATAGATAGATAGATAGATAGATAGATAGATAGATAGATAGATAGATAGATAGATAGATAGATAGATAGATAGATAGATAGATAGATAGATAGATAGATTTCCATCTTAGGACAGTGGTGCATTGTTGATCTGGCCCTGTGCCTTAACAGACTGCGGTAGTAAAAGGCTTCTGGACCAGGACTGCACTATGTAATATGTGAAGGGCTGAGTGGGCGAGCATTTCCGGAGAGAGCTCAGATCCGTTCTTTTACTTTCACCAGTGTGATCAATTTACACTAGGGCAGGAATAAAAGATGACATGTGCTGGATGTCTGCTACCTCAGCACGTGAAGCTCTGCTGTTTCCACCATGGCTACAGACACTAGAGCCCTGAAAGCAGTTGAACCCATAGTATCTCACCTCTACAGTAGCAGGGCATCTCAGGGGTTCCTATTATTGCATCTGATCTGACAGTCTTTAATTTTTTGTGGTGAGACATAAGAGCAAAGGTAGCACAAGAGTAGGCCTAACTGACACATGTACAGTAATAGTGGATTTACTATTATGAAGTACTTCTCTTCATCCATAGAAAACAGTTACACGTTTCTGCAGCACAGAATCTTTTGTACATTTTTATTATAATTTTTTGAACTAAAAATATACTTAGTTGCTGTGTTAATCATATGGAGTGGTAAGACTTCACTTTGTAATCTCTAAAGATGTCTGTATCTCTGCCACCAGACTTCTCACACAAAGTGATTTTATGAAAGTCATTTTTCATGAAGGACACTTCTTCATCAAGAAAAGAACTCAACAGTCTAGCCAAACTTACTTTATAATCCTAATGAATGCATGAGATCATTATTGGCACCCAGTAACAGTATTAAAGATAAGTGATGTCTGTTGGAGAAAGAAATGGTGAATATTAAGTCACATCAGTATTCAGATCAAGTAGCTTTTGCAAGTAGAAGGAGAGGAGTCTTGAGTAGAAGCCCTGTATTTATCATCTTAAACGAGTAAAGGACAGAGATCAAATTTATTCGAAGTAAAAGTAATCGTTCAGAAAAGTCAGAAATAAAATACACTGTGTCTCAGGTATCAATGCATTAACACTATTAAGCTGTTGTACAAGTAAATGGTCGTGCGGAACTTTTCTTTTATCATACTGCATACAGTAAGGGCAATGAGGTCCATTATTTCCACAGGGTACCGAGATAAATCTGTGGGGTCGTTGAAAGTGGTGAGAAAAAAGACAAACTGTAAGGAAACTAACTTCTAAAAAATGGTCTCATTTTTTTGTGTAAAGTCTTCATAGAAAGAGTAATTATTAACTTCATCAGTCTGAGTTGAGTAAGAATTTAAATATTTCCCATGGTAATTAACTAGAAGTATAAAGTAGCACTAAATGCAAATAGAAAAAAAAAAACATGTACTTGGAATGATATATTGTCTTTATGACTGCACAAGTGCAACGATGTCTCTGCTGTAGCACACAAAACCTTTTCAGTGAAAGTTAATAATCACTAGCATTCAAAAAGAGTCAAACTGACGACACTCTCACATTAATGAAGTCTAACACAGTTCTATTTTAGTTCAGACTGCACATTTTCCCTTTGAAACTCTCCCAGAGAAAAATCTCTCAATTAAAATATCTCAACTTACAGTAGGTCCCAGCTGAGAGTAGAACAACAGTAAGAAGTGAAAGCAGATTGTATAACATCGATACACTTTCTTTCCACAGGATCGTTCAGGGATTTGTTCTAATTACATTCTGTCACAGCAAAGATTTTTAATCAACCTAATGAGTCTGGTGCTTTCTAACTGAAAAACAGAGATTCAAAGTTTCTATGAGGGGAGAGAAGCAGCTTCTCCCCCTCCTCAGAGTAGGTTGGTTTGTGTTTCATAGCACCTACAAAACCCTGAAGCTTTTAGTGTTGGGTATGGGATTTTCTGTCTTCAGGTAAAAGCCACTACAGGCTGATCTGGTGCCAAGGTGCAGTAATATTATAACTATACTATTCCCCTGTCTCATTAAAGCCGCTTTCGTGGCCAGAATTGTATTCTCATCACAGACAGTATTATTGCTGACTAATAATGCTGCTAAAAAGTTGCAAAGGAAACAATAATCCGTGAAAAACACAGACTGTCAGCACAGTCATGCAGTCATGTAAAAAAGATGCTAGTTCAATTCAGTTAACACAGAGTTTGTGTTGTTGGAAAACTGCTCAAAGAGCCCCCCCCCCAACAAGATTAAGAATATCTACTTAAAGTATGTGACTTAATGTGAAGCTGAAACAAGCTCATTTTCAGCTCTGCCTTACAGAGCTCCACCTAATTTATACAATAGCAGTATTTTACTAAGTGTTAGCATCATGCAAATTCATTGAAGATATGAGAGTGCTGCATAGGATCATTCATTGGCTAATATACTCTGCACGGCGCTCTATGCTACTCGAACCTCTCGTTTCGATCTCTCTTGTTTTATCCCCTCCTCTGACGTTGTATGCCAGTGACATTGATGGATGGACGCCTGCTGAATCCAATATGAAGCCCACAGTCATGTCTGCATTGTCAGGCAAGCTTTCTAGATGTCAAACAGCTCTAAGTCTCAATCAAAGTGTAGCTTTCGAAGTGCAACATGGTTACGTTGATGCTGATAGTTAGCAGTTGTACTCACACAGATTAAGGTGGAGGGATTAAGGTTACAGGTTTATACAACAAACACAGGACAGGAAAAACTTTTTTTTTTTCATCACTTCTTGGTCCCAAAGTGCTGCCATAAATATATGCAACTACTACTACTACAACTACACTCTCTGTCCACACAATGAGCTCAAAAGAAATTGCAAAAAAAAAATTCTTTTACACTGCAGGAACAAACTGTCAAAAAGTCCTGATGAAGTAAGCCCAATTAAGTAGCTGTTCTGTGCAGATTTTTCTTTCTTCTTTTGAAACTGATGATTGGAATCATGGGAAATAGTAAGTCAACCCCTAATAGATAAAAGTACCACCTAGTTGGAAGCAGCCAATCTGAGCTAATGCTGCCAATAACTCAGTTTGTGCTAACATTTGAACATAAAACACACACAGTTTTGTATAAATGGTGTCTCTGGTCTCTCTGGTTCTTTTAGTTTACCTTCAGAGATGGGGCAGGTCAGGACCTGGGTGCTGTAGGAGCTGAGAGGAGCTACTCGGGCTGAGTGCTTCTTCATCCTCCACTGGGGGCTACAACACACTGTCCTTCCCTGGGAAGTGTGTGTATATCAGTGTGTGTGGGTGTGTGTGTGTGTGAGTGTGTAATAGTGCCCTGGCTGCACGCTCAGCAGCTCCTCCTGCTTGCTCCGTCCATACCCAGACCCCTGACTCCTCTGCTTCTGCTTCAGGCTCTTGATTGCCCACTCCTCCTTCTACTCCTCCTCCTCTTCTCCGTTTCTGTCAACTCTTCAGTCCTCGTCCCAGCACTCCTAGTCCTGACGCTCTGTTCTTCTTCCCCGTGTTGCTGCTCTAACTGCTGCTCCCTCTGTCTATCTGAATGGTGGCACAGCTCAGTGGAGTTATCTGAGTGAAAGTGCTCTGAAGTGGAATCTCTACTGTTGCACTGTCATGCCGTGATCCGGAGCTGCCACTGTCTCCAAGGGAGACTGAGCTTCAAGTGTGTGTGGCATGGTGCAATCTCTCCCATCTCTCTCTATCCATCCTCCGCCTCCTCCTCCTCTCTTCTCTGTCTCTCTCGCTTCTCCCCTCCTCTTCTTTTTGCTCCACAAATCAGCAGCTTTGTTTGGAAGGTAACCAAGCAGCCCAGGCTTATTATGCTGCGTTAGCTTCTCCCCCCTCCTCTCTCCTCTCCTGTCTACCTGACCGTGCTTCTCTCACTCCATCCATTGCCGTCTCTATCTATCTAATACTCTCATCCTCTGGCTTCCAATGACTCTCTCAATTTTTGGCACATCCCCTGCTCTTCACTGCTCCTTGAGGGTTGCATTATTTGTAGAGCTCTCTTCAGTCGCTTTCTCCACTGCAACATTTATCAATTGAGCTGTGAAGAAGACACAACTACCACTAAGACACAACATCCTTACATATGTTTGTCTTCATCTCTGAAAAATAGTACTTTTTAACTTCTGTTGAATTGTACTGTATCATCCTTTTAAGTCTTATTTTAACAACTTTAAATCAAGAATGGCCCCCATGGATCTAATCACAAGCTATCACTTACTGGTATGAAAAACAAGTGTACAAGAATACAATTTGTTTTAGTCATTCCTGCCAGTCTGATGTTATGATGCTGTCACTTGAGACACATCTTTCATTACACATTAAATACTGTCTTGAAGTAATATCGAAATATTTCCTGTGTGACACTTTAAAGCATCACTGCCACATTTAACTAACATTTAACTAATGAGCTAACAAGGCCTCTATTTATCGCAAGTCCTTCTGATGGCTTGGAGTAAGAATAATGCTAAAGCTACAATAAGCTTTGACACCTACACTTAAACTAGACAAAGGTAGTTCAACCTAGCAGTATTTTGATTAACATGAAATTATGCTACTAACTTATTTTTAATGTTGATTTTAGGGAGATATGGCTCCCACCATCCAGCTCAAGAGAAGATGTCCTGCAGGAGATAAGTCGATCTGATGGGTTAAGGTAGGCATCCATCCTTTCTTCCTTTCTTTCAGAAACCATATGGACCAGGAAATAGCTTGTATATACGCAGGCTTAGTATAATGAATTCCCCAAGACGTAACAACAATGATTTCTCCAGTACGAGCCAATAATAAATGTTAAGATTTTAAAGGAAAAGGCTCTGCTTGTAAAGAATCTGAGCAGCAACATGGATTCTTCTGGGTGAACAAATCCCTTCTTAATAAACACACATACAAATATTAATTCAGTCAAAAAGGCCCAAAATATCACGTACGTTTGTCACAGGGGCCGAGCAAGCTGCAACATGCAGCAAATAGCATGTGGATGAGCATATATGTACCATAAAAGTGAAAAGAGTTCACTTTAAAACCACATGAAAATGGCAGCTCATTACTACTTAGCTGATGGACAGACACCGCTGTAGAACATGGATGACAAAGCTGATGCCAATCAGCTAATTCAGATGCAATGCTGCTCTGTCTGCACAAATGCAATGATTCATTACTTGAACCCCTCACACTTACTGTAAGCACTTTTTTACCGGTGCTGCTTCACTTTAACATCATTATTGTAAACATTTCTGAGCAGTGTGTTTATAGTCAACAGAGTGTTTTTACATTAAATATTTACACAATAATGATACCGCTTTAATAAAGATTTCAATACTTTTTTCCGTCGCTGCTGCACAGTCGAGGGAAACCCTCTCATCAGCATCCAGTGTGGACGTGAGGAGGGTCAGCTTGGGCCATTTGATTCAGGAGTTTCCATCTCCGGCCATCCTATCCCAAGCTGTGGTTTATCAAGGATTTAATGGAATAAAATATTGCTAGGGCGTTTACATCAACAACAGATCAGTGTATCAGAGTGTATGTAGTCAGATGCACAAGGCCATGCAGCCAGTAATATAATCTTAATATAACCTGTGCTTTGCTATGCTCACTCATGGTTACAATCAATACGAGCCAAGAAAGGAACAAAACAAGCACCACGGCTCCAGAAAAACAAAACAAAAAGTAAACATACAATATGATTCAACCTTTTTACAATGTAGTTCTATATCATCTGAAATTGGTGCTGTTTTGCAGCCCTGTTTTTTTCAGGATCTCTGTCATTAAATCACTCTCACTCTGAGCCCCTCTCTCACTGTCTGTCTCTACTCTCCAGTGCTTATCAGCCAAGGTTCTGGCATGCCTACAGAAAGAATAGCAGATCAGAGCTCTTCTCTGTGCATTCTTCAGCCTGAGAGAGTCAGCACACTGACTGTTTGGCTGTTTGTTGCAATGAAAAAGTGGAGGGCCACGTTCCAGTAACACCGCGGTATTACGTGTTTATTTAAAAGCAGGATTCAATATTCAGGAGACGCTTTGAAAAGGAAACACTGTTATAGTTTTTTAAAGGACAGTGCTGCTGTCTGAGCACACTTATTTCCCATGATCCCTCAGTGGGACAGAATAAGTGCAGCACTAATGTGAATGCATTAAGTGATGTCGAAAGACTGAGGCTTGATTAAAATGTTTGTGCATTAAGTGTGGGACGTAGGCATGTCTGAAACCAATGTGTGGTCAGGTGTAAGTAGGGGATGAGCAGGGTGGGGGGTATGAATCCCCCTGAGGCGAGGAGGGTTAAACTTAAAAATAGCTCTGCTGAGTGGAGCCAACAGCTAGACAGGGAGGGGAGAGAGAAACAGTCCTGTCAGCAGAGTGCAGGATGCTAATCGCTATCAGATTAAGAGGAAAAACCTGGAGCACTGCAGGATTGCAAAATTCAATATCGAAAATTAGTCTATGGATTAAAAGCAATTGATCCTTTTTCTATTGTATGTTTTTTTTTGTCCTGCGTAATTAAAGTGTGAAAATAAAGAATTTGTCATTTTATTTATTTTAAGAGTTTTGCATCCGATCAGCATCATTTCCAACATCCAAACTAGTACACGTCACTTTATACAACTAAAAATGTAACAGCCACACAAAAAATGAATTTAAAAACACATGTATATTTCAGACATGATCTGATGCAATATAAGTATTTTACGACCTCACTTTCACTACCAATAATACTGTAAATATAAACACTGTTACTACTTTACATGTCTTATCTTATCTAAAAAAAAAAGAGCATCTTATTAAAACAGCGTCTCTCTGCAAAAAGTTACATAAAAAAACCAACATCACGACTTTTTATAATAAACAGGAAATTGAGTGCATACTGTATACTGTAACACAATAGTACTATTACAACCCACATCAAAGCATCAAATAGTGCAACATTCTCTCTGTTCACCTCCATAGCAACAGAGAGTCTCTGATATACTGACGCACTCAGCTGATTCAGGCTCTTTTGTCATTTAGATGAACCCAAGCTCCTCAGTTTTCTGGTGCAGGCGCCTTTGTCCTTGCTCCCTCTCTGTTACTCATCACATCTCAAAGAGGACGAGGAGCAAAGATAGAGAACGAGAGATGACAGAAAGAGGCATGTGGGAGAAAACTGCAGCTAGTTTATGATCCAGTAGTGATTGGATAGACCATGAATCAACTTCTGGATTACAGAAGTGTTTCCAAATAGTCAACATAACTCAATTTAGTTAGAACACCATGCAGGAGATGATGACACCTAGTGGTGATGGATTGTATTACAGGTGCATAGTGACCTGAGGAAGCATGGGTGATATGAATAAGATATTCCCTCAAACCATTTGGTATGTTGTTATTCATATGGTTTTAAACTGATGGGGGGAGGTTTTAATGTATTGACTACCACCTGTAGAAGTAAATAGAGTTTTGTTTATGGCTCTAGAAGCAACCAAAACATGCTTCATTTCCTGAAATGTGTGCATGTGTAAAAGCAAACACATTATCTTTTAAGAGGATTTTTTTCTGCCAGGCTCCAAGTAAAATCTGTCTAGAAATTTCCTCGAGTGAATATGTGAAAACAGCTAATGATGGATTATTCCGTGTATCACTATAGACAGTTTTCATAGGGGCCTTTATCCTCTATAGAACATATTCTTGATGAAAACTCCACACAGTGAAATGTGTTGATTTTCCTCAGTGTCAATGATGTAATTAAAAAAGAACGTGGCTGGATCCGCCTGTTGGGGCCTCACGGCAAAAACACTTTGCAAGTAATAGGTGCAAAATATTTCCATATTTCCTTATAGGAGTTACAGAACTGCTGACCTGCACAAACTCATGCCACGGAGCTTTTGTTCAAACATTGTAGTACTGTACGTTTGGTCATTTAATATTCGTGCAGGCCACAGCAAATTTCACTAAGCTGTGTTTGTGTATGTTTGTGCTCTCATCTCCAAATGATCACTGATTAAAAACATGGCACACAGCGGAACTCTTTACTCCAAAGGTAAACTGGTCCTCCTAAACTGGAATATAACCTGGCCCTATATGTATGTTTTTGGTAGTGTGATTAAACACACCTTTTTTAAGTAAATACGTCGACTGTGAGCAAAACACTGAATGAAATAATATCATTAATAAAAATAGACTTTGATACTGGGCTCCTCTATAAGACATATAATCAGGCAATCATTCAGGTTCAAACCTAACTTAGTAACTGTTCATTAGGTGTTAAAATATAAAAAACAACTAACCTTGAGTTAACCTGGGGGGCTTTTATGACCCCTAGAGTCTCCTAAGTGTCAGGTGCACAAGTTTCGAAGCTGCCGCAGCAGCAAGCACACCGTCTGAATAGCTAAATAAATAAATATAAATATGTTTCAGTGATTTTATGAAATAACTTCTTTACCTCACCTTGAAAACATAGCAGGTGATGCATTTGTTTAATTCTTACATATTATTTTTTTTTTTACAATATACACCTCTCTGGTTTTTGTAGACACAGGAGTTGTGGTTTAAATTTGTATTTATTGTCTTCAAGGTGTTTTAAACATGGAGGTAGTAGACAACATCATGAATATTAAATGTCAGGCATTTTACTGGAGGATGTGTTGTTGGGTTGATGTGTTGGGTTTACAGTCCACAAGAGGGCAGTGGTAGGTTGCTGATAAAGTTTTGGACACAATCAACATGACGAAAAGGCCATTACAATCCTTTCACAAATGTTGCCTTTCTACGATGTAATACGATGTAAAGGACAACAGAAGACTTTTTAAGTTAAACAATGTCTCAACTCTGAAGTAAACTGCAGGAGCCAGCCAAAATATTTAGCCCTCTGACAGTGTGTTAACATTTCACCCAGTGGCATGAGTACAGGTCAGCAGTTCTTTCACTGCTTTAGAGAAATATTGCACCCATTACTGGCGGGCTGGTTTTGCTCATTCCCAGAAGCATGTGAGCCTCGCAGCACTTCAGTAGTCATTCAGGCAAAGCTCATATCCCATTCGACACGAGGGGGGTTATAAATAGCTCTGAGTGTGCAGGTTCGGGACGCTCCAAAATAAGTGCATGCCTATACACAATGTTTGAGGGGGAAAAGTGAATTTAAACTGCTGTTAACAGTGCACAGAAATGGTTTTAAAAATTGCGAAGTGAATAAACAATCACTACAAGCATGAATGGATTCAGAGGCATGTCTATTTTCTTTGGATTATCCCCACAGACTTTCTCTATATACTGAAGGGAACAAAAATAAAACCCATAGTGATAAATGACGGCTTTTACATGCCTTTCCTTCATAATTTCTCTCTGAATGCCAGCGTGTGTTTGCTGTTATCTTGCTGTGATGCCGGAGGTAAAAAAACAAAAACAAAACACGAGAGCATTGCTGAGTGGGACTGCCACTACAAGTACCTGTCACTTCTCCTTCAGATTACCTTTTAACCAAGCAGGGAACGTGCCAGCACTACAGACCTGCCCTTTTCTAAATTATACAAGGGGAACAGCAAATTATTGTAATAGTTTCCTGGGAGATGCTGAGGAGGCATATACTGTACTGCACTCACCATTGTTATTTGTTCCACCAGGAGTCAAAAGGCTGCTGTTGGAAAATGTGTTTCTTGTCCTGATTTAAAGTGGATTTCTTTCAGCTTTTTATCTGAGTTGGGCTTCTATCTTTTAAAGTTGCTTACAAATCACAGTCAGGAAAGGAGCCGCAAGTTGAACTTGAACACAGGCCGCCCACTTGAAGGAATATAGCCTCTGTACATGGGACGTGACCTAACCGCTAGGCCAGTGGTTCCCAAACTTTTTCTGCTGGGCCCTGCAGATAAAATAATGTTCAAGCACCCCCACCCCTACGTCAGTCAGGCCCTTTGCTAACAATTTGCTATATTTTTAGAATTCATCTCAAACCTTGTCTGCAAAAAGTAAAGAATAAGAACTTCAGTGTGTGACAACAAACTGAAAAAACTAATAAGCTTCTTTTACAGAGGAAGCAATTAAAAATGATACTGCAACATGAAACCTCCACATTTCTAAGATGTAACAACGGTCATAGCTCTCAACAGATTTTTTTTAACTTGGCTTTCTGAAGATGAACAACTCCCAAAAAATAATAACATGAAGAATATGTATACTTCCAGCCCTGCAATAATGTTAATGAGTGTGGGCTTGTTTTGTGCCACAGATCTTCTCAAATTTGGGTTGTAGCAGACTGCCACTCTTAGATTAATGTCCAGCTGTTGCTCTCTTTCTTTGTACAGGTGTAGCCGAGAGTGCGATATGAGATATTTTCTTGTCTTTGTTTTAGTAGTTGTGACGTCTAGATACATTGTTAGCCCTATGTTTACCGTAAAGTCCTCTCACAAATGTTGCCATGCCTTGCTGGCAGTACTAAACAGTGTGTATTGTTTTTATTTACCCTTGCCGCGCCCCTTCTGTCATACCCTCAGACCCCCCCCAGGAGCCATTGGACCCATTTTGGGAATCACTACGCTATGGCCATCAGCACCCCACCTCAATCTTGCCTTAAGAATTACAAAAGTTTATCCCCAAAGACAAGTAAAAAGTACCAATGAAAAATATGCAATATTGAAATGACACAAACTGGTACAAGTAGCTATAGTTATATAGCCTTACCCTAATAAGTTGGTTTTAACATAAGTCCCACCTCTGACAAAGCTGGAAACCAATCATAGTTGAGGATTATGGAATTGCCTACTTGATTTCAGGGGCACCATGCTAACCTCAGCAACCCCCTGTGCACACGCCCCTGCATGAGCTTCAGATTCAGTTCAAGCTTTTAAGTACTTTTGAATTAAAGTACCTCAGTCTGCGCTCTCTACATATTTACTGATATGTAAAGGGCGCAGACTGATACTATAGTTAGAGGCAATAAATCAAAACATACCAGTATCAAACATGGAATTGCAATGAAGTTAAAAAACATTTAAATTAACTGCAGTTTGAGAAGTAATGATTGAAATATGAGGGATGTAGTAATAGAAAATGTTTTAGTTTTTTACCAAGACATTTATGTTCTTGCTGTCATATATAATCACAGCCCTTTAAATCATATCTTCTGTATGCTTTTCAGCCAATACCCTGTCATCAAATGTAGTCCAAAATCCCCCTCTCAGGCATCTTCCAATACAACACAGATGGCATGTGGTAATAATAAGCTGGCATCAAAATCTTGCTAAATATATCATTACCCCATAGGCTTGGCATGAAGAGTTTACTGTTCTATTTATGTGCTGCTTTGTCTTACCCTTTATGGAAAATCAACAGATTGAGGGGCGCGTGAAACTCCACTCAAAGTAAACAGTGTAAAGAAAACAGGGTGAAGAAAACAATGAATGAATAATGCGTTGAAAATATAGTGACTTTTCTCATTCTCATTTCAAAGAAGTAGCATGGAGGATTTGGTGTGCATACAAGCAGCTCAGTCATACTCCCTCACAGTGACAGCACCAGCACCAGCATGTTTAATAGCTGTGCAAGCAAGAAATATGGTGACAAGTACGCTGCCCTGAGGAATACCTTCTGTTGACTCTGACATGCACAATAATCTGTTGATGGATAGAAGGAGAAACAAAGGACTACAGATGGCATATTTCATCAGAGAAATGGGAAATGGCTCTTGAATCAAATAACCCCTCCAGTTGCTGAAACTCTGGTATAAAGGCTTGCTATGGATGTTATTACAATCCACATCTGCTCCTTATACCTGAAATAACATCACAGATTACACCCCATCTTTCAATTTCCTCTGTTTCACGGTACAGAAAGCTATGAAAAGGGACAGACAGAGGCTTGTTTCCTGGGAACTAGAGCTGCAAATTACAATACTGTTTCTCCATTGTGTCTCATATTGCATTCAAAGTTTGTTTCATCTGACCAAAGGTACAAAACAAAAAGATGTTTAGTTTACAATAATGAATAGCAAGAAAAACAGCAAATCTTTACATACACGAAAACCAAACAACAATGAATTTTTTCCATTTTAGTTTCAAAATGATTCATGGATTAACAGAAAAGGTGAAGTCTTCTTTTAGATGATCATCCTATGAATTAATCTACTAATTTCCACGGCCCTATCAGGAACAATATTATCTAAAGAGTTCAGAGTTTTGAATCCAAATCCAAACAGCTGTTTCTGACAAGGTAGCCTACAGTAAAATTACCAGGTTTTGCAGGAAATTACTCTGCATCTACAGCCGTTGTAAAGACACTATACTTTTGTTGTGAGATGGATTTATTTATTTGTATGTAGGGACATAATTTGGGTAAGATGACTTGCTGCACTCGGTAAAGCTGCTAAACGTGAGACAAAGATGACACTGATAACTATACAGCCTAACATTATGTTGCAATCTGTTATAGATAACATCTGCAGGGATGGATGTACACACGGCTTCTTGGTCAGTCACTCTGTCTTTTTCTCTTCTTCATCCGTCACGATCTTCTTCTGTCTCTTAGCCTCAGCTTTTGTTTCAAACAGTACTGAGACAGACTAACTTGCTTATATCGTAAAGTCATGCGCACTTCTCGTGAGAGAACTGCGGCCCACTGCAAAACTTACAAAGTGCTGTAAGCAGGCAATCTGCGGACATGGGATAGACACCACAGTCTCTTTTGAAAGTCGTTGTACTACTAGATTAAGGTAATTTGAGAGTAGCTGTTATCTAGCTTGAGTTTCATATCGGCTTTGAATAAGCGTTGCCGTTGTACCCAGGGCTATGTCTGACAGGTAAATTGTTCAATGCTGAGTGAAAAGCTTTGCTTAACTACATACAATTAATTGTTTGTTTTACACTTTAAATTGAGACTGCTTGTGTATTGGGATAATGATGATGATGCAATCCATTTTCATTTTGAGCTAATGTCGTCCTTCTGATCTGTGGAATCCAGGCCTTACTGAGCAGACCTAACTTACATTTAAAGTGTCAGCAGTATGCCACTGTAAACAACCCCCAGACGTGTAGGCTTCTTCACTGCTCTTTAGTTAAAGATAAACTAGAATGGGTATTCAGCACACATTTACATATGTTAAAAACACCTATTGTGTTATCTGTACCAGTGCCAGAAATCCTGTATTAATCACATAACGTCGCTGTTGTTTCATAAATCCTTCACGTTTACTTCTTCAGTCTGTTTTTCAATGAATGTTCTGAGTGTCCCTTGTTAATCTAGTTTGCTATCAATTGATTAATCTTGACACGTAGATATATCCTCAAGTGAAAATCATGGAATTGCATTCATGGTTTATCTTCTGCAACTGACACCTCTGATAAACAGGAGGCCCTTAATGAGAGAGACTCATTTCCTTTTCCTCAGCTTCAATCCAAAAAACCCTTCGAGGTACTCTCAGTTCATCCAAACTGAGTGTGTGTATGTGTGAATCTGCATACACACATTTCCTCTGAGACTTTAAACAAGTTTGTCACAGTACTGCATAATGTCAGAGTACAAGGGCTGAGTAGTAGATTTTTAGAGGAACGTCATAACATTTGGAGTGCATCTCTACCCCTTGCCTGACGTCATGAATTTGAAGTTGAGCTTTTATGTAAGAGCCAAAGGGAAATGGATGGGAGCTTATGTGACAAGTTTGACTCGTTTGGGTTGAAGTGCATCAGCATGTGAAAGACAAGAGACTCTCAGATGAAGATAATTACTATTCAATGTATTTATTAACAAAAAGTGCCAGTTCTTTCCTACATGTAATAAATAACCTTTAACTTCTGTTATGCAATGAAGCTTTTGAAATCCTGCTCTACACACCTTGCTTCATTACGATTCAGCAGTTTGTAAAAACACACTAATTGGCAGCGTGCAGAGCATTACAATGGTTGTTCTTTTTTCAGCTGTTATTATCCCGCCTGCAAAACTTGTACAGAACTGAACTGGAGGGCCAGGTTTTAAAGACCAACCCCAGAAACAAGGTGCATTATCAGCTCTCTCCTCCAATCCCAGCCACTGTCTCTGTGTCAGCAAAACTCTATAATTGCTCTACCAATCAAAGCACGGTGACAAGTGAAAATTATTGCAGCGCATTGAAGAAGCGCTGCTATATTCTGGAGATAGCAGGAAATATTGACATGCATCACAGAGAGAGCTGCTCTGTTTGCCATTTGCGGTAAATTGATTGGTGTAATTATGTGTTTGGAATTCCAAATGAGGCGGCCATGCATGTATGTGATTGTAGGGTTCCCCAACATGGACATGAGGCGACAGTTTAAACAGCTGAATAGAGTTGGAAAATTGCAGCATAGTTTGTGCATGACACTTTGCTTTGTAAATAAACAGCCTGGATGTGTTAGATTTGCTCTTTCTCTCTCTCTCTGTCTCTCTCTCTCTCTCTCTCTGTCTCTCTCTCTCTCTCTCTCTCATGTTGTGCCCCACAGCTGGATGGGCCAGCTTCACACAGCCTCCAACCTATATAAGCAGTGACTGACATTAGGCAACTTCAAAATAACATTATCCCAAATCCAGTTAGCTGAGTTTGCATTGGCAGATTTGGTAACAGTCTGATTAAAATGTAGCCTAAACTAATTTGTAAGTAGTAAACTATTTGCATGTATTATCTGTCTCCACACACCACTTACATTGCATGTTTGGCGTGTGTGTGTGTGTGTGTGTGTGTGTGTGTGTGTGTGTGTGTGTGTGTGTGTGTGTGTGTGTGTGTGTGTGTGTGTGTGTGTGTGTGGCCTATCAGAGTACAATCTATTTATACATTTTTTCCCATCAAAATAATCTCGTAAATGGGTTGTCTCTTTAATTGACGCGTCACACCTGCTTAAAAGGCTTTGTCGCATCCAGTCATGATCCAATCAGTACACTTATAGTTTTCACTCACTTCTGTGACTGGAATAGCCCGGGTTGTAGCCATAGTAGCCGGTGATCCTCAGGATCCGGTCCTCGATGTCGTGCACTCCGTTGGCCGTCACTTTGGGGCTGCTGCCGATCAAGACCGCGCAGCTACCCCCGGTCGGTGTCGCCTTGCCCGGCAAGTGCGTAATCTTCACGGGCTCCAGCCTGTCGCAGGACTGGTCTCCACTCTCCTGTACACCTTCGGTGCTTGTCATTGCGGGTCCGAGCGGACAGAGATGAGAAGAGAGCGGGGATGAGCCCTGATCAACATACGAGAGACCCCAGGGGGCGGCAGCAACAATTAGCAACAAGAGGAGGAAGATGAGGAGGAAGAGAAGGACAGCCACATTCACATTCCTTCAGTGATGCTCCTGGACGCACAGCAAGGTTATCAAACTCTAGGAGGCTGCCACACATCAAACACTAGGGGGCGTGTCACTACTATCGCATGCATTGAATTCAATTAGGCTATATCAAGGAGAGAACTTGGCTGCAAAAGGAGCCAACATTAATTACAGCCAGCATAACAACAAGTTCCCCAGTAAACAAACACTAATATGGCGTTTAAATCAACTCAGGCATCTCTAAATTAGCAGTAAAATATATCTTTACTCGTTTTTTGTTGTATTATTCATCTTGATAGTTTTCTACAATTCTACAATTCACTTAGCAGACTTTTAGCAGAGTTTTAAAACCATGATTTTCCTTTTAGATTGCAACATTATATTCTAACAAGTGTGATTTTTTGACTAAAAAAGAGGCCTTTATTATAACAGTTTTTGCTGTAAAATTTTGAGAAGATATTAATTGGTCTTACAAAGGAGCTTTTCTCAGGTGTTTTTCCATCTCAAAATCAATCAAAGGACAGTTATCAGTCTTAATAAAAGCAATGCATGATAACAGTACATCTACAGGATTAAAAACAACAAAAAACAGATGACAAAAATCTTAGATTCTCATTCATAAATAAACAAAAAGATCACAAGAAATTATTTTCCAGCTCATTTCGCACCTTTTTTGTCTCCTATATTTGTTGATTCACACTGCTCTTTCTTGACCCCACAGTCTGTCTCTATTGGTTTTCACAGTAAAACATACAGTTTATGCTCTATATATAAACAAATGTGGCTTATCACACACTGGATCACTGCTTTGAATCCTCTTTACACTTTAATGTATGACCGCAAGTGTTATTTTTATTTTTGGCATTTCCTGTAAGTGTAATATAAAGTCTTAAAGATGCTGAAGTTTGTGCACATTATAATACGCCTTAGCAAATAAAGTTTTTGTTATCATTTTCCAGCACTTATGAATATGATTCTGAAGTAAACCCCAGAACAATCTCTTTTCCTCTCTCCTCTCTTTTCCTCTGCCACAGGTTTTCAGTCTGCCTCCTGGAAACCTCACTTGACTGGATCCCCCAGCTTGCAGTTGCTGCAAAAAAAAAAAAAAAATCTGAAAAACTGGGTTTCAAATCCAATAACACAAGAAGCAGTATTTCAGTGTCTCTCCGATACGCCTCTTTCCAAGTCCTCCACTCTGCGTGTGAAATCGATTTCCTGTGTGTGGAGAATTTGCGCCCCTGTTGGCATTGTTGTGCAGACATATGCCGGGGTTTATGATGCCCTTGGACGCCAGAAGTGCTTCCTCCCCCTCTCTTACTTACTGAACCAATCTCCACCTCATGTTCTTTTGTTTCAGTTTGTTTGTGCTCCAAAGCACTTATCTCACACATTCAGTTCAGGGACAGCTTTGTGGCTACAACAATGAAATGCCAGTGCCCAGAAAAGTTTCTCCATGCCTCTTGAGAAATGCTAATTTATTATTGGACACTTTCTTACAAGTCTGTGCAGCTCCAGTCCAAAAAAGTTTCCTTCTGTCGCCTACTTCTGCTGCTCTACAATTCTGGATAGTTTATGTTCATGAGAATAAATCAAAATCTTTGTTTATTCTATGCATCTTGTACAATAAGTGTGTTCAAGAGTGCATCTTCTATCATTAGATTCTTCTTCTGATTTTGATGCTGAGAGTTAAGTGTTTTTTTGGAGATTAATCAAATGAGACCATATCGGCCTCGCTCTAATAGCTCATTGACTCTTCTCTGCCGTTCTTATGTTGTGGCATAGGCATCCAACTACAAAACATAATCCTTTGCCTAAGTGGAATAAAAGGACGACCGATAAGACAATATGTCCCATGTGACTTCATCCTAGTCCAACCCCATCAGCGCAGCAGCACCCCCACAGAGGCTCAGCAAGTCACCTTAGAGATCAGTGACCGACTCCCCAGCCACCTGCTGTATAAATATTCAATGTGCACTAAAGATAACCTGGCTCGTGCAGCTAGGAGAGAGAGAGAGAAAGAGAAAGAGAAAGAGAGAGGGCTATTTGGCAGAAGACAGGGTTTGTCATTTGAATATAGCAAGCTTGACTGTGGCTGCATGGCATGTTGGCCTGCAAAGGTCATGTTTGAAAGCGTGGTAAATATTTGATAACTTTGATCACCAAGTATCTGTATTAAAGAACGGGGGTATTAAGGAAAAGGGTCAGGAAAAAATAAATAACATTGGAGCAAATTTACAGGATTTATAAATTCTTAAGCAAAGATTGTGTGATCATACCCAAAAGAAATGTGATAAATCTCTGCCTGCAAGAGGGGCATTTTGTCTTTTGCAACAACAGCACACTTGATTTTACTTCACTTGTTATTGATAGTTACTGTGCTAGATAAAATGTCATAATCTCCTTTGGAGCCTCACATGACCTTTATTTGTTGTCTTCATGCAAAGAAAAGAGTACACCCACCAGACAGCCTATAGGATTTCCTCTTTGTCTCTCTTGAGCAACAAAAGTTGATTTGCCCGAAGGAGGCAATTGGCAAATAAGCTCGCTTTCTCTCTTTTCAGGATGGATGCCAGGTCAGATATAAATAAAACATACCATGGCCAGACTGCATTTTTAAAAATAGACGACCTACAGAGCAAAGCCTCTGTCATGCCAATTCACTCCCTGCCATGTTTCATGTCTGTTTGAACATTATTTAAATACTTTACATTATTTTAATAGTTTATGTTCAGTGAACTCCAAACTGTTGTACACAGAAAGTTAGCACTGTCACATGTACCGTACAACCGACCCAGTAGGCAATTAGCCAGAATATCATACCTACTAGGAGGTGTTTGTGCACATGCAATTTTCATAAGCAAAAGTCCAGGTATCCATTTTTCTGAAGGTCAGCATCTCCACATGTTGTCTGTAAAGTAGAAACACATGTTTTATTGCTCGCCTGACAAAGGACGCTGTAAAAACAGCTGTCTTAAACACGTGGCTTGTGCATGAGAAGGCACTTAGCCTTTGACCTAATACTGTAAAGTAAAAGGAAAATCAATATACTAATCCAAATGCCTGTGACGTTTAAAGTAAGGTCCACCATCATCATTAGTAGAGGAGACATGTTTAAAGTAATTGGTTCCCAACCTGGGGTACAGACCTCCCTAAGGGGTCGCCAAAGAACTCAGGGGGGGAATGAAGCTTTGTCTGCTCTAAGGTTTTCAAAATAAGATAAACAAATAACTAAAATCAAGGTAAGCCCACTGCTGGATAATATAAATGTTTTTGGTGAGATCAATTCTGGGTTGACTTACTGCACTTGCTGCCACCGTGACCCGACTTTGGATAAGCGGAAGAAAATAGATGGATGGATGATTAGGTCCTAGGACGGACTCAGCTTTTCTTAGATACAAGTAAAGGGGGGTTCCAAGAGATTTAAGTTAGTAACCACTGTGTTACAGATTACATTTAGACATGATATTTAGCTATATGATCTATTTAGATACTGAAAATTGTTTCTGTTTCTAAACACTCAAATATGTCTATTTGTGTATTCACATGATGTGACAGTTTTAGGTTTTAATTTGAAGGTGTTTGTAGATTCAGTTACATTTAGAAATATCACAAATCCAATACTTTAATAGAATTAAAGTCTTTATGACCAAAAAAACTCAGAAGAAGTCTAAGGTGTTTTATTTTAAACCAAAGACGAAATCAGAGAAAGTTCTGAAAGAATAACTTCTACTTTTGTCTTATTATAGCCGAAAATATAATAACATTTTATAACATAATGCCCTGCCTAATTGCAAGGCCACTTTATGTGTTTTTAAGTGACCACATCACACATGTGTGTGAAAGATTTTGGACTAGTATTGTTTTAGTCTCAGATTTCAAAAATGTGAAAAATGCCTTTTGGTTTCAAACTTTGCATATACAGCAGTCCGCAGTGTACAAAAGCACATTTTTGAGTGGAGGCGGCTTTAAGTGCTGAATACATGAGCATAAAATTGAGTCCATTTAGGCATGGCTGAAAGGTTTTTTGTCATTACAGCACACTGTTTGTCAAGAACAAATTGACTGGGGAGGAAACCATTTATCTTTGAGGAAAATTGGTTGTTACATGTCCTGAAACGTCTTTATGTTTTCCCTGATATCTATAAATGCATCAAGGTACGGCATGTGTTAAATTATTGTGCATGGTGTTTCTGTTTGCATTTTGTAAAGGGGACATAGGCTGTATTCCTCTGGATGATATTTTACTTGATTGTACCTGCTGAATCTAGGAGGTGACTGCTGGAGATTTATAACCTCTAGAGATAACAAAATTAAATCCCCCTGCGTAGCTTTTCTGCATGCCTCTCCCCTCCTCCCTGCAGTCAGGATGATGGATTGGGCCACTAGTGTGAGAGGGCTGAGGAGCGCAGGCTGGGAAGCAACAGCAAGGACAAGACATTTAGTCTGATTGACCAGGCGGGATGATTGGTAATAGCCTGTCAATATTAACTGAGGTTCTGACTCTCTCTATCACCCACTCTGAATTTAAATGATATCAAATGCCATATAACAGTTTGCATCTACAGATATTTTATTTTCAGTTGCACCAATATGGATTTGATAGAAACAAGACCAGAAAGAACAGTAGGCCGAAATGTTTATGCATATGCTTATTAAGGGACTGTTTTTGTTTACAATAGAAAATCTTGTACCTCCATTAAATGAGTAATTGTTTATAAAGCATCAAGTTTAACATTTGTATGAAAGAAGTCTAATGTAATACAGATCACAATTATCTGACCACCTGTGTGTCAGTCTATTTTGACAAGAAAAGACTAAATTTTTGCATAAAGTTTGTCTTTATGCCATGTTTTTTCCCCCTTGTGTATGAACCATTTGATACATTACAAACTGGCTTGCTGGCAGCCACCATTACAACAAGCTGCTTACAGTTTGGATTGGGAAGCTCTTGAAGCAACAGGAGATCTTACATGCTCCCATTGATGGAAGTATTAGCACTCTTGTGGGTCTGCTGGTAAGACTCTCAATGGTGTCATTAACATGCTGTCTTCACCAAAGGTAGTACCATAGAGTTCGGCACCTTGACAGTTAATGAAAACTAGTGCTGTTCTTATTAAGGATTTTTTTTGCTAATCGGTCCAGTAGAAGACAAAACTTGACAATGAAAAGAGAGGTGCAGGTGAGCTACGTATCTTTCTGCTTATTTCCCCATCGTAACCTCTTACCCAAGTGCAGTTTATCACTTCCTTTCTGTCCTCCAGTGCTTGAAGACTCGGGAGTTAATGAAAGCTTAATGGATTCGAGTTTTGCCAAGGGGCTCACCTTCCTGCTGTCCCCCCAATCCAAACTATCATCAGTGAATGCTCTGGCTGGCTTTGCTGCAAGGTCACTCATCTTATGCAACTTGTTAGCTCATATTGCCAAGGGACATACTGAGCATGTGAGCTTTCATGTTTTGACATCCATAGCACTTCCTTAAAACATGAGACATTACACTGAGGCTCTCCTACTTAAAAAACACAACAGTCACATAAACTGGTCTTCAGGAGGTTACTGGGTAAGAAAGGTTCCGTTCCTCCTGCTTTCCACATACATGTAGAGCGAAGAAGGTTCCCCCACAGGCCTTGGCAATCATTTCACGTCGAGTGCGGATTTTTCTCTTTAACATAGCTGAGGCAGGAGACACCTTTGTTGTAGCATAAAATGGGTTTCAGTATGACAGGAGGAAATCATTGAGGTGCCTGTTAAGGGACTTTGTATCTTAAGAGGACGTGGGAGCTTGCTGCATTGTCTAGAAATCTCTCAGCCAGTCCATTTGTTGCTTCGGTGCAGACTTGAGTGCTGAATACCATTCTCTTCTATGTCTCCAACTCTTCGGACACTAAGGTCGCTATCACTAACTAGCTGCTGTTGTAGACCAAAGCAGCTGAAGATGGATCTTAGCTCTTTAAAATTTCTCTCTGTGCACTACATGATGGCAACCTCAGCCACATTTTCTGTGGGCATTGACTAAAACAAAGAACATGTTATTCTCCAGCGATCCAGCAAAGTCTATATGGATTCGTTGCAATAGCTCTTCAGGCCTTTCCCACAGATGTAATGGGGAAGCATGACACAAAGAGAGTCATGTCTTTACAGGCACATCAATATAACCTTTTTTCCCACATTTTCTGCAATCTAAGTCCTTACACCAACATTCTGATGCCTGGTGCATCTGTTTTTTCACAATGGTAGCATGGTCTTCCAGCTGCTTGTGCACTTTGGTTGATGCACTTAACTGCTGCACTTCTTAGGCCACCATCTCCATTGATGTACTTATATCTATGGCATTTTCCAGTGTCAGGTGGGCCTCATTGAATAATTGTTTCTGAACAGCCTCACTCAGTGATTTGCTAATATTGTCATTAATTCGTGATAGGACTTGTCTACTGGATTTTCATGTTCTGTTCACTGTTCTGTGTTTTCTTCAAATTGTCCAATGTAACCATCCAGCGCATCCATTTTAAGGCAAAGCTCATTATTTTACTATGATGTCAACAGTCAGTCATAATCCTACGCTTATTTTTACTGTAAGCCAGTTCTATTCTTTTTTGTATTTTCATTGACTTACTGTCGTTATGTTATTGTGGTCCTGACACAATCTCTTTATATTAACAGTTAACTCCCGTCTCTTCTTTCACAGCATCTATTCCCCCATCCCCCACAGTGGCTCTGTTGTCTGATCCAGTGCCGTTTAGTCTGCACTGCAATATCTAATGCCGATGCTGTTAGCCACAACGTCTTGCTGTACACTAGTGGCTGAAACCTCATTACAGTGAAGTGATTGAATTAAAAATGTTGGTTGGATGAGTCCTAAAGAAAATAATTCCCTGGTATGGACCAAGTATAAGAACTATGAGTATACCCAGATAGCAAAGCTGCTCAAGATCTGACATGCCAGATGGGCCCTTTTTTCAAATCTGTTCAACTTTACAATGTCTAATCATCCTGTTTCTAAAAATCTTGAACTCGACACACTTTCTGGCCTGTGTGATCCTAACTCTACTCCAATTAGTCCTATTTATACTATTACATTTTCCCGTGTAGTGGGAGTCATACAGTGGGGAACTGAAGAGCAGATTAGGTATGGCCTAGTTAAAACAAGGTCCTGGACAGCTGTTGTCAGAACTAGCAATATGTCCATGTTTCCCTTAACGGTCATCCACTTGGCCTACACCACATTCCTCACCTGACATCCAATTGTATGGTGGACCATGATTGCCAGTGAATAATGCTTCTGTTTACCAATTAATGGAGAGGATGGTTTGAAATATGTTTCCATCTGACTGGAACATAGTTTTCAGATGTACGCTTTCAGACACTTGCCCACCCTCTTGCCCTGGCCTGACATCCCTCTTGAATTTGTCACTAATTGCCTAACTCAGAAGGTAAATGCCCCATCCTCATAGTCATAGACAGAGTGTCATTGTGGGACTGTGCATTTTTCCATTTCCCCCCATTGCCTCCTTTAATGAGAATGCAGACCTCCCGAGATATCTGATGTCAGATCCAAGCCTGTAGTTTATGTCCTACATCTGGAGGGCATATTGTACTCTCACTGGTAGAGTTGGTAGCTTGCTTTGATTGTCTTTGGACTGTCTCCATTGCTGTGTACTTACCCCACCAAGTCCACAAGTTACCTGACCTAGAGGATGAAGTTGTTGTCCCCTTTGCCAGGCTCTGATTCAACAGCATCATTGTATGCAGATCGAGTCAAACAGGTGCCCTCAGAAGCATAGCAGAATACAAGAGACGAGCAGATGGCTGAAACATGTCAGACCCTATTTACAGGGTATATCCCTTACTCGATTGGCTCCATAGTTTTTGGGTCCTTTTCCCATTTTTGAAATGGTCCATTTGGGGCCTGACTTATAACTGAAACTGTGACTTGATCATGGGGCTACTGAGAGTATCAGGGATCAATTGAGTTTTCACAATACCATAGGGACACATAAATGCCTTGGCAATCCATTCAGCATTCAGTAAGACATTTTACTCGAAACCACTGATGTCATACATTTAGAATTGATACTCCGGGGACCATGACTGTCTTGGTGAAACATTACAGTCCATCCTGTAGGTTTTGATATATAGACCAACATAATTGACATTAATAGAGTAATTCTACAAATATGCCTGAAAATGGCACTTTGCACAGTGTCAGACATCAATACATTTTCCAAAGCTCTGCTAAGGGTTCATATAACACACCAACACAAAGGTAAATGATAAATGGACTTGGACTTGTATTGTTTTTTTTTTGTCTTTTGAGTATTCAAAGTGCTTACACTACATGTTACTTTCAACCATTCATACCACATTCACACACTGATGGCAGAGGCTGCTACATAAAGTGGCCATCAGAATGAACTATTCCCATTCATATACATTCACCCCAAATTGAACCCTGACCTTCCAGTTGACCTACCACTGAGCCAAAGCTGGAGACACAAGATAAACATGCAAAGTTTCTCATATCACATGAATCATTAGGGTATCAGCACAGGGAGCAGTTAACAAGAACAGTCTTTCTCAACAGACTATTAGTCAGTATTTAATCATAAATCAAATTCACAGCAGCGATTGAACCACAGCTGACCTCACTGTAGATGGTTAATTGTTCTTTTATTTTGTGAGGTAAACACCTTAGTATCCCCCATCTGGGACACAATATCAGCTGCATTTAATTTGCTTGACTGTAATAGGGATAGGTGTCCCTGTTCTGCTCCACAGGCAGGTTAATGGTCCCATTGAACTCTCAGCCAACAGCTATTCCCCCACAGTTCATTAGGTACAATCTAATAGGGGATATCACTCAGAAGGTTCAACTCTCAGAGTTGAACTTGTTGAACTGTGATGCATTACAAACATGCTGACATTGGGGATTTAGGGTTAAGATGGGTATAGACTTGGAGATTTATCATGGGATTTGTAAATGCTCCATTGAGCCCTCTGCACCAGTCGCTGTAATTTGTCCCTTAGTATAGATTGGTGCTACAGGCTGCCATTGTTCTGGTAGATCTGTCTCTTGTGGCTGGTGTGTAGGGAGAGGTGTGGTAGAAGTGTGTCTGAACACATGGCTTTGTTGGTTAGAACTATTGTTTCTCTAAATGATCTTCTTATAGTAGCTTCAGTTGTTATACTATGTCAATATTTGGTTCTTTATGGTTCTTCAAACACACAGGGCCACAGCCAAAAGGAAAACTGTTGTCACATTGTGAAAGTCAGAAAACGCTGCCCAGTAATGAACCAAATGTGTTTTAAGATCCTACAATCAGGGAATAAAGCTGATTTAAAAAAGGGGTTAAAGGGCTTTTCGTGGTATGTTTTATCTGCATTTGTCCTCGTCATTTGGACAGAAATGAAGCTTTGCTCTCTGTCATGGAGGCAGCTAGTACAACTATCACAAAACATGAGCTACCTCATCAGTTTCAATATAGTAAAATAAATAGACCAACCTTTTTATAGAAACATGATTATTAGCTGTCTTGCCAAGAGTTAGCTGAGAAGATTGATACGATGTGTTTCAGTATGTTAAGTGTTAAGCTACAGCTAGCTGATAGAGTTGGAAAAACAGTGAGAAACAGCCAGGTTACAGCATAATACTCTGTATTCTCTGCTGTTTACCTATTTGTATCAGTCGTTTGATCTTGCAGCTACTGCTGTATTTTTTGTTATATTGGAATAATGTCAAAAATCTGAATGAACAAGTCTTTAAGATTGCTAAGTAAGCAACAATTGCACATCTGCATGTATATTTCAAAATATTTGCATAAAGGTTCTCGGTTGCCAATCTTGAAAAAAATATATTGATCCTAATCCCCTCTGACCCTGATCACCCACCAGTATTCCTCCATTTTTGTCATGTCCTATTTCATTGAACCATTTCATTCATTAAGGAGGTAATGGTGCAGGGTCACTCTCACATGGTCACTGTCTTAGCAGAGAGGGGTTAACAGAGGATCAATGCTCTCTGATTGCTGAGTCTTTTTGGAATTATGACTCAGGAAATGGTCATAAACAGCTGCTCTGCAATCAGCCACTGATCTAATACCTGATTGAGATTGGATTGTTGATGGATATGTTACTTTGACTTTAAGGCTTGATCATCTATGACTATAATGTACCTTTAGAGAGTCCATTGGTAATACAGCACTTGAGATGTAGCTTTGGTTGGATCTCACGAACCCATAACTACCAGAAAGAATGAGAAACTCACTGACATTTATTTCTTTTTTTCATTTTTACAGATCATTTTGTTGCAAGACCTATGCTTTTAAGGAAATTCTGACATTTAACTACTAAAGGCTATACTAAAACCTTTCCAACATTGTTAATATTAATTAGACTAAATTACACTGCACAACAATTTCACTTCAAATTCAAACTCTAAATGTCAGAAGTGAATGTCTGCAAATGGTAGAGATTCATAACACAGCTAGATCTTTAATCAAGCTGTTTTCTTTTCTTTTTAGCTTGACACTTCAATTCAACATTAAAAATGAGAACAGACTCAGAGTTAATGCAACCATTGCTATTACATTACATGTCACCCCATTCACTTTAATGAATAGTTAGCTTGTGAAGGTTATTTTCCCTGTAACCTAAATGATTGTCAAGCACTCATGTATGGATACTGACTGTGCTTAATATGTGTATTTAGTGTATAAACATGGCAGAACACAGATTCCCCCTGCATCATTCCTTATAAAGATTACACTATCTGTATTACGTTTTGTATAATAAAGGGTTCTAAGTGCTTTCCTCTTCTGAATCACTAGTGTCATAACACATCTTTATCACTGTTAAGGAACTGGTGCTTCAATTCATGTTTTATTAATTATCTCTTGTAAATGTAAAATGATGCAACGACTTTTGTGTCAGCAGAATATCTGATGTTACATTTGTATTCGGCAAATGTGAAGAAAAAAAACCCTACAGTTTAATGAATAATAAGTATACTTACATGTTTTCTTTTGTCTTATTTCTGAAACAAACATTTGGAAAAACTCTCTGTTTTTTTTCCAGTTGGCCTTGTAGTTTGGACCGGGGTGTACATTCGGTCCTCTGGAGCCAATGGAGTTTCTTATAGATGTCCTGGTTCAATAGTGTGAGTATAGAGATGATGTTGTAAATGATCCTCCCCGCATAGATGTTGTTTACCATCAGTTTACAGCTGTTACCAGAGTGCCACCTTCTGGCCAACCTGCTAATCACACGACAAGGACTGTTCTCAGATGCTCCAAACACTCAGACTCAAGATGAAGGAAGCAGAGTGAGTAATTCCATCAAAATATAAACCATTACGTTTGTCTGATGTTTAATTTAACTGCATTAATGTGCACTAAACTCGGATATAGGAGTCATTTACACTCAGTGTTGACTTATGTAGGTGAAAATGATGTTTCACCAGCAAGAAATGTTTTCCTGTTTGAGCTGCAAAGTATATTTGTAGATAGCATTTTTCTGAAACGTTTCTATGCATGTTATATTTTAATGTAAAATTAGATATCTGCCTTTAGAGTGACATAAGAGTCAGCTAACTGCCTGAAATGAAAACGAGAGCTTCCTGACGAACACATCCAAAAAGTGCCTCTCAGAGCTTTTTTCCAGTCTTCATAGAGATTTTAAATCTTTCTTCATGTACAGATTTTACATTTTCAAACATAACACTTTTAACACTTCAGCAACACAATCGCTTCATTATTATGTTTTTCTTCACCTTTCTTTATCAACTATCAATGGTGGAAATGTTTTGTACAGAATAAATAGAAAAAAACACTTACACTTCATTTCTAATAGAAAACACTTTTGATGAAGTACTATAGACTCAACTTGTGTGTTTTTATACAACAACCTATGCTTTATTAAGTTACAACACTGTCACCTCTGTGTCTTTAAAAGGAGTGATGGGGGTGCTGGTTTAGTTCAGCGGTTAGAGTGCATGCTCTATATACAGAGGCTATAGTCTCCATCGCGGTGGCCATGACTTTGAATCCAACCTTGACTCTTTGCTGCATGTCTTCTACCAATCTCTCCTCCCAACATGTCCTGTCTCTCCTCAGATGCCCTAAAAGAACATTTAGCTTAAATATAAACTTTTGAAAAAGGAGTGATGAACACTGACCTTGTGTTCAAATACTAATTTACCAACTCTTTCATACTTTTATCTTTGTTATTTTTTTATATACACAAAGCTGCTGTTAATGAGAGATTGCATATAGATCATATTAGGTCAAGTTTTTTAAATATTTGTGTTTGATACTCATCAAACAAATGACAGCTTCCTGGATGAATGCTTATTTTGTATGCTCATGTTGCAGGAAAAAGTTTAGAGCATTGCTGCATCTTACAAAGTTATTGCAACGTTACCAAAATGTTGCTGCCTAAAAAACGCCAAAAAGTAAGTTGTCACACATGAATGTATGAATTAATGAATTCACTTTATGAAATAAAAGCATCTTGTACAGGTGTGAGGTCTGTGTAGCAGAGGACTAAGTAATGCTGGAAGCCAGATACCATCTGTTTCTGAGATCTCGTGATAATGTTTGCAGATATTTAGATTCAGGCACGGCGATGTGCAAGGAGAAAGATTCAGGCTCCTGATGAGAACTCACCATACTGTATACACATTTTTTTTTTTAACTCTGCAGTACACTGACTTTGTCCTCGTGGTTAGAGCGTTACCACACAAATGTGTTATCTGTAACAGCCAGAATTATTTCATTTGTTCCTCCTTTCTACTATGCTACAGTATGAATAAAACATAACAGTCAAGTCCGAGTGGAGGAGGTCTCCATGGTTTTAAAACAACTCAGAATAGCAGTAACGCACTTTTAGACACAGAGACAGTGTCTGGCTGATGTGTTTTTATATTTATACATCCCTTATGGGGTTTAGATTTAAAGCTACTATTTTTCATGTTATGAGCTGGAATGAGAGCTTTTATAACTTTGGTAAAGACAGAACAATGCTAAAACATCAAATCAAAGACTTAAGGAACTTATAGCCTGCTCGAGCAACAGGCTTTTATCTTAAAAGTCACATATTGTGCTCCTTTTCAACAAGTTTAAAGAAATCTCAGAGGTCCCAAAACCATGTCTGTGAAGTTTCTTGCAAAAAATCCAGTCTGATCCTATATTTTAGCATGCCTTTAAACCCCTCTATTTCAGCCCTGCTCAAAACAGACTGTTTCTGTAGCTTTAAATGCAAATGAGCTGTGTTTGACCATGAGCCCCTCGCTGGGAGGGCAGTGGTGGTTCGGGCTTTCTCTCTTCATGTTATTTTGTTTACAGTGGGAAGGTGGACTCAGGGGGCAGAACAAACACCTAGCTGTAGGAGTATCACCCACCTGGGGGAGGGGTTACTTCCCTTTGTGATGTCACAAAGGGAACATCTCTAAACAGCCTGTTTGAGTACACATTTTCTGAAAAGCGGAGCAGGCAAAAGACAGAGAGGATAGACTTCTCTCATAATTGGGGGGTTTGTAGACAGACTAGGGAAGCATATTAGTTTACGAAAAACATGGTATAGTGCATTTTGCATAATATGTTGCCTTTAATCGGCTGTATTTTTTATTTCTCAGGGATTTTTGATCCAATATTGACATCTAGCTGTCTGTTCTATTAGACTCAATATATCTACGATCTCTGTGACCTTCTGAATTGAGGGAAGAAGAAAATGTATCTAACTTGCACAATTATCCAGTAGTCCACCTGTGTGTCCAATCGGACTCAAAGATTGTTTGCACTTACGGACATTGTTTCTTTTTTTCTAGATCCTTGCTTGTGTTAATCTCTGATGTACGTCGCTTTGGATAAAAGTGTCTGCGAAGTGAATTTTAGAATTGCAGAATTGTAGTCTGACGATGACTCAGTCTGCTTCTTCTCAGCAGCTTCTCGTCACCCTGCAGAGTCTGTATTTCCTGTGAATTCAACAGAATTCTTTACTCATGCCAAACATAATGACATTGGCACCTCATGAAAAACACAATTTACTGGCTGAAAGAGTCAGTGAGCCCCATCTGCAAAGAAAGTCTGCATTTCTCAACAGCATTCTGGGAACCTAGAGGAGTCATTTCAGATGCTGTAGAGATTGCCAGGTCTCCTGGAGTCTTTTTGAGTCCAAACCTCAGTTTGTAAGGTCAGACAGTGAGATGCAATCTGTCTCAACTACGAATGTTCAGTATTACTTCTGATAGAGCTGGACAGTTATATTCTATGTAATCTTGTGCAACTAACCGAGAATGACTCAGAAAAGATTATTTAAATTAAAATAGAGTAAATTCTCCCCAAGTAAAAGGCTGAAATTATCCTCCATAGAAGAACTTCTCAAATCTAATTTGGTTGTTTACATGTGACACATTTGGACTATATATACATATTATTCAAAGTCAGTCCATCTGTCTTTTATGATTAGCTTGGCTTCCTTGTATGTATTGCATTCATATGGAGTTCATAAAAACTCAATACAGTGTTTTCTTTGTCAGCTCTCCATCTAGACTTTGACACAAGGCCGAACCAGTCTCTGCCAGCGTCTATTTAAATGTATGTGTGCTTCTATCACTTGACAGTCCCACTTAAACTTGTTTACATATCTGAACAGGAAAATATTGGGTCCAAGACATTTTGTGCCCTTATTACTGGATAACTAGAAAAAAAACATTATTCCTTGATTGAGTTGTAGCATCTTTTGTACCTTTTAAGGAATGATACAATGTGATTGACGACTGGACCTCTAAATGCATGCAGTCCCAGATGGCTACTTCTGCATTATCTTAAAAAATAATGAAATATGTGTATTCTTTCATTGAAAAGTTAGAAAACATGTTGAGAGCAATGCTTCACCAAACTGATCATGCTGACCTTACAGCTGCTTGCTTTCAAAGGCTTTGAAGCTATTAAAGTGAATGTACTATTGAGGTCACATAGTTGTTGCTTGCTTTTGATATTAAAATGAAAGGTATGTGTTTGAAGCATCCCTGCAGGGATTTTGTTCTAATTAAAAACACAAAATCAATAACATCTGCTGAATGGACAAAAACCGGAGGAAATTCTTGTTCTTAAAATATCAGTTTTCAGAGCAGTGGATGGTTCAGAGTAACAGATGTTTCTGATTCTGGCATCAAACATAGTATCTCTCAGCACACATTGTTTCAGCTAATCATCAAAGACACGTCAGTTGTAAAAGTGACAGCTGACAAGAAAATTGCCAAATGGTATAATATCTCTTCTCCCATTTGTCTGTTCATGGGAATGACCATATCTTGTTAGTTTGACTTTTTTCACTTGTTTCTCTGGAGACTGGCTCTTGGCTTGCATGCATCACAACATCTCAGATACCATCTGCTTCGGACAAGATAGTGAGTGTAGTATTTTATCTCCTATGAGGCAGAATCTTTGAAATTAAAAAGTTGATCTCATCTCTTCCTGAGTTCCACTTTCTTCCAGCTCATTTCCACAAGATAATAAATGATAATAAACTGCTAGGTTTAATTAATTTCTCAGAAAAAGGTAATGAAGATGTGCTTTTCCTTTCAGATATCCAATTTGTTTGTTTCAGTGTGGCAATTCATACAGCATCTCTCTTTCTCACAAGCTATAGATGAAAATCGCAGCAGTGTGTGTGTGTACTGTATATTATATTCAATGTACACTTGTTTCCCATGTACCACTTTCTAATGTCTCCCAGCTGTTTAACATCTGCAAATTTGCGTTTCCTGCCCAGAATTAAAATGGTCTGTAGATTCACGAGCACATTTCCCATGCTTGCATGTTGAGCCAGATCCTGCTGCTTCCATGCTCTGCGTCCTGAGTACTAATGTCAGTAATCTGATCCTGTACCAGATCCTGTCGCACAATATCCAGAGTGCCACCAGACTCCCTGCCGAATGGTTTCGGGACATCCTGGCCCCCAAATCCCTCATCACAGCAAACAGAAGATGAATAGCAATGTGCAGACTCCTTGACTTAAGTTGGCATTTCCTTCAGTGGCTTCTTCACATTGATAAGAGCCCCCCCCCCAGGAGACACAGGGGAGAGGAAAGGGGGGCAGAGAGCAGGGAGCTTTAATGGCTGATATCACGTGAGTGCAAAAAAACATTTGCCAGATCCCATTTGTCAGAGTTTATCAGTTATGTAGAGGACTTTTGAAAGCTAGGAGGGGTCCCTTGGGATGGCAAGCCCCTTACTCCTCTACCCCCCACTCCCACCCCTTTCGGCAGAGCCATAAAGCTGCTGAGTACGTCCGCTGCCACAGTGGACGTAGTCATGACATAAAGGACATTCAATGTGGTCTCAGTGTGGGAATGTCCTCTGAGGAAGAATAAGAAGAGTAGGGGAAGCACGTTAAGAAGTAAAGGGGGAGGGGGGAATTATTTGTGACTGCACCATCAAAGGCTGTTCATGTGGGACTGCTCCTTTAAAGTCAGGGGAACCCCCCTTTAGTTTGAGTCCTGGTGTTGCATTCCAAATAATGGCCCATTTAGTCTCCTGTCGTAGCATTTAGTCTCCAGGCCATCCCGCATATACATTTCTGCCTGTTATGACCACACTGTCACGGTTTCCCATTAATCACCAGCATTCATCCACTATGTGATTAATCTCTCCATCTGTGGCGTGCCGGCTGCACAGGTGCCTGTGGGCTGGTGTTTCTTTACACACAGGTGTAGTGGAGTGTGAGTGGAGGCACCCCCGAGGTTAGACAGAGGAACATTAGAGCAGAGTGGCGATTGTTCAGTTCCAAAATATGTCAGAATGATGGATTAGGTCAGTGCTAAGTGCTCGCTTTTGTGTGTAAGGAGAATACAGGATCAGGTGTAAACAAAAGAGTGCGATTCTCCTCTGATCACAGGAACAAAGACACATAATGATTGTCAAACTCCTGGATAAATGCCTGACAAATTAGGATATCCTCTCCCTTGTTTATATTATCATCTGTAAGATATTTTTCCTTTCTTTTAAAAGCAGATTGTTACTCACTGTTTCTTCTGAGGTTATACAGTAGAATCAGCTTGAGATGAGGGTCAAACCTGCACAAATTCGTTCACTCTCTAGATACTCTCAATAGTCAAAATTTAATATAGATAAAGTTAATAGAGTATTTCTTCTAAGTGTTTACCATAAGCCCCTTTGACACATGCACGTCTGAAAATGTCTAGATAATTTCAGGACAGCCTGTACCCCAGTGTTTCCCACACATAGACGATACCTGGGCGGGCCGCCCAAGTATATTTATATACTGAGAGCGGGAGAGAGAGAGGGCGCGAGAGAGTGCAGAGGCGCGCGAGGACCTCACGGCTCCGTGCAACATAACAACACTCCCGTTTAAATAAAACTTCCCTCTCGACTATTGCCACAGCAAAACCAAGAATGCAGAATCACATCAGCAGAGAGAGAGAGAGAGAGAGAGAGAGAGAGAGAGAGAGGGGGGAGAGATAAGGTCCACTGTCTGTACATCCCTCTTGTAAATGCACCGGCTGAGGTTCTATCAAAACTGAAGCTTCTCATGGCTTTGTTTTAATAATGTTAATGTACAGCTGCTTGCTGCTGATGCTGTGCTGGACTCATAAATAACGGAATGAACTTTTCAAAACGCGAGGCGTAGTGTTGTGTTTGTGATTAAAGTTGTCTGTTGCAAAAACTAAATTGATTTAGAGGGAAAAACTCATTTGATATAAAAACAAACCTAATATTAAAATATATCCTAAGATACTTTTTTTTTTAATGTATGTCGATCCCCTGCAGACACTAAAATGACAGTCTTAGCTTACTGTATATATCAGTTCTACATATAATCTGATATATTGACAGTATAACAAATGATGAAGAAATATGCTGACAAAGAGAAAAGGTTATGGAGCGGCTTTATTACATGCTCAAGGATCCCACTTGTTTCACACTGCTTCCACGGTAAAAACATAATCAACCACACTTCATTAAAGTGGCTTTAATGAACATAACATTCGAGAGTTTAGTAATATTAGTATTAGTAGTAATGGTTTCTTAGTGTATTTATAAGTACTTTTGAGTGTTTTAAGGTTTGTAAGGTACTTATTGTTTACTGTATGAGTCTAACTAATTAGGCTGCATTTCTTTGTCTAATGTGAACATGCATTCCATACTTGCAATCCTACTGATATGAAAGCACTCAGTACTTAGTGAGCACAGCCATAGAACCCTTATTGGCACCACTTTTTCATTGGTGTGTGTGTGTGTGTGTGTGTGTGTGTGTGTGTGTGTGTGTGTGTGTGTGTGTGTGTGTGTGTGTGTGTTTTTGGAGTGTGTGTGTGTTTTTGGAGTGTGTGTGTGTGTGTGTCCATCACCAAGCCGCCACTAGCCTCCCGTTAATCCCAGGTCATTCAGGTCTGCTTAAACACGGAGCCGCAGAATGTAAACATAGCCTTATTAACACTGCCAGACTCAGTAATCTTCCTCAGTAACCTTTCACCATGACTCAGGCTTCACCCTCAGATATGCATTCTGCTTTGCTCATTATAACATTAGTACAGCTGCAGAGTTTATCGTCCACATTTTCTAGATTTGCTTGGTATGGTTTCAATTGACATCAATATTTGGCACTTCTCACTGCACAGGGATTTAACTGTCATGAAAATATTTCAAATATGTTCATTTCCAAAGAGATTTGAGACACTCATGTTAGGGGAAGAGAGAGGTGAGCTGTTTAGAGGAATGTTATCAAGACGATAAGGGTTGCAAATGGGGTCTCGAGCTTATAACTCTGAACATTGTTTCTATAACGTCCAGATGTTTCTAGTGTTCTAAAGAACAAATAACTGTAACACACTCTAACAAAAACGTAAAAAAAAAATCAAAAAAATGTCAAGTTCAAATCAGGGTTGATCTCTATCTTTTACAAATACACAACTGAACATAATAGTGTACACTCCAGCTTGTATCAGTCAAAGCGGCTGGAAGGTGTCTTGAGATGGTAAAAATGTATAAATTAAACATCCACAAAAATTAGAGTGAAGATCAGAATCAGCATCAGGAGAGCGCGCAGTACAGTGGCAACCATCCAAGGCGCCATCTTGTCACGACACGGCAGATCAATATTTTTTTGCAAATATAATGCTTAATGTCTTAACAGTGGTCCAACAGTGGTCTAGCTGCCATGTGAATAGTTCTATGATCGGATTGCGCAGTGATGCACAATTCAAACACCAAATATGAAGACATATTACAAAAACTTAAAATTCAATCTATGGGCTACGGATTTAAAATAGTTTCTAATGCTTTTTAGATGCCTACTATAATGTTCATGAACCTTAGATTACAGAGTTTGAATGCTGTTGCAGATATGCGTTTCCAGTTGCTAAAAGATTGCAGCACCGTTTTAGCATCAGTCTAGCTAACGTTAAATTGCAGCTTTTTCCGTATCAAAATCAATGCAACAGAAGCAAAGAGGTCTTGTATTTATTCCAGGTAAGTAGCAGCATCACAGAGCCTTTGAGGGTTTCAGTGTCCAGCTCAGGTTAAATGTGAAGCAGTAATTGATTTGGTTGAGGGATGATCATTAGGCTGTCCTAGATCAAAGTTGCCTAGATAATCTCAAACCAAACAATTTATCTTGGCTGATGGCACAGCAACATGGACAATAAACAGGCTTACATATAAGCCTACATGTCTCCATTCCTTTACTCTCCCACCTCAGGATAGTCAGTAAGTCTCATCTCTTCTGGGAGCTCCTGTTCCTCCTCCTGCCTATCTGTTTACTGTACACCACCAAACACCCGTTGACTGGCCCACAGTTGGTCTCTGTGTGTTTACGCTGAGAGCCAGAGTATGCACGTCAGAACTGAGCCACAGGAGTCAAGGGCTCGGGCTCTAGGGAACATGAATCCAGGACCTTTGAGGAGCTGCAGGTGCAGGGAGCCGAGCTTAAGAGTCTGAGGATTTATTGCGAAATTCAGGGGCATGATGAGAATAGGACAAGTTGAACAGTCTCTCTGGTCTGATGCTTTTGCCACAAGTCAGGGGTCACACCCTACATCAACACTGGATACAAAATGGTAAAGTCAAAGTATCCTGAGTTGACTTTAAAAGACAGTTACAAAAACTGCTCCGTCTGAAGTGGGAATCGCCCAAACATGACGTTGTTATCAAATGTTGTTTGTGTTTTTCCATGAGAAAGTTGGGAGATCTTGGACCGGTTCCATGAGCTCACTGCTCTGTACTTATGTATGTATGTAGTTCCTCCTTGGTCATGTGATCCGGCTAGGGGACGGCCACCCTTCCCATGGTGCTCATGTTCCTCCCCCTGTCCCTCGGGGGGATAGAGGGCCAGGTCTGACTGAAACAGAGTTGGTGCGGCAGCGCTAGGGCGAGACAGAAGCAGAGAGACATCTGCTTCTCATCTCGATGGGAAAAATTTCCCCGATCCTTGAGATTAGGATGGAGTCCCCCAGACAGAGCATGCTGGCTCCTCCGAGGCTCTCCATTTGTAGGCAGGCTCCCTCAGGCTTTGTTGGCTTTAATCCAGAGGAACCCATTTGAGTGGGTGAACCTGCAAAGCACCCCCAACACGCAGGGGTTATTAAAAAATTGTGATCGTTGCTTCCACATACAGCTGGTTTTACTTTGATGGGAATTGAGAAATTCTTATAATTCAGGAAATAAAACTTAGCTGACAATGTCTCATGATGTCTAGGCCTCACCATCCTGCCATCATTCCTCTTGTTAGCACAACGCCGGGGGTTGCTGGTCTGTTTATTTTCTCCTGATTGGTGCTGCACATTTTCACTCGTTCAGAGCTCTGGGTGTGTTGGGAACCTGTTAGAGGTCTGTATTCATTCAACACCAGATTGTTCTATGATGGTTCAAAGCTTATCACAACACTTTCTAAGCCCCACGATGCCTGATCTGCTCCCAGACATGACCCATGTTCCACCTTTGTTGTTGTTTCTGTGGGAAATGTCAAACACCAGCTTTTGATCATTTCCAAAGCTGATCATTAAAAAGGTAAAAAACATTCATATATGTAAGGCAGTTTTGTATAGTCTAAATGCTATCATGCCTGTAACCACGTTTGGCATTTCTTTGATATCACAGTCTTACAGACAGGCTTAATGTCCTGTTCTTCATCAGAGACATATTGGAAAAATTCACAGTAAGAGTCTCGGCTCTGCTGCAGATCCTTTAGCCAAGTACGCTGCATTAGTGGAATCCCTGCAAATGTAATTAGGAAATTGAAGGGTCTTATGGTGTAAAGTTAGAGCTGTGAAAGACTTGAAGATCAACATCAGTGATCAGCTTTTATTTGGACTTGGAATCCACTGAAATTCAATCACTGAACCTGTAAGAAACAAATGTTTTTGGGATATTAGTTGATTGGTCAAGGGTTTGTTCCTTTGCAGTGACATCAGAAACTGCAGAGCAAGAAAATAACCCCCTCTGACTGCTCCTCATTTCTCACAGACTCAGCAGCAGCATCCTGGAAACTGTGTATTTATTTGATTATTTTCTCTTTTAGGGTAATGGAAACTGTAGCTTCAGCCAATGTCGCTGAAATGTTTCCTTTGCAAACAGAAACTGATTTGTTACAGAAAACCAATGCTCAACTTACAGATTCAAGTTATAATATTAGTGATCAAAAATCTCTTTTCCGCTGCATTTCCTTTGACTTAATATAAAGGTGTTCGTCCAGCAGACTTGCAGTTACTGTGAGGGTGTTTATACTCCCTGGTGGTCCTCATTTGTCTCGTTGTCCCCTCGGGCACCACGCCATCTGAGATTGGTTGACTCCATCATCACCCTGGCAGTACTTGAAGCAACATCTCAAGTCCTGACGCTTAATTGCAGGAGTCAATCAACAAACATGCACAATGTGTTAAGTAATGATCTCTCTTGTCCCAGCAAGTGCACAGTAGCCATCAAGCAATGAGGAGCTTTTTAGAACCAATGTTAGCTGATAGATTGTCATGAATGGCGCTGCTGCCAAATTCCCATCAGTTGGCTGTATTATTTATTATTTCAAGTTATTAACTTTCCCTTGCTCTTTGACCTCCACCCACCCGCTCCCTGCCCTGCTCCCATTTTTCTTGTTCCTTGTTCTACAACCTATAGTTATTTGAGTAAATGTATTTCCCCACACATAAATAAATCTGCACACACAATTTGGCTTGGCTGCAGTTTGTGTAAACACTTGCACACAGATGAACTTCACCTAACACTTGTTCGAGCCATGGCCTACTTCTGTGCTCTTCCTCTCAGGGCTCGTCCTCTGAAAGACCATAGCCTCACCATCATATCTCGAAATCTCTGCCTTTGAAAATGTGTCTCTGTGGGTTTAAGAAAAACTGTGGCTTCTTTGTTATCTGTGGAATATTTTAGAATCAGGACTTGTAGATATCAGTATGATTATCTTTCCCATATTTTCATCTGGATCTAAACCTGTTGATTTATTAGTTTAACATTTTGGGCAAAGAATCCTTTAGTCATCGTTACACATTATATTTTTCTAAGGGCGTTTTCACACCTAGCCTGTTTGGTTCAGTTAAAACAAACTTGAGCCTGTTTGCCAAGTTAGTGTCGTTCTTTCATGTGAAAGCTGTCAATCGAACCCTGGAGCAGACGAAACAACAAAGAACATGAACCCACCTCAATCTGACCTAACTGCAGGAAGCATTGCGCTTTTTTTAGATGAAACAAGCTAATGTAGCCAGTCGCGCAGTGCATTATTGCTAGGATTGTAAGTCTTTCACTACCATAACAGCAGCATGATAAATCGTGGACAGACGTGGACTCGTGCGGAGGTGCAGTTGCTCATAGAGATTTGGTCGGATGACTATATAAGTCATGAGTAGGTCGTGGTTCAGGATGAATAACATGCACCTTCTCCTGAACTGTCTTTATAAGCACCTACGGTGACTCCAGTACATCAACATATTATTTTGGAGCCACAGTTGCACCTCATTTTCAAACTGTATCATTTGCCTACAGTGATAAATGCAAACATATATAAACCAATGACCAGAAACAACATCAAACCGTGTAGTTGTCTGACCATTTTGAAATTGGAAAGTGGCTTTGGAGCAGCCACAGCCAAGCAGGAGTCAAATTGTCTTTGTTTACTTTCAGGGGGGGTTTCCCGCAAGAAATTCTGGCCAATTATAGAGCACTTTCTTCGCACATCATACAATTTGGTCTACTCGAAGCATACAATCTATAGTAAAGCCCTAATAGGATTTTGTAACCTTTGCACAAGTCTAGCAGTTTTCCCTTAGTGCTAAGCTAAGCTCGGCTAACCGTGTGCTTACTCATTTCAACCCAACAATCATGAGTGTAGTATTGATCTTCTCTTGTAATTCTCAGCCTACAAGTAAATTATACTGTTTTTAAAGTATTGGTGTAATCCTTTAATATGATTTGTTTTGTGCACCATTGCAAAGACATTGAAACTTCATTCATTTCAGTTTATCGCTACAAAAACATTTATTTGAGCTCAGTTGTAAGTTTAAGTGTAATGCTTTATTATACCTATTGCACAAGTGCTACTGTTAGTTATATTGGACTGACTTTGTGACTGTGGCTGATGCTAATGTTTTCTGAGAAAACCTTTTAAAAGTCTTACACATAGTTCCTGAGGGAGGATGAACTAATTTGAGGTTTTTTGAAAACACTACTTACACAAAAAATAAAAATAAACAGCAGCACTGAGGAGCGATTGCAGTCCAGCAAATCTCGCTGACTGATTGAGCTCATGTTTACTTAATGTCTCTTATTTCTAGGAATAAATCTAAGCCAGCTTCCAATCGATCTCAGAGCAAACGTTTACTATTAAAAGGTTTATTCCATTAGTGTCAACCTCCTTTAACTCTTTTGCTAACATGTCAGAAGACTGAAAAAAATCCTCAAGTGTTCAAGGGTGTGTGTTTACAGAGTAATCCAAGGCTTGCTGCAGTACACCTGTTGAAGATCGCAGAAATGTACATTTTATTTACATTCAACATCATCTTGTTGTTATAATTTAATGAAAATGTTTGAACATGAGAGAGATGTTAAAAACATCTAATTTATCTGTTTAATGGCTCAGGCTGAACCACCACCAACAGCGTCCACCCATGAACTTGAGAATGTGCTCCACATGTGGGACCTCTTAATGGAGTTTAGAGTATCACCACAGGCCTGAGTTATAACCTGCTCTCTGACTGCGGACCACTTCGGCACAGTTTGCACCACTCGCTCTTCATTTATAAAGCTAACGGCTTTTACAACCAGAAATGACACAAGCCATGATAACTCACTCTCAGTGTTGTTTTTCTTTCTCTACAGTATATTACCAACTGCAAGCTTGTAGAGGTGATGAAATTGTATCTTAGACAAACACTGTGCTTCCTCTCGAAGAGCTGCTGCTGCTGTGCTCCAGGTCCCCTCACTCAGTTATTCGGGGGTTAACAGCATTAGAGATCTTTGTACTATATCCTTTCTGTCTGTCTGTCTGTCTGTCTGGGGATGTTAGCAAGAGTTAACTAGCCTGTATGTTACTGTTAGCAAAAAGATTAGGTGACTAAATACACTTTCAAAACACAATATGGCTTTAGAAATTTTCTTGCAATGTGGGATTAGAGAATTGATACCACCAACATCCGTATGCTAAGTAAGGGGCTTGAGTCAGCAGGTGATTAGTTTAGCTTATCTTAAAGACTGGAAGCAGGGGGAAATCAGCATACCAACACCTCTAAAGCTCACCAATGAACACTACAGCATAATCCAAACTGAAATGTTAAATACACAATTTGTGGTTTAAAAGGACGTTGTAGCCCATGTGTGGTGACAACTGTCCATTCATCTGTTCTTTTCGCAAAAATAGCTTTAGCACACAATTAGCCAAAACACCTCTGACTATAATCTGTACATGTGAGTTTAAACTAACAAAAACAATACTAACAGAGCTTTATCGGGGGCTGATAGAATACTTTTGAACTTTGGACAGAGCAGGCCTTCCCCTTCATTTTTCAGTCTTTTGTAGATTAGGCCAGGGGTCTCCAACCTTTTTTCATCTTAGTCCTACTTTGAAAAAATGAAAGTGGCTGAGAGCTAAGTGCATCACATTGCTTTTGCTTATTCACATAACGTAGCAAAACAAATTGATACACACAGCTGTCTCCAAAAGCCCCGAAGTCCCATACACACCCCAGAATAAAATGTTGATTTTGACAGCAGAGATAAACATGTGCAGCCTGTTACAAAATACAATTTTGGTCTGAATAGCTTTAGAAGGGGTACTTTTTTTTCAATAACTCATCTGTTTTGATTTTATGAAGGATAAAAGTTATTCATAATTAGGGGCCTGACTGATATGACTACAAGTTTTCAGTAGCTGTTTGTCTCGAGGCTTAACGCCCGCCTCAGCTGCGCCTCTTTGCCTGATAGTATTTTGACGGAAAGTTTCGTTGAGGCAGCATTTTCAGTATTGGGACCCCTATTGACGGGCTTCAAAATTGGGCTTCAGAAACCAACAAGTGACATCACTGAGACTAAGTCTGTGTTTTAAACAGTAAATGGTCATGTCCCACTCCAGCTGCCCCACTGCATCTGCAAGAAGCGCAGACACTCTATGTGGCGCTGTGTTAGCACCAAGCTGTACATCAGCTTGCATCTACTTACAGAGAGCAACAGTTGTGCCTGACTGGATGGAGAATGAAACTAAGATAGAATCTGTTATTACAAATAAACAACCGGCCTCGAGCACAACACAGACTCCTTCGCAGACTAGCACAAGAAACCAAAAAAAGCTTTATCTGAAGAAGCCCGTCGAGCCAAACTAGAATCTGAAAACTAGAGTGAACATCGGAGAGCTTTTCATTCATGGAGGGAGCTTCGATCGGTTTTGGGAATAAAAACTGACCCAGAGATGGCTTCACTTCTATGAAAAGGTAAGATAATTCCTCTAGACCATGTGAATTTTGCGGCTGATGAAGATGCTCGCTCATGTATGTACGAGCACGCCAGCGAGAACGAGCAACAGGTTGCTGGTGCAGTTAGCCTAGCGGCCTGCGGTGTCACTAGAAACGCAGTATTTTTGAAAGTTACATATAGCCCCTTTAAGGACTTAAAAAAATTGACAAATTCTTTTTTTTTCTCAAACTTGACAGATGTGTCACCTTTTTATTGACAGCTGATAGGCCTATCTAATTATTTTATACTTCAGGGGGTGGGACATCTGTGTGTTTCCCTGAATTAAAGGGGGGAGGGTTTTAAAAGCACTTAGGTCACACAGTCTGTGAACCTCTTGGAGACCTATACTGAAAGCCCTGTTGCTCGGGAGAGATGTGTTGGAGACCCAAGGGCTAGGCTATGCTAGCCACGTCTTAGCTCTAACTTCATGCAATCTTTGGTAGTTTATTTCAAATAATGTCAAAGCTGTACAAGAGCGCAGAAGTCTAACAACAACACTGAATGGCATATGGTTTGCTAGAAATTGCTCTTCAAAATAAACAGAAGACCTAGGCATATTTTTTTGTGACATAATAATGCAATCCTTTCGTAGCCTACTTTTATTACAACTTGTGATGTCCAAGACAGCTGCATACAGCTAAAGAGTATCTGGAGATTTCTGCAGTGACTGATTCATGATATTTTGAGACTAAAATAACTTGTAATTGTCTGTTAACATGCTAACTTGCTTCCTACAGAATGAAACAATGCAAACATGAGCAGACTGGGCATGAAAACAGGATGACACCTGAACCTTGAAACAAAAAAAAGGCTGCAACAAAAATAGACCACGTCAATGTGGTGTGGAAGTGTAAACAGGATTCGACGTGTTTTAAATGAAAGAACTTGTTGTGATATAATACTAATCACCTTAGCCAACAGTAAGCAGCTTGTTACTCATGGCTTGAGAACTTCCTATTTACCACTTATTTAAATATAGTTTTCTTTACAATAATACAGTCAGTGCAGGAGGAAGAGATTCATAGCATGTCCTGTCTAATTAATGGCAGGAAGTAAGAGTCTGGTGTTAAATATTGTCGTTTCCTGTTTGGGTCGGCTGTCCAGGTGGTCCATCGTGACCAAAATCATATTACATCATCTCCCTCCTGTTCAAGTTGTCTGCTCAATGACATTTTATTGCTTTAGCTTGTAGATGTTTTTATGTTTTTAGTTGTAATCCACTAATTTAAATCATAGCACACAGACAAGAAAACCCTTCTCACCTCTAGGGCTCTAACTATCCTGAGATCCTCACAGCGAGGGGCTCTCCTGCTCCTACCTTCCCCTTGAAGGCCCCACTGTGGAGGAACCCCGAGCTGCCCCAACAATGATGAATGGACATCATTAATGTTGTTCATCTGTTTACCTTTTTCGCAGCAATCTGGGAAAATGAGGGGTCAACAGCAAAAAAGGGAAAATGTGCGTACTTTTGCACTCCAGTTCCTGAGAGAAATGGTTTGGTCTTCACAACATCAAGAGACACTGCAGACGGCAAGGGCTCATTTATTTGACTCAGTAAGAAAACCTCATCGAAAAAACCCAATTGGAGAGGAGTTTTAGTGATGTTGTTGTATTTGTGTATTTGTGGATCTGTTTAATCTTGAAGTCTTCTTCTCATCAATGATAAAAAAGATCCCATTTATCTGGAGAGGCAGGAAACAGACCCCTGACACTAATGCTTTTAGGACTTGATTCATTTAATTAAATGGCTGAGCTTTATTTGAATAAAGCTTGGAAATGATACAGATGTCCTTTTCTATGTTATGACTCATGGATACTGATATTCAACTTTGAGGATATTGCAAAGTCACTGAGCAGCTTCAAGGTATTTCATATAATGGCAACAGCCATCGATCTCCCTCTGGAATATCACTATCAGTCAAGCCACTTTGCTTGTCTTGTCACTTGTCAGCATGGATTTACGGTGAAAACATTTGGTATGCTCTCATTTGGCACTAACAGCCAATGCAGGTTAAAAAAACACAGATAGATCACTGAGCAGACGGTTAGATGATGGGCAGGAATCAGCTCTGGCTGTTCCGCAGAGCAAAACTTGTAGCAATTAGCTGTGGTTTGCAGCCCATTTAGAAACAATGCAACTTCACACACACTGACACAAATCGGTTGTGATGGCTTGATATGTTGTGCTTTACTGCTGCTTTTTTCTGGGTTTATGGGTTGTTTCCTGTGCATAGTTTGTTATTGCAGTTTGTGCTCTGAAATGTCCGGCTATTTGTATTTAAAGCCTGTTTCTCCAAACGTAATTCTTTTGTGCCATTGCTGCCTGTTCACCCTTGTTAGCGCCATGTTTAGCTGTGTCTTTTAAATAAAACAAAAACATGAACAGTACTTGAACTATATCAGTTCACTGCAGTTTTACTTTGACTTTAGGTTTATATTCTCTTAGAAGCTGAAAACAAACTCTGAACAATCTTTGGTCCATAGATTTGCTGAACTGCTGCAAGAAGACAGATAACTAGACAGTGAATAAAGAGAAGATTGATACTGTTTTAAATTAAAACTTTCACCACCCAGACAATGATAGCACAGCTGGAGAGACAGAGCTAAAACAGAGGTAATTGCAGAGTCATGTTCCTAAGAAGAACACACAGTTTGCTTTGCTTCCATTCTGTCGTCTCCCTGAATTTCCAACAGCATCCATCATTGCCATGCAGAGATACAATTTAGGCCAAAACTACTGTGATGCTGCCCAGCATAATTAGAGGAAATGTCTCTCAAAACCCTGATTGTTTGCACTTTCTGATGCTCTATCGAGCAAGATAGGGATGGGGGGATGTCTCACTGCCTGAAGTGTCTGAGATGTTTAGAAACTGCACACTCCTGAGTGTGGTCTGTACAATAGAAGGAGGCAAGAGCAGCTATTCAGCAGTGTTAAAGGAATGTGTGGAAGCCCACAAGGAATCCTTTCGTTCCAGGCTTTCTCCAAACACAGAAGTCCCACACTGAAGATAATCTCTATGTGTCAACAGTAATGGAATCTCCTTTTTTTGTCTCTTCAAACTTGACTCAAACCTCAGAGGAAAATATCTGTGCATCCCAGAGCCAAGCAATGAGTTTACAATGCATGTCACCAAAGAAAAAGGATCTCTAAATGTTTACCTTGCCTGAATAGCCCTCACACAAATACTCAGTACTGAGTTTCTCAGTATATACAGCGTAAATAACCTGAGCCGTGCTGTATAGTCTAGAACTCAGAAGTACAGCATCAGTAGCATGTGTCACTATCCCTGTGATAACCATTGAAAGCATCCCATAAATTACTGTTATATGTCACAGCTTAATGTGGCCATAAAAAAAGAAGAAAGAGCGGCTGAGATTTGTGCAGGCAGATGAAGCAGAGAGAGGAGGACACAGAACAGGGGGAGGAGATTTAAATGGTCAGCTTGTGAAAAGGTAGTGTGGGGCAATTAGAGGCAAGTGTGGTTTTCCTGCAGATTGGAGCTCAGAGAAGGACTGAAGAGTTGGGAGCGAATTTGGGATTTTGAAAAAGGTTTTTTTTTTTTAAACTTTTTGCAGGAAAAATGCTCTGGCAAAACCGCAGTCTTAAAAGCAACTTGTGTGCTTTAATTCTTTTTTTACTATGAGACTTTAAACAATTTCTTCTTGACTGTATTTTTTTAATCAGCCAAGCTTCATCCAGTACGCCTCTGGGGCCTGATTCATTACAAAGCTCACTCCTCATCATCAGGTTACACGCGCGCGCAGAGGAGCTACGTGACTGCTCTCATTCTCAGCCGGGAGCGGATGACTCGGAAACTCCCGGTCAGCATCTCTTTTCTCTTGTCTGCGTTGTTTGGGACTTTGGTTGAATTGTTTTGTTGTACGCATCGGGAGCCATCAGCACCGTCTTTCACTCGCAGACATCACGAAATGAAAGTCGGTTTTGTCATCCAGACTGCGGTGACGCTTTATCTGCTGCTCTCACCTGCACAGGTAGGAAGTTATGTAAAGTGAAACTTTATAGGAAATATAGAATGGGACATCTGTCAATTAAATGTAAAAGTACAGCAATAATAACGATTTTCAATACTCTTACTGGATTATTTAGGTCTAGGCTACTTTTTTTAAACAATAATGACAATTTTTTCGAGTTTTAAATAGTATGTGATATTGTAATATCCGGTCTTAATCGAGTTATATGTTAATGAACGATAATAATTGTCCCTCGACACCTTCATACGTTTTGAATGAGCTCTATCCTGCTCCACTCATTCATAAGATGAAACGTGACAAACTGCATCCCTCTGCCTGGAACGCTTGATGCAAAGTGACTCACTGTTATATTTGGCAAAGCATACTAAGCTTGTAATTAGACGCATTATACTTTACAAGCCAGTTTCACTGACAGGGATTATTCCCTCTCCTGAATGATGATATCTTTATTCCTTTCCTTGTTTATAGTGTAGATTTCCATTAAGGAAATGTCACAGGTTGGTTTGAAATTCCTCCAATGAGGAATCTTCATTACACATTTGAATGGTTAGTTTCAAAAGTTTGCAGCTGAGAGACTTGCAAGCTGCTTGGTCTGACAGAAAGTCATGGCAGTGCATCAAATAAAACTGGCAGGAGAGTTTACAATCTTTCGCTGTTTCCTTTTAGTGTGGACATGGCTTTGTTTTATCTCAGTAGATCTGCATGTCAAATGGGGATACAAAGATGAAACCTTGTCAGTCCAAAAACATTTGAATGAATTGAACTTCAGGCCAGTCGTATCACTGTCAGGCTGGCAGTGAATTAACACAAAGCTGTTCTGTTCTCTGTTGGCTGGCATTATTTTGTAGTCCTGTAATGAAATCGTGCCAGAACAGTACAAAGCTGAGAACTTATTCAGAGACCTGTGCCACACTTGTTAGTGGATGTGCCATTGGACAGCCGGACATATGCCAAGTAACTCTCATTCTCTTGCATCCATTCAGTCTCTGATTTCCTCCTGAGGTGGCTGAAGGCTGGCAGCGATCTCTGATGGTTCTCATGTTTAATGCAAAACCAGGCCATTCACTGCAACTGTCACCCTTCATACACTGTTGCTGCTAAAGTTTCACTGCAGAAGTTCCCTTTCAGCCAGACTGACATCCACATATAGAATCTTGGGCTCTGGAGATTGAAAAAAAAAAGAAGCTTCAAGTCCATCCAGATTCTCTATCCTGAGACTTTGCAGCTGTTTCAGAGTTAAGAGTGTGTGAGAGAGGCATGGGATAACCACATCTTTACTAATCCTGATAATCAGCTCATGGCTTGCTCATAGAAAATATGAGCAACAAAATCCAGGGCCCTTAAGGTGCAGCAGGTTAAATAACACGTGGAAACCTGAACTGTCAGACTAGCGTGACAGAGTGGAAAAATCAAACAGTGGCCACGTGGTTGTAAATACTCCTCATAAAAGTTTGTCTTTGCGATTCATTACCCACGTGCCATGAATTGATAATGATGATGTTCATCCCTGTTGCAGCTGGAGTTGTCATCAGAGGCCCTGTGACTCATGAAATCATTCACGTTTACGAAATGTGAAGTATAGCCAAGAGAGGTTGGGGTTAGTTCCATCTTTTTCTGCTCAGGGATTTACTGCATATACAAGGCAGATGATCATTGTGGTCCTGCATGCTGTCTTTTCTTCTTCTATCTTCATATTTACTCAGTTTGAGGGATAACAGTGTATTTAAGAAGAACGCAACCTTTATGGCTTGTGTCTACTTAACCATAAAATGTTAGGTATACTTTAGATATGGTATTAAAAGAAAAACAAGGCAAATGTCATACAAATTAAAAGGATTTATTTATTTTTTTGCACTATGTTCAGACTGTTTAATAGCACACTTTGAAATCAGAACAATGTTGCTGTAAGTGAAAAGGTCAAGTACAAGCATGAATATGTTGTAATTTGAGGAGATGGCAACAGATGAGTATGAAATGAAGCATCTAGCATCCAGATGAAGTTATAAACTATTAATGTCAGATGGCATCCGAGCTTTTGTATAAAAACTGTAATTTTTGTAATACAGCAGTAAATCAATCAATTAATGTCCCATTCATGTGATCTAAATCGTGTGGTTTTTTTCCTTGTGTTGTTATTCATTCTCTTAACTGTTCTGATTCCATGCACACATGTCTCATGTAAGAGGGTGGAAGCACCTGGGCTTCCCTTTGGAACAATAGTAAACCCTCTGTAACCCTGTCACTAATACTGTCTAATGAAGAATATGATATAACTGCTGTACACACATTATTTTGCCCACATTCCTCAACAGTCTGCGTGTCTATTCAGTGCTTCATTTGCCTATCACTCACACACTGCGCGTGTAGGAGTGTGTTTAAACTGCAACTGTGCCAAAATGTGCAGTACTTGTTGCCTCCTGCCCATAGTGATAGTGTGTATTAAAAATGCACTTGAAATCTTGCACCAACAAAACCAAACCTTAACTGAATTTATTCAGTGATTCCAGGAAGAAACACCTGAGTCCTGACTCCTCAACTCCAAAAATGTTCAGTGAAGGATACAAATGAAAAGCCTCTTTGGTATGAGGTTATGAAATTCTTTGAGTCTGTAATAAAATAGAACATATTCCTTGGATAAAGACATAGACGTACCCAAACTAATTTGTTTCCGATGTCTCAGAGTTAAACTTTTGCACTTGTTTCTGTGTGTGTTTGTGTGAGAACATGACATTTAACAGGTGTTTCCTTAACATCATCACCAGCAGCAAAACAAAACTTGAGTGTGGCCATCTGTTCCACACACGTGTCTGTGTTTTGTGTTCAAAATTCTTGTTTATTTAGGAAAGTATAGATGGCAAGAGGTCACATTTCCAGTACTTACAATTGAGTGTCATAGGCAGAGATTTTCTTAAAACATATAATATATATAAAACATCAACAGCAAAGATCAAGTAAGGCTTTCTCAGAATTTAAGAGACACCGTTTTTGACAATATGCATCTCAGTCAGTAGCGATCAAACAGTCAAAGTTTCTTTCTATGTGTTTCTTGTTCAACTGTCTGAATGCTAGGCCATACAGTTTGAGTGACCTGCTGAGTGATAAGGCTGTTTTTTGCGTTGTTGTGGTATTTCTCTTTAGTTGTAATGTCCTGACCCAGGGGAAGGTTGCAATCGCAATCAGGAAATATGGATTTCTCCTTCCTCTTGCGGAGGAGGAGGAGCAGTGGCGCTTGGGGCAGCCGTCTACTCAGCAAGCTTTAATCTCCCATCTGGATGTAATTTACTGTGGTTTACACAGGGAGAACAGCGTTTACTGTAATAGAGACCACAATTACCACCGGTCAGCCTTATCTCAAGACCTGTGTCGTGTGTGTGTGTGTGTGTGTGTGTGTGTGTGTGTGTGTGTGTGTGTGTGTGTGTGTGTGTGTGTGTGTGTGTGTGTGTGTGTGTGTTGTGGACAGAATGCATGGTTTATAGCCTACAGTGGTTGTGTGTGTGTTTGTGAGTCTTGAGGAGGACATTTGTGTATGCATTAACTGACTTACACTGAGGAAATGTCGTTTTGTCGTTTATCTAAATCAACATCTTTACCTCTTCCTTGTCACTAGACATCTTAAAGTTTTCTCAATAAATCTCAGAAATGTTTATTTTTTAAGGATTTATTTAGTCTTTGTGCCTTTTCTTGGAGAGACAGGACAATGGTAGAATCAGAAATCAGGGAGAGAGAGAAAGTGGGGAATGACAAGTGGGAACTGAGCCACAGGTTGGATCCGAATCCGGGCCTTCCGCTCCGAGGACGACAGCCTCTGTTCAAGGGGCGCGCATGCTAACCACTAGGCCACTGGCAACCAAAATCTCCAGTTTTTTAATCTACTAATCAACGAAACAACATTTCTTGAAATGTTTCCATGAAAGACAAAACATTTTTTTATAAAGAATCCTATCTTCAAGTGGAAATAAGCCTTAAAAGCATTCTTGGACAAATATGTTTACATTATTGAGGAGTTGCTTACTCATTCCTTGCTCTGGAGTAGATTATAAGATCTAAGCTGTGATTGTTTTTGTGCATAAAAGAAGAAACTGTTGTGGGATAGTTAGCATATGTTAGCATGCAACAGTAAATTGGCAAAGAAACGACAAGCAGAGACTCCTGGAAGACACGGCAAGAAAACAAAGCACAACCTGTGATTATTAACCATATTCACACAACAGAAATGTTGCTCTGACGTAAAGCTCAGGGCAGACTGTATTAAAGATGTCGTAATGTCATACTGCTTCGCCCAGGTTGCAAGCAATATAAATGCAGCAAATATGACACTTCATTATAGTTTTCACTGATTTAACACCATTTTAAAAGACAATAAACGGTCAAATCTGGAGGGGCAGTGAACTTAATTTCAATTTTAAAAAAACGAGAGAACCCATTAGCTACTGTCTGACAGCAGCATTGAGCCAATCCTTTGCTAACTAAGGTTAATATAAGCTAGAAACTGGCTAAATGCTACTTACTCACGTTTTACAAACCATTGTCTTGTCACCTCCTTATCAGTCAGGAAATGGTAAAATGATAATAAACATCATAATAATAACTAAATATCTTGTCTGTGTGACTTGAAACATAAAGACACAGGACACATACACATTTGTACAGCATTTGAGAATCAAAAGTGGCAGTTGTGTGAATATGGTGAATAAAATACTTTTTAGGTGGATTTTTATTTTATTTCGACTGAAACAGGCTAGCTGTTGCCCCCTTGTTTCCAGACGTCATGCTTAGCTAAACTAGCAAAGTGCTGACTCATGCTTCAGTGGTATCAAACTTTTTATCTAAGTCACAGTAAGACAGTTTATGAGCATATTAGTCAAAATATGTCATTCCTATGTTATGTTTTCTCATAGTTTTAATCTGTTATTAAGGTCTGTGACTATTTTCAAAATTGTACAGTAACTCAGTTGTTTATGTGTGCTACTTTGTGGCTTTGAGCCTGTGTGACACACAAACCAGAAGTGTGTCGATCCTCTAATCTGTAGAGTAACTCTGGATTTCAAAGGCTCCATTCACCCAGATTACTCAACAGATTGTTGTGGCACATTTACCACACGCTCTGTTGAAGTCTGTTGGTGTTTTGGCAGTGCTTTGTGATCACAAGGCCTGACCTGACCACCCCCAGAGACCCAGCTGGATACTGTCAGAGTTGTAATAGCACCGCTGTCCTTGTAGGTCCACCCACCGCTTGTATACAAAACAGAGCCGTGCTTTCTTTTTGTAGTGGTGGAGAACAGATACAGTGACCTGCAGGCCCCTGTGAGAGGCCTGAGAATTAATGTTGTGGTCATGGTGTTGATGATGTGGAATCTGGCTCTCGATAAAGGATGGATGAGGAGGCTCAGCGAGACAGGGAGGTAGCTCTGTTTTCTCACTCGTCTAGCTGTCTCTGTGTTTGTATTCACTTGTTCTGCTTTAGTGCTTTCTGTCCTGTGTGGTCCTGTGTTCACAGTAAAGCTTCAGGCAGACCAAAACCATGACACAATCCCCTCTGTGACCTATATTATTGGTGAGTTTGTGATGCAGATGTTAACCTGGTCTGGATTATGGCTGGGATCTTTGCCATCTTTGCTTTATTAACAACTGTTTAGCTACTTTCCCCCTCTACATACATCACCCTTATCACCAAACTGTGTTCAAGAGTAAATGTAACTGACAGTGATAACCAAACAGCAAGCATGCAGCTCATTCCTAGTCTATTTATTCACACTTAAGATTGAATTTAACATATTTCAATTAACAAAGCACTTTTTAGTTGTTGTTGTTTTGTTTTTTTTGTTGTTTTTTTTCGGGGGGGGGGGGGACTTTAGCCTTTATTAGATAGGACAGCTGAAGAGAGACAGAAAATGTTAGGAGGAGAGAGTGGGGGATGAAATGCAGCAAAGGACCGAGGTCGGATTCAAACCCACGGCTGCTGCAACAAGGACTATAGACTCTGCACATGGTGCGCATGACATAACTGCTAGCACCCCAGGACAAAGCACTTTTGATTACCTTTAAACTACGAAATGTTTCCTTATTTTCCTTTAAGTCTTTTGTGTTTTTCAAACAATCCTTGACATAACATCTACAACCTATGCAAGCATCTTTGATGATAACCCACTCTAAAGAAGCAAATATTACCAATTTTCATATGGAGAACATTTTTTTATGGACTGTGATCACCTTTGTTATAGCATGCATCAATAACAGTCATTAAGAACTGTAATTGCAATTTAACCCCTAAATCCTTGGAAAAAAAATTAGATTCAGAGCAAAACTTCAGATTTTTTTTCAATAGTGTACATGAGACTATACAAAGGACTTCTCACTTGCTGATATTGTTTCACAAACCAAAGGAGGAGAGATGCCAGAATGTCTTAACCGTCTCTGCATCATTTTGCTGTTCATTCAGTCAGGGGAAGTTGTTCTATATATTTAGGCTGGGCTGACGAAGGAATGGATCAGTATTTTTTTTTCTTGTGTAATTCTAAGATCCCTTTATGAAACACAGTGTTTCCTGGCTGCTGTCCAGATCTTTTTGGCTATTCACCATAGTACCTGCTGTTGAATTACTCGGGCCCCCCTTCCCAGCATGACCCTCAGAGTTTAAAATCCTTTATGACCATTATTCTGGGTCCCCATCAAGTTTTGTTTTTGCTCCCTACACATGCTGCCCTTCCTCTGACAGACGGAGTTAAGCAAAGAGGTTAAAGATGACGCAGTTCAGCTGTGTGGGAGTGGAGAGTAATGAGGCCCGGAGCCTCTTTGGCCTGACAGCAGGAGCCCAGAGACCCAACAGGTCCTCCGTTGTGACCCAAAGGACGGAGCAAACTCTCAGCGAGCTGCAGACAAACTTTCACCAGAGACTTCAGAAACAGAAGTGACTGCTTTTATAGTGTGTAGCAGTGACCCCTAAAAGACTGTTTTTCTTTCACTGCTGTAAATGTTTCAATCCAACTCCTCTTATTCAAACTGGCGGTTTAAAGACAAGTCATATACTGCGCTGCTAAGCCTAAAGTCTGTGAGAACCAGATGTCAGGAGCTGAAAACAACTTGTCTGAGTGGGCTGGGGGAACAGCACCCTGTGATTATAAATCCACTATGTTGATTATTATTATAAATAAGCTGTAATAAGAGCTGTTTTATTTTTCTTTAGGGCGTTTTTTTATGTACTGCTCAGTCCTGCTTCTGGGATTTACTAGACAAGTTTATGCACATTGATGTAAAGTAACCTCCCAACATCCATTAATCACTCAGAAATGCTCTAGGTGCATGAGGAGGAAGAGGGATAGAAAAAGCTACGTGAGGATCTTCATGCAGCATTTTTCGTAATTTGGCAGCTCCTTGTGGGCAGCTCACTCCTCCGTGCTCAACCACAGGAGGTGCCAATGATTGCTTCCTCGCCATGTCGAAGCTTAACCCAAGGCTGAGGTCACAGAATCCTCCCCCAGCTCGCCACAATTTTTGACCTGAGCCAAGAAGCCCTTGTGATGTGGAGCGGCCCCATGAGCACAGCTACACGATAGAGGGCAGATCATATGGCCAATTAACACTGGGGAAGGATTTATTTTATCCACTTGACATCACTTGAGAGAAGAAGAAAAGGAATCTGAGCTTCAAAATGAAGTGACTTTTAACAAGCAGAATGTGTATGTTTCACAACACAGTCCAAACAAGGGCCCCTCTATAGAACAACACTTCCACCAGAGGAACAGCTGTACATGTTGGCCCAATGACCAACCACTTTTGAAGAAAAGGGAGATGTCTTAACAGATCCCCAGTCACAGGGAGGACTGATCCTGAGTGTTTGACTGGAAGCTCTTCATGTCAAGTCTGTTGTTGAGTACATGGTGTTGCAGGGAAGACTGATCTGTCCCAAATACTCTGATCTCAGTGACAGTTTTACAGAAACCTCTGACATTTTTGCGCGACAGTGAATGCATCATTATCAAAAAATCAGGACATTCCTTTTTAATCACATTATTTGGTAGATAGGGCCAAGAGTAGCACTGTACTAAAAGACACCCTCACTATTTTTGGTTTATACCAGGAAGTTGATGCATTTTAGAGACTGATACATTGTGTAAAACAACAGCAACCCTTATTGTCATCATTTTGGAAAGCCTGGTTTGCTATCATGTAACAATCTTCTGTTAAATCTTACTACTAGCATCAGAAATGTCATGAGGTGTGTGACACAGCACCTAACGACATTGATGAGCTGAGATTTGTCAAAGCAGGTTATATTTCGTCACTCTTGTTCTTCTTCTCGGAGACATTTTATCAAACCTACTTTTCCTTTCCTGTGAAGGAGTCAGCTAGAGGTTTTGTGTTTTCCCAGGCCAATGAGAAATGCACTCTGTTTATCATTAGGATGCTGGGAAAAAAATCAAGACAGAGTGGCGAAGGGGGGAGACCATGAATGGGAAAATAAATATAGAGATGAATCTTACACCACAGGAAGCAGGTTTTGAAGCTAAACAGTTGGACGAACAGAAGAACGTGATAGATAAATATGAGAGACTGGATCTGCTGCCTGTCAGAGACACTTTTCTATTGCATTATAGCAAGAAGGTTTGATTAAGGCTTTAATTTGCTGTGGTACCAGCTTTCACCACTAGGGGACAAAATACATTACTGACGGTTATAGGTATTTTTTTGCAGGATGATGTTGTCTTTATGAGGTGGATATTTTTGAGAGGAGTGTATACATGTGTGATCCAGTGATTTTTCTCTATCTCCTTTGATCTCTTCACTGAATTAGTGTATAATCGTTCATGTACATTTCCATCCCTGAAAGACTGTTTCCCTTTTTACAGAGTGTACCCTTGTCGAGCAAAAACAGTACAACAGAAGGTAAGAATATTAGCTCTTTTTTTTAAAAATCTTCTTCAAGTGTTGTTTGTGATTCTTTTTTAACAATATATAACAGCAAGATTGTTAACGAAAGTGACAGGAGAGGTAAAAGTCGTTCCAACAAGCCACTTGTGTCCACGTGTGTGAATTGTGGCTGAAACTGAGGAAAACAAAATAATGTAATCCAAGCCCTGACAAAAAACCTTTGAACTGTATTCATTCTTGCTGTATTTGTCATGTCCTTTTGAGAAATGTAATCGTTCAATTAAATTCCTTTGTTATTTTAGGTAGACATGTCTGGACTTGTAGTAATCATTCAAACATTTCTTTTAATGACCTCTTTTACTTACACAACAATAACCCAACTTTTTAATGCTGCTAGAAGAGAAGTGAATAACAGATGGAACTTTTAGGATTATATCTAACAGAAAAGCAAGAGGACCAGGAGTCAGACAGTCAGCTGAAGGAGCTGTAGCTGGTCAGGGAACTGGCCCTCTGCGCTGTACAACATTATAGTTCATGGCCTCATCCCCCTGCTGTAGCTGCTTCCTCTCTGTCTCCTCCCAGCCTGTCTGCTCTTATAAACAGCTGTTTTGCTGTCAGGCTCCATTCGGTGACCTCGGGGGTCACCGCAGTCCCAGAGGTGCCCGCGGGGCAGCCCAGCTCCAGCTCCAGCAGAGCTCTGTTCATGGCTATGTTTCCAATGTTTGTTTTCTCTTCCTTCTCTGTTTGTTCTGCCATAGTGGTCCCTGTTCCTCCTCCACAGACTGTGCAACTGGAACACTTTTACACATATACTCCCACAGGAAAGCGTACTGTACATTACACAAACAATTCTTTTTTACCCCGAAATGAAAACAGGATACTCAGTGGCGTATCGCAACTGGTTTTATGTTTCTGTGTGCATGATTTGTCAGTGTTGGGATTATGAAAAACTACTGATACTGTTTACTTTTGGCAATATTAACAGAGCAGTTTGCCTCTTGATGTACAAATATATGTTTTCCTTCTGCCATTTCTAATTGAGCTTCACATACACAAACTAAAATAAGTCTCAACTTAACTATAATTTGCTTTGTGAAAGTAGGCTAGAAATACACATGTGGACAGAAAACCAAATATTTATTCATCAGGCCGCTCAACCTTCAACCCACCCATGTAGTCTTCTTAAAGTAACTCTAAACTAACTTAGCCTCCCATTCTCATCCGTAGTGTTGTTGATGTTCCAAGAGGTGTGGGGTCGCAGCTTCTGCCGGACCATAGAGAAGCTGGTGGAGGTGGTGCAGGAGTACCCGTCAGAGGTGGAGCACATCTACAGCCCCTCCTGTGTGCCACTGGTGAGGTGTGCAGGTTGCTGTGGAGACGAAAACCTAGAGTGCCATCCCACTCAAACAACAAATGTCACCATGCAGGTATAGCCAATCACATAGTGTGATGTAGTGAATCTCATTCAGTGTGTGTGATCTATTACTGTATGTACTGCAATGACTTCTCTTGACAATGATAACTTGTTTGATCACTCAGCTGTTGAAAATCAGGCCATCAGAGCCGGGCCAGGAATATGTAGAGATGACGTTTGTGGAGCATCGGACATGTGAATGTAGGTAAGAAAACAAGAAATACTTTATAAAATAAAATTATGCAAATGCCAACCCTGTGTCCTGATTGATGATGATTCATGTTTTTTTATTGGCCTGGCATCTTTGCACTGATTCATTAATGCAGTTTTGAGTGGAATTTTCCAGGAGCCTACGTTTCTAACTTCCATGGGGTGCATAAGAATCAATCACAATGAACACGTGATGTAGCTATAAGCTGCTAGGCTAGTTAGCATGTTTAAACTTCAAATTAGTGTGGCTTCTACAGGACTTCAACAGAATATCTGAGGTTAGCATGGCATGACACGAACACCCAAAATGTATACATAACATCAACTGCTCTCCAGTTTGAATGAAATGTATGAGAACGCATATTCAGATTGTTTAGCAAAAGCAGCAGCCAACTTGATTGTTTACTGAGTGTCCTAACTTTATTTAAATCCACGTCATATTCTGCCAGAATAAATACAACACAAGTTCATAGATTTATCTGACTAACATGCTAAAAAAGGCCGGTAAGAAACAGATGCTGCCACAATATATAAAACATGTAAATAACTGAACCACATCTGTTGCTTTGTTGCCTGAACATGAACATCTGACAAATGCAAAGCCTGGACTCAAGGTTCTCATCCACCCCAACCCTCCCTCCCCTCCTGTGACTTGTCTATAGTATTAAAATGTAGCACTTTATTCAGTAGGGGGAAAAAGTTGCAAGTTATCTTATTACAGCTATTACTCGTAGTTTCTAGGAGACAGGGTTGGCTGAAATGATTATTACACAATAATCTTTCTGAATGTTCATTCTATTTTTCACACTTGTTCCTCAGAATCAAGAAGCCTATTGTTAAAGTTGAAAGGTAAGAACATTATATTGTTAAAACATCAATTTGAACATCTTGAAAACAATAATAAAATCCATGTCAGAGATGATTCCCAGATAGCCTGAGTAATATTCTGTTCCTCTTTCAGGAGAAGGCAAAGAGGAAGAGGAAGGAAGAGAAAGGAGAGGCCAAAAACAAAAGAATGTGACAGGTGATGGCATTTTCTATTGACTCCTTTTTTACGTATACAGATGAATTTGTTTAGCATCTCGAGACAGATGCAACGGAATTTCGTTCTACAGTGTACTTGTCTGGTATAGAGTCGGAATGACTATAAAGGAATCTTGAATCTTGAATCATCTTGGGAGGAGCAATTCAAAGATAGATATGAAAAACCCAAACTTCAATTTAAAGATGCATTTTTTTTCCCCCTGTGATTTTCAGGTGCCAGATCCCACGCAGGTAACTGTTGTGGCAAACCAAACCTCCTGTTGCAGTGTGGCTTATAATTTATTTCCAACCCAGTGACAGCATCCAGGGTGTCCTCCACTCATTCACTAACACTGTGTCTGCAGCCAGAGACTCAAACTGCTGGGTTGTGTTGCCGACACGCCCTCCTGCTGACGGGCAGAGCATTAATAATGATAAGCTTCAGCAGGAAGTTTGTTTTGATCAGTGGAAACACTGCTGTTACACAACTGACGCAATGGACACGCCTGGGAGCCAGTGCAATGTAGAACCCAACAGACCAACAACTTCTCTCTTATATCACTACAGTGTCAGTTATTGTATTGTGGACATTTCTTTGGTATTTAAAGGTGGTAACACATGTTAAGAAGAGCCTATATTTATTAATACAGAGAAAAGACAGCATTGTCAAAATTTTGTTCAAACAATCTCCAAGAAGCCTTGACTCATCACAGCAGAGAATGTTGCAGCTGTTTCGTGCAAGCAATAATGAAATGTCTCCCTCTTGTGTTTTTGAAATAGTGTTCCAAACTGCTCCACATGAAAAGACTATTTTGCTATTTCAATCATACAAATACGATTGGACTTAGGACAGAGGTTTCAGCCACATAATCTGCCTTTTGGACCTATCAGATATGGACAGTCAAACCTCTTTTCAAAGCAAAATATGACCAGACATGAGTTTGATGACAATTTAGACCTAAAGAAGAACAACATTTATCAGAAATGTTTGACATCTCAAGGCATGACCAAAGACATTTTTGTAAAAAATAACTAAATGTGATTTATGAAATTGTCAAAATTATGAAGTGTTCTCTGGGATCTATCCCTCTTTCTCTGTTGTTATGAAGGGTTGGGATACACTGTTAATTATACATGTTCAATATTAATATAGAGAGTCTAATCATTGCTGAATCCATTCTAAAATTAAAAAGGCAGATTTGCCTAGTGAGGCTTTATCTCTGAATACTGCATCCAGGTCTGTGAGAAAAAAAGCCTTTCAGTTACACAGACACATCCGTTTTTCTGAAGCACACCAGGAAGTGGGTAACCATAGTAGGAATTGGAAGATCAATACCACGGTAATCAATACAATGAAGCAGTGTTCTTTTTGGTATTGATCCCAATTAAAGAATATCAATTATAGTTTTCATCTTCAATGTGGTTATAAAGTTTTCACAGATATAAAAACATTTCTGTGCTTTGGGCTAAAGCAGCGCTCATTTGTGTTGACCCCAGTGATACAAATCTCCCATAAGCCCACACTACAGATGTCTTCTTCTGTCTTTTTTTTTTTTTAAACACTGCAGTAAGTAAGGGATCAGTGAAAGAAGTTATGTAAAGTGGTGATGTTTGTTTTTTGTCTGTTTGTTTTTCATGTGCTACAAAAAAGAAAATCTATGAAAATGTTATAAGTGACTTTTCTATTGTGTTAGTTTTTTTTTTTTTTTTTTTCATTTGAATATTTATTTTATAATTAAATTGTTATGGTTGAAAGTTTGACTTGTGTGATTGATCTTTAGACTCGCAAATGTTTCAATATTAATCGTTTTTATTGTATTAAAATAATTGCTGTCATTGCTGCACATTTTCATGCATTAAAAAAACAAATACGAAAAGCTAAACTAATGCATAGGCCCACAATAGACTTTAAAACATGTTATTAAGGTATTGAGAAGATACACATCAGAATTTAAGGGTCACCATTAGATTCTGATATCCATATACCATTTTTTATATCTAAAAGGCTGCACACAACGACACAACAAAAGCACTCATTTCCTTTCAATCATGTAAAGAAAAACTTCCAAGCTGACCATGGCCACCTCTTTGTAGCAGGTGTATGAGCCCCCCTTTATAACCCCTACCAAGGGGGGTCTTTGTGAACATTTACAGGTACTAGAAATTGTAGAACACACCCTTGATAAATAAGTAAATCATAAATCAGATGTAAGGGACATGATCTAAAAAACGAAAAGGTTGACTGTAGGTGTTAAATATCACCACCAGATGGCAGTAAATGAACTTTAAGGTTGCCGTCAAACATTCGGGAAGAAGAAAAATAAGAGGAGGAGAAAGAAGACAGAGTGGAGCCAGACTGGAGTACAAAATAATTATTAAACCTTGTCGGATGTCACCATAAACGGATTTTTTTTTTCAAGCAAACGACGTTTTGGAAAGGTATGAAAAAGTAAAACCATTACCCAAATAGCTTATGAAAAGCAAATATCCACATAATGAACTGAATGAGTAGACAAACTGAAGCGACGACAGCTAACGCTAACTGAGCTAACACCGCACGGGCAGTGAACAGTAACGTCAACATGTCCACTTATTTACATGATTTTATTTGTTGCAGCGTATTTGCCTTACCAGTGTATGCCAATACCAGTAAGTTATCTGCCACGAACAAACGTATTGACACAGTTGTTTTTGTAAACAACACAGCAATAAAAACAGCTGCTAGCTAACTGTTTTCTATCATTTATAAATAACGGAAGTTCCGGCGCAGCATCCCTGACACTGACAGTAGATCTGAAACTCTGCTGACAGGCTAATAAAACGTCAAGCTCGATTTAAAAAAAGAAATCAATATTTTAATAATGTAATCTAATGTGTTATTAAGTATTTGAATGGTGTGAAATCCACTTGAAAACAGAAGTTCATCCTATTTGAGCACAGAGGTTGTTTTTTTTACGAGGTCATCAAAATGCTAGAAACACATGACATTGTAATGACAGATGTTATACTTGCACAATGACAGGCTTCAAACGCACTTCACAGTCCAGTCGGTATAAAACATTTTAAAGTTATGGTTTTAATTAAAACTGTATTTATTAGTAGAGGAGCATGTTTGTAGTGTTATTGCTTAGTCATCAGAATCTAGTGTTCCTGGTTTCTGAGCCTTTATTACGTAGACTGTTCAAGGAGATGGTACTGACCTACTACCCAGTCAGTACCAAGTTACCTGTTCATTTATGTAAGCATGGACTAAATATTGATTGAGTTGAACAATTCCCTGCAATGAAGACACTGAAATGACACAAGTTGATGAAACAAACTAAATTGCACAATGTAAAATATTCACAAGCAACTGTATGCTTACAAGTATTATTTGAAATACTCGGTTCTAACTTCTAACCAACCTTTATTCTTATATTTGCCTTTACAAACCCTGAATACAAGGCAAAAGCAAATTAAAGGTTGTCAGAGCTTAGTCCATCTTTTAACTCTGAAATCACTTTTCCAGAGCCGACAAACATGAGCAGTTTCAGCAGGCTTAACCGACACAGGACACCTCCGTTCTCCAGGACAACACACCATGGATCATCCAAGCCTGACCAGGAGAGAGATTCAGGCTTCTCAGGTTTGATTTCATTATGTTGCTTTACAGTATAGTTACATTTAAGTTCTGTTTTTGCCCAATGTTTCTTAAACGATGTACCAGACAGCAGATAAAGAGAATTTCCATGATTACAGAAAACTGCTTTTTAGGTCATGAACAAGGTCAATCCTTATCAATCTAGAGATCTAGGTCACTGCTTTTAAACATAATGAGATCCATTTGTCTTGTCTATCCCTCCTCAGATGCCAGCTCGGAGTACCTCAGTACAGTCGATCTGACTGACTCTGAGGATGCAGGCATAAATGGGTCGACGACCGGCCAGGACTGGAATGGGCCTCAGGTGACTGTGATGGGAGGCTCATACGCTGGACTATCTCCAATGATCATCATGAATAATTTTGTCTTAAAGCAGGTAAAATACAAGCTGTTTGATTATTGCTTTTGGAGGGTTATAATTGTCTCATAACCTTTAATCTTTTTCTGCCATCTCATCCTGACTCTTACATGTTTCATCCTGTCAGTTGATAAAGTATGAAGTCTGCAAGATTTTTTTTTTCTGAGTGCAAATGTAATGTAAGAAAGAGTTACATTTACATTGTAGTTTCACTGTTATTATAAAAGTTTAATACTGATTCTTGTTTCCAGTGCTGTGTTATAAATAAATAATATGATGGTATTCATGATTTTTGATTTGTGTGTTTTTAGCCTTCTACCATGGCTCACACAGAAAAACAGTGGGGCTTTCCCTCACCCATGGAAGTGGTGCCTCAGTCACAGGTTGTTCTTTTGCAGCCTATGGTACCAAACGGCAGCAGCAGCTCTCCGAAGACTGGTCCTGAAAATATCAAACAATCTAAACGCCACGTGCCAATCCTCAAGTCATATCCTAGAATCGCCCCACAACCTGCAGACACACCAACTAAGAGGGTGGGATCCTCCAGGATGAGGGTGGGTTCAACATATGAGCAGAGACAGAGGAGGCATCGTCATGGCCACAGGCTCTCTTCTTCTCCCAGTCCGCAGTCTGCACTGCAGAGTACAATCAAACCCACCTCAGGCTTCGAAGCCGTAGACAACCAATCACAGGCAGCAGAGAGTCAAAAGCAACTCACTGATATGTCTCTGTCAGTGTTGGCAGGGGTCAGCTCTCTGCCCCCCTTCACAGATGATTTTAGGACTGAGATTGACACCAACATGTTGTACAACGACAAAGACCAGGACGCCTTCTCCATGGACAGTGAGAAACTGAAACGATTCAGCAACACCTACAACATCCTCAACGTTTCTGGCCTACTGGGGATCACCATGCGCACAAAGCAGCTGATCAAGGATAATAAGCGCACTCAAGGCCAGCTGCAGCAGCTTCAGGAGCAAACGGCTCTGCTTCTGGAGGCTCTGAGCAGCGGAGACCCACAGCTCTGGACTAAACTGCAGCTGTCTTTGCAGCACACAGACAAGGAGCAATGGGCAGCTAAAGCTCAGAGAGTCCTGGCATAAATGAATGATGGACACACAACCATCAAATTAAATCAAAGGGTCACCAGATGATTGGTTGAGGGTGAAAACATATATCTCGAATATTTACAATAACAGCGTTCTTTGCATAAAACGACAGCATTTAGCATTACAACTAAAACTATGACAAATCTATAACAATCATCTGAATCAGCTCAAATTCAAGGTTTATGAAGATATTTGATATTAAGCTGAAGCACTCCTACAATACTATTACCAAGTGGAGGTTTAAAAGCATGCTGACTCTTTGAACCCTTGCCTATAGTATATTTCTTGCCTTTCCTGCTTCAAAATGGCAAGAATCACTTGCGATAGGGCTATGGCTTCTATAACCTGAACTTCTGATAGCATAAAATGCATGCCTTACAGCTCATGTGAGGACACATACATGCCTTGAATGTGATCGCTGTAGAGATCAAGATTTAGAGTTGAAATCAAACAGAAAACCAGAGTGGACACGTGTGCCCTGCTTTTCAATATCCTCCCAAATCATTCTTTTTTTAACTGGGCACAGTGTTGTTCAGTTTGACCCGTTTACTTTGTTTTGAACTCTCAGTAAACTAAACTGCATGAGCCGATGTCTTATTTTATTGAAAATGTATCCTGACAGCCTGTATTCTCAAAGAATAGCTGGTGAGCTCAAAGCAACATTTTAGAGGGACTGAAAATGATAACGTTGTTGTTTTTATATCATTTTGTTGAGTGGTCAAAGTATTATTTATGTGTTATGTTTTTGACCCAGGCTAAAGCCATGTCATTGATGTAAACAAAGCACACGCATATGAAATGTTTGCAAAGCAAGCTCCTTTTGTAAAAAGATGGTGTGAAGAATTACATAGAAGTTCCTGAAAGCTTCAACTGTAGCAAGTGAAGAGCTGTAGCCATGTTTCACTAATGTCTGCACTTACTTTGTTCATTTCAGCTAAATGTTAGAGGTATTCATTCATGACAGATAAATGGTTTCTCTTAGCTTCAAATCACAGACTTGCACTAAGTTATACGATTACTGACAACATTTCAGACAGATGTTATGACTCGTGTCCTTAAAGGAGCATTCTGTTTAAAATATAAATGCTAATCTGAATGCCTGTGCCTTTCTGAACATGTCAATGTTTGTACTTCATATCAATATTGAGCAGCTTAGATTGTGAGTTTCATGTGAAGGGAAGTTGAATGTCCTACATTTCATCCAAAGACTTTGTGTTCTTGTCTAAACCAGTACAGAGCCCAGCTAGGATTTGCTTCTTAGAGAATAGCTTGAATACAAGTTCAGCCGTTACTGGGTCAACTTTAGTCTTAAGTCGACAGTTGGAATATTTATCCTGCAATACAGAACTATTTGCAACATTTTCTACAACATGAGTAACAACAAAATGAAGACATAATCAAATCAGCTTTTATTTAAAAGGGCAAAAGAGGGTTACAAAACTTTATGAAGATTTATTTTCCTGTTGTTGTGAAATGTGCTTGTCTTGTTTCCTTAGCAACAGTCACTTTGACTAATGATGGACTCATAAAATGTTAAACATCATTTCCTGTCAGTCTATAATTTCATGTGATTTTAATTTTTCAAAACAAAGAATGGCTTCATGCTGTGATTAAAATGCTTTTATTGGTTTAACAGGAATAGACAAAATAGCTCTTTAACGTAGATTTACTGAAACCCAAAACATCTCAACAGGAGGTTGAGCATTGTAGTGGTTTTACAGTGAAAAGTCCTTACTTTTAGGGCGCACTCACACTAGGCCCAGTTGCCCCATACTGTGCTGAACCATGACTGTCCCCCCTCCCCAGTCCCCCACTGGCCTGCACTCACTCTGCTCCAGACCAAACCGGGCCTGAGTCACAGTTACCTCTGTACACCTCATCACCATACTGTAGTGCACACTTAAAGTGTATGTCATGCAAGAGAGAAGGTAAAAACAAACACAATGCTCAGTTATCATCTCGGTATGGACGGCCTAGTGTGAGTGCACCCTTAAAAGATGCCGTCTCATTAACAATGTAGCAATACCCCTTCTTTGAGGTATTCTGTATGCATGTAAGACATGAGTTCATGGCACATAGTGAATAATACCCTGGATTATAATATGGTAATCACATACCCATCCCACTCTTACAAAGGAGCATACTACTGTATCAGAGTCACACTGTCTATGAGTCACATTCATTTGAGTAGAAAACATCAGGCTCAACATTTAACAGGTTATTGTTATTGGCAGTTTATGCTTTAGCTCCTGTAGTTTCCTGCTCTGCTAGCCCTTAACAATGAAGTCAATTAGTGTTGCAGAAACTACCGGAAGTGTCCTGACCGCGCATTAAAGCATCCTACAAGAAAGTTCAGCAAAACAAGACACTTGAGCTGTAATCTCAGAGCACTGCATGATGTAATATAAAAATGCAAAGCTATGATGAATGCGTGCACTTATGCAAAAAGGGCATTTGTTGTATTTTGATGCAAGCGAGCAGTAGTGCAGGGAGAAACAGCTGGATGTCCCAAATGATCAACTTACATGTCCTAATATTGCCTTGTCAAACATACATACTTAAAGAAGACACTTATACTATGCACTTATCCAAAAGTTCACACTAAGATATGGCTCCTGTCCTTAAAGGAATGTGTGCTAACAGCTAAGTATTTCATGATCTACTTTAAAGGTTACAAAGCATCCATTTAGAATTTAAAATCAATCACCACATGGATCTCAAGAGAGCACTTATTACAAGTCATGCTTCTTGTGTGACCTATTAAGAAGACACATTGTTATCACTCAGTCTTGTTTCAGTGCATCTGTGTCTTCAGAGCCCGTCTCCACCGTCTGCAGAGGCAGGACCAGGCCAAGGATCCAGCGGGTACCGAAAACATCCTTAAGGTTGGTTCTCCAAGGGCTGCGGTTCTCCACGAGCTGCCCCCTCTGCATCTGGCACCAGGTCTGCCCCCGGGCCACCAGCAGCACCTGCTGGCAGCAGAAACCTGCACAGACCAGGCCGATACCGAGCCACACATAGAGCATCAGAACCAGGAACAGCTGCAGGCCTGAGATTGTTCCTGTGGTAAGACATTTTAGTGAAAATGAAATTCTTACAAGGTAAATGTGTATCTTATGAGGGAGTTCCTGTTTGTTTCAAACAGAGTTTTAAGTTTTGGGGTGTTAATGGACAGAAGTGCGATCTAGTTTTTTTATTACTCCAGTAGATTGTTTCATCCAGCAGATGAAACACTGCTGTTTTAAGCTACACTTGACTGTCAGTGTTGACCTGAAGTCAGTAATTTGGATAGCAGAGTTTGAATATAATGCACAGAAAGCATTTATAGCAAAAGTCATGGCTGCATATTAAAATGATTTTTGAAAAATGTTCATAAGTTTAAATGTCTTCACTATTTGTAGTTCTGGCTGCCCCCTCTGCTTCTGGCACCAGGTCTGCCACCAGCAGCACGGGCTGCACAGCTAATACTCCATGTCATCTGTAAACTTAAATCTCTGTCTGTCACCCCCCACCTCCTGCTATTACTTTACAAAAGCATCATTTAACACATCCTGCTGTACTGTTTCCCCTGTTTTTTCACAATGTTAACCACACACAACAAAAACAAACTCACCAAAATTACAAACACAGCCTCCAAGATAATCAGCCTCCCTACTCCCAGCCTGTCAGACTTAAAAGACGAAGCCACCACACGCCTGTCATGAACTATATTTCATGACATTACTCACCCACTGAACTGATTTTTCACAGCGCAACCATCTGGCTACAGATACAGGTTCATGAACTGGAAAAAGACATTTTGTCCCCTCTGCCACCAAGGCACCTAATAATAAACAAGGCTCACTAACACCGATGTAAAGATCCAGCCTCACCCATCCATACCCTGTACATTCTCTGTTTGATGTTATATGTTGTGCTGTTATGTTAAACGTTATCAGTTCACCTGCCATGGAACAAATCTGAATGTGAATCTGTGAATATGAATATCCTATCTGGGACAATAAAGCTAAAGCCATTTATTTATATGAACCAGTCTGCTTGTAGAAAGAGTAAAGTCATCAATCATTTCCAGCCATCATGGCTGACTTCTTATATATCAAGCATTAAAGTAGCCATACAGACAAAAACATATACATAAACACTGTGTTGGAAATTTGAACCTGACAACATCAGCTTGTTTGTATAAATTACAGTTGTATTCAGGATCTGGATCATGTAGAAGATCACACACTCGCTACTTTTTAAAATCATTCTCTTCCTGTAACAAGTCCCCTTCTGGCGAAACTTAAAAGCAAGAATTCCACTTGAGTAGGGCTGGGCGATATGACCTCAAATCAATATCCCAATTAACTGAACATTTTACCTCGATTACGATTAATGAACGATTATTTAGTTTTTGTTTTTTGCCCTCATAGTTCACTGACACGGTCTCTACTGTAAATATGCTCAGCTATTAAAGCTGGGATATTTTTTCTGATGAAAGAGTGCATATCTGATGAACTACTTTGTGGTTATTTATTGAATATTTCCAACTGAAATCAAAGCATCGCCTGAAATGAAAACGACACATTTTAGTTTTCAAGTAGAAATTAACTTCTCTAAAACAGTTGAAAATAAATAACTTGCATTTCTTCCAAACTGTTTTTCCGCAGTGTTTACATTTCACTTCTTTTTGTTCGGTGTCGTCTTCCCTAAAGACAAAATGTGTCCAAACGACGGACATTGCTTCCATGTTGCGGATTGGACGTGTCGTCACGTGACTCTGCCCTGAAAATAATCGAAATAATCGACATGTGCAAGATTAAGTCGGTTAAAGGTTCTGAATGTCGGTTTCGATTAATTTTCGATTAATTGCCCAGCCCTACACTTGAGTGAGATTTTAGCTTTAGTCAAATATTGTAAGGATCCCTTTAGTGGTACAGAAAGACACCAAGAAAAACAAATAAAGCCTGCACATGTCAAAACCAAACACCTCTAATGGACAGAACTTGCTGGTCTGTAATTGCCCCAAAGTATTATATTGTAGCCAGCTGAAACAATATACCTCAGCAATTTCAAAACAGTTAGGGTGGTTAAAAGTATGTGGTTAAAAATACAGGAATTCCAATTGAAGTGAAGAGTTTATTATGAAATATCCTGACACAACTCACCCATGAAGAAGTAACCAGTGGAGAGGGGGAGGAGAGTGAGGAAGGTGAGTGGGTTCTCGAAGGAGATTTCGTACTCCACTGTGAGGAAAGCCACACCGAGAACCAAGCAGTACATACATGTACATGATGTGTAGATGCAGAACATTAGGAAGTAGCGCATATTTTTGTTGCCAATGCAATTCCCTGTAAAAAAGCAGTGATGGTCCCTCTTCAGAATAACTTTCTTACACAGTTTGCAGAAGTGCCGATTGTTCAGAAGGTAGTGAGCGTCCACTTTGTCCGAGCAGTGCGGTGAACACACCGGCACCCCAGTCTCATTGGCGCTTTCGGCAGGATATTTAATAGTCATTATGTAGTTTCCCAGAGCGTTGAACATCAAGAAAAGGAAGACAATTGTGTGAAGAGTTGTGGAGCTCTTCAGAGATGTGTCTGATTTTGGGAAGATGGTTGGGATGAAGAAGCAGAAGTGTAAAATGAAAGTGACTGCTGTTGCAATGAAGAAGTACGCTGGGGCTACAGCATTGAGAAGTCTCAGTTTTAACATCCGGGTGAACATGTCTGTGAGAGAGGGAAGACACAAGGAAGAGTAGTAACAGTGTTGACAAAGTTCCAGCACAGCAATGAAAACAGCTTCCAGCTAACTGTGTTTATAAATGATGAGTAACATAAAGTTCAGATTACTAGTTTACAATATTTAGTTTTTGCAAAGTAATACATTTTTAAAAGCATCCCTGACAGTACCTTTGTAATCCAGCTGTCTGTGTTCTTTTAAAATATTTAAACAGACATCTTGTGAACTGTATGTAATTATGAATGCTAGTGTGGTAGTGGGTGAGGTCAGGGTTCCTCTTTTTCCTGAGCTCCAACCCTCAAAAATCCCTTGTGTGTCCCTGCATGGGGTTTAATACCATCACCAAATTAAAGAACTACAAAATGTTTAAATATTTTATCATCAGATTGTATCAGAACATATACTTTATAATTTTTCTGCTATGACACTGGCAGACAACCTAAACAGTTAGAAGAGTAGCATTAGAGAAAACACTTCCAATGACGTGTGGTTTGAGTTTATTTACATATTAACATAAAGCATCAAGGTGAAAGTAACCCATCTCCTGTTAAGCAAACGTATTTTATAAATATCGTTTGATCTCATTAAATAAAGAGGATTTAAGTCTGCTGCTGAGAAAAACTAATTTCTCTACCAAGTAGGGTCTGGGGACTCAGAGGGGCCACTGAGAATACCGAGAATATCTCAGCCTCTTCTCAGTGATCTCCTAACCTACAGCACGAGCAGATGTGAAATGACAGAGAGACATCACAACATGATGGAAGGCAATAAGCAGCTCCTACAGACGAAAACTGGGTCAATTTGATTTCTACACGAGGGGCTCCCAGCATGAAAACCCTGGGCAGCTCTTCTATATGACAATGAAAGCCCAAGATGACAGAAAGAAGCACAATCAAGGACTATCGCAGCGTCCTCTCCTCTGTGATGTCTCTAATGTTGGCGACAATCATTTACATGCTGACGACATTTTGGAGGAACAAAACATGTTGTCAAGCATCATCTTAAGCTTGTCCTACCTGCAGATTTCAAAAGGTTGGAGCAGCTGTCTCTTCAGCACCACGGAGGCTTGGCTCGGAGCTCAGCACGTTCATTCACACGCTCTCAAGGTGTTTCAGAGCCACATCCACTGTCTCTGCTCATTACTGAGGCTCACTACTGCTCCGTCTACCGCCACCTGCTGGTCTGGATGCGTCTGCTTGACTCCTGTAAAGATCTTCTATCTATTTCACTGGCCTTCTGGTATTTTAACTATATGACAATAAAGCATTTAATAAATATGAGATAAACCAAAAACAAGTTTGAGATTGTTGATACTGGGTTACTTCACAAATTCCATAGAGCTTTAATTTTCTTCTATACAGGAGTTTATCAGATGTTTTGCTCAAGTAAAAAAGGCCATAAACCATAAATGTGTAACTTCAGTGAATGTATCATTTGTAGGCCTAATAATAATAATAATTAAATAATAATAATAAAGTAGCTTATTATTGGAAATAAACTATTGAAAGTTTAAAACATGTAATTAGTGCACTCAGTGCTTCTTTGCAAGCGTCTATTATCTTACTGAATAATAAACAAACACAAATGAACCTTTAAGTGTGCACTGACTCATTTTAAATGTGCATTACCTCCATACAGACACTTCTGTGCCTTGACATATAAATGCTGCTGTGCTCTTTCTCATTCTCTCTCTCTCTCTCTCTCTCTCTCTCTCTCTCTCTCTCTCTCTCTCTCTCTCTCTCTCTCTCTCTCTCTGCCCTCTTTGCCCTCTCTTTTTGTATGAGGTAGTTATTGAGTTATACCAGTGTTTTGGTGTTGAATGTTTAACTTTCTCTCTATCTAAATTTGTTTTGTTTTTGTTTTGTGTTAGTGTGATGGCACTAGGAAATGTTTTCCTTAAATTTGTCTGAATAATAATAAGGGATGGGTAGTGTTAAGGCCAGACATGAAAATAAAGATTCATTCATTCATGTAGCTATCTGTCTGTCTGTGTGTCTGTGTGTCTGTCTGTCTGTCTGTGTGTCTGTGTGTCTGTCTGTCTGTCTGTCTGTCTGTCTGTCTGTCTGTCTGTCTGTCTGTCTGTCTGTCTGTCTGTCTGTCTGTCTGTCTGTCTGTCTGTCTGTCTGTCTGTCTGTCTGTCTGTCTGTCTGTCTGTCTATTACACATAGTGATGATTATCATTGTATTTAGTCTAATTGTTTTATTAAACTTTTAGCATCTTGTTTTCAGATTTTAATTGACATCTTTTTCAATCCTTTTGTCTCATTTTTCAAAACAGTCTTAACAGTGTCTAAACTATAATTGTCACAACAGTTTCATCATGGTACATCAAACCTCTATTGCATGTTTTCCAAAAGGTACTATGTCACCAAAAACATTTCAATAACATTTCAAAGCGTAGTTGTTGGGTCAGTTTATTGGCCACTGCCACCAAGATGAAAAAGGTTTGTCATGGTACTCTTACTGGTCAAAATGTTTCAGCCTTTGTTCATTTTCTTGATGTTTTTTTTTTCACCATGTCAGTCAGCCCTGGAAATGTTTCTGATATAAAAATCTCAATTTGTTTCTGCATTTATTGTTGACACTGACTGCTCGCTGTGCTGCAATTCCTTTTCAACTCTCTGAATAAAGCTTTATTCTGTTTATTCTGAGCTTTTAAGATCCAGATTTCAACATTATTCCATACCGTACAATACAGCTTTACACATAAAGATCAGTACATCTGTATGTATGCAGTAAATCTGTTTGTGAAACAATTTGTTACATACTGTATACAGAAAATGTGGTCTGTCATGTAAAGTCATATAGAGAAGATTTGCCACCACAACCATGTGTTTCCTAGTTCATACTGCCAGTTTAGTAGACACCACAAACATCATGGATGTTTATGGAGTATACATTTATGTCTGACCCAAAATGGACCATTTTGCTTGTGACGGCTCAAATGATGAAAGTTTAGAAGTGGTGAAGAGTTTGACAGTTTCACTGAGAATCAACTGATCAGTTTGGATCAGTGAGCCATAAACAAGGATTTGTGTGCAGATTTGTAGAGAATTGTACTCACTCTTTTGCACCCATGTACCAAAACAATGTTTGCTTGAATGAATGAGAAATTCTAATCTGTTGTGAATGACATATTAATTGTTCTGTGATTTGAGCTTAATATTTTGCCAAGGCGAATGATAAAAACTGTAAGTTTAGTTTTAACATTAGTTGTCAAATGAATATATGGAGAACAAAACATAGAGTCTCTAAATTGCAGTTCAGTTTAAGTATAAAATTGTACTATAAAGAACAATTTGCTGGGTCTAGAAGTTGGAACATTGCAGGACAGACAGTATTCCAGTAGGGGGCAATACAACCTTAAATATTTAACCTCTAAGTCAAAGTGTTTAAAGATATGGTGATATTCTTTATATTTTGCAGTGTCTCAGCAGTGTGTTGACCAAAAAGCCTACACACTTTGTTTAGCTTGTGTTTCCTCACCACCTGAATGGTTGCGTTTAGTTTAAAAAATCTAAAGATGGTTTAATCTACAAAATCTGTCATTTAACTTGAAAAGCTGATCAGAAACATATACCCGGTACAATGATTAATAATATGCCGGCATGCTGAATTTACTACTGGAAAAAATGGGAGCGGAAACACTAGGCTATTTGACGCTCCCTAAGCAGCCTAAAGGTGTTGAATTGTCAGACGGCCCCTGAGTAGGTGGGAGTTTCTCTTGATTCTTAGTAGCTGGGGGGGAGGAAAAAAAACAGCAGCATCCTCATCAGCAGCAGACGCCAGCGACCAGGAAGCGCCCAAAGGTGAGCGATGTGAATTTTAAAATAGCCTTTCGGTGATCTAAAAGCGGGCTGGAGAGCTTTATTGCGCTATTTATGGCGCAGTCGTTTCCATCAAGTTACTGAGCTTGAGGAAGGTGGGTGTGCAGACTGTTGTGAGTGCTGCAGTGAGCGGAGGAACAAGGAGTCGCCAAAAACGGGTCTGCTTAAAAAGAGATTTTCCTTTTTTACTTTAAACTATAAAAAGATGAAAAGTTGTATTTGAAACGAACGTTTAAAAGCTCCCTTCACTGTGGGAAAGTCTTGTTTTTGGTTGGTTAGCATGCGGAGGTTTCTGGCAGCGTGTCACTATTACACCCAAAACAGAAGAGACATTCCTGCTCCTCACTAACACCCATTGTTCCTCGTGGAAAGAACTGGGTGGCAGACCTGTAATGAGCACCCTCGCCTTTAATTTAGGGTTCCCACTGGAATAATACTCTGAAATGTATACATTTTGTATTTTGGGGCTTCCAGAGATGCTCTAAAAATGCTTTCCTCTCTGTTTTAGCCTGTTGTTAAATCTGATGGATCTATACAGACAGAAGCTGACATTTGTCTAATGAGTTATTGGTGTGACCTGTTGAATTCATGCTCATCCTGCTGCAAATTCGCTAGAACATTTTCATCACCTTTATTAATGGAGATATAAGCTATATGTTTTATTAATTTAAAGTCCTACTCACGTTATCACAATATAATTGAATATTCTTCATTTGGTGTTATGAACCCTTTTATTTTTGGTCTTGTATATTTTAAAGGCATGTTAGGTAGACTGCATTGTATATTGACTCACTTGACCTGACATCTCGCCTGTATAATGAAGGGAAGTGGCCTTTAACATGCCAGATTTATAAAGGGGATTTTGGCATTTCAGTGGGTCACTGGTAGCAGAGCATTTCAATGTCATGTCACTGTTATGAGTTTCAAAAAGAGAAAAACATGTGGTGAAAAGGTCTAATTACCATAGGAAAGTAATATTGTGGGTCCTTAAATGGCTTTTAATGAGGACACAGAGTCCTCTTATAGTAACAATATGAAAGCTGAGGTCCAAATGAAAACAGTATTAACGACAGGAAGTTGTTCATTCATCAGAGTGGAGCTGTATCATTTTTGGAGAGTCTCATTTATGGCTTTTCCATAATTAGAGATGTAAAACAAAAGAGGCAAAGCATTTCAGTTCAAGTCTTGAATCTCTGTAAAGATTTCATGTCTTTAAACTCGCACTTTTAAGTCTACTGAATACTGTCGGTTTGAAATGCACGTGCTGGAAGAAGTCTAAAACTGAAAAGCATTAGAATCTGCCGGAACGATATTGAAGATGATACAAAAAGATGTTGTATAATAAGTTAAATTGCGACTTTTTACATCCCCCACTATATAACATATTACAGGTATTTGTTGGAAATGTAGCTAAGAGAGGTAAGAACTCCTGCACAAAATAAAATGTATTTGTTATACTGAATAGAATTGTAGTTGTCTCGGGTGTTTTGATTGGCTTGTCTTCTCTGAAGCTATATATACTGGGGGTTTTTCACACTTCAGTGACTTATCAGTTTTAGTGACAATCAAAAGATTTTCACAAGATTACCACTTTAAAGTTTGACATGACACTGAGAAAATGAGAGTTCAATCTCCCAAGAAAAGTGAGCCAATGAAAGCAGGTCCTCTTTGGAAAACACAGACATGAATATTTTAGGAGATTCAAAGCTGTGATTGAAAAAAGGGCTTGCTGTAGTGGGATGGATATCATGTTCTTGCTCAGCATCGACCAGCTGCTGAACATGAGGACTTATAGAGTGTGACATGTAAACGTAAACCTTCCTCCATGGATCTACTTTATGTGGTGAGTTTGTTTCAGCACCTCGGGCAGCTGGACAGCTCCTGAATGATCAAACATCCAGCAGGCGAGTGTGCTCACTGAGCCTTTGATGTTTAATTCTAATGGAGTAAAAAGCATTTGAAATCACATAATCTGCTCCACTTCATATCAAAAGGGTCAAACAATAAACACTGTAGATGAAACCTGTCCATTGATCTAAGGTATAAGCTCTAGGAAAGTCAAGTCATCTGACAAGTAGGTAGTTTAAGTGTGTCCTCAGTAGGGATGTAAAGATTAATCGTGAGGCAGTTAAAAATCGATTCAAAGGTGTCAAGGTTCGAATCGGTACTAAATAAATCGCAGTAATATCGTGAGCGTCAGCAGCTGTAGAGCAGAGGCGGTTAGTTGTAATAAGCAGGCGTTATCATGGCAGTGGAAGCATTTTTGCTTCCCCAAGACAGAAAATGAAAGAGGTGAGAAGATAACAGACGAGACAAACACTGTGCAAATATTGCAACAAGACAGAGAACTACACAAATAGAACAACCAACATGATGTAGCATTTAATCGACACCACAATGAGAAGCTCCAATCACCTCCCGATTCTCTCAAAATAAATCGTGAGAGAATCGTATCGTGAACGCAGTATCGTGAATCGTATCGTATCGTGAGTCGAGTGAATCGTTACATCCCTAGTCCTCAGTCTTGAGCTTGACTGAGTGCCCTAAATGTTAAAAATGTGAATCATTTTTTGGTAATATAAGATAATATTATCTTTAAGATCTCAGGAAAATGAACATGCACAATAAACACTCACAAAAAGTGGAAAATTAATATTGGTGCCTCTGTATAACCTACAAAAACAAACAAAACCAAGTGGGTGTCAAAGCGGGTTACAGTGTGCTGCTGAAACAGCCTTTGTTTACATTTTCCACGGCTTAGATTGACAGTGAGTGATACATTAAACTGTAAAAAGAAAGCAGGATGAGTTTTTTCATCAGAGAAAATATGTAAACATAAACAGGAACCAGAGGTTGACTCTGTGTTTAAAGAAGGAGCCAAAATCAATGCAAACTGAAAGTTCCTCAGAAGCCTTACAGTGACAAACCATCTAAAGTAATTAAGCAGTAAAATCTGTTTTCACGTCTCATACAGTGAATTTAAACATGGTTTTCATTGTATCATGGTTTATATTGTCATTTAAGCCAATACTGCAGATATACAGTAGTGCTGTGTTGCCTTTAATACAATACTGAATGTGATTTAATATTTACAGTCTATGGATTTAACTCTACACTTGATCTCAGACTTACTGTACATTCTGAGAGGAACAACCCATGCTGTTAACAGATCGCCCTCACTTCTGTGTCACACATATAGAAATCTTCCCCGCTATAGTAGAAGGTGAGGTTGGTGTTGATGACGTTGAGTTGTCTGTTGCAGGTGTTAGTGTGTAAAATACATCGGAGATCGCATCATACGCAAGTTGTATTTCTGTGAGTCATCTCCCTCGACACATCTCACGTTAAGAGCTGCAGGATGTGAAAAGATATGTCAGAAAACACTTTGGTGAAACCCCTCGGCAGAAAAATGGAACACACGCAGACTATCTGAACAAAACAGTCACAGATGATATCATTGTTACCTATGACACCTCAATTTGTATTCCAGCGTGTACCATAGGCTGGGCTTTGTTCTTTTCACGTCTTGGATGGGGAGGAGGCTCCATGCTGTTTGAGATTCCTGCTGTGATCTTTCCTGCTTTTCCTTAGGGGTCCATCGCAGTAATGCAGATGCAGGCAGCATTGTCACTGATGTAAACAGATCCTGTCCTCCTGCAAATAAAATGCAGCTTTAAGTTTACCAGACAACAAGGGAGGAGCGTTAGATATTCACAGCCACGTACAGCTGTCAGACTTTCTTATCCTCTCACATTTCACACATTTTATATCCCCTGGTTGATATGCATGGGAGGCTAATAGTCTCGTTTTATAAAGCAGAAGCTCAGTCATTTTTAAATGTCTGCCCATGGTGGTTTTGCATTTTTCCTTCATTAAGTGCAAATGAAATATTCCTCCTATAAGAGCTGAAACAATCAGTAAGTTGATGTTGTTGGAGCCATGGATGGATCTAAGTATCTTTGTAGTATTTCTTAAGGTTAAGGTATGTATGTAGTGTGTTATTTTTTGGTGTTTTGGTGATTATTATATCATTCATTGTGGGATTATATTGAGTAGGGGGATAGCGGGTCACATGGGTATGGGCGGAGGTGTGGTAATTATTTAAGTCACCTGTTCACCTTTTGTTCTCTGTGGAAGAGAGAGGGTGAGCTGGGTCGCCGTATTTTTTGTTGACCGTTATTGTTTCTGGCTCACTGTGATAATGAGTTAATGCACGTTATCATAAGTTGATTATCTTTTTTCGTTCAAAAAAAGTCAAACTTATTTTTCGTGTCACAGTATTCTTTTGGAAAGCGCGTCAGATGAGGTATTGGGCCCAACCTTAGCCTCTCGGCGGCAAGGAAGGACACAAATGCACAACTATTAAGGAAATGAATCTAATCTGCAATTATTGCTCTTTTTTGAAAGCAAATTAAATATCACTTGGTTAGTTGGTTTTGCTTGATTTTTGATGGCTACTGTTGACCAACATTTTTCACTACTTTGTGGCATTTTAAACAGCAAATGATGACCTAAAGTTAAAAAAAAAATCTCCTGTGCATTGCAAGTTGAGTAATGTATAGATTTGAACATTTTCTGCATTGTAGAGGATGCTGTCCAGTTCTTTAAATTTCAGATACTGTAACTAACAATAATACTGTTATGTTAAAACTGCTGAGTCATTACCACAGCAAATAAACAAATCCAGAGCATACATGAAGTTCAAACTTTATAATTTACAAATGATTGGAAAATGCAAGTTTCATGATAGGTAGAAAATCAGTCATAAACTCATAGTGTGACTTCAGACTAGACGCAGGAAAGACTTTGTTTGTTTTTTAGTTGCTGTATTCTCAAAAATATGATTGTGTAGTCCAATTTAAATAAAGAGTGTAGTTAGAAATCCAGTATAGTTGCAATTTATTAGAAAGCAACAACGATAAAAAACAAACAAAGTTTACCCGGCCTGTCTAGTATTACAACATAAACACATTTATTTTGCAAAAACACACACAATTGCTGTAAACAACTTCTACTGTCCTTAAGTTTTGTTGAACGTCCATGCTACTTTATGTCCGTACACTGAGATGTGTTATATTTGGATTGATTGTGGTTTGTAGAGATGTGTACAGGCAGTGGATATTTCTCTAAAGGAATCTTTTATGCTTGGCAGTGTTTGCACTTTTTTATAGATGCGGGGGCAACAGTAATTTGGACTCAGTTTTTCTCACAGGACCATTGTAAGATCAGCTTCAGCAGGCTTTTCAGTGTAAGAAACTGTCGGTGGAATCTTCCAGAAGCTCTGAGTTGTGCAGAGAAAACCCAGATTAGGCTTGTTTGTCAATAAGTGTCATGCAGCACACATGTTACACTGAACCATCACTGATGACAGAGGCCCAGTCCCCCTGGGCAGCAATGAGGCAGACACACAGTGCCTCCCTGCAGTCACAACTGCATTTATGCTAAGGCTCATTCAGCTTTCAGAAACAGGCAGCATTAACTATGTGCCCTGAGCAGACACACCTCACTGAACTGTGTTTTTGCTGCAGGTGATAGAGAGAGAGAGAGAGAGAGTGAGGTACAGAAAGAGGCTAGCATCCTCCCTTCTTCACTGAACAGGTGGTGAGCAGATTGTGTTAACCCCCCCACTCAGTCTAATGAAGGTTGCCCATCATCCACACCCCCAAACACCACCCTAACACCAAGCATTTCACAGCAGAGGCTTGTAGCTCATGAAGAGTGAAAATAAGATACACTCACACATTGTTCCCCTATTAAAATATACTAACTATATGACAGACAAGATTAGATACAAAAAAGTATTTGAACCCCTCTCTACATAAACAGGTGAACTGGGCCAGGACTTACAGTTCTAACTTATGTTGGAAAAAATCATGTACTATAGGATAAAATGTTATGTGCACAAAGCCAGGTCCACAAAGAAATGGCTTCAACCCCATCTAACACCTTTTCTAACAACTGGAGCCAGGTACAAACAATCGGTTATAACATCACAAAGCTAACTATGCTAATGTTCTTTTAGGAGGGAAGGATTTTATACAGAAAGGTTCGAAAAGTCTCCCTGAAGGATTACACGCTGTTTGAGAAGTATATTAAATGTCTGGATTGTAGAGAGCACAGCAATCATACCAACAGTCACATAAAGGTACACTCCTCTTGTCATGTAGCTGATGTAACAGAAAGAGAGCATTAACAAGTAGAAAAATCTCCATGATCTCTGGCTATGCAGTGTTTCCCCTACCATTATATTAGGGGGGCAGCCCCCCAACGGCCCCCTAAATAAATGTGTTTTTCTTTTTTTGGGGGGGGTTTAGATTTATTGTTGGGCTTTGTGTGCCCTTATTGTAGAGCTAGGATAGTGGATAGAGTTGGAAATCAGGCAAAGAGAGGGGGGAATGGCGTGCAGGAAAGGAGCCACAGGTCAGATTCGAGCTCAGGCCGCCCGCTTGGAGGACTACAGCCTCCATACATGGAGGCACACTAACCACTGCGCCCCAAGTTAATTTTATTTTATTACATTTTTTATATAGCGCCAGATCACAACTGAAGTCATTTAAGGATACCTGTCCGATAGAACAGGACAGCTGTCATTAAAAGAAACGCATGAACGCCAAGATTCATTTAAGTATTTGTGTCGGTGTCCGTCTGCCCCCCCCCCCCCCCCCATTGTAGACCATTGTAGACCTGCAATATGAAAAGAGTAAATGAGTTAAAAAAAAAGAAAGAAGTTTAATAATATTAACTCCCACTGAAAAAAAACTCATGGTAGAATTAAAAATGCTGCCATTTAGGTTGAAATTTCAGCATTTTCAGCCATAAAAGCAGCTTGTCATTTAGGGCTACATGATGCAACAAGAAGAGCACCATTTCAGAGGATTTAGACAATTATTTAGCAAATTAACCATCCAGGTTGCAAAACCAAATATTTAAACCAACCAACAGAGACATGACGTGTCTAAATGGTGCAGAAAACAATGGGATGTAAGGCTAACTAACATACAAACCAACTGCAGCAGCTGGATGCAATAATTAATATTTTCATATCATCAAAGATTAAGTGTCCATTTGTAATATGAAAGTGACTGTTCATTATGACATACTTATTTTACTCATCTTACCAAACTTAAGGGAAAATCTATTTCCCTTACAATTGGGTGGAGACCAAAATGGAGGTAAAAGGAGAGTAACATTTGGACTTAAAATGTGTTTGATGGTTAGAAACATGACTTTAAAGGCATCCTTATGTTGGCTTTAAGTCGGTTGGATGTGTAAGAAGTTAATCTTTGCTAACACATTCACATACTTTATTCTACGGAAAATTAGTCAGTGTTATGTCTTCTTCTTTCCACCAGCCAGCATCCAAAAGAACTATACATACAATTTAAAGCTAAGCTGTTATCATTCAGCATGTGTATACATGATAATGTCTATTCTCTGTTGCTGTTTTAGTATCTTCTATTTCCTCAAAGCACGTGTGAGTTTCTGTAAAAGATCGGCTTCCATTGTGTCTCCTCATATCACTGTAATCTCTTCTGGATTATTAACGGCTCATTAGTGGAGGTTTTAACAGAGTTCCTTTTAAACAGCAGGATTTCCATAATTAGGGTGTCACTTTAACATTAACATGCAGAGCACAGCTAAAAGTAGCTTATGTAGCACTTTGGGCATTTGAGATGAAGGCTATGACAGAGGAAATGTCAAACCCTTCCTGTCTATGCAGGTATGGCTGTCTCAAGTATGGAGAACTGTCTTTGCCAGCACTTAACAAGCAGCTACCTGGGGAGACTGTGTGTTTAACAAAACTGCAGCCAGTAGGAAGAGAAATAACAGCTCATAAGCTGTTGTTCTTTTATTTATGGTGATTGCAAGTTGTCCTTGGGGATAGTTTTTTTATCTCACAGTAGCTGGCAGTTGATAAGGTGCAGAGGTCTGCATGTCAGCGCAAGTTCACACGTTATTTATGGTTCATTTCTCTGGCAAAAAAGGCCCATCTCTCTCTCTCTCATTCCCTTAGGCAGGTGATGTGTCTTCATCAAGCGGAATGTTTGACAATGGGAGGAAAAGCTCTTCCGCCGCTGTCCAACAAATGGTTTATGTTGTTGATGAGGCTTTGGAGACGCTAGGAATTATGATCCTACAAGGAGCTGTCATGTTTGTACATGATAACGAATTCAGCTTCTTCTCAAATGATCTGGTGAAGTGTTTAAACAATTGTATAATCAAGCCCAGTTGTTGGTTTTTAATCTTTCCAGGGCACTTTGTTGCACCATCCCCTTCTATCCTTCAACGTTTTTTAGGTAGCTAGCAGCACAAAGTCAGTAAGTCTGCCACTTATACCTAGAATAAAATATCTGAACAAATCTTGGATTGCTTGTCAAGAATCTTGTATTGGCAAAATTAAGCATACTGACTTATGTAACCCCCGTCACTTTTCCCGTACTACAACCAGCAAGATTTGTTTTTCTTTTTTAAGTATGTGGTGCATTGCCATTTCATTGGGACCCGATGTTCATGGTGCAAAGATAATAAACCCTGATACATTTGGTGATCCCCTAACAATTACTGGTGCACAAAGAAATTGTTTTGTTAGGGTTTTTCAAACTTTAAGAAGGATACCTGTCTATATGTAGCAATGTTCTGATACATTTTTTTCCCTTTACAATTCCGATCAAATATCTGAACTAGTGTACTTGCCAAAACCAAAAACTTGATTCCAGAGCGATGAAAGAAAAAGTAATATTTCACAGCTGTAGGCCTACCAATCCTTTATGGCAACACCTCTTAAAACAAGCACCCTGCAAAATGCACACTTTGTATTTTGCTTGTGGGATCATCCAAGGTAAATTAATGCCAAATTGCTGACCTTACAGTGACTAAGGTTATTCTCAGCTAGCAACAACACTCTTTATATTTGATATCACATGAAAGAATTTCTGAAATCGATTCGTCTTCACTGCTTTAACAATGAGTTGCTGCAGTTGCAGCACAAATATGGTGGAAACAGTGCAACTTAATAAAGTTACAGTTTCAGAGTGATGTAGAAAAAAATCTTTTGAAATAAGTTGATATTTCAAGGCTTAAAAAAAAAGGTCACATCAGTTTTACTGATCACTGTACTAATGGAATACAGACAATCACATCCATGTCATAATACATCCCCCCTGACTTTTCTTTTTGTGCCATCATCAGTAGAAATAAAATATGAGCGTATAACCTTAAGTTAGCATGCTAAACAAAGATAGCGACCATGATAAACATTTTACATGCTAGACATCAGCATTTTCTCATTGTTATTGTGAGTGTGCTGAAATGATGAGTATCTTTTAGCTAAAGCTCATTACAGCCTGTATGATAGAAAGATTCTTAATGTAGTTTATTTCCCTTTATATCTTAAGCCTAAATTCATCATGGTGACTAGGAGCTTGTATACAATATATGGTAGATTTAATCAGGATATTATGAGGGAGTGAGATCAGTCATGTGAATTGAATCAGGGTTTATTGCAAGTTATCGATCTTCTGACTTAAAGTTTAATTGTTTTGTCTCTGTCACCTCAGGGGTTGTATCACCTCTCTCACTCTCTCTACACACACAAACACACACGCGGATACCTCAGCTGTTTTTCTGACGCAATGAGCGGATCTGCTGGACTGAGCTCGTTGTTTCCTCTTTACAGTTTGCTGTTTTTTCCACTTCTCTGACTCAAACTCAGGTGTATGTCATCACTTACGAGTGGCTTCTGTACTTACTTCAGCATCTGTGATCATAATAACTCTGCACAGAGGAGAGATTTCACTCACTCTGCTAAATGGAGGCACATTGCTACTTTTCAAGCCAGACTTCAGTTTGTAATCTGCTGTGTTGGCTTGGCAGCCTGACTCAGGGAGGAGGAGGAGGAGAGAAATGAGCAGAGGGACAGGATTAGAGAGACGTCAGATTAGCAGAGTTCAATAAACTGCAGAGGAAATGGATATTACGGGATAACTGTGAGCATGTTTGATTGTTTATATGCAAGGCTGAGACATAAAGAGAAGCTCCACGGAGTCCTGTGGTTAAACCTGCTGAGTCATGCTGTGATGTTTGTCCAAATGTTGTGTGAAACCACACCAGAGTCGGCATGTATCCCTCAGTATCCCACTCGCTTCTGGAGGTGGAGAGGAAGAGTGTTACTGTTAGCATGGGCAGCCGCGAGGTTCATAGTGAATGACTCGTCTGATGCAGGCAGATGAGCAGCTCAATGAGCTGTTAAAGGTCTGTTAAAGCTTCTGCATGTCCAATTCTGTTAGAGCTCAGTGTGTTTCCACTTTACAGCACAATTGTTTAATTTATTTTATAGTAAGGCATCAATTCTGTTTGATTTAGCTCCTGTTGCTATGTCACAGCTCTCAGAGCCGCTCTTTGAATTGGTTGCTATTGATCAGCTCATCTCCGGAAGATAAAAATAGGCCCAGAAGAACTTACTTTATTGTAGCTTCGATTACTTTTTATATTGCAAATGGAGCTGCTATGATGCAAGACACATTTTAGACTTTGTCTGACAGGTCCTATCAATCAATCAACAATCAACAATCAAATTTAGACTTTTTAACCAGACGGATGAATACATTTATAGGCAAATTCTAAAAACAGAACTACAAGCCACGTTTTATGCATCAATCTAAAAAGTTTCTATGAAGACTTGGTATACATTTGTAGTATGCTTAATTGTTTTGTTGATCTCACAAATTCTAAATCTCCTGTTCTTTAATTTGTCTGTTCGTCAATTTGATTGAAAATGTAAGCAAAAATGTATCATTTAATATAGGTAAAAAGAAACGGCTGTCTTAAATTCTGTCTGAAATAACAATTAAACTGAACTTGTATTATGCGTGTCATCAAGCTTTTAATGAGAGAAATGTCAATTTAAATGTTTACCTCAGAGTTCTGCATGCACTCTTCCAGCACATTAAGACTGTGTTATTATTAAGCCATTTTTAGCTGTAAAATGATCCCTTTGTGCATATCGATGGCTTTTTTAACCATTGCCAAATGAGAGAGAGAGAGTATAATGTGTGATATATCTGCCTCTTTGATAACACCGCTCTGCAGACTCTCGGTGTGTGTGTATGTACGTTATGGATTTGCTTTGTGATCTATATCCTCTGGGAATCTCCTCCTCAGTTGTTACTGCAAGGAGGATCAGAAGCTTTCTATCTGACAGATTCTGAATATTGATTGGAAGCTAACAGAACTAGGAGGGACTCTTGCGGTGCAGAAGGAGCTGCTGAATTATTACTGTGTTGTATTTTTGTACCTCTGCAGACCACTCTGACAGTGAGATGTACAGCAGTCCGGCAGATCTGCAGTTGATCAGCTTACCTCCTACACTAGACATCCTGCTGTTTTGTAAATCCTTCTCAAAACTGTGATCTAGCATCTCAGGAAGTGACATCATTGGCACGGCGATAAATCACACCAAGGTTGGGTTTCGGTAATGTGTGCCAGTTTGGAGGCCTTAAGCTTCCTCTCCTTTCTCCCACTTGTTTTTGTCTCGTGTTACTTGCAGCTCTTCTGAGAGTTTGGTAATGATGCATTCTTGGCCACAGAGCACACAGTGTGTTTACTACAGAGCATGCTGTTATGTAAGAAAAATAACATCCCTGAATATGTTATGGAAGCTCATTTTGACAGCATGTGATGATTGATGTCTTTAGCTCAGGTGTAATCACTGTATTGATGCAAAGCTTTGTCAGCACTCTGTTGCTGCTCCATTTCCCTCAGACTGTTTATTCAGTTAGGAGTGTACACAAGCCAAGCAGCTGCGATTCAGGACTGGATTGATCGAAAGTGAGGAGAGTGTGTGTTTGCTGGAGGACAGATGGTTCTGTGGTCACGGCTGTGTGAATGATCATATTCTGTACATGCATCAGAATATGGCAATAACAGCCAATCCTCCACAAGCTGTTTGAAAAGACATGGGAGTACACAGCTTGAGCTTTACTCTTGTTCCGAGTCTTTATTCAAATATATTTATGTGTAAATGGCCTCATTAGCATTTGTATGTTAGATATTAGGGCTTTTACTGCGCCTGCAGTATATCTGTCATCCGATCAGTTTGCCTCTTTTATGTGATGTCTCACTCTCATTTATCACATACAAAAACAGCCACAGATCAATTGCTGCTAATGGACTGTTAGTCATTAGACTGATCTTTATAAATGCTAGCTAACTGAACTAAAAGGGTGGCAGCTTGTCTGAGAGAATAGGCCACAACTGTCTGAGAGAAAAAGAAAAATCCCACTTTAGAGGTTTTATTTTAAACATTCACTATTCCCATGAAAATACACAAATACTGGTAAACTTATTCCATATAAATACAGGAGGCTTTGGGTGAGGAGGAATGCAAAAAGTGGGGAATGTGGCATCAAATGAAATGTCTTGGGCTCTAAACTTTCGGTTCAAGTAAAACAATTCAACTTTTTTAAACATTTTTGGTCTTTTGTGCCTTTATTTTCAGAGATAGGGCAGTGGATAGAGTCAGAAATAGGGGAGAGATGATTGGGGAATGACATGCGTTAAAGGAGCTGGATTTGAACCAGGGCCACCGGCTTGGAGGATCATGGCATCCGCACATGGGGCACGCACTCTAACAAATAGGCTATTGGCATCCCACAAGTCAACTTTTGAGATAAATAATAACTTCTTTTCTCCAATTGAATGAACAGTTGAATTCAAAACCAAAAACATACTTCTTTCTGAGGTTTTGTGGATAGAGTCAGAAATAGGGGGGCTCTATGTGGTTTAGTATGACGAGTAGCTTTTGTTGGCTTACATGAGCAGATTTATGATAACTGTTGGTCCATAGTCAGCATAACAGGTTCAATTCAGAGGGATTATATTTTTTCAATGCGAACAGATAGAACTTTGCTAATTATTTTCATATATGTGTCAATAAGTGATAATGGGTGTTAGCTGGGGCTTTGTGTTGGGTCTTTGTCTGTCCTCAGTAGCAATGACAGAATGGCAGTGTTCATGTGTTGAGGAGTTTTGGAGGTATGCTTGATTTCTTGACACATCATGAATAATGGTGAAATTGTTGTTTGGCATTTGGTTGAGTGCTTTAAAATATTCATCATGTGTGAGGGGTTTGTCCAGGTCATTTGCTTGATCGTTTGTTAATTTGGGAAGGTTAAGATTCTCTGGAAATGAGTCAATGTCTGATGCTTCCAGTTCATGGTCACAGGACTATGATTTTCCATAGAATGATCTGGAAGTGTTGCTGATGTGTTCAGCTGTTCGCATTAGCCTCCCTGCTGAATCCTTCACTGCAGAGATGAATGACTTGTCTTTGAGTTGTTTTGCTAAGAACTGCATTTCCCAGAATTGTTATGTTGGAATTTCTCATGTCTTAATCTTTTTATCATGAAGTGGTTTTTTTTACATCATAAAGTTGGAATTCAACGCCTGTTAGTTTGTTGTGGATGAGTTCTGATGGATTATTAGCATAGCAGTCATTCTTTTTTTCTTGTATGGAGAATAAGATATGACTTTTTCTCTCATTACTACTTTGGTCGTTTCCCATTATGTTGTTGCTGATAATTCTTGATAATCGTTTAACCCGCTCTGTGCATCCCTGTAAATGTCAAAATCAGAATCTTTGAGTAAAGAGGTATAAAAACACCATCTTGTACTGGAAGAATTGATATAGTTAATGTTCAGGAAGAAAGACACAGGGATATGGTCACTGATCAAGATGTGATGGATTTTTGGGTCTGAGACGCTGGATATGATGGAGATGAAATGAGAAAGAAATCTATGCGGGAGAAGGTATGGTGAATCTGTGAAAAGTCAGAATATTCTCTGGGAGTTTGATAATGCAGTTGCTAAATATCTCCAAGACCAAAGTCATTCATAAGTTGCTTAATGGTTTCAAATGAATTCCATGGTTTAAACCTGTTTGGTGTTAGTTGGTTGACTTGACTTTTCTCTCCTTGTGCTAGTGTGAAAACAGCTTAGCAGTTGAACTAAAATTAAAGGAGCAACAAATGGCGTACCGATTGCTAGCATTTAGCATTGCAAATTGTCACTTGTAGTGGTCCGTGTTTAGCAAAAGTTCAAGCTAAATTATCACTTTTATTTTAACAGTTGAGGATCATTAACAATATGGTCACATTTATTAGTAATGGGGATAAATGATTAACTTCCCTTATTATCTTATCTTAATCCTTTCAACAGTTTGAATTCCACTACGTATCAACGGTGCTTTATAAATAAGCTTGCCTTGACTCAGCAATTGCAACGTGTGTAAAAAGCTAACTTGTCTTTGCTAACAGTCTATTTATCTCTCTTCAGGTATGATTCAGTCCTGATGGCAAACTCTGAGCTGTTTGAGACATTAGCGCCCCCTGTGGACGGGAGGTCTGTGGAGCTAGACGTTCTGAGCTTCTTGGACACGCTTGGAGACGGAAACAGCACGGCTGAGAGATGCTATCGCTCACACTCCCGCAGCAGCGTCCTACAGGGACTTCCGTTTGGAGGGGTGCCCACGGTCCTCGCCATAAATGTGGTGCTCTGGATGGTAAGAATTCACACACAGACATAATTTATAATATTCACAGTTTATAAAATAAACTACAAAAGGACATGATCATTTAAAAATCGGATTGGAAAATGTTTCTGTATGATTTACCAATAGTCCCATGTTCTTTGATAGCCAGAGCAGTTGACTTTTGAAATTGTTTGAAAAGATGGAAATCAGGGATGTACTTAATTTATTATTGATTATTTTAATTATTTATTTCCCATTAAATTGGTTCCTTTTAAAAATTTCAGAAGCAAAATATCCCTTACAAGTTCCAACCACCCATGGTGATGTCCTAAAATGTTAAGCCCAAACACCGGCCTAAAAATGAGTCAGTTTATTAGATTTACTAATTAAATAAATATTAAAAAAATAAGCAATTATATAAAGTTAGTGGGAATGCTGTTGTAAATGTTTTACACACCAAATCAACTCCTATTTGTATACCTTTGCGGCTCAGTTGGTCTTGACAACAAGGTTCCTGAAAATACACAGAGCTGCCAACACCCTGTTGAGATGTAATGAAGACCCTGATACAAGCTGGCAGCGCATGGTGACACATTGTCAGAGGGCTGTTACTGTAAAAATAAAGCGTCTAATGGATACGCTGTCTCAAACACTTCTCTCTGAACTTGACGATAATAAAGTACAACAGCAGCGTCAGGAGTGAAGCACACATATGTAAAAACTGCAAACACTCTGTGTACTTAAAAATATTTTAATTTTTTAATGAAGTGTTTGGACCTGCTGTAAACACTGTACATCTCTCACCCAAACATTAACGCTCCTGTGAGTAGTTTTTAACATGTTATTAAAAAGACTAAAAATGTATTTAAATGCCTCTTTATGATCTACAAAAGCAAACAGGACCATCAGCAAAAACTGTTTTATTTCTACATAGTTATAATTAATGCCTCAGACTGCTGCCACTGTGTATGTGTGAGACGAGTTGATTGAGAGCTCGCTACCAAAACAGTCTGTTTTTTTAGCACTGCAGTTGTTGTGTACATTGTTTGGTGGTTATGGTCATAAACTCCAGACAAGAATATCCTGAAGTCAAACGTTGGGCTGGTAGGGACTGATATTCCTCAAACAGTCCAAAGACATGTTGTTTTATCTATTACATTTATTCAGTTACACATTTCTCTGCTGATCCAGGAACATTTATCATCTTGCCAAACACGGTAGAGCCTTTAATTTGTCTCCTTCTTGTTGCGGCGTTTGAAAACAGTCTGTGCATGTCATGTCAGATTTCCTAAAAGATACATGCTTTATCTTTCTTTCACGCGTAAAACGCATACAAACTGGGGCACAGGTGGCCTTGTGTTTAGGTCGCGCCCCATGTAGAAGGCTTTGGTCCTCCGAGCAGGCGTCCAGGGTTCAAGTCCGGCCTGTGTCTCCTTACATGTCATTCCTCACTCTCTCTCCCCTGTTTCCTACTCTATCCACTGTCCCATCAAATACAGACAAAAGCTCAATCATAAATCAACAAAACCCCACGCATAACATCTCACCTTTCCTTTCCATGTAAACACTGTCGGCAAACATGGTTCTATGTTTAAGCTCTTGTCTCCAGTTAATAATGGGCTTCAGTTTCACTAGTCAGTGGCCTCGGTTCCTCTGCCAGGACTTGTCAAGTTTGATCTCTGCACTCACATCATTCTCAATCTGACACCTTCGTGCCTTAATTGGCTCATTTTATCATTGGCCCAGTTGCCAAGACAACACTGAGGGTTGAGCACTGTGTCTTAATGACAGGCATGAGTCAAAGCATGCCCCCCCCAGGTGACAAGAGCACGCCTCTGCATCAATTCCATTATCATACAGGGGAAAAAAATCATCTGTGGGACCTGTGGAGAACACGCCCACGCATTGGGATGGAATAAAATAAAGCAACAGGAAGAAAGACAGCGAGATGATGGAGGGATTCTTATTTAAGCATGGAGTTTGATCCCTTAAAATGTGAATGCAGCGCACACTCATTCATCATCTACATCTTAGTCAAGGATGCCCTGATCGTGTATGCAGGGCTCTAAATCACTCACATGAACCATTCAAAGTTCAGTGGAGCTTTCTTCTAATCAACATCACTGCTAGCTTTACCAAATATCTCAAATAAATGAGTTAATGATTTAATGTTGCATTAAAATTAAACATTCATCAGCACTTTTACCCAATTTCCATTTGTCAGTATTCATCTATCATCCCCCAGTTATGCTCTTCGGCATTAATTTAATCAGCATGAATCCACCATTGTGAACTGTTATATGTCATTGAATATGTTTTTATCTTTATTCCATCTATGTGGAGTCTATTCAGATTTATTCTTACCTTTGACTAGACTCATTCTTCATTAGTGCTCAGCATGTGTTCTTGTGTGCACGCTGACCTGTCTCCGGTTGTTTCCAAGACAACCACGTACTACTCTAAAGAAAGAAGGTGGTGCTAGATTTTTGACCTTTTATTCGTGGGCTTTTTATGAGTGAATGCAGAAATAGGCTCCAGCTTTCAAATAAATGAAAAGGTTTTGCAGATGAATACGTAGTGAGTGTGTGATGGTTTGAATCAGATACCCAGTAGCTCATTATGAATGTTTGCGTTCTGTGTTTCAGTTCCTGTTGCTCATCTTCTCCTGTTTGAGGAAGGCTGCATGGGACTACGGTCGCCTTGCTCTGCTAATGGAGAACGACAGGTGAATCCATCTACTGCTGTCTTGTGCGATTTGTGATCGTTGAGCCACGTCCACATTTAAGATGGAGAAATAATTCCAAGTGGAGCCACTCCTGAGTCCTGATCCTTAAGGCTGCAGCTCCCTCTGCTGGCAGTACATAAGAAACAGAGATAAAAATGAAGGTTTAAATATATTTTGTTAACACTGAAATTAATTTAAATACAGGCCAGACATAGGCCTATATGTTCAACGCGGAGTGGTTTGGATAAACTAGTCTCCTTACTCTTTAAAAAGAAGGGCTGCGACTGACTGCTACTTCCGTTGAAGGTTAACAAAAATGTAATGCTCCTGTGGAGAAGTTAGTGTGTCTTGAATTTGGCGATCCCTGTGGAGAAAGACACCGATCGTGCCTTTGCTGATTTTGACCTGCACACGAAGGCTAATTGATTATTTAAAAAAAACAACTCATCCTTCTTTCTTTTTAGAGTCAACTGTATCACTCATCGACATCTGGCACCTACCCCACGCTGGTGGTCTTGTCTGCTTTTAAATGTCATAAACAGGCATCAATATTTATTTCAGTAATTTTCATAACCAGCTAAAAACTTCTCACAGGAGCTTTAAAACAAAAATGTTAAAAACAAAAAAACATCACTTTTCCATCACAATTTTCAAAAGAACTGCCCTTAAATGGCTTCTTTTTTTTTCTACATTGATACTCCAGTACCAGAAGATGTTCAGTATACAGCTATATAAAATGCATAAAAAGAAACCTGCTGCAGCCAATGTTTGGTATTTTCTCTTGATACACAAAGGGCAAGTCTAGAGGGCTTGTGGTATTCTATATTTTTGATATAGTCAGCAAATCACATGCAAGGATTCTATTTTGATCCTGTCTGAGTCAACTCCAGTAGTGGCTTGTATATACAGTATCTTATTTCTATCTATATCTAATATATCTTTCAAAAGGTCACAGATAAGTTTAACTCTCAATAACTGAAACAGCTGGGCACTTGAGATTTTATCTGCAAATGTTGAAATGTCAAACAAAAGATGTTGTATTTAGTTGATCAACAAGTTGAATTCACCTTTCCAGCATCTATTTAGATATTGTTATGGTTACATATAAGTCAAAGTGCACCTATCAGTCAGCATGAGTCTGCAGTGTTTCCTCTCCTGGATCTGCAGGCTTGATTATTTCTGGATGACCGGCAGCCGCATCACAGCACCCGAGGGCGAGCATCATCTGTGTGGTTTCCCAAGTAGCCCTCTCTCATGCTAATTCAATTATCCTGCTAAATTTGACACGCTGTATACTGTCAGCGGTGCGGCCCACAGAGAAATATCCACAAACTCAATCATCACTGTGGCTTTATTGGATTTGACTGTATTGTATTGTTTTATGTCTTCTCTCTGTATAAACACACACTTGGATTTATGTCAGACAGGTACTGTGGGGGCTGTCTGCTGCAGTGACATTCGGTTTAAGTTGTTTTTCTCTTTTACAGCCCTGAAATGAATTCAATCAAAGAGTGTTCATAAGGTCGTGTCAGGCAACAATCGATATCTTGTTATTTCTTTGTTTATCTTCCAATCCAGTCTCACCTCCCTGTTTTATGGAGAACCAAGTGAGAAAGAGAAGTCTCCCTCTGAGTCCAGCCCCTCTGACTCTGAGACCAAGGACATGGTGAGTGTTTTTTTGTAGTTTTTGAGTGTAAACATTTTAATCAGCTCCTTAAGTGCCAATGAACCCCTTAACAGCATTTCAGATTGATCAAAGCTGCTCTGTGGATTTCATCCTAAAAAAACATTGTTGTGTTTATACTCGGTTTCCCTCAACAAAATACATTTCTCTATGTCCCAAAGGTCTAACAAAGGTGTTAAATGCTTTTCTTACTTCATTCAGTTTTTCTTTTTTTCTATTTTATGTGTTGAAACCTGCACCCTAACCCCTAATTGCCTTCACCTAACCTAACCCTACCCTACCCTAACCCAGAAACCTGCATTGTTCACTTACAGTGTTAAAATCGAAATGTGATCCTTTTCAGCCGCCTTACTTTGAAGCTGCAATTGATGCTCTAAGTTTTGTTAACAATAGATGAAATAGCCATATGTACTGAAAAGGAGGTCCCACTGAGTGATTGATGCACAAAGTAAGATCATTCTATCCTGCAGTCCTAGCTTTGGAGCATCTTTTAGCTTTTTGTTTTAACGTCGCTGTTTTACAAACCATAGCAGTCAAATGTGTTGGCTAAAGAGAATAATGTTTGCTCTCTGTTAAGCATCAAGCGACAGGAAGGGGGAAAAAACGCAACAAGCTAATGGAGCAAAAAGCAACATACTGTAAACCGTTTATTGGTGGAAACTAGATAAGCATGAAAAGGAGAATAAATATTGGACTTACTGACAATACAACTGCTAACAAAAGCTTAAGATACTCCTGGTTAGCCGGATGTGTAAAGAACTGAAACTATTCATTAGTATAAGCTGTTGGAGCAGACTGTAGTATGAGAGAGCTAAATGTCTTGGTAACTAAATGAAAACAGATTGAATTATTTCTTGGTCCGAACTCCTCCCAATCTTTCGTTTTGTCACTGTTTTATAAATAATACGTTGTTTCTTTATGCTTTTTTTCAACTTTTCCATTAAACTAACTTGCTATTGTCACCTGACACCTCACTGTTACCCTGCTGTCTTAGCAGATATATTCCTCTATTGATTACTTTACTGTCAGCAAGAGCACCTTGGCAATGTGTTCATTTGTACAGAGGCTGAGGCCAACGAGGGCAATCTGCACTGCATCCACAGGTTCCATCATTGCACAAAGACCCTTTTTCTTTGTTAGCCAGTGTGAAAATCCCTGAAATGCTCATTTTAAGGCTGTGAGGCCTCAAAAAGAAACTTAAAGATGTGTTTTTGGGACTTATATCGCCCCTAAGTACGAAATCGGATGATTCAAGTTAACAGGAATGACATGTTAGGAGGAGACTGACACACTCCGATTGTCTGCAGAGCACAATATTAGATGACTTTATATGAACAATCAACATGTATCAACATTTCCACTAATGTAAAGTAGTCTTCCTGATCATGTTCTCATCCATTTACAGTTGCTGTCACAGTTCATTTTTCAGTGCTGTATTCATTTCTAAAAATGCAGCATGCTGCACTTTTACAATAAAGCCACTTGTCCAAGTTGACACTATGTCAACATTTGTAAGAGTAAAGTTTGGATCATGACTCAGCCCGGCTGCCTGTGACTCTGTGACACCTGTGTGACAGACTGAGGTCACTCCCTATGTGTTTACAGCCGTGTAAGACAGAGACTCAGACTGGAGTCATCGCACTGTGCCTACACAGAGCTGAGGCTGCAGTAAAGTGGTTACTGCTGCAGGCTAGACCTATTAAATCTCCATCTCTATGTCACTCTGCAGACCTTATTACTATGCTAATGGAGGATGCATGCAAATATCCAGATGTGGTGTGCACAGACTTGCATACAGATGTAATTCATTTTCCTAAATTACACATCTATTTCATGTTGTATGATTGTCCTCTCCTTGCAGGGTTTCTGCTCCTGGCTCTCATCACTTTACCAAATGAAGTAAGTACACAAAGTTGTTGCCCTTCTAATTATTTCACCCTACTTTTATGCTAGCTCCTATCCTTTTATTGGCTCTGTCTTTAAAGTTAATGTCCCCGTTGAATGTAAAGTCCTGTGTTATATGTCATTTAGCAGGAAAAACAAACAAGTCTGAGCTCATGTGACCGCTGCTGCCGAGGTTTCCACTTGAATATTTGCATTTGCTCGAGTCTGACTGCACACAACAGATTTAGGCTCATAAAAAAGGCGATGTTCACGGTGTCCATGGTTTCCATAGTATAATGGTGGAGTTTGGGTGCAGCTTTTTTTAGCTCTCATGCCACTGGCTCACCCAGGGATCCCTGGGAAAGTGTGAACCCACCCTGCAAGTTCGCAATGTGTGGGCTACCAACATGAGTCCAGAATGCACCTCTCTTTTTTTTGTCATGCTTTTTTTTGTTCTATTTTATGAGACTGGGTTTCCTGAAACTCCTGCCTGGTAGCCACAGCTTCTGGCACCAACATAGGGGTGCCACCGTTTTAAACATGATGAGGTATAAACTAGTGGCCCTTACGTCCTCGCAGTAGTTAAGGACTTAAGGAGTGAATTGCTTAAGCTCAGTTTGCAGCATTTCTGATTTTGTCACACACAAAAAAGAGAGTAATGTATCTCTCAGATTAGATAAAGAGATTCTCATTCTTGTATTCCTCTTTGTTTCTGCAGGGATGAAGAGATCCGTAGTAAATGCGGCATTGATGCTGTGACATACCTGTCCTTCCAGCGCCACATCATCCTGCTCATGACGGTGGTTTGCCTGCTGTCTTTGGCCGTAATCCTGCCGGTCAACTTTTCCGGGAACCTCCAGGGTATTTTGGTCCTCTACATGATGGTCTAGCTGGACTGACTGTTTAACAAGCAGAAGGATATCCTTAACCTCAGGAGAGACACATTGGGGAACCTCACAGGGAGAGAAGCCAGGCCACACAGAGACAATCACACACAGCTACACATGAAAGGGTTTATCGGCTGAATGCAAAGAAACTTTAACTTTATACAGTCTGCGGTCAAGCTGAGTTTAAAAAAGACAAAGCATTTTGCATACATGAAACAAGATTAAATATAATTTTAGCTTTAAATGACCCATACAAGGATATAATGAAGTCAAACCACTACTATTTTCATACACAAAGGCTGCACTTCATCTAATGGGAGTTTCTAGTATGTCAGTGGCAATTCATCAAGTCGGATTGTGAAAATAGAACGTGCTTCATTTCCTTTTAACATACACATGTAGTTGTCAGGAGTTGGATGAGGCAGAAAATTAGCTGCTAAATACAAGTAGAAATGCCTTTTGGCAGTAGTGTGCTTATTTTGCTGGAAGTGTTGAGTAAGTGATTCCATGACTGCATGAAGTACAGGAGCCATTATAAGAGCAAAGCTATCCACAGAAACTTTTTTATTACTGCTGGCTGTCATCTTATGGGCCAGTGTGTCACCCCGGTCATTAAATAAACTAACACCCTCTGACAGGCTGCCACAGCAACAGCAAACAAAGGGTGCCCCAATTAGAGCTGCAAGACTGCAATGTTTGAATTTAGTGTCACTGAGATGAGAGAGATTTAATTAAATGGTTTTCGCGACATAGTTCCATTGCTTCAACCTCCAGACAAAAGAGGAGTTTCCTTGAAGTCATTTAAAAATGTAAAGTCTCGCTCTCTGTCATGTTGCATTATTTCTACAGGAGACAGTCCTCAAAACTTTGGAAGAACAACACTGGCTAATGTTAGCGCAAAGTAAGTCCAACACTCCATGAATGACATCAAATCTCATGAAAGAGCACAGAGCAGTGTGAAAAACACTGGACTATCTTTATCCGTCTATATTCCAGCAGTGTTCTTTTGCCTCACAGGGACAGCTTTCTGTGGCTCCACAGCGTTCTTGCTCTGGTCTACTTCATCATCACAGTGCTGTGTATGGCTCACCACTCCGTACGTCTGGAGTACAGAGAGGATGAGAAGGTTTGTCTCCAACACATTTTACTGTTTTAATATCACGGCCTGGCTATTTTTTCACTGTAAAAAAAACTCAGTTTTATCAAGTCAATTTTCATACTTTAGCACTTAAGCATGGTAATTAGCACTTAACACACAGCGCAGCCAAGGCTGATGGGAATTTCACCATTTTTACAAGTATTTCATCATAAACTAAAACTCAAGCAAGATTTTATCTCTATTGCTGCATTATTTGGAGACTTAACGGATCATCACAGTGATTATAATTTATCCTCTGGGGAACATGAATGAGTGCTCAATTTAAGTGTCAGATGATAAGAGATCAAAGACATCACGATCATAGACTGTACAGTGGACTCGACATGATGACATTACCCATTGGTTTGTGTACAACCTTTGTGAGCCTACGGTTTGTGATTCTCACCATCTTTGGTTTTTGGAACCAGTGATGACTATGTTTGGACGTAGGGCTGACGTGCATTATATAGTCTCTATTGAGGTGGATGTAAAATAACTTATTATGGAAAATGCATTTTGTGTCACAGGTAGCCAGGACGCTGATGATTACCTGCATACCAAGAGAGATATCTGACCCAGGACTCATCACCAAACATTTTCAGTACACATTTTTCCTCTCTATTTCATTCTAATTTTGTATTGATTTGTGTAAAGGAAGCCCTGTCCATCTTTTTTGCAGACCTGTAGATGCTCTCATGCTCCTTTTGTTCCATTCACTAGTGAGGCCTATCCCAGCTGTACTGTCAATGATATCCGTTTCTGCTTTGATGTCCACAAGCTGATGAGGCTGGACTTAGAGAGGTACAGTAAAAAAACAACTAAAGACTAGAGTTGCACAGTTTGTGACATCAGTGTGAGCCTCTTGTCTAAAGGGTGCTGTGTTTTGCAGGCGCAAGGCGATGAAAGGAAGGCTATATTTCGCCACAATGGCCCAGAAGGAGGGAAAGATCATGATCAAGACCCATCCTTGTGCTCAGATATTCTGCTGTGACATCTGTGGCTTTGAAAAGGTACTTTTTATCAGAAACATTTGAATAAGAAAGATGACTGCTGCACAGAAAGTATGTAACCACTGGATGGCACTGCTATCCAGAAGTACTGTAGGTACATGCAACAGTAACATATCTTGCTGTGTAAGTCAGTGGATTAATCTGAGGGTAAAAGATGCAGGGAGTACTGTAGGCTCTAATTTTTGATCTGCAGGTGGATGCTGAGCAATACTACAGCGAGTTAGAGGAGAAGCGCACAGACGAGTTTAACGCTGAGAAGAATCGCATCACCATGAAGAGGCTAGGCATTGCCTTTGTGACTTTCCGTGATGAGAGGATGACTGCTGTGTGAGTAAACAACAGCATGACATCATGTTTATGTCCTCTCATCAAAACCATGCCACAACAGGGAGCAACTATAAAAGTCATAGGGGCATAAAAGCAGACATAGCTTTGGCTGTTGTGGATTTTTGCGGTATTTTTTCTTCATCTTGTTTTGTTTTTCCAGCATTGTGAAGGACTACAGTCGTGTGCACTGCCGCCGCAAACCCCAGCAGTCCAGCATCACCACTGTGGTGCAGTCACAAAAGTGGGGGGTCAGCTACGCACCTGCTCCCAGTGACATCATATGGTTAGTACTTTAAGGGTCTTAATCCTCTTAATTTCTCCAGTCAATCAACCAGACTTTATTTTGGAGCACTTTTCATACAACAAAAAATGTAACACAAAGTTCTTTACATAAATAAAAACAATATGAGCATCCAAAATCCTTTCACAAGGTAAAACAGGAAACTGGATCATGAATTTGTGATAAGGAAACACAGGAGGTAGGATAAAAAGGTTACATTTCAAGATAGCTCAAAATAGACCTTCGCACATCCATTTCATAAGACAGGTGCGTAGGAGAGCAATGTGTCCATCAAAAACTTAAAGGTAAACCCCCGCACACTGTCTAACTTGCAAACAAACACTTATTGGCAACATTTCGGTACCAGACCTTCATCAGGCAAACAAACAGTGGCAGAATAAGACAATGATTAAATGGACAAAATAAACAAGGTCAATATACAGTTAATTATTATCCCGAAGAATAATGTAAAATAAGATAAGAAAATACTAGGAGATTAAAAACAATGATGTATAAAAGAATAAAAAACCTCTCTTGAGTCTCAAAGAAGCCACTGACGTCATCACATTTTAACTTTTCAAGACCTCAAAAGAAAGGCCATGTCTTGTCCTGTGCTTGGTTTCATTCCAGCAGGCAATAGGAGAACAGTATGTTGCTGAGATAGACGACCATTCAGGCTCACACTCACACCTACAGTAGAATCAGTTTATTAACCATGTTTGGACTGTGGGAGGTAACCAGAGCACCCTGAGGAAACCCACTTGATAACATAAGATGAGCCTGATATCCAATGTGACATGTTTTAGGCATCACTTAGACACATTTCCCTGTAATGAACCCTGACATTTTTATTTTTTTGTCTTGATCATTCTTGTTTTGGAAAACTAGCTTGTAATGAAAGACTTAAAGGAGGCTTTTTATTGAGGCAAGATACACATATTGTAATAATGATGTTTCTTAGCTTTGAAAGACAACATTCAAGGTGCAACACACCTTTTCAAGCTCATTCCCTATTCTAAATTCAGTAAGCTATAATGCATCTTTCTTATATTAGAAGGCAAAGCACAGCCACAGATAGATTATATAACGAATGTTGCATATGTATAGCAGACTAACCAAAGAGATACTCAAGGTTTTTTCTTTACGTCTGATTGGTTGCAGTGTTTGCAGTATGCATGAATGTGTTTCTGCACCAACTAGACGACTGGAGCAGGTACTTGTGTTCCTTAATTAAAAGTAGAGCACTGAAGTGTGCTGTTTCCAACCTGCTCTCCTGTCTAGTAGAGTGGAAACAACTCACATATGAGAGGCGACTGAGCAAGCTATTTCAGGCTTATGTCAATACATTAAGAGCAGGAGTGTCGGGAGAAGAGGAGAGTGTTAAATGCCCTGTCTGTTTCTGTGAATTGAGACACATCATTTCCCCCGTCACCTTGCAGGGAGAACCTGTCAGTGTGCGGTTCTCGCTGGTGGCTCCGCTGTGTCCTCCTCAACATCCTCCTCTTTCTGCTCCTCTTCTTCCTCACCACTCCTGCCATCATTGTCAACACCATGGACAAGTTCAACGTCACAAGGCCTGTGGAGAGTCTGCAGGTCAGAGTTTGAGATTAAGTTGTAAACTTAAAGCTGCCTTTACCGCCTTTTTTGTTTCCCTTTATTAATCTTCTTGTTCTCCAATCCAGAGCCCGGTCATTACGCAGTTCTTCCCAACCCTCCTGCTGTGGGCTTTTTCTGTGCTCCTGCCCTTCATCGTCTACTACTCAGCCTTCTTTGAGTCCCACTGGACCAGGTACTCACCGGCCATCGGCCTCCTCTCTTCTCTCTCCTCTGAAATGGAATTACCTTTTAAAGGAACCCTTCATGTGAAGCTGTCCATCATCCTCTCAACTCTCAGCATTCCTTTTTTATCCTAGTCTAATTTATTTTTCTCTTTTTCACCCTGGTGCACTTTTTTTACCCGCCACTCTCCCTGCACTGTTATTCTGGGCAGGTTGTCATAGAGATCTCCATGTGAGAATAATGATATGCACAGTAGTCACAGCGCGCAGAGGAGCGGCACATGGTGACTAGCAGGAGGAGGAGCGGAACAACTGTGCATAGGGAGGCATCCTCACGCAGCACCTATGAGCACCCTTTTCTTTACATAACTACCCCCTCTCTACGTGTTGAGCAGGCATGATGTGCGAAGCAGCGAATGCAAATCAACTGTTTACTGGAGTGCAAAGCATAGTTTATGCTAATGAATCCAATGATCCAGTTAATGTAGAGTCAGCTGACTTAGAATAAATTAATGGTTGAAGGGAACTTTGTAAATGTGATTTTGAGCAAAATAGGCTTCCCATAATGATATTCTTACGATCCCATGTTTCTTAGGTCTGGGGAAAACCAAGTAACGATGCACAAGTGTTTTTTACTGCTGGTCTTCATGGTCATCATCCTGCCCTCACTTGGTTTATCCAGGTACACCTAGAGCAGATCAGAACACGCACATTACTTCTTATTATATATATATATATTCTTGCAATTGTTTTGAGTTAATTCTCTACCTATTTTATTTGTCTGTAGTCTGGACCTGTTCTTCACGTGGCTCTTTGATGTAAACTTCCTGGATGAAAAAGAAGTCAAATTCCAGTAAGAGAACTCTTTTAGTCTAAATAAAGTGCATCAAAAAGTCACAGCTCGTAAAAAATATATCTATCTCTATTTATTAATCTGTTGTTGTTTTTAATGTATTTTTTCAGGTGTGTGTTTCTTCCAGACAACGGTGCATTCTTTGTAAACTATGTCATCACATCCAGTCTGATCGGCACTTCTATGGAGCTGCTTCGTATCCCGGGGCTGACGGTGTACGCCCTCCGACTTTGCTTTGCCAAGTCCCAGGCTGAGCGCATTCACGTTAAAAGGGTAAACTAAGCCTCTCGTGCTTATCTCACTGTTTTCTTTTCAGGTACATTAGATTATATAATTTTTCTAAATGTGAATTTCTCACTGTTTGTGCTTGCCTCTGCAGAGTCAGGCCTACGAGTTCCAGTTTGGCCTGGAGTATGCCTGGACCATGTGTATATTTGCAGTCAGTATGACCTACAGCATCACATGTCCCATTATTACTCCCTTTGGTAAGCAACATAAAGTGACCCTCTGTGTCTCCTCTCTTTTTGTCATTCCTCTGCATCCCTGCATCCCATCACATCCCCTCTTAGCCCTGTGTATGCGATTTCTCTCCTCTTACTCTGACCTCGCTCTCCTCTCCTGCCTGCCAGTCCGATGCAGACTGTGTGAATGTGCTGCTGTAGTCCCAGACACCAAGACACAGCGAGCTGTGAGCCAGACGCCCACTCTGCTCCTGTCTCTGTCTAGAGCTCACCAAGCTCCTATTAACGTCTGAAGTCAAATTCTCAGTCCAAAGAGGCCTTTTCAAACATAATTCCCTGCTGTTATCTGCCCTTTATTCCTATTATTTGTGCAGATTTGTATTTTGTTTATGCAAATATTTATTCTCATTGTGTATGTGTTTTTGTGCCCTCTAGGTCTGCTTTATTTGATCCTGAAGCATATGGTCGACAGATACAACATCTACTATGCATACGTTCCTACCAAACTCAACCAGAGGATCCACAGAGCAGCCATCAGCCAGGTCATCGTGGCTCCAATCTTCTGCATGTTCTGGCTGCTCTTCTTTTCTGTGCTCAGATTAGGTGCCTTATCACTTCCCTTTCTATCCTGTCACCGTCCTAGTAGCTGTCATTCTATGGTTTAGTGCACATAATAACATTGTTGCATTGTAATTTCTTCCCCTAACTGTCCCAGGTCCAGTGCATCCCATCACCCTCTTCACCTTCGTGTCCCTGCTCTCCTCTGTTGCCTTCTCCCTCTTCCGCTTGTGCCTTAGGAAGCAACCAGACAAATCAACAAGCTACCAGGTCAGCTACTCCGTACCTCACTCATATGCAGTTCAGCTAAAGATCCACTGACGCTCGATAAATAGTTTGTATGTTTCCTTTTTTTGAAGATGTCCGATCAGCCTGCAGAGGGAACGTTCACCGATGCAGACAGGAGTACTGTAACATCCACCACTGCCTCCAGTGTACAGTGCAACATTTTTCTTCTATGAATCTAACACATTTACAAAGCATATTGTTTTACTTTTTTGTTGTTGGTCCTGTTATATTGAGTTTTTCATGTCTGTGCATTTTATTTTTCAATGTTGGTAGGAAGTTCAAACGTGAGTCAGCTGCGGAGCAGTGATAAATATACAGTATATATATACAGTAGTTTATTAATACCTGACACACACATATATGTATATGTCTAGTGAGCTTTCTTATTTTAATCTTCATGAGCACCAAATTAAAAATCAAGTTATTGAATAACACTTCACATAAAAAGCACGTCTAGACTGTACTCTTTGTAATTTCATAAAGAGACCAAACATTAATCCTTAGCAACAAGTGCAACAAAAAAACGTCCTAATAATAGGCCGAAAACCTCGAGCAGAACCAGATTCATAGGTGAACACCCAACTACCACAGACTCATGGGCTGAGACAATAGGATGGAGGGAGGGACATAAAGAATTCAAAGGATCTAGAAACTTCTTTCATCATAGAGTTAAACATGCACAATTCACAGTTCGGTCCTCAAAATAACTTTTTTTGAATTTAAAATCTTTGCAATTTACTGAACTTATCCAGACTATTAATAATTAATTTGTTAAGAACCTAACTTTTATGCAAAGATATCATGTCACAATCATTAAATAATGAATATAAATAGATCCATTTATGGATATTGAGATCTAGTGTTGGATGGGAAAACAAACCCAGATCAAAATCCATTTTTATCTCCTAGCCTCACCACCAGCCTCATTAATTGCATTGAGTGATTTACTGTTTGGCACCATCTTAAACTTCATGTTGTTCTTCCTCCATCAGCTCTTTGTGGCGACCGTGCTGCTGGAGCCAGAGCTGGCTTTGACCCCCATGCCCTCCCCTGCCCACCACAGCTACGGCGCCATGGCCAGTTCACAGAGTTCAAGCCATGGCCCAGCGGAGGAAGAGGAGTGCGAAGAAGACCACACCCAGACCCATGAAACTAAGCTCCAAGACCCTCCAGAACCCTACTGCTCCAGCCCACTCATGGACAGCCCAGTTGGCTACCAGTAACACTAAATCCCCCAAATCTAATTTATCCTATCCTTCACTGGGCAACACAGATTGCTGCAGGCTGCATTGCTGCATTTTTTGCCACTGAGCTTCGACTCCAACTAAGCTGCTTGGGACCCTGAGACTAGATTGGGCTTGTCAGAGAGGATGAAGAACAGGAAGAGGAAAGATGCTTAAAAAAACAGAAAGCAGACAAAAAAACTTAAAATTAACAGCCAGGAGTTTTCAAAAAAATCTCCTAAACCTGAACACAAACTTCAACCCTGAGATAGAAACAGCCACCCTCAATGTACAGATTATTTTTGTTAAACTGTTGAATAATCCATGAGAGGGATTTTCTTGCTTCTAAGGCTTCATTTGCAAGATAAATATTTAAACTAATAGTGACAAGTTAACAAAGTGACTGGGGAAGAAGCTCCTTTGGGCTGCTATCAGAGATACTCTGTCCATGCGGTGCCACTTGGACATGAGTGGAGGTGAAATCAGAGTGGGTGGTGTGAGCAGGCTCGCCCTGGCAGACTGACACCGCGGTCTGGGCATGGGTGATTTCTGGTTCCTCTACGGCAGAGCTCGGGGAGGCTGAGGGTGAGGGCAGCTAGTTGTGAAGCCATCTGCAGTGAGAGGGCAGACAGACGGAGGGGCCGAATGTAACTCAGAGATGCACTGTAATTTATGTCCACGTTCTCCAAAAAGGCACAAGCAGCTTGACTGTACCTGCAGCTTGATGTAAATATAATCAAGTTGAAGTTGCTATTTTTGCTACAGTATTATTTGGTGTCATTGATGTTGTGCTTTTGGTTTGGGGTTGGGGAACTGAAAAATGGTCATGGATTACAGAGCTGTCCCATTATAATAAGAGTATTCTCTTATTTTGCTGTTTTGACTGTGTATTCAATCCAACTCTCTTTGTATTTATTTTAAACAAACTGTTTAACATTTTCAATGAGTAATTTGATATCTTGCCAAGAGTTTAATAGACGATTGATACCACTCTTGTTCCTCTACAGAAAATATGGAGCTACAGCTCATAGCTCGCAGCCCATTAGCTTAGCTTAGCATAAAAACAGGCTGAAATGGCCAGAAACACAAATAAGCCCTGTGAGTTAATAATACATTCTGCATCTAATTATCTTTTAAGGTGTTAATGGGACAACAAGAGACAGTCAGGCTAGCTTTTCCCCCATTTCCAGTCTTTACGCTAAGCTAACTGAGCTAACCGGCTGTTTACAGTAGGCCTATCAAAAAATTCGGACAATATGGGCTTGGTATGAATCAACGCATTCGTCTCTTTGCAAGAAAGGAAAGAAGTTTCCTTCTGACAATTAAGAACTATTCATATTCTTATTCTATTAAATCTTTATTTAACCAGGAAAAGCTCACAAGTTCAATGAGCCATTAAAACTTTGGAAGCACATCCAAACACATATGGCATGTAGCCTTTTTTTCTCTCACTGCAAGACACCATCATGAAAATCTCCAGATGTTTCCCTTTAATGTAAGAAAAGTCGGAAAGTGATTGTGTTACTTCCAATGTCATTAAAACAAAAAATGTTAAGAAGCTGAAATATTATAAAAATACCTTTTCCATGATGGCCCACACGTGTTTACGTTTTATATATCTGACAAGTGTTGGTGAAATATGATTAGGGTAAATTACATTCACTTTGGTTCCAAATATAAATACAAAAAGTAAAATTTGATCACCACCATGCTGTACCAGGATTTCACTTGCATTGCCCTATTCTGTGTGACACTACAATGCATGTCAACTATTCTACATCGTATAAATGAACATTCATATCTTTATCCTTGAGGTCCAGTGTCACATGTACTAAGCTTGCTTTTTAGTGTGTTTTAGTGTGCGTGTGCGTGTGTGTGTGTGCGTGTTTGTGTGTGTGTGTGCGTGTGTGTGTGTGTGTGTGTTTGGGAGTTGTGTATTTTGGGTCATTTTTACTTTCTCTGGATGAATCTGTAGTAAACTGATTGTAGTTCTTAGTCATTCATGTCTCTTGCTGTGCCTTTAACAATCACTCCCTTTTGTAAGACAATCCAGCATGGCCCGAAATATGCTGCATGGACTGAAAACTATAGAGTAGGGAAACAACAAAAAGATGAAACCAACCTGATAGATAACAAACACAAAACAAACCCGAGCAGTAATTTTCAATCAGTGGTGATGTTTTCATTCTTACATTTAGTCCTCAAAGCACTGAGCTCCTTCCACTAACATCATCATCACACAGCATCCCAGTGGTACCTTTTTCTGGAGCTTTCTACCAAATCACAGACTTCATGATTTTGTGATGGTTACTGATCTGTCAATGCCCAAACCCTGCTAAGTTCTTTGCATGTTTAGGAAAAAAAGTTCAGTAGACAATCTGCACGTAAGGGCAACGTATTCGCTTTTTATGAGATTTGAAGAATAAACTATAACAGGAAACTTGTACTGCAACATAGACATGTGAAGTAGTACTAAAAATCTGAGTAAAATAGAAAGTTTTAACATTTTCAGATGAATGACGGGTGAAGAAGCGAGTATCATCTGCTAATGAGTACAATGTCATAAGAGCAAAAGCTCTAGAAAAAGCAAGCAAGTTGACCTTGACTTGGGTTTTGTTCACATTCAAGCACTTTCAATCCAAACACGAGGCTCACTCAGCATTTCTTTACGTCACAGAATTTCTGTAACTTTTTTAAAACATGCATTGTGGCCTGTTTGTGCCTTGTTCTTTAACTCAATCTATATTTTTCATTTCTCACCTGCTGTGTGCTTCTTTTTACAGATCATTTAAGTGACATTGCCAAACTCTGTAGACAATGAACGTTTTATTTTAAAGTTTTTTCTGTCAGTCCTTTTGTTTTTTTTAATTTACTGACGTGTTTGATTTTTATTGACAGTGCTGCATTAAATAATCTCTCAGAGGAGGCAAAAATCGTTTTCCTGCTTTGAAGAGTGAATTTGAATATTGTTTTGTGTAGGAGAGGGTTTGAAGTAGTTTAATTATCATTTTTCCAAGACATACTTTTACAAAATTGATGGAATATTATTCTATAAAATGTAATATATTTGTTCCATTTTACAGGAATCAAATCCAAGCTGCTCATGCTGCATTAAACACATGGAAGCTGGCAGTAAAGTGAGTACGAAGTGGTCAGTTCAAAGACTTCAGAAGTCACGTAGATTCAGTTAAAAAAAATAAACATCAAAGAGCCTCTCAGAGTTTCTTTCTCTGACGTGCCAACATATCCAGTGGTTTCTCTTGCAGAGGTTTGTTTCACAGATCATTAAACACACTTTCCTTTGAAATATACAAAATAAAAATTATTAGGGTATTCTTAGTTGTAATGGCCCTGCAAGGATGGATTGTCCATTTCAATGCTTACCTAGTTTTATTGTGTCCTGTCGTGTCTGTTGATATTCAGTCAGCTTGACTCAGATGTTTGGTTAGTGCCACACGAGATTTCCAGACATGTCAACTGTGTTTTGCTCTTTGTTTTTTTTACTGTGTATCATGAGTAGCCTTCTCAATGTCATATATGAGCAGCCCACTTCATAGGTTGTTTGATCTCTGAGAAGAAGGTTGTGGTTGGGGAATGGTCTGCGTTTCAGATTGATCTCTGCAGGCTAACAAGTTTTCATCTGTTCAAAGTGAAGTGCTGTGATCTGAAATTAAAACAAATTCATCCCAATCCACTCATCTTGTGGCTTGACCTCCTTATTGTGCTCATCTACTGTGGTCTGTGATGAAGGGTTTTTGAAAGGCGGTGAGTCAGATTCATGTGGTAAGAAGTAGTGCAAGAGTGAATGTGCACACAATGCCTTCAGGAAATGTGCAAAGCTTATTGGGCACTGTTCTTTAAAATAAATCAGAACATTTTTCCATTAACAAAATATTTTGAATTTTTTGAATTTTTCAACTTGCCAAGATTATTTTGGAGGACTGGTACCACTGGAGACTGTTGGAATGATTGGTATAGTCTCTGAGTTTTAATAATGCAGCAAGTAGAGAAGCACCTTAAACCTGCACTTTTTCAAATGTTCAGTAGGCGGCGCCTTCACTGACTGCAAAATAAATTATGATTGGATGGAATTGGATCAGAAAATTACTTCTTAGTTGATTAATCCTCAGGAAACATTGTCCTAAAAAAGATGACTTTCTCAATCAAATAGTACCTAGACTTCTTTCTTGTAGTATGAGGATCACCGGAACATTTTCCCATTTAGAGTAAGACAATAAAGTAGGGATGTATTAAAGGGCTCAGCTACCAGTGATTGAGAGTCCCTGCAACCTCACCACTTCTATCTAAACAACAACAACAAGCAAACAATATGGCAAAAGTGAAACCCTACTCCAAAATAATAGTTTACAAACAAATGGCTGATGGTGCAGTAGCTAACCTGGTGTCCAGGCTCCCCTACAGGGGCACGTTTTGTCTGCTTTGAGTTTGTCAAATTTAAACTTGCAAATATTATCTTAATTCATGACAACACAATTACAATAGCGAACATGAAGCCTGCTGCATAGCTAGCTTAGCATGAGGACTGCAAGCAGGAAAAACATATCCAAGCTCTGTTGGAAAGCAAAAAAATGTGCATACCAGCTTTGCTAAAGCTCACAAATTCATTGTTTCTGTTTCCCTCTTTTTCTATTCTTTGATCTCAGTTTGTTGGTTTTAGTTGTCTAGAAACTGTACAGACATGAAAGTACTATCAGTCATCCCAACTCTGTCCCAAAATGTAGAAATATGTGTAAAACGATAAGTAAACTAATGAACAGACCATCTCGCCAAAGATAACCACAGACCGTAAACCCTCATTTCACAGCGCCCTGACTTGTTAATACAGGTGCATGCTGGCTTATTTGAAGCACTATGTATGTACATGAATTAGCCTTATTGGGTCAGGCCTGTGAAAATACTAAACCGGCCTCATTGGTCTCAAAAACCACATGTAAGAGTGGAAGGGGCAATTAATTGTGTGAGCATCTGCTTTCATCCAAACCACATAATAAAGCTGTAGCACCACAGAGCCAATGGTAAATGCTGTTCCAGCAAAATAGAGCTGGTATATTTTTCTCTCTCAAAAAAAAAGTGTCTCACACTGAATTGATGTGGATGTCATTTTCTGCAATGTTAGAAAAAAAAAAATCAAGATTTAATTCCTTCTATTATATACTGCTCTTCTTCGTTGCTAAGTGTATTATAAAAAGAAAGAAAGGTCCCTGACATTTCCCCTGTCACCCTTGGCAACTGCGAGTATGCTCCTCTGTGAAAGGTGAACTCCTCTGGGTGCACGGCACACCGCTCGACTTTCCCACCCCAATACGTGCAACAGGAAATGTCTCCTCCTCCTGTTTACAAGCATTCTCTTACTCTCATATGTGTTAGTTTTAGCATGCAAATGTAGTTCTATTAGGTGGTTGTGTTTTGTATTGACATACAGTAATATTGTGTATACAAGTTGTTGAACTAAAAGGTATAAAAACAGCAATCTAATGCAGCAGATAAGGTGATTGTAGGTCATGCTGCATTGGGTGCAGCACAGAGGTTGTGTATATTCTGTGACACACTTTTTGAACTCCCAACTGAACCAGAAAATAACAATTACTCATCTTATCAGAGGATTTCATTAAGGTGCCCACTCACACAGCCCTAACTTGTCCTTGGAGTATTTCTCAATGTCCTTAATAGAGTAATGTAAAAAGGTGCTATGAAGTCTTGATGACTGCGGGAGACTGTTTCATTCCTGGCTACACAGAACATGTGCAGAAGGTCCAAACATAATATCAACAAATGCACATATGACCTGCGTGATGTAGGGAAATGTGATAAGGATCCAGCAGTAAACTCCTACATAATCAAATGCATACTTTAGCAGTCATTTAGAATTTATAGTACAGCAGTTCAAAGGTTTCTCCCTTGAGCCTGTATGCACTTGATTCGGTATCAACAACTCAGATGGAGAGACTCATTTTAGAAATTACACAACTTCTTCTTTACCTCAAGCACTTAAGGCATCGTTAGAAGTCATAAAACAAGAAACACTAAGCTTACCACCCAAAGTAAAACAGCAACTATAATGAATCAGATGGCATAGGAGGTAGAAATAAGTAAGAACATCAGTAAGGCTCTGTGAATTTGTGAAGACCGCCAAAAGGTTGTCAGTAAAAGTGAAAAACAACCAAAGTTTAACAGCATTTACAATCCTGTAGCGATATAGCATTAAAACCAGACACATACAGATACAAACCCTTATAGCCCAGGGATGTAGTAGTCAAGCAATTATATACATACCCATATTAGATGCCCTCTTTGGCAGATAGATAGAATGAAATAGAAACTTAAAGAAGGATACTGGGAATATAAATGAATGCCGTCAGCATATCACACCAAAAAGACCAAACCCATCAATAAATGGATCCCAACCAATCATTATTGTTTATAGCCAGGGCCTGAAATAACTAAGCTTTCTCGTCTGTCTTGAAAGCTCCATTGTTGTCTAAATACACTTTAAACCCCACGATTGAGCCACACTGTTGCACTGCGTGACATATTCTGTCATTAACATGAAGTTGGGCACTGAAGTTTATTTTCAGTCAACCCCACATACACCATGCTCATGCTCTCATTACTTCTCTTTCAAACTAAACAGTAGCAAAAGTATAGCTAGCATGCAAGTGAGGCAGCAGTTGCCTCTTCAATCTTCATGTGTCTAAGTAAAATGTGTGCAGGCATAGTATTGAGTAAATGTCACATTAAGCACCACTCAGAAGCCAAGCAGTTCACTGTTGCATGTGAAGATAGGACTTTTAGTGTAGAAACATGGTTCTGTGCATATTGCATGACTACAAATGAGCTGTTGTGCAGCCGTATAGATTACAGTAACGTATCTGTACCATCAGTCTCATATTAGAGGGCTGACCAGAAATGTGTCTATACTGATATAGACTGTATAAAAATGGACGTGGTCTCAGTGATGTAAGTCACTGGTTTCTGAAAAGGCGTAATAAATCCAAGCAATGGTAGTCACCATTTTGGAAATGCTGAATCCAACTAACTTCTGGCTAATTGAGAAACAGGCGAATAGGGTGATTTGAGGTGGGCTGAATGAATCTCTTGGTTGCTAAAAACAGAGTATTGAGAAAAAGACTATTTTAGTTTGACAGGGATTCCTTGTTTTTTTTAGCAAGCCTCAAGTGGACACTCTAGGAACTGCCGTTTTTTGCAATTCTACTATGGCTTCATTTTTCAAGACGAGAGATTGCAGCTTAGATATTATCAGTTAAAAAACCAAGATTAACCCTACTTAAAAGACAGTAAAAAAAACTTCCACAATCCAAGGGGAGGCTGTTCCACAGTTAAGGGTCATAAAAATGTATACTACTCCACCAGAATCCTTGAGGGAAAAACTCCACTCGTTCTAAAAGAAAGACAGAGAAAGATCTGAGTGGGGATATAAAATAAATTCACTATTTTAAGTGTTTTTTTAAAGATACACATCCTCAGTGGAGACTAATGTTTGAGCCAAATACAGGAGAGAGTAATTCAGCATAAGTTATTGCATTAGTCTTTTTAAAGAAGGGGAAGTTGCTTACAGCCTGAAAATGAATCATATAACCTCATTCTCTAACTTCTTGTTGATAGACAGCTCATTCCCTCTGTTGGGTTGCTGTCTCCAACAGAGCGAGCTATCAGAGAAAAAACCCTATTAGTGTGCATGTGTAGCCATTGTTCAACCCCTATGTCTTTCCACAGTATGATTTATGAGTGAGAACAAGCAATACCTTTGTTTTTCTCCATCAAAAACATGCACAAAAACACATCAGACTCGGGACCATAATTTAACAGTTGCCATGACAACATTGAATACTCCGCCATACTAAAGCCCAATGCAGACTTTCTAAAAATAATATGCGTTGTCTTTTCTCACAGACTCCTCTCCAGACGACAGCCTTCAGAGAAAATCCTCGTACACTACAAGGTAAGCCTGTACAACTCTAGGGACCGGTTAACGATTTACCACAAGGGCATAAACACCTTGTGTATTTCAGTCGTTAATTGAAAATTGTAGTAATCTTGAATTGAGAAGGTCAGGTCAGAGTCTCCATGAAGTCAAGTTGCTAGACATCTCTGGGTCAGTGTTGTTGTGGAGGCTGAAGTGAGACATGGAGCAGAAAAATACTGTCAGTGAGACAGAGAGAATGAGGATAACATCTAAAGTGCAGAGAGACAGATTAGGGCCATGTCAGCCTCTGCTCCAACAGCAGAACAGACAGCCAGTTCATGGATGTGACGTTTACAATGATATAAACAAATTGTATCTACAGGAGAAATTTGCCGTGTGTTCTAATAGCTCATTATAGTACCTTCCTTTTTCCATTTTTACTAATTTTGTCTGGTTAAAGCTACACATGCAAACTGATAATCAAGCAGAAACACACGGAACTTTTAAAGATTTGACTTGCTTTTTGAGAAAAATATAAACAAAAATGTCCACATACCAGGAAGCAAATACCAGGATGACATTGTGCAGTTGCATGAGTAAGTGGGCTGATGAGCCTAAAGTCGCCCTCATCTCTGTAGCCGAGAGCGATAAGTCATTCGGTGCTTGGATCTTATGTAACACCGGAGCATGGGCAGTCAGTGGGAAGGAAAATCAAGCATGGTGTGATTGATTTCAAATGCTGACAACTGTGTTGTAACCATCATCGGCCTGTAAAAAACAATCTGAGAGCCAGAGGAAAACACACTGAACGTGTTTAGCAGTAAAATATCCACATATCACTTTATTTAGTCTCAAGTAAGCACACAACATGTTTTTTAAGTGTAGGATGGAATTCAGCTTACAAAGAGTGAGTAATTGCATTTACACTTTAAATAATCATAATAATATTGTGCGTTTTTGGTTGAAGGATAACTGGGTGAAGTCATCGTTGTATAGTAGCAGCTGATAATGATGAGGTAGACAGTGACACAGCCAATATGTACAGAGCTGGGTGTTAAAAAGATAACATGCCAGATGTCAGTCATGTCTGCAATGTCAGGTTATAAAAAAAAAAAAAGACATGGAGAACAACAACCTGCATTGGGCTGTGTACTGAATCGCTATAAATACACCACCTACACAGTCAGTTAATAAACATTATACCTGCAGACTGGAAAGTTAACATTATCTGCAGGGATAGAATTGCTCAATAAAACTCAGCTTTTTTGTAAATTTCCTCAAACAATTGCACATGAATAAGGGTAAACAAAGCAGGGTAAACAAATTAAAACATCTGGATGATGTACTCACATTAAAAAAGTCAACGCTCTTAACTACACACATTTTTCATACTATATAAAAATAAACTTTGTCCAAGTAAACGCAGACTTGGATTAACAGTTGTACTGTATGCTGTTATTCTCTATCACTGGCACCCTGTTGCTAAGTTACTTGGCATTATGACTCTGAATGTAAATAAGAGCCGAGGATGATACACACAGCATAATGGCAGAAATAATGATTATACACACATTTTCTCAGTACACTTTGTTAATAAATTCAGTTTGTCTTTGTTTTATAATCAAAAACAAATGTTCACATTTTCTTCATGTTAATGAGGACACTCTGTGTGGGAGGAAAAACTAATAACTAACACTCATCTGCTTATCTTCGCCTCCGAAGCTAAAGCTATAGTATGTTTGTAGCCACAATAACACGGATGATAAGCAATACTGAGAGAAGCGACTACAGTACAACGAAACTACTACTTCAATAACAAAGACTGGAGACTGATAGGTAAAGAACAAAGATTGTATACTGCCTCTAAGATGCCCTTTACTTTAAAACGTTATAAAGGTCGCATAACAGTCTATTATTAAGAGTCTAACAGTCAGCTGAAGCCTATGGAAATACTCACAGCCTTTACTAAAGTGAATATCACACACTGAGTTGAGTGAGGTGAACTTGCACGCCTTAACAGTCATTGTTCTCCGAAGAAAGCTCTCAGAGTATAACAGTTCTTGTCAGTATATAAAGATGTTCTTAATTTGCTTTGCTTATCAACGGGTTAATGTTAGATAAAGTCTCACACACTAAAAAAAAAGGAGTACCAATATGTTATAATAATAATAGAAAGCACAGTAATAGTTTAAGTTGGATAGGATTTTCTTCTGTATATCCCATTGCTATGTCCCAAATGTTTGAAGATGTTTTGTAAAGTATCACTGTGTTCCAGTTAGAAAGAGAGCTGCCCATGCTGGCCACAGTAACACAACAGTCTGAGTAGTGTGTGATGCCTAAATATTTTACCTATCACCTGTTTTAAGATACATCACAAAGACCACTACAGTCACTGTTATAATTTGAGTAGATATATCAACTCATTATGTACATAGAGACTTAACAGTTATCCTTTATCTCATAGAGAGGCGCTCAGACTTCAGGTCCAAACTTGGAGGAACTGAAGCAGGCTGGCTCAGATCCTCACAGCTTAACAGCAGCATTGCCTGGCAGCTAAACATCCACAGCAATGAAAATAAACTCTGCGATTGGTTGATTCAATAGTAACCACACCAAACATTTGCTACGCTATGCGACCCCACTCACAGAGCAAATGTACAGCAGCCAAAGCCACAATGCTGTAAGTTACACAGCCTTATTCCATGGCAACCATGTTGAGTAATTTGACAGCAACTGCTCGGCGGCACCTGCCGTGTGCCTCAGTCCGCCTTGTCTTCGCCGTTCTTGGCCCAGCCTCGGCTCATGGCTGCTACCACAATGCTGTACATGTTGAGCCAGGCTTGACGCAGTGGTGCTGTGTAGGCCTGACCCAGACTGCACTGCAGCATGTAGAGGAGGGACTCACCCACCACCTTAAAGCACAAAACACACACGGAGAATATTTTACCCCATATTTGTCACAGCTCAATCACTCGTGTAATTGCTTTTTGAGAGTTGTTCCATTAAAATTTTTCCTACAGCGAATGACTGTGTGTTGACTCCAACTGCCTGATGCTTCCTCCCAAGGTTGAGCAGGAAGTCCTCCAAGGAGTGAAGGTCGTCCAGGTGGCTGACTGCTGCATCGATCACAAGCATCACCTGCGATCACATGCAAATACACATGCAGAGAGTTTCAACTGTGCACAGGCATAGAGTGCAACTTGAGTTTGTGAGTGAGGTAAACAGAGCTCACCTTGGTGACATGTTCCAGGAACTGAGGGCTGGAGAGGCAGTCTTGTGTGGAGCCACAGTTTGTATTGTAGTGGAAAAGAGTGAGGAGCGCAGGGTCCAGCTCAAACAGTCTACCACAGACAAATACCACACTGTTCTATACGTGTATACACATCCATAAAAATCAATCTGTAAATCCTGCATCTACAAATCTCTTGTGCTTGTCACAGATTTAGCGGCAGCTGTCTCAGAGTAAATTGTGGATTATTGCAGCTCGTCGCCAGGCAACAAGTCAAGCTTCCGGTCCCTGCTAGTGAAAGTGTGCAGCAAAAGATCTAGCTTGATTCTCTCTCAACACCTTGGTTACGTCTTCCAGCACAGCTGTTAAGTAACAACACAAAAACAGCAAGATACTTCTATCTAAAGTAAAGAATTTGCTTGGATGAAAGGGTATCTGCACAAAATAGATATTTACTCCTTTAACACATTCTTCACTGTCTGATTCTATTTGAATTTAGCTGATAGTGTGAAACATTACCTGGAAAACATGATGACACCATGAGGAACTTTATTCTTGCCCAGGCTCTCCCAGCTTCCTCGTATCAGCTCCTTGTCTTTCCCTGACAGCTCCTCCATCCTCCCTCAGGCTGTAAACACAAGGCAAGTTCGTCTAGAGGGGGGGAGACAAACAACTTCTCTACAGGACAAGAAGGGGCAGTGTGAGGAAATCCATAACATATGAGGCAATCCAAGGAGGAAACTTCTGTCACCTGGAAAACAAAGTGGACAATCGAAGAAGCGCAACAGCTGATTTTACTAATAATGTTTCCAAAACAAAGGGAGAAACAGCTGCTAGGGATGCACAAATATACTGTACCTTGCTGAAGTCAATCTTCCCTCTGAACTTCTTCTGTTGCAGCAAGGCTTTGGGGTCTGTGTGAGTGTGTTTGTGTGTGTGCAGGCTGCAGCCTTGCCTGACACTCTGGTGCACTTGCTCTCTATCTTTCCCTGGCCCACAGTGCTAGTCAGGGAGAGTTGTGCCACGCTCTTATCTGTCACACTGGCTGCTATCTCTCTCTCCCTTTCCCCGTTTGCCTCTTGATATGCTCTCTCTCCAGCACGGGGATGATATTATTCATGCCACTGAAGGAGAAAAAGAGGGATCTGTCTCTTCTGCTTCAGAGAGGCTGCAGGGAGCCACAGCTCCTCCTGCAGGTGAACCAAGGACTAAAACACAGAGACTGAACATGCACACACAACATACATTATACTTCAAATACTCAGCCTTCTATTAGAAGATAATTCAAATGAACAAGAAATTAATATGAACACAATCAGAAGACAACACAAAACACAGTAAGCATGTATTGCAGAGCAGTTGCAGATGTTAAAATGCTCAGTAAAAAAAGCTTACACCTTTAATTAGGCCCTGTTTCATGTGTATATATATATATATATATATATATATATATATATATATATACAAATGAAAAGAAGCCCCACAGGCAGGGGGTTATTGGAGCGTTATATAAGCTGCTGAGCTGATGAGGATGTGGGAACAGGTGGGCAGGTGGGCAGGTGGGCGGGCTTCATCAGGTGATGAGGAATGGAGGGAACTCAGGGGTAACTGAAGGGCAGGAGAGTCTATACATGTCAGAAGAAAATATCAGACACCCAAATATGAGACCTAGAACTCTGTGATTGTGACAGTTAAAAGGTTTGAGAGCGATATGATCTATTCCACGGTGTTTCCTCTGCTGCATATATTTGCAAGCCATGCATTTACATAATTAAACGTGTGGGAGTTTCTATATCATAAAGCAGCTGGGGGGGGGGAATGCACCACCTTGGTAAAATGATATTGTTCATCTGCCAAGCAGGGCCACTCCTCAATTAGCCTGATCTGAACATTTGATTGCCCAGCACACAGCCTCTCATTAATCTAAATGAGACATGTTTATTCCCTTTCTAAATGCATCCCAGGCACTTCAGTTTGTTTCAAGAGAGGTCACAGGAGTCTGCTACAGCAGGAGGAAGCTTCTCACTTTGATATTATCAGACAGATGTTGAGAGATTGGATCTGTTTTCAGCCGCACATCAGGGGAATCAGAGTTGCATAGTGTTCTCCTGAGGGACGACAAGGCCGAGTGGGGAGGGAAACACGGTTCCCATGACAACCTGACAGGATGGAGTCCTTGAGGTGTCATGTGATGTTTGAGATTTCAGGGAAAGGACCCTATAGGATTAATTATTGTATATTTAAGTTATTATTTGACAACATTTTAGCTTTTATACTTTTTGGTCTTTTTATTTTGTAGAGAATATTCCAAATTAAGCTGAATACTGTTACAGACTCTCTTTCCCTGCCATTCTCTGTAGTGATGCACACAAGTCAGGAAGGACAAATAGTTATGCTATTTTATGTGAATTTCTTTTAAAGGATGTTTTGATTGAAAGTTGTACAAACACTGCCTTTAGCGTCAATGCATGACATATTTGCCTACAGCAAAGTATTCTCTCTGGTATGAACTGGTGTCTTCATAATGACATTTTGATTATGATGGTTAAGAAAGACATTCCGGTGTGGTTTGTAAGTTAAAATGATTTCTAAAATTCCTGGAAGTCGGCTGTCTAAGCACAGGTTTACAGTGAAGGCCAGTGTATAAGTGTATTTGATGTGGGTCTATGGGCTCAGAGCAGACCACTTAAATGGTCTCTGTGAGATGTTTATTTAGGCAGTGTGGCAAAAGAAACAACTGGGAACTTTAACCAGAGCATCTGAGAAAAGCCTGTGTCAGACGCTGAATGTCCTTATGGGACCTGCCCAATCAAAAAATGACCTTTGCTTGTTTTTCAAAGAAATTCAGCAGAGAACAAGATCTTACATACCCTGTAATCTTTTATTTTGATATCAAAAGCTTCTTGATTGAGTGTGGGTCAAACAACAATTATTGTTACAATGTAATGTTACGTTGTTGTTGAACTGTTTATTCTGGTAACCAAGTATCATAATTCTCTAAATTACAGAGTTTTTATTCTTAAGCAAAACTGCGGTCTTAAAACCAAAAGCTGATTTTTTTATGTTTCATTTATTTTCCTTGAAATGTCATGCGGACCCTATATCCATATATGTGTGTTAAACTCAGACCGTATAAAATATTTACAACCTAGAACATATATAAACTTTAGTTTTTCTATAAACATTTCCGATTATAAAGTCCAGAATGTTTTATAATTTCATAATTTATGGTTGGACATCTTAAACAACCAAACGCTTGCTGCGGACAGTAAACCGTGACATGAATCATTTTTGAGGACGCTGTTGTTTTCTGGCGGTGAGGCCACAAAAAACTCAGTGCCGCCTAAAGCCTTCTGATCATTGCATTTCTTCTTTGGACTTCACGCTCTTCTCATCCACATCTTCAATTTTCTCCCCGTCGTCTACATTTTCATCCCTAAATCAGACATGTTGGGTTAGAAAATGACTATATTGTAATTATGTCGAACTTTTGCTTGGCTACAGTTTTTGTCTTTTCTTCACTGAAGACTTGCAGGGCAAGCTCAGAAAATTATGTAATGTAATATGACTTAACCACATGAAGTCCTTGGCTCTGCAGCACCAGTGCTATTCGTATTTTTACTGGTTACAGCGCTATTACATGATGGATGTTAAACAAATTTGCTTAAAAATCCCATACCGCATACCTGCTCTGAATGCCATTCTGGTCTATGTCTTCCTCTGATCTGGAAGATGTTGCCTCTCCTTTTTCTTTGACAAATTGTTCCTTTAATCCGGCTTTCTTCAGCTTGTTTCTGTATGTCTGCTCTGCATGAGCCTTTGCATTTTTCTGCCAGTAAACAGTCAAAGTTATGCTGGACAGGCTTATCATTTAAAACAAGGTTTAATCTGCTCATTTACCATGCTACTCACCTGTGTCACCTGTTCAAACAAATAAGGGCGTTCACTGACGCGTGCCTTCATGTTCCGTAACTCCTTCATGTACTCTCTCATCCGCTGTTGGTCAGCCTCCCTTCATGTTGGAGGAGATTACAGTTGTGGTTGTCGTGATGTGACTTTTAAATGTTGCAAAACTGGACTATGATTGGCCTCAACTGAAGGACACTCACCAATGCTGCTGTAGTTTTTCATGACACACTTCTTTTAAGCTGCTGTGTGGGTCCAGCAGCCTAGCATGGAGTGAGACCGTCTTCTGCATGACCTGGGACCTCATTTGGTGCTTCCTTAACCAGTCCACACTCTCCTGATTCGTGTTCTCCCTCAATTCCATTGACTTTCTGAAGAGTAAAATAAATCAGCATTTTAGAGGATATAACTATTTAGTGTTAAGTAAAATACATCAATTAAAAAAAAAGTCTGTCCAAAGTAACAAAAGCATGAATAATTCACCTGATGGCCATGCAGCGCTTCCTGACAGCATCTGTTATAAATGTGGGGAGTGTGTCTGTGGACAGTGAAGTTAGGGCCCCCATTGACTTGCTTCTACAGAGATGACTTGGTCTTGGTATCTGTACACGAGGGATGATATGAATCAACTTAGAAATAAAAGCAATCCGTAGGAAGAAGAAGAAGAGTAACTACTTACAATTACTGCAAGTCAATACAATATACACACACACATGATTTTACTGATTACAAGTTTAAATGGACAGTAATCATATTATTTGTTACTCTATTTGACACCACACAGTGAGTTTGAATGCTTGGATGCAGGTGGCTGCTGCAAGGGCTCGAGCAGTTCATCTCATGAGCAAGAATGAGCTTTAAGTCCACCAAATCCAGGTCTCTGGTCCTCAGGAAGGGAAGGGTGACAAAAAAGTTCAGTCATTAAAACAGCACGTAAGCAGAAGTCGGTCAAGAGCCTGGGCAAGATCTTCCCCTGTGATCTGAAGGACAGAACATCATGGCAGGCAGTCACTTTTGACCTCAACACCTGGCTCACTGCAGGGGACAAGTCAGGGCTCTTCAGTATATTCAAATTCCAGGTTTACCAAAAACGCAATCCTACCTCGACTCCTCTGGCCACTGCTTATCTATGAAGTCTCTACAACCATCGTGGAAGGCTTCGAGAGAATAATCAGCCAGACAGTTCCCGCACAGGTTGCTGGGCCTACTACGAAGCCTGAGCAGCAGTGCCCTGTGCTGGTGCAACACAAAGCTGCTGTTTCCCTTCTGCAGATTGGTAGAGGAGTTCAAGATCATCTGAGCCAGGGAGGTACTTCTCTACGAGACGCCACTGACTCAATATTTACCTCATCAAGGTAGAAAAGGAAAGGAAGTGGCGTGAACAAGATGCAGTTGAGCGAGCTGAGGAAAGGCTGAGGCAGAGCTTCCTGCTTGGCACAGTGGCGACCGGTCAGGCCGGCCTTGGAAGCATCCAACAACCTGCTTTAGTAGAGCCGGTGTGAAGAAGCTCCACAATCTCATATAGCCTGTTCATATCAGCAAGAGACTGGCAGACATCATTGCAGTCAACACACTCAGGCCTGACGTTGTCCTAAAGTCCAGGGAGTCTAAGCAATTGGTCTCAAGCTGAGCGTCCCGATTAGGTTGCACCACCAGGTGTATTATACATTGAATAGCTACGGTAGCGACTTTCCAGAACAATGAAGCCGCTGAGAGGCTGAGGTTGGGCCTAGTACCTTGTCTGACGTGCTTACCAAAACAGTCACTGTGATACGAAAAATAAGCTTGACTTTTTATGAACAAAAAAAGAGAATCAACTTATGATGACATGCATTAACTCAAAATCAAAGTGATCAAAGTGAACCAAAAACAATAGCGGTCAACAATATAGCCATACCCATGTGACCCGCTATCCGCCTACTCATTATAATCCCACAATAAATGATTTCATAAACAATAACCCAAAACACCAAAATATAACACACTGCATACCTTAGCCTTAAAAATACTTCAAAGATACTCTTAAATCCATCCATGGCTCCAACAGCTACACATTTATCAACTACGAGGGAATTTAGTACTATAACCCAAGTTTGTTCATCTACAAACATTGTAACTATTCTTTACAGAAACTTCTTTTAGTGCCAACCATCAATCACAAATTTAAAAAAAATATATCTATTTATTAGAGTAGCTCAGAATCAGCCTTTAAATGCCTGACATGGTTCAATAAGTTCCTCTTTAGTAACTCTGTAACACCAGAGTGAGAGCACTCAGGATAATTTAACTACTTCTGTAATTATTTTTACTCATGTCTCTTTTGAAGAAATCTGAATGAACATTTCATGTATGTTTTAAATATGTGATGAATCTCACAAACGAATGTATTTCTGTATGAACAGAATACTTCAAGTTATGGTTGTTCATCGATGATGCAAATCCTACTCTCTACATTTTTTTATGTTTTGTTTCTAAGAAAGTCCTTAATTACATATAAGACCACTTCCTACCATGACTATGACTTCATAGAAAGGTGATTTGCTGTTCTAAAGCTCGTAAAGAATTGTAAATGCTAGGAAAATCAAAACATCTAATCAAAAAAAAGAGGAAACTTTACTAAAAGTGCTCCTATTGTTTTTAAGGTATCTACAACCAAACTGTAATGATATGAATAAATAAATAAATAGCAGCAACTTAAATATTAACCAAATAACCATTTCCACAATTCTCAAAGTAAACCAAACAACATCTCTGAGGTATTGAAAATGTTTTACCTGTAAGGTTTCAGGACTTATCCTACTTTGCCTCGCAGGCAGCACTGCTGTCCGCAGATTAAAGGGCTGACATTTTATCCCGTCTTTATTCTGTGTTTTTCTCAGCCCCTCTGTCTGCAAAGCTCTGTGTATCCTGCTGAAATCAGGGATCTGGTGGTTGATTTTAGGCTGGAAGCTCAGCCTCTCATCCAGGAATCCCAACTTTTCTTTCCTGGTGCGGTTGGCAGTGCGAAGCTTGGGGCTGCCAGACACAGCAGGATTCTGTCGTCGGACTGTTGTAAGAGTGGTAACTTGTCTGTAAAGTTCCTGGTCTGTACAGAATAACAGTGAGGTAGAAAAGATGATGCATTGTAAAGTGTAACAGACACAAATTCAACATTCAATATTTTTGTCTTAACCCATAAATCCCATTTCACTGCAACTACTCAAAAAAACAGCACAGCTTTAATTTGTATATAGGCTATTAAAAAGTCAAAAGTGAATTCATCTAAATCAATTTAAAATCCTTTTATCAATGCTGAATGTTTTTATCAAGTTAAAATAAAACGTTCAAAGTCACTTCTTTGTGACATCACAATGTAGCTCAGATTTCAGGAACATAATAAGCAGTGTGTGTTGTTTTTAGCACACTGGATTCTGCTTACTATCAAATTTGTAAACCATTGTATCTCTTCAAAGTTCTAGTGATGATTCCTAACCTATCCGTCTCTTCTGGTTTTACACTGTGTTATTTAGAGAAATGCTTCTCACAAACATAGGCCCGACACAAACAGGACCAATGGACATCTATTACTGGAGAAATGTCAGAGTGGGGCTGCTACACACGGAGCACGACAGAGCCGTTGAGGGTTTGGTACCTTGCTCAAGGGCACCTTAGCAATACTCGGGAAGTGACCTAGCACTCCAGCAACCTAACCAACTTTGGTCCACACTGTAACTTGAACCGGCGACCCCCTGGTGCCCACCACAGGTCCCTATAGACTGAGCTACTGCCACCCCCAGTTCCCAGGTCATGCAGAAGACAGTCACACTCCAAGCTAAGTCAAACCGAGTCATCTTTACCATCAGCAAAGGAAACCCACCTTTCAGTTCAGAATCTGTCTTTAGCAAATCTTTAGCCTCTTTGTCCGGAGGTTTCTTAACAGCAGCGACCTTGTTTTTATTATCCTGTGACACCTGGGTTAACATTGCTATCAATTTCTCTTTTTTCTCCTTTTCTCTCTCCTGAAAGCTGAAAGGTTTTTGAATAGACAGCAAGAAGTCCCTCCTCTGCTCACGGCCCTGCTTCCTCTCTTTCTCTCTCAGCTCCATCATCTCCTGATAGAGGGGCTGAGTGACGTGGCTTGGGACTGGGAGAGCACAGAACTTCTTCTGACACTCAGCCTCAGCCTCCCTCTCTTTTCTCAACTGTGTAGGGGTAAAGGTGGTCCTGTCCGAAGAATGCTTCCAGTTTGTTGCACAAACAGAGGCTGGAGGAGATGAGTTTGGCCTCTCTGACTTTCTGGGATGTTGAAAAGTATTTTGAGATGTAGATCTTCTCAGATCACCATGTCTGAAAAAAAAAACAGCATAGCTCGTTAAAACATAATAACATACTGCTCGACAGACTGGAACAGTGGGTGGGACTTTCTGGTAATGTACTGAATTGGTTCAAGTCTTACTTACATGACAGGGACTATTTTGTTTGCTTTGTTTACTTTAAATCTGGGCATAGAAATATAACATGTGGCTGAAGGATCCATTTTTGGGCCCAATCTTTTTACTATCTACATGCTGCCGCTTGCTCAGATTCTAGAATATCATAACATCTCTTACCATGTTTATGCAGATGACACACAACTGTATTTCTCAGTGTCCTCACATTACCACAGCCCCCTGAACTCACTACTGTAAGTGTATTGAAGGAATCATCGAGTTGATGTGCCAGAATTTCCAACAGCTAAATAAAGAAAAACCTGAAATAATTGTCTTTGTCCCTAAAAAAGAAACGTCAAAAGTACATTGACTCCATGACAGAAATGTGTTATTATGGCCTCTGACCTACATTTTAACAGTCACAAAATCAGCCCATGACCTAAATATATGACGAACAAAGGATTTCTGTATAAAAATGACTTTTTTTTTTCTTTTTTTGAAGCAGACTATATAATTCAAACAGTGTCTTTACAGGTTTTAATTCAAAATGTATCAGGCAGCTGCAGCTCACCCAAATGTTGCTGCCAGAGCAATGTATTTTAACTTCATTTTTAACAAATCTATATTAAATATGTTATTTTTAATTAATCTTTCTATTTGAATTACAATTTGAATTAATTATTTTAATCAATTTTGTTGAATTATATTAATTAATTTAGAGATCTCAATTACAATAGGTGAAGTTTTGAGATGCAAAGACTGTGGGTTGATTTCACCACACCAGCACCCCTGTGGTTGTCCTCAGGGGAGTCACAGACAGTTCAAACTGTGTGCCTAAATCATCAGGAAGATCTGCCTGGAAGGATTGTTATACAGAATTGATTTTGATTAGGCAAGACCAGTAAGCGTATCTGTGTAGTACCTGCTAGGTAAGACTCTTAACTTGCCTTGCCTTTAGGAATACACATATATATTTATATACACTCACCGGCCACTTTATTAGGTACAGCTGCTCCTCAGTGCAAATATCTAATTAGCCAATGACATGGCAGCGACTCAATGCATTTAGGCATGTAGACATGTATGGTCAAGACAATCTACTGAAGTTCAAACCGAGCATCAGAATGGGGAAAAAGGTGATTTAAGTGACTTTGAACGTGGCATGGTTGTTGGTGCCATACGGGCTGGTCTGAGTATTTCAGCAACTGCTAATCTACGAGAATTTTCACACACAACCATCTCAAGAGTTTACAGAGAATGGTCCGAAAAATAGAAAATATCCAGTGAGCGGCAGTTCTCTGGTTGAAAATGCCTTGTTGATGCCAGAGGTCAGAGGAGAAAGGCCAGACTGGTTTGAGCTAACAGAAAGGCAACAGCAGTAACTCAAATAACCACTCGTTACAAGCGAGGTATGCCGACGAGCATCTCTGAACGCACAACACGTCGAACATTGGAGCAGATGGGCTACAACAGCAGAAGACCACACCGGGTGCCACTCCTGTCAGCTAGGAACAAGAAACTGAAGCTACAATTTGCACAGGCGCACCAAAATTGGACAATAGAGGATTGGAAAAATGATGCCTGGTCTGATGGGTCTGGATTTCTCCTGCGCCATTCGAGTGATAGGGTCAGTATTTGGCGTAAACAACATGAAAGCATGGATCCATTCTTTCTTGTACAAACTATTCAGGCTGGTGGTGGTGTCGTAATGGTGTAGGGGATATTTTCTTGGCACACTTTGGGCCCCTGTGTACGAATTGAGCATCGTTTAAATACCACAGCCTTCCTGAGTATTGTTGCTGACCATCTCCATCCATGTCCATGGTTACTTCCAGCAGTATAACGTGCCATGTCACAAAGCTCATATCATCTCAAACTGGTTTCTTGAACATGACAAGGACTTCACTGTACTCATATGGCCTCCAGAGTCACCAACTCTCAATCCAATAGAGCACCTTTGTGATGTGGTGGAACAGGAGATACGTCTCATGGATGTGCAACCGATAAATCTGCAGCAACTGTGTGATGCTATCATGTCAATTTGGACCAAAATCTCCAAATGTTTCCAGCACCTTGTTGAATCTATGCCATGAAGAATTAAGGCAGTTCTGAACACAAAAGGGGGTCCAACCCAGTACTAGCAAGGTGTGCCTAATAAAGTGGCTGATAAGTGTATATATATAATAAAAAAGGCATAAAACACAATAAAGAAAACCTACTTAGCATGCTGGTTTACTTCATTTTTATCACCAGACTCGTGATTATCATATGTTGACAGGAGAGTATTCTGATGGATTCTCCTCTCCAGCTCCTCTCTCTGTTCCCTCTGTGTCTCCTGAAGTTGCTTCCTGAGAGCCTCTTTCAGGGTCTTCAGCTGCTGCTGGAGAATCAACTCTGATCTGAGTCCTTCTTCCAGAAATGTCTCCAGCTTTGACATATTTCTCTGACCTGTGAGACTGTGAAAATACGAAATAAAAAAAAACACAATATGAGTCCACATTTAGTAAAACAAATATTACTATTATTTACCTTTATCTTGCAGTATATATATTAAACCGCTATCTTAGAACATACATTTTATTTGCTTACTGTGATTTAGTCTATTGTCTGTATTTTTTTTTATATAAAAAAAAAACAATGACTGAATGATAAATAAACCAAACTGATTCATTAAAATTACAAATTACAACACATATTTAGGAGCATTAAGTTGCCCCTTTTTCTTGTATGCTTTCTTATATTTTAAAATGCCGCGCATTAATCTTCCCGACAACTCCATACTCAGTTTGTGTGGAAAAGGGTTACCATAGCAACCGTACCTCGGGCACTCGGGTAGGTTATTTAGGTTATATGTAGGTTATTTATTTATTGTTAAGCTTGTGGCTAAAGTACGTCTCGACGTGCGTTTACCTGTAAATCTATATTCATTTCCGCTTTCTAGTTCTGCCACTTAAAAGCATGATAACAATCTAAACACCGACATTGGAAGCGAAAGTTATGATGAATACAGCAAACCCTGGTAGGAGACGAGCTTCTCGCTGGCTCCAAAGCGTCTTCCAAACTCATTTAACTTCTTCTCTGCGAAGAAACACTGCAACGTTTTCGGGAGGATAATGACATTTATAGATGGTACAAAGGTAACAGTATTTGGTATTAACGGTGAAAGGAAGCAACTACTTAAACTCACTCCTCTGTTTTGATCGCATTAGCACCGTTTGTGGACATTAGCAGCAACACCAGTCGCCACAGACATCTTCTCTGATTGGTCACGAAACCGGAAGTACTTCCTTTGGAGCGCTTGTCAACACAACATGGCAGGATTACAGAAGAGACACGGCTGCTGTTTTTAAGGACACAATCAAGGAGAAACGTCTTTTTGATTGTCATATAAACGTATCAAGACTTCGTACTCGGACTGGTTTAATTCGAGAGTTGTCCTAAATGAAGAAAGATTAAATCATGCACAAGTTAACAAAGGCAACGCTGGCCATAAACGGTCTTGGTCGGTGTCATATTGCAGAAAAGCATATATCTGCTATAAAAACCATCAGACGAGGATTAGTTAGTGCTGATCATGGGGGTGACTCAGACAAGAGTGATGTTTATGATGTTATTGTATCCGGAGGAGGAATGGTTGGATCTGCAATGGCATGTTCTCTAGGTGAGTGAGGCTTTCCTAAGACTGACTGTCAACATGTGGGTGTGTGACTTCAGCTAAATCTAAAATAAAAAAAACACTGTAATCAGGAGCTATCCTCATGTATGTGATACCAGATTGTCCTAACACACACACATACACCACAAGATTAAGACTCTGCCTACATAAGTGTGCTGTGTTTGCTTTTCTTTTTTCTCTTTTTTACAATAAATACATGATTTATGATAGGTATGGATCCTAACTTGGAGGGTAAGAAGATCCTCCTGCTTGAGGCAGGTAACAAGAAAGTGATGGACAAGGTCCCTGACACCTACAGCACCAGAGTCAGCTCCATCAGCCCAGGCACTGCGAACCTTCTCAGTGGTACAGTGTATCTACTTTACAACATGACACAAAAAACATATTTTTCCATTTATGCTGTATCTGTGATGAAATGCATTGTGAAACCAAGAGGACGATTTCAAAAGTTATTTCTGTGGTGATTAGTTCCCTTCCTGGGAGAGGCTTGAGGTGTGAGACTATTTAGAAAAACGCCCACACAGTAAGCCAGGGATCAGACACTGTCCAGACTCCTTGGCTTTGGAGGGATCATATCTGACCTTGATTGGTCCTCATCTGATACGTCAACCTGGACATTTCCTAACACTACATTTTTTGTAGTTATGAGACTTTTGTTAAAGGTATAACTCTCAATGTATGAGATTAGGGAAAGGGAAAATCTTGGACATTAAGTTTGCGTAACTGTGCCTGATAGACTAGTAAGTGTAAAATGGTCTATATTCAAACTGTGTCAAACTGGCTTATGAGCCACTGTTGTACACTTTTATTTCTTATCAAAAATACATTTTCATTATTGAACGGTTACATTGTTATTTTCTTACTGATCCAAGAATACAGTACACATGAATACAGCAAACACAGTGACTCACAATAGTTGTTGATGTGTAGAAAATATTCATAGGGTTAAATAATTTGTCTGTTTTACACTGAAGTTTATCCACATTTACCCTGAATCAGGTCTATATTTACATCAAGTTTACATTAGGCTCAGACCCTCACACTGGTCTTTTGCATTATATTTGTACAGTTTATTATCTTCATCTGATCAAAATCTTTATTTTATTTTGACACTGAAGTTTCATTGGAGTATGCCCTAGAATTTCTGCATTAGCAGAAGTGCAGCACAAGAAGTGGAGTGGAAACATTGTGCTTTGCTGTGACGTTTCATAGACTCAAACTGTCCTGTGGGCAAACAGAAAATGGTACATATATTCCTCAAGCTTATGAAAAATGTATACTCTATCTTTACAGCAACTTTACACAGGGTTTTATATTTTTATTTTTATGGTTTTAAATAGTTTGATAGGATATCACCCACTACCACTTAAAATAGTGTATGCTGAATTCTAGTATGTAGCACCAGAGAAAACACTCAGTCAGACATTTATAGAGATGAATCCAGATGTATTTGTTTTTCTCTATTCATCTTGTGACTTTAGATTAGTTTTTTTTCATCAGATTAGGAAATGTCAATGATACTTACTAAAACACTGTGTAGAGTATCAACAAGTAAATATTAGTAAAGTTTGAGGATGCCCAAACATCCTGTTGTTGCCCCTTCTTCAAACTGAGACATGTACAGGAATAATAATCATGCTATCTGCAACTAGAAACCATTTATTCAAAGAAGCAAATAAAAAAAGTGAGCCAGTCAAGGCTAGTAAAATGCTAGCTATGAGTCAAATTACACATTTTAACGCTACATCTTACTTTTTATTTAAAAATGATATAATTAGGTTTTGTAAAAAACAGAAATTAAAGCAGCCTTACAGTATGTAAAATCTAAGTGTCTCCTCTCCTCTTCAGCTGACACATGACATCAGGAGCAGCTGTTAGCCAGTCTGCAGTTAACGTTGACTCAGCTTGGTTTTAGGTTAGGATTTCTTCAGTCAAATGAGTCAGGCCATACACCAGTGAAAACAACATATCACTAACAAACAGGGTTAGTAGGACAGACTACGGTCTGTGATTGTAAAATGATATGTATATTTTTTTTTCCCCCAGTGCTGCTTCAGTCTGCCCAGTTCATTTGAAACATGACCCTGATCACACTGACTCATTAGATTGATTTCCTTCCAGCATGCATGCAATAAAGACATGTTTTGACTTTCACAATGTGATTTCGTTTTTTTGAAAATTTGCCTAAATCTTTTGCCTATTACTACCTTATACATTTCTTAACTGTTTGGAAATGTGTTTGTGCACACTCAGGTATAGGAGTATGGGAAAACATCACAAAGATGAGGTGCAAGCCGTATAAAAAGATGCAGGTATGTTGACTTCCTGCTCACTACAACATTAAGTTTCTTATTATAGAAAGTAGGGCAACACATGCTTTAAGTAATTACAAAGTTCAGAGAAAGTTCCATAAAAGTATACACTAGAGCCATACTGCGGCACTTTGCAGTATGGCTGTTACTTATACATCTTGAGCTTTATTCATACGTCCTCCAGACGTTCTAATTCACAGCCTTACTGTATGTATTTCTGTCATCCATCAATCATGGCACCATACAATTTGCGGAGAGCGAAATCTGTGACTCTCAGCGTCTACTCAGTCATTCAGCTTAATGAACAAGCAACACAATACGGTATCATATAATCATGTGTATGGTATGTAATTGTTCCCATTAAAATGGCAAACGATGGTTTCACGTAGCATGCATTTTGTTCATTCCTCTGTGGAATTCAAGTGCTTTCAGTAGCTTTGAAGGATCTGTCGCACGGGGAATGCCAAAGAAGAAAAGGTTTATTTAAAAGAAGTCCATCTCCTGACATTTTCAAAGCACTAAACATCTCACTAAACATGAACACTATTTATTAAAGCCATGTTTTTAATAGAGAGTCAATTATTTTGATGTTTTGAAATTACTACTCTTTCCTCTCAATCTTATAATTATGAAGATTCATGTGAACAACGGTAAAAAGATGAAAGATTAGGAGAGTGGTTGTTTGCTGCAGAGTGAACCGGCTTTACGGCTGTGGGTGCAGGCTCAGGCCCTCTTGTAAGATGTGGTCGGCATGTACCAAACCCTGACCGCAGGGTTTCTCTCCGGGCCTAAGATGTCATCATGCAGCGCCTTCCAGTGATTATAGTAGTGTACCTCTCCCATTATACCTTCTCTCTGCCACCACTGTTTTGGCTTGTTTGTCCATTGAATTGTAGTCATATCCATCTCAGCCATAGCACTGGAAAGTATGTACTGCAGGTCAGCTCGAAATAACATTCTTTCCATGCTTTAAAATGCTCTTCCACCTTAAACGTCCCGTTAGCAGTGAGAGGTTAAGATTTGATACAAAAGGTGAACACTGTTTTATCTCTATAAACAAATCATTTTTACCCACAATCCTTTTCTCTTTTTACATTGCAATGATGTGTATTGTTTAAACCTTGCACAGAAAGTATCCAAAAGCCTGCATCATTTCACCTAGCGTTAAACGAACCCAAAACAATTTTGGGCTGGTCTCAGTAAATCTTTCTTCCCAACCACTTATCACAAGCTGCAAACCCACTGCCATTAGTGGTTTTCTGTAGAGTATATCCCCCTACTTTATGGCAAGTTGGAAAAAAGTAGTACATCAGCATATTACTGCACAATGATGGGTTGTGTCACCATAGTTACAAGTCAGGAGAGGATTAATCTTGTAGAAACACTTTTTTTTTTTACCCCCTCATGTTGAACTCAAACGGGCGTCCAGGGTTGAAATTAAGAAACCTACAACTAAATCTCAATCTGCTGCTATTGGTTGCGGGTAAATATTGATTCAGTCTGTGTGTACACAAACATGTCATTTTGCGTTTCCAAGAAAATGTTTTTTAAAAATCCACATCACAGCAAGTCATGTCCATTAAGTTAAAGTCAAACGTCCAGCCAGAGGGGTGCTGGTGACCCTCGTGGTGCTGGGTTTGATGTATACATGCTGTGCCAACCTCCAACAGCAGCTAAACTTTGATGTGTTCAGCTAAGCGGAGCAGCGCTTCTCTGCCCAGCTATATATAGGGAAAGGGGATGCATTTAAGGATAGACTTGTGGACCACAGGCATAATTGGTCTCTCATTTAGGTTTGGGATGCCTGCTCCGATGCCCTGATCACTTTCGATAAGGAGAATCTGCAGGAGGAGATGGCGTACATCGTGGAGAACGACGTCGTCGTGGCTGCACTCACAAAGCAGCTGGACAGCCTGTCCGGTAAGCAAAGCATCTTATGTTTAAAACATGAATCCCCACACAGTAGCAGCACTCAATGAGACCTTCTCAATCCTGTTCCATCTTCTTAATAGATGCTGAGTCTGGCACTTAATGCCACCACATTTATTCCATCCTGTCCCCAGATTTGTGTTTGTTTGTTCCCCCTCCTGGTGTTTTTTAAATACAACTAAAGCGCTTGGAGCGTTTAATGTTTTTTTTCCTGTCATTTCAATCAAAACCTCACATTGTGGGAGCTTGCAAAGCCCGGCACCCTCTGTTGACACGTGAAGTGGTCCAGTGACCTATTTAAAGCTGTCATGTGCTCCCGAGCTTCTCCACCTCTTAAGACACGAAAGCGCTGACAGTCTATAGTGCTGCTCTGCTGTTGACATTAGACCAACTTTTGTGAGGTTCGCAAATAAAACTTCACTCAGCTATGTGCTTGACAGTTAAAGTGGCATATTTATAAACAGTTTTCAACATTTTGCGCCAAACAACGGATGTGTGGTTGCAGCACGTTTTTGCCTCATGTGCCTGCCATTTGTCCTCCACTCTCTCTCTCTCTCTCTCTATTTACTCTCTTTACCCATGGTGCTGTTGTGTTCAGCACAGTACGAGAAAAGTGCTCCAGGCCAGCTGTTTTCAATGTTACCATGCTCTTCAATCACTGAAAACCAATTTTTTATGTCGTGTTCAGGGACCAGTAGCAGTTCTGTGGATGGGTCCTGCTCCAAGTCAGCCTGAGCCAGCATAGCTCAAGATTCTTTCATGTTTGGGAAGGACCAGCAGCTGATATTTTAGGCAGAGGGGCTGTTTAAGTGCAAAATCCAGGCAGCTGGCAGCATGTGCAAAGCGTGGCGTGGTGTTCTTGTAGATAAACACTATTAGTCAGTGCAATGTGACAGGCCAAGACCATTTAGAAGACTGTCAAATGTGAACTTCAGCAGTTGCATGTGCCAGGGAGGAAAACCAGTGGTGTTTTATGAGGTGGTTTATAGATCTTCCACTGCTTTGGCTGCAGGCAAACCATCCTCGCGTTTCGACTGAAAAAGTTGCAAAGCACTGATTTCGTGTGATGATACACACAAAGGACCACGACTGATCCCTTTGTTGTGAGAGAGTCACACCATTTTTATTTTAAGGACTACTGCTGCTTATTGTTTTGTTTTGCAGACTCCGAGTCCGAAGTCACCATTTTTATGTCTTTGTTGTCCATCAGATAACGTGCAAGTGAAGTACAGGTCCAAGGTGGTGAAGTACAGGTGGCCCATGTCTCACCAGGCAGCAGAGTCTGTTCCGTGGGTGCAGGTCACACTGGCCAGCGGAGACACTATACAAACCAAGCTGCTGGTCAGTTTGATTCCTCCCTTCAACTTGTAGTTCTTTCATGTGTCTTTGCTTTCTTGTTTCATTTTTGTTTTATATCAATCTGTTTTCAGATTGGTGCAGACGGTCCAAACTCAATGGTAAGGCGCGAGTTGGGGATACCAACAGTCAAGTGGAATTATGACCAGTCTGCTGTGGTTGCTGTGCTGCACCTATCAGAGGTGAGTATCCCCTCCATCATATCCGTACAGATTACAGATACAGATTTTTTGCTGTAATGATAACTGTTCCCTGTATATTGTGTGTATACTTTCAGCAAACAGCATTGTATGTTACTGAGTGAACTTACTCAGTCTTTTAAATATGACAGTAATTTTGTTGTCACATCTGTCAACAAGCACCGAACGATACACCCACTAAGAAGTACACTTTATTGTATTATGTTTTGGTGTGCAGTATATATAATTAGCACCTATGCAATACAATACAATACCACAATATTTCAGTGTTTGATTTATGTGTTGCCAGCCCACGGAGAACAATGTTGCATGGCAGAGGTTCCTCCCAACTGGGCCCATCGCGATGTTACCGGTAATATATCTTCATTTTTTCCTGTAATTCTTTTCTTGCTAAATATCCGTCTGTCACTTAAGTATTTGGTATTAGTGTCCCTGCTCTGTGCCTGCAGCTGTCAGACACTGAGAGCTCTCTCGTATGGTCGACTAGCCATCAGCTCGCAGAGGAGCTGCTGGAGCTGGACGAGGAGAGCTTTGTTGACGCAATCAACTCTGCCTTTGTGAGTCTCTCTCTATCCATCGAAATGCTGATGCTGTGTTTAAATTGTGATTCCACATGAGTCAGAAAGATGTTGATAACTTTCTGGGCACTGTGAGGTATGTGGCAGGGGTGCTCCATAGACCCCATAGACCAATTCAGCTGTTTTCACTGACTCATACAAACAATAATGTCACTGTTGCACCAAACTTTAAACAATTCTAATATTTCACTGTCCGTTTCTTTGTGTTTGGAGAAACTCCTTTTTCCCAAGCTGGCTATTTTTAAAGGGCCTGTTGATGGACGGGGTCACCACGGTTGAGTCACGTTTGGTTTCAGGCCTGGTTTGCTAATTAAACCTGTGGTCTCCCAGTGTGGACCATTACTGCATGGAATGTTTTTCAAACAGAGCTAATTCAACAGCATAGCCTGGCCAGCATCTTCTTTTAATTAGCCCAGCTCACACAGCTCTGCCAAACCAGTTAGTTAGGGAGGGGAAAAAGCACTTTCTCTGGCATAGAGTTCAGCTTTGCTCCTATGTCAGCTAATTTCTTTGACCACTCAAAAGGCTAATGTCTGTTTTCTCTCTCTTTTCTGATCATTTTCCCTCGCTGTGATGTGTCTGTGTCTTCTCACCTACAGTGGAGTAATGAGAACCAGTCAGAGCTGATCGAGACAGCTGGCTCGCTGTTCCGCAATGCCCTGTCGGCCATTATGCCATCTGCCGGTTCACCCCGGCAGCTTCCCCCGAGTGTGGCGGGGATCGGCCCAAAGTCACGGGTCATGTTTCCTCTGGGCATGGGCCACGCATCTGAGTACATCAGGCACAGGGTCGCTCTCATCGGGTAAGATAGCAAATAACAAGTCAGCCATCAAACAATGACTAAGGGGCATTTACCAACAAAGACATGTGCATTCAATGGTCTTATAATCCTTAATCCTGTTCTTGTAATTGTCTTTGCTTATAAAGTAATCAAGTGAAGTTGACTCAGACCAAGATGAGGAAGAAAATTCTTGGAATGATGTTCAAAATGTGTCCACATGACAGAAGGTTGCAGACACTTAAAGCTGGAAGAGTCATTCAAGAATATAGATAAAAAGGAAAACAAACCAAATTTCTCATACAAGATAAAATGATATTTGGAAAAAGGTGAACAAGAGACAAATTGCAGCGCAGTATGCCATGCTGAATTCAACATTATCATTATGATGTCATGACAAAAGTAAAGAACTCTGTAGTAAGATTTAAAGTAAAGATACCGATCGAGAAAATCCCAATAAACCAGCTTTCTGAAGCATTACTTTGAGCTGTTAATGTTTTACCTCACATGTAAGGGAACTTCCCACAGTGATCCTGCGCTGAGCATAAAATAGCACACTGTGAGTCAACAGAGGGGAAATGTTTGTCTTTGCAGGGATGCAGCCCATCGTGTCCATCCTCTTGCGGGTCAGGGAGCCAACCTGGGCTTTGGGGATGTGGCTTGTCTCACGCAGCTCCTGAGCCAGGCGGCCTTTAACGGGAAGGACCTGGGTCAGTGAGAACTCTAAACAGACACAAACGCTGCGACCAAGGCGCGGTCGTTTACTCTAAGCTCTTTTCCATAGCCCCAGCTCGAGCGCATGCTGTTGATCTGAATTATAAAAAGCTGCAGCTTTTCCGGTAACATTTATTTGATGTTGTTTTTGCTGTTCGTTTTGCCAGGCACTATATGGAAGTTGCTTTTTCATTCAAAAAATGAAATCCTGTTATGAGATGATGTTTCTTTTTTTTCCTCTGTTAAATGTTGTGAAGTCAAAATAGATCCAGTGTGTTGACTTAATTTAGAAAACATATGACAAACTTAAACTGTGTTTTTTAACCCTTTGTCTGTGTAGGAGCAATGCAGCACCTGTTAGAATATGAAACTGAACGTCAGCGACACAATCTGCCCATGATGGCTGCCATCGACCTCATGAAACGACTTTATTCCACCAACGCTGCTCCCGCCGTCCTCCTACGCACCTTCGGTCTGCAGGCCACCAACATGCTCCCAGCGATGAAGGTAAGCCTGAACGTATCCTTCTGTGAATCCCAGTGAACCTGCCCATCGCTCAGATAACATCAACCACCTGTCAAACCTAAGTCCCGCCTCCAGGCCGACCCCACCCTCCACCCTCTTTTCTGATTACACGGAGCTTTACTTAAGCGGTCTCTATAATTTCCAGGGTTCTGAACCTACTACTATGGCATCTAAGTTTAGCCCCAAATTTAGTGTTACCAAAAGTGTGTGGGTGGGGTGCAGAGCTGGCCCTGGGGCAGCGGACAGCGGTGTTGGCTTGTGTTTTCACACCCCTTTTATTACGACCACTCATGTGAAATGGCTTTATACCCTACTAAGTGATTCAGACCGACACAACTGTAACAGGTTTTAAAGGCATTTCACTATGGAGGCACGAAGTAAGACGTGGCATTTTTTCCATATTAAATGTTGTGAGTTTGCTGGTTTATAGGTTCTTTAAAGCGGCTTTTAGTTAGCATGAGTCAAAGGCGACCGAGTTTCTGATGTTGTTGATGTCTCTTTTTACCTTCACAGGAGCAGATCATGGCGTTTGCAAGCAAGTGATGCAACAGTCATGCTGTGGTTGTTGTCGGATCTTCAGAGGCTGTAAACTTTAAAGGCTGTAAAAATGTTGAATGTAAAAATAAAATATTAAAGATATATTTTAACTTTTATGTGACTTTTTTTTCTTCTAATTTATTCTTTGGTGCCATTCAAACAAACAGCGCACCACCATGCATACAGCAGCACTCTAAAATCATAATGTGTGTTTATTTTTGGATGATAATATGCAGAACTAAATTAAATAGTTTAATAATAAGTCAATTTGCAGTTTTATAAAACCTTTCAAGCTATTCAAAAAGGTTGTACGTAAGTTTTTCTACATAGTAGTGCACCTTATTGCATTCCATTTAATTCCTCGTCTGTTTTTATTTCAAAAAAGTATAGATACAAAGCATATTTTTCATATTTTATTCAAACATACCTGTATAGTATACACACATTTCACTGGATTTAGTAAAAACAACCATTTACATATTGTCAGTCATCAGATTATTCATCTTGATGTACATAGAGGCATTTCTTAGCAGTGGTGCAGCATAAAGCTCTTTTGCAATGTAAAAAGCAGTTATTGTCCAAAATACTTCTCTAATAAGAGTTGACATTAAGTATTTACAGCAGTAGTTATTGAACATGTTGGCTACGGGGGAAAAACAGCAAAGGCAAGGCTTACAGAAGAGAAAGCTCAGGAGTTATTATAAAGAGGATCATTCAAATATTCTACATTAGAAAAACGTCCAGTTATATAAATATTTGTACATTTCACAAGAAAAATAACACAGAATTCAATAATGCTAATGTTTTAAACAACCAGCAGAGAATAAAGGAGTTGTGGGTTTTTACATAATTTTTGTTTTCATTTTCGCTTCATTTAATGGCTGTCAATTATCTTGTTGGATGCACTATCTAGCCGTGATGAGAGGTTTTCCTCTGCTCGTCTAAAATACAGCTCAGACCTGAGGCCCCTGCAATTAAGCTGTGCTTGATAAGGTCTTTTCCACTGTAGACACAACAAGAAATAATGGCTGAACTGTAAAATACAGGCATTACCATCATGCATGTACAACTCAGACTGTGACAGGCTTCTCTCCACAGTTCTCACTTTCAAACACTACTTTATTATGAATATGTACAACTCTTTAGTTGACATCAAAGTAGCTGATCACGTCTTAGCTACAATATCTGCGGTTAAAGTGTAATGTGCGAAGTTTGAGGGTAGGGTGTCATACTCCCCTATTTCCAAAAAAGTCTTGGGTGAGGGGAGTACAGTTCCCACTACATTAGGGTCTTTTACAATAATTTACTGAGTATAAAAGGAGATTTATATGTAAGCATTTACAGACATAACTACAGTTGCACTTCCAGCAACCAGTTTGTAAATAAATCAACTGCACTGATGTGCACACCAGGACCACAGTAAGCACCAAAATACCATGACTGGTTGTATTGCTTCTGAACTACCCTCTTCACACTTACAGTGAGAACGATCTCACACCTGATCACACACCCATAAGAAATAAAAAATGTAAACCTTTGAACAAAAAAGAAAGAAAAGTCAGCCCACCAGTTATGAGCTCAACATACAGTAGAAATAGCTGGCCTTATAAAAATATAGTGATTTCTTATTTTCATCAGTTCTTAGGTGCTGAGGTCGAGTAAAAGAAAAGGGGGGAGCAGGTGAGGTGTGTCTGTGAAGGGGACGGGCCAATCGACGGTGTACAGAGGATGGGAAGCCCCACAGTGACAGACTGTCCCTCTCAGTGCCGGCTGCAGAGACAGCGAGCTGTCCTTAGTGGATGTTGAGGTTTCTGAAGTAGTCAAAGGTTGCTCCCAGGGCCCAGCTCGTCTCCACATTGTTTACTTTTTTGGCCAGCTGTTGAACAGAGCAACAGAAAGATCTCTATTAAAAAAAACTTCTTTTCTACACTCACAGTCATAAAGTATTTGTTTGAAAATCTTTCAGCCTGGTGAAATGCTTGACAGACTAAGTATTAATGTTGCTTTGCAAATTTTGTATCTTGGCTATGATTCGCTCACCTGCAGCACAGTGCTGTCCTTAAAGCCAAAGCCCTCTTTTAGCAGACAGGTGATATATGTCATATCCATGCAGAGGAAGGGGCTGATAGCACGGTATTTTGTCATTTTGTTGCACACTGCAAACACACACACAAAACCACAGGATTTAGGCATTAACACAGGTTCCACATCACTGACAATAACTATTTAACAGAGACTTCTTAATGCATCACAATAGTCAAGTTTTTTTTTTTCTAACCCCTATGCTACATGATTAAAAGATGACCTTTCTGTTTTGTTTGGCTGTGTAAACAGGGAGGTGTGAGGAGATGGGCTAAGGGTCAGCTCAAGGCTGCGGGTGTGGGTGGGTGTCCAAGCTCACAGTTTGTGTGTATCAGTATGTGTTAGCCCCCAGGTGGTGTGTGGCTGTCAGGTGCCCTCCTGCCTGGGCGAGACAGGCGTCTTCAGCTCAGCTGCCAGCCCGACCTGAGCCAGAACTGTTCCTCGAGACCATGTGACAGTGTTCTCACAACACAAACAGCCTTACATAACACACCAACCTCGCTCATACATGAAAAGTGATAAGCATGGTGTGTAGCAGTTAAAATATTGTATCATAGTCTTTATGATCAAAACGGCTAAGTGAGTCTGTATTTTTTTACAGTGTGGAATCTGTTTGATCATGTTTCAATGGTTAGAAGAGTTTTACATATATGTATCTTGAAAGATTGAGGTTTTTTTTACAAACAAGCTTCTCCACTCTGGAGAGGGTAACATGTAACTCTTACCTTCTTTGGCTCTCTTCTTAAAATCCCTGACTTCCAATGCACCACCTCGGCTGCCATCTGTGTAGAGAAAAACATGCAACATGCAATTTGAATAGCTTTTTTTTGTGCAAAAGATGATAATTAGCCTGAAAGATAATGCCTCTGGAAGGAAGGTGACTGTTTGGTCTGTGCCCACTCACCAATGAGGCCAGAGTCCACAGCTCGGTCATAGTAGTAGGAGAAGGCATAGAAGACGCTGCTGCCTTTGACTTCATACGGCTGGTGCACTTTTCCTTTGATTACCTTCATGACCTCATAGTAACACAGCTTGTAGCCTGCATAACCTGAGGAGAGAGAGGGAGCAAATGTAATTGTGGTTAGTCAAAGAATTACTCAACACGTATTTGAATGATGGAGTATACAATGAGTTAAAGGTGCTGGGAGCCAGCAATGGTTGGAATGCAATGAGATGAGTCTGGAGCATCAGTTTGAGGTTAGCCATACATTTAAGCAGGGGGCTCACCATATAATATACAAGGGAAGCCCCAGAAGGACGAATTTCACACAGCCCCATGAGTATGGTCAGCTCAGTTTTGCCGGCAAAACCATGTGCTGACAAGAGCGGCAGTTAGTGCAGCCCTGCTGGGCTGTCTATTTTTACCACATAATTGTGAGCGGTCCAGATCAAGCCACTCGTTACACAAAAAAAATAACAACTCAGGGACAAGCCCAGCACTCTTGGCTACTTGACCGTGGTATGGGAGTGACTGCCTTATTTGTGAAGTTAACTGACAGTTTTCTTTTCGTTTAAATACAAGGTTGACTGCAGCATAATTGTTCAAGAGGGAGGACAGAGAGAAAGAGGATGACAAAACATGACTTTGGCGCCAAGGTTACAGAAACTTCAGTGCATAAATGTTCTCAGGCTGTTTCGTACTGTACTCTATTGTGTTCCACAGAGCATTCCTTTCTCCACAGAGAAAGGAATGCACAGATCGCTGCATCCAAGGCACTGGGAAGGCAATCAAAACCTCAGGCTGCTTTTATCTTACCGTCTGGAATCCCGCTAACTTTGTAGGTGTCTCCTCCAAAAGTCACTTCTTCTCTGAACTTTTTGGGGAGGCAGGAACTCGTAAAGACTTTCCAATCTAGACCTGGGAAAAACAGAAACAGTTTGTTATCACCCAAAGAAAAAAATGACAAATATTGAAAGGTGATTAAAAGAGCTAGATACTTACCATCAGCTCCCAGTGCTCCAAGAGTTGCAAGTCGAGCTGCAAACAGCCCATTTCCAAGGTAGCTATGGGGTAGTGACACAATCATGATACATTTGCAAATTTGTTTCACTCAACAGAATATTTATTTTGGAATGGGCCAATCAATTTAGAGGAGGGAGCATCTTCTTTGTGTGTTATTTACCTGTGTGTGTAGAGCTGATACGTATTTTCGAAGAGGTTGAAGTTGGCGATGTAACTGGGGGGAGCGGACTGGATCGTTTTCTGTTGGATAAAAACACGTTTAGTGGTTGTTTTTTAAGATTTAATCTTTTTTCGGCTTTTAATGCCTTTTAGGTAGAGAACAGAGGATAGAGTATGAAACTAGGATAAGAGAGTGGAGAATGATGTGTGGCAAAGTGCCGAGGGTTGGAGTCGAACCCAGGCCTGCACACTTTGAGGACTATAGACTCTGTACATGAGGTGCATGAGATAACAGCTAGGCTATCCGACACCCCTAGACCATTCAAAATAAGACTAATTTACCCCATAAAATATTGATTCACCTTTGACTTTGGAAGGAATGTGATCTGTGTAGACCCTCCACCCAGATCAAGGATGCCCACCGTCCTCCTTGTGTTGGAGTACAAGTGACCTGTGGAAAATAAGCCCAAAGTTTAATAAATTAACGAGTGTGAAGGAAACTTCTGTAGGTGTATTGATGAGATTGGTTTAAAACTTTTCAACCACTCGTGACAGAAATGTGCATTCATACTAATCATGTCTTTCCTCACTAAGAGGGAAAACACCCTTTAGGTTTCACGCTTACGGCTGTTGCTTTAAAAGATGTGATTTCATAATTGTGTGAAAAACTTGAGGAAATATTGCTTGTTTTTGTAAGCTGTTTGGGGCCAGTGATTCAAGCTCATAACCTCAGACAGGAGACAAGAGTCTCTTACTGCCGGACTTCTGTGTACACTGGAGCCTCAGATATGGAGCCTCCTGACCACTAACACCAACATAGCAAAACACAAGTCATGTCTTACCTGTTAGGAAGTTCACTGTGACCCAGGCTAGGACTCCTAAAACAGCACAGGGGGGGGGAAATGTCTGCATTAGTGTGATTACAAATGAAGTTCTTTGAATCTCTTCAACCACAAAGACTAAATTTAGAACTGAAGATGATTTTTTTAAGCTAATATCAAATTAGCAAAGTTGGTCTAAGACAAACCCAGCTAATTACAGTTCTCTCAGATGTCAAGTTATGGCACTCATAAAGTGAGGATAATGACTGGCACATACTGTATGATGAAACATAACACATAACACAGTACGAGGGTGTCTTAATGAGTGGTGTGGAGGATCATACTAAATTATTGGGCGTGGGATGGCAACTCACACTGGCATATTTATTTGTCTCATTGAGGGAGGAACAGACTTCTTGTAAAAAGAATTATGACACCAGTTTTGTTTGAAACATCCTCAGTAATTGAGGCACCTGCTCATTTTGCGTAAAATAATAAGAAAAAAAATGTAAATTGTCTGCAAGGTACAAGAAGATTACCTACCTTCCTTTGCTCCATTCATGATGGACACACTATTGTTTGGCACAAAGAAAGGGGACTCATCAAAAACCTCTTTCACCTGTGGAATAAATACATAATCTTTTATTAAAATAAGCTTCTGGATATGTATTGAAGCTATACAGTGATAACTATCTATAAAAATACTCTTCAGCTGTTAGGACATAGTGTATTCAGGCTCCTGAAGACAAACTGCGCCTCCTCAGTGTTAGATTGACAGATAACTCAACCACAAGCATGGCTGGAACAGAAGCCTGGATTTAATACTTTAAATGACAAATATGGTTACTCCACACAACCCCACAACAGCTGTTTTTTTGCAACATGATAGCCACCAAATGGGCAGAGCTGTTGCCTTTTTCTTCTCTTCTGTGACACTTGTAAGCACTTAGTGGTTTCTCATCCCGTTCCGTGGCGGGACAGGCGGTGTTTGTGCCAAACTGTCTGAGGGCAGAGAGAGGAAAAAACGTGCCTTACCTCCTTCAGAATAGCCTTGGCCCTGTCTTCAGGCAGCAGACGTAGACCTGCTGTGGCCTTCAGGACTATGGGGGTCCTCTTCCAGTCATCTTCTGGCACCGTCTTCTTAGCGATCTTCAGCAGCTGGCGGATAGTGTTGCCACCCTGCAGGAAAGCGGGCAGTAATATCATTAGAAGATTTCTTAATAAAACTATATTTCTTCAGTCATGAAAGTCTTTAAAATACAGTGGGCAGCATCAGCATGAGACATTTTTGTAATTTCACAGAATTGGCATCACATGAACCCAACCCCAAGAAAATCCCAGTGGTTTAGTGTTTTGCAGAAAGGTAAAAACTCCTACACCTTACAATAAATAAGTGATGATGCAAACACACACATACCTCCTCAGGATTGTCCTTATAAGCAGAGAGTCCAGGCTTCACTGCGTGGTACATTTCATTATCCAGAACCGGCAGTTCAACTAAAAAAAAAGGAAGGCAGAAGCAAATGTAATTGCATATCTTTTCTTTTACTAGTGATATTTAGACTGCAGCTCTTCACCTACATCCTGACACAGTTTAAGAGGTCTGCTTCCTACACAGATGAGTCACACAGGGAAATTAAAGTCCACCTCAGCTACTTTTAGAAGCTGTATTACCCATGCACTCTGCCTGTGCATGTTTGTCCTTACACCACACAGTGAATGACCTAACAGCAAGTAGACAGAGTGGGAGCCAGCAGCATGTGCAATGAAATTGGTTTAGTGAATGAGGGGAAGTGGTTCACTTACCCGGGTCTTTCTGGATGAACTTGTAGATGTGGATCCTGCTGCCTGTGCTCCCAGCGTCGAACATGATCCCGTAGAAAACCCGGCTCATGTTGACGGGGGAGGAGGCTTCTGCCATCGGCTCGTTAACCTCAGGGGTTTGGTAGGGCTCAGGTGCAGGGTGCACCACCTCGGGCACCGGGTTGAAAGCCTCCGGGATGGGGTGGATGACTTCGGGTACCGGGTGGAATACCTCGGGGATCTCGGGGTAAGTCGATACGCGCGGCTGCGTAACTTCAGGCGCCGGGTTGGAGACCTCGGGGAGGAGGTTTTCCGTGTTGGCCGAGTGCTCCCTGTACCGATAGAAGTGGGGGACGTAGCGGTGGTGCCGGTAGTAAGTCGCCTCCGTTAAGAGGCTCTCAGCTAGGAGCCACACGGTGAAAGTAAGGATCAGGCTCGGAGTGGCCATTGTTCTCAAGAAGAGACAACTGGAGTGTAAAAAAAAAAAAAAAAAAAAAAGTTGAGAAGGAGAAGAAGCCTCGGTGGATGCTGGAGTAAAAGATTGACAGGGAGAGAGCAGGGGAGATGAAGAGAGGCAGAGTGGATGCGATGCACACTCAGGACTGTCCGGTCATCTGTTTACAGTATATAAAGACATAAGGGCTTGGCATGAGGCCACACCGGGAGCAGACATCCACCAATCCTGTGACAGTCCATCCCAGCTCCATCAGGAGTTCCCCCCACCTCCTGGGATCTGAGCTGGAGGCAGACTACCTGCCTACCAACAGCATTTCTTTTTTCCCTTCTTTTTTCAGGGAAAAGGATTATTTTGGGTTATGTTTTTACCCTCCTCATCTTTACTGGTTATTCTGGAGCCAAAAACTCCCCAAAGGAAAGGAGAAAGGGGTTTTAAAAAAAAGTCAAATGAATGGTTCACACTTAAAATAACACTCAAGAAAAGGTCTTTAAATACTTTTATGGATGAATTTAAGACTTGCGCAAAATCCTTCATCCTGCAACTCGTTTCACAACAGCATAAATCAAGAGCAAGTTTGAATGGCTGCCTTAAGCGTTTTATAGATCAGCTTAAATATTAAGAATTTCCAATGTTTGCACTGGAATTAACCTTTACAACGTGGGTTTCTTGTGTGTTTTGCTTAATTTGAAATACCTCAGGTTTATAAGGGAGACAATAATTTAACACAGAGACTCAAACTTCTTGTTCAGACTGAAAATGTGACTCATTGTGTACTATGTGGTTGTTTTATTTCTATACTAAATCATGTTCAGTATCTGGAATTAATCATACATACAAAAAATAATTTTAATCTCATGTTAATGCTCCTACAATAATCTCTAGATTAAATCCCCTGCAGATCTCACCAACCTTCTAAATTGCAAATGTGACCTGCTTCCAGCTGGCATAAAAGTTAAAAGAATGTTTGCAATCATCTTACTCCCACTCATCCCTGTGTTAACCACAGCCTTTCCAATTGAAAAATATGTGGGCAGCATGGCACGTTTTACCAGAAAATGCATGAAAAGTACGAGTGGCTTTTTCTCAGTTTTAGGTGGGCGGTTGGCACAGATGCCATGCTCATTGTATCAGCTATGCTTCATCATGTAATGTTTCTTGATTTGGAGAAGGACGCAGATGCATGAAGGATATCCCACAGTGGAGGGGCATAGGTACAGCAACTCAGAGACCTTGCGTGAACTGAGATTTGTACTTTGCTGTGATATTTTCCAACGACTTTGTACCAACAGAAAATAGGGACAGATCTGAAACAGCAGGCACTGGTAGTCTAGCAATAGAGGCATCCTTGGAGTGTTGACCCTGCAAAGACCCCAACTTAACATGTACTTAAATGTGAGCCTGTTTCACCTCATGCAGCAGGCAGCAGATGCAGAAACCAAGCCGTCCGTTGGCCAGCCCAGTCAGGAGGGTAAGGGGAGGGCAGAGGTCCTGCAGATGGGCACGAGAGAGTGCGGGAAGTCCACTGAGAGGACAATGTGGGGAGGGTGGGGCTTGGCACCAGTGTTCACCCATCATGCCATTCCACTCCCAGGACACTCGACTGTGCAAAGCACTGTTCCAACACTGTAATTTGGACTAAAAATATTGGACTTTCTTTCCTCCTTCCTTTTTTCTAAATACTGTGGCTACTTTTTTCAAATCCTGCGGTTAACCAGAATGGTCGTTCGCCCCTATCAAAGCGTACATGTGCAGGACCTCTCACTGACTTGTGCCTGTATAGATGCCTTGGTTACTGCTTAACAGTGTGATAAGGTGAGTGCTCAGCCCTGAATAAAAATGCCCTAAAAGATAAGATCATATATGAGAAGTCATGTTTTGTCTGGTAGGGGGTTTTACTTTTGAAATCATTCTTGCCTGTGTTCTGACTACCTTAAGTTCAATGACTTTTATCTAGGTTTACCTAATTCATGTAATTAAATCACTGTTTGTTCATTTGTTTATACATGTATTAATATATATCATGTTTTGATGTTTTATTTTCACTTACAGATTTTTTATGTTCCTAATGTTCTGTTTTTAACTCTTTAAAGCACTTTGAATTTCTCTATCTATGAATGATGCTTCATTAAATTACTTAATTGCGTTGCCCTCTGACTGTAAATGTTAATAAAAAATCACATGATTATTGAAGAAAATAGATAAGAAATGAATGAAGCAATAATCCACCTTTAAACTTACTGTAATGCATGTTTCAGTTTTAAAGACACACAGTCTACTTCTTATATGTGATGCAAAGGAACCGTTAAAGTTAAATGTAGTAGAAAGTCAGATTACACAACAGGTGTTTTGAATATTCACTTTAGAACTGAATTCAAAAATAAATCTTATGGAAGTCTGCATGCTGCAAAATCATGTCATGTAAAACATGCATGGCTGAAACATTGTATTTAAAGTTCTTCTCTACAGCATGACACAGCACACTGTCAACACAATGTTTTAAAGAGAGGTACTTTTGGTATTTTGTTTCAAGTTAACTGAAACCGTAAAGCATGAGAAGAGACCCCAGCTTTGTAATCTACACTGTGCAATATATCATTAATATGCTGCAATGTAGCCCTCAGGAATGTCATGTTTGTGGGTGTCCTACCCCAGAAAGTCTATTGAAGAGACCCAAACCTTGTCATTACAATTCCAATGATAATGACAGCTTTGAAAAGCTAAGGGTTATTTCAGTTTTCGCCTTTCACTGTCATAGTAATTACCTTTAAATTTAGTCTTCAAACTCTGTCCATGATGGCAGAGCAGCGAGCGACCCTATATGTTTCGGTTAACAGTAGCTACACCCAACACTTTTGCAATATCTCCTTTTTTGTTTGATGAATAATCTGCACTGGACACACGCCTGCTCCTGCAGAAAACTAAACAAGATAAGGAGGAGAATTCAGTGGTTTTGAGCCTGAATTATGACCTATGCAAACTCTACATTGTCTCTTTTTGATGAGCTCCTTCGAAGATGTAAGCCAAAGTGCATTTTCATTGACCTTAGTGGTTTTCCCATAACTCCTGCAAACAACGACTGTGGGGATGGCAAGCAGTTACACATGGTTCTTTTCAGGACAACACGGACAATACTGTTGACAGGAGCCAAATGTTTCTCATGTCATCATGTGGGAGGAGATCATGTGCAAACAGATCCTGTTTGATAGAGCCCAGCATGAGAAGACTATAATTACAAGACAAGTGACAAATACAGCCAATCTGTGTCAGTCCAGAGCCTGTTGAACAGAACACACGTATAGCAATTTGTCTTAAACAGTGATTGGTTGATGATTGATTAAACCTGTGTTTATACAAGAGATACCCACAATTACTATTGTGCAGATGTAATTATATGAAAACTTAAAATAGAAAAACAAAGTACAAAGCAATACTTTTTATCAGCAAGTTAATTATTGAAAAAAAATTGAACATCTTAGTGTTTCTTGGCCAACATTTTTCTGAAGGTAGTTTGTTGGTTTTCTGAGGTTATATTTTGACTAATAAATAAAAGAAAATCAACAACTTTAATGATTGATTGTTACTGGATTATTATATTTGGTTCTACTACATAGTTGTTTGTTGTTGATTTTGTGAACTTTGTGTTTTGGACAATTTGTTGGACATTACTATGTAGCATAGCCTACTTTGTAAAATTAGGAGGTGCATTCTTCACCATTTTCTTATGGGCCTATTTAACAGGCTAACTTGATACCAACAAAAATATAGGCCCTAGCTATATCTTAAATAAAGATGAAACAATAATGAAAATAGTTGGTAGGCTATTTGCCGTCTAAAATTTGTAAATAGGCTAATGCAACCTAAAAAAAAAAGTCTATATTTTATCTCTTTAACATAGCCTACAAACCTATTTATTAGGCATTATAGACTTGTGCATATAGAACTTTTCTCTATGTTGTTGCATAGCCTACTATAACCTGCTCATCTTACAATAAGCTATATGATTATTAATATTTATAAAGTAGGCTACTCTATCTATCTATCTATCTATCTATCTATCTATCTATCTATCTATCTATCTATCTATCTATCTATCTATCTATCTATCTATCTATCTATCTATCTATCTATCTATCTATCTATCTATCTATCTATCTCAGGAAATGCAAATTGGTTAGCTTTTCTAGACATTTAAAATGTTTTTCTAATAAATAACCGAATGCAATTTTGTCATGCGTTGCCTTGTAAAAATAAAAGTTGAAATGGTTTTGTGTAGCCTATTAGATATTTATTATCCTATGTAAAACGAACGGTCACGTAGCAAGGAAATTTGACCTTTCCTTTGTGACAGCGTCTCCATAGTAACAACACCACACAAACATTCAATGTTAGGCTATAGCCGAGCTTAAAACCCGCTGGTGTAAACACCGCACAACTTCTTCTCCTTAGTGGAGCACGGTGTTGTTTTGTGTCACAATTTAGCCTGAAAAAGTACCAGCCATGCCGAAGAAGAAAGTCGCCAAAGTAAAGAGGGTCAAGGCCGGGTAAGTGCGTAGGCCTAGGCTTACATTTGTCGTGTGCATTGTCTTAAAAATGTACAATCGAACACGTTTTAAAAAAACGTATTTGCTAACAGGAAAGGAAAAAAAGAAGCTAAACAGGAGTCAAAAGCGGATAAAGAGTCAGATGTGGAGAAGGCCAGGGCCAACGCTGCCCTCTGGGAGCTGAGGTTGCAGGTCACCGACCAGTCGCTCGTGCAGTACCGCGAGGCTTGCCGCAAGTTGGCATGCGCAAATGAAGAGCTCACCAACCAACTGTACCGCGCGGAGAAGGACACAATAGACATGACTGGGTTTCTGAAGAGACAAGATATTGCCAAGGAGGAGAGGGTACGGAGAGTTACAACAAGTTTGTATGAATTACTTAATAAACACAATCAGTGCTGAACCATTTCAATTAAGTTTCTCTATTTTGACAGATTCATATGCTGCAGAAGAGCCTCAAAAGCCAAGAGTTACTCGCCCGTGAAGAGCAAAACAAACTGGTGAGTTCATTTAAAAACACAGCCACAAGAAAAGAAATGCAACTTCCATCCAGGACATAAAACATGGTTCATAGACTATGGCCATTGGCTGTGATTTATTATGCGCAACTCAAACCTGTAGCAAAAATGTGCTGCGCTGTGTCTTAGCAGCTGCCTTGTGTGTAATTATGTTGACATTTATTATGCAAGAAAACAACAAGCAAACAAAGCGACCATAAAACAAAAAAACAAACCCTCACATTCCGAGTTACATGGTTTAATGTTATTTTAATCTATGTCGGTGGCCACAGACGAAATGCCCCAAATTTGGAAGTGCTTGGCCGGGAAAAGTCACACTGATGGTCTTGATGTTTTAACCATACTTCACATGTCACACAAACTCTTGCTTTAAAATACCAGTTTAAGTTACATAACACTACACCCACCAAAAGGGACTTATTTTGACTCCTTTTATCCTCACTGACCTCTGCTCTTCATTGTTAAGATCAAGCTATCAAACTGACATGACAAAATTCAAGTGGCTTTACTGGACAAAATAAAAGGTATAAAAAAACCTCTGCTTCTTTTGCTAGCAGCTGTTTTCCATCTTCCAGCTCTTACTTCATGCTGGTAAAATGGAGTCCAATAAGAGGAGGAAAATAGAGGCATGGTCTGGACAAACTTGAAACATCTCTATTTTAGACAACTGTCGCACATGTCCAGTTACTGAGAAAAAAAAACTGTTTTGTGGTTGACTCTTAAGATGTGACTTCAAGAAGTTCTCATTCTCATTAAAATGCTCATTCTAAAAATTAAATTAGCTAATGGAAACAGCTCCATTAAAGGCGCTGAATGCCCTGGTTTTTCTCAAAAGAAGGACATGATGAAATCATGATGAAAGTGTCAAGAAACTCAGTCTTTCAAATCATTACTCAATAAAGGCTTTCCAGACAGAAGTTTCTGCACAGCTTGAGGAAAAAGCCATTTTCACACACTATTTTTGATATCTTTTAAAAAGCTGGCTTTTTGTCAGATCACACAGATTAAAAAAAATACGGCTAATTGGTCCATTGATGTAGACAGAGTTATGTGAAGAATAACGATTAGGCCTTAAGTTGTAATCAGATGGTCGATAACCTCTCATTTAGTCGTCATGTATATGTTTGTGGGTGCTTGTTTTGCCAGTCTCTCATGACTTTGGTCATTTTGTCACATTTCTGCTCTGACTGGCTTCTCCACAGTAGCATCTTGAGGTATTTAGCCTGACTGATCTGTGCTTAAGTTGGTTTTGCAGAAGAGCATGGCCCGTGTGAACTTTGGTATAAAAATCCCCAACTTATACAAGCTGCTGTTATGGGAACTTTGCAGAATCTATATAGATGGGTGGAGGCATACAAACACTTATGGCTAATTAAATATGTAAAATGTTTTTCATTCCATGCATCTAAATATACGATTGGTTTTAACAGGCGGAAGATTACACCCTTCAAATCAATGCCATGAAGGAACTGTTCAGAAAGAAGTCCAGTGATTTTGACCTGATTCAGGATGGGATGAGGAAAATTAAGGAGTTTAAGAAGACAAAATTCCAGATGGAGCAGGAGCTCAGTGATGTGAGGGGGAAAAAACACAATACAAAAGAGTTCCTATTAGAAAGTGGTTGTTTTTGTCAGCCTACCAATGTTCTTCTTTTTTTGTAGGTCAGAGAGAGCATGGATTCAGCTGAAAAAGAGCACAGGGAAAACTTGAACAGAATGGAATGCAAATTCTTAAAAGAAAAGGTAATTTCAATGCCTAAACAATCACCTAAAAAGTAGTGGTTAGTGGTTGATATTGTCCCTGTGAAACATAAAGTGAGTTTTGAAATTTGTTTGCAGGCTCAGTTGGAGAGTGAAGCTGAGAAAAGGATAGCTGCGGTAATGAAGGCGGCCCACAATCAAGCCATTGCGTGAGCGTGTTTCACTGTCTCTTTTTTTATCTTATTTTGCTTCTTCAGTCTTTAAACTCCACTTGGATGTGCCCAGAACACGAAAAGAAAATCAATTACTCAGGTTTCTTTCTTTTCTTTTTGTATACATACACACACACACACGCACGCACGCACGCACGCACGCACACACTCACACACGCACACACACACACACGCACACACAAACACACACACACACACACACGCACACACTCACACACAAACACACACACACACACACATACACACACACACACACACACTGGTTGCTCATGTTAACATAGTGTACATCAGCAAAGCCAACAGTCGCATCTTCATCGGCCCAAGAAGAGTGGGTAATGTATGCATGGAAAGCCACAGTTTATTACCTTTGAGGCCATATGATGTACATTTCTACTGGGTTTATTTTTGCAGCTCATAAAACTTTACAGTTTGAACTTGGGTGATCATGCAGTTGTATTCATGGCATCAGTAGTTTATTGAATTTTAACCCACTCAGCTTGTCTTTAAATTCCAAGTGCTCTGACCAAGGTAAATGAATTAATTTCTGTGTTAACCAAGAAACTTTAGATTGGCTCTACATAATCTGAACTAAATCTCCTCACATTCAAAACCTTTAACCTGTTGATTGATAGAAAACCTCAGCTAACAGAAAGCATTTTGTTCTTCTTCTAAGACTCTATGTAGGTTTGAATAATAATTTCTGTTTGTTTTGTAAACTATTTAGGCAGTTGGACGACTCCTTGCGGTCTGTGTTCAGGGAGAACATCCGTCTGAATGAATCGCTGAAATATCACATAAAGGAGGCAGAGGAGCTTGAGAAAGTGACAAGTTCATTGGCAAAGGAAAATGCATCCCTGGCTCTGGACAAGGTGTGTTTGAACCATCAGACAGCAAACAGCCATGTTACTATGAGGCACCGGGATTGCTTGGATAGACACCATTCATCTGTACTTTCAATCACTTCACTTATGGAGCACTTGTCAGATCTGCTTAGAATATATTTCAGGTGGATTTTCCCCTTGTGTTGTTTACTTGTGCTGACCCTGTGTATTTTGCTTGTGGCCTTACTCCCCTCCACCTCCTGCCTACTACCCAGCCTCTCAGTGGTCAGGGGTTGTGGTGAGTTTCCACTGGTGGATAGGTTCAAATTTAGTGGTTTCTTCTACACAGGTTTCTGGCACCGACTCTTCAAGACAAATAAATATTGGGCGCATTAATCTTACCTGTGATGATGACAGTAAATACAGAGAGTAAATCCACCTTGGCCGCTCACTCAGCAGCACAGCAGCCAGCATACAAACCATTATCTGTTCTAGCTCTACATTGGCATGAAATTGAAATATTTTCCAATGTTAGCTAAATGTCATCCATTTTAACACTTTGCTCTTCTGTTAACTTATATAGAACACATTTGAGTTGATCGTAAAGAAGAACGCAGCTCAGATGGAGGCACAGAAAGAAGAGCTATCTCACCTAAAGGCCAAGGTTGTGTCACTGGAGAAGGCCCTAGAGGTAAAAGTGGGGGAATCACAGCGAGAGATTGAGAAGGAGAAAGAGAAAACCCTAGTTATGACCCAGGCCAGCCAGGTAGATTTGGTGAAGCTGCAAAAAGTGCTGACCATGCGAGAAGGGGAATTGCGGCACATCAAGAAGCTAGCAAGCACCTTCGTCGAACAGCGTACAGAGCTGGAGCAGTTCTTCCATGAGGCCTTGGCCCAAGTGAAGCAGGAGATCATGGCCAGCAGGCTGCAGTACAAAAAGGAGGCGCGGCAGGCTTATCGCTGGAGGCTGAGAGAAGCTACAGCCGGAAGGCTTCAGTTCCCACCCATCCGCACCTTTCATAAAATCCCCCACAGTACCAACTCTGTGCATTCAGACATGGAGGCAGCTTCACAGTGGTAGGGCCACTTCCCATGACTTCTACACCAGTTTGTCTGTTTTTAATTCCTCATATTTATCAGAGCTGAGTAACCTTTAGCTCAATCAGAGGTCCTTAAACCTTACCCTCTGTGGTTCATCTTAGTGCAGACTATATATGGAAAAGAAAACGGTAAAGGTCATCTTCCCTTTTTTACAGGACTCATCAGCCAGGCAGCAAAGTTGAAATCTCAGATCTCACCTGGGAGCAGAAGGAGCACATTCTCAGACTTCTCTTTGCTAAGATGAATGGACAGACTGTAAGGTAATACAACTTCCAGACTACTATCTCATGTTTGTTTTAGCAAAAATCTTGCTAGTTTCATCTAAAATAATCCTGTACAGTGCACTTGTAATCCCTGAAAATAAGCAGAACAATCTGAATGTTTGAACCTCTGAAGAACAAGCTGAAGTGACCCAAGCAGTGGTTCATGTGACTCCTCCCTCTTTTTAATGTTTTAAACAGCCATTTTCTCAGAAGAAGAGGATACCATAAAACATCACTTAGGTTTCAACCAATTTTCTTTTCCATCCAGCTGCTTAAAGAGAATGAAGAAAGAGTCTGGGCACAATAGTAAAAATAGGCCCAGCCACAAAGTCGTGTGCTTGGAAACAAACATAATGGTCACGTCGATTTGCTTTCAGCCGATTGGCCCCTCTTCACGTGCACTAGCTGTTTATTTTTTTTCTTTGAACACTTGTGGTCAAAGAGCAGCTGGTAACGTGATTTTCAGAAAGGAGTGTGCAGGGGATCTGGATGTATGGGGGTATGGCAGGCAGCAATGTATATTCATGTTTTCAGTGGTCTGGCACCTAGTCCTGCAGAATAACACAGAACATTTGGTGACTCCAGAGAGTCCGTTAGCAACATTGAAGTCCATGTGAATCGTGCTGACCCAGGGTGACCCCCTCTTTCCAAGACAGGCTGCAGGCCTCAGTGAATAGACACCAATGTGCTAAAACATGGCTTTGCACTTCGAGGTTCTATGTTTAACTGCAACTCTGCATTTTCTGTGATAGGAAAGTGAGCCAACATCTGGCATTGTCTGCCTCCTCTGAGAAGAGCCTCATCGACAGCCATGCTGCCGGGTAAGAAACTCAAGGAATGTAGGAGAATAGAAGTTATACCTAATCTTTGCAATTAAGAGGCCTGTGCAGATTTATTGGTCCCACATTCCATGTTTAGTGCCAACATGTGATTTATTAGACAGCTGCATTTTAGCGTTGCATAATGATGACTGTCTTTCAGAATTAAAGAGGAGTCGTCTCGAGCGACCTTCATCACAGATGCGCCTGAACCCGCTCTCCCCCCAAACCCAAACAGCCTACCAGATATACACACCACATGACCTCTGATTGGCCTCTGTAGTGCACATTGAAGCGCTTCTCACAGTGTGTCAATCATGTGTACTGTTGGAGGCACAAATGTTTGTTTGTGCTTTTTATAAATATCTTACCATGCATGTTTATACAGTGTAAGTATTCAGTTTCATATGTGATCTGTGTTTGAATCTATTTCTAGGATCCGTTTCCTCAAGAACAAACTGCTTTTTCCCCACAAAGATCTGGTACCAAATTATGCACCAGAGAATATACAAAATCTGTAAACAATCAGTGGATGCTGGGTCAGTGGAATACCATGTAGTGTATTCATAGTATCCATTATTTATGAAGTGTATACACAGTACGCTGTTTAACACAAGAGTTTAAATACTGGTGTTGTATTGGAGATGATGACATTGATAAAAAAAACATTGCCTCAGCTGTACAGATCTTTGTATAGTTCTTGGCCACAGTGGTTGTATTTAGAAAGTATCTTTACATAAAAATCTAACATAAAGTATTTAAAAACTTTCAGTCATAAAATATTCACATTTATCTTATTAGTGTGTTTTATATGTCTGGAAGAAGGGTGTCTAGGTCTTCTGTCTAATTAGACTTCACAAATGCACTTGTGGAGTATTTAGCGTCCCATAGTTGGCATGGTAACTGCAGGAGTTTTCAAAGTGGCATCTTCTGCCTTCCACTGCGAGGTTACCGTTTTGATCTGTGTGTAGAAATTGATACCCTGAAGAGAAAACAAAAACATGTCCATCAAAATCAAACACTGCCACATATACATTAGCCTTACACCTGGAACGTTAAGATGCTTTTGTTGGGGTCGTACTTGTTTTCCATAGAAGTTCATGTCCCCTCTGAAGGATCCTCTTGATCCAGTGAAAGAGAACATGGGCAGTGGAACCGGGATGGGAACATTGACTCCCACCTGCAGAAGCGAGTATTTGTCCTTTAATTTCACATAATTATGAGCTTTGTAAAATAATTCCCACAGATGTTGAAGTGCTATGATGAGTGAGATGTGGCAGATGAGAGAAATGGTATATCTGTGTTCTTTAAAAATCAAGCTTACAAGATGGCACTTAACAAAGCTAAACCTGGCTTATAACAAAGCATAGCAAGCTCTCATTGAAGGGAAGAAAAAAAAAAAAAAAACATTTTGTTATGAAAGCAGTAGAGGCTTGGCATGGTTGGTTTTAAATTTTTGAAACAGCGGGAATAGGTTGGGAACACTAAGGCCTTTTGGCGAAGGTGCAGGGAGGAAAAAAAAGGAAAAGTAGATGTTTGTTGCATCGAGGTTTGGAGAGGAGTACAGCACATGGCCTGCACAGCATTCCCCGACATGTGAACAGCAAACACAGGGCATAACTTGGGATCCAAAGGCAAACAAACAGGGTGAAGGCTGGCCATGTTTACGCTAAAATAATGAACAGGACCCTAGGAATCCCTTTTTGAGTTTAATTTAAGATTTCCCTCCTCGAGTACTACCCGGAAAATGTTTCTATGTCCCTCTGTTTTCAGGTAAGACTCATATTTGTTGTTGCTATTTGTAGTCTTCGCCGGTGGGTAAGTGGAGGGAAAGGGGTTTCTGAAGGTGTATATTTTAGGTTTGGGGCAAACAAATCTATACCTGACATGGAAAATAATTGTTTTTTTTTTCAATGTGTGAACGTTTTACAAGCAGAAAAGTGATGAGCCTCCAGCTTGAGATGCTGTATAGACATGACAGACTGATGTGAATGTCTCCTTTCTCTCAAAACTGAGGAACACATTTGGAGGATGCAGCCACTCACCTGGCCCACGTCCACCTCGTGAGTGTATTTGCGTGCAGTGGCACCATTTGTGGTGAAGATAGCTGTTCCGTTGCCATAGACGTTCTTGTTGACCATATTGATGGCATCATCCAGAGTTTCTACCTCAAGGACGACCAACACGGGACCAAAGATTTCTTCAGTGTAGCACTTCATTTCAGGCTGTGGAGCACAAAAATCAACACTTTTACTGTTACGTTTTAAAAGGTACTCGAAGGTAAATACACCAAAAGATTTTAAACCCACGTACTGTGACATTGCTGATGATGGTGGGACCCACAAAGTTGCCGTTCTCATAACCCTTGACGTTAACACTCCTGCCATCCAGGAGCAGCTGGGCTCCCTCGTCCACACCACTTTGGATCAGACTGCACACTCTCTCCTTGGCCTGCGGAGAAATCAGGGGCCCCACGTCTGCTCCAGGCTGGTCTCCTAGCAGGGCCCCAAAAACAACCAGCTATAAGGTTACATAGCATTCGCATGATGTGAGCACATTACGGGCACGGACATTCAAATATGTCTTTTGCCACAAACACGCAAAAGCCAGGACGAGGGGCACCTTCAGGCACACCCTCAAAAATGGATACTTATGGGTTTCCTGTGTATGACACAAATTAGAGTGGCATCATGGCAAACAGGGAAAATCCTTCTCAATCTTACTCCACATCATTCCTTTTCTGAAAAGGTTTTGATGCTCTGAACCGCTGTTTAGGTCTGAGCCGCAGATCTGGCCACAAATTTGCAGCATGGCTGACTCAACAGGCCGTCTCTCCCAGCTGACTCCAACACAAAGTTACAACAGCGCAGAAGGCGAGAGGTGTGGTTAGGGCGGCGTGGGTGGCCACAGAGATGACTAAACCAAAGGCCCTCGGGGAAGAGAGGCTCACGAGAGAGGTGAAGGGTGGAGTGACGGGGCGCGGTACCTGCGTTCACTCGTAGGTCCTTGGCTCGCTCCACCAGGTCCGGCAGCCAGTTCCGAGCCTCGCCCACCAGGACGGCTGTGGACAGAGCCATGCAACGCTGTCCCGCTGCACCAAATGCTGCACCCACAAGCTGGTTCAAAGTGTTCTCCTTGTTTGCATCAGGCATCACCACACCATGGTTCTTGGCTCCCTACAGATCATAAGAAGTGGTTAGCCCTCTGCTGTTTGATCTCAAAATCAGAGAAACATAAAATCAACCTCCACATTTCACAAATTTAATCCGTATGTGATTGATGGACACATAAAATAGAAGGAACATTTTTTAGTCACAACTTGGCTCATAAACAGTGTTGCACAGCTGGAATCTCTGTATTGCACTCTCTCACTTCTGTTCAGCTGGCAGGAGGAAGAGCCATGACCTTAAACAACAGTCTGTTGGCCAATGCTGCCACCTTGTGTTCATTTACACATGTCAGATTATGTTGCATTATCGTCTCATACTCACCATGTTTGACTGGACCCTCTTGCCGTTTTTAGATCCCCTCTCGTAAATATACTCCCCAGCTTGATTTGAGCCGACAAAGCTAATGGCCTTGATGGACGGATGGTCACAGATAAAGTTCACAGCTGTGGAGGAAATGTATCCAAAAATTCAATTCATAAATAAAACAACATCTTAAATATAATTTAACCAAACCCAGTAGATAAAAAACACTATTCTAAATACTGCTTTGCACTCAATTTTACACGACTAATGTTATACTGAAATAATTGATATAAATTGTGGAATTATGGAAACATACTTATAGATACTACTCAGTTGTAAAGTAACAATAGTTATTAAGGTTTAAGAAAATGAGATGAGCTTGGTAAACATTACCAAGCAAAATTCAATGAGCTTAAACTACCTTTTAAAATGAATGATTAGTATCTTTCCTCATTTTTATATTAATCTGTCTAAATTAAGGTCTTTGTTATCTGATTGTATTTTTGAAATGTATTTTGTGACAAAAACACATCATTTACCTTTTTGTTTTACTTTTCATATACTTTTCGAGAGCAAAGATGACATGAGCTAATAACTTACTGTACGTCCAACATAATGTAATCCAAAGACATCTATTTTAAAGAATACAGTCTGATGAGCGATTGATTTTTCCTCATAATGTGTCTGAGGCTTTAAGTGTTGTAGTCAAGACCACACTAACCAAGACCAGAGTGCTCAGACACAGAGACAAGACATTTAGGGATCTAGACCGAGTGAAGACTAAGACCAAGTCAGGGCAAGACCAAGACAAGACATTCATTTCAATGAAAAGTCATCATCTTGTGCAGCAGGCGTGTCACTAACTTAGACCTTAACACCGAGAAGGTTGCGGATGTAACCAGGGGATAAAAATCTAATTATGAATGGATGGAAGTTATTTGTTCTTTTAGAAAGCGGCGTTTTACTTCTAATCATAGTAATGACGTGGAAGTGGAGGTCTTGACTGTGACAAGAACTGAGTAAAAATGCTTTCGATTCCGAGACGAGACCTTCAAGAAGTGGTCTCGAGAACGGTCTTGAGACCAAGACTGATTTAGAGTACTACAACATTAGAGGCTTTCTTAAGGTTTCTACGAAGATCAAGTTTCATCTTTTAAGGGGGAAAAATCTTTATGTTATCTCTCAGAAATATCTTTGTAAATATGGCTTTTATATCTGCCATGTTTTATAGAATTCACTGCTGTGGTTCTACAATTCAGAAATTTTTCAGACACCAAAACCAAAAAAGAGACACCAGACACATGTCAATCACTGGCTAAAAGCAGAAGACAGCAACTCTAACCATCGTGTTGGCCGTGGATGATGTTAAGTGTCCCGTCTGGGGCACCAGCATCCTGAAGCATCTTGGCCAGAAGCATGGCGCAGGACGGCACCCGCTCTGAAGGCTTCAGCAGGTAGGTGTTGCCAGAAACCAAGCCCATGGGGAACATCCACAGGGGGATCATGGCAGGAAAGTTGAAGGGAGCGATGCCAGCGCAAACCCCAAGGGGCAGGCGGTAGGTGTAGGAGTCCATGTCCTTTGTGATGGAGGGCAGTGTTTCACCAAGCATCAGAGAGGTGATGCTACAGGCATGCTCCACAACCTCTGCAAAGAGAAGAAAGAAGCTGAACATGCCACATACACCATAAGTTATTCAGGTTGAAATTGTTTTGGAGATTTGTAAATGATTTGCTTAACTTAGACAAATGTAGTTTGTGTTAACATTGTGTGTAATAAGTACTGCACGTTAGAATTTCAAGTCAAAGCTGTACATTAAAAATTTAATGATAAGACGTAGGAGAGTTACATTATGTGATGATGACAGGAGTTAAACTATAACCGCCTCCAGCCATGGTTCACTCTTTTTCAAAAATAAGGAAAAGTTGACAACTAGCAGCAATGATTTAAAGGGCACACATGAAGCGAGGATAACTCATTAACTTTCCCTTTTACCAAAAGTCAAAGCCTACATAACATGCAAAGGTTGTCTTATGTTGTCGTCAGTAAAGCCCCTCTGTGTGTGCGCACGTGTGTTTGTGAGATAAACTTACGCAATCCTCTGAACACATCACCCTCTGCATCTGCCAGGGTCTTGCCCTGCTCCACTGTGATGGACTTTGCAAGTTCTTTCTGAAACACAAGACGACCCCTCTCGTTTCACTCCTTTGTTGTCTGCTTCATGTTTTCAGATACACCTTGTACTTTCTGAACCTTTGACTTACAATGTTGTCCTTGATAAGCTGCTGATAGCGCAGAAAGACCTGCTGTCGGGCCAAGATGGAAGTCTCTGACCAGGAGTGAAAGGCTCTGGAGCAGGACTCCACGGCAGCTAACATCTCCTCCTGGGTGGCTTTGGGTACACGGGAGATCACTTCGTTGGTAGCCTGCAGAGGAGGAGGCCATAAGTACATTTTCATTACTAGGCTTAAGATTAATTTGTTCTGATCAGCACTTGTTGTTTTAGTTCATAAAACATTCGAGTCCTTGCTGATATTTAACTGACATGTATGGCTTTTCATAAATCTGCAGGTCAGAGATGATCAGGTACCAATAACAGCAATTCCATCACGTTCAAGTGATTTCTAATAAGTATTCCTTACAAGCAGTCAGAATGATTTGGTATAATATATTTGCATGTATATGTACTGTGAAAGATACCGTCAATGAGCTTATAAAACAAATACGAACTATACATATGCCTTTCCACTACAAGTGAATTAATGTTTTAAACTACATAGGCACAAACAATTATGTAACACTAAACATGTTAAACAACTGCACAGACCTGATCTATGTTAAGAGCTATCAAACAACAGTGAGCATCATGATACCCTCCAGTTACATAAGGTTTATCTATGCCAACTACATGCTTGGATGCAGCAACAAAAGGTGTACCATTTCTCAATCCACGCCTCGTGGAATACTTACAGGATTGTGAATATCCAGCCATTCTGTCGTCTTGGATTCAACAAACTTCCCATCAATAAACAGCTTGATTGTAGACTGAGAGGAGAGATGCATGTAGTGATGTTAATTACCCATGCATGACCTTTGATGTAATGTGTAACAGCAGACTGACAGTGGGTGTACATTGTTCTTACCACTGAGGAGGAGTAGCACATTCGGCCAGCTCTCAGTGGGACCTAAGAAAGAAACACAACAGGGAGTCAAAAATCTAATGCAAGAAATGTCATCCATCCAAAAACTGTAACTGTTAAGTTTGGTTTACATATACCCTCTTACACTTATTAAACAATCCTGTTGATTCCAGTTTCAGCCTGATGGCAAACCGGATTAATGAACAACTACATAGTGTGGCCTTATGAGGAGGCCTGAAGGGGACAAAGTCAAGAAGAATGAATGTAGTCCAGCCAACAGGGGCAGAGTGACAAGTCTTTAATGAGGTCAAGTTTTTAAGTAATAGTACATTAAACACACAGAATAGCTCAGGGTAGGCCCCTTGCTTTAATTATAACTCATTTCATATGATCTGGTGCTATATGAAAAGTCTGCAGGTGATAGCCAATCATCAAAAGTCACCTGAAGAGAAGAAACAGGTTCAGTTATTCATATGTATGAGTAATAAAAGTGTGTAAAGGAAGAAGGATCTTGAATCCTGCAGCACATAACTCATGGCACTTTGTAAACAATGTGAGCTGTCAAATCTGCATACGTCGCTTGCAATTGAGCAGAGTTTGAAATACATCGGCTTTATAACATACCTTTGCCTTCAGGACGGATCGTAATGCTGTTGTTGCCATGTTGGAAATGTTATTAAGCGCAGGTCGACTTGATTTGACCGACTCTGCAGGTAGGACGGAGGCCAGAAGAAGACAGCGTTCGGATTTCCACCTAATAAAGATGTATTATCTGTGGGCGGGTGTAAAGGAAATCCGAGACTTGCTATTCGCTCCGTGTTCGCACTCCCATCAACAACAAATCCTGATTGGCGCATTCTATCCAATCAGGATCAATCTGTCTATCGTGATCAATCATGATTCTATCCAATCACTAGTTGACATTTTAGCTAATCCCGCCTTAGAGTTAGAATTCGCTCAGACATTGGTTGAAATATAAAATCAGTGTTGCGTAACCCGGAGCTTGAACTGAAAAGTTAGCTAATGTCAATGGATGTTTTTCTCTGAGGCTTCAGAAATGATCTCCTAGCCAAGCTATGTGTATATGACATTAAATACTTATCATAGAAAACAGGAAGTGGTACTTTTCTCTGCAATGTGCAACATTTAATCGACGTAATTTTGACAGACAGCTCAGCTTGTCCTCAAAATAAAAACGGCATCGCAGCCACAACAATGCACTTGTCATTAGCCTGCATGTCCAAGGTACAGTAATAACATTGTTGGCTGTGTGCAAAGTGTACTGTGTGCACTGGGTCGCTAATGTGAACCATATGGAGCCCAGTTGTTGCTTAGTCATGGAACAAAGATTAAGTAGGAGGGATTTTAGGGACACATGCTATTGGTTGCTGGAGGATGGAGAGGCTGTAAAATGTAAGAATATCTGCTTTCAATAGTTGATTCAGTCTAGCTGAAGGGAACAGTACTGCCAAAAAGCTATGGCGACCCAAACCAAGGTGAACTAGTAGACAGAAAATAAATCTGCGTAGGGAAAATGTGTTTTATTTTCAAAATGGACTAAAAGCTTTTGGTTTTGTTGTTCTTTGTAGCCTGTTCTTCATGGGTACTTCAGAAGTTCCTGCTCCTGGAGGGTTCGTATTGGTAAGTTTTGCCTCAGCATTTGTCTGCTTAGTTGTTAAAGCATTTTGATTTCTGCAAAATGATCATTTACTTTTTGTACTTTTTTACAGCTTTTGCTCTCAAAGGTATTGAATATGACCAGGTCCCAGTCAATCTAATCAAAGATGGAGGTCAGCAGGTACAGTGTAGATTCTTGTGCTGTGTATAAATACAAAATGATTGTGCATGAAAACATGGGAGATATCTTTTCTACAATTCAGATCAGCTACTGTGGTCTTAAATTATTTGTTGCAAGCTTTAAAGAATCCCGAACTAATCTAATTAAAAAAAACCTCTGTGCTCAAGCGTACACAAGAGTACAAGACATTGAACCCCATGCAACAAGTGCCTGCAGTTGAAATCGATGGCATCACCCTTTCTCAGTCAGTGAGTCCCCCAAAGTAAATCTTGAAAATCATTCACATTTTGGTTAACCACTTGGAATTAAATATATGGTTTCCTGCTCACAAAGCTGGCTGTGATTCAGTACCTTGATGAGACCAGGCCAGGGGCTCGACTTCTCCCAACAGACCCAAAGAGGCGGGCACATGTTCGGGTGATAAGTGATCTCATTGCCTCAGGGATTCAACCACTGCAGGTATGAGCCATACAGTCCAAACGGTTACAAAGTCAGCTTTTGTTACTTAACAATACTAAAAAACCTATGTGTTTCAGAATTTGTACGTCATTCAGAAAATAGGAGCAGAAAAGGTGCAGTGGTCTCAGCACTTCATTGATCGTGGCTTTCAAGGTTGGTGGAAGCGAATCAACTTTACCTCACATCCAGAGTTTTCCTTCTTCTCCAGACTTCCTTTACAATATTATTCTCTCTCTCTCTCTCTTCCAGCTCTTGAGCCACTTCTGAAGCAAACAGCAGGGAAATATTGTGTGGGTGATGAGGTAAGAGCCTGACCATGGAATAATGTGTTACCACAGTTTGATATACAACAAAAGCATTTGTCTTTTCTCTTTTAGATATCCATGGCAGACATCTGTCTGGTTCCACAGGTCTTCAATGCAGAGAGGTAAGTGATCAAACATTAAAAATAGAACTTCATTATAAACACATTCAGAAGTTTTCTAAACCTGAGAACAACATTTTTACCTGCTTAACTTTAAAAACCATTTACAGAAAAGCATGACCACTCTGTCTTTAATCTGTGCAGATTCAAAGTGGACATGGAGCAGTACCCCACTATAAAAAGGTTAAATCAAACCTTACTTGAGATTGATGCCTTCAAAGTAAGCCACCCGTCTAACCAACCAGACACACCTGCTGACCTGCGTGCATAGAACTCAACAGTTTCAAATAACACAAGCAACTTCGTACTTTGTTAAATAAAATGCTTTGGAAAAAAATACATTGTTTTTACTTTGAACTAAAAGGAAACTTTGAGTTAAAAATATTTATTAGCATTTGCCTTAATCCATTTCACCCAGTCCAGCACTTTGTTTAAATACACTGATATGGGGACAGGCTAAGGTCATAACCTAATGAACAAAAAACAAATCAGATTTGTTATGCAAATCACAAAACCTCTCATTTAACTGCATGCAGCATGAGATCTCTGTGATGGTTATTTAAAAATAGACTCCTCAAAAGAAGCTATATTCAAGTTAAAGGGGAAAGAATAAATCACAAAAACATGTAAAAATAACAAACCACATAGAAAAATAACAGTAAGGAATATATGAACATTGAGAAACTCTAATTTGTCACATCATCAGGACAGATGACAGCACCTAGACTGTTTTGGAATAACAAAACCAATTGTGCTGTTTGGATTTCAAAAATCATCACTTCTAACCCGATAGCTCCACTGTGCACTTCACTGTGTCGTTGTAGAAGATGCCAGAGCAGTCTGATCCTCCAAACACAAGCAAACTGCACCCAACAAGGACATTTTTGCCCTGTTCGTGCTTCTCAGTATCTGTTAGGATGGAGCATCCCAAATTGATCATACTGTGTCCTGCACGAGGCTTGGAGCAGAGCAGAGGAGACGCCACCGAGCTCCACATGTTGGTGTCTGAAAGGAAGAAAAATCACAGAGAAAAGTTTGTGACACAATGGAAACTAGCGTGTCTGTAATGGGCCTAAAAAAAAAAAAAGTTAGACATCAACAGGTCACGCTGATTTAGTTTTATAAAATACAGTGCATTGAACAAATTACAAACTCACCAGTGTTGAAAATATGAACATCCTTTAGAGCTCCGATTGCACTGCAGCCGCCGCTGATAAGTATCCTGTTGTCTGACACTGGCACAGCTGCATGAAACCTGTCCATGTACAGTCAAGAACACTTTTCACATGAATGTCATAAAGCCAGTTTCTACGGAATACTAAAGCACCTGACTTCTATTATTTACTGTAAAGATAAATAGAGAGTTCAGATAGATGTTGGGTTTAAATCAGGAAATTCAAATGCAGTTCATTTCATCCAAGATGCCAAAACCCCAAAGACCAGATGGCTACATGGATGACTTTTCTCAAGGTTGATCAGTAGATGGGTACTCACCCTCGAGGCAGCGGTGGCATGTTTCTGCACTTCACAGCTGTGTACTCCATAAATCCTTCCCTCATTAAGAAAATAAATAATCATTTAAAAGCTGGACTCAAAATTGTTGCCTAGTGCAGCTATCTAATGTTCCTCTTACCCAGATCTAGCACGTGGAGATCATTCAGGTAGGTGGCCGTCTTACGTCCACCAAATATCATCAATTTATGTGACATCAGAGTGGCTGAATGTCTATTGAACACAAACATAAGCGTGAGGTTAATGTTTTGAGGAGGGGAGTATTTGGATGGAAGTTAACTCACTGTAGGGGATTTTGAAAAGAAGGCTTACCCAAACCGAGGCAGAGGTCTGTCCCCCTCCACAATGGGCTGGTACCAGAGTTCAAACTCTGGGTTGAAGATGTACAGAGCATTACTGCAGGGTTTATCTGCTGAGGAATGGCTCGGCTGAACTCCACCAAAGACAAAAAGCTCTTTCTTATAAAAGGCTGCAGAGTGATAGGCCAAATTAGGAATGTTCCCTTTTGCCTAAAGGGGGTAAATCCACAAAAAAAAGCAGAAAGAGAGCAATTCAAAAACTCTAGTGGAGCGTTTGATAAGAAAAGGAAAACTTCAGTATGTTGACGGCTTGCAAAAAAACCTACAGTGACAAGCTTCCACTTCCAGGTCTGAGTATTCAGGATGTAGAGCTCGCTGTAGCACTGACCTTCCCTCAGGCCCCCGTAAACAAAAACTGATTTAGAGTCTGGGTCATAGGTGGCAGAGTGCCCTCGAGAACATGGGGGTACTGGTCCAGAAGAAGAGGAGTTCATGGGGAACCAGAAGTCATTGTCTGTAAAAAGGGTCACAAAGGACACTAAATGTTTAAAGACAAAAAAAATCATGTTCTTTGTAAAAGCACAAATACACTAATATCATACTGACCTAACTCAAGCTTCCACAGGGAGTCCTTGCAGTGGTTTTGTTCGGCTGTCTCTCCTCCGATGAGGATGGCGGTGTCAGGGTCACTCATACACATCGTGTGGCTCCAGCGCTCCGATGGACATGCTGAAACTAAACATGATCACCATCAAAATACATTTTGTGGATTCAGATAAGAGTGTGGTGGTTGTAAAAGTTTCTGACCTTCTCTGTTCTCACTCCTTATCTGCACTGTCACTTCCTCTTGACTGTTCATCCTGGACATCCTCATTTTCTTGGGGGTTGAAGCTTGGTCAATGTCCTCGGCGAGGCTGTCCATGTCCTCTGAACTCCATGTCAGCTGGCCTCTCTTACTGATAACTGTACGTTTTGGTGTCTTCTCCTTATAGGAAAGGCAAGGAAAGGCAGCTTATTTAAAAAGCAGGTTTCGAACCACAGAGCCAATTTAAAGTGCTTTGTATTGGCAAAGAAACACAGAAGATATTTTTTAAATGAAGATAAAAACACAATATAATAATGAGTGACATAAACTACAATAATCAATTAAAATACAGTTATTTGTTTGGCTTACTGTTGGCCAAACTGGAGGTTTATTTTCAATTCTGAAAATGCTGGTGTCAATTTTGTTTACTTGGATCCCTGCATAAGAAACATTTTCACCCAGGTGCGAGTCGTGTGACACATCAGCATTAATCTGCAAGGTAGGACAACATTGACATATTACATAAGAATGACTTTAATTGAAAGAAAATAAATGTGCACTAGAGAAAACAAATGTGCAGTTAGTCTTAGGCATGACTCTTACCGTAGGCCAAACTGGAGGTTTATTTTCAATTCTGAAAATGCTGGAGTCAATTTTGTTTACTTGGATCCCTGCATAAGAAGCACTTTCACCTAGGTGCGACACATCAGCACTGATCTGCAAGGCAGGACAACATTGACATGTTGCAAAAATATATTTTTTTTAAACCTATTTGAACCATACATATTAAGAATGACATTAATTACTAAAAAAATATATATAGTTAAATTAAACAAGTTAAATGCAGCTACTGTTTAGATTAAAGTACAGTAATACTTGTAAGTAATAAAATAAATGTTCACCAGAGAAAACCATTGTGCAGTTAGTCTTAGGCATGACTCTTACCGTAGGCCAAACATGGGGTTTCTTTCCCATAGTGAAAATGCTGGTGTCAGTTTTGTTTACTTGGATGTCTGCATAAGAAGCACTTTCACCCAAGTGTGACACATCAGCAGTTGTCTGCAAGGCATGACAGTATTGACATTTTTGCGCACACAAAAGGAAAAAATAAAAGCAAAACTATTGTATTTTTTTTGACATCTCACCGTTTCGTTTGCAATGCTTTGATGTAATGTTGAAGAGAGATCAGTGGCATTGTGCTTGTCTGGGAACAGACATTTCCTTTGAACCAGAGGAGTGCTGCTGAAGACACTGGATTTATCCTGTGCCTGCTCAAATGACAATGTCATTGAATCAAATAGTACAGAGGAAATGTAGGCCTACAATATTAACCAAGGCTGAATGTGCCTTTAAAATCTGTGAAGTTATGGAGTATTAAGAAAAAATATGTTTGGTTTCCTTATGCTAGATATTAACAGGGAACTGTTCAAGGCTATCATTTCACATAAAACTAAAACCATCTTACCTCTCCACACACTGTGAGCACAATCTTTCCATAAACTCCTCTCCTGCCTCTCTCTGCTGCCACCAAGACGATGTCAGAGCTCCACTCCCCCTCCCAGGTCAGGCACCTGAGTTCAAAAAGGTCAATTTCATCCATTTAGCTTGGCGCGTTTTTGCAGAAAGTGGTCTATACGTACCTCGCTTGAGACGTCAGGGTCCCAATTTTCTGTACTTCAGCACTGACCACAACCTCTACAGAGATTGTTGTCTCAATATGTTTCCATTCTCCAAGACCAAAGACCACTAACTGTTTGGGAAGAGGCAGGGGCACGTGGACTTGGAAACACCTTCGGTTGGATTTGCTGCAGATTGAATATCCCGGACGACATGGTTAATATGCTGTTTCAGGGTTAAAGCGGCTGTATACATACCGGTATTCCAAAAAAAAGGCCTACCTAATAAACTGTCGGGGAGCATCACGCAGGGAGTACAGCACATAAAAATTCTGCTTCCCCATGTTGTTTCAAAGTCTTCTCATCAAGAAGTGTACACTTAAAAACCCGAGCAGCACTTTGGTGTGACCTGGAGCTCGGTTAATCGCATCTGATTGGCTGACTTGAGCGCGAGGACGCTGAGAGAAGGCGCACCTGGAAACCCCAACTTTAAATGAGGCCTAATGAAACACATTAATAATATAGCTGTTGTGTTAAACTACAAAGTTGTTTTAGATACGATCTTTCATACAGCTTCATTGTAATAATGACTTACAGTATGTCTTAAAGCGTATATTTATCTCGCTTATGTCGGCCGTTTTGTTTGATTAAAGGATTTCTCCAGCTGTGTGGAAAGTGAAAGGTGAGCTAATGAGTCAGGCTATTTTAACTTGTTGTCTATACAGTAGGCCTACTATGTTAATTCACCTCGTCCTCTACCAACTGAGAAAGTGCAGCAAAGTGTTATTAAGTTGACATTTTCTTCATTGTTGATAGTGTACAATACAAAAAAGTATGAATCCCTCTAATACATCTTATACAGCGTTGTGATTTATTAACAAACCATTGGAGTCTAACTGTATGGACGTAAATAAGAATACGACTATTATTTAAGTAAAAAGCTGAGTCATACAAGTACCATTGTATTCTGACTGGTCTTTAGGGAGAAAGAGGCTAAAAATAAAACTTGGTTTCATCAGAACCTCTGTAAGAATTACATCAAACCCCTAATGCCACAATTTAATGGAAACACAGGGGACCATCTGCTCAAGCACTTTCTACTCCTGGATCCTGCTGTGACATTGGTATGAAACGATAGGGTCTCAGGTGGAATGAGTGGATTTGGTTGGTTAGAGACAACACACAAAACTGACTTGATGACATCTCTTATTTGTCTTCTTGTTACATGTACCTGCTCCTCAATTTTATCAAGTATTATATTTTAATCAAATAATAAAATTGCAATAAAAATATTACCCTACACAGAATTGATGCAAAATTAATCACAAAAAAACTAGATAATATTCTCTTTATTGTGGAATATAAGGAATCTCATCATGACTTACAGTGAGGGTACAGTACATTAAACATGGGCAACTTAAACACAGTGGGTTACATTGTATACGGCTTGAGCAGCCAAATCTGTGACATCTTTGGGAACATGCGCACAGGTGAATGTGGTAGAGGCATCAATATTAGAGACAGAAACAAGGCTGTGGAACACATATATGCCCAAAACATCAAGGAAACTCAGAAAGAAACACAATGATCACAATTTACATAGACTTGTGCACAGAATACATTTAGATGAAATATTGCAACCGCTCCCTACCCGTGAAACTGCAATTTAGAGGGGGAGCGAGGCAAATGTAAATATTGAATCTATTACACAATAAGAGTGTTTTGTGATAAGGGATGACTTTTATTTGTGTCATAAAAAAGCACACTTTGGAAAACTGTTATCAGTACATTCAACTTACATAATTTAGTAACACACCACTAAGACAGAAGACAGCTCTGTGCACAGAAACACATAATCATATTCTTCATTATCACATGGTTTGTTTCAACACAGATAAAAAAAATAACTTACGCTACAAAGCAGAAGGATAGATACAGGTGACAACAAAACAACATAATCATAGAAGGTGCACGCAAACACACACACACACACACACAACAAGAAAATCTCAATTTCTGCAGCACTGCTGATTAAGCACCTGGCGAGGTGAAAAATATCCTGTGCAGGTATTCCCTGATCACTGCTACCATAGAAATGTTGGGACTGAAGACGATATATGTTTTATGACCAAATAGCACAGCGCATTCATGGGAACATGGCACCAATGCAAGGCTTCTTCAAATAACTATCAGCAAGACACTCGATCAAATGTTGTCTCCAAAACTATCTGACTATTTATGGAAATAAACACAAGCTGATTATGATAAAAATAGATATGCCTATATTTAACTGTATATATTATAACTTCTTCTTTTTCCATGTTTGGAATCAAAAATAGTTCATTGTTCTACAGAGTAGTATACTTCTGTAAAGTAAAGTGTACATTCATAAACAATAATTTGGCATCTTAGGCACTGTAATAAACTCTGTAGTAAAGAGTTTTGTTTCGCCATAGTGAGTAGGAGTTATCGAACTTCAGGAGGTACGTGCCTTCACCTGGAAAGTCGTGGCTCCCCCCATGGACGGACAAGTGGCTGTCCTGGCGGTAAACAGGTAAGATTTCCCCCAGACTTGAGTTTGACCGACTTTTAGAGCCCTTCTCGATGTCTCCGTTGCTGACAGGCCCTGAATCAGAAACCACATAAAGCACAAAGTCAACACACTGGCTCAGATCCCAGCTGGAGGAAAACACATTAAAACAGGATTATGGTGTGTTTTGTAGATACAGAAAGACCAATATGTTTTATAGAAAAGGTGGCGATGATTGAGAAATCCAGTAAGAAAGATTAAAAGCAAGCCAAAGTGTGAGTCAGGAGTGCAACACTAACCTTCAAGCTCCTCCTCTTCTTCTTCTTCATCATCACTCGACTCGCTGATGTGTACAGTGATGGATCGGCTCGTGACAGGAGTCCAGTCAAAATATATGCCAAAGCCAATGTCATAGCCGTCTGTAGCAAACTCCCAGCACACTTTTTTGGCCTCGGGCACAGTGGGCACGTGAACGGTCATGATGTCGCCTCGGTAAACTGTTACCATGCTGTCCTCCTCCGTGCGAAGCTTTGCCTTCAGCTCTTTCAGAGCAGCAGATGTCCATGTTGATGGGGGTTTCAGGGGAGGCATCTGGGCTGCCATCAGGAGGAACAAGTGACATGAAGAATTTTGTATCTAGCATAGTTCAACCTTATAAAACTGTTCAACTAATGTTTTTACAGCCTGTAATATACTGTGACCACACTTGTAACAGATTTATGAATCCTCTAGATCCTCATCATATAAAAAACAAAGCAGCAGTCATGATGGCACATCAGCAGGTCCTCACCTTTCATCTCAGCGGAGAGCTGACAGCTCCCAGAGCTGTTGCTCTCCTCGCCTTCTTCCCCTGGGGCCACCTCAGCAGGGACCTCTTCATTACCCTCAAAATGCACAGACACCAAACTAAATAACAGCTGATAAATCAGATCATATTGCACTTCTCTTTTATCGACAACCATTGAGAGCTTTCCAGACATTCTTAAATACTAACTACCTCCGTATATGGTCCTGAATCCTCCTTGGTTTCCTCCATATCCGCTTGGATTTTGGATTGGACACAGCTCTGTGACAGGTCTGTATTCTGGAGCCTGAAGAGCAAACAGTTCCATCAATAAAAATATCAGGATGCAGGAAGTATAACTATCAACAGTTATTCTTTATTAAAAAGACTTAAAGTAACAACAGGCTACCTTACTTACCTGTCCTGCGGGCGGTCGTCGCACTGATTGGATGTTATTCCAGGAAAAGATGAGAAGGACAGGGATGACAGCCGTGACTGAAGCTCTGATGTAGCCTCTAATCTCTCCATGTCTGTAAAGACAAGGCAAACACCTCAGTCTGCGTGGCTGGAAAAGATGAAGCCCCGCCCCTCTCAAACACAGGGAGGGAGGAAAAGATGACAGCACTGAAGCTAACCTCGAAATGCATACGAACTAACTTGACATCCTGTTAGACATTAAAGGGCCACATGGACGACACAAACTTCTGAAACAGTTGCTATAGTCGAAATGCATACGTAAATTGAATGCGCTCTGGTTACAATTTCATAAACTGACATTTGCCTGTAGCTGCCTGGCTAGATGGTTAGCATCTTTAAGGCTAACGCTACCTAGCAAACACAGAAAGTGAAGGCGAGGCTGAGGGTAGACAGATTCAAAACTAATCTTACCACGATGTAACGCCGGAAATCTGAGAGTTTGATTAGATTTCACTTTAGTCCAAAGCAGACCATCGGAAAAAAACTCTCCATATCACAATCATCAGACGGATCTCTCCACTGTGCTGTTTCTTTAGGAAAAAATAGTCCCGTATTTTGACACTTCCGTGTTTTCTCGAGTGTTGCCGAAAATTTGCGATTGTGAAGTACCGAGATCCTCTGAGGGGGGGGAGGGGGGGCTTCACCAGAGGAGGCTGAATGTTGTTCACTTTTACTATATGTGTTTTCCTTTTTTTGTTGTTGAACATTTGGAAAAGTTTTTAGTTGTTCTTTATATATTTCATGTAATATAAATATTGCTGGTAAATCTGCACTTATCAATAAATGAATTATGCTTTTTTTTTTTGCTCATGAACTGATTTTATTTACAAAGTATTGCAATGTATTGAAGGAGATGTTGACAATTTCTGCTTTTTGTAATACAGAATTACAAACAAAATATCTTGGAAGATCTCCTCTCCGAGAGGGTATCGTCTAATCTTGCATCAGAAACTTGTAAGCTGCAGAGATGCATTGTCTCATGGGTTTGTCGCTTGATATAAAGCTCTGCAGTGGGGTGTCTTTGGTCTGGGCATCAGTGAGAGAAATCCAGGGGAAGGGCCTTGTTAGAAAAAAATAAAATAAGGGACAATATGCAATTATTTTAACTTCAGTTACTATTCATTATATCTTTCATCATTACACTAAAGTATAACCTGCTGTATCCTTGAATGGGATTTTCATTATTTCACTAGGCAGGACTGAGGTAAACATGATGTGTTCTTAAGTAGCACTTACTCCTCTGATAGAAGAGAAGATGCACATGATGCGCTGATGAAATTCTGTGCATTTAATTCCACAGCGTGAGTCCCTTTCTCTTGAAGGATTCTGCTGATCAGACAGAGAGCATCACTAGATCCCAGTCTGGCCACAGTGCAAATATTTAGCAGGCTGTACAGCACTGCACACACCCAGTTTAAACCCAGAGAAATGCCACCTGAATAAAGAGGAATAAACTGAATTTAAGTATACAAAATCAAACCATGGGTATTGCATCAAATTTGAAATGTGTCCCCTTAGATCTATGTAAAGTGCTAAATTCAAATTCAAGATTTTTTTTTAAAGTATGCAATAATGAAATATGATATACCGCTCGCTGTAAGTGGACAGGAAGCCCTTATCAACAAAGGATCAGTTAAGACTGTTTTTAAATGAGTGCAGGACCGCCACACTTCTGCAGCATCACCAGTCACAAAGTCATACTGGGGTTTGAGAATAAAGTCGTGTCCAAGAAGCTGTGCCAATCTGAAATAAAAGAGGAACAGTGGAATTTAGAGACTGATAATCAACAAACATGGATTAATGCTTTGTGAGTTGGGTACTACCTCGTGACAGGCACAGCCGAAGTGAAGCTGTACACAAGGCAGTGCTTTGATAGATAAGAGCGGAGATCAGCACAAACTTTAGGGAGGTGAGAGGGCAGACAGCAAAGAAATAATATGTCTGCCTCTGCTGCCAGTCTGCTGTTGTTGAAGAAACATTCAACCCCGGCCTGACTAAATTCCACTGAAAATAAACAAACAGCACACACAGAACCTTGAGAAGGCATTTCATTTGGACTTTGTCAATACTCATGGTATGGGTTAAGGTACAATTTAGGAACGTCAGTTTACGTTTAATCATAAATATCTCAACATAAAAACTCTAAGCAGTAGAATGTTTTTGGTTACTGTGGTATTTTGCCATAAAATATTGTAAATATTGTGATATCTGGGACTATTGGCTGATTTGGCGCTTTAAGTATCTTTGGCAGTATAGCCTACCTGTAGATTCTGGTCTTCTACTGGAGATCTTAATGTCTGAAGGTTTGATGCTGGACTTTTCAAGGAGGGACCTGAGCAACTGTTTTCCAAGGTGACCCATCCCCAGAATCCCAACACAGAGGTCTCTGTCTTCTTTAGATGCCAGTGAGCCTCTGTTTGCAGTGTGACTTTTGATCATACATCTAAATGTGCATCAATAAGAGTTTGTTAATTGATCATTTATGTATTAGGACAAACCCCTTGAGATGTAACCTAAATCTCGTTTTCAGAAACAGAAATCAAAACAATAGGCTACAACTTAAATGATAAGGAAAAACACATTAAGAAAGGATGAGTTACTTAAATCAGTAGGCTACTATAAATAAACGTCAGTGTTATTGTAGAGTTGCTCCCGGTTATAGAAAAAATTAAAATAGACCAAAAGGAAGGCAACATTACCTCAGCGATTGTACGAGTTTACACAGGAAAACTGCGTGCGCGCACCCGCAAAATGTCAGGCCAGCGGCGCGTGCACGAAGATATATGAACTTTTTCTCTTCCTCGGTCAGTCCAGTCTCAAAAGAAAAACTGTTCAAACCAGCAGTTACGTCCGCCATCGTCCTAAACTTTCAAAATGTGAACAGACGAGCTTGTTTGAAATGGTACAAATCGGCCTCGTCCACCTGTTTCCATGACAACATGACAACTTCCGACCTGATGGCCAACATATTTCGAGTTCTTCAATAAGGTTGAACTTCTGTAAAATATGTTTAATTAAAATGCTTATTTTTTTGTCACGTACAGTATGTAAAATCTGCCGCAAGGGGGCTCTCAATCAAAACAATAACAAAAGAGATGATGTCACCAAATGTGTCATTTGTAAATTCAGCTAATGAAGTAGAAACCTCTCCAAGCCACACTTATCTCTCATGGATTTTATTTCCCTTTCATGCTTTTAATACAAATTCATCACTTTTACTGTACACCTATGTACAAGAAAGATGATCCTGGCCACACAAACAACAAAATGGGCAAACCAAACTTCTGCAACAAACCTTCAAGCCAGATATCAATATTCAAAACATACAATTAAAAAGTATCTTAAGACTTTTCTTCTAGATTTTGAGTTAACATTTTCATGTCAACAATGTGAGCAGCAAACTGACATAATGAAACATTTGAAACAGTTTTGAAGTTTACAAGCTACTTTTCACATCAGCAGCCTTTTAGAAGTGTATACAACATTGATCACCACTCGAAATAAAATTGCAAAACTATTTCACAAATTTGGGTGACCTTCCCATCTGTCATTAATTTAAGGGAGTAACCATTGTAGTCACTTAAAAGTGCTGATTGCAGAACTTTACAGCAAAAACACATTCAGATTTTATACTCTCATATTTGCATGAAATGTTACACATAGGTTTTTTTTTACAGTAATAACAAAGTCCACATACAGTGCAGTTTGTAGAAATGATGGGTTATTATAACTAGAGTATTAGTTTTTGTTGACACCAATTAGGATAAAGAATGCAACAACACACAATCTGTAAACATTGCTGTTTGAGAATGGAGCTATTGTTTGCACCTCATAAGAGCAGCCTATTCCTTCATTGTTCGGATTTAAATCTGTAATGACATTGTTTATCCCACGGCTGAACATTTTCCACATATTGACAAAATGTGCCTCTTATTTTCATCACTCTTTACACATCCCTTTGATCAACTGTACAGTGGATAATTGCTGATAACCATGAAGGCACTGTGAGGGAACTGACACAAGCTGAATCACAGTTGCTCAATTTTGCCACAAGATGAACAGTGTTTTATTTACACCAGGGCTTTAGTGCACCTCTGAGATGTCTTCATGAAGAAAAATTCCAATGTTACTTGTTGTGGCTCCTGAACAGTCATGGTTTGAGGAAGCACATGGCAACAAGAATCACTCCTCACCCTGCCTCCATTTCTGAGACTCCTCCTGTCGTGCATCAGGGTGAATCTGGTTCCTCATCCCACCCAGGACATTGGAGGTGGCTTCAGTGGCCATTATGAGAGGTTTGACCACTGCTGGTGGGAGCTGGCGGAGAACTCCACCCACTGCCCCCGTCATCCCACGCTGCTCGTGCTCCCGGGTGGCTGTGTCATAGATGGTCAGAGCCGTGTCTGTGATCCCCTGTAGGCAAAACATCCTCATTTAATAGTCTCTTTCTTTTGTTGTCATTGAATTGAAATTGCTTTATGGATGTTTTTTTTTACCTCTTTTACCACAGTATAGGCTTTGGCTACACCTTCCCTCAGGTCCACAGGCTGATGAGCCAGTCTGTAATGGGAGAACCGTTTTATCCTCTTCATATCCCTCTCATCGGGAACAGGAGACACCATGTCATACGCTGTCTCTGCTGCTGCCTGATAAATACCAAGACACCAACGGATAGGTTTTATGCCTGCTTTAATAGAAATTTAGGACATTTTAGTGACAATGGAAAGGTGAGTTTACCTGGATTGTCCGCACCATCCTGTTGGTGAGCTCCAGAGCAGCCATAGCAGTGGAAGTTCCAAAAGAGGCGGTGCCGCGCTGAAACCCTCGGACTATCCGACCATCCTTCCTATACTGCTCAATGGGTAGCCACACCAAGTCTCTGAATCCCTGAACTGAACAGAAAGTTGAACAGAGTTTTGAGTGATTTCATGAGTTACACATTTGCTTTTCTTTTTCTTTTCAATTTGTTACCATTTATGATAATAAATCAGACAAACAATGACATTTAGGTAACACTACAAGGACTGTGACTGCATTCAAACATGTTTTGGTCTCACCTAGTTGTACCAAAGAGTGGATTGGTCCAACTCCACCCAATAATCCTGGAAGTTGGTTCTTCTTTATGTCATTTAGCCACTCATTTATTGCATATGCAAACAACTTATCCACACCTAATAACCTAAAACAACAGAGGAGAACAAGAACACGAGAAGTGTAAGTTCTTAGGGAATAAACTTGTTAGGGATGTGTTATTATGGTGTGAAAAATACATGTTCTCTAATATTGGCTACATTTAACATAACATTTAACAACAGATTAGCATCACTGTCTCATAATATAGATTACTGAGACAAACCCACCCTTGTCTATAGCAAAGGCGCCGCAGTTTCAACTCAGAACAATTCAGCTGTGTCAACCCAATGATGATCCCTGCAAATGTTCCCTGAAACAGAGCAGTCCAAAAATGATCATAAAGCACACAAAAAAAGAATGTGAGATTAATACATAGCTGGACTGAATATGCACCTGCTCCATTGAAACGTGTTTTCCATGGTAATCCAAGCGAATGGGAACCTCAGAGGTAAATCGAAACTCCCTGTAGGGAAAAAAAAGAACAGACTAGTAGTTTTTAAATTATTCCTTCAAATGAGTTTTACTGTGTTTTTAGTTATTTTCCACTGACCTAAAGAAGATTGGTTGATCTATGAAGGGAGCAGCAGAGGTGTCGATGTCGTTCCCTTCCTCCCTGCTAGGCATCGAGAATCCATTGTGGCTCAGGCGCCTCTGAGCGGGCACTGAGATGATCGGGGCTGGGTCCTGGCTGCTGCCGGCGTGCTTGGAGAAGCTGCAGGAGATCTCTGGAGCGGATGCTTTTTTTGTGGAAACACAGACAGCTGTGGAGGAACATATAATCAGGAGCTAGTAACTGAAAGTGAGGGTTATGCTACTGTCACTTGTGGATAATGAAAGTTACCCTCTTGAGCCGGCGGTGAAAAAAACTCAACTTCAGTAGCAAGACTAGTAAAGAAGTCCTTCAAGAAGAAAAGGGCATCCTACAGAAAAAAAAAAAACACTGTTGGTTAAATAATGTTAAAGTGCATGCCGACCTGTTTCTTTGATACCCTGGAAACATCTACCTTATCAGAGTTGCTTACCTGATCGATATTTAGGCGAAGAGGCATCAAAGAAACACGCAAACAGCACTCCTGGGGAGCCTGGCCTGACTCGGGACACATGTGCAGCGCCTTAACTGTCAACTAAATCCAAAAGCACACATCTTGTGAGATGTTACATCAGGCCAAGACTTCACAGCTTTACATGAGTGTGTTGTCTTCCTCACCATGTTAGAGTGAGCTTTTCGGGGCATTTCCTTGCTGGAATACAAGTAAAGGAACTTGTTCATCTGTGAGGTAGCCAGTCTGTCACGGATCTCCAAGTCCTGTACAATGAACACCTGCCGGGAGACGGGATGATCCATCGCCGGCCCAGAAGCCACTTGGGTCTGCGGGTATACTTCATGCTGAAATCTCAACTAAGGAAAAGATGAGAGAAAAGCAGTATTTTGGTAGAGAAAGGCCCCAACGTTTTGATGTCATATGTAAGAGTGTGTCAGTATGAACCTTTTACCTTGCTGAGCTGTATCTCCATGAGGACGTCAGGGTTCCTCCCTTTGCCTCCCCCTGTGCGTCCTGAAGTCTTGACCTGCCTCACTGGAGTTTGAGAGGGAGAGCTGTGGGGTGTAGTCCTGCAAAAAAGAGAATATCACACAATTTAGACAAGCTTGTTTCTCTAGTTGCACAAAAAAGTGTTTTCACTGTTACAAAGCGAATGACTTACCCGTGGCTTCTAGCTGGTGAAGCTGTGAAAGTAGTCCCAAAGTCTTTCCCCCCATAGAGGTGCCAGATGACAGAGATCTCTTTGATGAGGTATCGCACCTCTGGGATCGGAAAGTTCACGGCTCCACGACTGGAGTCACTCCCATATAGAGGCTGACTGAAGTGATTGTCTTTGATTTCCACAGCTTCTGAAGTAAGCTTCTTCACCACTGGCTCCTGATCAACATCCTGAAACACATTTCACTTACAGTGAAACACAGATCTTCCGCTTTTTTTTTTTTGTTATATAGCAAAAACTGTTAGAAGGAGACCATCCTGACCTCTCCCCTTGAACCTGGTGTCTCTAGGATACAAAAGTCATCCGTCTCCTGGACTAGGGTAGGCACAGGAGTGATGAGAGGAGAGTGAAGCATGGGGTAGGTGGGGCTTGAATCTTGGGTGACATTCCCACTCTCGTCTGGGAACAAGAACAGGTCAGAGCGAGGCGGGTCTTGGTCAAGATTGCGCTCCTCATGTGCACCTACAGACATGTGGAAAAGGATGAAATCTAGTTAGAGAAAGTTATATCATTTATGGAATTTAAACTTTTATCAATACCAAAATATAATTCTCTACCATTCTGTTGCAGCCCTGGAGCATGCTGCCCGTCAATTTCCTCCATAGCTTCACTCATCAGATCCTGCAACATCTGCTGTTCCGTCTCAGCAAGCAGCAAGGTCTGAGATGTGGGCCTGCTAGGAAACTCCACCTGTTCAAACATACACTCAATTTAAGCATGCATGACCTGTGTTTTTGTACTTCTGGCTCATGTTAGTGTCCCTGCTGACCTTCGTTCTCTGTGTAGTGCTGCTGTGCTTGGTCTCTGGCTCTGAAGGCGGCAGTAGGTCTCCATAGCTGGCGACATACTGGATAAGATTCATGAGGGCGGCGCAGGAGTCCGAACACGTTCTGATGTGAATAACATCGCTGGAGCATCGCAGCTCAAATCTGGGCTCTGACTATAACCAAAGAGACAGTAGAAAATCAGGGACAAATTCGGTTTAAATCACTGATTTTAATTTAAGGGCAGGTACTGCTTACCAATTTTCCATCCACTCCAGGTTTGACAGCCGTAATCCTCAATTCCAGTGTTCCCATGTCAACCACTTGGACATAGTCTGTTACAAAAAAGCAAGATTTCTCAAAGCTGCAGGTAAACATTATGAGCAGTTTCCTTCATAACCATTACTGAAGTCAACCTACCACGTGCTAGATTGACGGAGACAGCGTTACTCTTGTCTGAGAGGAACAGGGCTGCTTCATCCAAAATGATCCTGCACACAAAATATCACTCTCAGCAAAGACCACTTTCACTCAGCTGCGATTACATCTCTAAATATAGTTTCAGTTAAGAAACCATCCGCCCCTTCATACCTGAGTGTTGATGAAGAGAGGTCTAATGAGACACTGCTGGAGATGCTGAAAGTCTCAACAACCAGCAGCGATCTTAGTGGCAGGTAAAGGGGTCTGCTCAAGAGAAAGAGAAATGCCACAATTGAATACACGCACATAACAAATGAGTCGTTGATTAAAGGGAGGTCTGAAGTGGACTCTACCTGTAGTCCAGGGAGCAGCTCCACAGGTGTAAATGAAGGGTGGTGACGGACGTGGGAGGGGCGTAACCCAATACAGGCTCATCCGAAACATTCAGAAAGTCAACGATCTGTTGCACATAGATTACAATTATATGATTTGAATACATTATATTTCCCTCTGAACATTGATGTGAAGGCAGAAGAATAAAAGAGATTCTGTAAGAGAGACAGGTAAGCGGTTGCTCGTACCTGGTCGTACCAGCCCAGGCTGGGAGGGACCACTCTGTGCTGGAGTGTGGCTCCTCTCACTCCAACAGCAATCAGAAACTCCTGCATAAAAAGGAACACATCGAGCTGCCTGATAAACTTTGAACACAAAATCTGTGATATATAGAAAATGCTTGCCTGAGTGGGTTAAAAAGAGATGCCACTGAACAAATGTATATTCAGGTATATTTATGGCTGCTATCTCATGGGTATAAGAACTCATGAGAGTCAGGATTTGGGTTGTAGATTTAGTCGTTCCATTTGAAAACAGCCCCACCTACTGGGCAAATGTGGTCACAGAATGGTCTGTTGAGGTTTGAAGTCAATGAAAAACAGCAAGTATGGTCTGTCATAGGCAACAGATCTCTAACAAAATGATCTACATGGGAGATATTGATGCTCTAAGCAGTTTGACACTGAACCACTGAAACTAAATGTGTTAACCTTTAAAAGAAAACTCAAACACTGGTTTGAAACACACCAGTCATGTACTCATAAATAATTTCTGTCTTCGCTTCTCAACCTATTCCCCGGGGCTACTGGCTCATCCTGCATTTTTAACGAGCTAATTTGAGTCTGTTATTTCTCATGTAACCAATGTGTCCATTTTGTTTGCAAAACTATCTGCGAGTTTGTTTGTGTGCTGTCCTGTGAGTATCCTGTAATTGTAATTTTTTTTTAAATGGTTTTAGTTAGTATCTGCCAAAGCAGTACCGATGAAATGTAGCTTTTGTGATAATTCAGGCATATTTACATAGATGCATATTGCTGTATGTTGATTCATTTGCACTGTCCTAATTCAATAAAAATAAAATGAAAATCCTGGTCAGAGTCACTCCAAGGGGTTACAAGGTTAATCTACAATCAGAAAACTGCTCTATGGGGAGACTGATCATACCTCATGTTTACCTGTCAGTGATTTCATTTACTCTACCTTGACATTGCGTTCTGCGTTCTGTGATGAGATTTTGACAGCGACAGACACCATGCTGCGGGCCTCCAGACCGATGCCCTCAGAGGGTGTCGAGGATCTCTCAGGAGACGTCTCTGATTGGTAGATAGTGGGCTCTAACCAGTGTGGATGTGTCCTGTATGGTAACTTGATTTCTGATACGGATGTGACTCCATCCAAAAGTCCTGAACAGATTAATAGAGCAAGACTTCAGTAAAGAAGGTATATGGGCAGGAGTGTCATTACGACAGGGATGGAGAAATAATGTAGTCGTACAGAAGTATTCTATAGGACACATTATCACCAAATATCACGTCAAGACAATTTAAATTAAGTGAATATGTGCAGTCAGTTTACCTTGATGATACATGCAGACATTACTAGTATGGAAGCAGATGTAGTGTTGATCTTTATAGCCTTCGTACTGCGTCACACTGAAGAGCACAGCATTCTTCACCTCCAGCCAGAACTCGCCATGTTTGTTTTTCAGTACAGTTTTATCCTCCTTCTAGGAAAAAAAAACAGAACTTAATTCTAACATCATTTAAATTTAAAAATCAAACAAGCTTGCATGCTTAGAACTTTGCAGAGAGTGTGTGATATAAAAAACAGAATGTAAGTTCACCTTTGCATTAGTCTGGAGAGCCACAAGGCCATGATTGACACTGAGGACGACAGAGAACAAGCTCTGAGAGGTCTTACATTGGGCTTTGGGTTTTTTCTTCTTGCGAGATCTGGGGCCGAGGTCAGACGCAGGACAGTAATAGTGCATGGTCTCCTCCTCAGAGCCACTGGTCTCATCTGAAAGCACAACATTAAGCATGTTCTTTAAGTTTAAAAGTGACTGCACTATATACATTTGTACTAATACAATAAGAGTCAGGCACATGGGAAGCGTTTTTAGCGGTCTCACCCTCGGGACCAGTGGAGCGGAACTGGCTGAAGCTGTCTTTGGAGTAAGTGTTGATCAGCTGACTGGCAACAGAGAGTCCGACTCCATAGGGCATGCTTTCCACCGTCTCGACTGGAGAAGGAGCAGTGGGCTCCCACAGCAGCAGGTCATTGTTTATCCTTGATATGGAGAATATACATTTGATGTAAGGAACAAGATAGGGGTTTAGTATCCTGGAAAGCATCTTGTTAAAGTCTACTCTTTTCTTCATTTTAATGGCTGTCAATAAGACATATCTAACTGAAGAGTAGCACGTTTCATGCAATAAAATAGGGGAATTCAATGGTACAAAAACGCAAACAGCAGGTAATCTGTTATTTCAACGACTTTAAAGACATTCAGAAGGTCACTGCTTTGTGGCTTACAGTATTTCTGAATTTTTTTCCTATCTTTTATTCCAAAAATCTATCTTACGAATTCCATACCTGTTGTGTAGTTTTTCATAGAATGCCTTGTTGGGAAGAACTAACTGCACATTGGGGAAACACAACTCAAGAATTAAGCGAGAGTTGTTCATGGTTTTTTCCTGAAACTCAGTCATCTCTGCGACATCGCCAGGAATAACCATCTAGAAATAAAAACACACACAGAAAAGAAGATTTTCATAACAGGGGACCATCTGCACTGTCGAGGGGTTAGGGATGCAAAGCAGCGCTCTTGTTGCTTTTTGCATAATGATGCATCCGTCGCACATCGTAATACATCACCCAGAGGATACTCCTCTTCTGAATGCAAATCTGTGCACCTGCACATATACATCATAGAAATTGCAAAAACTATTAGAAAATTAAGCAAATTTAAAGATAAAATATGTAAGATATCTACTGAATTAAATCATAAAAAGACCTTACTACATCATAAGACATTAAGGAAACACGCTATGTTGAAGTGATGGCTTCGCTGTCAACAGCGCAGCAGCCAGTATGTCCTCCTTCTGAGTTTTGATTCTGGTGCTGAATGGTTTTTGTTTTGACCAGAAAAGGCAGGTGATTGTACCGCTCACCCCCACGCGTCCGTCTTGCCCCTCGCCCCTTAGATTGCCAGCGATGGAAGCGGGCGAGCGAACCAGTTCAGATATAACTGATTCTACCCGACCTACTGTAAAAAGCCTGCGATAAGCTCCACGACCAGTAACGTGGGAAAAGTAGGATCAATATTGGAGATGGAGAGATAAAGGAGATAAAGTGAAGCTTTATGACAACATGCGAGCACATCGGCTCTAGGGAGGAGGGGGGCAGGGGGAGACAGATCTCTTCAATGTTGTGAATTTGGAATGCAGATTTTAGATGCTATGTGTCAGAGTTGCATACTGGTCCTTTAAAGAGTTTATTGTTTCAAATATGAGGAAATATGTGTGTACTTCTTTTAGTGAAGTGCAACAATATCATTCACATCTATGCAATGATGTTTTGAAGTGTTCTAGATTGGGTTTATTAGGAGATGGACAAGTTTTACTACACCAGGTTCACACCACGTGGATAACTTCTAAGCCAATAAAACTAGCAATGCTTTTGGCTCAAGTGCATTTACTTAATGTTTTAAAGAACATATGCTGCAATTTAGCACCAAGATATGTTATTATATATAAAGTATTTTCCTGTTTCAAGAACTTTGATTGATGTGTTCCTTAAGCCATGACCTACCTCTTCATTCTCATACATAACCCTTCGTGATGAAAAGGGCGATGGTTCCGGTTTCCCAAAGTCACACACATCCTTCAGTGAATGAGCGGCCCCTTCCTCCTCCTCCTCTTCTAGAGAATGGTCCTCAGCACCCTCGTCATCTTCAGCCGTCACCCGCTCAAGAATCGAGTGGACTGCAGTGGGGTTCATCTTCAGCACAACCCTGCTCAGAGAGTTGAAATATCACTGATAGATGATGCTAAAGTAGAGATCATTTCGAGTTCGGTTTGTTGAACTTACCTCGGCCAATCAAATTTGACACTTTCAGATGTTGTCATGTCTCCATCCATGGTGTGTGATACTCTGAGGAAACGGGCAGCTTGTTGATCGGGCTCCTCCTGAAACTTACCTGTGCAAGGCAACAACAAAAAAATGAGGGCAATGATTAAAAATGATGCATGGAAAGTTTTTTCCTCCTTTAGTTAACATACCAATTAGCTCCCTGAATGTCAGCTCCATCTTGGTTTGGTCCGGTGAGTTGCCACCCATGAATTCTGTTTTCATTTCCAGGTCCTCCAGCTCCAGGATGAGAACTTCCTTCTGCAAAGACTTCTTGAACCAGGGCCCTCTCTCCTGATCCGAGCGCAGGTCGGGGATGGGGAAGCGGACTGCAAGGCCGAGCATCGGGGCGCTGACAGTCAGCAATATGTGACAGTTGGTTGGAGTATGGCTGTCATCAAGGAAGACCTCTGTAAAGGCCTTATGCTGTGAAATGAGTTTAAAGAGACTCATATTTAGAGAACATACAAGCTCATGAGTCTATAAGTATGATATTTATTGCTGCCTTTTTTAAGTATGAGATGGTGGGAATTTCTATAAGTCTGATAGTAATTTCTTTGGCAGCATTTTTAATCAGTATTTCATATTTTATATGATACATTTATGTGTCTAAAATTTCGGATTCCCTTACCAGGCTGACATGTTTATTATATGATGTGTACAAATGGGAGGCCATCAGCTCTGCCGTTGCCAGCTTCTGAGGTTGCAGTAAAGAGTTCAGTCGATCCACGATGCTAATGTCGAGCTCAGAGCGCACGGGGCCCAGCTCCACCTGGATCTCAGCTTTCCTGGGGATGGTGCTGAGGCGAACCTGGCCTCCCTGCACAGAGAACCAAAAGGTAGACTGAGTAGAAGCATCAAGGTGACACAGTTATAAGTTTCAGATTTTAGGTGTAAGAGTTAGTGCTGTGGATGAAAATTAGACCTATACATTACCTGAGGGCCTCTGCGCTCAGCCTGTTTGTAGAGCAGGTGAAGGCAGGTGGTGAGCGGTACATCAGCACTGGATGGGGTGTCAAATGTCAGGAGCTGAAGTGTGACAGAGAAGCTAATGAGACACACTCCTAATGTTGTGCCAGTAGCAATATGCAGGCTATAGAATTTGTATGTGGTTTTAAATAGTACATAATTCAGTGCAGTGCACAATGTGCTCAGCTCAGGCTTAAAATGCTGACCTCAGTGTACTGAATGCCTCTTTGGGAGCCACCGAAGACAGTCTCCGAGGGGAACAAACACTCCAGAAACTCCATCTGGTTAAGGGAGACATCAGTGCTGAAAGTCCGCAGGCTGGATCCCTGACAGTGCTCGTAGTTTATCTTCAGGCCCTGGCCAACAAACCTGTTAATATTAGCCCAGATCAGACACATTAAAAAGTTAAATCGCAAATTATACAGATAAACAAAGATATATGACACCAATTGTAACCGTGCAAAACAGGAATTAAAGACAAACAAAATGAACCTGAGATGGTCATGGGGGCAGGCCTGGTTAAAGACGGTCCGAGACTGAATAAAAGCAGCTGGTGCCAGGCCTCCTGGGCCCACCATGCTAAAGAAGTGTGCAGCCATCGGACCGAGTGGACTGGGAGCAGCGTCTGGTGGTGGCAGCGGGTCGATGTGGAGGACTGAGACAGCCAGACTACTCAGAGTCAGCTTGAGCACCAGCTCTGGCCTCGACTCATCACCGTGTGTTTTGGATGGATGGGCTGAAACACAGCACAAATGCAGATCTGCATTCAGATACACTTTTGTGTTACTGTGGTGTGCGAGGTGTGAAAAAGGACTGCGTGTTTTCATAGAGCAAAATACTTCACCAGGTGATCGCACTGATAATCATTTCTACGACCACAGATACAGATCTTATCAGGGAGTTATACTGATGTTGTCCCTTTTTTGAATGAAAGCCAAAAACAAATTTCCCTCTCTTAAGTAAATGGCACCAGAGGGATTGGCATTTACAGTAAAATGTGTTTGTTTATATATTGTGATACTTACAATTCTGTCTCAGTAATTTTTGAGGGAGTTGTGAATCCCTCGACGGGAAGGGAGTTTCATTAGTCTGCTTGTCTCTTTGTCGAGGTACATCCATGTAATCATCCCACAGAGCCTGCAAAAATAGATTTGATGTGAGATAGAAAGCTGACATAAAAACTCAAAAATCCTTATTGAAAATATTCATTTATTTACCACATGTTTTGTACAAGGTTTCATTTACATTTTATTGCAATTTTCTGAGGATTTCATGGTCTAATAGAGTAAATGGACGACTCCCATTATAACATTCACCCACATTACAATTTCATTTGTCTTTCTGCCAAAAACCAAACGGGTGAGAACTTACTGTTGCATTTCCAGAAGGAGATTCTCCCGGGGAGGCAGAGTAGTTGCTGTTAAGTGACAAATCCAAGTCAACGGTGGGTGGTTCACCCAGAGGAGGGAGAGATGACAAGCTATGAGACATGTCCATATCCGCCATGGAGAAGAACACGTCATCTACACCACCCACAGATGTGTTCAAAAAAAGGAGAAAGCAAGGTTAAAATGTAATCTAACTTCTGAGAAAGGTCAGTTAGAATATTGTGTTTTAGTCCAACCTCGACTGGACACAGTTCTGGTGGTCTGGCTCTCAAAGAGGTCAGGGTCTGTTCCTGGAACAGCACTATCCTTCTTCAGACAGCGGTTTAGTTCCATGTGGAGCCGATACTCATCCTCCTGCTGCATGGGTCGGCTCTTTCTATCCTTTGCCCATTCCTGTGCAGCTTTACAGAAAGAACAAAAGAAAATGTATTCTATATCCAAACTTTGTATCATTGTTTCTTTACATGTTGTAGATGTTCACCTTCATCTATCATTAGAGGGGTTGCTTACCTCCACCAGAGAATGCACCAAACAAGTCCAGAAGAAGATGAACTTGCCGCGGGGACAGCAGAATAATAAGTGTATCAATATGTCCAACAACATCCAGCTGGAAAACAGAGTGTGCAAAACACTGTTTGTAACAGCAATCACCTGTAGTTCATAATATAATCATCAATAATAATCACAAACGTGTGCTCCTAACAAGTTTCCTATTTAAGAGAGGGTTCATTTACCTTTGCTCCAGGCATAGCTAGGTTGTTTTTCAGAGTGAGGGATAACTCGATTTTACCACCGAGGCTCCCAACCTGCACAGGTTCAAAGGGTGCTGTGGAGGATACCGGCTCTGTGAACTGGGGGTGAGGCTCACATATTATTTTGGGATTCCAGCTAGGCGAGAGTTTTGGCTCAGTTTCCTGTAAAATAAAAGAGATGTGTTTTTTTTTTTAAAAGGCTTTCACCTACACCTTTGTTTGGATACAGTTTTCATGACATGCTTCACCAACCGTTTGAGTGGGTGAAGATTTACAGCCAACACGGGACACATCTGAAAACTCATCCCAAAACACGGTGATGCCTTCCATCTGCAAGTTTTTATGTGCAAATGTTATTGGCTGGTGCACATTCACATTCGAACTCTCTTCACCTGTCTCATCGCAGTAAACAATCCTGAAAGCAAACACAGAACACAGTTAGCTTAACAAGTAGTTTCACTTTCGTCCATTTTTTTTGGATCGACTATAGATTATACATTTAAAAAAGGGAAAATTATGGGTGATGGCAGAAATATTAAAAATACTTTGGAAAGTGTTTGTTGTCTCACTGACAGCAAAAACTTACTTGTTGATTCGAATCTCAAGACCGATTCCGGTTTTCGAATTTTCTGGAATGTGTTCGACTCGGAGAACAGTATCCAAAAATGTCACTTTAACTCTTCTCAGAACTGCAAGACAGTACGTTCAAGGACAATACATTAGAAACAATACTAGGCTTGCAAACTTCTTTTTATGTTGGTAGAAAGTAATTACAGTTAAACAGACGTACTATACCTGTCTCTATAGTTTCTGCAAACTTCTCTAACCCCTCAAAAGGCTGGAAGCTTTCTCCCATATCATCAGTGAGTTTCTGGCTAAGACATTCTTTGGCAAGCTGCATGCTACTGGTCATGAAACTGGACCAATACATTGGCTCAGTACCAGATGCTGAAAGAATAAAACAGTAATTTACTTGTCAACTGAATTAATTAATCGATTTATTCACACAAAACAAAATTTCTCACAGATGATGTCTTGGCGGCACGTGAAAAAGTGTCTCCTTACCCACTCGTGGCCTTGGTCTGAGCACCATCTCCAAACCCTTAACTTCTAGGGCGCAGTTTTCCTGTAGCAGGGCTGCCCATGGGACAGTAAGAGAGATTGTCTGGATGAACCCTGCGATTACCTCAAAAGGGGCATCTGCTGTCTCAAGGAGCTCATTGAGGGACTAAAGAACAAGAAATAATTATGAAGCTTCTCTTTTGTTCAGGCAGATTTTGCACATAAAACAAAAACATTGATCTGCTGTATTGTCTGCCACAGGGCTGACACTTCACATACCCATTTATCCAGTGGCACTTGTGCAAGTGACCCAGTGCCTTGATAAAGGTCTAAACTGAGCTGATCCAAGCTCAGCTTTTCCTGCAGAAAGTTGCCAAGGTACCGGTGCAAGAGGTACCTGCATGCCCGCTTCTTGATAGACTCAGAAAATGGCCAAGGCATCTTAACTCAACAGGTGAGCAGGGCACAGGTAATGAAAGGGGTCTTGATGTTCTGCAACCAGAATGCTATAACTATTGCAACAGCTTCGATTTAGTCACTGGTGTTGTGTCATCCTGTCGGCTTAAAGACATTGAGAGAGAGTGTGCTCAAACACCCTTCATATCCAAAGATTAAGGACACTTCAGAGGATGTGTTAACACTCAGGGATATGTGTGGGAAATGGTCCGAGTCCGACTCCAGTTTGCTTCGCCTGTAGACAGACAAATACATGGTGCCTGCTTTGTAATTTGAAATTTGAGACCACAGAAGGCTTTACACAAAAATGTTTACAACACAGTCCAAATCAACAAGCTCCATTAATGCTTAAATGTATAAAGTATGAAATAAATAGCCTTGTAATAACGTAATAGCAGTACAGATAACGTTGTTGTTATCTTAAGTATACACTTCTTGTAAAGCCAAACGCACTTGCGAAATAACTGTTAGCATGTCAACGACTTGCTAGTCAATAGCTACCATTAGCCATGTTTGATAAAACAGATGTCATCTTGTTGACTAAATGGTAGCTGCGCTTTAACTGCTGCCTAGACAAAGGCATGACACTTAGCTAACTAGCCGACTAGCAAGTGTGAGACTAGCACAGTTAGCTTGGAGATTAACCACTCCTACCAGCAAACCAAGGCAACATTAGCATAGCCGGCAAACGTCAGGCTAGGCTTGTAGCTGGGCATGCTTGCTATTTGGCTAGCTAGGTAACCCCTAACCCAAAATTATCCCAAGTTATCTACCCTCACATATAACATGTACACTGACAAAAATCACAACACATATATACACCAACCATTTGTTGACACGCGTGAGTAAGTGACAAAGCTGACGATATCAGTGCGGCTAATAAGTTACCTTCTGACAGAGTTGTTTACAAACACTTTCATGACTCCGCACTGAGCCTACACACTCTTGGGTGGGATTAGCCGATGACGTCACAAAATGGCGGAACTGTGCAGCGTGTGCAGCCCATGGGACAATCAAGGTTTTATTTTTATTTTTAGTAGTTATTTAGAAATAAATCGGGAACGATCAAGTCCAAGGCCCGATGTGCGTTAATGTATCTTTTTTTGTAGCTTTTTTAGTTCACAAATTTGACCCTGAACGGTTATTAATCTCACGAGCTCATTTGACGGATTGTTCCGCGCGAGCTCGAAGCTTTCACAAGCCGGAAGAACACAACAAGCGAGGAGGTGAGAAAAAATTACGCAGTTATGTCAGACATGATAATTTCAACAAAATCGGAGCAGCATTTGATGACCTTTTTCCACTACATGCAATGTGTACATTTTTTATAAACTATGCACCTGGCGTTAATGTCGTTAATGTCTTTGCTAACGGAACCATTAACCAACGCAGGGGCTTCCCCAGAGTTCACCCCTTTAATGTAGCATATGTTAGCCATGCTAACATCCAAGTTTACTACACTAGATTGGTTTAGCTTTCTGTTATGAATTAGCGGAATTATAACATTTGCATGAAACTCACACATTAAATACATGCAAACTATGTTATCTGTAGGCTGTACGTACAGTAATATGACATGTTTTGCCTCAGTCTTCCACAGAAGGACTTAGTGTCCTCAAGATGTCGCTGTGATGTTGGTTTTCTAAAATGAAATACACGTTGTATTAACATTATTGCATTCGTTATTGACTTATACAAATGTTGTACTAGCACATTTTTGAAGTAAAAAAAGTACATTGTCACTAGTAGCCTACTGCACTTCAGTACAAAGTTGAGGTAAATTTGAGCCTCATTTCATGATACTTTTTACCTCTATCTGAGAAAATATAGTTTACACAATATAAACTCCTCTAATTGGAAGCTATCATTTAAAGGTACTTTACAAGTTTTTTTTATTTTAAACTAAATGATCATCTCATAAAATGAGATTCATATTGAAACATTTAACGAGTCAATGCTGTAAGAAATATTTAAAATCAGCTTCACCTCGATCAACATTCAAAGTGCACATACACATTACTGCAACAATAATAATCCTCCAATACAATCTGTTGTGTGCACATCGGGCCACTTTTCTCTCCCTTTGATATCTTCCATGACAGCAGTCTATTACTTGAAGATAATACTGCACTTAATGTAAAAAAAAATCATGTCTCTGCTTTGTCTTGTTATTTAATTTCAATCATAGTTGTATTGCTGCTTTTACTTACATGACAAATCGAAATATTCTCTGTTAAGCCTGATAAGTTGATTCATTCATTTTAGCCATGCAGATCCAGCCTGAAAATGTTAGAAATGCCAAATGTTTATGACGGTCAATATCAAATTCTAATCTGGATAATCCGATTTTTTTTTGTTTTATTAATCTGATTTTTGTGGTGGTTCAGTCAATTTGTGGTCTCCCATTTCTTACTCTGTGTGTGCTGCTTTAAACACAAATACATTTCCCTTCCCTGGAAATGTCTCACTCTATTTAACTTAAACAACCACATCAGATAACTGTCAAGGTGTTGGAGGGGCCAGGTTATGTAGAGGTTGCTGCATTCTTTAAAATCACTTGTTACATGAACAAGGGCTCCTTGCCCGTTGAAGGCATCCATCCAACGTAATGATGACACAAACAGGCTGTAGAAAAAGGCTTGTAGTGAAAGGAATGAAACCCAGAATGCTTCCTGAAATAAATGGGACAAAACAAGAATGAACTTGTTCAACAAATGCACCAGTGAAACAGAGCAGCTGACTCCTTTGTTATAAAGGGTTACACTGTATGCACTGCTCATGATTTGTTGGCTTTTTTTTGCATCTTATATTCATGCAGTTGCATACTTGCAGGATAGAATGCTGAACAACAGGACTACGGTTGTATTGAGCTGCAGAGCCACAAACTGGAGTTCACATTGCAACAGCAATGTGCTAGTAATCTACTATCCTTTCCTTAAAGCTTTTTTTTAAACTAAAATGTAGTTCACTCAGCATTACTGGGCACTTGAGACAACATTAGTCTTTAAGTTCTTTGTCTCTGAGAGTTTTCTCACTGATTCTGTGTTGAATATTTCTCATTTTTGAGAAATAGCTCTTGATTTGTTCTTATGTAAAGTTATTTAACTGACTTAAGTGAAACAAACTAAAGCAGGTCCAACATGGTTGGTTGGTTGGTTCCTTAAAGTGGTTTAACCTTTTTTATACAATCATGCAGGAAGTAAGATATTTAAATAGCACAAGACAAGAATCTGTAGGACATCAGCATGTTTCTTTTTTCTTCACTCAATGGGTCTTTTAGAAACATATAATAGACCCACTGCAGCTGTTTAAAAAGCTGCTTAATGCTCAACAAATATATGTGTATATATATATATATATATGTGACAAGATCATTATGTTGTAGTTTTAAAAGCACCATCTTTCTTTTCTATCATTTCAGTGTAATTATACTTATCAGTAGAGTTAAGTTCTATGACTTTGGCTTGTTGCCATGGTAATTAAGAGCTGCTTGTTGTTGGCACAGCCAGAGTTTACTTTTTCCAGGCAGAACTCCGTAAGTTTTATTAGCATACACTTATATTTGGTGTTCAGCTGAGTCTCTAACATCGTGGTTCTGTCACAGGGGATGGAGGTTGACTGTCAGCCTGAGGAATCCCTCGTCTCTTCATTTGAGGAGGACTGTGTCCAGCATGGTGACGTCAAGGACATGAGATTGGAGGCAGAAGCAGTGGTCAATGATGTACTTTTTGCCGTTGCCGAAATGCACGTGTCACAGAGTCTCAACAGTGCGTCCGACTCGGCCTACATAAACGTGGAAACCAGAGAGGGAAACCGGTACTGCCTGGAGCTCGCAGAGGCAGGACTACGGGTAAGATACACAATAAACGGATAGTTTATGACTCACTGTATGCTTTCTTTGTATGCTCTTTGTTTTGTATATATTATTAAAATACTTCAAATATTATAAGACAATAAATCCTTCTTCCACACAGGTGGTGGGGTATGCCTTCAATCACGTGGACGAGGATTTGAGCACACAGTATCATGAGACTGTTTACTCGCTTCTGGACACGCTGAGCCCCGGGTACAGAGAAGCCTTTGGGAATGCTCTGCTCCAGCGGCTGGAGATGCTGAAGCAAAACGGACATTAAAAGGATCAAGTTGTGCATCAAGTGGAAAAGAATAATTAAAGCTTACTATGTGACATGTACCTGTCTAGCTGCCACTTCAAAGAGGGGCGCGCTGCCCTATCAGTTCTGCTTTCTTCAGATTTTCATAGCAGCAAATGATGGTTAGTTTAGTGACTGCTTGGGATTGGCTGTGCAGGGTCTGTTGGTTCAAGGTTTCTCTATTAGTACCCAAAGGTACATTTGTGGTGCAGAGAGGAATAACATATAATATAAAAGCAATTCAAAGGAAAGATTAAAACAAACGGCATCGATTACATCTGGTCATGGAGAAGTCCCCCAACAGACACCTGTTAAGAAGCTGAAAATATCCCACCATGCTTAAAATGCATCATCTTGTTCTAGCTGTATTCAGCAGTGCTATAGCCCAGGTATAAAAGAGTTCCTGTAGCGTTTTGTTGTTGTTAGGAACAGCAAATCGACAGCCAGAGCGGATAAGCTGAAACTCCTCATTTAAAGGATGAGAGCGGTCGTTAAAAATAGTGCTCGCCACACGCTGCAGCTGTAAGGAACGGAGATCCATCAGGTTGGATTGAGACTCTCCTATAAGTTTGTTCGCCCACTTGACATTTTGATTGAGAGCATTTTTGTTTTTGAGAGTCAGGTTACCAAACCATGAAACAAGAGAAAAAGACAGGATGGATTCAATGAAAGCTCTGTAGAACAAAATCATCAGGGTTTTGTCAACATGAAATCGGGAAAGTTTCCTTAGACTAAACAAATGTTGATGCGCCTTTTTGCAGACTGCCTCACAATTTTTCTCAAAGGTCAGTTTTGAATCAATTATCGTCCCGAGATATTTATAGGTTTCCACCAATTCAACCGCCTGGTTTTTTGATAATTGTGGGCCGAGTTTTAGGAGTATGATCATCTCCTTTTGTCTTGGAGATGTTGAGCTCCAAGAAAGACTCTTCACACCAGGAGACAAACTCATTAACAACCGGGCCATGGCTGGACTCATCCTCATGTAACAAACTCACAATGACTGAATCGTCAGCAAATTTCAAAATGGTCCTGCTCTCCTGTTTACTTCTGCACAAAATATAAAGCAGGGCTGAGAGAACACAGTGGAAGAACAACATGAGTGATAGTGTGCTATTCACTTTCACCCGTTGTGTTCCGTTTGTTAAAAAATCCATTATCCACCCCACCAGATTTAAACTAAGAGAAGTGTTCAATCAGCCTCATGGCTAAGATGTGGGGTTTGATTGTGTTGAAGGCCGAAGAAAAGTCAATGAATAGCAATCTGGCATGTGTTTTGTAACCTTCCAGATGCTTAAGCAGAAGGTTAATAAGAGTGGTTGTGGCATCTCCAACTCCTCTATGTGCCCTATAGGAAAATTGCAAAGGATCGAGTGCCTGCTCAGTTTCCCTCACAAGCCCTGTCGTCACAAGCTTCTCAAATGTTTTCAAACGTTGCAACATCGTGTTGTTGACTTCACTGTGGAAAAGATCTTCCCGCTTCCAAGTGTTATACCTCTGTAACTGTGATTTCTGCACCTTTTGTACTTAACAAAATGATCTGAGAAAGAAGCAGCCCATTTTTATAAAGTATTCATCCAGTTTCTAACCTTTGCCCTGCTTGTGCTAAAGCTCTGAACTTAATAATGCTCAAATATAAACAACTGGGTCATCGTTAGCTGGCGTAAAAGAGCCGAAGCTCAAATATTTCAGTGTTACTCGTAGAAACTGCTTTAATGACTGACTTTTGGTGAGATAAGGTACAAAAAAACAAACAATTTGCTAATCTTTTATTGACAGAGACTAAGGTATTTTATGGGGCTGTCATGAAACGTGGATTCTTTTGTCAAAACAGTTGTAACATTTTTTTCTGAGACTAACCTGGTCCTGTATGCAACACCAAGTATCGTTACGAGTTTGGATTCTGTTCTCTATACTACACCACACATCTCAAGCTTGTACTTTAAGCTGTTTCTGCAAACGCAAACAACTTGTCCTTTCTGGGGTTGAGAAATGTTTCTGGCCTTGTCTTCAAACTTTTAATTTGTTTTGTCAGGCTGCACAGCTTTTGTTGGGCTTTTAGAGCCGCTTTAAAATGTTGGTTTATTGTACATGTGACCTGGTTATGATCCGGATACTTCAGTGTGAAAACTTTCTGTTATTTCTTGCTGCTGGCCTTTGCTCAGACCAATAAAGTCTCCAAATGATGTCAGTCTTCATTTTTAACTCCACAAATGTCTTCAGGTAGATAAGACTTCACTTTGATCCCACGTCAGGTTTGGGGGAAAAAACGTTAATGGAAGGTAAACGTTATTTGAAACAAGGAGAAAGTTGTAGTCTTTTCACTTAATCAGCCCCTGACTGCATCATTAAGTGCTGCGTCAACTGTCAACAAACTCATCGTGTTAACTGTGACTGTGAGTGACAAATGGTGAATCAAAAAGTTCATTTTTTCTCAAATTTTGCTAAAATAAAATCATTTATGGGGCGCCGTTAGCCTAGTGGTTGTTGTGCTCACATCATGTAGAGGCAATGGCTTAATCATTCAACTGGCCTGGTCTACACACCTCGTTCCCCAACCTGACTGGAACTGGACTGTTGCAAATTGACTGAGTGGAAGATCGCAGCAAAAGTCAGAGGTTTGTTTTGGTAAAGGTGTGCAGGCAGCAAAGTCCTGCTAACCAGCGATGGATATCTTAAAATCAATTTGATGCAAAGTCAAAGCAGTGTCCCTTTGAAATGAATGGAGGGCTCATCACAGGTACTGCTCTACTGTAGCTCACAACCTGCACTTGAAACCAGATAAGTGTTTCTTTGTTGCATGTCCTTTAAAAAAAAAAAAAAAAAAAAAAAAAAAAAAAGATTGAGGAAGTGAAAGAAACATTTGTTTAAACAAACACCACAGACTCTCCCAAAAGTCAGTCGGATTTAACACATTTGATTATCTCGAACACACAAAAAGACACTATCATGCAGGAAGTGAAACACTACATGTCAGGACTCATTGTTGAATAGATATCCCTGAATGTAAAGAATTTCCACTGCTGGAATGTTACCGCATTCTGGTTTTCAGTTCTTGCCGTTGGCCTTTTGATTGGACAAAGACTCAGATAGATGTCAGTCTCCATTTTTACCTCATGATGTACGAGAAGTCACTTTAGTCCAAGGTGAGGTTTGGAAATAGATTCTAAAAAGGTGACTTTACTTTTAAAACAAGGAAAATTCTTGTTTCATCACTACATGGCCAATGTATGCGTTAACATTCTTTCAGGAAAGATAAACCCGTTACGTCATCGGGAATCAGCCAATGCCTGAGAAGGACACAGGGTCAGTTGAAAATCGTCATAATTCTCCTTTTTGCACAAGTAACGCATTCAAAGATAATGGGACTGTGGTACTTTAGATGTCTTTATTAAATTCATATTTCAATTTGAGACGTTATCCAGTAGTACAAGTTTAGTAGGAAACGTTACAAAAGTTGAAGGAAATCATGTACCTTTACAGACTACACAGCAGCCAGTAAGACAAGACATTTGCACTCAAGTGGAATGTAGTTCAGGGTCATTCAGTGAAAAAGGAGCCACATCATTTCACATTCACAACTCTTAAAAATGATTCAAGATTGCAGCGAAAGAGAGCTGTTTTTTTAAGATTCATTTTTAGCAGGATTTAAGGCGTGTGGGTGCTGAAGTTTTGCATACCAGTGACAGACATCTTAAAAATCTATTTCATGAATGACTAAAATATGATCTTCAAAGTCATTCATCGTCTTCTTTTCATGTTTTACTCAAAGTTGAATCCCTTTTTTATTAAAATACAACACTTATCAGAGATACTTTTGCTTCTTTAGCTCACAATCTGCACTGGGAACAGGATGCAGAAGAGATCCTTTTTGCTGTCGTCTTTCAGTTCCCACTTCACGACCAGCTTGATCTACAAATACAGAAGAGACGTCAGTGAAAAAGGTGTGACCAAACACAATCTAAAAAAGGGTAAGAAGAAAATGCGTTTCAACCAATATTCCTTTGACACCGTTTAAGAGTCATATATAAAGAAAGGTCCTGTGATTAGATATGATCACCACAGTACGGTTCCCAGTAGTGGAATGTGACTCAGTACATACAGGATATACATTTTTGGACTTCGGAGAAAATTTGCAGTCGATTTAAGTGTTTGGATGACATGCCAATTGAGAGATTACTGAGATTTTCATTTACTTTTATTAAAGCTTTTAAATACAAAAACATGATCTCATTATAAAAGTCAATATCAGTATATGGCAGTTACATTGTACTTTTTTTTTTACACAGACCATTTTAAGCTAAAGGTTCTGAACACTCAGCTTCATAGGCTTTACAACATTTAAACCAGCAGACGCCCTGAAGAATATAGAAAATATGAAGTCGTTTACAATAAAGAGGATTAGAAAAGCTGTTTACTGACTGTTAAAGAAAACTACTCAAAAATGTTAAGTTGCTAATGTCATAAAGTACTTACTGCAGGATACTCAGTCTTCACAGGAAGAGCATTCAGGTAGTGATACGTCTGCTGCGGCTGGATTGGACACTGGATTCCAGACTTGCAGCCATCCTCGTTGGGAATGGGGAAGGGGATAGCAACTCCAGCAATAACACCGTGAACCATCGCCATGCTTGTCTGGCTCTGCACATCTACCCCAGATGTAGATCAATCGGTTAGAAACTACATCCACTTATGCTGTAATATTAGGAGGAAGTGTTTTTTTTTTTTATTAAAGCTGTCTTACCACTGGTGAAGGTCACATTGACACTGTAGGACTCTCCTTTTTTGAGCTGGCACGGCTGAACGGCACAAGGGCTTATGTCAACAATGGCCACTTTGCCTGTGGTACTGCCTGAAGAGAAACATGGGAAAGGAGCGTTAAAGGTGACCAACACATCACATACTAACAATCAAAATGACTTTACTCAAGATTATGGCAAGTCATTACTACAAAAAAATAACCACTTTCAGTTATGTCAAAATAAGACAGCTTGGCATTCTCTATAAAAGGCTCATTTAAAATAAATTTAAAAACTGCAGCGACAATACTTCACTTTTTACATCTCGTAAAGTGGAAATGTGGTACAATCTTAAAGATCACTTTCATTCTTCAACATTTGGTGAAAGGAAGGTCTGTTCAAACCATTTTGACAGCCCTGTTAGAAAATGGATAATTATTTTTATTAAAAAGTAAACGCATCATTTAGAAAATGCTTTGATGCAAAAAGCAAATGAAAAGTTGAGTTTCTAGTAGACATCAACGGAGACAAAGAATTGCTACTCAAGATGACTTGCATGTTGTGGAAAGTGAAAGTCTTGCGGAACTTCTTTTTGCTGACAATATATTAAACATCCAAAATGTAAAGTCAGATATCTGTAGATGTTTTCCCAGCTAATGAAAGCACATGTGAAAATATTACTGGGCTGCTTGCACACAAAGTGTGTGTGTGTGTGGGGGGGGTCGTCAGGGGGCAGCACTTACTTGCATCCAAGACAAAGGTAACACTGGACATGTTTTTTTTTGGCAGCAGTGGGGGGGGGGGGGGGGGGTCCAAATAATCCCTAAAGTTATTTGAGGGATTATTTATTTTTGGTTTAAGAGAGTGGATTATCGTTGACGGCACATTTTTTTACATTCTTTTCCAGACCTTGTTTTATATTGACCCAATCCTCAGTACAACCGTATTTCATACAGCAGATGACTCAAGGTGCCAAGTTTAAAGGGGCATTGTCAAACTTGCAAGGAGAGTTCAAGCAAAATGCCACAAGGGTCCAACTCAGCTTTATGATCTTTTCTGTGGCCCAGTAGGAAGATTTCAAAATTGTAAAAAATAAATAAAAAGCTGATGGAGTCAAGACCCTTCAGTTGTTTTTTGGAAAAATGCAGAATCCATTTAAAAAAAAAAAAATTCCTACTTGACCCAAACTGAAGACTACAAAGTCTGGATACCTTGGAACCTTCTGTGTAAAGTTGAACACTTCATACAAGTCTGTCACAGTTCCCTAAACTTCATAGGTTAGAAAAAGGATTCCATGTAGACTTATGTTTCTGACCTTTGAGGAATCGCACTGAAAAACCACAAAGATAAGCACATGTTGGAGTTGTTAATGTGTAAGCGTATTTGTCAAATGTAATGTGTGATGACATTTGGTTAACAATTGTAGACCCATAAAACGCTTAAAGGCACATTTAACGGTGTACTTGCAAGAACTTGATACACACATTTGATAACCAAAATTGTGTGAAACTTATAGAAACCTTCAGCCAAAAGAAAATATGTTTTGTTGTTATGATAATGACAACTTGGTTAAAACCAGGTATTTTAAGATTCTGCCATTTATGATAGATACATGCCACACAATCACAATTTGAATTTCACCCGGGATCAATCAAGTATCTATCATGTATCCGGGCAGCACACAATGCTATCGACTGACTTTTTCAGTCACTTCCGAATTTAGGTAACTACAATAACTCTACAGACAACACTTTGAGGTAAACTATTGACATAAAACACTCACAAGAAACATTTTTTACAACTACAAATGTTAAACTTACCGCAGTCCTTGAATTTCACTGGCTCCGCACAGGTGAATCCTATTAAGCAGAGTAAAACGATGAAACCCGTCTGGACATCCATTTTTCTCTCTTTCGTGACCCTAAAACAAGGAGTAAAAGGAGAAGTCAGGACATTCAGACCAGTCCGACTTGGAGCGGTCAGCATAAATTGTTAAATCATATGACTTCCCGTTTGTCCCCCAAAAAAGCCCCGAGAAGACTACTCAGAGAGTAGCAGTGATTACAAAGTTAGAACAACCCAAGATACATACTCTTCGATCACCTTGCACTATGATAAACAAACACAAAAGACTGTGTTATAAAGAAAGAGTAGACACAAGTCAAAGGAACTCAAAATGAACAAACTGTACCTTAGACAGGTGTCTCAGTCGGTTTCCAGAGTGAGAATGATCACCGCTTGGCACTTTTTATTTCCTTGTGTCACGAGACCCAAGTAACGCCCATTTATGAGTAAGCACTGCTATTTGTGTGCCCGAAACAAAGCCTGACAGGAAACCCCCTCAGCGCAAAGGCCGCCCCCCTTCTGTGCTTTAGCCGTAATAACAGAATATCAAGAAGTACACGAATTAAGTAACTGCTAATCTCCAACTCAATGTAAACATGTAATCGTCTGGTCTTGATGGGGGCGACAACAACATGGGGAAGTTGTGCCTGATAGGCAAAATCCAGGTATAAGTATCCTAAACGGGCAGTGCAAATTCTTAGTGATTGACAGGTAGATTGACGAATCCAATGATCATATTGTACTCATCTGGGTGTTTCCAGAGCTAGAGTAACCTTTTCAACCAATAGTGATGCGAGCTGTGCCTTGTCGACCGTTGGGGGCGGGTTTACCTACATTTGTTATGAAAGATGTCATTCGCCTCAAGAGCCATGATAACTGCGTCAAAGTCAACAGTATTGAGCCTTGCTAGGTAACGTTTATTATCCGTATGCCGTAGACATCTATAGGGGTCTCCCTGAAAACAAAGACAGAACTTCAAAATTGTTTGGGGGTGGAAAAAGACTGTTTTTTCCCGAGGTTTTTAGCAAGCTAGCCTTTAACGCTACCATTGGCTATGTAACTAGCTAGCACCAGTGCCAGTAACATTTCATGTACTCATGCTGTCATGTGATCCTTTGTGTATGTTTTTTGTAGGGCATCTACTCTCCTCCACAACAGCAATGTGGGCCAACAGTTCCACCGGCTTCCTCCAACTTCACTGCCCCATTACAAGGCGGGGATACAGCGCTACAGCACTTCAAACCAGGAGAAGCAAGCGGAGTCAAATCCATCTGAAGATACAGTAGCTCTTACTGAGTCATGCGTGAAGGTGAGCAGACACCCATGACTAAGCACCTTTTTTGTACTTCTGATTAGACGAGTTGAAACAACAAACTTGTAAAAGAAAAGTTATAGCTCCACCCTGTTCATGTCCCTCTTTTAACAGAGACTAAGTGAGATAACGGGGAAGGGAGAGTACCTGAGGATACATGTGGAGGGAGGAGGCTGCTCTGGGTTCCAGTACAAGTTTTCTGTTGATAGTAACAAGAACGAAGATGACAGGTAATCTGCCACCTATCTGTCGTCAAATTTTGTTTAGAACTCGCTCTATTGTTGTTATTGTATTCATCTAACCAATTAACTCTGTTTCCTCCTGCTTCCACTCTGCTCTGCATTTCAGGGTGTTCCAGCAGGGAGGAGTGGGCGTCATCGTAGATCAGGACAGTCTGGAGTTTGTGAAAGGAGCCACTCTGGACTTCAGCCATGAGTTGATCCGCTCGGCCTTCCTGGTGCTCAAGAATCCTCAAGCTGATCATGGCTGCTCCTGCGGAAGCTCCTTTTCAGTCAAACTATGACCTTACTTAACTGCATTAAATAACTTATTACCGACATATACCGGTTTATTATAATATTACAGGCACCTCTCATGTTGGGGAATTCAAATCTACTCTGCCTAAACAGTTACCCTGGAAATTAAAGACCTTTCTAACACAATGTCAGCAAAAATGTAAATTATATTTTATGGTCTTTAAAAGTACAAGTGTACCTCTTATACTGGTAAGTCGGGGTATTTTATTACATTTGATTATCCCTGATATTTTTGAATTCCTAGCTCAATTCACTAACTACCCCTATTGTTACAGAAAGCTGAAATCAAGATTCACAATTACAGCCACAATATTTAACTGTGATTCGTCATGTAGAGAAAAGGTCCAGTCACAGTGTTCAGTGCTAAGATTGTCCTTTGTATGTAAAACTGTAAATAGGCCATCGAAAGAGCTAAGCTTTATTGTATTTGTTTCATTAAAATTAAAATTGATTGAATTTCAGATACATGAATCCTCTCTCATCTCAAGCCATTGTATGCAAACTGTGAGTCAAAAAGTCATCATGTTACTGAGGTCACATGAGGCATTTTCTGATGGAATTAGAATAATCAAAGTGCAGCCAAGAAATGTTTCTAATTACCAGTAAGTGAGCAAAGGTTGGTATGCACAATGATAGCTTGTTTTCTCTCCTGCAGTTAACAGGACTAGATTTATGTTCTTGGCACTGTCTGTAATTTCACATCACTCAAAGTTTAAAACTCAGGGTCAAGGTTGCTTCTTTTTTTTATTAAAGTGGAATTTAAGAAACATCTCACAAAAAATATACAAAAAGAATATGTACAAATGTTATTTACACTGGTATAATGTAAATCAAAATATGCAGCAACGTTTTTTTTTGTAGTTAGTCTGTAGTTAGAAGCAAAATGTTTTGCACTTTTCATAATTTCTCTCTGATAAAACATTCCATTTAAGTATAATATCTGATTACACAAAACATTTAGCTTACTATTGGAAAAAGTCACATCATTCATATTCTTGAAAATGCGACAATAATACGTCATAGCAGCACACTGAAAAATGACCCAAAGATTTGCAACAGTGCATTGAAACATCAATTTACAGCTGTTCTTTTTTTTGTTTTCTGAGGAATTTGGTCCGGACGGATTGTCTTCCAGTAAGCCATGCACACCCACTGACCACAAACAAATCCTCATACAAATATACACACGTTTAACATGTCATGAGAGGAAACACTGCCGAGGGAGGTTTGAGGTCAACCAGTCAACAACACAACCACAGAAACAAACCATAAATGAACCGTCAGGGTAACACAGTGAGCAGGTCAGGTGTACAGTGCATAGTATGCTTTGGCATGCTGACATCCAGAACATAACAGTGGATGTTACATTCAGGAGGAAGGCCACAGGATTTGGAATTACCAGTAAAAATGGAATAAACAACTGACTCCATGATTCCAAAAATAACCCCAACAGAATACAAAAAAATCCAAACCCTCATAAACTGAACACTCAGATAAGGCCAATTCAGTTTGCTACATGTTTTTCAAAAATGGCATTGTCAGTAACACAATTTCTTAGACCTCCAAGTGGCAAAAAAAACTGCCATTCAGGACATGTAGACTCATTTAAAAAAATCCTGCACTGTAATGATATGCACATACTGTATAAGAGTTTATTTTTTTCCAATGAAGATGTGATGTAGTAGGAGCAGGGCTGTAGGCTCTCTGTCTTTGATCACAATCACAACTGATGCTGTCATTAAAATGAGCCTTGCACACATGCATGCACCTAGTTTTGAGGCAGTAAGTAAGATCAACACATCGACTCATTAACAAGCTGCCAGGTCTCTCCTCTTCTTCTTCTTTTAAAGCAGTTTTTTTTCCTCTGAGGAGCATTGCTGGGAGAATTTTTGAGGCAGAATGGTCCAAGTGTTGTCCTCAGTGATGGGCATGGACACACCTCCACACAAAGACACTAAAAAGGACATAAAGGAGAGGATCAACATGTATTAATACGACATAATATTGAAAGCCAATTGGGTCGTTATCTATGTCTTTATTTGGAGCCTACCTTCTGTCGTCTCCACCAGCACTAACAACATAGCGATCTCCATTAGTGAAGCGCACGTTGGTCAAGTGAGCAGAATGGCCCAGAAAACGTTTGTGTTTGGCCTAAAAGAGGACACATGCACATCATTAATGAGGTATATTTTTTAAACTAGGGACATCAGATTTATCTGATCATGGAATGGAACTGAAATGCTACATTGAGTTGCAATGGACAAAATAACAGCCAGAAACATGATATTAGGTCTGTTAGTCATCATGTAGTCAGCACAACAAGTGTCTCAGTAATGGAAAAGAATGTTGAACGATGGTCACAGGTGGAACAAGATGATTTTATAACAATAAACACACATTTAAAGCCTCTAAATAATTTTTTAGGGATTGCACATTTATCACATTGAAAAGTGCTGAGAGACATCATAAAGAATCAATTGTTGACAAAGTAACAAACAGTGATAATAATATTTAATAATCATACTTACAAACTTCTCTGGACATGGAAAGTCAAACAGCTTTACCATTCCAAAATCATCGCCTGTGACCATGTTAAGGCCTGAGTGCGACACACAGGCACAGGTGACGTCTGCTTTGTCAGTGTTACGGGACCAGATTCCAACTACCTCGTCCCCAAGGACACTGGAGACAGAGAGAGGAGTTAAATTCTGAGCTCACACTGTACAATACTTAACCATTACCTGTTCAGCACACTTGTCTCAGTCGTAACGCTGCGCCTCTCACCTTGTCCAGGTGGCCCAGGTTATCCTGTCGATATGGGACTGCTCCGTGACCTGCTTCCCAGATGGCACCTCGTACACGAGTCGTTTATAAGATCCGGTGGAGATCTGTATCAAGGCATTACTCATTAGGAGATCTCACAGCCAGCAACTGTCTGACCTAAACATGCCCTCTCACTACACTGTTAAGTCTTTACCTGGATGTAGGTGCTGTCAGCAGAGAAGTCCATCTGCATCACAAAGCTGGGGATGTCCCTGCAGCAGCTGATGCGGTTCAGCTGTGGGCCGAGGGTAAGGTCGTAGAAGTCCACTGCACTCTCAGTAGAGCCTACGGCCAAGTAGCGCGAATTTGGACTGAACCTGTAAGACAGACATTCAATGTCACAAAACACCCGTGATTGACCTTTTAGTATGCAGAGTCTGTAGATCGGATTCAATGTAGTCTGTAGATGATACCCTTACATATTTAGAGGGGGAAATTCTACAATTACCAATATGGAGGTGGATATTAAATGATTTTTAACTGTAATTAAAATAAACCTTTTCCATCTGAAATGAGCCCAAAACTTTACACAGATATGACAATGCAATGGTACTCTTCAGGCTCTTTAGGTATGATATGACACATTATTGTCAGCAATTACTAGTGCAGACCATAGTCTGCTTGGCTATGATACAGTGCTACATGGGCTGTAGACAGTGCTGAGAGAGTGTTTGTTAATTACACTAAAGATTGTATAATGCATATATACTCTCTAAAAAATCTTTCATAAAAGTTTATATGGAAAAAATGAATGCTGATACAGATGTTATGTGATGGCTGATGGGCCTATATTGGCCAGATAATGTTGGCTTACCAATATATTGGCTTAATTTACCACTTCTCCAACTCATCGATAGTCTAAAAGCACGATGTGTAAAGTGCCTCACTTTGCTATTTTTACCTGATATCCTGAATAGGAGAGCGCCGGTCCCTTTTCTTGCCCCAGATTTTGAGCGAGGCTACCAGCAGGATGATGAACTCTCCATTCTTCATGCCGATGGCCACCATGTCTCCTTCAGGACTGTAACTGATGGTGCGCGCTGGGTGACCCAGGTTCACTTTATTTAGCATCTTCTGTTTCTCCACCATATGAGAAAAGCAACACACTAGTTAGTTACAATATTGAATCAGTATGAAAAACCATCTTAACATGTCACAATAAAAGGAATTGTGAAACTCGGATGTACTGGGAAGAACTGGGATGGTGGGGAGAGGTAGACTAAACGGTGCTGACCTTCTCAGGGATGTCCCATAGACGAACAGTGCCGTCCTCTGCAGCAGACAGAAATACGTCTCTGGAGGGATGGGTGCCCAGTCCCCAGATTGGTCCGTCCATGTGTCCATTCACCAAGATGTTACACGCTGCATTTTTCTCTCCTACCTCAATGATCTCTGCATTTCTGGTCCCCACCAGGATTTTACCCTGACACAGGAATGAGCGAAACATCTCAACATACAGCTGAAGTTTGAGAACAAGCTGGACCTTTGATTGAGTGCAGGTTTAGCTGTACCTTTCCTCTGCACACAGAGCGAACACAGTCAATGACCTGGCCAGTTTCTAAACGGAACGCTCGGCAGCGTTTTAGCTCCTGGTCCCAAAGCTTCAGGGCGCCTCCCTCCTTTGACCTGTTGAAGAAAAACAGATGATTGTTTCCTCTCTCATTTGATGAAATTAATTGTCTTAACTTTATTTAAACATTTCCTTCCATTTTTAAAAATCTTATCGGTAAAACATGAATAGGCTTATGATCACAAATACTGATGATAGTAGCCAGAATTTGAACGTCAGGGCATTACAATACCATTATTCTAATCACATAACCCTTTTAATGACACAACTACATCGTGTGAGCTTTCTTATTTGTAATATAGTTTAGGAACTGAGCAGCACTTACGGCCTTTCTTTGCCTCCAGTGACGATGAGGCCGTCTCTTAGTGTGGTGTACATGGTGAACACAGGGCCTGTATGAGCTTTGGCCACAATTCTTACTAGAACGTGTTCTTTCCACACACACACATCCCCACTTATGGTACCTGTAAATGTCAAGTTATTCTGAAAAGAAAACAAATCTGCACTAATCTAGTGGCCTAAAAGAGCAGAGCAAGCAAGGCAAGAACAATTCACAGCACATTTAAGCAGAAAGTTTGAGATATATGATTAGCTTTAATTTAACAAATTTGAATCATGAAAATGAATATGATGAAGTAAAGAACAAGCACAATTTTGAAGAGCAAATGTAACATATTATCTGTTAGGATTAATACATTTGTAGACCAAAAAATGGTACTGTACACTATATTAATTGGAAGTCACTTACAGCTCCAAATGCTACAGACAGCATGGTCTGCATCCGGGCATCTTCGATGGTGCTCAGCACGCCTTTTTTGCTGAGTAAGGCTTGGCCAGCTAATGTCCAAAAACGTACATGTTTGATCCCCACAGACACAAAGTGCGTGTCAGAGTCAGGCCGAAATTCAGCCACAAAGATCCTCTGGGTGTGACCTATCCTGCTGGCCACTTTGGCACCTGAAAAACAAAATGCCATAAAAGTGTGAACTCTCGGTGGCGTTGGGACTTTGGGAGTGTTTAAAGGAGGATTATTTTACCTTCCTGCCACTTCCAGATGGTGACCGTGTGTTCAGGGTCCAGTCCCACAGAAAGCAGCAGTTTACCTGTCGCACTAAAGCTGACAGAGCAAACCCCACCAGCGTGGAAACAACGCAGCACAGACAGAGTCTGCTTGGTCATGGCGTCCCACACATGGATGGATGGAGACGTGGCTGAGGAACAGAGGAGATTTGTCAGACTCATGTTATGAACAAACAATGAGCAAAGATGCTATTTAATTATCCTTACTTGGTTACTTTGTTCGGTTTCTACAATTTCATAATCAAATCTAATTAATATCTTAAACTTACAACATATAGACTACAGTTTAGAAATAAACTGGCATCTTTGAAATTACTATTATTATTATTATTATTACATTTTTTAGTATCTAGCACAGAACCATATTACTCCAAACTGATTATTTTAAAAGAGACATTTTTTTCAAGGGATATAGACTCTGAATCAAGTGGCCACTAGATGGCAGTAACCTCAAGAAGATGAATTAAATCAGACAGATTTTCAATAGTTTTTCAAAAGTAATTAACATCATATTTCCTTATCAGGCTGAGAACACATTTTGGAATGTCCTTACCTGACATGTCACCAGTATCACCTGTAAAGAAAGTAAATCCAATTTATTGACAGAACAAACACATTATTTTTATTTTATTTTTTCGGGGACTGCTCAGCAAAATTGGTTGCTATCAACGAAGGCTTCCACTGTAAAAAAATGTTGGTGTTCAAGAGAAATGAGCTACAATCATAACAGTTATGTAAAAGTTACATGTGTGTATGTCTATAAACTCTGTTTTTATATGTGAATTTGTGCAAATACTGTGTCGTTAAATTTCAGGGTTGTTTATATGTTTCCAAGAATTGCAGCATGTGTGGTACTCCCTGAACTATTCATGTATGCAGAAAAATGTTAATTTTGCTCGTTAGTTGCTATAAAGTACAGACAAGCTTGTAGGAGAGGAAGGCCATCTGTCACAAACAATAATCCTGCACAATAAACAACAGCAGAAACAGGGAAGAGAAGCAGGGCAGCTGCTGACGCAGGAGGTCAACATCGCACAAACATACCTACTTGGCCAGTAGCCACCACGTTGGGGAATTTGGGATGTTGATTGATTGTCAGGCACAGAATGTCGTCACTGTGTTCCACATAGAAACTTTGGCAAGCTGTAAACACACACACACACACACACACACACACACACACACACACACACACACACACACACACACACACACACACACACACACACACACACACACACACACACACACACACACACACACACACACACACACACACACACACACACACACACACACACACACACACACACACACACACACACACACACACACCACATAGTGTCTCTAAATGAAATACATACATGTTTGTTTATAGGCAGTAAAAAGAGAATTGAGCTTCTTCTAGTCTGCACTCGGTGTACTTACAGGTTGTCAGGTTGAGCACGATGCCCACCGAGGCCGTGTGGTAGATGATGTCCGCCCCCTCGTTCAGGTAGTGCACGTTATTACGGCAGTCGTTGCCACGGTAACCAAACACCAGCTCCAACACCAGGTCCTGAGGGAGAGGTAGAAAAGACAGTCAGAAAGTCAGAAAGGTCAACACCATGACAACCAAGATGTGCAGAGCTGATGGAGACATTATTTGATTAAAGCGTCATCAGAGTCTCCAGAGAGAGGACGAGCACACAGCGTCTTCAACACAAATAATCACATTAAGAAGCACCACTTTGGATCTTTGCTGCCCGGACAGACACAAGACTCCTTTGGTTCATTAACTGTTTCGCTATTACTGAAGTTTGTTGTGTTTAAGTAAGGATGCAAGTCAGAAAATGATTGGCTTTCATCGTTGCCTGTCTGTTGCCTCACTTAAAGATTATTAGTCTCCATGTTTTAGCCTCATGTAAAGTCATTGATTTTGAAACTAAAAACATTGTTTTGCATGTGAAAAAAACACAAAAGCTGAAAGCTGGCCTTATATGTTTGTACAGTAACTATTCATTATTTATTTTCTGAATGTTTTCTTTAGACTGCTCTCTAATGATTTATGCATTTTAAATGTAATGTAATATTCAAATATTTACATTTTGAATGTTTTTGTTGGGCTGTGTTAGTACTGATAATGTCCTGAGTATAAGAACGAAAGCAGGCTAAAGAGACTTTAAAGTATTTGTTCTTTTTAAACACAAATTGTTTTCTATTTAAAATAAATACAAATTAAAGGTGTTTTTGTAAACATGTATGATTGTTTGTAGACTTGTATGACTCAAAGCTAGTTTAATAGAGACCTGACTTACTTATTTTTTATAAATAAATAAATGTATTTATGAGTCCCCGGAGGGGGGGGGGATTGATAACAACATAAAATAAGCAACACAAATGAATTTAAGAAGAACATTGGCATCACAATTGGCTACGGCTTAAATTGTTAATTTAAACTTTAGAATCAGTACCCGCCCTGATTTTCTCAATGGCTGCCTGCATCCCTACTTCTTACTTCAATCGGTCTCTTCTTTTTGCCCACGTTGTTGGTCTGCAGCTTCTCCGGCTGTGGCAGCGCTCTACTGACAGGAGGTCTGAAACAGACAGCTGGGATAAGACGTCTGCCACACAGCTACTTATCATGCTAATGATACTAATAAAGACATTCATCTTACACTGTTTACTGTTCTGGTTTATGGATTAAAATGTTTCTCAAATATGTGCCTTTATGTGCTCACAAGTATGTGATGTTTACTTACAAAAGAAATGCAGGTGTGAGGACTTTTAGAAAAAGCTTATTACTGAGAGAGATTTTTTGAAGGCTTCTTGTATTCAAAGTGAGCTCAGAGTGTGAATAACCAGCAAAGCTAAGCAGTGAATAAGCCAGGTTTGAAAGGTGACTATAGGGGGAAATTACCTTGAGAGCTGAATAACATGAAAAGAATTTTAAGTTAAATCAAAAAGAAATATCAGTACGGATAAAGTGTGGCTTTGTCTGTTTTTTTTTTCCACACAGCTAAAAGAAAAGAAAAAAAGAAATCAATATAAGTCTTCAAAAGATACAAAAACATCATTGAACAAATATATTTCAGGAGACGCGGCCACAAAATGCCCTTGTCTGTAATTTAGGATAACCGGAGCAAAGATTTCAACTCATTAAATCTGCTTGATTTCATCTTTCTGTGGTTCCTCTGGAGGGAATGTTTTCTATAGTTGCTGAAAATAGGCCTGGTCTGAAAAACTACGTAAGAAGGCAAGAATCAATGTAAAAACTGTTAGCATGACCTTTTACATTCAAAGACTAAGGTACAATAAGAAACCATTGACTTTATACAAAATCATATAAAGCTGTGTGTGGTTTATAAAGTCATAAAAGAACCAGAGAGTTAAGAGCTTACCTTGACCCTCTTCATGGCAGCAATTATAAATAAAAGAAAAGCAAGGATTACAAAAAAGGCTTCTCACAGCATTCATAGCTGCCCAGCAGACGCACTGAGGACATAAAATACAAGAGTCAGCGCCATCTTGTAACCATGACAACTAAAGTCCATTTCCATGACAACTGCTGCATGGATACTTGCATATTGAAAAAAAAACTCCAGTAGAAATCAATAAACCTGAAGCTCCCAAAGTGTTTGACACATTGATGGATTAAGATGACAGGAACATTTGATAAGCTCTGTTTAAAACCAGCTTAATAAACATTCTACAAAAAGGACATTTTCAAATGTGTAAATTACTAATTTCTTCCTGGATTGATGTTTGAGATCCTCTTTACTTGTGCCATTTCCCCAGAGTCCTTAACTTATAAAAACAATCTTGTACAGCCCATTCAGATGTTGCTCTATGCACTACTGAAGTGCACACTCAACCAATTAAAGTAAATCAAATGAATTCCTACTTTTACAACATTTAGCTCAGTTTGTCCTGTCAGTCAGAACAGAAGCTCATTAGAAACTTGAAACTCAAAATGGCTTTGTGGTTTGTATGAGGAGGAAAAAATCTAAATCTATGAAAATGGTGGATTTTTACTGCGAAGGCTTCACAGATTCATTTAGCAACAAGCTAGAAGAAATTTCTCGATACTGATCTTTGTTCTTCATTTCATTCTATTACGCATATTTCAACCATGAACACAGATAAAACTCAATGTGAATACAAAGCTTACCTAACCACGCCTTGTCTTCAAGTGGAATTAAAAAAGGAAGCATCATAAAAAGAGATGGACAGCCATCAAAGGAAAGAAGAAGAGCAGAAAAGGCCGAGTTATTTCAAAAGGGTAAGGATAGGTCAGGAAAAGAAAAGATATGTTGACTAAAGAATTCAGGTTTGGTGTAACATATACACCTAACTTCTCATTCTTTGATAGGTAGAAACTGAGGAATACCTTTCATCCACAGAGGGCTCTTTCATCTGCAAATGGGGTTTCACGCCGGTCATGGGTCTCATGTTTGTAGATAAGGCCTTTATGGTGTAGGTGATCTCATTCTCCCTTGTCACATCGCTGTCATATCCTGGAGAAAAAAAGAGAAAACGTGATACAGATTCCTCCTTAGAAAGAGAAAGATTTGGAGACTAAATCCCTGAAGAAGAAGCTCATCCCTCACCTCCATCGTCCTCACTCTCGATGTCTGACTCCTCGCTGTCACACTGCTTGAACTCCCGGTGGCCCTCGGGCTCATGGGCCCAGATCATGAGGCACGTGTCGCCCCCACCGACAGTCACCAAGAGGCTGTCGTCATGGGTCCATCGCACATTGGTAACATGTGTGCTGTGGGCCACGTAGCGTTTGAACTTTGCATATTTCCCCTGGCGGAGAGAGACAACATTTGTTTAACATTTGTGACTTTAATACAAAAATTAACATTACATTTTCATAATGTTTAACCATAAGCCTTAAGCTGTAAGACACTCACACAAGATCAGAGGAATAATTATGCTTTGTTACCTTGACAGGATATCTGAAGAGTTTGACATATCCTAAGTCATCCCCTGTTGCTAGCACCTTCCTGTTGTTACTAAGGCAAGCAGCGGTGACCTCTGTGACCTCACTGATCAAAGGCCAGATACCCTCAACAGAAGCTCCGAGGACGCATGTCCATGTGCTCCAGTCAATCTTTTCCACCTGAGCCAAGCAAGGAATTATGATTAAAAATGTTTTAGCATCTTTAAAAGGTTACACAGTACTTCACAAAAAAGTTTATTGTCAAACAGGAAAACACAAGAGCAACAAAATAGAATATAATTCAGAAATGAACTCAGGAGCTTCAACCTTAAAGAACATAATTGATAATTACTAAAATATTGAATTAAACCTTTGAACCTGAACCTGCTGGCAGCCATTATTGAGAGTCAACACTGGCATAAAGTGCATCAGTCAGCTGATATCACTACATACAACTAAAAAGATAAACTAAATTATGAATTTAATTGTAGCTAATTAATAAAAATGGGGCCAAGAACAGATCCTTGAGGCACCCCTTGGTCTAAAAGTAACAGAAATACCATCACAAAACATCAAAGGATACTTCCTCTTTTAAAAGTACACTATAAAACAGATAAAAGTCAATCAAATTTGGTTAAGAAACATGCTCAGCCTGTCAAAAAGGATCCTATAATTAGGTGAACAGGAGAAGAGTGAAATGAATGGGACGACTAAAGGAAAGCTAATGCATCCTGATAAATGATGGAATGAAAGAGGATGTCTTGGGCTCCAGCCAGACACAGTGAAGAAGCATCATCTCTGAGCCTTATTTTCTTAATGCACCTCTCCATGGTGTGCCTGGCAAGATGTCTGAATGTCACTCTGCATTAAAGAGACACCAAACGATATCCCACTTGCATTGCCAAAATTAGAATGAATCGGTGCAAAGTGGGCCGTGTTAATGCTGTGCTGCCCTTCCTGAGCCTACTCTGAGCCCAAAGGGAATATATCCGGCAAAAGCTCCATAACCATGGTTGCTCTTGTGCTTCCTCTCCTTGCTTACCTCTGTAGCTGGGATGGTCTGCCTCTTGCCGCGAGGAGCTTCAAAAAACCACTGCTCTTTAGCACCTGTGTTTACTTGGAGTAGTTTTCCTGTGAATAAAAAAGGCCCAGTGGACAGGGGTGCTCAACTGTTCTTTAACAAAGACATTTTTAGTCTGCAGTCATTTGCAACTTCCCTGAGATAAGAAAAAAGTATACAAGAAGATATGTTTACCTCTCTTGTCCCAGTCGAGATGTGTAATGTAGTTCAGGCATCCTTTGCACACACCCACCCGTTTGCTGCTCATTACATTATAAATGTCAACAAATGTGTCTCCTGATGCTACTGCAAGATACTTCCCAGTACCTGACCAAAAAAACAGAGAGGATTATTAGTCAGTCCCACGATCAATTTAAAATGAGGATCAACAGATTTGTCTGTTAGTCAATTGATATGGTTGTGGCTGAAATCTCCAAACAATTATTGGAAGAAATAACCTCATCAGTGTACATTAAGCTTAAGTCAGCAAGTGCCTCATTATACATTTTAATAGTATACATACGCCATTATACAAACTCTTTATGGTAATGAGAACAAAGGAAATCTTTGGACAGCAGGTTTTCAATTTGCAAATTGTTTGCTTTTCTTCAGGAAGCATCAAGGCAACAAACATGATATGATCAAATTCAGCGTATTTCTCCTAACTAATCTGGGTTCAATGGTTCCCTTTCTCTCTATGTGTTCGAGAGGCCTTTTTTATCGTTTTACTCAGAATCAGTATAGATATAGCTTAAGAGAACACTAAGCATGACTGTTGATTCTTAGCTTGTTACTTTTGAAAAATTAAAAAAGATCTTTCATTGGTTATTCCTACTTTAATAACCTAAAATCTATGTCCTGCTCAGTGTTATACGGCTCCATACAGTGACTGCTGCTCTAAGATATAGGCACGCAGGGATGTATGAGTGTTGGGTTGAGAAAAAGGATCTGTTGCAGTGTGGATCAAGGTTAAGTGTCCTGGCGAACGGGAGTTTAGTTTCTTGCTCTCACTTAATCCACCACTACTGTTTCCCATTCTGCTCTAGCCGTCACTGTGTCTTGCCCTATGACAGAAAGATATTAATTTGGGTCAGGCCTGCAGCAATATCTACCTGTCCCGGCAGCAGGAGAGAAATATGTATACCTGCTGAACTTATGCACAGCATCTTACAAAAACTAAGATGCACAGACATTTTATAAGCCTATTTATCATTTAGAGAAGGATTTAGGTTTGTTTAGAAATGTTTTAAAAATGTAAAGGTGGACCACAGACCTGGAGAGAACCTGATATCAGAGATGATGTCCTTGCGGTGGTGGAAGGACACCAGGTCCTCCAGAGTGTCTGCGTTCACAATGAGGAAGCTGCCATCATTCAGGCCCACCGCCAATGCTTTGCCATCAGGGGAGAAGCAGCAACAACGGCCGCCTGTGGAGGATAATGTGTTTGTTATAGCCCTGGGACCTGTGCACATCCTGTCGGAAAATAATCTGTTAGCTGTGACTCACCTTTTCTGAGTTTGCGTACCGCCAGCATGCAGTGGCTGGGCGAAAGGTCCCATATGCGCAGGGTTTTGTCATCGCTGACGGTGGCACAGAGAGGGAGGTGGGGATGAGTGGCAAGGCCCCACACTTCACCTTCCATGTGACCCTGCAGACACATAGAATAACATTTCCAAGTTTATTCATCAAATAAAAAATAGGATACAGCAAAGAAGTGACGGGAAAATAATGTGTATTTATTTTGTTTAGGAAAAATGTATTTCTCACTTCGCCCTTGGTGTGACTGATAGATTCATTGAACAATAATTGAGGATAAGTTTAAGAGAGAAATAAAAAAATACTACTTAAATTATACTAGTGTGCTTATTTTCTCTTTTGTTTATTCATTCCCACATAGTTTTATTCTTAAGGGTATTTGACTTCACTTACAGGGCAAAAAGTGTCACTGTAGACAACGAGGGTATTATGGCATGAAGAAAAGTGCATTAAACACAATTTACTATTAAATGATGCTTTGTGTTTCTTAATGCTTTCTATTACTGCGGGCCAGATTTCAAAGTGAATAAAAAACTAGGAGCTTTTTGTTCATATACAAAGGCTACAGCAACATCCTCTGCCTAATTAGTATAATTCCTTCCTCTCATCAGTACGGCCTAAATGAATTAGAGTAACTATGTAAACAACATTATAATTCTCTTTTATTACCAAAGATACTTACAAAGTTAGCCGGTTACCTAAACAAAAGATGACCTTCACCTATCTCATCAACTGATCCTATTCATCAAATTGTGCTTGCATGTTTTAAAGCATTTGAAATAGGTGATCAATAACATTCACTCTGCCTGCCTACGTTCAGACTAGCTCTGCAGAACCACTTAGGTAAATTAACAATCTTACATCCAACAGCAATAATTCATCACCATTTATGACCACCTCCCTGGTGATTCTGGATTGCTGAATGAAACAGACATGAGTCATCAGGATGTATATGCATCTATTTCTGCTGATCCGTTTTCAGAGAAAAACACAGATTTGCAGAAGGTTAATATCAATCTTACGTACACCTTGAGGCACATCTCTCTAGTGTAAGGGACACAACATTAGTCTTAACACCTAGCATCTTGAACATAAAACATTCCATTTTCTCTAAAACATTACACTATCTCACATTATTTTCACCTCATTTTCAACTTTCCATTCATTTTGGCACAATAATAATAATTAACCTGCAGCAGTTTGAAACGGGCTCTAGATAATAAATATATCAAATTAACATAATTGTCTCCTCTGTCCGGCAACTTTATTAATTGCAATACAAAAAGAATATTTCAGAGATGATGCTTATTAAGCCACTGTTCACAGTCCCAGCTCATGCTTTAAAAAAACAACACAGCCAGCTTCCACATGAATACCCCGCCTTGAATGTTGAAGTTTAGGTGCCTTCAATGATTAGATTAGTCACATATCTGGGGGTTGTTTCTGATCAGGATCTTACCTGGACCAGAAGAGTGATGGGGCCACTCTTGTCCACCTCCAAGATCTCTCCATTCTTGGTCCCCACCAGGATGTGTCCATGGCCCAGAGATATGGCACGTATGGAGGGGTTGTCCTCCAAGAGCAGCCCTGCAGAGTGGATGAATTACAGCATGAAGTCAGAGACCTTTGCGTGAACCATGACGCTGGAGGAAATGTTCATTTCAGCTAAAAGCATAGAATGTTTTAAAAGCATTTTCATTGAATGGATGGATCACATCTCTGGAAGTGGAAACAAGGACAGCAGAGGACAGAAAAAAAACAGGACGACCTTTTTACCTTTAGAGCCTGGAGCTAGGACTGATCTCTTGATGGCGTAGGTCTTGAGGCATCTCTCGAATGTGTCATCCCACAGAGCGACTATACCATCCTTTCCCCCGGTCACAAATCCCTACAGGGACAACATTTAGGCACATTTAACCCTGAAATTATCTCTTTTTGGTTCAACCATTTTGTCAATATTGTCTACTTCCTCTTTAAAAAAAATCTCATTGGTCTAAGAAAACGCCCTTTCCCCCCTGGTACCTTCTCTAGTGCGTGCACACTAAATACAGGGCCGTCATGAGCTTTGACAGTCTTCATCAGGAACATGTCCCTCCAAATGCAAATGTCCCCTGTACATGTGCCTGAAAACACCATCTCCTCTGACCAGCCGTACACAGCACACATCATAGTCTCCGTCTTCCCCATGTTCCCCTTGCGCCCAATTAGACCACCACCTGAAAGAGTAACAGACAGTCAATTCACGGTGAGAACAGCTGAGATGGAGTTCTGCTTGTTAGAGTTTCTGCTATTCAATAAAAAGAACTCAGGAGTCTTACCAGCCTTATGCCAAAACTTCATATGTTTCACACCAGCTGTGATGAGCTTGTCAGGGAGGTAGGGGTTTATTTTCACAACAAATATCTTGTCCTTGCTTCCCCTGAAAAACAATTTTAGCATCACCTAATATGCACATAGAAGAACATCTCATTTTTACATTTTGTGATGCATCCACACACTGTTTTTATGGCTCCTTCATTTGTATGCCCAGATATGAAGAGAAACAGACTTTTATTTTGGCTCTACTTTTTACAGTTAGAAGACAGTTAAACTTTGACTCAAAACGTAAAAAAAACATTTTAATGTGGCTGGAAGCAAAAAAAAAAAGAGAGACAAGGCTACACTGAGGCTTTTTCACCATGGTTAAAGAAAGAGAAGTAATATGCCTTAATGGAAGGTTTGGAATTTATAATTGTTTCTGATCAGAAACTCTTTTTTCCTCATTAAATAGAGCATTTCGAGTTTTTTCCGGAAGTTATATTTTTATAAGAGAGATTAAGGTCTGGGTCTGACCTGCCCTTTTTATAAAATGTCAAAAAATACGTTAGGATTTGGCGCAATACAAATAAAAATTGTATGATTGACTGATAAAACGTTGAATAATAATGACTGGTTATTTGGTTGTATTTTATTCTTACTGATTGTGCTACTTGACTTTTCTTTCTTTTCAGTCTTTCAAGTCTTGGGCAAAGGACCAATTTTCATAAGCATTAAACTGTACCTAACACATTGTAACCTCCTTCTGTCTCTGCGTGTTTCCAACTCTTAATCACCCTCTTTCAAACTCTCCCTATCACACCCACTCCTCCTCCTACAGATGAAGTCCAGACAGTGGCGGTGCACAAGCTCGGCTCTGTCAGGTCCCATTTCCCTACGCCCGCCTCACTGCACTGCCCACCAGGGTCTGCAAAAGAGATTAGTGCGGCTCCAAGCTGTCCCTGAGCTGTAGTGAGAGACCGACAAACAACAGGCAGGAGAGCAACCCGCAATGCACTGCTTCAGACTAGCCAGGGGGAGTTTCAGTGGAGTAGAGACTAAAAATGAGCATCAAGTAGGACAGTTAACAAAGCTAAGCAGAGATATTTTGGGCTAAGGATGTTTTCCAGTAAGATATTTCTGTATCTACTGGTTTCAGGGTTATGTAATTTATTTATACGCGCTACACGATGCATGTCTGTTGAGGTAATCCACTTGCATCAAATGACAAAGACTTGTGCATTTGCACCACATCTGGTTGCATAAATACTTAACATGCTATGTACACAACAATAGAATAAAATCAGTTTGTTACACTTGAGCTCAGACTTGTGTCAACGTTTTCCCTTATCTTTGTTTACTTTAAAGATGTGAACTTTAAATTTTAGGCCTGATGGTCCAATTTGCTTCATTTATCAGAGCAAAGTCGTGGGATTTGTGTGGTAATAACTAATTTCTTGTTTTTGCTTTTGGCTTGAATTTTACTGAAACCCATATATATATATATATATTGTTCAGTACCTCAGAACCTCATTGTGTGCATCTGTGTCATGTTTTTTCTTCATGTTTCTCTCTAATATTAAGCAGCAGCTCCATAAGATAAGCTCATGGCAGACGTAAATTAAAAGTAATTCCCTTTAATTATGGATCCCAGAATTGGGCCCAGGGGTAAACTCCTTCTCTAACCGCTCAGACTCCAGCAGGGTTAAGTGTTTCAGCGGAGTAGCCTTGCAATCTAAAAAGTAATTCCCTTCCTTTCTTCTCCTTCATCAATCACGCTGTCAGCCCAGCCCGGCAAAGTAGCTTCAATTTAGCCCTCATCAATAATTGTCCATATTTAAACTAAAGCACTCAAACAATCTTTATAATTAAATGGAAGATTTGTCAAAGCATTCTGGTGCTGCGTGCTGAAAGGGCCGACTCTGGTGTAACTGTACTTACCTCATGGCTGAAAGCTTCTCCCCTTTCCTCCAGTCCCACAGCACAATGGTGTGATTGTCATCCAGGCCGACCGAGGCCAGCCTTTTGCCGTCCGCTGTGGAAGAAAAACGAAACAGTTCAGTTGAGCACAGACAGAATCCATTCCTGCTTTGGTTCAGTGAAGTTTGGCCCTTCGTTAGCAACATGAAAGCAGCCCCGTGGGTTTGATGTACGGCAGGTGATTCACAGACTCTGACATACAGATCACCACTCTGCCTCTGTCTGGGGCCAATTAAAGGAAGTGAGATGAACAGGTCTACTTTGATGCTGTCAGACTGCTGTGAATAAATGGCAGCAGAAATCGGTTTCTCGGTATGTCTTGCAAAAAGGGTCTCTTGTAAATATAACCTCTTTAAATGATGTGTGGAAGGCTTTTTTTCTTTTCTTTTTTGTTCCCCTGGGTGTCTGGAATAATTTATATATACAAAATGTAGGTTTTGTTAAATACAGTAGTGTGGATAGGACTTAAGCAGTCAGAGAAAACACCTATAAGTCTTACCAGAAAAGTCCAGAGCACAAACTCCCAGCTGGTGGAAGCCCCTTAACACAGACATTGGTTTTAATGTTTCGGTGTCCCATATGTGGATGCAGGAATCTCTGCCAACCTGGACAGACAAAAACATCAAAGCATATACTCAGTGTACTTATTTAAAATCGTTTAAACTTGAGAATGTTGAGTCTTATGTGAGGAAAAATCTCCAGCACCTCAGCTAATCATGATAATCCAGAAACTGATCTTAAGAAACCTTTGAATATTTCATTTAAGAAGTACTGAAAGCTACCTGGCCTGTTGCTACAAAGTCCTTTAGGGGATGGATAGCCAAACAAAGGATGTCATCATCATGGCCCATGTAGAAACGTTGAGTGTTCTGCTGTCTGTTGTATACAACCCCAATAGCAGCCACATGGTAGACTATTTCCCCGGTCTGGGTGTAGAACAGGTTGCTCCTGCAATCATAACCCCTGTACCTGCAAGCAAAAAGCAATAACAAGGCTATGATTTATAGAAAGGGCTTTAAGTAACTGCTGTCTGCTTCTTAAAAGCCAGAGTTTCTTTCTGATGCTACTAAGTAAGCCTACCCATGAATGAAGTGCAGCTTCACCCCACTCCCCGGAGCCCTCTCTCTCTTCTTCATGGCCGTCGCTCGATGTTTTTCTTTGCACTGCTCTTTGAGCTGAGGTAGATCTTCTTTATAAACCTAAATGCGTAGAGAAAATAGTGCACATTCTCTGTTTAACATGAAACATAATTTACAGAGAAACATGATTTAAAGGGGATCATATTTGATTCGATTACAAACCTGTCGTCTATATGTGAGCTGTGTCTCCTGCTCGATTTCTGAGTCCATCTCAGGTACGTCAGACTGATCAGAGTCCGACTCCTCACTGTTTGAGTCTGCCAAGCTCTCTGCAGGCAGAAACAAGGTTGCATCACACATTGACAGTAAAATCCTTCCCTGCCTCTAAATCAGACAAAATCCCCCAACTGCACAAACTGAAAAAAACTGCAAAGGGTTTCAGAAAGGGTGAGGGTCAACCATGTAATAATACTGTGACATTTCCTATTCATCAGGCAGTCATGCTTTGCAGTGACATTGCTCAAGACAAATGTATAAAAATGCTGATGCAGCAAAGTAAAGCCGTGCCAGGACAAGGCAATAAGCAGAACTGGCAGCTAAGGGCGGCTACTCACAAGATCCATTAGGAAAATTAAAAGGAAAGGCAGTTAGTATGTGCTTTAATTTTATAAAGTACAGCTGGGCTCTGTCTCTGGGAATAATATGACTTGGGAATGACAATGCAATTACACTTTCCAAGCTTCATTCACTTTTATTTCAATTGTTTTAATTAATATGATGGCTGTTTCTTTGCAGAGCTTTATGGAAATGGTAGCTCGTGAAAAACATTACGGACAGAACAATCTAGTACATTGCACTCCACTGGTTCAACACTTTCATTTTATGAGGCTGGTGGGAACAGTATGGGCGCACATTATGTAACAGCCAGAAAACAAATCCCTTACAGGTTACTAAGAAATGTACTATGACCTTTAACTTTTCTAAATGGGTTTACACATCAGTTATGGTTCAAATAATCTCACTTCCAGGCAGACACTTGTGATACTTAAGCTGTTATTAGCGGCTATTTGCTTTTATTCTGAGAGGTAGATGACAAGACCTCTAACACCTAGAAGACTTTTCCTTAAAGGAGTAGTTTTACATTCTGGGAAATACAATAGTTAGCTTTGGTGTGAGTAAATAAAAAGATTGGAGCTACTATCAAGGATGTTGGTTACATTTGGCCAGTAAGTAGTTAGCTAAGCTTAGTACTGAGTCATGGAAACCATGCTGCAAATGTTTAGAGTACAGTGGTATTGATCTTCTCATTAAATTCTTGGCAATAAAGAGACCAAAGTGTTTTCCCAAAGATGTTGACCAAGTCCTTAAGGGATGGAGCCAGGAGGTGACATAAACATTTCCTCTAGAAATAGTCAAATATTTCTATTTCTATTTTATTTAAGTTGTTTAGACAACATGTAAATAATGGAGCCTTGGCAGCAGTTGTAGGCATATTTTTAAGCTTTGGAGAGAAGCTCGTCTTTTTCTCTTCTTCCAGAAGAGCTGAGCTATGCGCCCCCTGGCTACACATCCATATTTAATACACATGAAAGTGGTCTCATCAGCAAGTCCTCAGTAGAAAAGCAAACACTTCTATTCCACCAAGAATTTATTCCTTGTAAATTAGTTTTTCTTCACTCTTTGTTGAGCAATATTTGAGTGGGAGGTTGAGTAGACATCCAAATCTCTATCAGGGATTTCTAATTTGTTTAATTTGAAAATGTCATGTTGGCAGGAGCCGAGGATTTTGTGAAATGAGAAATATCAGTAATGCAACTCACTGTCCTCTGCCAGAAGCTACATTAAATTGTTACACTGTAATATTTTTATTTGGATCGAATCTGATATAAGTTGAATATTTCCTTGTGAGAATAAAAACTCTCAGTTAGGTTTAATAGTTACCTTTGCGAGGAATCATCTCACCTTGTGGCGCTATATGCACAGCTTCTTTGGCCTTTCTTTCGGGCACAAACTTCCACTGGAACACCGAGTGATCTGCCCCACCGATAGTTATGACCCACTGGTAATCATGTGACCATCTCACATTGGTTATATGGGCTGAATGTCCTAAATACTTTTTAAATTTTGCACCTAAAATCAGGAGGACAAATAACAGTACAAAGCATATATTAATAACAGAACTACTATAGTTAACACTTCGTTAAAATTGAGCTTTGTTTACCTTTTTTTATACACGGGTATCGTAAAAGTTTGACTATTCCATAGTCGTCAGCTGTTACTAAGACTTGATTGTTAAAATTAGCGTCGACAGAGTTGATGTCGTTGATATCAGAGTACTTGGGCCATATTCCATTAACCTCAGGGCCCAACACACATGTCCAGGAAGCCCACTGTACCAGCTTCAGCTCCTCCCTGTTGGTCACCTCCTTCCCACCTCAACCAGAGAAACAAACATTTCATCTTACAAAGGAGCTCTTAAACAATAATAAATCAAAGAATATTGATTTTTTTTTTGGTAATAGATTGGCAGTATATAACACAGATCATGTTGTCATAGCTTTGTTAATGATATTCCCCTCGAAACATGGTCTTACTTGGCATCCTGTAGAAGAGCCTTCTGCCGCTGCCGTCATTGGTCTGCAGGTACTTGCTGTCTGTTGACCAGTCCATGTGTGTGATGAAGCTGTTAGAGCCGATGCACTCGCCCACTTTCTTGTACCTCTGCACCACACCATAGATGTCTACTGAATTATCGTTAGAGCCAACAGCCAAATGGCCGCCATCGGGGGAATACTTCAACTCATGGATGGCCTCCTTCCTGTCCTTGATGTGCACCACCTCTGTCATATCTCTGTAGAGGGAAGCAGAGACATGTGGCTTGAATTAGAAGCTAAAATGGACACTAAGGTTGAGTTCACAGAGCATCACATTTACCCATTTGTCCTTTGGATTGTGTACACACCTGACTCGGAGAACGGTGAAGGAGCCATCCTTCATTCCCAGCGCCAGGTGAATTCCATCAGTGCTCACGGCCGCACAGCGGATTGGCTCCTCCATGTTACAGCGAGCTATCAGTGCGTGATCTATGAGGCTCCAAATCCTTTAGCCACAGAGGAGAGAGGGAAAAATGAAAAGACAGAGCGGTGATGGGATTACATTGAGTCAAAGGACCAGGGCAATAATATTTGTGCTGCCTGACCTGTTATATATTTGTTTTATTCCTGCATACTGACAGTTACAAAACCATTCATCAACGGAAAAAAAAAAACTGATGCAACCCATTTGACCTGGATACAACTCCATTAGAAAACTATCAATGAGAAAACTACCAATAAACATATCCTAAATGCTGTGAATTTGGTGAAATGTACCTTTAATTCTTTTAGCCTAACTTTATGATAAGAAGTAACCCATGAATAACTTTAGAATCATATTTCAAAAGTAAAGTTTTGGGATGAAAACTTAATCTTAATGAAAAGAGATCTTTGTCTCATACAAGTGTCCATCTACACAAATTAAGAAACTGAGGAATAATCCCCAAAAATTGACATGTGTTAAATATCACAATAACAAGACAGCATCTTTGTCACAAAACGTCTCTGCGATTAGTATTGAAGCTTCACCTGACTGAACGATCATCACTTCCAGTCATGGCCAGAGGCTTGGTGGGGTGGACAGCTAGAGCCCACAGCTCGCCCTCACAGTGACCCTGCATGATGAGGAAAGGCTTGTTGCGATCATGGACCACCACCTCAAAAATCTCACTGTCCTGCGTGCCCACCAGGATGTGATCCCCCCGCCAGCACACGCTGCGTACAGACAACCCTATGGAAAACAATATAAACAACTACCCTCAAAAATCAGTACGAAAAAATAAGAAAGCATGCTGACATTAAAGCAGACGGACATTATAAGAGACAGGACGGGGTTGATAAAGACAGGAGGTGTAAATAGCCAACTGCAGGCAACCTAGGATGGATTTTTCATACAATGACAGCCAATCTGTGATTAACTCTACTACTGTTACAGTGAGAAAAGCATGAGCTGTATACATATGTAAACATAACATATGTATACGGCATAAAAACGGCAACAGACCTTGGAGTTACTAACAACAAGAGGATTAGCAGAACAATATGGAGACTTCTACAAACAGACATATTAATAAGCACTGCCCATTATAACATCACCCACCTCGACTATTATCACCTCTAGCTACTGTTAGATCCAAGATTATACATTAACGACATGAGGGATAGAAAAGAAAGATGAATTTAGTCAAAGAAGAGAAATGGCGGGTTTATACATTTCTTTCAGTGCCTAAGGAGACCACAGTTTGGCCTGCAACCTTCAGTTTAAAGTAAAAAAAAAAGTGGGCAGTTTGAGTTCACCTTTATATCCTTGGTCTGTTTCCCTGAGATCAATGACGGTAATTGGTTTGAAGTTGAGATCCCACAACCGGACACAGCCGTCCCGGCCCCCAGTGGCGAAGCCCTCTTCACAGACATTCATGCTGAAAATCCCTGACTGGAAGAAATGACAGACTGTCAGTGCGGATGTGCATGACAACTGAGTGACAACAGAAGAAACTTAGTATAATGATGCTGCTCAACCATTTATTTGTTACACAAGGCTTTTACAATTACAAAAAAACTGCTTTGTACCTTAATATAACACAGAATGAGGAAACGGAAGGTTTCATTTTTTATTTCTTCTATTTCTGAAAAAACTCTACCGCTTCACTTGTCTTTCTGTGCAGACAATGAGTTACCTAAACCCTCAGTGAGACATTTGGGACAAAAAGCAGGAATGAACAGGCACTGTACTTATTATCCCCTCCCCCATCTGCCCATCCCCTCACCCAGCTGTTGATCCAATAGATATCATTTAATCCTGTGGAGTAAAAGGCTGATCCTTTTTCTACTGAATGCATGGCTTCGGCCCTGGTTCAGTTTACTGGATGCTTTCAGTTATTTTTAAATGTAATGAAAAATGTTAAATATTAAAAAATCAGCCAGGGCCACGAAACAGAAAACACACATCTTACAAAACTCACCCCATGAGCTCCTTGCACTGTCCTCAGCAGGTTGATCCCCTTCCACACGTAGATGTCCCCATTCAAGGCCCCTGAATATGTGACCTCATCCTTGGCGCAGGCAAGGCAAAGGATGGTTTGGAGATCCCCTGTTTTGCCAAAAACGCCACGTTTGGGTGTGAGAGCATTACCGCATAAGCTCCAAAACTGCAAACACAAACAGAAAGAGTGAAAAAGCATGGTGGCTAATCCCTAATGTAATCCTGTCCCTGAAAGAGCAAATGGATAATTATTAAACATTTGAATACAACTGCGTGAAAAAAACCATCCAGTCATTTATGTATTTGAAGCCAGAGCAACTCCATTGATAAAACACCTTCAATGAAAGCAAAGTCAAATTCTAACACTCCCCCTCCTCTTTATGTGATACTGGGGACTCTTGCTGGGGTCAGTGCTTCAACCACCTGATTAGCATGCACAGACACAGACACACGTACGCACACATGGGGGCTCATTATTTATGAACAAGGTCATTGGGATGCACTGGCACGGCCCAGTCTGAGGGCTAAATCCATCAAACGGAGGAGGAGAGGACGAGAGAGAGACGCTCTGTCTGCATGGAGATGAGATCACAGAGGGAGAGCTCAGGGAGGCTGTCTGGAATACTGAGACACGGCTGTTGACACATGAAACACAGACACACTCATCACCTGCAGGTAGCCGGGAATTGACTGAACGACAACTTTGATCTAAAACAGAATTTACCCGTGCATTACCAGAAGTGATCGTTTTCAAAAATGCTTTATAAGCTATCAAACATTGAACTATGTGAATCTGCTCCAAATAGAAGCACATTTTAGGTAAACTTTGATGCTGTTTTTAACCGCACAAGAACCTATCTGCCGAGGCTTGATATACAACCACACAATGAACAAATGAGCTCCTGAATTGTGACAGCCTGGCACATCCTCACTAACAACCATCTCCTCCACCTCCTGACTGATAGCGCTGCTGTGTGCTAACAGGAGCGATCGATTATCAGAGGCAGGCATCACAGCCTCAGATACAGCCCTGCCTTCAAACACCGAACGCTCATACACACCTCAACAGCACAGGTCTCCTAATCCTTAACTCAGAGTGAAAATGTGCATGTGCTTGAGTTTACGCACAGAGTCTGAGCGGAGTGCCAAGTAGAAAAGATCATAGATGTGTGAGTAATATGGAAAGGTGTATTTGCAGGTGTAATCGTGTCAAGTGTTGGGAATGTGTAAGGGAAGGGGTTGGGAAGAGGCTTTGTGGCCGGGCCTGTCGCGGAGGTAGCAAGGATAGATGAGGCGTGACTGCGCAGCCCTCCCTGCCCGCAACTGATAAGGCAGCAAGACCCGGGCACTGGCTAATCCCTTCGCTGTTGAATTACTGAGAAGAGACGAGATGCTGGAAGGGTTTATGAAGAGGCCAGGAGCATGGGAGAAACGTCAATGAGGGAGAGGGGGAGCACAGTGGAAAGGGGAAAATGTGCTGGAACATGAGACTACTTTGAAAAAAGGATCTAGTTTACAGTGTTGCTTTCTCTGAATACGTTTCAAACATCCTCTATAGATATCACTGGCATAAAGCGTGCTCCTCTAAACCTAGGATTAGAAGTATGGCATTAGCTTGGTCACCTCCAAATACACACCAAGGAAAATCTTGCACATGTAATTTTCTTGCAGACAGCTACAACCCCCTCACCCTTAACATCAAACCCATAAAACTTGGCACTCAGACTACAGTGAGCCTAAATACTGTAGGAGCATTGAACGCTACACTAACAGAAGTCAACCCTGTGACAGCTCACAAACCCCTGGCATATTATAAACATGTATTTCAACGTATAAAAAATACATGTAAATGAATTGTATAGCTCTTTTTTATCTTAATTGTTTAGTAATTTAGTTTATTATAATGATGTAATTATTGTTTTATTAGACTCCTGTGTAATCAGGACACCATATCCAATTATGTGCAGGAAAATATTTTGTACAGAGTGGGAATAAACAGATCAAATAAAAGGCCAGTTAGTAGTGCAAGCAACTGTCTGAAGCAGCACGTCAATATGATGGTAAGATGTCTGAGGCAGAAGACAGGTGTGAAAGAAGAGTGCAAAAGATTGAATTAAGTCTACATGTATACAACTTACATTTCAACGCCCTATAAACTAAGCTTATCGTAATTTTTCAATTAAAAAAGTCCACTGTCTTCTTCCAAGGAAAAAAGTCATCCTGGCTGCATGACCATGAAAGGATTATTTTTAAAAGTTTCAATGTCTTACCTCTCCGATGTAATGTTAACTCGTTCTTCAGAAGCAAACAGGTGAGCTATTATGGGGGTGGAGGGACCAATGGGAGCATTTCATTCTAGATTTTGGACTTGGGTTAAGACAACTTTTTCTGGTAATTCCTTTAACCTCACAGATTCAGTCGGCTTGTAAAAATGTGAAACCAGCACATCAAAGAAGTTAATGGATTGTTGTACACCTCTCAAATGAAACATTAAGGTCTAATAACTCAACAACAGCACCAGAAAACAATGTTTTTTTTTAAAGTTTGAGGACTTTCAAACTGAAAGATGCCTTCAAGGACCATGCTAATGTGTGTTAAATTTAGCGTATTAAAGTTTGCATGTATACTTTCACACTTTTACTCTGCTTTATCACTGCTTTTACCCAAGGACAATATTTATGGAACTATAGGTTGCAAAATGAATATCATGCTGTTATGGAAGACTTGAAACCAGCAACTGAGAGCTTGAACTCATTAGAACATAGTTTTACAGAGGTATTATATAAAGTTAGACGTAGAGTCATTTTCACAGAGTTTCTATACACTTGTACAATTGGACCAATTTTTGCAACTATTTCAGCAAACCCCTGCTGGACATTTGAAAGAATACAGGCTCAAGGCACTTCTTAAACAGTTTCACTTCCAAACAAAAAGGCGACATCCAGTAATTACATACAGTCAATGATTAGAGACAGTCTTGCGGTTGTCCCAGGACTGTTGAGATGCACTTTAAGTACGCGAGGGCTTTCAAATGTCAACATTTATTTTAACTTACTTTGAGGGAGTAAGCAGTCCACTATTTTACTGTACATACACTAAGTACAATTGCAGAAAAGCATTAGTAAAGTGTTAGGACTATTAGGAACATAGTGACCAAAAAACAATCCTGTTATACAAAAGTTATTTACAATAGTTTACATTTTTAAGATCCTTTTCTTTTGTCAGTCTTTCAATCTTTTGATTTAGTCAATGATTTTAGCTCTTCAGGTGTGTGTGTGTAAATAACTAAAGAATTCAACATAATAATTCATATTATTATTCAACATTATCACAATATTGTTTCTTTGTATGTGGTGGCCATGCTAAGATCCGAGCTCTCATAAACTAATCAAAACACAAATGACCGTTTAATTAGCAGGGAGGAGTTGCGTGAGAAGGAGAGCGTTGCCAGCAGCCACGCTTCTCGTCATAGTGGTTGTGTTTCCTCAGCCTGCTAGTGAGTGGATTACCGGGACTAAATCTCCTGGATGCACTGAGTGCTATAATCGCTGAGCGAGCGCAGGGCTAGGGAGCAGATGTCACATGGTCCGCAGGGTGAAGGCAGGGGAATTATGTGGGACAATTGCTGGATTGCCTTGGCATCAGAAAACCAGAAGGGAGGGAATGAGACGAGAGGGAGGAGGAGGAGGAGGAGGAGGAGGAGGGGGAAGACTCAGGATTCAGCTGGGATTCGGGGGGGGGGGGGGGTTGTTTGCCATGGCGTGGTTGGGATTTCTGTGCCACGTTGGTAGAGGAAGAGTTCAAGGGGGAATTACTACGAGAGGCAGCAGGTCAAGCTGGATTGACATGAGGGAGTCATCAGTGAGTTGTAACAGCGCTGAGGAATACGTACAGTAGGCTAAACATCCTGCTTGCATCAAACCTATTGAAGAGTGCCTGAAAAAGCACCATCAGGCATCTTTTACATCTGAGCATGATCCCCTGTCCTCCCAATGTTTTGGAATTGAGTATCATCTGAGGCCCTCAACTACTTGTTGTTTCCTAATGGCCATGCAGCTCAAGCAACACAACTACATATCCCAAAGGAAGGCTTAGCGAATACACCCCACATGAGCTCATCACAGATTTATGAGCACCACTCTTCTGTGAAAAAGAAGTGATTGAGATAGGCCTGGAGAGTGAAGCGTGCACAGCTGCAGTTTGTAAAATAGAGGGTCTTTTAAAAGCTGAATGGGGGGAGGGGGGGCTGAAATGGGGAGCTGAGCAGCAGAGTCATGGTTCCCCACAGAAAGACAACATATCTCTTCTGCACAGCAGATTCATACATTTTTTTGAGACTGTGAGTCATTGCCTGTCCTACTTATGTAAAGTGCCTAATAACCATGAACTCTGGAATAAAATGTATTTGCATACATCTATTTTAAGACTTTGATATGGTCATGATGATAAAGCAGAGAAGGCAGGAAGGAAAAGGGGCACAGAGCCAAGGGATTCTGAGAACTTCCGGGAAAAAAATGATAATCTGTTCTCAGTTATTATTTAAATTAGGCACAAGAACATCAGCTCTCAAGAGTCGGCTGTAATCTAAGGGATGTGAAGTGACCAGGAAGTGGCTTTACCTTGATATGCTTGACACCGCAGCTTACAAGCTTGCTTGGCTGGTACAAATCCCATGATATGTCAAATATCTGTGGGAGAAAAAAAATGCATTATATAATGACAAAGGGTTACAAAACCACCTCAATATATTTTCTTCATATACAGCATATTGTTTCTTCATTTACCAAATTATTGCTGTTATTTCAAATGAGTTTATTCTAATTAATCAGAAGCTTGGGCCTGTTACAAAAGGACACTTATAAGAAAAGGGAAACCAGTAGAGAAAAGTACATGTGTGTGTTTTTCCTGCTTTTGCTCTGATGCATGTGGGCTGAAATTAGAAAACAACATCTGCCCGTATTTCATCTTTTTAAAATGCCTTTTCATTAGCCGGGCAGCATCTCAGACAGTCTCTAGGAAGCTCACAATCAATCAGGCCTAACTTGTTTATGTCCTCTTTGGGTCTTGTACTCTATCCTGCTTGTACGCCTAATGAACCGCTCGATACTGAGCTTATGAAGAAGACAGGAGAAGGAAGAAAGAGCTCACCCTGTCTGTATGACCGGGAGCAGCTGCCAGAACCTTCCCTCTCCTCCAGTCCCACACACAGATTGTGTTTTTAGAGTCCAAACCCACGGACACCAGACACTGTGAAGAAAGTAGAGAAAAATAACTCACATCACAGATTGACACGTACGTTTGATGCACTCTGCTGCACTAATCACTGCGATAGAAACTTAACCACCTCCACTATAGGATGCAGGGCTAAATTAAAGGGGCTATGGATGGCTACGGAGCAGAACACAGTAGCTGCCCGGCCCCTGGCACATCCACTGAGCATGTTTGAGTGCTTTTGCTTGAGGAGCCTCCTATAGCGGACTGAGTGAGTAGGCAGCATCAGCAGTGAAGCAGAAGAGAAGAGAGCAGCTCGTATGGTAATCCTTCAACACTCTGCAGCTTGCTTTGCATGTTTGAGGATGTCCTCTTGATCCACAGCATTTGGCTGAGGATAAAAGTCTCTAGTGAGGCATTTCAACTGTTTTAACTTGGATAAGAGCGGTCTGTATTTTTATTTACTATTATAAAAACTCAAGCAATAGCCAAGCTAGTGTTTTGGCTCTGAGTATGTTAGTCCACCACTGTGGCCCAGACTCACGGATATCTTAAAAAGTATTTGCCACAGGTGAGATGTCAAAAAAGAACACCTTTTACTTATTGTTTTTGAGGGCCAATGAAGGTTGAATTTGAAAATATTCTGGGTAATCATTTGAACATGTTTTTAATCAAGACATAACTAACCACATAAAATGTTATTTGATTTTCAACCTAGACTGAGACTCCAGAGACTCCAGAGCAGACAACAGGACAAGATTAAAATAAAGCAAAGATCATGAGTCATATGCTCTGTACCAGACAGCACTACTAAGGTGTTTTAAAAATCTGTGAGATTTTTAATCATGTCTTATAATGTAGACTGGGTCATGGCACAAGGGATTCCTCTGGATTGTCTTAGTTTAGCCCTGACTTCCTCTGGTCCAGGAAGATGAGTCTGGAGTAAACAGAGCAGCTAAACTGAGCAGTGAATGTGCCTCCTCTGGCTTTAAACTCTGTCACAGTCCATCTAAATCCCCGGTTTCCACCCGAGCAGGAAAATAGCCTGGGGTCATCTTCCTGTCTCTTACGGCAAAATACAGGAGGTATGACTCCACTCTGAGCGCTCCTACGGGAGGAAGAAAGAGGCGTGCAAAGATGAAACCCTAGTGGTGGTTCTGCACTGTATTGATTTTTTCATAGTCCAAATCAACATTAGGTGGATGCTGCAGTGTGTAAATATTAACTGGTAGCAAGTCTGCAGAGAGCTGACTAAAAAGATAACATTAAAATACTCAACAGCAAGTTACCTGAATATCCAAGTTATTACTAAACAATGCTTAAATGTTGCAAGGTCCAACTGAAGCTAACTTTATGACTTAAACTCGACCAGGTCCTATTGTACTTCGCAATGTACAGTACTAAACATTGACAGTTTTCCTGTAAAATCTACCAAGTAGAGCATGTCTGTGTGCAGCTGTCCAGCTAACCCTTGTGGAGTTATCACAGATGTGTCATTCAGAAACTCAGTCGGAAGAGCAGCAAAAGCCAGCCTGCAGCTCTCTGCGTCTCCAAATGAGCATTTCTGGCGACTTTAAACGTCTACAATGCAAAACAGTTAGTTCCCTGGAATATTCCCTGGTTCATTCTCATCATTTAAACAACAGCATTATTGTTTGGCAACTGTACCTGACCCTCGAGGTCGAAGGCCAGACAGGCCACGCCATGTGTGTGCACATCTTTGAGGATGGACACAGTCTGCACAGTGTAGGAGTCCCAAACACAAATATAAGGCTCCTTGCCCACTTGTCCTGTGGCCACCAACACACGCTCGGGATGCAGAGCTAAACTGTGGAGGGAGAGAGAAAAAGGGAGAGAGAGAGAGAGAGAGAGAGAGACAGAGGGAAACATCTGGTTAGCATGGCTATTTTGCGTGCTTGTCTAATGGCGAATGGATTCATCCTCCCAGCAGAAACCACTGGGATGAGATGAACATGTTAAATCTGTGATGGGTCTGAATATGGAGGCAGAGAGGCAGCTTGATGAGGTGACATGGTTCAATCACCACAGTAAGGCTCAAATACACACATACAAACACAGCCTGGCTTCATGCATGCCTACAGGGTGTTTCCAGAGTATAAATCCAGTATCATTGAATCCGTGAATTTAATTTTTTCTCATTTTTCCCCCATTTTTCTGCATCCTTTGAACTTCTCTGCCAGTATCACCTTTTCCTATTCATCTGGGGTTTCCTCGCATCGCCAGGCATACGTTTGTAAGGCTGTTACATAATCCCATCCTACCTCCCCTTCACGCGTACCTCCCCCCCACCTACGAGAATTCCCACTCTACAGCTGAGCGACAGCACGCTGTAGAAAGCTGTCACTCTCTCCTCTCTCTCTCTCTCTCTCTCTCTCTCTCTGCACCGCCCCTCCTTTCAGGAGCCGCCAGTCACGTTCCGGGCAGGCCTATGTGAATCACTGGGCAATTCTTCCTTTTGCCTTGTACTGGCCTATATATTTCATTGCTGCGATGGCACTCCCTCCATTATAATCAGACTGCCTGTTTTGTCAACTGTTCACCAGAATATTTAATCCTGGCTTGTTTTTAGACAGCAGGCAGGGCAACTACAAAACCTGCTGAGTCCATGCAGCTCTTCCACTTTGACCCCGCCATACTCTTATACCTGTCTTTCTATGTCTTTGTCCCTTCTGTCTCGCTTGTAACACCTCATCTGCACCATCAACACAATCAACCTGAAGAAGCTTTGATGGGATCTTAAGACAGCTGAGGTAGGTTAGATGTGACAGCCCTGATCTTTGCCCTCCCTTCAACCCTCTCTCCTCCTCCTCCTCTTCCTCCACCTTCTTTGTTAAACCCTATTCCAATATGGCACAATCTCTGATCTCCCTTTTCACGAATTATATAATCAGAGCAAAGCAGCTAAAAATAGCCTTCAAATGAGGTGAAAAAAATGATCAGAAGACTTGGAGATCTATCATAATCTACATATTTAAATCCTTAATAGTCTTTTTTAAATATATATCAACAGTAACATCTTTGTTGTTTCTATATGAGGGTAAAGTGAGGATTTGAGAACATTCTCAAAGCCGCTTCCACATTATGTGTGAAACATTTACAACACCACTAAAGCAAGACGTCCGTTCAAGTTTATGTTTTTAATGCCAGCGACAAAGATGTATGTCCCGAATTATATAATCAGAGCAAATCAGCTAAAAATAGCGATCATATGAGGTGAAAAAAATGATCAGAAGACTTTTAGATCTAGAAAGACACGGCAGAGAAAACTCCAGGGAATGATGCACAAGAAATCTGTTTCATATCACCAACACCTATGGATTCAATCTCAGACACACTTACCCTCAACTGTTCTTTCACTCGAGTTCTGTTACCTATCATACTGGGTTTGATATGCACAGTATGTTATGCAACACAGTCTTTGAGAGCACTACAAGATCCCTGTTTCAGTTACGTTTGTTTCTGTCAGCTGAAGAGCTTGCTAAATGCCATCACTAATGACTTAGCCTGCAGTGCTCCACCACAGTTCTTCTGTTTGAGGAGGACTGTGGCCGTTTAATGCGGCACTCTCCCTTCTGCTAACTCCTGTTGTACAATAGTAGTCAAATATTGCAGCAATTAAACAGCCTGTTTTCATGTAGATACGAGGGGAATAAACAGCCCGAGGAGCTGATTTCTCACAGTAAATATGCAAAGATGCATCACAGGAAGACACGGTGGTCAAATAAGCCACATCAAATAGAAACACGCATAATCAGTCCTGCATGAAACACTTTGTTGTCTCCAACATAAGTGGTATAGCGAGCTATTTTGAGCAAGAATGTAGACAGTTACATATGGGAAGAAATAATGATAAAGCCCTCTGGTATGACGAGTCCCAAAGCAACTTAGATTCACATTCCCCTGCAGTCATTTCCTTTGTTTAAAAAGGAGCAAAGGATTAGCAGAATACTGAAAGGCTATACAGGATATATCCACATATTGTCCTGTTTTTAAGCCAGGCGCCCATCAAATGTCATCTGAAACACCTCACCCTGCAAATGTCACCCCTTGTCACGACACAGAATGTTAGCTAACCCTAGCTGTGTTCCACTTGACTTATGGGGTTGATATGCATGGTGTGCGTAAAATAAAGATTATTAGCTAAATTAAAGACATTTTTTAGTCCTCATATACTTTTGTTTTTTAAGGACTACAACAGAGCCACTTGCTCAGTGCACTGGAATTGGTAAACACTGTCTATCTGAATTAGAGCTGAAAAGTTGAATCAGGTAATTGATTAGTTGATTTGAGGTAATCCGTTTGGTCATTTATAAAGGAACATGTAAACTGGATAGCTTTTAATTGTACAAAAACAATTGGCTTGATAATGTGAACTACGGCAACTTTAAGAAGATGTTTTCTTACAACATTGTATGGATATAGATTTTTTTTAAGGGGGGGGGCATACTTTTTGTTGTTTGGGGGGTTACGTTTATTTTTGGTTTTCAGCAACAACCTGTTGGTTTATGTCATCAAGGAGTGAAATATTTGCCATTTAGTAGAAGGCCTCAACAGGTAAGGGAGCATGTGGGTCTATTTAGAACTGTTTTTAGCATTAAATATTACCTTCCCTGCAACCTGACCAATTTATAGTATTTTCATAATCGTGTGTTATCTGTTGTCTTTAAAAAAAATTGGGCAGTGAAGAAGTGACCGTTTTGTAGTTTTATGGAATCATGATTTTAATTGGAAGAGGGGACAGTAACTCACTTGCACCTGCAGAGAGAGAGAGAGAGAGAGAAAGAAAGAGAGAAAGAAAGAGAGAGAGAGAGAGAGAGAGAGCGCTATCGACTAATGTAGCCTCTACCAGCATGCACTGTAACAAATGAAACCTTCCTGATCATACATCATTACCTCCCCCCACTTTGTTTCTCTCTGCATTTGAAAATCTTCATCAGCAGTACATTTGATAAAGTTTCCCATACAACACAACTCCTGTTTTAAAAAGTGCAGGTGACCTAGAAAAACTGAGAAAGTGCAAAATAACTGACAAAACCGGGTGCACAAAACATTTCATATGTTTAAAAACTGTGGACGTCTTAGATGACTTTTGTGTGTGGGTAAAAAAAATAAATGAAAATGGTCAGAAAAACGTACTTGGGCGACCATGAATATATCTGGGCAGCCCGCCCAGGAAAAGTGTGTGGGAACCATAGAGATATCATCTGTGAGTTCTAGTGAGTTTATATGATTTATTTGCAGCACTTCTGACATGTATATTTGTTTTCTATAAAATGTTAAAACATGCTATTCAAGTTAAAAGATTTTACGTGCAGAATTAAAAAGAAATAAACAGTAAAATAGAGTTAAAGAAATAAAAGCCTGTTGCTAACTATAAGACTCATAATCATGTTTGTAATTTTTGCTTATTAAGAAACTTTAACGATAACTGTTAAAAAAAAAGGTTAATTTAAAGTCAATAATTAAATACAAATATGGAGTCTACTTATTCACTGCTTTGATTTGTTTCAGAGTAAAATTAATAAGTTATCATCTCATACAAAGTATATAGTTACACTTTAATTATATTATTATTTCTGTATGAGCGTAAAGTGAGGATTTGAGAACATTATCAGAGCCGCTTCCACCTCATCTCTGTAAAACATTTACACCACTCACGAGACGTCCATTCAAGTTTATTATGTTTTTAATGCCTGCGACAAAGATGCTGAATCATGCCATTGAGCTAAGTAACTGTAGTGAACCCTCCGAGGATGCTAATGGGGGAAGACAGATCTGCTCTTTAGAGACCAAGCTGCCTTCTACTCTGAGAGGCTTTCAGCTTCTCACAGTGATGACAGGACTTCATACCTCAGCATCAGAATGACAGTCTAACCAGAACACCTGGAGACATGTGTACAGGTAAAGAAGACGCAGGAGGACACAGACTGAAACAGTAAAGGGTTATTGGTATATTGTACTTCTCACTTGATTATAAAGTAATACACTTGTGGGTTGAATACAAGTAAACAAAAAAGGGATAAGTGACTCATTTCTATTAGCTCCTATGGCTGATGTCAACAGTAATTGCTCAAAGCACATTCCCACATATGCACCTGAGTCATCCATTTCACACGCGAAGCCTTTCAGAGCAGTATTTCCAGGTCAAACACACTATATGGCATGGGTTTTAATCACACTATAACGACTTTACAGAACATGGTTTTGACTAACTCACACATTAATATGCAGAGTTAGTTCACAGTAGCTCATACAGAGAGCAGGTGCAAAACTCTTCTCTACAAACCCGTGTCTGTGTGTGCCCTCCTGCTGGTTCTAACAAGGAAACATGATTTATAAGCAGTTTGAAGCTCACTGAAACCAGAGCAGCCTCTGTCTGGTATCTATAATCCATAACTCCAGCTCTGGCCGGTCAAAAAGTGAACAAGATGTTTTTATGGTTCGATTATGAGTAGGCTTTTTATTTCTATTTGTAACGACCTCTTATTAATCCCCACTGTTTCTAATGACAAAGAACATAGATAGGCCAAGGCAGTGAATAACTGCCAAACATACACTCAGGGTAGGGTTCTTATGAATAAAACTGTAAGAACATTTCTGATTGAAGTAAGCAAAAAGACGTATTAAGAATCCAACCTTATATTAAACACACGGATCTATCAGCTCCAAATGTTTAAGTGAAGGTCTCCTCTTTCTTTTCACGCACAGATGATAGCATGACTACGTCCCCTTCACCTCCACCCTTCCTCCTCTGAGCTGGATTGTGTGTGCTGTTTTGCAGCAGTCATGGGAATTCAATGGGATCACACATTCGGAGCATCTCTCTGTGTAATTCGGATTATATTTTTTTTTATGTGCATTTCTGTGTTTTGAATGTATCGGTGTGCATTGTGCGGCTCAGTGCGTACATGCTTGGTATGTCAGCGTGATTGCAAAAGAAGGGATTAAGTTTGTGATGCAGAAAAACTCCTGCAGGTTTTTAGCGGTAGCCTTGGGTTCTTTGAGTTTAGAAAATATATATCTGAGAATGATGTGCAGAAAAATGGTAGGACAGAAAACTTACATGGCTCAAGGAGAATTTGGTATCCTTGGTCAATTAAGTTATTGCCCAGCAACCTGTGAATTTATTTTCCTTTAAATGGCCATGAATGGAAAGCCAGACAATCTTGCATCATGTCTGCTGCCATGGACTGCTCAGCCTTTAATTTGTGTGAAAAACCAGGCAGGGAGACCAATTGGAAGCAGTTGCAGGGCAACAAAAAACCCAGGATGGAGAAAAAAGGACAGGCAATTAATTAATAAAATAAAACACCAGTTTACTGTGCTGTATGTGGCAGACAGACAAAATAAAGCATCAACCAAAATAGATCAAGGAAAGGAGAGAGTAACAGAGTGGGAAACAGAAAGAGGGAGGTTTCTGCTATCTGAGGGGGCTGCATCCATTCCACATGAGTTAGTGCAACGTGAGGAGAGCAGACCAGCAGTTGTTCAGCTCTGAATCTGCCGAGGAGTCGAAGGAAATGTTTATGAGAGGCTCACAAGAACTCATCTGAGATCTGAGATACCAATGACCATAACCTGGCAAGTGTTAAGAATACTGTCATAGTTTAAATTTGTTCCCTCAAAGAATTATATATACAGTTTTTCAAATTACCTGGGTGCAGCAGAAGCCAAACTGACACCATAAGGTATCTTATCGAACTTACACATTTGTTTGCCTTAGTGAGCACAGATGTACAGATGGCCAATTTGATGGATTGCCAATTCATTTTTTTGCACATTGATTCGTTTTTCACAAACACTTCAGTTCTGTCAGTGACTCGTCTGTCTAAGTGTTTGAACTCAGGCTCTTTGCCCACAGGGCAGCCCAGGGTTAGTAAGCATCTCTGTTGTCCCATTAATAATGGAGCAGGAGTCCAGCTGACGACCGACACACTATATAATGCTCGTCATCTCCAAGCCAACCCACACTCACACACACATGTCAATGCAAGCGCTGAAGCATTGGACACGGGTCGTTGTTGTTATGTAGCATGCTGAGGAGCAGTTAGAACTGCAGGAGGATTGTTTCATGTGTGATGTAACAGTTGTTACTTGACTGTGTGTTATCAGGGAGAAGCAGGTGATTCAAGGATTGTCTGACCACACAGAGAAGTGCTTCCATAACCCACAGAAAGCTTTCAAAGCAAAGGATCCATTCAAGGACACCTATGTTCAGGTTGTTTTTTTTCAGAGCTGCACTTTAGAATAATATGTAAAGATGAGGCATGCAGGCTGTTGGGTCTGGAACTTTTGAAAATATTTTGAGAGGTGGAGCACAGGATTACTGTAGGTCAGTCGGTAGTTCCCATTTACAGAGGAAAAGTCCTCAGGTTTAACTCTGACTTGTCGCTATTTGGTACATTTCAACCATCCTTTCCCTTTCTCTCTGCTACATGTTTCCTCTCACTCTTCAGCTTTCCTATCGTGAAGGTAGGATTCTGCCTCGGAACATCGGCTAAGAAATGTCTTTTATGTTGAGAAATGCAAGGTACAAGATATCAGTGAAAGCAGGAGTGTCAAAAAATATACTTTTTAAAACTACTCTAGAGAAAAACCAATCATCAATGAGACACTCTCCTGAAAATGAATGCTAATAAAACGCTATTGGTAATGGATTGAGTACTCTTATAGGCATAAAAGCCAATATTCTCTATGAACACATTCTATGACGGGTGGATTTGTTGTATTTATCACTGATATCGTAATAAAGTAGTATTATGTTTTAGTTGTCTTTGATTTGTGGAAAAAATGCAATTTCAAGTCAAAGCCTAAAGCTTTTGGGCAATTGATAATTTCTTACTTAATGCACAAAAAAGAGAAATCTGTCTGATGATTATTACTGATATAATATGGCAGGCCTACAACTACATAAGGAGAAAGTAGAAGGGTTAATGTTGAAATCTAAAGCAGTGACAGAAACCACTCTTCAATCTGGACAGCTGGTTGGGAGTACTTGTCCGGCTGGAGTGTCTACAAAACCCTGAAACCACCCTTACAAACTGCTGTGATGCTGCTGTGTAGGTGGGTCTTCAGCTCCCTATATACAGACCTACACCACATCATATTACATTTCACAAGGTGACACCAGCACCTATACACTGACAACAATACAGTATCAGTTCATACTCTGCTATGGGTCTGCTGCTGTCCGAGGTGCTGAAACTAACTGTTGTATGCTATGTGTGTATGTGTGGTTACACTATACCTGATTATGTCATCGTTGTGCCCAAGGTAAAATTTCTGCTTGTGTTCCCGGGTGTTGTACACAACTCCCACACCGGCGACAAAATAGACTATTTCCTTGGCAGCGGTGTAGTACAGGTTGTTGCGGCACTGATGTCCCCGGTATCCGTACACCCACTCCAGTCTCAGGTGGCAGTTGGGAGCAGTCCTGTCAGCCATGTCCGCACTTCCGTGTCTGTCTCTCTGTCGCTATCACGTAGGTTTTCTGAGACAGTGTCATTCACCAAAAAGGATTTATTTTAAGCCCGCGTGTCCCATTAGTTCCGTTGCATTTCCACCAGTCCAGCTCGAGCGTTGAAATGTGCAATTTTTGAGGGTCATGTGAATTCAACGTCTCACTGTCTGACGAGATGAAAAAGCCTCTGTCTCTGGTGAGGAAACAGGTTTCTAAGCGGCTGTTTTCATTGTGAGAATCCTCTTAAACTTCCTCAGCCCCGGGCTCGTGGTCCTCTTCGACACAGGTCAAAGCTCCTGTCAAATCCTACAAAGATGGAGCTGCACTGTTATTCCGCAAGCACCGCCCTCGAAGATGACGGATCAGCCTGTCAACCAATCAAATCATTTAACTCGTCCTCCAAAGGAAAAGGGAGGAGAGATCAGCGCAATCAACACTAAAACAAGTTATTATATTAGTTTAATATATAGACTGTAGAAGAGTTTGACTTTAATAAAAACTTTTTTAATTCTCAAAATTCATTTTTGTGCAGGTAACCTAAATTATAGGCTATTTAGCTACCAATAATGTCTTTAGTTGTTTTTTTTGTAATAAAAAACAACATAATTAGTCTATTATAATTATTAATTCAAACAAAAATATATGTTTTCTTCCATTTTAATTTAATAACTCAAACAATGTGGAACAGATACTCTTACAATACGAAACAAATAGATGTCTTATAAATAAAACCAAAATGAACAAAAAATAAACTTACACTTGATTTGTTACAGATATGTTATAAAACAATATGCTTGATGGCTGCAAATACAACTCAAGCTGTCTGAGCTTTTAAAGGCACCATTTAGCAGACTTCAGCATTTTCTTCAGTGAATTTGCATCAATGGGGGAACCTTTTTGTACACAATAATTGTCTTTTTCTTTACGTTAAATATTATTGTTAGAACTATTCTACAAACAAAATAAATATGATATCTTCATGTTTATTACACATTCAGCATAAAAAACCTTTAGCATTTTTTATTTTGCAAATCAACCCCTTCGTGCATATTTTGTTGTTTGATCAGAACCATTACTACTACCCTACTTACTTTATTGATTTGTCAAATGTTCTGTATTTGAAGTTATCAATACCAACATGTACAATTATTCTGCTACAAGTAATATCCTTACATTTTAAAATCACTAACAATTTAAATTGTTACTATACCTATTTTTAGCTGCTCGGGGTTAAGCTAATTTGATCAAATTCTTTGATTGAATTGAGTAATTGAAGACCGTATACCTGTGATCCAAACCTATGATGTTGGACTTTTTTTATCTGATGAAGCCAGATTTTGCAGTATGCTAATATTGAAATACAGGACTATTATTTTACAGTTAAACACCAATCAGAGTACTGGGGTATAGCATTAGGCCTATGCTGTTGTTAATGTACTAAACTCATGACTAAACTGTGATTTTACAGGAAAATACCCAGTTCAGCTGCATTGGCTTTAACTCAATAGTCCTACATTTTTTAAATTCTATTTAAACAAATAAATAAATTTGAGAGAACTGTAACTGTAACAAGGGTACATAAAAACGACCAAGCAGTAGGCATATGGAGTAAGTCAAATTAACGCAGCCTGACCACTCACAGCAGAAAATAGAACTTGCATATATTAGTGCAAAGTCAGACCCATAGACTGTAAATATTATCATATAAAAGACAATATAAATCCCAAAACAACATTATAAGTAATTGCAGCTCCACTTATTTATATGGGTAGGCTTAATTTCCTAAAACCTATTGTTTTTCTAAATATCTCCCATTTTCATTACTTATTAGATAATATGTAAACAAAAAAACTTTGTGTGTTAAAGCCATAGACTGTGGTTAAAGCACTGTACGACATTTTGACAAATTTTAGATTTTATTCGAATGTATTTTATTTTTTGAAGTCAGCGGAAACTACGAAATAAAGTTCCGCCTTCCTCTGCCGTTGCCGAGCGACAGAGGAAGCTTAGGTGTCACCATCATTTCAGCTCTTCTAAGCAGCTCGTTAGCCGACTTTCACAGCTTGTGCTAAGCAATGGAGGTTACGATGGACCCTATGTTTTTAGCTTGGAGCTATTTCAGGAGGCGAAAGCTCCAGCAATGCTCAGAAATTTGCACAAAAATTCTACAAGAAAACCCGTACGACCAGGTACTGTGGTTAGCAGGGCTAGCCACGCATGCTAGCGATAATCCATTCGAGGAAGCCTGTTTGTTTGCTATCATTATCGCACGTAATTAGTATAATCCTGTCTTGTCGAGTCACTGTCGTTTATTTAAATACGTTTTGGCTAATATTTAATTTGCTCTGTACACCAAAATGCATCTTTACTTTTGCTTGGACAAATTCTGCATTACTTTTTCACATATTTGTTTTTCTCTGTATCCTTCTTCCATTCATTCTCTATACCTGTCCTCAACTTACTTCCTCTCTCACTTACTCACTGCATGCTATTTAAGGACTCCTCCTTGCCTATCTCTGAGGTAACGGTGACTGCATACTGTTTTTCATTGTCATCCTTTTTCATGTGGACTGGATAGTACAACACAGTTCCTGCCTGTAAAACGTGGACAAACTTCATGATTGACATTGTGTGTGTTTCGTAGGCTGCATGGAGCATGAAAACCCGTGCTCTTACAGAGATGGTGTACATTGATGAAATTGAGGTTGACCAGGAAGGAATTGCAGAGATGATGTTGGATGAAAGCTCAATTGCTCAAGTTGCACGTGAGTTAAGACTCCTGTCAGTATTTTATGGTTTGGAAAAAAAAATGTATACAGTTATTCAATGGTTGCATTTGTTTGATCAATACATCTTCACTTTATTCAAGGACCTGGAACATCACTTAGGCTTCCTGGCACAAGTCAGGGTGGGGGTCCCACACAAGCTGTCAGGTACTACACAATGTTTGTATAATGCTTCAGAATTTGTATTAGTGATGACATTTAGAAAAAGATATGACAAGATAGATCTGATTTTTTTTTCTGAATGTCTGAAGGCCTATGACACAAACTGGGCGCCCTATCACAGGATTTGTTAGACCCAGCACACAGTCAGGGCGTCCTGGGACAATGGAGCAGGCTATCAAAACCCCACGCACTGCAAGCACGGCTCGCCCTGTTACAAGTGCTTCGGGCAGATACATTCGCCTGGGAACAGTGAGTAAATATGTCTGTGTCTCTGCACAGACTATACAGGCTTCACATGAAACACAGTTATGCTTTTCTAATAAGAGGCTCAGCAAATTTCATATTTTTTTCACAATATTTGTATTGTATTGACTTGTGTTTATTGTATTGTCCCCTATATTTTAGGATATACAGTTGATACTGTTAGACAAATTCAGTTTGTGTACTGTATCTTTGCAAATTTTCTAAAATTGTGCATGTTTTATTTTACTGTGTTGGTTGCAAAGAAAGTTTGATATCATTATCATAACATTTTGTTCTCCAGGCTTCAATGCTTACCAATCCAGAAGGACCATTTATAAACTTGTCCAGAATTAATCTGGCCAAGTATTCCCAAAAGCCTAATTTATCAAGGGTAAGACTGAGACTGAGATTTTCACACATTTTTCAAGATCATTGGGTTTTTCTATCCATGTTAAGTAACCATATTGTTTCTTTCTCAGACACTGTTTGAGTACATCTTCCATCATGAAAATGATGTGAAAAATGTAAGTGTTGCCATGATGTTTTAGTACATGTTTAGATTGTTAAGTATTTCCCATGTGTCACACGTGTATCTTTCTTGTCCAGGCTTTAGATTTAGCTGCTCAAGCTACTGAGCACGCTCAGTTCAAAGACTGGTGGTGGAAAGTTCAGCTGGGAAAATGCTACTACAGGCAAGTAACTCAACAGCATCCAAATTTAGTTAGCTCAATATTTCTTTACTCTTTGAAGGATTTTTTTGTAATGGGTGCAATAAATGTTTCTATCATTTGTAGGCTAGGTTTATATCGGGAAGCAGAAAAACAGTTCCGATCAGCCCTCAACCAGCAAGAGGTGGTGGACACGTTTCTCTATCTTGCGAAGGTAAGGACCATCATTGCTTCACTTCACATCAATCACTTGTTGCACAATTGAAAATACTCTTTGTATGATACAGGTGTTTGTTTACTAAAAATATACCTTGGCATGCTTTCCCATAGGTGTATCAGCGCCTGGATCAACCAATAACAGCTCTCAACCTTTTCAAACAAGGCCTGGATCACTTTCCTGGTGAGGTTACCCTTCTAACAGGAATCGCCCGCATACATGAGGTACTAAATGTCACCGTGGTACTTACTATAGAGTCCACTGAGTCCTGTCTACAGATACAAGGAAACCGTATGCACTGTCTTTACTGTGCTATTGTTGCAGGAGATGAACAACATCTCATCAGCCACAGAGTACTACAAAGATGTCCTGAAACAGGACAACACTCATGTTGAGGCTATCGCCTGCATAGGCAGCAACCACTTCTACACTGATCAGCCTGAGATTGCTCTGCGCTTCTACAGGTCAGACAAGCATTTCCGCATAACTTTTGTGATTCATTGTTACAGTATGTGTATTATGAAGTTGTTTGGCATCTGTGATTCTATTAGCTTCTCTCACTTTCAGACGGCTGCTCCAGATGGGGGTGTATAACTGTCAGCTGTACAACAACCTGGGCCTGTGCTGCTTCTACGCCCAGCAGTACGACATGACGCTTTCCTCTTTCGAGAGAGCACTAGCTCTGGTGGCAAACGATGAAGAGCAGGCTGATGTCTGGTATAACATCGGACACGTGGCTGTGGTTAGTAAATCATCTCGAAATAAATCCCAGAATATCGTATTATTTAATTTATTTAAGAAAAAAAGAATGTACATTTTTTTAGCAAACAGAACTCACATGTTAACACTAGATCGATGAAGGAAGGTTGGCAGAAAGTCCACATGTTCTTGTTCCGTTTTTACAGGGCATTGGGGACTTGACTCTGGCCTACCAGTGTTTTAAACTGGCTTTGGCTTTTAATAATGACCATGCTGAGGCCTACAACAACCTGGCTGTGCTGGAGCTGCGCAAAGGTCGCATTGAACAGGTGAAAACATTGTTTATATGGTTTTTATTTCACTTTGAATAAAATGAGGTACAAGATCTTTGGTGTCCTTTATGCCCCTCTAATATGATGTAACACGGCTGATTTGTTTAGAGCAATTAAACTGTCATTATCATGATTCAGTTTAAATTTAAAAATGCCAAAGAGTAATTCTTAATTGCTCGTGAGTCTTAAATGTAGCTAGGGGATCATCCTGTTAGCTAAATGTCAGTGCTAACTGTCATGCTAATTAAAGCTAAATAATGTGATAATAAAAAAATAAAAAAGGATCCCCAGCTCCTACTTGGGCAAGACATTAAACCCAGCATGAATCCCAGTATGAATGAATGATGCATATGAATGTGGGGGAATGGAGTAATAGTGTTGGACGGTTAGGCATTTCACATAGCAGCCTCTGCCGTCAGTGTGTGAATGTGACATGTAGTGTAAAGGCACTTTGATTAGTCAGAAGACTGGAAAAGCTCTATAAATGTCCCAGTCCATTTTCCATTTAACAAAATGGAACAGTTATGTCTCTGATGGATGATTTTTTTTTAGATGCTTCTGCAAGTTCCTCAGATACAACTCTTCTAAATAAGGAGAAAATATATATCGTAATGTAAAACAGATTTCTGTCTTTTGAATGAGATGAAATAATATCAAAAGTGGTGGAGGCAATCCCTTGAGATGCAAATAGCGCCGTTTCTGTCAGATTTTCTAATATTAGAGTTAAAAATCAATGACCGGTTCTCCTTTCCCACAGTCTAAAGCCTTCCTGCAGACTGCTGAATCACTAGCTCCTCACATGTATGAGCCACACTACAATCTCTCCATTCTCACAGAAAAGGTAATGTCATACTACTTAATTCATTAACATATATAAGCTGTACAGTAGCAGACTGTTTCATGGAGATTATGCTTTTTTTACTTTAGCTGAAGAGATGTTTTGTGTCTGTTTCCAGATTGGAGACCTTCAGGGCAGCTACACCGCAGCACAAAAGTCTGAGGACTCTTTTCCTGAGCATGTCGACACTCAGCAGCTTCTGAGGCAGCTTCGGCAGCACTTCGCTACGCTGTGAGCCACTGGCCAACATTCTTAAAAAGCAAGGTGTGGTGTGAATAGAAAGTTAACACAGATCAGGGAGAGTGCAATGGTAGGTAAAACTAAATGTTTGAAGGTTGGCAGGTTAGTCAGACACTAAAATACTTCCGTTTGTTTTGTAAATGGTATCTTCACTAAATTACCAGCTTGTCAGAAACACCTTTCTCTAGTGTAGTGTGCTGTGTTGGTGCAGTATCATGTGGTGCACTTTCAGATAACATTCTGCACATCACTGTTTAATTTGACTGGCCTCTATGGCTTGATTTTTGATTTGCAGCCTTTCCTTTTGCTCTACTTTTTCTTACCTACAGAATCCACTGTCAGGAACATCTGAGCTGTTTGCACCATTCTTGGTCAATTCCAAGATTTTGAAGAAGTAAATGATGGAAACTGCTGGATGATCCAGTGGTTTATAACCTAATATGTAATTATAACTATCTGTGACACTCATATAATGAGCAGTTTATGTGAAGGTGGGTATCTATGATCAACTGGTAACTTAGTGTACAGATCTTTACCATAGTAATACACAATGTCTGTATTGTAAATGTAAAAATTGTATTTATTACAGTGAACGATGAAACTATGTATTTTTCATATTTGTACTCGTGCTATTTTGTAGTGTCGACAACGTGGATGTGACAATAAAAAGAACAATATAGAAGAATGTTACTAAAAGAGTGAGGTTTCAAGAATTACACAAAAGGTTATTTATAAAATAAAAGTGTTAACTGGCAAACCTTGGTGCCATTTCACAAATCCATTTAAGCTGATGATTGCATGGAGCATCATTCCAGGCAAAAAAAGGGTTGCTTCTGGGATACGTAGCTGCACAGTCCTCGTTACCTTGATTGTTGGGCTCTCCAGTGTTCCAGAAGCTGAAGCAAATTACAGGTCACGTTTAAAATAATACTTTTAGGTTAATATCGGCTGTCACTTCACATATAAGAAATGTAATTACGTCTTTATTTAAAAAAGTTGTATTTAGGAATATGTTGGTAACTGTCTGGTTACCTGTCAGTCAGTCTTGTTCCATCAAGCCATTTCCAAGTCCCTTCCTCCTCCACATCTCTCAGTCCGATCCAGAAACCACTTAGGGCCATGTATCCCGCAAGGTTATTATAATTATTTATCAACTCACTTACTGCAAGCTGATAATACCAGAAACACACACACACACACACACACAAATATTCAATTAGTTTGTTGAGTTGGTAACGCCTCATCAAAAATATCAACAATTGAATTGCATTTTTTTTGCCAGGAATATCAATGTCTTTTTCGAACTGAGGAGTCTTACGTGTTTCTCTCTGCTATCTATCACTGCCAAGTCGCCTCCTTGCTTCTTGCAGAACTCCCTGGCTTCCTGCCACGATCTGCGCACTGAAACACTGGAGAAAGGGAAGTAGTAGCACGCTGAGTTCATGAAAGTCCATCCTGCTAAACAGTGTCTGCAGCCCTCCTCTGTTGCCAAAGAAAGTGGAGAGATGATGTGTTATTGGTCGATTATGCATTCATAAATGTAAAACATAGTAAGATCATAGTCAAAGTATCAAATTTGTACAAGACAAATAAAATATCTCACTTATCATTGGCAGGTGTGATTTCAACGTTGCAATTTCAATTTGAATGTTGTCGGCCTCCATTTCATAGTACTTGCATGTTCTTGTCAGGTGTTCTATCTCCCACTCACTAAGTTGCTGCGCATAGATTGCAGTCGCCAACTCTTTCTTGGCTTCATCTCGTCTTTGGATCGCGGTGTTGTAAGAAGCATGTAGTTTGGTCAACTCACTGTTGATGTCCGTTACTAGATAGAGCCCATCTGTAAGTTTGTAATCTGTAAATGGGAAAGATTAAGTGTGACTTCAGCAAGTTTACGTTTTTGTCAGTAAAAATGTCTACATTACATTTACAGTTATTTACGATCATTTTCTACATTAATTTCTTTCTAATCTCAATATCATTCAGGATCATTTTGACATATAGAGTACTAGAAAATGAGTTCGTAGTCGTGTGTCACACAGCTCACTGGTCATTGAGACTTGTCCCTGAGCTGTTGATATAGATATAGGCTATGTGGGGTTCTTGTAAATGTAGACACATGTTCACATTTTCATAGATTTTTAATATTTTGTTTTAAATATGTCATACATTCAGATATTACTGATTGTTTTATCATAAGGGGGATAGTGGAAAGTAGCTTTAATCAGACATATAGTCCCATAAAGTTATCATGGCACTATTAGCAAACAGTTGCTAGCAATCATGGAGAAGCATTCAAAAACACTTAATTCCCTTTTTAAACTCTGTTTGGTCTTCATGAACCCCTAATGAGATTATCTGACTCTTAATCTGCTAAATGTTGCACTATGTTCCCCATCTAGTTCTTAACTTTTGTGTGCTATTTGATGCTTAGCGAGTAGCTAACAGTAGCTCTTTGATGCTAAGTGAGTAGCTAACAGTAGCTCTTTGATCTAGGGTCCTTTTCCGCTGATGTAAGTGGTTAGTGAACAAAAGCAGGCAGTATGAGGTCCATAAAACCAAATCAAAGTTGAAAGGTGTGCTTACTTTTAGCCATCTTAATTGAGAGGATATTGCATTTATTTTACAACTTTAAAGTCAAACTTTTATCGACTGTAGGCCCACCTCCTTTTGTTGACCAAACTTTTGCTATTTTAAGATAGACTTTGCTCAACCTTTGGCTCAAAGTCTGAAACATTAGTTTTAATGTTGTGGATTGTGAGTGAAATGTCAATACATATCCAGCTTAACAATATTGTAAATCTAGGATTGTTTTAATTATTTGTATTTTATTTTGCCAGGAGAAAACTCATTAAACTTAAAATCTCTTTTTCAAGAGCGTTCAAGACAGGCAGTAGCGCAGTTAAAATTTCTGACAAACAATTATACATGATATATTCAATATTCTTTAAAAAAGCCTCCAAGTGATTTAAAATCAACTAAAAAACAATGACAGCGCCCCTTTAAGATTCACGTCTTTTTGTAATTTATTCCAAGTAAAGCGAGCAGCAAATTGAAATGCCTTTTCAGATCTGGTCCTGGAACATATAGTTAGATCAGTCCCTGGGACAGAAGATTGATAAATTAACAGTGACTCACAGTAGACGCCAAGGCTGATATCAACTGCTAGAAGAATGACAGCAAGCACTGCCAGGCTTACTGCAAGCAGTTTGTAATGTCTCAAACTGGATTCAGGCCTCACCACTGACATGGACACTACACAGAGAAGTGGTGGATCAATGTGAGAGCCAAAAACTTGTCACAATACTGTAACGATACAACATTCTCAAATGACTATAAAGACAAATGAAAAATATGAAGGAGTAGCTAACATATAAGCTCATGTCGTTTCAGTGGTTTCAATGGTTTCCCTTACTTTTGATTTATACAAGCTATTTAGTGAATGATTTAAAAATGCATGCATTTAACACCATATAGGAGACCAAGGATGCATATTAGGAATGGTATATAAAGTATCAAAGTGTTTTTCCCAAAGACCTGGTATGAGTAGATAAAAACAGAAGGACAAAATCTTACTGAGATTAGCAGTGATTAATTAGTTGTCTATACCTTGTTGCTTCTCCTGGTTTGAGTCCGGAGTATTCTCATCTGCACTGAATTCATCTTCACTTATCAGTTTGTTGAATCTGCCACCAAAACTACCACCTGAATTTTCTCCGTCCTCCATTTTGACTGCAAAGTGGAGGGCAGACTCTTGTGTTTTTCCAAAAGAGATTATATGTTAGGACATTGCCCTGTGTATGTGAGTGTGTGTGTGTGTGTGTGTTACGTTACTTTACAAACACAAAAATCGAGATCATTTGTTACATATTAACAGAGCGCAGAGGCAATTTGGAGAGCAGATTCCATTTTTGAACACATTATTATTTCCTTGTTTATTTAAACATTCAAGCAGGATATGACATTTGTTAAGAAGTCACGTTTTTATTTAGTCAAGCAGGGTTTCATAAAATAATTATTTGGCAATTATATTTCCTTCCATTGACAACTATTATACTAGCACTGTACACAGATGTCTGTAGGTAAGGTGCAGTTCAAAGATTTTGTACGGATGCATATCATTTTTAAGTTCTTTTCATTTTATATTTAGCTTGGCTGCTTCTCACATATCCAGTTATATTGATGGTCAGTGCAGTTTCCATTGTACCACATCCTGTTGGTGACAGAAAAGTAATGAAAAGCTGCACAGTTCCCACTCTGAGGTCCATCGGTCTTCGGCTGTCCACTTCTCCAGTACCTTTTATAAATGAAAATCATTCAAAGAAGAATTAATGTCCCATTTATTCATTGTAATTGGAGATATTTCATAACACTATAAGGAAGTAAAATGTGTTGATAATCTGTAAAATGCTTACATTGTTTCCACTTCAGTCACATTGTTCACCCACACCCATGTTCCCCTTATAGCCACATCAGTGAGGCCAATCCAAAATCCCTTCTCCCACCACTCACCACCGCCGCTCTGGGTTGGAAGGCTGGCAGAGACTAGTTGCTGTAGAAAGCAGACACATGAGTTTATACCCTATTGGCTTATCATCTTATCATATATACCATACACTGACCCCCAAAAAAATGCAAAACTAGTTTTTGCTCAATTTTATCACAAATTGAAATCAAAGATCTAAGACTTTTTCTAAGCACATAAATACCCATTTCTCTCAAATTATGTTCACAAGTTTGTACAAATCTGTGTTAGTGAACACTTCTCTTTTGCTGAGAAAAATCCATCCACCTGACGTGTGGCATAGCAAGATGTTGATTAGACAGCATGATTATTGCACAGGTGTATTTTAGGCCAGTCACAATGAAAGGCCAATCTAAAATGTGTACTTTTATCAAACAGCACACGGCCACAGGTGCCCCAAGTTTTTAAGGGAGCGTGCAAATTGGCATGCTGACCACAGGAATGTCCTCCATAGCTTTTGCCAGTGAATTGAATGATAATTTCCGAAAGTCGTTTCCAAGTCACAATAAAAAGCCAACCTAAATGTGCAGTTATTTCTTGAAAAGAGACATTTGTTAGGCATCTCCTTCTCATAGAGTTGATCAGGTTGTAGATTGTGTCCTGTGGAATGTTAGTCCACTCCTCTTCAATGGCTGCGGAAGTTGCTGGAAATTGGCAGGAACTAGAAACACGCTGTCGTATACGCTGATAAAGAGCATCCCAAATATGCTCAACGGGTTACATGCAAAGTTATAGTAGTTTCTACATTTCATTAGTATTTATTTTACTTTCGTTTAGACCATTTGTGTTCAATTTCAGTTTAGTTTTAATTTGATAATAATAATCGATAATAGCCTTGGTGACATGTCAGTGAGTATGCAGGCAGGCCATGCAAGAATTGGAATGTTTTCAGCTTCCAAGAATTGTGAACAGATTCTTGCAACATGGGGCTGTGCATTATCATGCTGCAACATGAGGTGATGGTGGTGAATGAATGGCACAACAATGGGCCTCAGGATCGATGGGGTTATGGAATGGGCAGGTATGAACACAACAATGAACACAGGTGCATTTTATTGATGGCATTTTGAATGCACAGAGACACCTTGACGATGACGTTGACCACTCTATTTACAACGATGACACCAGCAAACCACTCACCCAAACAACCCTATCTGCCATCTGCCCAGTACAGGGAAAATCGGGATTCATCCTTGAAGAGAACAGTTCTCCAAAGTGCCACCATTGAAGGTGAGCAATTGCCCCGATGCGAACGATGAGAATGCTGACGAGCTTCCCTGAGATGGTTTGTGGAGAGATTCTTTGGTAATCCAAACCAATTTTTTCAACAGCTGTCCAGTTGGCTGGTCTCAGACAATTTTCCAAGTTAAGATACCAACTGTTGAGCTCCTGGGCTGATGTGGTTACATGATGTCTGAGATTCTGAGGCAGGTTGGATGTACTGCCAAATTCTTAGAAATGACTTTGGGAAATGATCATTCAATTCTTAGAAAACAGCTCTGGTGGACATTCCTGTAATCCTCAAAACGTGGGGCATTTGTGGCATTGTGCTGTATGATAAAAGTACACATTTTAGATTGGCCTTTTATTGTGAACAACCAAAAGCACACCTGTGCAATAATCATGCTGTCAATCAGCATCTTGATATATGTCAGGTGGACGGATTATCTCAGCATAGAAGAAGTGCTCACTCGCACAGATTTTAAAATATTTGTGAACATCATTTGAGTGAAATAGGCCTTTTGTGTGCATATTATGCATTTGTATTTTTGTTCACTTTATGTATATGTTTTTCTCACTCATGATTAGTCCTTAAATTTATTTAGTTTAACACATTTTTCCTCAGAAACATGTTTGGCAAACACCATCAGTGTCATATACTATCTCTTAAGAGATATAGGAGACTGACCCTTTCCTTTGGGTTCTGACCCACCTGCTCTTGCAAGTTATTGATCACCAGCAGTTCTCCTCCTTTACTGACACAGTCCGCTCTGCTATCCAGCCAGTTCTTCTTGGGGTTGGACTCATTGCGAGAAGAAAAATAATAGCAGGACAATTTAAGAAGAATCCATCCTGGTTGGCATCTGCCACAGTTTTCCTCTGATGCAACAGGAGATTAAATAAAATAAAAAAGTGATTTATTGTCATAGAGTAGGCTGTTTCTTGATATATTTAAATAGTGTTGCATGTACTTATAGGCTACTTGATACACTACATTAAAGGTTGTACCATTTTAATCTTGATTTTGGATTGTTTGCAGCCAGTGAAAACTTGTTAGTCTGCTCACCTAATGCAGATTTATTGGACTGCAGCTTTTCCCTCTCTTTGCGCAGTGTCTCAATCTGCCTCTGAAGCCTTTCCATGCTGACCTTGTGCTGCTTCATTTGTAGCTTTAGTTGAATGTGATCGGTCTGCTGTTTTGCTATTGCTGCCCTGGTTTCCATTGTAGCTCTGATTATACCGCTTTGGTTGCGAAGATAATTCATCTCAATGATGAGGGGTGTGGCAGCTGAAACAGGAACCTGAAAGTAGCTGGCTCTGGCACCTGAGGCAAAAAACAAAAACAAAATAACAAACCCAAAGAGATGTGGTAAAATAAATGTGGGTTGACAAGGTTTATAGCCATGCAAGCACCTATGTTGGTCTGTTGGTTGGTCCACCTCGGAGGAGCTGACAGAAATAGCTCAAAGATCCATTAATACATTAGTTGACTGGCAGAATATAAATAACAATTTGGATAATTTATTTAGCATTTAAACTGCCTGTTTTACTAAAGGCTTTCAAAATATTAAAGCATTTTTTCTGTTTTGTTGAATTTTACAGACCATATTATTGGACCATGAATTGAATTTATAGAGAATAAGCCCTGTATTATGAAATGATATGATACAGGGCTGTATATAGTTACATAGCCCTGCAGTATCACATCAAATTGTAATGCATTAAAACAGGGCTGAATCGAATTACATGAACCCAACTATCTCAGTCATCTAATTATACAAAAGATGAACCGGAAATGTACTACAGGAAAGCAGTAGTTTCTGCAAACGCTCATACTTACAGTAAATTCCAAGGACAACAGAAGCTATCAGGAGAACAGCATTCAGCAAACCGAGACTCAGTATGACCAGTCGATGGCGTGGTAATGCAAAACAGCTTCCTCCTGTAAACAGACAGTAATAACATTCCTCTGAGTTAACATCTAAATTGTTTATTTAATCTTAAACCAAAGCTTCAAACTATTGATCAAGGACATCGTCACAATGACTATTCACCCTCTGATAGAGAACTTGATAGATTTGATAAGAATTATAATGTGAAATCTAAAACCATGGATATATTGAACATAACTGCAATGTATTTTTAATTTATGTCCTTTAATTATGTGAAATCTCAGAATCTGATTACAGAAGAAAAGAGAGAAAAGGTCGTATGGCAGTGAAGACGTTAGGTGGACTTTAGTCAATAACTGCAGAAAAGTAAATTGTAAAATTGTAAGGTTTTCTGTACCTCCAAATATTCCACGGTGTGAGCCTGCATGCCCGTATTGGTTGAAATTTCGAGAAATCGTCTGTCTTGATAAAATGTTATCCTCAACTTCTGTCTGCGACTTAAACTCCTCCATTATGTTGGTGCAAACAGTTCCTATTGATCTGCTCGTCCCCTGCTTATACCAGTGATAAGGTGTGTGTGTGTGTGTGTGTGTGTGTGTGTGTGTGTGTGTGTGTGTGTGTGTGTGTGTGTGTGTGTGTGTGTGTGTGTGTGTGTGTTTATTTTAACCCTTGTTTCACCTTTGTGCATATTAGTTGATGATAGGCAGCGTTAGTAACCATTAGTTAATGCTTATTACTGCATTAACTAATGTTAATTAATGTACCCTTATTGTAAAGTGTTACCAATATCAGTAAGTAGGCTATCATATATTCTTTTCAGTGCTAGTTTAGCTTAGCATCTGAGCTAATGTTTTAAGAAACAAGTGATACCACTTTAAATATCTGCTGAGCTGTGGTACAGATTATTTCAAATCAAAAGTTAAGATGGTCCTAAAATATTACACTATTATCAATTTGTTTGTAAGCTTACATTTTCTAATTATTGTAACCTCCAATGTTACTTTTCTGTAACATACACATAGAGATAAACATCAGATAAATGTTGTATTGAGATGCTGATTCATAATCATGAAATGCTGACATTCAACAGCTTTGACCACTCCCATTTATCTGAACCTGCAGCAATGTTACCCAGGGAAAATGAGGAAAATAATATGAGGTCTCGAGAAGATAACTGAAATGATCTCGTTATCACAGGTAAACCTGCATTGTCATCATAGGGTAACAAGACATTCATTCAACCTTTATTTATAGAAAACAGCCAAAGATCTATTATCTCAGAAAAATAGAAGAAAATAAAATGTATGACTGCATGTCCGCTTTGGGATACTATGAATCCATACCATTCTCCTCTATATCTTTGAAAATACAACCTGCAGACAGACAACAGCACAACTGCATTAAAATCCACATTTGTTCACATGGTCCATATATTTATTCAGAGACAAATAATCCTTCAAAAAGAAACGAAAATGACTGTTTCTCTCCACAACTAGTTTGGCTCCATTTCACATAACCATTCCTTTTCCCAACTGCAATTTGAGTCAAACCACGTTCTTGTCGGGGTTTTCATGTTTACAACTGCCACACAGGCCCCATCTGGTGCTTCTTGGTTGTTTGGCTCTCCCAAATTCCAGTACCTAAAGGAATGGAATAATACTTTTGAATGTATTTTCTGTAAATAATTATATAACTGTCTATAATATAACTTCTGAGTTTAAATCTTTGCCAACATTGCTGTTCATTAACATGTCATCATCTAAGAATTACATTTGTCCACTTTAATACAGCAACACTACCTCAATTTAAGATATATTTAAATTACAGTTTATAAAGTTTATATTAACTCATCTGATATGAAATAGTCTGACATTTTGTTAATTGTACTAATTTGTTTTTTGCTGAGACTAAATGGCAATATCAATTCCACAAGGTTGTCTACTAAATATGACATCACAATAAGGCAAAAGATCAGCTTAGCATAAAGTCTGGGGGATAACAAGGAGGGGCTGCCAGTCAGCAAGATCACGTGTAAGCATTTATAAAGTTTAACTCGACATGTGAAAACACACAAAGTATGGTTTAAACAAGAAGTTGCATGCTGTTACTATATCTTGGATAGGAATAGTAAGGGAGGGTCCCTATGTTTCCAGGGTCTTATATTTCCAAGTTCAATGTTCCATTAACACACATTACAGTTTTTATTGGGCTTGGGTCAAATCTGACGTGTAAAATTGAGAGTCTAAAATATTTTATAAATACTATCTAGCTTCAAGTTGTTTTCCTGGCAAAGTCTGGGTTGTTCTTTTAGTTTATAAGTAAAATTTAACTCAAATTCTTGTTTTGATCCACAAAACTATCCGGAAAGTTGTACTGCCACGTGCTCCAAGCCTTCCATTAAACTTTGTTCTCTTTGGGTCAAGTTTTACCCTGTTTGATGATTTGGTTAAACTTCAACCTCAGGATATGTTAGGTTACATTTTTTGTCCTAATTTTTTTTTTAATTCCTAGTTTTATTGTGATGAATGGATTACAAGTTAGTTAAGAAGTAAGGAAAATGTTTTTTGATGTATTTTGTGGCAAATTTACAAAATGGTGAGACTTGCAAACAGAGAAGGTTGGAGTCCCTTTCTATCATGATATAAGATTTAGGTTGACATTAAGAAAACCCAGACCTGGTAAAGCACATGTATGTTAAACTTGGGAAAATAGGACCCATGTCATGTTCCCATGAACCATATCTAGGGAACACAGAATTCCTGGGAACAAAAGAGTGGCTCAGAGCTCTTACCCTTGATCGCTCAGAGTCACTTTGTTTGACCACACCCAACTGTGCACTGTCCGAACATATGTTAGACCAATCCAGGCTCCCCTTTGCTTGCTTGTTTGCAAACTGTGATCCATTTTTGGTAGAAACTCGTAAAGATTTAGCTATGTGGAAAAATGGTTTAAACAAAAGTATAAAGTTAGTTTTTTAACAGAATACATTTACTTCTGACTGATCTAGAAACAGGGCAAAGAGGTGTATTTGAGGCAAGTTGAATGACTTTCAAATGTTGACTGGATTTAGCTAAAGCTTAGCCTCCTGGCAGCTTCAACACACCTACCTGTTAGACAAATCAGCAACACCCCTAATTATGCATAATTCTGAGCCTTGATATTATCAAAACAGAGTTAAAAGATGAGTCAACCCCCGTATAGTTACAAATAAAGAAATTAACTTAAGGGAAAATGAGGAAAGCCCCCACAGATGGATAAAAAGACAACAACAACAATATTTTGGATATCCATCCACAACACACTAAACTCACCTGCTTCTCCAAGCTATCAATCACAGTAAGATTGCCCCCCCGGCTGATACAGTCTGCCCTGCTATCCCACCAGTTCTTGAAGGCACTGGTTTCTGATATAGAATGGAAGTAGCACGTTGAGTTGATTAATTGCCATCCTGGAAGGCATCGTCCACAATGACCTCCTGTTGAACAAAAAGGAGAGTTATAATGTTACATCATCAAAGAAAAGTTTATGTCAGAATACATAAAATAATCCAACTTCTCACGAATATCCGATAACTGAGACTGCAGTGTTGCTTTCTCCACATGTAGACTCTCAATCTGCCTCTGGAGTCGGTCACAAAGAGTCTGGTTCTGCTCCATCTGCAGTTTATGCTTTTCATTGTTTCTGAGCTCCTTTTCTAATGCTTGCTTGGCTTCTTCTTGGGATTGGATTGCATCGGCAAGCATTTCATGAAGTGTCTTAAACTCTAATAAAAGGATTTGTGCATTTTGGTCTGAAGCTGACACCTCATTAAATTTACCACCTGTAAGCAGAAAAAGATAGATTTGTGTTGATACAAGCTTGGTAAACCTGTTGGAAGTTTAATAACAATATAAATAATTAAATTGTTAATCACAGTGTACCACAAAGTGACTCTAAAAGGTCATAAGCAATACAACACCTTCATTGGATTGGTTGTACTCACAGTAAATCCCAATAACAACAGCAGTTAACATCAGAATAGTGTTAAGCAGCCCCAAACTGACGATAACCAGTGGATACAGTGGAAAACTCCTGGACCCAACTCTGACTTTGCTCATAGATCCTAAACAAACAGGCTGTGAGCTGAAAGTACACAGCAGGAAAGCATATTTTTAATAATGACAAAGGCAGTTTTGATCAATTGGGCCTACCTTTGTTTCCAGGGTTACGGGGCATTGAAGTTTCATCAATGTTATTGTCATAATTTAAAGTCATGTCTGGATATCTCTCGGGTCTTCAGGTTTTCACAAAACCTCCACAGCATGCCACTTTTATCTGCTGAGTCAATATTACAAAACTGCAAGTGTGCAATTTGTGTGTGCACGTGCGTGTGCGTGTGCATGTTTGTGTGTGTGTGTGTGTGTGTGTGTGTGTGTGTGTGTGTGTGTGTGTGTGCGTGTGTGTGTGTGTGCGTGTGTGTGTGTGTATGAAGCTAATGTATTAAGATAATTGTTATTTCTGGTGTCAATAGTGCCTCTTAGTGTGTACTGTAGCTTTTGGCCTACAGGCCTGGTTAGTGTTTCATTTTCACTTTAATATATCTGATTAAAGACCATGGTGAATAAAGCAACCAATAGCCTAAATCATTGCAAAGGATAGCTTTATAAAAATAATGGATTTTACACTGGATTTTTTTTTTTTTTTTGTATTTGATACCTAGGATTGGCCACGTTTTCTGATTACATTGGCTGATTGGTCCAAAAGATCTACTTCAAACAAAGCTTTAAATTAATTCTCCAGAAAATAATTACAACAGTGATACATCTAAATGCAAAATCATTCAATAATATTAATACATTTTAAAGTTAGGCCTGTGTCGTATAAGCCTGACATAGTTGCGTAAAATAATAGTTTGATTTGAAAATACATTTTCAACTCAATATTTATTTGTTGTTTCGTATTACTGGAAGATTATTTGAATATTTTATTACTACTTTTATTATAATTCACATTATTATAAATACTCTTTGACTACTCTTATTGTTTTTTCAGTGTTGTTATACAATGCTTTGGCAATATTGGTTTTATTACATTCATGCCCCTTGAATGGAAGTGAATTCCTTCAGTATTTTTTGCTCGAGTAAATACAATTAGGAAAACTTCACAGAATATTGAAATGTTAACCTGTCAAGTAACGGAAAGGTAACCTATTTGACAGTTTCCGGGTGTGAGCAAAGGAGAGTAGGGACATGTATTCGTTGTGTTGCTTTTAATGTCTGACAGACCACCATGTTTCAAACATATATAACGGCTCATTATTTTGCAGACTAAACGACTTCCTTTGGTTTGGTGGTATAAAAGTTGTAGTTTGGTGTTTTGTTGTGCTAGGCGGCGCTGTATTTCCGTCCTCCTAACTTGACTGCTAGCACTTTCAAGCTAACATATAACTAACAAGACAAAACAGGAAATTAAGTTTGTTGGCCTTCATCTTAAAACACACCGACACACGTTCGAGGTTGTACCTTTTATTTTGAAAGTTCATAAGGTTGACTGGCCGTCCTATTTGTATTGTGTCATGCTTGACAGGAGTGTAACTACTACAGTTTCACGTATTTTGCTACGTTGTTATTTCCTTAGTTTTCAGATATAGAGCCGCCTTAAGGCTTCAGTAGATACTTTTGCTCAGACGGGTGTTTTTGTCAGACGACACAGGTAACATGGTAGACGTGTGTGCGGGTTTGTAGACGTCTTTCAAGAGAAGTTGTCGTCAGGCCTGTGCGGGTTATTTCCATCACGGCCACGGGCAAACAAGTCCCTGAAACGAAATGTCACTGGATGACTATGAAAGACATTTCGACTCGCTAAATTCAGATTTGGGCGGCGGGTCTGTGGTCAGTGAGCGATCGGCGTCGAGCACGTTTAATGGCGAAGAGGAGAAGCTGCATTACATTCCTATCCGGATCCTCGGGAGGGGGGCGTTTGGTGAAGCAACCCTGTACAGAAGAACAGAGGTAAGTTACAGTTCTTGTCTAACCAGGTACAGTGTTCGGCTTCAAAAGGCAAAGAAACGTGCATAATGCCATGCAACACTTAGTAGTTCAAATGTAGCCTACCTTTACAGGTACAACTAATAAGACAACATGTCTCCTGCAACTTCTCAAACTATCCACAACTTTTTTCTGTTCAGACATGTTTTTTTTTTTTAGTTTTAAATGACGAATATGTAAGTTGAGTGTGAAAAAAAAAATCTTAATTAGCTATATCATAAATGTCCTATTAATTGTGACGCATGTTTAAATGTTGGATCAGTATACTATAGGCTAGATGATGTGTCCGGATATCTGAACTCCTCAGTGTTCCTCAGTTTTCTTGCCCCTGTGAGAAATTCTTTAGTGGAACAAGATACATGCCTTTCCCATACATTGCCTCTTTATCCTGTGACAGTTTTTTGTGTTTAGCATACTAACATCAATTTCCTTTCATGATATTATTCATAAAAATGTTATGTTTACATACTGATTGATTGATGTACTTTTTTCAAGACAAAAAACAAACAAAAGAAAAGTGCAGAAGACAACAGGTCATTGTGATTACATGTTTGAAGAGTGGGAGGAAACGTGAATTTATAATTATTAACTCAGCATAGGCTTCCTTCCTAATTTATGTATACATTCACAATAAATAGTATATTTTGACATCAACATATACACATGTATATAATTTACAACCAAATATGTCCTGCAAAATTGTTGATGCATTTCATGTATCAACCATTTATCTTACATATTAAAGCTTATACTGATTTCTTTTGTCTTCTATAAATATGTTATAGTCCCATAATAATGATATATGTTGTAATAAATGAAGTTAGTATGTTTTCTCTGCCACCCACTAACTCCTCACTGTATATAAATACTTATTTACATATATATACCTACACTTCTTTCAGCAAACAAACAGAAAAACTAAAATAAACAAATGAGTGAGTGGTGCTGCGCAGTGGTCAGCAGCGAGGAGGTTCCTGGTTCGAATCCCTGTTGGACAAGAGCCTTTTTGTGTGGAGTTTGCATGTTCTCCCTCTCCGGGTACTCCTGCTTCCTTCCACAGGCTAAGGGCATGCTCGTTAGCTTAATTGGTGACTTTAGATTAATTGGTGACAGTAGGTGTGAATGTGAGTGTGACTTGTTGTCTGTCTCTGTATGTCACCTGTGTGATTGACTGGCAGGCAGTCCTGGGTGAACCCTGCCTGTCACCCAGTGACAGCTGGGATCGGCTCCAGCAACCCCAAACAGTAGAAGCTGTATAGATAATGGATGGATGAATAAACAAACAATAAAATCACCATCCCCATCAATGACAGTCTTACTGTCATATGGAGATTATGAATACTACATTGAGGCTCACACTTGTGTTATTTGTCCTCTTTTGCTTCCCATAGGACAACTCTCTGGTAGTATGGAAGGAAGTGGAGCTGAACTCGCTCTCAGAAAAGGACCGGCGAGACGTTACGAACGAAATAAGCATCCTGTCCATTCTCGAGCACAACAACATTATAGCCTATTTCAATCACTTCATGGATAAAAACACCCTCTTCATTGAGCTGGAGTATTGCAATGGTAAGTGAATACTGTGACTGTGTCCACTGGTGATTAGGATACGTTTGGAAGTTGATCTTGTGTGACGGACTGTTACATGGTGTTATCTCCACAGGAGGAAATCTTTACGATAAAATCGTCCATCGGGACGGGAAACTTTTTAGTGAAGATGTAAGTGGCAACATTGAAAGGCATGAATTTTTAGAAAACAGATGATTCACTGCGACATATTTAACTTGAACATGTTTCTTTAGGTTGTCATTTGGTACCTGTACCAAATTGCTTCAGCAGTGGCCCATATTCACAAGGCTGGGATCTTACACAGGTTAGATGTTCAGCTTGTTTCCTGCCTTTAAAGGAAGAATGTGTGACTTTTTTGATCCAGTAGATGTTGCCCTTGAGCACCAGCATTAAACCAAAACAAACCGCTGTCTGGCGACACCTCCGCTATTCTGAAGCCTCCGCTCTCGTCCAGCGGCAAACCTCCAACCCCTCTCCACTCGCATTCACAGGAAGGAGTTAGCAATTAGAATGCACCATAATGAAGGACCATTAAGCGCAAGCGGCAGACGAAATTGTATTTTCCTCGAGCTGCAATTGCCTGTGGCCTGCATTGTTGTGTTAGCACGCTAATGTTAGCACACTTTGGTTAACTCATAGCTTCATATTGCACATAAATTGACACGGAATGACCTTGATCTAAAGTTACATGACATCCAAATAAGCAGTGATTAGTCTATGTTATTCTTCTTTTCTCTGGTCCTTGACTAAAACAGCTTTATACACAAGGCCTTCCCGTCCATGTAAACATGATGTAAACACGGCTCCGACAACAACACAGTTGTCAGGACTCACACTATTCACTCATTGTAGACAGTCACGACTCAGAGAGACATTTACAGAGGATACAGTATACTTGATTTCTGCTGTGTTTATGCTTAAATTGTTGCTCTTCCTTTAAGAAGAAATGTGACAGGCTTTGAAATTTTTTTTAGTGAATCTACTGGTATTCTCATTTTCTTGCAGAGATATCAAAACTCTGAATATTTTCCTTACAAAGACTGACCTCATCAAGCTGGGCGACTATGGCCTTGCGAAGAAGCTAGACTCTGAATTCTCAATGGCAGAGACTGTAAGTTAAGATGTTGAATTTAAACATATGGTTTTACATGGTTAAATACTCTCATGGTCTTGGGTATGTGCATTCTCTTTTTTTTCCCAATATCAGTTGAAAACACATTTTGTAGAGGACAACAATGCATAGAAACAGTAGATATATTTTGTCATCGCGGATGCTGCCATATTTGATGAGATTTGAGATGGTGGAGTTGATTACATATTATATGAGACTGCAGATGTTTGCTTCACAGTTGTTTGAAATCCCTCCTTCAGCATCAGCGTGAAACGATGAGTTATTGTATCCTTTCTTCCTCTGTAAATTCAGTGTGTGGGAACTCCATATTACATGTCACCTGAGTTGTGCCAGGGATCGAAGTACAACTTCAAATCAGACATCTGGGCCATGGGTTGTGTACTTTTTGAGGTCTTGACACTGACAAGAACATTTGATGCAACGGTAAGAGTGATAAATGTGAAGACATATTTGCTATTGATGGCATAAATCAGTAGAAAATTTGATTTTTTCCCACTAGGAATAATACATTCTTCTGTTTTTGTCCACTAGAACCCTCTGAACCTCTGTGTGAAAATAGTCCAGGGCAACTGGACCATGGATGTGAACTCTGATGTTTATTCTCCTGAGATTATCAACCTGGTGTATGAGTGCCTCGATCAAGTGAGTGGAGAGAATAATCCGAGAATTGTGTTGTTTCAGATGAGATAGTAAAATGAAAAGTTTGTAAGAATACCTCACTGTTAAGTTTCTGTAATCCTTTTTGTTGTAGGATCCTGCTAAGAGACCTACAGGGCCTCAGATTCTGGACCAGCCATTCATCTCCTGCCACAGACAGTGAGTTGGTGAAAAGGGGGAAGAATGTTTTCTTTATTTCTTTCATAAGATAATATTTCACATTCTGATGGATGCTATGAAATTCAAAACTTCATGACAACTGAAAACTTAATTCTCTGTTAGGGAGCATGAAGAGCGAGTTGCCCTGCTCAATTTAGCGATGAAAAAACCAAAGTAAGTTGTAAACATTTGTTTTATTTCCTCCACTGTAAAGCCTGTCTATGGTACTTTTACTAAAACTGTTTCTTGTCCAAAGGCTGAGCACAGTGACTGACACCCCTGTCGCTGTAGTTACCACACGCTCAAGGGAGGTATATTTCTGGGGTGGTGGGAAGTTCACCCCCCAGAAACTGGATGCGTTTAAAGGAGGCAGCAGTGCCCAACATGTGTGTGCAGGGGAAAGTCACTTCGCAGTGGTGTCAGTGGAAAAGGAGCTGTATACTTGGGCTGTGAGTGTTGATTTATCACTCTTGGGGGGGGGGGTTACTGGATTCAGTTGATGTTGCATTTCACTGATTCCAACCTTTACTTCAGAATGTCCAATGTGGAACTAAGATGGTGGGCCAGCTTGGGCACGGAGACCAGGCCTCGTACCGACAGCCAAAAAAGTTGGATAAGCTGCAGGGGAAGGCCATCCGGCAGGTGGCATGTGGGGCTGACTTCACTGCTTGTGTCACCGGTGAGGGAGCTAAGCTTCCTGTAAAAAAATAGAAACCTTAAAAAAAAAAAAAAAACTCATCATTTCTCTGAGCTGTTCTGCTGCTGCTTTTGCAGATGAGGACCAGATGTACATGTTCGGGTCGGACTATTACGGCTGCATTGGAGTGGAGGGCGAGCTCGGCAGTGAGATTCTGGAGCCGGTGCTTTTGGAGTTTTTTGAGGAGCGGCCTGTGCGTCAGGTTTCATGTGGAGACAACCACGTGGTGGTGCTGACTCAGACTGGGGACATCTACTCCTGGGGCTGTGGAGAGTATGGTACGAAGGGTTCATGTATTTACTTTAACTTTGAGCACCTTCCTGGTTGAGTTTCTAGTTCTAACTGTAGCCAGGAGATGGAGACAGAGACCCTGTTAATGTACAGAACAGTCATACTAAGATTTCCAAGTCAAAATGGCTCTATTTTCCTGCTGCAGGGCGTCTGGGACTGGAATGTGAGGATGACTTCTCTTCTCCAATGCAGGTAAGATTTTGTTTCCTGCTCTTGCTTGTTGTTGACTCTCTGTCAAGATGCCAAATCCTTGAGGAGCCTGTACATTGCTTAGGGTTTAAGCATTATGAAAAAAAATGTTTTTATAGTAATTTAAATTACTTTCCTGTCTCTGTTTTTTACCAGGTGGAAATCCCTAAAGGCGCCACAATTTCCTCGGTGTCGTGTGGCAGTGATGGAACCTTCTTTTTGACAGAAGCTGGCAAAGTGTTGGCGTGTGGAAACAACGAATTCAATAAGCTTGGACTGAACCAGGGAATCTCTGGTCTCAAAAACCACCTTGGAGAGGTACTAGGTCACACTTAAAGGTGCTCAATATTGAGACTTCAGGTGATATAGCAATTGATTAACCCCTTTCCCCCCGCCATCACACTAGGCATACCAGGGGATTCCGTACATCACAACACTGACCTTGGCAAAGCAGCTGTCACGGTTCAAGATTCAGGCCATAGCTCCAGGAAAAACTCACACAGCTGCAATTGATGGTACCACAAAAATAGTCTGATATTTCTCTTCCAATTATAACTATTTAAAAAAAAAAAAAACTTTTTTTCAAGGTTTGTTTTTTCTTTGCAGGACGCGGTCGTCTGATCACGTTTGGTTGCAACAAGTATGGACAGCTGGGTGTGAAGGACTTTAAGAAACACCAGGGTGTCCAAGTTCTTGTTGGACCCTTTGGGGGGAAGACTGTGACCAAACTGTCTTGTGGAGACGGCTTCACCATTGCAGCCACTGAGGGTAAGAATACAAACAGTCTTGAACTGCATATTTGGAAAAAAAAAATGATATAGTTTTGATTTCATGTTAAGTTTATGTCAGGTTATTTTCCTTCCAGAAGCCACTTCCTGAGGCATTTTTAGTCTTGACTATCATCATGTGTTTTTGTTTCTTGTAGACAATCAGATCTTTGCGTGGGGAAATGCAGGCAATGGGCGCCTTGGGATGCCTGCTGATAAGGGATTTGGCTCAGAGGTGTGTCCTGCCATGCCAAGGCCCATCTTCGGTTCCCTCCACCATGTACCGGACTTGTCTTGCCGTGGCTGGCACACCATTATAATAATGGGTTTGTGATCACAACCTGACACATGCACAGTTTACTGGTGCAAACACATACATGTTAATTTATACTTTTTTTATCTCTCTTTGCAGAGAAAGTGCTCAACTCCAAGACTATTCGATCAAACAGCAGTGGACTATCAGTCTGCAGTGGTAAATACTTTTCTTTTGTCACTTTGTGTATTGATCAATAAGCTTTACTTGATTAACAGGGACAACACTACATCGTTTTTGTGTGTGTTTATATACAGGACTGGACCAGGCGGCTTCAACCTCTACGGTGGATCTGGACATAGAACCTGGTTCAGATACAGACTGTCAGGACAGGGGTCTTGGGGGGACAATGGAAGATAATACAGAGGAGTGTTTCATGGGGACTATGTCTGGGGCAAATCAGACTGGGGACAGCTCCTGCCCACTCTGGCTTAGAAAGGTTTGCTTAAATCTAACAGGAGTAAAGAAATGTCATAGGACAGAACCATTTGAATGTAGATTGCAGTGTTCTCATTCAGAGAGGTTCTCATCCAACAGGAGCTTGAGGATGCAGAGTTCATCCCCATTCCACACGACTCAGATCTGCCCTCTCCTGACCAGCTCCCGTCTTACTCCGATAGCGTCACTCTTCCTTATGAGGAGCTAAAAGAGCTAAAGGCGGCAGCAGCAGCAGTCAGCTTTAACACTGGCCTATCGGTAATACCAAAATGAAGATTTTAAAATATATTCATATTGTTGTTCATTCTGCTTTTTGAAAATCTTTTTTTTTTTTTTTTCAACAGACTAAACGAATGAGCTGTGATAAAGTCAATGGACTGGAGGAGGAAAATGAAGAATCTGGCGAATGCTGTAAAGCAAGTAGTGAAGTCTTACAGGTATAAAATCGGCAAAATAACAATGCAAACCACGATCCAATCAGTGCATATCCGTAGTGTTTGACACAAGAACTTGTTTTGCAGCTGAGAGAAACAGTCACTCATCAAAAGACGAGGATCCAGATGCTTGAGAAGCAGGTGAGACTTTCCACACAAAAAACCCTACAAGCGGTTTTAATTTTAACGTTTGTCTCTGAGCATGTTTTCCTGCCGTGTCTAGGTTGACGAGCAAAAGAAGGAGAATGAAAGGCTCTTGGCAGCAATCAATCGTTCAACGCTGCAAGATGCAGGATGTGACAATAACAGGAACAGTCACTCTGATGGAATGCCCCGTGATGGAAGGGGAAAAGGAGGTGGGTTCACTTATCACGGAGGCCGATCTGCTGGAGCCGGTGTGTGAGATTTAAACCTGAAGATGTCTTCACCGTGGGTGAATTGTTGAAACATTTAGCACTTGTTGAATAAAACAAGTTGGTTAGATAGGAGATGGAGGTTCAGCAGTGTTGCTGCCTCAGTTCATTCACAATGGTTACATTACAGTATACGTGTTTGACAGGGCCACGAGTTGGATGATTACAAATAGTTGCATAAGTAATAATGTAAATTACATTGTAAACTCTTACATGCACACCTGTTTGGAGTGATTCTGGCTATGTTCACAGATTCAAATGTTGGCTGGATTCAACATGAAGGATCAGACCTGCGAGAGACAATTCATTTACTAGTCATAGTGTTACTGTGCAATGTTAAAGTCAATGTCTTGGTGGTACTAGTGTTGGCTTTAAGGGATGTCAGCATTGAGGTTTCAGCCATCAGTGCCTCAGATAATAGTATTTATAGCATAAAAGATGAGGAGAGCTTTTCCTACCAGGAAACTGTTTGCTGATTTATGCAAAGATTCTATTTGTTGTCCTCAATTATTAAGAGATGTGGAGCCGGCATGATGTCATGATTTATTTGAACTCATGTAGCACCAAATTCCATTGAGGAAGCATTCGATTTTAGGTATCTTTTTTTTTTCCTTTTCATTTCATAGTATTGAAAAGCGACAAAGACAGAACAGCCTCTAAAACATGTTTCTTTGTATTCATCAGACATGTTAGTTATAACGAACATATTCATATTATCGTTCAAATATTGTGCAAGTTTGCTTTTTTTGTTGTTGTCATATAAAAGTGTTTGAGTGAAACACGAAACTACTGATTCATTTTGAAACCATTTTTAAGCTTGTGGTTACTTTTTCTTCCAGCCTTCTTTGACTTTTGAATTCTTGTTCGTGCAGCACATGTATGAAAACTCTGAACAGTTTTTCTTTGAATGCAAAAACCTTTTAATGCAAATGTAATATGGCTGACCATAAAGCTGCATTGTTATCGTTTCTTCTTGCATTTTTTCTTTTCCTTCATTTTGGTCTGTCCATGGTACTTCCTGAATAATGTTTGACTCTATTTTGCATCTTTTTTTTTAAAGCAGATATCTTATTTTATTATTATTTGTGTCTTTATTGTTTTGTTATGTCCTTTTTGTCTTGATATTTGGGTGTTCTAAACCTGTCAGTTTGCTTACAAGTTGTTGACCTGTGGTCGATGAATTGACAGATGTCAACAGTGTAACACCGGCAGTATCTCACATAGTAAAATGCCATTTTATTTACAATGCCTTAGCAAGCTCTTGAAACCAAAATAAGTGCAAAGAGATCATGCTGTGCCTTAGGTTCTTTTTATACACAGTGTTGACAGCATTTAAAAAAAACGGTTTGTTTTCACAGTTAACCAAATATTGTGGAGATGTAACTGTATAAACACTCCTTACACAGATGCACTGTTGAGTCATTCTTTGTGTAAAATTCTGAATAAAACCAATAGCTGTCTTATTTTATGAGTGTTTTGTCAGTATTTCCCTCAAAGTGAGCTACATTATATTGTTGCTCTGAATCTTATGTGCTATCCTTATAAGAGCAACAACTATCTTAGACAGTTCTGTAATGGGGAAGTCATTCAAACAATGTAGACACAAGGTTTATAACAAAGAGACAGGACATTGTATACGTATGTGTCTGATTGGGTTTCTTCACTTGAACCGTTTTGAAGTTCCAGCTGGGAGTGGGACCTCGCGCAGATTCTTTGTATTTGCCATGTTTTTCCGCCTTTGCCTCATTTTCTTTAAAGCCTGAATAAAAACATAAACATTGAAAACATTTTACATGGAATTATCAATATAGCATTTAATCCCCATAGAGTTGGCATTAGAAAACATTTTTTTTGGAAAAAGGAGGAATAGCTGAAGCTGATAAGACATTGGCCAAACTATTTAGTCCCTGAATGCTACTTTTCTTTTCCCAGGTAGCATCTTTTCTTTAAACTCTCCCCAGATGGTAAATGCTGTTCAAACCCAACATCCCTGCCTTAATAAAAAGAAGTATTATCCAAGCCATATACTGTATGAAAGGTATTGTAAAGACAGAGTGTGCAAGGTAAAGATCTTTGAAACTACACAGTCCACCTTTAAGACAATCCTCTCTTTGTAAAATGGGTCAATGGCCCTTTTAAAGTGTTAGTGACCTACCTCAGGAGTTTTTGATCTGCTGTGGGTCTTCAGGTACTCCTCTACGCTGGATCCCTGGATTCTATGAGCGGAGGAGTTGTAGACTTGACGTTTGGAGTGTTTCGTCTTCTCACAGATTACGACATGCTTCTCTAACCTTTTGCTTGCAAACTTTCGGTCGCATACTTTGCAAGGAAGAAGCTGGAGGCCGTCATCAGAGCGGCTGAGCTCCTGTTCTTCTTGTCTGCTGGAATAAGACGAACTAGAAGCTGGTGGGAGCAGTTGTTCCTCATACAGGTCTCTCTCTCCACCTCTGTGGTTTTGTGTTGTAGTTTGATGATAAGTTTTGTGTTGATTTATTTGAGGTATTTGATGTTCTCTGCGTGAACTATACAGCTCCCTTTGCATGTCTTCCCTATATTTCTTTTCTCCGGTCCAACCTTTATCACAAAGAGAAGTTGTACTCTGTTGCCGTTCTTTTGCTTTCTCTTTTGACCTTCCATCTCTTTCTCCCCAATTGCTGTCATCCCTTTCAAAGCCCCCTTTTCTTGTGGTATGCTCTTTCACATTGTCCCACCTCGATTGGTTCTGCTTTCCTCTCACTTCCTGCTTACGAACTGTGATCTCATGAGTGCCTTGACGTCCTTTTCGTTCAAACTGTTCAACTTCTATTTCTCTTCCTCTCCATGCCCTTTCTTCTTCATCTGCATTTCTCATCCTATCCCTCATCATCTGTTGTTTTACATCCTCTTGTCCTCTGTCTTGTATCATCAGCCCTCTGCTTCTTACTGGTTCTCTCCTCTGCTGCTCCAATAGTCTAGTTTTTGTCAGAATTTTCTCCCTTTCTGATTGTCCCCGATCATAGTCATCCACTTGAGCAGCAGCATCTCTGGCTCTCTGGATTTTTTGTCTTACTTTTGCCTCCACCCTCCACAGCTTCTCCTGTAGCACCAGCTGTTTTTCATGAATTGCTCTAGTCATCTCCAGTTCTCCACTGGGCAGCCTGTGTGTGTCTTTTCTTGGATGTCGGGATCTGGTGGTGTCTCTACCATCTGAATGACGTTCTTGGGGTGGCAAAGGGCCCCTTGATTGTTTTGTAATAGTTATTTTTTCAAAATCAAACAGATCATGTGAGTCTTGTGTCTTAGGGTTGTTAGGTCTTTTGTGGCTGACAGGCTTATTTGTAAACAGCTGGCTGTCTCGATCTGCTCTCCTTCCGGCTACTACACCGTGTTGTGCTTGAGTGTAGATACTGCCATGCATTCGCCCTTGAGGACTGTGTCTTTTCCTTGTGTATGTGCTCATGATTTCATCAGTTGTTGAAGATCATTTCTTTGAGGTTGTGTGCTGTTGGTGTATAAGGATCTTTGCGGATGAAACCAGCTGCTGAGGGTTAATTCCTGTATAATTTATGGGATAATAAAGAATAAACAAAATGATGAATAAAGTAAGGTCAAAGGAGAAAGAGATCTGGTACCTGGGGGCAGAGCTGAAATGTGAAATATGACTAATGGTACGAAATAAGGCCACATGAATGAAAAATGTACTTTGCTTTAGTCTCAAGCTACAGAAGCAATTTCATGTAAGTCTCTATACTCTTAATGTAGACTAATAATGATTGACAACAAGAACGCCTGATAGGATGATGCAGCATGTGCTACAAATACAATATTCTGCAGGTCATTAGATTGAAATGGGCAGTTTTCTCTTGACCAAAACAACTGATAAAAACACTTAACAACTTGCTCTGTAACTTTTTTACCAAATAAACTACCATTTTTTGCTTAAGCGTTATTGGTAGGCCTACAACTGCTCTTAGGTTATCTGTTATTAATTAAGAAACATCTGCAATATAGATAATATAGCAAAGTAGGCCTACTTTAGCCAAAAAAGGCATGTGAAACTACATGTTTAATCCGTTATTGTAATTCATTTAGGTTATACTATTTAGCTACATGCCAAATTTTAGGTCAACGTTAGATAAGCTAACGAGTTTTCTAATAGGCCTACTTAGAACTCAAAATATATCCCCTAAACCCAACGGAAATGTCCAACACTTACCGATTTGTTTGTTGTATGTCGTCTGTGAAAATGCTGAGCACGTTTATTTAAGCTGGCTTCAAATATATATACGGTATATATTACTGATATATAGGCTACTAACAGTGATGACTTGCTCTCTTCGTCACTGTTTGCATTCGTTGCCTAGAAACCAACACCTTCTCTGATTGGTCTATTTAACATCACTTCCGGAAGCACAGTCACGTTTGTTTTGAAATCGAGAGCTTTCGGAGCTGGGTCCTTGTTTCACTTCTTCTGGGCGGTATTCAGGTGAATAATATTTAAGACTATTGGGTATTATTCATTAAAACTCAAAGAATATGAAGCAACACGTTTGAATATTTTAGGTTTTTACTCGTATTAGCATGCAGAAATTGCGTTAGCATAGCTTGCAGTAGCCAATACAATGTAGCCTAATAGTCACCGTTGTTAACGTAGCCTTCACCTCTTTTTCTAGGTCCAGTATGTCCAACGAAGACCTCATCTCAGTGGATTATGAAATTTTTGGAAGAGTACAAGGTGTATTTTTTCGGAAATACACTCAAGTGAGTTTGACATGGAAGCCTTTGACAAAAGTGGCCTTAATTAAAGAAGTTTTCAAGCAGTATAGGCTATATCAAGTTTACTTACACGCTTTTTTCTGAAGCTTACATCTTATCTAATCTCATGGTCTTCTGGAGTGAAAAATACAAGTAGTCATTGTCCTATACATAAGGCTCTATGATGCTTAATGACAACAATGATTAGAGTTCAATACCCATCCAGTTTCACTTTTCTTACAAATACTTCTTCCCAGTTTCCTATCTCAGCTAACTTCTTATTCACTTTGTTTCATTTTCCAGGCACAAGGGAAGAAGCTTGGCCTTGTAGGATGGGTCCAAAACACAGGCGCAGGAACTGTCCAGGGGCAGCTACAAGGCCCAAGCAGCAAGGTGAAAGACATGCAAGAATGGTTGAGATCCACGGGGAGCCCTAAGTCACACATAACCAAAGCTGAGTTCAAGAACGAGAAAGGAGTTGATAGTCTAGAACACTCGTCTTTTAACATTGTAAAATAGAATAACCCATACATTTTGCTTTTAATATTAGGGGAAGAAGAAGATGTAATATTTATTTAGGATTTTTATTGGTTGGACGGCAGCTCAAGATTTTGTTTATGTTAGGCCTCCTTAACATCTACAATATGTGTAATTACACTAATAAATGAAGCATTCCTTCCAGAAGACTTCAAAGTGTTTGAGCTTTATTGTATTAACACAAATGACTCGATTACGCACAACAAAAGGGTTGATAGAGACCTAGATTGAGTAGCTATACCAGAAAGCATCTCTCTGCACAAACAGGCAGTAGTATGACCAAAATCTGTCACCAGTGTTTTCATTTGCCTCTACTAAGACTGACTGAAGGAATATGCAGGCACCTGGTGAATGAATCCTGCTGCCCTCCTCTGGCAAGGAATGAGCTTTGCAGCTCGGTATTTAAAAACATTCTGAAAAAAATAGCCAAAGATAAAGGATCAATATATGGTATTTCTCATTAACGTGCATGAATGCTAATATGAAAGATGAAACTGATGATATGACACATCTAAAAAACTTGACTTGCCAAGCGGTCTCATGGGAGAAAAGAGGCAAGGTTCACAGACAGGACCATGCCTGGTAGAAATCTAAAGTATTCTTAATGCACTAATAATTGAGAAACATTTAATGGAACTGGATATTTTTATGCTTTTAAAATATACAAATAAAAGAGCTTTAAAACAACAAAATGTAAAGTCAGACAAAATAGCAGATTACTAAGAATGAGGAGAAGACCATTATTCCAGCTGTTAATTACTGTTTATGGAGAATTAACAGAACAGAACGTTATACTATTTTTAAATAATCATACATTTGCTCCTACTTCGCTGTAGTTGCTGTTCATTTTGACTCCTGGATCTAAAAGACAAAAATGTGATATGATGACAGTTTGGAATAGTTTGCTAAATAAGATAGCAAGTATGGTCCATAAGTCGTTGTCTTTGGAGTTAAATCCCCGAATGCTCTGTGGGCTTCAGTGGTACTTTTTTTGAGGAAGCTGAATCACTTTAAATATATGAAAATAACGTATTATGTAACATGAAAACAAAAGGGTTACTTGCTAGATTTAAAAAAATAATAATAATCTTGTTAAAAACAGGATTACAGTTTGTTTTTTTCCACACAAAAAAAAAGTTTGAAGAAAACATGAGCTAGCGAGTCCCTGATAGCTCCACTAGGTGGCGGTAGGTATACTAAAAGCAACGACCGGGAGAAAAAGAAGAAGAGATTTATGCCACGCTGTTAGTCCTTCGCACCAGACGGTGGCACTGTTAGTTTTGGCTGTAAGCTGCTCCGGTTACCTCTTGTTGTTTCACGTTGATTGTAAACATAAGCTAGTTGAGGTTTTCGACGGTACATTTTATTTTAACTAGTTTTTAAGTGTGTATTTTTTAATTGTTTAACGGTTTTTGCTCTAATGGGATTAGTTAGCGTTATGCCAAAGTTATCGGACGTTAGCTAACAACGGCTAATGTCGAGCCCCACTTCACTCACTCTCTAACCTTACTGTGTAGCCGACCAGGTAATGACTTCAATGGACACAATGATTAAGTGTTTGCCTGCAGAGATTCAGGGGAAACTTCGCTCAGGGGTCGCTATGCCCTCTCTGCAGCAGTGCGTAGAGGAGCTTATCCTCAACAGCATTGATGCCGAGGCGACCTGTGTGGGGGTCAGAATGGACATGGAGGCTTTAAAGGTGCAGGTGATCGATAACGGTTCTGGGATAAACGCTGAAGATATGCAGAATCTGGGGAAAAGATATTACACAAGCAAATGCAGCGCAATTGAAGACCTGGATAACCTCAGGTGGTATGGTTTCAGAGGAGAAGCCCTGGCAAGTGTAGTGTCTCTAGCCACCCTTGTAGAAATCTCATCCCGGACAAGATTATCAGTGAAAACTCACACCAAACTTTTCAAGGATGGCAAGGGCATGGAGGTATTTGAAGCCGAGACTTCTCGACCCTCTGCAGGGACAACTGTTGTCATTTGTAGCTTCTTCCACAATATGCCAGTCCGCAGAAAGAGGATGGATGCTGTCCTGGAGGGTGAGAGGATCAGACACAGAGTGGAGACTATTTCTCTGATGCATCCTGCGGTGTCTTTCACTTTGAAGAATGACTGCACAGGAGCTATGACGGTGCAGCTTCCTAAAGCTAAAAACACCTACCACAGATTTGTACAGATGCATGGCCTTGGGCGAGCACAGAAACTTGGAGAAATCAGCTACACACATGGACAATTTGAAGTGATTGGCTACATTGGCAGAGAAGGCCACTACAACAACAGCCTGCAGTACTTGTATGTTAATGACCGACTGCTCCTGAAAACACGGCTTCACAAGCTGTTGAACTTTCTCCTACGCAGGCTGAGCAGCTCAAGTAAGAAAAACGACAGTCCAGCTGGGCAGTCCGCCATCAGGAGTCCAAAGCACAAACGAAGCCAAGAGCAGCATGGAGTATACATCATCAATATTAAATGCTCTTACTCAGAGTATGACATATGTCTTGAGCCTGCCAAAACTCTAATAGAGTTCAGAGATTGGGATGGCATTTTGCTCTGCATGGAGCAGGCGGTGAAAGCTTTCCTGAGTAAGGAGAACTTGGTGGCTGAACTTTCTCCAGATGACGTGGATTATTTATCTCCCAAATTGTTTGGCACTCACACTTTAGACCAAGAGGGACAGAAAAGTAGCAATGGTGGCCAAAACACTAGCAATACTTCCACACTAGATTGCAGTATTGGGATCAAACTGGTATCTGAGTCTGTTCATCGTAAGCACAAAGATGAAAGTGTATCTGAGGACACTGTTGGCCAGGAGTCTGGTACAATGGAGGGTAAAGAAGAGACTGAACAAATAGGGCAGCAAAGGGTCACTGCAAATGGGCTGGAAAGGGAAAAGGGTGAAGGGAACAAAGAGTGTAGGGGTGATCTGGATATAATGGAACCTGCATCTTATGGAAACATTACTGAAGAAGAGGAGCTGACGTCTAGTGAGGCTGGAGAAGACCCTCAAAATGTATGTATGTCTAATCAAATCAGACAACCAGAAAGTGAAATATGTGGCAGAGAGATACAATTAAACCATACTACCTCAGTCAACAATGTGACTTTACAACACAGCATCACTCAACAAATTCAGCCTGATGTAAACAGAATTGAGCAAATATTACCTGACTGCCAGTTTAAAGGACAGTCTATTCAAAGCAACAAAAAGATAAGTGTAAGTGATCCTTACATTCATGAAAGTCTACAGACTCAGGGTTCATCAAAAAACTGCACGCTCCTATTTCAGCAGAAAAGTTTAAAGAGAAAATGTGAAGCTAGAGTCTTTGTTTCAAAACACAAAATCTCACTGGATGCAGACAATGACAAATCTTGTCTAAAACAATGCAAAGACTTTGTTCCTATTATTCCCTCAAAGATTCCCAGGATTGTTTCTAGTCACAAGTTCTCTTTATGCAAGGAGTCTGGATCTCTTGAGACGTTTAGAAGAAAGTATTGTAAATCTGCCGAACCGAAATTACCTTCTGCAGAGACTCAGCAAGAGAATAGTGCTAGACCTCCAGAAACAAACAGCGATGCTCCAAATTCCGAGAATTTGATTGTTTGCCAGAAAGATCAGCAAGATGGTGGCATTATAGGAAAAGAAAAAGAAGAAACGGGATGTCCATCAGCCCTTTCAGTTTTCACTAAGTTAAAACCAGTCTCAGGAGAGAAGAAAACCAAAAAAACATTGGCAACCAAACTCTGCCAATTAAAACAACACAGGAGAGACAATTCAAATGCATCTCCAAAACTGTCCAGGACTGCCTCACAGGACAATAATGGCGGCACAGAAGACCGTAATAACAATGAAAATCCCTGGTGCCATGCACTGGACCCTGAGCCAGGTTGCAGTACAAATCCACTGCTAGCTGAGAAAGAAAAAGCCACAACATCCGGAGACTGGCTTCATCACTATGATACGTCCGTGGGAAAGATGGTTTATGTAAACAAAGTGACCGGGCTCAGCCGATACAAGGACCCACATACTGAAGAAACACAAGTGCGCTGTACATCTGATGTCACCAATATGGCAGTTAGTGTGATCTCTAAAATGGGTGAGTAGTTTTTTTTCTCTGCGTCTAACAATGTCTAGATCTCTACATTAACCACAGTCACTGTCACTGTGATTGTTGTTCCTGAAACTGTAGGGATGGAGCACAGGTGTTATCCGTTTCAGGTGGATCTAGTGTTGCCCTTCCTCCCTAAATCCAGGAGAGAGAGACTGATTAGTTCAGGGTTTGATGAAAGAGGTACCTCACAGACAGATTAGATAGTAGAAAGAAGGAAGCCAACATGAGATATATTACCCGTGTTAACAAGATGAATTCTTGCTTATTTGTGTTCATCTATAATCTGTTTTGTCTTAACAGATGACAGTGGGGAAAACTCACTCACCTCACTTTACTCGAAATGGAATAATCCTGTGTTCATCCGACCTCCTATGGTAAATGAGAATTCTTTGTGTACTTGTATCTAAATGTGTTTGTTTATTTGTGTTCCGAGGACAGAAACTATTGACATTGTAATATCTGCTGTATTGACAGGTTGGTGTGGATATATCCAGCGGGCAAGCTGATGGACTAGCTGTTAAAGTCCACAACATCCTGTTTCCATACCGTTTTTCAAAGGACATGATTCTCTCAATGAAGGCGTGTTTCTCTATTGAATATTCTGGATAAATGTTCTTCTTAATGATTCAGCCACTTTGCCTTTTACTATACGCCCTTTTGCCATTTATATCATGACCTAATTGTTTTACCTTTATAGGTTATTCATCAAGTGGATAAGAAGTTTCTTGCCTGTCTTATCAACACGCAAGAAACTAAGAGAGAAGAGCCATCAACACTTACTGAAACTAAAGGTATGGACAAGAACTTCACAGTTCTTTTTTTTGTTGTTCTTTTTTTCAAACAACATCTCATGCGCTTTATTTTGAAATCCCAGGAAACCTTCTTGTGCTGGTGGATCAACATGCTGCACACGAGAGGGTTCGTCTTGAAAATCTAGTTGCAGGTGAAAAAAACAAAACAAAAAACAAACGCTTAGTGCAAGCATTAACAATGAGAATGAAATGTTTGATCGTATGTCTTGTCATAGATTCCTATGAAGATGATCCAGATGCACCAGGACAGAGACGTCTGTGTTCATCGACCATTTTTCCACCTCTTGAGATCAGTGTTACAGAGGAGGAGCTAAGGCTTCTCAGGTGGGTCTTCAATATGCAAAGTGCAACAAGAAAATGGAAATCCCTGTTTAACCAAATCTCTTAGAAAATGACTACATTTTAAGGAGAGTCTTCTTCCTATTTAAGAGGAAAAGTCTACTTTGTCTCTTTTTTTGGGAATGATGCAGGATCTTTGCCTTCTGCTGTATGTTCAGGAACTACAGTCTTTTATGAATTGTTGAAGGTGTTTAGAAAAATGTGGTTTTTTTTTTAACTTTTGTTTAATTGTATTGTCATTGCTTCATGGATATACTGACCATGCATTTGGTCTTAAACTCATTGGGATTTAAGAGCCTGCTATCCCCTCTTTACAACATCCGAGACACCCAGCAGAAGATTTTGGCAATGAGGTGAAGGATGGTAGCAATAAAGATGACAGAAAGAGTGGGTGTAGTGACGCAGCCTCATTTCACCCCCCCGCCTTAACTCGGAGCTGTTGTGCAGCACTTTGGCTCATATGCCATCATTGAGTAGCTTCAGTACTCCAGAGTTTCTGTGGTGGCTGACTTTATTAATAGAAGAAGGTTCACTGTCAGTTTGTGGTTTGTTCAGAGTTTTTCTTACAAACGTCTGTACATGAGGCGCCTGCTCAACCAACTAAGCTCAGCAGGCGCCCTGACTCTAAATAATTTGAATGCACTTTCATCATATCTGTGTCCTGTTATTTTGTTTTAACTCTTAAACTTGTGTGGAATAACTCAACGCCATTGCATACAAAATGTTTATCATTTCCCATTGGTAGTTTTTTTTGTTTTTACCTTTTTGTGTCATACTACGGACATTATTTCAAGCAGTGTCTTGTGTATTGCTAACGTGTCACTGACCCTTGTTCTTACAGGTCTTGTCAGCCTCATTTGCGGAGTTTGGGCCTGGAAGTGACGTTCTCAGGGGCAGCAGATCCACACGTTTTTGTAGGGAAAGTACCTCTGTGCTTCATGGAAAAGGAGAGTAATGAGCTCAGGCGAGGGAGACCTTCTGTAATCAAGCCTATTGTGGAGGTAAGACTTCTGAAACCTCCGTATGAAGAACATCTACTGTATTACTCAAGCCCTCGTGTTTGAATTCTGTTTTTTCCCTTGAATCAGGAGTATCTTCGAGAGCAGATAGAGGTAAGCTGGAAAAGTCTCCCGAACTTCATAACCTTGTTGACTGAAAGTATCTTATAAATCAACAAAGACAAATGATAACTATTTCTTTCCATGGTTCTTTTCCATGTCCCAGTTACTTTGCACAACAGGAAGAGTAAGAGGGACTCTGCCTCTGACTGTGCTGAAGGTGCTTGCCTCCATAGCATGCCATGGTAAGCTTTCATTACGTCTCAACATTCATTTTGTTTATGTGCATTTATACACGGCTCGTTATACATCAGTTTCCGACTGAAATCTTCATGCATTTGTTAACGTTTACATACTGAACAGGTGCCATCAAGTTCAATGACAGCCTGAGCAGAGATGAATGCTGCAGCTTGGTGGCGTCCTTGTCCTCCTGCCAGCTGCCCTTCCAGTGTGCCCATGGCCGTCCATCCATTGCTCCTTTAGTAGACATCCTACATTTGGACAAAGACCAGAAGGTACAACTGTGGAGGAGCACATCTGACTTTGAGTTAAATGTAGTGTTTAGGTCATTGTAAATCAAAGCATTTAGGTGGTGACTCAGCACTCTTTACCTTACAGGAGTTGCAGAAACCCAACCTCGGAAGGCTGAAAAGACTATATAAGGCATGGCAACTATATGGAGATAGATAAGTGGGTATACATTTTAATTTAAATATGCAGTTTTTATGAATTGTAACTGAAACATTTCCAACATTAAATGGATCAAATGGTTGAAAACTAAAAACAAAGCCCTGAAGTGTTGGTCCAAAATCTTTTGTGTGCTAAAAAAGCAACAAGAAACTCAAAGTAAGACAGAGTTATCTTTATAACCAGAAATGAATAACACCTTATGTTGTAATCTCTCAAAAATGAAGACTTCAACGGTATACATTGATGACATTATCATCAGGTAAATAATAAAATTCCCATTGTGGTAATTGTCTCAATGTTTCAAAAACTGCAGCACATTTGATGATAAAGCTTTACCCTTCTAGTTTTCTTGACAAACATTTCAAACAATTAGTTTGGTTGTCTGAAATTGTGCACTCGAAAAGCAGGTGGATATGTAACCAAAAAGCAGCTCTCATTGAAGCGGCCGAAGCCATTCAATTGTTTCATTATGCCAAGAAGCACTGAATTGTGTAAGAAAATATCACTCTACTTATTGTGTCATTACTTGTAGAATGTCGTTTTACAATACACTGTGCCAGTTGTTAAAAATGTCTTAAATGCACCTGGTTTAAGAGTCATCCGTTTCTCTACTCTTACTATCTGGCAAAGATATTGTAAGAGTGAAAAGTATTGACAGTGTTTAGATTTGTGATTTCTTTGCCTCGTCTTATTTACTGCTGCCACAATTGTCAACAGGCATTGACGCATCGGAGCCAGTTTGGATTATTACACTGAACTCAAAATTGTCAATCAGTATTGACAATTTATTTCTGACAGGGATCTGATTAAATAGTTTATTATTAAGAGAGAAAAAGATCTCTGTAATTTGGCCTCTGCTAAATAAGTATTTAATTGGGGTGGATAGTGAGAGTTATATTAACAAGAATGTCTCTATCGTTGAGGATGCTGTAACCAAATGTCTGACAGGAATGAATGACTTGAAAATTCCATGACAACCTGAGCAGGTTTGCCATTTGTTTTATGTGCCACACAAGTCACATCACTTTTAGATTCTTGGCTGCTCGCTGACTTCGTACTTGCCTGTGAAAAGAACATTTTTAGTTTGTGTCTTCATGAAGACATTTTTAAGAGTCGATCGACAGGTGGATTTGTGCAGCAAACACCAGTTGGGAAAAGGACAGAGATCAGTAGGAACACAAAAAGCCTCAACTCGTGCTAATCCCTTTTCTATTGTGAGGGAGGTGAAGGATGATGCTGCTCCTGTCACAGGCAGTCCCCCCTCCTCTCCTTCATCCTCCTCCTCCCCTTCAGTTTTTGGTCTGGTCACGTCACATCTCCGCCCCCACATGTGCAATCTCTCCTCCTCACCACCTCCTCCTCCCCTAGTAAACAACTCAGCATCATTTCATTATGTCTGCGAGCAGCCCTCGAGTCCTATCTTTGAAGAAAGGCAGGCCCAAATTGCTGAGCTTATACTAAGACATGTGCCCGACTGAAGTGAAAAAAATGTGCATCACCAAAAAACCCGATACGGGGATATGTATTTGGGAATAAGTGAATCTGTAAACTAAATACATATAGTCGACATATGGTTCAAAATACTAAGTGTCGACCTCGCAATTAGATAATAATTTATATTAGGCCAACAAATTAAACGCAGGCTATTTATACTCGTTTTTACCTTTGGCTTGATGAATGCACCAATCGCACAGGAAATGGTTGCATGTGTGTTTAAAATAGTCTCACGTTTCTCACCTCACATGCTTTCATATTAAGCGGATATTTGTGAATGGGAGTTAATAGTTCTTGTCGTGCTTTGACGACGTTACAATTGAAATGAACACAAAATGTTTGCCGAAGCAATAAATTAAAATAAAGGGTAAAAAAACAAGAGGATATGCCTACATCTAAAAATATAGCTTTGTTACCCAGAAATATGGACCCGTGTGACCGTCAGTCTGCCCCCCCCCTCCCTCTCCGCGATGGTACAGTCTTGGTTCATTCATAAAATTCTAGCAGAGCATAAAAGGAGGGGCTTGCATTCTAGCCGTCCAGTTACCAGGTATATACCTGGAGAAAAGACCCGTGCCGCTCTGACCAGCGGAAGGCCAGAGCTATATTTATCACTGATCAGGACGTGTGATATTTGTTCTCCTCGTGATGCATCACAACCTGACGACTGACATGGATTCAGTCTCTCCCACCTACCTAACAGAATCTCCTACCGGGACACTTTGCCAGAAGACGCCAGAGGAGGCGATCTCCCCTGCTTCCTCCTCAGAAAGCAATGCAAAGGTATGAAAGGATTTTGATGTTCATATATTCAACATGCAGCCAAGGAGGCATTTAAAAATTACAAGCAAATTAAATATCCCCTTCAATGTGATCCACAGATGCTTTCCGTGGTGGGGGGAGGGGGGGAACTGATTGATAAGATTTTAATTAACTGGGTGCGCTTAAATGTATAACATCTTTTGATTTGACACGTTTGATGTTTTATCACACTAGATGTGAGATATGATGGAAACGTGACTTAATGTGCGCTGCTCAGGTTGTTTTGATTCCGACGTCCTGGGACCAAATGTGAGCGTGTCGATGCAGCGGTTCATTGAGAAAAATAAATCCATTCAGGAGACTCCACAGCATCTCTGCGTCAGTGTTGACGTCAGAAACAATGATAAAGTCAAATATTGATCCGGAGAAGGCTATTTTTGGTTTGGTATATTTAAAGAAGCAATTAAAACCATGCAGGCTACTCTCTGATTAACCCTCTAAACATATCGTTGAATGATTTAGTGATGTTTGATCCCACAACAAGAACAATTTGAACCCACCCATAGCTCTGAAATACATTTTTTTTTTTATCTCAATTATAGTTCTAATGTCAATATATGTCATTTTTTTAGGAGCTCTGCCAAGACATGAGCGTTGAAGATGCTCCATTTGTGCCAACAGTCACTGCAATTTCCTCTACCCCAGATTTCCAGTGGATGGTCCAGCCTACAATCATTACAGCTGTCTCCCCGTCTCTGGGTAGCAAGCAAGCCAATGAAGCACAAAGCTTTCACCAGGCAACACCCAAAGAGGGCGGGAGTAAAGGGAAAAATGCCGTCAGAAAGGGGAAAACAGAGCAGGTAGGTTTGCTCAGATGAAGTCTACCTGCTACTGGACAGACGAGTCAATAGTGTATATTTACATACACATATCGTTGTGTACAACAGTGCAATTGTGCATGCAGCTCTGGTAGTGTGCGCCGGCTGTGTGCCTTCCTTGGGCACTCAATTTGTATTCAGGTCACAGAGAGTCTACAACAATGGTCTATTTTTAGATGCATTGCAGCGAAACATGCTTTTGCCAGTCTTCAGAGGGGGAATTGGCAACGGATGTAGCGGATTAGAAGATGAAATGGCTGGATTCTTCAAGGTAATAACTGAATTATTTCTGTCACATCCCAGCTGTCTCCAGAGGAGGAGGAGAAAAAGAGGATAAGGAGGGAGAGGAATAAAATGGCCGCAGCAAAGTGTCGCAACAGAAGAAGGGAGCTCACAGATACACTTCAAGTTGTAAGTAAACAGTGAAGCACTTTCTCAGCTGTGATTTAGCACCCACTGTTTTTGTATTTTTTCAATGTGGATGATTTTTGGATGTTCATCTATCTGAAGGAGACCGACAAGCTGGAGGAGGAAAAAGCAGCCCTGGAGACAGAGATAGCGAACCTCCTCAAGGAAAAAGAAAGGCTTGAATTTATCCTTTCTACACATAAACCAATGTGCCAGATATCAGAAGAGATGGAGTCTATTTTCCAGGAGCCCACGGGGTCCCCAGAGCCACCACCCAGTCCAGACGATGACAGGCTTCCAGAGGATGGCATCCAGGAAGCTCCCTCGCTTCAGGACATGGACATTCCCAACGATCCTTCCACAGCCATCTCTGGGAACTCAAATATTCTCCTGTGTGCCAGTGCTGATATCAACCTCTGCGATATGGAGCCCTCTCTGGACATTAAGGAAGGGCTTCTGGAGAATATGCTGCCCATTTTGGAGGATAAAACCCCCATGGAAACGGCTCGATCTGTGCCAGACATAGACCTGAGCAGCTCTCTCGGGGTCTCGGACTGGGAGACCCTGTACAAGTCTGTTTCCAGCGACCTGGAGCCTCTCAGCACTCCCGTGGTGACCTCCACACCCACCTGCAGCAGCTACCTGTCTGTGTTCACGTTTGCATGTCCTGAGCTGGACTGTCTCACAGAGGGACTAGACAGTCATAAAGGTGGAGGAGGCAAAGCTGAATCTGTTGATATTCTTAACTCTCCAACTCTCCTCGCCTTATAATGCACAGAGGGATGTGATCTGTCTCATCTCTCTGGTTTCTCTGTTCTGCAGGTTCATGACTTTGAAATGATAACACAGTGTGCTATAACACTTGAAGGATTCATGAAATGTCTTGTGTGTGATGAAGCAAAACTTATAAACTTCCTTCAGTTTAACATCCCACAGAGTGATGTAGCTGAAAGCATGGCTTTTGCTTTTACAGAAGGGACAGCAGTACGTTTTGATTATAAAACGCATGCAGAGAAATTCCATGTAATTTTCAAAGCTTATATATATCTGATCTGTTACTAGATCTAAGATGTTATGTGAGACTTAATGTTACAGTATGGTTTAGTGTTTTGGTGTCAATAGTGTATTGATTGCAGTAAATGTATTTACATATTCATTCATGTTTGAGTACCTGCATACCTCAATGTCATCAACTGTGGTTTGACCTCATTGAAAGTTTTCCATGAAAACATCCAGTGCTATATACTATATATATAAATATATATCTTATCAAGATGTAACTTATCATTTATTTTTTTACCTTTCAGATTTTGACTTATTTGTTAAATTTCAAAATGAGTGAAATGAGCATTGATTGCTTATCTATGCTGCTGAAAATTTCAAATAAACCTACATTCAGAGTGTTTGGTGCTTGTTTTTGTAGAAATAAAGATGGAAAATGTACATTTGTTCAATGTATTTTCAGTATAATGTTTTGATCCCACAAAGGATGGCAGAGTGTGATTAGAGTTACTAAAACTCTCACTAAATATTTTTGAAATGATCAAGCTTTTATTTTTCGTTTACGTTTGCCTTATGATTTGGAGTTTGAGTAGTTGCACTGTATCTTTATTGCAGGCCTTCATCTGAGCCTCGTTATGTCGTTGCTGTCCGCAGCCTCCGTGTTTCTGTATGGGAGGAGCGGTGCGACTTCCCCACTTCTGCCCCCACTATGTACTTTTTTTTTTTTTTTACATCCCTGCTTACGTTTGGCTGGCATAGCACAAGTTCCGCATTCCCAAATCCTCCCAGATTGGAATCACGTTTTAAATCGGGCTGATGCAACGATTTCCACTTTTTAAAATCTACTCTCGACCCTCGGCCCACCACAAGAAAGGACAGTTTTGGCACCTGGGATCAAAGTCAGGTCAGTACACAAAACTTCATAAGTCGAGAGCTGAATATTTGTTGCATAGTAAACAGTTTATTGCCGCGCCATGCATAGGTCATAACGAGCAGAGTTTGTGAACAGACAGCAAGCGCGCCTGTAATATTATCACTTATAAACTACTATTAACTCCATTCTCAGAGTTCAACGCGTTCTTTGGTGTTCCAGGCAGTCATGACATGTTATTGAGCATGCTTCACATAGATCACTTTCTTTTGTTTGCATGCTTCTTGCAGCGGACCAGCGGCGTGCACATTTCAGAACAAAATGTCCTTATTCAGAGTTGTCTGTCCTTTATTAATGACGATGTGCATTGATCATTGATAATGTGATTTATTTCTGAAGAGAAATCGCCTCTGAACGTGAAGCTGTAACGTTTTATCACTGCAGCTCTCTGATGGGAAGACAAAGTTACGTAACGTTGAGATGAATGCCGCACTGAAGAAAAACTTCCGCTTTCACGTTGACCAATGGCTTCAGTGCGTGCTGCAACACATCTAGTTGATCCAAGATGACTCTTCACGTGTTTATGAACAACTGAAAAGTCATTGTCATTCACTGTCCTGAATGAACAGCTCTTGTGAGAACAGCTAGAGTAGTGGAAGTCCATTGGTTTCTTGAACTATCAGTGTTCAATAAAGTTGATCTTTAAGAGAATAATTAACAATCATATCTCCACCGTGGACCATGTTGTATTTGGATGGCATTTGTTAGTAATAATTGCATACATGGGACTTCATTTTATACTAAATATTGAGGGGAAATCATGTCATGGCAGTTTTGTATTTTGCTTTGGCCAATGTTAAAGAAATTCTGAAGCACTTAACTACACATTGCCTCAAGCGTCCTTTTGTTTTTGCACCTCTTTGAAGGGGAATTTTGCATTTGGCCATCATGGGCTAAAACAGCATGCAGAGATCATCTTTGTGTTTTGGACCTGTTTGGGGAAGTGTTAAAATTGAAAGTAATTCTCATGTGGCCTTTAAGTTCCTGTGCCCTGTATAAATATATTGTATATGCATGTTGTTAGACCTACATTCACAAGTCTTTTAGAATCGGCTTCGCAAGTGCTAACTAACCAGGTGTACTTTATTCCATTGTGATATTTCTATCAGATATTGTCTGTTGATTGCAGTGGAGGCTAAAGGTCTGTAATTGACCTCAGATAGTTGTTTTTTGGCTGCATCATGTGGCTTGGAGATCTTCCGATCTGTTGTAGTAATTTCCTGTGCCTTTGGCTATCTTTGTGCACACTCCTCTTGCATTGTTTTGTACATTTCTAAATGTTCAGGCTCAGCATTTTGAAAATTAAGACAATTGCCAGAGGTGGAACTATATTGAAAATTGGTCCAAAACACAAACACAAGTAAACAGTGTCATCTTTAGTTTTACATGAGGCTAAACAAAGCGAGTACTTTTTGGGGATCCAACTTGAATACATTATGCTCAATTTGGCCTCATTTTACTCCCCTGACATTAAGTCTAATAAGGAGGAAACCACTGTGTGCGGTTATTTCTAGGCAAAGGCTAGCTTTCGTTCTCTTTATATAAAGGGGAATTTGTCTGAGACTTCTTTGTACACACAAGGTACCTTTTTCCCCAAGATGTCTGTAAATGGTAGTATATTCATTCCAGAAAAAGAAGCAAAATAATAAAATAACTTAATGAGAGCAGCCTCAGTATCTGGCTCCTAACACAGACCAGCAATTCATCAGATTGAGGTAAGTCTGATTGATGGAAAGAGGCAGCGCACCTCAGGCAAATACCTTCCTGTAGCCCTGTACAGACTGTGGGTCAAAGTCACACTTGCAAATCTTTTTGCCTCTAAATTATTAATTACAAAGTTTATTCCGAGCTTCAAGCATTAAATAATGTCCCAGTTTGTACGACAAAAAAAAAAAAAAACAGAAGGCAGGGTGTTGTATGTTTTTCATTGATCTGGTTCGTTTCAGTCTGAGTATGTCTCCCATTCTCTCCCTCTGCCTCCTAGCTGTGGTCACGACCAAGTCTGACACGATGCCAGGACAAATTCCAGATCCCTCGGTGACGGCAGGCTCCCTGCCCAGCCTTGGCCCACTGGCTGGGATCTCAGCCACCACGCTGACTGACAAGCTTAAATTCAGTGACTTCCAGGAGTTCAGTACGATGTTGTCACCGCTGCACTTCCTGGACAGTCTGGGGAAGAGGCCCCTAGCCATCAAGACAGAGGTAAAGGAAGAAAAATAAGTGGCTGATAAGCGATATCTATATGATGTGATGCTTTTTTACCCAATTGGGTTTGAACAGTTTTGGGGGTTTTGGGGGATTAAGTCACAGTGAGAAGCACAGATATGACAACCAAAATTCTGTTTTCTGAACTAATCTAACAGATTGTGGCCTAAATTTATTCAAACTGTTTCAAATGTATAAAAAACAGGTTTGCTTGAACTGAGAGAATCTTTTCAAACTAGCATTGTCTTAGTCAACAGGGCCACCTAATGGACAGAGTATGACATGATAAACTTAAATAAACAGCTTGAGTCAAGTTTTTTGCTTGGTGTTAGTGTATTCAAGTATTTTTGTTTCCATTGTTCACATGTAAGCAGGTGGTGATACAAAAATAGCAAGTAAAAGGACAAGAATAACCTTAATGGGTCACTTAGTTTAGTGCTGTACTGCATACAGTGATTGAGACTTAGAAATTAGGAACATTTACCAATGAGTATATAGTTGTATGAAAATGTCATTTAAAGAGGGTAAGATGATACTTTTTAATAATGTTACAGCAATGTTGTAGTGAAACATTGAAAGTCTCAGAAAGTATAGCCTAGTCCTCCACACCTTTAACCTGAAAATTTTGTACATGCACTGATTTTTAGAGAGATGAAGAGGAGGAGAGGAGGAAACGAAGGCGAGAGAAAAACAAAGTGGCTGCAGCTCGATGTCGAAACAAAAAGAAAGAGCGGACAGATTATTTACAGAAGGTGAGACATACTTGGATTATTATTCAGTCATAATTTAAACTTTATTTTTTCTATTTAAAATCCCCAAATAACATCTCTGCTTAACTCAGTCTGTCTGTCCTCTTCCACCTCCTTCCTCTCGTAGGAATCAGAGAGACTAGAGATGTTAAACTCTGACCTTAAAGCCCAGATCGAGGAGCTGAAGCTGGAACGACAGCAACTGATCCTAATGTTGAATCGCCATCGCCCCACGTGTATTGTCAGCACTGATAGCGTCAAAACCCCGGAGAGCGAGGTGAACCCACTGCTGCAGCAGCTGGAGGCCAAGTAAAGTTTACAGCAGAGAAGAAGAATCCAACAAACAGCACTTAGCTTTGGGCTTTGGTCATGGAGGGGTAATCAGCCAAATCCTCCAACCTTAAGTCACAGAGCATTATACCAAAAAAATGTAGATCCAATAAGATTGGAAATTACTCTTTTTATTTCTCTCTTGCTTTCCCCTTTGTTTTTTAACTTTGGTCATCAGCGCTCAAGCATCAATCGGTATGAAGGTAAACCTGAAAGCACAACAACTCCTTATGATTACGTTACATTTCAAACGTTCACTGTATTGTGTTACAGAGGTTTTTTAATTATGTCTTTGCTTAGCTTAAGCCATTAGCTAACGTGGTATAATTCGAAGCTCTATCCAAAGGCAACTGGACTGGTTGAAGACGTATAATTTCAAAATATTTATAGCAGCTAAAATGAAGTTTGTTTGCTGTAAAATCTCCCCAATCCAAAACACAGAAGGGTAATGTCAGCTCACTTCTCTGTGAATTATTTGCAGATTTACAAAAGAAAAACATTTAATTTCATCAAATAGCAGTAAAGATGTATCTATGCTGCCAGGTATAGGAGCAGTAGAGCATAATGTATGGATTCTTTAGACAATAATACTTTATATGCTCGTATCTTAAAGATAACACAGAGAAAGATATAATTCAATCCGGGAGCCTGTAGTTACAATGTTCCAGTATTTTAAACCCATTCAATACAATCACTTACATTTGTATCAACTCACAAAAACAACATGAATATGATCGATTACTGAACCCATCAGGGCACTTAAAGAGATAATATAAGGAAACGGGAATGTAAATTCATTGTGATCTGCCAATGTATCGGTTGGAATTTCTTACAGATAAGAGTACAGATCAATGTTTTTACTTTACATGGATGATATTAAATACTCATAAGATTGATTTATAATGTGTGCCTTAATGAAAGGATAAGTGTTCAGTGAAGACTCCCCTTGCTCCAGTTATGCCCCTATATCCTACGGATAAGTTATATAACCTACCCTATGGCCATTTCAGATCTGTATTGTTGTGTTGTTACACCTCAGTTTACATCTACCTGTTTCTACAGCAAAACAATAACGGTTACAGCATGTGGTAGGTGATGACAACTTAAAAGTGAAGTAATTATGAATGGGATCAGGCTACAAATAATCATCTTAGTTTTATGAGGAGTTGCCAACATTTCTTGGATTGTCTTGCCATTGATAAAATACTTTCTGGGACTCATAGGAATTATACCTGAAATACAACTCATAGAGGGTCGTTGGGGGTAACTGGGTGGACTAAATAGATACAAACAAAACAAACTTCAAAAACTTCCAGTATATTATCTATCACATACAGATAATATGTAGTGTTTTTTTGCTTACATTTTTCTTTCAAAATTTTCAAAAAATAGTAAAGTCTATATATTTCTAAAAGAAGTTCTAACATCCACAGGTAAAACATTCATATTTCTTTTTTTCCACACCTCTGGTGGTAGAGCAGTTGATCTTTTCTTCTTTATTATGTTTTGGCGCAGGCGTCATGTATGCACATATATATGAACTGTTTACATTGTACTTTATTTTCTGTTACCATATTGTTACTGCCAGTTATGTTTTTTTATACTTTTGTATATGATGTTATATAAGCATATAAGCTAAACAAAATCCCATTTTGTATTTCCATTCACAAATAAATGTTTAGTTTCTTTTTACTTGACTTCTTGAGTCCTAGAAAAACTGCAAACATGTATGACATTTTTAATGTTTTGTGGTCAACTTTTGTGATCATAATTGCTTGTAAACAGGGCCATCTTGTGGCCAGTAGCAGCACAACCTTATTTACCCGTTTAACATGCAATATTTATGGGATTTCCACATATTTTCTCTATTTCAAAGGAGGGACTTTTGAGATGTTAAAAATATCACCTTTATTGCATATTACAGAGGCTGTGACTCTAAAGCATCCCATGGTTGTTTTGCATATTTTGGGGGGAAGAAGAAGGACCCAACAAACGGGTACAAATTTAATGAGTGGGAAATTCTACCAAAAAAAAAAAAATACATATAATCGTGGAAAATCTGGTCAAGTGGACTGTATGTGTCAGAAAATACACATAACACTTTCATTATGTCATCGATTACCTTCATAAATGTTTTATTCTGAACCAAATGGGGGTTTACAGTTTATATGTAAATCATTGTAAACTGATTTAGTTGAGCTCTGTTTTGATATACACGTTTAATTATTATGAAGAGAATAATGCAACAGCAGAAGTTCCAAACTTGTAAGCAATACACAAAATTAACAAGGGACTCATTGTTTTTACAAGAGGGGATTTGACTCTTAGTTTAAGAAGGAGATTACTGGACAAAGTTAGACTAAATGAAATCGTTTACAATATGTATAGAATAGTGCTAATATCTGTAATCGACCGTGTTACTGGGAGATCATATTGAAACAGGCCAAAATAGTCACGGAATGTTGTACCACAGAAGACCTAATCTGTGTTCTAGTTTGTTTCTGTCTATTAGTTTGACTTGTCTGTTTTGACTGACTGATATATAAATGTGTCCCACTTGCTGTCATGTCTTCTCTCAGCAGCTGGGTGGAGTAAAAGTCATCAGCTTCTACCATAGTGCATGTTGTAAAGGGGATTTCTCACACACGACCATTAAATGAACCTCTGGAGAGCAGGTCAGTCCTTTATGGAGCAAGCATTTGCTAAGTTTCCTCAGTCCTGTGGTAAGGGCTTTAAGGGCTGGATGATTTTGGACTGTCTCGGGGAACTAAAGTGATTTTTTAATATTTTTTCAAGTAGATGTTCACAGTTGAGGAGGACTTCTGTCTTTCTCATTTTAATTGAAGCATTTAATGGAAGATGATGTTCAGTTTATAAAAGACATGGGCGCACAGGAGACGGAGGATAACGGTCCCCAGTTGGAGTCGAAGGATCCAGAGGCAGTTGACCACATTGAATGCAGCAGCGTCCCAAAAGGAGCCAGTAGTCCCGCGGTGGAAACGCGTCTATACCAGAAGCGCTGGATGATCGTGCTCCTGTTCAGCTCTTACTCCCTGACCAACGCGTACCAATGGATCCAGTATGGGATCATCAGCAACATCATGATGAAGTTCTACAACGTAGAAGCCTTCGCTATAGACTGGTTGTCCATGATCTTTATGCTTGCCTATATTCCCTTCATCTTCCCGGTCACCTGGCTGCTGGATAAGAAGGGACTGCGGGTCATGGCACTGCTTGCCAACGCGCTCAATTGCGCCGGGACGTGGATAAAGGTGGCCAGCGCAAACCCCAACCTATTTTGGGTGACCATGCTCGGACAGTTTGCAAGTTCCCTCGGCCAGGTCTTCATCCTCGGGATGCCCTCCCGACTGGCGTCCGAGTGGTTCGGCGCAGATGAAGTGTCCACAGCCTGCTCAATTGGAGTTTTTGGAAATCAGGTGACTCATCCTGAACTTTTATTTTCTGATTTATATGATTGGTTGAGAAAACACAAGGGAAATTATATAATCTTCATATTTAATCAGACTAGCTTTAAGTAGACCAAACCCCAGGGCTGGGTGAACCCTTTTAGTGGGTCTCGGGCAAATATTTTCTGTTTGGCCCCAACTGGTCCACCCCTATCAAGACACCCAAAAACTGATTGGTTCTACTTTGATGGGACAATACCTAACCAAGATTGCAATCACTTAATGCAATCAACCCCCAAATCAATAATATTCAAAGAAGTTAAAGATCTCAATACTTAAACAACAAAGGTTGCAAGACCTGATTTTTATAATGCTGCTTTGCCCGGTTGGCAATCCAGCCCTATACCCCAAAACCTGAACATGGCACCCACTTGTGCTTTTCATCTGATTCAAAAAGTTTTATAAATAAGATTTCTAAAAAGGAAAAAAAGATCGCTGATCCTTGGACCTCACATTTGTGAAATATTTAAGTTTAGGATAGTCTACCAAAAGTTAGTGAGGCATAATGATCCTAGAGTTAAGTTTCAGGGAGGGGCAACCCTATATTTGCGTTACAACCTTCTATAAAGCAGTTGTTATTTTTTGTCTGATATTCAACAGTTCGTATAACACGCTCTACTCACGCTCTACTCACCATATTTCTTACCTTTTTATATTTTTGTATACATCTATATAACTGCCTTTGGTTTTGTTATCCTTCACGGTTGAAGTGACTGTGTATCAATAAGCCTTCATGCATTCTGGTATAAAAGTAAACAGATTTTTTTTAACATTTATTTGCTCATAGTCTGTGGTAAGGAAGCAGACAGCCACATGTTTCGAGCTAACATGTTAAAGCTTATATATACTCACAATGCCTGCTTACGTTGAAAAAGCTTATCAGTGTTTATGGATTTCCCTTGTTTGGTGGGCTGTGTCAGATGGATTTGTTGGAGCCTTGCACTGCCTTCCTGTTGAGCCAACACGCAAACATTATTCAGTGGTGGAAGAAGTACTTAGAGGTTTTACTTAAGCAAAGCAGTTAATATGAAATGTAAATCAATCTAAGCAGTTAATATGAAATGTAAATCAATCTAAGCAGTTAATATGAAATGTAAATCAATCTAAGCAGTTAATATGAAATGTAAATCAATCAATTAGTAGAAAATCCTGTTGGCTTTTTTAAATCTACTTAAGCCTAAGAACAGATGGAGTAACAATGTGCTTTAAGTGGCAAAGCTCAACAGAAAAAAATCCCCCTTGTGACTGATATATTGTCTTTTTTTGAATTAACATTTAACACCAATAGTCCAATGCTGAATAAGCATTTTATCATGGTAGCTGATCTAAGTGGAGCTAATTTGAAGTACTAGTCCTCTATGGGCCACCTAACTTGTTTTTTCTTCTGAGAAATGAAGAAGAGATGTCTCTCTTTGATGGAACTGCCAAAGAAAATCACAGACATCTGCAAAATGACTGCGGTCAAGTGAGCCGTCATTCGTTTCTCCGTAGTCAAGCCAGCCGCCCCTATATTTGTAGTGCGCCCGTATTGTGATATTTATGGTAAATGCATTGAAACTGCTCAGAGCGAGCTGACATGAAGGATAAACACTTTATTGTCATTCTGTCTCACTCTGCAGTATAAAACTCTTACCTGCAGAGAGGAGATGAAGTATTAATTTTACATAAACATACCATCAAATTGCGTCGAGTCGAAATTGTATTTTTTGTGTCGACTTCCGGTTTTCAGTTTTCAGAATAAAGTGTTACACAACCAGGCTCATATACAGTATAAATACGGAAATAAGATTAATTGCATAATATTCACAGAACTTTTCACTGTGGAATATCAGAATAAAATGCCTTTGGATATTTCCCGTACAGTAAAATATTACATTATATTAATATGCCTTGGATATCCAAAGGCATTTTATTCTGATATTCCACAGTGAAAAGTTCTGTAAGTTTGTGAAAAGATACCTGAGGTCATCTAGAATGCACCTGAAGTGAAATGAGTGATTGGAAACAGACAGTTTAATTTTAATTAATTTTTTAATATAATGTAATATTTTACTGTACGGGAAATATCCAAGGGCATTTTATTCTGATATTCCACAGTGAAAAGTTCTGTAAGTTTGTGAAAAGATACCTGAGGTCATCTAGAATGCACCTGAAGTGAAATGAGTGATTGGAAACAGACAGTTTAATTTTAATTAATTTTTTAATATAATGTAATATTTTACTGTACGGGAAATATCCAAAGGCATTTTATTCTGATATTCCACAGTGAAAAGTTCTGTGAATATTATGCAATTAATCTTATTTCCGTATTTATACTGTATATGAGCCTGGTTGTGTAACACTTTATTCTGAAAACTTAAACCGGAAGTCGACACAAAAAATACAATTTCGACTCGACGCAATTTGATGGTGTGTTTATGTAAAATTAATACTTCATCTCCTCTCTGCAGGTAAGAGTTTTATACTGCAGAGTGAGACAGAATGACAATAAAGTGTTTATCCTTCATGTCAGCTCGCTCTGAGCAGTTTCAATGCATTTACCATAAATATCACAATACGGGCGCACTACAAATATAGGGGCGGCTGGCTTGACTACGGAGAAACGAATGACGGCTCACTTGACCGCAGTTGCAAATGGGCCCAAACAGGACACTCATTTTCTGTAAGAAGCCACAAGTCAAAAGGTTTATGAACTACCGATTACATCTTTTTTACAGGCAGCAAATTATACAAGACAGTATATTACATCTTTAGTATTGTATGTTTTTTTCTTAGCCTACTTTTAGTTATACTATAGCTGTTATATTGAACAATCATTAAGTAACTGTTGTTAAGTAAAGGGTGTTTACCTCTGCAATGGAAAGAAGTAGAACCACAATTAGGATAAAAAAGAAAAAAACTCAACCAGGAAAAAATTACATCAAAACTTTGTCTAATAGATTATTGCGTGTAAGAGGAAAGGGCTCAATGGATAAACAAAAAGGACCCATAGCTTTATATTATAGCTTTATATTTATAAAGCTATGGCAAGATATATTCATAATAAAACTGTTCAAAACCCTCATTTAAAGTGGTTTTATTTTGTGACTCGTAATAGTATATTGTATGATAACAGCTTATTTGATCTTTAGGACTGCAGTTAAAGCAAAAAGAGAGCTTTAAAGTTGATTTGTGCCGGATCCTGCCGGAACAAGATCCGGCACCGATGTAATTGGAACCAGCACCTCCCTTGTCACTATCAAACTCTCTCAATACATTGTGTGCAGTGTTTAATGTTATCTGTTGTGACATTCTTGTTTGCATTTAAATGACTGGGAATCTCTTGCTATTCTGCTTGTAACCTGTAGGCTATGTATTTTTAAGCGAGCGGGAGTAAAAAAAAACGGAGCGAATTTGGTACACGCGTATGAAACGGGAGCAAACAAAATACTGTACAAGGAATAGCTTCGAAGATCGGTGAAGTGGGAGAATAGCCTACTACTGCGAGTCTGCGGTAACATCCGTTTTTCAAAATAAGGTGTTCTCAATTTAAAAAAACAGTTTTCCTGTGAACTTTCTGTTACAAAAATATGTTCTTCCATAAGTACACCATGGTTCTGACATGGTTGGACTTAGTCCTTCTTAGACTACATGCATCAGTAGGCTACTATGAAGTACTTTTACTGTGTACTTTCTGAGAAATCCACTGTGAAAGTCCATCATAAAGCACGATAATGAGTCTTATTCTTCTGACTTTGATGTCTTTTAAAAACAATTTCTTACGTAAGTAAACCATGATTCTGATATGGTTGGACTTAGTACTTCTGAATACATGCTGCAGTACTATGAAGTATACTTTTACTGTGTACTTTTTGATAAATCAACTGTCAAAGTCCCTTATCTGTCATATAATTGAGTCTTATTTTTCTGACTTTGATGTCTCGTAAAAACACATTCTTTCATAAGTACACCATAGTTCTGATATGGTTGGACTTAGTCCTTCTTAGACTACATGCACAGGCAGTATGAAGTACTTTTACTGTGTACTTTTTGAGTAATCCACTGTCAAAGTCCATCATAAAGCATGATAATGAGTCTTATTCTTCTGACTTAGATTTATTGTAATAACAAATTCTTCCATTAGTACACCATGATTCTGATATGGTTGGACTTGGTACTTCTTCTTAGTACGTGTGTGCCATTACGCACAGAGGTGGAGGGACACTGAAACTTTGCGCACAGAGGTGGAGAGATATGAAACAGAAACTTCCATTGTCATCTGTTCTGATGTAACTTAGTTTACCAGAGAAGAGTGTGATCTTCACTGCAGACTGTAGTTACTGTTAACATACTGAGCCTGTCCAAACAGCTCCAACCTGCGATGAGTGCGCATTGATTGCGCCTCCGCTCTTCACCCTCACTGCTCTAATTATTGTAAACTATTAACTGATCATTAACTGATCTGTGTGAACTTTCAGTGTGAAGTTTGTTGAAGTGTAAAATGTTCAAAAATATTTATGAGCTGCTGCTAATACTAAGTATTACTAATAATTATTAATTGTCCCGAGGATTCAAATTAATGAATATAAGAGTTCGCCCAGCACATATAATGACGTCATCATATAGAATGTCTTTTCTCAATTGTAAACAGTCAGCATGTCACTCAGAGAGAGCTCGAGGGAGAGAGAGCAGATGCACACAGACATTTTACGCACTTCTCCTTAGTTGACATTGAGTGATTATTGTTAATGCTCCGGGGCACCTGTCTTTATCATGTTTGCATTTCCACAAAAGGCCTTCAATTATAGGACTTTTATATTCATTTGGGAAAACAATTCCTAGCTCTTTTAAAACATGCCTGTTTGGTTTGAGGCCGGCACCCAAATGGGAAATGACGTGTACACCTCAGTCATCCCGTGCTGGCACAGTGCGTAATGTCTGTGTATCGTAGTAAATCAAATAGGCTACTGCCGAGCTTCAGGTATGGTCATCTGACGTTTCTTTTTACCTTTTTTGTGAGTGTTTTTGTGGAGAAACGTCCATAAAGTCGTAGCATGTAGGGGTTTGCAGCCATGTTTACAACTCGTGAGACTTCCAGGAAGCGTAATATGATCGCAAGGAAGCTTGTTGCCCAGATAGCGACAGTGTTTGAGATATGGAGTTTTAGGAGCACGAAATTGTTTAATGATCGATCTATCTGCAGTGGTTACGCGTTTTACCGCGCTGTTTTATGGGAAATACGGCGAGTGTGCTGCCAACAAAGCGATTACTCCGCCTTCCACAGATGTCATAGACTTCATAATGAGGCTCCTGGTGTAGCTATTCCCCTAAAGACTTCTGAGAATAGTTAACACAATGTGGATTTGGGGTTGCAGTGTCAGTATGAGAGATGGTTTGGTTCTCCCTTTATTCCCTTCACTCGTCCATTCATGGATTTGGCTCCATGCAGGTAGACGTGGTATAGCAGGGGGCTACAAACAGCAGGGGCACTACTGTCCTGCCATCGGAAACTTCCAGTCAGTTTAAGCTACTTTTGAGACAGTCACAGCTACAACAGAGAAAACATAGGCCTACAGAATCCTTTCAGAAGTTATTTTAAAACTTTAAATTAGAGATAGAAAAAAACATCTATTACAAATACTAATGTCCACTCTAAATAAAGAGTTCACTTACAAGGACATATTGTTCCCATTATTTAAATGATTGAACCAGCACACATCTGACTGTTCTTTCTTTGAGTGCACAATAAGAACACAATTATCTAACTAATAATCCTAAAAAATCTTACCACCCCAACCAACTGCACAAACAAAGGAACAATTCACAATACAGATAAAGCTGTATTATAGTGATTAGTAATTCTAATGGACTACAACGTTTCTTTTTTTTAATCAATTGATTCACTTTTTATCACACAGTGAACATTTTGTCAGAAATGCGGGGTAATTTAAATGTTCCTATTTGATGATTGATTGGTATTGTCAACATTAACTCAATGTATCTAAAACAATATGAGGATGACTAATTCTCAACACAATATGAGTCTTAAATCCTACCACAGTAGTCCTGCACGAAGAAATAGATATCCATGAAAAATAAGCCCCAGCTTTCACTCTGTTTGATATGAACTCACTGTTTAGCATATTTTTACCATTTAGAACCACAAAAATATCATATTTCAACCTCCAATCATCCTCTCTCACACATCAGTACTTAAAACCTCATTATGGAGTGTTTGATCTATCAGTCCTGGGTCTGATATCTCTATCTACAAGAAAGACAATAACGGAACGCTTGAAACGGTCAGTGACTTCTTGCACTTGCTGACTTCATCTAACCATGTCCGTTTATTGACTTTCTCAATTTCTGCCTAAGTCAATGCATTTTGTGTAATCAGGCATACAGTATAAATACAGGGAATACATTGTGTAATTGATGGAAGAGGCCTATATTAACTAAAAAAACAGCAGTGTGTACGTTTTTTGCATAAATAGCATGCTGATTATTTATGATGATGATGATTTTTTTTAAATAATATTTATCTTAACTCATTCTAAAATGAACTATTCTGCCTGTTAATAATTATTGTGGGAATTAAACATGAGTAGTATAGGGATAGCATTTCCATCACTGTGGCTGATTATGGCTGCTATGTAGGATTGTGGAGGACGGCATATAAAAGGGCTCCGTGTCCTGCTTTTCTGATAATCTGGTCAAATTAAGTGTTTGAGTTATTCCTGGGGTGCTTTTTAATCACTGCACTGAAGCCAAAAGAGCAAAAAGTGTGCCACTGTGCCAAGACTCCCTGACAGCATAAATATTATAATCCAACTTTTTTTAATCTGCTAGCCTCAGCTCTGCCAGTATTTTATCGCCTTTGACAAATGATGTGAAAAGAAGTGATTGGAGATTATTAAATCCAATCAATAAACCACAAACACTCTAATTGAATTACTGGTCTTTGAACAGCCACATGTTGTCATCTTGTGTTTAAGCACAGAGGCTAACTTCCTCTCTTCAGACATGCACTGGTACACAAATAATTCACTTTTTTTATAGTGTAATAAAATGATGTTTACAGTTTTAAAATCTACAGATAAAACATAAAGATTTATCCTCATGTATTGATTAAATGGTTTAATATAAGTCTACGTCGTCGCTGCTGCAGAGTTAGGTTAATATTTTCACATATTTACATTTGGCTGCAAGCTCTGCATCTTCACATTGCGTGTTTCCCAACCACAAACGTCTGAGGCTCTAGTTGATCATTTTTGTCTTTGCTTAATGGACTTTAGCTCCTTTGTACATCTCTAGGACTGTGTGTGAGTACCATGTGTCTTACTTTTACAATAAAATCAAGCTGCTTTCTTTGACTGTCCCTCCAGATTCACATTCCTGAGCTGCAAATTGAATCTGTGACATAAGCAGAAAGGAGGAGTGAAACTCACTAAAGAGACCAATCACATGACTAAAGAGTTGTTGAACAACAGAGCAGGCAGGAGAGCGTTGTCACCGTTGTCAGCTTCGGTCAGGTATTGCCAACACCTCATTATATTTGAAACTGCACACCTGATCCACCTTTGCTAACTCAGAAGGAGTAATTAGCAGTAATATTTACTTAAGGCACAGCAGGAGCGCTTGTTTTTGATCAGCATGTAGGAAATACCTGCTGGGTGAGAGGGGTTAGTCAGGTAAACTGCTACAGTGTTAAAAGTGCCAACCGAGGAGAAATGTTTTTCTATTCCTTGTAGCAGTTAGGAGACGGCTGGAGGACAAGGGACGCGTTCCAATATGAGTTCTGAAGATGAATTATCTCGTGAGTGGACAGATGGGTGTGGCAAAACCAGAGAGAATGATTGGACAACTAGAAAAGAGAGAACCAGTTTGGGAGAATACAACCAACTGCCTCTGCAGGACAGTTTGGAGGCTTCAGCTGAGGACACCACACAGCTCCTTCCTCTGATGGAGACAAAACTTTACAAGCGGCGATGGGTCATGCTATTCATCTTCAGCGCCTTCTCCATGAGCAACGCCTTCATGTGGCTGCAGTACAGCATCATCAGTGACATCTTCATGCGCTTCTATAACGTTGACAGCCTCGCCATCAACTGGCTGTCCATGATCTACTTCCTCACCTACATCCCCTTCATCCTGCCCGTCATGTGGCTGCTCGACAACCGGGGCATGAGGGACGTGGTTGTGGTCGGCTCAGCCTTCAACTGCATCGGAGCTTGGATTAAGACGAGCACAGCCCACCCTAGCATGTTCGCCATGACCTTCTTTGGACAGTTTGTGTGTTCAGTAGCAACAGTTTTTCTCCTGGGGATCCCATCCAAACTTGCGTCCCTGTGGTTTGGGCAGCAGGAGGTATCTACTGCCTGTGCCCTTGGAGTTCTGGGAAACCAGGTGTGTCTCTTCTTACCTTTGAGGCTCAAAATGTTATAGAGTGAAAGAGAGCTCAAATTTAACACACTTTACCATGAATCTTAATATAAGTGTGTTTTAAACAGGCAAGTACACGTTGACAAATGTCAGCGTCTGCCATTGAATGTTTGACTGAGTCCACATGTGTGTTCCTTTAAATTTAGTTTCGAGTCAGCTCTTCCTGAGTCAGCATTGATCATAGTGAACCATTCTCTCTGCAGTTGGAGGCCTAATGTGTCCGGCTTATGGGGTCTACCTCAGTTTATAGGTATGCCATCTTGCAGAGATAAGCAGTTTAAGCATGATTCATTTTTCCTATCAGTTCTTTCATAACTGCCTCGTGCTTTCTCAGGTGACTTTACTGTACCCTACAGCATGTAGTATAAGAAAAGATGATGAATACAACTTTAACAGAATGAGTTCAAAGTTTCCTTAAAGTCATTTTACAGTTTAAGGATACCTCCTAAATGACAATAGAAATGTTAGGTCTTCTTTCTTCAACCACTCCCTAAGAATACAGGAAACAGTTGTGTGATATAGACTTCCCCAAACTGCCATGATGTGGTTGCAGAGAAATCAAATATGGCCAAGTGTATCTCATTTAGAAATAGAGAGGGTGATGTTTCTTCTGATTGTCCTAAGTATGTTTGTGTACGCGTGTTTTATATTCCCCAACAAGTGGAGATGTTTATGGCAGGTATAGTGTACTGCTTGAACTGCAGAAGCTCCCATGTTTGGGGTAAAATAATTATGAAATTATATTAAACTGAGAAAGCTGCATCCAAGCTAGCCAGAACTGCTGTCAATGTGGTTTGAGGTCCTATTTCCTTAAATTTTACAGTTGGAACTTTGTTTACTTTGCTTGTAGCTCGTGGGAATGTAAACAACCTGGGTGTGTCACATGTCTTTCATCTTAAAAGATCATGGGACAAGTTAGTGACAAGGATGCAGACATTTTGCAGCAGAGTGACAGAGTTTTCAGAGACTCTGACGTGATCCAGAGTGATTTACAACGGGTTTCAATCAAGCTTTATACTTCACTTTTGCTCTGAATTATTCTCTCTTTACAAGCCAATAAAACAGTCAATGTCCACTGAAAGGTTTATATTTTTTTTCGTGTGTGTGATTGCACCATCATCTTAAATCCTTTGATGGTCGTTAACCTCTCCAACCTTTTTTCCCTTCCGTTGAAGTTTGTCCTCTCTCACCTGCCTTAGTCCAAACACTGCATACCGCTCATTGTTGCACATATTCTTGTTTTGTCCCTAAATCCTGAACCCTGCTGTTTAAGATAAAAGGACACATTGTTAATGCTGTTGACTTACCCACCATGACTTTATTCCTTTCTTTTTTCATATCCACTTGGATGTTTACAAGTAGTCCACATTAGCAGAGAGTAGGCAGGATTTCTGCAAAGCGTTGAAGATCAAACAGAATGAGGGTTTGTTTTCTAAAAATAATTTCATAAAAGAGGCAAGAATAAGCTTTGCATGTTGGACAAGTTATCAAGACTTGCTATACTCATTCATGATGAACACAAAATAGGGAAATAGTGTATTCCTACAAAAACGTCCTGCACACCCCAGACATTGTTCACAGGTTTGTTCCTCCTTAAGGAACATTACTTGTCAGCTTTTGCCCTTTTCCCCCAGAGCAAAGGTACCGTGGCTGGTGTCCCCTCTGGAATGTTCTTGAGGCTGTAGGAAGCTGAGGAAGTTGGCACTACTCATGTGGTACTCACATTTGGAAAGTTTAGTCCCAACCCATATGCCCCCTTGGATTATTTGTGCATTTTGAAGCTTGTTTTCTGACAGAGTTGAGATGGTGATGAGATGGTTACTGCCTCTCTCATACGTATTGAAACAGCTTGTTAGCTTAGATTGGCATTAAGATTGGTCCCAACGGACACCGACTGAAACTAAATTGACCTCCCAGCACAGTTCAGATAGCTGTTCTTCTGAGTCTGGTTCTGTTGGAGGTTTCTGCCTCTTAAAGGAAGTTTTTCCTTGCCACTGTAACTTTGCTAAATGTTGCTTAGTGCTGTGCTCATGATGGATTGATCCACACTCAGCATGCAAACATTTGACTTATCAGATGGATACATTACTACATGGGCTATTCTATGTGCTGAAAAGAACAGCACATCTACTTTTAGGATTTATTTTGGATTCAGGAGAGTACAGTACAGTACAGTACTTACAAACATATGCACTTTGTAAAACAGTAGTAAGACAAAGGAGCTGTAGTGGTGGCTGTGGCTCAGCTGGTAGAGTAGGTCGTTTCTCAATTGGAAGGAAAAGGGTTCGATCCCCGGCTCCTGCAGCCACATGTGCGATGTGTCCTTGGGCAAGACACCCCAATCTGCTCCTGCTGCTTCGTCGGCGGCGCATGAATGAGATTAGTTACTTCTGATGGTCTCACTACAGAGCAACCTCTGTCATCAGTGTGTGAATGGGTAGGTGTGACATGCGGTGTAAAAGTGCTTTGAGTAGTCAGAAGACGCTGTACAAGCTCAAGTCCATTTACCGTTACCATTTAGATTATAGCTAATATGCACACATTTATTTGTCATTCATTGCACAGTCAGCACCTCCAGTCAAGTGCTTGACTGTTTGCATTTAACTGAAGGATAGATGTGAGAGTGGGATTGTCTCATAAACCCCCCCAAGTATAGGAATCATTATTTCTCTCATAATTCCTTCTGGACATATTTTGAATTTGTCCATTACATCTTCTGCTGATACAGTATGTTGACAATCAAGGGTAACCATTGCCCAAAAATGTCCAGCAGTCAAAAGTCAGCCAGAATAGAACAGATAGAAACAAAGTGATTTAACAGAGACTTAAACATATCCCTTTTGTGAATGTTACTACTTTCCTGTTTATATACTGTATGTTGGCCGTTTCTGAACTTGTAATGATTCTTTCTCCCTTTAAGGCTGTCTACTTGCTGTAACTGTGTGTGTGTCTGTGTGTGTACGTACTAATCAGCTACAAGTGCAGGGTCTTTTTTTTTAATTGTCTGCCTCTTGCCTACAGATGGGTATTGCCATCGGGTTCTTGATCCCACCTATCCTTGTGCCTAACGTGGACGACATGGATGAGTTAGCACATCACATCAGAATCATGTTCTACATCAGCGCAGGAGTTGCCACCGTCATCTTCGTCCTTGTCATCATCGGTAAGTCTGCTAGTGAAGCTGAATATAGATCCATGCACACACTCAGAGAGTAGATCAGAGCAGTCAGAGCTTTTTGCTCACTCATGCAAAGAACAACAACTGCATGTTCCTTTTAGTTTCATATAATAACCCCTTACTGTTGTGTTTTTAATTTGTGTTGTAATATTATCTAGGAATCTAATTATTCTTTTGAATGTTTTTTTCAACTTGAGGGTGTATTCTTTGTTAACAGTGTTCCTCATTGCTTTATGGTCCAGCTTCTTCTCTGGTTGCTGGCCTTTTCATGCAGCACAGCAGAAACACCGTGATGTGCTTTCTACCGAAAAAACTCCACATCACATCACTGCAGCTCACTAGAGGAGCAGCTGCAGTAATTGCTGTAATTGTCCACCTTTAGATGGGATGTGTTTTGACACTATATGAAATACAAGCAAGGAGTCAGGAAGCCATGGAAGTGTTTTATGTAATCATCTTTCACCTCAGCTAAATCCTCCTTTCACTAAAACTCACTGACAGTAAAGGAAAACTTTAGAGGACTTTTCTTCCTGATAGTTATTTACTGACAGAGAAAGATCCTTGGTTAACGCAAAAGGGCCCATTGGTCTGATTAATTGTTGCACCACAACCCTAGTGCTATGTTAATACATTCAGAGAGATTTGATTTATTGTATTGTATACAAACAAGAGTTGCTTTCTTCAGACAACTGAACTTTACAAGTTTTGGGAGGCTGTGACTCAGTTGGCTCCTGCAGCCACATGTCCGAGGTGTCCTTGGGCAAGACACTTGGCCCCAAGTTGCTCCCACTGCTTCAGCCGCGGCGTACAGTGTGAATGTGTATGAATGGGATAAGTTAATACTGATGGTCACTTTACACAGCAGCCTCTGTCATCAGTGTGTTAATGGGTAGGTGTGACCTGTGGTGTAAAAGTGATTTGAGTAATCAGTACGCTAGGAAAGCGCTTTACAAGCTCAAGTCCATTTACCATTTGCAATTAAAAACAGATTTTGCACCAAAGTGAATTATAATGTGTTAAAGAAAAACTTTTGCACCAAAGAGAATAGTCTACATTGGATCTCCACTCACATGAGAATTAAATAGAGAAGTTAATTTAACTTTAAGTCCGGTTACGAGCTATTTTCGAAGCTTTGAATAGCATCTTATAGTCTTTCAGAGTTGATTAATCTCACTCAGTTGTCATCATGCAGCTGTAGTGTGAAAACACTAAAGACATGAGGAAGTTCATGTTTGTAAATGTTTGTGTTGTTACTAAGAGTGTGTTTTGTGTGCAGAAGTAAATCTGGGCCAGGTTACATTTTGGTCAATCTGCTATGATACTGAGGGTAGTAATTTATATTTATATTAGATCAGTTATAGAAGCGGAGGAACAAGCATTACAAATGACTCAAAAATATGAAGCATTAGCCGCCCCCCCTCCCCCTCCTCCCCCCACCAGTTTCTGCACTGTAAGAGAACAGGTGATCACTTCGAGCTAATGAAAGGAATACTTTACTCTCTAAGACCATAAACCTCTTATATCTTTAACACAAAAGTAATCTTCTGAAATATGTGTGTGTGTGTGTGTGTGTTTTATCCAGTGTTTCAGGAGCGACCAGAGATCCCTCCCTCTCAGGCCCAGGCTCAGGCCAGGAACATCCCCCCTGAGGACTACTCGTACATGGCTTCTATCTTGAGACTGCTGAGGAACAAACCTTTCATGCTCCTGGTGGTCAGCTATGGTGGGTCCCTCCATTTTATTAACAAACTTGTAATTGTTAGTGTTAACTTAAAACACCTGAGTGTTGATTCTACACTTCACCCTTGTAAATCTGTGCCTCTAATCTTTACAGTATTATTTATACATTTATTTAATCAGTAAGGCTATATAAGGTCAAAAAAAGTGAGAAAATATCCGAGAGCCCATAATGACAGCATTAAATAGTCTGTTTGATCTTTCTAACATTCCTTATCTTAGAGATAATAAGTCATTAAGTCATACAGTTAAAGTCATAATGATCCCAAACCTCACATATGAAAAGCAGGTAAGAGAGGAACATCCCACATCACAGTGGATTAAGTCAAATCAAAGCATACAGTACATGACTTTACTTAGGTGTAATAATCTCCAAAGATAACGAATATAACACGATGACGCTGTAGGTTTATATGAAGGCGGTGTAAAATGACATCACAAAGATATGAGAGGAGGAGGTTGTGTGTCATTACAGTGACTTGATTACATCATTGTGACATGTAGGTCAGACAGAGCTGTGTGAAATGACCCAAAGTAAATAAGTAGCAGCCCAAATAAGAGCTGGATGAGTTCTGCAAAGGCAAACGAAAGGTGCTTCAGGGGTTTTTTATTTTCTTTGGCATAACAAACACAGGACCATCCTTTACAAAAGGACTAAAAATAATGCCGCCCCACAGTTCTTTGCAGCTGCAGCATATAATAATAATCGTTGAGCCATACAAGAAACAAGTTATTGACATAACAAAAGATCTGTATGCAAATCTCATGAACATTTACCTGCTGTGTGATTTCATATATGTTGGAATTGTAATTTTGTATTTATTTAAAATGTAATTTAACCAGGAGAAACCTCCATTGAGATTAAGAATCTTATTTAAGAGAGTGTCCAGGCACAACAAAAAGTTACAGACATGAAACACAGAGTAATTACAAACACAGATCAACGTGTCCTGAGTCACAGAGCAGAAAAGTCATCAGTCAAAGCATCTACAACCTGAAGCATCTTCCTCCAACACCTTTAATCTACTTTTAAAAAGAGTTAAAGAAACCAGCTCCCCCAGACACAGATCCTCCTGCAGGAGATTCCAGGCCGCAGGAGCAGCGTACGAGCGACTGTAGCTTCCAGCACCTTTCACATGAATACAATTACACAAGTATGAGGGAAGCAGGTTAAGTAAAGCCTTATAAATAAGGACATGCCCATGATTTTGTCAACACTTAGACAATGCAGGCCCTGCAGTGTACAATGATGAGTCAGGGCCCTGAGATTTGTTATGAATCTCAACGATGACCATGATATACAGTATCCAGAGATGTTAGGCACTGAGAAGATGCACGCATATATAAAACGTCACCATAACCAATCTGGGGCATTAAAGTAGCAGCAACAAGTTGTTGTTTTTTTGCAGCAAAAGAAAAACAAGATTTGTTGAGTGTAATGAGTTTTTAATAGAAGAATATATGTGAAGTGGAAGGTTTTACCTACCTGGTCATGAAAAAGCGTTCCTGGTAAAGGTTTAAGGCGGAGGTCCTTTTTATTGACAATGAAACACGTTAATCATCATTAATCCAGGCTGGAATGTTGGAGCATTATTGAGGTGAAAGGTAATAGAGATACAAAAGACTCAAAATAGACGACTACACAAACATGTGTAAACACATCGTCTTTATCAGCTGTTGATACAGATATGAGGATGTGTCATTGTAACACATGGACGTCCGGTACACTGCCGATGTGTAGCTTTGATCTAAAGGTCTTTTGAGTTGTCAATTCTTTTTGCTCAAAGGTCACATTATAATGACGTCATGTAAATGATTGCTAACAGGAAGAATACAGAAATGAGTCAGGCTGTAAATGTGAACTTTTATAAATGGATCACTTAGCCATTTGGACCTTCTCCTTGTGTTACAGGCCTTCTCATAATAGTTTTGTGTTTGTTGTCTGCAGGGCTGAACGTTGGCTGCTTCTATGCTGTTTCCACACTGTTGAACCGGATGATCATTGAACAGTATCCTGTAAGTCCCAGTGTGTCCCTCTCTAAAAAAAAAGTGCTACGATCTTATGCCTCCTTAGCTTCTTTACCTCGTTTTTTTTAATTTGTTCCTTCCATATACTCACGCCCAGCTGGTTGACGTTTGTTTGATCACAAATAACTGTAAAGCTGCACTGTAGAAGACCCTGACACAGATAACAGGGGTCTGGGACTTTTCATTGTAAATGGCTCAGAGCTTCTAGGACAAGATAAATGTAAGTAGAAAGATGTCTAATGTAGTCCACATTGTCTTTCCTCTCAGGGTGAAGAGGTGAATGCTGGGAGAATTGGTCTGACAATAGTCATTGCTGGCATGGTAGGGTCGCTCATATGTGGACTTTGGCTGGACAAGACCAAAACCTACAAGTAAGATGTTTCTATAAAATGCATTTTAACTTTTTTAAACCATACACTTTGAAAGGGTTAATACCTACAGTAAATGCTTTAAGAAGGAAACAAGACTCAAACTCTCCACTGATTGTTTTCTCTCTCTCTCTCTCTCTCTCTCTCTCTCTCTCTCTCTCTCTCTCTCTCTCTCTCTCTCTCTCTCTCTCTCTCTCTCTCTCTCTCTCTCTCTCTCTTTCTCTCTAGAGAGAAAACAATCAGTACAAGATACCAGATCTTCAATCTAATTATTAAATCTCAGTCATTTCAAATGTTATGTATTTGCTACTTTCCCAACCACAAATCATACTTACATACTCTACCCACTGTTTTTGTGATCACCATTGCAAATAAAACAGTTTTTTTTTTAATTATAGGCAAATGATTAGGAGCTTGTTCCCAACATTTCCTGAAAGCCTCAAAGAAACAAAAGAAAAATCATTTAACAGTTTGTGTATTTTTACTGTGTTGGACTTATATCCATTACATTGAAAGAGGGGAAACATCAGTAAAAAAAACAAAATTCTCCATTAAAGTATATAGGTCCCCTTGTTACAAATACCTCATAAAGGGAGTGTCCACAGATTTTTCAGAGCATCTGTGTAGGCCTATACTTTATCTGCTTCTATGTTTTATAGTACTGTAAACTACAAAGTTCTTCTTTTTTTTTTACTACAAGTAGAACCCTTGGCCATGCAAGGGTTTTTTGAGGCAGTGCATCAAGTGAAATACAAAAGCAAGCTTGCTAACACGCTCAAAATGATGCTAATCATCAACATGTTTTGCTGTGTGTTTTTTGCATGTTTTTGCAAAAAAATTAAAATGTTCAACTTTTGACCACTAATGTCTAATGCATGATGGCCCTTAAGGAAAAGGTCATGGGTTTGACATCATTAGGGATCAACCATTTGGGGACCATAACCGTCTGTTCAAAAATCCATCCACACTACGAGCCTGTCAAAAAGTCATTATTAAGCTTCATGTCCTTCCAGTGAATCTGTGATACCAAAATTCTGAAGGAAGTGGACGAACAGGATTTTGAGTCTTCAGGTTTAACACTCAGTCTTGTAGCTGTAGCGTTAACTGTGCTGTTACATTTGTGTGGATGTCTTTTAAATCAACCGTTCACTGGAAGATGTCTGAGTGAATTCAAGCCTTTGTTCAAAGTGAGCACGAATGAGAAATCCAGCGGAACTGCATTAAAGATCTGAAGTCGCTCTCAGGCTTATCTGAACTGACAGGCTGGTCCTCCCAAGTCGCATCTCAGGCCTTCTGCCTTTCCATTAAACATTGAAAATGTAATAATTCATTCTTAATATCTGAAATGTTCGACTGGTATCCAATTATTAATGCTTTATTTTTGCACAAAGAGCAGCAGCATATTTTCAGCAGTGTTCTGAGTAATATACAGTACATGTAAGTTTGGTAAACTACCTTCAGTGAACTGGCATGCAAACTAATAGGACTGGGAAAATTCTTCAGTCCTCAGATTCCTTAAATGCCATCAGGAAGCTTCACTGTTAAAGCCCTCGAGCCCATAGATCCATGTTGTTGACTCTCACACCCCTATTGTCCCAAATAGAGTACAAAGACTTTGTTAAATGAACGAAAATGTTTTGCAGCATTTTTCTACGCATGGGTGTGCAAGAGACAGCTCCACCAGAGTAAGCCTGTTTGTGCAAGTGGCCTGGGTTATTTTAAGGGGTTTCCAGTGATTCGGGAATATTTCTGATGCTGAGTTTTCAGAAAGGGACGACTCATTACATACCCATTTCTCCATAAAGTTATAATGAAAAACACATTTGAGACGTTGCACTCTTTTAATGACAGAAATGCATGATTTTTGTAGGCATTACATCTGTCTGCTGTGTTGTAAAATTCTCTCCAAACGTTTAAAATGTTGAAATGATGCATGTTGAATGAAAAAGAGAAGAGCTAGTGGTTACACATGCTGTTAACTTTCAGTGTCTTCCAGGTTGAACTTGAGATCTACAGTACATTAAGTTATTTCAAAGAACTCATGACATTGAGGGACATATTTTGCCCCTCAGAAACCAAAAGGCTTTTACGAATATGTGTTGGTTTTTACAGAACAGCTTTTTGATGAATGATGTTAGAGGATTTCTTTGTCCTGATCATCTTTTTCAGGCATGAAGCGAGTGAGCCATTCAACAAGATTAGGATTTCAAACTCTTATTTTAAGATAAAATTAGATAAAGTGGGATTTCTTTAATGATTGGAGCGTATTTTAAGGCACTAGCGTATTGCAGTGTTGACACAGAAATAATGTAAAGCAAGGTTCAACGCATCTTGGCTGTGGTGTCACTGTTTCATGCATTTTCCTCTCCTGTCTCCTCAGACAAACCACCTTGGGCATTTATCTCCTCTCTCTGATTGGAATGCTGGTCTACGCCGTCACCCTCAACCTGGGTCACCTGTGGTTGGTGTTCATCATGGCAGGACTTTTAGGGTAGGTCACCATTACAGAGGTTATACACCTCACAGCCATGCAAATTAACATGCTAAATATTTGTAAAAAATGTTAAAATATTTCTCTCATCGTTATAAACATACTCTGGTACACCTCATGTTTCTTAACATTTCCTCATCTGGCATTAGTGCTACTTTGTCAAAGGCAAATTATCGCTCCTGTAATTTCGAGTCTACGTGCCATGTCTTTATAATTATTGCTATTTGTGGTAAACTGATTATGTCCAGAGCTGGTTTCCATAGCAAATCCTCTGTCTGGCTTTTATTCCCTGAAACTCAGACAGAATGTATTACAGGAACATACACACGGCCTACTTTAACATTTACAGAGCTGATTTTCTGTTCCTGGCTTTTGATGAAAATTATTGCTGATCAAAGTTTTATTTTAGCTTTTAATTTGACCTTCACTGTCTGTCTGTCTGTCTGTCTGTCTGTCTGTCTGTCTGTCTGTCTGTCTGTCTGTCTGTCTGTCTGTCTGTCTGTCTGTCTGTCTGTCTGTCTGCCTGCCTGCCTGCCTGCCTGCCTGCCTGCCTGCCTGCCTGCCTGCCTGCCTGCCTGCCTGCCTGCCTGCCTGCCTGCCTGCCTGCCTGTGTCTGTCTGTCTGTCTGTCTGTCTGTCTGTCTGTCTGTCTGTAGCTTCTTCATGACAGGATATCTCCCCCTGGGCTTTGAATTTGCCGTCGAGCTCACCTATCCAGAATCAGAGGGAACGTCATCAGGGCTGCTTAACTGTTCAGCTCAGGTTAGTATTATTAGCATTTTTAACTATGAAAGCATGGATTAAACATATGACCGGATACCATTTTTTACCTCATTTCAGATCTTTGGGATCATTTTCACCATCGCTCAGGGGAAGATTATTGATAAATGGGGTACTTTAGCTGGAAACATCTTCCTGTGCATCTTTCTGCTGATAGGATCAGTAATGACAGGTAAGATATTCACCTTTCTCTGATTCCTCTGCACACTTCCACTAAACTACACTTAACGACATTGAACATTGAACTCATGTCAGCACCTGAGGACACAAAGCTTGTCCCATTAGAGACACTTAGAAAAAACATTTTGTTTTGTAGAGGTTGGGCAAAACTGTAAATACCCCCTTTAACATTGTTCACAATCCTAAATTACACATGCAGTCTAATCTCTTTTTAATGACAAGGCTGCCCTCTAGTGGCCAAAAGAAGGATCAGCATTTATTACAGGCATAACACAATAAAAATAGTGACTTACCTTTTTTGTTCATGCTGAATTGCAAACATGAGTGTATGTGTCTTCCAGAAGTATTCTCTTTCTGTATAATGTTTGAAATATTTTACTAGTACCTAAAGCCAAATACTATGATTAATGTCTCTGATATTCTTTAACATAACAACCTGCTACTTACCACTTTCAAAGCTACATTAATTGAAATCAATGCTGTAATTTGACACCTAAACCACTGCATGGAAAGAGGAGACTAAACTTGTTTTGTAGATATGTTGTAATATGGGGTAACACTGAGATATAGCATGGCACTTTCCAGCCACCTCTCTGTTTTTCAACCTTTCTGAGTCCTAAAATAAACCGTACTGCAGATGTGAGTCATCACTCATCTGCTGTTTTCTTTCTTTGATTACAAGTTGAACACAATTGCTCGTAAAACTTTTCCCTTTCCTCTGTTTCTACCACAGGATTCATCAAATCTGACCTCAGGCGACAGAAGGCCAACCTGCAGACTGAGGTGCAGACAGCGAGTGTAAGTACATTTGTGTGTGTTACACAAAGTCAGAGGTGGGATCTTCACATCCCTCTGGGGAGGGAATGTGTGAGATGCCGCCCTGACTCTGCGCTGTAGCAGTCCTCACACTGAAGCATGCAAACCAGGGAATGCACTTAGACTGTATAATGAATTGTATTATACAGTCTTTGGGAACACAGGGTGGCACTGCGGCACGGGTTGAAACCTTTTCTCTAATCTCACTAAAAGCATCCTCTCACACACTGAATGCAGAACGCACAATTCTGCTCTGTCTGACAGCTCTGCCACTGGCTATAACAGCATGTTCCTGACATATTTCCTGTGAAAACCAAACTCTGTTTTAACTTTATGGGTGCAGTTGCCAGCTGTCAATCAGATCAGTACTCTGTAATGATTCGTTTTATAAGTCACTAAAATGATGTGAATAACACCACAAATCATTTTTGATACAAAATGCAGGTTTAATCTAATTAATCTGGGATATACATAATGACAAATGTTTTTTTGTTAATAGCTGATTAACATTAAGTTATACCAAATAAAACTAAGTAGCATCTAGCTGCTCACAATTGCCTTTAATTTCATTTTGACCAAGATTTGACTTGACGTGTCTTTTGCTGCTCACTTTTTGCCTTGGTCAAGAAAAGCTTCTGCTGTGTTTCTTTGTCTGTTCAAAAAACATACAGTTCTAACAATAAAGCAGCTGAATCCTGCAAAATAACAGAACTTAAATGAGATATATGAAATAGACGACCACCACTTTACCTTTGTTATGAATGAGCCAGCCTCAGTAGGTGAGTAAAACCATGATAAAGCCAAACCTTAAATAAAATTACACTAAAATGACATGGTATTTTGCATGATTTGCTGCATGATGAAAGGATAGAACATATCAGTGCATGTTGCAGGCAGTAATGATTCCCAGTTAAGAGTTTGTTGGAGGCAGTTTGATAGTGGAGATGGTGTGTAAAGGATCATGAGGTGGCCCCTCTGGGCCTCTCGGAGGTGTGACACCAAAACTATCGTTCCAGCCTACAGGCTCAGTGCAGGACTATGGGGCCACAGCGTGCAGCGGCCCCTGACAACAGGAGACTTGACATAAACCCACAACCCCACTAAAACCAAAACACACCTGAGAAGGTAGGGGCACACACGCTCTGCATTAGTTCAACTATACATATAAATTTACATTAAATACACTTTTTTCGCAAGTTAAAGTGCCACAGAACCTGTTGCCATGGTTTTTTAATGGTTACAACGCACAATGGGTTTGGATACAAAAAAAAAAGTATTGACAGGCATTATGTGAATTTCTACTAAAAAGCGTTATATTTTACTTCAGTTTATTACAAGGTCTTAAATAAGAGCATCACTTGCTTTAACTGTGGAATACAACCTTTCATACTGTATTTATTCTCTGTTCAAAAAAGCTCATACTTAAGCTCCTGTGAGGAAGTTGCAGTTTTGGTGGGTTTTGAAGCCCCCTATGGAGACAAGCTGTCCTCTAGCTGTTCTTGTACTGAGTAGTATTTTCTGATGAAAAATGTCATCATTTTAAAAGTCAAACATACCAATCAGTGTGAATCTTTGCTGTGGAAAATGTAAACAGGATGTTCGAGCATTGTACTTCCACTCACTCTGTCTGACACCTACCCCGCAGCAGTGGTCACACGCTTTAAATATAACTACATAGAAATGATCAGTCGACAAGAATCAAAATTTATTTCGGTGGATTTCATAACCAGGTAAAATTCCTCACAGGAGCTTTAAAGATAAAACTAGTGTTAAAAAATGTCTCTAGCAGTTTCAAGTTATTTTGTTAGAAAGCTTTTTTGCATTTCTCAAATAAACTTCTTTTAACAGATCATTTGACATTTGTGATAAATGACGGTAAGAACTGTGAAAGGGAATAGGATGTTATAGAATTCTGGTCTGCGTTATTGTTTTGTTGTCTTTCTGAACTCTGTGATAAATTAACATTTTTGTGTCTTTTCATTTAAGAAAATGCATCCATTTGTTGGGCAGTGTGTTTGTAATTGCTTTTTCGTGTCTTATGTCCTTTACAGACAAAAACAGCTGAAGTAGAAGGAGGCGTCTCTGCACCTGAATGAGAGGAAGTTCTGAGGACACTACCTCACGCACAGATAAAACAAATCCAAACACTGACACATCAATGAACATACATGTGCAAATAGAAGCTGCTGTGAAGACTGAGCACATGAGACTGAGTTCATACTGAGCAGCGATCTGTGAGGCTTTAATGTACTGTACAACACGCCTCTCTGGCATTCAAACCAGAGAGGCAGACTGATATCCCAAGTGCAACTTAACTCATCCCAAAGCAAGCACAAGTCAATCATGCACAAGGGGACCACACTTGGAACTACTAAAGTTTTAAAACAACATATTTAGTACATGTTTATTTTATTATTTTATTTAATGTCGACATTTGATACTTTTTAGTGCTGTACAGCTGCCTTTAAACTTGCTCCAAATGACCACACTCTTTAACTGACATGGACTTTTAAGGGTTCATTTCCCCAAGCTTCCTCCAACCTACTCTCATTACTGTTGATAGAGTGTTCTAGAAATGAATTAGCAATATTTAAATTCCTATTAGTGGACCAATATTTTGTGTAACTAGCCTCTGTCGTTTCATTGCTTAAAGGAGCAAGGCTAACGCAGACTGTTGAGTGTTTTCCGTTCATGGTTTTCATGATCAGAATCTCATGAACGATGTAATGAGTCAGATCACAATTTTGAAGGTCAGTTATGTCCTTGTAAGACTGTAAGGGATCTTTAGAGGAAATGTTGTGATAATTAACTGGAGCAACATATGTCAGTGTCTGGAATATTAAGCCTATCAGAACAGCACAAAACATGATCGAAGGATCAGGCAAAACATGCTTTGATCATCATTTTGCACAATGAAATGTTTTTGATGCATTATCCTTTTAGATGGTAAAGTTGTTACTGAGAAATGTAGTTCATGCTGTGTTCAATGTTCCTGTTTTATAATGATTTATGTGATTCAAAGAGATGCCATTTTTTCCGTGGCATCTTAAGAACATTTTACTGTGCTGTTAAAAAGGTTTCTACACCCTTTAGAGTTCATGAATTAGTTCCTGCTGCAGTGAGATTTCTTTTAGACTGCATAGAGCTTAATGTTTTATTTCCTCTTGAAACTACAGTGAAGAGAAAATGAGTCAAGTATTTAAAAAGACAATATTAAAAACAGGATTCTTCTGGAGTCTGTTTGCTCCCTATTTTACTGGATGGCCTAAAACATTTTAACTGTATGTATCTTTGGATAAAGATAAAAAGAGTGCAAAACAAGTTTTTGTATTAAACAACATTTAATAGCACAATGTGCTCTTTACTGCTTTTGAATCTATCCTAAACCAAATCCAGAGTTTTAAGACAGAAATCATGTAGTAGAACGTCTTACTTTAACCAAAATATGAGATTTAAGCAGCACAGAATAACAACCGCTTTTCTATAACTGTGCATAAAACTCGTCTACACCACTGAAATAAAAATGTCTCACAACCTAGTGTTCACAAAGTTAATAAATACGGCAAAAAATCACATCATTGAATAAAACTTTTATGGAACAATAATTGCGTGTCATCTCAAAGAGTTTACAAACTTTTTACAGCACAGAACAGACATGACGAGAAATTGCTGAGAGATGTGAGTCTTTGTAATGAAGAGCATAGTTTTATACTGTAAAGTTGTCAGAGTTCTTAAGAAAATCATGAATAAAATGAAAGTATATGAAGTTGTTGTATGATTTGATTAAACAAAAACACTCAGAAAACATCACTGCCATTTCCATAAATCCAAAAGTTTACAATAAAAAAAAATGAAACCATGAGCACAAATATTTATGAATGAAGGTCATTCAAGCAATGACTTTAACATTCACAAACTTCCTTATATATTATTGAGAATTCACTCAATAGTGTTACATACGCTTCTGTAACAAAAAGGTCTGTGATAGCAGCTGCAAAATATCAACTTGGAAAACATTTAATAAAGACCAGCTAGAGATGTAGAAAGTCTTAAGAAGATGTTATCGTCATTTAAATCCAGATCTGATGTTCTTCAAGGCAACAAGCAGTAGTAGTGGGACCAGTCCACAAGTGTCCAGTGGTGGGTTCAATGGACCAAAGGAAAATCTGACAACCCAGATTCAGTTACGCTTCTTCTGTCTTGCTCCGACTACCTCCTGTGACTCTGGAATACACTGGAATCCAATCAGCATTCCTATGATAGAGAAACCTACAGAAACACAGCAAGATGTTTAGAGGTGTGCTAATACCTTTTAAAGACCTAAAATGTGTTCATTCCTCACTCACTTGCCACAATAAGAGGTGCCATGACCCCTATCGTCAGAGGTGCAGTTTTGTAGATGAATGCCTCAGACAGAAAGTGGCCCAGGGCCAGCACAAACGTCCATAACGTGATGTGATACAGCCTGCAGGACCCAGAGTGACACAAAGTAAGAACGCATTACGTCTGCCAACATAAGCAGCTCATAGGAATTGAGACCTGTCTTACGTTCTGTTCTGGATATCAATGGCACATGCACAGCGGATGATCGATGACAGTAATGTCCAAATACCAAAAGTTCGAGCTTGGAGACCATTCACTGAGGAAATGGGAAGAAATTGAAAGTCAGGACGGCAGGGGTTAGGAAAAAGAGTTCAAATGAAGCAGAATAAAGAATAGGGGAAATAGGCCATAACTCGTTTTTTAACATTATAAGAGCCCTATCAATCTGCTTAGGTAATAAAAAACAAGACTTAATGGTCCATTTTAGAATGAAGTCATACATGCATATAGTTTTTAAAAAGTCTTTAAAAAGCCAGTAGGGACTCTTATCTAGTTTTGTATGTGTATATGCTCAAGCAATGACAACATCCAATCAGATCCTTTTAAATCTCATGAACTAGTGTTGGCCTAAAAAAAAAGATATGGTGTTATTTATCGTGGCAACCTTTAATGTCCTTTTAATATGGTCAGTCAAACTTGGTTTTCTCACCAAACTCAGGTGTGCCTGTGTAGAGCTTTTCTGACAGGAAACTGTGATCTCTGAAACTCTGCACGGTGTTTCCCATCGCGATGACGGACACCATCAACAACCAGCTCCGCAGGACGTTCAGAAAGCGACTCATCTTTTCTATCAAACGCACCTGACAGAGAGGAAAAGTCAGTGTGGTCAGTGCAGAACAAAATACTAAAGACTGAACGCTTATGCAAGTGGCTGGTTCTGCTGCAGCCAGAATAACAGACCTACTAACACATCACAGTAAAACTGTCAGCTAACAAGTAGCAATGAGAAACGTAACATGACAGCTAATGTTGCTATAACCTGGTAGGTACAACCAGAGGACATATTATGATTAAATAAGATGAATGGTTCGTATATTTACCTTTCAGTGTCTATTAACTATGGTGTAAACATGCTCCTCAGCTATCAAAAGGTGAACATGGATTCAAAACAATTGAGTGGGACTCGGGCCAGCTGTGCACGGTGTTATATTCACAATATAAAACATGTCAAGCTTGGACCCTGGCTCTGACCAATAACAGGGCTTAAGAAATGGTTCCATCAAATCGTACCATTTATGTGATTGGCCCGTATTGGCATTTAGGTCCCGCCTATTTTCTTCGCCAGCCAATAGTTTTAGAAAACCCAGTCACCTGTAGACTGTAAACTAGGCTGCATTCAACCAAAGAGTACATGTGAAACGAGAGAATCCCCTGTAAGGACTTTTGTCTTTGTTAAATATGATAGATAGAAATTAAAATAATATGATAAATAACTGATTTAACTTGTTATTGCTATCTTAATTAAAGGACTAAATCTCTATACTATATTTTCTCGTTGAGTGTTCATCATTGACTTTTTTAAATCTCCGTGGCTCCTTCAGTTAAAAAAGTCATTCATATATAGCCGTCATAAACATTTTTTCCCACATTGCCTTAAGCTGGTAAGTTTATTATTTTATTATTAACTTCCGGGCCCTTAATGAATATATTGCACACGCTTCACATTATCCAACAGAATATATGCGCGTTTACCGTTTGAAAACAGTCACAGCCACCCAACTAAAGGATGCAGTGCACTGTTTGGTCAGGTGGACAAATAAAGAATTGTCCACGAGTGCGCATGCTCCTTCCTCTGTTGCTACTCAGTTGTTGTAGTTACCAGGAAGATTAACCGCGATGATCAACTGGGCTGACAGCTAGCTAGCTAGCTAGCAGGTAGCATGCTCTCGTATATAAGTCAGCGCTAGTGTTATTTACGGCGTTTAAAATGGCCATAAGACCTTCTCAGAATAAGTAGACTTTCCCCGGTCAGCTTCCCATTCCTAAGGTAACATGTCGGTAACCTAGGTTCAGTCTCATATAGCTAACGTTTGTTGGGCTATCTGTCTTGGTTACGTCTTAACGTCTTGTGTGTACGGTAACGTTACCTTAATTGAAAGATACTGTTGATTCATTTACGTTAATAAAACAGGTAGAGCCCTTTAGGAGCGGTTGTCGCTGTTGTTGCTAAATGTAAAGCATCATTTTGGACTTTGTTAGTGAGCCTTAGTAACGTGGGTATAATGTTGTGTTTTGCACAAACGTACTTGCGTTAAATTGAGCAGTGTTATTCAATGACCGCTGTTTTTGCAGTTGGAGATGGTAGGTGCCATGCTGGAGAAGCCTTTACAAGCCTATACTGGGACATTTCACCCGGCAGAGCGTCCACTTTTACTGTGAAGATGCCAGCTGTATCCCGGGATAAGGAAGACTCCGAGTCCTCCTCAGATGACGACCAAGAGTGAGTGTTTATACTCTAAGTTTGCAGCTGTTCAAAATATTGTACTGTAATATCACATAATAAAGCCTGTGGTACACGGCGGTCAGCATCATTACTGCTTGTCATAGCTTAAAGAGGAAATAAAACATGTAAATACAATATGTATCTTAATTTATTAGCTAGAGATCCTGCTTTAGGAAGGGTCATATACATTCAATTTCCAAATGTTTGGTCACCCCAGCGTCAATTATCCTTTAAGTTTGATTGACAGGTCTAATTTCTACATCATAACATCCTAAACCAGAACATTCATTCTTGATCTATTTCGACCTCACTCAGACCGTCACCACGGTCTTTACCGTGAATGAAGCCATCCTTCTACCTATCTACGAGACCAAAATATCAACAAAGTCATGTGACTGACCTTAGGGGGATAGCCCCGGATCATATAAGCATCCGGGTCAGTCATCACTTCCTCTTTGCCTTTCTCGCCTCATCTGAGACCGGTAAGTTTTGAAATATCAGAACCAGCAAATCCGTCACATTGTTGTGCAGGTGCCTTGGTCCCTGAGGATTGTTAGCTGGTCTGTGTTAATTTCTGCTTGTTGTTAGCGGACAGGGTACTTTACGAGTATCCCTGCCGTATGTTTAATCAATTAATCCCAGCTGTTTGTTTGCATCCAGGTAGGCTACTTGCTTTCACCTGTTGCTCTTTCACCGTAGCCTGTAGAAGCGGCATTTGGGTGAGTAAGAATACTATTAATGTCAGTTGGCTACACAAGTTGAGTGCCCCCTCTGCTGTGTGCAGTTCGGGGTTTTTTATTTTCCCCTCGTACGTTCGCGTGCATGAGTGGCGATTTAAGTTTGATCAAATAAGCTACATATAGCTCGATTGTTCGGGATTTTTTCTTTTCCCTCTTACGTTCGCGTAAACGATGGGCAATTAATTTATAGTGAAACCGTTTTTGCGGGTATTTAAGTTACCGATTGTTCCTTCTGCAGGGTGCAGTTAAGGTTTTGTGTTTTCCCTCATACGTTCGCGTATAAGAGTGGTGATTGTTGTTATTTCAAACGGGTAAAAATTATAGATAAATAAGACACAGACATTATTTATAAATAAGTGATTGTTCCTGTGTTGAGTACTTGGTTTCCTTAAACCTCTGTGATCAGCAGGTGGGTTATTTTGTTTTTCCCCTCGTACGTCCGCGTACATAGAGGGTTATAATTTGCTGCCCGTATAGCAGGTCAGAAAAGTGGACCTAAACATAATATGGCCCCCCAGGCTTGTCGCTTTTGTGGGGTAGCCATGGACCCGCGTGATGGGCACCAAGAGTGTCCTTCATGTTTGGGCAAGGCTCATCTTTTGGATGATGTCGAGAGCCCATGCCCAGCAGCTGTGGAGTTACCTCTGGGAGAGAGGGCCCGGAGAGCCGGGCTGGGAGGTCATCCTCCCCACGCTGTAGTAGCCCTTTCTCCTTCCCCTAGTAGGGAACGGGGGCGTAACACTGACCGCCGCTCTCACAAGCGTCAAAAGCGGGCGCATTCCCATGGGCGTGGTAAAAAACGACCCCCAAAGTGTACCTCTCCACCACCGCATAGTTCAGCCCCTCTTCCTGGGGAGGCTGTGGGGCCAGAGGACACGCAATTACAGATTTTGGCTGCCATTCGTGGTCTGTCAGACAGAGTGGCAATGATTGAGGCTCGCTCTCAAGGTGCGGCCCCATCTGATGCAGATCATTCAACTGGGCCTTCCCAGGCACACCTGCCGGCATATCAGGAGCCACTGGCTGTTCACCCGGATTCCATATCCCTTTATGCACAGGGATCCCTCTTGGAGGAAGGGGGACGCTCAGAGCAGGCTGAGGGGATGCACTCTTTTAGTTCACCCCACCAGGAGGAGTCCGCATCTGTGGAGGACTGTGCTGAGGAGCCTGGTCCCAGTGATGTGATTTCTATGGTGTTGAGTGCGGCTAAGATTGTGGGGCTTGCAACCCCAGTGGAAGCCCCAAGCTCATTGGAGGGGGTCTGGGCAGGTGTTTCACAGCCCCGTCCCCCAGCGACTATCCCTGCAGCTGAAGATTACTGCCAGATGCTGAAGAGGGCTTGGAATGCGCCTAGCAGCGCCCCTCAGTTTAATGCAGGCTGCAGGAGGCTGGCTAAAGCTCAATACTCCCTAGAAACTGGACTGGGTGACATACCACCAGTAGAGAAGGAGATGGCAGCTTTAACCTCTCTTGGCCCTGAAAGGGTGACAGCTGACCCACGGTGCCCTCGAAGGGAGTGTGATAAGACAGACCGTTTGGTTTGCAGGACTTACAATTCAGCTGCTCGTGCGGCCCGTGCAGGAAATGCTCTTGCTATCCTCTTAGCTGCTATCAGACGAACAGCAAATACAGGTGACCAGGACACCATGAATTTGATAGATGCTGCCCTTTCCACTCACTCCCAACTCACCCGTGACGTTGGCGCAGCAATGTCATCTGCTATGTTGACTCGGAGGCAGATCTGGCTGGCTCAGACAACCCTCCCAGAGAACATTAGGAGGGAACTTACTAACATGCCTGTGGAGTCGGGTAGACTGTTTCACTCTGATTCACAGGGTGTGTTGGACAAGACTGAAAAAACTCTCAATTTAAGAGAACGTGTACAGCGTGCATACAGGCACCAGGGGAGAGCCAGGCAATACCCCACAAGCCAGCGGCACCCATATCAACCTGCTTGGGGCCCTCAGGAGTACTGGGCTCGGGGCAAACGGCAGGACTTGGGCACTCAAGGCTTCCGTGATACAACCGGGAGGCCTCAGCAGCAGGCCTTTCAGCCCCGATTTGCAGCAAGAGGGGCACTCCAAAGGAGGCGCCCCCCCAGAGGTTCAGGTACCCGGGGGGGGTCCTGCATAGGATCTTTGGGGCCGCCGCCAGGGTTCACTCCCACTTATGCCTGGAAAGCTGGGAGAGGACTGTTTCAGACCCTTGGGTATTGGCAACAGTTGCAAGGGGATACAAACTTCAATTTCGGCGGCGGCCCCCACATTTTTCCAGGGTCCACATGACATCAGTCATGGACCCAGAACAGGCCAACATTCTGGCAGAGGAGATTACAACTCTTCTGCAGAAGGACGCTATAATCAAGGTAAATCAGAGAGAACAGCACACTGGCTTTTATTCAACATATTTCCTGGTTCCCAAAAAAGATGGAGGGCTTCGTCCCATCCTAGACCTCAGGCGCCTAAATGTTTACATGAAGGTCCTGCCCTTCAAAATGCTACATACAAAAAACATCCTAGAGTCAGTGGAACCAGGGGAGTGGTTTACTACAATAGACCTCAAGGACGCTTATTTCCATGTCCCTATTTGTCGGGACCATTGGAAGTTTCTTCGTTTCGCCTTTCGGGGGCAGGCTTACGAGTTCAAGGTCCTCCCATTTGGCCTCTCCCTGTCCCCGAGGGTCTTCACGAGGGTGGTAGCAGCTGCCCTGGCACCACTTCAGAGGGCAGGGCTAAAGATAATGCCATACCTCGACGACTGGCTAATATGTGCTCCGTCCCGCAACCGGGTCATACAGGACACAGAGGCTGTGTTGACCCACATTCAGTCCCTTGGCTTCAAGGTCAACTTCAGGAAGAGCAACATAGAGCCACGACAGGAGACAATCTTCTTGGGATTGTGCCTGAATTCCATCACGATGAGGGCGTGTCTTACCCCTCAGAGGGTAGCCAGGATCCTGAGGACCCTTCGCAGCTTTCGTCCAGGCAAACGCCTTGCACTTGTTCACTTTCAGAGACTGCTGGGGTTAATCTCAGCAGCAGTAGTAGTGCTTCCGCTGGGTCTTCTCAAGGCTCGACCCCTGCAGCGGTGGCTGAATGCTCTGAACCTCCACCCACAGAGGGACAGGCATGTGAGGCTCCGGGTAACCGCTTCATGTTTGCAGGCTCTGCATCCATGGCGGGACTGCAGGATGCTCACACAGGGAGTCCCCTTGGGACATCTTCCTTCCAGGCGGACACTAGTGTCCACAGATGCCTCCCGCACAGGCTGGGGTGCAGTCTGGGAGGGAAGAATGGTGAGAGGTCTTTGGCTGCCTCCATGGGACACCGAACACATCAATGTGTTGGAGCTGAGGGCAGTGTATCTGTCCCTGAGAGCTCTCCTTCCTTTCATACACAGCAAACATGTGTTAGTGAGGTCAGACAATTCTGCCACGGTGTACCACATAAATCACCAGGGCGGCACGAAGTCTCTGCGTTGTCTCAATGTGGCTCGGAGACTCCTACTTTGGGCCTTTCCGCGCCTGGCCTCGCTCAGGGCTGTTTATATACCAGGCATTCTGAACAGGGCAGCGGATCTTCTCTCCAGGTCGGGGCCGCTCCCGGGGGAGTGGCGATTACACCCATTGGTGGTAAGCAGCTTGTGGGCTCGCTTCGGCATAGCTCAGGTCGATCTCTTTGCATCCAGAGAGACGACCCATTGTCAGATGTGGTTCACCCTGAGTCATCCGATTGGGCCATTAGGCCTGGATGCAATGTCTCACGAGTGGCCGAAGGGGTTACTGTATGCTTTTCCTCCACTTCCACTTATCCCCCATGTACTGCACAGGGTGGCACAGGGGTGCTACAGGGTTTTGTTAATAGCCCCCCGTTGGCCGGGGAAACAGTGGTTTCCGGCCCTCCTTCGACTTGTTCACGGCAAACCCTGGCCCCTGCCGCTCAGGGCAGACCTCCTCTCTCAGGCAGCGGGACAAATTTGGCATCCGAACCCGACTGTCCTGCAGTTGTGGGCCTGGCCCCTCCTGAGTCCATCTCTCACAACCTCAGTGAGGCTGTCATAGCGACTATGAATAATGCCAGGGCACCTTCCACACGCTATAATTACCAGCAGAGATGGAAGTTATTTTCATCATGGTGCAATGAGAGGGACCTGGAGCCTGTTACTTGCCCATTGGCTTCGGTGCTCCTTTTCCTCCAGTTCCTCCTGGATTCAGGTAGAGCAGCTAGCACATTGAGGGTTTACACTGCGGCTATCTCAGTCTTTCATGAAACAGTAGGGGGTCTGTCTGTTGGGAAGAACCCTATGGTGTCACAATTTCTGAAAGGTGCTAACCGTCTGCGCCCTAGCAGGTGTTTGCGGGCACCATCATGGGACCTTCCATTGGTGCTGAGGTCCCTGGCTATGGCTCCTTATGAACCGCTGGAGCAGGCCTCCCTCAAGCTTCTTTCACACAAGACGGCTTTTCTTTTAGCTATGTGTTCTGCCAAGAGGGTAAGTGAGCTACATGCACTGTCTGTGAGCCATGAGTGCTTGAGGTGGAAACCTGAGAATGCAGGGGTATCTATGTGGCCGAACCCATTCTTCCTTCCGAAGGTGGTGAGTCCTTTGACGGTAAATAATGTTATAGAATTGGAGGCGTTCTGCCCGGAACCGGCCTCCCAGGGAGGAGTGGCTCTTCATACACTGTGTCCAGTGAGAGCTTTGAGGGTGTATGTCGATCGCACACAACAACTGCGGCAGGCACACACGCAGCTGTTTGTTTGTTATGGGACTAGAGGCGTGGGCCGCCCACTTTCTAAGCAGCGTCTGTCCCACTGGCTGGTCGGGACTATTTCCCAGGCCTATTTAGGTCAGGGTTTCCCCGTCCCGGAGGGCCTGGTGGCTCACTCCACACGCAGTATGGCAACTTCATGGGCAGCTTTGAAGGGTGTTGCTCTCAGTGATATATGTGCAGCAGCATCATGGAGCACTCCATGCACTTTTGCAAGATTTTATAGAGTCAATGTCACGTCTGCAGCAATCGGCTCAACTATTCTTAGTTCGGCTGCTGAGAGAGATGACGAGGGGGAATCACAAGTTCCTCGCGACATTGTTGCCACAACTCATCCACGGTAAAGACCGTGGTGACGGTCTGAGTGAGGTCGAAATAGATCGTAAGTTATGTCCATAACTATGGATCTATGAGACCGAACGAGGACCGTCACCATCTCTTGTCGCTCGGAACTGCCTGAGGCGTTCCAGGCAAGGAGGAAGTGATGACTGACCCGGATGCTTATATGATCCGGGGCTATCCCCCTAAGGTCAGTCACATGACTTTGTTGATATTTTGGTCTCGTAGATAGGTAGAAGGATGGCTTCATTCACGGTAAAGACCGTGGTGACGGTCCTCGTTCGGTCTCATAGATCCATAGTTATGGACATAACTTACGTTTGTTGTGGGAGTATTCACTCTTGCCTGACGTGCTTATCTGATGACATGTTGGCTTTACTTCTCTAGCAATAAGACATTTTAATATAAGTAGATGAGTAAGTCATAGCTTATATCCCCTTCATCTTGTAGATGTGGCTATCTTAAGTCTCCTTTAGTGTCAGGGTCTTAGACCTCCTCTATCCCAAACCCTGTTGAATAATTTACACCAAGATACATTTACCCAAAATGAATCCTCCAGGCAGGTTTCATTTCTCATAACTGATGACAAATGTACTGAATGAGAGGAGAGGGCATCTAGCTGTGGATCATGACAGCAGTTGGTCTATGTTATCTTGTGTCTACCAACTAATCACCACTTAAGCTACACTTAGTTATACCTTACTGAGAGACACTGTGCCTGCTTTTGAGCCAATTTCCATCTCCTGAATTAGTTTGGATTGATTAGTATTAGGGTTTAACCTTCAGGTGACCAGTGCTGTTTTATCTGAAGTGGCTGGTAAGCTTTTAAATACTACTGTATGTACATGAGCTTATCCATTAAATATCTACTCACACACTGGCTTATTACAGTTCCCCCTGTCCATCTTAGCACCAAACACCGTCCCTTGCAATAGATTTTGAGCCTTTTTTCAGTCCTTCTGCTTGACTCTGACTTTAAGGCTATTTCCTATTTTCTTGCTTAATTCATTAGGAAGAGTTGATATTAGTTTACGTTAATGTAAGGTGAAAGTTTATGGTGACAGACATCTCTGAATAATGCAAGACCTAGAAGGTATATAGCATTACAGGCCTATACAGAGGGTCCCTACACACTTAAAGACACACACATGTAAGAGAATTCACTTGTACAAAAAGAAGTGTATGTAAACCAAAAGAACACAGCACATCTGGTATTCACACTATTTGTATTTGTTTTCTGTAAAATATCATTAAACAGTCAATAAAAATGGTAATGGATAATCATTTTGGAAAAGATGAACAAAAAGTAGAGAACTTTAAACATTTCTGTTCACTGAAATATTAAGAATGGAAAAGCAGCATATCTCTGCTGGAATCAGGGCATTTTTTGACATTTTAACTTGAATATTGTTTTAAATGGTATGGACATAATAATATACACATGAGCTGAAACTACCTTCAATTAATAGCCCGTGCTTTTATTTACAACAGTCTATAAAATGACCCTGCCTTTATTTGGGACAGGCGTCAAAAGGAGACGGGCCTTTATTTATTGTCAAAGAGACTATAATATTGTAAATTTACACCAGAAAGAACATTTAAATGTGTACAAAATTAGGGTAAAAGAAAAACAATAACTCACAAATCACTGATTTGATCTTACTTTGTAAGACAGCCCACCCATAACCAAGCTGCTGCACTGTGAGGGAGAGAGGGACACACTCTTGTTAATTGTGATCTGCAAACTGATCAACTCTAAATACATCGGGGCCTCTATTTGAGAGCTGCCTTTAGTTGTCAAAACTTGCAGCAACACCAAGGCTGGTAAAAAAACTGGGCCTTAAATTGGGATGGGCTTTTATTTAAGCACAAATCAAAGTAGTATAGATTCTGAGGTAAGAAGTATTTGGAAAATATTCTGCATTTTCTCTTCACTTTTGAGTTCACACTTAGTGTTTGTTTAACAAATATTTCCTTCCTTTCTTTTCATCCCCATTTCAAACAGTTTGGGTAAAGTTCTTTTCCATTTTGCCCCGCATACTCTTCTCTAATATTACTGTGCTGCCAACAATGTGGCCTGTTGTCAAGACTTGAAACAGTTGTCGTGTATAGTCTCTCAACTGTCTTGATGTTGTTTTATATTCAATCAAACAACCAGCTGAAATATTACCAAAGTGTTTAAGGGCTTGCAACAAAACCAGCACAGAGGAAGAACTAGCTGCCATATTGTCAGTCCTACTTGGATGCCTCAGCTAGGGGCAGCAATTGTTTACGTGCTTCTCCATCTTATCACAACTGTCCATGCTTGATTGAGCGCTACTCCATCATCACGCTACCTTATCTTATTTTTTTAGCTCCTGATAAGCAGGCTGTGTCTGGTACTATCAGATAGTCTGAGGGTTAACAAGGGTGTTTATTCGTACAGCATATAAGTTTGTTGTTGCCCAGCAGCTCCAGAAAATGTGTGTGGTTCTGTCTCTATCTGTCCATCTGAAACAAACAGCATCTCAGGATACATTCCCCAGGCGTTAGGTAAACCACCCATATGAGCAATTTCACATCATCCAGGAGTGAATGCCAAACGTTTGTAGCTGTGAAGTTCACCTCAGCATGTGTCTCTATGATATCGCTACAGGGAACTTTATCCTTGTGAAACCTTTATCCTATCAGATTATTGTGGAACATTTAGGAAATCTGCCTCTCACTGTGACGTCATTATTTTTTTCTCTAGAGACCATCCCTGCATCGCCTGGTGTGGCCTAAGCAAGAAAATTCCAGTTCTCTTGTTTGTCCCTGAAGCTGCCGTTTCCAAAGATGGCAAGATCTGCTCTATTGGAGGTAAACAACAAAATGAAATGAAAAATAACACCTTCAAAAAGTTGAATACTAAGAATATTTTTTGTCCTATGTGTTTCATTTGCCTAGAGCGATACAGTATGGCCTTTAAGATTGTGCGCACAGAAAGCCGCCTGGTACGAGGAATACTCGCCAATCATGGATTCAGTGAGGTAAAGTTCTCCACTAAACCACGGAAAGTCAAACGATTAGTCTACATTTTGAAACGTGGACAGCCTTTTCGCCACACGTGATATCTATGCACCTCCTGGCTGTGTAGGATCAGTGATAGTAGGACTGTTTTGATTTCTTTCGACTGATAATGTCGATGTGAAAACCCAGCAATGCACTCATGGAAAAAACGAAATGACCTCAAGAGCATTAATCCTGTTTCACGAGGGCACACAATCCTGTTTTTTTTCTTTCCGAGCAGTTACAATAATTCCTTTTTTATTTCACTTCAATGCTGCTTGACTCCCGTTAACCCATCATCAAAGGCAGACGAGTGTCTACCACGGCCGTGACTGAGCCAAACTTAATAAGACTTTATTGAAAACATCTGGTTCTCCCCATGACACTGGGCTGCCATGTTAGCTCCGCCCCTTTAACAATTGTTGGAATAAAACAAAACAAAACAGATTAAATAATATGAGGGCAATGAAAAGCTGCAAGTTTTGCCTTCCTTCTGCAATAATTTCTAAAGAGCAGGCCGTATCTCTTCAGGTTGGTGTCCGAGAGTCTTTTTTTGTTTCTTTGATTGAATTAAAATGACTAGACATTGGAATATACTGCTGCTGTTGGTGACTGTAAGATACATTTTAAGAGGAATCCTTTTCTCTGATGATATTAAAAATAATTGTAAAAATAGATCCACTTGATGTCCATCTGTCTGTTTTTCAGATTCACCCAAATAGTAATGACTTTAACCTGATGTGGACAGGATCACACCTCAAGCCTTACATTCTCCGCAGCCTTCAAGACTTTCAGAAGGTCAACCACTTTCCCAGGTATGGTAGAGAGCTAGAATGTATGAGTTCACTGCCACTGTTTTCTGTGTTATAAATATCAGCACTGAGCCACTCTAAGCCCCTCAGTTCAGGCAATGTGTTTGTTGGCTTCCACTGCAAAGTGCATTTAGTTTGGACCAGTGCCTCTCTGAAACATGAAATGAATCAGACTGTCAGGCAGAGGGCGATCTATTGCTGTTATATGTGTGCTTTTATTTTTGTTCTGTCAGTTTCAAAGCTGCCTATCGGCTTGCTGGAGTATTTTAAACTGGAGGCTCTGCTCCTTTCTAGGTCGTATGAATTGACGCGCAAAGACCGGCTCTATAAAAACATCCAGCGAATGCAGCAGACTCATGGCTTCAAAAACTTCCACATTGTTCCTCAGACTTTTGTGCTTCCCTCCGAATACCAGGAGTTCTGCAGTAAGATACCTCACACACCAACTCTACCTCTCTCTTTATGAAACGTCGACAATCAGTCCAAACATAGACATGATAAATACTCTTTTCTCTTCTTTCCAACCTCTCAGATTGTTTCGCTAAGGACAAAGGCCCATGGATTATTAAACCAGTAGCATCTTCGAGAGGGCGGGGCATCTACCTGGTCAGCAATGTGAGTGATTTGTGGCACTGGACTTCTCAGTTCTTTGATCCTTTGTAAAACAAAAAAAAGTGTACAGTTCATCTCAGATTATTTCTGCAGTTTAACCAAAGAGTATTTTGTTTCCTTTGGGATGTTTCATATGAAGATTTTTGAGGGGCCTTGTGAGATGGCAGAAATGTATCTTAATTTACCAACAATCCGATCAACCAACCTATTATTTTTTTCCAGTAACTTGTTAGTTTTGGAGCGTAAGTGAGCAGAAAATAGTAATAACTGTAATATTGATAAATAAAGATCTTTTCTATCTCAGTTTGCTTTGATATAAAACGAGGAAAAGCTAAAAATCAGACACTTTAGAAGATTGTTCCAGAGAATTAAACTTATTTTTTTACGTAAGTAAACATTTTTTATTATTTTTTTCAAGAAATCCATGGTGGTCTAATTTCTATAATTGATGATAAAGCAGGTCGTGCTTTAGTGCACGTAGCTTCTTTAGTGCCCTGTCATCTGAATGTTGTTAGATCCACAGAAACATGTCGGCAGCTCAAATACCGAGCTGAGGCTTTGAACAGCAGTCCTCAAACCAGTGGGGGACTTTAGGGTGGCTACATTTGCTTCTTCAATACATAGTATAATTGGGAACCACTGCTCTATCTCCCCTTTAACACAGATGTAGACCTCTGTTTGAGTGTTTTGACTGACATGCAAAACCCTGTAATATCATTAGTTTAATTATTTTTGTAAATGGCACACATTGCAAACAATCATACACACAGAAATTGAAAACGAGTTTAGAGGAAGGCAGTGTAGTCAAAACCACACTGACGGAGACCAAGACATACTCGAGACCAGAGTGCTCTGAGACCAAGACAAGACCAAGACATTTAGAGGTCGAGACAGAGACAAGACCAAGACCATAAATATCACTGAAAAATCATCATCCTGTGTGTCACTCACTTAGACCTTAGCACCGGGGAGGTTGCGGCCGTAAACGGGATAATAATCAAATTATGAACAAATTGAAGTTATTTGTTCTTCTAGAAAGCTGTGTTTTCATTCTAATCAAAGTGATGATGTAGAAAAATAGCCTGTCAGTGAAGGGAAATAAGCTTATTTGCTTGCATATAGAGAGTGAGGTGAGAAGTTTGATACCACTCGCATATTTTTGGAATAACCCTGAAGCTACAGCAAGCAGACAGTTTGCTCCGGTCCTCACAGACAGGAAACACAGGAAACAGCTTTATGCTAAGCTACGCTAACCAAATATTACTCACTGAGACAATAAGCTTAACGTTCCTCCTAATTCAGCCTTTAACACAGATTTACATTAATGATAAACTAGAGGGAGTTAACTGTTAGCAGACTTAAAAAAATACTGTGCAAACTGAAACAGTCACTCAGCCAGATGTTACGTGTGTGTGTGTGTGGGGGGGGGGGGGGGGGGTGGGGGGGGGGGGCACAGATGCAGCTGTCTTTGAAAGAAATATCAACTAGTGTTTCAGACATTAATAGGCTCTGTGGAGTAAATCACACTCGTCCAAGGCCCTGGCTTATTGGGGGAGCTCAACAAGGTTCTCAGTCTTGGAAAACACGTGCACGATTCTTCTTCTTCTCTTCAGGCATTTTTATGAAAGAGTGGAAAGAATGTCAGAGCGATATTTGGAGAGAAGAAAGAAATACGCTCATTTTTTGTGTGTGTGTTAAGGTTTTCTCTGAACTGTAGCCAGCACTGAGGTTGTACTGCCCCCCCCCCCCCCCCCCCCCATTCCCCTCCCCCATCACATCTCCTCTCAACTTCGCCACCTGCAACACATTTCAACCTCATAAATGACCCCTCTCCCACCACCAGATTGTGTTTTTATAGGCTGTTATTGAATGCTGACCCGCCATGGCCAGTGTCATTGCAGTCTCCAACTTTTCTGGATGTGATGAAGGTTGGATGTTAATGGTTAACAGCAGTGTCACATCATGCATTTGGAATTCAGTATTTAATGCTGTTTTATATGAATATATGGTGGAGGGATGGGAAACATTCAAAAGGGTGCATTGGTCAGAGAAACACTATTCATACTGTTGATTTAGATTGTAAGGCACGCTTGGAACTCGTCCAGTTGAAAGTGTCATCTGACTTTATTACTGTAGTAAATAATAATACTAGCATTACCTTGTCTAACTCATGACGATGTATCATAATAAATATTGCCTTCATCTTTCTTATCATTCTCTCTTTTGTTTGTTTTTGTGTCATTTGCAGCCAAATCAGATTGCGATGGATGAAAACATCTTGGTGTCTCGCTACATAAACAATCCACTGCTGATCGATGGTGAGTTTCTCGGACAAAGCTTAGTTTGTTAAGCATTGTGTTTTTGCATTCTGACTGAAGTTTGAACGTTTTTTTTTTCTGGTTACAGAGTTCAAGTTTGATGTGCGGCTGTATGTGTTGGTGACATCATACGATCCACTCCTCATCTATGTGTATGAGGAGGGCCTTGCCAGGTGACCTGTGTTTGGATTTTTGCATTGTTCGTGAAATAACCTGAGACTACACTTATTTTTATTACAGCACATCTGTAGATTAAAGGAGCATTTAAATATTGGTACTGCAGTCCAATTTCAAAACATGGGAGAGAGCTGTCTCCCCCCGCCCACTCCTCCCTAGAGGTTGATGTACACGCAGGTTGCCATGTCGCGGACACAGAAGCTTCGGTGTTTAGCCAGCTCTTACAACCTTTCTGCGTTCTAACCTCTCGAAACACAGAAGAAGGAAATACTGGCTGCTGCATTGTTGTCAGATAAGCCAGCACTGCGACATAGCATGTTTCCTTAATGTCTGATGATATAGGAAGGTCATTTTATGATTTAATTCAGTAGATATCTTACAGATTGGTCCTTTTAAAGTAGGGGTTTGTTGCAGTTCTTCATTAGAATCTACCTGGTTCATTACAAAGACTACAAAAAAAAGAAGTGGATGTAGCCACTGTGAGGTCACCTCCACAAATGGATGGTACATACTGCTACTCCTCTATCCTGGTGGACAGGTCGCTGTGGTAACTTCTTCTTAATCAGTGGTAGGCACGCCCTACAGATATAGAGCTTTATTGTTTATTTGACCTTAAATGGGACAATAATTGACCTTAAACTCAACCTTAGATTGTATCGAAGAAGACTTGAAGGCATAAACTCATTAGGAACATTTTAATAGATGTATTGGATCGATCTAAAAATAGGATCATTCGATATGATTGGATACGATAAGAAACAAAAGTTGGATCATTTTCTCCTGTTTGAATAGAGTCACACTATTTATTTATTTTTTCATCCAGTGAAGTGTTCCTTGCAGTCCATTAAAGAAAGAAAGGTTTAAGGCAGGTCTACATTGGCTTCACAATTGAAACCAACAGCTAAATACACAGTCCATGTTTCCTGCACTTAAGGCACGGTCACTGGTGCTCCATCAGTGCCCAGCAGAGGGCAGCCTTAACTCTTCACATTGGCTGATGAGTGGTGTGCACTGTGTTGGGAACTCTAAAACAAAGCGCTCTATTGTTCCAGTTTCAGGATGTGCTCAACAAATATTGCTGATCGTGTCTTTGTGTGATTACCCTTATTTATTGGTTGTTGGTATTTAGTGAAACTGTAATCCATTCATCCTAGAGGGGTTATTTTGACAGGCGCAGGTAGGTCAGGAGAGGTTGGATGATTTATGGAACGACAGGTCGGCTCGAGGTTCGTGCTGGAAACAGAGTGCCACCGCCCTCTTGTTTGCTGGTTTGATTATCAGCTGCGAGCAATAAATCACGGCCAAATTCTGAATCCCACTTTTATCTCCTGACATTCCTTTGGGTTGTGTTGGTATTCAGGTACACAGAGCGTGCCAAGGAATTCTCATTATTGCACATGTGGCATCCACTCCTCTTAAATGCTGCCAGAGACTAATGTCTCCCCAAAGTGCCCCCTATCAAAAAAAATCAAGTGTCAGCTTTTTGGACGTGGTCATTATGGCAAAGAGATGTGTAGTAAACATTTAATTTCTGCCTTTAGATTTGCTACAGTCAAGTATGACCGGACAGCAAAGAACATAAAGAACACGTTCATGCATCTGACTAACTACAGCCTGAACAAGAAGAGCAGTGATTATGTCAGGTAATGTCAATCAGACATGAAACATACATCCACTGTGCGGCTGTTATGGGAAGCCGGATTGACTCATCCATTTATCATAACTGGACCATTTGATGTGCATTTCTTTCCTTTCAGTTGCGATGACCCTGAAGTTGAGGATTATGGGAACAAGTGGAGTATGAGTGCAGTGTTGAGGTATTTGAAGCAGGAGGGGAAGGACACCACATGTGAGTCAAACCTTCATTTTCTTCCCTTCTCAATTTTTTAATCTTTTCCTTTGTTCTATATGTCAGTGATAACATTACATTTCTCCTGTTTGCTGTTTCTATCGCCTACTTTTTTCAAAGGTTCTATCAGTCTTTGCTCAACAGGAGTCCTTGATTAATACAAATCTCTTAATCTTGTCTATTCCAGTGCTGATGAGACAGGTGGAGGACCTCATCATCAAAGCTGTACTGAGTGCTGAGCTACAGATTGCCACTGCCTGCAAGATGTTTGTTCCTCACAAGACAAACTGCTTTGGTAATCCTTTCTCATTCATTTTATTGAAACCTTTGTGACCTAGTGGTCTTCTTAGCCCTCGGCGACTAGACTGATAGTAAGAAAAAAACATGTTGTGCAGGAACATGATGATTAAAAGTCCTGCAAAAGTCAGCTTTACAAGATTTTCCTTTGATTAAAATCTGAACTCTGCACAAATTCGCTCTATTGCTCACAAGTTCAAAGATACACATACTGAGTCATCCATTCTGCAACACCCCTCTCATTTCCTTTCAGTTTCACATTCATTGTCCAGCAGTCGCTCTATACTTTTTCTCCACTGAGCCGAGCTGAGTTCGCAGACAGTCGGTCCTCAGTGTGGAGCCGTCTTGCCCGTCCCTGCCCTTTGACTGTCTGCCTGGTCGCAGAGAGCCTATTGACTGAACCAGGAATCTGCTTCCTCCTCTTTGTTGCCATTCAGGTCTGCCTGATTTAGGCTGACTGTTTTCTTGGCTCCTTCTGCCTAGCAGCAGGCTTGTGTGAACTCAATTTTGGAGCCATTACCCATGTTAGTGTTGGCACTAATTGTCTGCGCTCTCCCCCTCTGTCTGGCGGTCTCTCTGAGATTTGGGGTTTCGTAAAGCCCATTGACCAAACCTCCCTCAGCATTGCTGTCTCTTTTTCACTCTCTTTCTCCTCTTTTCTTGCTGTTCCTGTTTGTTTATTGTCCACACTCCACTGCTCACACTCTCTTTCACCTCTCACGTGTTAGAAAAATAAAGGGCTCTGCAGATGTGACAGGCTTTCGTAGACATAATAGCCCCCCATGATTGGTGGTTGTTTTGGTTGTACGCTGTAAGCATAGCAGCATTGACTCACACCATCAGACAGTCTCCTGCATATAGATGTTATCTGCACCTGGAGCATCATTGCTAGGTGGACAAACATACTTTAGCCTGGGCAATGAGTGTGAAAGTTGACCATGCTGGTATTTACGGGGAAATGTGGCTTACCAAGCTTCAACCTGGCTCACATACGCACATGATCAACATGAATAAACAACAAGGTGGTGCAAATCTTTGGAGTAAGAGTCAAAATCAAGAATGGAAAAACAAGTGTGCTCTTTTTTTCATTCAGTTTCTCACTCACAGCTTGGTCTATTTGCTAATACACACACGTCCTAAACGCAAAAAATGCTTCTTGGGTGTTAAGTCATACCATATTAATTTCCACACTGCATGACCTTTAGATTCATTACTCAACAAAATTCTGCTTTTACATAAAAACATCTAATGGTGTAGAAAAGTGGAGAATGAAAGTTTGTGAACAGGGAATAAAAGAGTCAAGATTACTGGCGTAGTTGCACATCTTTCATGTCTGTGTTGGCAGAACAATGCTGACATCTAATATGTTAGCCTAAAGGGACATATAGACATAGATACTCTCGCAATGTCATTGTGAGGTACAAAAGCAATTAGGCTCTACACCTTTTACTATGAACATAATACACTTTGGTCTGCTGTGAACATGCACATTACCCCACTTCAGTCATATCACTTTACTATTGAATTTGGTGTAATTGTGTTGTCTTCAGATGGCCCCAGGCAAGTTAATTACAGCATTCATAGTCTTTCTGCAGGATTAAGTTTCCAAAGACAGACATTGACGGTTCCAGAGGACCACCCTTCTTCTCCTACGGTGTGGTCCTATCGCATGCAAACTCCCCGTGCTTGTGTGAGAATGTATGGACTGTATGAACACAGAGACATGTAGGAACCAGTGTAAAGCACCCGGTTTTACAAACAAGCAGGTTCGACTAAGCTTCAGGGAGTCCAGTCTAGTATCTATGTGGGCTGTTTCTTGTCTCTTAAATAAATCCCACCAAAACCACCAAGGAGTCATGTTCGCTTTCTCCTTTTCTTGCACTTTTCCTACATCTACTGGTCCCACTCCTCCTACAGCCCACAGTACACCCAGCATTAATGGTTGGCCTCAACAGCTGCATGTAATAGTAAACAGGTAAAGCATCAGAATGCAGGGCAGTGTATACATGTGTGTTAGGGCAGTGAATGCACACATCAAAGCAGCTATTGTTAGGAGTTTTTATACAGACTCTGGCTTTGCTGGAAGGGAGCCATGTAACATGGTAAAGCACCTTATAATCTTAATTTACTGCAAATTATACCCTGCCTTTTTAACGTCTATTAATGGCTTAAATACATTGTTTATTGTTTTCAAATGGCATTTTCTGCCCTTTGCTTAAATCACGCATCTGTATCTAAATGGGCATACTGTTAGAAAATCTTTTTATAGCTCTGTAATGTCTCAAGTGGGAAGAAATAAAAACAGTTTTTGTGTTGCATTGGTAAGAACTGTGTGTGTGCGTGTGTGTGTGTGAGTGTCTGTGGGGAGAAAATGCCACCCATGCAGCTCCTCACTGCTGCAGTGTGATTAATGGACAGGCTTTCTGCTGAGGGATGCTGATTACGAGATGTTTTGACTAAGATCTGATTAGCCAAGCCAAAGGCCTATTTTATTACACACAAAACATTCCACTTACTGGTCCTGTGTTCCACTGAACGTCCTTCATTAAGTGCTGAGTGTGGTCGAATCCCTCGTCTGTGCACCACTCTTTCTGTTTTACATTTGTCAGATACTCCCACAATTCACTGCAGCACAGAGCTGGTGTGCCTGTGATGACAGTGTGGCTGCTGTATTATTCAAAATCTTTGCAGGGATGATTAATGGATTGGCTCTTGCTATCATAATAAGACTGTAGAGCGTTAGCTGTAACTTTAATTTGTTGTTCTCAGAGTGTTTTTAAATGATTGTGGCTCCAAGCTGCTCCCTGAAACAGCAGTGAAACAGTTCAGCAGCAATCATTTACCCCTGAATGATGCAAGAGTAATTCAATTGTTCTTGCCTATGAAGAAAACACACATGAAGGAGATTCTTTATGTTGTTTTGGGCCAACAGGCTGCATGGCAAGGGTGGGGAGATTATTGTCTTTGGGCGTTTGTCTCTTGTGGTGAAGTTTCCAGCAGCGCCCATCCAATAATCTAAAAAAATCTTCTTCATCATCCCTTTTTTCTCGGTCTCATTTTTTTTTTCACTCCCTCCCTTTTTAATGGGTGTGATGTAGATGTTCGCTGCCTCTCCTCTCCTCTCCTTGTCTGTGATGCTTGTTGTGGTTCTCTCTGCGGGCACATTTAACAGCGCTCCCCCCGCAGCGGTTGAGCCGTAGAACAAACTTGTCTAGCAGCGAGTCGCTCTGCAGGCTCATGGGGCAGGAGCGGCGTCTGCTCCTAATTGGGGGAAAATGCATGGCACATGGAGCCTGCTTGTCGGAGGGCTGATGAGGCAGCGTAACACCTCCCTATTTTCCCCCTGTTGTTGTGGTGCCACTGGTGAGGCACTGCAGGCTCAAGCCCACTTATTTGTCCTCTCCGTTCTCTAAGACTAATGCATGACACACGAACTCTCTCCGTCTTACTTTTAGCCTCAATCTGTGTGCGTGTTTTTATACTAAAATTGGATAGAAAGGGATAAACCTGCAAGTGGAAAATAGAACCTGAGTGCTCTGCTTAAGCACATACAGCTTAGCAGTGGGAGTCCAGTCCATCCTCGGGAGTTAAAGAAGTTAAAGATGGCAGTGGTAGATTCAGTTGCAGGTCTTGGCTCAGTGATGTATGGCTAACTTTTTTTCAGTTCCATCATAAAAATAAAGTCTGCAGTTTCACCAATTTGGACCTCACTTAATAGCACTTGCTCTTGACCAATGTAATAAAAAACCATTGAACATAGTGCACTGTGCATTTTCTCCTACTTCTCATAATACAGGTAATGAAAACATAATTGGAGAAAAAAACATTCTGTTAAGGTTTCAGGAAATATGTTTAAGTATGAAAAGAGCAGTCACATGATTAAGTATTACACTCTAATACATTCGGGGACTCACAAGAGACAGATTAGAAAATAAAGTGGTCTAAATGGAAGTAGCCTGGAAAAAAAATTCTGGATCCAAATTTCCTTGAATGCAATAAGATATCATCTTTTGTAAGAGTCTCACTGTCTGGTAGGTGCCCATGCCTCTCAAACTTGATGCCCCTCTTTTGAAGCACAGGCTATCTGGTTTAGGTTTGTAGTCTTTAAGATGAGATAACCCCGATGACATCATCAGCGAACCGTTTTCTCAGTTCTCATGATGAGTAAACAGATCTTTTTGTGTAAAATCAGTGCTTGTTGAATGGAAAGTCAGATAAAATGGCCTTAGGCTTTGAATAGCATTTATACTATCTACTTGCAGAGACTTGACCAAGCATCCAACTAGCCCAAAAGTAGCTGATTGCACTTACCGGTAATATGCAATTCTGGTCATTATTCTGGAGCAACATTGAACTGTACATGTTAAGCTTAGACAAAGGTATACACTCTGATAGATTCATTTTGACCAAACACATATGTTAACTTACAGATTTATTGCATTTCCTTCACATTCTTTATGGCCAGGGTGGAGATTTGTTCTCTCAAAAAATGTTACGTTATTGTGCTTGACTACAATTCCTCAGCCCCCTTTATTCAACTCAGTGCAGTATCAAGCCATAGCTCCCTGTCTCGCTGGCTTTTGTATGCTTAACACTGGCACTGACCTGAGATCCCTGAATAAACAGTGCTGCTTCTGGCAGCTTTGAAACCCCCAACCCCCCTGGCCTGTTCTCAACACAGTCTTTTCTTTTGAAGTGCAATAAGGATTTTTCTCCTGGCTTGATGGTGGGGCTTTGCCCTATCCCAGTAAAATATTGTGGTTTCCCTGCACGCTGCTGCTGCTCGAGCCGGCGGGTCGTTGGCTCATATGGTGACACTCCCCAGAGCAGCCCGAGTGCTTTCATAGGGCACATAAGCCAGCTCTGTCGCAGCGGGCCGTATATCAGTGAAACGAGAGGGAAAATTGGGGTGTATTTTTTATACAGGGAACTTTTTGACCACTTTCTTAAAAGCCTTTTATTGTGTAACTTAATGCTAAGGCATACATTTACACAATTTATGGCTCAAGCTTTTCTACTTCCCTTGATTTCTGTCCTTGGGGTCACACTGTCACATTTTCAACGTTGTGCTTCTGAAAGCAAGTTTTTATTGCCCTAGTTGGACAAGATACGACTTCTATGTCGAGGGAAAAATACTATTCTGGTCCCCATACACTGCACAGTCCTTCTTGTTAATAGGCACTGACATTATGTGGACTGTTTAACCTTCACTGACATGAGAAAATTATGGACTGTATGTTTGAAACGTCCATACAGCCGCGGGGTGTTTTTGATCTTCCTTCTTACGTGAGCAGTAAGACAGATGAAATGTGTTTGTACTTAGTTAATGTAATTGAGCCAGTCCCTCGGTAGCAGGCTTTGTTGAATATTCCTCTCTTGAGTGATTGGATATATAACGTGCATGTAATCAGTAGCAGAAAGGCACAATGACATAAAGGCCATGTTGCAACATAACGGAGCATTGATGCCTTCTTGCGACTTTGATACCCTTCATCTTTAATCTTAGTTAGCTGCTCTTACATTTTTTTAATTCTGCCTCTCTCTCTGCTAGTTGCCATGTCTATGTAGTAAACTTGATTAATTTGTGTTTCTCATTGTAGAGCTGTATGGTTTTGATGTGCTCATTGACTCCAACCTCAAGCCCTGGTTGTTAGAGGTGAACCTTTCTCCCTCCCTGGCCTGGTGAGTGACACTGTCGTGATTGTTTTTGTATTCTTAAGAGACTTTCTTACTGAAACTGTTGTTATTACCCAGCTACTGGAAAACGGGGATTTTCTACGAATTTGCAATAGAAAATATGAATTTGTTGTTTTGCATGTTGCAAAATAATGTTATTCTGAAAAAAAACAACAACGTTATATTTGAGCTGCTCAAGGTGAAACAAGAAATCTGTTCCCACCTCTATGACAGTTCTACCCTCAGCTCTCCCCTGTGCCTGTGCATGTGTTGTCATTTTTTATCTTTTTCTTCTTTGTTGCCTTGTTCAAAAAAAAAAATCTGCTTATTTACAGTGATGCTCCATTGGATCTGAAGATAAAGGCCAGCATGATTGCAGACATGTTTTCGCTTGTAGGTGAGTGCATGCTGGAACAATGACTGAAAGCAGTTTAATTCCAAAGGTTTGCACAATGATTGCACTTGATAAAAGTTCACTTTTTAGAGCTAATGTTTCTGAAGACACTTGTAACTTATGTGCTGGTGTAATGCAGAATATCAAATAAGTGAACCATAAAAATCTGAGAACATAAAAGCTTACACTTTGACTTTTTTTGTGCTATCATAAGCCACACTTAAATGTTAGAAGAAAGAAGAAGAAGGTATATACATGAAAACTTCATTAGAAGACATTTGAAATAAACAAACAACATGTAGAACTAAGCTCAAACATTCTGAGTAATGGAGGAGTCAGTTGTTTTTTTGTAAGGATCAGTCTTTTCCATCATTAAAAATACATTTCTTGGGGGGGGCGCCTGTAGCTTTGCGTGCGCGTCCTTTGTACAGAGGCTATAGTCATCTAAGTGGTGGTTGGCCCTCCTGGTTCTAATCAGTCATGTGACTCCTTTCCCCTGTCATTCCCCACTCTCTCTTTCTCCCTGATTTCCGACTCTATCCACTGTCCTGTCTCTAAATGAAGTCATAAAAAGCCCCCAAAAATAAACTTTAAAAAAAGGAATTTGTCATTTAAGAATAAATATTAGTTTGTATGTTGGAATGGTTTTGTTTTTTTGTAAAAATGCATCCATTGATTGGAAAATGACGTGTCATACAAATGTTGGAGAAGGTTGTGGGCTGTAAATAAAGCATGTTTTTCTTCACTAGCTTCACTCCAAAGCCGTAAACGCCACTCTTCCCTTCTTGTAACCAACAGGTTTAAAGCAGGTGTAGACAATCGTCCATTGTGTGTTGTGTAATATCTCCCTGAGTTTCCACTTGTTGAGTTTGTGCAAACTGCAGATAATAGCTGTATGGCTTTATAATTGTAGCTCCAGTGTTGAGAGAACACACCACAGCCTTCATTAATTGACAGTTAATGACTTGCGGACAAAATGTTCGACAGAGGCCTTTGTTGTTTTGAAGTCATTAAGCTCTCTTGAGAAACTGGATTCGACTTGTCAAAGTGCAGCAATCTTAAGCGTGAAGACGTTAAGTTGCCCGGCCCAAAGCAGAGATAAATACTGTTTACACTGAGGTGTTGCAGCAGGGAATGAGATGTGTCTCTGTTGCGTCTCCCCTCTTAATTACTCAGTTCTTTTGCAGAGGAAGAGCTTTTAATATTTTTTAAATGCAAGTTAAAACAGAGGAGAATCTCATAATCTCATTACTACCACAGACAGTCTGAGATCTTTTTTTTATCCTTGTAGATGAAAGTTCAAAGTGAACATGAAGTAAATGTTATCCAAAGCTTCACATCTCTTGATTATTTTACTTCATCCTGTGATTGGTCCTTGTTACTGTTCACAGGATACATGGAGCCACCTGATTTGCAGGCGTCCATCTAAACTGGCACTGGACTGTAAATCAATCTGCGGTTCCAGACTAATGATATTATAGGAATGGCAATATTGTCTGTGTGTTTGTGAGTGCGTGAGAGTGCAAATATGCATGTGCGTCTCGGCCTGGGCCATGCTGTGGCTTGAAACCCTCCCCTCAGGCTCATTAAATGAAAGAGTAGAATCATAAATTGCCAGTTATCTTTGGACGGAGACGTTACAGCGGGTCGGGGGAAAATGAGCAGTGGCATGTAAAACATAGCACATCTATTATGTACCCAACAAACTAAGTCGCTGTTGGCTGATAACACTTGGGCTGCATCCCAGACCTGTAAATAATGACAGCATTCCATTAGCATTTATTTTCTGCCTGTGTGTAGCTGTCAGCTGTGTGTCACCCATGTTTGTAATAATTGCAGTGTTTAAGCAAGAGCACGGCGGGGGCCTGGTTCTTACCTGACAGCTTGGATGAGGTAGAACAAACAGCCTCAAGCTCCAAGCTGTCAATAGAATTAATTTGACTCGAGTGTTGACTGCAAGAAATAAAATGAATATTTTTCTTTAGCATTTCACTTTTACACAAATTAGCGTCAAGGAAGTTTGGGAAATACTAAACAACATCGTAGATTTTTCAAAATAGTTCTCAGGGGAAACATACTCGTGGGAAATGGGAATTACAAACATTTTCCTGCACTATTATTAACTACTACTGGGAAGCATTTAAATGTAAATGGGTTGAGCTGCAAAATAAAGGTACTGTCTTAACCTGACTACAAAGTTAAAGAATAGTTAAAAACTTTAGTAAATGTTTGAAATGTACTTTCTGAAAGAGCTAAAAAGATCAATACCTCCCTCATGCCCGTCCATTACTTATACCGACTAGGGGCTACACTTACACACTTCATGATGTAGCTTTACATTTAAATGTACAGAGTGATATAAATCTTCTCATCTAACTACTGGCAAGAAAGGGAATAAGTGCATTTACAAAATGTCGAACTCTCCCTTTAAGCAAGATCAGGGGTTCATGTTTGTTTGATTTTGTTGTATCAGGCAGTAATATATAACCACATCTACATATTTCTTCCTGTTCTATAAAGTTAGGGAAACAATGATTATGTTTTTAAACTCTATGATATTGTTAATGTTTCAATGTACTTGTAAAATGCTCTATTTCTCTCCCTCCACTGTCGTAAAAACTGATGCAATGCATGAAGGTCATCAGAACGAGTAACATATTTAAGATCTGATGTCATATATATACACGCTTTTATAACTCTTGTGTGTCTCCACAGGCTTTGTATGTCAGGACCCCCTGTCGAGACAGCCGCGCTCTGACCGAGTCACCCTGGACCCCAGCCTGAAGCACCCAGCAGCCCAAAGAACACAGGTACTGGATGCTCTCACACACATACACACACACACACACACACACACACACACACACACACACACACACACACACACACACACACACACACACACACACACACACACACACAGACAGAGCAAAGACCCAGGCCAAGCACTGCACTCATTCACCCTTCCTTGTGAAACATTCCCATTCTTGTCTTCACCTCTCTGTTGCTTACACTAAATTCCTGCCACTGCCATTGAGCTCTTCTCATACCCTCATGGAAAATTCACTGTAATGCAAAACAACTGCTAATGTAATTATCTTGTTTGAGTGACATCAGTTTGTAAGTGCTACGATCTGTGACTTATTGTTTTATCATTTCTAATCAAATGACTAATGCTCTCTGTAGGGCTTGTTGCCTAATGATGCCACAACAGCGAATGCACTTTGGCTCCATCCCTTTAACTACTGCACCCAGAGTTGGCGCTCGGTCTGCTGGAGGGAGATAACTAAATCAGACAGATTTTTACCCCACCTTATATTGTGTAAAGAGCCTATTTAGACATGCAGGAACAATTTGGCATTGTTGCATGTAAATGTAGCATGCTTGTGTTTGCTGTTGCCTTCAGGAAAATTATCATCAAAGTCTCATTGTGTTCACCTATTTCCTCTTAGAAAACTCATTCTGCACCCACAGCCTGTGCACACAGCAGAATGGTGAGTTTTTCAGACTCAGACATATTAATCTTCTTTTGCCTTGTTCCTTTTTTTGCAATCCTCTGATGCCTCTTACACTGTCGGTAAGAAATTGCTTTCTGCTTTCTGCTTATTTGATTATGTGGCTTTGCTATTTTTCATAGTGACAGACAAATTGCTTATATTGATTCCTAATGCTGTATTGAGAATTCTCATTCCATTAGTGGCCTCAATAAGAAAGTGTTTTTAATACTGCAATGCACCTCTTGATTAAAAACTCTGAAAGTTTATTATACAGTCAGTTACTCAGATGCACCTTAAACAAGCCTGGCACTAAAGCAGCAGCTGTCACACATGTTGAGAACTCCAGGGGCCTTCAGACAACCCATCCTCTCCCTTTGCTTTTGATGAGGGCCAACAGTTGGGTCTTTTTCTGAGGGATTAGGCCTTGTCACTTTTTGGCGTCCTTTGAATCCCCCCAGCCACGTCGAACAAATTAAATGTAATCCCCCTGCTATTTGGATGACAAATTCTGTATGCGATCCTGTGGGGTTGTGCCCCCCCCTGGCTGGGCCAGGTTTCAACTCAAATGCCAAAGTTGTCAATCACAGCCTGGTAGTACATGCAAAGTGGAGGCAGCCAGGAATGCCAGTGCACAACAAAAATGCTCCATTTATGTAACGGAGAGAAAAGAAGGGAGGGTATTTTGTGTTTGAAGAGGTGCAAGTTCAACATTTTCCATATGTAAATAGGAGTTATGTTTCCAATTTGTTGGTTTTCAGAAATACAATTTTTACCAACTATATATAAATGAACTTTTTTCCCTACAACCTTAAATTTAAACATTACTTGTACCATTTTTTTTTAGCATTAGCTCAAGTTAAGCTGGAAGAGGAACGATTATAGATGGTTTGCATTAGTTGAAATTGACATTGTCTCTCCCCTGTAGCGCCAGAGGCCGGCATCAGCCAGTAACTCCGAAACAGAGGGCTCCAAAGACAAGCAAGGAGACAGCACCCTGAGATTAACCGCTGAGGAGGTAAAGCCTTGACTGTGGACTTTATTGAATTATGACCTTATTGGATATCCAAAACACATTAACTCTTTAAACCTGTCTACCTCATAATGAGTCTTTTGTTGTCTTTGACTCATTCAGATCAAAGTGCTGAGGAGGATTAAGGAAGAGTATGAGAGACGTGGAGGCTTCATCAGGATCTTTCCCACCGCAGAAACGTGGGAGCTCTATGGGTAAGCTGAGCCAACGAGGAACAGACGGATCACTTGCAATATCCAAGGGATGATTCTATGAAGAAACTCATATTGAAACATGTCTTTAGATAAGTCAGGCGTTAAGACTAAATTAATGCTTTAATACCTACAGCTAGACCCTTTAATTATGAGAAATACTATAATAACTTTGTTTGTATAGAACCTTTCATGGAAAGATGCAGCCCAAGGCGACTGACAAAACAGAGTCACATAGGTGGCTGCTTCCAGCTATATCACAGACATTCATTTTACACATTTGCTGCAAACAATGTGGTCCAATCTAATCGGGGCTCCTTCCTTTTGATGATTTTTTGTGTGTAATTTGCTGATTGTCTTCTTCCCTCAGCGGATATCTGGAGTCAAAGACATCAATGAACTCCATGTTGGCAAACCGACTTTTCCATGGAAGGTGAGCTTTCCATTGTGGTTGGGATTGGAGGGAATAAATCTCTCCATCAGTTTGTGGAAACTACTGGTTTCTAACGTGGCGTTTGTTTGCTCTGTCCATTGGATAGGTGAGAGGAACAGCTGATGAGATGTTGCACAGTCAACATTTCCAGCTTGTCTATGTGGCATTGCTCCGTCAAGTTTAGGGCGGCAGGAGGGGAGAGATAGTTGTAAATGTGCAGTGCCTTTTTATTGAACCACATTGGTGTGACTGCTATACAACATGCGTTTATGTTATTTGAATGAGTGTGGGCCTTCAAGTTTTAACCACAGCTTTTACTATTGCACAATTTTTTTATGGAGATTTGTCCCCAGAATAGGCCTATTTATGATTTTTCCATATTCATTAGCTGGCCAGATTATGGAGACAGTTGTTGCTCTAAGACCTCGGTTGCTGTTATTTTTTTACCATTAATCCTTTCTCCTTTGGACCATCACTATTTCTCACGTCAGCTTCTGGAAGAGCTACTAAACCACACTGTCTCACAACTGGCTCCAGTTAGAGTTTGTAACTATGGCTTTGTAATTGTTGATGAAACACTTATTAATCATTCTTGTTGTTGTTATTATCGCTGCGTTGACGTGTCATGTTCTTTCTTTTAGAAATGTGAATGGGAATGTGCAGCTGCAGGTGGACGCCGTCCATGGCTGTCATGTTGTCCAGTACGAGAGGAAGCTGCTATCTCTGGAGGCACGTAAGAGGAGACGGCGCCACCTGACTCATCGCTCTGCTGCTGGGAGGAAGAAATCTGGTAGGCCCTGATGTGTTCTGCCTCCATTCAGGAAACTGCTTTTTTTCTAATACTGAGGATTGTAGAGCTAAGTGGGACAACATCACACGCTAATGCACTTTTGTTTCCAATAAATAACTCCCCTGTGTCACTGTAAGGTTAGCCAAATATGACTCTGAGTGAGTTCATTTCATTGCAGCAACAATAAAAACTCTATTTTGAGTGCATGTGTGTATTTGATTCTCAGTGCCAGTGATGCAACTAACATTTGTCTTTCCTTATGCCGCATACCTCAGGCAAAGAAGCCAAGGCCTCCCCGAGTGCGAGCGGCAGTCAGGAGGGAGAGGAGGTGAAGCAAGTTCTCGAGCCAGGCTCACACAAGGCTTTGGTAGCGGAGCAAAGAAAACAAGTGGCCACACCACTGGAGCGCTGCCACAGTGAGGCTCTGTCCAGCTCAGAGGCAGCGGCGCACAATGCCAGGCCCACAGTCAACCTGCTCCACATCCTTCAGCAGGGCTGGGACCTCAGGTCAGTCTGTATTCTGGGCTGCTGCTCAAGCTGGCTGCTGCTCTCATCTCCTTCCCCTACTGTATTTTCTTCTTCCCCACTCTCCTCCCTTTACCTATTAAATAAGAAGTATACAAGAGGTTGTCTAATGACTAACTACCTCCTTTAATCATTCGTGGAGCATTCTTGTGATTTAAAACAAAGATACAGATTTTCCTTTTATCATCTTGTAGATCTCTCCCAAAAACAACTTTGTATTGCTAATCTGTTCTTTACAAAGATTGTTTCAGTTGATCACTGTCATTTCATCTGCTCAAATTTTAAGCTCTATTTTTTGTGCTTTTATTTTCAACAGCATTATTGTGTTTTTAATTTAAACGGGTGCACTTTTGTTCTGTAAAGCTTTTTGTGACTAAACCGTGTTTAACCTGTAGGTAGTTCTTTATGTGTTCCCATATTTGCATTTGCTGAAGATCAGGCATCATTAAGAACCTTTGATATGAAACAGTAGTTTAAGTTATTGATGAACTTTACGATATACTGTTTCTCACATACAATACAGTGTACAGACATACTTCTTAAAGAAGCAGTAAAAAAGAATGTGCTCTAATGTTTGTTTTAAAAATGTGCCCCAAATTATCATTTGAGAAAGAATCACAATAACAAGTCTGACTTTGTATAAATTCCTCAGCACTTGCCAGGACTGTGCGTGAAGCAGGAAAATTATAGTACGCCATCATCATTGTTTGCGTTTGACAGCTTTTTCCAAATCATTTTTTTTTTTTTTTTTTTTTACAACAATGTTCTGACAGTACTCCCTCCAAGTTCACCTGGGCCACAAAGACAGCTTATCATTTAAATAGCAATGCAGAACAAAGTACGCTGTGTTTCAACAACTATTGGCAGCAAGTGATACATACCTGTTTTTGTTTTCTCTCGCTTTTCTGCAGGATGTGTCAGCAAATGGAAAGAGTACGACTGCTTGCATTACTTTTGTAACAGATGTTTTGCGAATTCGGTCCTATTGTCAGTTTCATCTACTGTTGCGTCTTTTCTTTTTCACTCCTTCACGTGCTCATGTTCTTGATTTTTTTTCTCTTCCTTTGCTCTCCAGTAAAGTGCAGGCCCGGGTGGCCTTTTCCTCGTACCTGCAGAGAGTTCAGCAAAGACTGTTGGCAGAGAGCAGAGAAAATTCAATCCCGGCATGGCCAGACAAGGACAATGACCAAATGGTACAGTAATTATATTTTAAATCCCCCCTCCCGATAAACCAGATTTCCCCTTATTATCATTCACTTACTCATGAGTACCCTGGCTGTAGGTGAAATGTAAACAAATCCGTCTGGCTCCATCGAAAGGAAAACGTGGTCTCTGTTAAAGTCAGCCTGATTGGAAAGTCTGCATTGTAATGGCATAAATCATCATCGTCATCATCGTCTGTGACCTCAAACTTTCGGGGAAAATCAATTTGAACTCGCAAAGTGGATCTCTGGGCCATTAAATTCAATGTCTCAATGTTTTAAATGGCTTTAAACCATGAAAAGAGAACACACACACAGAAACAGCTTAAAAAAGAGCAGCAGGACAAATTAATGATTCAGTGCAGTGATAGTAAAAGATGTTTTCCATCCACACAGGAGCTTGTGATTCGCTTCCTGAAGAGAGCGGCCAGTAACCTCCAACAAGACATTAGGGTGGTCTTGCCCAGCCGCCAGCTTCCACTCCAAGAACGCAGAAGAATCCTGTCCGACCAACTAGGGGAGTTTATTCATTGTTACAACAAGGTACACATGTCCAGACTACAGCTTTACCACAGAACCACGATGCTAACGGGCGATGTGAAACATTGGGCAAATGGAGCTAACCTGCTGTCGTATTGTTTCCCATCTTCTAAGGAAACTGATCGCATGGTGAAAAAACAAGAGGATAGCAAAGAGGAGCATTGTGTAAACCCAAGTGTGTTTCAAGAGTACATCACCACAGCAAGGTTAGTGAATTGGCAAGCCCACCTACCATTGTTCGGTTCTTGGATCTTACTCCTCCATACTCCTCCAGTTGTATGTGCTACTGATGAAAGTGTCAGTTCAATCGGCTTAACAAATGTATCCCCTGTCGCCTTTTTTTAAAATAGCGAAAACGATCTGGAGGAAGTACTGACATTCTACACCCAAAAGAATAAATCAGCCACGGTCTTCCTAGGAACAAAAGTGAGGAGTGTGAAGAAAGAGGTTCATGAAGTCAATGCCGCAGGAGATTCAGGCAACAGTTCTATTCCAAAAAGTGAGTTGCTTCTGTTTTTTTCCCTTCTTTTTTTAACTGTAGGTCTGGTTTATGTTACATATTTTATCATTCAAGCACAGTACACATGAATTGTTTATAGTTGTAAAGTAAAGAGGAAAAGATTGAGTCATCTAGAGTGAAGATAAGGTCATCTTACAGTGATTAGCACTCACCGAGGGAAAACAAATGTATGTCAGGGTTGAAGAATGGCTAACTAATGATAAAGGAGCTCTGGCTTCTCTCCTCCTTTGAACAGCTCTTCCTGTGGCCCGAGAGGATTCCAGCGCTTCAGAGTCATCGATCTCCACGGGGAAAGTCAGCAGTGACCTAGACATCATGGTCGCTGAGAGTCAGCCTTCTGTCTGTGCTCTAACTGAAGATCAGTCAGCATTAAGAACGGTTCAAACCCAGCCGGAGGTCCAGGCCTCCCAGCACTGCTCTAGCTTTCCTGCGACTTTAGACTGCACACATATTTATCATCAGCATTGCTCTTCGGCCCAAACATCCCTGCCTCTGCATTGCCCGCCACCGCCACCACCTCCTCAGCCGCCGTCCTATGCACAGTCCTTGGCGAAGTCTCAGTTCTGTCTTTCAGAGACTCTCTTCGACCCTCCTGCGTACTCATCTACTGTCATGGTCACACAGCCCCCGCGAGCAGTGTGGACAGCTGTTTCTTCTGGCTCTAACACAGTAGCTACTGGGCAACCTACCCAGGTGCTCCGTAGGATTCAGTCCTTCTCTTCATCAACACCCAGCTCTGGAGCAGGCTCGTCCCTCCCGAGTGCCTCACACATTTACAGCCAGAAGCTCTCCAGACCTACCTCTGCAGGACAAGGTAAAGATAAACTCTCTACTCTACCTGTTGTTTATGACATCCACTCCCATGTTCTCACATTTGTTATTCTGTCCATCAGTGATCAAGAGGGGCAGCTCCAGTAAGCTGAAGTCAAACTCAGCCGGGACAATCAAGGAATTAAACTCCCTGTCTGCCCAAGCCCAGTCCAATCAACAGGCCTTCATCTCTGCCCTGCAGAAGCTGGCCAACAAGCAGGTCGCTCGCCACTCGGCCAGCTCCAGTCACATCAACCTGCTGACACAGCATGTGAGTTCATCATATTTTTAACCTGAGAAAACAGCCAAGAATAAGAAGGAATGTAGAGATATTAAGCGACTGTAAATCAAGATGTGTAATGTTTATTGTAAAGAAGAAGAAACTGGCCCTGGTGCAGTAGTCTCTTACTGTGAGGTCTCTGATATTTGTCTTTGTTGATGTGTAAACCTGGCTCTGACCCCATGCTGATTCGCCACATCTAGCTGCTCATTCATTCATTCAGCAGACCTGTTGGAGCTCCGGCTCCAACAGGTCTAGTTCCTCGCACCGTGCACCTTCCTCCTCCAGCCCTTGAGGAGGAAGGTGGGGGACTGAGGGGGGGATCTGGAAGTGGGAGTTTGTAGCTGGCTGGCCCTAAACAGTGGTGAGCCGCATCAAACCTCCACTCTGTGTGAGGTCTCATTATCAGATTCACCATGGGGGAGTGATTTCTGTTGATACTTAAAAAAGCAGCCTCTTTTTTTTGTGGTAATTAATGCTTATAAATAGAGGAATGTGGCAAATTGGCACTGAGCGGAGGAGCGGCAGCTCAGTTGGCTCCATCACCACCACCTCCTATATTCCCCAAAGGTTTGTCATGCCGCCAGGGGAGCCCCGCAAACTTTCCTCCCTCCTTCTCCTCCTCACTGGGTTTTTTTTCTGTCAAAGTTTTGTTTTTGTGTGTGATGGCACCAGACCACACATACTGCTGATTTTATGGCTCCCTTCTGACTGTACATTATTCTGTCTATCTGAAGGGTGTTTTCTGTATTTCAAATGAATAGTTGATCCAGGGCTTGGCAGCAGTTTATTTTGAGTAGTTATATAATCCAGTGTTTTTGCACTTATAGGTCCAGGGTACATTCGGTGTTATTTTTTTAAGGGCTCAGATTGGAAGTCATTAAACCACTTGCTGCACTAAATGGAGAACTTTGTAAACATGAACAACACCCTGCTGCACTAAAGCAGGTGACCTCTGAGGTTTCAGTAATTAGTTTCTCTCATGCTAAGCCACATGTATACAAATCGTGAAATTGAGTAAAGCCAGGCATTGCCACCTCTTATAAAATTAATATACTCCTGGGCTGCCATGTGTAGGTAGAAGACACCTGTGAAACTCTTTGGTCTAACAAGCTGGTACATGTGACTTTAGATTATAAGACATTATGGCTATATTATAAATATATGTATAACAATTAAATCTCACCACCCCCCTCAGTAACACATGAGATTTTGTCTAAAAGCACACAGATATTAACACCCTCATGTGTGTTTACCCTAACGTTTAATACAACCAGTCTACCTTTTAAAGTAATCTACAGATTGTTCACATTGTACAAGGCTTGGCAGCATTACAACTTTCCCATTGGCCATTAAGTGCACCAGAGGAAATAAAGTAAATAAAATGCCACAGCGATAGAATTAATTCTCCCTTTAGATTTCTCTGCACATAATTCACAGGGCAGTGCCGAGCAGGACAGAGGGGCAGTTGCTACAGAAGTCCTGATGTTACTGTAAACAGTTTTTGAGCTGGCTAAGTCATGATAGCTGATCCTGCTAGAGATGGAGAACGGGGAGGGGGCCACCTGGATTTAGTGCTGAGTGGAGACTAGCTGTGCCATGTGCTGTGTGTACATTTCACATAGCCCCCAGACACAGGAGAATGAATGGTGGATGTAGGGAGGAAGACCATATGAGTGCTTATTCATCATACATGTCCACTGCTGTAGACATTCGGACGCCTAGAAGTTTGTTGTTTGATAGAAGTGACTCAATGTTTGAGTTAAATCATTTGTTGAAGTTTTCTCCGCCTTCCACAGCTGACGAACCTGAACCTGGCCAACAGGATGCTGGGCAGAGAGAGCTTCACACTAAACCCTAGAGTGGGGCATGCTACTGCTACCACCCATCGGCCAGTCAAAGCTGTTCACTCTGGAAAGGATCATTGTAGCAGCGTTAGGTGAGTCTGAAAACATGGCGCATTATGCAAAAACATACAAAGGGAGTTTACATTTTTGTTAAATTTGAATTTAAAACATATGTTAAGCAATACTGCAAAATCAGCTCTTTAAACAGGGTATATTCTTTTTTAATTAAATCATTAAAACTGAGAAGTTGAAAGCTCCATATGAGAAATAGAAAGGTACAGTCAATGACGCATCGGCTGCAGGTTTGACTCTCCATGCCGGACTTTTGATGCACGTCCCACTTTCCTCTACACATTTCTTGTCTCTCATCAGCTGTACTATCTAATAGAGGCAACATATCCATTAACATAATAAAAAAAAATATTCTGTCCGCTTCAGCATGGATAAACTGCCCCTTTGTCTTGTGTTTCCTTTGAGAAAAAATAAGGGAGAAATTGATATTAGAAAGATCTAACATAAAGCAGTAACGCCAGCTTTCCTGCTACAAAACACAAAAACAGACTCTCCTGCTGAAGTCTCGGTCTCTTACATCATGAAGTTTGAGATGATCAGCTCATGTACAACAACACAAACAATGAAGTTTGAATACACAGTTAATTTTCTGTTGAAGAATATGATATCAGTGAGGTCTACAGAGTTCAGGTTAAACTGCAGGGAAGCTGCTTTTTGTATCTTTTCTGTGAAATACTAAGAATAAAAAATTCATGCATTACGGTATTATTCACTCGGCCAAATGAATGTCTGGAAGATTTTCTGTGTAATCAACTTTATTCACTTTTTAGATTGTGGGAGCCTGTTTGGTCACACTCAATAGAACGTTAAAGCTTTCTAAATGGTCTTTGACGACTTTTGAGATTGAACATTATTAGTCTTTGGAAAAGAACTCCAGGGTGCCAACACACCTCTGGGCAGACTAGTCGAATACTATTATGGAAACTGGCATTTTGTTCCCTTTTTCAACTCCGTTGTTGGAGTTAAGTAAAAGTAGAATTGGCCACTGAGTACGGGGGAGTGCGTGAAGCATGCTGACGGGGTGGAGGCGGTGGTAAGGGGACAAAGTCAACACCCATTGAACCCCACCCCCCACCCCTCCCCCTTCTTCTCACCCCCTCACCCCTCTCACTTTGCTCTGAAGAGAGGAGGAAGGAAACAGAAGGACCGAGTGTGATCCCACGGTCATGCTATACGGTTCCACGCCAGGATAATAAACCTATTGGATACTGAAAGTGTAATTCATTGAAGGATAAGCGTCTACTCCCTTTTTATTTTTGTCTTGATATTGGAGTGACAAAGTCTCAGACAGCTTGGCCTTGATCTTGGCCTCTGTTTTTCCAGTTCAGCTCTTCCTTGTGTATCAAGCTGTCAGAGAATTCCTGGAATGTCTGGCCTTCTCCTTTTTTTAAAAACCTTTTTATTTCCACAAACCAAGAAAAGCGGTTTAATAGAATTTGTGATTTCAAGGAAAGCCTTTTGTAGCTTTAAAATATGATACTTACTTTTAAACTTTGGAGCTCTGTTGTTCTTGATCCTCTATTCCATCTGTCTATTAAGTCTTTCCCTTTAAAAAAATCTCTCCATACATTGCTTTGACACTTCATAAATCAGAAAATAAATGAGTACAGCTTTCAGCTTTTTACATTTCAGGCTAATAAATCAACGATGGAGTTACATACAGTAGCAGTTCAGTTATTTTAAAACAGTCCAGAAAATCCATAGCTCCATACATCTTCCAATCAGTCACTGGCTTGCCGTACAATGCAAGCAAAGGTTTGGCTTTCACCTCTTATTGTAGGGAAATGTTTTTTAATAAGATATAAGGATAAATTGCCTTGATTTCACCTTGGCGCTGTTTCTTATAACACAGAATTTCCTGAGTCGTCCCCCCTCCTTCACTCGGGCTCAGGGTTTGTGCCAAACATACTGAAACTGTTAAGCACACTGGCTCTTAAAGCAACCACAGGGGTGAAGTACGATGGGTTTCAAAGGGGAGCACAGCTCTTTGAAGTGCCGCTGCCAGGATCTACCAGGTATGCTGCATCAGCACTCTGAGAGCTGCTGCCTCACACCTCTGCACGTCTTCATACAACAACAAATAACTCTGGGGTCTTATCTGGTGTTTGGCCTTTAGTTACATTTATGGTGATGACTATTTAACCCACTTTTTTCATGATTTGAGCAGTTACTACACTAACTCTTTCATCTTTGTTATAATTTGGTGTTTTAAGAAGTCAATTCTTCTTCTTCTTTTGGCTTATTCCTCTTAGTTTGGAATGATTTGGTTTGATTGTACAGTTGTGGATTCCAGCTCCAAGTCTGTCTTTTATAAAGTCAGTAGCAGGACATGGCTGCTTCTTTCTTCACCCTTGACATAAAAATTGCCTCCCCTATTATCTTCTCCCTCTACGTACAAATGACCGGTAACTATCATCTCTGCGGTGCAACATTCCCTCCAGCACATTAAGAGGTACCAGAACCTCGGCTTGTGCGAGGTATTTTTAGTTCTGTTCAATATTTTGGTACATTGTTGTTTGACTTGGTCGAATTTTAAAAAGGATTTACCATTCCAAAGGATTTTATAACAGCCCATCCGCAGAACCAACAGCTCGGCTAATCAGGAAAACTCTGGTGACAATTTAAAACTTCTTTGATGGTGGAGAAAGTTTCCACAAAATGTGTTTGATGTGTCTCTTCCTTTGGATTTAAACGAAAAGACAATTTCATTCACATTGATTTGAACCAGATGTGGTTGAACGGATGAGAACCCTTAAGGTAAGAACCGGTGAGATTCCAGTGAATGGATTGATGTTATTCAGCAGATACACGCACCTACACGACAGTTCATCCCTGTGTGCAGTATTATTGTATAAGGAATGAGTTGCTTAAGCTAGACCTGAGGGTTTTTTTTTAAAGTCATTCCTAAGTTTATTTTCAGAAACTTATAGCTTTAAAACTAGTGACTTGTAAGGAAACATCTGTACTACCATTCAGTAAAAAACAGTACAAAGAGAGGTAGGTCTCCACAGCATTTACAGCAGTACAGCTTTCAAATAAAACTGTTTCAGGGGCCACGTGATGTGTTATGAGTTAGTGCCAATAATTAAGAGATCAAGCTATATTCATAAATAATACTGTTGTTGTTGTTTTGGAATTGTCAGAGTTAATAAGAACAATCTCAGAAGAAATATTTACATCACTTTACATCATGTAGAAACATCCTCTTAACACTTTGTTATCTTAGTAATTATATTATTATTATATTACATTCTAGACCTGCTCTTTTTGTAAAGTCTCTTCAGATAACTTTTCTTATGAATTGGCGCTATACAATTCAGGATTGATCGATTGATTGAAAGTTCAGATGTGTCAATATTTCCTATACTTTTTCAATCTGAAGGGGTCTTGTTGGCAAGTTAGTTCTGATTGTTTGTTTACCCTGCAACAAACCCTGAACTGGTCATTTGACATCATAATTTATGTTTTGCTCAAAGTTATACCAGTAACTCTGTAAACCTGTTACCTGATGCAGACCTCTGGAAGTTTTAGCATCCCATTTAGCTCAGTGAAGGACTAAAGCAACAGCATCTCTGTCTACTCTAGACTTATGCTGCAATAAATCCCAAGACTGGTCCTTTTTTCTTATCGTTCTATTAGGTGTCATTAATTGCATTATAACAAGGTAAGCAAACACTGGGCAATGTTTGGAAATACCATCATACTCTTTGGCGAGTTGATGTTTACACTGACCAGGCAGGGCTTTGAGAAGCTGTGGCATGATGTCATCGCAAACGGTCCATTTTCCCACATTCACGCTGAGTTAGATTGATGCGGCACATGTGCTCGACTCGCACTGCTGTGTTGTTCTACAGTAAGTCATATCAGCATATTAAAGGATCGGGAGCACAGCGGGAAGAAAGCTGACACCAGCTCACTGAAGTCCGGCAGGAAGGGAAGTCCCAGATAGTTGGAGCTCCACACATGTGCTGTGATGAGAAACTCAGATGTGAAACTGTTCTTTTCTATCACCTCTTTCAACGAATTGTATATGTCACTTTGTAGAATTAAGATCCCTCATTGGTTTGTATATCCATGGTGATCCGTAGTATTATTGGCGTTGTGTTGTGTTGACAGTTTGAAATGATCTCTCCTTGGGGTACTTCTGCGAAATAAGTATTTGCACTCACAAAAAGCATATGTTGTTGACCGGAAAAGCAGTCCATTTAAGGCCGTATCCTTATAAAATGGTAGCACTGAAGGTCCCTGCGGTCCAGTGTGCAAACTGCAGCCAAGCTGAAGGAAATGACTGCTGTAAACAAAGAACCAGTTTTTGTTTGTCTCCTGGCGTTTCCAGGATCTCTGGCCTTGCAAGGTTCACAGACAAGTCTTTGTTTCCAGAAGCTGAAAAAAATGAATTGGCCCCTGGTCACACCAGTTGTTTTTGTGATATATATGCCATTTTGTGAACTGAGAAATGCATGGGTGGATAGCATGTTCACATGAGCGTAAGATCCCTTGTGTCTTTGTCTGGCCACACAGGATAGGAATCAGTTTTCACTTGAGTGACACAGGATTATTATCCCACAGTGGGCATTGTTGTTCAACATTAATTGAATTCTAATTTTAGAGCTTATCATGGCTTGGTTCTAAAAATAAAGCAGCTATTGTTATTTTAGTCTACAATGTTTCCGTTTACTCCAGACCAATAGAAAAATGTTGTTGCAAGTAATGGAGAAGGAATTTCCATGATCTCTTTTGTCCTTATAATCCCCAAGGATTCCCATTACTTCAGCTGTTCTTGTTTGTCTTTGGTTTTTTGCACATTTATTTTCATATTTTCCTTGCAATTACCAATATACTGTAGGGCTTTCTATGGCATTATTTTTGGATGAGGTGGTCGATATACAGCAGCGCACCAGACTCCACATAGGCTTAGTTTCAGCGTGTTTGAGGGGGAGGCTGGTCACTTCACTGCTTCAGCAGAGGCCGAAAAGAAAAAAAAAAGCTGAAACAGGCTTAGTTCTAATGACAGATAATCCAGTTACAAACTCGTGGAGCTCGTCAAAAGGTTTGCTTTCCAGGTTGTGGCTTTGTGATGTGAATGGAACATGAAGCTCGGGGAGCGCTGAGGCAAAAAGGAAAGGTTTTAAGCTCAGCTGATGTAAGCCATGGGCTTGCCCTCCACTTTGACTCTGATTTGCACACTTTGACTTGAAGCTTCAGTAGCCACCAACTGTGAGCTGTCTTGTCTTTTCACTTTTTTTCTTGTCTTGGGGGTGGGGGTAGGGGGGGTTAATTATCACATCGTAGACTCGGCTGGTCGGTAGAATAACTGAGAAAGAAAAGATGGTCCTGAATACTGCGCTATTATGGCTCCAAATTTAGCGTCTGAGCATGTACCATCTTTTTTCTCTCAATTCAAACTAAAATGATTAACCCTCATCCCCCTGTAATAAGCTATTATCTACCTACTACTACTATCAGTAGTCTTAATAGTTACAAATAAAGGTGTAAGGCGGTAGTAGAATTGTTACATTTCAGCTTCACACAATTTGAAAGTACTAGTTTGACATTTTTTAGAAGAATTTCTTCTGCTTCTATGCCCAGAATCTGATGAAAAATAAAACTGAAAATAAAGTTTTCTCATCATCTTAGCATGACATAAATACCAGACAGGGGGAAACGGCTAGCTTTCTTTAGTCCAAAGGTATCAAAATCTATCTACTAGCATGATCAGAGCCATGCTAGCTGCCTCATCTTTATTTGCTTAGTTAAACACACCACAGGCTGGCTAAAGTTTCATATTGAACAGGCATAAATTAAAGTGGTATCGATTCTCTCATCAAACTCTCGTTGAGACAGAAGATGAGCATTTTCCCCAATATAACCAGAATTCCTTAAAAAATATATATACAGTATTTCTATTACAGTGCAACAGTTGGTGCTTACTATGAAACCAAGATACAGAAGGTGTCACTTCTCACTGACCTCTCTTCGTTTCTGCTCTCCTAGCCACAGGCCAGTGAAGGATCAAGAGAGTCTTTGGGATGTCCAGATGCAGAATGCCTACAACTTGGTGACCGGGGTGAACCCTCAGCAGCACTACCAGCCCACACAAGGAAGCTACCAGCTTCAGTTTGCCATCCAGAAACTACAACAGCAAAGACTTCAGTCTCAACAATTTCAGGACCAAAGCCATTGCAGACACCAGGTATAGCACAGATGTTGTATGCCTCCACCCCTCATGAATTCACAATACATGATTATTTTGATTATTATTAAAGGGGGACACCTTGTCCATAGAGCACAGTTAGCTAAGATAAAGGACACATTTCTTTTTTTCTTTCTCATTACTGCCTTGGGTGTTAAAAGCTGAGTCTCAACAGAATCATGTTTCTGGGATTTGTAGTTCATACTATTTAAATTCCTGCTCAAACCTCTAATGTTTAATTTTGCTTTAGTAAAAAGGTTAGGAGAAATGGGGTGTGGAGCATCCTTTGTTTGGTGTATTTTCCTGGATGAAGATTGTGTATGTCTGAGAATTATTGAGCCATTACTCAAGAAAACCCTAATATTTGTGTCTGTACAAAATATTCCCTTACTTAAGCACAGTGCCGTCCAAAATAGTCCAAAATACAACCATGTCAAGAGGAAAGCTTTTATCTTAGCATTTACACTGCTTTTTTGAGAATATCTTTCCAAACCATTTAACACAATGGTGTTCAGTGGGAATATCCTCAACAGAAGCTAATTCCTGGAGAGCCAATGACTTCTCACTTATAGATTACATTGTTAGGTTGAGAGACTTGACTAGGTTTAAGTTGAAAGTTGAATAATAATGGAATGCTGCCAATGAGGGCACTAGAGAGGCCTTGGGACAAAAGTCTATTACATGTTTGAAGTCTTCCCGTTATAGTTCATATCAGATTTGGGCTCCATTTGTGTTCCCAGTGAAACATAAATACAAATTTGGGGTGTGATTTTCTCAGGAGAAGTAATGTAGCGACTAAAAAACTTTTAGTCATGCCTAACTAGCCATAACAGATGTGATTTGGCTTGGTTTGGTTTAAGATGGAGATTTGAAAAAAGGAGTGTTTTTTTCACACAGCATTTCTTGTTATATTGTTTTTATTTTATCTTTGGGGTGAAGGGGGTTGCTTTTTATGCCTTTATTAGACAGGACAGCTTGAGACAGAATGAGGGATGTGATTCACCACACAGCATCAGGACCGGGAGTCAAACCTGCAACCAGTGTGACGAGGATGGTAGTCTGTTTTGCACCGGGCACCTACTGTACTGAATGATCTGAACCGGAGGCCCCTGCATAGCATTAAAGGATGAAAAGATAGGCATTTCATCTTTCTATACATTGCTTTAAAAACACAATTTTATGAGAAAGTTGGAATTTCTCTATTTTCCAGAGGATTTTTGAAGTCTGTCCGTGGATAGAGAGAATTGGAGACTGGAAAGTGCCATGTGGGAGCTTACACAGTGGAATGACAGGATACACCTGTTTTTTTCTGATCAGTCAATAGTATTGCAGTTGCAGTTTTTTCATCATCTTGCTTGTGCCCTAATTAAAGCAGCTAAGGTAATATTTTACTTGGCTTCATCCTTCAGCCTCACACAAAGCCCTTTATGAGAGTGATCCTGTATCTTGCCCTTGTTTTATGCTTCCTTTCACCTTGTTCTGTAGTCAATAGACAATTGACCAAGTTTTTCTTATCGCTAACATGTCCCATCATACTCCCAGCCTCCCAGGCCAGGAAAATGTAGTACAATTGGAAAAGGTTTGTGGAGCTGAGAACTGAATGGACCTTGATAAAAGAGTCAGTCTACTGTCCAACCCTTACAAACTGAGGTCATCAGAAGCCTGACACTGGATATGGTTGTCTCACCATCAGAAAAAGACATCCCTCCCTTTAATCGTCATTACTCCAATAAGACAGTCCTTAGGAAGTTGTCTCAAACTTTCTCTGAGGCACACTGACAAAGACTTGTCCAAGAGTTAGTAACCTGACTTGACTTTTCTTTGATGTATGAGAGGTGGGCTTTGTGCTATAAATATACCCGATCTCAAACAGCTTTCCTGTCCTCATGGGAAAATTAATAAATCATTTTAGATTTAAGCGAAGTCACAAAAGGAAGTGCTTTAGTTAATATGAGTGCTCATATAAAAACATGTGCAAGAGTGTGTTCTTCTATGAGAGAGAGAAAGAGACAGGGGGCTGTTCAGCCCTGCAGTCCACTCCATGCTCAGTTACTGGGTGCAGACTCCCCGGCTCCTCTACAGGCTTGGCCCTAGGCCATCTGGCATCCAAAGAAAGGTGCCCTTCCTGGCCCCGCTCAAACTGAATTGCGGCCATAGGCCTTGCAACCTGGAAACTCAACTTCTCATTTGTCAACACACAAATTACATCAGATATTCCTTGTCACAATGCCGGCCCTTTGAACAGCAGCATTGTGAAGCTGGAAAACCGTTAGCTTGTTAGATAGCCGTATAAAGCTGCAGAGAAAATAGCATAGACTTGAGATGTGGAAAGAATGTATAAAAAGCATTCCCCAGTGCTGAGAGGAGAGAGTGAAATGTGGCTCTTAAATATTATGTCAGAAAGAAAACGGCATTTTTAACCTCCCCAAGCCTTTGAAGAGATCTTGTAAAAACAAATAAATAATCTGAAGAATTTCCTCCTCAGTGCAGCCAACTGCAAGAAAAAAATGTTGAGCTTGTTTTGATACTGGTTGGCATTTCATTTATATCTGCTTTAATTCATGTCAAGCACTTTGCTATTTCACCTTAATGGCCAGAGGCTACATATTTTCCACATGACAAACCCATTGCAAAAGTGATTGCACTTCCTTATTCCTCTTTTGGAATTGTGTTTTTTATTTTGTCCTAAATAGTAGAGCTCTGTTAAATACTTCTGAAATACACTCATTAGACAAGGGCAAACGTTTTTTACATCCCCTTGAAAAAGCTCTTGGGAGATTACTATAGTGTAAGTTATATAAACTTGATTGCCTGATTGATACATAGCTGTACAAGAGCTTTTCTTCCATCTTACACAGATTTTTAAGAAAGTTTGCTTGTCATTTTTCGTATGTAAATAATAAATGGTCCTGGGATTGATCCTTGTGGAACGCCACAAGCTACAGCTCCTACCTCTAATAGGACATGTTTGGCATCATCATATCAAAAAGATTTTAATCTAATAGTTGGTGATAAGCTAGGGACTACGCAGTTAAGATGCAGAGAGCAGCGTTGCCTTTCAAAATGTCTGTCCAACAGATTTGTACACGTTTCTTGGCATCACTTCAGTAATCTGTGCGTTCTCACCACTAGTGGTCCTAAGTAGTAGTTTGGCTGTGACTCTTCAAGTAGCAACACTTTTTTGCTGAGTTGAGATGAGTCAGTTGCAGGTGGTTGCTTTCACTTCCATGTTGAGTCCATAACAGAACAAAAAGTTCTAAATATTGAGAAGTTAGCTTAACTTAAACAGTTGTAAACTATCCCTATTAGAAGCCATCCTGAAGTATGGTGTATTGTTGATTGACAATGAGTATTAAAAATCAGCTTGTATAAACATGTTCTTGGATCATAAATGTGTGATGCAAATGTGTGTTTACTAATGATCAATGAGAGAGTAGTTGTTGTAGGTAGCTGCTTTTGTTGAACTAACAGCCTAATTTGTCCATAAGGATTTCAACACTATCATAGTTATCGTTGTAAATTAACTTTGGTTAAGTGTCTTAAGCAGTTTGATTTACTTAATTATATTGAACTTAAATAACAGCTGTTCTTTTTTTTAGGTTCCTTTTCCAGACCACACTCCACACTCCCAGGCTCCCACAAACTCATCCAGCTGCCCCCCTCCTGGCTTTCATTTTCAGCCCAGTCACAGTCATGGTCACAGCCATATCCAAACCTGTGTAAGTCCTGTTCACACCCCAAAGCCACCCAGCAGTGCCAGAGAGGGACCCACCAGGAAAACAGCAACAAAGCGCCTCATCAAGTAAGACTGACCTTAAAACTGAGTGGATTTACTTCACATTTATATCTTTCTGGCTTTGGATGCTTCATGTTTTAATTACAGCTGAGAGTTTAACAAAGTTGCCGTTTAATTTGTGCAACATTTACATTTCAGGGGGGTTGGATTGTTTAGCTTCTGCTTGTAGATCGAGGCAAAAGTGCATGGGATCAGGGAGTTCAAGCAGACACAGCCAAAGCCAATGAGATCTTGAATATGAGTGCAGTGAAGTGCTCACAGTCTTTTGGCCTCAGGGTGTATCTGCCTGTTCGGTAAACAACCTCATCACAGGCCTGATTTCTGCCTGAACCATAAACAAAAAATTGGTTCAGTGAAAGGGCCCCAGCTCCAAGCGTCGTTTAGATCCTGTTTGGTTTGGAGATAAGCTGAAGAGCACAGAGAAGAAAATAAAAGGAAAGGAATGAAACAGTGCTAAACTGCTAGCTATTTCCCTCAATTACTTTATGCGCCTTGTTACTCCAGCATCTGGCGATATTACACAATAACAGTAAACCTTTGTGACTAGAACTGATTGTTTTTTTAAGCACACAGTTGCAGTTGTGAAAGCCTTTTTGAAATACTCTAAATCATTAAAGGAAGGGCACTGGACTATTCAACATTTTTTTTACATCATCAATGTCTTTCTCTTATTAATCCTTGCAACTTTGCAGGCCTTCTATCACTCAAATGAAGTGTTCAATGCTTTCATCACACTAGACCGGACAAACTGTACCTGGCAAAAAAAAAGTTTAGAGTGCAGGAGGGGCAGCTCAGGGGTTGTTGAATAGGTTAGGGCAGCCGGGTAGGTGCTGTGTTTGCTCCTGTGTGTGTGTCTTCCTGGCAGAGGCTGTGTTTACCCTCTGCATGTGGAATTCCAGAGCCCCCTCACACTCTCCCTATGTCCTGCATTTTTGTGGTCGACCAGTGTGACAGGGGAGAGTGTGGGAAAAACGGAAGCTTCAGGACCAAAAATGCACCGATGGAAACAATGAAAAGAAAGAATAAAGAGAAGGGGAAAAGAAAAATAATTGAAAAGTCAAGTCTGTCCAGGAGAGAAAAAAAAGATGATTGTTTGCAGAGAATGGTGGGATAATAAGATGCTTCCCTTTATTTCCAGTGCTCTTTTTAGGGGCAACTCAATACCTCAGTTATTTAAATCACATCTGAAATACATCTCAGTATCAGACTGAGCTTTTCCAACTTTGAATAGAATCACTAAGATTGGTGAACTATTTAGTCTGCCAAACATCTTCCTCTAGCCAGCTGTTTGACAGTAAAACTGTTGTTTGATACAAACTAGCACTGGCTTTTCCTCATAGTAAAACACTACTGATGATCACCGACAGCATTTTATCATAATGACATGCGGTTTTATCGGCCCTGTTTAGCAGAGGAAATGGAGTGAGGATTTCTGTTGATTCAGGCAAATGATTTCCTCTCTTTGCAGTCCTGAAAACTCCTGGAAGAGTGCTATACAGTCAACTTCTTCCTTCAACTGCTGACTTGTGTCCATTTATCGGACTGAGTTTGCTCCACTTTTAACTGAAGATTAAAGCTGTACGTCCCTTTGGACTGTACAAGGTTACAATCCAGTGGACACACTTGCAGGATTTCTGATAAACAGTGCCTTTAATTCATTTATGTATTTATTGTTTTTAGCACGGTGGCTAGATTTTCTTGATTTTAAGCCCTCATTTTAGGAATGATCTAAAAATATTTTATTGTTTTAACCTGGCTCAAGAATTTTAAACGGTTGATTTTAGGCTTTTATGGACTTTTAAGTCTTTTTTTCTATTGGTCTTACTCGTCCGCTCTACTTCTCTGGACTAACTCATCTACTGCTAGCCAAGCCGTGTTGTTTGTGAGCCGTGTGGTAGGCTTGCAGGTTATCTATCGGACTTAAACCAGGTTGTAACCCAGTGGCTGAAGACCAGGTCTTATCAACAATTATGGCTGCGTGCGTGAAGTGCCATAATACCTTTGCCCATTTGAAGGCAAATGTTACCAAGCTGCAGAGTGAACTCTCCCTCCTGGATGAACGAGGTAGACTGTCCTGTCCTTCAGGCTACAGAACAGTGTCCAAGGACAACAATGCCACCATTTTGTGGTACAGAAGTGAAATTCCCTCTGCAGGCCTCTCAACCTTTGAGGAAGACACGTTGCTCAGCCTTGGAGCAAAACCTTAGACCCAAGTTTGCTCCGAAACTGTCCATCCTAGAGCCTTGGGTCCAAGTTAAGAACAGTTAGCTCGGTATGGAAAATGTCTCCAACTCTTCCCAAACAGCGAGGCTATCCAGCTTGGGACTAAATTCCAAATCCTGGAGCATGACAGTCAGCATATGATGCTGCCAACAACTTTGATTGATGGGGATTCCATCATCAGGAACATGAAGACGAGTTGATTGTTCCTTCTGCTACCCTTGTGATAAAGTCGCTGACCTGGTATTTGCCATCCTGAACCTGCTTACAGATTACCCGTCTGTTAAGAAAGTTGTTAGACACACCATATCACACTCCTCACCCTCTATACTTAGTCCAACATCTGACATCAACTTTCAATTTACTGATGCTCTAGGAGAATCAATCTGCTGAATGCCTAAGAAATTGTTTAACTGTTAAGTTCAGAATCTTCCCTCTGCTCAAAAAAACATCTATACTGTACTGGCGTCAGTAAAAGCCGTCATTTCAGCCGCTGCCTGAAAGGATTTGTTTCAGCTGCTGTCTCTTTAAGGCCCCTCTCCCCACATGCTCACTCTCTTCAGATTGGCCAGTTCTCTGGAAGCCTTCTGTGGGCAGAATGCTGCAGGGCTTCCAGGGGAAGGCTGCTCTCCAGTGCAGGGAGAAAAGAGCCTATGTTAGCGTCTTCAATGTTCTATGTAGAGGCTTAAAGCGGTTTCATGACATTCTTGGTTTCATATTAGGGAACTATCGCTTGATTTGCAGGACAAGCCATTTTGCGCACTCTGCAGACTTATCCTGAGATAACTCCAACATATGTTTACCTCATGAAACTTTGCCCATGTTTAGTATGGGCATCCAGCATTATAACACTATACTATATGTGAGTTTTTAAATGGTGATCAGCATAATTACATTAGAACAAAAGCAAAGGAACCCAAACACAAAAGATCCAAAACAACACCAAGATGAGCAAGACAACACAAGAACAACAACAGCAAAAGAACCCATTCAACAAAATACACAACCTCCTACAGGCCTGGTCAATTCTGGAAAATAGTCAAATCTACCTCCAAGAAAAGCAGCACTCCAACAACCTATGTTGGAAATGGTCCACGTTAGATAGTTGATATTACTGAAATCTGCTTTGAACAGTAGTTTTGCCTCATCTGATCGTATACTAATACTAAACATGTTTTGAAATAACAAAGGCCATCATCCCCTGCGTCAATTATTGGATTAAACCAGTCCTTTAGCCTGACTCCAGTATCCATTAGTTATGTGACTGAAATGCAAAATTGATGTACAAAAAACTAGTGATGATAAACCTGAGCCATTCACTGTTAAACTCTCAGCAAGGCTTCAATGACTGCATTACCAGTATATTCAATCTTACCATTACTCCCTGCAGTTTCTCTTCCTCTGCAGAAAGGTTGTTACAATTCTGATCTTGTTAACTATCATCCCATTTCCAAACTATCTTGTCCTTGAGTCACTTGTTAATGAACAGTTTTGAAAGATTTTTATTTACACATTCCATACTTAATCCATTGCAGTTGGGGTTCAGGCCTAAGCACAGCACTATTTCCACTTCGCTGGTTTTTTTATGCTATTTTATTTTTATTTTCAAGAAAAGAATTTCCGAGGCAGTTTTCCCCTCTGTTTTGGATTCTGGTGATGTTATTAACGGTAGGGCGGCCATTACTACTCTAAAACTTTTAGATGCACTTTTATCTCTCTGCGCTGAGATTCATTACCGGAGATAACTATGGGACTCATCATTATCTTGTGAACCAAAAAATTGGCCTGCCTGCTCTAGCAACTATAAGAGATCATTTGGGCTGACTACATTCATAACATTGATACAATTCAAAGTTTTGCTTTCAACGTTTGTATTTTTTTTAACTGTTTTTATTATTTCATTGATTAACTGTTCATTCTGCCCTTTTTACTTTTTGATATGACGTATTTTCCTGTTTTATCTATGCCCTTCTTGCTACCTCTAGGCCTCTCTGATGATTGCATTTGTTTCCACCTGATTTTATTTGTGTTTTTTCTAGTGTTGTCTGTGCCTCGGCATTATTGTAAATGAGGGTTCTCCTCAATGGGTTTTCTGAGGATCTGAATAAATAAATGATGCCAATGATGATTTTTAAGTTCATCTTACATTCAAAACACTTCATTTGGACCAAATGTTCTTTATGTTGGTATCTAGTCAGCAGGGCAGGGCTCTCTGGTCAATCACCACACCACAGCTTCCAACTGGAGGGGCTGCAACATCTCAAGTGGTATGACTTCAATGAAGGCTTTGAAAGGACCAATTTGTTACACAAATAAATGAGCCTGTTTGGTATTTTGTTTGCAAGGTTTGGCTAGACATAGCTGTAACTACGGAAACGCGGGCTGTCGTGTGGCATTACTAATAGGGTGACAATTACGGCAGCACCATTAATGTCAGGCCCGCCACTGCTTTCGCTCACTATTAATCAGCCACAACAGTAGTTATTTTCACAGGATACTGTATATACTCAGAAGCTGCCAGAAGTGTGTTTATGGTTAAACTTAGACCCCTTTGGCAAGTCTGAATAACATTAGGACTTATTAGCTACCTGAAAGCACACCAAAAAAAATATGCACATCAGCTATGTTTACATAAGGACTTCAACTCTCTTTGAGAAGTGTGACATTTCCATCTTTAGGCTTAAAGTATCATTCTGAGGTTGTACAAGTACAGATTAAGTTTTCAGCTACAGTGTTTCTGACTGCTGTCTGCTTCTGTGAGTGAGAAACTGTTGACAAAGACAGTGATGTGAAGAACCCAGAGGTCAAGTGTTTTTTTTTTTTTTCAATACGAAAGGGGTCACTTCCTGTCGAGGTATGCCACGCTTAAAGTGGGCCAGTTCTATTTGTGGTTGTGCAATGCTATGAAAGAACAACTGTGCAGCCCCTTACAAGGAGGCAGTGTGTACCCTTATTACCTTGTTAATGCTCCTTTGGCAAGCTGCTGTTATGAGGCGAGAGGTTAATGCCAGCTAAGCTTTATTTATTGTTCCCCCTAAAAAATGCTTAACAGATTTAATGTATAAAGTTACAGACGTGTCTGTGCGCGTGCTGTACGCCTCAGTAGCTCTAATAATGGTTTACTCTGTGAAAACACTGTATTCGCTGTGTGATTATGTGAAAAGGGCTGTGTAATTCCTTGACTATGAGCTCAAGACTTCTGTTGAAAGCCTGTGGGCTAAAACATACAAGGTATATACTACTGTGCTGACTATTCATCCTGTAAGAAACAGTATGTTTAAGTTTTTTCTGTTTCTATCTGGAGTGATTGCCCACAGGTCCAAATAGTCAATAATCACCAGCGTAATCTTTCGTATGAGAAAATCTCATCACCCAGGACAAGGAGCAAGAATTTGCCCCCTGCTTGTCACAATAGCTCTTGAGAGGCACTCAGTAAACACTTAACCCCCACTAGCCTCTGCTGACTAGAGGCTATTTGAAATTGACTCCACTTTTCTCCTGTCAGAAGATGACTCATCAGACACCATGCTCCAAAAATGAACTGAAAACAATCCCCAGCTATCAAAGCAGTTGTCCTTACTTGATCGTTTTAAGTATTCAGCTCTAAATAGAACTTTGATAAATCCATAGAGTTGCTTTACAGGTACAATTTGTCACTGTATCAGCCCATTTGGAAATGTTTTATTTGGTCTAAATCGACACTTTACCCATTCTTGATTAACAGGCAGACGTCGGCAGAGAGTTCAGCGAGTGGAAGTGTGTCCGGCAGCCAGCATACTGTCTACGATGCCATCTGTGGTAAAACAGGTGGGTATGCTGCAGTTCTAACCACACTTAGTACCACACTGTAACTTGGCCTGATTGTCCTACAGTGCTCAAAGGAGTGGGAGAGATTATGCCGGCTGTATGCTAGTGTCAGTGATTACAGCCGGGCATCGTGGACATTCCCCATGGACGACTGATAAACACCACTAGATAATTTTAGCCTGCTCGTGATGCTCGGTGGTGTGTGTAAATGTATTTGCACACAATTTACTTAAATGCATGAGTACAATTTTAAATCACCACATACTTAGAAGAGTGCAAGTGAAGTTTAATTGGTTATAATAAAGCATTTAGTTGTGTTATGACCCTCATTATTATTTATGGCGAGTTGTGTTGAAGCAGTCAGATTAAAATAGACATTAACAAGCTGTCAAGTGCAGTTAGTGCTCCACAATCATATCGGATGTACTTGTCCAAGAATGAAGGTCAGATTACAGCTGCAGGACAGAGAGGCATTGCATTAAGACAGTTTTAGTGATGTTTCGTTTGTAAGAAGATCAGGTGATGGAAAACATTTCAGGGGATTTCCATGTATAGGTCAATCCTATGCAGTCCTAATCCCTGAGAAGTGTTGGCAAGTTGCAACCAAAAAATAACAGTGAGAGAACTCTAATGTAACTCTCTCTGTGCTAGGTTTATTATGGGTTATGCTCTGCAGTTGTGGGTACATGTGCTCACGTGCACCCTGTCATCCTGCCCTATTTCCACAACTGTTTCCATTCTGAGCAAAGTGTTGAGCTTATTGCAGTAACAGTGATATTAAGCAGTTTGATGCACACATCTGTTTGTCTGATCAAGGGGCCTTTTTCCATGGGCCGACCATACATTAGCATTAGCAGATCATACCATTCATCAAATCACATGAGTGTCACAGAGATCAGCTTGTCGGAAAAACACGGTAGCTGGGCAACACCCAGTCCACCCCCAAATCCCCCCCCCCCCCCAAAAAAAAAAAAAAAATTGGTGGGAAGAATGAAGAGAAATGTTCTGGCCACAGACACACACACTCAAACTCGGCAGGCTGGCTTAGGTTAACAAACATCTTATAAACTCATCAATTACTGTAACTAGATCTGTTGGGAGAAGCTTCTGAATTTCATGAATGCATTTTTTCCAACGTTCAGGGTGCAAAGGGTGGGGGAGATGTATCACTCTTGACTGTCTGAAGCAAAGAAAAAAAAAAAAATCCCAGTACCAACACCAGTAAGTAAGGCAGGTTAAGCCATGAAAGGGACTGGGAGTTGAACAGAGACTCAGTGTGGCGTTTTGCAGGAGGGAGGAGGGTGTTATTAGAAGGGGCACAGCCTTTGTGGAGCTTAGGAGTGCGTCAGGTCTTTCTGCCTGCCCAGTGTACCTTTTGTAGCGAGATGACTGAGCTCGCATGATCGACTGTGACAGGGAGATAGAGCGGGTCCAAGTGGAGAGCATTCTCTATGATCAGCTGTCAACCACCATTAATCACGATCTCCCTTTATCTCTCTCTCTCTTGTGCACTCGTTTAATCTCTTCCTCTCTTTGCTCACACAACTCCCCCTTTATCCTCTGAAAACTTTTTACTGCTCTCTCACCCCTTTCCCCCTCTTTTCCTTCCCCACTTCTTCTCTTGAACTCATTTTTTGAAGACGAAGGGGAACGCTATGATGCGAGCTGATCAAAGCTTACAATCCCAGATTATATCAGCCACATGTGTTTTACAATGCTTCCCTTGAAGCGTTCTCCTAGTTCTGAGGGCTCCACAGCTAAACGGCGACTGTGATGAGATTTATTACCTCTTTTTCATTTTTTTTTTTTGCATTTGTTGCACTTGTGCCCTTTTATAATGGGAGTCTGATTATGTCGGCACGGATAGCTTACTCTAGGCTCCTCTTGCTGTCAAAACAAGAGTCTGTGGTGCCTTTTTGGGAAAGAAAGATAGTTATTGGCTGTCATCCCCTTTTGAGGTGTATTATGTAAGTTATTGGAAGTTTGATTCAAAGCAGGTATCTTGGAGAATCATTTTCTTTAAACAATATATTACAGTGAAATCTTTTAGACCTTTTGGGGTTAAATGTCCAATGAACAGACTGCTGACATCATTTCCTCTATGGTAGTGTCATTTGGAGTGTGATATGTTAGGGAGAATTTTGCCCCTTATCTTTCTTCGAGAGGAAGCTGCTTCCAGCGGTCTTGTCATCAGATTGGAAGTCAGCGCGATGTTTTCGTTCTCCTGCTCAGTCAGGCCCCACGGTGTAAAAGAGCACCAAAATAAACAGAGTGTGCGTAGAGGGAATGAAAGGGAATACTGTTCGAGAGCACAAACACGGCAGCTCTAACTGTACGTGGAAAGCCTTTTTCTACTGGATGCTTGGCCTTGATCAGGGAGGAGGGGACAGATGGACAAAAGCACTAAGCACTGCTTGTAACTTCTTTGACCACGAATAATTAAAAGATCAACAAAAACATTCACCAGGAGGATTTAGGTTCACTTTTTGATGTGAAACTCTTTCATGTTGGCCTTTAACATTTCTTTGTGAACACATGGGTGTTGTGGGAGAAACCTTCTCACTCAAATGTACTTAGGTCACTTTCATCTGTTGCCTCCCAGGTCTTTCTGTGTACCAAAAGTTGTTCCAGAGCCAGGAGCCCGGTCACAGATGACAAGAAGGCCACCAGAGGCGCGGCCTGCCCCTCTGCTGGCCTGACAGGTGTCTCTGCATGTAACCACATCCCCACAGAGATGTATTCTGGGAAAGGACAACAGACACAGATGAAAGCATGCCAGACATCGAACAGGGCTCTATGAACTTCGCTGCGATACAGCTACAGACATGCGAGAGGAGAGACTGCGACGCCAGGAATGCCAAGCTTTGACGCAGGTTGGGATTTGGTTCCCGCAGCTCAGCATCAGTTGGCCTTTTCAGCTCCCTGCCCCACTCCCCTCCACTCCTTCCCCCTTGATTACACACTGCCTATATACCAACAGTTGTCTGCCCTCATTCTCTCAGTGCTACTGATGCCACAGAGATTTCACTGACAGATACCATTCAGCAGATGGTTCTTTTAGCCCCACAGGCATTTTAAACTACAGGATTCAACATTTTATTCTTTGCTCATGTAGTGGCATGTGCACAGTCAATTCACGTAGATTGTAGTCCTTAAAAAAGTTACACACACAGGAAAAATGTGGGTTTTGATAAGTATTGCAGAGGTTGCTTGAGCAGTTTCTCCCTCTGCTTCCATCAATGGTAAGAAAGCTCCTTTCATGCGTGGCTTCTGGCGTTAAACACTCCAACTCTTGGTCCTTGTTGGAGGCCAAAATGCTGCCAAATCAGATTCTATGCACATCGCCCAATGATGTGTTAAAGTACAGCATCCTTTTCCTATAGGCTTAGAATGTTTTTTAATTGTTAGAGCTTGATTGGTTGCTGCCTTGTTACCTCATCAGAAGGACAATGTAGCACTGGCGCCTGGCCCTTTATATCATAGTTGTTGTTATTTACTGTCGAGATGCTAATGTTGATTTTTAGTGGATGGACCAAATTTATTACTAATTTTAGGTAGATAATTGTTATTATATGAGTATTTATTTACTTTACATTGTCCAAAAAAAGTCAGTTTTAGCCGTTTCTGTAGCTCAAAGCATAACATGAAGAGGAGTTATGGTTATGCACAGCCTTCTCCTATAATGAAGGTTTAAGCTGCACCAGCAGACCAATGTTCTTGTGGATTACCTGTTGCTTGGGACCTTATAGTGATTCACTCAGGGTGTGTTCATAGACTCAATTATCTTGGATGTATATCAAAAAGATCCGTAAATGTTTATGATGACTTTGTCAGAAATACTTGAATTTTATGCATGTCTTTGTCATATCAACTGATGATAATCATCAGGGGGATTTTGCACAGACTAGTTTTCAATGCAGTACAGCAGAACTGGTTTTTAATACACTTGTGTGATTTTTTTTTTTTCTTCGATTGTGATCTTGCAGTCATGTTGTGGATTTCTACTGTTAAAGCCAGTGCATGCTGTCTAACAAGAATACAACAGTACAATCCAAATGGATGTGATGTTCTCCTGTGGTGATACAACGTTGTTTACAGCCCTGTCGTTTGTTCTGCTTTGTTGCCAATTGTTTGCAACACATGCATGGAAATGTAATGTTTTTTGTATCAAACTGACAGTCTGTTGAAAAAAAAAAACACACTGACATTTATACCTAAAAACCATAATGCATACATATCATACCAGTAAATGTGACAACTTCCAGTGTACAGCATGTACAGTGAACAATCACTGGACCTTGGTTTAAATGTACCTTATTACCCTTTCAAGTAAATAAAGTGTAAAAAAAATACTTAATACAAAAAGATAAAAAAAAAGAAAGTAGAGCAATTCCATCCAACTGTCCATTTTTTTTAATAAAAAAAAAGGTGTTTCCAAGAGTAATAAGAAAAAACATTTACAGTTCGTGATCTAGTTAATTGTTCACTTAGTGACATACAAAGTCTCATACAACAGAAAGGCTTCACTTTACAAAAAAAAAAAAAACATCCCTGGAATCACTTTCCTGTTGTATTACAGAGGTAAACAAAACCATGGAAATACTACTTTGAAATAAACGTTGGTTTCCAGCATGTATTCTTTTTTTTTTCTTCCTAAAGTCATTTTAATTCAACAGCATTCAATCTTAAGCAAACAGTGTCAGGAGCCATGGTGTGCACATTCAGGTCAGGTGAGAAACCCTCTCTGACATATTCCTATCATGCTGAGTTCAGTCTGCATTCTTTCTCTTCTTCTCTTTTTAGCTTCAATATTAGATGTCTTTAAGAATGCAGTGGTCATTGCAGGATTGCTGCTCTGTTCCTCTTTTTTTGACAACATGCCTTGAATGCCAACATCGAGGTACGTGCTGTTCTTAATGTTGGAATATGAAACAAACACGAGAAAAAGCAACTGCGATGAGGTCTGGTGGATTTGAGGGCACTGTTAGTGAAGTGGTGTTTGATGAGTCTTCTTGGTAAACGCCATAATTATGAAGCTGAGCGGTGGTCTGCATCTTTGTTTTTGTTTGTTTTTTTTGCACGTTTTTTTTTTTTAATCAAGAGAGCTCAGGTAGAGGTTGAAGCTGGGGTTTTGAAGAATGAACTGGAACAACCCCTCGTACCCACTCCTGAGTAGTGCCGGTAGCAGTCACATCCCATATCTCTCGTCAGGCCCTGAAAGCCCTGAAGTCTAGCTGCACTTGCAGGACTTTACAACCATGTTGGAGAGCTGCTCGACTTTTGGGGAGCGTCCCACGTAGTAGAGGATGGTGAGGGGCTCCAAGTCCTGAGGTACACAGCAGGGTGAGGCGGATGCTTCGGGGTTCAAGGTGTTGTAGAGACTCAGCAGCTATGGATAAAGAAAAAATTGAAGATAAGCATAAGGAGCCAAACTTCCTTCAGAGATTCATGACTTAACCCACTGACTGTATATAATTATGGACAACATGTCTCCACCTTATTCCATGAACAAAAGTGAAGCCAAAATACCCCCCATGATGGATGCTAACATATTGCGCTAGTGACTTCATTTGGAGCCAGAGTGATGCTGTAGACTCTGCCATGATTTTGACATCCCACCCCTTTTGCTAATCGAAACAGAAATTTAACTTAAGGCAAACACCCATGTTTTTATTCTTTGGATGTGCAAATTACACCTTGTCTAATTTGACCCATGTACCATATGTAAACATGGAGGAGGCGGAGCTTATGACCTATACTGCAGCCAGTCAGGAGGTGGAGCTCGAAATGTTTGGCTTCTTTCTTATTTCATTTCATCCATCTTTTGTCAAAGTTTATGACTTTGGCATGTTTTAGGGCTTTGTCTCACCGAGCTGTGTGTGGTGTCAGCGCTGCGGAGGTAAGGACAAGGACCAGAGCAGAAGTTAGCGTAGTACCCTTCAGGCTGATGGATCCACCTCCAGCCCAAATCCTGCCGGAAGTTAATATATAGTGGTCGCACACAGCAGTTCTCCTCGTAATTGCTGAAAACAAGAGAAGACAGAAAGGATTACACACTTCATTCCACACATAACAGAATATTTTAAGTGTTGTATACATTTTCCTCCCCATAGCCCCATAGCCCCACAGCCGGAGATGAGAGAGACGTTTAGAAATTCCACTCTTAGGTGTGCCCTTGTTTTCCCTCTTGGAGTCCGCCCAGGTGTCTTTGGTGCTGCCTGTCAGGCTGACAGAGGGAATCCGGGCTGAGGAGACGCCATGTAAGAGGAGGTAGGGTTTGCTAGCATCAGGACGGATCCTGACTTGTATCAGCTAATACAGCTGTCATGCTCTCAAAAGCAATTAACAAGTTTGTTTTACGCCAATGTACTCCTTTTTCGATGTCATCTATTTGAGATGTGACAGCTAATATTTCCATTTCATGTTACCTTAGCTGTTATGCTATTTTGATAATATACTCCCCTGCCTGTGAGACAGTAAAAACAGACACTTTTTACTGCTTTTACTGATGCTTTTACCAGCCAACTACTGTAGATGCATCAAGGCAAACTATTCTGTAAAGGAAATCAACAAAATTCCAAGCATTGGATATAGGTATTAAGGAACTGTGTCTTACTTGAAGCAGTAATTGGTGTCAAGTGCCCGCTTGCGTCTGCGGGAGGAAGACTGGGCATCTAGCCTGTGGGGTGGGAGCATCATGAGGATAAGGTGGGGGTACAGCTGCTCCTTTTGTTTCTTCACACGGCTTACATCGTCATAGTCTGCTTCCATACCTGCAGGAGCAAGTCAGTTTAGTCTCGTGGATACAAAGAAAAACTGCACAAAGACTTGTTGGGAGTTGAGAAGACATCCATGCCTCAGTAGCTCACTTCAGAGGCTCTGACTGTACATTTTACAGTAATATCCAGGCAGAACTTTCCTCATATCAATTTTCAACTCTTCAATACAGGTCCCTAACTTCCTTCTTCCCTCCGTTCTTCCCCCCTTGACCTACGTCTGCTCATCCAATCTGCCCCTGATAGTTAAAGCAGTGGATATCTCAGGAGAGATGCTGCTGGTGGATGTGTACGCCTCTCTTTAATTCGAGGCCAAGTGTCTGAGCGCCGTGGCAGCACATTCCTTGTGGCCGAGCCAGTCAAGAGTGTTCCCAGGACCGAGGGCCCCAGTGCTAAGTGAGATACCAGATCAATTGTATTCCCAAGCTCTGTGTCTTGCTCTTCCTCTTAGAAAGGAAACCCATTATCTTACCAAAAAGACCGCAATACGGTTTTGCTGCCGCAGGAACATGAAGATGAAAAGAATCCTTTTTTTTAAGACTATACTTAAAATAAGGAGAATATTCCAAGTGCTATTGTGTAATAGACATATACACGGAACCATTGCATAAGAGCATACCCTCCACAGTGACTTAACTTGGCAGTAAAAACAAATAAAACAAAAAAAACCTGTTGAGCCTTTCTCCAGTTAAAGAAAGAACAATCTAGAAACAAACATACAAATTACAATTTACTTTAAAGGTAATCAAATCACCTGCCAAGTACACCAATCAACACATGGCATAAAAAGCTTTCACAGAAAACTAGTGATAAAACAACCATTGTACATGAAAAAAAAGAAATGTTTTAAACATTTGAAAAAATCACCAAAAGCTAAAACGGGAACCCAAAACAAATTCCTTGTCCAGTTATACTTACTCCTTAGACCCACTAATGCAAATCATCCTAAAACAAGCGCTGCCTCAACACCGCTAATCAGAATAAACCACATTTTTCAACAAACATGAGATGCCTATCTGGAACATTAGACAAATGACACAGAGGTAAATGTTATCTGAGAATACAAACTGGTAGAGTGTATTTTAACTGTGAGAGAACAAAAGCAGAGAGGGATCTTAACCTCTTGATCACCAGGCCTTTTTCTTAGGTTAATTCTCGAAAAATAGAGTATATCTCTGCAGCCACAAGGTCTATAAGAATAAACTTGGTATCATAATAAAGATAAGATATAGATGCTTGCTAGTTAGCTGAGCTTTTAAGGATTACAATGGTGAGCATGCATGTTTACATGCCATCTGATTTGTACTCTTCCGTGGAGGCGGAGCTGCCCCCTTAGAAGGGGGCTATGGTCACCAACAAACAAATACAGACTTCATGACCACAATCTGGCCACAGAGACTAGAGGACACAACAAAATGATAGAACCTGTGCAACTGATGAGACTGAGTTCTGCTCTTTAGCTCAGTGGCTTACAGTTCTCATTAAGTTTAAGGGTAAGTATAAATATAATTTCCTCTAGATGAGATATAAACAAGATAATTCAAGGAATATATTTACATGTTAGGGATTTTTGGGTGATGGAAGCTAGATACAACTGAACTTTCAGTAAGAAAACTATATATGTGTTTTTCCAAAGTCTAAACAATGAATAGGGGCGCCGCAGCCTGGTGGTTAGTTTGGGCGCCTAATGTGCAGAGGCTACGGTCCTTGGGCGGGCAGCCTGGGTTCAAATTCAACCTGTGGCTCATTTGCCGCATGTCATTCCCCGCTTTCTCGCCTGAATTTGCGACTCTATCCACTGCCCTGTCTCTAATAAAGGCATAAAAAGCCCAAAAATAAATCTATTTTTTTTGTTTTTGAGGAATAGCCACTAAGAGCACTCACTAAATATCATGGCAAAGAATCTTAAGTCACCTATGCATTTAAAAGTAGCGGTTGGAATCGCAGGGTAACTCGGGATAAGATACAATACAATACATGGTCCAAGATATTGATCATTTTCAAGACTATACTGATACATCACAATATCTAATTAACCGAAGAATTTTAAAATGCCCCTGAAAAGGCACCTCTTTGGCCATTTAACTTTTTCTCATGATACCCTTACTCGTGTCATAAGCAGGAGCAGGAGCTAAAGGTAGTGACATGATAAGTGAAATTGGCAGGAAATCCGTTCATAGGGCTGAATTTTACTCAAATTGAAATATCGATATTCAGCACCAGAATTCAATGATTGTGTCAGGCTGTATAGATATTTTGTCCTTACTTTATTTAGCAGAAACTATAACTATATATTTATTTTTTTTACTTTTTTCCTAATATGATACCTCTCTTGATTTAAAAGACAGTGTGTATTTTAACCTTCATTGTATACATTTTCCGAGCGCTTGCCATTTAAACACATTCATGAAACCAAGCAAAATGTATATTTTAGCAGAAAAGGCAGGCTAGTAATAAGCAAACAACAATGCTTGCTGATAAAATTCCTAACTTTCTTTGTTTCTTTCACATCACTGAGGTATAAATTGCAGTCTTACCTTTGAACTTGACCTCAAGAACCTCATTGGCGTTCTCGATGATGTCACCATTAGGCCTAAAGGTGTGGCAGGGACAGTGCACGCTGATCTCCAGCCCAAGATTGGTCTCTGAGGAAGGAATCAAGAGCAGAGTGATGTGAGCGGCTGACATTTCTCCCCTGAGGCCATTATTCTTCATTTCAAAGCAGCAGTTGCCCTTTAAAGGGTATGTAAAAAGGATATGTATTGAGGTGTGATATGAGGAAACTTTGAGGTCTCACACTCACGTCTGTACATCAGCCACTCCCTAACTGTCTCTGTCACATCAAAGGAGACCCACTCAGGAGTTCCTTTGGTCAGAACATTCTTGCCCCCAATGTAGCGCTGTTTGGCTTTGGGGTCGTCTTTCTGGAGGATCTGCAAGGAAAAGATGAAAATGTGACCCAGCTGCAAAAACTCTTTCTTTTACACATACACACACACACACACACACACACACATACACACACGCAGAACCAGAGCTGTCTGTCTGAGCCAGACTCTCCAGCATGCCTTGGGCCAAATGTCTACTCCTCATGGAAAAAGTGACTCCCTGTGTTGATATCCCCATTTTGCAAGTTAATGCCTGTGTGTTACCCTCCTGCCAATAAGAACCTGGATGTCCTTCACGTCAGCAGTTCAAACTTTGTCTTTACCCCGGCTCCCAGATCAAAATCTGCAAATAAGCCATGTTGTAGCTATCTTCACAGGCATTTATGTCCCAATTGGATCAACGAGTCGAGGCCCCAAATATACAAAACTCAAAAACATTCCTACAATCCTATCTCCATCAGGACCTCCCTGAACAAAGGTGTTTATCAGTAGTTAGAAATGTGTGTGTTTGGATGGTTGGTATGAGCACTTAGCCCCATAGCAGTGCTATGGATAACCAGGTTCCTGAACATTGTCAGGATCTAATCTGGCTTCCTGTGGGAATGAGGGGCCAGAGAACCGCCAGCGCCAGCCCTCTGCCAATCAGCTCCAGCCTGAAAAGTGTGGGGGCGAGCAAGTGAGCAGCTCCATTTACTCCCCCCAGTGGGTGACCCTGCCTCTATCTCCTCCTAGACCCCTGGAAACAATCTGAGAGGGCCCTGACAGTCTGTATTCAGCGCTGGCCAGAGCCTTGCCTTGGTGAGGGGGTATGTAGTCCGGAGACGCTGGCAGGAAATGTTGGAACCTGATCATTACTCCTAGTCTCTCACGGGAGATTAACAAGGAAACCAAAGGGGAAAAAAATCTGTTCATGCCATCCCACACACAATCAGACATCTAACAGATCATTTCTTTAACATACAAAAAAATGCTAATTAACACACAAATGCAAGTACAGATCCATAAACCCCCTATTGAAAGTATAACACTTTACTTAATCTAACAAGGATGGACAACTGCTTTGAGATTGACAGCTTCAAAAGGAGCAACTGCCCAATGGTAATCTCGGCTTTCTTGAAGTAGGCTGTGCAAGCTCTTAAACTCATCCTAATGTGGAATCCATTTGACTGTATGCACATGGAATAATGATCAGTGCACGAAAAAGAGGAGAGAGAGGGAGTTGGACAGTCTAATATAAATGTTTTCATCCCTCTCGCTGACCTACACAGGCCTTCGGAGAGAAACAGGGGACATTACCCCCCTGTGTTCGGCTAACAGTGGAAATGAACGGTCAGTTCACACACCTGGTAGAGCTCAATCCTTTGCTCGTTTTTCTTGGCGCTGGGATTGGGGATCCTCAGGGCTCTAAACTCGGCTCGGAACAAGTTTGTGGAGTTCTTCTCCATGGTCGAGACGTTGAAGCGGAATACCTTGGAGGTGATACCCTTAGGGCAGTAGGGGAGGTCATCTGCAGGTAAAGAGGAAATGATGTGATTAAATAGCTTATACTGGAACTCTAATTGTCTGTAAGAATTCCTTTATATGTAATCCATCTGTTAGCTCATTGTGTGTATTTCTACTGACATCCTTAGAGGTGGACATGTTTACCCTCTGGTTATTGATTAGTTTTTTATGAGGGTTCCCTTTTTCACCTTTAGCTAGTTTACAGACGAAAAACTTCTACTCTGTCTAACTTTTTCTAGTTTTTTCCAGAGGGACATGGGCCATTAGTGTGAGCCATCTGCTTGTGCTTTGTGCGGTCCAAGTTAGCAACAATTGAAGTCATGAAATGAAAACCAAATGTCCCATGTGGTGGTGGAACAGGCTGCGGTGGGACAGCAGCGTTCCCCCTTTTCCTCCCTCCAACTCGTGAGCCCAACAGGTGCTCAGAGGACTCGGACAGCAGCCAAGTATTCCCTTGAACCATGAGGAGCATGTGGGCTCATGTGCTGGAGCAGAACAATACCTGAGAAACCACTGAGGAGGGGGACACTATTAATGCAAGGGCATGCTTTTACAAGAGGTAACTGTATACATGGTGTGTGTGTGTGTGTGTGTGTGTGTGTGTGTGTGTGTGTGTGTGTGTGTGTGTGTGTGTGTGTGTGTATGTGTGTGTGTGTGTGTGTGTGTGTGTGTGGTTGTGACCTTTAGTAGAATCAGCTTAATAAATGGTCACATTGTGATGCTATCTGAAAAGCTTCCTGTCCACTCTCTTTTATACCATAATACCATTGTACAGTTTATTAATTTAACCGGCCAAGCACATGCAGTGTCGAGCAAAACAAGCACATAGCACATTTTTTATTGGCCAAGTGGAAACAGTCATTTACAGCCACGCCATGGCTAATTTATCACCACAAACTTGAGCTTTATTAGCAAGTCTGAGATTTGCTGGTGGCTGAAAGAGGCACTGCACTAGCTGATTTGCACCTTGAGCTGTTTTGACAAAAGTGGAAACTCAGAAGCTCTGTTGTTTCCGTGTCACGCAAAAGGAACTCATACATCTCTAAGTATCTGTACTTCATTTGACCCTTAATCCTGTTCAAGTCATCCAAGTCATTATCTGATATTTCCATAAAGTTTTTCTTTCAACTTTCCCTATTTATAGGTGACCTTTGCCTCATTCATCTCCTGCCAGATATCCGTCCAGTGTTTCCACATCTATAATCTATAAGGACAAATATCAGCAGCTCTCTCTCCTCCCCTCACTCACTGCTTCATCTCAAGCCTCCCCCTTTTACCTCCCCCAAGGAAGGTGGAAAGCCCCACTACGAGAGGAGATTTGAAATTCTAATCAAGTCTTTGGTTTCCATTTTGGATGACCTCATTTTTCCCATTGCACTGGTTTTAGGTGGATTTCACATTATGGCTTATTTTTGCCAAGGGTCTGAAGGATAATTTGTTCCAAGTTGGTTAGTGGAGGATTGCTCGCACAATTAAAAAGACATACATTTAGATGATGGCTCTTTAAGTGGATGGTGACATATGTTTTATTAGTATACTTTCCAAACAAGCAGATATAAATGTTGATAACCTTCTCTGAGGATTACTTTTTAAAGTTAAAATCAATTTAAATGTGAGTTTTTAGTGTAAAATATCAGCCACATTTAACTTAGTAATATATAAGCATTATGCAAATAAACATCATTAATCTACCGTTATGACTGATCTAGTTAATTACACTATTCTGAGACTGGATTCTGAGCAGAGAATTGTGTTTTATTGCAGGAAAATCTCATTAACATGACCTCAAAACTGTATTTATGGTAACATGTAAAATCCTGGATAACTAAATGATTTAAATGTAATCTCGTTCTCATATTAACCCTTACATGCTTTGAAGCTATGAGCTCTGAATAAGGGATTCAGAGATAAAGTCGTACAGCAAATTGTAGTGACAGGTGTTCGATGAACTCTGTTGTAAAGCTTCCCATTAAGTGCCCAACCAAGACGCTATCAACCACAACTTCAAAAATAGGTGTACCCTCCTGTGTCTGGGATCCTCTCCTCTCTTGACACAGAAACTCCCTGAAAAAAAAAATCCCAGGAATCCCCTCTTTTTGCCCTCTTGCCCAGGAGATTGTCTGTGATGTCAGTCTCTCCAGAGCTTTGTTGAGGTAAACACAGGAAATAGGTAGCATAAGGCAGCAGGTGCAGGCCAGCTGCAGAGAAGTCTAGTTCTCATAGAAGACAGTGGAAAACTCTTAGAAAATGTTATTTGATTGCTCTATTATTTAGTTAAAAAGTATATTGCATCATGCTTCTATTTTGTTTTATAATACAGATTCCAGATGCAGCTTTTGTAAGAGAGAAGAGTCTGCTTTTTCTACATTTGACTAGGCAAGACATTGCCCGTAGCAGGTCACTGAAGTAGATGAGATAATGGGATGCAGCTCTGCTCTGAAGAAAAACACTTTTTCCTACTTGATTGAGGATGAGGAAACAAGAAATGGTCAAGGCGTGGGAGTTGTGGAGGGGGAAGGGAGGGTTGCTGTTTCTTTGGGAGCAGGCAAGAGACCTCTGTCTCTGTTTTTTCAGATGACATCATCTTTCTACTCTCCCATAGATCAGATACCCCGCTGTCCTCAGCACTAGTTTTTACTGACCCAACACTGAGTCAAAGATTGGCTTGAAATCTTGCCTCAGTGTGTTGTGCATCATGGTTCTAAATTAAGCATCAGCAGGTCCTCAAAATGTTATTGTGCCAAAGGTCATCACTCAGTTCAATTGTGCAATTATACCATTTCTTTAAAAGCATATGATTTATGATGACCCATAAAGGGAGATCTACTGCTCTCCAGTCTCTGTAATGCTTAGTCCAATCAAAAATGGCTAATTCTTTGATTTGTATTTGTACAAAGTGTCTGAGAAAAGTAGTCTGGAGCAAGTGGAAAGAAAAGTTTCTGTTTAACTGTTCAACTCGTCATGAAAAAAGCCAATCTTGACAATATTCCCAAACGCTCCCACCTTCCAAAAACTATGAATGTAAAACTCATTATGTCCAGCAGGAATGAAAATGAACTACCCTGCAAAATTATGGAGGTGACAGACATGTACATACAGCAACATGCCCTGCACTCTTTAAAATTACATAATGGAAAGGCTGAGAAAAGTGCAAATAAATGTATGTTGGCAGCTGTGGTTAATTTGGTGTATACCCTCCTTGGATAAGCTGTTTGGTGCACAACGTGTAGCCAATAGTAAGGTAGGGTAATATCTTGTTTTATCACCAACAGTATACCGAATAATAGGATGCAGGCCTGATGTGTCCTGGGCACATGGCCATCACTGATCCCCCTCCTTAGACATCTGTTTGTTTTGGGAGCTCTGACTACCTCTGACCAGTGGATAAACCCCCAAGCTGTGTATTTTTGAATGTCGGAAGCACTTTGTAGGACTCGTGAAATGGATTTGATTCTGAGGTAATGCAGGAAACGGCAGAAGCTCTGCTTTATGTCACAGTGCAGCATAAACACCTGTTGATTTGAAAATGGTAACACCACCACCATCTGCTTTGACCTTGAATGGGCACAAATCCAACTCTTCCACTTAAAAAGGGACTTTCCCTGGAGGATCTGCTCCTAGTCAGCTTCTGTTTCTGATTTCTGGAACCATTAATGGACCATAGTTTATACAGGAAATACGAATATGGACAAGGGAATTGGATCATAACACTCATGCTACTCGAGCAAAAGAGGGGGAAATAAAAGTGAGAGAGATTCGTAACAGTGGATGAAAAATATTGGGTAACTCACGGCCAGAAAATGGAAATGAGGTATTGCATTTGGCAATAAATACTAGACTTAACTGCCTGAGAATTTTCCCCGCTTAGGAATGTGTCAGACTTAGGCTGGAGTTCCCATGGCTTTGGTGTGAGGTATGTATGAGGAATGGGGCTCATTCCAATTAGACTGTTTACTTTGCCCTGTCCATTGCGCGTGGCTAACGGGCGCGTCTGTGCGTAAACGCTGATTTACTTTAATCTAGAATAAGTAAGGTTTGTAGGTTGAGTGAAAAAGAGAAGGTGGAAAAACACATGGATTTAAAACGATGCACTTACTGTTTTCCGGCGGCCCAGTGATCATGTTGAACTTGTAAATCTCTTTGGCATAGTATTCAGTCTCCGTGTTATCCTGTCCACAACTCTGATGCCTGTTCCTTCCCAGTTCCTCAATTAGCTCCTTGGTGCTGTTATAAAGGGCCAGAACCTGAAACGGCACTTGACTCGGACCTGTTGTCTGGGGCGGACTAGTCAGCCGCAGTTTACTGAGTATTTGTCCCCGGACCGCCTCTACCCTCTTTTTCTTGATGTGGTCGATGTCCACAGTGGTGCAAGTGGACAGCGACAGAGTCATTGTGACACAATTTAGAAGGAGGACAAACAGAAGTACTTTGCCCAGATTCATATTTAACTCTCCGTTCACCTACAACCCAGGCTTGTCAAGTAAAAGAAGAATACAAAAAACTAAATTCCCGATCTAAGTAGAATCCCTTTTTCTCTTTTCATTCAGGTAGTGAGTGAGTTCTGTTCCTTGAGGATTCCCATTTTCTCAAGTGCTATGTCATCTTTGAAAAATGCGCATTTGCAAGGGAGCAAATCCGTGCCATTTTTGTAAAATATTTTCAACTCTTCATTAAAACTCTTTCTTCTACTCTTCATTCCCCCTTGTCTCATGCACGCTTCTCCTCTTGCCTTCCAGAGTTTACAGGACATCGATCTCTGCACCGCGGATTACTTTATCCATTGCACTGGGCTGTTTCCATCCACTTGCGCGTGTGGAGTCAGTGCGCCTCTGTGCAACCTTCCTGCAGTCCAGCCTCAAAGACACTCACCGCCTTCTACTCTCAGTTGCACTTTATAGCCAAGAGCTGTGACGTTTATGTGAGGGAGGGGCAGCAATTCATAGGCTCAATTCTGACTGTGAAGCGGTCCTATTCTGAAATGCATTTATCAAGACTTCGACTTTTTTGTCACACTTTAGAAAACGTGCTTAATTTTTTGGCAATTTGTGGTAGCGCAAGACGAGAGTGGTTCACAAATAAGAAAGCACTCAGACTGATTTGTCAAATAAAAAATGTTGTTATCTGACTTTTTAGAGGAGATACATGCCGTTTTTTTTTTTTTTTTTTTTTTTTTGTGATAAGACATGATCAAGCAAATCTTTATGCTGAGTGCGCAAACATTTTAATCATTTAAGGACCATGACTGACTGGAATGTTCATAATTTTTTTCATTTTTTTTATCAACAGTATTAAGACAATATTGACCAATCCAAGACACAATCTTGGAGGAAAATCAAATGCAGATGGAAGGCCAAAGTTAACAAAGGAGTTCCTGAAGGTGCACTGGGAGCCCAGTCAGCTGCTGTGATCCCCTAGCGGATGCTACCGTTCACTTTCTCCTAATATCATAAATACGTGCAACAGCGACATCTAGTGGGGATCATGGAAAACGTCAGGTCACATTTCCCTTCCCCTTCCTTTCTTGCAATGCTGCTGTCTGTGGATAGTGACAGTGGCAGTCCAGCGCAGCAGATGAGATAATGTGAGGGGCCCTTTAGTTGATTAAGGATGAGGGAGTTGTGGGAAAGAAGCTGTTTGTTTGGTAAAAGGCAAACTCTGACTCGGATTGTTTAGATTACATCATTTTTCAGTATCCCCAAGTGCCCTTCCTCATCTTTTACTGACCCAGTTCTGACAGACTATTTGGTCCACCCTTTTAATGCAACTGTAGGCATGTGCTTTCAAATGTACGGCTATAAGTTACTGAATTCTGAAATGTTGGCCTTCCAAGGTTCATCCCTTGTTCAAATAGCCTATTATTATATTGTTCACGCATTAGGCTACCTCAGCAGTGTTTGGATTCATTAGCATCACATGTTGTTGTAACTCTGTGTGCTGTGACAATACAAACCTTTTAAGTGGCATTTCTAATCATCAACACTGTCAAAGTTTTCAGTAACACTAACGTTAAGTGATGTAAATTTATTACAGATACTTAATCATTCTCCGTAGCTTTTTATTTACCCAACGTCGACTGGGACGTGCACTTTCCATGGTATGTTCCTTCTAAACTGTAAAGCTTCTGATTGGCGTTACCATGGAGAGCGTTGCCAAGTGACGCTTGGTGATATCCAGAATGACGTTGTCCTTATGCTAGCACGTAGCACGAGAAATGGACGATAACTTTCAGTTTAGAGATGCTGGGTCGGTAAGAAACGTACGTAGCTTGTTTAAATCGCAGAAAATGCAGTATGCAATGCAGTAGGTGCATGGGGGACGTATGTGTGTTGTGCGGTTCATTACATTAAGTTAGCATACGTCCCGACGAAGTGCAGCTAATGGTAGCCGCTAAGCTAATAAGCTAACATAAACGTAATTTTTAGCAAGTGAGTAGGCAGGATAGCTATTTAACCTACCGGTTACTAGCAATGGGACATTAATTTGAGTTACAGAAGTAGAAACGTTTGTATCCGAGTATAAGCTATCATCAACTTACTTGTGTTCCTAGTTAGCTACTTGTCGACATGCACAAGTAATGTTTTGATTTGTTATCTGTTAAGGACCACATAAGGTATTTGTTTCGCCCTTCGAGATCGAAAACTAACATAAAACGCCCATAACATTGTACCTTTACTGTATAACTGCTATCATATATGTTCTCTTAAAAAGGACGACTTTCTCATGATGTATTTTTACTCTTGACTTATGCCATGGCATGCTTTGATTGCTACAGTAGGAAACTTGGGGGTACATTCGCTCCCCAATTCGTGGGACCTGCTGTTGAGTGGAAGTTTGTTCCCTTTATTGTCATGTCAACTTTATTTATATTGCACATTTTAATAACCTATGTTGACCAAAGTGCTTTACAGAGGAAAATGTATTGTTGGAAACTAGTTGCAAAGAAAACAATTTCATGACCTAAGAATACATTTACAAAAAACAACTACAGTACTCATCGATGACAGAGAAATACTACTCCATTTGTGTTGTCATAGAAGTAACCAAATGTGTATTTTTTTCAAAGGTATAGAGTAGCAGGTCTGCTGAGGACTCAATGTTTTCTTGTGCTGCCTGCTCTGGCCTTAATCAGTGGTGGAGTCAATTTCTATTATAATGTGTATCTTAAGACAACATGTGGTCATCTCATCAGATGGCAAAGCGAACCCACAAAGTCCTTAATAGTTGTTGGAAATGCCAGCTTCTGACTTCAGGGTACCAGAATCAATGTACCATTTCTTAATCCTGCACATTTCTTAGGTCGTTAAGTCTGGACGAAGAGCACGCCTGGCAGCAGACCAATCATCGTTTGAAGATTCCAGATACGTAAGGAAGTCCTCCACCTCAGCTGCAATGGGAGAAGTATGTGATCATAACAAAGACAGTTGATAGTTAGTTGCATGTTATAATGTACTCTTTCAATAAGCTTCATCAATATGCACTTTTTGTCTCATACATGAATCACAGGATGACAGCGAGGTAGGTAGCATGAAAAAATACTTAGGTGACTTTGCATGGCTTCTGCTGCTAATGTTTCAGACATCATGTTTTTATTGATAAAAAACTGCTCTGTTAATACAAGTTGCCAAACTTTTGCCTCAGTTTGTCTGGTAGAAGTAAATATGAAGGCCTGTTAAGATTCACCAGCTCTCACGTTGTAGCTCACACCAACACCATCTTCATACTGTACAGTAAGTTTTAATTGACTGATTATTTAGGTAGTGACTTTGAGTTACTATTTATTATGGCCGCGTGTTTTACAGCACAATCAGTCATTGTGCTTAAACTGTGACCGCTCTACATTATTGTATTGTGTGCACTGGATTTGATGTGCTTGCATGGGATGTTTTGAAATGTTACTTCATAAAAGCTCTAAAACTCTTTTATACTTTACAGTCACACAATACTGCAGTTGATCTCTTAAAAGACATGTTTTTTTTTTTTTAAATAAGCACAATACTTCACTGATGTCTCTATAACATTATCAACAATGTTCATAAATTCTGTCCTTATTTTGGAATCATTTAACAGAGATGTTGCCATGACGTCTTCTCAGTGATCCTTACCTCCTAAAACAACTTTGAGTTAGTGTTTCTAAATTGGGACTGAATATAGTGCACAAAACATATGAGCAAGGTCAAATTAGAGGTGATCTTTCAAATAGAACAAATAATTGGACTTCACTATCTTTGGCATTTATGGAATCAGTCACATATCTTTGATTGACAAACCATAAACGATCCAACATTCCAAAAGCAAAAGAAATGCAAGCTATTCTTTTGCTTTAGGCTAATCTTCCCAAATTAGGTCAACTTCCCAATGTATGAACCAGTATTCTCGCGCCCTCTCTGACCTGCTGTGCACATGCAATACATTTTTTCCAGAGTGTTGTGCGACTGGGTGGGTTTATTTGCAGTCTTAGTTTATCAACCCTTGCCTCTTTGGCCTAAAATACCCAACTGATTGGTCACATTCCTGAAATCCTTTTAAACAAAGACTCAATATCTTTTAAAGGCTCACAGGGTTGGGCCACCACAAGTCCTTTTGCCCGAGGGACTATCAGAGAATTCTAAATTAGAAACCAAGAGGGCTGAGCTAATTATCTTAACAGACATAAACATTTCATCATATTTGGTCATGAAGAAGTGGAGGCTCAAGTGTATTTTGTTTCTCGTGATATTCATGGTCCTCTCTGTCAGGAGAAGAATGTTTAACACTCAAGGACACTGGACCGTATTATCTTTTCTGTTGTGTCAGAAAGACCAAACACTAACTGCAGAGGGATTTCTCATCACTTGAAGGAATTTTTGTAATGTTGCTGAAAAGGACTCAATTGTCATTATTGTAATCCCCCTTGTTGTTAATAAAGAGACAGTTACTAATTACTTAAAGTTGAGGGAGCCAGTTCAGCCTCAGCTCTCTCGATTAATGGTAATATACAACAGAGCAGAGTGGCTCCCCCTCCCTCTGGCCTGCTTAATGGTGACATTCAGATTTATAAATGGCTTTGCTGAAGGAACCAGCCATGAAAGATTATTTCCTCTTCCATCATAAACGAAGGAAATTCTTCACGAGCACTTTGTCCTCTGCAGACCCAAGTTAGTAATGAGAAATGTTGTGCCTTCCCCCCCCCCCCCCCCCCCCCCCCCTCCTAATTCATTTGTCTAGTGCTCATGCTCGTGTGCCTTAAGGAATTCAATTCATTCAAGTGCTGCTCTCAGGGTCCCGGTCTCAGGATCGAAATGCATACTCAGTTTACTATTTTCAGAATCAAAGAATGAGAGGGAGAGGGTCATTTTTTTCCTGGGGATCTATTTTCGGTATGGACTCACGAGTCCTGGCAGTTCCCACACTCTGCTCCATATGTTCTGCTGAAAGGAATTTGATAGTATTGAAAGGTAAAATAAACTAAACAATGGAGTGCTATGGATGACTCTGCTGCATATACCAGACATATTGTTAATTGTTCAGGAGCTTTTTGAGAGCTTGATTATTGGAGTATAGGCTCAGAGTTGAACTTCAGATATTATTGTCCCTGCACAATTAGCGGGACAAATAAACTTGTTTTCTTACCTTTACAGTACACTTATGGCAAGTTTAGGGATGTATTTATTTTCTCTGACCATTGGAAAGAGGTTCAACTTCTTCTTAGGTTTTTGAGGTATTGTATTCATAGACTGTACTTTTAATATATGCTATTCTCTACTATGACAAGTTGGTACACATAAACCTTATAAACTTAACAAACCTTTCTTATACCATAACCATATCTTATACAAACATGGTATTGTTGTGCTTTATTTCCAGAAGTATAGCCTGATAACTCATAGAATGCCTAACAATCTGATTTATGTTCTTACATGTAACTGAGTAATCATTTGAAGAAGCTGTTTACGATTAAAGTAATCTCTCCTTTCAGGGCCCTCCTCCAAAACCAGCCCGGCGTCAGGGCGGCTGGGCAGAAGAAAGCTCTGGATCTGGTTCTGCCAAGTACGTATCTTCACCTTTCCTTCCGTCTCCAGTGGCTGCACTGAAGGCAACGGCTGTGAACCGCGGTCTCGAGTTATGTGTTATTAATGAACTCTCATGCTGTTGAATGAGCTTATTTATCAGTGCATATTTGGCACTAGGGCTGTGTATCAACAAGGTTAGAGGGAGCCTGTCCGAGCAGGCAACTCTCCATTCGTCTTCATCTGTGAGCAAGGCGGTAATTGACATGGTTAATGCATCAGCCACAGGAGGGCACTGTTAGTCAGCTAGCCACTTCATCACAGGGGTACAAGCCACTTAATCAACCCTTACCACCGCAGTCTGCTCTTTACACAGGGAGCACAACATGGAGAATTTATAAAATATTTGGAACAGATGGAAAGTGTTTGCCCAAAGCTTGCCTCTACAAATAACTGTTTCCAAATCTAAATGCTTTACATGTACGCATCAGCATAAGACTTTATTGTACTCTGGAACAACCTCTCTTGTTTTCTCTTCCATCTGCCACTTCTTTATAGGAGATTCGTTGAAGTGAACAGGCTGAGTCAATTGTGCTTATTTGTTTAGTTTACTGCACTGTTAGTGCAAGTAGGGAAAACAGCAAACTCAATAGATCTTTCCTTTCTCACAGAAGGTCAGTGTGTCGCTTTTCTGCTTTTGCGAACCAGCTTGATTCCTAGTCTCAAAGCGATTGAAATACAGGAGGTGTAAAAGGGGTTTGCACGCGCATTGATCCTCTCTAAAACAAAGTAAGTAATGGTCCCCCCTGGAATCGGCAAGGACTTTTCCCTTCAATGTCACCCCTCATGCTCAATCACCGCCGCCCTCCTCCCACTAATCCCAGCGCAGAAATCCCAGGATTTGTCGATCTATCACTTCTAATTGACACTAAATGATCTGTCAGTTTATTGATGAACCTTTGAAACCAGGTTGTCACAATATATTTTATCCCTAACAACTTTTTCCAGACAGTTTTACCATGTCTATCGCTTTGCCTTACATGAGTCTTAATCAAGGGGTCTGTAATGTGTCTTAAGTGTCGCCACCCCCACCCACCAGACAGGACACAGTCCAAGGGCAGGCAGGTAGGCTCCCTCAGCTCCTCTCTGCCTTGCTCTGTTGTACTCTTGCACCTTTTAGGTCATTTGTGGTTAAGACAGAAAATACAGGAGTAAACATTTTTGGCTGAAAATGTGTCAGTTAATTGTATTTTTATATCATTTTCTTCTCCCCTTGAAATAGACTGATCAATGTCTGCATGTATTTAGATGAATGACAGGTAATGTGATGAGTGTATTCAGATTTACCCGTGTACTCGAAAGGGCACTACTCTAAGGATTTTTTTGCATGCTTTTCTTTTTGGATGGATTACTTTTTCCTGTTCAAATTGTTCCGCTGCTTGCTCTGATAATAGAGTCATTTGAGCCTTTATGGCCTAAAGTCCTGGATCAAAATTCTGAGGCAATAATAACAATCACATAGGGCTTTATAGACTGTAGCAAAATCTTCAGCAAATCTATTACCAGAAAAAAGGAAGAAACAAAAGGTAACCACAACCTTATCAGAAATAAGGTAGTGGATTTTGATTTTGAAATAGAAGTAGGAATTGTAGTTGGTGTACCGGTGTTCCTTTGGATAAAAGAGCTTTCATTAACTTTATGGCAATTCCTACTTAATTGTGTTGTGAGAAAAAAACAATGACATCACAAAGTCTTCAAGAATGTTCTTGTTTTTTCCCCCCTGTATTTCCTTGTACAGTATGAGATAATGCATTTCCTGTGAGGCCTTGATGTGCATTGGTTTGGGAGATATATTTGTTATTTGTTCTTCTCATTTTTACGTTGAACTGTATAGTCATATAAAATTAACCTATTATATATAAATGTACTTGGCAGGTCCTATGTCTTAATAATTGGCAGGATAAAATGAAAATGACAGCAAGGCGAGAGTGTTGCAATGCTGGAGCTCTCAATTTTTACACCAGTAGGGGGCACTACTTAACCAGGAGAAGTTGTCAAACCTTTTTGCATCCTGAAAAAAGATAGAACCTTTATACACTTTTCCAAAGGTTCTTTATTCAAACATGCTAAAGCGTATTGTGCTTTTTTCCCTTACTCATATTATATGGTTATTGATCTGGATAAATACTTTATACTCATATAATGATGTGGTAATGTGTTTTGTTTTCCTCCTGATGTCAGGTGTTATTACTACCTTTCCTGAAACAGACACTGAATGCTAAAAATACTGTGCTGAGGCAGAGACGTGTCAAACACAGTATTTTAGTGTCTGGCATGCTCTGCTCAAGCTGAGCTGTGTAAATGAGAAAAGTCTGAAAATAGCTGCATGATCCAGCAGGAGACGAGGCTGAGAAAACAGAGAAGAGTGAAGAATCAACCATTGTAGACCCCAATGTGTCTGATGTAGCAGAATGACTATCATTAGATCTAGAGGAGGAGGAGGTACTCAAAATACCTCTGTGCCAGGACTACAAAAGTATATGTATAATTGAGATCTGTGCTTTCGTGTATATTGAAGGACTAAATACTGTAGTCTTAGTTAGATATTTAACTTTTTTCTGTTGCTTTATAGATCATCAAGGAGGCCTGCAGCTGAAGACCTTGAAGAGTACGTTCACTCTACTTCACATCCATACATCTTTGTATTCTTGCAGTTGTGAAAAGGATGCAACGCCAGTTACATTTTTGTATGCTTGTATAAAAATGGGTCAGTTTAAAATGTTTGTTCCTTTTGCAGTAAAGTGGAAATAGCGCTGTGCTTTCAGATTGTCCTTGGTTGCAGCTAATCCTTGCCTTCCAAGAACAATCACTTAACATGATTAAAAAACAGCGTGACTTGAGTTGTCATCACTTTTATTGCTATTGGGAGCCAAGTTTTCCTGTTATTCCAGTTTTTCCCCTTGCCCCCACATCACTCTGAGAATAGAAAGACATCACGAGGAGAGGCAGGTAGAGGACGCAGTTGTCTGTGTTTTACTCATCATCGCAGTCGGGGTCTGGTGCCTGAGTGGCCGTAGTGAGCCAGTGACTTTGTGTCTAAAGTTGTGCCTCTGCAGAAAAATCCCTTATCTTTTGCTTCTGTCACAACTACCTTGTCTTAGTAAAATTTATTCAGACTGCTTCTCAGCTGGGAATATAAAAAAACAAAAACAAAAAAAAAACACAGAGGTGATCTTGTCTAAGGCCGCCAGGCTGGAGACCCATACAGCTCAACAATGTCCCATAGCCCCGTCTGAGTCACCTGTTCAGACTGAGCAAGCAAGTATCCTAACTATCACAGAGACAAGACACAAAACGAGAAAATTGTCAAGGCAAAGTAGCAACCTCACTCACTCCCTATGATGACCTCGTTATTGAGCTACATTTTGAATGTATTAAATAATTCATCCTCTCTCACTTCCTGTTTCTACAGCCGCCGCCTTCGACCACAAACACCCCAGGGATCAGATGATGAAGGAGGTAAGAGTCACCCGACTATCCCCAACTCTGTGTCTCACCTCATGGGCAGAGAGCCCTCCGGTGCCTCCCCGCCACATTTATCCTGTGGAAGTAGAGCAGATAAGCAGGCAGTCAGATCATCACTTTCCACTGATGCTCACACCATATTTCTCCTTGAACCTTTTATAGATTCATGTGTTCGAGCTCTGCCTTTGACCAGTGCTCTTCCTTTTGACCAGTGTGTGACACCATTTAACAAGGCCCTTTTTTTAAAAAATGACATTGAATATGCTCATTAATTAAGGCAAGGTCTTTAGTGAAATGAGAAGTGTATGGCACGATTTAAGTGTTCCGTCACCACACAAATTGTCACAGTTAGTCAAACACACACACATACACACTCGCGCAGGGAGTCAGGCAGGTGCTGTTGAATACAGATGTAGCTTTAACTGCATCACCTGAGGGCCCAACTCTGCACACCACAAACAATGTCAGGACTAAGGGGGGGAATTCTCAGGTAAACGCTGCCTAAAATAATTGTTCCATTTGGAGAGGCAGGCAGCGAGGGAAATAGGGTCGAACTGCCTCAGTAAAGATAGTTAAGAAGCATAAAACGCTCATTTGAAAACACTGAAAGACTTCTACACATCAGCCCCTCAGGTAGTATTGAAGAATTCTGTTCTGTTGTCATTAATCAAACCTTTTACATACTTCTTTTAGCTTTCAAAATATTTAGCAAGAGAACAGCAAGAGGATAAAATAAGATCGATGAAAAGATAATTACAACTCAAAATAAATCTACAATTATGTGATTAATTACAAAAAAATCAAAGACAGGGAAAACACCCATGGATTTGAATGTAACTTTTTATTATTAATTTTCTTATAAGAACTGTATGTGAACTATTTTAATACTGTCAAATTATAATTTCAGGGAGATGTAGTTTGAGTACAAGTTAGAATTAAAAATGACGTATCAGTCAGTTCTTCTATAAATGTTGCTGTAGTTACCTGCATCATTGACATTTCTTTGTGTATTTACACTCGGCCTTGTCGGTGCTTTCTGTTGAAATGGAAAAAATAACATTTGAAAAAAGGTATCATTGTATTTTTAAGACTTTCAATAAAACAAAATCTGTTGTTTAATTAGAATGAATTGTAAAATCCATTTATCTGCATGTTGTGTGTCTCCGTTACATTTCTGTTCACCTGCACACAGACATGTCACTGTGTAGCATGCACCGGCTCATATGGCCAGTTGAATGAAGAGTCCAGAGGTTTGGTTCTCTCGCAGTTAATGCCGCCGGAAAGATTATTACTCTGTGGAGGGAGACCTCTTAATACAGAGCCCGAGGCAGGGGCAGTGGAAATTACAGTGCTGAGGGTTAGTGAGATAGCCCCTGCGATCTTGATTATGTCCCCTACCCTTATCCCCTATGTCCACTGGCTACAAGCACAGAGAGAAAAAGAGAGAGAGAGGGGGCTCACCCAGTCCCCTGCTCCCATCTTCCCATCAGCTGCCCCCACAGCCTCCTGCTGCTCACTTAAAATAGCTCCAGTATCGCAAACACACTCATCTGTTACATGTCCTATTCTGTAGCTGGTGATGTTTTGAATATTATCCCACAAGCCATTCAAATCGATTCTGTGCTAAGGTAATCATTTGACCGGACCCCACGCAGATTATTGAAGTGATGTGGAGAGACGCCCTGTTCCCTGAAGCTGCTGACTGGCAGGTGCCTGCCGGGAGTATGTCCACACTCGCAGCAAATTATCCACTTTTGATATTTACATGCTTCAGCGAGGAAGCTGGATGGAGCCGTGTATGCTCGCTGCCAGACAAAAGCCACCTTGATACATGTCCAGCCAAGGGAAGGAAGTCAGTGTAGGTGATGTGTGTATGGCTGAGGAGAGACAGCGTTTTCTGATGGAACTGCCCTCTGTGTGAAAAAGAAAACACTCGCTTGTTTTCAGCGGCTTGGATGCCCCACTTGACCTCAAGTAATGGGTTGCATTTCAAGCTCATTTAAAAGTGTTGTTTCTTCTTCACTAAGTAATAGAGTTTGCATATAAACAACATTTGACTCTCTGCTTCACATTGAACTCTCATGCAGTGTGTTAATAGTGTATTACTGGCTGAAATGAAAAAGGGTGTGCGTGGACAGATAGACAACTCCAGGAAGCTGTTTGCAAAGAGCCGGATGGCAAGGCTTTTTGATGTCATTGCACTAAGACCATTAAATTTGATTGGGGGTCCAGGGGGGACGGATTCTGCTGAACGCTGTGCTTTGTAAATGAGAGGACAAAGTGTCACTGGGGCCTCATGAATATGAAATACCAGCGCCCGTATTTATTTGGATATCAGAAACACAGATGAAACTTGTCAGCGGCTAAACGAGTGTGGCATTTTTAATTTGGTTTAATTAAAAAAGAGAAAGAAATAAGTTATTAACAGAAAGTTGATGGGTTGGCTTTTGAACAAGTTGTTTTCAGAGGTTTTTTTGTCCATCTAAATTAGGTTTACAATCAAAATAACTTCACTTCAAAGTCCTTCACTTTTAAACTTCACAAATGTATTGTTCCGTCAAAGATTAGTACTTTCCTAACTACGGTTTATTCTCAGGAGTAATTTTCAAGTAATGGTGATAAAGATGCCAAGATATTTCCTCCCATCAGATGCAGACTTCCATCTCTTCACCTCTATTTAGCTCCTCTATTGACTTTCCCCTCAGGGTGCAGTACTGTGCTTAGAGATTACTGACACCCCTCTACAAGCAGTCCAGCTCTCTTTCCCTCTCTTTGTCTGTCTGTTCCTCTCTCCCTCTCTCTGTCTCCCTCCTTCACTGTCAGTACTCTGCTGTAGAGTTCATATGGATGCTCAGGCTGTTTTACAAACAGTAAATATTGTTCAGGAAAGCTACATCAGATCAAGTGCAACACATTTCCTTTAAGGGAAGCCAGTAAAGTAAACTGATGATAAAACTTAGATTAGTTCTCTTCCTCTTTGAAGTTGTATCCTAAGTGATGATAACTTTCATCAGTCCATGAGGTTTTTCTTATGAAAGTCTTTAAACATATTTTAATCAGTGTCTTTTCAAATTCAACTATTCCGCTTATTTTTATCAAATCTCTCTGCGTTGCTTATTCTGCCTCTCTTATTTCCCTGCTACAAAAAATGTCCATCTGAAAAACTCTGTGAAAATTTGCCCTGTCCTTCTTGGGAGAGGAGCCATCCTCTGTCCTGTTGTGTTTTGCCAATTAAAGCGGGTTCCCACTGTTAAAGCAGCGGGTTGGCGGCTCCTGGCACCGCAGCTCTTGCCAGGCCGCACTTTGACTTCCGACCCCACACAGATGGGCCCACAAGCAAATACTCTTGCACATGGCTGGATGCCGCCCCAGTCGGAGTGGCAGAGTGGACATGGAGGTCGGCCTACCGGCCACTGCAGGTCCTGGGGGTGGGCGGCGCTGACAGGGCCCAAATGCTAAGGTAGCAGGGGGTGCTTTATGGGGAGCCCCTGGCCAGCGCCCCTCTCACAGCAGGAAGAGCTGCCGCCTTGCCTCCTGAATATTCATGGCCGCATGGCTATTGTGACAGGGCAGCTCTTAAGAGGATGTAGCAGAAGAGAGGGAGGGAGGAAGTGCAAAACAGACATTGTCACACATACTCACACAAAAATATGCACTTCTAGCAGCCACAGGAGGTTTGCTTTATTTTTCATAAATGATCCTGTCATTTGGCTACCAATCCGAATTTTGATACTTTCAAAAAAAAAACAATAACATAATTTATTGGTTTAATGTTTTGGTCTGTCTCTTCTTTTTTTCCAGATATTCCAGTGATTCCAGACCTTGATGAAGTGCAGGAAGAGGATCTCACCATGCAAATTGCAGCTCCACCAGTGTATAGTAGTGAAAGCTTTTAACTCTTTTAGTTCATTCTTATCTCTAGAAGAACACACACACAAACACACACACACATTTATTCTGACCTATTTAACCTATGTCCGTGCACAGGACACTAGATCAGTAGCCTTCTCAGGTGACTTTGATACTTACCTGTCCTCCACTGGTGCCATTGCAGAGTGTCTTGCTTTATTGGGCTGAAATGGAGAAATAACAGTAGGATGTGATTTATGCAGCTCTGTTACAGGGTCCTGTGTAACCGGGCCCTTTGATTTACAGGGCAGTGAGAGACACGCCGACATGTGTCGAATATGTAGCAAGGCTATGACAGCGGTGGAGGTTATTAGGCTGGGGCTTGCTCTCTGTGCAAGATAATATCCACATTGAACTCATTGCGGGGGCAATGTAGCGTGTAATGTGCAGTAAGTAGGACTGGCATGCACTGCTAGGCCCCGGCCACTTTCAGAGCCCCCCCACTTAATTCTAACCCACAGATAAGCAGCTGGGTTTCAATTTGAAGCGTTTACCACTTGGCAACCATCTCCTTCTCTCTGTGGTCTTTGCTTCAAGTCCTGGATCTTCATTTCACACAATTTAAAACTTTAAAAGTGCCATTTTTTTATTCTTGGTTTGCATGAAAGTATCTCAGTTTAGCTGGCTACTTCTTTTATGTGACAAAGTTTCTTGACTTAAATACTAATCTGCCAGTGATTCAGAAGCAAATTCTGCCTTTCTGTCATCCTGTCAGTGTCCAGGTGAATCGAGTAATGACCTACAGAGATCTGGACAACGATCTAAAGTATTATTCTGCGTTCCAGACCTTAGTAAGTCTATGACACCCATTTTTACATACCTTTTTTCATATTCCTGCCTCTTTCCTCATCAAGGTGGTCCATTTAATTCTGAATTTTACTGCTATCTTCCTTCAGGACGGAGAGATCGACTTGAAGCTCCTCACCAAGGTTTTAGCGCCGGAGCAGGAGGTGAAAGAGGTGAGTCAGTTTTTAGTAAATATAGCTTGTGAGCTCCCAGAGAAGACCTGTCCAGCTGTTTCTAGAGCACCAGGGGAGGTTGCCACTCTGTCTCCCAGGTAATTAAGATTTATGATGTGTACATTAACACCCTCTGCTCTCCTTCCCCATTCTGCTCTCAATACTCCCTCTGTTCCCCGTGCTCTCTTTCTTGGTCTGTCTCCCTCTGCCTCTTTAATTCTTCTTCCCTCCCTCTTCTGCGTCTCTTTTGCTCTGCAGGATGATGTGCGCTGGGACTGGGATCATCTGTTTACAGAGGTGTCCTCAGAGCTGCTGATGGAATGGGATCAAGGAGAGAATGAGGAGCAGGCTGGGTTGCCTGTAACATGAGGAGGAGTTTTGGACTGGGACTTTAAATTGCTCCAGTGGGAACTTGGTGAATGTCCATAACACAGAATGGCCAGTGACTTTGGTTAGAGTATCCTTAATTACTGTTTCTTATCGAGAATTTATATCTTGTAAAGTGTGTCTTGTATTTTCTAAATAAAATTCACTGTGTGATGAACAGTGTTTCTTTGTTTAGGTGTTTGGAATTTTACCCTCTTTTGTTTGCGAGTTCTGAACTTAAAACAGCTGAAAGGCAAACTGATATAGTGTGGAAAGCTCCTCTAAAAGAAGCTGTCACAGAAAACAATGCCCTCCTTGTACTGCCAGCATTATCAACAGCCTTGTACAAGTCCAAGGTTGATAATCAGCTAAGCTGAAATCCACTTGATTGTGTTCAAATTAACATTCATCATTAAAGCCTACAACCTTATTGTTATTGACTGGGCCATTGACTTTATCTTCCAGGTCTTCGATAGGAGCAACCCCTTCTTCACTATTATCTCAAATGCATTGAACAGAGTTCCTATTGACACCTGGGGGATTAGCATACATTATACCTTTTACTGGATAATGTGGAATGGATGTAAGTCTGAAACAAGACAGAAACTGTTGTCAGTTCTTTAAAGTGGAGGTACACACAATATAAAGCTGACAGGCTACAGGACGGGATGTGTTCTCAGCTCTGAATGTAAAATCAACATTGGCTCAGGCAAATTTGCACAGAATTTGATGTCATGTATGAAATGTGTTGTATACTGTGGCCTCAACTCGTGCTTGTCACATGTATCAGCATTCAGTTTTGTCTTCAGTTCATGTGCGTGAATATAAATGCTGGCCTCCAATGCTGACCAGGTCTATTAGAGAAACAGCTGTAACATTTACAGATTGTGATGAGGTTTATTTCTGAGGCAGAGAGCAATCTCATGACATTTGGAGATGCACAGCGAATAGTCCTCGAGGACACATAATCTTTGCATTTAAAAGCTCAATCACAGCCCATCACAAATAGATCCAGATTTTTTCGTTTGTTGGGCCTTGAATCAACTTCATTAAGTGTAGTTCCTCAGGATGAAGCTATCACATGGGATATTTGTACTCAGAATAATTGTGTGTGTGGTGGAATAGTTGAGCTCAGTGCTCAAACGCTGAGAGTGATCTCTGTTTGTTTTTCCATCAGACATACAAACGCACACTTTTTACCGCCTCCACAATTGGCTTATTTAGCCAGACTTAATGAATTCTGCCCATATGCCCGGAGCAGCTGCTATGTTGCCCCTTCCTCCCGCCCCCGCTGAGCTGCGAAGTGCCCATCCATGTAGAGACAACCTCTAGCTGTCTCTCTGGAGAAGGCTAAGCCTGCCACTCCTCTGCTGGCAGTCAGCCGGTGCTGTCTGAGGTGGACTGCGGATGGGCCGAGGGCTCAGATTAGGGCCCAGTGATCACGGGTTGCGTGCCGCCTCAAATGATTGGCCCAAGCGTCGGTGGATCAGAGAGGGGATTAGAGGAAGAGAGAGAGATCCAGAGACGCTGTTTGGCATGTGCTTGCATCCAGCTTCTCAAAGTGACCTCTCTCTACTGCCTAATCCTCTCCTTTATTCCCTCCATGTCTCTTAGTGTATACAGTACATCCTGATGCTGCAGCGAGGCTTCAATGACCTCTCACTGCCTGGGTGCAGTAAATTCAATCAAGTCAAAGCACCTACAATATATACAGTTTTGTTCTTCGAAAGCTTTTTGGTTATAGCGTTAGCTTTCCGATGAACAGAGTCAATGGGAGGTGAGTTGATGCTGTGGACATCAGATCAGACGATACAGGCCTCACATTGGTTTGGGGTGTAATTTGTTTTTTCATGACATTTTTCTATTAAAATAATGGAGCCATTTCTGCTGCAAGAATCCACATAACCACAAAGCATGCATCTGTAATCCGATATTTCACCCAAAGTGTTCCAGTAAGGACACAGAGCTTGTAATCGTTCGTTCTGATGGAACACATGCAGCCGCATTTGCAACAAATCTCAGAAATATGTAGGAAAATAAGTTTCCACTCGTGCTTATATTTAAGGCAGTATAGTTTGTTTTTGAGGCCCACTGTAAAACCTCAAGGCCATTTGGTCTCATGGGGGAAATGACTTTTCATTTGTTGGCAAAGTAAACATGTGCAAGGAAGTTACACTATTTTAATTTAAAAAAAAAAAATGATGAAGGCATCATTAATCTAATGTTTTTCCTGCTCCTGGTCGACCTGGCTCGCCTTAATGTATTTTGATATTGGGCGCTAATTGGAAGGATAGAATAGAGATAATGTGTTTCCAGTTCCAGCCAATATGATGTGGTGTTGACAGAAGTTTATACATCTTATCTGGTCTCAATATCTGCCTTCCATATGGCCCAAAAGCAATATGCTGAGGTGTAATTAAAGAAAATGGGGAGATGTGGCGATAGCTGGGGCCCAATGACAGGGCCCCGTGGACACAGAGTGAGGGGTGAGGACAGACACGCTAAAGCTCAAGGAGTATTAGGACCAGTTCATTTCACTAGCAGCGGCGTGCCTGTCACGAGTTCCCTGTCTCTGACCCGGCCATCACTGCATCAGTCAGATGCCATGAACCGACCATGAGGGGGATATTATCATTAGGGAGAAAGGGCAGGAAAATAAAAACATCCCCCTTTTAAGCCAGGACCGGATCATGTTTTACACACTAATTTATAACAACACTAACTCAACTATATCATCAATTATATTCAAATGGATCCTGTGCCCTTTGAAACAAGCCTCAAAAAGCAGCCGCAGTATTGATTCGCCTCAAAGACTCCATGATATTTCAAGTTTAAAGGAGAAATCCTTGCCACACACAACTAAGGCAGTCAGATCAATATCATTTTTTGATCAAAAGGGGATTTGCTTTTGAAATAGCTAGATTAGACAGATGTTTTATTTTTCATTAGATACACGGCATTTAAAAAAAAAAAAACCCGCAGGGGGTTATGGGAGAGGAGGGCGGAGTGCGCCACAAAAGACACAATGAAAGCGGTGTGTTTTAAGACCTAAAGTTTGATGGGTTGAAAAGTAGTTTCAGTTTTGTCAGGACTATTTTTCCCTCTCTTCTTTAGTTAATATTCTATCGCTCCAAGTCCTTTTTTGTTTACCCCAGGTGGGCTTGGACATAAAATGGCTGGACTGTTGCAGCTTGGAATGCCCCTGGGCATCTTACGGCCGTCATGTTGTCAAATTACCCGGGAGAGGGAGTGAGAGGGCTGAGCGTTTTGTTTTTTTTAAAGTACGAGCTACGAGGAAAAAAAGCTTCTGTTCTTTTTTGCAACATTGAGATTGGCTGAATTCATTATTATTATTCCTGCTTCCTCCTTATATGTTTGAGTGAAGCTGAGGCTCGGATGGGGGTTTGAACATGAAATACAGCTGAGCTCCACATTTGTCATGTATTTTATTATTTCCCTTCTTCACCTCTCAGTCCTGTTGGCGAGGTCCTTCATTTTTCACATGACTGGTTTTCTTATCATTGTGGGCCCTCTCCGCTGGCCTATGAGTGACTTAAAGGCAATAAAACACAAAACATTCTGTAAAACACGGATGCCTCTCTGCTTGTGGAGGCCCTGCAATGCCTCTCCGGGAAATTATGATAATAACTCAGTGGCGGCTGGAGTGGTCGGGTCGCTTGTGCGGGGCTGGGGGTTCACCAAGGTCCTGTGTGCAGGGGCAGGTCAAGGTGGCTTGTCGGGCCTCGCCACCCACCCCCCTCTGTCATAAACTCTTTCCATCATACATAATGCCGCCTGCAGCCAGGTACACAGCAGAACCTCTTTGTCTTGTAGCCACTGGCGATAAAGTAAGGGCTGATGGGAGACTGGGTGTGTTGGCCCCCCAGCAGTGAGGAGGTCAGCAGAGGAGGCAGGAAGAGGAAAAAACACCTGAGCCAACAAAACTCCAATGTTTGCCCTTTGAGGGTCACAAATACACACCTTTTGCTACTGTACTTGAAGTCTGGTACTTTTAATGTCTGTGTCTTTTGGGAGTATGAAAACTGTGTCTGGTTGGAATTTTTGGTGTTTGAATTATGTAGGGAGGGGCTTGATGTAACCTCACAACACCTCTCGAGTGTGTGAATGAGAAGGAGCGAGGACAGGAAGAGAGCACGGGCTCCACCACTGAGGTGCTGACAGAGGGGGATCGAGGGGGCTGAGATTGCACCTGTTCCGGCCCAGCACCCTCCCAGCAGGGCCTCGCGCAGAGTCTCAGCCTTCTCCTGGCATCTGTGATGGGGGCCAGGGCCAGTCCCACCTCCAGCGCTTGCTTCACCTCTCCTTTAGCTCGTAGAAGAGAAATGAGAGAAACGCTGGAGGCTCCATCTGCCGAGGGGGTTGACACGGTCTCTGCGGCCCGCCTGGAGAAGTGGGTAGCTGGGCCTCTTCGACTCTGCCACGGGGGTCTCACAGTGGTAGACCACAGAGCGGCACATCACACGTCACATGCCAGCTGGCCAGGCTCTCTCCACTGTAAACAGAGACTAATGACCACTCAACACACACACACACACACACACACACACACACACACACGCACACACACACACACACACACACACACACACACACACGCTAAACACATAGCCCTCAGCACAGTGGAGGAGGGGGAGACAATGAAGGTGGAAAAGCTCAGTTCGGACAAAGGAAAGCAGCGTCCTCAGGTTGCTTCCCAGGATGTGCTGCTGTAGGAGAAGCAGTTTGAGCCTGCAGAGTGAGCTCACCGTCACAGTGGGACGCTGCTAAAGCTTCTCTTTGGGTCTCACTCTGAGTCCACAACATCACAGTCCATCGGTTTCCTGCATGCGCGAGACATCACAGGACTCCCATTGCTCTGTGAACCCCTAGGCTTAAACTGGTCTACCCACTGAGTCTGTAGAGTTCTCATGTTGGATCTCTGGCCTAAGGAACTGGATGGAGCTATGAATTCTGGAGGGAAGAGTGGAATTGTGTGCCCCTTTAGTCATAAGAACTTTAGAAATCAATTGTCATTTATTTACAGAGACCCAACATTAATCCACCAGTGTGCAAGCACTTTTCTGCAGTTGCCTAGAAAAACGTACTTTTAACAGACAGAAGACTCGGCCAATGTGTTGATGTACATTCATCTGCCATGATAGCCTGGGCTGAAAAAGTCGGGTATAAAGAAGAAGCTGTTCGTCAACTTAAACTTCTCAATACATTTAGTACATGTCAGAGCAGCCTTCAGTTATGTGTCTCCAAGATGAAGGACATTTATGTCTCCATGTTTCCTGTCCTGTCTCATTTAGGATCTCCTTGTCTGGGTTTTTAAATCTCAGTTTCCCTCTCGTTCAATCAGATTACAATTATTTTTAACCGGATAGTTTCATATAAGTCCTGCTATCTCATTTAATGTGTTTGCCCTGTTCTCTGCAATAAATGCATTTCTAGAAATAGATAGGTATGGAAAAATAAATAAATATATTAAATACAGGATAGAAGTAATGTGACATTGAGTGTTATTCCCCTGTTATGCAGGCTGAGGTAGGGAGGTCACTCGGCTACAATGAGCCACCAGCAGCAGAGGCCCCCACTGGTCCACCAAAGTGACTTGGTTTCATCTAAAAACTTGCAATAAATATCTAGCCATCATTTATTTTAATTCACTCCTTTCTTTCTCAAATGGAATGGATTCTTAACCTTGTAGGACAAGGACACCCGCATGCTGCCTGCCTTGCCTTAGCTGCTAAATTATTCTTCATTCTTCAGGGGGAATAAAAAAAGGAGTCCGGCGTTGCTCAAACTGTCAGCTCCAATGAAAAGCTTGCCTGAAAATGTTGTCACTGAACCCCTGGACAAGGAAAAGAAGGGGAGTGGGCAGTGAACGACGGGGTGAGAGAAGTGGGGGAGAGAGAAAGAAGGGCGGTAGTGAGCAGCCTCCAGAGTGATTTATTTGCCAAATCAGGACACAATGAGTCGATTATGAGTCCTCTAATAAGAGAGAGTGTTTGGGGACCCACTAATTGGGCATGATTGAGTTGCAGTCTGGGAGCTGGGCGAAAAGGGAACCTGGTCGGCGGCTGTCATGCAATCATCAGCTAATCAGAGCTTTGAAATTAAAACTGCGTGTTTAGGGTAGAGGACGGGATAATGGCAGGGACCTGCCGGAGCTCTGCGGCTGCCTGAGGAGGCTCCTACAGCATGTGTGTTTGTCTCTGTTTGTTTGTGTGTATTTATATGTACAGTAATTGTGTGTGTGTGCAGTGTAGAGAACATATTATTGTATGTGCTCTGTGTGTCTGTTCGATTGGGGCCTCTCATCTTTGACTGGTCTGCGCTGGGCTTGATGAGGACATTGAAGGAGCTGTAATCAGCCTGGCCCTTGTGCTAAGACCTGTATGTTGTGTGTGTATGTGTGTGTGTCAGGATTTGAATCTCCAGGTTTCTGAAAAACCAGTGTGTATTCATTTGATACGAATGCAGAGTATACAGTAAGACTATAATCAAACCAGTATTACTAAACATTTTGCACAGAAAACTCACATTTCTTTTTTTAAATATGATCTTAAAAGAAAAAAAAACATCTGTATTTTGTCATGTGCAAATGAAAAACAATCCATTGTTGTTTTTTGGTCTATAAGTTCATTATTGACTGCAATTCAAAAGCCTCTTAAAATTTAAGCAAATTGAGGCTTTTTCAAAATCCTCAGAAACGATAGACTTCAGACTTTCATCTACAAACCATTGGTGGATTATATTTTAGTTTAAAGAGCTGTATTCCCGTGTCGCCACTAGGGGGCAGTGTTTATCTGCAAAATCGCGAGAGAGTAGACCGACGGGGCTAATTGATGTCAGGTGCTTTCTCTAGATGTGAGGGTTACCAGAGTTTCAAAGCAGAGTATTACAACAAAAATACAGTACGAGAGCATCTGTGTCAGAGGTAAGACGGACAAAATCACCTTTTAAAACAACGAGTAAGGTTTTTCAAACTTTATCGCTCGTATTTTCACATTGTATCGGGCTTGTGACGACTTCTTAAACCCTTTTAAAGGCACATTTGAGATGGTTTGCATAAATGCCAATTGTCTTTGATTGTCTGTTACATACAACAGTATTTATAGAGCTTTAATTAAAGTCGGGGTTCTTTTTTCAGGAATACAAAGCTCTTACCTGTGAGACAGAAGAAGCCCTTTGCTCAAAAAATAATAATGAAATATCAGTCATATTAGAGAAAACAACAAAATATCCAGTTTATCAGGCAACCAATGGTTCAGTTGTACTTTTTTTTTTTGCCCTGAAAGCTTTATTGTTCCTATTTTCTCTGAACACATCACCGTGTGTGTTTGCTCTGTAAGAAATTGCCATAGTAGTTAATATGAGTGTAAATTATTGACTATTGAATAAGGAAGGTGTTGTTTAAGATTTTTTCTAAAAATGTAGAAAGAAACTGCTGGGGTATCTTAAGCAAACTATTTCATGACATATTATGGAAGTAATTTTATACTCATATAGCTATTTTATAGATTGTATTTTTACATTACAGAGTGTAGTAGCTCCTGTCAGCGCTGCATGGAGACACCAGGGTAAGTTTCGACAATATGCCCTTACTATCCAATCTTATTACAGTCATTCTGGGAAATACGGATATTGTGATAATCAACTGGACAAAACTTTAAATTTTGGATTATGTCTTTTCAGATCAAATTATTGTATTAGTTTGTCATTAGGGCTATAAACAGATATTGACATCTCTTATTTATATCTTTCAATGAATATTGCATTTTGACATCTGTCTGTAGTTTCCCTTCTGTAGTAAAAATAAAGCAATCATTTAAACACTGGTCCAGTTGAGTTTTTAGACAAATGATTCCCCCCCAAAATAGCTGAGTATATTTTATTTCTGTGAGCGTTTCCTTTTTCTCTATGTCTTCAAGTTGCCCACCAAACAAACCAACACACTGTGTTTCTTTCAATCCTTCTGAGGCCTTGTCTAATTGTAAATGCGTCTTACATCTAAAAGAGGGCCTCACTAGAAAAATCAGAAGTGAGTTTAGGCATAAATGGGATTAATTCCCAAAGAATGTCCTTTGCTCTTCCTCCCATAATTTCATTTGCAGGGTCTACAGGATGAATAGCCAAGCAGGCAGTGATGTGGAACAGGAGGACAGGCCTTGCGGGGCCTGTGCTGCTACACCGCAGCCTTCAGGTTATGTTACCTTGATAATGTCACAGCTGCAGGAACCAAACCGCCCACCGTACAGGACACAGGAAATCCAATTATCCACCTTCTAATGTGTGGGAATTTTACGCTCTTATTTCTTAGACTCTGTTTCCAGCTCTGCCTGGGGGCAAACCAACCTGAGAGAGAATTTCTAGGATTGTTATTTTTGTATTTACTTGGAAGAATGTCCACATGTTTTTGACTGAAATCAATATTATGAGAAAGTTAGACTAAAGTGGTGCCCAGAATAGTTTTTGTTGAGAAAACCAGTTTATTGAGATTTAAAAATCAGTTGATTTAACTTGATTAAATCCTTCTTGTGCTTTACATTTTAGGCTGTTAAAGAAAGTATTTATATTGAAACTTTGCAGCAAAAACATATCCAGTTACACACAGGAAGACAAACAGTCACATCTCTGATTCATCCAGGAGTCAGCCAGGTCTTTGTGATGGCTGTACACGGGAGCAGGACCCCCACCTGCCCGGACCCCCGACTGTCTTTTGATTTAATTAAAAGAAAGAGGGTGCATCAATTTCAGCCATGTGGCGGGGAGATGACAGTACACAAATTGAAAGTAAGCATCTCAGTGGAGCAGGGAGGGGGCCAGTTCATCATTAACATGGAAGACAATTCTGTGTGCAATGTAACTAGATTAGAAACATTATTATCATTCCACTGCTAGACATAAAGCTCTGCCATGGAGAGGGTAAAAAAAACAATCTTTATTGAGCTCTGTACTCAGGACAGAGTGAGTGTAGTGGTTGTTTTATTGAGCTGAATCAAATACCTGAATAGGCAAGTGTTTATATGCTCTCTGTAAAAACATGTGGCTCATCCCTTAGGCAGGTCTCATATTTACTCATAGTTTAACACACACAGCAATGATTATGTATCTCACAAGTGATTATTCCCTCCTCCAGAATACATCCAGTGTCTTTATGACGAGGTTTGCTCACGGTCCGATTCGAAGGAATGTGAATGGGCTCTGAGCTCAAAGAGGAGTCCCATTAATGAACAGTAAAGACAGATGAGTCTCTCTCTTGCCAAGCAGGTTGCCTCAATTGGATTAGTGAGGCTGAGATTGGGATGGATAGCTGTCGATGTGCCAAGTGGCCATTAGCCCGACCAATATGCCAATATGACGCTACACAAAAACAGACCCAGGATTCCCCTCATTGATTTCAACACTCAGACTGGAAGTCAGCAGCTGATTTCTAAAGCATTAAAACTGTACGCACATACTAATGAGCAATAAACATTTATCCACTGTGATAATATGAAGGTTAAGTGGGGGAGTTAATAGCCATCGTCTTTAATTTCGAGTGGCACCTGGGCTAGTTTCCTGTATTGCTTTCATTGGAGGGGAAATACAAATATTACTATGTAGTACAAGCGATCTGTCAATGGCTGTCAGACTGTACTGTATGAATGGAAAGCTGCTTGTTCCTGGCATGTATTAAAGCGCGCTGCTGTGTTTCCGAGGCTGATGTCATGTTCTCGGCGAGGCAGTGATGGGCACTGTAGATGTCAGTGGACCAGGGGCCCTTTCTCCAACCTACTATACAAATGGGCATGAGTGTGAAGAGCCGGGGAAATGTTATCAATCACCATGCGTCCAAGTGGAGAAGCTGCTGGCGTTTGTGTAGAAAGTCCCCCTCATACTGATCCATATAAAAGGCTGTGTGATGTATTAGAGCAAATGAGCAGGGGCTGCCACTGACACATGACTGACAGCTCATTTGACAGTCCCAGGAAAGTGTGCAGGGAAGTTTCAATCTAATCTAAAGCTGCTGGAGGAATGAAATTGTGGTGTGAGATTATGTTTTCATGTTACATCCCTTTTAGGACAACACAGGCCAAATGGGATGAATATGATGTGGATGACCCCCCCCCCGGTTCAGAAGTTAGAGATGGAGCCAGACGCCTCAGTGGAGTCCCAGCCGAGACATCCTAACCCGTGACGTTCCGCTCAATCCACTTCTGGCCCGCGAATCAGGTTTGTGTTGAAAAAAACCCCCCAAGAAACTGAAACCCGGCTCACAGCCACATCTGTGGGTAAACAAAAACATTTTTGTGTCATGCATTATCAATCAGCTGTCTGGTGGGGCTTTCCAAACAGGTAATCTGTGTCATTCAATCCCTTTACCGCAGGAGCAGGGTCCTTCTGAAACAGGATAGTAGCAAAACAGACATTAATATTAAGTGAAAGAGATCAGATTGTCCTTTGACTGCTCTCTGCTCTTCATAATATCTGGCTGGGCCTTTTTTGAAATCAATATTCCTTTTTCTGTAGTATAGGTTTACACTCATATTTACCGCTTAGCTTCGTTTTTTTTATATAAATGTCTTATTTATAACAAAACAGTCCCAGGAAAAAATCATTTCACATACGACACTCAAAGGTCACAAAGGTCATAGAACATTTCTTAATTACTCCAGAAATGTAAAATTATTTTACCACAAAACTATGAAAGCCCAGGAGACTCAAACCTCCCGATGCATACTCCAACAATGATCAATCACTATGGTCTAATTAGCCATATTAAAGCAATAAAAAAGGACAGTGAGCCCTTTTTATTATGACCTCTCTATTTCCCCACGATAATTGCCTTTCCTCTTTTTTTGAGACATTTTAATGTTATTCAAACTTCTCCTGCACTAAAGAACAAATGTTTCCACGTTAGATGTGCCAGGACTTCTAACATGCCCTCCGTCCAGTGTGTTTTATTCGTAGAATGAGGTCAGCTCACAAGCATTGAGTGTCAGCTGCTGTTTTTCCATTGAAGCAGACTATACTCAGGTGTTTAGCCCTCTGACAGGCCTGCCATTGGCCTCTAAGCAGCCCGCTGACCACAGAACCTGATCTCACACAATCAAGCGGCTGTGTCTGCCAGGTTTAAACTCAACTCTCCCAAACATGTCACACCGACATCTTCCACTTCTGCCTCTTATGACATCCTCTTTCTTTTTACCTCTTTTTCATCTGTGTCTGCTCTGTGCGATGGCATCCATATTTCCCCCGCTAATACCGCTGAAGCTCTTCGAATGTTCGTATTGTCGAAGTGATCATTAAAATTTATGGCAAGCTGACTTCATCCAGCTTGCTAGGCCGCGCTGGCATAAGTCATAATTATGTGATGACACTGTAAGACAGAGCGTCCACGCTGGCCCCCCTTCTTCCAGGCAAGTTAAATGATATAATTAGCCCAGTAAGAGGTGAAAGCTCCGGATTGGATAAGTTATTAAATGTTTGGATGAACCTGAGCTCCATTTCCCTAACTATCGCTGTCTTCCTCCCGCTCCCTCCCCCCTCTCTCCATTAGCCCATTAGCAGTTATGTGATACTATATGCTGATGGGGCAGTGGACAGAGAAAGTGGGTAAATTAAGCCTGACCACTGCTTGTGTTATGGACTGCTCTTATAAGGTGCCACTGAAGGACACGGCAAGACTCAAGAGAACAGCACATCGCTGAGGGACGCCTGATGGTACAGTAATGTGAGCTGAGCTGAGTTTGTAAACTTGAAAAGTGTCACTCTGACCTTTGTTTTGTTGGTTGCATTCATTAAGAACTCATTTAAGTGGTTAAGCTCACTGTTTTCAGCTCATTGAAATTTGGAGCGCTTTACTGTACAACAAACACAGGTCAGACCGGCAGACTTGTCAAATTTAACCCTTCAGATTGCTCAATTTGTCGGCCGCTAAACTGTAATGTAAGGCAGTGCACCGAGGTTGACAGGGTGCCCACTGCTGAGCCCTTGAGCCTCAGTGTGTGTATGTGTGCCGCCATTTGCGAGTGTGTGTTGCGCTCCACCAGAGGGTCTCACCAAGCATGACTGTGTGTTATTCACACTGACGAGTTTCACTGTTCACTGTCACCTCTCATTGTGAGGGGAAATAAGCCTGTGGAGAGGGCTGTAGACAGCAGAGGGTGGGGGACGGAGAAGCCCCGCTTTACAACCGCAGCACAAGGCCGAGTTTCTCTTCTGAAATATCAGCAGAAATCCACCATACACTGAACCAACAGAAGCAGATATTCAGAGGCAGATTCATGGTTAACAGCCTGGATATATTTTCCAACACATTCTTCCAGACAGTGGTAGAGTGGCTGTGTGTGTGGCCGTGTTTCGGGAGGGGTGGGTGTTATGGTGTTTGATTTGTTGTGAAGACTCGAGCAGCAGGACCCAGCAGAGTCCAGGTTGGCCCAGCAGGCCTGCAGAGAGTGACACTTCCTCTCTCTGTCTCGTCCTGCAGAGAGCCCTGACAGCAGGGACCTGGTGCTGATCCACGTCCTCCCGTTCATCATCACCAAAACCAACCACCCACAGCGGACAGGCGGGGGGATAGATGGGAGCGGGGGCTGGGAGGGGGAGCTCTCTGTTATCTGTGTCACCCCACTCGGCTCCCCCCACCACAGCGCTGTCTTTGGCCCTTCTCCAGAGAGACCAAAAAGCCGGTCACTCTCTCTCTCAGCTCCCTGATTGTTTTTGTTCCTGCAAGCAGACAAATAGAGTTTGGACTCTTACAAAAGAAAATGCAGGAGCTCATTTGATCTTACTGCCCCAAGGAGCGGCCGGCCTGAAGGGCCAGTGATTGGAAAATTACAGGGCTGCTCAAGCTGTATTGTCAGGTAGTCTCATCCAGACTCTTTTTGTGTTCTGTTGAAGGCCATCGGCTGAATGGCCAATCGAGCTCTCTTTTCAAAGCACCTATCAATACTTTGAAATGACTGACAGTTATTAGATTAGGATTATTTGTACAGTTATCATAACGTCTTTGACTCAGATTACAATGTATGTGGATACTAAACAAATTATTCTTGTTGGTGACAACTTTGCATGGCAAATAAACCCCAATTTTTAAAAATCTTAAATGCCAGTTTGACTTATATTAACGTACATTACTAGAACTGGTCAGCAAAATTTGATGTGAGACTGCAGTCAGAGGTTTGCTCTTTGGGTCAAAAATACCTGTTGCGGCTCCAGAATGATGTTCAAGCAACTGTCCCTGGCTCTCAAGTGGCTCTCTGATAAGTGATTACAATTGTTGGGGAAGGAGGAGTAAAACAAGGGCCTTGTCAACACAGACCCTCCAGATTTGAGGTCAATTTCGCCCCCTGATTGCAAGTATTTGTGCTGTGTGTGTGTGCGTGTTGGTGTCTCTGGGGGAGGGAGAGACTGAGAGTTTACTGTTGCCTCATTGAAGCCATCATCATCACCTGACGAGCGGAGGTTGAAGCCTGAATTGCCTCGCCGTCTGTCAGTTTTATCCTTTTGCTTTTTTCCTCCACCTCCCTCTCCTTTATTCCTCCCTGCCCCCCCCCCCCCCCCCCCTTTTCTCCCCCTCATCCCTATCTTTGCTCCTCTTCCACCCCTTGGCCCTAGCCCTCTGCCTGCTCTTTTGCTCACCCCCCATGTTCGCAAATCACTTCTTCCCGTGTCAGCAGGTAAATTGTTTTGTCCTCCCATTCCCTGCTTTCATTACCTTGTGTAAATTAAGCGATATGTCGTCCACCGGTGCGCGCCAGAGCACTCACTGCGCCAACGCCAAAATCATGAGATTTGGCATAATAAATGAAGACAAACTGGCAGTAGCAGTGCTCCTCTCCGCGCGAGCTCGCCTTCATTATTCGCTTAACTTGCCGGAGAAAATGACTTAACCCTGACCTGTGTATTTCGTCCCATATTCACTCCAGATAAAAGCCTTTTTACAGCGCACAACAATTTATATTCTGGCAAAGAGGCTGCTTTTCTCTGTCAGTTTTCCAATCTCAGCTCCTGAACACACGTCATTAAACTTGTCTTGCCTTCCTGTATTTGTCCATCAGTCCTTCTTTTTACATAAAATCTGGCAGCATTATTCTGGGATTTGATGGCACCCACTCATTTTTTCTCCTTGGAATGTTTGATTGGAAGAAATATAGCCCGGCCGGGGCTATCTCCTCTCCTCTGTGGAATCATGCACTTGATGAAATAGTGTTCCCCCAGCAAGAATAATAAAAACAGACTTGTGCATTACAGGGGGCTCTCAATCTGTCAGCCAGGCTTAGCTGAACGAAAGAACCAGCCCTGCTCCTGACAGATTTTTATAGTTATCCCAGTAGATAAATGGAATCAAGTGACCAGGAGGATGGCCACTCTGGAGCCAAGCACTGGACGCAGGGCTGGACAATAGCACAAGGTGTGGGGTAAACATTAAACACTCAAACACAGAAACAAGGGAGCTGGAACCACCAGAGAGGTCCTATTGTATAGAGAACAATCTGGGAGAAATGTGGGATGCTTATAGAAAAACATAAGACAAATGGATAAGACTAAACCCAGAGCCATTGACAGAGAGGAGAGCTGAAGTCACACTTCGGTCCAGCTCCATTCAGCATGAACTCTACCTGATGAAAAGTGTGGTTGCAGTTGTGTCTTCAGATTGATGGGTGTTCACTCTCCACTTTGCAAGTGTCAGCATTACTCTAATATCAATCTCACTTCAGTGCAAAAAGCAACAGCGACTGGCATAAAGTTAGTCTGTTAACTGTGTGTAGAACAGAGCCCCTTGTTAGTTACTTATTGCTTTGGTTCTTGCTGTCTTGTAGCTTCTTATGATTCAATTTAAAACCAGTCATTAAAGGGCTGGAAGCAAAGCTTAATTACTATCTTGATTTAAAAAAATCCCAATCTTTAGGAGTCTAAGAGGCTGTGATATTTGCAAATATGATGCAAATTCAGTGTTCTGCACCACCAAACAGAAAGAAAAACATTTATATCAGAATTAGTAGAGACAAGAAAATATGTGAATTCAAAGCATATCATTTTTTTATTTGAGTTTAGGTTCTAATTTTTAATGCCAGCAAACCTTCTCCAGAATGACTTGAAACTGGCAGATCTCATTTCCCTTGAGGCCTTTGGCTCTATCTTAAATGACAAAAAAGTGCCTGTGTTTTTGAACTGTAATCACAACTTCTGCACTTTATCTGCGAACCAATAAGCACATGTTTGTGAACTGTTTCTTAATCGTGTCATGTTTATTATGAAGTGTGGTGCTGCCCTCTAGTCCAGGTGAAAGAGATCTGGGTTCATTACCTGGTTGAATAAAGGTTAAAAAGAAGTTAGTGCATAAATCCCTTTAAGAGCATATTCTCTCCTATTTGATCATTTGTAGCATGTTCTCCTTTCACTTCATGCATTATAAAAAATATTTGCTGAACATTAATGATATTTTTTTCTCCATAAAATCAAACATAAAAAAAGCATCTTGGATGAAATATCTTCTACGATGAAGTTACATACATTTGAAAAAGTAAGAACAATCAGGAACACCTGTGCTTGACTTTAATGACAAATCAAAAGATCATGTTTCTGAGCACCTGTCCTAATAATTTGAACACTCATGCAGGATCTTCAGCTTTTGGGTTTTTGGTGACGTGTCCTCCTGCGGAGCCTAAATCTTGAAATGATGAAGAGCTCATTCCTGAAGGCTTCTGACTATGGTAAGTGATTGTGATGTCTTATGGTCTTATATTTACTTAATGTGGTAGGAAAACACTTAACTAAGTACATTTATTGATTAGATGTAGAGAAAGCCAATGTGAGCAGCATTAAAAAAAAATTACTGAGCTACTAAATGGAAAGAGCTGCTTTTAAATGGAGGTTGAAAAGTTCCTCTGTGGATTGCACCTGAAGATGTTGCCTTCTGGGAAGATAATCAGCCATAAATGGCGCTCGTTTCCACCTAACAGACCCTGATTAATCAGCCAAAGTGAGCACGCTAATCAGTCTGGCTCTAGTGCTGAAGAGCTCCGTGTAGTCTGCATCCTCCTCCTCCTCCTCTATTCAGCAGAGGGCAATGTGGAGAGATATACAGTTATGAGAATGGAACACAAAATAAATATGGTGATGACTTTGTAAGTGGCGAGAGTGCTTTGTCTTCACCTTAAATAATTCCGACTTGTCTTCGTTAAATAAGTTCTTCTAATGTTTCTGCATTCCTGTTTCCTTGCGTTGGTGTTGTTTCTCTTGAAATGTTGAAAGTTTTTGAACATCTTGTCAGTAAAAAACATTTGCTGTTTGAACACATCTCTGTAATAATCAAGAGAAAGTATTGAATACCTTCATAGTTACAACTTGCCAATTAGGACACATTGACCTCTCTGTTTTATAGCATATTATGTTTTGTTCTTCTCTTAGTACCACAGCAATTGCCATTGCATTACTTTATACATGTATCTAGTTAATCGTGATAATTTAAGGCCTGAAATGAATGCATTCATATTTTTTTTCAAACGCGGTTAAAGGAAGAATGTGTGACTTTTTGATCCAGTAGATGTCACCCTTGAGCACCAGCATTAAAACACAACAAACTGTTGTTTGGCGACACCTTCGCTATTCTGAAGCCTCCGCTCTCCTCGGGTGGCACACCTCCGACCCCTCTCCACTTGCGTTAACACGAAGGAGTTATCAATTAGAACGCACCGTAATTAAGCGCCGTTAAGCTTAAGCAGCGGACAAAATTGTCCTTTGCTCCAGCTCGATTGCCTGTGGCCTGCATTGTTGTGTTAGCAGGCTAATGTTAGCACACTTTGGTTAACTCATAGCTTCATATTGCACATAAATTGACACGGAACCGAGATCTAAAGACACTTACGAGACATCCAAATAAGCAGCGAGTAGGCTTTGTTATTCCTCTTTTCTCTACTCATCCAGCTTCATACGCAAGGCCATCCCGTCCATGTAAACATGATGTAAACACGGCTCCGACAACAACACAGCTGGCGCTTCTCACTCATTGTAGACAGTCATAACTCAGAGAGACATTTACAGAGGATATATGGGATTTCTGCTGTAGTTATGTGCACATTCTTCAATCACATACTATTTTAGGCGCACCGTGGACGACACTGCTGCATCTTTGAATGTCTTATTTCACTTAAAAAAACTCTCAGACAGCTCAGCTGACGAGTCAGAAGTAATATCCATCTTATAACATCAAACATCTCCCTTTTTTACCGTTTAGCTGTTTTCATTTAGTTTTGGTCCTTAACGAGTTCCTTTTTCTTGGTTTTGTTAATGTGGTAACCTTCGATCTACATGACTTTATTTCAAAATAAAAGCAGGGTTGAATTTGATCAGAAGGAAAGTTCTCATCTAAAGATAGTACACAAATTCAAAATAAAAGCCTAACAATTTTTATTTTTACATGAAAAATACTCAAATGTAATACATCAGATTAATCGCCATTAACTATTGAAATTTAGCAATTAATGGCGATTATAAATTGTAATCATTTGACCACCCTAATATCTATCCGTCTACTGATGTGCTTATAAAATCAATTGCACTGTTCACATCATCATGGAAGATAATGTTTCTGCTGAACTGTTACTACGTACCATTAAATACATGCAGATATCCAGATAGCAGATGAGGGATCAACTAAACAGGCTCAGCTTCAACCTTCCACTTTCTAAATCGACATATCAGACGCACCTTATTGGGACAGATTGACGTGGCTACCCACAGCAGTGATGCATCTGAAACAACGTACAGAAGGGTCTCCAGGAACAACAAACAGAAAGACTTACTGCTTGATTTTCTCTTTTCTTATTTCATCTTTCCTGATTGTTTTAATATCAGTTTATGCAAACTGATGACAGAAAACTGGATCTTTTAATCCTAACGCGAGACCTCAGGGTTTGATTTTTGACACGTGTCATTGTGGTTTGAATAGTAGTAGCAATTATTCCATAATAGAAAGATACTAAATACTTTTCCTGAACCTACACATGTATGGTTTACATGGTTTTGCACCTTACTTTTGAATATTTCCATTGTTCTGTTTTACTAAACGTAGTGGAAATATTTTTCTTTTTAATGCAAATACCTTTTACCATAACTAACTGCTATGGTTCTTGTCTACTAAAACGACCAAATCAAACAAAACATATAATCTTATACTGTATGATTAATATAGATTAAAATGCCCAAAAGCTATGTCCAAAAAGTGACTGTATTCTCCTGCTTGACCATCTGCATCAAAATATTAGAAACATATCCTTTCTAAGGGAACATTGTGAGAAATTACTTCTTTTACTTTCGATAGTTTAAGTGTATTTTCTTGTCATTGTGGCTGTGTTACTTTTTCTGAGACAAAGGATCATAGGACTTCTTCCAAAACTAGAAGTAACTCCTGAAAAAGGGTTCCTGTCGAGAATTTTCTTAAAAGGCGTAACAAAGAACCTTATTTTTTATGGAATGGTGTATGATGTGAAGCGAAGGTCAGGGATAGAAACCCATAACATCAGAGACATCCAAACACATTTGATTACCAGGACCTCTGTTACGCCTTTCTTGCTTATAAACTGAATTAAAGCCTGAAAAAAAGTCAAACGTGTTTCAGATCAGTCGGTAAAAACTCTGACAAAGATCGTTTAAAATGCAAAGAGATGAAGTTTGAGCTGGGCAGCTCTGCTCAGTGGGTCTCCTCCGCTCTGAAAGGGAAAGAACGAGAAAAACAAAGAAGGAAAAAAAACTCAGGAATTCAACTCATTTTTTACTGTATGAAAGTTTCACAAGGTCGTCGGGAGAGTCATGTTAACACAACACCTGAATACAAATTTGTTTCCTTGTTCTACAAGTCACGGAGCTGCGAGTCTTTAAGCGATCATTATTACCATACAAATAGACAGATCTATTTAACAACCCCCTTTTTATCGCATAACACTTATTCTTTAGTGTTGCTCCCTGAAAGGCACTCAAATGCGTCTCCCCCTCCTCCTCTTCTTCTTCTTCTTTTTTTTTCTTTTTGCAAGGGAAATCGTCTCCGGGTTGATAAAGGCTCAGAGCAATAGAAGAAGCAAGGCTGACATCTTCTTAAGAGATGATAGGAGAGCCAAATCAAATAGGATGGAGCAGTCACTCTTTTCACAGATAGGTAGCTCATTTCTGGTGGCTGAGAGTTTGCATCCCTAGTGGCGCTCTGCCTGGGAAAGATAGCTCACTCGGACTCCATTCATTATTTCATTCCCTGCCTCCTCTTTTCACATCTCAGCTACTCCTTTTTTCCCCTTTTTTTGCTTTAATGAGTTGCCTATTTTTCTCAAGTGTTGATGGGGATCTTGGAATTTAGATTTAAAGACAAAATGTTTAATCACAAGCGTTTTCATTTGTGGAGAAGAGGCGAAAATCAATTATTTCTATTAGACAATGCTGATTGGAAATGAATGGAAGTGGTAGCGTTTTGAAACAAAGGCTTCATGGTGGCAAAGATAAGTGTCAGTCTTTCCCCCCCTGAGGTACAATATGTGGTTTGGCTTAATAAGCAGTTTGCAAACATTTGCCGTTAAATCCAAGCAAAGGCTTTACCCTGCCAATACCAACACTGACAAATAATTCATGATAACAGTTTTCATAATTCAGTACTTGTAGATGATGCGTAAACATCATATCACCGTAACAAAGAGGCAAAGTCAAGCTAGAAGTTTTGCAAACAGGATTTTTTTTAGCTTGATGATTGTCCGTGTTAATATATCAGAAAATCCTTTCATCATGTATTATCATTCAAACTTAAATATCCTTTATTTCTACAGCTTCAGGATTTTGAAGTATTAAAACTTGTTCAAAAGTTGCCGGAACTTTTCCAACACACTATTTACAGCCGGACTTAATCAATCAAGCACAAGCTCTATATGATATTCAGCCTGGCACTTCCTGAAGAGCACTTTGCTATCACACCCGTCACATTCTTCACAAATCCCTTAGAAAATTATTTATAAAAATTAACTTCTCTTGCAAAGGACTCATTGAAAAGAAGAATTACATGAAAGATAAAACACTTTATCGCCAGTGAAAGACTAGACAATGTACGTTGAGAAATTGGGAAGATGGCAGAAACAATGAATATTAAGTGCCAAGGAGTCTAAAGCTGCTGAGTAAATTGAAACTGTATATCCTGAGGGGGCAAGGTTTCCAAATTGCTAATTACTGCCTCTGAAAGGGGGCCGTTTCAGATATGTTTGCTTGTGAAAGGCTGCTGCTTAATGAAGGAGTGGCTCAAGTTTTTTTTTTAAATATATTCCCACTTTCCAGCTTTCAGGGCTCTCTCCGGACTTTCCTCCCAGGCCAGAACAATGGCAGGCCCAGGAGCCCAGCTTCCCCACAGGCCCCGGCGAGAGAGGGCCGGGGGCTGGGTACTGAGGGAGCTCCTCAGCATGCTGAAATATGGAGGCGACAGATAAGGTGGCAGAGGCACAGAGAGGCCCTCTCCCAGGGGCACAAGGGGAAATTTGCAGTTATTAAGAGGAAGATGAGAGCGATTAAATGGCTTTTGTGCTTGTTTTCACAGACTTCTATTTTTTTATATGGGCTGCCTCCATCTAAAGGAATAAAGAAGTGCTAAATGACTTTCTGCTTTATTCAGCATCACACCGGCTTTGAAAGACAATTGTTCATTACTGATAGCTGTTACATATAAAACAGTAATTCATGCACTGTTTTAAATGTTTCAGAGGTAATATAATTCATGCAATAAAAACTTATCAGAACCATGACATGGTTTGATATTTAGTTTGAAGATATTTACAGCATGTTACAGACATGTAGATTCATAAGATTAATCCTTACACTGTTTGTAATGGGTACTTTGTCAGGTTTGACTCAACTTGTGCTTATTTCTGAGCTGAATGAACTACATGTTTCAGTCAGTTGATTAGTGGATGACCCAATCTGGTTGCTCATGTGAATTTAATCATGTTATACTGAACAAGATTGTGGGTATAATGATATAATTCATAACAGTTAAAGATTGCAATCTTTAACTGTTATGAATCAACACCTAAGTAAGGTCCAACAAAATGTGTCAAGTTTCACAAAGTAAGTGTCAAAGTAGCTTTGAGGAGGGTTTGAAGGAAGATCTTGTTTCTTTAATTTATTTCAAATTTCCCCTGTTTCTTAATATTTTGTCCTCATGATGTCATTTCCTCAGACTTTGTCTAAAAGGATGTTTTCAATGTGGACTTATTGCAAGACATCACAAGTTTGCTTATTTAGTGGTGTTGAGTTTAGAGAACGTTTTATTTTTCAGTATTCTGGGGTCTTTGGTAGCCTGGGTTGACTGGCTTAAAATTGCCTATAGGCTAGGTCTTCATTACAGAAACAAACTGAATAGACTATGAGCTACTAAAGAGAATTATGTAGTATTACATGGCCTATGGAAAACTGCATACGGGACATTTTACCAGTAGGCTTGTTCTCACCAGTAGAATAATTTCAAAGCTTATTGTATGAGTGTTATGGTGACCGGTGGGAAAGTGAAATGTATGATCTACATCTTAGCAGACTTCGTTCTTATCTGCATGAACACCGCGGTGGAGAGGTGGCGGGATGTTTTGCAGGAGAGTCACAGAGAGGAGGAGACACCTGATTGGCTGGAGCGCAGGGCGGAAGTGCGTCTGCTGTCCCAGCTGTACTGAAAACAAAACAAGACAAGCTGCGACTGGTGAGTGCTCACGGTAGACTGTATGCCTACACCTACATCATTTTGATATAAATGTAAAGAACCATATCTATACAACACGTTCGCTCTGTAAAACGCTGTTAAACTGTCTTTGTGTTCGCGGGTAGTAAAGTGAAGAAAGGTGTGTGTCTGTTGGTGCTGAGCTCACGTGTAAGATGTTGTTATGTAACAGCCTGCACACAGCATGCAGACAGCTCAGCCTGCCTCTGCTATTGTACTCCAGCACTGATGTTGTACAGCTGCTAAATGTGTATATTTAGCTAGTATTGCAGAAGCTCACAGTGTGAATTATACAATCTTACATCTCCAGAACAAAATCTGCCCGTGAATATTGTATAAGCTACTTCAAAACGTTATTGTAGAGGTACATACTGTAGTCACATCTGAATCCAGAGATAACCACCGCAGCAGGAAATCTGTCAACTCCGGTATCAACAGCAAAAGACAGTCTATTCAATATCAGGATCTTTATTGCCTATTTTTGAGATATGTCATGTCATAGTAGTTCTCCACATTGATACAGAGAGAAGTGCAATGTACAAAGGAGTGGTTCATGATGAAAGGCTGACACATTAGCATTATGAGTGAAGTTTGTGTAAGTTTATGTTGAGATAAAAAAAAAAAAGTGCATTATTATTTTCTGTAAATCACATGAAACATTGTATGGTTAAACTAATTTGCAAATCAAGCATGTTAAATACCTGACAATGCTGCATCATCACATCAACTGAAACCCGAGGATATAACTGGTGTTGTTAATGAGTTACTTACATTGCCCTGAGACTCAAAGTAATGTACAGGAACAAAAGACATAGGGAACAGCATGGCGAGGTTTCTGACAGTAAACCCTTTTTTTCTAATTGGATATACTGTCACATCATTAATGTTGGCCTATAAATTAAACTCAAAATCCATTGATAATGAAAAGGTTATAGGGTCAGTGGTTTTCTTCCCCAGTCCCCTGCTGGCCTGCACTCACATTGCTCCAGGGCCTGAGCACAGTTACCTCTTGTATGTACGTCATCAAGTCTTACTAGATAGCCGCAGATTTTCCCAAAGACCTCAGAGTTCAGGTGGGTTTTATCCAACTGACTCTGAATAGTAAGCCCAAATTTTGGGTTAACACTCGACCGCTCAACACAAACCCACTGTTTAAGTGATAGTGGAGAGGAACGGCTATACAACATGTCCACATTGTGTACCCGTGCTTGTACTCTTGCGACTGTACTGTGCCGAAGCCCACCTTTTCCAACCATGCCAGGGCCAAGGAAGTGTACCATGCTTTAGCACGGTACAGAGCATTCGCACTAGTCAAACTAGTCAAATTGGACTTTTGGGAGTCAAATGTGCTTGGGCACAGTACAGATTGCTTAGTGTGAGTGCGGCCTTGTGTTCATTCTGTTGTATCTTGTGTCTTTGGTTTTCAGCATCATGATGGATGAGCTGGTGCAGGACCTGGTGTCTGCTCTGGAGCAGCCCTCAGAGCAGAGAAAGCTGTGGGAGGAAATGGTCCTGAGTCCATTGCAGCGACGCCGACAAATCCGCCGTCGCAGAGGCCGCAAGCGCTGTCGTGATTCCTCCCTCTATTCACTGGAGCACAGACGATACTGGATTGAAGCCTCTGAGTCCAGCTTGGATGAAGCCAGAGTGTTCAGAGGGAACTCTTCCTCAACAGTCGCTGCCTCATTAGCCAACTGCAGTGACTCTGATGACGTGACATCAACCTGCCGATGGCGCTCCGTCATGAGAGGTCCAGTCAGGACTAGACAGCCCTCCTGGCCAGAGTCTGACTCCTTCACTGAGAATAATCCTGGACGGCAGCTTAGGAGGAGGAGAAAGGTCAAAAGAATGACCCCAGACATCACATTAACGTTGCAGCAGAAGTTGAAGGTTTCAGGTGTAGATAGGAGGCGGAGACACAGGCCTTCTAGGATTCAGCATCTTTCCGGATCTAAGAAGAGGTCTGGTGGTTGGGTTGCAACAGATCACCAGGCTGAGGGAGCAAGGCAGATGGGAAACGAGTGGTGGAAGAGGAAGATGGCCAAGAAACACAGAGATGCTGCAGAAGATAACATGTCCGAGGGGTAATGTTAGATTTTAAGAACGTATATTCATGTTTTCCTCCTCTTTTTGTGGTTAAATAAGCAACCAAACCCTTCATTTATTATAAATGTTTAACATTTAAGCCCAATAAGACAATATCCAATCCACATCTGGATTGAAATTTGATTTGCTGTATTTCAGCAACAAGAAAGTTAACCCCGTCAATGTGCAAAGAGTCAAGATTAAAACCATGTTAGAGAATAGGCTCAAAACTCTAAAAGCCCTTTTTACCCTTTAAATGGAAAGTTACAAAGGCAGTTAAACCCATAACATAAAAGTCATGGGCATAACTAAAATCAGACAGAGGTAATTAAACAAGGCGACATTTAAGATGATCTATACTGCCTGTCTTCATGGAGCCACTTGTCAATATTCAGCCTGTCCTCAACGAGACAAAAAAAGAAAGTATAACAATCATACCAGTCCACTTTAAAGTATTGAGTAGACATTAAAAATGAATGATAGAGTCTCTTCATCTTCATCTCCTATAGCTGAAATGATCACCAGGGAGGATTCTTTGATAGTTATGCCTCCAGGCATCTGCAAGCTCATTATTTCCTTTCGAGAAATATTGTCACAAATAAATAAGTGACTTGTTGTGCTATTGATTTGTTTTGAAATGAATTCCTGTCTTGGGCTGGGTAATTAAAGCTGGGCTTGTCCCAGTGTCCCAAAGTGAACCCTCTTGTGTGCATTTTACTTAGTAAAACTAAATGTGGCTCTCACTGCTAGCAGATAGGGAGATTATATCATCACCGTGAGGCAGAGGTTACGATATACTGTAGAATCACGAAGAGAAAAAAGGCTCTTAAGAGCTGCAACTAACATTCACTTTTTAAAGTTGACTTTCAAAATGTCTAGTTATGTTGTCTTGAAAAATGCCCATCGTGATATTCTTTAGATCAAATTTTAATTTGAAATGTTTTGTCAAAGAAACAATCGAAAACTAAAAAACTTGCAAAAACTAAAATTTGCAGGAAAAAGCAGCTTTATTCGCACAGAAGCTTCCAGTGAACAGTCATCTTGGTCAAATAGTTTGTTAAATAATACAAAAACACATTGCTGTGTGAGGCTGAACTTTGAGTTCAATGTTTACTTTGACATATTTAAAAAGTCAATACAAACATCTATTGACACACTTAAGTTCAGTGTCCTCTAGGGATTTAAAGATGAATCGTGAGGCAGTTAAAAATCGATTCAATGGTGTCAAGATTCACATCGGTACTCTGAAAAAACGAATCGCAGTAATATCGTGAGCGTCAGCAGCTGTAGAGCAGAGGCGGTTGGCTGTAACAAGCAGGCGTTATCATGGCAGCTGCGGAGGCTAAACCATACTAAAAAGGCGGGTTTGTAGCCCCGCTCACCCAAACGAGTGTAAGAGCCAAAGAGATTACGAGGTGCATTGGTGTTTTCATGAAAAAATTAAAGGAATCTTTTTCAGTCATCTCGTAATTTTTCTTCAATCTCATTTTGTAAAATAAATCGTGAGAGAATCGTTTCGTGAACCCAGTGTCGTCTATCGTATCGTGAGTTGAGTGAATCGTTACATCCCTAGTGTCCTCTTATAATAACATTTGCTTATTAGCACTTACATTTCTTTGCAGGAAAAACTGAAGTGTCTGACAAATAAAAATATTGCTCTGATATTGGGGCACTTAGAAGGCAAAGCACAGCTCAGTATGCAAATACAGTAAGAGGCTCTGAGAACAAAATAAGAAGGAACTCAACCCCATGGTGGCGCTGGAGGGAAAGACAAAGGTCAATCAAACTTATTACATATGAGAAAGTCTTGCTGCAGTGAATGATTGTACCAAATGTTCTAATCCATAGAGCAAATGTTGAGACTTTTCAGCCATAGTGATTGACCAACACGGTGACTGACATTGACAAACAAAAAGCGCTGCTACCAATGTAGACAAAATACTACACATTTTAGCAGCCCAAATCAGGTATGTTGCATGAAGATGACACTGACTAAGAGAGGATCATAAAACCAGGAAAAGATTAGATATCCTCAAGGCAGTTATCATTTCATCCACTAAGTGTTTCAGACCCACGTTACCATCGAGTATTACTAAGGGGAATTGTTGTATTTTTTCATGATACAAAAATATGTTCTTGGCATTACATATCTCCAATGGTCCAAATGTGTAATACTGTAAAATAATCAGATAATAATAGGTGGGCATTGCAGTCGTCTAAGTATAACATTTTCAAGTCTTTTAAGCCAGGGAGCTCCACTACCCAATGCCCTGCCGGGCTCCGGCACAATGTATTTCCTCTGAGAAGAAGACATTTGAGGTAACCGGTAATGGGACAGACAGAAGGCTTTACATCTTCTGGTTTAATTTGTGCTGACCTCTCTAGCCCCTAAATGGTACTTGTTTTCTTACTTTATGGAAAAATCAATAGCCGTTCTGACAGAAAACAGCTCCGGAGAAGAAATAAATGGGAACACCATGGCATGCTGTCAATCATTTCTCACTTACACCAGGCCAACGCTCTTGATTGCTGCTCAGTAGACTGCCACAGTAACAAAGGGCTGAACAATCTAATGGTTAAACTGAGGCAGGGGCAAAGGAAATGAACAAATGGCAGCAGTGATGAGGGGTTGACAGTGGTACAACAGAAGTTTTTCTACTCAGACAGTGTATGGTCCAGTGGTTGTTGGACTCAGATGCCACTGTTGAAATGTCTTTTAAAACACTCTTCATCTTTTATTTACCTTGTTCATTAGGAATGTGCGGTCTCCAAAGCCTCTCCTCAAGGTCACTCCTCTTACTGAGCCGAGCTTTGCCTTCAGCCACCCGAGTGCAAGGAGAGCAGATGTTGGCAGCTCCAGTTGGGCTCCACATCCTTGATTAGACCTGGCCCAGCCTGCTGGCAGTGAGGCCACCTGGCACCCAGGCTGGCCCAGCAAGCAGGCCTCACCTGTGGGTAGACGCTGTCCCGGGCTCAGCCTCCGTCTCCAGATGTGAGCTGCTACTGGTGACTCCAACCCTGCCACCAGAAAAAAGAAAAGCCCCTGTGTGTGCTTTTCTCACACTCAGCTTCGTCTGGCTGTAATGTATATTTTGAAAACTCTACGAGGAGTTTTGGGGGGAAGCAGTGCAGCATTTGCTGAAGTTAATTTTCATAAATCTCTGAGACTAATCCAATTACTGCTGCTCAGGGATGCTGGGATAACCTTATAATCAGACGCCCATGGAAGAGGGCATGGATTTGGGTTGGGGTGGCTTGTTTGAAGAGCCCACAGATCCATTGTTATCAGCGCTTTGCCCCCCTCCGTCTCTGCCTCTTCTTTATTCCTCTGCAGAATGAGCCCCGGCTCAATAAATGGCGGCTAGGCTGTAATCTCTGTGCAAACTGCTCTGCCTCTCCCAGGAGCTGAGGATTATATCCTAATGATTAGTGCTCATCTGGATACTGTGTTTTGCTTCACCTCTTTGGCTTGTATAGAGACAATAGAGCCATGTGGGGTTCGGCTCTAAAATGCTGGAATGCACTTTTAGTTTTTGCCCTTGGCTTTGTTTCACCATGGACATATGGTGCTTTATCTAATTAAGATTTATTTGTTTCTGTAGCACTAATCCACAATAGAATATCTTATTTTTGACTTAAGGGGGAGTACTATTTTATGCCTGCGTGAAAGACTAAGTTTGCCCTAAATGTTTGTCAACTTTTCTTGCCAAAGGTCACTGCTGAAGAAAGCAGAGGTGTTTCTTTTGGTCCCCAAGAAAAATGGTGGTCTCAATTATTCATGGCATTAATTAGGTAGTACTTAATGGAAATGGTCTCACAATGGCCCTGTGCCGCTCCAAGCGACATCACATTACACCTTTAATACGGATAAATTCTTAATGTTTGTCTCTAATTAATTGTTAATACCTGTGATTCTTCTTTCAAACTTTGGAGAAAGAAGCACATCCATATTTTTGAAACTTAGTAAATGGAAGAAGAGGTCACACTTAGGGTGAAAAATCTTTGGACACAAAGTGATAGTTGTTATAGAGCTTCTTTTTTTTTTTTTAACTAATGCTGGAGTGTTGTGTGCTCCAGTGGCCAGCCAATGTGTCCAGAGGTTGGGTCCAGCTGAGCAGAGGCCTGGGGAATCAGCCTGGGATGACTCGGCCGGGCCAGACATCTTCCAGATTCCCCGGAGAGGCCGGCTCCCACTCACATCTGCTTCTCTCGGATGTGAGAGGGAGATGATGCAGGACCATCTGTCCAGAAAGACGTGTATGCTGTACGGACGTCTTTCTGATCCTGCCGTCTCTTGCAGGCCTTTGCAATATGGCAAAGCACCGTATCAGCGCATATCTGACCCTCCAGCTTTTTCCTGTGAGCAAGGTCAGCGCTGATCAACAGGAAGCAAAATGCAAGGCAATCAGGAGCATCGGGCTCCACTTATTTAAAGAGACGTTTAAATGAGCCGTAATTCATGTTTTGATTGGCATTATTATACATCTGTCTAATAACTGAATCAAATGATAGATTTGACATGTTTGTAGATAAAATAGGTTTTTTTTTTTAAGCCTTTTAATCCGTAAATCAACTTTATTTCAAGTGTAGAATTAGAAAGGGCTGTGATCCCACAAGACTTTAAAGGAATACACACTGTATGACAAACAAACTGCAAGCAGATCAAAGAAGATGGGAAATTCAGTTTAAGGTAAAACAACCATGTCAAGATCAGTCAAGAATAAAATAATGTGTAGACACAATCTGACAAATAAAACAACCACTTCAAAATCACAGCTATGCACTTCAGATGTAGGGTTTAGAGTGCGTTTGTTGGGTACTATTTTCCCCTGCGAATCAATACACATCAGAGAGAGTTTATGGCAGCAGTACAACATACTGTGTGCAGGAATGAGTCGAATTGAACCATTGAAGGACCCCAATATTAGCCCGTCAGCTGTCCTTTAATCTGACTGATGTTAAGAATAGAACTTTACAGAACACAAAGTGATTATTATGATATTTATTGAATAGATGTGCTTGTTACATTTTTTTGAAGGAAGCAATGGCATTGACAGTTTGGTATAATTCAAGACAAGACATTTGTTTTTCAGCTCTTGTCACCCCCCCACCCTTCAAATGACCTTGGAGTGTCTGGAGGTTCTTGTTCAAGGTGACGAAGGTGTGAGAAAGGCAGAAAAACTCTGGGTGGTCTCGGGTAGCAGAGGGGGCACAGAGGGCGAGGAGGCAGTGTAACAGGGGGTTGCCCGGGGGTTGCCGGCAACGGAGCAGTCTAGGCAGGAAGAAGCGACAGCCCACACAGCAGATGTTGGCCAGTTGTGTGGAAGCAGCACGTCTGTGGGCCACTTTGTGTGTGGGGCACACCCAGAGGGAGGGGGCGGGCAGGGGGGAGTGTGTTTCGCTCTCCTGTCATCCTCCACAACGCAGGCCAGATTAGATTGGAGCTGACAGCGGAGGATATTCAATTAGATTGTGCATGTCACTCAGTGGCTTCGATCAGAGCCTCTCCTCATGCCTTTGTGTTTGCCATCGCGACAAGGGAGAACACGGCACGTTCTGTCTTTTTGTGTCATTTCCATTTATGTCGACCTCTAGCTCTGGACTTCTTCATTATTTTTATTATTGAATGTTACATGTTAAATATTGACATTACGGGGGCTTGTAAATTTAAGATTCACATTGTTCACTTTTCAGATGCTATAACATTGTCTGACCTAAAGATTCAATCCTTTGTAATTTGAAAAATCAAAACAGAGTTCTTCATCCTCAAATGTCACTCAGATCAAAGAAACAGGTCAGTGAAGATCATTCACATGTGATGTTTTTCTTCTTCTTTTTTTTGCAGAGAAACCAGCAGCACATGCAGCAGTGACCCCGGCCTGTTCACCAATGATGAGGGAAGACAAGGTATAAAAACAACAACAATTCAGATATAAGGGGGACTACAAAGCGCAACAACTTGATCTCTTCATTTTGTTCAAACTGGGTAGTACAGCTTGATCGAATGTTGAGTATTCAGAGCCCACTTTTTGAGCTTCCTGATCATTGAGAGAAAGATGAAGTGTTGTCAGGTTTGGATGACACCCTGCCCAACTGAGGGAATGCTGGGGCTACAGAGGGAGGCTGCCATACAATGGGCTGGTTGCTGGGCACCCAGGCGACTCTAATAAGACGTTGTCATGTCGTGTTAATGAGCGCTGAAGCCTTTGCTAATCTCATTAGCCGTGGTGGGGCCAGGCGGCCTCTGATTTAACAGTTGTCACTACACCTTGACTGTGAGGAGCATGGTTCCTGCATGTTCCTTTGCTGACTGACAGGTCTGATATGGGCTGGTTGTCTGGGGACAGGACGGGTGTTGTCTAGGGGTCTGGCAGTGTATAGCTAGGGCTGCAGTTTGTTGTACACACGTGTCAGACAAAGATCCCATGAAGTTTGTGGGACCAGCCACCAAACGTACAGAAGCTTATCTTCTATCGACTTCCTAAAAATACGTCCTGCTATCACAAAAAGCTTCATCACTTTTAGCATTAACAAAAAAAACACCTGAATATTATCCTAATGGTTGCTATGTGTAACTTGACTGCTAGCACAGCTGAAAACATGACATCTGGGCAGATTTTCGAATTACTTTTACCTTAATATTAATAACATAAAGAAGTGCTAAAATAAATTATATTGAAGTTTGTAGGGGCTATATTGTGTCCAACAACAAAAATCTTAGGCCGAAAGATTGTTATTTGAGCCTAAAACGTATCTTACCGTGTAGTCAGGACAGAGTTATTGCAGAGGGAATTAAGGATTTTTGTCGATGTTTTTCCAGTCCAAAGGGACTTTGTAACGTCTGCCTGATGGCATTGAAATGTTGGTTAGTTCAGGGACAAGACTACTTGTACTACATGTTGCCATGACTTATGTGGAGCCTTGAGTTTTTTTTACGTATAGTTCTAGAGCACAAGTTAGGTTTGTTGAGTATGAATAGGCTTTAACAGTGACGTGCTGGCTGACACAACATTTTCCCCATCATAGGTGATGACGAGCAGAGCGACTGGTTCTTTGAAGGAGACTGTGGAGTTGGAGCTGGTGTGGCCGGCCTGCTGCCCAGCTGGGACTCAGACAACCAGCTTTCCCTTGAGGATAATCCTTCGCCCACCTTCCTGCAGCCTGCACGGCCCTCCCAGAGAGGTGCTGTATGAGGGCAATGTTAAAGTAGTTTTATTTTGTAGAAAGGACTACTGTATTTGAAATGTCTATGTTGTTCCATAGAAGAAGGAAGCCAGCTGTTTGTTTATTTCGAGGAAAGAGTGCATGTTGCATCTGTCCTTTAATCAGAGCATCTTTTTCAGAACATTACTTTGCATGATAAAAAATGAACTTGCTGCACAATATATTGTGTTTAAGTCATCACTTGACTGCAGAGCCATCTTGACCTCTCAGTGGCTTTTGTTTTTTCTCTCTTTCTGAAACATCTTTTCTGATCCTTTTGCAATTCTAGGGAATCGGTATCATTCACACCTGAAACGAGTGCCTGCCTCTGCCTCCTGCTGCATCAGGAAGGATAGAAGACGGCTGCCCAGCAAGGTTAAAGCAAACAGACATCTTCCTCGCTAGTGTAAAACAATTCTGTTTTTATGGTGTTTGTTTCTAACTGTGGCTGTTTGTGTTTTATAGGCAAACAGCATGCCAGTGTTTGTCAAGAGACTCAGGCACTTTTCTCAAGATCCGTACCAGAGAGAGTAAGATATACTGCCTTAAAGTCTTTAAAACATAGTAGAACTAATAATAAGTTAATAAGTTCATCTGTTTTCTTCAGGAATTAAACTTCCATTTTCCTTGTTTTAGTTTTTGGCTGCCTTCTGTTGGGAAACGAGAGAGAAGCCAGGTATGTTCTTTATTATATTTTACTACCAATTTTTTTTTCAGACTTAAATGGTGTCATTTGAAAATCTAAATGTTCTTGATACTCTCAATTTCCAGTCGAAGCCTTTGTGTCCTATTGACATGATGTCAGAGAGCTCCCGTCTCAGATGTTCCTCGTCAGTCTGCAGAAACAGGTAGTTGATTAGTTAAACAAAAGCCACCACTCAAGGCTCTATTGGAGACGCCATTCAGTCTTCTTCAATCAAAGTTCAATATATTGATGGACCATTGTATGGTGTGTCATTGGAATGAATCAGAGAACAGGTTGCTGTTGACTAGACCAATCTTGTTTGGTGTTTGTTTGTGTGGAAGGAACCAGTCAGTAAGTTGTAAAGGACGGAAAATGTTTATTTGTGCAACTTCAGAGATTGACTGTTAGTCCTGTTTGCTGCAGAATTAAGTGTAATCTTAGTACATTTATTTACAACAGCTGCATTTCTGCAATGCTGAGACTTCCTTTAAAAAAAGAAAATGAATTTGCACATTTTATTAAGGTGAAAAAATATTGTATTGATCTTAAAACATTGATGTAACTCAGAAAAATCCAGTGTTTCATATTTTACCAACATTTGTGCAATGCATGGTGTGTTCATTTGACAATTTGAGCATTATCAGAACAGTAGACATTTTAAAGTTTGTTTTTGAGCTGTTAAAGAGGCCCTTGGGTCTCCATGACAACAAACAGAAAATAAGTGTAATGTCAATCCAGGCCTGAAGTATAAACTGAAGCCACGACAGACAGCTACAGTCAAATACAATAATTCAATCGTTTTCAAGGTCAGTGTTCCCAAATAGAGAAATACTTTATGTTTACATAGTTGTAATGCAGATTCTAAACCCTGCATTTCTGGGACTGCACAAAAACATAAAAAAAAAAAAAGGTTTATCCAGAAGGTGTTTGTTAAAGCATCTCATGGCTCCCAGTCATCCCTGGATCTGATGGATCTGCATGGGGGACTGTTGAGAAGCCGCTTAGCTCCCTCAGCCTCAGGACTGTAGGACTCCTCATTGTATTGTTTTCACTCTGCCTATTTATGGTGCATTCTTAATTTTGTTTCACACACACTCTTTTTCCCGCCTCTCTCTTGGGTTATTTTACAGAGAGCTCCAGCACTCCTTGATGAGGGGCAAAAACACGACTGCTATGAAAAGCCCCCGACTTCTTAGGGCTTTCTTTTCTAAACTGGCCTCTTTCTTCTCCACCTGAAAGGTTCCTTCAGATTCCAGTTTGAGGCATTGTGAATACTAATTTCTCTCTATTAAAAAGCCCTCATATCCCTGCCATGCTCTCATTTGAATGGCAGACTCAGGGGAGACCTCTTAATTCCTTTATAGTGGGATTCAAGACCCTTCACTTCAAAAAGTATAAATCATACTCCCAAATGAACGAGGGAGAGAGAGAGGGGGGATTGACGAGAGGGGCTTCTGATGTGTCCCGTCGGACGGCGCGAGCTGAATCTATCTCCCCAAGCTGCTCAAATCCCTTCTCCAGTGAGAAAGCGTCTCTGTCCTCACATCCCAGCTCTGCACACATGGCACCCATCTACTTCCTTAACTTTACCTTGACTTCCTCCAAAACACACACTTGCATGCAAACACAACAAATATGAAGAAATGTGTTTGCATGACAATGAAAAAGTGTTTTAATTCCTCTTAATAAACTTTGAAATGTCCACTCCTGATTCAACTTAACCTTATTTTTTTTTCTTTCGAGCGCCCTCCCTGCATGATCCATTTCAGGTCTACTAAGCTCCCTTATATTTGATTTTCTTTGTTTCCAAACACCCTTGATAGAAAAGATTTTTCTCTGTGGGCAGAGTGTAAGCATTAATCTTGTACCGCGGCCAGGTTGAAATGATACTGTATTAATAAAAGCTGTCATCTCCTGTTTGCCGCCAGTTGACGGCCACAATCAGAGATTTGATGCTAAGTGATAAAGGCTGTATGAGGTTGCATGCTGTTTATCCTCATATCGGCTTGTGAACGGGCGCCATGCTTTGTGGGATTTGCCTGTAATGCTCGGGGCCGGCGGCCACGTTAAAATGCATAACTGCCTCCCACCTGAGCCAGGCAGCAGCAGCTTTTATATATTGACTTATTTATTTCTAAATGACACTTGTGCTGTGAGATAAATCATAGTCTTACGCCACTCCCTTCCCAGTTTTCATTTTAATTGTGAGATCTCGGTGTCAGCAGTTAGTATATTGGTGTGAGTGGCCTATTGATTATTGATTTGGGGTTATTGATTATGTTCCCTGGAGACCCTAATCCTTTCTGATTCATTTGAATACCTCTATTAATCTTGAGATCCTGCTCACACCTGAAGCGCCGTGTACCCTAATGAAAATAGATGGCCATTTTGTAACTGCAGCTCACTCCTCTTTGGATTTATTATTTTTAATTGATATATTTGCTTTTGGATGTGGCTGCCAAAATTACAATTGACCCTGTGTCAGTGCTGTTTTACTCTGTACCCTTAGGGACCGCACTGCATTTGAAAGTGTCTCATATGACCTGAAAAATCCATCTTGGAGCGTTTTTCCTCAGTGTCCTTGTGTCTTTAGAATTCTGTTGTTGTTGGCTGTCTTCATTACATATGAGCTGTTTTTTCATCGCCTAATGCCTCTGAGTCACTCTTTGTTTTCTCATCACACTTTTTGTATATTAAGGGGACAAAACAACGGGCCAACATCTGTCGAGCTTTTAAAAGCGATGAAGGAACAGATGTTAAATATAAAAACAGTGTTGTGCATTTTTAACAACTTGTCTCAGTTTTACACTGAGCTGCGTAACAAGCTTATAAAAAGCCTTTGGGTTCTGTTCAGAGATGAATGGTGGTGTTTTGCCTTGGTTAATGAGCCAGCTGATGGTATTCACATGTTTGATTAGCATTGTGCTGAGCGTCTCTGGGCTCTGGTGGCCCCGCAGCGGCTCTACCCCTCAGCTCTCAGCAGCAGGGGAGGGCCCTCACCTCCCTCCAGGCTGCAGGGGCCCCTGAGCCACTCGGCCACGGTGTAATGAGGGAGGAGATGGAGGGATGGACCTCCACACATTAAGACCAAATGCATCAGGGTATTACTTTTAATACCTCAGGCGTGCCTCGTGAAATAATGCGACGTTTAAACGTCGATCGATTTTGGAATTAAAAAGTTAGTTTGCAAAGATTTACTGTGGGGAGTTCAATGCCTGAGCTCTTTATCAGGGGCGCAAATGGCTGGTTATGTGCTGTCCGACAGAGGTACGATTGAGGGATCGATAGGCGCGTGATTTACTAACTGGAGTACAGGTAATCAATAAGTATAAAAGTAAATGAAATATGCATTACTGGGATTTTATTAGAGAGGGGTAGCAGGGAGAGAATAACGGTCACGCCATTTATTTTTATATCTATTGATTATACAACATAGAGACTTCGCTCAAAGCATGCCCGGCACAGCTCCCGACACCCTGTGCCTGCACAGCCGTCACGTGATTTATGGGTGCTGAGGTCACAGAACGCGCTGCCTGTTAAGAGGCTGCCCTGACGGGGCCTGATTGTAGCATGTGTCTGTTAGAGCTGTGAGCTCTTTGTAGCCTGCAGACCAAGATAAGCTGAGCTGGTTAACAAGGAGCTCTCTTCTGTTCTGAAGTCTGTCATCTTTTTTATGCATTTCAAACCAGCACGTAATATTGTTCTTTAAACATTCTCAACATTGCATGTTTCTTATATCTAAACATGAACTCTGTTCCTGACATCATATCTTGTTGCTTCTTGTTCTTTCACTCCACCTCCTGTGCACAAACATACACCAGCACGTCAGCTGTCCCCCACAACCCCCCCACACCCCCCCCACACCCCACTAGTGATGGAACGGACCTTGACCTTAACATCTCCGAACTCGGTGCTATTAAGCTGGTGAGGGGGCTTTTCCCATCTCAGGGCTTTGACATATGACACAGGAGGCATAGAGCAGGTGTAATTTGTGCAGGCACCACTCCTCATCCAATAGTCCCTTTGGTGTTAACTTGTATTAATGAAGAAAAATTAAGGTGTAATAAAATATGAACCAGACTCTGAGGGAAAATGTAAGCTGCCGTGATTGAAAATGTGCAACACTTGCGTTTATTGACTTATGTGAAATTATTAAATTTCTATTTGTGTATGTGGAAGTGGTGGGTGCAGCACTATCATATGTTTAGTATCCTTTAATCTTTATATCTCTGTGTCCCACCAGGCAGACTAACGTCTCTCTGGGACTGTTAAGCACAGGAGAGTCCAGGAGGAGGGAAAGAGGAGCTGCAACTAGCACAACATCAGGTAACTGAGCTACTATTGAATCTCTGGCCTCTCCATACCTCTCAATGTAATTACTTTCATCACTTTTCATTCAACACTTCACATAGTATAAGTACTGATGCAAGTGCATTCTCATATAGACTTATTAGGCACCACCATCGGGTCAAAACTTCAAATCGTGTAAAGCATGATGTATGCTTAAAAAAGCTAGCATGCTAATATGGTAAACATTAGAAATTAGTATTAGTTCTATATGCCACAGTAAGTGGGGAGTATGCCTGAAAAAAAAACATATGGGGGACAAACATAAGCAAGAGCTCTTTTTTATAACAAGGGTATTTTGATTACATACGTGTTTGAATATTTGTAGGTTGTGATGATGTTTCCCACTCTAAAGAGAGACGATGACATAAAAAGTTTGAGAAACTATTGACTAACCAAGCAAGTTAACATAGTTAACCTCATAGAAGATCAAAACAACAATGTGATCACTATAAGAAAGTATGAAGAAAGCATTTAGTTAGCATTTAGCTCAAACAGTCCCTCTGACCTTGTACAACCCCACACAGCACAGTTAGCAGAGCAGGCGTGGAAGTCAAGTCTTTGTCATCATGAAGCATTTTTTGTTATTTCAACCTTAAAAAATAAAAATAAACAAGTTGACAGCAGAGGAAAAGACAACGTTGGACTTGGCAGCTGTGTTCCGTTTGTTTTTAATGTAGAAGAAGAATAGTGTGATGTGGAGTTCACCCTATTTGAGGTGGCACTGAGCAGCAGCTGTTGTGTCTGTTTGGACCAGTGAAGCTGCCTTTTTTCATTAGAGTCACAGCTCGGGGCCTTGTGTCGTTCCCGGATTGAAATCTGAATTGGTTTGTCCACCTCTTCTTCTGCTCCGTGCCCCCTCTCCATGCTCCAGCTTCTGTTTGTCATTTAAATAACAAATGCTGGTGGTTCCCTGATTTAGTGAGGGGCACAGACCTGTGATGTATATTAATATCGCTGCACAGTGCACTGTACCAGGGTCCATCATTCATTTGGATAAAAGAGGTGGAATTTAAAAACAGCCAATGCTTTACTTGGATACAGATTGCATCCATTTATTGCATTGAGTGATGGAACGGCTGGCGACTCTGTCCTTCACCTCCCCAGCGCTCAACCACTTCCCATAAAAGTAAAAAAGGATTCACCCCTGGCCCCTAAGGACCCCTCATATTCAACATGCGGAACGAGGGGCATCCCTCAGTTTTTCGACAGTTAACAGACCCAGAGTCTGAGTGTTAAAGGTTTTAGAGGGGGGTGGGGGTGGGGGGATGCTTTAAAATCTAAAAAACAGGTACCTGATTCCTTTCTTCTGAAATATTATTTTTCTCATCATGCCAGCAAAAGCTAAATTGGAAGCTTTGACTATAAATGATTGTCCTATAAGATAATTTACTGACAGTGTTCTGGTGTAAGTTTAAAAAAACAGAATGTTTTTGCAAACTTGCATATAGAGATTTCCTGATCTGACCCCCCCCCCCCCCCACACACACACACACCAAAAGCCCCGCTCAGACTGTTTTCCTGCTTCTCGAGTCTAGTGCCCCCTGTCCACTGTGATTTATCATGCATCCCATGTCGTCCAATGTCAGTTTCTGTAGCTGCAACTGCTCTGTATAAATCTTTACGTTGGCAGGCCGCTGCACCATGTCTCTCCTCAGTAATCTCACCACTACCAGGAAATGCACACACACTCTGACAAGCTTTCACTCTCCGTGTACAAATTTCATTTTGTTGCCATTCTGCCATGAATGTATGCAGAAACAAAAAAATCACATTCAGTGATTTATTGGTGTTGTTTTTTTCTGGTAAACATCCTGTTTGCATGGAAAGACTCCAATTTGTAGAAAAAAAAGCATGGCTCCCTGTGTTGCTCTTAGTGAACACGACAGCTGAGTCTTTGTTTGAGTTGGCCAGAGGAAGTGGATTGTTGTATTTTTTTAGTGGTTGATTTGAAACTCTGTAATCAGGAGTGAAAATAGTCTGCAGCGCGAGGTGTCTCACAGGGCTCCGTTGGGAATTACTGAGGCGGTACCCAGCTGTTGCTTTGTCTTCTTTCTTTACCCTTTTAGCACTTCCACGGCAGTGCTGATGCTGGCTGTGAGAAAAAAACTACAAAAACACTTATCAAGCCAGGTATCTGTTTGGATTAGATGACCACTCCATTTCTCAGCCTTAAATTGGCTGTTTTCTGCTTTTCACACCAACATCAATCCAACAATCCAACTCAATCCAACAGGTGCTGACTGGATTTGGAACAACAAAATGCAAGTTTCATGTTCTGTGTTATCAGGTACTATTAAAAAGTACAGATTAAAATCGTCACTTTAGCTAGATCAACTTGTACTTCAGGAATTATGTCTTCAGATATTGATGTTTTTTAGTGAAAGGATTAACATTTTGAAGAAACAACATGTTTCCCAATGACTTACAGTCATCACCATGGTTTCAGAAGAGTTCTTTATAAGGCAAAGATGAATCAGTGAGTGTAAAGATCCTGATGGATTTTAATAGCCTTGGCTGATCTCGCTCATAGACTAATTAATTATTGCAATCTTACTCCTCCCCTGCTGTCGCTGATAATGCCCTTCATCTCTATCTCTATAAAGGGATGATGGCAATAAACCAAAACTTGAACTTATCCCGTGTGCTGTATTTCAGTCAGAGTTAGAGTTTGGAGTTAATAAGCTGGTTGCAGTCAGTGTGATTGACCTCGTCAGACTGTTAGTGCGTTATCTCTGAATGTCGGACAGAGCCCCATGCTGGTGCACATGTTGAGGCCGGACCCCTCGGTCAGCCCGGCCGCCTCTCCTCTCCCCTCTGTCTTCATGTGTCTCCTTGCCCGAGCAAGACGGCTGCTTGACAGATCACCTGCGTCGGAGGCCCGCCGTGTTCCTGCCCGGCGGTCCGGCCCCCTCTCATTAATGCCCAGGCTGGTGCGAGGGGCCGTATGGCAGCACAAGACAAATAACGCTACCACTCAGCCATCACTTCTGCTGACAGAAATGCAGCCCACCGCACTATTTCGCCCTCTCCGGCTCCACTCCACACCCTGCTCGCGTCCTTCAAAGAAAACCCCTACCTCACCCCCACCCATCTCCTCCGTTTCCACCTGCACCTGCCTGCGCTGCTCCACCAAACTTTCATGGTGTTTTTTTTGCTGTAGCTGGAGGGTGAGCTTTTCTCTGGGACCCACACCCAATTTGACATAGTGTAGCCATGGGCCTGCTGCTTTTGTCACAACTCTAATTGTTTCTGTTTGGTTTCCTATTTAAGGGGCTAGATGAGTTTAATCATAGCTCAGGCTGTCAGGTGATTCTTGACTTGTTTGGGAACAGACCCCCTCACCAGGAGGTCTGATTTGAATGTCCTATTTGGCCGTTGTGCTGTATAAGGAATCACTCGTTAGTGTGTGTGTGTGTGTGTGAGAGAGAGAGCAAAGGAGAGCGAGCTGCAGAGAGAAACACAAAGGGTAATCATTAAAGAGCTATTCAACCCTGTTCATTTAAGTGTGGGAATCAGCAGGCCCATTACTGTCAATGTGTAATTAGCTGATTAATAAACAGGGGGAAGGGGAGTGCTCCAGGAAGGCCTGTAATGATTGTTTTTAGAGAGCATCACATGAGAGCTTATTAAGATGGTACGATGGTTCCATTCAGCCACCCATTATCACCCACAATAAATGCATGTACTGTAATTCTCCCATTGACAGAAAACCTTTGCGTTGTAATGTCTTTATTGACCTTGATGTGAAACCAGTTGAGTGTAGGTGTTCTGGCCATCTCTTATGTAAGCGTTTGATTAACATTTATCACTTGTGTTTATTGAAATAGAAAGATAAATATTTGTAATGAGATGTTGTATGTGAACCTCTTAAATGGGTTTTTAAATAGCAAAGGAACAAAGTATGTTAACGTAAGTGTTAATGAGTGTATTTTTAGATTGCACTTTTTTATTCACTAAATGTCTACTGGCGGCTTTGGTATAACTTTGGTCCATTTCAGAGGATTTTCTTATTATTAAAACACAATTTAAATTAAACAAATAGTCCAAAAACATTTGGGCTGTTTGTCCTTGTGACTTTTCAAATTTCAGATTTATTTTTTTCAGAGACATCACTAAACTTTTCTGACGGTTTTATTTTATAGACGGTTTGAGGCTCAAAGAGGTATTTCACAAGAAGCTTAGATTAGAGAGAGAGTCTAATTTCCCACTTTATCATGGAAACCATGAAATAAAATTACATCATTGTGAATTAAGTAGTTACTAGACTAACACAATTACCCTTACAGATAAGCTAAATGCTACTTAATTGTGCATGAATCCGTTTTAAAAATCACGTAACACAATTTAGAATCAATGTTCCAGTCACATGGGCCATATTTTCTGCAGAATCAGCACTATTATAATACAAACATTAGCCATATGTGAGAGAGTGCAGGACACTTACTTGTGATGAACCATATTTATATTGATACTATTATTGCACAAGAATAGCACTTGCACAGTTTTTCACTGCACAAAGAGCTTAACACAAGAAACTTGTATACAGGCCCAACAATAAGCAGGAATAATGTCATGTATATTAAATTATGACATTCTCTTTTTGTATCCTTGAAAGGTTTTGATTGTTCTGTCTACTCTTTCAGTGTAAAAATGCGTACTTGATCCTGATGGTGACCTTGACCTACAGCAGACGCTCGTATCTGCTCTGCCCTGTACATGTTAACACACCCACAAACTAAATGTTCCCAGCCATTTCTTTGTATCGGTCAAATAAGAAAAACGCTGAATTTTGATCCAAGCCTTTGACTGTGTTTAACCTGAGTGTTTGGGTTGAGCCTCAGCAACGGTTAGTCATCGTTCCCTCAAGAAATATTAATCAATTATCTTGCCCGCCGGATCAGTTTGGGGAAGAAGTCATCTGGAAAGAGGCACAAGCAGATATAATGGGAAGGAGCAAAAGCACATGCCAGTGAATGCTGTAATGCCTAATCCTTTGAGACAGCCCAGAGCCACAATGTCACTTCTAGTTCCCTCGTCCTCTGCTCCGGGACCGCCTCCCCAATGTCTTGTGTGACCGCCGCAAACTTTTTTTTGGGTCGAGATCAGGAAAGATTTATTTATCAGGCATGTTAGGGAGTGCAATTGTTTTAGAGTTCTTCTGTCTGCTGCAAAATTGGCCCTGGTTCACTTTCAGATATTTCCCTTCACTCTCAGAGACTGAAAGCTTTAAAAGTGAGTGAGATTAAGAGAAAGAGGATGTTAAAAAAAAAAAAAGACTGCGGTCAGTGAGATGTGAACCTGTGATGAATGGAGTTAAAAACAGTTAAAAACCTGCAGCTTCTTACACACCATAACCAGAGAGGGGGGAAGTTAAGCCATAAGAGCAGCACAGATTGGCCTTTTAATAACCATGTCCACAAGTCATATGGGGCCAAATTGGATTTGGCTCACTTGACCAAAACCTCATTAATATTTAACCTATTAGATGAGGATTGCTTCAAAGTTTTATTTTAATATACCTAAAAGAGTGGGCGATCCATGAGTCGTGGGCCAAATTAGATTTTTATTTGAGAGGCTGTCCATTGAAAATGTGATTTATGAGCTTATCTTTTACTGTTTGTTCTTTGTGTTGTGTTACACGTCTAGAATTCAATATAGGCTTTTTCTCTCCCTGCAGCTAGCAACCCATTTCATAAGGATCACCAGGGGGTGGAGGCACAGGGAGCCAGCAACACCTCCACCCAAGAGGCTGTGGGACCAAACACAACATTTTCCCAGTCCTTCACCTCTGCACAGCCTGAGAGTTTATCTTTTCTTACAGCGGGGACCATAAACGAGGCTGGACAGGTACACCTAAGTTTGGAAGAGCGTGCTGAAAGCAAAGCCACAGAACCAGAAGAAGAAGAAAAGACTGAACCTCCTCTTACTACGGGATCTTAAAAAATACAATCATCACTCCTAAAATCAGTATGTGACTGATAGATCCACTATTTCCTGCTAGTATATTAAGCATGACAAATGTTAATGCAATCAAGCCTTGTTAACCCTCCGCCATCTCCTCAAGGAAGAAAGCAGCTTCAAGAGGCTCCTTATTTGACTCAAGACTTGACAGCTCCTCCTGTTTCCACACACATGGTCTCCAGGCCACCTGCTACCATACAATACAGCAATTATGTCCACTCTAGTAGCACAGCGGTTGTCAGTGGGAACACTGGGAAGGGAGTCAGGTAAATGTTTGCCGGCTGTGCAGGTTTTTTGCTCTAAGTTAAGTAGCACATAGCTAGCTTCGAGACACATCTGAGCATCAGAATGTTTAGCTGCCACATGCTGCTGCAAAGTTCAGAGAGGCAACCACCGGTAGAGAGCCACACAAAGTACAGGCCTCCTATTAACATGGATTTAAAAAGCTACAGTTTGTACAAAGGGGCTCATTAGCACAACACAGAGGGAGTGTGGTCGCCGTCCTCGGAGGCCTGCCTCTGTTCTCCTCAGCTTACCTTCCATATTCAAATTTTGCCCAAATGTATTTAAGTTCAAGGCCTGCTGCAAATCCGTTTGAACAGGCCTTTTTTCAGTAGTGGTGGATTAGTTGCTTTTGGCGCTATGCAGAGAGAGGCAAAGAAAAGGAGTAAGAGGAGCTGCTGGAGACAGTGAGGAGAGTCGTACGCCGTCTTTTCACCTACCCTTGGGGTATACATTTCTCCAACTCGTGCCCCATCAGATGCATTAAAAGATCAATGGCAGCATACAGTGAGGTCAAACACTAACAGTTTTCCAGGCTAGAAAACCAGCAGCATTTCAGAAAAAGTATTTTTAATAGTAGTAAAATGAAGTACAGTGTGTTCGACCTGAACTCTACAGTATAGGTGATAAGTGTTGTAGTCTTTGAAAAAACAGAGGTGCTACTTCTGCACTTAACCAAATGTCTAGGCTCGCTTGCAAATATCCTGAAAAATATTTTACAGGGACAGCAGAGAGTGGTTTCCTTTTTTGTGTTTTTTTTTTTAACATGCCCCCCCAAAAAACACATATCTGGCAAGCACTTACTATAATAAGCGCATAAGAAACCTTTTTAGTGAATCCAACCGTATTACATTCAGCTGCACACTGCATGTCTTTTTAGACACCTTAAAGTCTTATTTAAGAGGAGAATCGCATTTAGTAGAATGAGATTTGCCAATTAACATGAGTTATACGTCTGCAATAATCTGTCTGAGAAGGTTTTATGTGATCATGTTGGCCAGGGATGACATTTATAAATGCTGTGTGTGCACACTCGTCTAAATGGATGCCTCACACACGACATCCTGCCACAGGAATCAGTCAAAGTGTAGAGAAAGGGAGCAACCCCCACCCCCTCCTGCCCAAGATACTTTTCATGTATCTGCTTTTCGAGCTGGACCTTGGAGTCCGATTGTGGGCTCTTCCTAGCCCAGGTGACACACCCGATTGATAGGAATAGCAACGTTTGAGCGTGGTAATAAAAAAAAAGGGAGATTATGATAAATATATTGGGGACTTCTTTGAGACATATGCCCCTTGATGCTGAGGTATTGACTGTATGGTATTTTCAGGAGCTCTTCTTGCTGTGGCATTATCGGTCAGTCTGTGTTTCGGTGACAAAGCCTTGAAAGGGGAGGAAGTAGCAGCATTTCAGATGCTGATCCCTGAGAAGCATGCATGGGAAATACCTCACCTGCCTCTCAGGTAATTAGCAGCCACCATATCGACATCTCAGACAGACTGTATGCCCCCGAAATGAATTTCCAATGGCCAGGAAGTTGGGAGAATGGCTTCCGCAGAGCCAGTCAATTGCCCTGTTACAGTTAAGGAATCCAGCGGCTTGGTACCACTCATATTTCATCCAAGGTAAAGATTACCTGTCAGGCCCATGGGAGATGTATTGATCTGTTTTCCTTTTTCCGCCAGCAATCACCTGACAAAGGCACCTAGGAGGCGAGTGAATGAGTGATGCCTGGTCTGTCTGCTCCAGCATCGTGGCTGGTAGTGTCCACTGATGGGTGGAGAAGTGATGAGGAAGAGGAGAGATAATGCAGTCATAAACTCTGTTTGAACCTCCTCTGTATGCATGCAGGGCAGCCCCCTCGGTCCCCTTCAGGGTCACAGGTCAGTGGGGAATTTGCTTTTTTTTGGTGTGTAGCTCCTTTCTTGTCAGTGGCGTTTGTTCTTGCTGTGTAGACTGTAGTGATGATAGAAACACATGCAAAAGAGGCTCTCTGGTTCCTGCTGACAAATGCATGTTGCGAGTCACCGTAGTTCAACTCACTTTGGGTTTCAAAAGAATCCCAGTTTGATCCAGAAACCCTGCTCACAATAAAATCCAACCTTGTGTGGTCAGGGTTTCTGGTGACTGTAAGTGTAGCAATACAGCACTATCAAGGATCAATATATTATACAATATGTCATGTGTTTTGGCAGCTAAAACTGTGTATATATCTACCTTGTTCAGTACATTTATGAGATGTGCATTTAAAGTGATTTCACTGTTTTAAATGTGTTGTATTTATGCATCATAACAGGTTCATTAATTGAGGATTTTGGGCTAAGGATATAGTATACATAAATTACTTTTCATAATAGATAAAAGTTATGTCTCTGTTTTTTTTTACTATCGTATGTTTTAAATTCATTAACAAGGATTTAAATATATCTCCCTGTTATCAGTGCTCTTAGGCAGCTATCCACATTTGATATGTTGTACAAATAGCATCTTATCTCACAGGCTGTTATCTTTATATTTAATAGGAGCGGAGGCATGGCTAATTGCTTTGCAAATGATCTAAAGAGGATTACTCTTCCCTCAGAAAGCCTGCATGGTGTCGCTAGATATTAGAGAGACATTAAAATAAAAAGTCATCTGACCTGCAGTGCAGCGTTTATGAACTCTTGTAAAAAATACATGTCAGTATGAGGTTGATTCTCTGCTGTTTACACATAATAATGGGCTATTATGGATTCAAACTGTTTCAAGTTTGTAATGTGTTAGACATTAGACAAAATGATACAACATGATTTTTGTAATGATGTAATGTCCTGTCTTCATGTCATGTGATGTTGAAATCATGTCTCCATGGTATTAGTATTTATGGAAATAAGTACTACAGTATCTATTTATTTCAAATGCTGATTTGTGTGCAATAAATGATTGATCGTGATTGTGTGATTTTTTTTGAGTGAATATGGTTCAAGTACGACAAGGCTTCTAATTATATTCAATAAATGTAAATCTGATCTTTTTCCTAATTTAAGTAATGACGTCAAAGTGAAGCGAGTGATGATGACGTTGAACTGTGCTGCATGTTGTGCAATTTGATTACCTATGCGAGTTTTTAAGTTTGGGACAGTATTAAGACACTGCAGTCTTAACTGTTTCTAGTCCCAGAGTAAAAACGTGAAGTCGATTCAGTGAAATATGACAAGCTCGTGCTAACCAGCCGATTGTGCGCAGCGTTACTTTAGTCATTAAGGAGAAGTGACTACTGATTCATGGACTGCCAATTTGAGAATGCTAATTGCTAACGCGGCGGAGACAGTGCGATGCCTAACATTGAAGATAATGAAGACGACACTGAGGACGACGAAGAAAAGGAATTTCAACTGCATAAATACTGTAAGTTAATGTTGTGTACTAAAGTAAGCTACTTCTGTTATAAGCCGTGTTCCTTAGGCAAAGGTACGCTTAAGCTAGCAGGCTGCTGCTAGCTAACTGGAGCTGTGTGTTATTGTTTCAGTAGAAAGTTGATTGTACCTGCTCTTTAATTTTTTAAATGCACCGAAACAGTTCTTGCTAGGTACCTTTAGTAGTGTTCATCTCTAAGCAGGGACCTAGCTGACTACCACCACTGGTGCTAGAAGTAATAATAAACTCACAATGCTCACCTTATTTTTAAGAGTATTAGCATGCTAACATCTGCAAATTAGCACTACAAAATCAACAGTTGATGTTCATAGGAATATAATTGGCCGAGAGCTGTATAAAAGTGTCACCAAGATCAACTTGTGTACCAAATTTACTCTTTAGAAAAAAACCTTTCGTTCTTAAATACAAATGTAACAGCTCATAGTGGCACAAGAGGAAGAATTGGTAGGATCTATATATTAGGGATCACAATTATATTGGCAATACATCCAGTAGGTGTTGAGATTTTTTAATCTGGGCTGAAGAGGTGGACAGACTGACCCAACAGTTGCCAGACTGACTTCACCATCCATAGAGCTGCTCCTGGAGTGACAGAAACCCCACAAGATTTGACAGCGGCCCTGCTGAATACAAATGTTAGTGTGGCTCACAGAGAAAATACTCCCTTGGTTGATGGAGATTATCACTAGATCCCCCACTGTTAATCTTGCGACTGAATGCTGAAGACGGCCGTAGTCATTCGGCCTAGTGTTGAGAGTCGGAGCAATTCTCTCTGCTCACCAGTGGTCCACGGTTACAAATCACATCATCAGCTGTCTGAGCACCAGCAGCCACCTCTTCTCCACCAGATTGATGGTGAAATGGAGGAAAAATCAATGGCTTCCTCTCGTCAGAAAGAGTCAGCTCTGTCATGTTTGGGAGTTTGATGTTACCCTCTCTTGCTCTCCCTCGGCAATGGGAAATTGAAAGCTGAGTTTGAACAAGCTGACAGACGTGAACAGACTGAAGTGGCTCAAGTCGATTTAATGACCGATTTCGATCTGCCACTTTTACTTGTGAGGTTATCAGTTCTGCCTTTAAAAAAAACACTTCTGAACCACTGCAGAAGATCACAGTGATCAGGTTGAGTTAGTTGAGTTCCTTTTAAATGATAGATAGTTTTCAAACCGACTTGTGAGCTCCTGTGTAGGTGACCCTGTGAGTAACAGCAGTCAGCTTTCTTACTAGTCCCCCCCTTGGAGTCCCCCTCCATCACTTCATCCTTATCACCGCTATGACACACTGCAACTGTGAAGCCAGGTTTCCTTTCACTGCCTGCTCTGAAATGAGCAAGCATCACTGAGCTTTTTCACTCCGACACATATACCCCCCCTTTAATGGAAAATTCAAATACCACATATCAGCTGAATGCAATATTCACTTAGCGAGAGATAACACTGTTGCTTGATGTGTCTCTTGTATCTGGTTCAGAAAAGGCACTGCTCCGTCTGTTACACCAGATCTGACTGTGAAACTTGGTTTGTAAATTCTGTGTGTGGCCTGTTCATTCTGCTTTATTGGTGTGTGCAAACATGGTCCTCTAGTGTATTTGAGGGGGAGCAGATTTCAGGGCATCTGTGCTTGTCCTGCGGTTTCTCATGTCCTTACACCAGCACCATCCCTTTTCATTTCTGCTGGCATTCTAATCAGAGCGTTACGAGCTGCAGCGGGTGAAGTACGCAGAAAGTTGTGTTTCTTGACAGCCAATAAAAACTGTATAATCTCCCTGATTCAAGTGGCCCATTTAAAAAAAAACACTAACTAGTGCCATCACTCAGACCACCCCTTCCCTTTTTCTTTAATGCTCTTTTTTATTTAATATATAGCCCATGAAAAATGAGAGACTCCCGCTCCGCTGTGTAGATATTTTGTTGCTGATGATGCGAGACGAATTTCCATCACAGCTTTGTTTCCAGCGGGTGAGCGGATAATCTTTTACAGCACAGGGAGGGAGGGCCCTGCTCCCATCAATCTCTGGGGCTTATAGCTGCTGCATGGTTGCCTTACCTGAGCAGAACGCCTGCACAGTACCACACTAGTGGCCCACTCAGGGTTAGGAGCCAGAAGGGGATATGGCCACACTTAAAGATCATTCAGAAAGCTGCCACAACCCAAACCCTCCTTAACCTGCAGCACACTTATGTTCCATTATTCCTGTCATTGTTATTATATCATTTTTCTAACAAGGCGTTCGGGTCGGAAAGAGCAGCATTTCTCTCCTGCTGACAGCAGGGTGAAACTATGTTTGCAGCCAGGGGCCTCAGCTGCTCCTTTGTCTACATAGAACTGCTCCAGAGGCTTTTCAACCATGTGCATGAGGTGTTGTAAGGCAAAAGGTTTCAGTTTAAGTCCTGGCATCCTGCCTGGCCAGCCCCCTCGAGAGGGGCGCTGGTGGTCCCCGTGCTGGCGTAATGGCAGCTTGCTGCTCTCTGCACCCCGCTGCCCTGGCAATCGCCTGCTGTACAGCTCCTTCCCGTGGAGACGCCGCCGCTCTGATTGACAATAATGGGAAGTGGCAGAATCGATGGGAGACAAGAGAGGGGTGCACGTGAAATTCTCCAGGAGCTCCCAGTCACAGACCAGAGGCTCTGGCACCACTCACCTGTCATCCCCGCTGCACCAGGATTAGGGCCTGTGACAGCGAGAGACGCTCGAAGAGAAAGATGCAGTGGTTGTCATCGCCACTGACAGAAAGGAAGTTGTGCCTCTCCTGCACACTTAAACTACATAGATGTGTCAAAACTGGCCATTGGCGAACACCAAGCTGCTCAAAATGATTTTTTGTCAGATGCAAAAGAGGCCAACATCTTTACCTACAGATCAGAAAAAAAAACATTTGTACCTAAATTTTGTTAAGAAAAATTAATAATGAATAAGAAGGAGACAGAGTGACATGAAAGAATGGGACTACTGGTAGTTGAACAAAATGTATCTAATTACTGGGATTAAAATAGCATTGCACTTTGTACTTTGTGCTGCAGCAGTAGATGGAGGCCATGTGTCGTGACAGCCGGGGCACTCCGCTCTCTAATTGATCAGCAAAAGATGCACATGAAGAAGACGTTAAAGCAAAATGAAGTCATAACAGTGGATTGAGACATTTATTAAGTCAGACGAAAGGCCCTCAGAAACGTTGAGATTGTTTATTGATTTTTGTGTTTTGGCTGGCTGCGCAGGAGTAATCGCTCGTGCTGCCACTGCTGCCGCTACTGCAAAGGCTATGGGGGCTCCAGTGCAGCCAAATGTTCAGGTGGAGGCGTTGACTTCCTCCTTAAAGAGGAAACTTTCACCAGTAGAACACAGAGCGGCCATTACCCCTGCAGTTATTTCATCGTTTGTTAAAAGGTCCTGACCTGATATGGTGTCAGTCAGTTAATGAAGACTGAGGCGGGTTGCTGATACGTTGGCTGCTGCTAAAAGTTGTGTTCTAAAAATGCTTCAACAATAGAGTAGCCCACAGATGTTTACACAGACTGGTTGAAAATAAGCTACTTATGTGCATGTATTTTATGACAATGTATAGGTTAAACTATCAAAAAAAATCATAGTCCAATAATTGACTTAAATTACAAATAAAACATTTGTAAGAATAATTAACTGTAAACCACAGTTCCTATTTTATTTCTAAGAGGAATAAAATTGATTTCACACCTTCACAACTGTCCCTCCGTATATGTGTGTGTATATGTGTGTGTGTGTTGAGCGGAGCTGCTGAGTGTTAGGTAGAGTTCAACCATACTAGTGACATCAATCTGCCTGTTCTTTATTAGACGGAGCAGTGAGGTGTAACTGACTGCATTGTCCACAGATGGACTGGGCTCCGTAGCACACGGGACCCTGGTCAGCCACCCTGACAATACAATCAATAACCACACACTCATTATGGGAGCCCTGCCTGCCTTCTTGCCTTCCTGTCCCGTGGAGCCTCCCTCCATACTTTACCCGTTCTTTAACTCTGTGCTTTTCAATCGTCCGGCATCTTCAGTTATGTTTTCCTATTTCTTGCGTTCATAGAGCATTTTGTTCTTCTTTCAGACGACATCAAAGAAGAAAGAGGAACTGGCGAACAGACATTTGGACGTCCCAGCTCTAGCTAGTCCTCTGCGGTATTCAGTAGTCGGCCGGACAGTAGTGGATGACAGTGATCCAGCATGAAGCCTGGGGCCTATAAATGGTAATGCCCTCCACTTGCCTTCCTCATAAAGCATAATAAAAGAAGGTTATAAATCCTACCAATTAGCTGCGTCCATCAGTCGCCTTAATTGGAGTGTCGTGACTGGCTAGGGGATGACCTTGTGTGCCAGAGAGCCAAGACAGACGATGTGGCCTGGAGGGGGGGAGATCTATGTGGATGTGGAGGACTCTGGCTTCTTTAAATCAACTGTATCTAACAGGCCATACTGTAGTTAAGGGTCGAGCCATACGGTGGTGGAGTGTTAATGCTGACTGGTCATGTTGATGTCGTCAGTGTAAATTTGCTGGGCTAAATGTGTATGAATATGCTTCGGGCCAACACTTGGTGATGGTTAAACATAAAGGAACAGCACAGCAGAAATTTATGATTCAGGCAAAGAAAATGTTAATGAAAACGTCATTGATGTTTGTGTGTGAGGTCTTTTTATCAGCACTTTCCTTTACATTTGTATAAGAATGTCCATTTTCCAAACCAGATGGTGGAGTTTGAGAGGAGTGAGAAGTTGGAGAACTCTGAATTCTACTATTTAGTTCTCTTGTTTATGCTCCAGGCAAGTTCATGAACTGGCTTGTAAGCCTGTTAGACACATATTCTATTGGTGTTGGGAGCTTACTGGAGTGGTTTTGTCAAACACACCAAGAAGAGAAGAGAGCTTGTGGATTGTAGTGAACTTGCAGCTTTATGGCCCGCCAACATCTTTGGTGGGAGGGTGAGCAGCTGGAGAATGAAATACACCAAATGATTGTAAAGAAGCAGTCTTTTCGTTACTACAGCCAGATATCTTTTTTTAGCAGGAAGAGGGGCGCTGGTGACCCCCGTGCAGTTTTCTGTAACTTCCTGTCATGTTTATGTTCATAATGAAGCACTTACTGTTAATGATCATTTTAAAACGCAAGTGTCCCTCTAAAACCAAATAATATTTCAGGAATATTAAGAAAAAATATTTAGACTCATTGCTCGTGGATGCTAAACAAAAATGGTTAGATGTACTTTCTGGCAAGTGGAGCAGATGCCAGTAAGTGGTCTTCATCCTCCAGTGTGTCAGTGCTTTTCTTGCGTTGTTTGATGGGCACCTCACGTCAACACTGTCGACGTGTTTGCTGTTATGTGTGTTTGTGACTGCCGTGTTAATGTCTGTGTCACTGTGTCCATGGATCGATACTTTCGCCGATTGTTAATCTGAGATCGGCACAGAATCCGATATATTAGAGAGGACTAGCCACTCACTGATCATAGCGGAGCCGGGCAGTCGGTATACCTTTATATATGTGTGATACTTGCATTAAAAGTTCTTCACAGCAGGGTTGTCAAATTCAGTTCAGCTAGCAGGCAATTAGCATCTGCAGAATTCCACGCAATCTGGCCACATCCTTAGTTATGTCTAACTTCAAGGTTGGGTCTTGTGATCAATTTTCGGTTACATTTCTCCCAGGAATTGTTCTTGTATATTTTGTTTTATTTGACTGTTTCTGAGTGTGTACCACTAGAAATGTAAGTGGGCCTCTGAGACTTGTATTTAAATGTCGTACTTCAGACAGGTTTTTTTTTCTAACTAGTAACTTTATGAAGTTAAGCATCTCTTGAGAAGACAGTGTGGCTGTTTTAGAACCATACCATGGACAAGAAGACATTACCTTTGATCAGTGGCCACAGGTGTTCTGGGTTCAATAGGCTCCACTCATCCTATAGTGCAGCAAAATCTAGACTCCTGTGGGCCTGAACACCACACCTTTCCTCTCAACACCTCAGTCAAGCGCTCTCTGTGGCCACTCAAACCTGAGACCTCTGCTTCCGCTCTAGCCAAGAACATCCACTATCCCATGACACGGCTCTCTCTGAGGAGAAACAGTGGACCTGTTTGTCTCGCTCAGACGCTGATGTGTCGTTAGACCGCTCTCCCATCCCTACTGCTCAGGATTAGGCAGTAAAGACCAGTTAACCAAGCAGCTGTCGGAGAAGAGTGTCTCTCCGGCTGACTGAGAGCTGCCGACAGTTGTTTCCTTTCTCTCTTACCGTCCGGAGATAATTCAGTCATCAGGCTTTGAACTGCAGATAAGGGAGGAAGAGGATGGGCCAGGGGCAAAAGGGTAGAAGGGTAGAGAGAGCTGGGGCAGGCGTATTGGAACTGAAGAAGGCCAAATAAGATAAGGCATGGGATGCAACTGTGCAATTTACAGTTCCCTCTTTAATTTATGTGGTTTAAAATGGATCTAGTCTTTCATGGCAATTTTAATAGTTTGCTTTTCCTACTTTATCCCTTATTACATCATGTATTTATTGTTCCTCCTCTCCTAAATGTATGTAATAAGCAAATAGCACACATCTATTCAAACACACAAATATCCAAACAATTTGTGCAAAATAATCCGTTTTTTTAAACTCACTTTAAGCCAGTGAGTCTTGTGGTTTCTTTCCGAACTTGTTGTTGAATCATCTGTGACTTCTCGTGTTTGAGTACTTCTCCATGTAATCATGTCCTCTTCCGTTCTAAGTTTTATGAATGCAAAAAGAGATGGGGGAGAGGAAATTAATTTCCAATAAACGCCTGACAGAGTGTCTTTTGTTTTGTCTTGGGCACGTGGGTTTGCATACCTGCCAGGTGTTGTGCAGCACGATCCCCCTCCCTGGTCCTCGTGCCCTGTGGCAAGGTGCATGATGAAAGGCCTCGGGTGGCCCATCAAAGGGCCCATTGAGATGAAGCCACGAGCAGGACAGAGGGCCATAGTGTTGACCGTGGAAATTCGACACCCTCTGACAGAAGCTCCATACAGCCCACTCAGGGCCACGCTGACAGCCTCGCTCGCAGCAGATCAGGCGGCCGCTCGTTCACTTCTACTGCTGACCCCGGGCAGGGAGACGGTTAGAGAGATGTACAGTCAGGGAGAGTGACCTGTAAAGAACAAACATTATCTTGCGTCTTTAAATGTCTTTATCTTACAGAAAACAATAATTGACTGATAGGATCAAAATGATATTGCAGAACCGGCATTAAGATAATGGTATCTTTAAGAAAGATACATATTTAAAAGAGAAATGCATTACAGATATATTACCCAGCAAACTGGCAGGTGTCCTATCAGAGATTCCCTTTGACTTATGATTTTGTGAAAAAAATATAAAGTCAAAGCCTTTTTGCAGAGTTTTGATCTTGACATACGTTTCATGTAAGGTTGTTTTGTATTAAAGGGGACATATTTTGAAAAATCCACTTTTACCATGTTTTTCGACATATTTGGGTAACCTGAGTCTCTACCGACCCACAAAATGTGAAATAAACCCTTCTAGTCCTTTGTTTTGTGGTCTGCATAACTCTTACAACACAGAGAAAAATGCTCCGTTTCAAATTTGCTCTCCTTGTGACGTCACAGTGGGATTCTAGTAAAAGAAATACCCTCCCCTTCCCTGATATCTCCACCCATGGACCCCATGGCTCTGGCTTTCTTGCACCATGCCCTATTGGGTACGCTTAGAAAGCAGACTCAGAAGACAGAACAAACACGTAGCTGAGTGAGTGTCACCCACCTGGGGTAGGGGTTACTGCCCTTTGTGATGTCATAAAGGGACAATCTTATATTGACTCCCTCCCTTAGTTCAAATCCTCTCTCAAAACCCACCTTTTCAGAACAGCATTTTCACTGTAGTTGTCATGATGTTTTTACTTGCACTTTTAATGGTTTTGTTATTTGTTTGCTCTTGTTTTTAATTGTAAAGTGTCCTTGAGTGACCTGAAAGGCGCTTCAAATTAAATTTATTATTATTGTTATTATTATTATCTCCAAACAGCCTGTTTTGAGCACACATTTTCTGAAAAGTGGAGCAGGCTAAAGATGCAGAGGATGGACTTTTCTCATAATTGGGGGGTTTGTAGACAGGCTAGAGACATATTATTATAAAAAATGGTTAAGCGTATTTCGCATAATAGGTGACCTTGAAGCAGCTTTAAATTCACTGCCTTGTTTCCCTCTCTCTCTCGTCAATAATAAAGTTGTTCCAGTCAGCGCCCCCTACAGACCTGGAGACCTTTCGTTGTGGTATCAGGGTTTGCAGTGAGTTTCTTTTGCTGTTGTTTTCTGGGTTTCTTTGTTTTTGACATTTTTTGTATTCACGATGTGTTTTGTGAATGTTGACTGTTTTGTTTTGGCTTTTAGCAGCATTTTTCTCATTGGCAGCACCTTTCTGTTTCTTTTGTTTTCGACTTCTAAGTGAATATAGTTTCGGCTTTTGCAGCTTGTTTGGATTTGTCAGTCACTGCAGAGAAGTACAACCTCATTATCCCTTTAAGTTAATGCTCTGTGTATTTCTTCTACCAATGTACTACATTGTATGTAACATGCATACATCAAAGCATGCATAGAAATGGTTATGTGGCAGATTTTAAGACTTAGGATTAGGTAAGCATCCACAGCTGTAAGCTGCAGAATGCCTGAACAAAACTTCAAGGCAATCCTTACAAATATTTTTGACATATTTAGAGGTGGATTACTGACCCAACAGACCTACAATGTCTTCCTCAGAGCCTGTTTAAAAAGTTCCACACAGGTTGTTTTCACCGTGAAGTGAGCGAAATACTTAAAGCTTTCCAGACCTATTTGCACAAAGAGGTTTGCCTCTCTACCACACTATACATTCACTTCAAAGTTAAGGATCTTTCAGCAGCATGATCTTATTAACCACGCGCCTCCTGAATGTCATTCCTGCCATGATAAAAAGAAACGGTTTTAATGAAGTGTAATATAATTTTAACTGTGAGTCTCTCAAATTAGCAGCGGCTGGGTCATGACTGGGCTGCTGCTCTCATTGATGCCCTCGAATAAGCCTCACCTGTCGGCTAGTAAAAGGCCACGCAGGGCCTTCAATCACCAGCGAGTGAGCAGTGGACATGTCTGTGTCCCCCCCCCCTCCTCCTCTCTGTGTTCTGGTATTAATAGACCCAGGCAGAGGCATAATGACAAACAGACTCTTACTGATCAAATAATGCGCTCACCTGTGTGTGATTAGTCCTTTTTGTCAGTTGATTTTTTTACACTGTATCTATCGATGCTCCGGGAAATAACGCTGTTTGGCTTCAAGTTAATCTCAATCCATATGAGGTGAATAAAACAAACAAATTCAATTTCTCGACCCCTCAGTTCTCGTAAATATTGTGAACAACATCGAGGCCCCAAACTTGATTGCACCATCCCAGCCATTCAAGCTCATCACCTTTAAAAGACACAACCTTAAATAATAAGAGTTGTTCAGGTTGACACCCTGGCTGATGTTTGTTGCTCAGTAATATATTGCATCGGCAGAGCGGAGCAGTTGTCTGCTCTCTGCACCTGCACCAGCCATTCAGCCTGAAGTCTATAAATCCTACCGCAGAGCTGAAATGTTCCCTGGACCCCTCGGGTTGCATCCTCTTGTCACCTTACACCACGTGATCCCTCAGATATGTGTTTTTGTTGGTGCATTTGTGTTCCTCGGTGTGCACTGGAACCGTTGCATGTGGCGGCACTTTGATTAGCTGCCCTAGCCACACATGTAGATTCCACCCGTAATCCCTTCCTCTATGTCCCAGCCCCCCCAACGCTGCATGTGCCGCTGGGGTGTGCATATACAAATCACTACAGCCTTGTTAGCATAGTTTAGTGAAGATGTCAGCTTTATGAGGGCTAGGATGCTTGCTATGCGTGTCAGGGACAGCAGGGGAGGGGCTGACCCACAAAGAGGGGGAGTACAGGGAGGTACACAAGCCCTGTGTTGTAAATTTAGGTGTGAGGCATGGGTGCTGTGAAATGACAGGTCCAGACCTCTGTGTGAGCCCATGCTGCACTGTGTGGTTTAACAGGAACACAGACAATAAGACTCCTGCATCAAATAAAAAAAGCTCTGTGTTTTCTGATATATCATAAATTATGATTTGATCATATATCACTGAAGACGCGTTTCCCCATGCTCATAATCATGGCCTCGATAAATGGACATTTGCTCATGAGTATTGTTTTGTGTGTGTGTGTGTGTGTGTGTGTGTGTGTGTGTGTGTGTGCACTGGCATCATTAGATTGTTAATCTCATTTCCTTTCTGATGATTGAAAATGGAGAGAAGCTCTGAGTTTATCAGGCAGATAAATGGACGGCCCATCCTCTGAGAAGATCTAATCTGTCATGCGTCAAGGCGAGGGTTCACCTGCTGCCGGATAATAACCATGTCGAAGGGCACCCGTGATTTAGCAGCGCGCTGCTCTTTGTTTGCCTTTGCAAACACCTGATGGTTTCATTAATTAAGCGAACCACAATTAGCGACCAACGTCACACCAGGTGGACGCCTTCAAGAGAAATATGAGATATATATTAAAAAAAAAAGGGAGGCACTCCATTAGAGCTGACCTTTTCTGTGAGATTACTGATATTTGAGATTGAATTCCGAATTCAATGAAAAGTTCATTTTTATTCTTATGGCTCAGGCTCTTTCTGTCTGCGGTGCAGGTCGTTAATTATGATCTTTATAAATTAAGTTAAGAGGTTGTCACTGCTTGATTTTTTTTTATCTGCCTGTCTTACAGGTTAAAGAGTAGATAAGATATTTATCACCTCTCGACTCATCTCCCACATGTTAATTCTAAAAAAGGACCCATTTCCCAGCTTGCTTCATGTTATTGTCTGCTTCCCGTTAGCTGGTAAACATTTATTACATGATTTATACTTGAATATCCTCCAGACTTCTCAAGAGCTTCCTTTAGCATGAAACAGATCTAACTCTGATACAAAAGAAGACTTTGTCATTCTGGAGGTCTCGACTTTATAAAGATGCTTAAGTGCAGAGATTTTATTTACACACTAGAAGAAGTGGAATACCTCACATGCTTTTACACTCACTAGAGGAAAGGTACAGTCACATTTCTATGTGTGAATATTACATATTGCTCCACCTTCCACTTCCTTTTAAACACTAACAAACCAAAGCAAAAAAATCCAGCACACTCATCCCTCGAAGTCTCCTTTTCCCCATCTCTCACTTTGACTCTGGGCAACCTCATCTGCTCTCATCTCATCTTATCTCTTTCTCCCTCTTTCACACACACACACACACACACACACACACTCAAATACACAAAAAACACATACACACGCAGCCACCGCCACCCGCCTGCATTTATTTATTCGTTATATTTCCTAATTCAGTTTGACGAATGAGTGACAGCTTGACACTTCATTCAGCAAGATTAATAGAACGACACAATATTTACGTGGCAGAGACAGCCAATTATCCCACCATCTATCATCCAGATTATCTTTCTGATTGAAAACTACTCGTCCATGTAATCGGAATTATTTGGAATTAGAAGGGAATTTATGGCTTCTTGTGTCACTTTTCCTGGACGGTGGTAAATTAGAAAATATTAGATACATAAAGATGGTATAGGAAATGGGATAAACAGAAGCCTGGAATTCTTTTTTATTTTCCTGCCTGTGTTAACGCCCCTGACTGAGCCCCGTTTCTTCTTCTCATTTAACGCTTATCTTAACATGTTATTGACCCAAACAGTAGGATTTATATATATATGCTGTTGATCTTTCTGTAGAATAAAGATGGTTTGAGGTGGTGTTTTTCATTGACAAGAAGAACATGTTTCTCCCAAAAGGCCGTTTGTATGTGACATATTTGAGTTAGAAAGCAGAATTAAGTGTGTCCAACTTTGAAGACAGTAATGGATAGATGTTATCTCCAAAGATAGCCTTGTGTGTATTGATCTCTGGCTATGTTTTTAAATGTCCGTCTCACTCAAGGCAGAAGCGACATTAGTTTACTCCTTCAACCTCTGTCCTTCAGCCTATGTTGATTAATTCGCCCGACTCGTTCTATCTCACCTTTACAATACTTTGTATGCTATTCTCATACATCACCTTTTTTGTACCATTCTCTTCTCAAACTGATTAATTTACCTAATCTGTTAGCTCTGCTTAATGCCTTTGAGTATCTGCTTGTCATAGCTCAACCACACGTTCACTCTACTTTTAATAAAGCTCATAAAACAGAATAGATGACATGTACCGGCAGGCTGTATGTGTGTACGCTTCAGGTATCGTGCTGATTTCAGATCAGTTTTGGCGCAGAATAATTTATAGTGAAGCTCCATCACGTCTGCACCTCCCCTTCAGGAATCAATATGCTCCACTTGTGCAGTCTCAAACTTGTTTTTAAAACAGCTTTATCACAAAGTAAAATAGACTTATAATTCAATCTCATACCAAATTGGTCGATAGCTGAACCAAAAATAAATGTAGCTAATATTTGTTATGGTACATGAATTGACTGAGCATTTTTCCACTCTAGGTCTTTAGTAATGAAATTTGGAAAGTGACATTTCATCCGTTTAGTAAACCCTGGCAGTCTGAAAGCCTAGCACTCTGTCATTCCTCCTTCTAGAAATGGTGAAAATTGCCACATGTAACAATGTTGCAGAGGTTTGATTATATGGGCCCGAGTGCGTTCCGACTTGTAAATGGGATTAAGCCATCCCAATATAGTGCCTCAACAACTAGCTTGTTTATTTTTATCCTCTTAATAGGGGAGTTGAATCCTTAAAGGGTGCCAAAATTATCCTGCAAATCGCTGACAGGGAAAAATGAAAGGTCTCTGACGGTTATTATAAGCAATCTGTCTGCATTGAAGCACAATGTGACTGCTGCGCTTGCGATACCAACGAGGTGACCTCAGTGAGACGAGGAGGAGAGACGTGTTGAAAGTCAGACACACCGTCTGGTTTGGGACCACCAGGAATATCTACACACACACACACACACACACACACACACACACCTCTCGCACCACATTCACACCACAGCCGCCCTCAGAAGGACACCCAGCATGGACTAGATTGACTGTTTTACACAATATTGTTCTTTAAGCTTTTGTGTTGAATTTTAAATGTGAATATTGGACAATCACTCGGGCAAAATGAAATTGTATGTTTTTTTTTATTTATGACAAACCATACTATACATATATAGAAATGATAGAAATATGAATTCATTTAACCTGTAAACACTGAGGCCATGTGAAAAACCTGAGAAAGAAGGCTGTGTTTCTACAGACCCATCAGAGAATTAGTCCTTACATGATTATAGGAATCTAAATTTGAAAACAGGAAGCCATCAGGAAAGATTGTCAGGACAGCTTGTTAAATCAGCAGCATGCATGTCTGTGTGACACTTAGACAAATCCCAGGGAAAACTAAATCCATCAAATCAAATCCAAACCACAAATTTCAGTGTAACAGGTTCAAGAATTTTATTCATCCCGTGTGAAATTAGTGCTCTTCATTCTTTTACTTTTTAGACTGCCTCTTGCTTCCCATAGAACTTTTTTTTGTTGTTGCGTTTTGACAGTCTTATATCTGAATTTTATTATGCTGCACTTTTCGGGTCTTTAATTGACTTCATGTGTGAGTTTTGTTTGAGGTAATAGAGTTGCCTTTTTACAGGTTGCCTTGAAGCAAAATTATTTCCCCTCTTTGGAATATCTCTGAACTGATTCAACTTACCAAGATGGGTTAGGCACATTTTGCTCAATAAAGACACATTTATGACAGTGAAAAAAGAATCAAGGTGATACATGTTAGTCACTACCAACATGCAGCTTATTATCATTCACTTCCAGCTTCAGTGTCATCGTACCTGGGGCTTGTACTACGAAGCAGGATTTGGGGTTAGCGAGGTAACTTCAGGGTTAACCCTGGGTTTTCAGTCCTACGAGGGTCGTTCACTTGTTACCTGGGTATATCGCCACGGTAACTAACGCTGCACACCTAACCTGCTCCGGAGCAGGTTATGTTGGAGATAAGAGATCAACCTGTGAAAATCTCCGCCCACTGACCAATCAGATCTTTTGATGGTGGAGCTCCCGGAGCTGATGGAGAGGGGGAGGACACTTCATGTGCCCCGTATGATTTTACATTATAATCCGTTAAGGTAATGATTATTTTTCACTGATATGTATCGTCCTTCATCCTTTAACAGAGACTGAAAAGGCGCCAGAGCATTTTAGTTGTGTTTTTAAGATGCACAATTACGAATAGCTTCTTATGGCTTTGAATTATATCTTAATATTAATTTTTTAATGTCTCCATGCCGCTCTATTTGTGATCGCCAGAGCTGCAGCTGAAATATAACTTCTCAAACTGTTATACACGCCACATGAAAGAGTCAGAGCAACACATTCAGTAAAGAGAAAAAACAGGAGTTTAGTAGAGATTATAGTCAGTTCTAAGGTGATCTAACGATGGAACAAATATAATAAGCCTCAGTTTGGACGTTAATACTCGCCGATTTTAATTTTTTATGCCGTTTGTTGCTGCAGCTTTGTAATTTTAGTCTTTGGGAGCCTGTTTGTCTTAAACGTATTTATATTGTTAATGTAGTTTGATCAGAGTTTGTAGATATGACGATCTGCTGACGGCAGACGCAGTGATGATTGTGATAGGTTAAATTAAACTAACTCCGCCCTTTTATGTGAACGCGCTCTTGGTAACTCTGGGTTTACCTATCAGGTTGATAACCAGCTTCGTAGGACTGTTAAGCACGATCTCTTATGTTAGGGTTAGTGAAGCCAGATAACCCAAAGATACCCTGGGTCTGTTTAACTCGCTTCGTAGTACAGGCCCCTGATCCTTCACTAAAGAGCATCATGTGGTTTTTGTGTTTACACAGTCTAAACATGTTGTAATAAAAACAACCTCAGTACTGCTCCTACGTTCTCATCTTTGTGTTAAAGTGTTAAACAACTGCCAGTGACCTCAGTTCTTAAGTTCTTTCACTTTATTTAAAGCACATAAAGTCATGCTATAGAGTATTATTGATGTTATAAACATATCAGGGTCGTTTAATCATATCTGTTATGGTGCTTTTTTGTTCTTTTTGGGTCTTTAAACTGACTATAGTTCTGGTTGTTATGAAGAGCGGTGTTAGGTCTCAGATTCTTTCAGGTACTGTTGTCACTCTGGTGTTGCCATATATAGCATTGTGAATGATGCCATATATAGCATTGTGAATGATGCTGAAGCTAGAGTACATTATATCTACCACTACTTTAGTTCTAAAACTTTCTACATGCTTAAATGTTCTTCTAATTCGTCATAGAAATTACCTTCCTTGAAAGTTAGACTCTTTGACTGATATTTCTATCATCAATGGCTGCAGGCTGTCGGTAGAGTTGGTATTTTGGATTCGTCTCATGAGTTAGCAGAGGCAGATCTCGATGCTGGTTGACTCCTCAGCCCACGGGAGCAAATTAACAGTACTGAGCTCGTAGCTTTTCTCTAACCTTTCCCCATCCTGAGTGACATTTGAGTTTCCTTTGCCTCTGGCTTGGGCGTATGGTCGCCTGTGAGAGGATGTATAGAGATGCTGCACGTGTTAAGACAACTGGCTCTATGTGTATGTGTGGGGTTATGTCTGTCTGATATGAGCATGTGTTAGTGTTTCCCACAGAATGATGCTGTACATGGGCAGGGGAGTATTTACATTAAATTATACAGTTTACATAGTATAGTATTAGTCACACATAAATCTGCTCATCTTACTTCCCTTCCATTATTTTGACTATAGCTGTAGAGTCTTGATATAGTAAAGATAATTCATACACATTATGATTCAATAAAATATAAATTGATATTTAACTGGGGAGTTGTTCGGGTCAACAACTCTAGAGGCTGGACAGACCAGCAGCTCTGTGGTCCCAGACAGAGCGTGCCTCTCCACAGTAGGCCTAGGAGTGCTCTGGCTGCCCCTCAGTGCAGCTTTTGGTCCCCAGATTACACCAGTGGACAGCAGAAGCCCCAGCGCCATGGCTGGCCGTCTGCCCAGGACTTTCAGGACCTGATCGTCTGCCCCCCAACACAGTTGGTTGCCACAGACCAGTGGCCCTTTTTTTGAGCAGGGCTTTGAGGCTTTGTTCACCATGAGCCCAGAGTGGTTACATATTTAATTTTTGATTTAGCTCGGAGTCGGACTAGTAGAAGTAAAGTGTATGAGAGGAGGGATGGACGTGTGGTGTGTGGACATTACAGTGGAGTTGTCTTGTTGCCAGTAGAGGAATTGGAGCAGAGGGTCAGGAGTCATCAGCACCTGTGTGGAAGAGGATGACCACAGCCAAGGAAGGGGAAGACAGACAGACAGAGAGAAAGTCTCTGAAGTGACACAGAGACTTTAAGCTACTCACTCAGAAGTTAAAGATAAGACCTGTGTTCCCTTTGCTTGGGAGCTATGATATTAACTGTGGCTGTTCTCACCCTTGCGATGAGAGCTGACATATTGCACTGATGACTTCATTTGAGACTCTGTTTTGACACCCTGCCCCTTCCACAAAACAAATCAAAAATGTAACTTACCAATTAAACAGTCCAGAACAGATTTCCTGTGTGGGTTTAAAGCAGACACTCACAGTTATGGAAAGTGCAGTCTAATGTTTCCCGTAGCCACTCCCCCTTTACTCTGATAATGAGGTTTTACAGCACTGTAGAAGGTTCATTTGTCAACAGATTTGTCAGTCCTGGTGTTAATCCTCTTTTATTGCATAAAAAAAATGCAGAGGTTCTGTACTTAAGCAAGTCAGTAAAGGGGGAGCTTCAAATGTTTTGGCCTCACTTTTTGGGAGCTGTCATCATTTTATACTGTTCATGGTATAACAACATACAGTATAATAAAGTTAAACATATCAAACATGCTTAAGATCAATATGCTGTAAGTAAGGTCTATGACGGAGCAGTAGATTCATATTCAGCACAAGCTGTTATCCCTTTAGACAATAAAAGGAGCTCTCAGGCATTGATGACTGTAGAGACCTTTGTGATTACCTCAGTAGCATGTAGCGCCACAGAAAAGAGATATCATCATTATCTCGACACAAAGGCAGCCCTCACATTGTTAAAACAATTTGCCGCTCGCTAATGTAGGCTGTCAGAGAGGCGCACAGGTCTGCTTCCAAGAGTTAAGTTGTAGGGTTTTTTTTTTTCTTTTCTCTTTTTCTGTCTGCCTGGGGAATCACGGCAGGTACGAGGCTCATTTCCTCATCAAACACAGGACGAGTGATTTGGAATATTTATGAGGCTCCCAATTTAAGTTAAACATTTAACAGAAAAAGCATCCGATTAAAATGAGACAGCAGAAAGGGTTAAAGTCCCTGTGGGCAGCTGAGGCTAAAAATTAAACATTGAATGCTGGAGATGAATTAAAGTAGCAGGTCTAAGACAGATTTCAGCTCAGTGGCATTACTGTATAGAAGCAGCGGTGATATGGTATATGTTGAAACAAGCCTTTCATTGACTGTGACCAGAATCCTAATTAGGTATGAAGTGATAATGCTTTGATAAAGTCACTGCAAGACCCTTTTTGAATAATTTGCGTAATATGATGAGACTTTCCTATGAATAAGACATCACATGAAGTCAAACAATATCTACATTTATGTACTTTATCAATTTAAAAAGCACCAAAAATCCTGATGAAGCACAAAACATGTATGTTCCAAATACCAAGAAAATGATGATTCTCTCCTCTCGTCGGATCTCAATAAGGACGTCAGAGGTAGCAACCCTGCTTAGGTCAGAGGTCAGGTGTAACACAATGCCATATTGACTTTATTGATAATCTATGGCTCCCTTTCATTCGGTTCCTCCTCTCTTCTCTGTAGCAGCAGATCAGTGAGTGGCTGAGAAGGAGGAGGGGTCAGCCAGCCCCCGCTCTGCTCGGTGACTCTCTCTACTTCCTGTTTAATCAAATCTCCCTTGGGGACATTCTGCCGTCCATCTATTACACCCAGAAAAAGTTCAGCTGCTCTATTTGCTGAGAGATAAAGGACTTAGGTCAGGTGTAGTGTGTAGCCCATAATATGTGTATCTAAAAGTGTGCGTTTGCTGACTAACTGGTGTAAAAAAACAACAACACAATTTTATCAAACAATGTTTATTACTGGACATAAGAATGTACAGTTATTACTAGTGGTTCATGCAGAAGCATCTCTTTGGGGTGCAGCTAACGACCCAAGATGTCCCTTCACCCACTTTGATAAGAACATACAGAGACGTCATATCAGTGTAAAACGACTGTTTCTACATTTTGAAAGTTTGATTATGTAATGCATTCTGATTACAGGTTGATGAATACAGGCATTTTGTCACACCGCTTCTGCAATTCAGATGCCCCAGGGTAGTGTCTGTTCTATGCCAAACAGATGCACTATGTCGGTTTTCTTTCTTTCAAACCCCATAGTTAACATCAAATGGTCAGTTTAGTTTGATCCAAAAACTACACAAGAAAACATCATCAGGTTCCTTCTGTTGGCCTGTATGAGACACCACAGGTCAGGACAAAGTGTTGGTATTTGAGGCCTTTGGGATGAAAGAGGGATGACTTTTGTGACATTATAGCCAGCAGCTCAGCTTTGCATATGGACTGGAGACAAAGTGAGAGCAGTGAGGGTGGCTCTGTTTACAAGTAAACGTTTCAGTAACCATCTGCAAAAGTTCCTATTTTTATATCCAATGCCACCTGAAACTCACTGCACTACAAACGGAAACCAGAAGCCATGCCTTATCAAAATGCAGAAAAGCAGAATGTATGTCAATAGAGCTCACATCACCTACTGCTATGTGTCAACATCTGATCCCACAGTTTTTAGAGGCACGTTAGACCAAGTTATGTCAAAACCTGAAAAAAACTAAAAACAGTTCTATTGCTATCTCAAACTAATGATGTTGAAAGAGTTAAATCAGATTCTTCACATGGCACAGGAGGAATGCTGTTTGTTTTATTATTTCACAAGCAGGCCTGATGGAAGTGACTCACGCTTCGACCACTGGGACACCGCCTCAGGCCATCATATGTTGCCCTCCAAGGTTCCCCAAATGCAATCCTGTTTCTGTGTGTGTGTGTGTGTGTGTGTGTGTGTGTGTTATTTTATTTTTACCTGTACGTGAATTAGGTTGCAGGAAAACACATATACTTAAACACAGACAATACATAAAACATAAGAAATGCTAATGCACGGTACACAGGCAAAAGTGTGGAAGTGCGCAGATAACATTTACAAAATTGGATAAACAAGTTGATCTGTGAAGGCTACAGAGTCTAGAACATTAAGATCGATAAATGAATAAATAAATAAACCATTTAAAAGCATGAACTCAGCTTCCTCGCCTGACATCTCTGTCCCAAACAACCACGTCTAGCAGCAAAGAGAAAGAAAGAAAAAACACGATACACACAAATCAGATGACTTGTTCCGCTTAATAATGGCTGCTGGGGCAAAGCTGTTCCTGTAGCGCTTTGTTCTGCACTTTGGTACTGAAAGTCTTCATCCAGAAGAAAGAAGCTGCAACACACAATGCAGAGTGTGGGACTCATCTTTAAAGATTGAGCTGGGTATTCGCTCCAACTGCCTGGTATACAAGGTCTGTACAAGGTAGACTAAGCTGTTGCTCTCTGATCAGCTTACTGGACCACCTCACATTCTGGTTCAGTGATTTCTGTTCTTCACAGAGAGGTTTCCAAACCATGACACAACAATAAGGATCAAATCAATACACTCCCTCTGTGAGATCCCTAACGTCTGGCAAATGATGATATCACAGAGACCGTAAACACACGTAAGGGCCGAACATAAAGAGAACATATCACAGTAGCTGATTTATTTTTTCCTCTTGGTTGATGCAAACAGTTTTCCTCCATTATCTTGTAGCCTGGAATGACGGTATTTCAAAGGCAGCCCCCCTATTGCGGTGGTGTGATCTCATTTTCTCAGCGTTAAAGTGGACTGCTTGCCTCCCTCTGATCCACCTGGCAGGAGGGGAGTTCGGACTGAGACAGGCTGGCCAGCCCACTGACCTCTAGGTAAAATCTCTCGCTGTGCTGGGCCAGCAATGGGGCAAGAATGACTGAAGCAATAGGGCTGGGATTAGCTGACATGGCGGCTGGGTTTTGCAAGCTGTCCTATTCTTGGGCGTGGGTGGGCAAAGGGGCAGAGCGGCTAAAATGGGAATGAATGTATTGATCCTGCGGCCGTTATGAAAATAACACGCACAAGCTAATTTCTGCAGCAGGGGGGGACACATTGCTGGCGAAGGCAATCTGATTGTGACGTAGATAAGCTCTTAGAGGAGAGATGACCAAGTGGGTGCAAGAAAGATGCAGCCTCAATTTAAAGGAATAGTTCGCCAAACTGAAATAACGTTAAGTGGCAAAGGCATATTCCAATCTAATTTCTCTTGAATATATCCTTAGAGCCAGCAGCCATATATTATTAAATTGACTTTCTCTATTCATAAACAAAAGTGTAAAAAGTTACTAGTTGTGGTTGTATGGTGGCTTATGTGCTGAGGGTGCAGTGCGTCTGCTGATGGTCTTGCAACCTCGGTTTTCACAGCCAAGTTACCTGGCCAGATGTAAATTGGAGCTCGTTCTCAATCCCAAGTCGTCTCATACAGCAGTATGGTCGATGGCTCAAGGTGTCAAAATATGACGACTACGGTGACTCTCTAGGGTCATTTCTGGATTCTGTCTTCCAGCTTTATATTTGGCATTGACGTCAAAGGTTGCATGAAGAAAGGGAAAGTTTGCCTGTTAGCAACCAAGGTTCAATTCCTGTGTTATTTGAAATGTTTGTCAGCCAACTAAAAAAAGAAACAGAATGTTGCTTATTGATTTTAGAGTACTCCAGTTTTGGATGTTTATAATTTGTATATTTTTTACCTTTTTCTCAAATTTGTACCTTCTCTATTTAAACTATGTTTGCAATCTGTTTCTTGATGACCCTGATGAAGGCCACAAGCCGAAACTCGTTGGTCTAACTTATTAATAAAGTTGATCTTCATACTATAAGTGTTGCTGGAGCATTTTGACCTCTTCTAAGCCTTTCACTCTTCACGCACCTTATTAGTTGGTGAAGTTGTGCCAGAAAATCCTCTGCTTCTTCAGTCATTTTTATCTTTACCATGAAGCCCTAAATCTACAAAACAATGATGTTGTAATTGACAAGTTGGGAGTAAAAACATTTATGTTTTCTGCTAGTATTTATGCTAAGTTTAAATAAACGGCTGCTGGCAGTAGCTTTGTACAAATTTGAGAATAGTACCAGACCAGTCTTCTCAACTGACTTACTTCCAGAAAGCAAGTTATCATATTCCCAAAAAGTTAAACTATTCCTTTAATTATGGTTTATTTGCAATATGCTCACAGTGCTGGATTACACTTTTTTGGTATATTTAAAAAGTATTTTTTCATCATTTTGCAGTTTTAGCACGACAACATCATTTTGTAATCATTTCATGGCAGCGGCTAAATGCCGATTAGAACGGTGATATCATGGCAAGATCCCTGTCTCAGACCTACAAAACTGCCCTCTGCCCTCACCCCATCCTCCTCCCTGCCCAATAGAACCCATGGGAAGTGTGCTGGTCGTATTGTAATGCTGCAGCCTGCCAATAGCCAGAGTTCAGAGCAGGCTTATTCTCACTCACGCCACTCACTGAACTCCTCCACTCTTTTTGCATAAAGTAATTGCTGTCAGCGAGTGTGCACTGCAGAGAGTTGCTCAGGCTCCAGAAGCACAGAGGGTGAGATTAGGGAATAAAAGAGCTAAGTCAGTGCTACTTAGGCACTCCCAGATCCTGCGTCTGTCATTGCTGCGGCTGTGGATGAGGGCTGACAGTGATGAATATTGGCCAAAAGTTGGTATTCCACATGATGATTTTCCCTAATGAGAATTGATGAATGCGGGAGGGAGGGACTCGGGATTGTGTGATGAGAGGAGGGACCACTCATTAGCAGCCAGTCATGCTAAGCTGCGCTGCTTTAAGGTGGGCAGGACTACTGGGCTGAGCTGTGCCACTCCAGCAGTTCTTCAAAAAACATCAGCTGATTCCTCTGATCAATACCCCCTCACATAGGAGAGTGTCAAATGAGATATATCCATAAGAGGCAAAAAATCAATAGCCAAACTCCCCCCTGTGCACAAATAGCATTTAGTAATACTGTCCACATAGCAGAGCATTTATTAGCCATGTGTCACCTTCCATATATAGATCCATAGCAATCTCTGAATACATATGCATGAAGCTGAGGTAAACACCTCGGAGCGGGACAGTCACAGGCCCTCATGAGCTGGGGGAAAGGGGGAGCAGGGCCGGCGGTCTAGCAGATGGTGGCGTGGGCTTTGAAAAGTCGTGGCCCTGAACGAGCCCCAGGCAGCCCCAGAGGCCAGCGCTCAGCCAAAGCTCCACATGTGGCGATCCAGGAAGGACATTAAGTGGATAATAGTTAATAGTGAACCAGGTCATTTACTATCATGTGCCTACTTTATGGAGCACAACCACTCGTGTGTGCAGAAGGGGCCACAGCTAAGAGAAGCTTTAACTTTTAGATGCAGATGAAAGCGCAAAATGATAACGTGAAGGGCCATTAGCGGAGTGTCACATTCTTGGATAAACATTGTGCAATACTTCGCTTGCTTTAATAGCTTGTTGTTGGTTGATGAGGAACCGTATTAGTGGAAATGTTGTTCTTTCAGTCATATGACTGAGCACAGAATATCGCCGCTCTCATTCAACATTTTCACTGTTGATGTTATTGGCCCTCTGTTGCTCGGGGCTCAAGGCCATGTGATGTGTCACTCCACTATAGTTAAGTATAGATGAAGAGATAGCCTCTTTAATATCCAGGAGCTCATTTCGCAGTGGCTGGCGGGTCACAGCTTGATGACAGCTAAACAAGCCAGTCCACATGATGGAACAGAAGCCACGCTGAGCATGTGGACAGAGTGTACAGAGGATACACAACAGTCTAGATGGATTGTTATGAAGATAGAGTTAGTGGTGAAAGCATGCATACATTTGTGATTTTCTCTGATAAACATGTATGAATGAACCAAGACGTATGATATTTCTCTTTGTGAGGACATTTCGAAGTTGTCTGTGTGTGACTTCACTGTGAGGACACTCTGAATGTTTTCTCCTCCTAAGCCACACGGATTGACTTTGTCATTGGCGGATGCAAAGCAGGGATATCTGGGGACATGTAATAGGATTGCCTTGTCTACATTTAGCATATCTCTTTTCGTCACATAGTGAAATAACGTGTCCAATATGTGCATTCAAAACCATAAAACGACTTTGTGCTGTACTCATAATTTGATTTTAACTGCAGGTTTCTTGAATCATCTAGCCATCACCATCTCCTATATTGGATTTTTTTCAGAGACTTCCATTCATGCAGCCCTCTCTTTATTTCCTTCCTGTTGAAATGACATGCTTTTTAATCAGTCAATGCACAAAATGTCTGACTGCACTGGAATCATTAAACCTTCCCTACACAGACACATGCTCACATTCCACTCACTGCAGAGTCTATTAGAGAGATGTAAGATTATGGCCTCAATGAAGCCATTAGTTACGCAAACCCAATGATCATCTTTCTCGTATACGTATAAATCTGATCCATTCCCAACACTCTAGGCAAATGTTGCTCCCCTTGAATGATTTTGGAGGAATTGAGTAAAAACAACAGCAGCATCAACAACAAAAACAACATCAGGGGACGTAATGAAAGGAGTGAAGGCAAAGGCACTCAGGCGATTGCATCCATTACCCCTCTCCACTATATGGACCCCTTCATAGGGATTACCCCTGGTTCCAGAGAGGTTGATTATTAGACGCTCGCAAAGGTTTCGTTTGAATCGCCCCAGTTAAACGAGAAATTGCAGGCTGAGGAGAGAGGCTAATAACAGTTATTAACCCCGTGCGGGCGGCGGTGTAAAAGAGCGCCACAATAACGAGGTGCACCAGCAAGGTTTGAGGCGCAGCGCAGCTAGCACACCCCCGAGGAGAAGCTAACTTATTAAAATAATGAATTAGCCGACCAGATTACTGCAGCCTGCGGCAAAGGCAATTATCCCCCTCCAAATCCCTGGACAGGGCTCCCTAGCGCCACCATAAAACAAGTGCTCAGAAAGCAGGAGCCCTCCGCTCCACACAAATGAATAGGCTGTTAATTAGGATCTCTCCCGCTGCGGGTAGCCTTCCCACTGCCATACAGAAACCACTTCCACGACAGGGAGAGGAGGAGGGGGAATCAGCAATGGGTTGATACTGAATGAGTGTGACTATGAGAGATAGTGAAGTATGTAAAAAGTGAGGGTACAAACTCTTCAGTGGTGTGGAAAAGTATACACTTACACTGAAGAGGAGATTTGACTAAAAGAAAAACATCCTTGGTGGTCCTAACTGGAAGCTGTGTGGGAGAAAACAAATACTGAGCTGCCGCTAAACATTTGACAACTTTGTTGTAGAAAGCCAGCGTGATATCAGGGACTTTCTGCAGTAACTAAACATCTGTAGTAGCTGTTAATTGCACAAAAGCCTTATTAGATCTAAACTTTGCTCCCATGCACTGACTTCAAATCCCAAACATTTTCAAACAAGTGCAAAAACGTATGAAGATCACCTGCGGCATCTAAGGGTTAAACTGTCCCTCCTCGACGTGTGGTTATCAGTCCTGATATGAAGGAAACAGTCGGGCAAGAATGGGAGTGAAGTAGGCCAATGGCCACGCTGAAAAAGAGCCTGCTGTATTTTATGACATATATACAGCCCCCCTAATGGTTATAAATACTAAAGTATCACATGGTTGACATCATGAACCAAATCTGGCCACCTTCTGCGATCACCTTCCAACTCTACATCAGTAGAAATCATAAAGTTTTGAAGGCTGGACTCACCTTGTCCTGCATAGCTCTACTTACACCGAGAGAAGTGTCAAAGTGGAAACTGTGCCAAAGGGATAACAGCTACATGTATTATAGTGCAGCTACACATTTAGAAGTTCCATTAGCATTTTAGTTGGGAAAGTTTTTTTTACTATTGTCAGAAGTAAAAGGACAGATACATCTGGGCTACATTGGAATGATTCAACCAACATGCCAAGCTGCTCCCAATGAAAAGTGAAATGAACAGCTTCTCCCTTTGAAATAACCTCATTTAAAGTTAAGATTCCTTTATTTACTGCACAGTGAAGTAAAATGTACCTTCTAGGCCCCTTACAGGGCTTTATTTACTCTCTTTATACATACAGTCAGTTGAAAAATGAAACATAATGTGTTAATAGTTTTTAAAGCATACTCTTTATAATGTGATTTGCCTCCCAAGAGGACGATTATATAGTCACACAGATATGCGGGGCACGAAACAAGACATTATGCTGGTGTACTGTATGAATATGCCTGCAAGGCTTGACATGAATGCAATTTCATGTAATTTGAATGCCTTTCATGAGGCAAGGACTCTTTTGAACTGTCTTAAAAAGCTCATCCACCACGGTAGCTGCCAGTGGCCCTGGGTACAGAGGAGTCATGTCGACAGGCCCAATTAATGATGGGGCGTCTGAGAGTGAATGAATGAGGAGCTTTGAGAGGATTCCTCCACCTTAAATCCCCCTGTGCTGCTGCTCCCAGACTGCCTGTGAAGAACAATCAAACGGCAGCAACCCCCTCCTATTTATCACTTTAAGACATTAGCCAGACATGGGCCTGAATATTAACCAGCTCCTTTTCCAGGAGAGTTCCACACCAAAGGCTGCGTGTGGCAACATACATTTTTAATCACAGGGGAAAACGAGGCCTCTCAATCGCTCTCATCTATTACTGTGTGCTTAACTCTCTGCATTTTTTCTACATGCCTCTGAAAACAGGAAACAAGCTATCATTGCTCTTTCTTTGCAGTTTAGTTTTACTATTATTTCAGTAAAACTATTTTCAATCTGTTTCATTCTAGACCTAAGTAAGTCCTTATCTGGTACAAATATGTTTGCAAAGCAGAATCTAACTCTCTCTGTGACGATCTTGACTACACTGACAGAGTTCATTTCACTCCTCTGACTGTGTGTCTTCCTGCGTACGACGACTGGGCTGAGGCAGTGGAGCGTGAGCCGGCCTCCACAGCTTAATTGGAGTCATGTTCGCCGGAGCCCAGAGCTGCTCCTCTCCCTGCATCTGCCTCTCTGCTGCCGAGCCCGTGGTGGGAGCAGGCAGGCTAGGGCACGGGTACCATGCATGCAGGGAGATGATCTGTTAACCCTGATCCTCTCCCTCTGGGTCCCCCCACTGTGACACATGGCACCCTGGTGACAAGGTCACTCCACTGTTGTGGCACCACGGGGGGAGCTGGCCTTATTATCAGGAGAAAAGATTTTCTTATGAAGAATCTAAAGGAGGATCTGATGTCCAATCACATTTCACAAAAGACAAGGTTTTTTATACCCAGAAGCTCTCAGTTTTAAGTTTTCAAGGGTAAGAATGTAATTAAAAAGGGTCACGAGACACTATGAACCGAATCCAAATATATTTCTAAAAAGAAATATCTAAATGGATCATTTGATCATTATGTTTACTTGAGTTTATGTTTCTTCAGAGATAACATGCAGGGGAGCCTAAAACACATAATTATACCAGCTCCCTACAGGCCAAACTAAAAGCCCATTTTTTATTTTTTAAATCAGTCAATGTTCTCTTTTCTGTCTTATTGTGAAATATTAAAGGAGCAATACGTAACTCTGACAAGTAGCGTTTAAAATTGTTACTGATAAAAATATCTAAACATTGGAGATCAATGCAACACCTGTTGGTTTGTTTACCTGGCAAACAGAGGGGCGTCCAAAACGGACATGTGGGGGTAGCTTGAAACCGCCTACCTTCTCTGGTCAAAACAAAAACGGACCATTCCAGACCGGAAACGAAACTTAGAAGGAGGACATACTGTACTGGCTGCTGGCTGCTGTTGACAGAGAAGCCAGCACTTCAACATAGCATGTTTCCTTAATGTCTGATGATGTAGTAAAGTCACTTTATGATTGAATGATATCTTACATATTGCTCCTTTAAAAGACTATCCTTTACATTACATTGCATCTATAGTTAAGTTTTGTATACACCTGCACAGAGGAAGCAATTCAGTAAGCAACATCATTTTTGATGTGTGGGGTTCAGGAAATAGCGTCCCTGATACACTTTAAATAATGCCTTCTACACAATGAGTCATTATTCTCTCAGATGTTTATTAGACAGTTAATGCACCAGGTATTTTAACAAGAAGCTTAAAAGCTTTCAGAGCTGTAATTTTTCACTTTAAGTCTCATTTGTTTAGGTAACCATTTATTATTCACTATTTAGAGGGGAAATTAAAGAAAGCAGTTAAATGAGGTGCACCATGCATGAGAAGGCGATGCACTGTCAGCATTTATCAATCTCACTCTCCCCCACAGTGTGAGAAAGTGAAACTAAGGAAAGTCATTTTGTGCCCAATGAAAGTTTTCCTTTGGAAATTGTGCCTTCCATTAAGAATCAAATTAAGTGCTGGACCAGTAAGTCCACCCCCCCTCTAAAACTCTCTCTCACATTAACACACACACACACACACTTCTAATTCATGATTTATTATACTCTGATGTGTTGGGAGTATTGGTGTGCTGTTACGGAGAGCTGGTTTATGCACTCAACGCTGGGTAAAGTGTGTGTGTGTGTGTGTGTGTGTGTGTGTGTGTGACACAGAGTTTTCAGCCATCATTCATTGCTGTGGGTCAGGCCTCACATGTGACAGCAGGTGACCAGTGTCAAACAGGAAAGGTCACCGGCCGGCAGTTTGCTCTCTCTCTCCCAGTTTGCAGAGCTTAAAAAATCCTGCAGACAACCAGGCAAAAATCGGACTCCATAAAACAGATTATCTGCTTCTCACGCTGTCATGGCACCACTCTGAGGTGTGGGTCATGATGAGATATCTACTGGCAAAACATGCAAGCTCACTCTGCTGGATGTCTGATACGTTTTTTTCTGTCCCTTTCTCACTGTTTCACTTTCTTTTTTGTCCTTTTGTCTCTAGAACTTAAACAGCCTTTCTTCCTGGCTCGTCTGGCTTCACGGACCCCGATGACAGTGAAGTCTTCAGGCGGTGTGTTTGAACATCTATTAGCCCGGCTACTCTCTATGGGAGTCCTGGAACTTGAAGGTACTACCTTACTTGTCTAATGCATGATGCAGATTTGACATTCCCCTGCGTGTGTGCTCATGCATGTGTGTTTGTGCTTGTGTTTGTGTGGACCTTTTTTTCTCATGTTCACAGGCCAATTAGTTAAAAAGATAAAAAATGAGCTGCTCCTTTTATGTCTCTTTATGGCCTTAGGGGTATATTTTCCTTGATTTCACAGGAGTTACATAAAGCGTTCCCTCATAAGTGGTAAGCATATTTTAATTTCTTAATGTGGACACAAGCACCGATGCAAACGCATGCAAATGTTGTGATGCTTTGAGCACAAGTTCCCAAATAACATTTTGTTTTGTCTTTATTATTTAAGGAGGATAAAAATCTGCTCGGTGAAGATTAGCGATGAAGTTTGACGTGGGAAACCTTTGTACCGGCCCCTCCATTGTGGGAAAAGGGCACTGATAGGAAGGCAGATAGAGCTGATCAATAGGTAGTGCAGTTTTCTCCCCAGGCCTTCTTTCATATCTCCCTCTTGTTTGTGTTTTGAAGGGGTCGGGGGGTAGGGTCTGGTAAAGTGGTGGCGTGGGCGGGCTTCTGCCCCTTTATCAATCAGGATTTTAATTACACAAGTCTAGGGCGACAGCTAGATTAGAAACCAATCGACGCTATCGGCCACAAAATCTAATTACTGTTTATTGACAGATAAGGGCAGGCCCCCTTCACTTTTTCCAAATAAGATAAACCTCCCCCCTCATACACAATGAAGAGCAGCTCATACTGTCCATGAAAGACTCTATGATAAGTAAACCCTCCACCAGAGAATTCCTCTATGCTTATGGAGAGACGTTAGCTCTATGGACTTCTCTGTTATGGACGACAGAGGATCAGTGTGTGACAGCCAAATTACCCCTCTCCTTTAAACTCTGTAATAGAAGAAGCTCTTTGCTCATAGTATTTATTTCTAATTCTGGGAGGTTTTAGATGTTATTTCTGACTTTTAAACTATGTGCTTCACAACTCCTGTTTTTGTAAGTGACTCATAAATCAATGGGGTTTTAATGATGAGTAATGAGTGGCCTTTAACCTTGTTGTACATACATACACAGGTGAAGCATACCATCTCTGTGCACACACATCTTCCCAGAGGACAGTTCATCCCCTGAAAGTCCTCGTCTCTCTGAGTCAGAATCTGCCCTCAAACACCCTCCTCACCCTCGCCCTCGCACATACCAGCCGTTTTACAGCCTCCGTCACCACGCAATGCACTTTGCCTCTAAAGCCGAGAATCTGCCTCAGGTAAATATGGAGTAAATGATTGGATTATTGTTCTTTCATTTGGCTGTGTAGTAATGGCTGGATTATAAACATTGCAGAGTATAGATTTCCTGTCAGATCCTATGAATCAGACATCCTTATCTCATTTCCAGACTGCCGCTCCAGCGAGCGCTGCCATCTCCCAGCCCGGGAGTCGGGGAGAGTGTGGGGAAGCCATAGACGTGCGTGCACACACACACACACACACGCACACACATATAACCATAAACAGACATAAACATAAACATGCAGACAACAGGACAAGCACACACAGTCTCTCAAACACACATATAGGGTTCAGAGGGAGAGAGAGAGAGAGAGTCATAGAGACTGTTGTCACCCAGCACAGCACAGGCACTCCAAAATCCATTCAAAGATTTCAAAAACCACTTAGGTCCCCTGTCCATATTTGTTAAGCAAGTAAATCTAAGGGCTACGGTGCTCTGAATTCAAAGAGAGCGAAGAGACGGCCACGTAGAGAGCATGAGGGAGAGGGGGAAAGGGAGAAAGATGTCTCCTAAATGAAATTTAGGGGAGGCTGGGATGGAGAGAGGCTGACAGCAGGTGGAGGGAGAGAGGCTTCAGACCCTCTGATTTGGTTTGAAACACACAAAGAAAAATGTTTGGCTTTGAATTATGCAGCATTTCTGACCAGGACTGGAGATTGATGCCTGATTCATCTGATGCTTTGACATTATATCTGTGGTTGTTTCTTGTATGTTTCATGTCTTTCTTTCTCCTTTCTCAGTCTGCCTCTTCACTGAATTTCTCTTCACTGGATTACAAACATTGTAATTGGGTTAAAGAGCCACATGGCGCAGATACGGCTGCACACGCTTTAGTTGGAATCCATCAAACCCACAGAACTATGGAAAGTCAACAAGAAACACACTAAACTGATATTACTAAATGCCAGTGGGGTAAATGTATACCTCCATTTATGTAGTTCTATTGATTCTGAAGTTAAAAACAAGCAGAAATGTGTATCAGTGGGTGAGTGTACAGCAGCAGACAGGAGAGATTGTAAGAGACATTTGCTCTTATCTGCCACAGTTATGTTGGCTTTTCAGGAAAGCAAAAGAACACTCCATTATATTGCATTATGTCAGAATACTCATACTGATTTCAATACTCAAATAAATGAATATGTTATTGGGGGTACTATTATATTGACAAATACAAGTGCACTTACTTTTGAATATTAGCATGTAAACAGGCATTTATTCAGATTAGTCTCAAGATGGGATGCAGCTAAATGACATTAAAATGTAAGAAAGTAGTGAAAAGTATGTCAATGCTACATAACTGTCATTGTTGTGTTGTCTTTCTCAGTAAACTGAAGGAATCCTAACCCCCGAAAACAAGCTCAGAACCTATAAACAAGTGGAGCTAGTAGAAGCAATTTACCTCAAAGCCCCACATCAACTTTTTGTTTTAGAAGAGTTTTAATGATCTTTACTTTCAATGAACAGCTGAGCCATTTAACATGTGATTAAAAAAAACAACACTTGCTGACCTTATTGCTGGCTTTCACAAAAATGACTTCTCTTTTACCAGGCTGCCCTAGGTCTCTAAAGACTCTTCAGCTGGTCCCTCTAGAACATTACGCTCCCAGCATGCAGGCCTGCTTGTGGTACCTACAGCCTCTAAATGTAATATGGTAGGTAGAGCCTTCTGTTATCAGGCCCCAATCCTTTGGAATCATCAACCAGTCAGGGTCAGGGAGGCAGACACACACTGTGCTTTTAACTAGGCTTAAAACTTTTCTTTGTGACAAAGCTTGTAGTAAGAGCTGGCTCAGGTATGGACCAGCCTTTAGTTATGCTGCTATAGGCTTAGACTGCGGGAGACCTGGCACACTGAACTGCTCTCTCTCTATTTGTTTGCATTTATATCGTATTACTGCATGTCACTAACTTTGAATATTCACATACTATATAAGTTACTGACGAGTTCCTGTGCTCCCTTGTCTCGTAGGTTCCTAAGGTGTGGACCCCCTGACTTCAACTGCTACAACTATTGATATCAGCCTTACATCTATTATAATTATTTAAATGTTAATGAGAATCTAAGAGCTGCTCAACGTTAAATGCTTTAATTTACATTCTCAGTCCTCCCCATTTCACTCTGTGGATGGCTGTTCAACATGAGTCTAGTTCCGCTCCAGGTTTCTGCCTGTTTAAAGGCAGTTTTTCCTCGCCACTGTTCCTTTGCTAAGTGCTGTGCTCATGGTGGATTCATGTTCTTTGTAATTAATATGATAAAGAGTAAGGTCTAGACCTGCTCTTGAGATAACATTTGTTATGAATGGGTGCTATACAATTAAAGATTGATTGATTACACTCTCTTCATCACACTGTTGTTTGCTGTCCTCACATTACGATTTTCTGAAAAGCTGTTCTTTATATATAAATTACAAATCATTCAGCTTCTGTTTAAACAATATTAAGCAAAAACATGATGTAAAGAAATTGAAACAAAGATTGTACAACTACATGAAATGGGGCTGGTAGAAGCGCAGTCTGTAGGGACTGGGGTTGGGAACTGGAGGGTCGCCAGTTCACGTCTGGGTGAGGACCAAAGTATGGAAGTTGGTCTGGTAGCTGGAGAGGCGCCAGTTCACTTCTCGAGTACTGCCTTGGTGCCCTGAGCAAGGCATGGAACCCCCAACAGCTCAGGAGCGCCCATGTGTGCAGCCCCCTCGCTCTGACTTCTCTCCATTAATGCATCTCCACAGGATCCTGTTTGTGCATGTGTGTATTTCGGGCCTATGTGTGTAAATAGCATGTCTCCCAATAACGGCGTGTAAACCCGAATTTCCCCTTGGGGATTAATCAGGTATATACAATTGAAAACCCCTGAAAAAACCCCACTTCTGTTCATCTGCAATGACAATTCTTAGCAATGTCTCAAAGTCATTAAAGCTACATTTCATGGCTCCTTCTTTTAAGACACATTTGTTTATGTTAGCCAATAAAAACTGCAGGTGAATTCATAAATGTAGTGCTCTTCACCCTCACTGTCTTCCTGTTGGTTGTTTAGAGCAGCTAACCTGTAGTTAATACTCCTAACATGGGGAACTGAACCGGCCCGCTGTTGTCATTCCTTAGTGCTGAAGCACTCTGCCATTACATTTATAGATTTTCTCTTTGATGGGATAATTTGGTCTTTATATCCCTCACAAATGAAGTGATCCTCAGTGCTCCTTGTGCAGATCACATTTTCAAATACAGTTAATTGCATTCGAAAAGAATCAATGATACTTTCATGGTGACAATATCATTCTTTTAATGTCACTTAATTTCCTCAGTGAAATGATTACATCAATAGCCTGGAACCCATTTCTATCTTTCAGCATGAATTAATCTATTAAGGACAATAATTACACGTTTGTAATGGATAGGTTTTTGTGCTCAGTGGTAAATGCAGTGGAGTCTCCATTGTGTGCCTGGTTGTTGGCACTGTCCTGACTGTCACTCATTCAGTTTATGAATTACACTATCAACCCGGGAAAATAAATAAAAAAGGTACCTCTGCTGCAGCTCTTTGGTGGCCTTGTTGTGAGAGAGCACTCCCTCTAGTGGAGATGTTAGAGTTGGTTACTGCTGGTTTCATGCTTTCAAGTCACTCAGTGATGGAAAATGGAAATGATGTGCAGGTTAACGTTCCCTGAGAGGCAATTGAACAGTCTATATCTAAATCTATATAAAATATATATAAATATGTAGTCATTTTCTAAGTGAAAAGGCTCGAGTTGTTGCCGGGTAGGTTTATTACTGAGAACATGTGTTGTAAATGTGTTTTTACATGTATGTGTTGATATGTGATGTCTAGACCTAATACTGACAGTGGATCATAATAGGGCACAAGTAATTAGCTTAGCTATCATGTGCAGGCTAACACTTGTAGTTGTCATTGTTCAATTATTAATTAACTGTATTTCACCTTCAAAACAGAACACCAAACAAATGAAAATAGTTGATACAAATTTGGATAGTCCCTGAAATTAAATCAGTTTGTGAAGTTTCTGACATGTAGCCTATATGATAAGACTGTGTTCTCTGCAACAGACGCAAAACTCCTATTGTCCTTATATTTATACATCATTAGTGGAAACCAGTTCAACCTTTCACTGTTATTATCACCTGTCGATTTCTCAGGTGACAATATAGCCTACTTAGAATACATCGGGGTCGTTGAGCAAGAGAAACCAAATGACGGTGTCTGCTAAAACTCGGCTATAAAGGCAAATAGAGGCACTGCAGAAGGACAAGAATGACATTGAGTGACTGCCATCAGTGTTGGTGTTTATAGAAACTGAAGGAGCAGTGAACAAAATTAACGGTCGAATAATAAATAAGCCTACACACCAATTGAAGCAGTCTATTCTGACAAAACTAAAAGTAGGAGTTAAAGTGAGAAGAACAGAAACAGTAGCCTAAATGTTAAACTTATTTTCCCCTCTTCACATACTTTTTTCCCATCTGGAATCCCATTTGACCTCGCTCACCCGGGTCCTGCTGCCGGTGGAGGTGTTTGGTTTAGCAACCAAGCGCGCGCCGGAGGAGGAGTTGATATTGTGGCTGCCCTGTGTGACAGTTAAACGGCGCGCTCAGACACACAGAGCTACAGCAGCACCACCACAACCTGGAGACACACCGGCTACTGTGCGCTGTGCTCAGCCCTGGATGTGACATGACTTGTCCGAGTAAGGTACACTATACACTCCTTTGCCTGAGTTTATCTTCCTCTTTCACATTCGAGACACAATGTTACGCTAACTTTTTTTTAAACTTTGAATGATATTTGAAATGAACTTTCGACGCACCTGTGGCTATCTACTGTAAATTACATCAGTGTGCACGCGGCTTAACTGTAATTGAGGCATGTACAGTGCACGCGGACTTGCTACACTGAACCTTTTCCTCTGGGATTTGTGACTGAATTACGTATCGATTTGACCATTTCTGGATGCATGAAATGGTTAAATATGGCAACTTTAAAAGGCCTCGCTGTCTGTTTATTTTAAGATGTATTCCGATGTGAATTTGAAAATTTCAACACGAGTAACAACGCTAAAAAGTCGACTACCTTTTAAGTGAACAATTAACAGCTATTTCAGGGGCTTGCTCCTTTTCTTGTTTACTTAAGTGGACCACAATTACATTATGTACAAATGTATCATGTCAGTTAGATTAAAGCTATTACAACAATCTCATGACACTTTGCATTATTGTCAAAAGGCCAGAACTAGATTCACACGTAAACATTAGGCTAATTGGTGTTGTTTAATTTTAACTGTACTTAAAAGAAAGAAAATGAATGCAGTATAATTTCATGAAAAAGACGATTTAAACCACATTAGTTTACCATTCTGTTTTAATTAACTTCAGTGTTAAAGAGGCTTTAATCTTACACAGTTATTTCTTTTGACAGGTTAATTTACTGTAAATGTTTCTTTAATGCACCCCCCCAACATATTAAGCGTCAAACACATACAAAAATGCACATATCTTATTTCATAAAAAAACATCCACTATTATTACACTGATTAAAAAAACAACAACATGTCAACAATCAATCAGTGCTTCTCTTAGTTGTCATACTCCTGTAACTCTGTCATGCCATGTGTGATTGAGAGTATGCCTTGTGCAGCTCAATTCTTTATTTGTATCTGATCCCTGCATGTCAAATCAGCTGTCACCTGTCGTGATTTTTGTTTCATAACAGAGCTGATAAGAAATGAAGATAGAAGCAGCAGGGTTTTCATAGCTCATACTGCATGACAAAAGTCTGCGTGGTGTCAGTGGCAGCTTTGAGAGGCCAAAGGAAAATGCAGGAATGTGATTTATCAAGCGAAGGTACTTATCAATGTAAAAGACAGTACACTGGCTAGATATCAGATTGTAGTCTACCTGTCCTAGTATCTAAGTCTCTAGACTTATGCTAGATCAGCCATTTGAACTTCTAGCATATGTGGTGTGTTTTGTGCAATGATTTGACACAGGATGAAGGATTTTTTTTTTCAATTACTTTGTACATCTTAAATGAGCTGAAAACTGGAATAAGTGGCTGTAACTCTTAGTGAAAATGCATTTAAATTCTGGTTAATAATGGGGTAAAACATTTTGTATATTGTACATCTTTTTAATGCATTGAGGTGTACAGATGTCCTTTATATTATTTTTTGCATTGCATACTGTGTACTGTATAATCAAGGTCTGAGAGTTGTGTTTATTGGTGGTTTTATCTCTCTTTAAGGAATTAACCTGACAGGTGTTGATTTGGCATCAATCTTCATTTGGTTTTTATTTATTTAGTCATTTGCATTTGTCACAAAAAGAGAGCAGATGCTGTGTGATCTGTGCCGCTGTGGAGGCAGGCACCATTGCTGCACATCAATAGGCCTGTGATGATCAATAGGGATTGCGTGATGTTTTTGCATTGATTATAGAAACGTGAGCCGATGAATGGAACCGGAGTCCTCTCTGAGAGATTCGCAGTTCCTGTCCAGCCGAGAAAAACCAGAGAGCAAGTGAGCAACCTAACACACCTTTTTTTTTTGTATGAATCTGCTGGTAGATCTGGACTCCACCTCGCTCACTCTGAGTTTTACTGAAGACCGTCAGCAGGCACTTTGTGAGTTTCCAAGAAGTGAGCAGGCTGCTGTTTTCTTTCTGCTCGACTTGGCCAAGTGTCTGCTGTTGTGGGACTGCTCGTTTCTCCAATAAGATGCCATGGTAAGCTCTGTTCTTATAATGTGGGGATACAGTAACATGGAGACCCTCACTGACTGTGAAATGGTATCTGCATTCTCGGCATTCTTACTGGGCTTGATCAACAGTGAAACACTGGCGGCTCTTAAAGCTGGGGTTAAAGAAGACAGAGCTGGATTTTCCGCTGCTTTAGAAGCTGATGGGCTTCCAGAATATGAGTTATGGCTTGAGATCATCTCTCACAGGTGGTGAAAGGTTTCACAATGGTACCTCACATGTAACACCCGCAAATGGAGCCTGCGACACAGCTCAATAAATACATTTACTGTCCTCAGTGCTTTGAAAGCTATTGCTTTTTGAGAGCGAAGTGCTGCAGATGCACTCGACTGCTTGTTGGAGCTTCTGTGGTGTGGATGAGGCTGGTGTCAGATTTTACTTTATGTAACAGTAAAAGGCTTCATATTGATATCTTTAAAATGCATTGTGCAGATTACAATTGGGATTTTTTGTTGTTGTGATGGAAGTTCTGAAATGGGGAAGTTCTCTGCTGCTTTGAGGAAAAATGTCTTGCTTTTGGCTTTTCTGTAGCTTTCTTTGATGCATCGTAATGCACACATCAGGATATAGAAACTGAGAAAGCAATGCTTTTGTTGAACAACTTTCTTTTAATTTTCATTAAAATGTTGATAAACTCTTAAAACAAATATTTTTTGGAACTATTAAATATAAGAAATGTTGCTTTTCATTCAGGTCAAAACTAAAAATCAATATTTTCCTAAAAATGCCAAATCTACTGACAAACACAATCTTTCATTTTACATTCATCTTATTTTATTGAAATGTAACTTTTAAAGCAAATGCATTATTATGCAACTCTTTATTTAATTGAGATGAAAACTTCATGTGGCGGCTGTTCTGTTGTTCATGTGATAGGTTGTTTTGTCTATCTGTGTGTGTGTGTGTGTGTGTTGTACTTGTGCATAGCGGAGTGTGCGAGTGAGCGTTTGGATCCCTCCTCCCCGGTGCTCCGCCGGCCCCTCTGTCGCTTTAAGTCCTGCCCCTCGGAGCCAGCCAACAGCAGCTGTTCCATATTCATCAAGCCCTTGAGTCTTAAAGAGCCCTATCCCGTCCATGGAAAGAGTCATTCCTCTCGCTCGCGCTCTCATGCTCTCTCCATCTTAGCGCTCATCCCGCTGCTGCTGCTGCTGCTGCCTGCGCTTCTCTCTCTCTTTTTTCTCTTTCTCACCCCCCTTTACCTCACTGTGTCTATCTGTCCCTCCCCTCTTCACTCTCCCTCTCTCTCTCTCTCTCTCTCTCTCTCTCTCACTGTCATACACACACTTACCTACACTTAGACACACACTCTTTCTCTCTCTCTCTCACACACAAACACACACATGCTCACACACACATGCGCGTGCCCACTCAATCCATCAGAGCCCAACATACCTGTGCAGGCTGGGGGGAGCGGTGCTGGAGGGGCTTTTCGGCAGCGTTGTCTCTGAGGGTGCTGCACGATCATTTGGGGGAAGAAGCGGGTCTCAGTTGTTTCCTCTTTCCTCTTCCTCTCACTCCTGGAATGCTAAAACTGGACTGATGGACATTTCAGAACTTTGTCTTCCAGACCCTCTCAGCTATCATAACCAGTAGGTGCACCTTGTGTCTTTATTTCCTTCTTTCACTTTTTAACCCATCTCTTGTCATTTCCTTTGTGTCTTCTTTTTTTAATATTATTCCTTTATATCCCTCTTTGCTTTTTTTAGCAGTGCTTGCTCTAGTTTTGCAGTTTTATTTATTTAACTTTACTCTAACTTTTTTTTTTACATTGATATACTTTTCCAAGCGTTTCTTTTTGTATATCCTCTCACAGCTTCTCACACAACATGCGCCTTCTCCTGTTCATTGTTTTAAGGGCTCTTAAATCATGCAGAACTTGACAGTGTAGAGCAACAGGGCAGGTGCAACTGTGTAGCGTGTGCATGTGTGTGTAGATTTATTGTGTGCACACATCACATCGTGTATGCCAGTCTTTTTTAAATTTCACACAGAGCATGGCGGATTGATTTAGCTCGCCTCTCTGCAAAGTGTGTGTTTTCTCTCTGAAGAAGTTGGGGTACCTGTCCAGTCGGGTTAGGAGGTTGTTTGTTGATGGCTTAGTTCCTAGATTGGGCCGCACAGGAAGAATGCAAATCATGTTTTAGGGAGATGGGATTAAAGTGAATCTGTTGAATCGGGGCAGGATAAATTACACACTGTAATATTCCTAGCCGGAGAAAAAGAGATGAAAGGACCCTGTAACCTCTGTGAGCCGGCAGCTCTGTCCCAGCCAGTGGCACACGAGGCGAGCTGCTCCACAGTCTGACTGCTGGGACAAACTGAGCTCACAATACCCTCTTTCACTTTGTAAATCCATTAATTACTAATAGTTCAAACTGTAAAAACAACCTCAAGTAAAGACAAATATTTATTTGTTTTTTACATTTTTGCTGGAAGAGTTTTGTGGTTATACTTTTGTGTTTACTTCCACTCCTCATTTCAAATGTCTGGAATACGAAAGCAACGCGTCAAATAGTGCTTGAATTAATAGATAATTTCTAAGTAATCCGTTGTTTTCTTTTATAACGTTTTAAAAGATTAGATGAAAAAGATAGAATACATACAAAAGTTGTGATATGTGGAGGATTTTTCAGAGATCTGCAGATATTTCATTGACCTGTAACAATTCCCTGAAACCTCATTTTATTTTATTCTCTGTCTTCAAAAAGGTCCACAGTTAAATCTGATTTAAGCATATTTAATTTGCCTTATTGAGTCTTCTTATAGCCACATTTTAATGTACTGAACATTAAAAAAACTCTAGGTGAAAAAAACTAAAAATGAATCCGATACAGAGCTGACTCTGTCAGTGTTTATTGCTCTTTCTGATCTGTTTTTAATTAGACCTTATCTTTACTTTAGGCTTTAATTACTGCGAGTTCAAAAAGTTGTTCTAAAAAAATATCCTTATTAATATCTTAGATACATGTGCAGAAATCTCCTTTGTAGTGGATTTTAAAATGTTGACTTCTCACTTATGTCCACCCCAATACAAAATGACACAAACAGCAAAAACATTTCACATTTAAAGTGAAATGATTTAGATGTTTTTATCGTAGAAAATATTGTCTAAATTAGTGAGCCATAAAAACGACTATAATTTAAATGTACACCAGCCCAACAAGTAGTGACATATATTTTTAAAAAGTTCATTTATGCAGACATTTTTCTTCTTTAATCTCTTTCATCATATTCTGACATATTCATAGAAACAAGGAGAAGACAGATTAAACATGAAGGCAATTTAAATGTTCAGTTATGTCAAAGTAAACTGTTTTATAATAATAAAAAAGAAAACAAAAAAAACAAACTCAGAAATATCGATTACACTTTTCCCTTTAAACTCAAATATAATAATAATGAATTTATATGCTTTAAAATAATAATTTCCCTATTGTGACTTTCACAACTTTATTGCAATAAATGTAGATCTGCCCCCTAAAATACACAACCCTTTAATACTGAGACATAGCAGTATCTTTACTGATTTGAACTGTTTGCTTTAAATAAATTCAGATTCATATTTATGACACCCTGCACAATAAAGCCGTTGCATTTTGTTCCCCGTGTTGATAACGTGATTAGTATTGAAACATGTCATATTGAGAAGGACTTTGAACAGAGTGATTACTCAGTGAATGCTGACATGGGAACAGTCAAAATGACTTCAGTGATTTACTGCAGATGTGTTCAGAAAAAGTTTACTGGAATAATAGATTTGATTGTAACTCCAAAGCTAAAAATCTTTCACATTAGTAAAAAGCATTTCACTGATTACATGTCAAGCTGTCAGGAGTTCGTCTCTATAGTATCGGCCTCAGAGTGCTGCGTATTGTTTCAGGTTCAGCAGTGGCTCTTCTCTGCTAATTGTGCAGCGGTATTTGCAGCCCCTCACTGTGGGCTGGATGTTGCGCTGATGCTTGGTAGAGAGGATTAGTTGGACGTATGTGCTTCATGTAATTAGCACAGCACTGTTGTGGAATCTCTGTACTAATTCACTCTATAGATTGACCCGAGGGCCATCGCCACTGTCTGGGAATTACATGGAAAGAGAGGTTTGCCATCAGAATTGAGACACAGCCCGTTTGTTTGCACAAAACAGGTTTTAATAAAAGTTTCATTTTTTGTATTATATATTCAAATTTCAGAACAGAGATTCATGTTCACATTTCTGTTGGTATCAAGCCAATAGTACTCAACCGGTTATCTACTTTTGCTTGACTTGTTTCTGTCTAAATACCGTTCAGCTCCTGCAGGGAGACGAGTCATTTACTGTGTGAGTCTGACAGGATTGTTGTTGATCATCTATTGTAGTGTCAGTTGGCTCCACTCAGAAGTCAGCCGATGCAGACGATTGTCAGTTTTAGTTCCTGGCTGCTCGCTGGAAAACACACACAGAGTGTGAGCGGCCGTGAATTGAGATGTGACTTCTTTCTGCTTCTAAATGTTCCATCAACACCCTCGCTTTCTTTAAGCCCTGGCAGAGCCACGGCCATAAACTAACTAGGCTATCCAATTTCCTTTGGTGAAATAAAAGCTTTTTAATGTATTTTTTAGAGAAGTTAGAACACATTGATGAATTAGATTTTAACTTATTTGACTTCATTCCCAGCCTGCTGCATTAGAGCCTGCTAACACCCATCTCCAGCAGTCCGTCCGCTTGACTCTTATTAGGTTTCAGAACAAGGCGAGGGAATTGCATTAGTGTATCTTAAGTTAAAAGCTCTTTGCTCTTTGACCAAGTGTTTCATTGTTATTGGGTTAATCAGATTTTTGCTGTCTTCATGGAGATGCTATCGCAGAGTAGAGGCAGTGGTGGGTAACCAAAGCAGCCGTGCACAGACACTATCCAGATGGGATCAGCTTACGGTAATTTGGTTTCAGAATACATTACCAGAAGAGGCTTGTGGCCGAGAATGGCCATCCCGAGATACAAGCCAGGAGCTGGTGCCCTCTTTCGCTGCAGCTCCAGAAAACCCACCTGTCCCACTCGCACCCGGCTCATTTCCCTGAGCTTTCAGGAGGTGTTGGGATATGTGCCTTTTTAAAGAAAACCAAATGTTTTACAATTCAGTTTGTCATCCAATTCTAAATACTTCCTTCTTGTACCAACAGGGCTTTGTTGTCCAATTCATTAGAGAGATTCCTGAGTCCACTGGCCACGCTGGAGCCCTCTCATTTCTGGTATCTAGTATCATTACTTTCACTGTAAATATGTCACTCAGCTCTGGCTGAGTGGGGGGAGGGTGAAGCATGTTGTCTCTCTCTAGGCCAAACGGGGATGCAGAGTATATTGACACTCTGTGGATGTTCACTGTTCTGCAGCTTCAGAGGTATTCAGGTTCATAGGCTGGCACATTAAACTCACTTATTCATTAGTAGTGCTGCTTAATTCCACAGTTGATTAACTTGAAATAATAACAGTAAAAAAAAAGCATGTTACATCCAGACTAGCTCTGTCTTAAATCCTCTTTTTTTATTCAACATTCTGTTTTGTTTTGTGCTTTAAAATCACCTTAAAATGATTGCTGTGTACACCTCTTTAAAGAAAATGTCACAAAAATGTCTTGGCAGAAAGTATTAAATGAAATGTTGTTTTATATTTTTTATGTAGTTTTAATATTTTGCCCTTTGAGACCCCATCTGCTTATTGGCCTTCACACCTTTCAGTGAGAGCCCACGCCTCTTTGGCTTTTTCTCCACATCCACTAGTACAGAAACCACAAACCTTCACCGAACGCGTCCCTTCAGATTTCTCATCCATTGTAACCTTGGACACCTCCACCGCAGCAGTGTGAGAATCTGTTTAAAAATAACCAGGTCCATTAGTCTAGAAGGATAATGCTAGCCTACGTGGGCTCTCATGCCCTTGTGGCAGCAGAGTGCTATCACTGACACGGTGCGTCAGCACTTCTTCCTGTTGCTCCAACATTGAAGGGCTCCTCCTCCTCATTTACACACACATACACCCATCCCCTGTACACACACTTATACACACACACGTACAATCTGAAACGTCAAAAAATGAGTCATCAATAGTGCTATCATCTTAGTAACACACTTCACAGGATTCAAAAAAGAACATGGTAAATTAGTTTCAAGAAAACATGAAAGTTTTCTTTTTGCCAAGTTTTCCCTGTGTAGTTTATTTTGACATGTTTCCACATAGACTACATTTTCACGATAACAGCTGCTCTTTACAACTTTATCCTTAATTAAGCTGACTGTGTAAGAAAATGGTATGTAAGCTGGGAAACTATATGGGTGTTTATCAGTGAAGGCTATCGGTATTGAACGTCTAGTAGTTTGAAGGTTATGTTTTGGAGCAGTAATTGAAATGCAAAATAACATTAGGATCGATGGTTAGCTTTGTTTATTTATGAAATCAATATTGAAACTGTCCGTCACAATACCACCTCTAATTCCCACTGACAGCTTCACAAAGTTTTTTCCTCAGCACTCTTTGGAGAGCTGAGGACAAGTGTGTTAGGGCTGAAACACACAGTCTGTAGTTTGAAGGGAAACAGCATCATTGACTTAAATGTAATGATGCTATGTTCACACTGACACTGTATTGTGTGTCTTTCAGTAAGAGTGTATGATTGGCCCAGAGGAAATATATGTGACCAATAACCTTCCATTAACATAGCATTTCTCAGACAGTCACTACAGGCCAAAGATTATTATTGACGTGGGTTTTTCTCTTGACCCATATCCAGTCTGCACTGGTCACATAACAGACTCACAAAAAACCTTTTTTGCTTCCATTTTTAAGAAACTCATTCATTACATTTTCTTCTGTTGTTATTATTCGTATTTTTCTGTATTAGACATTAGAATCACATTTACGGTAGTAGGAAATATATTTGAACACTTTTGTAAGGCCTTGAATTTCTCTACTCTACACTTCAGCCAGTCATCTTGTTCAAACTTATTTCTGATTTGACTTAGCCTGCTTCTAGGTATCAACATTTCTCTCAAATGAGTCTGATTCTAAAACAAATATATTTACAACTTAAATTCTGTAAAAAAAACAACTATAATTTAATCTGCCAAGTAACTGGAGTGTTAGGGTAAAAGAGTTATTGTGTGTGAGTGTGTGTGTGTGTGTGTGTGTGTGTGTGTGTGTGTGTGTGTGTGTGTGTGTGTGTGTGTGTGTGTGTGTGTGTGTGTGTGTGTGTGTGTTTGTGCTTATTATACAACTGTGTGCTTGTGTGTGTTTCTCCTGTTGGTCACAAACTATCTTCACATTAAAATGCCTCTTTATGAGATCACCCCTACAGCGCTTAGTGCAATCCAATAGTCACATTGAGTGTCTGGTTGTTGAACCTGCCACTTGGAGGGTCCCTCCCTCTCAGTACGTTCCAATGACTCTAGACGTGCTGGATGTTGAAATGTATGTTTAGATTACCCTCGGAAGGAGACACATTAATTCAGGAAATATCCCCAAAGTTTAATTATTCCTGAATGGTGTGGTGGTGGACACCGTATAAATCAGTTAGGCCCACCCGCCTTTTTATTACCAGCACTATTTATGGGGAATGTGTGGCAGCTGGTAGAGATGAGCCTGTAAAAAGCTAGAGGCTATTGCTATGACTGCGTCTGCTGCTGTGGCAGACTGTCATACAAATTGTTTTTTTGAGCAGCTTCACTTCATTTTGGAAATGCTTGAATCATGCGCTACAAACAACAATGAGGGAAATCAGGAGCAATTTTTTGACATGATGATTTTTATTGTAGTGTACATGTCATTCAAGTCTTTCCTTCTGTGAACCTGTGTAAACATTTACACATGATATCCCCTCAGATATTAGCCTGTTAACGTTTGCTCCTTTTATTTGTTTATGTTTGTTTGTTCCGATCTTGCTCTTCTTCGTATGAAGATGACAATTTATAATGAAGGCAGGCTGCGTCTTTGTTTTTAGCAGGTAGAGTTCTCCCCTAAACAAGGGCCGCCTATCAGAAGAAGATTAATGAAGTAATTTCATGCATGGCTCCATGCTTCCGTCCTCCTGTATGCACAGTTACTGTGTCTAAACCTGTGATTTACACTGGACTGTGTTAAATAGCCTTAACCCTTTATAATAATATTTCTTTCTGTCTGTGGCACACACACACACACACACACACACACACACACACACACACACACACACACACACACACACACACACACACACACACACACACACACACACACACACACAGACAAACACTGAAAACAAAGTGCAACAAAATCAGGACTATCCTGAGCATTTCTCTTTTAATCTTCTGAGTGTGTTGCACAAATATCCAGACAGGGAAAAGGGATGCAATGCCTTGCACTCATTTAAAATGTTTGTGCTCAAGTTTCCATCATTCATATTTTATAGTCCCTCCTCTTTATTTTACACAAGGAACCCTACTGAGAATACGTGAGAGGTGTGCTGTGGTTGATATCTTCTGGCTTTTCACATAATTTATGGCTGTTAAACAAAACCTTGATTAAAAACTGAATTTGTACGATTCATTCCTACAGTGTGGATCTGAACAGTTTAGTGTTTGGTGTTAGTTAGTCTTTGAATCTGACTTTTTTTTAGTTCAATATAATATATAACACGAAAAAAACAACGTTTATGACTAGAATAAATCACAAGTAACTTCTTATACAAACATCATAGAGTAAAGAGAGCACTTTGACGCAAGAGTTACAATGACTTAAATCAGGCATTTATAATACGCCATAACAACTGTGTAACTGAAGAGGGATCCGTGCAGTGTATATATAACTTATTATTTTCATGTGATGAGTTTAATAGCCAGTCTGAAAAGTAAATGTCATTATTGTTACAATAAATGACAAGAGTAAAGTTACAAGAGTTAAATGTTCAAAGTGTCTAATAGCTAAGCTGTCGTGAAGTAAAATCCAGCCATGCCTCAATATCATGCAGTGTATTTCTTTTAAATTATCAGCCATTGTTAATTAATGTTGTTAAATTATGCCATGGCCACTTCTTATAATGGATGTAATGGAAACTAATCTGTTCTAATGAAAAAGGCAGAATTTGAAATTTGATCCCAAATGTACTGCACAGCAGACAAGACTTATCACCGCACTTCTCTTTTTTCATACAGTATGATGAGCTGTCTAATTCTGCAGGGGGCTTCCCCACAGGGTCCTCTTATGATTCGTTAACTCTTTGCTTCCCATGGTGGAAAGTTTAGATGACCTAAAACTCTCTCACATCCCCAGCTGACAGTAGCTATATCATTAGCTATTTGCTTCTCTCAACATCCTGAACTCAGCCTCTTATAAGAACCAGATCCGCCCAGAGCGGCCCAGACAGTTTACGTCAGACAAACAGCAGCGCCTGTATCACAAGAGGCCCTCTCTTTACTGCCAGCAGCATCTTTAGAACAGGAAGGAGCACGGAGGGGGATCAATAGATGTGATCTGCTTCTTGGCCTGTGCTATCTTGTGGTGCCGTTGGAGCATGGGGCTCATGTTGTTGTAGTGGAGTGAGCTCATGGCTTTATAAAGACTACAGTGACATCGCGGTGGAGCAGCTAAATATAATCCTCTGCTGGAGACTGAAAAACTTAATTGCCTAGGCCACAGAGCAGCACCCACCCCACCCCCCTCACCCACCCCAGTGGTAACCCTGCACGAGCCCCAAGCCTACGGACTATTGATCCAGGGCCCTCGCTCTCCATCGGTACGATAAACACATCCCTCTCATTCTCCTCTCTCTTTTTGCCTCACGTATCGCTTACTTTCTCTTCCCTTCTTTTTCGTTTTTTCTGTCTCCTAGACTTCCCCTTTTGTTTGCCTCCATAGATATGCTCATCATAAATCTCTGTCAGCTCCTCCTGAGTGTCTAGCATATCCGCTAATAAAGAGGCCCCCCTTCCCTTTAGGTCCACACCCCTCCCTACGCCCCCTCCTCTCCATGCCAGAGCCAGACTAATGAATGAGAAAGTCCAAAAATTAGGGGCCTCTCCCCTCATAGATTAGAATGGGTCCCTATGGAGTGCTGGGCTTGCCTCCAACCAAACCACAGCCGTCAACCAACCAACCCCCTCCCTGCCATATTTCCATCTTTCATATTCTGTCTGCCATACAAATACACACCCGCAGGCACAGACAACACGCACATACCCCCCAAAGTGTATTCACCCAGTATTCCCTTGATGGTCTTTACCCTGGGACCAGTTAGACACAGGGCTATCCTCCACATTTCCACTGAGTTTTTTATGCTACTAACTAAGTGTTAGACTTTGAAATGTGTTTTTTTTTTTCTCCTTCAAGCCCTACCTGAGCCTCAGTCCATTCTTGTTTACATTTTCCCTCTGAGAACACACAGATCACCTTCGGTAGCAACACATATTCTTTGGGCTGTGCAGAATTTCAGATTGGTGTCCGCTCTCCCAAAAATGACGGTGGTGGTGTGTTGGAGCGGTAAGAGGTGGCAGTGGCCCCTGGAGGAGAGGTCAGCGTGGCAGCTGCCAGTGGGCTCTGGCTGTGGTGGGGAGGCTGAGCTGGGTGGAGTGGAGGTCTGTCAGGAGCTAATTGAGTTCTTCCGACCAGCGTTGACTCTGGGGCCAGTGGCTTATCAGGCCACATCGCCTGGGGCCCTCCAGACAGATCTGCCCCTACTGGGGCATCTGATATCACCATCACCCTGCCTGCAGATGTCAACCCCCACCCCCTCCATCCCCTCGCCTTCTCCTCCACTTACCCTGTCTGATCAGGTAGCAGGGATGTGACATTCTGGGATGAGGTTAGCAAATGTTATAAAATCTTGTTTTTGGCATGCTGTGGCCTTGAGAGTGAAAAAGGACATCAGGAATTTACTCTGAGCTGAGCTTGTAACACAGTTTTGTGCTGTGTGCCTTTGATTTACACATTGAAAAAAGGAGAGCGCTGTAGTCACCCGCAGAACAGTGAAGGATGTATGTGTCCTCCTGAAGAGAGAAGGAGGCTCTCAGCAGGAATACCTACAAATTGGCTCAATTAGATCCTTAATGTACTGCCTCCTTGCGACGGTGTAATTCAGTGTTCAGAGTTTTTGCTTGCAGGTGAGGAAAGCGCAAAGACCTAAGAGAACAAGCCCTTCTAGGTTCTCCTCTCGGAAGTGAAGAAACAGCGAGTGCGAGACGAGCTGCCAGATCATTAGGCCATCTAATCCTGGTCACAGCAGCACGGGTGGAATGATATTAGGGATCTGAAATGCTGTTAGGGGGGCCAGGTGGAATCAGATTAAAACCAAACTGCGCAGTGTGCGTTTGCAGGCCCATAACCCACTGCTCAGCATGAATTTTGATCGGTACAAAGGGAACAAAAGGAGGAGGAACAGAGAGAGAAAAAGAGAGGGGGAGAGATACTGTATCTTAGATGAGTGCTGCTCCTTTGGGCAGCCAGGCAGCAGAATCTGAAATGCTCTTACCTTAAGGAAGGAAGTACAGGTTTTACGGCATCAAGCGGACCCTTTCCTGTCTGCTCTGTCTGAGAAGCATACAAGCTAATTAGCACCTGCCCCACATGTTGAATTATTTATTACAACTATTGCTGCTGTCAGACTATTAATGTTCATAATTCATGTTCCCATACAATAGTATTTATAGATTTAAATTGGACTTGTCCCATTAGAGATTACTAATATTTATAGAAATATTTTCAACTGTTTGATTAATATGCCAGGTTCAAGTGGTTAGTATTCCCTCAGTATCATTAATCAATATATGCAGGCTTGTTAAAAACATAAGCATAGCAGGGGTATAATGTGTCATAGCAGAATGAGTTAAGGGGGATTCTAGCCAGCACATTTATTATAAATGACCACATAGAGCTGGAGGGGGAACAGTTAAGACACTTATGCAATTATGCTAAGTGTCACCCTTAAGATGGCCTTTGAACCAGGGTTAAGCTTACTCTGAATTTGTGAAATAAAAGCTAACTGGAGCCATCTTTGGCGCCTGCCATTTAATATATAGGCTTTAATAAGCCAAGTGCAGATGCCCCATTGCACAGGTGCACATATCCATCTGAAACAGAGAACATAAAGCAGATGAACACAGAGCTGTGCATTAATTTATGGAGATGCAATCTGCATTCATTATCAAGAGCGGCATGTTCTATTTTAGAAAGGCGTGAAATTGATTCACTTTTTCAATTTCTGTCTGCAAGGACATTTAAGAGTACAAATGGACAATTTTTAAAACAGCAATCTGAGTAAAAAGCCCCTGAAGTCGTCTGGATGATAATACATGTTTCATTGTTTTGTGTAAATTGAAATCTTTTTTCCATACACAATAGTTGTGTATCAGTTTTTACGGTGATGGCTTTATATTGCCAGAAGAATTCGAGAAGAGCTCAGGCAGAGGGCTTATTCCACAAGGTCAACGGTTTTAACAGGGGGCATTTTTTTATTATTTATTTTAGTAGTTAACCTTTTTGCGAATTTCCAGAAGTGGTAGGCACCTGGAGCTCCGATGAATATACATGACAGCACGGAGGGAAACCTGGGAATGAGATTTAATTTGACATGCTGACCCCCATCTCTACGGGCCCAGGAAGCCTGGGTGAGAAAATAAGGTTGACCCACTGACCCCTGGGCCTGAACCCATCCGTCACCCACCCTCACAATTAAATCAGCCTCAGAGAGCAAGAGGCAGTCCGGCCAGCCAATAGGGGACATAGCGGAGGCCTCTCATTTCCTGTTTCCTCTAAAGCACTCTTAGACGGAGGCCATTGTCCAATCAGGTAGAACCTGGCCCCGTGCTGATGGAAAACTGACATGTCAAGTATGTAAATATTACCATTAGTTGGCAATATTCTAATGGAGCTAATGTGCTAAGGCACAACTTGGGCTGTCTAGCTGCCACTCAGTAGGAGTCCCTGTGTCTGAATTTGCATAAGCCATGCAAGGCTCAATTTTGTTAATGCAGGCAAGTGCAGGGGACCTTTCACCCCCTCCATGGTACCTAATGCAAAGGGGTGTGTGTGTGTGTGTGTAACCTCGCCTTGGCCCTGAGAGGTCACAAAGCCACACTGCCTCCCCAACATCCATCCTACTCCTACTAGTCCACCCTTCAGTTCACTCTATTTGAAGACAAAAAAACTGGTCCAGGCTAAGTTTTGTCCCTGTTGTACTCCCAGTGCAATTTCAAGTTAAAGGTTATAGAGCCGAGACTGAAAAAGATCATTTGGGCAAGGAAGGCTTCAGAGTGCATTTAGTGGCCACAGCTCGAAGACTGCACTTTAGTCTGCACACGTTACAGCATCATATTACATGTACACCAAAATACAGTTATTAGGCAGACAGTGGAAAAGTCAATATCTTGCCATCGTGTTTCCTTTTGGTTGACTGCTGACTCAAGGAGACAAGCCAAGGTCCACTCTGCTCTCTAAACTATGGAGAAGCTCCTGAATGGATGTGCTTTGTTTGTCTGTGTGCACTTGCCTGTTAAGTTATTTGAGTGCTCTCTCTCTCTCCTCCTCTCCCTCTTCCTGTTCATATCCTTCCTTTATTCTCTCTTTTACTTTCTTTTATTCTGCGTGTTTGTATTGCGTGGGCATGTGTGAACATACAGTGTGTGCACTGTACATGTATACTGGAGCGTATTAGCTGCTGACATAATGTGTGGCTAATGAAGTACTTAGGATCGTACCTCTGGCTGACTGGTTGTTAGCGGAGGTTAGGACACAATTGGAAGGCCTTAAGAAATGGACAGTTTGCGGAAAAGAAACATTTTTAATGTGTCGTTTTCCTGTGTGCCTCCTGTTCTACGTATATTTTCAGAAACACAATCCTCTTTATAATTAAGGTTTTCATCTACTCTCGAAACACTGTGTGGTTGAATACAAGCAGAATGTCAGGCTTTTTTGAGCATCTGAGTAACTATCAAATTCAAACACAATGTGTGATTAAATGAGAAGAGTATCGGTGTCTTCACTGACATAACTTGCTAAAAAAACGCAGCAACTCGCTGTTTAAGTATTAATTTATTTTAACTGGAAGACCCGACTGTTTTATACTCTCCAAAGACCTCTACTGAACATTTGACTTTTCTCAACACATCTTTCTTCATCAGTTTATGACTAGGTTTTAGTGTATATATTGAGTGTGTGTGTGCCTTTAATGTACATTTTGATATTTGTATTTATTCCTGCTCTGAATTTTGTAGAACTTGATTTCCTTGATCTTCACTTTTACAATAGTGATGTTGTGATTGTTCTTTCACTGAATGTGAAGCACATTGTTTTGCCCTGTGTTTGAAATGTGCTCTATAAATAAAGTTTGACTTGATTTAACTTATCCTCCCTCTCTACTCCCCCCTCCCCCTCCGTCTCTCACCCCAGGCTGCTGAATAGAATGGCCGCTGATGACCGGCACCTACCCTCCAGTTGTGGGTCCTACATCAAGACAGAGCCGTCCAGCCCCTCTTCGGTCATCGACACAGTCAGCCATCACAGCCCCAGCGGCAACTCAGACGCCAGTGGCGGCTATGTCAGCACGATGAACAGTCACTCCAACGGTCTGGACTCTCCACCAATGTTCACCCCTAACGGGCTCGGGGCCGGCTCCTGCCGCAAGCGCTACGACGACTGCTCCAGCACCATCATGGAGGACTCTTCCATAAAGTGCGAATACATGTTGAACTCCCTCCCCAAGAGGCTGTGCCTGGTCTGTGGAGATATAGCCTCGGGGTATCACTATGGGGTGGCCTCTTGTGAGGCTTGCAAAGCCTTTTTTAAAAGGACAATACAAGGTATTTTCCCCCTCTCAATACAAGATATTTCATCCCATGTTGCCGCATCACCAGACATAAAAACAGCCTCCATACAAGGCACCTTTGGCCTCACAACAACACTGAAACATACTCAGTCCAAGCGATTTACTATGTAAAAAAAATCACTGGAGTGTGGAAGATGTTTTCTCTGCCTCATGAGACATGCAACCTCCACGAGAAAATCACCGTTTTGGATTTCATTACATTGTACAATTCCTTACAACTGTAGTAGGAACACATATTCAGTGGTTTTTGAAAAAAAAAATATTTAAAAAAAAATGAATTCACACACAAAAAAAACCCCAGAAGAATATTTTGACACAGACTAGATCAATAGTGTAGCTATGATTAGATCATCTGTCATGGTTGGCTGTGTGCGATGGACATGACATCATCACTCAGGGGTCAGATTTGGGAGAAGGTGGGGGCTGTTTGTCCAGATGCATAGCTTCTCATTAAAGAGGCAATGAAAGGCCCCCCACTGTGAACCTGTGCGCTTTGCTTTAGGATTAATCAGTTAGACCGAGATATTGTTGTGCCTAGAAAAAAAATCTGCACAACAGGCACAGCTGCCCAGGTCTAAGCTCTGCCGGCTTAAGACTGGAATACATGCAGAGCACAAATAGAGAAAATAAGTAAACTGAGTCTGGTGAGATGAGTATGATATTTATACTTGATAAGTCTGACATATTTTATCCATTTCTTTTACTGCATTTTACTCCACAAATGATTTTTGGCATTATATGGAGAGCAGGCCGTCAGTCTGGATGATAGGTGTTGATTTTGGACCTTACAGCCCTATCAGCTTTAGACAGTCTATGTACCTTTTGCAGGCAAACAAAAGCATTAGGCCAAATCCTCCTGTTTACCCATGCTGCCATCAGCAATCCTGTCTATTGACAAAAGATGAACATTTTCTCTCAAGTAACATAACTGGGCTTTTGTCCCCTTACGAAAAGTACACTGACATCAACACAATGGAGCACAAAAGTGGCATCTGGGGAAGAAAGAGACGTCTTAAGTGGAGCAATGGCCCAAACAATTAAGAGAAAGGTACATGGAAAAAAAAACGAGAGCTCCTTTTTTTCCCCCCCCTCCTCACTCTGCATTGTCGATTTGAAATCCCTCTCTTTCTCTTCTTGGAGGGCTGCCTGTAATGGAGCTAATCTGCCGTCGTTTGTCCGAGCCACAGGAGTTTTGTCAATAACAATCAGCGTTTGGAAAGTGTAATTAAGGCCGAGGCTTTTCATTAGGAAGAAGGGAGGGGGCTGTCTCCAGGGATGGGCATGCCAATTAGAAACTCAGGCACGCGTCGCCGGGTAATTTCAGGGAAAGGAGGGGAAAAAAACCCAGGACTTCTTTAGATTGGAGAGGGACCCTGCTGCTCTTTCAGAGGAGAGGAGGAGAGGCTTAATGGCATAATAATCAGACAGGGGTCCCAGGCAGAGAAGGCAGGAGGACGCAGGGAGTTTTTTGGAGGGGGGGGGGGGGGGTGAAAGCTTCCCAAATGATAAAAGAAACACATGCAGGATTGCTGGAGGAAAATGGTGGCGGTAAAAAGCGAATGTAGAGCCCTTGAAAGAACAAGAGGGTACCGCTGATGAGAACTGATTAATTAAAGGAATAACGAGGCAGTCAAGGGTGGAGTGTGAGACGGCCCTATCTAATGAGAGGAAAACAAAGGAGCTGTCTTTTCCAGCCCTTTATTACATTGTTCTATAGCACTCAGGGCAAACAGCATGCTAAGTTAATGTTAACCACGTACATGACAGTTTCTTTATCACCTTGTGCTCACCTTGTGTTACTCTGTGTATTTTCTGGTGATACAGTCGCTGAGTCTTGATAGGAAATTTATAGTTGTTTGAAAAATACTAAAGTAGATTCCTTTTAATTTTGTTGAATTAAAAATATTCAGACTTTAGTTTAAATTTGAGACATTTGTTCACTGAGAAGTACACTATCTGTGTTTCACGTCCCGCTCTGGCCTGCACTTCTCCAGCTGATGCCCTTTCCTTTTGAACAAAAGCAGAAGGAAAATCTATCTTCTGTCCAAATTCATCCAGTGAAAAGCCCCTTGAACTCTTACGTGGAGATAGTTACATTAGTCAAGGCCAGGCCCAAATTAATGTCAACCTGGATCTCCATCCATCCCAGAAATACTCGGGTTCTCAGTGCTCTCTAATCATCTCCCTGTTCCCGCACCTCACATGCCCCACCAATCAAAAACATAAATCTCTTATTGAACCGTGTTTTCTTCCCATTTTGAACCCACGTGTAGAATTGCTTGAAAACCAACTGAACTCAGTGGCCCTCTTTTATATGAAGTAATAGACCTTGACAGTAAGCCTGTAAAAGTCAGTTTAGATTTTGATGAGAAATACCTGCCATTTTACTGTAATTTACTTACAAGACCTGACTTTCCCCTCTGTGCCCTGGCATGGGTCCTGAAAAGCCATAAAATAGATTGAGACAGATACTTATCAAGAGAAGAAGGGGGGAAATCTTTTTCTTCTCGGTCCACTCTGTAATGTTATTGGTAACCATACCATAACCTCTCTTATAGACAGATAAACCCCAGCATGGCCCTGGGGTTAAAAGGGCCTCTGCCAGTAGGCTTCATTTCTGAAAGTGAAACTGGCCGAGCCATGAGTCTACGAGGCTTCATTCTTTAAGGACAAGGTTATTTTATATGATTACTAATTCCGTTAAATCACGTGCATTTCATTATTTTGTACATCGGTCTGGTCAGCTAAATTCAAATAAATATTGGTTATCTATCTTGATGGGAGAATTTTGTAGGAACTGAGAAAGAAAAGAACTCCAGATTGTGACCAACACTATCCTTCATATACACAATGACATGAACAAAACGGACATAAAAAATAAGAAATAAAAATGTATTTTAAGTGAAAAAGTTCAATTCATGAACGTGAACTTCTTTAATCAGAAAATGTTAATGAAGTATTTGAAATAATCAAACTTCACTTGACTGATCAAAATTGAAACATAACATCACAAATGCAAACAAACATTTCACAGCATCATACACTTTTTACAAGAGTTAGATTCAATAATTATTTAGAGATCAAATAGTAAATCACTGCTCATTTTGTTTACACTTTTGGCGACACATGGATCATGTCTTTCTTCTTTCGTCACTATTTCCAATTTAGGTCCGAGCTGATTGTCATTAAGAATAGCTTAGAGGTGTTAGTCATGTTTTGAAGTGGGACTTACTGTAGGTTTTCGGAAGCTGAATACTTCTCTCCTAAATATAAACCAAACGTACGGATGAGAATTGAGTTAATCACCCCTCTCTCTGCACTGAGCTAAGAGAAGCCCCCTCTGACAGCACATCACACGCACATAGAGCTTGACGGGACAGCTGGACAGCCGTGTGTGAGCATGTGTTTGTTTTTGTTTCAGGAGTGTGTGATATCAAAGAGCTAACTCTTTCAGTTAGCCTCAAGGTGTGCTTTGTGCACGTGCGCCCCTGAGAGGTGGAAGGGGGGGGGGGGGGCAGAGAGTAAAATACCTCTATAAAGCACACATCCTCAGAGACACACAGGGTCAACTGTGCAGCCAAACTTGCAACATAGCACACACGTGCAATTTGGAGTTGGTGTTTGAATTTATTCAATGAAGGGAATAATATGAGAAGTAAATTGTTTTTACATTTGCAATCAAACCCCACATCCTTTTAAACGTATTTAGTATTTACGTCCCTGCAAATTGCTGATTGGTTAGTGTATAATGGGAACGCAAACAAAAAAAGACCTCAGTAAATTGGTTCCAGCGCAGGGTGGCACTGATTGCCTCCTCCCAGCGTATGGGAAATGGATAGGATTATTATGGGCTGGTTCTGCTAAGACAACAGAGAAAACAGAGAGAGGAAAGACAATCAGAGCTCATCAGCCCTTTCCCTCACACCTTTATTTACCCCAATCCCAAAGAGATGAGGAGAATTAGCATAATGATTTCTTACCCAGATATAAGGAGGAATTTCTAATTATTTATAACAACTAGGGACCCTCCACTTGATCTGTCCAATAATGTTAACATAATTGCATAAGTTGTCAGAGGATGTTGGAGGGCTAGTGGAGGAACGCCAGTGGAATATTACACAGCTTTCTGTTTCTCTGTACAGAAATGTGGAGCGAGGGTCAGGGCTGAGGAGCAGCTACAGCATGCTGGGATGCACTCCTAATGTGCTTCTGTCTGTCAGTCAACACAATGCAAGACATGCTTTATCTATTTAAGGGTTTTCTTAAGGTATGAATTCAGTCATTTCAACATAAGGAGTATTTGTTGACATGTTGTTATGAACGTGGCCATTACAATGATTAAATTACATTTTGACATTACTCAAAAATGTATTAACCGAAAGTTACAATGGCGTAAACCCTTAGTCAAAAGAAAAGTTACACAATACCAATGTCAAAAGCTTTAAAGCTGAAAGTCCATTCTAATAGAGGCTAATTCAAATTCCTCGGCTGAAAGAACCATTATATTAAAACCCTTTATTGAAACCCTGATTACAGTAAAATGTAGGGAATCAGACAGAAGCGGAGGAACTGCCCCACATATCTGCCCTTTCTGTTGCTAATGCTAGAGCACAGCACAAGCAGCTCTTTTATTGTACAGCACTGAATCTCTTTCTCATTGCTCCGTCCTGGAATCAGATGCTGCAGTTGAATAATGCATAAAGCCTCTCGCCTGTACACTATGTAAATAGTCAACAATGGCAACACTGGTAACAACAGGTTTGGGTCTGCAGGAGTATTATGTAAAGTGGTCGTGGGGCAGCTTGTCTGGCTCTCCAGCCTGCTATTGAGGCCGTTTCAGGCCCTCTGAGCGCGAGGGGACATGGCCTGCGCCCGGAACCCGGAGGGGACACGCGCAGAATTAATGAGACCAATTTAGTGTTTTACCAGGGTGGCGTCTACTGATGGGTCCTGAAGGACTACTGTAGCTGTACCTCCACTCCCCCCACCACTACCCTTTAACTCTTACTCCAGCTTCTCCTCCTGCCGTGGCCCCTGGTGCTGTTAGGTCCTGTACCTGCCAGAGAACACCTCCTGCACACTACAGAAATGGATTCTATAGGAATCTGAATGATTAACAAGTGCCCTGGTATGGTTGGCAAAGATGATTTATTATAGTCCCCCTCATAGAGCAGAGAGTACACACACTGGTGGCTGCTACACTAGTAGCAGCTACAAATTCACCGTTAGGTTGCCCGATAAAAAGCCTTTAAGTCATTCTGACCAGTACGTGAATATTTGCTCAAACAGTTTGTAGTGAAATATAAATAATTGGTCCTGAATCAGCTGTGTTCTTCTTCTTCTTCTTCTCCTCCTCAGGTAACATAGAGTACAGCTGTCCTGCCACAAATGAGTGTGAGATCACAAAACGGAGACGCAAATCATGTCAGGCTTGTCGCTTCATGAAATGCCTCAAAGTGGGGATGCTCAAAGAAGGTAAGAAGAGTAAGAACATTTTTATTATTCTTGCACCCACACAAACACATACTGTAATCTAAATGTCAACATCCATTCATTCACAATTCATTGTAGAAAAAAAGCTGCCTCTTTTGAATGCCAATAACACACATTAGTTCTTATGCGTGCTGTTTAACTGCTCAGCAGTGAGTCCCACAGTATTTTTTCCCACCAGCCCAGAGTAAGACATACATGCAACTGGCCAGACTCAACACCAGTTCCCAGCCTCCCTGTCCTCCCCTTACCAACACAGCAGTAAATAATGTGCAGTTGAGCTGGGGACAGAAATATGCTGAATAGGTTGATCCTGCCGTCTGAGTAATAGAAATGTAACAGTATTCCTGCTGGAAAGGCTCAGGCCGGGTCCCTGAGCACACACTCGGCACAGTCTCAGTTCTCCCCGGCATATTGATCCACTAAATGTTTTCCGAACATCTCGGCTCTCTTCCTGTGGATGGTTTTTTAAAGTCACGCCAGCAGGGAATTCAGTGACAATTAAACATGCTTCCGATGGATTTGTCTGGCTGAGTTTCTCCCCCTCCCCTCCCCGTTGCCAGGGACTGAGCCCCCCTGAGACCCAAAGGATTGGCTCTTCTTCCAGGGGAGACACCTATCTGTTCTCCCTTTCCCCCTTGCAATCTCCCATGCCTCTCTCTGTCTCTCTCTCTCACTTGTTGGTTGCTCCAGAAAGGCCAGACAAATGAATAATGAAAGATATGTGGCTTGGGGGTGAAGTGGCGGTGTAATATTTATTCAAGCCTCCTCTGGGAGTAGCAGAGGGACTCTGTAAGGAAACGTGTTTTCCTCAAGTGCAGATGAGTATGGGTCAGGTAGCACTTGTGTTGTGCAAAGTGTGATTGTCCCTCATGCCTATACAGTCGTATAAATGCCGTCTGTAATAACTTCCACGCTAAAGTTCTCTGTCAAACTCTGTGTAGTATATATATCCCACTATTATTCCTCCCATTATTCATTGGAGAGTGGGATTTATAGATGCATATATATCCAGTCGCCACCTGAAGCCCGAGTCACAGCCTGTATGGATCTCCGCTCAGTAACAGAATCCCCTGGACTTCATGCGGCCAGATAAAGCTGGAGTGCCAGAAAGACGGAGTAATCGCATTACTATCTGATGAAAAATTTATGCCAATATATCATCTTGGAGAATGAGAGACTACAAAAATATGTAGCCACGGTAATAAATGAATGACCAGTGTCAGGTCAGAGTAAAAAGAGCGTAAAACTCAAATATGCAGACTGGCTAAGCCGGAGGATCTAATGCACACTTCTGTGTGTTCAGCAAATTCACAGAATAAGAATGACCCTCCTCTTTTACTTCACATGAACACTACAGACTCGGACTGAAGTCTTGTGCAAGTGTTTCATTTCATAGAAAGGCCCTTTCTGAAACAAGTTATTTTTGACGCAATCAAAATTATAAATCTTTTTTTTATTCGAGCATAGGAGTGCAAGTTGTGTACGTTCTGCCTCGAGGCCCTGGCACTTTAAAGCGTCACCGAGACAACGTGGAAAGAGAGACATATGGTCTGTGTCCACTGTAAGCCCTATGAAACCGTCAGCTCAACGCCGCGCACAAACCCACAGTAAAGGGATGGCCACCGCTCATGTGACTGAGGTTGCCTCTTACTTTCATTACTGCAGAAAGGTCACATTGTGTCTCAATGGAAAATCGCCTAATTATAACTTTACAGCTCTTACAAGTTGCAGTGCTGCCCCCCAATGAGACGGAAGATGAAATTCATCACTGTCTCTGAAATAATAACAATATTCTTATTATCGTCTTACTATTACATTTAAGTTACTTCAACTCTAAAAATCCATCGGATATCATATCCACTGAGCACAGAAGCTACGTCTTTGGAGGTGTGAGGAAAATAGTCTTCAAAGATCTGCAGTGTGATTACAGGATGCCTTCTTAAACCCTGTGTCGAGTCGCTGTACTTTCCCTTGACTGTATAAAGGAGGAAGTGATCAATAGAAGAATCAAATGTCAGGAGCAACAGGTTTTTCCTCTGATCAATGGAAACGGATCAGAGCTTAGAGCAGGAGAGAAGACAAGATACTTTTCAGAGATTACATTGACATCATTCAGTGGCAGAAGCTCCCTGCACACACTTCCCCTCTCCCTCACTTGTGACATACAGATCCTTCAACATACACACACAAGTGTAGAAAAAAACATTTCTGTGAAGCTATAGTTTTATCTACATGGCATTAACCATAAATTTGTTCCATTGTCCTCACTGTGTAACATGCTGTGTGTAAAGGTAAAATATGCGTGAGCAACTCGTGAACATTGTCTGAACAAAGGAGCAAAGTGTGTCTGTGCTGATATACAATACACCTCGCATTGTTCAGCCGACTGGCATGCAGAGAACAACCACATCCCACAATAGCCCCGTCACAGTCACATACACAACATACAGGACAAACACTCAGACATACTCGCATGCAAAGTCTCTGAAATACTAGACATGTTAATGTTCACGTGTGTTGCAGGTCTTCTATACCAGTAAGACCATTACACTCTGCTTCTTCAGTTTCAGAGTGGATTATTGTGAAGTAAGGAAGCATAGGATTTTTGGCAAGGCAAACATTTCTTAGACCAGAATAAGAATGAGAATACGGTGAACTGCCAATACAATTACATACACCATGAAATTGTCTTTGTAAACATATAAGTAGAATATTAGTAGAAAGCTAGTGACCAACAGTACTTCTCCTGTCAGGGAACTTAAATAGAATGAGATAAAAAAAAAAGTACAAAGAAAAAAAATACAATATAATAGAGAATATGTACAACTTGTGTAATGGCAGGGCTGTACATTTGTGCAGGAATATTAAAGGTGATGTTGCGTGTAAGAATCCTACAAAACTGACAATGTTGTTGGAATTTAAAATACTCTTAAGTAACGATTAGTCTTTTCAATTAGCAGTACGAGCAGCGACGTCAGCTCACTGGGGATATCGTAGCTAACCTGTAAATGGAGTATATGACGAGGGTGTCGCTATGGCAGCCCCTGGGGTCAGCAGAAGGGAAGAGGGGCAATGCGTGACAATTTTTCCGCTACCCTCACTTATCACCACTCGTGATTAAAAATGCTGCAACACACTTACAAGTATGCAAAGCTGGCAACAGGGGCCCTTTGAAATAGTGCTGACGGCAGTTTAGCGGGGCGGCTTCCTTGAAAGGCAAGGTCCACCATGCCTTGCCATGTGGCCTTCTGATTTTCCCAGCTAAAATAGGGTCCGCCTAAGCCCCCCTTGGCATTGCCAACCATCCCAGACATCCTGACACTTTCCCCAGGGAGAGACACCCAGAACAGGTGAGGGACTCAAAATAAGGGCCCCTACCACTGCCGGCCACACAAAGTGAGTGAAGACAGGCCCTTTTGTAGGAGGGTGCTTGGAAAGGGATTATTATTGTTTTTGGAGAGAAAGAGGAGCCTTAGGTCAGCTGGCCCCAGCCCCCACCCTAAGGCCCTGTGCTAATCCGTGCACAAATGCCAGCCGCCTTGGCCAAAAGCCCTCTCCCCCTGCACCCTGCTTTGAAGAGATGATACCCGAGGTCACCCACTGCTTCCCTTGCTGCACTGTGTAGTGGGCCATAAAACAGTGAGATGTTCAACTCACTTTGCGCATTTATAACACACCTACTGTATAAGTTGGAGGGACCCTTTAAAGCTAGGAGCGACACATGAACCTCACAAAGATCGGTATAAAGTCCTGGCTAGAATGCCTGACAGAATGAGTGAATGAACCCATCTAGCCGCTTTAAATCACTCTCTGTGCACTTCCTCTCTGCCTGTTTCTGGCCCTGCTGGACAGTAAAATGAGACAGGTTAGTGCCAAGCTTTAATTCCTGTCAGCATCTGTTAATTATGGCCAGGACTGTTCTAATTAAAAGAGGCACCCATCTACCTTCATCGCTGGCTTTACACCACCTCACACAGCCACATGACTCAAGCGGCAGAGAGGATCACAGAAAGCAGAGGCGCAGCCACCTGGCAGAGTCAGAGCAGGGCCGGAAGAAACCGTAGAATGGGATGACATCACGTTTGACAATGAGAGGAATTTTCCATCCTGACAGAAGTAACGGCAACATCTAAGCTGAATTGGAAAGTTTCTTAGCACTTAAACCCGAGCGGCAAGTGGAGGATGATTGAAGACATTTCTCAAGATGCCTTCACAGAAAAATAGTCTTTGTTTTACACATCAAATTGAAATTGTCATAGTGTGTGTATGTATGTAAAGTAGAGGTAGTTGCCAGATGATTCCCCGGTGCTTTCTGGGAAGGATGGGGCTCTGTTGGGAATTGAGGGTAATTAGGTTAGTGGGTTGTCAGTGTCAGGAAATTGAAAGACAATCCTAATCAGATTTGTGTTTCTTGGGAATCAAATAATTTATATTAGTAGAAGAAAAATGTACATGCTTTAGATACATTATAATAGTTTGATACATACGATGTGTGTGAGGGATAAACGCCTTAACCGTGTAAGAGTTCAAAATCTGGATATTCTGCATAAATCCACTGTTGAATTCCTCTTTGTTAAATGAAGGCCACCGCTTCCATCTTACATCATCTGATTCTGCTTCCCACCACTGTTCTCCGAGCGACCTCCAATTCACAGTGCATGGGACACATCCAAACTCATCCCCTCCAAGAGCACTCACTGATGGGCAAATTGTATTAGGCTCATTTGCAGTGGCCACACAATGCCCAGGTTCGACACCGTCCTCCCTGTTATAAAGTGATGAAATCATCAAGGAAGTGCTCTGTGCTGCGGGTGTTTTGTTTGTCCAGAGGACGCGGGCGACTGACAAATTAACTCCTCCTTCACCGCAAGCATTTTATTGAGCCTTTTCTCATCCACCCTGTGGTATTAAATTTGTTGGGCGGGGGTGGGGATGGGGGGGTTACATTATGCATACAAGGTAAATTGAAGGGATTCTCCCTCTTGACAGGATTAAGATATCAGGGATATTTAGGCTCGGAGGTAGCAGTGGGGATGGGTGATAGAAATGTTTGCATAGAATTGCATTAAATAACTAAATACCTGCCCGGTGGTATCAAATAAATAGAAAGAGAGTAGATGAAATATTTTAACTATGTTGAAAATTAATAGAAAAGAAAAGACATCCAAATGGAAACATCCTTATCAAATAATGAGATAATAAATAACTTATGTTATGATGAGGCCGGCTTGACATTTACAGTATCAGTGTGGAACCTGGCCCTCTAGCTGTGGCTGCGGGTGATAAGGCCTCAGTGCTCCTCCTGTGAAAGAGGGGTGAAATAAGGGTCTTTTATGGGAAAGCAATACCCAGTTATCTATCTGCAGTGTGACAGCGGAGGGTTTGTACTGCGTGTGTGGGACTGTGTCTTTGCTTGTATGCTGGTTAAGTTTCTTTTTCTGGACAGTTACGACCACACACCTTAGCTCACACACACACACACACACACACACACACACACACACACACACACACACACACACACACACACACACACAAACACACAGGCAAAGGTATGTAGCTGGCAGCTAATTAGTATGCAGTCTGCCTCACCCCAAAAGCTAAATAATTAGAGGGCCAGTCTGTGAGATCATTGACCCTGCGTTAAATATTCATATGTTTAGACCTGCTCTGGGCTCAGCTGTGTCACACTAGACCAGCCAGGCATGGACCACATATGGGAAGGCAGCCGTGTCTCTGACACTTCCGCAGACACGCAGACACACACTAATGCCACTTTGGAGTCCTTGTACAATGCTATCACACAAAATAGAAATCAGCAAACACTACTGTTTTATAGAGACATGTTTTGTTTTAGTGTTTCATTTACTTATTTGGCCATGTTAGTTTTGTGTATTTAATATCCCTATCAACCAGAAATTGTCTAGAAAATAACCCTCTCTTCAAATTATGTCTCTCTTGTCGTTTCTAAACCAAGGGGTTCGTCTGGACCGCGTGCGAGGGGGCAGACAGAAGTACAAGCGGAGGTTGGACGCAGAAAACAACCCGTACCTGGGTTTGACGCTCCCCCCTCCCACCAAAAAACCTCGTGAGTACTGCTCCATCACTTACCCGTTGACTCCCTCCTCTGCCAGGACAGCACGCAGGTAAAACTGAGGGAACGTTCTAGGCCAGTCTCATGTTCCCCCTCGTTTCTCTCATGTTTGGACAGTTAGGAATACAAAGGTCAGAAATGTAGGCCAGGTATAGTTCTAGTCAGAGCTGAATTATGGGAAATCTATACGCAGATGACCGATATAAAACAACAGAGTGCTCGAGGACACTTTCACACATGTGATTTTTCCCACTCGCTTGCATTCTGTAGGGATAAGAGCTTTCAGTGCCTTTAATTCACTCATACAAATTCAACCCCCATCCATTAGTTTGTATAACCAGAGAGAAAGATGCCGGGGAAAAAAGAGATCCAAATTTCACCAATAGTTATCAGTGCGTTGCATCTTTGTGCCTCACTGGGCTTTACAGTGATATGATCCGTGACTTCTGCTCTGGTCTGACTTCTTCCCTCCGTCCTTCCTCCTCTATCCTCAGTCACAAAGATAGTGTCACACCTGTTGGTGGCAGAGCCAGAGAAGATCTACGCCATGCCTGACCCCACCATGCCGGAGAGCGACATCAAGGCTCTAACCACGCTGTGCGACCTGGCTGACCGTGAGCTGGTGGTCATCATCGGCTGGGCAAAACACATCCCAGGTATCAAACAAGTTTTTTGCCTTTGTAATCACCCTCTTTTATTGGAAGCAGTCCTTCAAATTTTTGTTTTTCTGTGTCCTTTTTCTCTTCCACACTCTGTTCTAATAAACATGCAAGCTCACACACGTAATGACAGCAGATCATACAGCCTCAGGGTGTGTGGAGGATGGAGTGGCGGTGCAAAATGGACAAAAATCAATAGAGTGCATCTAAAACCCCTGCATTGGGTAGAGAGATGGACAGCGCCAATGTATGTTGTAATCAGCAGGGAGAATAAGAACAAAGTTGAGGGCCTGCCCAATTACACAACACATCATATCACTCAAACACACACACACACACACACACACACACATACACACACACACACACACACACACACACACACACACACAGGGACATACAGGCACATACAGTATGCACACATGAACGCATAGAAGCACACACACACACACAGACACTCACACATTGAATTATTGATGGGCATAATCATGTTTCTTCCCTGCCCCATAGGCATTCTGATATACGAGGTGTTAGGTTATAAGAGGCTGTTGAATTAAGGATACAGCACCTCACGTCAGCAGAGATTTTGCTTCCTTCAAGAGTTTTCCTCTGATTTTGACGGAGAACACATTGTTTAGCCGATCTTTTTTTGCCAGCGAGGCAGATTCTCCTTGATCTTGAGCTTGACCCCCATAACTCTATAACATTACAGAGCTGTAGGGACAGAGGGGTAACAAACTAAATAAATGTGTCCCTCAGCGGCACCTCCGTAACCCCTTCTACTCATCAGCATAACTCGGGACAGGCACACAGCTGTCAGTGTATAAGAGATGTGCGACATCACTGTAGCAGTGATGCACAAACACACTGTCTGCCATTCTAACAGACACAATTCATAAGAGTGTTTGAATGCTTTGGAGTCATATGTTATTTCAGATGATAAATCTCAATCCCAATTCCTAGCTTAAGTAGGTTCATTTATTTTCAGTAAGTGAAATGGAGTCCAGCTGACCTCCCTCGGGCAGGTGCATTTTGTACTGAAAAGGTATTAGAGTACTTCTCAGAAGGTGGGGTATTAATCAGGTACAGATCTGATAGTAAGGAGATTAGAGATGGATATGCTCCCAGCCCCTGGCCTCGGCCTTGGCCCCCTTACGCGTCAAAACAGTTTGGATCACTCCCCACGAGCCCTGCATGGTCAGCAGAGTGAGAGTTTAGCAAGGAGCTTAGTCAGGACTGGATCACAACTGACCCGGTACAGACTCTCATCGTTGTGACCCAAAAATTACCTCAGCGTCACAGCAACACGCAGAAACGACTACATCTCTGTCCTGGCTGCTGAGTGTAGACTATGCAGGCGTAAAGGGACTCTCTGAAGCTCTGAAGACACACACGCAAACAAAGAAAAGGTGTCTCACATTTAAGACAAACAAGATAATATAAATCATCGCAGGCCTTAAACAACAGCATGTGTAGCTCATTAAGCAGCCACACGTGTGAAATTGTTGTGACTTGGATTGTGATTTCTTTTTACAAGTCACTGTCCAAAAACTCAATTTAACACACATTAAGATTTTGAGTTTTAATATCCTTTAGTGCATCATCACTCTAATGTTTTTACACATTAATTGGATTAATTGTTAATCTGATTATACTCACACCTATTGTACAGAGAATGGATCCTTAATATTAATGGGATTTGCCCCACTGATGATGATAATGATGATTTAACCCAAAACCTGAGGCGCTAAGCCTGAGTGTCTGGTACAACTGTGAGCCAGTACCTGGAACTGAGAGTGCTGCACCTGCAAGGTAGTGAAGTTAAAGTAGACTAATGTCATCTGTTTCTGTTTAAATTCACACTTTTGCATTTGTTTTATTTTCAAACTTTTCAAACGTAAATAATTAATTCACACACATTCTTTTTGGATTAAAAAGACAATTTGACAGGATAAAGACTTGCGCTTCAGCTCACTGCTTGGTCTTTGTGTCCCTTTGGTGGTGTCTTTATTAGGACAGTCAGTGTCCTCTGGCCATGAAATGGCTGCATAATTGAGTTGTACATGGCTGAACCTGATCAGAGACGGTTCACTGGTTGAGCGAGACTCCATGCTCTAACACTCCATGCAACCACGGTACCCCAGGGCAGCCTCGCATGCTCGCTTTCTACAATATTTCTCCTTCCCTCTGCTCCGGGACAAGACATAACAGGGAGGAGAAAACTGCTGATTGCATTCTGATAGATTTTTGCAGCCCTAGGCAATGGAATTAAAAGGATTAACAGTTCATTATGAAGTAGACCACATTGATTAGGCCATTGACAGATGGGCCAATAACTAAAGTCCAAATGTAACAATTTAAATGTCACAAAAATTGGCACTTACCTTCACTCAATTGATTTTTAATTTTGCCTATTCTCGGCTAACATTTGAAAACGCGTTTGAAAAGTGGCATAATGTGGAGGAGAGTGGCCCTATTGAGTTTTAATTGGAGGGCGATTGGAGGATATCAAAGTCCTATCATTAGAATAGATGGTATCTCTGTCTCCCTGGGTCCAATGTCAACTTTGTAATCCCAGCTCTATTAAGCAGAACATGAAAGGTTGGTTTGCATAGATGAAGTGCTTTTAAGGTTTAACAGTTTTCTTTCTACAGTTTGAGATCAAAGAAGAACACGATTGATTCATCAGTTCAGGTGCACTTAGGTTAGCGTAGTTTAATAAGTGAGGTATTAAAGGCTGTTGTCACATACTGGGAGCCTGTCCACTGGTTCAGACTGCAGCCCTGCCCTCGTTTTCAATCTGTCTTTGATTAATTGATAATCGCTGCAGAGCTTTTGGACACTCGTGTCAGCGCTCCAAATAGCACCATGAAGCTGAGTGTAACACGGCTGTTGCCTGAGGGGGGTGGGGTCATTAGGAGCAGTGTTAGGGGATGCTGACAGATGGCTTGTTGCTCCTAAGGTGCTAACAACCTTTGACACACATAGGAGTCCACTGTCCACCCCTCTGGCCGCCGTCCATTCCCATAAAGCTGCATTTCACTCTGTCCAAGAGGTTCAGGGAGGAACTCAGTATCCTGACAGTTTCAGTACACTAGGACTTGTTTACCACTCATGACATTGCTGCCTTATGAGGAGCATCAGGATACCAGCATGACCCCCGTGGCCTCTTGCAACTCCACGTCCCTTCCACCTAGAATGGGAATGTTGTGTGTTCATATGCAAAATCTGGCCGTTCATGCTGCTGTTACTGTTGGTGCTTGTTGTTTGGTGTTTTTCAGCTCCAATCCCAGTTTCCCTGGGATTGTTTTTTTAGATGGGAATTCTCTGAAGGCTAAAGGGCCAAGCAAACATTGACTCTCTTCTGCTGCCGCTGCTTTGCTCCTACACAATAAAACATAAAACATCACAACTAGAATGTAAAATAGCTCGTCTTTAGAACTTGTGTTTCTGCCAAGTCTTTCATTAACTATATTTTAAATTAACCTAAAATAATCCTCATCTATATTTGATTTTTGAGTAACACCAGATTATTGTAAGGGAGTAACCTTGTTTGTATCGTTCTTTTCATTACCAGTGTTTTGGGAATATTCATCATCTGTGCTTTATTGGATTCTAGTTCATCAGCTCTGCGTTTGACAGACAAGCGCCTGGCGTGTTAGTTGTTAGCATGGAGGCAACAACGTTAAAAAGAGATCGCGCCTCTTGTATGTTGTCGTGTTTGTGTCAGCTCAACCCTCCAACATAATCACCCACCCATCAGCCCACCCTCCTCCAGCCCCCCTCTGGGGGCCCCTGTTTTCTCTTTGCCATTAAATTGTGAAATCTACTTACTGTGTTGCCAGCCTGATCCCACTCAAGCTGCGTAATCTCCTTGTAATAGAGTGTGAATACTGCCCGGCAATAAATCAGCACCTCATCAGTGCACTTTATTAAATATAGACACCAACAGACAGCTCTTAGTATATTCAATTTACCCTCTGACGTAGGCTTCAACACAGGAGATAAAGATAGATTGAGCAATCAGGTGGATGCTGAAGCCTGAACCCCGGCAGGAGAGCCGGAGGAAGGTGGAAAAGCTGGGGAGAGATTGAGATGGGGGCGTTTTTGGAGGCAGACAGGCAGTCAGGAGTATGCAGGGCCAGAAAAGGGACATCTGCCATGCAGGGTGGGGGAGGGCTTTGTTTAGTTACAGGTACATCCAGTATCGCAATTATAAGCATGCATTGTTCACATTGTCACCAAGTTGATTCCTTGTAAAATCTTGGTTTTGAAACTTAGCATTCATGTCAAAATATTTCGTATGTTAATATAAAATGCTCAGTATGAAAATGTAAATGCCAATGCGCCTTTAAAAGCTCGTCAGCAGAGCGCCATCCTTCATTAAGCAGTGGTGCTTGATGGCAGCAGAGATAAATTATGTGTAATTATGGCAATCATTAAAGCCTGATTCATCCTGGTCTTTGGGGCTAAACAGAGATATGTACCTTCAGTATCAGCCAGTGGGACCCTGGGGATGGCTAAAGACTTCTCTGTCAGGTCAGGAGGTCTTAGGGTACAGATTAAAACAAGGGGATTACTGTATTTAATGTTTTTCAACCTCATAACGTTCACAGGCTACTGGTCAAATCACCCATTCCCCAGCTACTTACCGTGGGATAATGGACTGACTCTCATGTCGAAAGAAGGCAGATATCCGACTCGCCTGAAAGTGAGCGCTGGAGCTGAAAAAGAAAAACAAGATTAATTTTCAGTCATCAACCTCTTTTTCACCGGGTCAATTCAGCTGGTATTGACATAAATGTGTTCGATATAAAAACAGTGTTTGTGTCATCAAATCAGCGTCCAGGGAGAGCTCACAGCAAACGGAGCTGTTTGTGTTGTACGTGCGGCTCGACTTCAGGTCATATTATTCATGCCGTGCACAGCAATTTATTACCAAGCGACTATTGATTAGGTCCTCCTGACGCTGTCATGTAAATTCAAGAAGAATCATGGTCGAATGTTAGACACACACACTCAGGCACACACACACATATTTACACAAACAAATCAGTGCCCACTCAAACACACACACACACACACACACACATGCACCATAATGAAGCAGCTAACGTTGCTTTTCAGTACTATATCAGTTCTTCATCTTACACAGTAGTGTGTCACTCGTCACTCTGCCCGATCAGAGGAATCTATACAAATCAGAGGTGCATACATTTTCCTCTTGTCCTCTTTTTTTTCTCAATAAAAAGCTTTGATATAAAATAAGCTTATGGCAGCACAATCATTCAGCTCAGTCTTATGTTAGAAAAAAAAAAAGACGTGTTGAACCCCCGGGGTCCTGTTAGGGGCAGTTTTACTCCAACTGGAGCCTGGAGAGTACTTGACTTGGCTGAGGTGAGATTGCCGCTGGGCAGAAGTCTTCAGGGCCTCCTTGTCCTTCTGATAGCCAGCCGTGATAGATCAGCCGCTGTCCAGCCAGAATTACTCTCTTTCCTCTTTCTATCTCCCTCCTCCTTTTCCCTTAATGTTTTGAACCCTTTTTTTTCGGTCTCTTTCTCTCTTCCTTATCTCCCTCCTCTCTGGCCCATATCTTCTCCTCTATTTTATCCTCCATTTCTCTCCCTCGCCAGCCATTTCTTTTTTCTCCCTCTCCCTCTCCCTCTGTCTGCTCCGTTGTCTGATTGAGGGTGAGTTACGAGGGGGCTGCAGCTGGAGGGGGCCACCGTGCCTCGTAATTACATCTCTTTTTAATACCCGCGCTAATGGCCCTCGGGGAGAGGGAAACAATAATAAATTAATAGAATATGAACTCCAGCTCAACAGAAATCTCTAACATTTCATTTTGGACTGTCCTGAGCTCTGGCAGATGAAACGGTGCTCTGATTAATCTCTGCGAGGTGTTTGAAGCAGCCGTCTGTGGGTTTGGGCTGCCCCCTCCTGCACACAGCCGAGGGCTTTTGGGGAGATAAAGAAAGAGATGACAGTTTTGGCTTCTGTTGATGGTCTTTAGTGGTCTTCTTTTCACCCTTTGAGCCATGAATGATGATGTGCTGATGCTGTTGGTGGATACATGCACTAAACTGTTGTTGTATATTTATTCTTGTTTCTTTGTCTCGACTGAACAAAACCATTTTCCACATGTAGTATTTTCAAAGTTAAAATTAAGGCTTGGAATCACTATATGAGCATGATAATTAAGAAGAAGTGAACAAAGACAAACTCTGCATTGTTATCTCTGTATACAAAGACTTTCTGCCAGAAATCTGCCAGAGCACTCAGCAGCAGAGTGGAAAAGGCCCTTCAAACGTGTAGACAGGCCTCTCTGATTTGGTCAATATTGTGTCATGTTTGGTCAAACCCCGCCAAGGCAGTGGGCTGGAAATGAAGATGTAAATATTGATATTTCATTAGAGGAAATCACCCACTCCGACGGCACTTAACCGGGCCACCTTCAGAGTGAGGCGGCCGAAGCGCTGTGTGACCTGCGGAGTCGGGAAGTCACTTCATTACTCGATTAAATTGAGTGGAAAAAGGCGAGGCAACGACACGAGATCCCATTTGGAGCGATAATTTAGGCCCTGAAGAGAGGGGATGGAGCCGGGGAAAAACACCACCTCTCCATCTCACAACACTGGATTAAATTCAAGGACTTTTAGCGTCAAAGGTAATTGTAGGCTGCTAGGCTGCATGTGTGCATATGGTTGAGAGGTGTCTGCCGTAAGAGAACAACTCTAAAGCCTCTCCAACAAGCCCTGAACAAGGCCTTCACACAGGCTGTCACATTGGGAGCAGCACTTTAGTTCCGCTTCAGTCCTCCTTGGCATTAAAAGGCTAGACAAAGCCTCGCCTGTGATTGTGATGCCAACCTGATGCGGCAATCAAGACTGCGTCCATGCTTGCGTGACAATTTCCCTCCGGCCAGTCCACATTCTGTCCGACTTAATGGCCACGTATGCAGACAAGGAAATAACACAACAGAAGATTTTTGCAAGCAGTCTAGATGTGTGTAATGGCACAGGCCTTCACAAAATATGGCTTATTGCCTCGGTGATAATAGCCGAGTGTTTTGAGTGCTTTCGGCAGTTTGCTTTGTTGGGTCTAATTTGGGCTCTTCAGACCTCTGACCGGTCCAGTGAGGCAGCAGCACCTTTCTGTTAGCACTCTATTCTACTGACTATTGATTCCCCTTCAAAAAGTGAAGGCCCTCACATTCTGATCCCAATCTGTTAATTAATGTATCCTCCAGCTCTTCCCCTGCAGTGGTCATCACCACGATAAGGGAAATTGAACACTCAGGTGTTCCTCTCTCTGGCTCTTCTTTTCACTCTGCCTGTCTCTCTCTGTCCGGTGTCTTTTCCACATCCTCTCACGTTCTCTCATCAATGCTCTCGTTCTTCTGCACCTGCACATTTTTTGTTTGTGTGTGAGGAAATGGACATCATGCTGGTGTGAGATCATTTATATTTAAGAGAAAATGTGCGGCAAAGATGCAATGGGCGTCCTTGTCAATACCGTGATTTGTCGCCTCTTAATCACACCACGGTAGGACAGCAAACTTGTAAACGCCATCATATTAATCAGGGGCGGAGCTGAAGAGCCTAATATGCAGTCAGAAAAGGCCGCCTGCAGGCGCGCTGTGCAGGAGGGGGGGGAGGTCGGAGATGGAGTAAAAAGAGCGAGGGGGGTTCATGCAGTTTATTGACAGCTGAAGGGTAGTACGTAAGGACAGGACAAGATCAGTATCTATCTGGTATCTTTTCCTCATTCTTTTTTCCTCTTTTTCGTTTTATTTGTTTAAAATTCTCATAGCTATTCGTCAACATTCTATTCAGAGCATGTGAAGAGGTGTTGAAGGGAAATCGACAGAGGTTTTGATGGGCCCAAGCTCGTCCCTTTCAGCTCTTCTAGCTGCTGCAGGCCCGGAGGCCCCGGGGTTTAAGCAGGTCTTCAGGCCGGGCTTGAGCCATGTGACCCTCATGCTCTGTATGTGTTCTTCTATGCGGATTTATGTGCATACATAGAGGTGTCATGATCCTCATGTGCACATGTGTGTCTGTTTGTTTTCTTGGTAGACACACATTTGTGCATGTTGCTATGTGTGTGAGAGAGTGTGTGTTCCTTCATCACATTCTCTTGCTACACAGTGCATGTCATGTCCTCCACCCCTGCAATGAGAATGTGTCTCGGTGCTAATCCCCCCTCACACCAATAGAAGTGTGACAGGATACAAGGGGGTAACCACATGGCTTTGTGTATCCTGGACCTTTGCACCGATTTACTGTCCTCACTTACAGTAAAGCCCACTCAAGTGCTCTGACACGGCTTCAAAGAGGACCTTCCACTGTGCATTTAAAATTAAACAGCACTCGTTAACATGGGCCTTAGCGTGTCAAACGTGCTACCGGGACTTGACGAGTCGTGTTTGGTTTACTGACGAACCCAAAGTGCTGCTTTTCTTTTACTTTTAAAGACTTTATTTTACTTTTTGATAAAAGAAGGCTAATTCTTTGAAGAAGTACAATACTTTTTTTTATGTGAACAAAAACTCTGATACACACAGACAGACTGCATTTTATTATTCCGCTGTCCTCATACAGTTTTCTCGTGTGCCCTTGCAGGTTTCTCCTCTCTCTCTCTGGGCGATCAGATGAGTTTGCTGCAGAGTGCATGGATGGAGATCCTCATCCTCAGCATCGTGTTCCGCTCACTGCCGTACGAGGACGAGCTAGTGTACGCCGAGGACTACATCATGGACGAGGAGCACTCGCGGCTGACTGGCCTGCTCGACCTCTACGTCTCCATCCTGCAGCTGGTCCGCAAGTGCAAGAAGCTCAAAGTGGAGAAGGAGGAGTTTGTCACCCTCAAGGCCATCGCGCTCTCCAACTCAGGTGGGTTACTCTTCAGCACAGGGACAGAGCACAAATAACACGTAAAGTGTCAGGATTTGTAATTTTTAATGAAAGTTTATTTGTGTACATTTTAATGAAAATTCCACTATTCATCTAAAATTACAATATTCATCGTCACATTTATAATGCCGTTACTTACAGATGAACAAAGCCTTAGTGTCGTACTTAAACACATTTTAGTTTCACTTCATCTGTTTTCTTTTGAAACATTATTCTGCTTTAGTTTTTCTAATTCTGTTTGACAGATATATTATTAAATGAAGTGACTTATGATAATAAAAACAGCAAAAAAATTAGATAATTTTCACAATGAATACAAACAAATAACTATAATCATTTTAACAGTTTTTCTCTGCTAAATTATACGATCCATATTCTCACTCTATGTGAGAAATACAGTCAAGTTCTCCTTTTATTCCTAAGACCTGACATTGTAAAGTGAGAGGTGTTTCTCTCTCTCTAAATATTTCACTGTTTCCTGACTGTCCCTCTGAGTAAAGCACCCTGGACAGCATAACATCCAGAAACAGTGAGATAACGTCTGACACAGTTTCCGAAATGACATTTTTTAGTTTTTCAGGAGTTTTTCGGCGTAACCTTTAGTTTGGAGCGTGGGATGGAGAGATGGAGAGAAGATAAGGGCAGTGTGTGAGCGGGGAAAAAGAGGGATGGAGGAGTGAGCTTTTTTAATTGAACACCTTCCACGTTGTGGTATTTCTCCTGGCCTCCCTCTCCCGCCTCTCTCTCTTTCTCTATCTCCATAACAGTAGCTTCAGGGCACAGCAGCCACGGGAGATAAATTTAGCATTTCATTAGGAGCACAGGGGCTGTCAATAAAATGTGTTAAGTCGAATGGAATGAGTATCAGGGAGTGATAGGCCTCGTTTGTTCCGATGCCGAGACAGCACGCTGCTATCGACAGGCTCCTTTTGAGGAGGCAGGACCTGTCCCGCTCTGATCAATGCACGCCCCGGTCACTGGGCCGCTTTCCCTTGTTTTGTCCCCGGCTGAAAAATGAAAATGCTGATGTAGGACCTTTGCTTTCAGACAACAGGGCTTTGGGAGAGGAGGAGGGAGAGAGGAGAGTTGGGGGTCGAGGAGGAGGAGCAGGAGGAGGGTGTCCAGAATGTTAGAACAAGGTCTCAGGGAGATCGCTCTCCCGGGAGCCTGTCTGTCTGACAGCTGGGAAAATTCATAGCCATTGATTTTGTAATTAGCAGTTTATCAATCGGATCGACGTGGGCTCACTGATGGATTGCGAGGAAATTGTTTCTTCAAAGTTGTTTTTTTAAGTCCCCCTGCCTCCCAGGAATACAAGCTGCATGCTCACTGTCTCCTTCCGTCCTTTTCCTTGCTCAGCGGTTGATCTTTCTCCTTCTACTTTTTCATTTTTATTATTTTTTCCCCTCACTTTCAAATCGTTCAGTCATAATTGTCTCAAATTGATGCACATTTGCCAGGATGAAAGTAGAACAGAATATGGGTTTGATTAGTTTAAATGCTGCTTGCTAGGTTGTGAATCCAGCCTCTGTGAAAAGAACAAGAGATAATTAAGTCACACTACATCCTCTTATGAGATTTTTTTTTTGTCTTTTTTGCCTTTTGTTCTTCCATCCTCCCTCCCCTCAACCCCTCCCTCTCACATTCACTTTACAAAACGACCTACTTCATTTTACCACTGTGGATTTGAAAACCGTCAGGGTGAGAAATGTCTCAAGGTCTTGGGAATACAGTTGTTCCAGTCAATGAATTTGGGGCGAAGTCTGAAATCTGTTTTGCCTTTTATTGTCCCGTGTGGTAAAATATGCACCGCCAAGGTGAGACGAGTCAGGCAGCCAATGACATGCCGCCTCCGGAGTGCCAGACGACGGTTAACCAGTGAGAGAAACTACAACCCCGGGGCTGTCCCTGAGAAAGGCTGGGAGGTAGAAACAGGAGGCAGAGGAAGGCGAGAATGAGAGAGGGGAGCTGTAACATGATGTACAGTAGGATCAGTAAAAAACGATGGCAATGTTGCGAAACGTTATAGGAGAAAGAACACCGGAGAGACGCCAGACTGAAACTGTAGACTGCTCCGAAAACCAGCCAGGAAGGGGGAGAGGTTTGGGCTGACTGAAGCGGAGAGAGTCTCAGTTTCTTAGTTCACAGTACAATAAAGAAAGAAAGACCTTTATCCGTTTGTGAAGATAGAAAAACAATACAAAACTTTTATTGGAGAATTTATATTTGACACTTCTTAGATGCTAGATTTTGATGACTGGTTTTTATGTTGTATCTAAGAAGCCCTTTAAGGAAGGAAGACATTTAATTCAAAAGATGTGTTGTATTCCTCTCCGGCCTCTTTATAGCGTCCAATACTCTAATGGAACCCCCCCTCCCCCCCTTTAAAAAAAAAAAAACAATCTGTCCTTTGGAACAGTGAGGTGTTTAATGTGTACTCACTCAGGCTAGATTGGGTGCTATTCATTCCATTGTTACTGGAGGAGAGCATTGATTTTCAGTCTTGCTGGTCAAGGGCCATATGAATATCCCGCCTGGCCCGCCCCCCCCCCCCCAAAAAAATAAAATAAATAAATAAATAAATAAAATAAAGCAGCTGTTGTTTTTTTCTTTTATGATCTATTCTTTATCTTGTCAGGGTGTGAGTTATACTGATAATGTTCTACCTACCTTCCTGCTTCTGACAGAGCCATAAAGATCAGTCATGAGATTTAATTTTGCTTTAGAAAAATCCATTTCCCACCGTGTTGTAAACTACAGTTATTTCAAGTTACTTCTCTTTATTTATATATTTGAAAATCCATCACTCTTCATGCTCCTGTCTCTGCTCTCGTCCTGTCAGACTCCATGCACATAGAGGACATGGAGGCCGTCCAGAAGCTCCAGGACGCTCTGCATGAGGCCCTGCAGGACTATGAGAGCGGTCAGCACCAGGAGGATCCAAGGCGGGCGGGCAAGCTGCTCATGACGCTGCCTCTGCTGCGGCAGACTGCCACCAAGGCCGTGCAGCACTTTTACAGCATCAAGGTGCAGGGAAAGGTGCCCATGCACAAACTCTTCCTGGAGATGCTTGAGGCCAAGGTCTGATGGGGTCACCATGACTTCAGAAAGTGACTTGAACCAAGCCAGGAGACGGAGAACCCCCCACCCCCCAACTGACTGAGGCTGGACAGAGACTGACCTCTCTTCTCCTCCTCCTGGAACCCAGGACACTGAATAAAAAAAGAACAAATGCAAAACTTGGTTATTAATATAAATATAAAAATGATGCAGATTAATTTAAAATATATAAGAAATACTATGTACAGTAATCATTTTTTTGTTTTTTGTTTACTGTCAGTGGTCATGCTGTATATGAAGAAGGACCCCGCTGCCCCTCGGCATCTTCAGAACAAGTAGTTGCCAGATCTCGATAAAAGAAAACGTTTTTTCTTTGTAAGTTGTTCTGAAGACAGTCGAGGCGTTGACATCCGTAAACAGACTCACGTGTCTCAGCTGTGTTTTTGCCTGGACTTGACCAGGACATGTATATATTTATTAATGGAAGACTGAGTGTACAGTTCAAAGTCTGGTGACCTTGGTGGCCATTTTCTCTTGTTCCTCCTGTAAAAATACAATTACTAAATGTGAACTCTTATCAGTTTAAATGTTCTTGGATATACCTCTCAGAGCAGTAAGCCGTGTGATCTTTGTGGATCTGTCTCAGACTGGAAGATTTGCTGGTCCCATGTTTAACCAAACTAGCATAGGCAGGTACAGTTAGTCGTCTTATTCTGTAGTAACTCAGCAATAAAAGGGAGCTGTGGGGAAAACAGGCTTAACCTCCTATATGTCACATGCTGTTCAATGCTACTGTTGTTGTAAGGCCATGCCTGTGAGTCCCACCAGTTTAACACACCACTGCACTGCTGTCACACACTCCTCCTCTCCTTGTGTTAGTGCTGTTCATGCAACCCATTGAACCCCAAATTTGGTCATTGTTTAAGCCCGTGTAAAATTGCCTCTTGGCATGCAAATAGATGACCTGATTCACGCTAGGTGAAAGATGATCAGCAGGTTTGGCGTTGGCAGTATCAAAGGATTTATGCCGTGTGGCATACGTCCAGGAGATTCCATGTTCAAACAATCAGAGGCCCATATGTCAACCGCTCTATTTTGGGCCCCTTTAAGCCCGTAGCAGAGTCATCCCACACACAGGGAGCAAGGTGCCCAGCATCTGCTCTCACCATTTTAGACAGCTCCCTTCTTTTAATAGCTACGCCCGTGTTTATAGAGCTTCAACCAAACGGAGGTAAACGGCAGGTGCAGTGCGGGAGTGGTGGCACTTCATACTGGGTTTATTTTTAACCCAGCGGGAGGTTGTTGTCTGCAAGGCCTTCCTCCCTCTAGGAGTACAGGAGACACGTGGATCACTTCTTCTTGACCTCATGTTGACACAGCGGCCGGTGCAGAGCAGAGTAACACCCTCTCCTCCACAGCGGCCAGGAGGAGGGCGGGCATCTGTGAGGAGAGCTCGGGATGCCCGAGCATGCACATGTGAATAGCTATGCAAGAAATAAAGTGTCAGCAGCAACACAACGGTGTGTCAGTACAAGGTGTGATCTCTGGTGGGAGACACAGATCTCCTCTCTGTGTTTAGCTCCATGTCCACTGCGTTGGGTGTGAGTAATACTGTATTTCGCTCCACTCGTGTTTGTGGGGGGGGGGGGGGGGGGGGGGGGGGGGTGCCTATACTACTGAAGGATTTTATGTGATGTGATAAATTGTGGTGCTGTCACAACATTATGATACTGTGATCAAAGGAATCCCTGACATTGCAGTAGGGTTCAGTTGCCGACATGCTTGCGATATCAATGGCTAGCACTGATCCTGCAGCCTGATTGGCCACGTGACAGAGGCTGCCTAGACCCACTCCAGCACCCAATTATCCCAACTTAATCTAGCTGCTGTTCAATTTACAAGCTCAACTGTGGAGGGTGGCGATATAACTAAAGTTATTTGACTGTTGTGCAATACAACAGGGACCAGTTCTGACTGAAACCATGCTAAAAGCATGCTTTTACTTAGATTTGGGAGAATTGGTGTGCTATTAAATGACATATTCTAAATCCCTTTAACCAGAAACATGTATTCTGCAAATCAGAGGGAATATATTGGATTTGTTACTCTGATAAAATAATAATTGTGTGCTTGTTTCAATTAAAGTGCAGAATTAACGAAAACTTTTGCAGATTATCTTTACAATTAGAATTTTGTAGTGGCCCAACATGAGCATAAGTATCATTACTAGCTGGAGTCCTCTAACCTCCCTTTTTTTCTTTCTACCTTGCAACATGGCACTTTGTTAAGTAAAAGAGGACATGTCTTACATTACAAGCTGTGTTTGGAAGTGTGTAAATATATAGGTGTCGATACAGTAGGTTGCCCAAATACCATTGAAAATTAAGTATGCAGCGCCCTGCTGACTACTACCTCATTATCATATTGTCAATATTTCTCTGATTCAACAATCTTTATCATCCTCACACGTGTATGTGACTTACCTGAGCCATCCATGTTTTTATCCAACCCACTGTTCCTCCCTCAGTGCTCCTGCCAAAACATTTGTAATTGTTGTTATTGATCTGTTCCCATTCATTCTTCATTGATCTGTTTGTTAAGGTAGAGCATGCCTCGTGTCGATCACATGACTTGGCCATCAGTGGGTGTGACCCCCCCTTTTTGGTTACGAAGCGGGTATGTGTTTTTATGAACATCAGTGTGTCAGAATTGGTCCCTTGATGATAAATTGCGGACAGGGGCAGGTGACTGATTTCCTGCGTCTGTGCTCTGACTATTTATGGTGTGAAATATATCATTTGGCAATGGTGTACATTGATATCTCTGATCGTTAATTCACCAATATCTGTGTAACTTTTACGTTTTGATTTTCAAAAGGTAAAGGTAAAGGATCAATGAATTAAATACTCCCTGAACTCTGTGATTTTTTTTTGTGGTCCAACTTTAAGTCTGTTGTGAAGAAAACTTCAAACTGTTCTCTATGCATATATTTATACCTCATACACAAGCAACACATACACTAGCTGAGGGCTTGTTTTTTTTCTGTTCCTATTGTCTCACTTTCTCCTTTTTTAAACTCGTTTTGTATAGTTAGCTTAAGCTAACTGTTGTAAGCGGTTATGTGAGGCTGCCAAAGTCATCATGCCAACCCAATGACAATGCTAAGCCTTAAACTCATCGGTTACACAGGTAAAATGTTCACTATCTTAGGCAGGTGTCAGCATGCTTATATTTGCGGAGCACAAGGATAGAGGGTGTCATATTTGGGGGCCATTTTTCTTGACTCAAGCCAACACTCATTGAAATGTTAATTTTGCAGATATTGAGTTAAAAAAGTAAAGCTTGGAAGTCACCAGAGTGTTTACACATTCATCTTAAGGAGAACAAAAATATATGTACTTACAAACTTTGCATCCATACAATGATGATTGAGACATTTCACTCAAATGAACAGATGTCAAACAGAGAAACTAGACAGAGAACAAATACAAAACTTTGTACTCATTTATTAAATAGTTCCTAACATACAGTATTACAGCTCTCAGAGTCATCAGACTGCTGTGATGCTCAACCATAGACTGTCAATATTAATGGACGAAGCCTGAGTGACGTCAGCTATCTTACTGCAGGGGGGTTTCGCCACTCTGGAGATACTGTCACACCCTAACTTACACTTAGCCTAACGCCAGGCAGACAGACAAACCGTTACATGGCACCCGCCTGCTCCTCAATCAGGTCAGACACACGCCTAACTATGCATAACTCGTATCCTTCATAAAATCTAAACGGATGAATCATTAACAAATTTCACCCCCTGTACAGTGTGTGCCCATGAAGATAATAACTTCAGACCAAAATATTTTTTTACACCAGGCGGTCTACATGTTCATTTCTTATGTAAAAACGGGTTATTTTGAATGGGGTGTGTATTTGACTTCCGGGTCTCTTGGAGCCAGCCTCAAGCGGACACTTGAGGAACTGCAGTTTTTTTGCACTTCGACTTTGGCTTCATTTTTTAACACCAGAGGTTTCCGCTTGTGCGCAACGCAACATACATAATTGTCGATCAGGGTATCTTGAATGTTGCAAACATTTCTTCAGGAAGGTTTCACTACAAGTCTATCTGACCTCTAAACATACAAATTACAATCGTATGAAAAGATTCAAACAAGACCAACGCTAAAGAAAGAGCTCCCTCCTCCAAAACGTGGGTGTCTGCCTGAAGCCAATGATTCCAAGTTGCGTTGATTTGCAAAACCTGAGGAAGTCAAAGAAAGGTATAGATGAAGCTCTGTTGCAGGTTTCACAACTCTTCCCCGTCCTTTCTCTCACTCCTGTAACCGTTTTCTATGATTATCAAAAGGTTGTCAATTCAGCTATTGAAAACAATTTCCATTTACAAGATTTGATCTGTAGACAGGTCTATACTATATTTACAACTAAATCTACAGTAACAGTGTAATCGTGCCAAGTTGAAATATTTACTGAGACCAGAAACACTTTCACCTGTTGGAAAAACAAAATGAAGGGGATCCAAAACTCAAAAGAATAGGTAGACACTCTGGAGACCAGGAAAGTCATGTCCATGAAACCATCACTTTTGAGGTTTTCAGTATAATGACCGACCAACAGGCTTTCATTTCATACACGCTTAAAACAGTCCAATAAGTTACACTTACTTTAAAGACTAAACAATGGTGTATTCACCCAACCTGCTCTGGCCGGTGAACAGAGAAGGAGTTCAGCTAAAGGACAGAACAAAGATCAGATTGGAGATCCCAGCTGACCGCAGATGCTTTTGCATTGAGCAAAACGAGCCAGACAGAGATTCACACAGGCCACCCAGCCATCAGCCACAGCCTGTGCAGGGCCAGGAGCTGTTGAAAATGGATCCGTCACAGGAAACAGGCAGACAGACACACTAACCCTGATGGAGGTTGGTGGGGGAAGCGAGGGGGCTGCAGCTCCATTATTTCAGGAAGCTGATATTCCAGGGAGTTAAAGTATTCCCTTCTCTATATAATTATAAGAGCCAATTTCCCTTTTTGAAATAATGTCTTGCTAGCCAATTAATTGTAATAATCTTCTTGGTGGAAACAATGGCAACACAAGACAACTCGAGGATAAAAAGAGAAAGAAGATTTTGAGGCACACACGAATAAAATATAGAGCACTGCTGCTGGTTGTATTTTTAAAAGCAATGTGCTGATCGTTTCACATGCAAATCATCCGGCTGGACCGGATATTGCCATCAATAAGTTTCCCACAGATACAGTAGCGAGGCAATCATTTCCCTCCATTGACAGGTCAAAACACCTTTCATTAGAGTTACGAGGCGTCTCATCAAGATGCGGCCGCGCTCACAGCTGTACGACTGCTGTGTATTGCTTAAGTGTGTTTCATTATTCCCAAAGCAGCGTTGATGATGGCAAGGGAAAGGATTACACGTCAGGGTGAGTGATTGGGTTTGAACAGAGCTGCTGCATACACTTTGTATCAACCCAGGGCTCAAATTACACTTAGGTTGAAAACGGAGCACGCAAATGCCCAGGAGAGCTTGTGGCACAGAAATGAAGAGTGGGCCACCATCTCTCTCTCTCTCTCTCTCTCTCTCTCTCTCTCTCTCTCTGTTACACACACACACACAGATATTTTTCATCTCTTTCCTTTTGTCAAATTCTCTCTTGACCCCTCCTCCTCCCTGGGTTCTCCTACTTGTTTTTGAGGCTCTACCATCCTTTATAGGCATTCTTATTGTTCCTCTGATTCTGTTATGTGTATTTATTGCTCCATTTGTGAAATTGGAGGCACCGGTCGACAAGCCTATTACTATTCAATAACAGGAGCAGGGCATTTTCACAACCGTGGGCTATCAATGTCCCAGACAGAAACGTTACGTCACATCAATTTCAAACAGCAGTCGGATTGTTAGACTGTTGTTGTGGCTTATATTGGAGGAGGTATTTTAGCCATTTTCCTGCAGCCAACAGCACATCTGATCTTCAATACAAAAAAAAAAGGACATCAAATCGGCCTAGGAGTGGATCTATTTCCTCATAGATCCTGGTTACTGCTGTCCTCTTCCTACTTGTCCCACTAGCAGTATATGAGCCATGCATCCCCACACCTCTGACCCTGCCCCAGACCCTCTTTGGCTGATCAATAGACTGTCAAAGTGCCTAGCAGGCACATGGGCCGGGCCATCTGAGATTTCGCCCTCTCATGGTCCATCTTCACTGTTTTAAGTGCATTTATCAGGTTACACAACGGCTCTCCTTGCTCTCCTTAATGCAAGGCTGAGTGTAGCTGCCCTAAAAAACCTGAATGGCCATGAGTGGACCTCTGTCAGATTACTCTGGTTACATCTTTTATCATGTCATCAGGGAGGAAGGGGAGAAACCTTCTGCAGAAATAGACTTTAAATATCTCTTTCCTGATTCCAATCAATTAATTTAATTTTATTATCAAAGCACCAAAAAGCAAACAAAAGTGATTGCAAGCAGAATGGGAAGAATGACGAGTTACATTTTCCACCAGCCCTGACCGGATGGGTAGAGTTGGTGGGGTAGATCAAGAGGTGGACAAAGAGAGATGGAAAGAGACAAATAGAAAGAGAGAGAGGCAGACGTACACGCCGCAACAAAAATAACATAGTATAGACTTATGGTTGCAATGCCAATAATAAGAAATAACTATGTCTAATATTAGCAAAAATAACGATAATATGATCTGATATCAATCTGCTTCTGGTATCAGACTAAAATCTGCAAAATAAAGTAACGTTCAAGTCTTAAGTCCACAAGTAGCATCAGTATGTTTTGGGGCTAAACTATAGTCCTGGTCCTTCAGAGAGAGCTACATGAACAAGCTTCACTATTTCAGCTGATAAAAGAAATGACGTGACCCACAAAATTCCCTTGAGAACGAGTCTCAAAGGAAGCAAAAAGAAGAGCACCACCCGGGCACAGTCACACAGGATGCCTGACCCTCCCTCTCTGCAGAGAAAATACGGCTTTTACCTCGAAATCACTGCACTTATGTTCTTTCATACTTGAACACTCTAGGAACACAAGCGCTGTGAGGGAGCAAGCAGGTAATAAACTGTAGAGAAAAAAAGAACACACACACACACAAACACACTGTAGATAACTGCATATGAAGGGTTTTGTTCCTTCATTTCAGATTTATTTGCCCAACTGTATCTTTATCAGTGCTGCTCACTGATATAAAGACTGTGTGTGTGTGTGTGTGTGTGTGTGTGTGTGTGTGTGTGTGTGTGTGTGTGTGTGTGTGTGTGTTTTTGGGGGGAGGGGGGGTTCCAACTATCTGCTGAATGTATCTCCTTTCAGCAGAGGAAAATACTATGCTGGAATGTGTGTGTGTGCGTGTGTGTGTGTGGTGGGGGGCTTCTACTGTTTTATTGCCTCTGCCATGTTTTCACACGTTCTTATGGGCTTTTCCAATTTAACCACTGGTTTGGAAATAATGAAGGGGGATAAGGAAGGTAGATAAGCATGGATACGTCCATCAAATGGAGAAGAACTCACTGTGTGTGCTCACTTTGCTCACTTCACAGACGTTTAACACAATCAGAATGATATTACTGCAGGTGAGGTCTGTGTTTGAGATGATATAAGGACATTTGCTTCATCTGAATGTGCAGTGTAACAGTTCATATATGGGTCGTGTTTAATTTTTTTAAGCTTAAACTTGTATAAAAATCGCCTACATTTTCCACCAACGTTAAAATCTACAATGAAGCTACCTATTTATTTATCTAAAAATATTATACATCTAAGTTCTTAAATATGCTGCCTTCAAAATAAGGGCGCGAGACTTACACAAAATGTGTCCATGTGTCATTTGCAGACTTTCTGCAGTACAGCTCGTTGGAACCGTGGATCTTAGGATTTCCCAGGGTCCACAGGAGCAGAGAGGAAATGGTCAGGCTTAACTCCGGTGGGAGGCCGCCGATAAGCCTGACCTTTTCCTCATGTCAAGCAAAGGTTAGAAATCTCCACTGGCCTTAAAGCAAATGCACTTGTTTGCCATAATGGAGAAGGCCCCTGCCTTCTTTCAGCTAGAGACCAGGTCTGGTCCCAAGGGAGTTCCCTCTGATGGAATTCTCTCTGCACGCACGCACGCACGCACGCACGCACGCACGCACGCACGCACGCACGCACGCACGCACGCACGCACGCACGCACGCACACGCACACACACACACACACACACACACACACACACACACACAGACACACACACACACACACACCCACACACACACACACACACACACAGTATATATTGAGTACTGTCTCCATTGCTGCCTGCTTTGCTGTATAATAAAGTTCAAGTAACTGTCAAGCTTTCTTGTATCAAACAGACAAAACGTAATGTGTTTTTTAACATATTTTACATGCAGTATTTTCTGGTGATAAAACGACAACATCAAATTTTTTATCGGTATCATCCCTTGTCATTTACATTTCTGAGTTTGGAGTCAAACAGTCAACAGCATGATGAGACCGCACACCATGTGAGAAACTTAACTACGAGTAAATCAGCCGCCTCTTATCCTCTTCTACCAGATACACTGTAGAAATCTCATAAATATCCGTGAGACACTCCTTCTGGTGCCTATAGACATCTTGTACATCATATAACACATGTGACCGCTCGTAATTCACACATTTATATTCATAAACCTGATTTTGTATTTAAAATATGACTCATAAAGCGTGATATATGGAAATTGACGGATCATATGTGATTCCTGAATTAAATATCATATAGATCACATGTTTTATGTCCCTTTCTCTCCCCTCTCCTTGCCGAAGAAAGGAGCCTTGACCACGCAGGCAATTTACAGTGTTATGGGATGAGTGGAAAACATGCTGTAAATAAATAAGAGTCCACCCATTTCATTTGAGTTAGCCCCCCTCTTTGTCCCCGTGTTCCCCACCCCGCTGCCCCTCTGAAGCAGTGATGTCCCATCACTGGGTGCATCTGTATATCACCCCGAGAAGAGGGGGCGGCAAATGGGGCAGCAAGCGACACTATGCAGTCCATTTGCTAATTTCAATATGGTGTCCGTCTGTGTTGGTATGGCCTTGGGCACTGTAGCAACCCACCCCTCCCTCTTGGTTCCCCTCCGTCTCTCCCTTGTGTCCCTTTGACCTTGCACTCAATCACAAACAACCCACACATACATATATTGACTCCAGAAACTACACTAACCACATCTGTTTTCCAGCTTCTGTTTTTATAGAACTCCCATGGCAACTCTGAGATAAATTCTGTGATGCTAATTTATCCATTTCAGCATCCAGGTAATTTTCTTTTCAAGTGTCAGTTGTGCAAAATGCAGCCACGCAAAGTGCCTCTACCATAGTCAATGCAAAGGTTGCCTCTGTCAATGCCTGACACGCATCAATACCTGCAGCTGCAAGACTCTTCTTGTTGTCTTTGTGTAGTAAAAGCTCACATATTGGCAGGTGTTTTAGGGCACTTTTCAGTGGAATTAACAGTCAATGAGTGCAGACAGGGGATAGATTATTGTAGAAATGTGTGTCCCTGCTGTGTTTCTTTTTCTGTGTTCTGTGGCCTCAGCAGCATTGAAAAACACTCCATATTTCTGTGTTTGATTTGCTGCGATTTTTCCAGTAAGTCTCTTCACTTATGTGATGTTGTGATGCTCATTCCCCAGCTGTACAGTGTAATATCAAATTAGTTCATTAGAGCCCTTTTGTTGTAATATTTTTCTCCTCACATCTAGCCTTCTCTGACGTGTCCATGGACCAGCAAATTCTAAATTATTTTCCAAAAAGGAGACAAAGTAACATTCTGATCATATAACAGTCTTTGTTGTATCCTTTGTGCAATTAAAACTTCTCCAGCGTCTTTCCATCAGTTGCTGCAGTTTGTACCGATCCACAACATCCCAACACATCAGTGTCTGTATGTCTCCCCTCATCCTCCCTTTCCTCCCCGTGTGTGTGCGTGTGTTGTGTCTGTGTGAGGAATAGGTGTTAGAGCACAAGCAGAGGGAATATTACACAATCCTCTGTGCATTATTGTAATTAGATTTCCCAGGATAGCTCAATTAAGTCATACTGCTCCAGGGAGCCACTGGTTTGTGGTTTGACACTCACTCACAAGGGGTCCGGTGTGGTAAGTAAGGTAGAGAAAGCCAACTCTTATAGCAGTCACTTTGTCCTTAAAGACATATAGCTCCACATTTCTGCTTCCATATGCATGCGTGTTTGTTTTCCTGCTGCCTCTTTTTTTCTGCTTACAGAGGGCAGGTGGAGGTAGAGCGCACACTGCAGCTCAGCTCTGCTGCAGCTGAAGAATGAAGGACATACAGCGCACAGTTACCCAAGGACAGCCTTATAATGTAATATAATGTATATTCTAATGAGAAGAGCTCCATCTATGGACCACCTGTTGAACTGCATTCATGATTAAAGAAATCCAGTTGAGAAGAAGCTCCAGTGTGTTTCAGGAAAAGCTTATGATGGTAAATGATATAAAAGATGTGTTTTAAGAAGCTGCAGGATAAATGTGATGGACACTGAGTGTTACTGTAGAGGTCAGCTTTAAAGGCTTTCCTGTGATTATTTATTTGTATGAATAACAACAAAATTGTGAATATGTTTGGAGGAATTGCATGTCATGTGTGGTGACAAAGGGAGATTCAGCACTTTTGATGATATGTGGTTACATTACTGGTCTCAAGGCTGGCACCGAGTTTAAATGCTCCAGTAACATTTCCTTTTATTTATATCCGCAGACCTTGGCTGAAATAAATGAGTTGAGACAAGTGTGAGGGGGGCCCGTTGTTACGAACAATTTCTTCCTGACATCGGGGGAAAACGAGTATGCGCAAGACATTCAACTCTTTCACTGCCAGTGGCTGACAGGCTCGTCCCGGCTCGGCAGCGGGAGGCCTCTTAAAAAGATTCAATGTCGGCATCAACGTGAAAGTCGTTGTGTCATTATCTTAAATCTTAACTATCCAGCAGGATTAAAGTGAGAGAGACAACCATATCTGTCAGGGGTCGGCAGGAGATGTTTTATTCTCTGTGTACAGTCTCACACACACGCTGAGATTCAGAGTCCCGACCAGAGGAAGTCACTCCACAAGGGTCATTCTGCAGCCTGCCTTCAATTTACTGCCACTTTTAATATTCTGTCACAGTTAACATTTTTATTGCCCTCTTTTATGACCATATCCTTATGTCCCGTGCTTATGAACTTTTCTATGCAAATCACTCACTTGGATAGAAATTGGTGTCTGGTGCTCTTTGTTTTCAGGAAGCTGAGGCATCAGAAAAAAATTCTGCCTTTGTTGTCATCTAACACTCTTTGCTTCTCAGCGTGTGTGTGTGGTCTGGAGGAGCGAGCGATGCAGCTGTCCAGACAAAACAACTGAAGAAACAGCCTAAGATATCTGGAATCCAAAAAATGACATCAGCTTACCACAAAATGTGAAGAACAGAGGAAGTTTCTCCGTGTATGTGGGAAAGTCGACTGTGAGAACAAACATCAAATCCTCAGCTGAGCCTAATGATTCTGCGTTGTGGGGTTTTTTCTGTGGAAGTGCACACAGTCTCACAGGGGACTCGTTTTTTTCAAGCTCAACATTTGTACTTGCTTCACTTCGCCATATTTCCACACGCTCGTGTTTGCTCTTTCTTGGAGGCTTGACAGGCCAGGGAGAGGAGGAAAAGAAGAAGAAGAAAATGAAGAAGTAACAGAAGAAGAAGATGAACAAAAGAAGAAGAAAAGAAGAAGATGAAAGGCATTAGTGAGAGATTTACAACTGAGTGTATCTGATGTTTATGAATTTAGGTTTGTCCTCTGATGCTATAGGTTACACAGCTCTGTGCAATGACACAGTGACACATGGCAGCCAGCCGAGTTGGTGGTGGGGTGGGTTGGGGACAGAGAGGGATGTTGGGATACTGACCAGTGGCCGGCAGGACTGGACTATTGTCATGGTGCCATGGAGACTAGGACCAATCAATATTACATTAGTATGGATGCACTATGGATACAAATATCCTGGTGAGTCCTGCTTCTGTCTGTCTGTCTTTCATACACACTTTCCCATGCACACACACACACACACACACACACCTACACACACATATGGGCTTTTAATGATAGTTATCTGATTGGGAAAATCGGATGCGTGGAGGAGAGGGCAGGCCTGACCAGGGTGATGTGTGGATGTGCACGGGGCCTCTAAGTGCTCATGAATGGTCCTAATGAGGGTAGAAAATGGAGACATAAAGAGGGAATGGGTACACTTTTCACTTTAGTCTGACATACCGTTGCTGCCCCCAAAAGCCCTTGAGGGGGCATTTGGAGAGGGGTGCGACCATGCTTCAAATCCTCCTCCTCCTCTCCGGACTAATTGTTGAGGAGATTGACCTTGGGAAAGAAAAGAGAGCAAGGGGAGGAGGGAGGGAGAGGGGAGTTTGGGTGAAGGGTTGAGGTGGCTCACAGTTCAGGCCGCTTTGTGACCTACAGAGAATTTATTCCCTCTTCAAAGCGGCCCACACACACTGTTTACAGTCTATATGCTCTATGTGGCCGTTTTGGAAGGAAGAAGGATCGAAAGAAGAGTAGTGCACAAAAGGCATCAATGAACGCAGCATCATAACTGCTGGAATCAATCAGTCCAATTTCAGGCCTCATTTTCAACCCATGTCATTGATTTGGAGCACACACAGCACTATTGGATCCATGCTGGAGAATGCAGGGGTCTCACACACAAACACACAAACATCGCCATGCCCTGTCCCTCGCCCTGACCCTGATTCGTGTTAGACAAGTTCACCATCCTGTTCTTCCTCAAGTCCCAGTCAATGGGTGTCAATACGCTGGATTGGCCGGGCGACAGGGGCCAGAAGGGGAGTCGATGAGAGGCTGATAAGCAGCGAGAGGCTGCTTTGTTTTAGTAATGACGGCTTAAACCGACGCTCACCGGCTCTTCTGTTAACCCACAGCGTCACCTCAAACAACAAGTTCCATCAATACAGGGACGGACACAAAGTGGACCCTCACCAAGAAGTATTCTGTCTTCTTTGGTGACATTTATTTTAGGCACTTTTAAGTATATTCTGTGTTGTACTGCTTCAGAGAGACATGAGAGAAACATGCAATATGCTAACAATGTTCAAAAGTGTGATAATGGTATAAAGTGTGATGAATAATCAAAAATGAAAGAGTGCTTGGTAGATACAATTCACTTTTGACCTGCTGTTCTCCATGTTTTAAACATTACCTGTTTGCCACATGACTCATATCAGAAAGCTTTTTTTCTCACCACTTAATGAGCACCAATTAATCTGATGCTAGCTGAAGCTTCATTTGTCTGCATCCAAATTGTGTAAGAGCATGATCATTATAGTCAGGCCTTCATCTAATAGGTCAAATATGCACATGCTGAGTGAGTAAGCATTGCTTGTTCATCAAATATTTTTTAACTGCAATTAATTTCAGACTTTTCTGCGTTTATTGTGAATCCTCATATCGCAACAGTGAAGCTGCGATGAGTATTAGTGCCTTGCAGGAGAACTTCTTACTGCTCTGTATTCTGCAGAAATGATAAAAATCTAAAAGTTTGGCAGCAGTTAAAAACTTCCTTTTCTTATTTGTCATGCTGATTAACTACCATCTTAATGTCATTTTATAATGTTACATTAACACTTTAACGATTTAATACTCTTAGTTCTGCAAAGCAATATCCAAAGTTCATTAGAAGTAAATCTTGTGTAATTACTGAGGGCTCTGTAATTATTGAAATAATAACTCTGATTTATATCTCAATAAGATATGTGGTACAGTGAAAAAATCAGGGATGTACTAAATATTTGATCAGAGGTGAATATCCATGAGGATGAACATATGCATTCTCACTGCTCTGCATGCCTTTTTTGTTTTATAACAGAAGTTCACATTGCTGCTCAGATAAACACATGGTTTGGTCAGAAACATATTTTTTAAATCAAATTGATGCACTGCTGTATTTTCTAAACTTTGAGTCATAGGCAGAACAATGTCCGAATACAAGATCTGCTTTGTCATTTTACACCTTTAATCGACTCATATACTCCTGTCCACAGCGTTCACTTTACAATGTAGACATGGTTTACAGTGATTAAAAAAACACTAAGATGAAGTAAATCACAACGGTATAAAAGAGGATTACTCTGATATATTTGTGGCATTAATGTGGGAGGTGTAAGAAAATAAAAGAGTCATGTTTTCAATGGATCATTGCCCCTGTTAACATTAAGCATAAATGCTGTTCCGCCATTGCTTTGACCACTTGCTGTACTGTATGACTGCAAACAATAGCCTTCTACTAGAACACCCTCCTCCTCCTCTATGACAGGCTTTTATGGCATGACAGTTGCACTATACCTCCGCAATTACTTTTCAATTAGTGCGATGAACATTTCCAACACTGCGGCGCAATTATTTTATAGCCCAGTGTCTTAGCCCATTAATGGTGCTACCAACAGCACAGGAAGTGATAAACCATCTGGCCGGGCTCCCAAAGAGATAGAGCACACTTAATGGAGTGAAAAAGTAAAAGCAATTAATGTCACATTAATATAATGATAATAATGCCTTCCCGCACAGCTCTGGCAGGCAGAGCAGGGGACTGGGACAGGACAGGGCTTTCATAAGCGCCGCTTAGTGAGGAGAGGAACTCTGCTGGGACTCTGCACAGCCTGCAGGACGGGGGAAAACAATCTCACTACGGCTTCTGCAGCTGAAATGTGCACAATGTAAACATTACTCCAGCCGAGGAGGAAAAGTCTGAATGGAGGAGAAATCCGATATGTGAGCAAGTCGTCAATGATGTTGAATAATTAGCGTGTCTTCATCTGGATTGTGGAAATGGGTTGTTGGTTTACACCTTAAAAAAAGTATGACAGCTATCAATATATTCTGTCAGATAACTTCTTTTGTCTATGCATGCATTTATACAATTGCACTTGTGTATGGACTGGGTGTAAGTGTATAATCAAGAAATGGAGTGCGGATGAGCTTGCAAGTGCATATGCTCAAAAACAAGTGAGCTTTTCATTTAATTTGAGCCTCCCGTTCACTGTCTCTCTCTCTCTCTTTCTGTGTGTGTGTGTGTGTGTTGCAGTGCCTGTCTCAGGAGTAGCTCCCCGTCCTATCTCCTGACCCCTCTGTGTTCCCGACGCCCTGCTCTGTTTGTGTTAATTCCTCTACATCTCCAGGGTGGCTTACATTAGAATATCTTAACCACTGGGCTGCATTAGCATAGCGTGATGGATGCCGCTGAATCTCCATGCCAGATAATGTCCACATTTTGCATTTTAAACTAAGCTTCGCTATGGACGTGCTATCCATTTTCTCAGGGGGAAATTAGGTCCTGGTGGGAGAGCGCCTGGCACTCTGTCATCCCCAGCGAAGCTCTCTGCCCAGGTTTTATGACACCTCTGGGGCACCATACAGAGACAGGTTGAGGGTCATTGTCTAGCACTGGTCAGCTGTGATGTCACATAAACACTTGGTAAACTTGGGTGTCAGTTAACTCCACTTGTTTTTTTAAAAGCTGGCCAAAGTTGGGGATGGAGTGCTGAAATATTCATGTGTTACCGCGTGTCCACCTGTCCAACACTCTTTCCGCAACACCCCTTGTATTTCTTCTCATGGAGTTACTTTCAAGTGAAGCGTGATAAATCATGCATAATTTCCATTTTAATCCGTATAGTCCTGCAGACGACTTGTGTGCATATGTCTCGGTGCAGCCAGACTGCCGCGGCTGCGAGGGGAGTGTTGATTTCCGTTACAAGGCTGTCGCGGCCCCCGGCAGCTGATCAATAGGAATAAATCAGAGGGCTCCTTTATGGGACATGAGATGGTTGTACATTTATAAGCCTCTTTATGAGATAAGATCTCAACACTTGAGCTCGCGTCATACACATTGACACTTGATTACAAGCCGAGCCGGAGCCTGGATGCTTACTAGACAACACAACAGCAGCCCTGTCTGTAAAGTTGTCCTAAGGGGGGAAATTCCTCGATAGATACACACAATGTTATGTTGTCTTTAGTATACGGAGATGTAAACATCATTTTAAAAGCTGAAAAGAGACAGGTGATGTTAGAAGATGAGAGTAGGGGATGACATGCAGCAAAGGGCCGAGGTCGGATTCAAACCCATGGTCACAGCAACGAGGACTATAGCCTCTACGTGGGGCGCATGACATAACCGCTAGACTATTGGCGCTCCGAGTTCGTTTGTTTGAGTCCTCTCTCTTTCAGCAGATGATGAGTGAGACCTCTGACTGTAAAAGGAACTCTTCCCTTGCCAGTGTTGCCAAAAGCTTGCTCCTTAGTGCATTAATGTTGGGTAGTTTATCTAAAGTGACATAAAATACCATTCTTTATGATTTGAAAAACAGATTGGCTGATGACAAATGGCTTATTACTGACAGTGATAAAAGAACTCAGATGAAGATTTTTAAGTATCAACCTTTAGACATCATTCTGTTTTGAAGAAGCGTTTATAAATGTATCTTGTATTGTGTACGTGTTGTGTTTCAGAGACAAACACAAAAGGTTTGCGATGTATTAAAACTGTCCTTATCCGTGGAATTATAGTCCCACTGATTAGTCGTCTCCTTGCTTTCCCTTCACACAAGCATGAAAGGCATTGCCGTGCAGCCGAGTAATTCTGTAATGTTCTGCTAATTACATTTGACTAATTATGATTCTTTTATGTGGCAATATAAGCTGGGAGTTTCCCCCCTTATTACGATATAGGTCCTGGCTCTGCTTCATTGATCATGATTTGATACCGAGGCTTCCGTTTTCTGTTTATTTTCTAATTAAATATTAGCTTTAACCACTTTAGGGGGAGATAATTAAACTGTTATAACCCCTCTCTGCCTCTCCCCCCCCATTGACCGCTTCAGAATGTGATCAAGTGAGACTCAAGCTTTAATTAGATGCTTGGACATTAGCAGGAGTATTTTTTTTTCAGGTTAGGAAAACTGGGCAGGATGCTTTCAACACCAAGCACATTGACTGAGCTCAAATTACATCCGCCTTTAAGTAGCAGATTGATTGGGAAAGGAGAGGCTGTCTTTACGAGCTAAGTGTTTCTGAATAGAGCTATGGCAAATACCTCCTCCTCTGTCCTTTCACATGGCCCATAAAGAAGAGGGCTCCCCTGGAATGGAGTGTAGAGTATGTGAAAAACAGGAGGGATAATTTAACAACACACGTGTAGATGAAAAGGAGGAGGGGGGCCGAGGGGTTGGTGCGGCAAAGACGGGATGTCTCAACAGAGAGAAAGAGTGTGCAGGGAAAGGTGTGTGTGCAGGGGGGTGAGGGAAGAGGGGGTTGAGGAGGAGGTGGAAGGCAAAGTGCCACTGCGCTCTCTTTCTATTCCTCCACAGATGATGGATAGCAACAGTGGGGAGAACAAAACCAAGCATTCCTCATGCTGTCACCACAATGAAACAGGGACATAACAGGATTTGGTCACAATGCGAGCGGAGCACTTCAGAGAGATGCCAGGCCATCATGCCACTTCTACTGGAAGTCAAAGACTCCATCCATCACGCATAACGTCCCCTTAGCATTTGATTCGGGCTGGGGCTGCTGTCTTCCCTGGGACTTCCCGGTCTAACTCACGAGTCGGTGTGATGAATTTATTGCACAAGCTATTGTTTGGCTGTTGTTGTTATTCCATTTGAGGAGAAGGTTGTCAGAGGGAGTGTGGAGCATTTAAAATAATCTATGTAAACTCAGAAAGAAACCAGATTTGGTTATTTCCTTAAGTGGTTCAAAGAAAGATTTCAGAATACCAGGAAAATAAGCGTATTGCTTTCTGGCTGAGAGTTAGGTGAGAAGATCAATACTAACTCTCATGTCTGTAATAAAATATGTAGATGCAGCCAAGAGCTGAGGCTTAGCATAAAAACTTGAAACAGTTGGAAACCGTGGGCATGGCTTTGTCTAAAGGAAAATCAATCTAACTACCATTTCCTCTAAAGCTAATGTGACCATGCTGGATTTGACTTGTTTATTCTGTACAGGCAGGGTTTTTCCTGCATATAATATTAAATCACAAGACGGCCGCTAAACAACGTAACGTTGTATCGCCTCCAGAACTCGTCAAAGTCTGAGGGACGCAATTAGCAGCATTATGCCAATATGGTGGCAGTGGTGTATCCTAATTAGTCCAGTCTGAGGATGAAAAGCAAAAGTAAAAATAGTTGTAAACATTTTCAGCAGAAAGCAAAGTATTTTGCTACAGATAAGGGTTTAGGACTGGATAGAACGTTAGGGATATAACTACCAATATCTTGATACAACTGAATTGTCCCTACCATAAACTTTTTTCGAATATTAAATGACATGTGGTTCTCTGAAGGCATGTTCAACCTGCCCCTGTTTTGACTCTGATGCTAAGCTAAGCTAACAGGCTCTTACGGATACCCTTATAAAAAAAGGTTTTAATTAAATTAAAAGTCTGTTAAATAATCTCATATAAATCTGTTCCACCCTTTTACTTTATAGCAGATTTCAGACATCAAAAAGTGAACCTGACAAACTGGATTCTGTGAAATACTTGTATTAAATTAGTTCATAATTTTAACAGACACATCTGTTTTAGCCCATGCAAGATTTCTTTATTTTTATTTTTTATAGAAACTGTTTAAAAAACAATAACAATTTATTTCATTAGTCGCATCAGTCCTCACCATTAGATATGTCTCTTCTTCAGAGAGGACTGGGATAGCAGGTGCTTTCCATTTAACCACAACTAAATGACCAGGTTTATCTACAGTGGTGGGCTGTGCTCCAGTCTGTAACGTGAAGCCCCCCAGTCACACTACACAAAAAAGAGAACTGAGGGGGAGGACAGCATTTACAATCAGGCTGAATAGCTGGCACCGGCTGATAAACATGATTGTGTAATGCTCCTGTATGTGATGATGTGAATATCGTGCTGTGAGGAGCGGCTGGGGGGGGGGGGGGGGGGGCTTGAGGGTCGGGGGGGTTGTGACTAGAAAATGAGGAAATGGAGGAGGGGAGCACTGAAGGGGGAGTTGCATTCTCAAAATTAAAAGTTGTAGCCTATTAGTCTGTGTTTGGTAACTGAGCACGCGCCCATGCCTAACACAGCTGCTAATAGGAAAAGATGTGTGGAAGTGTATGATTTATGGGTGCACGCAGGCAGGGGTGGAATAATTTGGTGCAGAACGGGTACTTACTGAACGGCAACAACTCGGCTACTTATCCGTACTTTCTCTTGATAAATTAGCTCTTGTTTAAAGTAGCCGGAGACCCATTTTTCATTTTGATTACTACACTTGATATCTCTTTCTTTCTTACTCTCTCTTTGTCAGCAGAGATTCTTAGCATTTTTTGTGTACGGTTCTGAGTAAGGTATGTGTGTTTGTGTGTATTCAACCCAGCTGCTGGTTCCTTAACCCCTCAGTGACTGAAACCTGCAGCAACTTTCATGTAAAAACAAGAAAACGTTGTAATTGCGAGGAGACCAAATATTGCCAGAGTGACACGGCTTTTCTCATTGAACATGCGCTGTATTGCTGCCAGCTGGATGCAGGGCTCCTGTCAATCAGTAGCCGACCCCTGCTAGGACCTTCCCCTGTTCAGACAAGGTTCCCATTGATCCCTCTGTCGGCCCTCTGACAGGAAGCAGCCTCAGTGGGGGAAATAAGCAGGTGAAATATTAAGTTATAAGTCAGCTTCCAATCAATAAACAGAGCCAGGAGCAAGGAGGGGCATGGCCAAGTCCCCAAAGCGGGAGCCCTCACTTGCCGGGGGGTAATGCAATTGAGGTCTGTGGATCACCCCGAAGACCTGCAGGCAAACCCTCACTGACTGAGCCCATCACAGACTCCACTGCCAAGTCCTGCAGCTCGGGCTGGCATCGGCTCTTATTGTCCTCTGTTTGGCACTGCCAGCTGTGCCATTGCCCGGGCAGAGCTGGACACTCTACAGACAGCATAAATAAAACATATGAGAGCTGTAATGAGGAAAGAGCTGCAGGGCCAACAGAGCCAGAGAGCGGTGTTCATTGATACACACAGATAGACAGCTCCAGGAGAGTCCAGTACAGTTGTAGCAGACAGCTGTAGAGCCAACAGCTCCACCTTTAGTTCTGACTGAGCGCTGCAGCGTGACATTGATCACATGTCTGCATGCGTCTCCACTCCATTGTCCTGAGTAGTTTGTTTGAGTCTCTGGCCCTGAGGTTGGATAGCTTGGCAGGTGTCAGCGGTTATCTTGGCCTGTCTTCTGTGGACAGGACAACTAAAGAAGGGGGGTGCTGAGCCCCTGTCAGTCCCCCTCACTGTTAGGCCTGGAGGGGGCAGGGACAGAGGGGCAGCAGGGCAACCTGGAGAAGGCCCTTTTTTCCTGCAAGGGCAGCATCTCCGGGGTCTGCTCCTCCAGCCTCCCCCCTCTTCGTGTTGGTGCTGCTGACTGACAGCTATCTTCCAGCTGCGGGACATGCACCCCAGCAACCCGCCGCTGATAAAATGTTAATGTAATTAACAGATAATGGCTGTTGTTTTTAGCTGTCAATACTCGGACTGGGAAGGGATAAAGGATTGGAGCCGCACAAAGTCACATTCAGATATCTGCCAGCCATTGTAGAATTCAATTATTTCGGCAACACTACCCCCACCTGTCTTCAGCTACTAACCTCCACACCACCATCACCAGCCCCCTCCACCTGCCTTTATGATGTAGAAGAACATCTGATCGTCTTCATGTGATACTGAAAAGTTTCCTCTGGCGTGCTGTTTGAACCAGCTGGAGGGAAGACAGGTTTGCTCTCTCAACTTTTTCATATTTAGCCATGTCTTCCTGCTTTCTGCTCTGAGATCATAAATCATGCGACTGAGGCAGGCAGCCACGGGGCTCCTCTCACCTCGGACAGCGCGTCGGACACAGGCGCACCTAGCCTGCCACAAGACAAATGTATTTATATTTGTAACAAAAAAACAAAAACAAGACGCCTATCAGGATGTGGCCGGCGCTGCTTTGGACACTGGCCGCCTGACTATTCTGGTATTTTAATAAGTATCAAACCCAAACAAGATTAGGCGCTTCCAGTTTACGAAATGTCAGTGAAGGCAGCGCTATCACTCATAATAAATGGGCTTATGCAAACAGCGGGGTTTTTGCCATGCATAAGAGCTTGTTTGGTGTGCACCACGGTGATGCTGTATGCTGATATGCAATTATTCTAAAGAGTATCAAAGTTCAGGTGTGAGTCTACCGTCTTGTTGGAGCAGAGGGGGATGCTGTGAGCCGCTACAGATTACTGCAGGAATATTCCATGAATAAAGAGGAAAAACTTGCGACGATAAGGGGAAGCCTGAGAGTATGATAAAATATATTCCATAATGGATGGTGCTGTGTGTATTCATATTTTGTTTTTGGTCCAGCTGCTGATACGAGAGATAATTCTGTAGCTTTACCATCAGCTGGATCCAGTCTTAACCATGTCATACTTTGATCAGTCCATCTCCACTGTTTGTGCTCCTGCGCCCTAATTGACCCAGTTTGTATGTGCTAATGACACCTAATTATCATTTGTGTAACAAGATTGCTCTTGTTGCCATAATGAGAAAAACTCCTTCAAATGTTGCTCCCCTTACAAGCGCCTTTCTGCTGTTATTAGCCGAGTGTTTATGCAATCACATCTAATTGAAGTGTTAATTAAATCAGGAATGCCATTTTGCCAAACAAAGACGCTAAGTAGTGCAAGTTGGGCTAAAAGCTAAAACGCCCCTTCTGCACCAGCCATCACTGTAGATACCCTTCAGACCACGACTCCCCCCCCCCCCCCACCCTGCACACCAGCCATCCGACCCCCAGCGGCATCCACACCAGAGGAAGAAGAAGAGCCAATCAGAGTTGATTGGCACTTTGACTGGCGGGTGAAAAGGGCCCCTCCCTCCCACTGCTTCAGTGTTAATTGCTATGCACAGGAAGGTGGGAGGGCCACTGGCTCCTGACCTTGTCCACTCGTCAATATCCACGCTGGACGAGGGCGATCTCAGGTGACCAGACACACACAGGACAAAGAGAATTTTCAGCAGTCAGCAGACAGAGAGACAACACACACTATTAGGACACGCAGTGGGTGTGTTGCAATCAACACTGTTACATTTGAAAATATTCTTGGATAATGATTACACAGTGTTTCATTGTATTGATAATAGATGACATGACTAAGGTTCTCTGTATGAGAACTTAAAAGCAAATAAAGATGAATATATTTGGGATTTTAAGATACCAAAAAGACAATTCTGACGGAGCTCAAATGAAACTCAAAGACATTATCAGTGATTGAACATTTTGTAAGAAAGAAAGCCAAACTAAACACTGTTGTCAGCAGAAGTTCTGCAAATTGGCAGTAAAACTAACAAAAGTTGCCTCTGTCGATATTTAACACAAACAAGAAAGTTATGAAAATAGTCTAGCAGACTATACTTCAAGACCTTCTGTAATACATAATATTCACTTATTCAAAAAGAGAGTGTTGTGCTCAGCAGGAAAATATTGAAACGCACTTTGCAAAGAAACACTGGCATGTGAAGAGGAGCAAACATCAGACTATCAGTCACTCAAAAGAAGTGATGCTGTCCATAGCCTACAGCAACATACATTGATGGTCAATTCAATGCCAACACTTGTTAGGTGCATGATTGTTCACTCTGAGATGAGCCGTCTCCACCTCCTCAGTGTTGCTTGTATCTTGTAGTTTTTGTTTTTTTGTCTCTTCACATTAAGATATATTCAAAAAATAAAGTATGTGGGCCCGACTTATGTGAACTTATTGTAACTGAAATTTTTTTTAATTTTTTTTTTTTTAATTTTATATACTTTATTAATCCCCTACGGGGAAATTGTGGTTCGCACTCTGTTATTTTTAGACATGCTTCTCACACACACAGGCCTGAATCACACACATGCACAACGAGACCTGTGGACATGCATTAATGGAGAGATGTCAGAGTGCGGTGGCAGCCCCTTGGGAGGCGCCCCCTGAGCTGGTGAGGGTTCGGTGCCTTGCTCAAGGGCACCTCGGCAGTGCTCGAGAAGTGGTACAGTATGTAGTGGAAAGGTACAGTATGTAAGATTGCATGCTAATGTTTACATTAAAATATCTAACTTCAATTAAAAATGGACTAAACCCATGTTATATATATTTTTTAGTTGAGTACTTACATCACCTTAAATATTTCCAAAAGTTATCAAAGCCAGAGAAATCCGTAATTTTATAGTTGTAACGGGACGTGTCTTGTAGGCGGCCGCCATGATGAGCCGCCACGATAGACACGAAATGTTGATCGTTGTCAAGGAAACACCGGATGTTACGTCAAAGACCGCTGCATAGGCTAGCGCTAGCTGCTACTGAAAGCTGCCGTTCTGTCGCTGTATGTGCTGCTGTGATAAAAACGTCATGTAAATTATACTTGGATACATCGTCAGTACACATATTGTCTTTCTCAGGTCGGTTTCGCCCGTTCGTATTGATTCAACACGGAGTTTGTTTGTTTTCTCCCATAATACACTGCGAGCCTCAACGTCATCTTTTGTTATTGTTTTGATTGAGAGCCCCCTAGCGGCGGATTTTACATACTGTACGTTGAAATGTTGAGAATTGACAACATTAAAAGAAAAAGCACACAATATCTAAATAAACCTAAACAAATAAAATGTTTGTTTTAGATGACTCATCAGGAATTGATTAAATTTTGCAGATTATTTTTTAACATCCCACATTGAATTAAATTAAATATTCACAGTTTAATCAAAGACCTCATTTTTTCAGCCATGTAGAAAATTTGAACATCAGATTGTTCACTCGTTTTGCTTTTGGTTTTTAAGGGAAGATAAAACATTTCTTCATTTTCGTTGCTAAAACACAAACATTTCACATGAATATGCTAATTGTTCCTTCTATCACTCTGTATGTCAAAACAATATTTCAAAACAGAGCCAACAGAGTAATTCAGTAAGTGTTGGAGCGATATATCTTTCCCCCGGTTTGCATACTGATCCCTCGCTCAGGATGATCCATTTCTCTTCTCTGTCTTTACCTCCTCCTCTCAATCTCATTTCATACCCCGGTCATTACGTCTCTCCCCCTTCTCCCATCCTGCTCCTGAACGGGACCCATTGGCCTTGATTAATCTGCTGCATTTGACTTAATGAGAGGTCATTCACATATCTGATCACAATGGCTACAGGAATAAATGATAGATGGCCACTTGGCAGAAATACTAAGGCACTGAAAAGAACTTATTAGATATTCTCCCTCTGCTCTGTGTACAGGAGTGTGTTGTATTATTGAGGTAGAATATCTCTTTCCAGCCTTTAAACACCTCTCAGACTGCTTCTTCTCCTACCTGTAAGTCAACTGTGCTACTTACTGTGTAGACTCTCAGCCAGCACTATGAAGTCGGATAAGGTGAGTGTTGTGACTGAAATGTGTGTTTGTGTGTGTAAAGACTAGATAAACAACAGGTCGTTCAATAATACAGCATCGTGATACACACATCTAAGCAGAGAGAGATGTAGCAAGTATCGGCAAATGTGCACACACGCACACAGAAAATCCTTCAGTTAGGAGATTATGAATTGATTTCTTCCGTCCTATACAGCCAGCGTCTTCCTCACTGAATGCCATAATGTGTCCACTTGACCTTTCATGGTGGGCTCCTTTCGGGTGAATTGACTCCTAAGTGTTCGGCCCTGGCCTTTTCAGCACCATCAGTGTCCTCTGTCTGCAGTGTGGCTATAGGCTGGCAGACATCTGCAGCCTGTCAGCACATCACACTCTGTACAAATGCAAACACACTGTTCTCTCGCTCTAACAAAACTGCTGAAATATGACGGAGAGGGCCTGAATGCAGAGCGCATTCGTGTCAATCTCAGGCTACGTATATCAATGGATGCAGGTGGGATTTTTTTTTCAAGCTTGCATTGCTGGCAGCAGAAGTGTCAAAAATACACAGATACAGATGTTTGACTAGAAGAGACAGTAAGAAAGAAAAGACTATTTGAAAAAGCAAGGAGAAGGAAGTGCAGATATTTGTGTTAGAATATAAGGAAAGTAAAATGTCAGAAAACTAAATATTAAAGTTAAGGACAGATATCTGTAAACTTCACTATAGGTTACTAACAAAGTATTTTATACAATCCACCTCTGCAGATGGAAAAACAAGCTGTTCAATGAGAGCAGCACATGACACTTTACTTTGATGACCTACAGCATGTATGTTGTCTGCTACACTGCATCGTAGATATAGTTCTACACCACAGCCTGTCAGTGATCCATTCCACTACATTATGCAGAGTGAGACACGTGTATGGAGTATTAGCTGCCATTGAATTTCCTGGTCTTTGTCCAAGTGCCATCTCAGGTCCGTGGAGTGTGGTGGCAGTGAGGCTGGTCAGTGACAAGAGGTCCAGGGCATCTGAACCAGCATCTGTTGCGGACGGGAGCAGCACAGCGGCCGCCCTGTCCTCGCTGTTGGCCAGACACCATCCTGCACTACCCACTGTCTGTCACACCCGGCGCCCTGCAAAGTTAATTGTGAACTGGAGTGGCGCTCTGGGGCCCTCTTCGCTAAGCAGCCCCTAATGACAGGCAGAGAGACAGCTACACATGTTCTCCGACTCTCCCTCTGGAGGAGGCTACAGATAGCGCTCCGGCACAGACACTGACCTGTCACAGAGCTGTCAGCAGCCAGCCTGTCAGCCATGCAAGCCCAGCACGCGGCCCGACTATCCCAGGTGCTCGGCTGACAATCTCCACACCCTGTTCTGTCGTCTGCTCTGCCAAGCCTGCTGCTGCTAACATTCATTAAGGCTTTATTTAAAGCGGACTCGGCCACTTCATTATGAGCCCACTTAAGAGTGTGCAGGACACGAATTAACAACACTTTTCCTGCTTTGAATGGCTGTCCAGAGTCTTCCAGAGTCCATGTTCAGGCTTCTTGTACTCTTGTGTTAAATTTCCAGAGAATTTTCTCCACCTTGTTCCACATCTTGATCTCCTGCGTTAAGAAGACTCCTGAGGTGTGCGTCTTTTGTTTATGAAGGATTCTCCTGTTGGTGTAATGGAGCTCAGCACAGACGTATGGAACACATGTGCTAATATCTCCTCATAGGAGCCCAAATGAGCCATTACAGGAGCTAATCTGACAGGCATACTGCGTTCAGTTCCCCATCTGCCAGAGCTACTGAGTGTTCCTCCTGAGTGCAGAGCAGGGATGGATGGGCCAGATGGAAAAAAAAACATACTTTAGGAGCAAGCCACTGACCATGAACGCAGGAGCAAGGAGGATGTGAGTATTGAATCACCTGGTTAGAGCAGGAAGTTAGGGAGAATCAAAATCCCATTCCAGAAAGCTCTTGTGCTGTGCCTACATGTCCGGTTTGGCTCTCCACCTCTCCTCCTTCCATGCAGTTTTTTCCTTACTTTAACCCATGGAGAGCAAGGGGAGAAAGGGTGAAGGGAACAAAGGGGCAATCTAGGCTGCCTTCTACCTCTTGGGAAGAAGACATATAACATTAATGGTATCCGTTAACATCTCCTTAACCCCAATCCCCCCTTGCTTGCCGAGCACCTTCCATCCCCTTCTCCCCTCCCTGCAGCCAACCGCAACCTGCTCACAACCCCACTGGTTCCCCATCTACTTCCACCCCCCTCAGGCTCTGCTCCCTCGGGGCCTGTTTGTTTCCCTGCCAGGGGCACAGGCGGCGGTACACTGATGAGGTGCTCAGACCACCGTGAAATGCGCCATAACCTGCCAGCGCAGGGGCCTGGTGAGATTGCCGTATTTACTTTTTAATCTGGCCGCCTTAATACATGCGATAAAAACTTTGTCACATTAGATGGTGACAGATGGGCCCGGAGATGTTATTACTGGTCGGGTGGGGAGAGAGGGTGTTGGGAGGAGAGGGTGAGGCTGAGGGGGAGGGGGCACGAGAGGGAGAGAGGTAATGCCCCCAATCACGATAATTTTTCATCACCCCAATTACATTGTTGAGTGCGTCTCGGCAGTGGCATGTGCACACCCAGCGCCGCTGCTGGGTAAAGAGCGAGGCAGAGAGACATAAATAAAGATAAAATGAGGTGCCCTAGGTCCTCTATCCCGCTCACTACTCCTCTGCCATCTCTCCAAACTGATGGAGGCCCGGTTTAAATGAAGGCTAAATCTTATTTAGATAAGAGAACCAAACTGCTGCCCAGGATGAGAGCATCATTGTTTCTAACTGCTGGCTGGAGAGCGGGAGGGGGGAGGAGAGGAGAGGCGGGGGGGGGGGGGGGGGTCTGGTCTTTGCATGTTGTTATGCTATAAGAGAGATTGAATGTTGTTTGTGTGTATGCAGGCATTCAGTCCACATGCAGGGTAGATCTGTCACTATACAGATAGACAGGTATTGGTTCTGTTTTCTAAGTGTGCATTTGTGAACTGAGTCCCCTGGTAATAAAATTTCATTGTAGTAGATCCGTCCTAACGTCGTTTCCTATCTCGGAGCTCTTTGATGTGTGTTGCATGGAATACAAATATCAAAAATGTAGCTGTCTTTTATAACTTCTCTTTATAGATGGACATCAAAATGTGTGTTGGTGAATGTTTATTTGTTGAACAAACATTTTGTCTGAGCTATTGAGCGCACAGCATTCAGCTGCCTCAAGCAGCACAAGTTTAGCAACTGTTTTCCCTTTTTAATTGTTGTGGAAATTAAATAAGAGTGTTTGTGACACGAGTCTTGTAGGTAATGAGAGCCTGAGCGCAGCTGGGAGCTATGGGCCTGCGTGCGCATCATTAGGAGCTCAGAGGCTCCCGGGCTCCACGCTAGCGTAAGCCGCTAATGAAAAGAATGTAGTCACAGATCTCATTTTTCAGGCAATTCTTGTGTAAACTGGAGATTTTCCAGTGTATGCACAGTGGAACAGGGGCCCCACATAAATCACACAGGCTGGCTGCCTCCAGTGAAGGAAAGAGGGGGTCTGGAGCACATGCTAACCACGCAGACATATGCTGCAGGAAACTGGGAATCTGCAGCGGCACAGCCAGAGAGAGAGACACTCGCAGCACCTACACCTGTCCCCCCTTTCCTCCTTTTACCCCCCACTCTTTTAGCTCTCTATCCATCTCTACTGTGCTGTCCAACAGCCCAGCCCCCATCCTCTCCCCGCTCTAACATCCCCTCCTACCCGCAGGCAAACCAACCAGCAACGCCTGCATGCAAGCCATTGAAATGGGTCATTTTTTAATTAAATACAATATTAATTACTGCGAGCATCATTACCGATATGTGAGATTTGACTAATTAGTGTAATAGTTTTGGAGTCACGCTCATTAAATATGAAAATTACAGCAGTAGAAAAGATTGGTTCCGTGATCAATCTTGTATGGACAGAGAGGAAATGATTTAGAGAATAGCTTTTATTGTACAATTAACTCCATTACAACCTGCCAGACAAGAATAAAGAGAGCAGGGAATTTGGTCGCCTTTAAGAGTTTCACACAAGTGCTGCCTTCGGGTGCTGCCTCTCTCCCTCACTTTCAAATGCAATCTTTTGCCTGTAACTAGATGAGACACTTGCCAAAGCACACAATACCCTCCAGAGAAGCCGTAGCTTCATCACCCACTCAATTAGGACAGCTGCTAAATGGACGACTTGTTGATCTCTTCTATTTGACACCCTCAGAGTTCATTGTACTTTAGTTTGGCAGCTTTGCACTTAAATAGAATAGTAGGCCATTGTCACTTGACAGGACAGTCTTCTGGTGAAATGTGATTCATTTTTTAAATCAATACGAGCACAGAAGCTGCCGCTGCCAATGGCAATTTGACCGTGATGTTTTACCATGTTCCAATACTATGTCTTCTTCCCGATACTGGTTCCTTATATTAGACTTGTTTATCAGCTAATACTGAGAATCCCTCTGATCACAGCACGATTCAAAAGCAGTACAAATTGACATTTTAATATAAGTATGTGACTTGGGGGTCTTTGAAGCCAACCCTTTAGTGGACACGCAAGGAACCATACATTCCCCACCAACACCACACTGTTGTTTTTGGTTAAGATCATAATTTACTTGAAACCAGTTGATTTTCAGGGGAGCCTTAAAAAAGATGGACTTGGATTTGTGAATGAACTGCAGAACTTTTCAAAACCAGACGCTGCAGTTAGGTCTCTATCTTTTACCAAATCAAACACTATAGTAAAAACGTACTTATTTTGAAGACAGGATGTGGTTATCTAACTGAGTTTGGAAAGGACAAAATAATGATTTTTAAAAGTCTTAAAACAAGCATTAATGGGGAATAATGATGTCAGACAAAACGTCGTTTAACTCAACTCTATTAGCCTCAGATATTTTATACCTGACATCTTTATTGTAAAGACTAGGGCTGAATACTGTTTACTTAGTTCTCAGTATATTCAAATGAAAAGATGTGTAATACATTAAAACCCACACTACAATGAAAGGCAGTCCATTGTGCCTTAGTGGGATCTTTTTAAAGGACCTCAGTCATCCATTAATTCACCACTTTTAGCTTTTGCCTTCAGGACAAAGGTACAGTGTCCCCTTTGTGGAAAAAAAAGTTTCTGAAAACAATATTTGTCCCAGTTACCAGGAAACATCTTAATCAGTAAGGGCACTTTAACGTCAGCCTGCTCCCTCATACTGCACACAACACTTTATAATATTATTGAACACCCCTTTGAAATTCAACATTAACAACCTGGCGCCCTCCTTTAATGTTGGCCTATTGGGTCTGTTTTTACTGCGTATTTTTTGCTTTAACCATGTTGAATGGTGTGCCACCTGATGTTAATGTGTTATCTTGTGTTTAAAGTATTTTCAAATGCAAGTCAGCTGCAAATTCCTGCCTTTTGCATGCAAAAAGTAGACTATCAACATTGAGGTCCATGAGGAGCTCTATATTGGCTCTATATCAGAACAGGAAGAAAGCTATCACACAGGAAATACTTTTAGTTATGTCAATGAGTTAGTGACTTTGTGATGCAATTAAAGTATTAATAAGGCATTATTGTAAGAGCTTTAAAAACGTAACATAGTGGAGCTCTATATCAGAACGAGTCTCACTTGTATCAGTTCAAGCACTACAAAAAAGTACGCAAGAAGACATTATTGCACAAAATGAACAGTCCTCATGCTAAAAATCGAGTATGGATGGTCTCCAAGATTTCAAGTGAGCACTGAACTCCTCTGTTGTTTGTGTGTATCAGGGTCTCTCTCCACTGCTCGGGTAAACACATTGCATAGGACCACAGCCAGTGCATAAGAGCTGAACAGAGCTCCTCTATGTCCTCACCATGTGTATGACTAAACACTGAGCGACAGAAATTGGCCCCTTTGCTGGAGTGGCTTTTGTGTGTTTAGCATATCAAAGCTGTGAAAATAACCGTGTTTGCGTTGCCTCGTCTCTTTCCAGGTGGTCTATCATATCTGGGCCCTCAGAGCGGATGGCACGCGCTGTGTGTGTTGATCACAATGGCATCTGGACGGAGGGGAACACCCCTGGCTGGCACCGCAAGTGTGTTAGTTTCAATACAAGTGATGGCAGCCATGACAGAGCAAACAAGACACAAACCTCAATTCAAATTAGGGGTCTTTTGACATGAATGTGAAAATGCTGATAGACAAATGCCATCAAGTTCAGTGCTGAGCATGCCCTTGTAATAACAATTTCATTAATTACTTTTACATGTATCCACCAGATTTATTAGTATTTATTTGACTATTACTTTAAACTGAGTTACATGAAATATTCCTCATTGACCTTTAAAAAGTACCTGGACTTAATTGATCACTTCAAGTCATTACATTGATTAAGATATTATTCTACAAAAGACATCAGACATTTGTCATATTTGTTCTTATTTTGTACATCTCTTTAAATCCCCCCTGCAGTGAAACTCTCCACTTCTTATGACCTTGTACCATGAATGTCTTTGTGAGCCTCTGCTGCTATACGTATGTACCATAAACATTCCCCCTCTTTGAATATATGCAATAATCCTATCTGCAGCCACATGAATACTGGCCCTCCATATTATTGTAATGCTAACCTCCAGACTGCATGCCTGATAGCCAATACTTTATCACAGCTTTGCCTTTTTTATGGGTCTGGTGTCTCCTTAAAATGATTGCCCCTGTTTTGATCTGATTAATTTTGTGTGAGCACAAACAATTACTTTTCATCTTTATCTGCTCGGGGAATCACCCCTTTTTATGGGTATCATTTATTACAGGTGGACAGCTACTTGTTTATTAGAATTTCAAGCAGCCTATCGCGGCCGAGATCTCCCGCGGTTTATATTTACATTTCAACTTCAGCTAAACAGGCATGACAAACACACATAGCAAAGGGCCAGCCGAGGCCACGCTTCATTTTCATATTGCCTCCTCGCACGGCCAGACGGACTGGACTTAATGCAAAAGTTCCTGACATGGTGGCATAAGGTGCTGAGCAGCAGGGAGAGGAGAAAGAAGGTAGACGGAGAGAAGCTGAACGAGCGTGGGAGCCGGAGAGAGAGGAGGGGAATGTGGAGGGATGGTGAGAGCAGGTTGACTGAGTATGTGTTTGAGCTTTCAGGTGAGTGTCCATCATTCAGGGAAAGAGGATGGGTTCATGGCCTTTGAAATCCTTCCATGGCAAGGGGGTCTTCACAGTGAATATAAATATGTGTGTGTGCCACGGCCAGGGCCACTCTTGACAAGCCAACAGCTGTTAATTATGAATTGGCCTGCAGAGAGGGAGACAGGCTGGTGAATATGCAGAGCTGAAGGAACGCGCAGAGCCCGTGCAACACAAGTGTCAGACCCCCACTGCAACCGGAGTGGCAGGGGTTGACCTGGGTGTCAATCACAAGCTCCGGCCAGGCACCAGGACAGGGATTGCTTGGAATTGACCCAAAAAACTGTAGTTTGACTCATATGGAAATTAACTTTTTCATTTCAAAGAAAGTTAAGTTTCATCTCACTTCTCAACATGACAGATATTGTGACACTGAAAAATAAAGGCTCAAGGTTGTGTCAAGTCAAAGGGGGAACAACTTAATCTATATGCAGTCTCCAATGTCCCAAATATTATTTTCATATCTATTTAGAATGCTTTATCTTTCATTTCTCATTGCTGTTTCTGCCGTGCTGCAGAAAGGTTAATCATGGCCTGAGCGCCTAAGCCCACAGAGAACTTTAGAATTGTAGTACACATCACAGGTTAATGCAATTTAGAAATAAAGAGCATCACAGGACAAAGTAAGGTGTACATACTGTATGCTGGAACATTTCTGGAGCTGATGTCACAAACTGCACCAAAATATCAGACAAAAACAATATATACAAAATACTATAACTTAAGAGTAAAATTTAGAGCAACAAAACTACAGCTTTGTTAGCATAACATACTCACATCTTAAATTTGAACATACTGCTGTTTCGCAAATGTAGTGTTTACCATGTTCACTATCTAAATTTCCCCCGGGGGTCGCAACACACCAATTTCTGCTGTAAAAATGGGCTTTTTGAATGGGGTGTGTATGTGACTCCCGGTGCTTCTGCAGCCAGCCTCAAGCGGATGCTTGATGAACTGCAGGATTTTGCACTTCAGCATCTGCTTCATTTTTCAACAGAGGTTTGCCGCTTGGTTAATGCATGCAGCTTAAAACTCGCTAATTAAAACATAAAGGCCTACAGGGTCCACAGATCACAAGGCTAATAGAGACAAGTAGCCTACCCATAGCAAAGCAGGCACAATTTATACCTTGGATTACTATTAAACAAAACAACTGCTTAAAATACATGTCACGACCACAACCATTACAATCCAATTCAAAATCACCAAAAACATCACCTTGGGATTTACAAAAAACCTTCAGCTGTGAGCAAATACACTGCAGCAAAACTATCAAAGCTGTCACTTTAATATGTTATGGTAACACAGATGCATCTTACATTTCTAGAAATGAAACAGGATACACACAACATAAAAAATCGAACTCCTGTTAGCATGCAGCTGCCTGCATACCTGCTTTAGCCTATGATAAACAGCGCACATGACATGAGCACATGAGTAGCTAACTATAGGCTCCACTTCACTCACAGTTTTAATGCAGGTCGTTCATACCGTCCTCTTCTTCATCGTCCTCGTTGTTGTCCTCTTTTCCATGTATGTTGCCACATTCTGCCATTTGTGTCATTGATGTCATCAACCACCTTACTAATTAGCATGCCCCTCAAACAACCTCTGTTTTTCCACGTTTCTTTTTTTTTCTTTTTCTTTTTTCCACGTTTCTTATGGATAACAAAAGTAACGTCCAGTGGGCTGTCTAGCAACGTATTACTCGTCAAATAAAATAATAAATTGAAGTTGATCCTACACTAACTGTTAGCATGAGGTAGGCTACTTTATGTTTCCCCCCTCTCAATTTCAGATTTCTACCACATCATTCTTCTTATCCAGAATTAACATTCATATTTGCAGCCGAGTTCTTTCTAGGAAAAACTCTCATTTGTAGGATATTATTCAAAATAGATACATTTCGATTTCTTGAATATTTTTTTCATTTCGCATATGAAATCAAAATGAAAATTATGATGGGCTTTAGATATCTGAAATGAGAGTTTGTCATAGGAATTGTTTATTGCAAGATGTTGAGAATGTTAATCTGGATTGGAAGAACGACGTTGTAGATATCTGAAATTAAAAGCACGGTACACATGAATTGCAAAAGTGACATTATTTAAAGAAAAATGACAGAAAATGTGTTGATAGGAAGAATGTTGTATGTATTGTAGGTATTTGAAATGTTCATTTTGACTAGGAAAATTTGAATTAAAGATATATCTGTGAATAAGCAGTCTAGATAAGAAAGATACAATAATATAAACCTTATTTTAATTTAAATCCTATAACAAGTCACAAAGGTCAACAGTTATGCCAATTGCATCACTGAAATGTCATTATGTAAATGAAAAATGTGATTATAGTTAGTTTAATATCTAAACCAAAGCAAGTTGACTGTCTCTATAAATTAAATTTTCTGAAAAGAAAGTGATCAAAAAATTACACTCCCAGTTGCATCACTATTCAGAGCAAACTGATTCTAATGTTACTCTAAAATTGATTGTGATCCAAAAGTAAATAAAATTGGGAAAGGACATAAAAAATGTTTTTAAAGAGCTACAGAGCTGATACCATATTAACCTAAGTTAAGGGACAGATCCTTAAGGCTTCACTGTCATCACTAAATACCTAATACTTCTCCTTAAGTCATAGTGGGGAGCCCCCATGTGAACACACCAGCCATTCACAGTAGGACCAGGGTTAACAGAGCCTTTGCCTTTAATGACAGGAATATCTCCAGGAATTTTAATTAATTTTCCACTCTTAGCAGCTGAATCTGCGTTAATTTCCCCCTCAAGGACTTTTACAAATTTCATCATTAATAAAATCAGACATTCAATTAGTCCCAAAATCCAGATTGCCAACTGTTTCATAACAGTCCTGGTCTGATTTTCCCTTTTTTATAAGGTTGGCTGAAAAAAGTAAAAACTAATTTCATTAATCTAATTGTCATAACTTGGAACCATCTCTTAATTAGTTCAAATTAATATGATTAATCACAATAATGACAAAAACTCATTCAATTACAGGTTTTCAATGGCAAGTGGATGTGTTAGGGGTGATAGGGGCATAAAGGATGAGGGCGGGAAGCAGAGCTGGCTGTGAGAGACAGGATTGGCCGTGATTATTCCAATGACTGACAGGTTATCAATCATGCTGCACTTTTAATAAAGGCTGTTGGAACTTCAGTAAGAGGCCTGGCTCAGTTGTCTTCTTTCTTGTTTTATTTCTTCAAAACCCTTTGGAACTCTCCTTATTCCTCCATGAAATATGATCCTTCCTTGGATGACTCGAGCTGCACATTTTAATGAAGAGAGCGGTGTGCATAAAAACAAAAATTGACTCATCCATATGTAAATAAAATGACTGGAATGCATGTGCTCATCTCCACCATCCCATTATTGCAGAAAATTGCATGCATTTATGTGCTGGAATGACATCACTTTATTATCATTTGTCTGAGTGTTTGCTAAAGCTGCAGATGAGTCTGCCGCCTCTCTACAGACATATGGATCTGAGGGATGCTGCCTGCTGTGCTGCTTTCAATCAGGGCCACTGATCTAACAAAGCAGGGGAGCAGAAGCATGTCACCATTTGTCACATGCCACTGGGGCACAAGCTGAGCAGCAGACGCACCCTCGGGTGCTGTAAGGCCAGGAGGGAGAGCTACAGCTGCCAGTCTCAGGCAGGTTCCCTCTTGTCCCTTGCTGTCGCCCTGGGACCAGCCACCCAAAATCGTTCCCAGCCAGTTGTCTGGGACCATTTGACCTGTGATCCACCCATCTGGATAGAGGGCTGCACTAGGAGGACTGCTATGCTTCCATCACCCTGAGGAAGGAGTCTGATGATCTGAAGTCCCATCTGGGGATTGAGATTCCTCTGGAGAATCTGAACCTTGGAATCCTAAAGATGCAGCTTTTTTTTCACTTTTAGTTTCCTGCCTACATTTTCTCTGCATGTTGATCCCCTCACTCCAAAGCTATCAACTTGAGCAAGGGAATTCACCTGCCACCTCAGGTAAAGTCAACCAAAGCCTACTGAAGCGTTAAGCAAAGCAACGCATAGATACATATGTTATGTCTCTGTGACAGTGCTTATCATGCAGCTCAAGGGCTCCCATCCTTTACCCAATGGTTATATCTCACACAGCATTGGATCCATGTCTGATGCATATCTTTACTGACAGCATAGTTGAAAGCCTGTAAGCATGACAGACATGTAAAAGTGTACATTGTGCACCCCAAGTGTGCTGTGGCTTTTAAGTTGTTGTACTCTGCAGCAGCATGTGTTTACTGGCTTTGTTTGTGCAGCCCAGTGATTAGAGGCTATTGGAAGCGATGCAGAACCAGACAGTGAGCAGTGCCATACTTACAGGATGCTGTGACCACATGGGGCAGCATATGGAGCTATTTCCTCTCCTCTCTCCAGGACTTTTTAGACATGTCAGTTGGGCCTTAATCAAGCATTTTTCTGCATGAGGGGACAACTGGAGTATCTGTGCCGAGCTGGCTTCTGTGCCCTGTGGGTCTGCACCAACACAGTCAATCAATAGTACCCATGCACCGTGTACACAACGCAAACGCATAATAACATGCACACAGAGTTTACCTCTTCTACATTTAGGACTTATTCTGTCCTTTTATCAAGCCAACATGCTTTAGACTATATTCTTATTGTCATCATGTTTTTAATTAGAGAAGAGTGGAAACTGCTTGATGGGGGGACTATACCTCCATAGTTCAGCCTTCCAGAGACTCAGGGACAAAAGGGGCATTTTTCAAGGTCTAAACCCACCCTCCCCTCATGTGCACAGCCATCTCTGAGTCCCCAGCCACCCTTGAGAGGGAAGCACAGCCTTCCATGTGCATAAAGTTGAAATAAACTGCAGTCTGTATTTTCATTGGGGAAAGTGAACCCAATTTACACGCTGCTCCATTGGAGATGAGCACTCTAGCGTACCCTAGCTGGTAATCTCGCCCAGATTCCCCCCTTTGTGTCCCGCATTATTGTTGAAATAAATAACCTTTCACTGCAATCAGTGTGGGGATCTTCACTTAAATTATCGCCCCGCAGATAGCTCACTCATGATCTGCTTCTATATCCATTAACTATCCGGGAAAGTGATTTATTGGTGAAGGGTAAGAAAAAAGGAATGAGAAGGAAGGTAGAGGATTAAGTTTGGTTAGACAATAGTGCCCTCTACTGTAGAAAAGTGGATTGTTTTTACTGAGAGGGAACGGAGACTGGCACTGACAACATCTTCAAGCCAATGTGATGATGAAGTTTCAGTGAGGGCTTTGTATGTCTTCCAACCTGAAACCAGTTAATGTGACCATTAATAATGACCAAATTGAGAAATAGGACCAAATTAAGCAATAAAAACAAATGTAAGCCCAGAAAAAGAATGACAAAACCACAATATAACCAGTTCTTTACTGCAAAAAAACAAACAGAGTTCAGCTACCTTTCATATCTGCAAGTATGGGCATCAACATTATGCCCTTTCTCAGTGGCAAGCCAAGCCAGGGCTTTGGCACCGAACCCCCCCTCCATCCCTCAATCCCTCCTCCGCAGTCCCTCCTTCTCCACACTCCTGTGATGTGTCGTTACACGCTCGGCTGGCTCCTCTTCCATGACAGACTGTTACTTCCTGGAGCGGAAACGCATTTGATTGTTAACATCTGGGCCATTACAATTGCAAACTAGGGCTCTGTACATCAATCAGGAAGTGATTTCAAAACAAAGAGACCGTCCTCCAATCAATCTATCGGGAAGCGGGGGCATTACATGCTCCTGTAATCCCGGCTAATTAGCGGGATAATGGGAATGAGATTTATGAATGTGCTGAGGAGGTGTGGAGGTGCGAGGGCACACTCAAATTAGCAGGGATGCACAACAGCCAGGGCTGCAATAAGGAGGATGTGCTGTTGGTTTTTATCAACTTCTTGCCGCCTGGACACCTTTGGCTCGGCCTCACTGTGAAAGGAGCATCACAGGCTAATGTACAGGCACTGTGTGAAGCACTGTTACACTACATCAAATCTCTGTTTAAAAAGGGAGATGCACTTTGTGTTAACATCCCCCAAGAGGAGCATTTCAGTTCCTTATAGCTTCTGTTAGACATCTGGTATTTCCCAATAAAGGAAGAAACTGCATCATCACAAAGTAGAAATTAGACAAAAGGAATGGCAAAGGACACATTCAATGTATTTTTTATCCATGGATTTAGACTCTTTGGAAAAGTAGTTTTCAATGTTTTTCAAACCACAAATCCCATCAGATGGGTTTTTTTAAATGGCCCTTACAATTTCCACCCCAACCATAAAGACTAGAGATTTACCAATACCACTATTTTTTATAATCAATACAGATGACAATATGTAGACTAAATTAATGGCCAATATCAGTTACCTTATACCAGACCTTTAAAAAATATGAGGAAAGAGCTGATGTGGACTTTTTGTGAGCTCAAATAATCTCCATAAGCACCTCCAACTGTTATTGTCTATGTAAATTGACCTGAAAACAGTAGCTTATTGGGGGGCTAGTAAATTACAGTATAGGATTGATGCATCGACTGATGTTGTTGCCAATACCCGATGTACTTAAGGCCGATACCAGAACATTACTGCATGCACAAAAACCTTCTACATCTGAAATCAGAAACAGAGTCTGAGTTTATGGCCTAGGAAGTTTATACAAACAAAGAAATTGTCATGGTGTTTTTTGTTTTTCCTGCATCAGAGGAAACAAATTGAACAGCTGTACTTCTAGAATAAAATAAATATATAAAAAATAAATATGTATAAAATCTTTTTTTGGTGTCAATTCCAGGAATTTTCAAAGTTGGAAACTTTCCATGGGAATTAACGGGAATTTATTGGAATAAATGGGAATACATCAGGAATTTACAAAATTGAAGGTTGGCCCTTAACAGGGAACTTAAATATAGTTGGGGAAAATGTATTTTAGCATAATCTGGACTAAAACAACAAGATTTCATGCAAGTACACTTGAATATCTATGCTATTCCTCAATCACATGCACATAGCACACTGTTTACTGCAGGGCTATTGAGGCCACGCCCCCTACATGCACTGTGCACTCCTCCATCACATGCACAGATGATTTCTAGAACCCTGGACCACACTTTTGAGCCCAGAGCACAAGACTATTGAAGCCACACATTTTAGCCCGTGGACTACATAAAGGAAAGTAAGTTTTGATGATATTATGGGGTAATATATTTTAAACATTTGATGTAAATCTGTGGAAATGTCATGTTTTTTAATTGTATTATTTTGCATGGATGTCTGCTTAGGACAAAACAACATGTTTATATTTCTGCTTGGATATGATACAGTTTGATTAAATTACCCTCCATTTCCAGTTAATTCCCATAAATTCCCATAATTTCCCGTAATTCCCATGGAAAGTTTCCGATTTGCAATATTTCCAAAATTTTCCAGCTTAACTTCCCATGGAAAGTTTCCGGAAACTTTCCACCCCTTTGCAACCCTAGTCAAGACAAGAGAAGAAACAATGACATAACACATGTTAGTAATAAGGGATTATATTTGATATTAATAAAGAAGCTCTGATTATTTTTAAAAGGAATGCAACATTTTGGTAGATTGTTTCCCTGCAGTCAAATCATCTGTACCTGTTTCCCTGAACATTACCATCACTCTACTTGATGGCAAAAGGGCAAAAAAGGACAAAAAATAAAGTTAATCGTGTGCAGGATGAAGTTTCAACCTTACTCATCCGCTTTAATTACATTTCTGTTCTATTTACTACAATAAACTAGAAACTGGTTCACATAAAGACTGGTAAATAAAAACATCTATTGAGGATGAAAACATCCCCTTTAATCCCTTTCCAGGATCATTTGAAGCCTTATTGAACGAGGCAGAGTGCATGTACAGCACTGTGCAGCAGTGTGTGTGAGGCAGTGCATCCCTGGAGGTGGCTGCCTTGGTGCCACCCTGAAGCCTCTTCCTCCCCGGCGGCCCTGCGGCCTGACCTTGCCCGCTGGCGGGGGACATCTCCCATTAAAGCAGCGCATTGTGATAAGGCCATTTCTTTTCCTTCAGCATCCCTTTAATGTCATCCCTGAAATATGAAGTCATTAAGCGATATTAAAACAGTGCTGACAAACTAATTAACAGAAGACATTATACGGGATGGGCTCGATTAATCCGCTTTAATTGCTCTTTTAAATGGGGGCTCCAATTAAAATTAATAAAGATTTACTGGTGATCACACCAAACTACACCAAGAAGTGGTTGTCTGAAGGGCAGCCTAAAGTCAGCGGCCTTACGTTCTCAAGTTACACTCCCTTTTGCTCCCTGCGCCCTCCCAGTGTGAGAATGCTAAAACTGCGTATCTGAGCAGGAGATTAAACAGGAGGTCTGTCCCAGTGCCCCCCAGTCCCCCAGCTCCTTTTGTCTCCAGCTCAGAGGTTTGATCCTGGTTTTGTCTTTCCAGGACCCTGCTAAGGAGACACTCGGCTCATTTTCCGATTAATATTTCACCACACACATACACACTGACTGTGCACAATCAGACATGCTTTTCTAACAATATGTAGGAAATAAGAAGTTGACAATTAAAAAAGATTTCACGGTGTCCATTTCCCTGAGGTCTTTACACTGTGAGAAAAAGAAAGTCAAACAGTGGTTGATATATTCACTGGAACAAGTGCTCCCCTTTGTGGAGACATTAGTACACAACAGGCCCTGATGCTGCATATTTACCGACTAAAACACTGATTTATAGGGCAGTTTATTTTGAAAGCCTGTTTTAAATTGCTTAAAATATTGCATTCCCAATTTATTTACAACCAAACAAAACAATAAAGTAAAAAAACTCCCTCATCTTGGTCTAAGCTGCAGAGTCACCTAGTACTACAGTAGATGGTTTTAGAAGTGATTAAAACAGGACTTAGGATCTTTAAACAATGATTTGCACGTTTCGTCGCTGAATTCTGCTGATTAATTGTTCCTTTAATTTCTGTTGTTGTTGTTTTCTGTTTTAGTTAGTTAAATGCAAATCTCTTTTGTGCTGCTGTCGACTCCTTTGACAAGAGATTTTGTTTCTCAAAGGAAATATTCATGATAAGTAGAAAGGTTAAATAAAGTAAACATAAATAGATACAGTATATATATATATGCATCTGTATGGTCAGATATGAAGAAGTTTGAGGCTAGAGGAGATGTGTGTATTATAGTAAAGATTCACTAGATGATGCTGTTACTCTTTTCTGTTCATCCACCTCCAAGAAGCAAAGGATCGGCCCTGATATTCAACAAATTCATTGTAAAATGAAAATAAAGTACAGCTTAAACAAAAGCACTTTTTTTTTAATGAATCTGAGTTTAAATGTGTAACACAAAGACAGTGTTTTTTATTAAATGTTATCACGTCCTGCTGCCTTTTTCCTTTTCATTTCATCTTCATTACAAAGCCTGCTGTTTTATCGGAGACTGTCTATTACAGAACATCATTTCATATCTGTCTGTTTAAGTTGAAGGTCTGTCAGCCAGCGGCGGCCCAGCCACTGGAGGTATATTCTGTTATTTTCTTTCATTATATCCGAGGTCACCAAGTCTTGTTCAGAAATTGTAACACAACAAATTAATTTTGAGCGACTCTCTTTGCTTCATCCAGAGGCATTTTAATTGAGTTGAGAATGTAAATCAATTTACTGAAGAAGACTGATCTAATTGAAAAGAAATGTCTATTAAAAGATTAGTGAGCATCATTGTCTCCAGTCTGTGTCATCAACCAATCCAACTAATGTTTTAATTTCCTTAATGTTATCATTTCTGATGTAATTGGTGCTTGGGTGCCTAACAGGTTTTTCAATTAAATGTTTGGTTGTGGGTGCTTACGACTTATTCTCACAAGGGGAAAAGAAACAGAATACTTTTATAGAAGTGGTCCATTCCGTTTTGAAAGAAAATGTATTTTTCTTTTATTTTGAAGGGACCTTGTTGTGAGTTTAAGCATACAAATACATGTTAACTTATGAAATATACTTCTTCACAGTGAAATATATGATTGGACTTTAATTCACTGTTGTTATTTTGCTGTTTATGTTCAACTTCAGGCCTTAAAAAAAAGCTTTTTGTGACATCACTGAACGTATGTGTATGCGTGTGTGTGTTTGCGATCAGTGCGCTTTGAGGCTGTGCCTGGAAGAAAGAGTCAACAGGCTGGTGGAATTTTGCTTTGGTTGCACAACTCTGATATGAGGTCACCTCGGCATTAGTCATTAGGAGGGAATGCATTGTGGCTTTTTTTTTTTTAAGACATGGCAGTTGTCTGCATCCGCACGGGCCACACAATGAATGCAGGCCTTAGAAAGTTGACTTGAACTGAGCTACGGTGAACAATGTGAACAGCATAGTTTGGGGGACATTTAACAGCTGGCTGCTGGACACGGATTAGAGGCACCTTAGGGGGCTCGGTGGTGACACACAGTGTTTTCATAGTGAGAATTCAACATTACCGGTCAAGAAAAAAAAAATGCTATGTCTTATTTCTTTAGATGTGAAAATATGTTAGATATGCAAATAAAGGAAAAACAAACATAACAGCTTCACATTATAATTTAGTGCATCTTTAATTTCAATAATCATCCAGTACAGGTTTGCTGACTGAAATGTGAAAATGATTGTACTTTACATGACCTTTATACATGATATTAAAACCTTTGCAGTGTTTTCACATGCACATTCTGCCATACATAATTAAAACACATAACTGCAATATGAACATTTACACAACACACACAAAGCTAGGAAATAAAGTAGTATTAAAGCAAAGTAATACTGACAGTCATTTGCCAAAAAAAAAACAACTCTTCCAGGTCAACTAAATCAGGTTACACTAGAGTTTAATAATACTGAAGAGAAAGATAACACTTGTAAACATTTTTACACACCTACAAACTCTCTAAATGTGATGAGGCAGAGTATATAAGAGAACACTAAACAATAGAATAAATCACAAGAGCATCAATAATCATTAGCTTGTTGGTAAAAGTAGAACATACAGTATTTAAGACTAGTTTCTTCCTTTTTAAAATGTGTTTGTGTTCATGTGCTTTTACAGATCTACAAAATGATTCATTATCCAACACCTACATTTCACCTCACTAAAATGCACTACAAGAAAGGATGATATAATACTGTTACTATGCTCCGCTTTAGCCTATAAATAGGAAGATGTCTTGAACTCCTCAGGCACGTCGCTGTCCAGTTTACAGATCACCTTGTAAATGGCCTTCTTCCAAGAGGGGTCTGAATCTTTGGCTGCAGAAATGGCGTTGTAGAATTCATGCAGGGTGATTTCAGCCACCTCCAGGAACCTGTCTGGAACCTGCAAAAAAAGGAAAGAAAAAGAGGAAAAGTTGAGACAAAAGCTCTTAGTTTAAAGCTGTTTTACAATCAGTCTTCCTTTTCCTCAAAGTCAGGTACATATGATATGCAGACCTGTAGCGCAGTTCTTCAAACACTCAAGCTGATGAAAGGGAGCTCACCTCTTTGTTCTCCGCACACAAATACAATGCAATTAACGTTCATTTTGGGGCCTCTTTGATTAACCACTCTTGTTTTCTTGAATCTAAACTCACTACTGGAGAATTTTCTCCCCGGGGACTCTCTCTAGCTCTGTCGAGATCAGTCGACAAAGTATGATTATGAATCCAACCAGGAATGTGGCCAGAATCTGAAGATTTTAATGATTTGGTTAAAGGCCTGAGATGGTCAAACAGCAAAAACCCAAATCTTAGCACGTGTATTTGTCTAATTTCTAGTCAAAATTATCTCATTACAATTATTATAAGCCACAATTCACCAGACAAGTCCAGATAAACATGTTATTTCAAGATATAAAAAGCAATTAAGAAAAAATATCTGCCAATACTGCAGGTGAGATGTCAATATTTAAATTAGTTAGTACATCTCATTTCAAGACACTTAACAAATATAATTTGCTTGCTACATTGGCAGTTATTTGTTACGTATAAAAAGCAATTCTAGCCTTATTCTTTGCTTTTATATCTTAAAATAAAAAAGTTTATCTGGACTTGTCACGTGAATGTGGCTAATAAGTGGAATAAAGTGGAATACACTTGCTTAGATTTGAGATTTGCAGTGCAAGTTTAAATTCAAAGTAAGGTTTAGGTGTGGTTTAAGTTGGGATAAGATTCTGAGAGTGATCAATAACTACAGGCAGATCCACAACATTATCAACACATCAAGTCTAGATGCAAAGGATGCTGGGAGAAAAACCGCCCTGCAGCCCTTGTTTCCCACCCACTGAACAGTTAGCAGTACAGTTGTTGGCACAAGTTATTTTCTTTCCCCTCATCTCCTGACACAAAGGCATCCCTGGGAAGGGAATGTCTTGGTCCTAAGGTAAAGAAAACGGTCTCATCCCTTTCCCACCAAACAGCCTTCTCCCCCGGCATCCACAGCGTCTTTCTCAGCATTCCGCATCAGTAGCAATCTGAGTCTCGCTCAGGCGTACTGGTCCTCTAATCCTGAGTTGTTTTAGTGGGATTTTGCGGCTTCCTCTTCCCACAGTTTGATAAAGCATCACTCTGGAGTTTAGATAATGGCTGTAAAGACCGGCCAGCCACAGGTGCAGTGTGACAAACAGGTCAGCACTCGGACATATGTGACCGCAGCAGCTACATGCTGACACAAAGACATACTTCAGCAGGTTAGTAAGTGCTGTGCTTACTGTCACAACTCTACTTCTCGAGAGAATTACTTTGACATAGGAAAATTACCCTGACTGAGTAGATGAAAAGATTAATACCTTTCTCTTAATAGATATGAAGCAACAGCCAGCTGCTGGTTAGCTTAGCTTAGCATAGCATAAAGACTGGAAGCAGGGGGGCAGCCAGCATTGTTTGGCCAGAGGTAAGAAAATCCACATACCAGCATCTCTACAGCAACCTATTCAACAAGTTCTATCTCATTTTATAAATTATGTAAGAACTTATTAACCAACAAAACATGTTTATCCAGACAGCTGCTTGCAGATAAAATAATATACAATGTGTAAAAATGTGTGGTGGTAGGTGGATTTTGTTACCTCTTCAGCAATTCAGGCTAGTTGGTTCCTCCCCTTTTACAGTCTTTGTGCTAAGCTAGGCTACATGCCTGCTGATTGTAGCTTAATAATAACCTGACAGAAATGAACCAATCTTATTTCAAACTGTCTGCCGAAAACAAAATGTAGGCTATACTAATTACCCTTAATTTCAAACATGCTTATTGAACGAAAGGAGGCCTAAAGCATTTGTTGTTGTTTTTAAGAAAATAATCCTGTTGTGAATGAAAAACTATAGTGAAAGCCATCGTTACAAGACCAGTTGAAAAAACCTGATAGGTTACTTTTGATAAAGTATGAGGGAGCATTTCCAGTCCTTGTGCTAAGCTAAGCTAACTGATGGATGGCAGTAGCTTCTTAATGAGCTGACAAAAAGAAATGGGAGTTGTATAACAGTTCAGACTTGAATTGAACTACTGTATGTGCTTGAAAACAAAATGATCATATCCTGAAATGTCTAATATGTGCTTTAAAATAATAATTGTATGACCCATTTATTTTTTAAGTAGATGTAAAAAAAAGATCCAGCAAAATCAGCAAGATCTATCTTAACACCAACACTACAAACTGTTACATAAAAGGATGCATGACTAATCAGGGATACTTACGTGAAAGTCATTGGCTTTATTGTAGTGCATGTTGAGTGCCCGGAACAGCTCTGAGTCCCTGCTGACTGTAATGTCTTTGACATCACTGATGCCGTCCACAATGGCCTGACGGGCGAACTTCTCCATCTGGATGTAGTAGAACTCCCTGAAGTTACTGAACCACTTGATGAGCTGAGAGGTGATGCAGCGGTTGAACTGCAAATTGAGAGAAAACATGAAGTATTTTATGCCATATATATTTAAAGCAAAAGATTAAAGAGAAGAAGAATTGACAATAATCTTTTGAATGAATATCTCGGTGCAGAAGGACCACTGATCCACCTGTAAAGAGGGCAAATGAAAGCATCCTTATTGGGATATATGGAAATATGTTATTACAGAATTTAATTTTAAAAAACAATAACTCCAAGTAGAAAAGTAAAAACATTTATCTTCATGGTTTTCAATTATAAAATCAACCGTGTCTTTCTATAATTGCCTGAAAAGCAGCATTTGGTACCTGTAGGACAAAATGCCACCAAATGGTCTGTCACTCTACGCAAAATTAATTGCTCTGATCCTTTCCCACCAATATCCTGCATGAAAAAACATCTGTCAGGCCTCTGTGTTTCTAAACTCAGTCTTGACATTAGTCTTGTTATTCTATCTCCTCATCCAGAAAGACAGAAAAAAAATGCCTAAGGGCTGGGCAGGCATCAAAGACGCTTCTTCCCTCTGGTGTGGTTGGTGAGAAAGCGGCAGCGTAAGGACAGAAGGAAGCTTCCCTCTCATTGACTCGGGCTGATAGGATGGAATCAGACACTGGGATTAGGTGCTCTTTTGTTCAGTGCCACTTCCCACCACAGGATTGTAAGCAAGGAGGAGACGTTTGCAGGGACTGCAGCAACAGCATCCTCCCCCCTGACCCCGGGGGTCAGAGCAGGGGCCCGCAGTGGCTCAGAAATGGAGGGGTGAGGTGGAAGGAGAAGAGAGAGCAGAGAAACTCGACAGGTGTTTGAGGGTATAACTAGAAGGGAGGCAAGAGAGGTGTAAGGATATAATATTCCTATTTGAAAAGACAAAAAAGAAAGAGGCTGAAAAAAAAAGATAATGATGAGTACAGGGAACCAGATAAGGAGACAAGAGAAAAGTGGACACAGAAGAGAAGGCCTGACACGAGACCATGCAAGGCCAAAATAGACAGGATGTTGTGTTTAGGGCCAGCTCATCGCCGCCTGGTTGCAGCCGCACAAGTCTCTAATACCAACTCTGTGTTGACACTCAATAGCAATGCCTTTCCTACAGAGTCCTTTGTCACTCCATTTGCTGACTGGAGTGGCCTTTTTAAAGAGAGAATGCCCCTGTATCTCCCTCTGCCCCCAGGACATACTAGCAGCTCAGCGCCTTTGTTGTATAAACCCTCTGCCTTTTTGTTTCCCTCCTCCGACACACTGCTGATTTTTCTGTCCCAAACACAGCCTGACAAGTAGACACCGGGGAGTTCAGCGCAGGAAAAACAAATCCATGGGTTGTTTAAATAAAATGAGATTTTTTTTTTTTTTACCTTAACATCAGGGAAGAAGGTTTTCAGCACGTTGGAGCTGGGGTAGCGGGTGTAGAAGAACATGAGCTTGGCCTTCTTCAGGTGGCTTGGGGTGAGACCCTCCTGGATGTTCAAATTAGCGTTAAGGCAAAAAAGCTGATAATAAAATATATAAAACACACACAGAACACAGTTCCGTGCAAAGTGATAGCAGAGCAGCGGATTGTGTTGCCTCAATCTTCAGCTAAATTGGATTTCCCTAAAGAACAGCTCGACATTAGCCACAGAGTCAATAATGACCCTAACATGTGCTAATTGGCAAAACAGAATTACGAATTCGATTTGGGATTTTTAATTAGAGAGCGGAGCACTTCATGGCTGGCAGTTAAGACGGCTTGTTTGGAAATGTTTTGAAAAAGGAGCTGACTGTCTGATATAATTAAGTTGGTTTAAAGACAACATATGTTGCTGTGTCTTTTTTCAGAAAACACTTTGAACAATCCAAAAATATAAACAATTATTTCATAGATGTATGTGCTTTGCTTTAAATAATTAAAATGTATTCTATATATATATATATATATATATATATAAGACAACATATGTCCTTTATTGCAAAAATGAATACATTCTATACCTTCTCAAGTTTTTCCCCTATATGGCAAAGAAGACGCTCAGGAGCGTTTCCTCTGTAGTTCAGCTCCACGCCTTAGGTCATAATATTTCCTTATCAGGTCACCACAGCGTACATTTTATTAGGGATCCCTACCTTTGAAATAAGGAAGTTGGGATGAAAGATTGATGTGGTATTGTTCAAAGAGAAGCAGAGCTCTTTTGCACTGTAAAGAGAAAGTGAATCCTGAAAGGCATCACATAACAATAACTCTCTAATGCCTTGCAAAAATAAAATCAAGCCAAATAATATTTTCATTACTTTTTAAGGACCTTTTGGGGGAAATCATTTACCTTATAATCAGTGACAGTAAAACATAATGTATTTATTTAATTTTATGAATATTAACATTTATATAGGCTATTATTATTATTTTTATGATCATTTCTGCATGTTGTGACCAAATAGTGTAAAAAAGGTTATTTTAGTTATGTTACATAACTATATTTTAGAATACTTCAATATTTTCGCCAGGATGCATTTTGAGTGCATTTCTTCCTTTAGGAAATAAATACTGTTATCTTGCACTCTTTCCATTGTGTACATCCTGACAAATGTATCCAACAACAAATGCTCAAGACAAGAGCTCAAGTGTTGTGGTTGGCAGGCACTTTTGATTTCCACCAGCACTCAGATGTGACCTTTTAGATGCACCCCTATCACTCTGATGATGGAGAAATAGATCCTGCACCTTTTCAAGTCTGAAAAAAACGACGCTTCCTGAAACAGAAACCGATGCTTTCTCTGCCTTTGAAAATTGGCTTTTGTTCCCGGCAATTCTTATCAAAGCCTTGTATTCCTTTTTATTTGTCTTTTTCTAAACTTAAAGTCATTACTCGGCTCAGATTAAAGAAGACGCTGTAATTTTCTATGGGGTTAGCGAGATCAAAGAAAAAATTCTCCTTGAAGTTTGTTGCTGGAACTGCCCATGCTGCAGCGAGCTTCAACCAGCCATTGTTCACATGGAAGAGCTGAAATCGAGGGAGTTTGTTTGAAATAAAAACAGTATATATTAGAAATTATCAAACATACACTGCTGTTATTTGCAATAGCTCAGAAAAATAGGATTTTAAATCACGGTTGTCACTGCACATTCAGTCGATTTGAGCAAGTTGACAGTTTAAGTCTTGAATATATTTACAATCAAAAGAATGCATTCTAAAAGATTGTTATAGTTTTATATTTGTACAATTTTCTTTTTTTATGTTGCTTTTACTTTTAACAATGTGTCAAAGCAATGTTGTTTTATGTCTATGTTTTTTTGTAGAAGTTGTTAAATAAAATCTTAATTCTGCATCAAAAAATGGCAAAAAAGAAAAAGTAAAACCTGCAAGAGCGCAAACTATTTCTTTAGATTTGAAAGGATATATTGAGTGACATGTAGGGGTTTCTTTCAGCCATGCTCTGCAGCTCCCCACACTCAATCTTCACATGAGGGAGACACAGATTGTCGACTGCCACTGCCCCGAGGGCGGAGGGACGAGGGTGGTGTCCCAGGTGGCTAGATGTCACCTTGGCCCTCATGGAGATGGCTTCCCAGGGCAGATCTACTGAGTCCGGGGAGGTCCTGTCCATGGATGGAGGCATGCAGGGGAGTCCCCCGAAGCTGGAATGTGGCCCGTACTTCAGAAGATGCTCCAGGATTTGACTGTCATGCAGAGGAGTGGGGTAATTGAACTGAAACGGCGTCTGGTGCACAGGATAGGGCCTTTTCACTGTTTGGTTGACCGAGCTTACAGAGGTCATCGGCGGCTTGCGGACCACCAGGGACAGTGCCTCGGTCTGGTCCTGTGGGCTTTGGGCCTCAGAGCTTTCGTAATACTCCAGAGAGCGGGGTTTCCCTGCAGCCTCCTCTGCCAGAGGCTGCTCCTGGCTGGATCCCACTTGGCTCTTTCTGTCAGCACCCATGTTGATCTGCAGGTCTGGAGAGGAGCACATGCGCTGCTGGGGGGACAGATCCAATCCTGAGGATGAGACTTTCTTGAAGACTCTGTCCACACAGTCATTCACAGCCTGAGAAAGCTCCTGCTTCAGGGTCTCCTGCAGGTTCTGACTTTCTCTTTGGTGGACCAGATAGCCAACTTTCATTCTGTCCTTAGTCTTCCTTTCAAATTCCTCTTCAGTGTTTGTGTAGCTTTCTCCCAGGCTGTCATGCTCAGCAGCCAGTTCTGACTCCTCCATGTCGTTGTGTTCAGGGTCCTCCTGATTGTAAACTTGAAGGAACTTTTCCTGCAGCTGACGCAGGAGCCTTTGCATGCTGTGGAGCTGCTCCTTCAGCTTGTGACACTCCTCATCCTTTGTATTGCAGTTATCACTGTTAGTGCTTCCAGGACGTCTGTTTGCTGGTCCTCCAATGCTGTGTTCCTGATGCTGAGGCAGCCTCTGTTTGCGTTTGTTCTCCCTGTATGTTTCTCTGGTCTCTCTTGTGTCTCGAGCATCAGTGTCCAACCTCTCACTGTCTCCGTGTTGCCTGCTGTTTGGAGAGCCAGCCATCACCCTTATAATGTTCTCCACCCTGGCCCTCTTGGCCTGTAGGTGGTCATTGATGAGATGCTCTCCCTCGGGGCTGCCTCCTGTAGAGACATGAGCACCGGGAGAGGCAGCTTCCATAGTGCTGTCCTTAGACGAGACGCTGCTCTGGTCCTCATGGCCGAAGTCAGGAGCAGCAGAAGAGGAAAGAAAGAAATGACTTTCATCTAGTGCCCTCTTGTTGTGGATTGTCTTGCGAAGGAGTTGGGAGATGATGGATCCGTTAGAGTACGAGGCCAGCGGCTCGTCGTACATGTTTCTGCGGAAGCATGGCAACATAATGTCAGGTTTGTCGTCTTCCAGGCAGCCTTCAGAGGAGCTGTGCATGTTCTGGTCGGGGAGACTGAGGTTCATGCTTCACACACGATGTGAAATCAGAATTATGTGAAATGAAAGAATCTGAAAACAGAAGAAAATTATCAGAACAAATGTTGGAAGCATTTAAGATAAGATGTGAACAAAATGAATAAATAGCTTTTTAATTATGTTTCATTTGTAACCTCGTCTCTTTCACACTGCGGTTTCTTTTACAGAAATAAAGTAATAAAGATATCTTTAATATAATGTGTCAGCATGTAGTTGTTTTTGGCATTTAAATAAGAAGTCATGACAATATCATGTGATATTTCTATATTGCTTGGATGTATAGTAAAGATATTTGTCAAGCGATTCACATTTTTTTTCTATAAAAACTTAAATGAATGAATTTTACAAAGAAAAAATGAACAAACATGTAGAGTTACTCCTACATATAGTAGAAATCCAAAGAGCCCAGCATTATTAGCCAGACTCTCAGGTCTACAATAAAAATAAATCCTTCATCCTGACACGATGAGGGAGTGCATTTGTTTCTATCATTTCATATTGGGTTTGTAACAACAGTTAACACAAAGGATAAAAGAACATGTGCAAAACATCCATGAAAATAAACGTCTGCTTATTAAAGCCAAAGAACAGGCATGAACAGCTCTGTGTATACATTATTTAAATGATAAATATCACACGGCTCTTTTCTTTTTCATGGATTTTTTCTTAAGAATGAATCAAGAATTAATTCAAGGTCTGAAAATAAAAAGGTAGATATCTGGACTTCAGGGTCACTGCATTTATTTCCTTTAAGCCTTATCTTAAAATATTTTCTGTGCTGTAACACAGAATAACTCACAAAAGGCTACAGTGTTAACTAAATAAATATAAATATACAAATGAATTGGACAGACTGAAAAATGATTGAACTATTCTGCAAGTTCTGCATTGGATAATGGATTACCAGCAATTTACACTTTAGTGTATTGCCCTTAGAAAATCATTTTTAAATATATAAAATGATGCCAGGAAAACTTAAATGCTTCAGGAGAATATATAACAAAGAGAGTCACATATGCCACAGAGCAAAGTTTGACACGTTTTAATCATTCTATCATTTTTGGACAAAGAGAATGGTGTTAATGTTTCCTTTGCTCTTAACAATTTTTTTTAAATTATAGCCTAACAGTCTGTTGGTCAGGCTATTATATCCTAAAGCGGTATGTAAAATGTTTAAACCATGTAAAAATGTTAAATGTAAAGGTATCCATACAGGACACTAAATCAGGTAAAGTTGCAGCTATAGTTTCACTTATAACTTTTACCCTTAGAATAAACGAGATAAATGATCGAATAATCAAACCAATCGTTTTAGTCAAATCACCCCAGAAATTCACTCAACAACCATTAAACCCTTATTACCTCAAATACAAACTCACCTAAACTATATAGTGCTGTCAAAGAGCAAACAAATCTATTTTTGAAAAAACAAACAAAACAAAACTGAAGTAGTGGGTTTGATGAGCTGCAGACATGCACTTTGTCACAGCCCTAAAGAGCTGCAGTCTAACACGGTTTACAGACAGATACACTGAGCGGCAGTGATGGGACCTTACCTGTTGCTGGGACGAGCTGCCGAGCTGCTGGCCTGCGCACACTGTCAGATACATAGCAGCAGCAGCACGAGGGAGAGGCGATGCATCAAACGGAGCTGGGGCGTGGCCATCAAAGAGCAACGAGGTGGTCGAGCGTCAGCCACTACATGTCAAGAAGAGGAAAGTTTCTGTTGTCAGGTATTGGAGTTAAAGTTATAGTGGCTGAATTGTGGTTTTAATAACTGATAGATTGATGCATACTGAATTACTAAATAAAGCAATGTCTGGGCATATGCATTCATATTCATAGCCAAATAGTACGTCCCCAACATAAATGCATAGCTGCAAAAAAAAAGAAAGAAAGAAAGAGAATAGAACTAGTCAAGCACGTGCATAGCCTACGTCATGCATTAATCTAAATAAACTTTTCTATTTTGGGCCCAGCAGTAAAACAAAGACAGGATAAAACAAATATGTTCATCAATTGAAAAGAAGAAACTATTTAGGACCATCTATAAGTTAAACTTAACGAAACTGTACTGAAGTTAAATTATGAATACAAAATATTTCTCAGAACTTGTCCCATCCTTAAACAATTAAAAACAGAAATGAAAGTTACACTCTACTCAATCATTAGCACTTTGGGTGCAAAGATTATCAGATTGTTTTGCTATTCTATTTTATTTTATATGGTTGATGGTTTTGTATGTTTTACCTGGGGTGTTATCGCTGTTCTATTATTTTCTACTTTACTCAAATTTTAAACCTTCTTAAACCTCTTAAATTATCGAATCTTATGTCTATGCATTTTTCTCTGTGTGTCCGTCGTTACCTGTATGCTCTCAAGGTGTTTGCTGGTGTAGGCCTATCATATTTGCACCAGAGCTCTGATTTGCACTATATTTGTACATCATTTTTAAATTGCCTGTAGTTTCAAAGACCAGGGGGCAATACAATCTGGATCCCTTCCCTCCCCTCCTCCCCCCCTTGGACAACTTGGTTCATCCCACACTACTTCCTCGTTTCTTGCGCGTGCCCATCCGAGCCTGTCGCTGTGACCAGAGATTCCCTTCCGCTGACAGGCTGCTGTCACACAGCCACCATGTTATCCCATTCCCGGTGTCTCACCCGGAATTTTGGCCGTTCCCTCTCTGCCATCCGCCAGGTAGGCAACAAGCTAATAAAATGTCTATCTCTTCCACTCGCGATAGGACTCCTCGCTGTCTTTCAGAGCCTCAGAGACTGTTTATTGAGCTCTCTCAGCGCTAGCATTAGCATTATCCTGTAGGCCACGGACAGGCCGTAACATTGTAAGCCAAGGACAGTCTGACACTTTCCTTGACAAGTCTTTGCTGCCGCCTTTAAAGTCAAAAGCAGTGGCACACTTTTTCAGGGAGTCTGTCATTTGGACATGCATGTAAAAAGTATCTGGCCCATGTCCATGTAACGATACAGTTAACGTAAACTTATTCAGTAATATATTTTAAGCTAGCATAAGCATGCTAGCCACACTGTGCTGTACAGACGATGAGGTTAGCTTTGTGCTTTTAGCTGTCATGCTGAGGTCATATTATGGTGTTTCAGGGAAGGACGTCCAGTTGAGCAAACTTTTTAACGTTAATTCGAGTTTTTATTCAGTGTGTTACTTTCTGTTGCTGAATTAGAAGCTAAGCTAGGTTAGCCACTTTATACATAAGTAAAGTCTTAGTGTCTAATTGATATCTGTCATTGAGATCAGTTGAGATAGTGAAGCTTTTGTGTCACAATTCCAGTAAAAATGACTGGATTGCTTGTCAGGTTCTCAACCTGTTTGTGAGATTATTTGGTCGATTATTTCAAAGGTCATTGTCTACATTGTACTGGTGACTTCTAACAGACAGGAGCTTTCTGTTGACTACTGTGAGTTACTTTGTATACAGCTCAATCCGATTTTTAATATAACTGTTAAACAATGTTAACTTAAGATGGCATGTTTTTCGTTATGCCTTAAAGACAGTTGAGAGTTTTTATTTTGAATTATTATGTTTACAGACAAACAGGAGTTTTGTTTTGCTCATTTTCTCTTTTTTAGGGGAACAATGTCTTAGCTCGTCGAGCCTCTGCAGGTATGTGTGCTTACTGTTTAAGCCTGAAGTTCTGCATTTTAACTTGCCCACATGTAAGAACTTGTATAATATGTTGCTCTATTTTATTTTCCTGCAGCTCTCTCAGTTAGCCATTCTGTCACTCTCAACAACCATGTGTAAGTAAACAAACACTTAAAGTATCTCACTGTCAGAAATGATGAAAACTGTTCAATGTATCATTTGTAATCACTCTGTCTATATTGAGTAAATATAACTTGTGTCTTTCCAAATTCAAGATCTAAATCTAAATCTGCATTTTTATTAACACTTTTGGATGATCGCATATATGTACATTTGTTTTGGGGGATTTTATGATTAATGTTATGAATTTCATTTTATTTTCCTCCAGAAAAACGGATCCCCGGTCCAGTGTCTTCCAAATTCAGTACTTCAGGACATCTGTAGCCTGCAGTATGTTTGAGCCTGTGTGCCTCCATTTCTACAGTTTTTGAAATTACCAACCACTGGTGTCTGGAGTGAAATAAATTGCATTTCTTTTAACTTGTCTTTGTTCTCCAGGAAATGAAATTGTCACAGTTAAGACCCCCGCGTTTGCAGAATCTGTCTCAGAGGGGGACGTAAGGTGGGAAAAAGGTAAATTTTTATTAATGAGCATTTTTTAATTATTTCCGTTTAAGATATCAGCCAAACTAGAAAAAAAGAGTCTGCTTGTTCTCGGATGCTAAAATGATTCTCTTGTTACAGCGGTTGGAGACAGCGTCTCTGAGGATGAGGTGGTGTGCGAGATTGAGACTGATAAGGTAAAACTAAGTTATTGTCATTACAACTCCCCTCTGCTAATTATCTGACTTTGCTTATAGTGAAATCCATCAAGTTTTCAGGGCAAAACTAATGAAAGAATTGGGGCATGATAGTTTCGAGTTTCCCCTTCATACATAAAAAGTCAGTTTGCTGATGCTGAGTGGTGTGAGAGAGAAATAAAAGGACAAAACTTTACTGAAGTGGGCCCAATGTAACAGTTCTTCAAGAGGCTTAAACCCTGCTTCAGCTTCGGCTGTAAGTCTGTCGTTAGATTGACTGAAAGTTAGGTTGACTGAAAGTTAAGCTGAGACAGCATTTCCAGCATGGCGGTGGCTGATGATGAGCCTCCGGAGCGCCCTGCCGTAACAGATGGCTAACGTCACTCAGGCTTCGTCCATTAATATTTACAGTCTATGGTTTGACTTCGGAAAATAACAACATATATCCTGTTAAGAAGATCTGTTTAGAACTGTCTTTCTCCACTAAACGTTTGATTAATTTGACATGTATATTATTCTCCCTGCCTTTAGACATCAGTGCAGGTTCCTTCTCCTGCTGCTGGAGTCATAGAGGAACTTTTGGTCCCTGATGGAGGGAAGGTGGAGGGAGGAACACCGCTCTTTAAGCTTCGAAAAGGAGGTCTGCAGTACTGTATTTGTCTTGCATAAAAAGACTGGATAGTAACATCATGAAGATGATGCTTGAAAATCAGTTTTATAACAGTTTTTGTCTGTGCATTTAGCTGTTGCTCCAGCCACTAAAGAAGCTCCAAAAGCTGAGGCCCCTGCTGCTGCAGCCCCTCCACCACCTTCTGCTGCTGCTCCTCCACCTCCCCCTCCTCCACCCTCAGCTGTGGGCCCCATTCCCACCACTATGCCCCCTGTGCCACCTGTGCCAGCACATGCTATGGACACCAAACCAGGTTAGTCGAATGAGACAGCCGGCCTGTGTCATGTGAGAAGTGTTTTGCTTGACATCTGTGCTCTTGACCTCTAGCTTACAGGATTAATCATTGTTAGCTCTCTGTAGGCAGTGACTGTCACTAACAAAGTGTAGTCTATAGACACTGACTTCCTCTTTATGTCTTTCTCTTAGTTTCAGCCATCAAGCCGACTGCGGCTCCCGCTGCTGCAGCAGTTCAAGCAGAAGCAGGGGCTAAAGGAGCCAGGACAGAGAGTAGGGTAAAGTGCAAAAATCAAAATACCACCACTACCTCTACAAAATATTTTGGCTAGAGGCATTTCAATTTAATGTAATAGTCTCTAAGAGTTGGGCCAGATTTAAAATCTTTCATGTTTAATCACCGATATTTTTTTCTTTTCTTTTTCTCGAGGTTAGGTTAAGATGAACCGCATGAGACTGAGAATTGCTCAAAGACTGAAGGAAGCCCAAAACACCTGTGCTATGTTGACTACGTTTAATGAGGTCGACATGAGGTAGGAAATACTAAATTAGATGATCTACATTATTTAGCCCTCAATGCTATTTTACACGATACATGCTTTCAGTGACGATAATATACAAATAGAATCATCAGAGGGGAAGAGATGGGCTTTGTTAGAGTAAAGAAATCAAAGTGGTTAAAATATATCTTTCTTGTTTTCCTCTGCAGTACTTTACAGGATGCACACTGAATGTACAGCTGTGTTAAAAGCCAAAACAACACTTCATGGTTATAGATTGGATCAGCCAAATAGGAAAAGCTTTCTGAAACCCAATATCCTCTTAAACACTGGAATGTAAATATTTGGTGGTAATGCCATCTAAAACGAAGATAAGAATTGGTAAAACTGGTTTTTATTAATTTACAAGGAAATGTTATTGTCTCCACTCGCCCCCTGTGCTGAAGAGGACACTTTGAGGATTTCTTTTTCCCCGCAAATGTGTGGTGTCGGCTTTCAGCTATTCAGGGTTTTCTATGTATCCTAATTAGATTGACATTGACGGTCTGGAGGAAGACTTCCCAGGCTAGGGCTCATCTGGAGCCGAAGGAGCGAGTCAGAGCAGGAGGCTGGAGCATCTGCAGGGGCCCACAGAGACCTGCGCACTGAGTGGAAGAGCTGCCTCAACCGATATGGGCTTTTATGACAGCCCAATAAGATTTACAGGCTCTAGAAAGTGAAGATTTTTATCGCTTCTTCTCTCCTTTCTCGGAGAGTCTGTCTTGGGAGGGGCTAATTTTGTTAGCGGAGAAACCCAAGAGCTTCAACAGGGTTAGAGACAGGAAAACAAACAATTAAAAAGAGAGATACAAGAGAAAAATGAGCAACGATGGAACGATTACGAGGACATTTTCAATAGCTTACATTCCCCCCGATATGCAACAGCAGTGTTTCATTGCCATAAAAAGTCGTTTTGTTCTTTGAAATGATTTTATATTTGTGTCTATTATTTGTTTTACATGATCACAATATTTGTTAAACTTATTTACAATACTTTTCTGTACCTTTTATTTCTGTTTACAATCTCTTGGATTATTCAGGGGAATACATCATTTTTACATTTCTGCTCTGTTTACTGAACTAACAGAATCTAAGTTACCAAAATATAACCTGCAAAACGACATTGAAATAATTGTTTTCATGCGTAAAAAAGGTTCAAGTTCATTGATACAGACTCCTAAGAAAACTAAAAGATTAAGTTAAAATGTATATTTATAAAAGCCTATGGTTAAGGTTTTCTTACTGCCATCAAACCATACTTTGGATTGTCTTTAACCCTGTGTGTTGCTCTTTTCATACAATTGAAGGTCATTTACGTCATTGTTTTTGTTCTCTTTCCCTGCAGCAACATCACAGAGCTGAGGAAGACGTACAAAGATGCCTTCCTGAAGAAGCACAACATCAAGTTGGGCTTCATGTCCGCGTTTGTGAAGGCTGCTGCCTACGCTCTGGCTGACCAACCTGCAGTCAATGCCGGTATAAACTCAACCTTGAGAGACTGAGTGGTTTCTGTTTGACTGTGTCTTTGCACGTTTGGTTTTGTCAAGCCTGTGCAGACTTGTGGTTGTGTGTGGTGAAGAAAACGATTTCAGGCCTTAGTATTCCATTCCAAAACCTCGAAACCAAAACTAACTTATTTACTGCCTTCAGACCGACCCGACCTATTTAGACAGACCACAATTAATGGGGGGAGGGGGGCTCTGTTTGCTGGTAAAAAGAAAAAAAAATCCAAAATATTCTGTGGGTTTCACCTTCAGTGGCATTTTACTTGCACGTTATGATAAATGTCTCATGTGAACAGGAAATGTAAAAAGCAAATGTAGTTGTGATTCACAGGTTAATCTGTATCTGCCATTTTTTTGTTTAATGAATTTGTTTAACTTCATCTGTTTACACATTTGTTTTTATTGTTTTCAGTAATTGATGACACAACCAAAGAGATTGTGTACAGGGACTATGTGGACATAAGTGTAGCTGTGGCCACGCCAAAGGTAAGACAAGTGCATCACATCGTCACGTTAAGTGTAAGTGCTTGATGTTCTACTTGTCTCTTAATGTAAAGGGCAGAAAATGGAGTAACAGATTTTTCTCTCAGGGTCTGGTGGTTCCTGTAATCCGAAGCGTAGAGGGAATGAATTTTACTGACATTGAGAAGGCCATCAACTTGTTGGGAGAAAAGGTAATATTTCATTGACGTTAGAAGATGTGTGTTTGCTGTAGTTGTGTTTGATTCTCATGCTTTAAGACCTCCTCGTAATGAGACCGGCAGTAATTCTGAAAGTGTTGTTTGCAGGCCCGTAAGAATGAGCTGGCCGTCGAGGACATGGATGGAGGAACCTTTACAATCAGTAACGGCGGCGTGTTTGGGTCCATGTTTGGCACACCTATTATCAATCCACCACAGTCTGCTATTTTAGGCATGCATGGCATCTTTGACAGGCCGGTTGCAATCGGTGGCAAGGTAGGTTTCCTCAATGTTACCCAGGAAACATTTAGTAACGTATTTTGAAAGCCTTGTGTATGTACAGAGAGGATGTTAAATGAAAAAGTGATATCTAATCTCAACAAAGATATCTCAAATTAACCGATGAGAGAAATATTCAGGCACTTAGAAATACTCTTGAGTCCTTGGCTACACTGTGCTTCTTTACATTGTACATGCATTTTTCACCCTACCCTACTGGTTTCTAACCAGTGAAGAATCCCGATCATTCATTGTTCAATCATCATTTGTGAGCTACAACCAATGAAAGCCAGCATTCAAATTCAAATGTTGAATGCTAGTTCTTCACTTGGTCAAAATTCAGTGAATACTTGTGTTTTTAAAGGACATTTCTCAATAATCTGAATATATCATATATATACTTCTGAAGAAACTATGATAATAAAGTAGAGTAGGTCTTATGCTTGGCCTATAATTTTCATTCTGACCAGTGTGAAGCTGTATTTTTTTAAATGTTACACTCTTACAAATATTGCATAATATGTGATACAGAGATGTGAAAATAGATGAATATCATATCAACCTTGTGTTATTGTTGTATTTTTCAAAACATGTTTTCCTTTAACTACACATTTTTCATTTTTCAAAGCATTAGAAGTTTATTCTCAGCGTTTTTCTTTCTTGTGCTCAGGTGGAGATCCGTCCCATGATGTATGTTGCCCTGACATACGACCATCGTCTCATCGATGGAAGAGAGGCCGTCACTTTCCTGCGCAAGATCAAGTCAGTAGTGGAGGACCCCCGGGTGCTTCTTCTTGACATGTGAGCCGTCGTGAGCTCCAGGCCCCACCCAGACAAACGACCCTACACAAACAGTGGCCGTATCCACCCGATGAACATTACCCGTCACTGCAGTTGATGTATTGTTGTTTTGGTTAAGTAGAAAAAAACGATTTTTGGACATTTGTACTGTAAGGCTGGTGGTGCTGAAAGGTTTAGTTCTGACGTGGAGAAATGTTTGGGGTCTGGGCTTTCTGTGGTGCTGGTCTCTAGATCAAAAAGAAGATATTCTTTAACTCATGCGCCATGTAACATTTTCTACATAGGACTGGAAAAATATTGTATAAAATGGGAGACAAACAGATGAACTGCATAGTATTATTTGATTATTTTGGTTGAGAGAAGAACAATGAGCACATATGCAGCCATAAACCAAGAAACACTATGTTCTCAAATGTCCAAAGTCGAGAATCCCTCTATGAATTAATGTCATCTGTTTTTCAAAAGTGAGGATAATTCTCTATATTCTGTGTAAGAAAGACTATTTAAGAAAAAGAGAGTTTTAAACAATAAAAGCTGCGTTACATGACTGTCATTTTTTGTTCTAGATTTTTTTGTGCTCTCATATTAATAGAGTATTCATCCACCTATGATGCGCAGATTTATGCCATATAAAATACATCTAAAACATGTTCAATCTTACAAGGGTGATGCTAGATGATATCAAAAGGATTTAATGAGGTACACCTAAATTGAATCAGCTGTTTCTCCCCTTAAATATTCAGTTTTTTACTCAACTTGTATGTGTGTAAGTACAATGTGGCATTTTTGTGGTTAATTGAGGTGTTTATAAGCTCTCAGTAGAAGTCTTTATAAAAGCACTAACATAATGTTAAGATGTCCTCAAACTTTCTCTAAAGAGCAGATGCCAATGTAGGATGGATGAAGAGGAACAGTCATGTCAGTGAGCTGGAGTTTGGATCTCTGGCAACTGATGAAAACACATCAAGACGCTAGAAAGCATATTCATATTAAAACTAAAGTCAAATCTTCTGAAGGGTCCTTTTTTAATCCCTTTATGTTGATGTGCTGATGCTGGTGGCTCAAACACTCCAGATCAGTTAATACAAATGGAGACAAAGTACTACTGAAATACCGGGTATAGAGAAGAGGTTATCATTTATTGCTTCATATCTTTGTTTTTGAACGACATTTGGAGTCAGTCCAAATATTTGTAAATATCAGAATCAAGTTTGAGTTGGTTTCAGTGTTCATGCTTGGTAATAAAGGTGGTGATATTCATGGATACAACAGAAGTGAGAATTTTTTTCCCCACAATATTGGGAAGTTAAACATGGTTGGTCCTATTAGTTCTTTCTCCAGTTTATTTTGTGTTTTTTTTCTTGTGGAAGCACACAAGTCAAAGGAAAACAGGGTCTGGCTCTGACCCCATTTTGCCTCATTATGATTTGATAACATTTAACCCCAATCTTCAAGCAGGACGAGGGGATCAGAAGAGCTGCAGCTGCTCCTGCTAGCAGCTCAGAGCTTTCCAGGAGACAGCGCTGAAGAAGGGATGACACTTGATGTCACTGACACCTCCACCTCCAGAACCCAAACGATAGCCAGCATCGAACTGAAGCAACTGTGGAGCAGAGTAATCAAGAGTGGAGAGATAATGTAAGATCAATTCAGATTTCTCAAGTATTAAAAGTGAATGTTGCTGAGAGAACAGAATCCTTGAGGGTGTTTCAAGCCTAAAATCTGACCTCAGTGAGCAGAGACGCAGCTGCAGTGCTCAGGTGGTCTGGGATGAGCAGCTGGGTGTGGGAGTGGATTCCTGCTGGATGGAGCTGCCAGAGTGGCTGGAGGCACAGTGAGCAGAGAAAACATTGACCCAGTGATGTAGTTTTGCATGAATGATATGCAATGAGAACGTTGCAGACTTAATTATTCAGCACTGAACATACTAACAAAGACTTTGCTCACCATCCCTGTTAGAAGCTCAAACAACAAAGCCCCCAGACTCCACCAATCACAGGCTTCTGTAACCCTGGATACACCACCAATCTCTGTCAACATTCAACGAGCCGAGTTTAGTTGCATTCATGCAAAACAATACATGAAAATAACCCTAATACAAAGTGCTGTACTGCCTATTTAGCATAGCCTAAGTGAACCATCTAAATCGTGCCACTAGGTGGCGCATTACACCAAGGACCCATTGCTTTCAGTCTGCAGCAATGAATGTTTCTTACCTGGAGCACAGTACATCTGGTCCATGGCTTTGGAGCAAATCTCTGACTGAACTTCACTCCACTGGCCGAAAAAAGTCAAACACACCTTTCCTGCAGAACACATTATGTTTGATCAAGATCTACTAGCTACAGATGGGGACATGCAGTCCTACATTTATTTACACCATTTTCTTGAGATGACGAGTAATTGTCGAAAATGTTTTCTCCAGAGCTTGACTTATCTCTGGTTATCTCGAGGTAACGCTGGTTTACCCTGATACCTAGTTAATTTCAGCTGGTTTCTTGAGATTGTTTTTCTTGTTATTTCTGAGAAACAAAGGTGTTTTTCCCATTTTAGCAGATCCATTTATCTCATTATCTCATAATCTTTCTGGCAATCTGGAAAGCAAAACAGTAGGCCGGTCAACATGACAAAACCACATCACACCATGCTGCCATTTCCCATAATAAGGAAAGTTAAGCCTATTTCTGTTTGTTTTGTGCTTTTGCAACTCTAGTTATACAAGATAATTAAATGAAGGTCTCAAGCACAACCAGAAATGACTTATCACAGGAGAACAGAGTAAATAAAATGCATGGATACATTTCCACTTTGCACATGAAGTTTTAAGAGGAAATTTGATAAACTCACCATTGCTGGTAAGCAGAACATTTCTTGGGTTGAGATCCCGACATAGGATGCCTTGCTGATGCAGACTCTCCAGGGCCAGTAGGATCTGAGCGCCCCAGACACGCACCTCTGCCTCGGAAAGCCCCCAGCAGGTCGGCACAGCTTTATCTGCAGACCTTGAGGGCTTGACAGGGAATCGGGGCAGGTGGCACCATCCATCCACCTCTATGATCTGGTCTTCCCCCTGACACTCTGATCCCTCTGATTTAAGGAGAACATCGGCATCCCCTGACTTGGTGCTGGGTGGGGCTTCAAGAGTGCTGGAAGAGAACCAGCTCACAAATGATCTCTCTTTTGCAGGTGCTACCTTTTCTTTTGGACTCAATTCGCAGGCTTCTTCTACACCATCTCTTAAACATGTTTCCCCTTTGTACTTGTCCCCTGAGAGGGCAAGTTGGACCCCTGCAAATGTCTCCTGTTTTGTTGCGAAGCTGTGACAGAGCGAGGCAGAGGAAGTCCAGGCACTATCTACAGAAATACATGAGTCTGTATGTTCAGAAAATACCACTCTGTCCGTGCTCCTGATGACTACCATTCCATTTCTTTCCTCGTTTGTTGGGCTGCTGTCCTGCTTTGACTCTGAAACTGTATCTGTGGAGTTACCAGTCAAAACAGACCCTTGGAGAAAGGCATTGTTTTCCCATGATGCCGTTCCCCGGATCTGAGTTTGGCAATGGAGAGGAAGATGTAAAATGGCAGGGGAGGAACTCAAACCATTATGTTCACTGTTTGGTGATCCTGCTTTTATAAATGAGGTCTGACTGGTACGAGGCGAAGTTGGTCCTTGTATGCTATGTGAATGACTGTCACTCACTGCATAGGGGTTGATTTTCTCACAGTTTTGTGCTGAATCTGCAGTTTTCCAAGCCACTTCAAACTCAGAGCTGCACTCCGTCAGCCCCATCCCAGCTTTCTTTGTGTGCAGTCCTGACATCACATCTAGGGCCTGACTGACACGAGCACAGGACAGTGGGAGAGCGGGCTGTTCCTGAGTTTCACTGGAGTGCAAACACAAACTGGGAGCTGGTGGATGGATGCGGGTGTTGTCCCGTGTTCTCGTGGGGCCTGAATGCAATGTTAGCCGTTCGAGCTTGGTATAAAATGAAGCTGTGGAGCGTTTGTTCTGCAAACAACCCGTCTCCTCGATGTAGGAGTGAGTCCCGCAACTCTCCAGACGCTGCTGAGTCTCGTCCCATGAAGTGGGGAAGTCCGTATCCCCACTCTCATCCCTCAGTTTTACTTCCGTGCTCCCGCTTATGTTGTGCTGGTAGTCTGCGCTGATTGTAGGCGAGGTGTAACTGTTCTTCATCTTGATACTAGGCTGGCCTGAAGTGAAACATTCGGGGTGCTCCTTGGCTCTCTCGTTCCTTAGTTTGTGCAGCTTGGAGAAAAGCCTCCCACCTAAGATGATAAGGTAAGAAGCACTAGATCAGACATGAGCAATGATGCTTTTAATTGTTTCTAATGCTAATGCTAAAGGCAAAACTTGGCTCATAGCTAATAAAAACCTCAAAATGTTCTTCCTTGAAGCCTCACAGCCTGTCCACTGTCCCAGCAGAACTTCAGAGCTGTTATTCAAAACTCACCTTTGACATGCTCCAGATGCAGGTACACAGCATCCTCGCTGACATAATATCTCAGCAGCTTCACCATGTACGGCACCCCCTGAGGAATGATGGTTGGCTGGTCCCTGCTCTCCCAGCTCGACTTTACCAGACTCTAAAACAACAAATACACAATGATGACTGATCTTTTTTAAAAGAGGGAATAAGCATGAATGCAAAATGAAAACTGTGTCACACATGCTTAAAAGAAGAAATGAAACATATAGGCCTATTATTTCATGTACTGCCTCTTTAAAGATCCTGGCCTATCTGTTTATTCTCTGTCAGTGAAATTTGAGTCGACTTGCACTGGCTAAAATTGTGAGAGCTGTCAGGCTGATCAATGCTGGGTGATACTCAGGGAGACAGGATACAGAGAGCTCCCACGGACTGGTCTGCCACACAATACAAGGACAGGCTCACTGCCAGAAGGCAACCCTAAAAACTTATCAGATTTCAGTAGTTAGATTTTGAGCATCAACCTGCCTTTAAACGGGCTGTTTAAGCTTCTGGGATGAGATTTAATCTGGTTGTGAAACAGACTGAAATTAATATTGGTGCCTCTTTATGACCAACATAAGCAAACAAGATCATCAGGAAGAATTTATCAGTCATTTTCTATAACGTTTTTTTCATGCCTACAACTAGCTGCTGCAGGGTAGGTGTCAGATAAAGTGATAAACAGCACGCTGCAGAAACAGCCATTTTCCAATGTTTTTATGACAAAGATTCTCAGTGAGTGACAACTCTTACAATAAGCACAATGAGATTTTTTGTTTAAAAAAGAAGCTACATACACATGCAGAGGAACATTAAAGAGTTAGTGCTTTGTCCACAGGGGTCGCCAGAATCAACACAAACTGAAGGTTACTCACAAGAGCTTTAATTTAACACAGCGCAATGCCAAATCATTATTCACTAGATCTTCCTCCTGATTTTTCTGTATCCTTGGAATAAAAGTGAACACTGACCTTTACAACAAATGTCTCCTTATTGACCATACTTTGGACGATCAGGACCTTTGGAAAGAGAAATAACATCCTCAGACAACCATAGGTATACAACTAGGTAGGTCAGACAAAAAGCCAGAACAGATACCTAAATGCACAGTGTTAGACTTATTAAAAAATCATTCTTACCTTGTCAGTCACTCCAACCACCTTACACATCTCTAGGTCCTCCACAGGCGAACTCAAGTGTCTGATTGGACGGAACCTCAGGCTGCTGTAACCCTGTAGATGACAGGCACAGACGATATCAGTGACATACAATGATGCAAGCAAGAAATGCTATTTTTCCTACATTTTCTACATGTATAGGGTTTAGCTTGAGATAAACAGACCCTCAATACTTAATTTATTCTAAGAAGCAAATCAGAAGACTTAATCTAACTTACCCAATATCAGACTCAAAAAATGCCTCAAAAGGCACTGATTATATAACCATTGATAACAACTCAGTGGTATTTCTAGGCAACAATCAAGATCTACTTTTTTTTGTTAGTAATTGAAAAGGATGATTGTCTTACTCCTAAATAAGAGCTTCCCTTGCCGAGGTTGTCCTGCAGATGTGTAATGAAGATTTCTTCAGCTCTTTTCAGATACTGGGTTGTTTTCCTCTTTACTGCCTCTCGACGGTCCTTGTTTGGGTCCACTGAAAAACATTAAACTCTATCAGACAGCAATAAAAAGAAATAAAAAACACAGTAGTTGCGTGATAATGTCACAGACAATACACTATTTAACAGCAGGTAAATGACTAAAGTGAAGAGTGTAACCTTTGTTATGTTACTTCCTGTTTTATTCTCGTTCATATGTTTCCCATCACATGTCTTGTGCAAACACGCCTCTTCAGATCACCCCATTTACAGTATCACATGCTTTAAAAGACCAAGTATTGTCCACTTACACTGAACCCCATTCAGCAGCAGGTCCACCCCATTCTTATAGTAACTGAAAGCCGCCTCATAGTCCTCGTTGACCTCGCTGTCCAGGGCCATGCGGATCTGCTTGGCCGCCTCCACCAGGTAATCCCTCTTTGCCATTGCTGCCTTGTTTTGGACCCTTCAGGGACCAGATGGGCCTGAGCACAGCGAAAAAGAAAACAAAACACTGTTGATTCAGCAGGACTAAATTCAGACACAGATAGAGGTCAGAAACAGAAACTAAATCTTAAGCTGCAGTAAGTGAATCATTCTGCTTCTGTTTGACTCATAAAGAGTATTTTAAGACTATAGCAGTCTAGCTTGGGCCTTACCTTTGCACTTTGGTCTTATCCTCAAAAGGACACATCTCTATATGTTGTCACTCGGCTCTGTAAGTGTCCGCCCACAGCGACTCCAAGGCTCAGGTCTGTGCAGCCTAGCATGATCATCTGAGCAAACGGAAACAAAGAGTTAACCTCCAGACCAGCACAGGAAGTGAGTACAAGCTTGAGCCCACTATTTCTAATGAATGGAAAGAAGCATAAAATGCAAACGTCCAAAATGACAGGGGGGTGACTCAGAGCACTGAGGAACATTGCTGTGTGTCTCATCAGGTTAGGTCATTAATCCATACGAAATCTGTAACATTTTTAACATTACACTACAGAAGGTGTCAGCATCCAAACCTTGCTACATATTCCTAGTTACATATGCTACAAGCACATGTCTTTTAATCTTACAAAGTGGCTGCATAAAAATCGACCCACATAAGCCAAAAATCACATGAAATGAATTATTTTCCAAAGGCTACATACATTCTTTGCCGTCAAGAATATTTAACATCACCAGAATTATGAATTTATATTTGTCAGATTTAACAAATATATCACCAGTAGGGCAACTGAGGCTAATGCTAACAAGCAAATACAATACATTTAACATATGTCAAATATAATGTTTTTTTTACTGAATGTGGCTGTAAAACAAACATCACACACATACACACCCTCATCCTGGTTACAGTCATGGAGGCTACATCCTCCCATGGGTGTTATGAAACACACAAAGCCATCTTCAGTCTCCTCCATCACCATTCATCACCTTCCAAACATGCATTCCCATAACGAGTGACATAGCATTACACAGTGTTATATAAAGGAATAAAAAGCACACTGTACCTGATTTGGTGCGATCATGCCCTGGTCCCTCCACCCTAGCAGCTACAACAGCTCCACCAGCATCATCTTCATCATCAGCAGTACCCGTGTCTTCAGCCGACTCAACACACTCCTCTCAGGAGCAGAGGAGGAGGAGAGAGCTCAGGCAAGGCTTCTGATTGGCTGAGCGTGATGTCACTTCAGGGTACCATTTCACACAAGGCACGCACTCTCCCCCCTCCCTCTCATTCTGACAGATGCTGACCGATTTAAAGAGACAGTACTGTTTTTGTGTGTCCTGACTCAAGACCACTTTTAACCCAGAGTTTGACTCCCAAAATGGATAACAATCTATTTAGTGTTGGTCTTTAGTGTTAGTGTTAGTGTTAGTGATTGGTGTTTACTACAACCAAATCCCATAGGAAAATTATTACATTTATAAAATACAGTCTGTAGTTTTTGCTTGATGTCTCCGTTCCTGTATGAATAAAGGGAAACCTTACCCAGGATCTATAATCTGCTGGTTCTTGGTGCTCAGTACCAGATGGAGCCAGGCTCCAACCACAGCACAAAGGAGAGTCACTCCCTCCCAAGGGAGGGCCGGCTTACAGAAGAGGGAGATGGCAGGATGGAAGGAGAGGAAGAGGGGGAGGGACTGAGATGTATCAGCTGCTGCGACCTTATCCAAAAAGCAGGAAAGAAGGGGTGCAATTAATTTTACATCACATTTTTACATTTTAATTGAAACCAGTGGACACTAATTTGAATTCCCAATATTGATTTTATTACAGAATCAAAAGTAGCTCCCATGTCTTGCACAGACACAATAAAGTCAGTGAGGTTTATTTGTATCAATCATAATACAGCTGATGAAGAACACAGGCCCTCACTCTTTGTTAAACCTCACACTGTAGGACACATAATAGCTATGGCTGTACTCCTCACCTGTCTTGGTGTCATAGCAGCCAGTAACACATCTCCTCTGTCTTCAAATCTCCAGGCCTGGTGGAATACATTACCACGCAAACAATAAAAGTATTCCCAGCTTGTAAGTATTGGTGCTCTATTCATCCTCGATACCAAAAGATTTCTCATCAACTTTAGAACAATGATTTTACCCTTGTTTGACTAAGGGGCAAAAAACAAGCACCATTTAATTTGATGAAGCATGACATTTGAAGTTCTTCTTTGCACTGCCCTCTTATTTTTTGGAATAATCCTGTCCTGTATTACTTGGAAAACAGACCTTAATATTATGTATTGTGTCTTTTCTGTTTAAGCAGCAGAGTGCAGTAGCTGCTAACAGTGTTCATGTTGATCTCGACACTGTTTGCAGCACTTACTGCTGCATCGCTTACATTCTTTATACATGTCAAATAACTCTCTTCCTTTATTTCTGTCATTCTGATATGAGTTGCATATGGAGAACAGATCTGGTAATCCCAATCCTTAAATCCAAAATGTTATTTGGTTAAATATCCGGTTCATCCAAGTATCAAACCGCATGTGTACTGCTTCAGATTGATGTGTTTGCCTGATCTCTTTGTTCGTTTAAAAGATTCAATATGATTGTACAATAAGGAGTATTAACTTGTAAAAATAATGGAGATGTAGATTAAAGTAAATCAGAAAGGTACCTGCCCGACATTACAGACTGATAAATCGGGATACTTTAATTATCATATAATGTCAAGAATGAAGAGTTGTTTACAAAACCTCAGATTTTATTTTATCTCGAGAAATGTAGCACCTTTTTCAGACAGACCCAACCTTCTCTCTCCAAGTGAATTTATGATTTAACTAAATAAAAAAAAAACATGGTGTACTAAAAGGCCTTAACTTGTAATGATATATACTGTATACCTTATTGTTGGATTTGATTTTCTACATTTTTTTTTACTTTTCCTATACATGTGCATCTAGTGAAAAGTTAAGTTATGTTTAATTTAGATGCATAAAAACATCAATCACGTGACAAATTTTGAATGCTTCAGTTTGATTTTATTCAGGAAAAGATGGTGATAGACATATAGAGCTCCCGGGGCAGAGTGATTCAAAACAGATCAATCGTATTAATCACAAAACGATGGATCACAAAGAGAGAAGGACTTATTCTTTGTTGAACCTCACATTGTAGGACACATAGTAGCCGTTGTTGTACATGTAGAGCTTCTGATCAGTGGGATTGTAGTCCAGGTTGAAGTATTTCTCCTGGAACTTTGGGAAGCTAATGCTCAGGTGTTTCTCCTCCCTGGTCTTACTGTCGAAGGCGTAAAAGATCTCCTCTGTGGTCACATCGACTGACCTGGTGACATACATAACTCCACAAGCCATGAAAGCATTACCAGCTAGCTGCTTGTACACACCCGTGCTTATCGCATCCTCGATGCCAAACGATTTCTCATCAATTTTAGCCAGGACTATTTTACCTTTGCTCTCTTCAGAGGCATACATTACCCATAATCCCATTTCATCAGCTGCAAAATCCAGGTTCTGATTGTCTGAGTAACTGTACGAGAACTTTTGGCTTGCAGATGGAATCACCCGGTAGTCTTTTGCAGAACTGGTCAGATTTAGTTTGCTCATGCTGAAAGGATTGCGGTTTTGATAATACATGGTGTTACTGCGAACTATGTAATTGTTACCATCACCTGACCATGCTAAGTCATGGTGTTTGAAATTAGACCTCAGAAGCAGCTTTTCATAGTCAGCATACTGATAGAAGTCGTGCACAGAGGGACTGCTATAAGCACCGTACCAGTACATTGACTCAGTGCCTCTAACTGGTTTGGAGTCTTTTCCCCAGCCACCATATTGGTATCCAGGGCTCAAATGAGCATTCAGCTGGACCACCAATGGCTTGCTGATGCTCAGGATTCCTGTATGATTGCAGTTGCCTGGGGATAAAAAGGAAAAGATTAATATCAGCAGGCAAAATGTTCTTTTTAGAAACCATTGATCCCCTTCTTTTTTGTTGTCTTACCAATATCCGGCTCAATGTACTCCTGCTCCTTCTGGCACTCCTCCAGCTTCTTCTGCAGTTTAGCAAACTCAATGCGGATCACCTGCAGGTTGCTCTTGTCGTATGTCTCCAGTTGGTTCACAATAAGGGTCATGTTGCGGATCTGGGATCAAACAAATACATTCTATTAAAAAACTATTATATTATTATAATATCCATATTATATATATTATTATCACCTCAGTGTACAGGCTGTCGAACACGGGCGAGGAGGAGTTTAGGGACTGTTTAAGTTGAGACACCAGAGCCTCGAACTCTCTGAGCTCGATCCTGAGCAGCTCAAAGTCCAGTTTGATGTAATTGTCAGCACTGCTTTCTAACATGGTCACTCGGAAGCTCAGGTCCGCCAGTTCCTTTAGATAGACCTCCAGCTTACCCTTGTAGCCCTCAATCTGAATGAAAAAAAAAGACATGAGTCAGCATGAAAAATTGTTATTAAATGGGTGCTTTAATGCATAAATACTGGCAAAAACTCATCCCATTAGGTCTGACTGCACCTTGTTCATTTGAATGTCCACTTCCAGGATCAGATCCTTGCTGACTTGTTGCATATGCTGAACCCAGTCTGCAGGGAAGATGGTCTCAGGCAAATAAACATGACAAAGGCACTGACCAGACTCACCCACTGATGTTGTCACATTACCAGACTCCCAGTCCTCCACTGGCTGGAATGATACAAACAAAACTGATAACATAATAGATGACAGATACTGTACACCAGCATATTTAGGAGAAATGAGTGGTCACTTACAATCCAGGCTGAAGCTGGAGTGAGGGCTGAAAGAAGCAGCAGCAGAAGAATTGGCAGCATCTTGTATCACAAGTGTCTCCTTGTGGGCCAGTATGGAGGGCTTTTAAAGACCAATGTTATCATACAATCACAAACACCTTCTATCTCCTCATGTTATCAGTTTATGATCATATCCTTGTTTACTGAAGGTAATTTTGCCAGATCCACCACGTCAGGTTTGATCTGCTCATGAAAGGTGGATGAGAACAATGCCATATGTGGTGAATTCTGGCTGCTCCTTGTTTTGTTTATGGTCTGTTTGCTGAGTGTTGCATGTGTTAGTAGTACAGTTTCAGATACGGTCATGAAAATTAATCTCTATCTAATCTAATGAGATGCAACCTATCATATGTGTTAGTATTATCATCAATAAAGAAAAATGTTGTTCACTTATATGAATGAAAGAATCAAACTACTTCATTGTATTGTTTCCTCATACACTATTGTGTTCTCTTTTGCACGTGACTCCATGACTGTATTTCATATTATCACAAACACATTCTATCTTCCCATGGTTAGTTTGTTCATATTATTAGATTATGATCATATCCTTGTTTGCTAAAAGTAAGTCCACCACCTCAGGGGTGATCTTTACATAAAGAGTGGATGAGAATAATGCCAGATGTAGTGAATTCTGTCTGCTTTATGGTCTGTTAGCAGACATATGACGGATCACGTGTTTGTATTGTCATCAACAGAGAACTCTTCCTCATCTAATATTGTGTAATCTTTTGCATGTGACTTTTCTGTTGTTTCTAAAAGTATGAGAAGTAAGCACTGTGCCTCAAGTGAACAAGTTTTAGGTGAAGTGCTGAATCAAACCCCAGCAAATTACTTAGTAGGAACACTCAGAGGCAGATTGAAAAAAAATAAAATAATTGCAGGCGTGACATCTATCCTACTTTTATGTAGATCATATATTCAGTTTGGGTTGTGGGGAGCTGGAGTCCATCCCAGCTGTCGGTGGGCAAGAGGCAGGTACTCTTTTGACAGGTTTCCAGTCATTCACATGTAGACACACAACTATTCACCATCACACCCGTGGGCAGAATTAGAGTCAACAAACAACCTAACTTTGTTTTTACCTGGAGGGAACCAATGCAAACTCCAAACAGAAAGACTTCCGTCTCTTTGGGAATTGAAATCAAGAACTTTGATGCTGTGAGGTGACAGTGCTAACCACTGCACCACCACAACACAGTGTAATTTGTAAATGTGTAGGAATTGAATTATAAGCTTTGGTTTACTAGAACTCAACAAGCCCTTTTATGTTTTGCTAATTTATTCATTAAGGGTACGTCACATTTAGGTTTACTTTAACCTGGTGTTCTGCATGCTGGCTCATACCAATAGCATACAGGGACACTTGCATATAACCTGGCCAACATCATGTTAATAGATTTTTTTAAATCATCACCATCTAAAAAACAATACAGTACAACATGTACAGAATGGTGCTGCAGCCCTGTTGTCTGTAGTGTTGCAGGTTGACATCATTACTATTTCAAAAAATTGTAGAACAGAAAATGAGAAATAAATCTTAGGTAAATCAAAGCACACAACCACACATAAATGAACAGCATCAACATAACAAGGTACCTAAAATGTAATTTTTAATATGATAGTTTGCATTGCCATGGTAGCAAGAACATTGGGTTTGTTTTGAAGACTTTGTGCAAACTTTGTCAAGATCTGTCACCTCATTGAAGAACAGGGTCTTACTCAATACATTAGGAACTTGAGCATGTGCAAAAGGGTCAAGGGTTAGATAAATGTTAAAATGAAATGTACAAGACCAAACCTCAACATATTCTCTCTCCAGCTTTTTCTGAAAGCACTTTTAATCTGAATGTGACATGAGAGTGTGACAGTGAGCAGCCAGGACCCTGAGAAATAGGCAGCTTTAGTAATAAAGTCACCAATCATTTTATTATTTACCCTCCTGCATTGCCTGTTCTAATGTTTGCTATACATACTTTATAGTACTGTGTATGCTGTATTCTGGAAGTCAACACTATGACAGAAGACTAAACATGGGCAGCATAAACTCACAGGAACCTTCCAAATAGACAATACTGCAGTGAGAAAGTGTGTGGAAAAACCAGCATGAATGGGTGAAGGGAGTGATTTTAATAGGTAGTAGCTATAGCTTCACTCATGTTTTCTGTCATTAGAAAACAGTTCAAGATCTGTTCAGGAAAATTTGCACAAAGACACACAACACATGTTTTGCGATGCTTGAAATCATTTATTGGCTCACAGGAAGAAGGCAATGAGGCAATACAGGAATTGCAAGAAAAAAATCACATTTCTTAAATTCAAGTAAATCATTGTGAATGATTTAGCTCAGGACAAGTGGTGGTTCCACTGTGGCTTCAGCTGTGTGATTAAACCACAGATGGTAGTTGACATAGTAGCCATCGTTGTACATGTAGAGCTTCTGGTCAGTGGGATTGTAATCCAGGTTGGAGTACTTATCCTGGAACCTCTCAAAGGGAACACTGACGTAGCTCTCTTGTTTGGTTTTAGTGTCAAACTTGTAAAATATTTCTTCAGTGTGGATGTCTACTGTTCGAACTACATAGAGAACGCCACACACCATGAAGGCATTGCTCACTCCTGGTTTATAGACACTAGTCAGCCATTCCTCCGACACCCCAAATGAAGGCTCGTCTATTTTAGCAATGATCATGCGCCCGCTGGACTCTTCTGAAGCATAGGTCACCCACAGGCCGGTTTCATCTGCTGCAAAGTCAAAATTCTGACTGGGGGAGTTGGTGTAGGAAAATCGACTGCTAGCACCAGGAATCACCCTGGACTCGTATTTCATAGTTGTGAAATTGAACTTCCCCAATCCAAACGGGTTGTTTAACTGATAATAAAGAGTGTTATCACGGACAATGAAATTGTTCCCTGTACCGGTCCAGCTGCTCTGTAAGCTGTGATGCTGGAAATGGTCTCTCAAAATGAGGTTTTTGTAGTTAGTGTAGAACCTAATGTCACCAATGTAGGGACTAGTGTAGCTAGAAAACCAGTACATAGATTTTCTGTCAGGAATGGGCTTTGAATCTTTACCCCAGCCTCCGAATTTTTGACTAGTGCTTAGATGGGCATTCAAATGGCTAACAATTGGAGCACCGATCCTGATGATACCTGTGTGTGCACAAGACCCTGCAGAGAGAAGAGAGAACAATTGTAAAGTGTGTCAATGAGAAGGCTAAATGTGGATCTATGTGAAGAAGTTTACCAATGTTAGGGTTGAAAAGCTCCTGGTGGTGTCTCTCGCACTCCTCCAGTTGTGCCTGCACCTTGATGTACTCCCGACGGGTCGCCAGAACCAAATTCTTGTCATAAGTCTTCTCCAATTTATTCAGAGTCTCCACCATACCTGTGATCTAATCGGGAAAAAAAAGGAAATGGTTTGCAGGTGGATTGGCATTATGTCTGCTGATAAATTGACTGCCACTATCAGGACCTACCTGTGCTTGCAGGGACACAAAGACAGCCGTGGAGCTGCTGATGGAGAGCTGCAGCTCTTTGATCAGAGCTTCCACTTGTTTAATCTCCACCTTTATGTCCTCCATGTCAGAGTCATTGTAGTCATCTGGGTTCTTCTCCATTTTTTCAATTTCTGCTGTTAACTTTATTATCTTTTCCGCATAAGACGTCAGCCTGGTCTCAAATTCTTCAATCTGGAATAACATTGTTGTTGTTTTTTTTACACATTTTGTCCTTTTCAAATATGTCATTATCAAATCAGATAAGCCTGAATACCTTTCCCATCTCCAGCTCCAGTTTGTGTGAGACCTCCCCAGCTGTCTGCTCAACCACCACCAGGTCTTTAATGGGAAAGGTAGAGCTGGGCAAGAAGGCATCACAAGTGCACCTGTCCCCACTTCCACCTCCTGTCTCATTCCTGCCCTCAATCCACAGGCCTGCACGCTGAAAAGAAATGTCACATTTTTTTTGTGAAGAATTTTACATACTGAAGATCAGCATAATCCTAATGTGAAAAGAAGCTCAAAGAATGAAGTAATAAATATCAATAAGTCTTTGAGTGCCATACCCCCCAGGCCATAGTGGAGCTTAGCAGTGCTAAGAAATACAGAGTGCCAATCATTCTGGTGAAGTCCGAGTTAGTATGATTAGTACAGCTGGATCCTCAGAGCTTATATAGCCTGTTACAATATTTGTAGGTTGTAAAACCTGTCTTAGTTCACAGCATTGCTGGCCGAGAAAACACCCCATAATATGACACATACAGTTATCTTTAGCAAACAGAAGTTAAATCCTCAACTATTTGTTTTATATATAAAAAAACAAATAATGATCAGAATTTGAAGAACTTGTGACGGATGGGTCAACAATCTGACAGAGTTCCCATGTGTTATCAAATGTTTCCTTTCTCTGGATAGTCTACCTCATTTAGCAACAAACTTAATGACATGTTTATTCAGAGACACGTGCTCAATAAAGGCCTTGTGAATAAAGTGTTCACATGTGTCATTCACAGAGAGAGATTACAAAGACGATTTATTGATTCATCAATTAAAACTTTTATTCAAGCTGTGAAAATCGACGAGATTCGCTCATTCAAATTATGTAGAGTTAAGAAAAAATACTGGATTTAGAACATTCAAGCGGCTGGAGATCAACATTTTAAATTGAAGTATTGAGCTTTAGAATTTGTGAAACAGCCAGATAAGGGGATTATGAAAATAATATGATGTGTTTATTACACCTCTTTGTTAGTATTCTAGAGATCATGGGTAAAATATTTGAGAGGAGGATGATAAACTGAGTCTAGAGGTTTGAGAGTGGCAGCAGCAGCAGCATGCCAATAGATCAACATAATCTAGAACTGTTAGAAAGAGGCCTCGACTATACTAGTACAATAACTTTCAATGGGACTGTTTCTATGAAAACCAACATTTTGCCGCAGTTTGTCAAAGAGACAGTTTGACATTTTCAATATGTTTTTTAAATGATGTTACCATCTTCTACATCAAGCCAAATACTTAGATACCAATGCTATGGGATACTTTCAATATAGCTCCTGTCAGTGTGGATGAAGGCTGTTATACTGGCTCCCCTCAAGGCTGCGTTCTTTCTCCTCTGCTCTTCTCCCTGTACACAAACAGCTGCACCTCCAGTCTCCAGTCTGTCAAGCTCCTCAAGTTCGCAGACGACACCACCCACATTGGACTCATCTCTGGTGGGGACGAATCTGCCTACAGGTGGGAGGCTGACCATCTGGTGACCTGGTGCAGCGAAAACAACCTAGAGCTTAACGCTCTGAAGACAGTGGAGATGGTTGTGGACTTCAGGAAAAACACAGCCCCCCCCAGCCACATCACCATCGGTGACTCCACGGTGTCTACTGTAGAGTCTTTCCGCTTCCTGGGGACCACCATCGCCCAGGACCTCAAGTGGGAGCTGAACATCACCTGCCTCATCAAGAAAGGACAGCAGAGGATGTACTTCCTGCGGCAGCTGAAGAAGTTCAACCTGCCAAAGACCATGATAGTGCACTTCTACACTGCCATCATCGAGTCCATCCTCTCCTCCTCCATCACAGTCTGGTATGCTACAGCCACTGCAAAAGAGAAGTGCAGGCTGCAGCGTATCATCTACTCTGCAGAGAGGGTGATTGGCTGCAGTCTACCATCTCTCCACGACCTGTACACCTCCAGGACCCTGAGGCATGCAGGTAAGATTGTGGCCGACCCCTCTCACCCCGCACATGGACTGTTTGAGACTCTCCCCTCTGGCAAGAGGCTGCGGTCCATCAGGACCAAAACCTCTCGCCACAAGAACAGTTTCTTCCCCTCTGCTGTCAGCCTCATGAACAATGTCCCTGCCATCCCCCCCCCCCCTCCTCCCACATAATAACACAGACTCTCATCAGCCCCACAGTCAGAAAACATCACAGAAATGTGAAGGCTGAAACTGTTTTTATGCGTTACATTAACACTCACTGGACTTCATTTTCTTACACTCCATTGCACCTTGTACATTTTGTTTTTTATTATTCTTTATATTTGACATTTTTTAAATTCTATTGTTTATATTGGTAATTGTTTCTTATATTTTATTTTATTTAACTTCTTGCTATTTACACCAATACACCAAGACAAATTCCTTGTATGTATAAATGTACTTGGCAATAAAACCCGATTCTGATTCTGATATTCATTACATCTTGGGAATAACTTATAACTTTGGTTTTGCTGGGGTTATGAACTATTTTGAGGCTTCCTAAAAAGCACTAATAGAAGGCTGTAAGTTGTCAACAGCCATCTGTATAATGTCTTCTCGACCATAACGAATAGTGTCATCTGCATAAAGATAGATATTACATATCAACTGATCCTTGTGGAACACCTTTTTTTGGTAAGCTCCATACTGAATATTTCAGGTTATGAAACACTGAAATCTTTCATAAAGGTCATTCAAAAATTGACAGAGAAATTGTGTCAACCTCAAAATCACAGTGCCTTTTATTTTATAATTGTGTGTTGCAACTTAGCCATGGTTTTCAGATGAATAACAACGTACAGTCATTTAGTGTTTGAAAGTCATTTGACAGTTCGTGTGGGATTCTTAGAACTTTTATCCACACGTTTTGTCGTTTTCTTCTTCTTTGCTTTCTTGGTTTTGGGTTTAACCAGAGGCTGCTTGGCATTAAGGGCAGGCCTGGACCTGGTCAGCTGGTTAGCAGTGGGGCTGAGCTTGCTGTGGCCCATCTCTGGATCAGAGAGTACACCCTGAGCAGAGATGGACTTGCCTGGAGCAGAGCGAGGGGACTCATCCAGTAGGTTTGGCTGGGAAAAGGAGCGCATGGCTGGAGAACTGGTAGGGCGGTAAGGTGTGGTGCCTCCTAACATGGGCAAGTGGATGTGTTCATTGCTCAGATTAGTGACAGAATAACGACTGCTGTTGCACATGACAATGTGGTGCCAAGAGCTGAGCGGAGTGGCAGAGAAGTGCTGCGGGCCACTAGAATCCTCTTTGGCTCCTCCAGGAGACATGACCATGGAGCTGCGCGGTGTTACGGCCTCCACAGCACTCTGGAAGGTCTTTAGGATGCGGTCACTCTTCTGCTTCTCTTTCTTCTGACGGGACTCAACCTTCCTCAGTTGGCGGCGGTGATCCCTCATCATCTGTTTCCTTGTATCTGCCAGTCCCCTGCGCAAAAACACCACAAAACCCAATCAACATCTTGGACTGACTGACTGGAAGGAAGGTGTCATTCAGTGTGAAAACCTGGTTGAATTCCCAGCTCATACCAAAATCAAACATGGTTATACTATATACCATTGTTCAAGAAGTGATCAAATGACTGTAAGAATGCAGCAGCAACACCATTACTCAATGTTTAGCAACAATAAAACTCATCACATATTAAAGCCTGACTATGAGAACATTTTTAAAGAGACCTTCTGTGATCATTAGCAAACATGAAGACACATGCTCACCTGTAGTCTACCATCCCTGTCCTGTCACGATCAAGCCTCTGAATCAGCTCCTCAATCTGGTATCGATCCAAAGGAATGCTTGATTGCTTCAGTGATTGCATAACAAATAAGGACACATTTCAGAGAGTCATTAACAAGGTTTCTTTCACTCAGTGTTTTACCTGTCCCTTAAAGGATGCTTTTATTCAACCACAATTGGCTGTATATTGGCCAGAAAACATTTGTAAATATTAATAGAAGGAAGCTCAACATGCATGATTTAAAAGGACGATTAACCATTCAAATATCATTGACTCTTCAACGTTCAATAAATCAGCTTGTTTGAAAACCTGCACTGCCTTCCTGAAGTCAGCAGTAGGGACCCGCATGGTGCCATCTTTGTCAATATTACGGAAGAAATCCCACAGACGGAGCTTGCGCTGATCCAAATAATCCTTCAAAATACAATGGGATAAGACATTTTGACAGTTACAAAGACCCTAACTAAGAAAAGATATGTGGGGGAAAATTAAAACAAGATACTTACTAAACATGAAATAAATATGAGGTGGACTATAAGTATTGAATTCAGATAATTCCAATACCAAGACTTGAGTATTGTGATACAAAGTACCCTACAATATCAGTGCCGTTTACAATTATATAAAGCTTTCTCTGCTATCACAGTGCTGACATGAAACCAGTTCATTTTTTAGAAGATTTTTAGGACTTAGCAAAACTGACCTGGATGACTTTCATTGGGTCGACACGTTTCGGGGGCTTCTTAGCGATGAACCCTCCTACTCCTCCATACTGTACTTCCAGACTGGGATGCTCCTGACATGTCACATCCAGCAGGTGCACAAAGGTCTCATTTACCAGCACATTCTGCAGGATAATAAGGTCAGAAATAAAGATAGAAACAACAAGATGTGTTTTTTATGCCTTATTTCTTCCTAGACGTATGAAATGTTTAAGCTGCGATCAAACTGTTTGGAAGTATTACAGAGGCTCAGTAACTCACACATATGTTGATCTCCTCCAAGGCAGTTTTAGGTGTGTTCTTCACCACATTAACCAGAGCCAGTGCTCCCTCTACTGTTAGAGAGTTGTAAGCCAGCTGTAAAAGTGCAAGAGCAAAACACTGATTCTGCAGCCTTACTGATGACTTAGATTAGATTAACACAATTTGTCCACCCACCAGTAGGACCCTGAGTGTGTCATTAAACTCCAGACCCCTGCACAGCATGCCAACACCCTCGTTGGTGAGCCGGTTATTGTTGAGATTAAGGTGCACCAGAGTGTTGTTGAATTTTAGGGCCTCTCCCATGGCTAGGGCACCCTCGTTCCCAAAACCGTTCCATGATAAGTCGAGGTGTTTTAACATCATGTTGACCTGAATATTAGCATGTGATCAGATTGAGTGATCATTAAACTTAAAGATCAAATACATTTCTCTCTAAATCTTACCTTGAGTCCAGCACAAAGAGCCACAGCCCCTTTCATTCGGAGGTGGTTCCAGCTCAGATCAAGAAACTCAAGACCCTCATTGTTTGCTGTATAAATAGAAGTACTGTATGACACAAAAACTTTGATATTGTGTCCTCTTATGTGGTCATTTTTCTTGTTTAAAAGAGAAAATAAATGTATAAGGCCACATCTTAAAATACATCAAGATTAGGGGTTTAACCATACCAAGCAGTTGTCCCAAATGTTCCCCTCCTTTTCCACAAAAGGCATTATGGCTCAGGTCTAGTTCCTTTATTCTGGAATTGATCTAAGTTAAAATATATCAGGAAAACAAACACAGTAAACACAAATAAAACCAAAATTATTAATTTGGCATTGATAAATAACAAAACAATGCTTTTTAATGAAATGATCATTTACTTACTGACAAGGCGTCTGCAAAATACTTAGCGTCATCATCAGTGAATCCATTTCCTATAGTGGGAACAGTTCAATATAAACTTTCTTTGTCCAGTTAAATTAATTAAAAAAAGGTCGACCTTGACAAGCACCAACTGGTTGGGATTCACTGTCACGCACATCACCCATATGGTCAGTAAAATTACTGTAAATGTTGTTAATGTGCACATTACCTGAAAGTTTCAACGATTTCAAAGAAATATTGTCAAACAGCATTTTCCCCACATACTCAGCCCCCATGTAAAGCAGATGGTTATTGGACAAATCCTGAAAGAAGAAAAAGATGCTTAAACTGTTTCTTTAATACTTCTCTGAAGTTAAGCACAATGTCAGCTGAAAAGCACTTCTGCCCTCTAGTGGTGTGATGACTGTATGACATACCAGGTACTGAATGGTGAAATTAGCCCTAAGCATCTCCACAAGGTATTTGGCTCCCTCGGCTTGAATGTGATTGTCTGCCAGTTCCAGAGTGTTGATATTCACATCAGTCTAGATAAAGGCACATTATTAGAAATGTTGTTGTAAAAATGACACCTGATTACACACAAGAACTTAGAACTTACCACTAAAGCAATAGCGAGTGCCTTGCACCCCAAAGGTCCCAGCCCGTGGTGGCTGAGTGTCATGGTGGAAGAGTTGAGATTTCTTATGAAGTAGGAGACTGGCACCACACCAACCAGCTTACAGGCCTGGAGGTACACTTCACACATCGATGCCTTATTGTGGCTCTCCTCTTTTTCTGAAAATAAGTAAACAATAAACTGTATGAGTATCATTTTATTGTCCCTTTCTGACAGACAAGGTAATGATCAATGTAGAAAGAATTTTTCAAATCATGCCATTTACTTGCGAAATCAATAAAATAAAATGTTTATTATAGCATTACAGAGAACTCTTATTAGAGATACACTTACCATCTGACTCCAAGTCTGTCTCATCCTCAGTGTCAGTTGGGGATGAACAATCATCCTCTTTTAAGCAAAGGGACTCAAATGACAGTGTCGACATGGCTTTCTCTCCTTTCTCTCCTACTTACTGTTTTGAAATCATTTGTAGACAGAAATGGCGTACAGTCTTCAGTGTTTCTTGCTGTGTTCTGTGTTGGCCAGCACTGTGAAATGAAATAGGTTTGTGCTGCCCAGCAGGTAATTCTACCCCTCAGGTAATGTGTTATGTGTAGTGACATTAATAATTTACGCCTCAGTAAAGTTACAACCCACATTTTTTTCAACTATGGCAGTTGATTAAAAATATCTGATTATAGGGTACACATATACAGAACCATTAATTATTATATTAAATTATGGTTTGAAAGGAAACTGCATGAAATCAGCTGTTGAGATTTTTCATGTTCATGTTATGTTATTAAACCATGCGGTGAGGATATTTTTATTTATCCAGATGTAAATAACATTTAAAAAGACAATCCACTACAGACTTTTGGAAAGAAAAAAAAAAACACCTGACCTTTCACATCCAATACCCCCAAAATTGCGCATGCGCTGATTTCATTACAGAAGCATGATTGGAAGTGTGTTATTTTATGCGCTATACCCCTTGTCGAGGTTCCTGACCGGTCGACATTCAGGTAAAACTATGTAAATGTTTCAAAACTAAGTTTGCAATGCACTTGGGTAGCTTTTGGGAGCTGACAGTTGCTAAGCCTGTGTCTGCTGACTGCGCAGTTTGTGTTTGCATTCGTTACGCGTCAGGGAAATGCTCGTGTTTTTAAACTTGTATTTCACTACAGAGTCGGTGCGACACGTTTCTGGTGGTCTCCCAGTATGACCTTTTATTGATTTATTCTTTTTTGCAAACGTTGACTCGTAGGGCACATTTGTGTTGCAGGTTAGCTAACGTTAGCTCACTGAAACGTGTGTTTGAAGCACCTGTTCATTTTTTGTAGCTTGTAATTTTAAGACACCCCTCATGACGTCAGATGTCGTCACCGCATGGTACTGTTTTGCTGTGCAGTTAAGGTCTCTTACGGAATGGTTTGGGTCTAGCAAGAAACATTTATTTGTCAAATATGACATAGATGTTCATTATTCTAGAAAATATACGACTCAATCTAAAGAGCTGTCTCGTAACAGCGTATTTTGGAGTCCTTACTGTCTTCAGACGCTGATCTTGTTTTGCAGAGGCCCCCAAAAAGGGTCCCCCTGCAGTGGTTAATGGCAAGGCACTGTGGGATGGTGGTGCTGTCAAAACCAGAAGGTTCACCCAGTCTCAGACAACCCTGCTGGACCAGTGGCTCAGCTCAAGCAGTGGGACGGAGACAGAAAAGAAAGAAAGGATGAAGGAACCAATCCCAGAAAAGAAATGCGATACCAGGCCTGACACAGACAAAGAACAACTGATTACTGTCCTGCAGAATGATAAGAATGATGCCACTTCAAAGAACAGTGATGTTCAACCTGCAGAGAGAGAGAAAGAAGTACAGAGAAGAAATGGAAAGATACATGGCCAAGAGGAAGCTCCAGAGAAAGAGACGAGAACAATTCCACATCAGTTTGAGGAGTATTATGTCACACAAAACACACAGGAGGGAAGTGTTTTTCTAACTGAGGACATAACCCCAGAGCAAGAACTTTATGCACAGCTAGAGTGTCTAAAAATGGAGGAAAGCACTCCTGAAACTTCCTCTTCTGTGCAGGAAAAATCAGAGAAACCAAGCTTGGAGGATCCAGCAACTTCAGTTGAGACTAACATACAAGAAGCGACCTGTCAAACACAGGAACAGACACAGCTACCAATGTTGACAGAGTTTAATGCTCCAGCTAAAACTCCAGCTGAAATAACTGAGTTCTGGGATGATTATTTACTTCCTGCTGTTGATGAAATGCAAGGTGGGGAAAGCAGTTCTATGCTGGTATTTGCCTCCCCTCTCTCTAACACTCAAACCCACCTTAAAATCTGCAATGAACATGATACACAAACTGGCTGGCACTTTCCGGCAGGGCTTGGACTAGCAGAAGAAGTGCACTGTCCACTGTGGCAATTTCCCGAAGTGAGCTATTACCCTCCATTAGAGCCAACAGCACAGTTTGAAGGTGAGAATTACATTTCTCCCTTTACTGGAAGTTTAATTTTGGGCATTTTCCCCCTTAAGTTTTCCACTATAATGACATCTATCTAAACTTAACGCATTTGTTTTCTACTCAGTAATGTGGAGAGTGTGGGAGGAGGTGGATGAGAGTGCCTCTGCAGAAGGTACTTCCCTAAAACCCCTCCCATTCACAAACGCCTCAATGGAGTTCACTGTTATGTCCTACAACATCCTTGCTCAGGATCTACTTGAGGCCAACCAGGGGCTGTACACACACTGCCCCCTGGAGGTGCTTGACTGGAGCTACCGCTGCAGCCTACTTCTAGAGGAGATACTGAAATGGGCACCAGATGTGAGTCTAGCACCAGCTGATACAAAATAGACTGCACATTTGATTTAATTTGTATTTAGAATTGCAGACTAGATAGATTTTTTTATTGACTTGTATGTCCTCCTGTGTGTAGATTTTGTGTCTCCAAGAGGTTCAGGAGAACCACTACCAAGAACAACTCTTTCCGGTCCTGTCCCAGATGGGTAGGTCTTCTGAGATGATACAGTGGACCAATCATTTTGGTGTGTTTGGAGAAATATTTGACTTTGTTATGTTTATATTGTCTCTCCAGGCTACAGCTGTGTGTACAAGAGACGTACAGGAAACAAGACGGACGGCTGTGCTACTTGCTATCGAAGCAGTCGCTTCTGTGAGCTATCAGTCACCCTGCTGGAGTTCCTCAGGCCAGACACAGAGCTGCTGGACCGGCACAATGTGGGCATTGTTTTGTTGCTTCAGCCAGTGGTCACCAAGGGCCCAAAGATCAAGGCAAAGGGTCCACCGCTCTGTGTGGCCAACACACACCTGCTCTTTAACCCAAGTAGAGGCGACGTGAAGCTTGCTCAGTTAGCCATACTGTTGGCAGAAATTGACAGTGTGGTTCAGTCTTGTAAGGCAAAAGGTGAACACTGTAACCTTATATTATGTGGAGACTTTAACGCCCTCCCACACACACCTATGTATCAGCTCATCGCCACAGGGGAACTCTTCTTCCAGGGTTTACCAGCATGGATGGTGAGACTAAAACACTGCATAGAGTACTATCAATGCGTAGGAAATGTCAAACTTCTCCTACACTCTGCTGCCTGTTTGAAATTGTTACATTATGGTCTTTGATTCATGTTGTCTGCTGTGATGCTCGCAGGAATAACCTCAGTAATCACGTTTAAATTATTCTCCCAACAGATTTCAGGTCAGGAGGACCTGTCATACAAAGTCCACTGTCACAGACTGCAAGCTCCGCTGTGGCCCAGCAGTGTAGGAATCACAGACAGCTGCCAGTACTCGACTGTCAAGGAGGTACTTGAGAACCAGCATCAAAAACCAGGTGAGCGCTTGAAGTCGTAGAATCCTTTGTACCTAATGTTTTTTAGTGTTAATCTTGATCTGAGGACCAAGGATCAAGTTTCTTTTATTTTTGCCTCATTTCCTCTCTCACTTCACTTCCTCCCTTTGTATCTTGTGTAGGGATTCTTCAGTTCAGTCATGACTTCCTGCTGCAGCTGCGCTTCTGTCCAGCTGCATGTGTCCGCCCTCTGGACTTGGAACTGATCCCAGGTGTCACTGACAACACACCAGGTACAAACTTGCAATAAAAAAAACCTGGATACTGTTCGATTTAAAGAAGCAATTTTTTTATCTATATCGTTTGAAAATCTGCGTCTTCTTTCTTTTTTTACTCAGATGCTTCAAGGAAAAATCTGCCTTATGATAAAAGGTCAGTTCACCTTCCCTTCTGTGTCAAATTGGCTTCATACATTTAGAATAAAAAATCCAGGATTTTTAGTTAAGCAGCAAGTTTAAATATGATAAGCATAACAGGTCTATTTAATATTAATAATTCTATATTTGTCTCAGCCAATCTAATTTTCTTGTCACTTGTCACACGTATAATTAGTGTTGAGGAAATTAACGAAAAAATTAAATAGAATTGAGAGGGTTTTTTTTCTTCATCAATTTTGTGTCACAGCTTCAGACACACAATCCGTCATCAGTTGGAGCTGGAGTCAGTCTACAAACACATTCTCCCCGGCTCTGGCAACCCAGAAATTACGACCCTGCACTCTGAAGGAGCAGCCACTGTCGACTACATCTTCTACACTCAAAGACGGGTGTTAACTGCTGATCAAAAAGGTACAAAGACGACACAACAGACAATGTTTCAGCTCTTAATACACATAAATTTTTTTCTTTTTTTCCTTTTGTCTTTCTCAGTTGGTGGTAACTCGGTGAATGAGGGTCTGAAGCTCATTGGATCTCTCTCTCTCCTATCTGAGGATGTTTTACTGTCAATGAGGGGTCTTCCCAATCACATATTCCCCTCTGACCATCTCAGTCTTCTTGCCAAATTCCAGCTGGAACTGAATGCTTCATGAAGACAAAAAGTCTGACTAAATTTAAAGGATGACAGCATATGCATATTTTCGTTCAAATGGTTATGCCTTGTTAACGTTTAGTTCGTTATTTTTTTAGTATGATACTGTTGTGGATTACTCCTAAATCATCGTATTGAAAGTGAACGTAAGTTTAGAATGAAAGGAAAGTAAAGAAAGACTAAATAGAGTCTTGTTCCTCATGGTGTTCATGAGAGAAATGATGCAGGGCTTTAACTGAGATATGACAAATCATTTCAATGATGCTGTAATAGTTCATTTAAAGAAAGGTAGAGGTTGCTTTAAGACGTGTTGGTGTGATAACTCACCTGTTCATTTGGATATGGTTTGACAAGTTTGTTATGTTTTAATTTATTTGAACTGTTATTTGAAAAGAGAATTATATTTCTCAGAATATGAGTCAGTTTTATTTTTTTCAGATGGTAAAAATATTGAATAAATATTTTACAGTACTCTGTGGCTCCTTCATGTTTTTTTCTTTACCAAAAGAACAAAGTGTGCTTGCCATGAGAATTTGTCGCTCTGTCCTGCATTTATAATGTATCACTTTTAAATATACAAGATGTCTGGCTCTCTGTGCGTATCCGCCTGGTCGAGTGCTCAGACTGTGACCTGAATGTTGGCTCTGCCCCTCCCATCCCACGACCCTGAAGCACTCATTTTGTCAGGGTGAAGATGTCTGCTTGTATGTACAGTATGTGTGTGTGTGTGTGTCTCTAGTTGATGCATGAATGAATAATTCATTTAGATAGTTGAGTGTTCATGCATGATAGAGCTCAGTAAGAGAGCTTTGTGTAATGTGTGGGCTATAGAAAATATAGAAGATAGGCATTTGTTTTTTTAGAGAGAAATTCCATACAACCATCCATGAGAAGTTGAAATGTTCAATGAATAACGGAATCAGCTTGTCTTCACTCGTGTTTTAGCATTAAATGTATGCAATTTATAAAGTAGATCTAGGGTCTCTTGCAAAGAGGTCATCTCTCCTGTTTCTATTTCTTACAAGCACAGAAGGAAGATGTTTGCATCAGAAATTTACTAGAAGAGAGAATAAGGATGTTTAACTTCTTTATTAACTATTTTCACAAGTCGCCTCGGTACCAGCAACGCCTTTAACATACCTTTGCTTAAAGGAGTTCTCTCTTCCCTAGGAGATTTTACACTACCATACCTGTATTCACATGCAGCCCTTTAAGAAGTATGTTATTGACCTACGGATGAAAGTGGTTCCTTGCTGACTGGTTTTCATTGAATGCAGCAGCCATTAAGCCTGATTAGGTGATAAGTGGAGCATCCGTCCTATCGGTTATCCATTTAGCAGGAGGATCCCTGATCAGGAGAACAGCACACATGATGCCAGCTATTATTCTTATGACTGCAGCAAACACTTGCAACACCTAAACAGTATGATAGTAGTGAACACAGTTTTTCCACTTTAAATACTGTGAGATTTGAAGGATATTGCGAGGTCTAGACATGAATATTTCCTTTGTTTTCGGACAGTTTTAAAATACGGTCCTGCTGCACTCAGACGTATTCCTCCCTTTTATGGAGTTGTTTGTGCTAAGTTTCCTTTGTATAAACCTAAGAAGGAGTGCTAAGATATCATCATTTGCCTCTGTGCCAAAAGCTGCCCCCTCGGCTGAGGACACCCTGTGCTCAGTTTGAACCATTGGTTGACAGAAAACTGGCACCATTTCCCGCCTGACACCCAGCCTGCGTGAAATCAAATTAAAGAAAACTAACTGACTGAACGATGACTTTCTCTCATTTAAGACATAATGCTCCATGCGTAATGCTTGCTTACAAACTTATAAAATCTAGTAATCAATGAACTTTCATTAAATTAAACAAGAAAGCGAAGAGAATCAGAGTGAGTCTTTATTTCGATCTTGTAAATCAACAGTCTTTTGGTACAAAACAATTGTGTTTTACAGCACTGAAATAAAAGTGGACATCTACAGTACTGAACACATACAAGTGTTTTTTCTTTGTGTCAATAAAATCCAAACATTTTGTGGTAAATATGAAGTGGTCTACTGGTGATCGTCAACACTGAAGGTAGTATAAAATGACAGAATCCCATATTTAAAAAAAATACAAAATGCCGTTAAAAGTGCTGCAAACAAACTTACCGTATTTACTTCTTGAATGGAAGTCGGTTGCTTGGATACCATTTAAGGCAAGTGAACTATTGGAGAACGTTGCTACAAATAAAACGAGGAAACACCTATTTATAAAGCAGTTTACAGTACATACTGACTGACTTCCATCTTAACATCTACATTAGATGCAGGTGAGCTAAGTCAGCTCGATTGCTTCAAATCACCTTAATAATTGTCATATAAAAGGTAAACAGATGCAAAAATTCAATAACCAGTTAACATTTCGATCAGTGATAGCTAGCTAAACACGCTAGCATCTTGATATGACAATTAAAAAAACGACTCAGTTGCAGTTTCTTTGATTAATTGACAGTATTTAGGAAGTGCAGGGTGTTCAATTATACAATGAGAGTAAAGGGTTTAGATGAAAAAACAAGTCTCTTTGAATTTTCAAACAAGGCACAAGGGTAGTGGTTTGCAAACTAGTCACTACACAAGCAGTTGCTGCCCAGCAGAGCCTAAGTGGATTTCAAATTACATTACATGTATTTGCACACTTACAGTACGACGATACAGATTGCAGACGAGCAGTAAGAGCTTTTGTTGAACTAATAACACCACAGATACCTACGATATGTCCGGTAGCATGATAACACTGGGTAGTGGTCTTGCCAAGTGTGAGGGAAGAGTCATATTTCTCTTGAATGAGTCGGAAAGACTTACCAAAATGTTTACAAAGTACTGCACTTTTTGTCCCCCTTTCTTTAGAGTTTTGGAACCTAGCCAGCACCAATTATAGTCCGCAGTAAGTGCTCCAGAAAGCCTCTAATAACACAGACATAGGGACGCTCAATGAGGCATTTGTTTTTAGAGGGAAAGTTGCTGGTGACCTATTCAACAATGCATCCAGTGAACAGGCCAGTTTGTATACATATTTTAGCCTCAGAGTAATTTAACGGCCCTGTTAGACAAATGTTTGGTACCTTGTGCCTTTCCAAACAAAAACTAGAATTCCTTTCAGACTCGAATCTGGTATCCATTCATGTCTGTGGACGGCTTTGGCTCCATAACCTTCTTCTCTCCGGAGGGACTGCAACAAATCAAACACAAAAATGATACAAGATAATGAGTTTTATTCACACGAGAAGGAAAATGTGACTTCTTCATTGACTCCCTCAGGTCATGAGGCGACTGTGGACCAACAATTTTCCAGCAACTAAAAATGGTTTACCACAGTGGCTGAAATGTCTTTATTTTTAGCGAGGAATAAATGTATCTTAAGCACATGATTCCTCATACCGTCTTTCACCGCGGCTGATTCTGCGTATAGGGCTGCTCTGTCCTCGAAGGGGTGAACCCATGCTGTTTCTCCTGTCTTTGGTGGGAGAGGGCGGTGCGGGCTTTCCTATCTACAAAAACAGATCACAGAAAAGAGCATCTAACCAAAAATGTCCCTTATGGATGAGTCAAATGTGCCCTATGTCCTTGCTGTGCAGTTTTTTGCAGAGCAATCGCTGTAAAAGATCAGCTATTGATGGACTGAACCGGCCATGCATGAAGCACAGCAGCGCAGACTGAAGCCATCACATTAGTTTTATTACACACAGAGCTCAGCGCCAAGGCTGCCTTCATTATGAGAGCATGAGAAGTGATGAGAGTGTCATTTCAGAGAAATGGCTCCTCACACAGCAGGTCAACTCAGTGTCACTGAAGAAACATCACGTCAAAGAAATCTAATAAGCTTTTAGGAGGGGCGGCTGCTTTAGTGAAGACTAATTATATTTATCATCATTGTTTTTCAACCTGCAATATCTCGGTAAATGTAATGTTAAACAAAAGCTGAACCTGTCTGAGCTGTACCTTCAGCCTCATGTCTCGAGTGTGTCTCTCCAGCTCCTTCCGCAGCTCCTCCTTGGTCAGCTTGTCCACGTCGAGTATCGAGTGCTTCCACTCTATCTGCTCCACGCTGTGAGGGTCGTGGGACACATACTGGCCGATCCTGACCTTACGCAGAGTGTGCCAGTAGCCCCTGTAGGCTCCTTCGAACTCCTGCACCAAGTCCATGAGAGTCTTAAACTCCAGGGGCTTGAACATGAGGTCCTCCCTGCGGCTGATGCCCAGTGCGCCAAAGCGCCCCCCGCAGTGGACTCCCAGCACGATGTGGTGGAAGTGGTTCCCTGAGAAGTGAGACTGAAAGCTGAGGGGGAAGCGCTCCACTCCGGGCATGTTGTTGGTGAGGTAACTGTGCAGATATTGGTCAAGAAACTGAAACTTCATCTGTGACTATAAAGGCACTTTAGCAACGTTTGGAAAGACAATGTATGTCTGCCAAAAAAAAAACCCATAACTTTATTAACAAACTAAATCAGGGGTGTGCACATGTAAAAGAAGCTAGATCAAACGTAAAACATTGCACATTTCAAATATCATAGCTAGAGTTGTTCTGATACCTGTATTGGTATTCACCTGCAATACGGCCTTAAACTAAGTATCAAGTATGCCAGTAAATTCATCTGTTTAAACCTTAACCAATTAGCTCCAAATAATCAATTTGTTTAAGGTAAATTATGGTGTGACAATAATTAAGTGTAGGTCCTGGAATAAAAGATGAGGAAGGAACAAATTGCATTAAAACATCTCTAGTCATAGCAAACAAGATGTCATTTAAAATGATCTGCTGTTGTAAAGATACATCCCCAGGATCACCGCCTCCAGGCATTTGATTGGCAGAGCCTCCCGTGTCATCTCTTTAGCAATATCCATCAACCTGTGCAGAGGAAGAATGAGACAATAACACTTTTACTGCCTGTATAAAAAAGCTATTATCCATTTCATGCAGCCAAAACATTTTCCATGAGCATTGGAAATTAGTTCTGCTAAATCTAATTAAGCTAGCTCTGGAAAACTGTGTCCAGGGTCTTCTGACAAGCCTCTGGGCTGAACGAGTGATGCATCTGCTCCACACACATCAGGCTTTAGCAGAACAGGCTAAACTATTACAAATCAACACACACAATCTCCGACATCCTGTGATACAAACCTTTTTAAGTGTATCATTAGTGATCAGAAAAGAAAATGTGCTTACGCAGTAAGAGGTCTGCTCTTCTTGATTTCAAAAAACTGTGTCCCTGTGTGATTGTACCTGCAGGTAACAGTTCAGGTCATAAGCTGAGAGAACATGAGACTGCTTTGAGAGAAAACTTTGCTAGAAGCATGCAGGGAGACGACACAATCACTTAGAGTGCTTTGTGATATTCATAGGTTGTTGGTTAATTATGGATGAATTGCTGCTCTGACTAGAAATCAAGCTTAATATAGAATATCGAGACAGTGGCCTACTTTCTCATGTTTGGACCATATCTATCAAAGTGTGTCAAAACACTGGGTCAGTAGGATTACTCAAAGAACATTGTAAGCATTATTCTTTTTCATTTTTCATCCCTTTCAGTGAGCTGAGTGCATAAAATACATCTTTAAAGGTCAAACCGGTTTTATAAAAAAAAAACATCCATCTATTGTTGTTCTAAACAGCCAGACTTTGTCAAAGGATACTGCAATTCCCTGATGTATTTCTGTATGGCTTCGAGTCGCTGTGGGACAGTGGTGGTAGGTTGGTACGTAGGCACACTTGGTATTGGAATCTGTGGGAGAGAGCATCCAAACAGCTGCATTAAACAATCCCTATATTCACTACAGTTGGAGAATGTAGTCTTGTGTTTTCAAGAATGGCAAGTGTAATTTAAATACTCTTTAAATGCTCTTATGTGGAATGAATAAAAAGTCCCTTTCTTTTTAATATCTGTAACATGCAAACAATAAAATAGACATGCGAAATTGACAAAACTATCATTGTTATTTACTGCAGAAGAAAAAAAAAACAATAAGCAAATTTAGTGGCTTTCCATCAGCCATGTGCGGCTGAATAGTAACACTGTGAAACCCATCCCACAACACATGGGTGTGTATTGTATCTCAGCTTTGTGTAAGGTTCACTTGAAGAGAGTTCAAATCACCTGCAGCTTTACATTTTTTGCACTTTTTACCTTAGGAAGGTCACTGGCAGCCCGGACTTCTTTCCCCAAAGCCTCCCCACCAGGATGTATACGGGCCACATGGCGCCACATCCTCTCCCAAGTCTCCTCATCCACTGGGAGGCCTCCTCTGTTGACGTAGAAAAGCACCCCTCCATCCCTCAACTCTTCTTCACCTTCATCCTCCTGCTCCTCATCTCTCTCCTGCACACAGCCAACAGTGGCCCTCAGCATCCCCCCTTCTCCTCTTCGTCCAACACAGAGTCCAGGCACACAAACGTCCTGCCTTCTGATGCCTTGGACCTCTCACTGGTTAATCTGCTAGCAGGTTTAAGCAGGATCCCATAACAGATGGCCACCTCATGTCACCAAGCAGCTTGTTGTGCCCACAATGTCTCAAAAACAAAAGTCAGAGCTGTGCTGTGTTCAATATGAAGGCAATCTACTATAATTCAGACACACCTCTATATTTGAAGATGCTGGTGATGCACCAATGATTTCAGAAATAATAAAACAGTTTTTATAAATAATATGTTTGCTGAAATTATTCAGCCCTTTGGTAAAAATTTACCAGACAATTTAACAATCAGATTTTAATGTGTATGAATAAATGGAGATACTACGGTGTCCAAGCCTTTAGATATAAAGGCTAGCTAAGGGTTACGGTGAAAGTTCATTAAAAAGCACAGACACATGCAAGCCAATGTAATGCTATCAATCCGTAAGAGGATTGGCACTCCAGACAACAAAGTATTACAAATGACTAATTCCCTTGTACCGTTAGAGGTCATTCACAGCACAGAAAACCCGAAAAAATCTCTGCTGGTATAGATTCCCATCACCTCGACACTCCTCAAACGTCCCATTCATGTCCGCTTCAAATCGTTTCCTCCCAAGTCAACCGGTTCATTGTTCATGCAGATGCAGCTGGGTTCAGTTACTGCGGGTGAGATTCACGTCCAACGAGCTGCTCAGACACTCCCAGAACGACGCCGAGTGCGCATGCGTTCTACTTAGCGGATGATCTCAGCAGCGACAAATGCTGCCTTCAGGTGCTCCAAGAAAGGTGTTAATCCGCCTCTTAATAATCCATAGACATGCTTTTGGTCATTAACAATTCGCAAACTCATCTTTTTCAGTACAATTTTATATTATATTAACTTGTCTAACTATGCAGTCTTAGTTTCATTGCAGAGGAATAATGGAAATATTTAATTAGAGATTTATTAAATGAAAAAAACAACAACTTCTAGGCTCGTAAGGGAATGAAAAGACATCCTGAGGTTTTGCATGCTTACATTAGATGCTAAAAAGTGACAATAAATTGCTTTAACCATCAGAAGTGATTCCAACATGCTAAAGTTTTGTCAGGTTTGACATAGTGATTCATTTGTCAGTTTTTGAAGGTAAAATAGTGTAACATTCACATTAAAGGTGCACTATGTAGATTGGTAGTGGCATTTGTAAGTTGGAAAAGGGAAACAATTCTATGCTATATTTTCTGAACCAAATACACAAACTTTACTCAAAGGAAAAAATGGGTCCCTGGAACACTCAGGAGGTGAAAAGCTACCAGGAGAGTTACGGTTTCACTGTTGCCACCACCATAACTTCTCGCGTACCATTTTATCTTCTAACAGTGTTACAGGGACCAGATTCCACAGAATCTGTACACTTCTCCAACTTTCACATTTCTCTACCGAAACTCCATAGTGCACCTTGAACTTGTTTGCTTTTATATTTTTCAATACATGGCGTTGTAGGGGGAAAATGATGGAAAATAGACCAACAGACAAATTAACAACTTATTGGGTCAACTGCCTCAGAAATGGAGTTTACATGACTGACAGTGTTAAATATGTAACAAAACTAGTGAATAAATGAACATCTTTGCTCATTCAGCTCTGTACTTTTGCTCTACAAGAAAAGCCAAGATCAACGAGGACATGCATTAAAACAACCCATTTATTCTTGTCACAAAATGTTTTAATAGAATATGAAAAATTGAAAGTTATTTTCAGTTTGATCAAAGCCCACCCAGTGAAATCAAAACCTCACAACATCTTTGAATTACATAAAAGAAAAGTGATATTCAACAAGAAACTTCCGTCTATTTACAGCTCTGGCCCAGTTGTAGGAATATTAAAACCTTGGAGCACCATAGTCATCAGGCATCCGCTCAATATTGTATCTGAAAAAGAAAAGAAAAATCAGTTAAGCAATGTCTTTGACAAAGTCTGTACTGACTCCACAATCAAATCTCCGATTGTACTTAAAAAAATACAAATATCTGACATATGTTTAAGCTAAATTCTGTAAAGTGTTACCTGTGGTTTGAGATGTACATGATGGGGACCCCAGGGATCTTCCTGACCCTTCTCTTCAGATCTCTGTCCACAGTAGCAAGGATGTAACACTTGTGCTGCGAAAAAAATATGCATGCATACAAAATTATGTATTATACAGTATACTCTGCAGACCAAATTCAGAGTGCTCCAAAAATATGTTTTCCTCTGGTTCTAATATTGAAAGGTTTATGTTTGAATAAAAAGAACATTTTCTTTTATTGTAATAAAATATAGTCATTTAGGTATTTTGTTTAAATGAAAATGAAAACCTGATTAAGAAAACAATGTCATGAAGGTTTTTGTTTCACACCGCAGACAGGGCAATGACAACAGGGTCCCATTCATTTTTCAATAACAGAATATTCATGTTTTTACTTAGGGAGAGAGTAATCAATAATCTCTCTCTCTTAAAATTAAGAGACCACTCCAAATTGTCCTGAAAAAAATATCTCTACAAGCATGGAAGCCATTCAATTCCACAGTCTAAATAAGTACAGGTACACCTCATCCTACTTAATTATGGACAGATTTGGTGATCACTTGACAAGTATTGAGAAATCCAAGTTGCTTGACTTTTTGCGCCGAGTTGCATAACCCAACAGCAATGTGAAGACTGGGGGAGAGCATGCCAAGGAGCATTTAGTTTAGTTTATTAGGATCCCCATTAGCTCCACAACAACCATAACTGTGTGACTGTGCCATCTTACAACTTAAAACCAACATAACACTCATTAACATAAACAACATTCAATACACAGCTTTCATCCTAACACATAACATGAAAGCTGTAATTCAAAAAATCAGGGTTGTTCTATCAAATATTGATGTCTTAACTCTCCTTAAGGTAAAACACAATTATTATGTTAATTAAAAATGAATATGAATTTATTTAGACACATTTTTCTGTGGTCTGACAAATACATCTTTAACTTGTTGTCATTGTCTGCAAATGAAACACCTAAATGATAATGTTGGATTTTGAAGTTGGGAGAACAAGACAAAATGTTTTTGAATACATTTAAAAACCTTTAAATAGTATGTTTAAAAACTATGTAAAAGAGTTAGTCTACTTTAAGAGTCCAGTTTTCTTGATACTGTACAGAATACTTTGACATTTCTTTGGTTTAAAAAGCCAACACCCTTTTCTGTAGTGTACGTCAATTTCAGAGTTTTCATTTTATTTTGAATACTTGGGAAAACTATATTCAGTATCAGTATTTTGAATTCTGATACTGTCCACTACAGTTCATGTATTTATTTATAAGTGCTTTGCTCCTGTTACTTTCCTGCATAGTAAAAACTTCTCTCACTGAAAATATCTTCACTCAGGAAAAACTCAAGTGAAACAACATTTTAAAAAGATCGCTAAATTACATTAAGTGAGCCAGTTAGCCAGCATACACTATTTATGAACTTATCAAATGGAATGAAGTCATTTTAATTGTTAACAAATTCACCCAAGACTTGATGTCTGACCATGCTATCACAGCTGAAAATACTAGTTTGGCTTAGGTACAGGGTGGCTCTGAGTAGAGCATGCAAAGGAGAAGAGGGGTGAGTCTTCTGTCATGGTGACTGTTTCTGGATTAAAATCGCAACAAAATGAATGAGGCTGTTTTTGCAATACAAACACAGTAGAAGAAAACAATGCAGACAACTGAGGTCAGCAGTAAGAGCAAAATAATTTGAAAATCTGCTCAACATGAAAAACGTATTCGAACCACAAACTTCCATATGGTAAATGTTTCAAGCTATTACCTGCCCGGTTCCTACGATCAACTCTAATTTGTGCAGACTTTTCACCTACGTTTTACTTTTAGATGTTTACAGGTAACAGACATTACCTGTGTCACTCTTTGCACTAAACAGTCATCAGCATATGTTCCCTTGTGTGTGCACGGCAGGCGCTCAAACCTCGGATCTTTGGCTATCCTGCAATACAAACAAAAAGTAGAAGTCATTTAAATGACAAAATAAGAAAAATGGTTATCTCAAACAGTGCCAGTGACATTTTATATTCAGAAGATCGTACCTAAGTGCAACTCTGTACTTCATTCCAAGCTTTTCAATCTCAGCCATCACACAGTCTGTGATATGTGGGATACCTAGTGAATTAATTAGCAAACAAAACAGCAAGGTTATTATTCAAAACAACATTCTGAACCATTTTCTACAACAATACAGAAAAAACAGAACTCACATTTCGCATACAGGCAATCCATCATAGACTGAACAATATCCAGTTTGGCCTTGATGGAGAAGTTTATGAAATTGGTGTCGACTAGAATGTGGTATGGTGGACCAAGCTGTGTATTGTACTGGAAGAAGAGACATGAAGGATGCTTTTGCCTGCACAAAAAGTTAGAGGAAATAAGGTTAAAGAGCTCCCCTAAAAGCTATCATGTAACTTAAGCTTAAGTGAGCCCAACTTACACTTCTCTTTCCTTCAGCGCTGATGGATCTTTCTTCTTTTTCTCTTTTGCTTTAGCACGATCCTTCTCCTTTCTACAGAAAAGGTGAATCACAGTGCCCCACACAACAATTAAAAGCTTTGTTGAAAGATGGATCAAATACATGGAACTGTTTTGTGACTTTGGCTAGAAAACAAGAACATTTGAAAACTCACATTCTATTATCTTTCAGATTTATCATTCTCTTCATCGCAGCAAACTTCTTTGTTTTTGCTTTCGCCTAGATTGAACAAGTAAAAGAAAAGGTTACATCCATCAGTATCAGTAGTTTTAAAAGTGTAGGCATAATTGGAGGCATCACAAGGTGACATATCAACAGTCTTCACATCTTAACGTTTCATCAAAGGGAAAAGAAAACAGATATTTAATTTAATTAAATCTAATTATTGAGGCTTTTAGATCAGTAGAGTAACTGTTTACAGAACAATCACTAAATTGATTAGCGTAGCATTGCAAACCTTACCCAGATTACATTCATATTCAGAATTTGACATGAGACAAATCAATGAGAATTTCGTAAATCTAGTGGCCACCATATTGATATTGATGATTTAAAATTATATTACAAGGTATTATCACAAAAGTTGAGCGTTTACGTGTGGATATGGACAGGGCAGCATTAGCTAACTTAGCCTAGGGGTAAAATAGATGCATCGCCGAGCTACGATAGTCATAATAGCAATAGTTCTTCTGCGGACAACAGTTAGCAAGACAGTCGTATAGTATTTATAAAACATTAAGAGGTTACAAACCATGGTTTGACGTGGAAACGCAGTCTATTAGCCGATTGCAACTTCTCCTTCCCCTCGTGTGTCGCTGCGTTTACTTGTGACGTAATCAACAATCGACACCTATCTGCGCTTTTTCCGGTTGCTAAGCTAATGCCTGACACACGAAGGTAGATGCAGAATAGCATTAAGTGACGAGATTATTGCAATTGCATTTTTTGCTTTGAGTAACTGTGCTATTGGCAGTGGTCTCTCATGACCATGTTGCGATGTGTTCTTTGACAACCGCCACGGGTTGGCGAAGAGCGTACTAAATACGCTAATATTGATGGCTAACTTCGCTAGCTTATAGCATAATGCCGTCCACTCTAGTGCTACAGCAGTAGCAGTTTGTCTGTACGACGCTATCTGTTGTTAAGCCCCCAGCATTACGTTACGCTCCTGCTGTCAATAGACCAGAGAGAACTGATGATATTGCATTTGTTCGCCTGTCTGTGTTCCGCTCGCGTTGTGTTGATTTTATTTCAAGTAGCATTCCGGTAAACTTGACTACAGTCAAATGTTTCGGTTCGTTAGTTCGCCAGCTGTCGTGTAGTTTATAACGGGCAGCGGATGAATGTTGGAAAACGGTTTTAACACTTGCAGGTCTCTTACGGGAGCACGTCTCTAGATCATCATTTTCCGTAAATTTACCTTCATCTGGTCTGTTGGTTGTGATTTAGAGTGTAATCGGTCTGTATTGGACTTGAGTTCTTTGACTTTGATAGTCTGGTCTGTCTTAACGGAGTCTTGTGTGTTTTATTTCCATTCTTTAGTGAAGTTCTTCATGCATAATTTAGTGTTTGTGGATTACGTGTCATGCTATTCTCCCATCAACCAACACTTGTCTAAGTTGACTCTTGAATATTCATGCTTTCTTGGAAGAGCAGTTTATTCTGAAGCTTGGGTTTAATATTTTACTGCCAGTTTGACAGTGTTCCCCATAAGAATCCCTCCATGTTGTTTTTATGTCATATTTTGATCCATCTTTTTTTTTTATTGAAGATTTGTATTTTTTTTTCCAATTGTAGGAGACCTGACTAGCCACCTCTCAAGTGGCAGTTTTCCTTTGAGAGCGAAAGGGGTCTCAGTGAAGGCTGAAAGATGGTCTGATGGACCGCCGCTTCTTCCTGACCTTCCTCTTCTGCTCAGTGTCGTGGATCTTCTTCTGGGAAGTGCGCTGGAAGAAAGGCAAAGAAAGTCAGATTGAGGAATGGCTCCAAGGACATAGCCTCTCTCAATACAGGCACTTATTTGAAGGTCGGTGGGTTGCAGTCATATTCATGTTACATTTACATGACTTTTACAACCAAGAGTATTTGTTAATCAGCTCATCCAGGGTATTAAAAGGCAGTGACCTGACTTCTGTCAAAACAGGTCTTTATAGCTTGACATTTTCCATTAAGGACAGGTAATCTAACCATGATGTTTTTATTTTAGAGCACCATGCAGAGATTTTGCAGGAATTTTAAGGACAAGTTTAATGTTTGTAATTGAACTATGTTTAAGGAGAGGAGATCTTGTTTCTACTAGTAACTTTGACCCTAGTCCTTTTTGGGGTTGTGGGGGTGGAGGGGGGCACTGGATATTCAAGATTATAACATGCCTGGGGAATGAACTGACAATCATCACAGGCTTAGATACTTATTATAATTGACTTTAATGTGTATTTAAGTCTGTTCCTGGGTATAACTGATGCTGATTTGTTGGCTGCTCTGTGATTGAGGTTTTGATGTGCTTTTCATGTGTCATCCAGATGTACAGACATTGGAGGAGCTGAGCCTAAGTGTACTAAGTCGCCTGGAAGAGGTGGTGAAGGAACAGCAGTGCTGGAGGGAGATTGCAGAGGCCCACATCCAGCTGCTCCGAGACTTTGCCTTCCAGGAGTGGCTCTGTTCCCAGAACCTGGAGCACTATTACCATACGTAAGTAATAAAACATCTAAACCTCAACATTTATCTCAATGTTGGCAAACAGTGGTGAGCAGCTTTCCCCATTGGAGACTGGTTACTTTTGTTATAAAAGTAGATTTTTCTTAGTAAAGTTTAATGTTTTTATAAATTGGTAATGTGGTTGTAATGGGGTTATGCTGTTTAATACTGAGTACGTTTGTGTCTGTCCACTTGAGGGCAGCCTCTCCTTTCATGGCTAGCTGAGTTTGCTGACACTAAGCTGTGGAGGCTGCAGTGTTTCAGAGGGTCACTGCAGTATAAGTATTCTTTAGACACTGTTCATGTGAGACCCTGCAGCAATGCAGAGGTTTGTGTGTGTATGTAACGTGCTCTCTGATGATGTCATCAGACCATGAGTGTGATCAGTAAGTAGTTGCTTTATTTAAATGTTGCCTGTCCATCCTGTCTTAGTTTATAAAAAGTCAGTTGTATTGTTTCTAATGGTCAGCAGTTTTTCTCAGACATGTAATCATGTCGGGGTCATTATGTTATAGAGGGGAAAAAACATCTTTGATGGGTCACTGTCACATTTTCAAGGTCATGGAAGTCTCTCTATTGCTGCCTCCATCCCTGGGTTTAAAAAGAAGGACTTGCAGCCTTTATCACTCACACAGTTTAAGATTCAGTTCAGTGATTGACTGTAGTTAGAAACAAAAGAGGATCTTTGCACAGATTTTTCGGGGTAAGAATATTCAACTGAAAATGGGGAAGCTGATGTTGAAGAGCCTCTAATCACATCTCAGATTATTAGTCACAAATATATAAGTTAGTAAAAAGAGTGAAACAAATTGAGTTCATTATAGGTTAAAGTTTTGTATCCAGCAGCATCACTGTGACTGATCTCAAACACAAGATGGATAATCATCATCATCACACACTGTAAAATCAGTGCAGCAACAGAATGCCAGTAAATTTCCATTTTCATGCTATGTCTATCACAAGTTAGCCATGTTAGGGAGCTTTGTTGGAACGTTTGTAATTGCTTGAGAAACTTGTTTGTTTGAGAAATGTCCCATGATTATTAAGTCTGTGCCTAGTTCAAGGGTTACAGTTGAGATATTTGTAAAAGAAAAAATCGTCTTTTTTACTCACCAAAGTAGTTGTCCATTTTTTTGACACTTACTTGAGAAGCAATAGCAATTTTAGTTATAAAGCCATTTCATTACAGGTAAGCATCATAAGATACAATAGTCATACACACAGCAAAGCAAACATCAATAACCACACAAGTGATCATACACACACACAAAATGTAACTGTTCGTATGCTTGGGAGAATAGTTAGGCGAGTGAGCAAAAAGTAAAGTAAAATAAAGTAAACACTGTTATTTATTTATTCATTACATTCTCCGTAGGAACGCCGTTCACCTGTTTCTTGTGAGTCTTAGTAAATAGTAATTTACACAGAGGCTTCACTCTGGCTTACTTAAGCTCTATGAGCCTGAAACTGATACCGATTTTCTTGCAACTTACTTGCAACTAACGGGTCTTAAGTGTGTCACGACAACAAAATCATGAATGTAGGTAGGATCAGATCATTTCTGGTGCATTACAGGAAGTTGGGAAAATCTAACCGAGCTGATTTGTTGCTCAAGTTAAACTTTGATCTAGAATGGATTGTTAGCCGAACTTCCAGATGTCTGTTTATAGCGATATAAAAATGTGTCACAGAGATTTGATTAGTGCAGATAGTGTTCTGCTTACTTTTGCTTTCAGTACAAACTTTGTTCTAAATACATCAAAGCCTGCTGATGCAGGATTGGTCAATACTACTCGGACTACAAACGACCACTAACAGTTCCCAGAACACTTAGCATTCTAATGGTAAGTGTTCTGGTATATGAATATGTATTTAATATGTATACCGTGATATGTTTTTTTAATGTCTTCTTTTATTGTCTCCTTCTCCCTTTGTCATGGTTCTTTTGATGTCTTGTGTGAAGCACTTTGAATTACCTTATGGCTGAAATGTGCTATATCCATAAACTTGCCTTGCCTTAAATCCAGATTTTACATTGAAATGTCTAACCTGTGAAAGAGATTAACTCAATAGTAGCCTTCATGTTGGAGATTTTGATTCGGTTTCATAGTTACAACCATTGATCTGCCAAACATTTCCCCTGCTTTGCTGTCTATCTGAACTTTTCATGTAATAAACTCGACCAGTTGAACCTGAATTCTTCTTTTAGACCAGATGCAACATACCACACCTTCTCACTGCACCCTGTTGACGTGGCTGTAGAATTGATCTGATTAGATGGAGGTTACTCTTCGTGAAGAGGTTCAGAAAAAACGATTGTTTGTTTAGCATATTGGACAGCTAGTTGTACGCAGATGAGTCAGCAGTCTTGCCCAATAGATGTGGAGTAACAGTCAGCAGTAATGGTAGGGTTTCTTTCTTTCTTAAGCGTCCACCTTTTGAAATGATTCATCATAACTTCCGTTTCTGTCTACTTCACTCTACTTTTACTTTTGTTCTCTCCTGCAGGCTGAAGACCTTGGGTTGTTTGAATCTGGATGACCTGTCTCAGTTTGACAGTCAGCTGCAGCTGTCTCTAGCTGCCTGGGGCTACTACTACGAAGACTACATCAAGTTGTCCACGGGCATCAAGATCCTCCAGGCGTCGAGGGGGAGTAGGGACCAGGACTACGAGATCCGGCTGGTACACAGTCTAGCTGAGAGGCGTCTGAATGAGAAGTGGTCACTTGGTGAGATCCTGATATTTCCCGCAGCTGTAGAGTATCAAAACGGTGTTTTTAAATAGAGCATTCAGATATGAGATGTAAACACAAGCTGGATTACACTGTTGCTAAGTGTTTTCAAGTGTTTTCTCAAATGGTGTCACAACACGAGTCCCAATATTCTAACGGAGAAGTTCAGTGTTGCTTCATCTTTATGACATCAACTTGTGTTTGTTTTTGTCCTCTTTACGCTCATAACAAAACAGCAGCCACTTCTAATGTGGGTAGATGTAAATCATTATTAAATGAGGAAAATGCTGTCAGGTTTTAGCAATCCTATTGCAAAACCTTGACCCTTGTTTTACTGGTATTTTTGCCCAGTTTTCTGCCTTTCAAAGCGCCAAAATTGGCCACTAATAACATCATATATTTGGCTTATGTGAAGTACAATGTAGTCGTGCTAATGTCCAACCTGATGTCTTAAAACCCTAAAAGAATGACCTTATGTCTGATGATCATAAACATGTATCCAGCAGGTTCAGAGTAGGTAGTGTGTTTGTCTTCATTGTGATTATTCTTGGTTACAATGTGCCCTCCTCCTTTCAGCTGGAGCTCTTATATTTGGCTGTACTGTGGCGCTGTGCTTCTTGATAAGGGACCTCATGTTTTACGTGATTGGTGAGTTCAATGTTTGGATTTACTAATAAGTGACTCATTCTCTCTCTCTCTCTCTCTCTCTCTCTCTCTCTCTCTCTCTCTCTCTCTCTCTCTCTCTCTCTCTGCATACACAAACATTTAACCATGTCACAGGACTTTGTCAAACTGTTATCTTTACTCTGTTTGAGTGGTGAGTTAACTTTTAACCAAATAAACACATGACGGTACGATTCAACAGCTTGTCTCCTGTGTCTCTTCTTTTGCAGGTGGAATTACTGTTTCCATCATAGCGTTTGTCTTCACCATCAAGTTCCTCTGTGAGCTTGCAGCAAGAGTTGTCAGCTTCCTGCAGAATGAGGATCCAGGGCGACGCGGTGACCGCAGCATCTATGACTATGTACGGGGAAACTACCTGGACCCTCGTTCCTGCAAGGTGTCCTGGGATTGGAAGGAACCGCAGGAAGTGGGGCAGACTATGAGCTTCAGGGTTCAGGTGATGACTTATTCCTTACGTGTGTGGCTAAGCCATAGATTTGGGATGTAATTTTTCCGGATAAGTGATGAATTCCTGATTTTTCACGTTGAAGACGTGACTTGCATAAATCATTGATTTCCAAAGGGGGGGGGGGGGGGGGGGGGGGGTTGTCATATGCTGTTTAGTAAAATAACTAGTTTAAATGGCTTCCTAACAAGAGGCCCAGCTAGCAAAGCTGTGTTAAGACATAGAAAATGAACTTGTATGTTCTTATTATTGAATGACACTCTATTCTATCTTATGTCCCAGCTGTTCTATAAGAATGGACAGCCTTTCCCAGCCCATCGGCCTGTAGGACTGCGGGTCAACATCACCCACATTGAGTTGGCCCTGGACATTCCTGTCACACAGGAGGTTTTACAAGAGCCTGATTCCAATGTTGTGAAAATGGCCTTCACAGTGCGCAAGGCCGGACGATACGAGGTCGCTGTGAAGCTGGGTGGCCTCAATGTGGCCTACAGCCCTTATTACAAGATATTTCAGCCAGGTATTACTACTGTCTGTCTTCTGTGTAACCGGAAATTTGATCTGTAAATGTTTCTATTACTGATTGAGTATTTGTCTGTTCTCTGTTGTTCACTTCAGGTACAGTTGTTCCATCCAAAACCAAGATAGCCTACCATTTCTCCACGCTGGTGCTAACAAACTGCCAACAGCACACTCTGCAGATTGAGCCAAGGGACGAGTACGGAAACCCCACCAGCAACTCCACATCTCTCACAGATGAAACTAACTACAGTGTCCACTTGCACTCTGTAAGGCAACAAACCGTGTTTTCTCCAATGCATTCAACTTTATTTTGAAGATTTCTCTCTTGATTATAACTTAAACAAAGACAGTGTATTGTTTCTAATTGCATAGTTGTGAGCGTTGACAATATAACGAATCAGTCATTTCAAAAATCCTGAGCTTGGAGTCATTTGATTGTTCCTGTTCTTCCAGCTGGGCACAGTGGATGATGACAGCCTGGAGGAGTACTACAGTAAGTCAGTTACACTTAACAAGCAGCAGTGCCTGGTTCTGCTGAGACTGACCCTGATGAAGACAGGCTGTTTTAGGACCTGCATCTCCTACAAGGACCAGCCGCTCAGCAACGGGGAATTTGACATTATTGTTCTCAGTGGTGAGCTGTTAAGAAAACTCTCCTTATAGAAATGAAGCCCAGACATACAGTGTACTTTTAAAGCCTCATACTTGTATTTTTACTGTGTTTTGTAGAGAATGAGAAGGCCTGTGTGGAGAAGAATGTGTCCACTCCAGGCATAAGTATCTACTTTGAGGCGTATCTGTACAGCAGTGGGAACTACAGCAGTTCCTCCTGGCAGTTACCAGCCTCCTCTCTGCTGGCTCCTCAGAGGAGGCCCTCTATGGGAGAGGAGGAGGACGAGCATGATTCTCCTGTGGAGGGACAACCTGAGAAGGTTAAGAAGCCAAAAAAGGTCTACTGTTACATATCGCCAAAGGTAAGTGTAGGTTAGGTTTAATCATTCCTTTTCTGCAACTTTTGGATTTGTGAGGATAAGAAATTAAGAGATCTGGGGCGCTGGTAGCCTAGTGTACTGAGGCAGGCGGACCGGGTTTGAAGCCGACCTGTAGCTTCTTTTCCATGCATGTTATTTCCCACTCTCTCTCTCTCTCTCGCTCTCTCTCTCTCTCTCTCTCTCTCTCTCTCTCTCTCTCTCTCCCTCTCCAAGATTTCTGACTCTATCCACTGTCATGTCTCTCAAATAAGGGCATACAAAGCTAAAAAATAAACCTTTAAAAAGAGAGAAATTCAGCGATCTTATATTTCAGAAGGCAGGCTGCAAAAGGCATAAATGTAGGAAGACACTGACTTTGACTTTTATGTCAAACAGCAATTATCCGTGAAGGAGTTCTACCTGAAAATTATTCCGTGGCGCCTTTTCACCTTTCGAGTGTGTCCAGGAACGAAGGTAAACGGAACAGATTTTAGATAAACCCTGAAGCACAGGCCTCTCTTATTTGGTTTAACAAGCTAACAGAAAACTTCTACTTTATTGTAGTTTACTTATTATGGTCCTGACCCAGTTCACAAGTACCTGACTCTGGTGGTGGATGATGGGATTCAGCCTCCAGTGGAGCTCAGCTGCAAAGACCGAAACATCATGGCTGCCACATTCATTCGCTTCCTGCACAAAAACATTGGTCTGTTTACGCCTAATTTAATTGCTTTAACCTCAAGATGCACTTAGTGAATAATATCTTTTTATTTATTTATTTTAGACTGTGAAAGTAATTTAATGGTTTTGTCCTTAGGTGGCTCAGAAATGTTCCAGGATAAGGTGAACTTCTTTCAACGTGAACTCAGGCACATCCACTCCAAGAGACCTCGCACCAAGACCTGCCTAAAAATAACCCGACACTCCATTCTCGATTCTGTGAGTGCTGCTTTCCTTATTAAAAAATCTGTTTCACAAGTTCTTTTTGAAAGATAATTGGCATGTGATCATAAGTCAGTCATGTGGCTCAGTTATAATTTGACTCTCCCTTTTACTGCTGCTTAGTCTCTGAAGGCCACAAGGAACTTCTCTGTGTCAGACTGGAGCAAGAACTTCGAGGTCGTGTTTCAGGATGAAGAAGGTAAACAGAGGCTGTGTCTGTAATCACCCCATACTGACTATATAGATTCAGATCACTTTACTCATCCCAGAAAGGCAATTCAGTTTCACAGCCTACCAAGTCATATAACGTCAAGGGTTAGGTAACCCTTACTCAAAGTCAAGATAATGAGAAGGAAACAAACCCAGTCACGGCAGCTTTCTGACAACTCACATGTCAGAAACACCAGATCAGCAGACAAACAGGTTGCCAAACACTGTAGTGTTTGGTTTAATACTTTAAAGTACTGTAACAATCACTATAGTGTTTGGTACAAATTCATTTAGTGGCGTTGACCTGCACATTTTATTCCGGCGACACACTGTTTTTTTTTTTTTACATTTAGCTCACTATGTAGTCCTCTAAAGACAACTCTAGGTAGGGAGTAAGGAGAGGAGTGAATGACAATGTGATTCTGGACTCAGCCAGACATCTCAATATATGCCCTTTAAGTTCATGAAATGATGTCTTAATAGAAGTGACTAACAAAGTACCACACAGCTCAAAACGTTGACATTTCCCTGCAGCTCTGGACTGGGGAGGGCCTCGCAGGGAGTGGTTCGAGCTCATTTGTAAGACCCTCTTTGACACCTCCAACCAGTTCTTCACCCGCTTCAGTGACAACAACCAGGGCCTCGTAAGTTAGACGTTATATCTGCATTAAAAGCCACTCACTGATGCTCAGTTCTGTACATGAAAGCCCTTATCTTCATTTCCCAGGTGCACCCAAACGCCGAGCGGCCGGCACACCTGCGTCTAAAGATGTACGAGTTTGCTGGTCGCGTAGTGGGGAAGTGCCTGTACGAGTCTGCTCTGGGTGGGGCCTACAAACAGCTGGTCCGAGCTCGCTTTACACGTTCCTTCTTGGCCCAGATCATTGGCCTCAGGATGAACTATAAGGTATGGAACAAAGTGCACGCCCATAGAAAATATGTTTTGTTCAGATGGCGTAAGGTCATGTTTTCATTGTTTACCTTCTGCTGTCAGCCGGTCCCTCTCATCACTCTTAACATTCCTCACAAAGCCAAGAAAGCTGAATCGTTTCTTGGCGTTATTTAGGTCACCGAGACCCAGCCAGCATGTTTTGCTGTTTATCCAACTTCCTTAGATTTCAAAGCTGCGAGCTAAAGCCGACCCCAATCATCTTTCTATCCTACACCGAGAAGATGAAGTGCCGTGTTTATTTAAAAAAACGTCATTTTCCTGTGTTTTCCGCTAACTTTCCACACGCAGTATTTTGAGACGGACGACCAGGAGTTCTACAAAACTAAAGTGTGCTTCATCCTAAACAATGACGTGAGTGAAATGGACCTGGTGTTTGCAGAGGAGAAGTACAGCAAGTCAGGACAGCTGGAGAAGGTGAGGCAACACTTTTGGAAGAGAGCGTCCCCTTTTATCACGTCATTTCAGGAGCAGTAATCCAAACAAAAGAAACCATATTGCTTGTTGGGCAAGCATGTCGTAGTTCTTTAAGAGGGGGGAGCATTGTATGTACACGATTCTGGATCAATAGAATTTGGCATCGATGGTCCTTTTGAAACATTGTTGCTCATTTATTAAATACCATACAACAACAAGTTTAACTCCCCATGTTGAAACAGAGTCAAGGCTGCTTCTCTTTAATTAGACACGCATGTATTCCTCTAAACAGATTTTTTTTTTTTACACTCTAAGATTAATGGCGAAACATTTGCACTCATGCTTACGAGTGTGTGACGGCCAAACACATGTGTTAAACCTGTATAAATAAATGTAACCGGTCAGGAAAGTTCCGGACTCTCCACGCAGTCTTATCCTGCCACTTCATCTTCCCTTTGTTTGAAGCAGGATTTTAAACAGTTTAATGTCCTGTGTTGTTGATTGTTTTATGTAATTTGTGTGACATTTATATCCTGCAACATGCTCTCTTGCAGGTGGTGGAGCTGATATCAGGGGGAGCTCAGATAGCTGTTACCAATGAAAACAAGATGCATTATCTCAACCTGCTGGCCCAGTACAGACTGGCCAGCCAGGTGAGGGATGAGGTGGAACACTTCCTGAAAGGTGAGGGAACTTGCACAGCTGCGTTCTAACCCTCTTTTTTCCTGCCAGCACCCGGTGTGTAATTAATGTCGTTTTCTGATCAACTGCAGGTTTGAATGAGCTCGTTCCAGAAAACCTGCTAGCCATATTTGATGAGAACGAGCTGGAGGTATGTGGGATGTTTATAATAGAATCCTGTTGATCCTTAAAAAGAACACTGAGTAATTGTTTTCTTTCTCTTTTTTTTTTTAAAAAATCCCTTCAGCTGTTGATGTGTGGCACTGGGGATATAAATGTTCAGGACTTTAAGGCCCACGCGGTGATAGTCGGAGGCTCGTGGCACTTCAGAGAGAAGGTATGTCATGTCATTTCTCTGTCTCACTTCTCTTCCAACAGAAGGCCACTGAAGCAAACATCTGAGTGTGTTTTCTTTTCCGTTGCTTCAGGTGATGAAGTGGTTCTGGGCCGTGGTGTCCAGCTTCACCCAGGAGGAGTTGGCTCGCCTGCTGCAGTTCACCACCGGCTCCTCTCAGCTTCCCCCTGGGGGATTTAACACTTTATGTCCCTCATTCCAGATCATCGCCGCCCCCACACACAGCACCCTGCCCACTGCACACACGTGGTGAGTAGGAGAACTGCACAGTTGTACTTAAATGATGAGGCAAACAATATAAGAGGGGCATTGTTAGTTTGTCGGTTCATACCCTTAGTTAAAACTGAAATAACACAATCGTTTCTTGGCATTATTTACGTTATTTTCTGTCAGAGATGTTGATCATATGTTGCATTATCTAATAGTTGAAACGTTATAAATCAGTGTGTCGTTCTCCTCTCTTCTGATTAGTTTTAACCAGCTGTGCCTCCCGACCTACGACTCCTACGAGGAGCTGCACAAGATGTTGAAGCTGGCCATCAGTGAAGGCAGCGAGGGCTTCGGCATGCTCTGACTCTCACATCACCGGGACTCTGCTTCCACTAGGACAAGAGGAGACTTGCTCGAGAGGACAGGCTCCCTCCATTTAACCATATTTATCAGTATGCTTCTTGGCGGACTCACCCAGAGAGACTCTCTATAAGTACTCCTCAGGATTGAGAGGACATTACAGGGAAGGCGGTGCTGCACCTGGAACTCAAACGTATGAACTTTAGTGCTACTGTATGTACATAATGTATCTCTCTTTTGTATAAAGGAAAACACAAACTACTGAAAAAGGGGAGGTTCGAGCTACTTTTATTTCTTATTGCTAAAGTTAGCTTAGTTTTATATGTTTGGAAGAGGCTAAAGCAAAGGCCTCGAATATTCCTGTATAACTGCTTCTATTGCATTTTGCAAACTGCGGAACACTTAAGTGCATCAGCAGCCTACATGTTATGTGGGAGATGCCTGCAATTACAGCACTGGCCTTAAACGATCAGGGACTGATGTGTGTGTATGTAAATATATATAATATCACTCTTTTATTTCAACACTTGTACAGAGTAGTGTGCATACAGAGGTTTTCATTTTGTTCTTTTCATTTCATGTTTAAGGAGAAGGGATTTCTTTATAATTGCACGTTTTGGTGAAGAGTTCAAATAATTTGATGGGTTTTTTTCAGTCAGAAATGAATGGTTTTTAAAAGAAGCCAACTCATTTTTATTGTTTGTTTTTTAATTATATTGTCCAGAAGAAAAATGTGTTTGTTTAACCATACAGTGGGAAATATTTGTTTTTGTGGTTATGTTTTATAACCTGCCTTATTCATACCCTTTGCCTCTGATTGTATCCAGAGAGGTGTGTAGTTGAGAGAAGCAGACATTAGGTGACAGTTCTATTCTGACGTTTCTACAAGTACATTCAGGGCTCACTGTGGATGTGAGTGCTGGTGTCATGTTTGGGAGGACCCATGTTTTTTTTTTTTACAAAGATTGAGCTCTCTATGCTGTTAAATTGTTCCTTTGACATTCACAACCTTTTATGGGTTTACCTCAGAATCCTATGCCACCTTCACATCCTCAGAAACAGTTGTGGTTTGTTTGGTGAAGTACACACATACTAAAGCATATACAGTTTGTCAATAGTTGCCTCCTTCCAGTTGTGACTATACAACTTTTAGCCATATTACACACCCTCAGTGAACTTTAAACCATCATACACGTGGAGATTCTGCCCTGTGTGTCAGTCTATGTTATTGTAAACATATTTATCTTTAATGCTGTTTATGAGTTGTTTTCGCTCATTCCTCTCTGTTCAAAATTATGTAGCACTTCCTTTGCTGTTCCATTGTTTACATGTTCATTAGCTGTTCTTGTAACTGTGTGGGCTGCCAGTCAGCGTCCCTGTAGAGCATTTAGGCTAATTCATGTTTAGACTGAAACAAAAACGAAACATTGAGTGATGACTTTCTTAATAGTATTTGAATAGGTTCCCTGTAAGAGCACTCTGGATGCAGGTTAGGATCCTTTTATATTATTGTTGACAGTCGAAACAGTTTAAAGTTGGACTGGGCCACCAAGAGATTGAACTGCATTTTGTAAAACAGCAAAGATTTCAGACTTTTGACCGTACTTTCTGCAGGTTTGTATTAATACACGGTTCACTAGAGCCGATACAGCGTCTGCCTGGGAATTGTCGAGCTTTTGCAGATGCTTTAATTGCAGTGTTAACGATTGAAAAGGGTTCATTGATTTGTATTCGTTTGGGTTGTGCAATGTTGACCTTATAAACTGAGGAGAAGAAATGAAAATATTTCAAGTGCTTATGAAAATGTCACATTGAGGTGGCGTTTTCAGCAGCGATACCAATGGCTGATTCCATATTTATTAGAAGAAAAGGTAGTTAAAGCATTACATGCGTTAGTTGTCCCATTTGATGTAACCATTAGAAAACCAATATGAAGGAGGTATGTCCTGTAGTTTTATGTTCTTGTTCAATGCTTTGCTTTTTTTGCGCATTTGCTCTGTTTCATGTTTGGGTTGTTTCTGGATTAGATGGCCTGATTGAGACTTTTAGCGATGTAGATAATGTTAAATATTTGCCTATGACTTTGAAGCTGAGGTGCTTCTTATTTTTTTCTTTTTTAATGGCGAGCCTCTGCTGATGAATGTTTGAGATTCTCTGCACTGCAGGCCCTTTGTTTATGGGAATAAAAATGATGGACTACATTGTAATCACCTCATCTCATTTTGTTCAATATCTCAAGTATTATTACCATAGACTGATTATGACACAGCACCTCATATAAATCCGGACTTGGACTTGGTGAAGGCACTTAATGCTAAGCTTATTAATCAGTATTTCATAACAAGAGACTGTATATCTTCAACACTTTATATAGAACGTCAAAACCTCACTTTTTAAATATTTACAGACCAAATGTTTATTGACAATGGAAATCAGTAGCAAAGAAAAAAATCTTTTTAACAGGCAGAACCAGAGTCATTGGTTAAAAGCCATGAATGTATACTGGGAATAGACCAGTGTTTTTCTAAATCAGGATCGGTGTTTCCTAAATTGGGATCTGATAATTGCCAAGAGTTCAAGTAGTTCAGACTTTGACTATGTTTTGAGAGGACTCGGAATGCTATGAGGGACATTTTAAACCAAAGCTGAATTATTGTTGGAGGTTATAATAGATGTGGCATTTGTTGCAATGAAGGCCCAAAATGAGAAAAGTTCTGCAGACTGAAACACATACATGAATAAAGACATTTATTCTGCTATGCATGTTTGTATAACCCCATAAAGGCATCAGCTAAACACTCCTGTTCGACTTCCACTTCAGCTTTTGGCCAACAGAGTGCATGTTTTGGACACAAGGGGGCAGAAGCTGAACATGCGACATGAACATAGGATACACTCTTCCTCTGTTGTCATCTCCTGGGATGGTTTAGCAGAAGAGAAATGATGAGGAGCTTCCCTGTCTTCGTCTAACCCTCACACTTTCAGCCTTCCACACAGAGCAGGCAAATTCATCTCCCCTCTATCACAGACATTTCTCATTTCCTCTCACATACAATACATACCTCACCAACACAGGAAAATAAACAAGGCTCATTCGAACCTGCTGCTTTCACGTCAGCTGAAGGCGTAATGAAATCAATCTTTTGGGAGCTCTGCTGTGTATGGAATGTGATAATAACGAACTGGAAAACAACGGCTCCCTTTCCTCTCCACATGTGAAGATGGTGGCATAACTGACAGTCCTATCAGCACAAGATGTGATAGGAATAACCTCTCTTACATGGCTGAATATTTGCAGCCTGAGTCATACAGTGTCTGATCAAGGACTCTACAAGTTAAAAGTCCTTTTTAATTGCTTTCCTTGAAGGCTGTGGACATGCAGGCCCCATGGCCCTCCACGCTACACCCACATGTTCCTGGCGTGTGTCCTCACACTGTGGTCTGAACACTATCAGGAGAAGGCAGAGAGGCATCTTGAAGTACTTGGAGGCAGAAGTCCAGTTATTTGGTCTTGGCATGCACCTGTGGATTTGCATAATGGTCTCTCTCAAATTTCCCCCAGGAATGCTTGCTAAAGAGGGACCACAAATCAGAAAGTCATCTTCTGGCGCTTTCTCAGGCTAATGTACCTCGTCCCTCCCCGGAGAACATGCGGGAGATCACTCAACAACAATACTGTGCATTTTTGTTAATTCATCTAGTGATACTAATTCTTTGGGAAAACATGTTTTTCCGACTAATTTTCCATGTACTATTCTGTAAACATCTCCAGATCCTGGAGACTTCGCCTCGATTTTCAGGGTTCATGGGTTGCCAAATTCCAGGGGGAGCCAATTTATGGGTGGTTTTCCTGAAGCAAAGAATTCATATGATCGAAAATGCAGTGCCTCATTTCCCATCTCTGAGTCAGACACCCTGCCTCTGAGGATCAGTCGCTTTCTCTGATCAAAGGCAATTGGCCACAGACAGTGATCTACGGGGAAGACAACACAGCGTGGCTTGGATATGACTTCTCTTCCTTAGTCTTGCTCAGCCGTTGCGTTGTCTGCTTCCCATTCCAACATTCATGTCCTCATTACCTGATTGGATGCCTCTGATTAACTGCCAACTGGATTGGCTGCAGGTATTCAAAATCTCTGATGATCTGGCCGATTTCAGAGGCCAATCTCAATCAGGGTTGTTGCAGGGCAGGAGAGCATCTCTCCTGCTGCTGCAGGACTAGATTGAAGTTCTCCACTGGAGGTTAAATCTTCACTGTTATGTGTCCTGACTTCATATTACCGCAAAGATCCCTCAGGCCTAAGCCCAAACACATGCAAACGTCAGGACTTTGTGAGTCAGCATGCAAAGTTTTCCTCCTCAGATCAGAGCACAATAGAAGAGTTTTTTAACAATGGCTTACCACTAAAACTACTCGCTTTAGGGAGGGATTTTTTTTTTGCCTAAGCTGTGTCTTCTCCAGTTGTCCTATACAGATCTTCAAAGGCTGCTTTTTTGACTGCTGACATTGCAGCTCTGCAGTCAGCATGCTTGAGGATTATGGGGAAAACGGCTGTGAAAAAAACACATCATGGTGATGACAATGGTCTGGAGACAGAATGCAGCCAAGGAATGTATGGATGGGATTCTGCAGCTGATTAAAGAGATATTTCCCCCATCTTTTGATATTTCATAGATTCTTTGTATCCCTATCAATTCTCTGTGATTTAAGTACTAAGACCTGACTCTCAGCACCAGAGCAGGGATGCTGCAAGTCCACATTACACAACATGCAAGCTGCCACACACAGATGAAAAGGCCTCATTAAAATACAGTCCTTTAACAGAAACAGGGCTGCCAACACATGTTTTATTTTGAAAATGTTATACACATCCATGTACAAAGCTACGGTCAGACACAAGCAGAAGCTAACAGCTAACAGCAAGCAGTCATGGAAAACGGCTAGCGTGGAGATTAAGTGTCCCGCTGCTGATGGCTGTCTGTGTTATATATGATGCTGGAGTGAAGCTGTTGATTCACGGGGTTAGCTGTCCTGCTGGGATGTGCAGCTGTATTACATTTGGTGTGTCGGCAAACATTTCAGTCCTTATATTTCCTCTGTAAAGACAGGGCCTCTATGTTGGGTGTCCTAGGGTCCGTCTGACAAAACACCCCTGTGCTTAGTGTCTATGGTTGTCATCACAGCAGATATGAATGGGTTACAAAGTGGGATTCAGTGGGACAATTTCAAGTAAAGAAGAAATGTTTCAGCTAGGCTATTTTCTAGGTTTAGCAACGCTTAGTTTGGTTTTGGTTTGCTGACACATCTAAACATTGCAGATTTTTTGTACTCTGATGATCCCTGACATGACCTGTGGCACTACCAGTAGGTCAAAGTTTTCACTATACCTGTGAAATATCTGGCAAACCCAAGTTGTACTGACATTCATTGTCCCCTGAAGATGAAGCTTGTTAAAGGTGCTTTCCTGAATTTTGCTGTATGACCACCAAATGTTTTGTGTGCAAACCAGTAGTTTAGTTGCCTTAAAAGTTGGTACAGAAATTAATATCTAATAAAGCATCATTGATCCTTTTAGTTTGGATCTACTGTTCTACTGGACAAAACTAATGGCATTCCCATCAGTCTCAGCTGTACTGTTTTTAGTGCTAATAAGCAAATGTTCGCATGCTTACAATGTTAAAATGATGTTGAACATGTGCACAATAAACATAATTAGCATTACCATGCCAAATTGTCCCATGCATACCGTTTCTGAACCATGGAGAAAAGCTGAGCCCTCAGCTACACAATCCTTCATTGTGATGAAACCATGCTTAGTTCCAGCTTAAGGCCACAAGGTCAGCACCAAAGTCACCATCATTAATCAGGATAGAAAAAATAAGCAAGACTTTATGGGATGCATGCCACGCTGGCCTTGTACTGTGCCAACGACTGGTTGGTACTGGGAAGTAATGAGGCTGGCATTGGCCTTCTTTCCAACCACGGCAATGGCAAGCCAGCACAGAGCTCAAGGCCACCGGACTGATCCCGGGCTCTGTCTCCAAGAAAATCCTGCACACCAGAGAGGTCATACTTATCTATAAATCTACATGAACAGAGCCAGGGTGCAGTGTTCGTACGCAACAGCTGGCCTTTTGTAAATATAAACTTGTTTGTGCCCACATCAGTCAAAACTTTGGATAATGTTTGTTAAGACTGTGTAAGTTGTGCAAAGGCACCATGGTGTTCTTATCTTTTTCTTTTATTTATGTTGGGTTTTGTGCAGATCTGTAATGTGGATCATGTTCATTGTGCAATGTAGGTATTTTTGGTTTTCATTGGTATGTGTGCCTCTGTTTATATGTGTGTTTTTTGTGTGTTTTTTACTGCTTTTATTTTTTGATGCAACTGTGGAGGCAGCTGAATACGTGCAGCACCTGAGTCCAAAACACATTTCCCAAGGAGTTATAAATGTATCGTATCGTGTCGTGTCGTATTGTATCCTGTCATATCTTGTCGCCTCATATCATATCGTGTGGTGTTTCGTTCATGTCATATCGAGACCATTTCTAAACAGGCCTTTTGTTTGTAACTTACCCTCCTGTTGTGCATGAACCTAATAAGTAGCTGGATCTTAAGTAACCCACTGCACAACATAAAAATACTCCAGGCTGATTTGTGAATGAACCGCTTTGTTCGTCTGTGGTTAAGGCTGCACCACAACAATGATCTTTGAGTCATCGTTCCAGCTAAAAGTCGTCGGCTAGTTGATCAAGTTAGAGGGGAATTCATTCATTCATACTTTCCGCTGATAGCGGATGAGGTTTTACTGATGAGGTCCACAGCCACAACAATAGTAGGGACATCTGGGCCACACATATGCCATCTCCTTTTGTGTACAGATCAGCGATGGCTAGCTTGCAGACTTCACCTTCACCTTGGTTCTGTGAAGTCAAATCTGTTGAGAGAAAAACTGTTTGACTGCTTCATCAAAAGCAAGATGTTAAGATTTTGACTTTCAGCTTGGTTAAAAATGCAAGAGAGTGCAAGTTAAAAGGGGCAGTGCAAGCCACACTGTAAAATGTCCTGCATGGAGCCAGAGAGCTAGAAATATGTGAATAAAAAAAAGCGAGAAACACACCTGCTTGAAGCTGCTGATTGAGGGGAAATGTGTTCCTGTCCGCTCCAGTGATCTCTGCCAAAAGATGGTCATTACAGCAGGGACCACCTACCCCTGTGAGAGAGATGTGAACAGGGCGAGGCTCTGTTTGGACCAACAGAAAGATTGACCGTATCCTATCAGCTGCTGCTTCCACAAAACGTGCCTGGCTCTAACTTTAGTCAATGGCAGCCTGCTGATCAGGCCCTTTAGTCTTCATGTTTTCAGCCTGATTTCATTTCAGCTATGTTCACATGAATAGCAGATTCACATGACTCCTCTGAACGATTATTACTGCATGTTAAAGTTGGATTCAGTGTGTGCTACCACAAGGAAAAGCTACAAAACATGATATGTTTCGCAAATCTTTTATCTCATAAAGTCATCAGGTTCCAGGTGCAGGAGAGCCTGAAGAGGATATGATGTAACCCGTTCAGGCTCCTCTCTGCTTTCTGTGTTAGTATTGTGGGTCATGGCAGGAGTCCTTTCCTGTTCGAGGGTGTCAGCCACCCAACGGGATGATGAGGATACCATCCAGGACACTCTTGGGAGGACATTAAAGGCCAGACACAAGTGAGGACATGAGAGAGGCCACGGACATGGCAGAGAGTGTTTGCTTTGCTGTGGATGTGAGCTGTGTGAGGATCTGTCTGTATATTTTTCTTTTTATGGTGACTGGTCAGAACAAGGCTCCGTAGAGGAACCCCCAACATGGGGTCACCACGCTGCTGCACCGAGAATATCAGGGAGAAACATGTAAACAATCTATATTTTTAACTAGGCCTTTAAAGCATGTGACCTTTTGCTTCTGCCAATTATCTGAACACATGACCTTACAGATTTGTTTACTTGATGAGAAATATGACTCACTCTCATTGAGTAATTTCAAAGATTAGACTAATGGGTGGTTCATGCTTTAAGCAAGAAAAATCACACGTTTTTTCCCTTCTGAGCACTTAGTCAAAGATAAAAGAGTCATGTGGCGCATGTAAAACAAAGAATTTATTTGTGCTTTACAGATTTTAATGGATGCATGACAGTAAAACAGAAAGCTACAGACTCTGATTTAGATCAAACAGAGCGGAAGGCTTGTTGCTGTGAAATTTAGGCGTAAAGTCGGTCAAAGGAAACACATATTCCTTACAAATTGGGTTGAAAGACAGGGGAGACACGTGCCGTTGATTTATTGAACTAGATTTAGACAAACCTGGAGAGCATGATAGAAGACCCATTGCTGACTCTGTCGAAGCTGTAAAATCCACTGGAAACCAACAAAAACACTCAGGCTACCTTCTGCCATTACACTGTCATGATAATCAGGCTGGCTGTTGAGATGTTGCATCTGCTCCTTTGCTTTGTGCTCTATGAGGTGGAATCCCCCTACTTTTTAAAGCTGTCCAATACAGACCGCTGTCATCATTTCAGGGCCTTTACCCTTTGTATAACTGGCCAACTGCTCCACGAGAACATACACATCTTGCTAGATATCAAACATTCTCAATGGACTTGCGGTCGAGATATTTTCCACTCAGTGAGATCTAGTTGCAGTCATTAAAGAATGCAACAGCAAGACGTCTGTGGCAAAGCAAAAATTAAATCAGCAAAGAATTTCCTATGAGGTTTTGCATGGAAGTAAACTTCCAAGTACATACAATATGTAATAGTTATGTTTCCAATAAAAGAAAATCATAGACACGCTGTAGTGAATAGAAAAACCTTAAATTCTTTAGCTTTCGCTAAGCTCCAAAATGACATAAATACAGCTGTTATGCAACTTAAAGAGTTCCTGGAGGTTTGTGACACGAAGATAGAGCTATTTTCTGTTTAGGTTTGTGATTAACAGCACCCAGGTTGCCTCCAGATGTGGCTTGGACTCGGATGCACACGAAGTAAAATTTTTGATCAACTCACCCATAAAAGAGTGACCCTACACAACACTATCCATCATCATAAGGGATGACGCAGTGATCGATTAAGTAGATCTGACTCCTTGCTGCAAACATTGAATCATTCTTTTATGCTAAATGGTGGACAGATGGCTGGGCCTTCTGCAAACAATCACAGCCAAAGAGTACTAAATGACTCATCACACACTATCGACTGGAACGAGGGAAACAACAAGGTGGCAGGAAGCAGTAGTAGGACTTACAGGAATTCAACCATCACAGCTTCTAATATTAGCCTGGTCTTTTCTGGATTTTATCACTGGCTGCATCTGTCTTTGCTGTTTTGTTAGAACATTAAAAAATCTGTTTGTTTTCAGAGAAACGCTTAAAATATTCTGGATCGGTCCTCAAACAACAAACAGAAACTTGCTTGTTTATGAATATGGAGTACACCCTTCCATTCCATTCCCAATTTGCCCATTATGAAATCTCCAGCAGCCTCAGTCCATTTCCAAACACAGAAAACTTGGTAGAGAACAAAATGTGCAAGATTTTAAGCCAAAATTGTGCTCAGAAAAATATCTAAAACATCCCACGCAAAATAGACTTATATCATGGTCTGACATGCTAGTCTTATTTTATGACTTCTCTGATTGATATCTGTGGGTATTTTATCATAATGGGCCAACATCACTAAGTAGAAGCAGTTGAAGGAAATGTGATGGCTTTATGGTTTTGTTAACAGCTCTTGATAATAGCCATGTCAATCATCATGTATTATTTTTCTCAGACGTCATGCTGTTGTATTCATTCAGTAATTTACCTCTTCTTCATATAAACACTGTCCGGTACTGTTCCAAGATTATTCATTAAAAAAAGGAGGCTGGGTAGTCTTATGAAGAGCACTTATCATACTTAATCCACTCCGTAATGACAGGTTGATATAACCTTGTTATGCTCTTGTGTTTTCATTTTTTATTCCATTATATCACTGGTGCCTTGTATCTTAACATTTGTTCTCCCACTCACTGCAGTCTTATCTTTAGATTGTGGAGTAAAATTACATTAAAGGGCTGCTCTTGTTGTAGGCTGATTGATTTAGTTCAGGTGTACAAAAAAAAAAGGGGCAGCCTTTTGAAAAGTACAGTACGTATCCAACTGGGAACTATACCTCATACTATTTGTTTATAGGCCTTCTACCTGCTACTTGTCAGACAGAATCATTTGTTCTCATTTAAGCACAAACTAAAAAGCTAAAAAAATAAATAATAATCCAGACCTGCCAACATTTTTGGTCAAGTTTCAAAAATATTAGGCCAGTGACTTTAGAATATAAAAAACAATGTTACAGATTAGCTTTTTTACCAAGTTCAAATTAACAAACTCTCTTTAGCTCAGCTACACATAGCATTCTGTATGAAGACACTTACATGGACCATTCTGCTACACAAGGGTACTTTACATTTGATACACCTACTTCAATTCCATATTGCTGACATATTCCTTTAAAGTTTTGCTTGGGAAAAATATTAAAATATTAGTAGACAGTAGCCTATACCGTTAATGGAATATTTTTACATTATTTATATTGCTACTTTTCCCTTATAAGCCTACTTCTATTTATTATTCTCAACCGCTGATGAGAAAATAAAAGGCCAGTGGCTTAGATTATCATCTAGTTGCTGGTTTACATTCCTTGTTCTGCTGGAAAAATAAATTTCAGCAAGTGAATGATGACCATTGTCTTAAAAGCCCTTGGGCAAGGCATTTAGCCCAAACCAAGGCTGTACTTGGATTGTGTTGGTGTGAATGTGCAAACTGTGTGAGTGTGAAGTACATAGTTTACATGTTAGGCCTAAGTTAACTTCCACTTCATAAATAAAGTATAAAATATAAAACAAATACTGTCTTACCCAACAGCTTTAATTGAATGCATCTATCCAACACTATAGCATCTTTCACATAGTTTTCTCCCAGGACTGATAGTAATGATGTTCAGTAGGTGACCGTTGGGTCATGTACGTAGATGCGTTGCTCATGATGCCATGTGAAGTCACGAGGATCAGAAGGATAAGTAAACTCACCTCTTCTGGCACTTGAGGCTGTTTAGCAGCATGTCTGTCTGCGGGCTTATTAAAACTTGGCTCCCTAATGAACATTCGCCCTTGAGGCCTGCTGAGTGCTTAGTGCTGCTCAGGAGACGGGGCTCTGGACACACGGGGCCTCTCTTCCTGCTCCCCATGGAGCGCTCCAGTATAAAAACTCAGCTGTACAGGCAGGCTGTAGTGGAGTCATATAAACACTTTTACATTACAGTGAACTGGAATGTTAACAAAAGACAGTCCGCAGAATAAATTCTGTGGTTCCTCCTCCGTGTTTTATTTTTGGGGAAATTCATTTTGCGAGCTGATGGGGAGAGCAGCTCTCCACATGCAACTGTTCCTTGTTTATGGTTTTGTCTTTGTCATTTTGTCATCTTTGCCTTGGGTGATTTAAAGCCCACTGCCGCGGCATGGGAGAGTAGGAGGAAAAGGGCTTTCCACATGGGCTGACTGAGACCTTGCAACTATGCCATGACTTCACACTCCACTGTGAACATTTATCATGTGTGTGTTTGTATGTGAACACTGGACAAAGTTGAGTGTGGTGTGGGCTTGTAGACAATGTTGCACAACAGCTCCCTCAGGGGTGTGATTTACGAGCTGGGCAGTGACGGGAGACATGAAGGAACTAAGGCCTGTTTAACAGACATTTAAATCCCAATCGGAATCTATCTATGAGCTAAGAATCTATTTCATGGAACTTATGTGTTTCTGGCTTAAACTCATTGGACATAAAAAAAAAAAAGCAGTTCAAAGAAATTTCCCAAAAAGTGCCATGATGAATGGAGCAGTTCTACCTAACATCTGTTGGAGGCCTCGCCGTCTGTCTGCCCGGGGGGGCTCTTGAAGACAGGTCAGCGCAGTCAGAGATGCTTCCTCCCTGAGCCTCACACGCTTATTCTTCCCCTCAGTCCTGTCCCGTGGATCCCATGGCCATAACAAGGTTTCATTGATGGAACTGAAGTTTCGTCTTTGTTATACGCTGCTGTTGCTGTTACCCTATTGACCCTTGCGCTGGAGGGATCCCCACCCAACACTGGTGACTGATAATTAGCGAAGGCCTATGGCAGAGAACACTTTGAAGTCATCTTGGCTAATTGTGTGTCATCCCTCTTTCCGTTGAAGCGTGCTCACGCTTAAGGGGACCTATGTTATGGTTTGTTCTGACTAAATGGACTATGGGGAAAAGGTTTAATGGATTGAAAAATAACAAATTTATCATGGTTAATAGGAAGCTATTCAGGTCAAATTGACCTCATGCGGGGGGTTAAATCGCATCATAACTTTCTGGCGCTCGACCTTCACTGTTAATTGGGGGCAGAGAAGAAGATTTTTCATTCATCTAACTGTTGCTGAAGAGAGCACATGATTCTCTGCTCACAGCTTACCGAGCATGAGTCCAGCGGGAACAGCAGACATGAACATTACATGAAACATAATGCTACATACAGGCAGGAGAGCACTGCTTGAAAACACAGCTAGCAATTAGCAAGCATACCAAATTGATTGAATTCACGTCGGAGGCTGGGAAGCACGTGTCATCAGTGAGTCAAGCAGCATATTTGGATTACGCATCATCCATTCCCAGCAGCAAATGTAAACACAGTCTAACCTGAATTACTCAACAGGCTGCAGTCTTGTATCAAAACAACTGACAAATTGTTAAAAATGTCCTTTATCCTGTGTGCGGTCAGACTGTGGAGAGGGCAGCGTACGGGTGAAATGAAAAGTGTTGTACAGTGTTAGAAGATCAAAGTTTTGTGGATATACTGTTGTCTGTAAAAAAAACCAAATCCTATTTGTAAGCCTACACACAGAGACTCAAAACACCTTTAAAGAACTGTAGCAGACAGCTTTGCAAATACCCAAAGATATCAAGGCAAATTGAACTGCGATTTACTTCAACAAAATGATAGATCCTGGTGTGAAAACATGTTTAAGAAAAAAAAACAACAACTACAGAGGTAAGTGAAAATACAACTTTTTGAGTATGTGTGAGCCAATATTTTTTACAGGCCCTCGTTCAATCATAAAACCACTTTTATAAGATCTGCATATTGCTCATTAAAGCTGCATAAAACAGGAGGAATTAGATCCAATAGGCTTTGGGCTTGGTGAAAACTGGATTTTCTTTTTTTAGACAGGGGAGACTTCATTAAATCCTTTTTTCTTTCCGGCATCATGTTTAAAAAATGGCACTCAACAAATGTAGTCTAAGAGTCTAGCTAACTTTTAGAGAGTCATCTGCAGATTGGTGCCAGAATGTTGGCATGGCCTGTCTCACTTTTGCCCCTCTGCATCCTTCATGTTGTCTGTTATGGAGCTGTGTTTAATAGAGCCATCGGCTACTACGTTTTCTTTCCTGCAGTGTGAGGGAGGGAGAGAGGGGTGTAGAGTAATTGGAGCAGATATCCATTTCTATCGTCTTGGTAAAGCTGCCTAATGTGGAAAAAGCCTAACCTTGATTTTTCCATGGTTGGTTGGTGGAGACACTGCGAGCAGGGACTAAAGCTGTGAGGTGTGCAGCCATATATCACTTCTTTAGGACAAATAGAGTCTGACCTGGAGGCATGGAGGCCAAGTCACAGCCAGGAAGAGTTGACGGGAATAAATGGATTGAGCCTTGGATGGCAGCTAGAGAGGCAATCAAAAGGTGAGAGGAAATTTAAAGGGAGGGGAGAGAAAATAGGGAGGAGGAAGTAAGCGTCCCTCCTTCTAGTTTTTCTTTTGTCAACTTGTCCAAGATCCACAGAAAATATATACCCAGAATTTACAAGAATACATGGCATGGGGCATGATATCTAAGCCTGTCCGTTCCAACACCACAGCCAGATTCATTCTGAGATTGATTTCATGTGATCGTGAATGTTTAAGGCGACATCTGGCTATAACTCCAAGGCCCTCCTCTTTATAATTCTGTTCTTTCTGCAATGTTCTGACCTAATTGGCTGCCAGCATGATCCACCCTTTGAATCATCTCCAGTGGCAATTGTCACGCAGCAATGTGACATCACTTTGTGTATTGTTAGAAGGAGACACGATTAAATCACACTTCAAGAGACAGACAGGCTGCACCACAAAATTCAAGGCTGAAGTGGAGGATTTAGAAACATTTACAGAACCGTGTGGTAGATTTTCTCACAGACCAGAGGTGAAATCATTAGCCAGTGTGTATTTCAACATCCCACTGAGACTGCCATCAATGACAAAATTTTAATGTGATAAACTACAACCATAAATCCTAATAAATCCACAGGAATCTGCCTCTTTGAACAACTCCCATGGTCAAACAAATTTCACTTTCAGGAAAAGAAATGAAAAGTCGAGATCAGATTTCTTGGTTATAATGTAATGTGGTTCTTGGATCCCATTTCAAATAGCAGAGATAGTTTTGTCGGAAAACCAGGCCTGATAAAACATAACAAATGAGATAATTATTTTACTTTAAGCTAATTAAGCCCATTGATAGAAGCAGGAGGGCAGCATCTGCCTCTCTTTAAGTCTTCTCAAAATATCATTTTTAGAAACCAGCATCCACCCAAGTGTGTGCGAGACTACATTTTGAACCATTGAGAATTTATCAGAGGATGCCTATAGCTCCTACGCAACAGCTTAACAGGAGAGAGCCATGATTTAGTACTGCATTCATAGCTTTGCATCTTAGCTAATGTATAGAATACGTGCTAACTACTGTTGAAAGTCATTTTGTAATCCATTATTTGATGACAAAAGAAATAAATGGATCTTTTCAGAAGGCTGTCCTTTGTTTTCTCCTCTTATCCTGACCCAAACTGCTCCAATATATCAAGCCTTTCACAATGCTGATTGTGACAGTGGTATTGTTGTCTGTTGATGATGGGAGATGTCAATCTAAAATTTAAAGAGCCACCCCAACACAGCCCTGTGAAATAGTCTAAAAAAAAAAAAGTTCTATTTTTGAACTAGGACTCCATTACTTATATAGGTTTATTTTCACTTAAATATGTGTAGGTGTTTCATGACATTCTTAATTTGATCTCATATGGTATTTAAACCAAATTTCCACTTTTCCAGGGCCTAACATGTATCACCCATAAACATTAAGCCCTATAAAGCGTCAGAATTGACCCTTTCGACATGTGTTTACACTGAAGAACAGATTCATCATATCCCTCACTAATACAGTAAATCAACTAAACCTATTGGACTTTTTTTGTTTCTCAAGCATGACCTTTACCATGTGGCTTGTCGTCATTTAATGCAGCTTGCAAATGGTTGGTTTTTGTACTGCTATACGACTCTATATATTGCTGACTTTTCTGTAACATGCTCGTATAACAATTTCTGTACCAAAGCCAGCACCACTTGTCCTCAGGGGCAGCTTCTCAAAACAGTGCAAAAGGGTGATTTGTAAAGGGAAGTACTTAATCTAATCTATGCAACAGCTTTCTTGCAGATTTCTTGACATCCCAGGCAGCTTAAAGCCTTTGTTAAGTTAACAACTCACGCCCTTAAATGAATGAGCCAATCACTCAGCCGTGAAGTAATACAGGGTGGATGTATTGCCAGCGCTATGACATGCATCAGAAATGTAGCCAATGTATAGTTTGTCAGACTGTAACATTTTTCTGGATTGTTACCATATTTGAAAGCACGGAGTTGATTAATTTTCCCTTTTGAAGCACACACACATACAGTACAAGTCTCACAAAGTACAAGTCTCACAAAACCCATATAAAAGGAAACAAGTATGAATATCATGAAAGGCGAAGTGGAAGTGCCTGTCTTAAATACCGCCCATGTGACCTACTTCTATTACACAGCTGACAGCACCTCATTCATACATTCTGGGAAAGACCCTGTAGTCTTTGGCCTAAGCACATTACATTTATCCCCCTCTATCTTTGACTGTTTCCACTGGTTGCCCGAATGCCTGTCTTATGCACGTTGCTAAATCTGTTACGAAGCACGATGGAGGTCTTCTAATATATAACTTCAAAGGAAAAGCTGGCATGTTCAATGATAAAAAAAAACTACATTAATAAAGCACATGATTTCATCTTTTATGGAGCGGATCTCTGCCAAACGAACCTCCCTTTTCAGGTTTTCCCACAGGTCCTCAGTGCTGCCCTGAGAGAACAATGTCAGTATTATGTTAGCTCCTGGGCAAAGAGGAAGGAGAGCTGAGGGCTTTGAAACAAACAGCAAAAGGTAGCTAACGAAAGAGATTGACGTTCCTTGTTCGTGCTCTCCATTGAAAGTCATCACAGAGAGCGATTCACATGGATCACTTAAAATTCTGGTTGCGAGGCGGAGACTACGCTGTTGATACTTGCTTGTAATGAAAGCTCTACATTCTGGGTGTAATGATACTGTTTGGCTTTCTAATGGGTACACTTGAACTCTGACCCTCCGCTCACTCAACAGTGTCAAGGCAGTCACTTCATCTAAATGGATGCAAATGTGTTTCTCATGGGATGTTCATGCTAACAGGTAAACATGTAGGGTTGGTTCCCATTGATACAGTTCTTCAGCAGTGGTGGCAAAAGTAAGAGCAGGTTTTACTCAAGTAGAAGGCCAGATGATTTAAGGATTCAAGTTCTTTACTGCAGTAAAAGTGCAGAAGTCTCTGAATTATACTCACAGTTCAAATTAAAAGACACCCTCTGAAAGACATTGTTACTGGCTGATTTAGTTCGAAGCTAACTAAGTGTCATAAGTTTTAAACTTTGTGTCATTCTAACTTGAAACAATTTACTGAAAATAATGAACCGTAACTTTGCGACAATGTGCAGATCAGTTGGATAGGGAATATCTGATATACACTGATGGATACGCCATTACATTGTCTTTTCCAGAATGAAATTGGTCATGGCGTTTGGAATGCATCAGCAATGATGGAAAAAAATAATGCCCTAAAAATGCATTAGAGGTTTAGTAACAAGACTGCTTTCAACATGTCGATGTAGAAGTTGAAAGTAGGCCCTACTGATTTGTTTAAAATGTTAGAGGTAAAGCATAACGCTACTTGAATACATAAGTATTTACTTCAACCTCTGTCAATTAGAATGCATCTTATGTAAGTTCAGCGCCCTCAGAACATTTGCCCCACAGTTATGTAATGAAAATTATCTACGAAATCGGTCAATTAAAAGCACTAAGTAGTCCAAATCAAATCCAACTTGAGCTGTGTGGAGCACGCATATACTGTACATACAAGTTGTTTGCTTCAGTGTAATTACATGTCTCGGGTATTGTTATTGTTACGACCCTAAGAAACTGTGCAATGTAATGCTGTTATATTTCTGCTTTGCATTTGAAAGATGATAGGAGTGGCTGGGTTGTCATGCCAGAGTATTCAAAGGACTCTTTGTGTAGAAGCGTCGGTCAAAGCCAGAGACATCCTCCTGGTATTTATTCCAGAGTTCCTCCAGATGCTGCAAATTGTATCAAATTGAGCCACATTAAGGCTCACTTTTTGTAACAGCTGCCCTGTACATCTTCAGTGTTTCCCAACCAGGGTTATTTATTTGTGCCTTTTGGGATTAATCTACACTCTGTAAAAAGACAATTAGAACGTGAGAAGAGAGAGACGTCTTAACAGTTTGTAAAGTAATAAATAATTCATATCCTTTTCAAATTGTTATTTGAACATATGAGGAAGTATAAAGAAGTAATTAGCAAAAGTTTATGAATAAATGGGTAAAAAAGATAGCTTATTTTTGGATTTAGTGAATAAGTGGCTCCATTCAAGTCACAGGAAATGAAGCTAACCAATTACACACAGAGACCAAACAATGTAATTACAACTTTAAGGTCTGACCTACATCACTTTAACATGAAAACACTTAAAACTGCCCACACTGGGATCTCTTTCAAGGACACGCCCACCCGGAAGCTCACTCAAATTTAGCACCGAAAACAGAGCTGGCCAATTGGAGGAAAGAGGGCATGTGGTGGCCCTAAAGAGACAGCAGCTGAAATGAACCGTTTCAGGCAGAGACTGAAATAAGGGTTTTTACTGACGCCAGTATAATATAAATAAGGAGGTTTTTGAGCGACACATCACGCAACCCTACTTAATAGGTGCTCCAGACTGACATAATTAATGGTGAAAGTGGGTAGAATAGAGCTTCTTTAATGGTTATAATTCACAGTTCTGCGATACATCATATGTTCATGATTGTTTATGTTCAGATGTTTTTAAAGCAGCTTTAAGACCCACAGCTCCTTTCCCGCATGTCATTCCCAAAGTCTCATCCCTGGTTTTGCCTCTATCCACTGTCCGATCAATAAAGGCATAAAAGCTTAATAATATTAATCTTTAAAAAAAAAGTTTGGTCAGCTTGGAGACTGTAGTCTGCATTGCTGTTCAACTTAATTGCACAACACAACGAGATGTTCTTGTTTAACAGTGTGTTATTAAGTGTATTTAATTACATGTGTAAAATACAATAAAACCTGACTGTTGGGGTTCATCTATGACAAAAAAATTGGGGACCAGGCATTTGCACATACAGTGTGGCTTACAAAATAATACAGCACTAGATGAAGCCACTTATTGAGGCTATAGTACAGCAACAGTGGCTTCAGGCAGCTGCTCACTCACTCACAAAGGTCACTAAGCAGGGAACACTGTCTGGATTTGTCTGTGCATGCCCTGGTCACCTTCAGGGCTTCAGGGTTTGAAGGGCTATGATCTAAAAACATTGACACCGGCCAGGCAGTGGGCCTGGGGGAGGAGGGATTCTGCTGGACAGTCATAAGACAAATGTGGCCAGCTTCTCTAATTAGATTTCTCATGGGTTGCAAGATGAGCTGTAATCAGCTGTGACACCCAGCCCAAGTCTGCACACAGACATGATGTTTCCTTGTAAATCTGAGAGAAAAGACGGCAACACTGTCCCCTCAGTGTTCATATAGTAACCATTTTTTTCATGTGTTTTTGTTGTGAAAATCCCCTTGAAGAGGTTTGTATATCCCAGCTCTGATGGGAAAGAGAATGAATGGGCAAACTACTGTCTTCATCTCCGCTGCTGTGTATTTTGGATTGCAGTCATGTGAGTGGTTGGTGCTCAGGGACCAGTCATGAGAGAGATGGGCGCACATCTTTGTGGGTTGAATGAGAGGAGGAAGCCAACTCTCCTCGGGTTGTTTTAAGATCTTATGGGAGAGGAGAAATGTGTTGTTTCCAGACAGTCAGAAGGAAAGTGATGATGCAGCATGGATGAGAGTTGGAGATGAATGGGATTTGTTACATAACCTGACCAGTTTTCCAAGATTTCACATTGAGTTTTAACAGAGAGCTTTAAATGGCTTTACTGTAAATTCAAAATGTACTAACTTATTGCCAGTATGTTGTGATTCATTTAACAAAGTGCTATCACTAAAATAAGATGAACTAACCCTGCACTCCCTGATGCATATCAGCATAAAAGAGGATGCATTTACTTTAATATTCCAGCAATCAGTGCTGCAAGGTCTAAGATAAAAACATCTGGCTTCTTAATTTCCATGATATTGTAGTAGCCTGTCAAATCAAATCTAAATTGAAGCTAATTATTCACGCAGCTGTATTCATGATCATTCCAAATAATCCTGGTTAAAGGAAGCATAGAAAAAGAAGCGCAGTAACATGATGTAACTTGGCAGAGAAAGTGCGTGTGGGCACATGGACCGAGCGGTGCGGCGAGTTAAGCAACAACACAGCCGACAAGGGGGAGTTTCTTCTTGCAAAGCGCATGCAATCCCTACAAAAATTCCCGGTGACTTCAGATCCAAGGAGGTGGTGATATTCATGGGAGCACGAATCAAACTCTCTCACTTTGGAGTAGGAGAACAGCTTCAGCAGTCCTGCAGCCAGCACGCTGCTCTCTTTGCGCCTCTTGTTTAACATAAACTAAAACAGATGGAATAATGTTTGCTTGAAATAACATTTTTTTGTTCAGCGCTGGTAGGAGGAAAGTTAAGAGTTCCTTAGTTTTTGGACCAAAGTCAGGTGCTGATTTAACAACCAGAAGACATACTGCATGCACAAAGTCTTACCTGGGCATTATGAAGAGGTATCCAGGCTATTTTCATTCATGGGAGAGGATGCCTTCTTGTTGAACTCTTGCAGGCTAATCGCAGATATTGTTTAATTTGTGATTACTTAGTTGCTCCCGTAAAAACTGTTACTCAGTCTGCAATTTTACGCGGTACTTTCAAAAGTTTGCATGCTCAAAATGGACCGTTCAGGATTCGCTGTTTTCATTCTTTTGACTATTGCGCTGGTGCAAATTGGTGAAAGTAAAAACGACACAACAGGTGGGAGGAAAGAGGGTGCAGGGGCCGGCCGGCCGGTCTGGGACCAGCAGCAGTCCCGAGAGAGGAGTCAAGGTCAGTCACCAAGAGGACCAAAGGGCAGTGCATCCCCCGGACCATCTGGTGAACCTTCTCCATCCTTAAGGACACTGGTGCGATTACCCAGGGGAGCATCTTCTAGCGGGGATAGCAGGCTCATGTCCGCAGCAGTGCCGGTTCATTCTGCTAGCTCCTCCCGGGAAGAGCTCGTCTCTGCACCGCGGGATGGTGCGCTGCGCACCGCGAGGCACCCGGTCAGCCAGCAGCACAGAACAAAAGTGAACCGCAGGCAAAGCAGCAAGCCCAGCTCATCCAGCACAAGGAGACTTACAGGGTAAGAGTAACAAGTGCTCTGCAGTCCACTATTAAAATGTTTCACTTTGCCTTATCCATCTGTTTAAGTTATTCAGACATCTGTATGAGCATTAGGCTCCTTTTAAATATTGTGTGTGACCTATTTTACAGTATGAAGCCATGTGGTTTACTGTAAAGTAGTGGTGGCCCACTTTAGCATAACCTCACTTCTTCTAAGGCAAACCAAGAGATGATGTAACAGTATAGAAAATGGCTCCATAAATATAAAACTAGTTGGATGTAAAGTGCATTCAAATAGGTAGAACAGCTACTCCAACTAAATATGAATGACTCTTTATATTGATTTTGTCATCAGGGTCATGGCAGGACATGGAGTGATTGCTCAGGTTAAACCCTGTCCTGATTAGCAGGCTGATAGTTGAAGCATAAAAAGAGCACCAAACGTATATAAATGGTTGAACTGTATCTGAACTAATTTGAGACTAATGCAACACTGTGTTATCACCATTTCCTCCCATTACTTCACATTACACTATATTTAAATCGTAGTAGGAGAGTGGCTGCAGACTACTTCAATGTGTGTGCCCCAGTTTTGTGCTGTTGCCCACGGCCATGTTTTGTAGTGGCTCATATGGAATCTTGGCTGCTGGTGAACATTTGCGAATTTTCTTAGTGATCAGAAACACCTGTTTCTCAGATGGCCCTCTCTCAGTGCTGCAAATCCCAATTTTTTGTCTCTGCTGAACTCCAACCAGGACGATGGGTTGTTTCCATATTAGAGCCCCTTTCTGTTTGTTAAATGAACCCTTGTGCATCAAGTCCTGTTTGTTCAATAGGGACAAAGCATGATACACATTGGAGGGGGGAATGTTTACATAACAATCAGAGAGGGATTTGAATGGCTCAACTGGGGTTGAAATCCGAATGAATTATCTCTTTTGTGTGTCATTCGAGGGCCTCTTACCTTTAGGAAATTGATTGTTTATACGGCCAATTTATGGCCCTAACAAGCAGGAGGAGGATTCAGCCAGACTGGGTGACACCTGTCTTAAGCTGTCTTATACGAAGAGGATTTAATGACTGTACATTTCAGTTAATTCTACGAGTCTTTCATCCACCTGCCAGCTAATGGTATGATTTTTTGTTAAGATGGCAAGATGTAGCACCCTGAAACCAAACACTCACCCTTTAACACCTGAAAGAAATGATTGACAGAGATGTCAAAGAAATGTAATGAAATTGTATTGAAAAAGTGCACATGTAACATCATTCACCATTAACATGCCCTGATCTATCATACCTCCAAAAGCAACTTCTTCCAGCAAATCCATCAGCTAGACAGTCTCACTGATGCATGTCTATATAAAGCCACTCATAAAGAAAATAGCTGGATCCAACATGCTTTATTGCAGCATGGGATGAATGCCTTGCTCGACATTGCCAAAAAAACATGCTCCAGTGTTGAATGAATGAGCTTCTTTGAGTTGAAAAGAAACATAAAGGTGGAGTAACATAAATTGTACGGGAACATTACCTTATAGTAGTTTGCTCTGTGATTTTAACACTTTGATTCATTAGCTTCAGATGAATCATCCGCTGCTTGTAAGAGAAAGTGCTTTCATGACACATTTCCTCTTGGAGTTCCCAGTAAGCGCACTTCTTTACTGCACCCTGAGGCTCTGGCAGCGCTCTGTTCACTTAACTCTCCTTTACATTCATGTTGACTCAGAATGACTCCCCGTCTGTTTTCATGCACCTGTCAGACGTGTGACTGATTCAGAGAGCTTAGAGGTGAAATGATACTCCTTTGCCTCGTGTTGGGGTTTAGATAAAAATATAACTAGGTGTGAACATGGTTTTATCTGTGTTTTAACCTGAGGCGTCATACTTGTGTTGGATAGATTTCTCCATTACATGCATACGTTTAGGCCTGATGGAATTTGGATGGGATGACTGAGGTTTTTGGCACGAGCCTGGCCTGATGTGTTTGATTTATGACAAAGCTAAGCCTGCCAGAGGGCCCAAACAACTGCATGTTATCCCTGTGACGCCTCAGTAAGACTCGCACTATCTAATGAGTGCAATCCTACTGAGGTCAATGAGTCAATTCCTGTTATCTTCTCGAATCACCGTGAGTCAGACATCCACTTACTGTAATATCTTGTGAAAAGATGATGGGGCACAGAGCCATGGCACCGCGTTGACTTGTGCCCCGAAGTTGCTCTTGCGGTCTGGTGCCTTTTCATCTTTCTCGCCGCAGAAATTGGCCTGCGCTGCAAGTGCGGATTAAAGAGTGCAAAGAATCCAGTTATTACTGTTTAAAACTTGTCATCTCTCATTTGCTCAGTGATTTATAGAAGATGCAGGGTGCTTTTCATGTCCCGTGTGTTTCGCATAATCCCTTCAAGGCTCAGATAACTTTATTTGTTTTTGCTCTGGATTTTTCGCCTAATAGAAAATGGGACTTGAGGGTCCATATTCAGATAGGGTTTCGTGACTTACCCTGACATTTTTTTTATTGAATAAAATGCAATTATAGCAAAATCTCTAAGGTGTTCATTTCGATAGGCCAGCCACATCAGGATGATCTGAAATTATTTCAGCCTTTGCTATCAGATCAGCTTGTCATGCAATGGTTTCAGGCCTTCCACCTTCACTGTTATTGCTCAAAGATTATGCCAAGATACATACTCTCTTTGTCTATTTCACCCTGGCTTCTGTGTGTGTCTTCCTTTGTACAGGCCTAATGTCTGTGGAGGTCAGCAGTGCTGCTCAGGCTGGGCTTTGGCCCCTGGAACTAATCGCTGCATAAAACGTAAGTACAAATGCTTCTTTTCCTGTGATAATTATATATGTACATACCCTTTTTTTTCATACATTTTCTTTTAACTCAAAAGACAACAGTTCCTATTTTAAAACGTAGGGCTTTGTGTAGTATTTTAGCACAATGACATACATGATTAGAGCTTCCTGAACTGGTACACTCTGCAGACAGAGAGGCTTTACAAACTTATGCACACAGTCTGAAAAATAACAAAGTAAATGGCGACTAATGACCATCCTGTCAAGTGGAATTGCCCAAATAAAGTTTTCCTAGCGTATTATTGGCCTCATGGTTATGTTCATCATGTGGTGTTTGCCTTTTCTTTTCATGTGCGATCCTCACATGAAAATTACCACCACTTAGCACTCGGCTCTTTTTGACACAAGAAAGCCCCTAATTATGGGTGGGGCTGCCTCTCCATTTGTTTTACCACAGCTGTGTTAAATATCTTACCATGCTAAAAACATTAAAAGCAGAATAAAAGACACCAGCTTTGGATCCATTATCAGCCATTTCTTATACTCTGAATCTTTACAGCGTGTCTTTAACTTGTTAAATCTGCAGACGTAGAAACTGGGCTAGTATGTTAGAGTCTTAACATTGACCTATAAGGGGCCCAGTTGGCTGCAGCTTACACCAGATTTACTCTTTGCATGTCATGTTTCAATTTCATGTTTATGACCACTATTGTTTGCAGCAGTCTGAAATAACACATTGGAATTGGAGCTTTTTAGATAGAGTTATCTTTACATTTTATGAGTGCTGTTAAAGCAGTAGCAGCTGGCATTCAAGCACTTAAAAAGACTTCTATCTGCCTTCAATCAATCTTTACTTTTTTCTGTTTACTCTTTTCTCAGCTCTCTACTAATTATCTCCCTAACACAAGCACACATGCAAACACAGTTAGCACACATTGCAGCCACCAGATTACACAACAAGCTGATTGGACCCAGCAGCCTTCATATTAGATCTCCTTCTCTCCTGCCTAATGTAAAGCCTCCTCCGATTTTTTTCTCAAGTCCCAGCTAAAGGCACACTTACCGAGGTGTAAATTACATCTAACACAGAGCTGCATTTACCCAAATTATAAGGGTAAATACTCTGAATCTGCCAGAAAGTAACAGGTCCAGTCTAACACTGCTATGTTAAACAAGTAGGACAGTGCATCTGAGCAGACTGAGGGTCCGTCCAACCATCTGGACCCTCTTACAGCTTGGCCCTCACCCAGGTCTGACTAGAGGCTGTGCTATCATCAGCTGAGCGAAGCCCCACTGCCGGCAAATTGCCAACACAAAGGCCCCAGACTGGAGCTGGGACTGGAAGCCCCCACATAAGACCTCCATGGAGGAAAGCAGGCTCAGGCTATCTTTACTCTGCCCCTGCCAGAGACCCGGGCTGCTTTATTAGGAGATGGCAGCATGAGAAAACATGTTCACAGTGGGGGAAAGAAAAGGAACAAACCTGTCTGCTGGAAGAAAAATAAAAACAAAACGTGGGTGAGCTGCGTCTAGGAAATTCACGATGAAGGGATTGAGGTAATAACTAATATTAAAAGTGTCAGCTGTAGGCCTCAACTGAAGGCTAGAATTATGGCATCCTGACAATAACTCCTTGTTCAGTGGGTTGAGCTCAGAGCAAATATATGACAGGAATTGTTGTCCATGGAGTGCGCTTACATGTCTTAAGAAAAGTTCAGAAAAATGCTCTACGTCTGGGCCTCCCAGGGTCTGGTTCTAGGAGGACTTGGTTCTGCCCACGTCCTGAAGGGTTTGGTACTGAGTGATTCTGTTTTCAACTTCAGGATGGATTGTTTGCAGACTTGTTTGTGTATTTACGCAAATTCCATGTACTGAAAATAGCCTAGTTGTGTGTTAGGAAGCTTTTATCCACAAAGAAGAACAAAACATTTCCTTTCCACTTCTGCATCATGTTTATTCCCCTCCAGCCATGTTAACCTCTGTAATTAAAGATGAAAGGTTCTTATGGCCAATATAAATGTTATTAATGAAGGACAAAAATCAAAGGTGTGTGCGTGATGTGTTGGGCTGGTAAAGTGGGTCCAGGTGTGAGCCAGCTCTACTTCCATCTGTTGACTTACAAGCTACCATACAACTAAATGAAGCATCTTGTTTCTGGGTCAGCACTTATTCCCCTCAGTGTGCTGAGATTCACATCTGTTCATCAAAAAGTATATTGTTCCTAAGATGAAGAGGATGGTTATTGTAGCCTCACCCACTCACAACCCAGGATGAATCCTGTCTGAGTTATAATAGAAGACTGGAGCTGCTGGTATTGACACAGGAACTAATGACAATTTCATGCAGACAATGTCTAAATTGTCACAAGCCTTTTACAAAATCTTGCACTAATTTTCACACAATTGAATACCATGCCTCACCAGTAGATCAACAGCAATCATAAAATATGCCACTTATGGTTGGCTGTGGGAATGTTGTACACATGACAGTAATTATAAAGAAGGGAAAAACAGCATGTTAGTTCAGTGAAATCTGTACTATAGGTTTGTTTTGGGGATGCCCATAGTAATCTGTTTCCAAAACAGTAAGATACTTTGCTTTAGAATTAGGATGAAAGTTTGAACTTTTGCAAGTTTTAGGATAAATACAGCAACCCCCAATTAGATGATGTGCACATCCGTGTAGAATGACTGTTTTGAAGTTTTTGTTTACAACATTTTCTGATAAAAAAACAACAACTTTTAAAGCCAGTGTTTCTGGAGATTATATTCATATTTGATCTGATCCTTTTTTTGTATCTGCTTTCAGAGGCTTATCTATTATCTCTGCCCCTTTGACTGTAGGTTTCACTCAAACTGACTGTAAATGGATTCTTGGACATGTGAAGGAGGAATCAAACAGACAGCTAAAGGGGCTTTTGGCAAGCCATATAGAGTCAGCCACGATAATAGGAGCATACAGCCATGCTAGCAGCTCTGTGAAGTTTTAATACATTTCTACACTGTGGTGTCATCTGACTGCTAAAATGTCCCCCACTATCATGCTGATATTTAGAAAGTATGTTCTTAACCATGATAACCACAAGCACTAAGCACAAAGCACAGCTAAGCCTGCAGGATTGTTTAATAAATATATTTATGCTGAGATAAAGATCAGGGAAGAGCCAACATATGGCAGTTGATCTTCAGCTGGACTTAAAGGTCTTATATGTTCTCAAATCCTTCATTTTGTATTCAATAGTTATGCACAAATTTCAACACAATCAATTTGTTGTCGAGATACATAAATGTGGATTGGAAAGTCGTGGAGGTCTGCAGCCAGACTGTCTTGGAAAAGTCTGCAGTCTAACTTTGCCATTCATAGAGTCATGCTGCTCATGTGTATAAAAATAAATGCTACATGTTAGCATAGCTCCTACTGGCAGGGTCACTGTATATCAGAGTTATGTAGCGTTGCTCTGGCTCCTCCAGATGACATGGCTGTTTTTGTAATTGGATTAATGGCATGGTTTACCACACACAGAGTGAATGTACGGGACTATATAGAGCACTTTAGATGGGTGAAAGACTCCCTGTGGCACAGACAGGAACTGGCTTTACATTTTACCTGAGCTCATAGAGCTCCCTGAAGTGCAGGCGTTCAGATTCTGCTGTGGAATTCATTTCACCACACTATACATCACTTTTTTTTTTTTTTAAACCCTTAGCACGTGGTAGGCTACATATGGCAACATGCTGCAAGAAAAGCCAACAGTGAGCAGACAAATCCTCGAAGAAAAAAAGCACACAGATGGCCCTTGATTTAAAACGGTTGCTGTCTTAGAGAGATGCAGATGAAAGGTGCATCATTCACGTGGATGAATAAAGTTGTTTTCAGTCTCTTAAGCAGTTGGTGATTGACACAGTGAGACGCGGTGAAGAGGAGTTTCTTTTTGATTGCCTTCCAGCTTTCTTTGGCCTGCTGTGCCGCTCAGGGCCCCATCCCAATCTGAAAATAACTCCTCATGCAGAAAGTCTCTCTCTTTATCTCTCTTCTGCTTACATCTGCCGTCGCAAGGTAACTGTCCTTCTCTTTCAAAACAAAAGATACACCATCGAGCACGTCTCCCTAATATCATCATGATGACCCCGGTGAAGTTTGAGTAGGATTGAAGCGCTCCAGGGTTGAGAGATAGCAATGTTAGTCATTTTAAGCTCTTTTTAATGAGAAATTTTCACGGATGTCAAATCCAGCAAAAATGTGGATTTAATAATAATAGTGTGATTGCAAAAGTATAAAATGCCGCCTTTTGACCTCATTTCACACTATTTACACTCAATCTTGTTTGTGAAACGCTTTTTAATAGTCTTCCTTTCTCCAACTACATGTGCAAAGCAGCTGGCAAAGTATCAAGGACAAACACGTGTGATGATTTTCTGACCTCCGAACCAGCACCCAAATATGACGTTTGCTATCTTCCCCCAATAAAATCCTTCTCGGTTTGCTTTTTGTTAACCTCCCTGACACACAACAGATTATCTGCATATATCTGATCTTACTGTAACGGTACTGTGCTGTTGTCCTCTGTGTTCAGATAATAAATCTTCTTCAAGATGTCGTCTTAAGTATCTGCACATCAATAGAACCGTGATAATTGCTCTTATCTTCACTAGTCACATGTTTGTGTTTTCAATGGTAGCAAAGAGATTTATTGCGCACAACAAGTGTTTGAACTGCATTGTTTGGGGCTTACGGCATTTACACTTTAAAGCATAGTATTAAACATGCAGCTTGAGGTCATGAACTAGAGTCGAGCACATGATGTTGTGCACACCATGACCCACTGACTCACCAGGACATGAGTAGCTCTGCTCGTTTCGGTTGATATGATGAGTCAGTATCCTGTGTAAAAAATGCAGTACATGTATGATGCATTTTATGATAAGTCAGGGAATCTCGCTTATTAAATCATGCATTGCCTTCATTCTGCAGCATCCATTAAAGAGTTCACTTTGGAAAAGAAGAGGATAGAAACATGACTTTCAACCAAAAGGACCAAACACTGATGAGAACCAAGACTTCCCAGCAGCATGCTCTGTTTTACAAGAACAGGAGGAGGTTTCAAAATGTTTTAGTGTTTTTTTTTGTGACGTCTATGAGCCGGGGTGGAAATTACCGCGGCACAGACAGCCGCAGAGTCTTCGTCAGCTTTATATGTCATGTGAGGATTTGTAGGGGTTGCACAGTTCACAGTAAAGGGGCATAACTCACTTTTGGCAGTCCTGTGGATAGTTATGGGCCATTAGACGGATCCTGTAATCAATATACACCCCATCATCCCAGAACCCGTCATTAACACGCCCGCTGGACAGCTCGCTCTCCGTTTGTCTTCACAAACCAGGAGTGCTGCTTTCTATGCACCAGCTGGTGTGTCTGTTTGTAAGTTGCAATTGGGTCCTGTTGCAGGCTCCTGCGCCACATGTTTCTCTAATTGCTACCATAGATGAAAGTGTGGTGAAAATGAAGAATTACTCAACGTCTGGACCCTAGACGTCTTTCTGTAGAATTTCTCTTTTGTTTATTTGCACTTCTTTGTTCATGAGCTGTTATAATACAGAAAAATGAAGAAATAAGTAGAACAAACTTGGCCCTGTTGAAAAGTATTCATCAATATTTGCTTCTCCTTTTTCATGACACAAAATACTCTCTTAGATCCTTAAACAGTAAGCCTAGAGCAAAAATGTGCTTGCTAAAAGCAACAGTTACAGCAAACACCCGCCTCCTTCAGTCACACACACACGCTCGCTGAGCCGCAGTGTTGTTAGGGCAGCCCATACTTGACCATATATCACAGCACCCTCCTGCTTAAAGACCATATGGAAGTTGTTGGGATCTGATCCCTCAAGAGGATGGGGTTTTTGGCTTTGCGACGAACACCACGTCTCACAGAGTCAGCTTTACAAGTTGCGGGCACACGCCCCCACATCCAGATATCCTCCACAGAGCGGCCTAGCATGTGGCTCATTAGAGGCTGAATGTTGGAGTCTGAGGGGTGTGGTGGAGGCACGCTATAGTGTGGTTTAAAGTAATGTACACAGTGTCGTGGGTCAGCCATAGGTTAACAAAATCCCCCCACAGAGCCGAGGTGGCTTTGGAGAATAAAGCTCCTACTACTGTATCCGACCGAAAAACCCACACTGTGATTGAAAAATGTGCATTTACGACAGATGCACCTTAATCTGGTGAAATATTACCCTTGTAAGATTTACCACTTAGAGAAAATGAAGGATCAGTCAAACAGCGGAGGCTCTCTCAATTCTGTATCTGATTAGAACAACAGAGAAGTAAGTCTCTGAACTTCAGTAACAGCAGTTATTTTGTAGAGAGCGAAGTTAGCGCTTGGCAAGCCTAAGATGAAAGCACTTGTACTGGCAATCATGTGGAAATCACATGTTGTAGAGAGATCAACACTCACTTGAAGTGATAAGCATTAAGAAGCAATTGTATTAACTGCTCAATAGACCAATTTTTACTTCTTCAGTGAATAGTAAGCCCGGTTAGACTAGAGGCAACTTTTTTTAAGCTTGTCTTTCCCTGCTGCCTCCCACAATCTTCACCACTTGACCTATTTCATTAGATCTGTCAGGTTGGGTGGTGACTCCAAAAGAGGAGAAGCTCATGCTGTCATCACAGGAGGTTTACCAGACCTCGTCTTCAGTCACAAGATTGTTAGACTTGTCAGTCATGCTCAGCACAGTTTTGTGCAAAATTGTAGCATTTTTTAAAACATAATTTAAACTAGTTCAAGGCTTTATTTTCCTAAATGCATGTACGTTCACTCAGTCTACCATGAGTTTTCACACATTTCCTTTACCTTACTAAAATAGTATAAAAAATGGCCACATTGCCGCATCCAGTCAAAGATCACATGATGTACCAATAATATCACATGCGATTTTATCTATTTCCCAACTTCCTGTCCCTCAATTACAGGGTTTGAAAAGATTCCTAATCCAGCCTTTTCAGCTCCCGGCCTCTAAATCTCATAATGGCGTATAATGTGCTCAGTTTGTAAGGGGTCCAAGATTGTTGCGATTATGCTTTCACTATCAATATTATTTTCAAAATGTCAAGTTACCTCTGGCAGCACTGTTGACCTGTGTAAAGTGAGAGATTTCACTGCACGTTAAAGAAATGTCATATATTGGTTTCAGATTGCCCCCCTGGATGAATGAAAGGACTGTAAAGATTTGATGGGTTTTGTTACTCTGAGGCAGAGAGAGGGGAAGGTGGATCTCTGGTGGATTGTAATGGACTGGAAATGAGCCCTAAGTTAGAAATGAAAGTCCCACGTGCAAACCTGAGCTTATAAATGTAACCCGCTAGAGAAATGAACACAATACCAACTTTAATGCCTTGAGTTGCTTTAAATAGAACTACAGTTTGATTGCCTCAAATTCAATCAAGAGCTCTGACAATGGAAATAATCTTTTTTTATAGTTTGTATTAGTAGAAAAGTAAAGATTACCCTAAAGTGAAAACTATGGAAAAGGACACTTGCATTAACCAAAAGACCCATTAAACTATACCTATGTTTCAAAAATCACTTCAATTTTAGCCTAGAGAAAAGACTTTTCCATATTAATACTGTGTTTTGTCTGTATCAGCATGTTTGTTTGGATGGTTCAATGCCTCCAACAACATTCTATTAGCGTCCTCTATTCAGATGACTGGATCCGGACACAAACTCCCAAAACTTGGCCAGTGTGTCTAAGTCATAATTAAAGCTGAAGTGGTAATGCCAGGAATGTTTGTCATTTCTCCTCTTTTATTTCCGATGGATTGTCATTTTATTATTACTCGCCCAAAGTAATAATTGCTGCGCATATTTGCAAAATGGATGGAATGTGAGGCAATTAGTTTTAATGATGTGAAGACAAATCTGCATGACAGCAATTACTGTGACAATGTGTTCAACAGCCCAGAGGCAGGGCCCAGAGACAACACAGACAAGCAGTGACAGTGTGCGCTGCGGCCACACTACAGGCTTCATGTGGGGCAACATGCCAGGACCCGATCCACTGACCTGTTCTCTCTATTGTCAGCACAGGCGACATGTTTGTCTGGTGTCATTTCTGTGCCTCAAGTCACACGTGACAGGAATGAACACATATCCCATCGTAAGCCAGCCGGGAATCTCCATTTATTTGTTAGTTTTCCGCCCTGTGCTGTGTCTCTTTCTCTTCAGACTGTTTATTTAGAGTATGTAGTTTAACACATTACCAAGTTCTCCCCTGCAGCATTATGTCACTGGAAGTTTAGCCTATTGGATCAACCTCTTTATCCCCAAACTTGAGGTTAAACAGACTCAGGACAAGGGGGTGGCACCAAGCCAGTCCGTACTTTAGTTAGATGATGTATTTAAGACCTCGCCAAACAGAACTCATGCAATTCCTTTTTTATCCCATGATGGAAAATTCACATCACATACCAAGTTATACAAATCCACGACCACACGTCTTTAAATGTGTATATTCCATCAAAAAAGGGCTATATTTTCCCAAGGGTCGTTTAAACAAAATGCTTGAGTGATAAAGTTGGTCTAAATAAAATTTGCTTCAGCCCAAAGCAGTAGAAAGCAATGATCGTCTGATACTTAATCTCCCTCAATTTGTTTTTCTTATCATACAATAAGCTGATGATGCATATTCAAGTGATCTTTCAATTAGAATGAAGAGAAATAAAACATATTTTTGTGGTTTAGTTACATTTCATGCGACTGTCATGTTCTCTCCAGTCGTTTTGAGCTCATGTCATCAGAAAGAGTATTTTCAGGGTCCAGCGTGCTTTCACTCAAGACTAAAAGAAACATTAAGTGGCCCCAGAGTCTGAGTTGTATCACAATAACAGGAAATGTGCAGCAGGTAGAGCGCTGTTCGCACCAAGTGGGGCCCTTTTCGAACTGCCAGCACTCCTCACTGCCAAGTGCCATGGCAGGGTTCCTGCCTGCAAGCTGTCAGTGTCCACAGCATCTGTGTCAATAGCATTCCGTAGCCGTGTTGACAGAGCGCCACTGTTTGCTTAAGCCACCACAGACCAGTGGCCTGATTTACTGTTTAAGGACAACGCCATAAATCCCAAAGTGCTGTCTACTACATACATTCGTGCCACAAGATCGTGAGCTTGTTTACTTTAAATTGCATGCCGCTCGTCTTTCGGTGCTCGAGTATCTGGGCTGTGATGGGAGTATATGAGGTGGGATGGTAGAGTGAAACAGATTATTTTTACATGACCAAGAAATGACCTCAGCTCTATGTATTTGTAGACTGTTGATAAATATTATGCACACATTCATCTTTAAAATACAGTAAGCCCCTTCACATTTTGTTTGTTTTTCAAATAAAAGACACAGGTCATTTCTTAGAAGAAGTGTCGTCTATTTGCAGTTGGACTTCAGCAAAAACTTTTCCCATTCGCTAATTTTTTTATGACCTTCTTTTATTACCATTTTAGCTGCCTGTGTTACAGAAAAAAGCACACACTGGATACTAGATCAGTTACAAAAAGTACTTTTAGGAAATCACTCCGTATAGAAATGCTGGCGGCAATTAGCTGGAGTATAGGCTTTACTTTAGCGAGAAATTGGATAAGGGTTAAATGTAAGTCATCAAAAACATTCAGACTAAACAGAGCTATTAAAGACTCAAGAGAAATCAAATATGACAGCCCCTTCAGGCTCTCTGAAAAGGACAGAAAAGGGTTGAGACGTGAAACTAATGCACCTGTTATTGAATCTATTTAAAGTGAGCCCTGTTGTTAAAACCAGGGGAAGATATTTCTGCTACTGCTCCTTCATACAGTACATGCAGGGCTTGTGCTCTGACATGACCTGCTGAAAACTTGATCTCCATCTGTGCTCTCTCTTTTCAGCTGACTGCCAGCCCCCCTGCCAGAACAGAGGCTCCTGCAGTCGCCCACATACCTGTGTGTGTCGCTCCGGCTTCCAGGGGCCCCGCTGTGAGGAGGTGGCTCCAGAGCAGGTGTACATCCGTGATGGAGGCAGCCTGAGGCGGATTCAACCCGGAACCAACCCTTTCCAGAAAGACCAACCACGGAGAAGGCCCTCAGAAAGGCAGGCCATTGATACTTACAAGGTCCAGACCCCGCGACCTGCGACCACCAGACAGCCTGTCCACCCAGTGTAAGTGATGCAGCTGTGTATCCCTAAAAATTCTTATAATAGCCAGGAGGAGCCTACAGTTTTGCCTAATATGGATGCGTCCGAAAATAAAATTTCAAGACAAGTCATTCATCGACTCCACAAGAAAGGAGTCGCTAAGATACTACTTGGAGGGCACATTTGTTAACCTCTGTAGCTAGTAAGCAAGCAGTTATAAAAGTATCTAGTGATAAATGCTAGTTTGATAGCTGTTAGCTCATATGCTAGCGCTTGTCAGTCATTGTAGCAAATTTCTTAACATAATGCTCTTTAGTCCTCCCTGGCATTTGTATGCATGACATTTTATTTTTATTTGAAATAGACAATGTGAAAAGGGTTATAAAAAGTCCTCAGTGCTAGCTAGCTTGTCCGTTAGGTTTCGTTAAATGTCAGGAGGTAGACTTGTTATCTAGATCTGTAATGTGACAATGAGTTATGCACAGGTTATTTAAAAAACGTTTTTGCAACAACAAACCTTGATTTGTACCTGCATACCATTCTTGTTTTGTTGCACAGTTTTACCCTCACAAGGATGGTCTGAATAAAAGTCAATGTAGCATCTAAGCTAGTGAATGCTGTGCTTAATGTAGCCTACCATTACATCTTAGGAAGTTGTACAAAAACTATATTAATATAAAATGCTTTATAACAAACAGTAGTTCTTTACATCCCCGATCACTGCTAGTTTATTTATTGTTGTAAGTAAATCAAACCAGATGAATGGTGTCATATGTTAAATGTTTAAAACTCTCTTAGTAAATCAAATAGTAAATAAAGTTTGCTTTGCTGCCATGTTTGAAAAAGCTCAACACTAAATCTTAAAAACGTTGGAAAGTATAACATGATTTAAGTATTAACCCATGCTGTTTGCTATGAAAATAAAGTAGCTGGATTGTATTTGCATTAGGCTTAGAACATCTGAGTTTGCGCTTTGATTTACTGGAATAACTGTGACTATAATGTATCCAACTAATAATTGCTCAGACGAAGGACTTTGTCAGCAAATTCTCCAAAGACTGCTAATCAGACAGGCCTAATAGTTTCTTGGCATGAACTCTGACCGTTTTAGTTCCAGCCTTGTTGGAATTATTTTTTTTGCCTTGATTAATGTCTTTACCATACTCTTGATCAAGGATACCAAAAGGGAATAATTGCTTCCGGGAATATTTTTGATGGATCGTTATTGCTTACAGGCTCTAACTATCTTGTCAAATTGTGTTGCATTTGGACTCAGGCCCGGTGCTTTTTAATCTGCAAACAGTCGGTTAAATTACCATAATTTGTCTTAGCACCAAACGCTTTTTAGCCAGTTTGTCAACTGGGTGATTTTCTTGACCAAACCACTCAAAAATCCTCCGTTACAGCTGACTTTTATCGTGCTAATCATGCTAATTGTCAGGGTTTCTTTTTCTTTGCTTTTTGTGGTGTTATAGAATTACGCCAGCAGAGCCCCCACATGTTTTGGTAGCTCTTTGAAACTCTACTAAGTGATTTGGCAGATGGTTCATAAAGAAGTTTTAATGCATCGTCCTTCCTCGTACGATTAATGTGGAGTCATTGAAAGTCTTCTAATCAGTACAAGCCCTCTAAAGGCTGCACAGTTGCATTGCACATGTTTTGTTTTTTCTTGACTCACAGAGAATGTTTGTGTCCTGAGTCACACATCAGAGGCAAATAGAAAGAGAAAACACTGTCAGTAGCAGACAGTGGTACTGAGTCACAAATGCCCCTACAATGACTGTGTGGACTTTTCATTTTTCGGCTGAATGTGACTAACTGTTCCTAAGAGATATTGTTTAGTTCAAGATGAGCCATTTCCCTCTGCTAGAGCGCACAATTTCCAAGCATGCAGCCCAGACTAATCCAATTATTAGTTGTTGTAACCAAATTTTCCGGACAGAGTAAAAACTTCTGCCAAAACTTTAGTATGTCTCCACCTTAAAATCAGCCAAACAATTATTGAAATAGTTGACTCTCCTTTATTGAAACGTCCAAGAATCTATTTGAGTGCTTGTGTAATTTAAAAAATCAGTCCCCGTGAGCCACTGCGAATGTTTTGCATTCTCTCGGCCCAGAATGATCTTTTTGGGGTGGAACAGTTTTTCCCCCTGGAGAGGTGGTGGATGCAAGTCTCGGTTTCATATATCAGGGCTGAGGTTCCACTGTTTCTAAAGCCAGGAAAGCACGAGCAATGTGAGGTCACATAGAGTGAGACAACGCCAGAGCCAAGGCTCAATTAAAGAGTAAGAAGAGGAGCAGGGAGGACAGACGCTTGGGCTGAGATAGATCATGTTGGTCTTGCCCCCACTTATTCACTCGAGGGAGTTAAAGGCCACCCTGAACACGCAGCACCAAGCCAGTCTCCTTTAATTTCCCCCTACTAGAGAAGGTGTGAGGAACTATATATGTCTTTCTTGGAGCGGACTTGACTTGTTATGTCAGCAGCACCCTGTTACTGACCCGGCCTGACAAGCGGCGCCAAGAATAAGGAATAATGCAGAGGAGGAATGAGACTGACAAGGAGGGAGAGAACAAAAAGAATGATAATACGAGAAATTGTTAATGACAGACAGAGAAAGTCATATATATTCAGCTGTACAAGATCAAGTGACAGGATATAAGCTTCAATGAATTGAACGTGTGCTTCCCGTACCTATCTCTTTGCCTGACAAGTCGAAGCTATGAAACCGCGCTGTGTGCACATGTCAGCACACGGTGAAAATGTAGTGTCTGCGGTCAATTTTAAGAGGCTTTTCAACATCTGAGTGAAGATGATTCTTAAATCTTTGAGCAGGTCAGCACCTCAAACATGCAGTTATAGAGACTAGATTTTTGATTAGGTGTTGAGCAACAAGAAGCTATTTTATGTTCTGGTAACTCTTTTAGAGGACAAGTGTATTTACAAAACTATTATCTCAATAACCAAATACGAGGATTTCAACATATTTCTACTGTTTCCATGGTAGCCAGCTAAATAACTTTGTTTTTGTTAATATTTTAGTTAAGAAGCTCTCTTCTCTTTGGCGTAACTTCCTCAGTAGCTGTTTTTAAACACGCCATTATTGATTTGAGCAACATTTTCATACATCTTAACAGAACCCCCTGGTCTTAAAGTTGCCATTATTTTTAGCACAAAGATGGTATACCAAACGAATATTTCAGAATTTAGCAGGTCTTCAAGTGCATTACCAACACTGAAACAACTGAATATCCAGTCTTTGACAACATCTCTAAATTCCAGCTCCATACTCGCAAGTTAGTAGTAGGACTGTAAATAACAGCAACTTGCGGAAGGTTAAGTCTTGGCTATAAGTCCTTTATCGCTTACTGCTTACTACACCGAAAGTTTGATTGACAGTCTTAAAAAAAAAAAGTCTTGTTGGGATGGACAAAACATACGAGGAGCCTTCTGTTTAGTGGGATTTTGGAGCATGGGAATATAACTCCACACCCTACTCCCTCTTCTTGTATTCCTGTCTGCAGTCTTCCGTTTCTCCTCTGACCATTTGAACTGTCTCCCAAACGTCCCAGCTGCCAGTTCTGCAGGATTAAAACTGTAAAATTTAAAAAAGTTACATCCTATATGCAGCTGGCAAACAAATAACCGTTTCCTCCTCTGACCTTATGTGTTTCACTGTAAGACCAGTGTTTCCTGTGAGCGCTGTGCTCAGCAATAGTGAAAGGCTTGTCCCCGTCAGCAGCAGATCCTGTAGATCACAGCTCGTCTGTCAGCTCCCAGTTTGAAGGTCAGGGCCAGTGGTGAACACTCCCGGCTAAGCTGGAACTGCGATAACGCTCTGAGGACGTATTCAGCACCTCCTATGAGTCCTTCATATCAACTCTATACCCCCACCGCTCTCTGACATCAGGCCTGTGCAGGAAACAGAGCAGGGCAGAGCAGGATGTGTGTGCAGTGTGCAGGTTGTCCCTCCAAAGGTCATCTCTCTCTGGTCTCTGTTACATAACCAGACTGAGCACAGCTGGAAGCAGATACCTGGATAACAGAGCTTTACAGTGATATTGCATACAGCTCATTGTTTTTGCTGTAGAGCTTAGCATGTGGATTTGATAGCTAGTTCATGTACTGAATTCTCGATTATGATCTTATGTTATAGAGAACAGAAATTGTTTACACTTTGGGTCAAGTGTGCGGATAATGGTGCACTTTAAGTTGAACAATCTTGTGTTACAACTCCACAGTTTTTGATGCAACAAAAGTGAACCACTCATCAAAACCAATCAAAACCTTTCCTGATTGATGTTACACCTTGACAGGATGATCAACTAAACACAGTCTATTTCATTTCAATGAGGCCCCTGTGTGTCGAGTGGTGAGGTGTCAAAATGAGAGGCCTCAAACTGAAAAAAAAAAACAGGGTTATCCTGCCAAAAAGAGTTAAACCTAGCTAAACCTTGGCCAAAAAAAAACTGCACAACATCCATCAATGTACTACGTTGGCCAATCAAAAATGTGTGAGGGCAGAATTACATCATAACAGGAACAATGCACTTTTTGCTGTTTACATGGGGATCATTGAGTCACAGAATGAATTGCCACTGTAATATCTTTCCAGAGTTGTAAAATCGTATTTATTTGTATCTTAAACCACTGCGCAGTGTTTTGATAAGCTTTCAAACTGAGAGATCTGTTTGTGAAATCAGCATTCCTGGATTCCTTCATAATTTCATCATCCCAACAGTACTTGGAACAACAACCCATATCAAACTGCCTCATTTCAGTTTGAAAAGGCCAGTAAGTTAATGGCCAGTCCTCTGGAAGTGGCTCAGGTAGTTGCCTATTTATCACTTAAATAAAGGGACTTTGTCTTCATCATTTTAAAATTCAACCATCAGTTACAAATTATCCTTCAATTTAACTAGAGCTGAGTCCCAACTAGTCCTTGAGCACCACAGTTATTTCCTACCTATTGTTGAGTTATATAAATAATTCCACATATTTAAGTAAATAGAATATACATACAGGTGAGAAAAATGTAGTTGGGTCAATATTGCAGATACTTGAGTCTAGTTGTACGAATGGAGACTTACAGGAAGCAGCTCGAACTGTTCTTTCTAATCTCAAGAGTGAACGGATGATCGCTGGGTCCCTATTTATCACCCCTGTTTGTTTATTTGAACTGTTTCAAATTTAATTTTTCATGCATCAATGTCTTGGCCCATTACATTAAGTTAATTGCTGTAAAATTTTGCAAAGTGCAATTTGCTTCAGGAATGATTACAAATGTGGTCCCACCCAGTAACATATTAAGATGGTGAAGAAAAACAAAAACACCCAGTGACGTGGAGCAGTGCGACCCTTAAGAGGGTGATGCATTAAGCGCTCTCTGCGTTAACTGTTATGCTTATATCAGACTTCGCCGTTTGCCTGGTGAGTAATCAGCCTGGTGGTTATGTGGCTTGTTGACTCAAGGCTTTGCACATAGCCACACAGCCGTTTCTCAGAGGAAACTGTGGTCATAGTGGGAGTTCTCCATGTTAATCATGGATCACTGGTTGCTTTCACTCCCACTCCAGACAAACCACACCACCGGCGCTGACGGTAGCCACTGTCAAAAAACCTCCAGGTCACCTCAGCACCTGTGTAAAAATATTATATTACCATCATCACTAATTTTGTTCTTATTGATGATCACTGAAGAATCTGAGGTATCAAGTGTAGCAGTAGCTCAGAGCTTAAAAAAAAAAAAAAAAGATCGTAAACACTAAAAGACGGGAATGGAAATTCACTCAACAGGTTTCTCATTACTCACTTGAGAGGCTAATAAATTAAAAGAGTATTTCAGATCCCAAAGTAGCTTTCCATTCTCTTGATGTCTTTGACTATCAGGTGTGTTCTTAAGACAAATATAAACAGTATCTCTAGACATTCATCCTGGGAAAGTTTTCCTACTGTGCCACCTGGCAGACTCCTTTGCTACAAAGAGGACATGTCCAGAATCATCCTGTTGTCTCCCCTTTTTTGGCTGCTGCCAAAACAGAGGAGGCCTGCAGATGGGGAGTTGGGCTGAGGTAGCAAAGAAGGGTAAAGTTCAGGGTATTTCCCACAGGTTGGATGTGCTGTGCTCTCCCTTTAACAGGATCGTTCTTGTTTCTCAACCAGGCATGACAGGGTGTCTAGAGCTGTGATTTGTGTCCTCGTGACCGTTATAGGAATAAACTTGAACTTGTGGTCAAGTCAGCTTGTTGGTCTTGCATGCTGGTTCTACAGACTTATGTCAGCCCTGACCCCGGTCCCTGCTGAGCATTTTCACTTGTGATATGGCTTGGATGAGGCTTTACAGAACAATGCTGGACATCCTCTTCCATGGTTATGGGGTGGGGGGGGGGGACATTGTGTACCTCAGCTACTGTGGGTTTCAAATCATATGAGTGCAGACTCATCTGAGGATGCCACCTTGTCCTTACGTGAACTCTTTATGTGCATCATGCTAAGTTAGGCTAAGTTGACTTTAGCATCACATAACTGATAATAGAAAATGAGGTAAGTGAAATTCAACAAATATCGAGATTTACTGTCGATTTTTTGATTGAGACGAAGTGGCGAAAGTGAATGAGCCAGGAGGAATTGGTGCGTTTTTTTTTTTCTACAAACACAGAGCCAAACGAATCCCATGAGTGTTTGGCTTCCTGCTAGGCCAGAGGGAACAAAGGACTATAGAGAACTCAGAACTCAGCGTGGGACAGATATGTCTTTCTCTCCATCCAAACTCTCCAAAGCCCCGTCTGAAACACACTCTCTGAGCTCGGTGTCCGTAGCCAAGTCCTTATAATCATCCTATGCAGATGCAGCTGTCTGAGGGACAAATACTGTAGAGCAGTTACAGGAAGAAGGGTGACTATCCCAGAATGCACTCCAGCCTCCTGCTACAGAGCTCTGGCAGATGGAGACAGCATCAATCAGGCATCTCCCAGATAAGGGTCATGGTGTTGAAAGCCTGAATTAGAATAGTATGACTCTGTGTGGAACCACTTTATCCAGTTGGATGTCAGGATGTAGAGAATCTGTGGGGCAAACACACATAAAGGGCAAACATGCATATAACAAGGATATATTTAACACATGTCTATTAATTCCAAATGTCAAAATGTAACTTTTTATTGGTCTTCTTCTTGAATCTCTGGTAAAGTTGTCATGGATTTTCAAACTGATATTATAGTCTTGTCCACATTCTCCTCTCCTGTTGGAAGAGCTGTTAGGCTTCTGTCGAGTAGTTTGACATGACACTGACCAGCCGAGGCATAGCCTCAGTCAGCACATTGTAACAGCTCTTCCTGCTGACCTGTCTTGTGGCATTTTACTAAGTGAATGATCAGAGCAACTACAATAAACTGGAGAGTATTGAATGGCTTCTCAGCTCACCATGGCTTCAGGCGTTTTGATTCAGGATCCTGAACCGCAGCAACCGCACTGCTTTGCTTCCATCCTGAATCAGGCCTTTTTGGACTTCTTAGAGTTTTAAAGCCCCACTTTTTTTGAATGCTGAGGTCAAAACAGACATATTGGCACTACTACTGCCCCCCTAGAGAAACAAAGGGAACTATTTTTTCACAGCTTTTGGCCTGTGATTTAAGAAGGCAGTAGTCATATGTTTTGATCATGTAGTGCCTGAAAACCTCAATGAGGTCAAATTTACAGAAAATCTATTTTCATGCAGGCAACGCTGGAAGTAATACCTATAAAATGAAGTGGAACTTCATCCTTTCATTTGTATGAGTTTAAATTTGGGCGAACCAAATAATAGTCTTTGCTAAATACATTTCTCAAGAACCTTTTTTGCTTTCAGTTCTACGCTAGGCCCAGTTGTTGCTCCAATATAAGCCTCATTCCCATGGGGCAGAAAAAAAAAAGGCAAAGTTTTCTGAATCAATCCAACTCGGCTCTGATACAATTCACCCAGGCTCTGGCTGCTACTAGCGGGATTCCTGGAAGGCCATCCAGACAGAGAGAACATGATTTAATCCAGCCTCTGTGGCTGGTGCGATAAGCCCTCAGACACACCCTAGATTTTCACAAGGGGAAAATATTCTGCCAGGACCCACAATTATCCGAGTCATAATGACTAGAGATGTTATCAAAGAGAGACTGGGCCTTAATTGCACACTGATGTTAGGCCTTATGCAGCCATGAAGAACTTGAGAAGAACTCGTCCTTGTTTCAGGAGAAAGAAGCTTGTTGTTGAAGAGCTATGGTTCTTGGACTTGGTGTTTTCCTGTTATTTTTAGTTTATAGTATTGGACACATTGGGCCACTGGCACTACTGGCATAGTTAAATTACATTTCCATGGTGATTTCAGTCTTGATTTTATCATTAAAGGTTGTTTTTCCGCATATTAACTTTTCACTGAGTAGGAGAAGATAGCAGTAGTAATTTATTATTAATTTACCCAAGAATCAAATCAGATCAGTTGTCTGTTATCTCTATCTTTTAACACGTGTATTGCTGTTTTTCTGGTGCTTATTGGTGCTGTAGAGTTACTTTTTAAACTTCTTATCACCTCTATGATGTTTGGGCATAGTATGGATTGAGCACATTTATGTGTACTGTGCACACATTTTTACAAACAACGCTTATTAGGGATTATTATTATTATATAATTGAAGAAAGGACAATTCTCACATTAAAGCTTGTTTTCTGAAAATATACTATTCAAAAGCACTGTAAGGTAGAACTTTAACATTATGGGGGGGGGGAATGTTGTATCTAGTTTTAGATCAGAAGAAACCACTGTCATGTCAGAATGGCAAATGTGAAACAGGTGACATCACTTAGTTATCAGTACCAATAACCAAATTTTCCCAAACCAGTTAAATATCACATTTGTTTTCACACTGACATTTTTGTGGGGATAAAACAAGCAAGATATCAGTGTTAATAACTGATTCTGGTTAACTATCAAGGCTTGCTTCTCCCGTTTATGATCTTTATGCTCAGCTCAGCTGTTCTGCTTCTAGCTGTAACTTCATTTTCACTGTAGGCATGCAGACATGAGAGTTGCATCAACTTCAGCTCTGGGCAAGAGAGAGAAAAAATCTTATTTCCAGACATGTCAAAATATTGATATCTATCAACATCAAGGAGAGTTTTACAGGTTTTAACCATGTGAAACAAAAGTTGACATGCAATCTTCACGATTAACTTGCAAAACAAGCTGTAAGAATAGCCAGAGTAGTTCAAAATATTTACTCCACAAGATTAAACATTTACAAAAAGCTGTAATTTAGGTTGAGTGTTGAGTTATTTTCGAATTTCCAATAAATACAAACTTCACCACCACACTATTGCATCCATGTTGCTATGAGAAACACACAACAACAATAAAGTGGGAATGCCCTTGGGATTGGATGTTTTATTTATTGGTGTTTGCTAAGGTTCAAACCTCAGGAGTTTATTGAAAGAAACACACAGGGACCTCAGTGGTGAATGATGAATGGATGAGGGCGTTTTGCATAAAGCCTTAGGAATGAGTTGTGTGACCACAGCGGGGTTTGACCACTGCTGGTGCAGATGGTTTGGTGCACTGACTGGGTGGGTAAGAAAGGATTACGTTTTTCTCAGGCCGTTGAGAGTCCTTTCACCTCTTAAAATACACCAATGCTGTTGGGATGAACCAAATTCTGAATAGAACCATTCCCCCCCTTTGCGCGAAGATGCAGCTTAGTGTTGGCACCAACCCCATCATTCAGTACAAATATAATGGACTTAAAATATCTTATTAGTAATATATTTTTTATCAAATATCAGATATAAAGGCTGATTTTTTTTTGTAAAATCAAATTCTAAAGCATAAAAGTCATTCTTGGAACAGGATTCCAGGTCAGCCTTTGATTGTATCTGCACTGCTAATCCAAAATGTGCTCTCTTTTCATAGCTACATCTTAGTTAATGTCTCAGACGTCAATGAGATTCATAACACTGTTGGGCTTTGAATAGCAAAACATGAACAAGAGTCAAGTGTGTCTGTCTTTGCTAATGTTCTTGAATAGCACCTCCTGGGACCAGATTTAACAGTCTGCACTCTTGTTCTTGTCTGCAAGCTTTAGTCTGTGAAATATGGAGCAACATCTGTTGTTAAGCTTTTTGCTGAAAAACATCTCCCTCTTGACACTGCTCAAATTAATACCAAGAGAAGGAAGATGCATTATTTGAGACCATTCTAGGTGTTTCCCAGTTTAACAGTGACTCCTGGAGTGACTCCTCCACTGGAGTCAAATCCACCAAAACACTTTTAACTATGTGAATTATGATCTGTGTACAGACTTTCAAATGATGAGAACTTGTTTCTATCCAAATTATGAAATATTATCATAGAAGTTTTCTGTACATATGATTAGTAAGAAATTAATTCAGAACAACAGTCACATGGCAACAACAGTCACATGGCAGTTATTTGGCTATTTACACTTAGAATTTACATCCTCTGCGGGTGATTATTGACAGATGCAGGTGTTGATTGATGACCACAGTTATCTATTTTTTGACAGCGGTAGTTGAGTGTTAACTGTGCTTATTTTCTTACAGCAGTCACTGTTGTACGACATTGGACGGAGTTTAGCCCTGTTGTAATAACGCAGCTAGCTGCTAACTAGCTTTAACGCGCTAAAGCTTTCAGTTTTTAATTTCATTCCTCGAGAACTAAAAGGAGCATTTCAGCTAAAATAGAACGTTTTCTTACTGCTGTAACTAACTACAACATGGATAGCAGAGCATTTTGTAATTCACCATTAAGTCAACAGTTTAAGTGACTGATTATCAAGTAGCGAATTACTCAAAGATATAAGGCCGGCCGGTTCTGATCGTCAGACGTTGCTGTGTGTGGATCCATGGAAATATTAATCAACATATGATCTGGCTTGCCTAGACATTCTGGAGAAAAGACCTAAACAGTGAAATTAGGGGGGGGGGAGGGTTTATCTACCATTTCCAATAGTTGTGAAAGTATATTCTCAAACCAAATTTCCAGCAGCCTAAAAAACATTGGAATAGGTCCAGTTTGCTTTGTGCCAAGGCACAGGTCCCAAATACACTCATAAATCTCCCTTCTTTTGTTGCCAGCAATGTTTTCAGTGGTTCAGCAACACAAAGTTTTCATTGTTTCAGCTGCTGTTTGCACAATTCTTTTGAGATTTCTGCTGTTGCCTCCAGTTAGAGTGATGATCTGCATTTCCCAGCGCAAGCTTTGAAATCAACAATAGCCTTTAACACTTCCACTGACTGAGATGAATGAGTGTAAACTTTGATTTACACTTGGTCTTTGATGGTCATCATTAAATTTCTATTTGGAGAGTAGCTTTCAAATTGCCCTAATTCTGTGCAGTTCTTATGTAATGCTGGTTTTGGCTGACACTGTGTTGGAAAGAAGTCAGTGGAACCATTAAACATTTTGTTTAAATAAAAAGAAAAATGACCATCTTCTCCTCTGTGGGATGAAACAAACTTGTGTGTTGATTGTCGTAAACCCACCAATGGTTCCAGAGGTTTGCCACTCGTCACTCTGGAGGTCTCGTCCAGTCCAACACAAAGACAACTGTTACAGGGAAAGTGGCAAGGCTGGCAGCCATCAGGTTGTTCAGTGTGACCCAGTCTGGGATAATCATGCCAGACACTTCTGCCTGCTGTCAGACTGTCTTGTTTAGACAGTTTGTTCAAAGCCAAATGACTCGGTCCAACAACCAGACAAGCTCTTCATATCGGTCTATTTTCTGCATTAGCTGCCACAAGCCAATAATCAGAGCTGTTAGATGTGGGTTCAGAGTTTGTTTTTTTAAACAAATCAAATGAAAAATGAACTTAGCTTTAAATGCTGAAGAAACACTTTTTGATATCACAATCCCTTAAGGCTTTCCAACTTGTAAGTTCAGAAGATATAGACCTTTTTTCTGTCTGAAATGTATTAGCTGTAGCTGACCAATATGTTTGTTTTTCATGTAGACATTTATAGAGAGGGAAGATAGTATTAATGCTTCAGAGACTGAACTGTAAGTGAAAGAATCAGCTGTGACCCTTACATTACAGTGCAGCGCTTCACATAAACACAATGCCGGCTTCGTCATGGAGAGTGGGCTACGGAGAAAGATGTAAACAGTTCTTGAAGATCTGGGTCAATGCTTGTGTGTCTGTGTGTTTAACAGTTTGGGGTGAATGGGACAATCCAGAGTTTTCCTGTCTATCTAAGAGGCTCCTGTTTCCAAGTGGGCGAGGCGCAGAATCTACACAGTCGACACTTGGATTACAGGACGATGTTGTTTTCCAAGTCATCACAATACAAGGGTTTCCTGGCACTTCAATAAAACCACCTAACCCATTTTCTCCATGTAACTTTGCCCCATACTCAGTGCACTCTCATCAAACTTCAAAGCACACCTCGCATTTTGTTTGGCAGAGTATTTCATTGGCTTTTATTACAAGCGTGGTTTATGAACAGCATCAGCAACAGCTCACAGTTCAGAGCATCCTCCAGTTCCTGGTTGGCTTGTTTGACTCTGTGCTGTTTGTGCTCCAAGTGTGCGTCCTCTCCAACTCATCTGGGTCAAGAGGCGCAGCTCCAACCATTCTTGCTGCCTGTCATGAATTCAGGAGAGCTAATATTCTCATGTTGTAATGCTGCGATGAGTTCAAAGTAACAAAGCGATTTTTCACCAAAGAATTCTTTTGCAACAAGTTGGAAGCTTTACAGTCTTTTTATGCACAGTGTACATTCTTGGCCATCACTGTGATTTGTAATTTCCGTAGATGTGATGAGGTTTAGTTCTAATTGCTTTCGTACATGTGCAGTGAATGACGATCAGTGAGAGTAGACAGCGCCAATAGCTTTATGTCCTAGCTGGAAGCCTTCTTTTGCTTTAAGATATAAACCGAGGCTTTGATCAACTGTTTGGACAGAGATATATCAGTGTCTAAGAAATGATTCTTTCTCTTTGAGTGTAATTATCCAGCGAATATTTAGAGCATGAAATAATACAAGTTGTGTATTAAAGTCAGTCAAACCTCCTGCTGTATGCATATTAATCTTACTTATGTAATCAAAGTGTCGAAACACTGAAACAGGATTTGGCATCATGATTTCAACATCGTGTGTCTATAATGCTCCTCTCAGGTAATTTGTAATGTATTTCATCGAAGCTACGTCAGCTAACTTTTGGAAGTGACTATACATACTGTTGTACAATGTTAAACTAATGTTTTAAACCAACATGAATTATTCATTATTCTAATAAAAGTTGACCAGCTCAACAAAATGTAAACACAAAATTGATATGTAATCGGAGACTTTAGAGATAAATAAACTCCTGGGCTGCAGACATAAGGAAAAAATGAGCATTTATTTGGAGTTTTTCTTCTGCCCACATGATCAATTTAAGTCCAGTTTGAACTCTTCTCTTAGCTCTGTTCTTGGTTCCTACCTTATCCGCTTCTTCGATGCGTAACGTTTTGTTGTCTTCCAGCAGATACTTGTTGCTGTTTTGGTCACTAGAGAGGGAGTGCTGGTAGTGGTTATGTTGCTTGCCTCATACAGAGGCTATGGCCTCATCGCAGAGGTCGATAGTCTGAATCTGACCTCGACCCTTTGCTGCATGTCTCCTCCCAACATTCCCTGTCACTCTTCAGCTCTCCTATCCAATAAAGGCAAAAATGGCCCCAAAAGTATCTTTAAAAAAAAATAACTAGAAAGTTAATGTGAAGAGTAGATTTACAGTAAGGGCTTGTAGTATCCTGATAATGATGGATGAGAAACCAGAGGGCTCATAAGTAAAAATGTGGTGTATTGTTTACGAACATTTGCATTGCTTGTGTCTCTCACACATTTGTATGTCTTTATATTTTAATTAAAATCCCTATGGGGATCATATATTGCCAAAACCTAAATGCAGGCCATAACAAAATGGAATATCAGAAAGATCAAAGATGAGTGCAATGATTGCTGCTTTCATTGTAAGAACCACTTTAAACATTTTATCAACTTAATTTCTGTCTTTGCACTATATGCACCCCCTCAATTTAGCAGCTCTCTTATCAACACTGTCTTAATTAAATCTGTATGGCCATCGTTTGTTACCCAAACATTTTCTCCATATGTCTGTTCAAACCATGTTCCATGTGATCTTGGCAGAGGTCTTCAAATTGCTTTCAAGTCACCCAGAACAAGGCAGGGGGATGGTTCTTCCTTGACTGACTGGGGCCTTGAAGTTCCTAATGATGACATCAAACGTTCAGAGTGACTCGTGCTTGCCCTGTTCGCCCTCTGATCTGCAGGCAGAGAGAGCAGCGGTGAGCTCATGCTGGGAGGAAGTCACTTTGCCATTGAAAGTGAGAGAGACAGACATAGTAACATCTGGCTCAGCCCAGGAAGTGAGGCAGGATGCTTGGAGGCCAGGTGTCACTGTAAGCCATGGAAAATCCCAATCATGATTTAAAGTGGATGGTGTAGCTGGGTTATTCACCTCCTGTATGTCCTTACCACCTTGACACCAGCACCTCTTCTTTCCCTGTGTCACATCCTCTCCCCGGGACCCGCCCTGAAGATTCAGGATCTGGGTCAGCAGCTGTGTGCTGTAGATGCTGCCTGTTGTCTTTCAAAGAGTTGACGTGAGAGACTATTATCAAATATTTGTCTGCCTTTTCCCCTTCTCATTTAGTGTCCTGTTGCCCTTGGAAACAGGAATGCTGTTTGTACGCTTGCGAATAAAGAGACATGCATAGGCTTGTGCTATATCTAGCACAGCTGGGAAAGGGTGTGTGTGTATACAAGTGTGTGCACATGCATGCATTTTTGTATGCACATTTGTATTTAGTTGCCTGATTATTGTTGTGTGTCTGCGGGTAGACTGAGCTGATTTAGTCTGTAAATACGTGGTGTGTGGCTACAAACCACACGTAATAAATGGTAATTCATGGTTTATATCCTCATTTGAGGTTTGATTACAGCCTCAATTACCTTACAGGGCCACAGGTGGGCTTTGTAGAACGTTTCTTCTGATCTACCCGGCGTGGTTCATCTTTGTCTTGCTCTGTTGACTGTCTGTCAGGGCAGATCAGTGGAATCCAGATGTTTTTTTACAGGCCTGAATCCCAGCACTCCCCTAGCTTTCATAGAGCCGAGGCAGGCCTGTCTGCCCGTCTGTCTGAGAGGCACGCGCCTCCCCCAGGTCGCTCACATGAGCTCAGCTTCCAGGTCGAGCAGCACAGGCTCAGTAATTGACCCAAATCAAATGCTCACCGTTGAAAAAAAGTGCCCCTTGCAGCCTGTGGTCGAGTTTTTTCTTCATCCCTAGTTTTAATACTTCCTCCAGCTCGGCGCAACAATCAGGATGTTGCTCCCTGGTTGACCACAGACAGACAGAACAGGGAGTTCATAATCTAGTCAAGCAGACACAATGGATGATGGAAAGGTTCTGTAGTCCTGATGGAAAGATCTAATGGTTTAAAAATGTACTTATTTTCTGGGGCCAAAATACCAGCCACACACACAGATAAATACTGCAAGTCTAATTCCCTTTTTGTTGCCTGATACTTAATCAGCAGTGAAAAATCTTCTCTTGCGAAATATCTTTAAAGTCAAACAGAATCTTTCATTAATTAGTGAGGGTCATGGCTCTCTGACATACAGCAGATGTTAGTTGAGAAACCCTATTTGCTAAAAGAATGATATGGTATTATTAATTTAATTAAAAGGAAATTATTTTCAAATCATTGTGTCTCTTCTATAAAATCAATTAAGCAAGGCTATGACCTAAGACAGCATGTTTGTCCCTGAGGAATATTATTTTCTGCTGCACACACTGACCGCGCTTTAATGGATTTCATGGTGATGCATGTATGTTGCTGATGGGTGTATCTTTGCGAGTGTGTGTGTGTGTGTGTGTGTGTGTGTGTGTGTGTGTGTGTGTGTTGAACATAAGCTTTTGTCTGAGGTCATGTGTTTATGATCTTGTGATGATGTGACTGACAGGACCCAAGTGAGACGGGGACCCCCTGACTCCTCCCCTCAGCAGACCGGGACCTCCCGCACTGTGAAACGATATCCATCATCCTCTGGGCCAATAACCTCCAATGCTCTACCTAATGGTAACGGCTACGCTAACGGCGACAACAGTGAGAACAGGAACTGGCACGGACACAGAAATGGACATGGCAGCGTGCACAGGCCTACCAATGACAGACAGCTGCGCGGACAGTTCAACAATGCAGTATTACCTGCAGGTATGAAGGAAAAACTAAACATATCTGTTACATAATGAGAAATGAATATCATAAAACTAACTTCTGCTCTTACTTAACATGCATACTTAGAATTTCCACTCTCCCTAACCACATCAAAACAGACACAGCCCATACTCTGACGCTTGGATACGTACATGCACATCCTGTGGTGTCATCGTTTAATGGAACATCAGCCAAGAGAAAAAAAAAACACTGGCAGCTTCCCAGGCTTCCCTTCTTCTTTACTGTCCACCCACATACGGCTGACAGAGGATATATCGAAGCTGCATACAGTGTGTTAGCATGTTCGTGTGTGTGCAGTCTGCTGAAAAGAAGTATGAGCATGGTGTGTGTTTGCACTGTTACATGCTTTGTTGCATTCTTCTCTGTCACCTCTCTAGCATGACAGGCACTGAAGCTTGGCGCCTTTACCCACAACAGAAGAAATGTGATCTTGTCCTTACTAATTTTTTATTCTCTCTTCACTCATTCATCATCTTCTGATCCACTATCCAGCACACACAGCTGTCTGCTCTTCAGACTCTTGTTTTGTAGCCACGTACCAGAGCAACGGCTGTTGAACAGCTTCCCAACATTACACATTATGCTCTCTTTGTCTCCTGCACACATACACACATCCAAAACACCTTTTCAGAAGATAAAGGGCTTGGATGCTGGCCCGGTACCTAACAGTATTCTCTCCCCTATTTCCTGGCCTGTGGCACATCGCTCACTCAGCTGCAGCATGCCACTGGCCAGCCGTCAGCACACACCCTCGCACACTTATAAACCTCCCTTTGCCCGGACGGGGAGTGTGTCACAGTGAGGCTGTAGAAGGAAGGATGCAGCTCGTCTCTTGCCGGTCTCTGCTTCTTCTACTGCTCCTTCTCACCCAAGTGTGTGTTTGTTTTCCAGGGGCCAACCTTACCTCCAACGTGGACCGCATCAAGATTGTCTTCACGCCCATGCTGTGCCGCAGGGTGTGCAGCGGCGGGCGTTGCTACAACAGCTGTGAGAAGGGAGACATCACCACAGTCTACAGTGAGAACTCGCAGCAGCAAACGCAGCAGCAGCAGCAAACGCAGCAGCAGCCAAAGAACCAGGGCTTCAGACTCTGTGAGTGTCGACTCCGGGCCCCAGATCAGCATCTTTGTCTACTGCTTGGCAACCTTTTACATCTATTCTCCTCTCACTCTCACTGTCTCTCTTGCTTACTTTCTGTTTCTTACATGTTTTTCCTTTGTCTCCATCCTTCTTTCTCATGCCTTTTTTATGTGGGGAGTCCCATCAATATGGGTTCCCAATGGTGGCATGCTGTCTATTCTGAATAACATGTTTAGAGTTGAGACGTTGTGATCAAGATTAAAGCTGAGCACTATGCTGAAAAACTCTCACTGTCAAAGAGAAACAGGGAAAGCAAGAGAGAAAGGGATAGACCAGTTTAAAAGCAGGCTCTTTAAAAAGGGGCTAATCTCCCCTCTCGCTCTCTCTCAGACACACACACACACACACACACACACGATCTGGTGGTCCCACGCTCCCAACACTTAGCCCCATCTCTTTGCGGTTTACACCTCGCGGTTGGCCCCGCCGTTAACCATTTAACACGCTCCCTGGGTGAGCAGGAAAGAATGAAAGAGAAGAGGCAGAGGCAGAAAGAGAGAAAGAGTAGCAGCATGAACAGGATTTTATAGGGATTACATTAAAACCTTCCATTTATCCGGGGGCTTTGCTCCAAATTCACACAGGAGTGTCCGTGGGGCAGGGACGACTGGTGGTCAATGTGAAGGAGAAGGTCGTAACCCCTCTTGTTTCGTAGTTTTCTCATCTCTTTTAACCGTACAGCTAAGGTTCAGACTAATTACTACTTGTGGATCAGAGGGTGCACATACCATGCACACACATACAAGTCCTCTCGAGTCACAACACACATAAAATGAAACTAAAACTTCCACACAAACATGCACCAACCTCCACCTAAGTGCACTAGAGGACCATGCTGACTTATGAATATATAAACAGCTTGATGTAGCAGATTTATATGCCCATTAATGGGGCTTTGGAACATGGTCTTGATATTCTAAACACTTCAGTGTCCTGGCAGAGACCTCCTGCAAGATTACATTCCTGGCACCTCGGCTTCTTCCTAGGCTCCAGATTGTTTTTGTGCCCCAATTTTTATTTCTGCAGGAATCTCCCTTCATTATGTCAAATCAAGTGCTAAAATCAGTGTTAAAAAGAGATTGCTTTCCATTTAGGCTCACATCCTGTTATTGCTGTGGGTGTGCGTGCTCTTCGAGGAATGTCAAGTGGACAGCAAACAGTTATCTCATGCTGTTGTTATGTTCCCTACACGCTGCAGTAAAATCTGGATGGATAATTACAACAGGCTCCCTTGATACGCACCCTGTGTACAACACTTACCATAAAGCCTGATATTAGATTGGGTTGAAGGCTTTTATTGAGTGAGAAGTGTGTGCATGTGTGTGTGTCTGTTTTGTTGTAAGAGCTTGTTAAATGGACAGACAGGCAGCGTGGTGTGCAGAGACAACAGACGGGTTCTGGTCTAAGAATAGTTCTCGCCCCATGTTGATGTGGGACTGGCCTGACGCAGACCGGTGCAGACCTGCAGCCCACATTGAGAGGATTTAATGACCTCCTTGAGCTGATAATTTAGCCAGCATGTCTAATCACTAGAGGCCTTCCTGTGTGTGCCCGGACACCAAAGCTAAGTCGCACTGTCTGTGTTTCCACAACTTTTTTTCCCCTTACATTGTTTATCCCCTCTCTCCAGTCCTGTCTCTTTTCTGTTTTCAATCTATTCTATTCTCATTTTCCTCCCCTAATCCTCTTAGTTCTCTATCTTCTTTTCGTGTTCCATCCCTCCCTCTTTTCTTCCTCCAGTCTCGCTCTTGTTAATACTTTGTGACAGGGAGCTCATTCCCAACATGCCATCCAGACTGTCCAGAGTCTCTCTGTTCCCTGTTTGCACCCTGTTAGTGTGTTTCTGTCGGTTCAATGAGACAGCGAGGATGCAGCTCACAGCATGTTTCCATCACTAATGTCCTCTTTCATCCCTCAGATTGTAGGCCATCTGTATCTCCTGCAGTCTTGTAAAGAAGTTCTCATATTTGTGGTGTGTGGTGCTGTTGAACCAGAAAAGTAGAGAGCTTCACTTTTCATCCTTTGTGCACCAAACTGGTTCTTTTTTCTTATCCGTCATGGTTGGATGGATTCTTTTATTTTGCAGTCTTTGATGTTTTGAGATGGATGAGGTCAGGTCAGAGAGAATCTGTAGACAGGAGCATGCTCAGGTATTTAGGGTGCTGGGCTGGTACTCATCCTTTAAGCCAAGAGATAAGGCCAGAGAAAGGGGTGTCAAAGCAGCACTGTCAAACACCATCTGTCTAGATTTAGCCTTTCCTGAATTTTTTACCTCATGGTAAATCCTACTATGAATCAAATTACAACCTCACAGGTATTGGGATTAACTCACATGATTAAAAAGTGGTTGCCCCTCTTTGAAGTTAAAAGCAGGATTTGATTGTTTTTTCTCTCTCACTTCCTCACACATATCCAGGCACTTGTTTTTTCTCTCAGAATTGTTACATGATCAACCATCACTCATCACCCTGCACAGAAGTATGTAATTATTGTTGTTAGGCAAAATATGTCAATAAAAGAGGTGCGGCGTGATGGGCAGTGTTCCCTCAGGACAGAGTAGAAACTTTATATATGTCATGTTGAATGAGGTGTCAAGTAATGCAAAGTCCATTTCTAACTGTCTGCAAAAAAATCATGTCCACATGAAGCCTCATCACATGCCACTTCTGTTTTTTTAAAACAAGATCATTGGGTAAAATGATGCATAGATATGTTCATCTTAATTTGGCATGCTAAATAAGCTTATGAATATCTAACTTTCTAAAAACCTCTTCATCTTCTTCTCTTTATCTCTAATACACTCAACCCTGTTATCTCTCTTCTTCCCCCACTGCAGTCTTCTGTCAGATAGCCTGCCTAAATGGAGGTCGGTGCATCGGCAGGGACCAGTGCTGGTGTCCGTCAAACTCAACAGGGAAGTTTTGCCACCTGCCGGCCCCGCCTCCTATCAGACCCACCCCTCACAGCAAGGATGCCAATCACCAGGGTCCAAAATCTCCCTCCCACTCTATGTACACTCTACCACTGTCCAATCAACAAGGTAATTACACAGCACTGTGGCCTATCTGGAGACGTTGACTTCTGTTTAGACCACATAAGAAGCGGAAATATACTCTTCTTTCAAAATTAAAACAATGCAGATATGCCTTCCAAATATGCATATGAAATAGGATGACAACTGGCCTGACTTCTCAGTTGATTTTTTACCTCAGTAAAGATTTTTCTAATGAATTAATGGGCTCAATTGCTTCTTTCAAGTCTTCTTCAATACAGCGTGATGATTTTTCATTTTTGAATATGGCCTCTAAAGAGTAAAACCAAACAAAAGCATAGTATGCTTTAGGGGCATGGCTATCTTTGATTGACATGTGGCTAGCACAGGGTCTGTGAACCTAAATAAAGACATAGCAATGCATATCCATTCTTACCCCTGTAGATGGTCACTTAAGGTAAAACATTTTTTTGCAGACTATGAGGCATTAAAGGCTACATCCCAGTCTTATAGCCTTTGGTTTCAATTAAGAATTGGCTTACTAGCCAAATGACAGTTACCAAGCTTGATTCATGTTCACCTCTGCTAGACTCATACTGTCCACAACCCATTTTGCTTGTGTTGATACTGTAAGTTCAAACTCTAACTAAGGCAGGTTTAAGAGAGGATGCTTCAAAACAGCTAGCTACGTTAGCTTGTTCCATTGTGGTTTTTTCTTTTGCCAAAAGTCAGCACAGTCAAGAGGGCTTTGCGTTGGTCATATGAACTCAAAACAAAAGCAGACTTTTTTTCAATGCTGGAGCTACATTTTTGCCAGTTGCTCAACTTCTCCTTATAATCCCAGTAAATCTCTTTTTAAATTTGCATGAATCTGATCCTTTATTTTGTACACTGTTTATCTGTGCTCTGCCGTTTGAGGCCAGCAGCAATGGAGGTCAGACTCTATTTTGAGGCTAAGTAGTAATGACTCAGTGGAAGTCCTCATATTGTTAGCACAATGCTGCTTTTTATCAAGAAGGAGTGGATATTAGAAACAGACGAAAGTAACATCATGAAGTTATAAGAAAGAATGTAAAGAAGGAAGATTTGCTCATTTTTCCATCTCTGTCTCTGATATCATTTTTTATGCCATTACATTTGGCTCAACATCTCGTTTGTCTGACAGCAAGTAGAAACAGAATTTCATTTAAGATATTTGGAATTTCACTTAGAAATCTTTTTTTTCCATCATTTTTGAATTGAACTACATCAAAGTCATCACAAATGGCACGAGTCCAATCCATTTTGACTTATAACAAAGGAATGATCCAATGCTTTAAACATTTACTGAGGGAGTCTAACGTGCAGGACTCTTGGTAAGGTCTACTTCTTCTCATTGGACTCTCCCTGCATTCTGTCTTTGTGACTATGATTTATGAGAGTGGGTCAGGATACTTGGAAAAAAAACTCTGGCACCACCTGAAGATAGATGCTTCCCCTCTGTCAAAAGGACAAAAGAGCTCATTCTCAACATTACAACAGCTTCTCAACTCCTAAACAACTCTGTTTTTGGTCTTTAAGACGATTTAGTATAAGCCAGAGAATCCTAATCTCTTTGTGATGTTTTTTAGCGTCTTGAAATTGTCTTTACTGCTTGGACTTCCCCTTGCAGATCACATAACTAAGTGATGGAGAAAGCAAAAAAACAAAATCTTGTATCTCTCTGTTGAGGATCTCTCCACTTTGATTGTATAAACTTTCCACTATGTTGTTTAAACTGTTGGTCTTGCCTTCTTCAGTGTCCCTCCACCCATCCTTGGTGAATGTCCACATCCAGCACCCTCCAGAGGCAGAAGTCCAAATCCACCAAGTAGCTCGGGTCCAGCCTGGGCAGAGACTGGCCAACACAGAGGGGGCTCACTCTGTCCAACAGCGCTCCCAGCCTGGGAATGGGCACGAAACACACTCTAATGGAAATGGAAATGGCAATGGGAATGGGAACGGCCACGCCAGACCACATAATCGCCAGAACGGACATGTGGGAAGATGCTTTCAGGAAACAGTTGATGGACAGGTATTGTGTTAAGTCATTAAAGCACACTATGTTCACTGTCATCACTTGCTGATGTAAGCCACCTGGAGTATCCTTCCTCTTCATAGGTGTTGAAACAAGTCGAGGAAATGTGTTGTATCACCACAGGTTACATAACTATATCTTACCTTCTTACCTGATTTATAAAATGTGGAAGATTTATGAGCTTTGTCCACACTTACCGTCTCATGTTCCCTCAGTTCCCTGACATAAGCATGTGATGTGTTTGGATATGTTCAAAGATCAAAGGTTAGGCCTGAAAACCAGCACAATATGGTCGTCTTTGTCGCTCAAATGGGAAGACTTTCATGGTCATGCACACAGAAAGGCACATACAGTACTACAGATTTATTCTAACTTGCATGGTCAGGATGAGTTATGGACATCACAATAGAAATGGGAATACAAGGGAGATTGCAGTAAGAAAAGTAATAGGTGCATGAGCTTGGCTAATCTGAGACTTTAATGCATCTCTATACAGCATCATAATTGACTTAAAGCCTTAAGGTTTGCACTTACAACAACAATTTTATCTACAGTGAATTTTCTTTTTCCAGTGCTATTCCTCAAACAACTTTGTTTGTTCTGAAGTGCAGCTCCCTCTTCCTCTACTCTGGTTTCATAGAGAGCCTGAAACTAAAGCTTCCAGGTTAAATGAGCTACCCAAGAAAAAAAAGGAACATAGAAAAGCTTTTCCCTCTTCTCCTGCCAATGTGCCAGCTCAGTGTTCTCCAGAAGAATGCCTCTCTGTTGCCTCTTTAATTTCATAAATCTCCGTTGGCCAAAAAATCCAATAAGTAAGGTCTGATAGGAATCTGTCTTCACAATTAGCCAAGTGCCTAAATGAGGCACGCGAGGCGGTTCATAGCAGGTCTTGAGACTTGTGTATATATCTCCGTCCATTTAACGAGTCTCAGATGTGTCTGGTTCTGTGTGTCCTTGCACATACTGTAGGTATACATGCACGCTCTGACACAAACACACTGAAAAGCTATGTCCCTGCCAATGAACACACATTTGCATGCAAACAAGCATGCATGCACAAACATGTACACTCATTTTCATTACTTTTTCGATGTAACACAGATGTGTGTTGTTGTAGTGTGGCAAGCCTCTGCCAGGACTTACCAAACAGGATGATTGCTGTGGAAGTGTGGGCGCCTCCTGGGGACTTAACAAGTGCCAAAAGTGTCCAACCAAACCAGGTAAGCCCTCCTGAGTGAAGCGATCATATCCGAGCAATTTTGTGTTACTTTCTGTTCCATTACATGCTTAAATCTAATCTATTTCTAATCCAGTCTAATTCTGGTGGAATTAATTTCTGTTGTGCCTGTGGTATGTTGATCTCTTGGTATTCTTGTTCTGTTATTCATATTGGTTCAAAACAACAAGACCCAGCTGGACTTCTCTTTCATAGTGCCGTATATTAAGGGGATTAGAAAGTGATGCCTGCTATATTCCTTAGCAGACATTTTTTTCATGTTAGGGAATGTTATAGCCTTAGTAGGCCTTAACATTTTCTCTTACATCACACACAGGGTGGGACGCTAATATTCTCCTTTAATGCCATACTGCTGTGTTCCAGATTAAATGTCAAATAAATGTAGGAATCTCACAAACTATTGCCATTTATATGCTTCTAAATTAATCAGCAAAGTCATTGGGACATTTTTCAAGTAGAAACCACATATTCAATAACCAGTTAGTTAGTAACCCTAAGACAACATCAATTGCCAGTATTAAACCACTTCCTTAGATTGATGTCGGTTTGGAAAACTATCGTATCATACAATAATATCAAGAGTTCATGTTAACTTTCAGCCAGCTCCTAGCCAATGATAATGTAAGCTAGGAAGTGACTGCATGCTTAGTTGCAGTGTGATGTAGCGTTTTAAATGATGTTGTTTTCACTTGAAATATGGTTCAATGTCTCTCAGGGTTGTTCTCTATCCATTTTCCTGCCATTTTTTTTATTCATAGGAAATCGGTGAATTAATAACAATTTTCAGATTCCCTACATTTATACAACTTGCATCCTAAAGACAGAGCACTTATACCAAATAATGATGTTGGAGAAAAAATGCTGCAGTGAATAATTGAACCTATTTATACTGACTGAAGGTGATTAAAAACATCTTCATTAGTCTTAAAGTCTTCTCAAGGTGGCTCTGTGGCCCGCCCATGTAATCATCCAGTTGTAAAATGAAGCAGTTTTGGCTTCAATATAACCTAAACCAGGACACAAATGAAAACACATTTAGCCTACAGACGAAAGCCTGGCAGGAGTGCCACCCACCCTGTGGGAGAATTGAGCCAATGTAGGCATGAAAAGAGTGAGAAAATGATCAACCACAGTGCTGCTTCCCACCCAGAGCTGCGGTAGGTTTGAGAAACGGCAGCAGGGTGGTTGAACGCCGGCAGGCTGGTTGGGTGGTGACACCCTTTACTGTAAATGAATACTCTCACCAGGCCTGACAGCTTTGTGTGTCTTTTGGAGGCACAGTTATGCCTGAGGGGATGGTGCAGGACTTTGCTATTAGGGCCTTATGTAGAGCATGTTTTAGTGGCAAATGAGGGCACTGTTTTTTCCCGGCCCTTTACATGCAGTCTTATTACAGTGATACCTGCTGATGTTAATGCCTGTTTAATGTCTAACCTGACCTAAATCAGAAGCAGACATCATCTTTCTCTGACTCCATCCTTCATAGCTGCTGATCCATTCTTTTCTCCTCCACTCTATCTCTCTCGGCAGCCAGACTCTGCTGCTCTCCCTTAGTCCCCAGTATGATCTCTTTTGGTTCCCAGGTGTTTTTCTGCTCCCTTCTTTGAAGTTTGAAGGAGAAGCAGAGCCAATACTCCATTTTCATGATGTTTCAGAGGGGGGTGGCATACTGTAGGTCCAGGTCCCATGCAAGCAGGGTAAAGAAGACAGTGAGAATGAAAGAGAGGAAAGATTAAGTCAAGATAAGCCATTTACTGCGTCCCAGAAGTCTTGGAGGTAGCTTTAATAAGAGAAATGCTTTGAATTCCTCAGGAGTGTTATTGTTCTGAGTTTAGACACTTGGCTGGATCTTTCAGATACATTCCCACTTTACTGGCTCAGATTTATGTTTTCATATGTGCATGACAGGAGTGATATACAACTTAGAGAAAGCAGGCCCTGAAAAATTCGTCTGTTCCTTTTTTCCATCGTCAGTGGGTCATTTGACGGCTGGAAGTGTGAGGAAAAGTCATAACGCTGTATAAGAGTCTCCTGTGTCTCTTGTTGAGTATGTGATAATGATGTCATGAAAGCTCAGTTTGAATAAAAGGGCGTAACACTACCATCATTCAGTTTATGGCTAGTTTCGTAGCATTGCTACTTCATTTATTTTATTATATTTATAGATGATGACAGCATCAGTAGACTTTGATAAATATAGTTTGGTTTCGAGACAGGATTTCAGTATCAATTTTCTTCCTGGATTTACCTCAGATATATCTATTTTTCTGTTCTAGATCCATTCTACATCCATCACACTGTCAGTATATTTGACCTTATAGACTGATAATCAGCACAGGAGTTTATACAGATAATTCAGACTCATTATTTATGTCTGTTTCAGCAGTCTGGCTATGTTTCTTTGTGAATATTTATCATTTTCTGCACTGCTGACGGCATTATATAGCTGAGTATAATTTCTTACTATACACCAAGGACTTTATGTCACTGTTGTTGAAATAAAGGAGGAGATTATGTGTGTTATGTGTCTGTGTGTATGTGAATGTGAATGAAGGCTGACGTTATTGAGGCACAAATGCCAGCGTGTCCTATCACAGTGGGAGCCGAAGCCTTTAGGAGCCAGTGCCTTTAAAAGTTGCATGCTGAGGATTCCTGGGTGGTAATGAGATCCAGACCGACCAGAACAGGCTGCAGTCAGCTCTGGTTCTGATGATTAGGTGGAGTCGTAAAAACTCCTGACTACACTCTGTTTGAATTTGAGACTTGTTCAATCTGGGATTGTAACTCCTGATAAGTACTGATGTAAAGCTGGTTTAAACTTTCCTTAAATATGAGAGCTTACCAGTGACTTGTTGAGTGGAGTGGAAAAGAGGATGTAGTTTGGGTACACAAGTGGCACTAAGAAGAAATTGATATAGAGTTTTAACCGTGAAAAGAACAAACTGACTATTGGATAGTTGTTTGTAAATCCATAACAATTTTTTTTAAAAACCAATAGTGATGCCAAATTATAAATGGTGGAATTCACTGATTAAAAATATTATAGCCAATATGGTACATTTTTAAACTTGAATGACAATTACCATATTGTACAATCATTTTGCACCAACTTCTCAACCATCCGACTAGATTTAACATCATTTAACATAATTACATTTGTTGCCAATTTACAGCAGACTAAAGACTGTCCAACAGGGATGCTCTGTGTCACGAGCTGCAGACAGTGCTCAGAGAGTTTTAAAATGTAAAGTTGAAGCGCACACTTTTTAAATCATCGTAGAAATAGTTTGCTGTATGAAATGATCTGAAGACCAATATTTGCGAGGTATTTATTGGCTTGATGATTATATTATTTGGACTCTAATAGACTTTCATCCAACACACTTCTTGACAGATTCAGTTAATATCTAACTTGGTCTGATTGCTGCCCATTCTATATGTGGGCTGATAAATCCTTTGTTTGTACAAAGCCCATGGCTCCGTAAATGAAGCGCCAACACAAGAGATATCCTGCCAATTAGCGACAGCTAGCCTCATGTGCACTGCAATCTGACCTTTGCCTTTGACAGCTACACCAACAGTGCTACATCATGAAAGCAATAAAGATTGCAACCCTTATTCTAATATTTATTAAAAGTCTTTGCCAGAACTTCCCCTTACACCATCACTAGGATAAAATCCTATAAAAATACAGACAGCTACGTATATTTGCTATGTGGCAGGGTTAATAATGCTAATTACCTAACATTTGCTAGTTAAAGTTAGCTAATGGTAGTACAGTATCAGTATCAGCTACACTTTCTTTATTGTGCAGTAGTATAGGAAGCCTGTCTTGCACTCCAGGTGGGTGGTTCTATAAGTGTGTGATGTCACGTGAAATTAATTCATTGAGTGTAACTCTCAGCAGCAGATGCTCCAGGCAGTTGTTAGCTAAGACTGTATCTAAAAAGGGGACTAGCCTCTTGTTCCAAAGGTGAAGACAATACAGAAGTGACATAGACCAGCATTTATTAATGGCCAGCAGGAGGAGACACCTGGTTATTCACAGAAGTCTGACTGAATGAAAGTTGATTGGCAAATATATCCCCTCAGTTTATTTATCCCCCCAGTTGCCTATACATTTTTCTAATGATTATATGTTCTCAATAGCTAGTCTAAAGTATTATTCAATGCAGTATGATGTCGATTTTGTAATGGTGAGAGTATTAATGCCTTTTTGAGTTCAGTACATGATAAGTGCTTAAAGGGGTGCCTGCCGGTGGTTTACTAATCACTACAACAGAGACCTGTCTACCAGGATAGTCAGGAATTAGGGATGTAATGCAAATTCAAAATCTGACTAGTCACCAAGTCTAAAGTTAAGAAAACACTCGGAAATCAGTCAAACTTGAGCACAATTTATTTAACATGACTAAACACAAGATTGCAGCGTCTAAGGCTAAACAATGTCAAATTGCTTTGCTAAGTGTTGCTAGTGTTAGCACCACCAGCCTTTGGTCCCCCTCGCAGGTAGAAATCCAAATGCCAAGTTTCGTAGTTGTCAGTTTCGGATGACACAGTCTACATACAATTATATCTCAATTTTCAGGAAAGGAAAAAACTGCCAAACAGGTCCGTGCTGCGAGATGACATCCATCCACTGTGCTGGATTACATGCCGGTATTAGTGCATTGTAAGTGTAGGGCAGTAGCCATTAACTGGAGCTACCGCCCCAGCTAGTGGTGGGCAGCTGCTTCACAGCTTACACACAACATTTGACCGCCATTGTGGGCCTAAATTAATACAAATATTAATCATTAGTTTAACCAACAAGTACTTCTGGTGCTGAGTAGCGTGGGTAACAATGTTTAATTGTTTAGTTGGCTTAGCACACACATGTCTTGTAAGAATGTGTATACATCTAGTCATCCAAGAATGGTTACTTCTGTTCTCAGAAAAACAAGATGGTGACAGCCAAAATACCCAACTCAAGGCTTCATAAGAGGCCTTTGCAAACCAACTGGTAATATAACAAAGGATTGGTCCACTTCTTTTACAGTCTGTGGTGTTAAGAGTCTGTATCCTGGCAATGCCTGTTGCTTTTATTAAGGATACATTTATTTCAGTAAAGTTTTCTGACCTATATTTTACCCCTGGCATGACTCTGTATAATTGTGCTGGCAGCCCCTTCCTCACTGTAAGTTTCACAGCTAATGAAATCCCAAAAGCTATTTGTCTCTGCATCTGTCATTGCTGGGCAGATTCCCTCTCTGTGCCTCTCCCCGTCTGCAATGCTGGTAGGCTTCCCAGGGAGCCGGAGCAGACATCCCTTGGGCCCGAAGTAATCTCCACACCCACAGGAGCTTTGGCTCCCTTCTCATCTGCCTCCTAGGGTCATCAAGGTCTTTATGACATCACTGTACTGACGCTGCCTTTGCCCCGCCTTCTATTTCACCTCTATCTGTGGGAGTTGTCTGCCTGTTGGGCTCCCCCCTCTCTCTGTAATAAGGACAGTATCCTTCATGAGGTTTGGATCAATAATGTTAGATGAGGCAAAGAAGGAGGGGGCCCAAAGAGCTCCATGACTTCCAGATCTTCCCATATGAACTCATCCCTCCCAAATCCCCCATCTATCCCCCAGCCATTTGATCTGACGTTCATTTCGAGGCCATATCTTGCACTTATTACTTTTTATTAGCGCTGATCAAACGTGAACACTTGTTAATGACCAAGAAAAACCAGAGATGCATGACTTTTCCTCTGAAATATAGAGCGAGAGAACAGATGCATTGGAACAGCTCCAAAGCAGCTCTCCATGGTGATTATAAGATAGAAACGTCATGTATCATTGACAGCATTTGATTCATTGATGTTGACTTAGTTTATCCCTTCACAACTAGAATGTTGGAATCTATTATCCAGGCAGCATTGTGGCCAATCAGGACTGAGCAGACCTAACCGCTATGAGAAGTAAATCCAAGTTGGAAGCATATGGATGCAAAGTTTGTGTTGAATTTCTTAATAGGATACAAGCTAAGTGAAGCACATATTTATTGGTAATGTACCATGGCATGCCTTCTTTTGGAAACTAGCCCAGATGGAAAATATTCCACTGCGAATTGAAGATTATAGAGGAATGTGGATCTGCTTTAAATGTGTTTGATGCGGGTTTCATTCCCATCAGCAACTTGGAGAAGGGCGTTAAACAGAATTGTCAAACTACAAACAGAGATGTTCGATTGCCTATTTGCGTGAGTCGAAACAATGGAAAGTGTGTTTAGAGTAAAGATTTTGTGTCACAGAAAATTAAATAATCTCTTCATCAAAGCCTTTAACTTGCTGCATAACATTGGCCTCTGGATGATAGTGTTAAAGTTATATGATACAGACACACAGCCAAGACCGATAATGGTTTAGCAAATACAGTATCTTGTAGCATGTACAATGGTTCGAGGTCAATATCTCTATTAGCAGAGGAGTATTGATATTAGACACATATTTTCCCACTGATCAGCTTTGCTTGAATATTAGGGACACATTTTTCTACAGGGCATTCGATATGGGGTGTTTGCCAAGGAGACCTTTTTAAAGCAAATGATCCCGTTAAACATTTGCTTTTTCAAATCAAGCATTGGCTCAAGGGCCAAGAAGGGACGGCTCAAATGAAACCCTCCAAGGTGATGGAAAAGCTATTTGCTCGTAGTTTTCTCTCAGTGACTACAGTTTGTTCTGTGGCAAAATGACAGTAAATTGCTGGAACAGGACCTCAGCAAACTTTGCTTTGTTTTGAGTTGGTTGTTAACCTATGGAAAGACCTGAAATGGAAAGGAAAGGAAGACTGTTTACTGTGCCTGTCCTGCGGATGGTATCATTCCCTCTCGTTCCTGTCTGCTACGTGTTGCCAGCCAGTTAAGGGTTGAAGCCAAACACTAAGGTCTCCTCCCAGTCAGGTCCCTGGGGAAAGTGGTGAAGAGCTCTGAGCTCTGTGATTTATGGACCAGACCTCTCAATCATCTTTGAAGATCTGTCTCCGGGGCGGGTGGTCTACAGAGTGATTGCTACAAATGAGCAATTCAAGCTTTCGGTTCTACCAAGGAGACCATCTATTTCAACCTCTATACTTTCTCAGCCTCCTGCCTGGTCTTCTCTTTGTGTCTTATTTTGCATAAACCTTCTTTGCATTTGAATACGCTTAGCAGCATCCTGCATGGTCAAAATTGTACTTTTATGTAAAAAAACAAAACCCAAAGGGATTTATTCAGATTCTTATTTTGGACTTCACCAACAATGAGGAAGCTCCAACAAATCTGGATTATACTTTCGGGTCAGGGACTTTGGGCAAATATTATTGAACAGTTGGCAGTTGAATGCAAAACACAACTGAATGGAGACGGACAATAAATTAGTTTGGGGAGACAAAGTCTTTTGTTGAACAGGCTTAAATGGATCGACAACAGTCGGAAGGTTCTGTCTGTAGCCTCAGTGGATACAGACAAGCCTTGGTCTACAGTCTTTGTAACCATGGGTGACACTAATGATGCGCAGCTTGAGCTTACTGTTGCAAGCCACTGCCTGTGTTACTCTGTTTTCCAACACAAATGAACAGAAACATCATTAAATCCACATGGAAACTGTTCATTGTTTTGTTTTTAAACATTTGTTATTATAAAACTGCCAAGTTGTCACTGGTTTTAGTCCCGGTACATTTTTTCACTAAAAAAAGGCATGGTTCTAGGTATTCAACGGTCAACAAGGAAGTCAAGATTCTGTACCTTTCGAAAGCACCCTACAGAAAAATCTGTATGTTGAGTTGCTGCAGCTGATTTTTAACCCTTACTTCTTACAAGTTTCCCAATGGGAACAATACAAATCTATTATGAAATATGATGAACTATGATGAAAACCAGTTTAAGAATCAGGACACAAATTAGGAAATGTTGTGTAAAGTCTGCCAAATTAGATCCTTTTGTGAAACTTAACTGGTCTGAACATATTCTGTAAATATGTCTGTATATAGAAACATATGAACTGTTCATCTCTGTTAACGTCTCTGTGATATTTCTTATGTAATACGGTACTTTATCTGGTTTCTCAAGACAATTTTAAGACATTCAAAATTTGAAAGTGAGCTGTCTCTTAGCTTAATGTTGAAGCTGTTACTGACTGCAGTGATCCTCACCTTCCTGCTAATAAGCTTTATTGAGACACCCGGACCTCCCCCACTGAGCTCTCCTTGGCATGTGCGCCCTGCTGTCGCTCAGGCCAGACTTTCCCTGATCCTCTCGCTGCAGGAGGGCATGCCCACCGCCCTACCACAACAACTCATTACTCAGAAACTTTGAAATGGGGATTAAGAGGGTGCAGAGGAAGATGAGGAGACAGACAGAAAGGAACAGGGCCGTCGATTTGACACAATTCGCCCCTTTTACCCATTGCCCCCTTCAAGCTGACCCACTTCAGCTTTATCAACCCTCAGGTACATTGTCCTGGCCTGGTCCACTGGGTCACAGCAGGACCAAAACATAACTCAGCGTCCAGGGCGGTGTTCCCAGACAGCCTCTATGTGGCAAACATTCCAGCCACTCCTGGGAAAATGACACAAACTTGTGAAAGATTGCTGGGTTTTGTTTTGACAGTATTTATTTAGAGAATTTCTGAATTCGGTATCTTTTAAATGTTGAAAGCTAACAGAGTCTTGTTTTTGGGCTGCTTGGTTTGGATTTTCAACCAACATAGTACCTAATTCTTTCCAGCAACCAACCTTCAAAATGAATGATTGAGTTTTTAAAACACAGCTTAAGAACACTGGAAATTCACTAAGGGGTTTGATGTTGCTTGTAATCTTTGGTGCCATAGGCATTCGTAGAGGAAAAATGGGTTAAATAGATGAGATCCACCAATCCTTTTTTCACAAACACAGCACAACTGTTCTCCCTCTCCCACAACACTTTGCCAGGGCAGGAGATATGTTTTCCTTGCTGGCAAGATGTGACCATAGTTTATTTCATTCGTCATCTGTTTCAACTCTTTGTCACTGTGTCAGCGAGTTAAGAGCAATTGATATACTTTGGTAAAACCATATTATTTTTGACTATGGTGTACACCCAAAGATGTCATCACTGTAATTTGAAGGATTCGTGAGTTATGTTTGAGCATTACACTGAACCAGAGGTGTGATGCTGATCCATTCTCATCGAATAGATCTATTCATCTTGTGAATAAACTTTCATCAACGTAAGCCATCTGAGTCCATGAGAGTCTGATTGAGTGAAGTCAAGTCTTGATAATTTCCTCGACAGTTTGAAGCATCAGTTTTTAGTTTTAAGTAGATCTGCACTGTGGCTTATGATAAAGGTCATGGCTGTCACATAGGTTTCCTCAACAAATTTATGATGTAAGAACATCCTTCATCTGTCCCTTGGGGTTGTGGAGAGTTATAGGTGATGTGATTATTAATGACGTTGAGTGCTGGTTGGCAGTGCTGTCTTATAAATGTGGTTGACAGGGATCAATTTCCATACGCTCACTCTGGGGTCCCACAGGGACCAGCTGTGGGTCCCCTCATTTTTCCTCTTGCCAAGATGTTCACATCTGTAAGTTATATGGACCCCTCCTAAAGCTGTGCTTCTCTTCTCTATTTGTGATTAATGCAATGCTTTGTGACTGAGCACTGTAAGATCATCTCAAGGCTGGGCTTTCTCTTTTTGTTTGCAGCTTATGCAGTGATTGCAAATGGACAAGTGGAATGTTCCAAAGGCTTTAAGAGGATGAATCTCACACACTGTCAAGGTAAGCTTCAAATTATGATAAAGAACATGTATAGTTCACTATGTTGTTAATGTCATTGTACGATTTTACTCACTTAAAATTTTAAAGTTCAGCCTTCCCATTATAAAAGCACACATTAAATGAAATGTAATGGCATGTATGTGATAAAAACTTATTGCCCACATGTTTCCATGCTTCCATAGACCCCTGGGGACCTCTATAAAAGTATTCATAGCTGCACGTCTGGCCCCTATGGGAACCAGGTCAAGACTACAATTAGCCTTGGCCCGGGGTCAGAGTTCAGCAGCCAATAAGCACCTGGGGCTGCTGTTTTAATTGGTCTTTTGGGTTCTGAGTGGAGAATGGTACGGTGGGCTGTGATTATGGTAAATGTGGCTCTCCCTGAATTTGGAAGAAAGCTTGAGTTGGAGACCTGTTTGTTGCTCAGACTCTCTAAATATGCTAGCAGAAGAAACCACTATGTCTGCCAGCTCACCCTGCCGTCTGTATGTAAAAACAAACTTGGCTTGTTACTGAACACAAACTGTATTTTCATGACGCAGTAACCACCCACCATGTCAACCCTGTAGACAGTCTTGCTCTAGAGAATTCAGACTATTTGTATTTGTTGGTGATGTTAGTATACAGATGCCTGAATTAAAGGACATGAACAAATAAACGTCAGCAGAAAGACGCTGGAAAAACACACAACTTAATCTGTGAACAAGGCAAATGATTCTGACACTCACACCAACAAAATGAAGCTTTTCTGACAGTCTACTCGAGCTGTGTCATTGACTTGATTAATGGTGTCATAATCCAAAGGGCAATGCTTACTGAAGCCTATGGAGTGCAACAACATAACGCTCCAGTGGACAGCTATGACTACATGTATAACAGGCCTCATCCACTAGTTCAGCAAGTTCATCATGTTTTCTAATCTCTACAGGACTATTTGTCCATTGATGTGTCAGGTAATGATTGAGCCGGGAGATGTTTTTTATTATTAGAAATACCTGTAGACAAGGACACACGCATTTTCCAATAGTGTGTCAACCAGTCGACAAGCGTGGAAATTTATCTTTCTATTATTCAAACTTTTCTTCAGTGATTGTTTCAAGATGTTCCTCCCTTTCAGTTGCTCATTTTTTGGGGTTCAAAAAAGCAGAGCTGACAGCTACCCACAATGTTTACTGGAGCATTTTGACGTCTCTGTCCCAATCAGCTCCTCCATTCATTAAATCATTTCACATCTTGAAACTGCTGCCATGGAGGCAACATCTTGCCTTTTTCTAAGATTTTGGCATTATCAGGATGTTTTTTTTTAAATTTGCCAAAGTGTGCTTTTGATTTAATTTTTATTTTTTTGCAGTGGAACTGATCATAGTTTCTCATATTCCATTATAGGCATAATATAACCCTCCTCCTTTGTAATGCTGACCCCTGTGACCCTTGCTCCCCAGAGCCATCCGCTGCTTTCTGACTTCAGAGAAGATTCCTTATCTTCAGAAGCTGCTTCTCAGGAACTGGGTCATATGAATTGGCCATTTGTTACTTCACTTGTTAGATAAAAGGCACATAGATATATGAGTAGTCTCTGTTGTGGGTGGTAAAGTGCTGCTAGGAGCAGATCAGATTACTCATCCACCACTTCAGAGAAGAGATGATGAAAATCTTGCATAACTCATTTGACTTTTTGGATAAACTCAATGAAAGCTACACAGAATCTTAAAACTATGACATTAATCATATTGATTACTGCCTGGGTCAACAGGTTGAGACATTGATATATTTGGTCATATGATTGGAATGTGCCTGTGAAACTTACTTTTCCCGGTAATTGCTGCTTTTGCTGTATTTTATGAATGTTCATTCCTGTTATTCACAGTTTCTAAATGGATGCTTTTTGGCCCAATAAGTTATGTCTGGTTTGAAACTTCCAAAGTGGCCATAAGGCTCTCCCTTTTAGCCAATACAGCCAATACATATGAAGAGAGTAATGCTGCCAATTTATTTTACAGTGTCCATTAATAAAGCTGCTGGCTGATCATGAGAATCTTTTTTTCCCAGGAGGAAACAGCCATCAGGGGCAAGTGAGGTCACGTCAGATACTAAATGCTGAATTTTTAACTCGCCAGACGGAATTCAGTCATTAGTAGGCCTATTAGATATAAACACAACCTTTATAAAAAAAAATTGTAACACAGGTACTGTTTGTCAATAAGTGCAGCCAGGCATTCATTCAAAATAGATGTCGAGATTAATACAGGTCATGACAGGTTGTCATGAAAGTCAGTTTTAATCCCAATCAACCCACCAAGCAGACTGTAACAATAGCACTAATCTGGGACTCAACCGAACCATGGATTAAAGACCCCATGGGATGAAGGCTGAGCCCAATGCTGACCTGAACTCTGACCAGATAGCATGCTGCTTAAACTAAACCCATGTCCCCAAAGTACCTGGGTATGAAATACGGATGTTCCTGGCTCTTTGGAGCCAGTGCTGGACAGTAAATGGGCAGTACAAATAGCAACGTTAGTAGTTTAACTATTTTTTTCATAAGCTTTTGGGTATCATAGCAGTTTTCTGAGCCAAAAAGCTTTTCAGTAGATTAGCTGTTTTATGGATCAAGTTGTGTGGTAGCGTCCAAACAAGCTACATTTTCCCACAACAAAGTTGAAGCGCAGCAGAGCGTTCTGTTAAGGTCCAAAATCAAACTTCTAAGGATAAGTACAAGATGCCAGCCGACAGACAGACATGTAGCGCGGCAACGGATGTAACATCTTTGGCGGTGACATCATCTAAACCTTGTTGCCCATAATGTCCCTGCTACTGGCCATAGCGCTGCAGCAACTAGTAGCTTTTCTCACTACATTCTACAAGTAGCTTGCCCACTTCTGTTCTATTGGATTAGAAACGTCTGCAAAGGAAGACATGACATCTTTGGTCTGTTTTATTATCTTCACACTACATGCTTCATCCTCACTCACAGGTTGCTTTGCTAACAGGGAGGCAGACGTGTTTGCATTGTGGTGGCTGAAATATGTGTCATTATATGAACCAGTTTTAGATTAAGAAGGAGTTGATTCTGGGGGGAAAGAAAAAGTGCAAAAAGAGAGAAAAAAACAAAAAAAACAAAGGGCAACTGAGGTTGAAAAGAAGACAGCAAACAATAAAAGGAACATTCAGCCATTCCCTGGATTTGCATCAGTCCACAGATTTTATCAGCCTTCATCTCTTATAAACTAACTTTTTCCAGCAGGAAGTAAAATAACAAAAGAAGAGCAGATTAATTAGAATTGGGAAAATCTGTGGTGACAGCCTGTTGGGTTCCAGTTGTCAAAGCAATGAGAAAAGACCTAATGATGTACTACGTTTAACACGATAGAACAACAAACGTCGCCTGGTCCCAATGTGATCGCATGACTAAGCGCCTGAAATATGTCCCCACTATGCTCCTGCCTGGCACATTAACTGCCTGCCTTGCCCCCAGTAGGCTTAGTGGCTCAGGAGCTGTTGAAGCGGTAAGCAAACTTCACTGGCCACTGTTACACTTTTGCACACTGTTAAGGCCAGACAGAAGGGAAAAACTCTGTGACTTTTACTCATTGACGTAAGGGAGGGATGCTCTGACCTTATTGGATACTGTAAAGGAAAGATATAAGGAGGAGATTTCCTCTATGTCTGCTAGACTGTTTATAAAGACAAGGTTGCCATAAACAAGAGAGTTTATAATACCCTGCAGTCAGAGGCATACTTGATTGAGTCTATTTTGCTTTTTATTGGTCGAATTTATTCTGCATTTTCCCTCATGTCCTCACACTTCCAAACTTTCAATATTTCACCACCTTTCTGCATTTTTTTGTAATTTTTTTAAGGTTGAATCATTTTTTAAAACCTTACATCATAGCTGCTCGTCATTAAGAATAAAGGCGCCGTAAACTCATCTTCAAATGCAGAAATAAATCTAATAAGGACATCTTAAGAAGATTCCCTTTAAGGTTTTATTGGGTGTTTAAAAGACGACTAACCAGACTTTGTGATATTTTTATCATCAGAATGTGCTGTATAACTGACACACAACATATTTCACAGACATCAATGAGTGCCTGCTGCCTGGTCTCTGTAAGAATGCTGAATGTCTCAATACCAAAGGAAGCTTCAGGTGCACATGTAAACCAGGCTTCATGTTGGACGCTGCCAGGAGTCACTGTGTCTGTAAGTATACCCCCCACACACAATTTTTGGTGTCTGTTCACATTACTTTTTAAATGTGGCCTCTATCAGATTCCCATGTGAACTAGACATGGTCCTGAACTGATCTGCATGCGCACAAAAACAACAACAAAGACGTCGCAAGCAGCACAAAATGCTTTCAAACACAGGTCGGTTACAGTACGACCCCTCAAGTTTTACTTGGACAAAAGTGGCACCTAAATACTTACAGGGTCTAACACCTCCCTGCCCCTTCACTGACTTTCTCCATCGCAGCTGTCTTTCATGTTTGTTTTCATCGAGTGCGAGTCACTTCCACTCCCACCAGTCAACTGGTAGAACAGAATTGTGGCGAGTGTCACTCAAGAGTGATGTCAAGTCACATGGATTCAGAACTGGCTGTTCAGACTGAGGTCACATTGCAAATAGCCAACCTGCATCTGACCCGTCTGAGGACCCGTCTAAAAAAATGGCTTAATCTGATTTGAAAAAAATCTAATTCCATGTGCTGCTCAATTTGTCATAAAGAAATCAGATCTGAGTGACATACGAGCTAAAATAAAAATAGGATTTGTGTTCCTTTTGCATGCAGGGGGAACGTAGCCTAAGACTGGAACATATTTCTGTACTGAAAAATGATGGACATGTTTACTTCTACCTCACAGCGGACAAGGCTGTTTCCATCCAGAAGGCATTCTGCTACAGATCCCTGTCAGCAGGCTCATGCTCTTTGCCACTCACTCAACAAATCACCAAGCAGATTTGCTGCTGCAGCCGTGTGGGAAAAGCCTGGGGCCCTGGCTGTGATCGCTGTCCTCTGCCAGGATCAGGTACCATTGAAAGTTACTCCTCCACTACTTTAAGACTGTTTAAATTCAGACTTGTCTTTTTATCCCTCTGCAGACAGAACCTTCCATTTCTGGTTTTCCTGACTAACTTTTTTCTGCATTAAATGCTTTTGCAGATATAAAATGTCACATGTAATCTTATGCAAGAGCAAGCAATGGTAGTGAAAGGCAAAGGCAAAGAATATTTAACGCTCAGTCACAATTCAGCTCTTTTCCAGGCTTGTAAAGCCGTTCAAAATAACCATATCTGTTTGGAGTGGAAAAGCACCAAAAACATAACGGTTTTCATATTTTGGAGGCAACATAATAGTGGGAGTCAGTCTTGTGTTATCACTCCAACCCTCAGAGAGAGAGCCCACTAATAGAGCAGCAAAGCTTTACTGCAGAAATAGCTCAGCCAAGTGAAACATGGGAAGTAGTTGTCATCTTTTTTTTTTCTTTCTTACCGATTTAATCTTCAAAGTCTCTGCGAGAAACAGGCTGGTTTTATGGAGTGTCTGTACAGGCTAGTGATTCATGGGGATTGTCATAGATCAGATATCACAGACACAGACCTCCATGGTGCTGCTCCGCCAGGAATGACACAGTACACACTCACACAAACACACACATCCTCTGATTATTTCTGATGCTGGCTTTTGTATGGCCTGACAAGCTGTTAGAGCCATGTTCTGAACAAAGCAGCCAGGCCCATTTCTTGTAACTTGGTAACAGGAGCCAGTTGACTTTCAATCCAAATTTACCGCGGTTCCTTTTGATGTGGCCCCTGATCATATATAGCCCCATTTCCCTCCACTTTAAATTCATCATTCAGTAGCCTATCTGACCACGCTTCCTGCATTTACACAAGCATTTACAGCAACCACATATCTGTCGTTGCTCATATCGCTATTCCAGACTCTTTTTGGCATAGGTTGCTGGTTTCAGGTCAGTGAGGGGACACAGAGCTTCTCACTTGTAATGGATTCACCATCGCTGAGGTTTGTTGGGCTCCGACACAAAGAGGTGCAGTCTACCTTCCTTTGTCAGGCCAAAGAAACCTCCATTAGCCTCTCACTCTGACGCTTCACACCAAAGAGTTCAAAAGTCAGGCAGTTATACATGATCCTCTGTTTCCTGGCATAGCTGTGTCTGTTTCAGAGTGCAGATATCCCCAAAATCCCCCCACTGGTAGCCCTCTGTGACAGCTGTCAGTGGCCTGCCAGCTAGCCAGTTCTGCAGCAATAGCAGCAACCTGACCCCATCATTTGCAGCACACAGTGAAGCCCAGCATGCTCAACATAACAGTATTACACGGATGGCTTATGGTATTCCTGTGAGCATCAGGCAGAAATATGAGCCACAATTACAGTCTGGCACCATTTTATGTCAGCAATAGGATCCTGGGAGAAGCATACAGAGGTGATGTCCTCTATGGCTCATTGTTTGTTAATATCTTTTGCTACATGTTCCCTCCCATGCAGATCATTTCAAGGAGATCTGCCCAGCCGGTCACGGATACACCTACTCACGCTCCGATGTGCAGATATCCCTCAGACAGCTGGAGGAAGATGATCTGCAGAGCACGAGATTGTCATGGGAGGAGCAGAGCCCTTCTTACCCCCAGCTGCCATCCTCCGAACCCTCTCTGCTGTATCCCAACAGACCCCAACGTCCAAGCTACCCACAGACTCCACAAGTACCTCAATATCCTCAGTACCCTGAGACACCGCAAGCACCCCAATACCCTCTGACTCCCTCTCACCCTGCCAGAGAGACACCTAAACAGCCTGAAGGTGAGGATAAAAGTTTAGTGGAAGTTCACTTTATTTACTTAACCACTGCATATTTTAACCATAACCCAGACATCAACAATGCAGGGCAACGGAACAAAACACAACATGATTTTATTTTCTACAATTTGTAAACAGATGAGCCTTTCTGTGAGAGTCTTGAAACCAACAAGATGTTTTGATGTTTTTAAATAGATGGAATATATTAGGTGTATTACTCATATCCTCCATCATTCAACCCACTGATGTTTGAGGTTTTTGTTGTGATCTTGGATGCATGTATTACTTTGTAGATGTCTTTTGAGTGCAGTTTTATACAATAATTTACAGGGTTCTGACACACCTACACATTGGCTGTTATATTTTGTCCTTGAGTTCGGTATGTTTCCAATATATTTGTGCAAACCAAATTAAAAAATGTAAACTGAACTAAACCAGTGGAACCCCTCTGAGCAATCTGGACTTTCTGTAAATTCACCTTACTGATTTAAAGCATGTCAGATCATTTATGGCCAAACAACTCCTTAAATAATTAGCAATTTCTGTCTTTATTATCAGATATCAATTTCCTTGTGTCTCTTTGCACTTGGCCTGTAGTCTGACTCTCCCTGTTGAGCTCAGAGGATAAATGTGCCTAAAGCTTTGTTTTATTACAAATTAAGACCTCGAAAGCTGCAATTCATGTGCCTGAGGAGAAAAAGAGTTGTTGTTTATGTTGTGTGTGGCCACTAATGTTACTTGTTAATGTGAACAGGATGTCAAATTTGCTACTGATAAACTTTCCCTCTTCTCTCTGTCTCGTTTCAGATGTGGAAATTCTGAGCCCGGTGAGTTCTCCCTCCCTGTCAACCTTTTGGCACGCACTTTTGAAATGTTTATGTTAGAACGATATGCTCTAGCTATCTCAGCTGGAGGCTCTGTTTTGGTTATATAACTTATTCAGACCACATTTTGGTGGATACACACGCCTAATTAGCCCTGACTGTGACGACAAAAGCAGACACACTGTATGAACATGACGGCCGTGATGAAATGTAACTACAATGTAACTTAAAGTGTAATTTGCTTGTTTTCTAGCCAGCTGTTGTGACTGACTCACCGCTTAAAGATCCAGGTATTTTTATCTCTTAGCTCTTCTCATACAAATCACACACAACTGCTTGCTGTGTCTAAACAAGTACCTCAGTGCTGTTGTTTAATACTGGTTGTGTTTTGGCATCTTAAGCTCAAGGGTCAGTCGTTGTTTGAGTAGTGCACAGACACGTTATTATGTTTTATTCTATAAATTACTCACTCCTGTCTTAATCCTCGTCTGATGTGCCCTCACGCCATTAAAAACATTGACATACAAGTCTTAAATTTGACTTCATTCAATAAGTCTACTCTTTTTCCGGTCAGTGTGCTGTTTTTATCCTGTGAAAGGAGTAGTTCCTTTTTATATTAGCTGCCCATAGAGTGACGGCTAAGTAAAGAATGGCTGGGAAAACAAGCAGTGCCTCGTTTAGGTTGTAGAGAACTAAGTGTAATTAGCTCATTGTGTTCACACTCACCCAGACTTGATTTCCTCTTCACAGAGACTCCAGACTCCTACATCATCAACCAGAGGCCAGATTCAGAGGACACAACCCGCACTGACTCATCCAAAGGTAAAGCACACATTAGAGCACAATGGTTCTCCTGAAAAACTGGAAACATAATTCAAATCATCGCTTCTTAATTAAGTGATGGATAAAGAAATGTAGGACGCCCATGTGCACGAGAGACACAGAGCTCAACTCTTCATATTTTGTGCTCTCCGTTAACTGCTGGCAGACAGCAGCACATATAATAAGACATTTTTCAGGCTTACGCTGAGTTAAGCCGTGGAGAGCTGGTTTTAGGCTTTTATTTGGCCTATTTTTCTCAGAGCCAATTTGGCTGGAAGATGCTGTGCTACAAGCAGGGTGAGAGGGCGAGAAACCAAAAGACACTGTGCCTCTTGGAAGGTGAAGCTATTCTCACAAGGAGCAGAGGCCAGATTTTTGAAAAATGGAGGACAGGAGGAGCGAAAAGGAAGAGCATTAATGAGATAAAGGAAGTACAGAGAATTTCTTTCTGTTTGACCACAGTCCACTTGGCGAGTAAAAAGAGAAGAACAACACTAATGTCAGGCTCTACTGTGCGTGACCTGTTTCTAGCTGACCCCTTTGTAAGAGCTCCACACCACCTGTTAGAACGCTGCCGTGCTGTAAAACCTGCCCTCTCGTCCAAGAACCCACCAATAAAACGCAAGATGAGTTCCCATTCAAACAACATGTGTTAGAGGAATGCGTTTTTTTTTTTATTATTTACAGTGTCTGTAATGTTGCGTAACCTGAGGTCAAAAATATTCTTGTCTACTGTCTGAGTCATGGCTGTGTTTGTCTTTTTAAGGTATTGACAAGTGTGCCACCACACCCACCATTTGTGGCCATGGGAAATGTATTCCTGTGCAGACTGGCTACACCTGCAACTGTGATCCAGGATTTAAGCTCAGTGCACTGCAGACCAATTGCATTGGTAAGAAACAATGGAAGAAAAAAGAAGGAAGGGGGGTAAGGGCTAACCTTGGGCACTCAAAACGGTCCTGAATATGTCCTGACATTATCCAGGGTGAGCTGCATGTGTGAACACAAATAGATGTTTCAACCTGACATATCCTGACTTTTTCCCCCTTTTGATTATTACCCCTTTGTAAAATATCCCCAAAAAATCCTGGTGAGCAGCAGGTAATGGGAAAATTAATTGTGAGCAAGTGCTGATGTCATTCACGTTGAGCTGAGCTTTGTTGCTTTATAGACGTTACTGCTTGCCTCAATTGTCATAATAGTATTTTTCCACTTTTGTGTTTGTCTTGTGGACATATTGTATTGATACAAACCCATTAACAGTCTCCATTGCGATAGACTCCTCCTCCCTTGCAAGCGCTCTCCAGCAGCCCCCACATACCTAACCCAATGAAGCAATTTGAGTTTTTAAAGCACATCATACGCAGATAATCTCCCGCTGTGAGGTGCATGTGTGAAAGGCAAGATGCTGAAAAAATCAGGGTCTGAATGTCCTGAAATTATCTGGAAAATGTTTAGAGTTTATGTGTGAAAAGGGTTCAAGAGACAAAGGGCCACTCAGACAAGAACATAATGGCACCTCAGACACCGCAACACCAAACATTACATGACACAGAAGCCTGTAACAAGGCAGACTAAGCCAAAAAGAAAGAGATCGGTTTGTTTATGCTGACCTGTTCCGTTATGCCTGACAACAGCATAGAAGCCATCCAAAGAGCTGCCATGGTGCTGTGATCACTTACCTTACGCTGATGGCCTTGGCTACAGCCTCTGCTCTACTCGACTGGGCTCAGGTCCATCACTGAGGAATGCCTGAGCAGTAGAAAGGCTCCAAAGTCGAGAAAAGTGGAAAATGAACAGCCTCTGCTGGGGTAATAGAACTGCACTGTGACGTTGCCTTCGATCTTTACAGATTTGAGTATCTGTCACCCATTTCAGATGTGAACGAGTGTGACGAGGACCCATGCGAGGGAAAAGGCCACTGTATAAACAGCTATGGTTCCTACACCTGTCAGTGCCACATCGGCTACAGCCAGGTGATCACCCAGAACAGGAAGTTCTGTCAAGGTGAGCAGGAGACACTTTGTTTTCAGTGGATGAAAGCCACCATAGACAGTCTGTTAAAGCACTGCAAGTTCTTGTCTGTCAACGCTGTTCATTTAAAAAGCATCCTGCTTTAATTAATGCTGGGGAACACAATAGTCACTTTCTTTTCCATTCTCCTTGGTTTTCATTCAAACTGGCAGACATTAACGAGTGCAGCATGCCCAACAAGTGCCAGAACGGCAAATGCGTCAACACAGAGGGATCTTACACCTGTGAATGCGCCAGTGGCCACGCCAAGTCCTGGAGAGGCCTATGTGAAGGTGACATGCATGCACAAGCACCTATGCACTCAATCTCCCATAACAGCCAACTCATAGCCAGACATATTTGTTTGCTGCCATGAGTTAATATGCAGCCGGTAACAAAACACATGTATTTTCCTAAAGTCAGAGCCAAGATGAAACTATGCTGACTTCGTGTCTAGTGTGTTTTTGCATATAAACATTTGTGACCTTGCACACTTTTTCTCCAATGCCTGTGCACATTGTTTTATAACAACTAATACGAATGATTATTTTCATGTCCCACCTTCTCATACATCTCAGACGTAGATGAGTGCAGAGATCCCAGCTCCTGTCCCAACGGTGTCTGCGTCAACACTCTCGGCTCCTTCCTGTGCCAGGCTTGCGGCCCTGGGTTCAGGCCCGTTGACGAGACATGTGCGGGTAAGGCAACACCAAACCTTGTCTCAGCAGAAGCACCACAACCTCTACCCAAACTCCTAAGGGGGATTTTGACCACTGCATGGAAATAAGATGGGTTTTCCTCTTACACTGTAAAAGCTTCCTGTATTAGGTAACATTTACGTAGAAAAAAGCCACTGCTCCCTGCTGGCATCACCAAAAACAACCAAGCGGTGCCGTTTATGACTTCATGACAGCTTATGATGAAGTACAGATTAACGAACTTCATAAGCTGAATTAGTTTCACTAAAATGTGGCTTTTTGCTCAAAGGGCATTCTGATTGCTGAGTGCATGGAAATTATTTTTAATGAATTGTATTTTATGCCTCGATAGACTTTATATTGGATGTTTTACGTCCAGTGTGGACCACTTCAGTGCCTACGTGACAGCCCAAAACCACAGTGATGAAGGCTATATTGCCTGGGCCGTGTGCAACCCTCTCTCCATTCAGTGTTTCCACGTATGATATATCAACTCCTCCGCCCAGCAGCCTCTGCATATCCCCAATATTGTTTAAACACATCCAGCATGTTATTGCTGATCTTTGGATATCACTGGCCTCCGTAAAAAGATTGTTTATAATACTTCAATTTGGGAGAGTCCAAATATTTTCTCTTGGCCACAGCCTTGAACAAACAGCATATTATTGTTAGAGAGCTCTGGCCACTGAACCGTTGAGCCCGGCAAGGTGAGAGGACCGAGCATTCTCTGCAGATGTATGAGGAGGTCAAAGGTTCAATTCCCTGCAGCTAAGAGGTCCTGACACACAAATAAATTATCTCACTCACCCAATCTTTAGTCTGTGGTCCACTGTAAAACTCAAACTATTGATTATTAGATTTGAAGACACAATATGCTTAGAAACTGCACTGGTGTGGGTTGTGTTTAAGCTAACATGCCAGCAGCCCCCCAACCTGAAAGTGGCCCTGTTACATAACAGCCGACTGGTGTTACTTACCACATCCCCTCTCCATGACCTTGCACCCCTCTATAATTTGTTTGGAAACCTAAGCTCCTGGAGTGACTATTCCAGAAATGTGGAAAAGCCAAAAGACCAAATGAGTATGGAAAATATGGAAGTTAACTTTAGTAGTAATTTGGAGTTCTTTAAAACCGATTTATCTGCGAATCTGAAGATTGATCGCCTTTTTTAAAGGTCTAAAATGACCTTGCATCCAAAGAAAACATCTTCTTTCTCTTTTTGAGTCCCCTCGAATAATTCATTCTGTGTAAAAATAGTAGCTGAAAGGAACCTTGTAAATGAGGGATAACTTTGGAAGTAAATATTTTCTTTCTAAACGTCCACAAAGGAAGAGCGAACCGTTCTCCGGCATACGTTGGGTGCTGTGGGAGTCACATAAAACAGGAAACATGAGCTCTGGGTTTCCAGTGTTTGCTTCAGTCAATTGACGGTAGCGCAGTGGTTTAGGCCCAATTGGCCAAATCGTGGATAGCCTAACTGCTGGTGTGATAGAGAAAACTGCTCCATTGCCTGGTCAGGTCTTATCGTAGATGGCCTGAAAGATGCTGGATGATTGCAGAAAAAAAGGGCCACATTGACAGACATCTGGCAGTGCCACAGCTAGGAAAACAAAACCCAGTCTGTGACTCTCTGTCAGTGTTAACACTTATTTTGCAGTAAAACACTTTTCTTCCCCTCCTGGTTTTCCCTTCCTCTTTTAATATCTTTCTCTGTCTTACTCACATACTCATTCTTATTTCTCTTCCCATAACTTCACCTAACCTGAAAAACAGCCACTGTTAACACCCCAATAAATTCCACTATTAAACATTATATCTGCATGAGGTTTTCCACAAACATAATCTTGAGTAAATTGTTCTGACTCATGACGTGGAAAAAACAGCTACTGCTGCAAGTTGTAAAAGGCCTTCATGAAAGAGGCTTGAGTTTGCGCACTGATGTAATTTAGTGACTGCTGTTTTACAGTCATTTTGCACCCTAATTATGCTGTAATTGTTTCCTCTTTACTGCTGCACGATCGTGATTTGACCCATATCTTGTATGTAGGTCTTTATTTGTACTGATGTATCTTGTTGTTTCTTGCTGCGATGGCAGCAACAACCAAATTACAAAAACAACACACTCTTTCCCAAATTCCAGGTGTAGCTAGTCATGACAGTTTTATGTGGCCAGTGTAAGAGAAAGCTTTTGTTAGATTCTGCCTTGAAAATGTCAGCACCATATACAAAGGCTACAATGGTAGACGCATCAACCATCGGTTCGACTCGCAGCCTTGGCCGACTCTTTCTTCCCCAAACTGAAAATAGTCCCCAAGAAAAAACAACAGGATTTCTCTGGACTATCCAGAGTGACTTGGACATGACTGGAGGGATATATTAATGCTGAATTCTTTAAATGTAATTTTGTATAGAGCTCCACACCTAACATTTTATTTACATTTTTGCATTTGTCTGGCAATACAAAGAAAAAGAATAAATCATTTGTATACAGCCTATGAACTCGACAAAGAGGGAGGCCACGCCATTTTTAAGTGTTTTTATTGAAAACCAATACCAAAACCAAATGAAAGAACATGCAGACTGTAAATTAGCAATGATGAATGTCTGTGTGGTGTTGTGGAGGCAAAACAAAGACAACAAACCAAATGTATGCTACTCTATAATTATGGCATTGGAGAGCTAGGTGACTGAGAAGTCAGCTTAAAAAACTAAAGGCCCAGCCTGCTCAGGAACAAGACATCAAATCAACTGGCTCTGCCTCTCTCCTGCAGGCAACCTGGATAAAAGGGAGAAAGACAAGACAGCAGGAGGAGTATTGATACAGTCAGGGGTCGTCACATTATAGATGTCACTACAGGGGAAGAAGAAGTTTGATGTACGCAACTGTGGCAGGATGAGACCTAAAGCCGTCCTAATTTTTCTTGTTTCCTGTCTTCAAACTTTTTGTCCTCAGATATAAATGAGTGTTTGAACCAGACTGCGTGCGGTCGTGGAAGGTGTGTCAACACCGAAGGCTCCTATAGGTGCAACTGTTTCCAGGGATACAAACTCTCATCAGACAACTTTTGCCAAGGTAAGTGTCAGTCAGAAGCTCGATCAGACATTATAAATGCTTCATTTCAAAGAACAGCTCTGTGAATAGTTCTCCACAGTGCTCCTACAGAAGCCCCGCGGCACATTGAAAGGTTTATAAAAAGGCTACGAAGATTTAGCAGTTGTCTGAGGCCCCTCTTCTTCTTTGTCTGAATTCTCCCTCCAGATGTGGATGAGTGTGCTCTTCCTGGAGTCTGCCTCAACGGCCGCTGTGTCAATCTGGACGGCACTCACAAGTGCACCTGTAACCATGGTTACCAAGCCACCTTGGATGGCAAAACATGTGAAGGTCTGCAAAGGATTATCTAAAGCTGTTTGGTATATCTCATCACTGCAATACTCTCTTGACAGCAGAATAATGTTTGCAAATGTTTTCTTTTTGTTAGATGTCAACGAGTGTGCAACTGCTAATGCTTGCCCCGCGGGAATTTGCATCAACGCTGCGGGGTCCTACACATGCCAGAACTGCAGGCCTGGCTTTGGACCATCTGCTGATGGACTGAGATGTGAAGGTATGAAATCAGAGAATCTCATGATTCACAGTTTGAAGTGTTTGACGGTAACTGGAGACAGAGATGAATTGTCCGCACAGCTGTGGTGAGTTTTGTGTTTTTGTTTTTAGATGTTAATGAGTGTGCCCAGGGTGACTTGTGTCTTGGTGGCGTGTGTGCCAACACGGAGGGATCCTACACGTGTACTAGATGTAAGACCGGCTACAGAGTGTCTCAAGACCGGAAGAGGTGTGAAGGTAATTTCAGTCTCCAGCTATTCAGAAAAAACAAAAATGTTACTACTGTTAAAGACTCACTCAACAACATCTGGGCAGTTTGACAACTCAACATTAAAACTCCTTTGCGGTTTAACCAAATTCCACCTGCATATGATCCAGTCTTTAAAGTGATGTTTATACATGTCTGCGCTGGTGTGCATGTTTCTCTTCCAGATATTGACGAGTGCCAGTCCCTGTCTACCTGTGCCAACGGCATCTGTCTAAACTCAGAGGGCTCTTACACCTGTGAGAACTGCCCCACAGGGTACAGAGTATCATATGATGGAGAGCTCTGTGAAGGTTAGTTTATCCAACACCGCTCATCTAAATGAACTCCTGCATGCATATTAAATTCAGCCTGAACAAACTAACTGGGGGTGGCGGTGGGGTTGTAGTGGTTCCTGCCTTGGATAATGAATTTGGCTGTTTCTTCTTGGCTGCAGAACCACAAGTCTCCTGCAGTAAAAGGCTAACAGTCTGTTTTTTCCACACCAGATATTGATGAGTGTGCGCTGCCCACTACATGCCCCCAGGGAACATGCACAAACACAGAAGGTTCCTTCACATGTATCATCTGTCAACCTGGTTTCAAAGTCTCTCAGGATGGACAACAGTGTGAAGGTGAGATTCTGGCTCTGTTTGTGCAGGAATTTGATGTTTCACTTGAGCACAGGTGTCTTTGACTCCCTCTTCTATTCAGCCATGCCAGACCTTGCCTTGACACCTACAACAAGTTGTAGTTGAAAGCATGTTTCCCAGCTGGTTCAGGTTGTAGGTAAACAGCATCAGGTGTGACTCCAAAAGCCCCATCATCTGAGCTCCAAAGCCCAAAATAATCCTTCCAGACATCACATCATAGCTGGCTCCGGAACCCCTGCGCCTCTGGCACCGCTAATGTGATCCTTGCTCAACACAGTGAGACACCATCCCTCAAATAAAGCAAGATGATGTCACGCAAATGTCCTGTAGATAGAGGTGTCGACGTTTGTAATTCCCAGCTTTGTGATTACCGATCAAACTGATTACAAATGGCGAGCTATATTTATTTAAAACCAGAGATGGTAATCTGTGCCATGATGTGTCTTTGTTTTTGTGTCCAGATGTGGATGAGTGCCTGGTGGCTAACATGTGCCCACGCCAGCTGTGCTTGAACACGCCAGGATCCTACACCTGCAGGAGCTGCGGATTCGGCATGCAAGTGTCTGAGGATGGTTACGGCTGCGAGGGTAAAACTGTCCTCTCCATTTACCTACCTGCTTATAACAGGTTCAGCTGACAAGAGAATAAATATTTAACCAACTCTGAAGTAAAAGCTGAAAGCCTTAGACCCAGAACGTGATTACAGAAAATCTTTACACTGCTCTGTAATTTGTCATGACATGATATATGAGATCAATGCGGTGAGCTGCTTTGACGAATCCAGGGAGGTTGGATCTGTCATGACTTCATGGGAAGCAGAAAAGGAATGATTCTTTAAATGGATTCAAACATGGTCTCAGTTAGTCATATATACTGCAGTGTGTTTTTGAATGAAAGTGTCAGTCTAGCCCAAGAGGAAGATCCACCTTGGATGTGTGTCTTTGTGCTGGGATAGGATTTTAATGGATGTCTCTGATGCCATGGAAAATATTAAGGGCTTAATTTGAAATGAAGTCAACTACTCCCTTGCCTTCTACATACTGGAGCAGCTCGCCCTGTTGAACTCTTTGTTCACCCGAAGGCAAAACGGAGCCGTCTCAATCACTTAACAACGGCCTGCAATCTCTTGTCTATGCAAGAAATACAATCTGTACCGGCTGGAGGAATTTCCAATGATCACATAACAGCGAGCCAGTGACTGTTTGTAGATACAGTAATTATAAGCCACCTGTAATAGCTGGCTGTTTTGGATTCAATGGATGTCCGGCATACTTATCTTTCCACCGTTTTTAATAAAACACTGTCAATGCGATCTAATAAAGAGGGCTTCGTTAACTGTATGTTAGGCAGTATGTAGTCACAGATACAGTGAGTGGAGTCTTTGGAAGTCTCTTTTCTTGATATAACAACATGTCTGCGCAGTTGGCAAAAAGTCAGACACTCCTTACTTGGGTAGTAATACAGATACATGTGTACAAAAAAAAAGTAAAAGTAGTGAACCAACGTCCTTCCTTAAGTAAAGATGTTCCAGGCTCTGACTTGTAGTCAGAGTATAAAAGTTAGTTAAAATTAGCCCTCTGAAGGACTTTCCCTCTGGCTCTTTCTGTGCAAGCTAACTAAACCTCATGTCATATTTGGGAGACTTTTTACCTCAATTATTTGGATTTGAAATAAAAACAATTTACTGAAAATAACAAACACTTACTTTGCTCCAATCTGTAAATCAGTCGGATGAAGAAAGTCTTGCCGCAGTGAATCTGCACAAACGCTTAACGCATGAATCCTCATCACGCAGACGTGGTCTTATTTATATGTTATTGCTCCATACATTGAGGTACAAGCTGTTCTTAACGTTGGAGAGGTCGCCACTGAATTCTGAAAAATCAAATGTATCAGAACTCTATGCTAGAATAGTACACCTGTTCTAGGAGTAAAAAGTACAGATTTTTGTGGGTAAAATGAGGTAAATTGAAACGTTGCCTGAGAAATTACTCAAAGTACAGATGACTGAAAAACACTTCCAACCCCATTAGTTTGTGTATTGATTCTTATCTTGTCTTCCTTTGGCTACACCTTTTCTCTTTTTTCCCTTGTAGACATTGACGAGTGCCAGACCCCAGGTGTGTGTCCTAAAGGTATGTGCACCAACACAGAGGGCTCCTTCTCCTGCACAGCGTGTGACCCGGGCTTCAAGATGGCACCCAACGGGTTCTCATGTGAAGGTACAGTACAGCAGGTGGCTCACTGTGCACACTTAAATGTATGTGTTCTGTGTAATCGTTTTCCCAGTCATTCATTACAGCTCTGTATGATCGAATGTAGTAAGAATAGAAAATTACATGCTGATGTCGATGATGCATGACTCTTCTGACATGCTCTCTGTGGTCTGGAAGCTCGTCATGCAAGTGTCAAAACTTGGGCAAAGTTGAAGTGAGACCCAGTGATTTACAGCGGGTGTGAATGTGTCATAATGATGACGTGTGTGTGTGTGTGTGTGTGTGTGTGTGTGTGTGTGTGTGTGTGTGTGTGTGTGTGTGTGTGTGTGTGTGTGTGTGTGTGTGTGTGTGTGTGTGTGTGTGGTTTCAGATGTAAATGAATGTGAGGACAACAGCCTGTGTCTTGGAGGCCAGTGCATCAACGACATCGGCTCCTACAGCTGCTCCTGCCCCCCTGGTATGGAGCTGGTGGATGGGAGGTCCTGCAGAGGTACACACGCACACGCACACACACACACACACACACACACACATTTTTACATACACACATAAAGTCCAAGTCATCTGAGAGAAAAAGGAAAATACTATTAGTGGTTAACCGTTCCTCGTGGCTTACCTCATGCTGCCATCTTGACACAGCTGTGTGTGTATATTTGTTTTTGGTGTGTGACAGATATCAATGAGTGCCTAACCATCGTTGGGATCTGCGGAGAAGGAGACTGTCTGAACACCAAGGGCTCCTACTCATGTGTCTGTCATGATGGATACACCACCGTCGATGGCAGGACTGTCTGCCAAGGTATAGGAACACTGCTGCTGCAAAGCAAACATAAAGAAAAGCCATGGGAAATCTCTTTTCTGGTGTTTTAATGGGCTTTGTGTAATTGGGCGAGGCTGAGGCGAAATTGGAGAAAGTTGGTAATAATACACTAATGGTTTTTAGTGCATATTGCTGAAGTGTTTTTAGAGTAATTTGTTATTTGGCACACATTTCTTCTTCAGTGTGAACAGGCACACAGACTGTATTCTCACCCTGTTGTCCTGGGTGCTGAGGCCAGGCTCGGGACCCCTGGCATGGGTGCTTGGGCCAGCTTCTCTGTGCAATGGGCCATGTCCTCATCAACCCTCTCAGTTCACCCTCTCTCTCCACTCGGACGTTAGTTTGATGTTTTTCCAACCGCACCCAGTGACCTGCTGGTTGTAGCAATGGGAGAAAAAAAATTATCACCAGCTTAAGCTTCTCTTTTCAACAAACTGAAGCATTTGCTTTCAAAATACATGAAATAACTTTGTCTGGGATCTCTGAATTGGATCAGTGTTATTCCTGGTGTGTCCTGCAATTCAGTAGGAGGTAAAGTTAAGTCAACGGCAGGATTTCTGGCGATGAAATATCCTGTCATGATGTGAAGCAAGTAGGTTTGGATCACTGGGTCCAGGCCCCTGAAAGATGCTGGCATGGTCGTCTCATGGGCCGGTTTGACTCACAGTAGAGGACAAAGGGTTAGTCCCTGAAAACAGACATTCCTCCTCTGCTGCTTTAGCCTTGGAGCCTTTGAGATATCCTCCTCTGACTCTGAGTAAACTGCCCCAGTCTGCATCAGGTACTTTGGCTGCCCGCCACAACAAATTTTGGTCTCTAATTATCCTATAAATCAGCAGTTGTCATATATTTTCTTGCAGTGTGCCTTTGTGTATACAGTGCTAACACAATGAAAGCCAGGCACATCTGACATAAGCCTTCAGGGGGAGTTTACAGGGAGGATGAGGGTTTGTGAGTTTTTGGTAATGAAAGATGGGTTTAGGTTTAGGCAGGTGAGGTAAAATGATGCTGGGCCTTCACCAGACTAGTCTTTTAGCAAGAAGAGACCATATGAACGCAGACTGAAACATTGCTAAATTTAATCCAAATCAACAGGTTGTGCCATGGCCTCGCTGTGCCTTCCAATACTGGCTTTGAAGTACTTGAATTACCTCCAAAACTATCCAGTCACTGCATATTTATGTGTTTACTTAAGGTCTGGGATATTGTTTTTTGAGCCTATCTTTGCAGTTGGGTGTTTAACTTGTCGTCTCTCAAAGATTCATCTGATTATAAAAGGTTGGAAAAGGAAGACAAGCTTTTCCCCAGAAGTGATTTTACCCTTTTCCTCGCCTTTCCCCCAGAATTTACCCCGAGTCCAAGTACCTTACAAGTTATGTTGTAATGCTGCAATTATCCACCAATCTATGACTAATCAAGCATGTCACATTCATTAATAATTTTTACGAGTCAGAGGAAAATGTTCTCAACCTGAAAAGCTTTTTTTCTCTTTTGTTTCCTGTTTGCTTGTACTGCATGCTGTTAAACGCTCCAAATGGTCAATGCATCTTATGCTCAGACAAGCGCTTGATTACACATTCTTTTGTGATGCTTATGAAAAGGAATGGTGTTCCCTGTGGGCTCAAAGAGGATATATGGGGATATTTAGTAATCATCAATATCTACCAAATCTTGACCCACCCTTTTTTTTTTCAATTTATCAAATTATCTCTCTTAATTTGTCTGCTTTTCTTTTTCATTTTCTCCTTCCTCCCTCCTTCAGATGTGGACGAATGCAGCAAGGACAATGTATGTGTCCGCGGTCAGTGTCTCAACACTGACGGCTCTTTCTTGTGCTTGTGTGAAGCTGGCTTCACGTTTAACACTGACACGGCTGACTGTGAAGGTAAGACTTCTGAATAAAAATCCCCTGTGATGTTCTGTTGTGTATCTCATGGTGATTATCGACCCCAAACTCTGCCCTGAGCTTTCCAGTCTTTGAGTAAAACAACATGTCAGCATTAGCTGTTTGATCGTCACGCTACATTTATTCTTCAGAGTACCCATTATAGCACAGTTGGCTATGATTGATTATGTATAGCGTTATTGTTGGGACCGGGATCCAGCGAGAGTGTCCAAACCTGCCTTTAGAGGCTTTCCTCCTTGGTCTCAGGACTTGAGGGGTGCCCGGATTGCATGGCTGGAAGCCTGAACTTACTATCCCCTAAGGGAAGCATGAATGACCCCATTGTGAGCAGGAGGTGTTTCTCCCTCTGGAACGTCTCCCTTTAGCTCCTTCACAAGTTCTTTGGTTGCTGTGATAATATTGTTCTTGGCCATTCCTGTTGCCTGCTGCGTTTACTGAGGACAGCTACACCGCAGGCCTCCTGGCCGACTCCTGCTCTACAGACATTAGAGTGGAAGCAGAATAGCAGAGGAGGGAACATGAGTGTGTGTTTGATTGCACATGTGGTTGAGTTTGTGCCTCTGTTTGTCAGTTTTTAACAAACATCTGCATCTCTCTCTCTCTCAGACCAGAATGAATGTAAGGACTTTGGCAGCTCAGTGTGTGGTACCTGGCGCTGTGAGAACACCATCGGCTCCTATCGGTGCTTTATGGGCTGCCAGCCTGGACTCGAGGGGGGAGACAACACAGACTGTGGTGAGTGGTAAAACCACATGTAGTTAAAAGTCTATCACAGGTAATTATGTCAAGAAAAAAACCTTCAGTTTTTGGGGGCTAACCATAGACTGTATAAAAAGATGGACACAATTATATCCCTCCAAAAGTGAAGCCAAAATACATTTGAAGCTCCCCCTTCTGACTGGCTGTAATACAAGCCATAAGCTCCGCCTCCTCCATGGTAACAGATGGGACATGGGTCAAACTAGAAAATCAAAATACAATACATTTTTTTATCATGACAATGTATGGTGGATTGTTTAATTTTTCTGAGAAGTTTGGTTTCAATGTATTATTTGATGCTATAAAAAAAGGGGGTTAACAACATGATTGACAGCTCTGTTCACCTCATTAGCAAAGTAGAAGAGAAATGGAGAGGAAAGGTAACCTACACTAGCACAAAGGTCAGGGAATTCTCCATAACCGTGAGTGTCAACTTTAATTTGACACAAGAATCTGTTGTGTTTTGACTATACCGACCTGAGGGATTCCTGCTGTATGATCGGTTAGTTACAAGTGTGTTTTGATTAGTGAAAAGGGTCGAAAGGTAATCTCCACAAGATAATCCCAACTGCACAAACTCTGTCTCCAAATCAGCCAGATATCAGAACTGTCACGATGGTATTTTGGCTTCACTTTTGTACAATAGAAGGAGCTGGAGATGCATCATACAGCTTTATATACCGTCAGTGGGCTAACTGTTTTTACAATGGATTACAAATGCATCGTATGAACCGATCAATTTTGTACCGCACATCTTCTCTAATTCAATCCATTTACAGGAGAGTGTAGTCTGAAATCAACCCAACACTCTTCATACTCTGCAGGACTCTCCCTCTGTGCATAGATAATGATATGTGTTTGGCAGGCACACACAAAGAGGCTGATCTAAATCAAAAGCTATCAGGTACTCAAGGTTTCGTGCAAAAGAGGCCGGGGGAGAAATGAGGAGAAGTGGTCTCTGAAATTTGGGCACTTTAGAAAGAGGAGTGCACTGTCATTGGAGGCAATGTGTGGGGCCAGCGCCTGATAATGGTCTCCTTCACTGAGCTAATGGAGAACCTCTGGCAGAGACACAAAGTGAAACCTGATCACGGCTGTTCTTCTTTGAGGGGAAGATTGTCAGGCACTTACCTCTCACCCGCTCCCCCCAACTCCTTACACCCCATGGAGGTGCATGGTCACCTTGGTTGACTGGCTATGTGTGAAGATCAGCTACATCTGGGCCCAAGTCTTGCCAACAACAACAAACATATGAGCATGACTTTCCAGAATGCATTATGCCTTTTGTATTTACTGGCATGATCAAGCACCTAGGGCTTCAGATTTTTACATATTTTTTTACACAACAATTCTAATTTATCACTCTTTATTTTGTAGCAATGCTTTGCCTTTCTTTGTCGCTCTCATAGCACCATAAAACATGCCTGGCTTACAAGAGACAAAAAAGGTCGTCCTATAACAGAATCCAAACAATCCTCAGAGAGTGACAGGAGAAGGGGGGGGGGGGGGGGGGGAACAGTCTGAGAGCATCACAATGGAATGATGTGTTGGACTGCAGATGGAAGCTGTGGGTGTTTTGTGCGGGTGTGCAAGTTTAAGTGTGTGTGCATGCGGTTAGCTGTGTTTTCTTGCATCCACTTGTGTGTTTGTGTTCAGGAAGGAGAACTAGTAGAGATGCACTTCACATATTCTCATGACCCTGAATTTTTATTGGCCTATCAACAGACAGAGATCAGGGGAGAAAAAGCCGCCGCAGCGCTGATCAGTGACAGATCAGACCTCCGCCCCCTCCATCACCCTGATCCCGGCTACATGTGGCTGCCTCCTCGCTGCACTTTATGGTGCTGTCTGTCTGGCACCAGCTAAGGAGTGCAGGGGCCTGCAGTGCGATAAGGGCAGATTGAAACCAGCTGCTCACCTCCGCTCCTGCAGTGTCAGAACCAAAGCTCTGCTAAGCAGATTGTATAGGATCAAATCAGCGTCAGTGATGTCTAACTTTATATTCCTGATAGCCGTTCAAGAAACCTCCATCGCCTAGCTTTACGTTACATATTTTCTTTGCTCTTATGCTCCTACAAAACTTCTAGGTTAACTTGCCTGTATGGGTTACTATTTGTGACATTGCATTATTATCTCTTACGGTCCCCCGTTGCTATGCTGTTTCTGTTTTCTCCAGACCCCACAACAAACACTCAAACAGCTCAACATTGACTCATATCCCAAGTTTGAAGACCAAGCCCTCTTACCCTCAGGAGCCCAGCGCTAAAATACAATCGTGGCTTGTTTCACCTCACGATGGTGTGTTGAGGGAGATGCTGCCGTCACCCCAATAAAAGTCCAGGGAGGGAGCTCAGTGACTTCGGGGCATTTTTGTCTGCTTGTAAAAATCATCAAAAATTGAAGGAAGAGGCCAGACGCTGTAATTTGCCGTTTCTGTGAGGGGCGTTGTTTTATTTTTTCTCACCGACCTCCAAAAGGGGCAGCGGTTGTCTTTGGCTCCGCTTGCAGCCCTCATTTAGATTTAGAGGCTGTGATACAAAGGAGGAAAACTGGGTTTTTCCGAGGCAACTCAGATCTGTCGTGATGCTGTACACAGGGCTCCTTAGGGCATATGAAAAAGTTTGCATGTTTTGCAGGTTATTCTATTTAAGCTTTAATTCACCATCATGCTCATAAATTCCCTCGGGCTGTGCCTTGCCTTTAATAAGCCTTGCCCGAGTCCGGAAATTGTCTGTGGTCACACTCTTGCCAACCTCCCACCCCTTTTAAACATATAGAAATACAAAGACTTTACCATATGTATTTGTGCGATTGCTCATGCTGTTGGGCAGATGTGTGATGTAGTTTTTTTCTCACATAAGTGCACATATGGTATATCCTGTGTTGTAGATAACCTGACACAGGCTGAAGATGTAAAACGTGCTTTACCGAAAACAAAAGCTCACCTCATCGTTGCCCAGTCTTGTGTGAAATCACCTCTGCATATGGGTCCAATCAGACCAGGGGTTGCCCAGAGAAAATGGGAGAAGTGTGGGCTGCCAAGGGTGAGCCAGCAGTCACCAGTTCCTTTATTCTTGATGCATGCCCCCATGTGATCCAGATTAACACATGGAACAGATACCCACACCTAGAACAACATTTAAAACAACCCAGTGGATCCAGGAATTGGGTCCTCCTTGGACGGACCATTTTGTGCCGGTTGCTCTCCCCACTCTCTCCTCAGCCCTGATTCTTTCCTCTGGGTAATTTACAGCTCTGCATGTGTCCTGATGTAACAGATTATTACATGGAAAGACTAAGAAAGGCAAGCCTGCATCCCGCTGGTGTGAGACAGGCTCTTTGTGGAGTTATCTCATTTTGATGTTATCCATTTTCCCTACAAACGATCAGTACACTGACTTTGTGTTTGGAAGACAGATCTTAATATCTGGTCAAGTAATGCTGCCGCTCGAACACATACAGCGTCGGATACATAAGGCCGTTAAGGTTATTTTGGTTTTGATGCTCTCACTCCTCCCCAGGATGATACTTTGATTGCATCTCTTCCCAACATGTGGTTTGCAACAGATTTTGTTCCATGTCACACATGAATGAAAAGCTGCCGGCAGACGCTGATTATTTCATATATTTGTGGCAAGCTTTCATCGCCCTCTTCCCAGACCTCCCAGCTGGCGGCTGCTGTCATTCCAACATTCCTAACTCTACTTAAGGTCTTCACACATGAAGAAACTCTGACATACAATCTTTTTCACCTGAATCTGAGCATTCTTCTCGTCGAGCTATGGGAATAATATTCAAGAAAATGTATTACTCAATTACATGTTATGTCTTACAGTATCAAAAACACGTCAACACTTCCACTCCAGTTCAGTATCTCATTCCTCAGCTGCAAAATGCAAATCCAGTGGGTTGGCGGTTTTCAGTATGTGTACTTCTATCCTCCCTCTATCATTTTGCTGCCATTTGAGCCCACAAGTCTGTTCTAGCTATTGAAGCAGATCTCAGCATTTCCTATGAAAAGAACAACAAAGACAAATTTTGTCTCTGCAGTTTTATTAGCCTGTGTGGGCTTCTGTCTCTGACCCCACAGGCATGTTAAAGAAGTGGCCAAGATTGGACAGAAGCGCTGACTGATGTTTAGACTGAGAAAGCAGTTGTCTTTGTGGAAGAGAAAGATAAGGTTCTGGCTGGGTGCTCTGTGGCTTTCCTGAATCACTTTCTTTCTTTCTTCAGATGATACAGATTATATGAGTACTGGGAGGCAAATAAAACTAGCTCCTATATTAATGACAACATCTTCACACATCTTAGGTGCCACTGGACTTTCTGTCTAAATATATGTTATGAGCGAGTCATTAATGGGGATTCCAAACTTGGACTTTTCAGCCATACCCTAAAGCAATAATTGGTTTCTTCTTATTGCTGAAACCTAAAATGTTTTGTAACTTTTTTAAATTTGAGTATTTTCAGTAGAGCTTATGTTTACCTGAGGCTAAGAAAGGCTGAAGTACTGTGATCAAAATGCATGATTTAATATCCCATTTGTCGCTGAACCCTTTTGGTACATTGACCACAGTTTGCAGTTGTGATCTACCTTTTAAAACTGTAAAAAATAAAAACTGTCCGCATCAGCAAAATGTTGTCACAGTTTTCAAGTGAATTCACATGGTGCTTTCAAAAACATATTATCTGACGGATTTTTTTATTTTCTTCTTTACTCCAAGACATTTATCTGCTGTTGTTTAGAAAATAGTAAGCCAATGAAAATACATGCAGTACCCATAAAAATGTGGCCAATATATACAATATATGGTATCTCTACTTACAACTATGAGCCTGTTTAATGGAACTGTTTTATTGAATGTGTTTCTTTATTTGGTCTTCCTGTTTTTCATAAACGTATTATCACTGTGGTGGAGTTACTGTAAGCCATGGAAACTCTGAATGGAATAGTTATGGAAGGTTGTTATGAAACTAAAAAAGTGAACAAAGCATTTAGTCGGGATTTTTTATGAAACAGACAAAGCTTGGATTGTCCAGTCCTCTAATTTCATAAAAACAGTTCATATCAAGTAACAGGCCTTTCTGCCATATTGTTCCAAACTTAATGACTTACAGAAAATATACAGAAATCGACTTCCTTTTATCTCTGAATGAGGAGTTTCCGCTGACCTTGTTTTGTTTTGTTTTTATGTCAGAGCTGAAAAGAACAAGATGTGTTTTTCTAACATGATTTTCAGAGCGAATCCCTCATAAACTTCTCTTCAAAAGAGCAGAGTAATATTGGAGCAGGACAACAGACTTTTTTAATGGCTGTTTATGCTCTTAGAACAAATAAACAGTCATTAAAATGAATTCAGTAACACTGATCAATGCTGGTTATGTGACAACTTGTCAAAGTAAGTTTGGTCTACACTGAGCAGAAGTGAGAGAGAACAAATTCACTAAGGTGTGGTGTGGTTTTCTTTACAATAAACTTCCTCTCTCTGCAGGGCTAATGCTAACTCATGTGTGTAAGAAAGTGCTAACAAATGGTGTCATTAAAATGCTAGCAGTTGGGACTCAGCACTGCTGTTACATGGTCCAGTGTTAACAGCATCAACATGAATGTCTCTCTCTCTCGCCCTCGCTTTGACTTAAAGCACATAGTATCGCCAATTTTTTTTTTTTCACTTGTTTGATTTATTGACTATGCTTGAAGGTCTTTAATCATGCCATTAAGCTTTGACTGAGATCTTTAATTGACTTTAAATCCCATGAAAGTTGACCTAAACATGTTGATTAGAGTTCCTGTGAGGAACTTTTGGTTTGAGTTGTTTTTGGCACCCCCTGTGGACAAAGTAGTATCTCTTATCTCTTTGTTGATTTTGTCCTGTACATGTGGAAGTATTATACTTTAACATAAAATCTCATCCTGCTTTTTTTAAGAGTCAAATATATCACTCGTGGAGAATCTTTGGCTTGGAAATAGTAAAAACGGGCTAGGGGGGTGCCGGTGGCTTGGTCGTTGGTACTCGTGCCCCATGTGCAGAGGCTGTGGTCCTCTGGGCAGGCGGTTCGGGTTCGAATCAGACCTGTAGCTCTTTGGCCGCATGTCGGTCCCCGCTCTCTCTCCTCAATTCTGACTCTGTCCTGTCCTGTAAAATGAAGGCCCAAAAAAAGCCCAAAAAATAATCTTAAAGAGTAAAAATGGACTGTTTAAGCAGGGTACTGTCATCCGCCTTGTCATACCATGCATTCATGTGGTGTCGGACACATTGGAAACACAAGTTTCTGAGTGGTAAAATGCATATGAATGCCGCTCAAGTCGGAATAACAACTTGGGAAAGAATTAGGTGCCCAACTTGCTTAATTCATGTATTGTACATCAACTTTTTGCTCAAAATTAACTTGTATAGTGACATTCCACAAATCTTCATCGTTGCATCCATGTTACAACATTCTGACTTTCCAAATTGGAAGCACGCGAACACACTGAAGTCGGAAGAATGACTTCCCAGCTCGGAAACTGGGACAATCCCAGGAGCATGTCATTGCAGCATTACTCAAAGGCAGCAGTTTCAGACATTGAAAATAAATGTATAGAAATAATCAAACATTGACAATAAATATATATAAGAGACTCTATCTTAATCCTGATGGTATTTTGTACTTTTGTAGCTCACGGAGACACCAATTTTAATTTCAGTGCGTTTCATAACCAGTCAAAAACTTGTCAAAAGAGTTTGAATAAGAAGGGACAGCAGTCGCCTGTTCAAAAATCTTTTCATACTAAATGTAAAATGTCAGCCATCTTTCTCCAGCAGCTGCCTGCAGAGTGTCTTAATGCTGTAAACTACTCTGTCTCAAACATTTTGCCAACATCCTGGTGACCTAATTGTCACTTCCCACTTCACTCACTTGCAGTTTTCCAGATCCACACGACACTGGGTAACACTCAGAGAAACCCTCCATAAATCTATTTACAAACACTAAAGTTTGAAAAGCCTCTTAATGAATAGTCTGATCTGTACAGCGTCCCTGACATGTTATGATGGCAGTGATTTCTGCTGTTATTGTTAGTGGGGTCAAATTGGTAGTGGTGTTTATTTTGGAAAAGCGGCACCGTGTTTATCGTGGCTTTTTGAAAGTGTTTCGAACCGAGCGTCATTGTAAATATTAATGTCCACACTCCTCTCTGTGCGTGCTCTTGTCTTGCAGATATTGATGAGTGTGTTAATGAAACCATCTGTGGGAACCACGGCTTCTGCGAGAACACAGACGGATCGTTCCGCTGCCAGTGTGACCGAGGATACACCAACCCGCCAGGAGATATGAGCAAATGTGTTGGTCTGTATATTGATTTATAATTTGATTTGCATGAAAATGGACAATGTACAATAATCAACATTCAGACAAGTGTTTATGTACCCAAGTTAGCTTAAAGGCTAGTTTTCATTGGAAGTCTCTTTGCCAGACTTTGTTGGGCATCTTAGAATTAATTGTGCAGTCTCTCATATACTGGAGCTTCACCTCTAGTGTTTCTGTTTGTGGTAGTTTTGAAGTTGATGAAACTAGACAGAGGAAGGGGAGCTAAGCCATGAATAATCATATAAACAAGACAGACATTTTTATATTTAATAAGGTTTTCCTTACAAAACAGACTGTACTAATTAAGGCTTTGGCATGGATGAAACTCTGTCTTTACTTTTGAGTGTTTGTTTATATAATGATTCCAGTGGTTTTAGGGCTGTAGAGTGTAGTAGTATAAGACCAACTTATCAGACAATAGGTGATGTAAGAGAGAATCATTGAGTATAATGCAGCTGCATATATTGATAAAAAGTTTCTTATAATTTGACAATTAGCATACAAACTGAAAAGAAGACGGCCCAGTACAGAGCCCTGTTGGACACCAGTTGATAGGTGAAAGGAGTGGGATTTATAATCTTCATTTTTTACAAGCTATAAACGAGATGAGAGGAATCATTTGAAAGGTTGAGGTTGATACTCTGTGGAAAAACGGAAACTGAGTAGTTTTTTGCAGGAAGATGTTATGATTAACAGTGTCAAATGCTTTGCGCAAGTCACAGATCACAGCCCCCACAACTCTGCCTTCCTCCATTGATGCCTTAACTTTCTCTCTAAGGACATGCAGCTGTTTCTGTTAAGTGACTAGTTTCGAATCCGAATTGCAAAAGGTTAGCAGCCAATTTTCAAATACTTTTGACAATATGGACAAGATACTGATTAGCCTGTAGCACCATCATTAGTTTCATGTTGCATCGCTCTGTTGTACAGCGAAACCTTGGGCTATTGTGGCTGCTTAGTTTACAAAATACTGATTGAAGGCCTGTGCCACGTCAACTGGGCTCTGTAAGATTTTGTCATTGACCTTTAAGTCAATTATGATAGATAGATACACTTTATTGTCCCCTTAGGGAAATTTGTCTTGGACTCAAAGTGCTGCCAAACATTCAGCTGCTTCCACTCGAAATTGGCTTTGTTATGGTATTATTTTGACCTGTTTTTAATCTGGTTCCACAAGGCCTTTGAGTAACTGTGACAATTTTCAATAACAGTGGTTAAGAAGAACTCCTTTGCTTTTCTCAGTTCTCATAATAACATGTGTCTTTGCATTATGAATTTCCGTCTATCATGAGACAGTTAAGATTTTCTGGCTACTTTTAGAGCATCACCCCCTTCTTTCACTCATTTTAAGCATTTTTAGGATTATTAGGACATGTATTTCTAAGCCATTTTCAACTAGTAGATTGTCCCAGCTTTTTATGGCTGTTTTAAAGACTTCTTGTTTGTTCATCGGGATGCCAAAGAATTAGCCGGAATAAGTAGTGAACCGTTTGCAGGTCAATCTGAGTAACAATAAGTCTTACCCTTATTTTACTGCTTTAGCAGATAAGTGCAGGGAAATGTTTTGCTAAAAATCCCGTAAAAGGTCCAAAACCAACAGCGGGCTGATCCTGCTAACAAGTATTTTCGATGTAGCCAAGGCCTGATGTAACTTATTCCTCTGTGCCACAGAGCTCTATTGTTGTTCAAGTGCACATCAGTGAGTCACTCTGTTGTTCTAGTTGACAGAACATATTACACTGTTAGAAATGTGATGTATTGTGAGTCATTCCCACATACTAATGAGATATATGATAGAAACAGTTACTCACTCCAGCACCAAATGTGTGTGATCCTTTCTGAAATGAGTCCCCGATGAATGCTGAACTCACTGCTGCTTGGTTAATCTTTGCTCTAAACTACATTGCGGGGAAATAATTAGGCCTTTAAAAAAAAAAAAATAGAAGCACTTAATTCAGAAAGTTTACATTTCATTATGAAAAACAAAAACAAAATGTTGAATTAAGTCCTTACTTCGAATTCTAAGGTGGCTGACAAGTGCGAACAACCTGAACAATTCCCATTAAGAAAAAAAGGATGCAAATTCAGAACTGATGCAAATTAAAAATTCATGCTAAACCAAAGGACAACAATGCAAATTAAAAAACATGCCCCGAAAAGCTGAACAATTGCACTAATAGCAAATGCTCTGCAAACACAAAACTGATGTCGTAAAAAAGACTCAAAAGTAGTTTTTTTTCTGATGGCATTTGTGTGTTTTTTTAATTTGCATCATTTGTGTAATTTAAGCACATTTGCTGTTGATGAATTTGATTTGGAGGTTTGCCTGACTTTCTGAATTTTCCCATTTTTGGAATGAGCAGTGCTGCACGGTGTAATATTAACATGATCGTCTCACTGCAAGAGAGATTACTTGTTCAAATGTGTGTGTGGAGTTCATATGTTTTTCTCATGCAAGAGATGGTTCCTTCCAATGTATGGCTTCCTCCCCCAGTCCAAAGACATGCTTGTTAGGTTAATTGGTGACTACAAATTGCCCGTATAGGTGTGAGTGTGAGCATGAATGTTTGTTTGTCAGGCCAGCCATTGATTGGAAACCTGTCCAGGATGGACCCCATCTCTCCCTCAATAGCAGCTGGGATTGGCTCCATTCCCCTGTGATCCCAAATGGGATGCAGAGTATAGATAATGAATGCATGGAATTAGCAGCCTGTTTCTTGAAATCGTTAGGGCAGTTGACGTGTGCTTGCACTTGCCCACCACCAGAGGGATTTACTCAAAATGCTAAAGAAATGCACAAAAAAGGGAATATCACCAGACTTATCATTGGAATTAGTGTGTACAACTGTGTATTCAGTTTGGGTATATTTTATTGAGCAAATTTGAACACTTTCCACTTTTTTTTTCTCCAAAAACTTGAAATCACCCTTCAAATAAGGTGTTTCCTCTTTCCTTTCCATTTGCAAAAATTTAGAGCATATAAAGAAATTAAGATTGATTCAATCCCCACAAAGAAATGTATGTAACAAAAAGAAACTTCTGGGTGATAAACAGTGATTATTTTTGGTGACCTTGCCATGACCTTGTTGAGCACATGCCTGTGTATCATCCTGTGTAACCCTCGCCCTCCTCTCCTGTCTTACTCAGACGTGAACGAGTGCGAGATGAGCCTGGCGCTGTGCGGGGAGGCCCTGTGTGAGAACTTCGATGGCAGCTTCCTGTGCATCTGCCCCAACGACAATGAGGAATTTGATCCCATCACCAGCCAGTGCCGCTCCCTGGGTAATAGAGCAGGACCAGCACACACAGTGACTCACAGGACTTAATTCTCCATCCCATCACGGGGAGACGGAGTTTTCCCTGATTTAATGAGCCGTCTCTCATTATCCAAACAACGACGGTGCTGAGGTGGACAAGTCTTGCTTAGAGTATCTTTTTTTGACCTGGCTGTTTCCATTTGTTTTATGGTCTCGGCTTATGGTTGGGTGGGATGCCTGCAAAAATTTGTAATAGACTAATCCCTTAAAGGAATGATGAAGTAACACCTCAAGTAAAGTCAAGTAAATACCCTGAGGGCCTAGTTACTGTAAACCCTTGTCCTAATCAAGACAAACAGGGATAAGGTGTAGCTGTTGGCCAGTAGCGCTACGATCATCGCTCTCTTTCGTACTACAATGATCTCAAGTGCAGAAGTTACAGATATGCAACATATTGAAATCCTAGAATGACAAAAACAGTATCCTAATCCTAATCAGTCATAGAAATATCATCACTTCTTCTCCTGCTTGATAGGCGTATGTGTACACGGATTGGGCATATTAACATTATTGAGCGACTCACCCTCAGCAGGGATGTTTTTCCTTCTGCCTGGGCACTAAACCCCAACTATGCCTTTGTGTACCTTTTTGCCACATTCCACTGTTTGCTTTTGACGTGTGTTAATCAATCATGTGAGAGTGAATGGTGTGTTGACTCACATGCCAGTGTTTCCATTTGGCTAAGCCAGGAGCTTAAGGGTGAAATGCCTGAGCTCAGTCCTTTGGACGAATGAGCGGGCTCAGCAGTGGCATGCGAGGGAAATGCAACACTGGCTGGAGGCATTTGGACGCTGCCTGATGCTTTTACTGTCTAATGATGTACAGTACAACTAATGTGTTTAATCTTCTGTGACCCGGGCTATGACTTCAGGAATTTTGGGCTGATTTGTACCCAGTCCAAGACAAATGTCCCTAAGGGGACAGTCGGTGTAACGTAACGTAACGTACCGTACCGTAACGTAACGTAACGTAACGTAACGTATCGTAACCTATCGTAACCTTTCGTATCCCATCCCATCCTATCATCATTTCCTATTGTATCGTATCATACTGTATCATATCATATCTTATTGTACTCTATCATATCCTAACATATCTTATCGAGTCATACATCAAAAATGGTTATGATAAAACTTCAGCACTAGGATATTTTATCTTGTTAGGATGATTTGACTCAAAGTTGGTGTATCTGAATGTCCAAAATTGAACCACCTTCAAAGGTGCTTTTCTGTACCTTACCATGACCTTTGACCTTCTCGCCCAAATCAAATGCTGTCTTTATTCATCTACAGATATTAACCCCAGCCTTGCTGCTAAGGTTCCTCCGTCCAGTCCCTCATCTGACGAGAGGAAAGAGTGTTACTACAACCTAAATGATGCAAACTTCTGTGACAACGTCCTGTCTCGTAACACAACCAAGCAGGACTGCTGCTGCACGGTGGGAGCAGGATGGGGGGACAACTGTGAGATCCACGCCTGCCCTGTCCCAGGAAGAGGTACAACAACAGCCTGATAATAAGAATAAACCCCTGTAAAGACAATAAAATGAGATGAATCAGTACATTTTATTCTTATTACATCTTCTTTTAAACTAATGAAGCCATGTTTTTGTGTTCCAGATGATTATAACCAGTTGTGCCCTCACGGCAGTGGATTATTACCCCTTCATGTTTCCTCTACGCAGAGTCTGGGAGAACAGCGCCCTTACATAGGTACTCTTACATTCATAAATACTGATACTGATATTTATATTCTTGAGCTTTTATAGCTTCCCCTCGTACAAAACTTTACGTTGGAGAGGTGCAATGTCAGTCTGTTTTGTTTCCACTTGCATGAACTTTTAAAGCGGCGTAGACACATAAATCCTCGCCACATTTACGAAGCCTTCTCAACAGCTAGCCGGGGCTTAATTGGATACCTGCCTGCATACCTGACTAACTGCTGTAACCACAGTGTGTCGTGACAGCTGCTTTCAAGAGCAGTGAAAGAATGACATATAAAGCAGGTTGCAATGGTTTTAAGAAACAGTGTTAGATTGCTAGTTTCTTGCTTTCCAGCTCACTTATGTAACACCAAAGTGTGATTCTCTCCTTCTTTCCTCAGATGCAAACGAGTGTGAGATGTTTGGATCAGACATTTGTAAGAACGGACAGTGTTCAAATCTCTTTTCCACCTACACCTGTTACTGTCGCTCCGGTTTTTACTATGACAACATCCGGCTGGAGTGTGTGGGTAAGACACTACATCTATCCATCTATTGTAGTTTGAAACACTTGTAATCATCCATGTAACAAGAACATCTATCCATCTGAGATGGCATCATTTTTCATGAAATGGGACTTTGTTTACTTGGTGTGTTTTATGAAGACCACATTTCCCATAAACCTCATGGGTTTGAGGTTGCATTCTTTTTAGTCCCGTGCTTTCAAATATTTGTTTAAAAAATCTTCAGACAGCCATTCTTTAGATCTTACTTGATGGATGCTGCTCCATCCATCCATTATCTATACTGTTTTTTTCCTTTCGGGGTGCTGAAGCCGATCCCAGCTGTCATTGAGTGAGAGGCAGAGTACACCCTGGACCGTTCGCCAGTCACCTAACGAGCATGTCTTTGGACTGTGGGAGGAGGATGTTGAGACTCAATGATTAAAATGACTGTTGTATAATAATTCATGCCTCTCTTTGTAAATGTTTTTTCAGACTATGATGAGTGTGGATTTGGAAATGCCTGTGAGGACGGAGCGTGTGTGAACACAGCCGGCTCTTTCAACTGTTTCTGCAGTCCTCCATTAGTCCTGGACAGCACACAGCGGCGCTGCATAGGCCTCAACTCCACAGAAGGTGTGACAGCACATAAGACTTTTTGTGTTCATTTTAGTAGAGTTTTAAACACTTGTAATAATCCGGTTGGTTTCAGAGCTTTAGAGCAATGTATGACTGAAACAATTGATTACTGGGTTGATGACAGACTGGTTTGTTCCTACTTGGAATCCAATACGTTTGGGTTTTTGATTAGTCGGGTAAACAAGGCTTTTTGAATATGTAAATGAATGCTCTGGAAATTTGTAATGAGTATTTTTTACTATCTGCACGTACAATACACTTTCACTCTTTCCCATGTATATACTCACACACCTTTGTGTAGGCTAACATTCAGAGAGTTACTTTATGGACATGAGCAGTATAAGTTCAGTGGACCATATACGTAGATGTCTTTACATTTTGTTTCGCTTCTACAGAATAAGACTTTTGTGATGCAGATAGAAATATATTTAATGTGTGTGTTATTTCAGCCTCAATGTGAATCTGCTTACTCTTTCCCTCAGAAACTCTTGAGCCTGATAACGATGTGCACATGGAAATCTGCTGGCAGCGTCTGCAGGGAGACAACATTTGCTCGGAGCCCCTCCAGGGACGCAGGACTACGTACACCGAGTGCTGCTGTCTGTACGGTGTTGCGTGGAGTGGACAGTGTGCCTTCTGTCCCAGTAGAGACTCTGGTGAGAAACAGGCCCCACTTTAGAGACACTATTCATAGATTTCCATCTTTGCTTGAATACAAATACATCCTTGTGATTAACATCAAGAATATAACTTTGACCTGTGTGATGCTGTTTTCAGAGGACTACGCGATAATGTGCAACCTGCCTCGGAGGGGAGGAACAGACAGTCTACGAGAGCGGCCAGGATACGAGTATGGTTTAGAGGGGCCTGAGGATCCTGTTCCTCCTTACTTTGACAGTTACGGCAGCCCTGAGAGTGTTCCTTTCTTCAACGACAACGACTACAGTGTTCAACAGCCACCTGTCCGTGTCCCCATTCATCGACCACGGGAGCACAACCCACGACCAGTGGATCCATATTCTGGTGCGTATAAGCATCCTAAGAAGACACTGCAAATGATGTGTGTAACCTAGCAGCCTCAGATGCTGATTATAGAGGTCAATGACATAAAATAAGTTTCTTGGATTGCTCTCAAGTCTCTAATAGTGCCCTATGTCTGCTGCAGAAGGCAGCTGCTTTGGTTTGCTTTCTCTTAAAACACTCTGTACCAGTTTCGTTTCAGCAACCAGATAAAGTTAACTAGTAAACTTAGTGAAGCATTATGAAGCTAAACGATTCCATTCTCCCCTTAACAAGTCAGTAATTGCAGGTTTAAGATTTGATTTTGAATATACCACTTATAGTTTTGTTTCGTAATGTAGCCCGTCATATGTTACATGTAAAACATATGTGCTGCAATATTTGCAGTATCTCTGTAAATGTGTTTTTATACAGAGAATCTCTTTCTAAATATTCTGTATGTTAAAGAGAACAGTGTGCAAACAAACAAAAAGAGGTGCATTAAGTGACTTTTAGGTTCAGTGTCTACTTGTTAAACGTGACATACTCTTCAGGAAACCTTGGAGAATGTGCGGTTCCTACATAATGACTTGAGGCCGGCTGGAGATTATGGATACCTTCCTTGATAATTCAAACCCTTAGATAGAATCTATGTTTGACTCTGATATCTTTTGATTATGATTAAGAAGATTTTTTTACGTGTATTTTCTCACACATTTTTGTGTCCAATCAGAACGCTATGAGGGCTTTGAGGGTCTCCGGGCAGAGGAGTGTGGAATCCTGAACGGATGTGAAAACGGCCGCTGTGTGCGTGTGCGAGAAGGCTACACCTGCGACTGCTTTGATGGTTATGAATTTGACTTAAACAAGATGGCCTGTATAGGTGAGTCTTTTATTTCTTCCTCTACAGACCACCCACGTCGAGAATCGTTGTTCCAAGTTAAATGTTCCACGACCTTTCTAGATTCAATAGGAAATCATTCAACTGCTTTAATCTGGTCTCAAAATGTTGTCTTGAATCTCCACATCAAACCGCAGACAACTCATCCCTCAGGTTTTAAGCCTTTTGGAGTCAGGTTTTGGATTAATTTCAGTGAGGTAACTCTTGATGCAATATATTATCAAGCTCAAGTAGAAGCTTTGGATTTAACAACCTTGCATGAAGGTATATTTTATGGGAAACTAATGAAAGCAGTGCACTCCTCGAAACCACAACGTGTTGCCCTTTGGTTTGAAATTCCCCAGTCACACTCTGCCAAGAGTAAGAAGGCCTTGAATCTCCTCCACTCAGTGTGTTACAGGAGATATATTATCCTTTAAGTATACTTTGTTTGTTTTGTGAGAAAGTGAGACTGTCCTGATGTAATGAAATCTTTGATTACAATATTCAGTCTGAATACGAGCCTATCAGCTCCAAGGCCAGACTTTTTCACAGAGGAAAGAGATTGAATTCCAGCGCTGTGGAAACATGTGGGAGCTGTGCAGCTCTCTCCATGTCTCTTTTTTTTTTATAAATATCACCACAATTTCCCCAGCAGAGCATGACGTAAACAGAAGGAGGGTCGTTTAGGACTGACTGCTACGAAAATGAAAATCAGACCTCCCGTACTTAAAAGGGGAAAGAAAGATCATCTGAAGGCCAAAAGGAAACAAAATCCCACGCATTGTTACTTTTACCATCATTCTGAACGGCTCAGTGCAGGAGACGGCTGATATTTAGAGTTCAGATTGGATCCAGTCGACACGCAACATTACGACATGTTTGATTTAAGATATACAAGAGGAAATATTACAAAGCATATTGTTGGTATTCTGGAAAAACCTTGTTCCTCTGAAAGTAAATCTGTTTGGGGTCAGAAGCCTGGAAAAATGATTTTTTTTGACGTGCAGACAGACCATTTTAGTATTTGTGATACACATTTTTTTAAAGAACATTTTTTAGTTAGCACAAAATTGCTTTACATAACAACTATCTTACCTTGGGTCTATTTAGCTGGTGTAGATCTTTGATCATATCGAATGATCTTCAGCAGCACAAGGAGGTTTCTCTACTTTGTAGAGAGGTGCAACTAACCACCACTTACTGTAACAGTCATTCATCCTTCGGTAAAGTCAGACATGCTCATTGGTCAATGGGAAATGGAATGTACCTACTGTATATGGTGCTTTTCTGGTGTTCTGTTCACACACTAATGGCAGACGATACTATGCAAAGTGCTCTTCAGTATGAACTAATCCCATTCGTACACATTCACACGCCGCTGGCTGTGCCATCGGGAGCGATGTGGGGTTCAGTTCTGTAGCTGGGATTGAACTGCCACCTTCAGATTAAAAGACAATCTGCTCTTCCAAAACACCTATTTCTGTCTGACAAATAGGAGAGAGAATCACAAGAGGCCCGATGACAGAATATAATCATGATACTTAAGTCTCCAAAAGATGATTTATTCTGAGTATTGGAATAACGTTGCTATTAAAAAGCAAGTTATGTTACTGAAGGAAAACTTGGTCCACATCTGACAAACTGAGCAGCATTGATGTAAAAAAACGACATAAATGTTGACATGTAAGACAGTATTTTACACAAAGCCACTTTTGCTTAATAAATCACATAATAACACACATAAAAAATTATGAATCCATCTTTGTTTGATCATCTTCATACCAACCCTACTGACTGTAACCTATGACCTCTGCTGGCCTCCCCACAAGAAAACTCATGCACAAGCACCACCTAGTGGACTGACATAGCAACACTTTTGACATAGTTTAAATATGTATACAAGTTACTTATGTAGTAAAGACCAGTACTTATTAGTTGTGTATGGATACAATAAGCAGCGATACTACGATGTCATACCAAGATGAGAAACAAATCATCTTATTTATGAAGCTCAAATCAAATTAAAAAAAAGATGGTTTATCATAACATTTGCCTTTTTTAGCCTTTATTTAACGGGAGAAAACTCATTGAGATAAATACACAATCTTTTCCAAAAGTTTTCCTGGCCAAGACAAGCCCTTTTAACTTCATTATGACATTTTGATTGACTGAATTAATTAATGGAAGTTTTAAAATTGTAGATGAAGAGAGAGGAGAATAAAGGGAGAGAGAAGAAGAAAGAGGGATGAAGGAAGCAAGAGAGAGGGGAGAGAGGGAGGGAAGAAGAGACAATACTTGAAAGAAGATAGGTGAAGAGGAAGGGGACAAGCACGGAAAGAGGAAGGATGAGAAGGTAGAAAAAGTGGAGTGGGTAGGGAATCAGAAAGGAATGAAGAAAGAAATAGAAGAAAGGACGGAGAGGAAAAATGAAGAGGAAAGGGGAGAAGGTATTAAAAAAGAGGGAGAGAGGGAAGACATTAACAAGGGAGAAGGGAAGGATATCAGGACTGCCAAAGGGTGCTGTGACTGCCGTAGAGCGGCACATGTGATGCAGGCAGCTGTTTCAGCTGTGCGAGCTTCCTGCTCAGTAACTCATCGTGTCTCTTTCTCCTGCAGACATAAACGAGTGTGAGGACATCAGTGACAAGGTGCCCTTGTGTGAAAACGGGCAGTGCACCAACACAGAAGGATCCTACAAGTGCACCTGTTCGCCGGGCTTCGTGGCCTCTGCCAAACCGCACAAATGCATACCGGCCATCCCAGAGTCGAGGCCTACAGACACAGACAACTGAGACAGAGACTGTTGGAGTGCTGGCTTCTCCTGCATCCTTTAAGCATCACCTTAACCCCCCGCCCCCCCCCCCCCCCCCCCCCGCCCTTCTCCTGAGGGCCTGGCACTAAACCTCCAACAGTAACGCTGAGACGTCCAAACGTTTTTCCTTACAAACGCACATAAATACAAAAGCACACACACATGCATTCAGAACAGAACACACTCCAACCCCCCCTCAAACACACCCAAGAGGACCAGCAATTGTGCAGTGAATGTATTACATGGGATTTAGTATTCACCAGATATCCATTGCCTTAAAGGGATTTTGTGGACTGATCTTTTTTATTCAGTAACCCCAGGCAATTTGATATGCAGATATACTTTCCATATTATTTTCTCTGTCACTTTTTTTGTGTTGTTATTTATTTCATTTACATGACGGGCCTCTGCAAAATGAGAAAGCAACGTATTTCAGAGGGCTACTTGATTCCTTTATAATGTGTCTCACAAAGAGACAATGTGGGAAGATAATTGTTGTGTTGTTTTTTTTTGTAGAAGAAGGAATGTCACCCATAAATCAGCTTGTGCTGATTACCCATACAGTCCTTTGAAGTAGCATTGGCCTTGGACTGAGTTGATGCCAGAGCTGACAAAAAAAAAAATCAAGAAATTCAAAGGCAAAGATTTTGCTTTCCATACTTCAAGATCAACTATGAGCTGAACTGAAGAATCTTTGAAGCAAGATCACGGAGGTCACACACAGCCAAACTAACACATCAAACATTTGAACATGGACCTGGAAAAGACTGTAGATGTATATTATGGTTTCTGTTATGTTATAAAGAAAAAGGTGCAATAGGTAAAACCTGCCTTCCTGTGTTTGACAACAGTTTACGATCACAATAACCCTGCTAATTTTTAACAGTATTCATTTGTTTTCTACTCTTTAAAAAACACATAAACAACAACTTATCAGAGTTTGATTCTGGGTTCTATCCTAACCTCTAAAACTACAGTAAGGAAAGTTTAATTATCCTCAAATATCACAGCTTAGAGTGACAGATTGCATTTATGGGCCATAGTTACACATGTCTCTCATCAGACCATTCCCACGTCTGCATCTCCAGATGGAGCGTTACACGAAGGCTTTGTTGGAGAGCATTGGTATATTTTGTACAGATCTAGTACTATGTATTATTTTTGTTACATATTCTCTCTTAATGCATTATAGCACAAACAATATTTCTTTGACATAAAGCATACAATGTAAGACAAATCTGGCATTATAGCTTTGTAGATTTATACATGTCTGTACAAATGTTTTTTTAAAGCTGATCTTTTTATGTGTGAGGAGAGTGGCTGACACTGTACCAGAGGAACTGTGTGTATACCCTGCCCTGTGGAGCAGACAATGAATTATATTTTTTTGGAAGTGGCAGCACTGTTCTAATCACAGATATTTTGTCTCTTCATTACAAAGACAATGCTTTTCAAATGCAAGCACCGACGTCTGTACATCACAAGTTTTAATCTGAAACATTACTTCTTTTAGCCGCTGTTGGATTCTATTTTATGAATGTACCATAGACGATATCAGCATAATCATTTGGTTTATGAACTCTGCTCGCACCTTTTTGTCTTTTACAATCAGGTTGAAGAAAACAACGGCATTATGGAGTGAACATCTCTCAAGAAATCTTTGTAGTGCAGAAACATAAAGTCTACTTGAATAAAGTTGGACGTGTGTCCCTATCATGCATTCATAACCTACAAATTTACAGCTGTAAAAAATGTTTCCACTTTAAGTTGACTGTTCCTGTTCAGATCATCACCTTAAGCGGACCAGAAGTCGGATGTTTAGATCAAAGTTGAAATATTTAAAAGCCTTACAAACCCACGAATAACTTGAGATAAATGTCTCGTTGTAAAGCTGTGGTCATTTAAAATATCATGCTCATTCATTATGTTTACCTCTTGACTGTAATCTCTATCAGTCATTAAAATAAAAATGTAAAAAATATCAGTCTCTTTGAACAATTACTATGAAAATGGCACTCAACACACAATGAACTTACCATGTATATCAATTACAATTATATTCAGACAAATAACTGAAGTTATAGTAGTTATTATGAAAACCAAACAATATATCATACCAAAGTAAGGTTCTATTAAATGTATTTCAGATATTTGAAGACATTATGGAGTAGAAAAGGCACTTTCAGAGTGTTATATAAGTAATACATCTTTACCCCAGAGCATTTGGGCGTAAAGAATCAGAATCAGCTTTATTGGCCAGGTATGCTTACGCACACAAGGAATTTAACTTCAGTGAACTGTGCTCTCTTATGTACAGGTACAACATTAAATATCAACAATAAACATAATAAGCAAAGACTAATATGTACAAGACTAAATAAGCTTTCAATATGAACTACAATAACTGAATTTACTTGAAATATAATATATATCCATTGTATTAAAAATCTTAACATTTAAAACCTCTTTAAAAAATAGGAAATCGATCAATTAGCGTTCAGATCATTTATAATACTTTGGCTCCCTCTAGTGGACAAAAAGAGCCGCAATTCGTTTACTCTTCCAGATCTCCACAACCTTTTCCCATTGGTTACCCGGGGACGAGGAGTCATTCCATGAGGATTCTGGGAAATTGTGTCTAGCTTAGAATACCATGCCACACGTGAATAATACGCTGGACTACAGCTCCCAGAAACCACTTCGCCTCATACGTGTTTCGTTGATTCTAACGACAACCTTTCGTGCTGTCGCTCACTGGGTAGCTAATACGATTTTCTTTATATTAAAACGTGAATTTGAGGCAACAGAGACTGTAAGCAGTTTATCGTCTGCTACTGTTTGGGATCCCGCTTTCTGTGTAGAAGATAGGCTACTTTGTAAATTAGCAAGCTAGGATAACTATGTTATCGACACAAGATCCAGTAGTTCAGTGACAATGTAACAGTTATTATGTCAGATAATTTAAGTAGGGAAGGTATGACATTAATTGTCAGTATTTTTGACAGTCAACATTGAGAAGTGACACCTAGTGCTCCAGTGTTAAATGTGACTATTATCTCAGCTAAGTTAGCTGAATTTGACCCAGAGAGCAGACGTTCAAAACACCTAACCCGTTACTTAGCTATTTTTAACTAGCATGATAAGGTAGTACAACCTTAATATTAGACTTACCTGGCTTCCGGGAGTCTGGCCATTTAATATCAAGTTTAATTTTCTAATGGCAAAGGAAGAATGCATTACACAATGGAACACAACAGAGGACACCTCAACACTACGAAACAGAAAAGCTTTATCCACCTCCCAGAACCAGTCCATTCCTTTTTCAAAAGACAAAACCAGTCAAACACCTGGACACTTGTCAGAAGATGGCACTCAGTCCTCAAATGGGACATCAGCTAAGTTTGTGGCCCGAGGAAATGTCAACAGTGAGTCAAAGAGCAGAGTTTTGCTGCTCATGCTGGTGGTGGGGTTGTCTTTGTCTACACGCCTCTACAAGATAACAGAGCCTGCTCATGTTTGGTAAGTAACAATCCTCTGCATGCATGAATGTAGACTTTGTGCATTTCTGTGTGGGGTTTTTTAACAGCAAGGTTTTGGTGTTTCAGTTGGGATGAAACACACTTTGGAAAGATGGGGAGCTACTACATCAACAGGACCTTCTTTTTCGATGTTCACCCTCCTCTTGGAAAAGTGAGATTATCCCTTTAATGTAGGCTCTTTTTCTTCTGGCAAAGGATGGCTAATGACTCCCTCTTTACACTGTTGCAGATGCTGATAGGCCTAGCAGGTTACATGACTGGTTATGATGGCACCTTTCCCTTCGTAAAGCCAGGAGATAAATATGAACACCACAACTACTGGGGGATGAGAGGAGTAAGACACTTTCTACTCTAGAGGACATACCAGCGGTCATAAAACTGACTTAAGGCACTTTAGATATATGATTTTTGTCACAACTTTAAGAAACAACGGGTATCTTTTCCTCCACCTTTCCTACAGTTTTGTGCCGTGCTTGGCTCCTCTCTCCCAATCTTTGCCTACCTCATCGTGTTGGAGCTGTCTCAGTCGCACACTGCTGCTTTCATCGCTGCAACCTTGCTCATATTTGGTAAGCAAACATCCAACTGTTTAAAAGAGTTGAACATCTCAGAATACAAGGCAACGTACATATTCCCTGTTATAATACAAATGTATAGTTTTGCTAATCTCACCCTCCTGACAGACACTGGCTGTATCACCATTTCCCAGTACATCCTGTTGGACCCTATACTCATGTTCTTCATCATGGCGGCAGTGCTGAGCATGGTCAAGTTTAACCAGCAGAGATGCAGGTAGAAAGAACGTGTGTTTTTTCTGTGGCTCAGTGGTAGATTCGGTCATCTCAGGGGTTCGATCCCCAGCTCCTGCAACCACATGTATATGTGTCCTTGGACAAGACACTTAACCCCACGTTGCTCCTTCGTCTGCAGCATATAAATGTGTACAAATAGATTAGGTCATTCTGATGGACACTTTAAATAGCAGCCTCTGCGATCACTACGATCACTGTGTGAATGTGTAGGTGTGACCTGCGCTGTACAAACTCAAGTCCATTTACCATTTAATGTATCTTTCCATGCTGATGTCTACAGGTCTTTTACTGCCTCCTGGTGGCTCTGGCTGATACTGACAGGTGTCAATCTCGCAGGGGCACTGGGGGTGAAGTTTGTGGGTCTATTTGTCATCCTGCTGGTGGGACTGAACACAGTCTGGGACCTCTGGAGTCTTTTTGGAGACCTCAGCCTCTCACTGGTAAACAACAACTGCTAATGTAGATGTATGTTAAAGATCTAAATATTCGTTTTTTCTAATCTTACTTTCTGTCTCTAGGTGGAAATTGCAAAGCACTTCCTGGCTCGGGTTGCTGGACTCATCCTGCTCCCCCTCCTCATATATGTCACAGTGTTTGCGGTTCACTTTGTCGTGTTGAACAAAAGGTGTGATATATTACGCTAACGGTGTGTGATGACGTTTCTCTCGTTGTTTGGGTAATCATGATTGTTTTTCCTCATCAGTGGACCGGGAGATGGTTTCTTCAGCTCAGCCTTTCAGTCCCGCCTAATTGGGAACAATCTACACAACGCGTCCATGCCTGAGTGTAAGTCTCAGTGTTGTGTGGATAAAACCACACAACACTGCAGCTGTGTTTACTAAGAAAAAAAAACGGATTAGAAACTGGAAAAGGGAGTCAAAGAGAAATAAAGGCTTTCCCTTAGTAGTGATGGCAGCCAGATGTGCATGTCTGGGTTTTATTAGGTAGGGTAATTGTTCTTTTTTAAACTCTGTTACTTTGATTATCTAGTGTGGTCACTCAGTCTCACTGTAAACGCTTCAGCATTCATTATTCATTTACTTTAATGGTGTCTTGTAATGTGTTTGATGCTCTTCTCATGCAGATCTTGCATATGGTTCCACCATTACAATCAAGAACCTCCGTATAGCTGGAGGTTATTTGCACTCTCATTGGCACTTATATCCAGAGGGACTGGGAGCACGGCAGCAGCAGGTCAGACTACAGACTCAAGCACGAGGCATGATTATAATGTAATAATATCTGTATATGTCTGTGCTCATATCTGTGCTATTTTCATTTATTCTACTTGAACTATCTTTCACACAGGTGACAGCATATCTGCATAAGGACTACAACAACTTGTGGCTTGTTCACAGAGCGGATCTGAATAATTGTGAGCGACAAGCGCATTGTTAACATCCCAATATCATTCATTTATGACTTGAGGGTGTAATGTATGAGCCTCTTCATTTTGATTTCTACTGGTTATCTCTTTGAAGCTCATTCTGGGACATCTGATTTAATTCGTCATGGTGACATCATTCAACTGGAGCACAAAGAGTAAGGGCATTTAAAAACACTACTTAATTGTTTGTGCTCACAGTTCAAATAATATGCATATTTGAAAGGAAATATTGTTGTTCCTAATCCTTTTAGAACAACTCGTAACCTTCACGCTCACCTCCATGAAGCCCCTCTGACAAAGAAACACTTCCAGGTTACAGGATACGGCATTGTGAGTATGCACATAACACCTGAACATAAAACAGCACTAAGCAAAAGGCAGATTATTTATTTCACTTGCACTGCTCCGATGGTATGTTCGTGTGTGTATGTCCTCGAAGCCTGAAACTCATCTCCACCTTTGGTTTGCACTCAGAATGGCACAGGTGACCTTAACGACCTGTGGCAGGTGGAGGTCTGTGGAGGTCGTAAGGGTGACCTTGTGAAGGTGCTGCGCAGCAAAGTCCGCTTTGTGCACCGAGCTACCGGCTGTGTGCTTTACTCCTCCGGCAAAACTCTCCCAAAGTGGTAAAACCTCTGCTGTGATTTAATCTCAGGTTCATGTTATGTAAGGACAGTGACAATGATGTTTTTGTGTTTAGGGGCTGGGAACAGGGGGAGGTGACATGTAGTCCTTACTTGAAGGAGACGCCGAGCTCTCAGTGGAACATTGAAGATCACATCAACCCCAAATGTATGATCAAAACCTGCTGTTTTGTTTCTGTGTTTGTACTCAGCGATGTCTGCACTTACCAACATGTTGCTTTTCCTCGTCTCTTCTGGCAGTGCCTAACATTAGTCTGTCTGTGCTGAAGCCCCATTTTCTGGAGATCTTGCTGGAGTCCCACATTGTTATGATAAGAGTAAGAAACAAAGAGAAAAGAAGTGAATCCATCTGTGCTCAAATGAAGTGTTTCATTTGAAGTTATTTACTGACATCAAAATGTCTTTTTAGGGAAACAGTGGCTTAAAACCAAAAGACAATGAGATGAACTCAAAACCCTGGCACTGGCCCATCAACTACCAGGTACATTTCATCATGAACAGTATTAAGTTACATTCATAATGTTAAAGACAAACTCAAACTACTGCTTGTTTGTTTCTGTAAAGGGATTGAGGTTTTCCGGAGTGAACGACACAGAGTTTCGTGTTTACCTCCTGGGGAACCCTGTGAGTCTTGCTTACTTTGCTGCTGTCATCTTGTCTGAACAGCTCACATAATGCCTTCATGATCAAATTCTCTTCTTCTTTTTTAAGGTGGTCTGGTGGATGAACGTGATCACTTTAGGATTGTACCTTATTATGGTGGCAGTGGCGTCTATAGCCCTACAAAGAGGTTTCTCATTGAGCCAAACAAGAATAGGTGTGTTTATGAACATGGTACAATAATAGCTGCAGCAGTAGAATGATGATTTAAATATGAAATACTAACTCTACTTTATCTTTCAGAGCATTCTCTTGTTCTGAAGAGAGAAGGCGGGTTGCTACTCCTCGGTTGGTTGCTGCACTATGCACCTTTCTATACTATGGGCCGTGTTCTCTACTACCACCACTACTTTCCTGCAATGCTCTTTAGCAGCATGCTAACAGGTACCAAACTCAAGAGCATTGTTAGCTACTTTTCCAGACGATGGGTCTTAAATATGAGGGATAGTTGAAGGAGATTGGGAAGAGGGAGAGGTGTCTATACCCATCACAGGGTATTTCTTGGGGGAAGTTTTCTGTATCGAAGGTTCCTAACTCAGGCTCTACAGATCGAGTATGATTGTTCTGGTATCGATTGTAAAGCCTGTTGAAGTAATATATATGGGACTATTAAAGTAGACTAACTTGAACTTGGATTCATTACTTGGAGAATCTGAATGCAACTAAGTTCAGTGTAAACCCAAAGACATGATACATTAATTTGTATATATTTTATTATATAGAAATCATAAATGTGCAAAGTCAGAGAAACAAAAAGATGTGAGGTTTAACTAGAAAACTTTCCCGAGCAATATTAGTTAAGTTTAATTTTCTTTAGTTTCAAAGTAATCCAGTCAAAGTTTGTTTGCGTCTTTCAAACAGGAGGTACTTATAGATAATTTGGCAAACTGTTAATAATACCAAGTTGCAAACGTGAACAGATAGACCATTGTCCAAAACATGATGCTACATGCTAACACTGTGCAAGCATTACAAGAACTGTAGCTACAAGCTAGATTTTCAGAAGCAGCATTTTCCCCAAACTGAAGAAAGGCAGGAGTAATAATAGGAACAAAAATGTCCTTTAAATGTCCTTTCAAGTTCAATTGACATTTCAGTCACTCTAACCTTTTAGAAATATTAAAGTGGATTTTTTAGGAACAACACACTTGTCTCTTGTGAAGAGGTTTTTTGGTGTCGGACTTTGTGAACTCCTGATAAAAACAAAGCAGTAGTGTTGGTCACAGGTTTTTCCTTTCCTTTTTTTCGTTGCAGGAATAACATTAGATGTTCTTTTGAAAAGCACTGACCTGCTGCTCCGCCCACCTTACTCCAGCTGGCTGCAGAGAGTCGGGCAGCTGCTACTTCTGTTTGCTGTTCTTTACAGGTGAGATGACCAGCAGAGTAATAACTGTAAATACAAATGTTATTTTTATCCTTACTGTAGTGCTTATTTACTCTCTCTAGGTACAAAGATTGACACCAATCTCATGTCTGTCAGTTAATATTGAGGCTGATGCTGTCAGCTGTTTGGTTTAGCTTAGCTTAATACAAACAGCTAGGCTGCGTCTGTCCAAAGGTTAAATCTGCCCATCAGAAGCTACTTTATCAGAATCTGTTTATCCTGTTTTCAAGTTTATACCAGCAAACCAAATGCTAAATCTTTATTAGTATACTTCAGAGGCAGATTATAGACAGAGCCACACTAGCTGTGTTCCTTTTAGTTTTATGCAAAGATAAAAAAATAACTTTATTCTTGTTGCATTTTAATGAATGTGCACACATACAGTAAGAGAGGAATCAGTCCTCTCAGCCCTTCTCAACAGGAAAAGTTAACACATTTTACAAATTCTGTTGCAAAGCAGAAGGCTGGAGTCACTTGTAGTGGATTTCTCCCTGGTGGACTACTGAATGTAAAGCTCTCTAAAGAAGCTGAACGACTCCTACTCAGGCCTTAATTTAATATGGACCTATCTACTTCAAAAGTGTTTTTATTTGGACTTTGTATTAACCACAGTGATCCATTCTCTGTCAGTTTCTACCTGTTCCATCCGCTCTCCTATGGCATGACGGGTCCCCTTGCACACGAGCCAGGCAGCACCATGGCTGGCCTGAAGTGGATGGACACCTGGGAGTTTTAGTCTGCTTTGTTTTTTGTTTTTTAAACAAACACTAATACTATGAAGTAGGCTGAGAGTTCTGAATATGAGGTACTTTAATCAAACGTGTCTCATTGACTTACTGTATGGCCAGTTTACATTCAAGGATTTCACAAGGTACTGACTGCACACACTACTTAAGAATCTCTCTTTGTCTAGGTATTCATGTGTTCCAACATTTCCAAGTATTGTAGTCTATCAGGTTAAATATATATTTTACAAGAAGGACCTGAATAAGTGCAATATTAAGTCAGAGTGTTGTGGAGAAAGTTAGGATCCAGACACTAAAATGTCCAAGTTGCCTTAAATCAAGTCACGTCTTACATTCTTCACTCATAATAAAAATGTACACTTACAGTATTTCACATCAATGAGCTGAAGTGCCTGAAAGAACTGGTGAAAGTTAAATGCTGCATCTTGCTGCTCAACAGTTTAGAAGAAAACGTTTTAGGTACAGAGCATGTTTTTGTTTGGCATTTGTCCTGACCTCAATGTTTACTCTGTATTTTTTTTGTGTCAGTGTCCCTTCATTTTAAGACTAAAACTAACTCTCAGCATCACATGTAGAGCTCAGTGTTCTCAATAAACTATGATATTCTTGTAGTCTGTGTTTACTTATGCCATTTATTTATTTTCAACATGTGCTCTCTATACACTTGCTTAAGATTTATCTCATATTTTTATTTTAACAGACACTGTTACGCCCCACCTTTAAGGCGGCCCTATGGGGCTAACAACAAACCACACATTGACCCATTAAAATAACACTAAACACCTTAACAAAGTCAAACAAAGGGATTTATTATCAATTACACAAACTAAATTACAACAGCGATCAACTAAGACTAAGGTGACAAAACACAACAGACAATCCCTGACTGAGAAGCACAGCAGTCCCAACTCCAAATGCCTCCCCCATGCTGAAGCCAGCTCGGGCCTTTTAAGCACTGAGGCCAGGTGTGCCTCGTTGTTCAATCAGTGACTTCACCTGGGCTGGAGAACAACAGAAAGGGAGAAGGGACAAACAGTACAGGGAAACATACAGCCGTAACAGACACTCAAACTGGGGCTTACCAGTAATTTCCTTTCAATATTAACATAAATAATACATTTCAGGCATATAGTATAAGAAAGGCACAGTAACACAACAGTCCCTCAACAAAACCAAGAACAAAAAACCCTAATGGTGTCTAAAAGAGTTTGGGATACTTTCCCACCACACTAGCTAAAATGTCAGTGGCACAAACTACTTTCAGTCAGTTGGGATAAATGCTGAATACATTTACGTCTGAGACTTGAAATACAAGTATGAATCAGAGACTACAACAGGTATGAATAGGCACTTAATGTATTCATCATAGAAAATAATGTGTTATTTGATAGAGACAAGAAAATTGAGTAAAATAGATTGCTTGACATGCAGCTGCATTCACCTAATTATAGAAAAAGGATAAATACGGTTATGAAGTAAATTTGAATATATGTAGTGCACCCATAGACTTTAGGTGCACCATTTACATGTTGTCTCACCTCGACATCACTTTATTGATTACAACATTATGCAGTAGGCCGCCTGCTGGCACGTTTATGAACTACACCCCTACGCGTCAACTCTCGAGACGGCTGCTGCTATTGGCTGTTATTTGTCACGTGTTTATTGTGAAGATGGCGTCTCCAAATGGAGGTAAATTCTAAATCCTTACCCTGCTTTGCTGTGTTAAAATTGTACATTTGACCTATATAAGGGCGTTAAATCGTTAGCGACTCTCTTGTTGTCGCTCAAGAATACTCCGGGACGGCAGAATACACATGTTAGCGTATTATTCTTCTGGTTAAAAGATGTTTTATTACCGTTGGCTAAAGCCTTACTAGCCCCAATGTTCAGTCTGTCCAGTTCACAGGGAAGCACAGTGGATAACAAGCTTCAACCTTTTGTACAGCTTGACCCTCACTTACTGTTTGTTTGGCTGCTAGCTATAAACACAGCTACCCTCGGAAGCTAGCTGCTGTTCTTTGTACAGGCTCATTAACCTCGATGTATCTTATAGGTAAGAGTTAAAGTGGTTTATTTGACAACGTCGTGATTAGTAATGAGCTTTACAAACCGTATTTTCTACTGTTTTGATAATTTTTTGCACATGGCGTTATTGTTTCCACATGCAGGATCTTTACTGTAAATATACATTACACTGAGTTTACCTATCTGCATTCGCTTGTTACCATGGTAATCAATATAGGTGTATAAAATACCAATAGACGTATATCGTGTAGATATTTTATTATCTTATGCAATTTATTAAATCAGAAATACTTTATTAATCCCCATATATATTACACAATACAGTAGAAGACATATAGGAATAATAATGGCAATATGAATAAAATAAGAAGTGTAAATATGAAATAATGTGAAATGTTCCAAGTGCATGTTATTGAAGAATAAGCTATAGCAGGCTATTGAAGAAATAAGTGAAGCACAGAATTAAAGAAAAGATGCATTATACACAAAAGTGCAGCATTAACAGTAAGATAAATGATATGAGCTGTTATATAGGCTACTATGGCCATTCTGACTATATGTTGTATTTAAACACACATATAGTAGCTCATCAACTCTTTTCTCTTTTTAAAAGTCTATTGGTCAACATTCCCCTAAATGTAGTAATGATAGACTAATGGGATTTTCTATCACCTGCTTTTGTTTCGGGCCTGCAACTGAAACAGATTGTGTTTATAGTTTTAAAAAAAAAGATTTATAGAGTAGAAACATTTCAACTTATAGATACCTTGATTTCTTTAAGGCTGCAACTATTGTTTTCATCATTGATTTATCACATTAGTTTCACGATTAAACAACTACATTTTCCTTCTTCAAATATCTTTAAACTGTTAACACAATACCTCTGATCCTAAAGGGACATCGTCAAGTAGCTTCTCTCTGTGTGACCAACTGCCCGAAATGTAAAGACTCTTCATTTGTAATATTATTCTGAATTGCAAAGAAATGCAAATCCTTACATTTAAGAAGTATGAACTGTCAATGGTTGGAAGCCTGAAAAACTACTGAAAAACATTCATAAATCATGTAATTATGTGGACTAATATTAACCATCAATCCGTCCACTAGAGGGAGTGTATTGTTTTTAGGACGGTTCTTGGCCATCTTTATCATCTACTAAAGTTGTGGCAAAAAAATCAAATAACAACACAGATTTTTTGTTTGGTGATAGGTGAAGATTTTGAGTCCTCATTGATTAGCTTTGAGAAGTTGGACAGAGCATCACCTGACCTGTGGCCAGAGCAGTGTAAGTTCACCTTCTCCTCCTGCTTTGTGATTTTACTCTCAATGGCATTTAGTTTCATGTTGTCATAACTGGGATTATGATGTTATTTCTCTTTAAGTGCCTGGTGTTGCAGAATTTGCTGCGTCTTGTAAACATGTAAGTAAGCTTGATCAGTTTGATTTGCAAACTTGACAATTCAGTGTGCTTGATAAACTCTAATACCTGATCTCTAAGTCACTGTCTCTACTCAGACATTTGTTGTATGTTTCACAGCCCATCACTAATTCACCCCCCAAGTGGATGGCTGAATTAGAGAGTGAGGACATTGAAATGTTGAAAGGTAGTGTACCAGACTGTGTTGGGATTTTACAACATGTTCCATGTAACTGAACAATAATCCTGTCATGTGGGATAACATTTTGCTGAAACCAGTGCGTTGTAGCTTAGCGCTGTCATTGTGTTATCTTCCACAGAGCTAGGCAGTCTGACCACAGCCAACCTGATGGAGAAGGTCAAAGGACTTCAGAACCTTGCTTATCAGCTGGGATTAGAAGAGTGTGAGTACATGAAAAACACCGACTACACAATGTACACTACACACAGTGTGTGTAAAAGATGTGTTAGTATTTTTGTTCATTGCTTTTTCTGACAAAACACCTGAATCAGAGACACGTTTGCAAGTGGACAGACAGCAACAGTTGCAAAACACATCATTTGAGGTTAATCAAAAGCTGCAGTGTTAATCACATGTTGCCACTAGGTGGTGCTCACAGGCTTTCTGAATGGAGCGAGTGTATTTTTACAGCATCCTGTTTGTTTTGACATTGAGAACCCTACCAGGCTGAGAGCACATAGGCTTGTATGGTTTATCCAAACACAAAACAGGACTCATTTTCAAACTTGAAGTTTAAAATGCCTCTCTATTCCTGTGAAACAGCATCAAGAAGTTGACTCTGAGGTCTTTAAACTGTGGATTTGGGTCAATCTTGTTGAATTTGAAAAGGTAAGAGACAATGGCTTGCTCACCCGAGCCCCTAGAACAAGTGCTCAAGCAGTTGATGGATGCAAAATCTAGTTTTTAATCCATTCCCGGCTGCCTCCATTGTCATAATCCTTAGGATTAGAGAGATGTAGCTAAGTGCTCATATTTTCCTGAGAAAATGTGTTTTTTTTTTCTCGTCAAAAGCACACAAGCAATTTAGAATTGTGGGGAAGCTCTCCTCTTATTGGGATGGAATATATAAATAAATGCACATCTATTTTATTTCTGGGTCAGTGACATTCAACCAACATGCCTGAACATAGGGGGGCAAACAGTGATCTGAGGTAGAGAGATGAAGAAGCATTTCCTGCCTAATGAGTGGCTTGTTACTGCTTCAAATGAGTTCACTGCTTTATAAACTCTTTAAAAACAGCCTACATGGATGAATTACATGAAGGCAAACATCATTTTGAGATGTTTTGATGGAATTCAGGGGATGCATATGCTGAACTTTTTAAATTATCTTAAGAGGTCAGATTTAAGGAAAGGAGCTGACTTCAGAGCAATTGAAATGTGTAATATTTGAAGTGGTGTAATGCACAAATGTCAGACTGAGAATCTACAGGACTCATGAAAGTCTAGAGAAGAGTAAGTACTTATTAAGCCTCTATAGATTGTTTAGCATGGGTCATATTTTGCACCAACCACAAGTCACAGATACATTTCATTGAATAAGTGTCTAACTTCCCTAAACCCAGAGATGCATGTAATCTTGCTGGCATTAAGATGTTAGCTGTCACAGGTGGAGGCCTGCAGGCTTTGCAATCATGTCCTGCACCTCAGGATGACGGGACACAATGACGGTTATTACGGGTGTCGGAGCAGCCCTGTAATGGGTGCCTGTTTAATGCTCTCTGGTTTAATTTTCTCCGTTTTCTGGTTGTAAGGAAAGGCCTTGTAAATCTCTGATAGTTTTTCATCATGTTTGTGCTCTCCTCACTACCCGTAAACGAGACACCACAGAGTATGGCCAAGCGACGGCGGGGGACAGGATTTACGGCCCCTCCCCCTTCAACATGTGGACCATTAAAGAGGTAGCTGGTTAATGGGTAGAGAGCACAATCAGGCCGTGAAAAGTCACCCACTCTACCGCTGCAGAGAAGGGAACCTGGAGCAAACATTATTGCAAGAATAACGTTTTCAAATACTCGGGAATACACACATTACTAGCGCTTGTTTCTGCTGTAAACAGACATACATATCAACATGGATGTGGAGGGAGGATGTAACAAACCCTTAATCCCCACTCAACAACCACCCCACCCTTCTTCCATAAACACCCCCCATAATAGCTGTGTGACGCTGGCCGGGTCTAGTCCCAGAGGGGTTTGACGCGTGCCTCTTCCTCAGGCCCCAGCTGTTACTCCACCCCGTGATGAATGCCCCTGTCGTGGGCCGCTGAGCGCGGGCATCATGCCGGGAGTCTCTGGGGAAAGCTGAGGGCTCTGATAAGTGCTGTTATTGGATGTAATTGAAAGCTGAGTGTTCCATTGGGACGAGCTGGAGGGCCTGAGTTAAAGAGCACCGAACTGTTAGAGCTGGTGATGGAGCTCTGTCACACTTGTAGGCTCAAGGCTACTAAATGCTGTTGAACTCTTCTACATGTAGGACACGCTGTTAGAAATGGTTCCACTGTTAATTTAGTATTTGTTTCTTAACGGAAGATTATACAATCGAAGATTACACAATTCTCACTGACAAGCTAACTGTAGTTCTTGCAGAGCTGAGTCAAATATGTGATTGTATTTCCAGTGTCATCCTTTTGGGACATCTTGACAGATCCAAAGGATAGCTCACAGAATGTCACTCATCTGTGCTGAATTGTGTGTCTCTGATGCTCCTCGTTGACATGGTGATGGAGTCTTAAGTCATTCATGTGTTTGGAATACTTGTGTCCTTGAGATTTTTTTACAAATTCAAGTGAAATGTTTCTTAAACAGATACACATCAGGGAGGGGGCTTTGTGGTGTGTTCAGAAATCAAGCAACATTTTAAAAAGGCCGGCCAATCATTGGCTGAACTTGAACGTCAGTGTCCTACATCATCATATAAGTCCAGCAATCAAATGCTTACAATCAAAGCATCACAATAACTATATGAAAGATTACTGTATGTTCTCATATTGAACTTCCTGTTGTATATTTGAAGGTGTTTTAATAAGACAAGAAGCCGGCAGAAGCTGAGTGGGCAGAGTATGAAGTCAAGTCACACAAGGTTGACTTGACACTCTCTGCTTGTCTGCGATGACTCTGCTGCCTCTCTTGAGCTAGCAAGTCCACAGACCTGTTGTTTTTGTAAAGACAGCTCCTTTGTAGACGACCTTATGTTTGTACGTTTCTTTGCCATCTAACATGTACACCCCCTCCATAACATTAGTTTGCATTATGGTCTTTATAGCATGAAAGAGGTCCCCTGAAAGTGGATTTGCAGTATGTCACAACGACTTACTTGAAGTGGTGTATTGTGCTTATTGACTGTACAGTTTAAACAGAGTTTGAACGTTTCTCAGCACGTTTGAAGAGATGTTTGAGTTTTATTAAAGTGTCAGCCTTTGCAGGGCCTAAATTAAAGTAAAGAATGTACACTTTAAAATGAAATCAATATATCTGGGTGTTGCAATTTCTAATTGATTATGATGGGTAGAAAGTCTAATGAGTTGAAGAGCAAGACTGAACAAAAGTAAAACTATGATTCTGATATGTGATGGTAGAAAATGACATTTGGACATCATTTGCTTGATTTGCTACCTTTAGTTGTTAAAAAATCACATTAGAAAAAATGTGCCACTTAACATGAAAACCATGGAAATAAGGATAAAGGTAAAATCTCAATTCCTGAAAGTTGTGACATTTTGTAAAATTAAAAAGAGAATGTGATTATTTGGAAGTGCTGAAACACTGAAGCACAAAGACAACAAATCACATGTTGTAACTGAGAAATGTCACTGTTTGGAAATAAATAGACCCATTTTGAAGTTGATGCCAGCCGCACATTTAAAAAACAAAAAACAGTTGGCACAGGGTCATGTTTACCACTCTGTTGCATCACTTTTTCTTTAAATAACACTTTGTAAGCATTTTGGGAAAACGAGGAGACCAGTTTCTATCATTTTAAAAGTACAATGCTTTAGCGTGATGTAGGGTTTCAGCTGTTGAACAGTTCAGGGTCTCCTTTGTCTCGTTTTATGCTTCATAATACTCAAAAAAACATTCTCAATGGGTGATAAGTTTGGACTGCAGGAAGGCTGGTTTATCCTCCGAGCAATTTATCCTGCACACAGAGTGCAAACAGAGAATTTAGAAAAAGTCCTATCTATAATGGATGATGGCTCTTTTTTGTGTGCATGCAGTTTGGAGTGATCAGTCAGTGGCACAGCTCTTCTCTCTCCCTCTCTCACATTTGGGCAGTTGTGTGTGAGTTGCTGTGGTTACATAGACGCTCCGTGTCTGTCACTACAACTTTTCCAAGTTTATCAAAATCAGAATTCTGTTTAAACGAGAGATATAAAAAAAACATGTCTGCACTGTGTAGAGTGTGCTGCCTGACAGTATGTGTCACCCAACTTAACCTCATTCTGAATTAAGTCTAAGTTTAAAATTTGTATTTAACTTCAGCATTTTTTTATCCTTGCAAGTGCATAAAACAAATCTAATAATGCCAGTCATGTTGTCAAAAAAGTACATTTGAACTGTAGCCTACAGAGGCTTCTTGTATACAGTCTCCAGCTATAGAAACTCTGCAGTGCTGAAAGATTGCTCAAACAGAGGTTTGACATATATACAGTATTTTTTAGTGACAACAATTTTTTTTTGTAAGATCACAATCGCAATCACATCCCTGATTATTCTTAAAGTGTTTCAGTGCTGAACCCTTCCCCATCTTTACTTGAGGAAGATACAGCCTCTCTGGGATCCTTTTTTTTAATACCCAATCATGTTACTGACCTGTTTCCAGTAAACCTTATTAGCTGTGAGATGGTCCATCTGGTGTTTTTTAAAACATTTTACAACTTTTCTAGGCTTTTCTTGCCACTGTCCCAAATTTCTTGAAAGTTTTCTGCATTCAATTAAAATTGGGCAAATCATTTCCCCCCATAAAATGTAATGCTTCCGTTTCAACATTTGACATGTTGTCTTTGTACTATTTTCAAATCCAGTGGAAGATTCAATGTTATGCAAATCCTCACATTCTGATTTTTTTTACACAACTTTGCAACTTCTTAGGAATTCCACTTGTAAAAGCTTTGATACCACTGTAAATACAGTCATTGCCGGGTGTTGGACCACCTGTTGTCTCTCATGTAGCACCCCACAGCACCTCTCCTCTGCTTTGATGCCACCCAGTTAGACCCAGACTGACCCCTGTTGCATCCGTCTGTGAAGGTGAGACTGAAGGTCGCCCTGCCCTGACAGCTCCTAATGGGCCCACATTCACCAGCGCCTCCTCCTCCTCACCCCGAGGATCAATCTCAGGCCTATTAGAAGCGTGCTGCTGCTGAATATGATTGCATTCACTGGGCTCCACTGGTGCTAATGTGCCTCCATCAATCCATCAGGCAGGCTGACCGCGGGGCGGGCCGTTATGAAGTACCTGAGCTGACAGCCGCTGAATGAGGAACAGGGGATGTATCCCCACCACCGCTGCCACCACCCTACCTCCTCCTCCTCACCTCTACTATACTTGTCTGTCCCCTGTTTGCTAATAATCGCGATGACTGGCAGTGTTGTTGTGGGTCTCTCTTTCAAGGTTACACATTCACAGAAAGGAAAGTGAAACAAGGATCAAGGGTATTTCACCTTTAAAACTTCAGTTTTTATCATCTAATTGTGTTGTTTAGTTGTTTAGCTGTTTCAAGATAGCGCTGCTGCTTTTATTGATGCTTCCATTGTTGGCAAATTTTTGCAAAAGGATGACACGAGTCTCTTCTTCATCGGCGTAGCAGGTTGCAGCTGTATCTGATAGAGCCTGTCCATATCTTAAGCAGGATCAGTGTCGGAGTTGTGTGAAAGCGGAGGCAGGCAGAGCTCCACACACACACGTACGTACACACACATTTACACACCACTCCTCAGTTCTGCAAGCCTGCCGCCTCCCTGAGCAGATCGGAAATGACACCTCATTTCCATAAAGGCATTAGGAATTCATTGAATTTTCTTTCCCAGCTAATCATAGCACGGGTGTAAAACCTTTTAGGCTTTTTAATGAATGATTTTTGACTGATTGCCTATTAATAAGGACACCTCTTGAACAGGCGCAGGCTGGGGCATGGGTTGGGAGGTGCAGATGTGTTTGTTTTGGTGTGTGTGTGTGTGTGTGTGTGTGTGTGTGTGTGTGTGTGTGTGTGTGTGTGTGTGTGTGTGTGTGTGTGTGTGTGTGTGTGTGCGTGTGTGTGTGTCAGCCAGGCGAAAATGCATTGGAGGAGAAGGAGGAGAGGAGGGGTGGGCCCTCTCGGTTGGGACATAAAGAGGAACCAGTGGCTCCCTTGGGAAATCACAGCTCGTGTCTGCATCTTAAATATCCCTGTGAAGTATCAATAAGTGGGTAATTGAATTTTGAACACAAACATGAGCGTCATGTGTATGTGTTGCTGGAGGGAGAAAGGGGGGTGGGGGGGTGTATGCTGAGTGCGTGTGTGCCTTCAAGTGTTTCTTCGCTTGTGTGTTTCATCTCCTCTGTGTCTCTCTCGTCCCCTGAGACGAGGGCGGTGAGAGAGGATGTTAAATCCATTAAATAAAGCTTACAGGCCGTAATAGCTGAGCAGCGCGCGGCGATGGGCAGTGAGGGTCAGATAAGTCCTCTTTGCTCTTAATGAAAGTGAATCGGGGCAGTCAGGGTGGGGGTCCGGGACTCCAGTTAACCCAGGTGGTCTTCTGTCCTTGGCGCTAAGAGGGGTCCTGCCGCTCATGGGGAATTTTCCATTGAGAGAAGCAGGCATAGGTGGGGGGGTGGGGGGGTAATGATTACTCTCATTTTATACCCAGGGGAATTGTGGTGGGGGGCTGGTAGTGGGCTGTGACAATGACACCAAGATCACTCACCATAAACAAGGGGAGAGTGAGATGTAACACCGCCACATCTACATTAGAGCCTCCTGAGATTGAACTGATGAATCTGGTTTTTCAGTGCAGGACAGGAAATCGAAATACTCGGTCGTAGTTTTAATCGTTTCTGTTTGATATAGAAAAAATGGCCGTATTTTAAATAGCCTCAGGGCATATTTAGCTGTTTCCAGATATAGGTTAATCTCCATTGTTGTGATGTACCTTAGCAGCAGTAATCGGGCTCAAATCTACATCCAGAGGATTACTGTGCTGATGTAGGAGCTACACAGGAGCCTTTAGCAGACCGCTCTTTTTATCTGCTCCATACCGGCCTCTCTTTTCCTCATTCAGATGATAACCAGGCAAAGCTGTTTGTCTTTATTGCTTCTATTTATGGATGAAAATCAATTGCTCGGATAACAAATGGATTGCAGCGAAGAATGTCTCATATTGGTAAAATGATTATTTACAGCATGACGTGGCCGTGATAACTGACCGGGCATGGGGGGGACTGTGATGGAATCTGAAGACAGTCCGGGCTAAATGATAATTAGAAAGCAACAAATCAACAGGGCAAGGAGATGGCCTGCAGGATCCATAAGGTGTCATTTAGTATGGATGGCAGTCGTAACAAGATGCTGATTAACTTAGTGCAAAATTAGTAATTGACCTTTCTAATCAACTAAACAAATCTCTAAGTCCCTCTAATCAGTATTGATCTCCCATGTTGTATGACAAAGCCTGTGTGTGTGTGTGTGTGTGTGTATGTGTGTGTGTGTGTGTGTGTGTGTGTGTGTGTGTGTGTGTGTGTGTGTGTGTGTAGATGAGTGCACGAGTGTGTGGTCTTGAGGCCTTCTAACTTCTGTTTTCATACATCTAACAAATACTTGTATCAACTTATCAACCTAAATACATGTACTTGGGACATTTTTACTTGCTGCATGTTTCATGGAAGACATATTTACATCACAAGAGAAAATACATCACTGGAAAAGACTTCACTCCGTTTAGCTCCTTCGGTTTCAGAGTCATGGCATTGCATACACTGTCTAATGAGTCAAGTTTTCATGCCAAGTTCAGAAGAAATATAAAAAGTAATTCTGCAATTGTCTGATAACAACAGCAATTATCAGCTTCATTTAGGCAATAGATTAGAGACATACAGGTTCATTGAGAAACATTTCAAATTCTCAAATTCTTGGCTGCTGATAAAACATTGCAGAAGCAGACTGCACGATAAGATGACACGATTAAAGGAGAATGAGTTACAACTCAAAGAATGAACGATGTGGAAAACATGATGATAATATGGCGTGCCTGTTTGTTCTGAAGGTTACATATTGCACACCGCTTCACATTGATCTAATGTTTGTGTCTGCTGCTGTTTTTGTCAATGTTTAAACTCTTCTTTTACAGCGTTGTCATTAAGGCAATGGACACATAAATGCCCTAAACACGTAGATGGAAATATAGCCTCAGCCTGTGTAGCTTAAGGCTTCATATAAGTCGATCATTAGAGCACACCTTCACCTTGGCAATCACAACACTTTCCCCCATATTTCCTTGTTATAAAAGAGAGCAACACATCATAAATTGAGCTCTGATTTATGTTTAATGGGGTCTTTAATGTGATGATATGAATGATATTTCTCTGTGAGTAGGGGGATGCTGAAGTGAACCTTAATTAATGAGACGCTCAGTGGGGCGAGGGGTCTCAGGAGGAGTGGCACAGCCTTCACTGATCTCTTTTACAGTTTGGACTCATCATAAGATGGAGAAAGCGATAAAAAGAGAGAGAGGCATTAAATATTTAAAAATCCCAAATATCAGCCGCTCCCTTTTACCGTTTCTGACGTAACTGCTCCTGATAAGAAAGCGACATCACAGTACCTGCGGCTTCAGGGTCATCCCGATGTAATTGCTTTCCCTGGCCTAATTTTGATGGCTTGATTTCAATCTAAAGCACCCTTTGCATGTCCAGGGGTCCCCTGATAACTTTGTTTAGGCTGATTTGAAGAGACAGCAAAGTGCAAAACGAATCCTTCCCATTCCAATTAGCATCATCTTTAACCTAATGTCAGACACCTCAAGGTGACGTGGCCCCCACGCCCAGATGCACCATTATCATTCCACACCGGGCGACTCATCTAAATTACTAACTGGCCTGGCTTTTTCATTAGCCGCCATGGGTAGGAGGAGGCGGGGCCTCATCACAGCGGCATACAGGCAGACAACCGCCATCCTCTGCACAATCTTCCTGCAGGCGTGATGAGGGTGGATGACTTTCTGCTAAAGGCCCATTAGAGATCAATCCCCTCTTAGCTTATATGCAGTTTTGTATATCTGTGCGTGACACAGAATAGATGATCTTTGTAAAATCATAAAGGCTGCAGTGAAGCTAAGAACCTGATCCTCTTCTCATCTCTAACAGAGTAATTACTGTACCTGGATGAAATCCTCTGCAGGGTCTCTGATGTTGCTGCAGCTAAATCCCCACTGTCTCTAGTCTATACTCATGCAAGTGTTTGTTTTTGACAGAAAAGCTTCTGATTTCAACCCCCCATGAGGCCAGCTCTGTTGTGAAGTGAACAAGCTTTAAATGGGAGCTTTCAGAATAGTCAAGTCAAGTTTATTTGTGTAGCACATTTAAAAACAGCTTCAGCTGACCAAAGTGCTTTACAGGCAATGCATAAAAAACAAAACAAAACCAAAGGAAAAAAAAACAATAGTAAAGTGCCTTTACCAATTTTTAAAAAACGTTTAACTTGATCCTTGAACTCTACCGTGTCAGGCCAATGAGCGAAGCTAGAACATGTCTGAATTCATAATGTCAATTATGGGAGAGTAATTAGTTAATGTTACAATGAAAAACAGGGTTAAGTTATATGCTCTACGGCTAGTAAAGAAAGAACAGCATCTATTGTAGAGAAGAAGATGTTTAGTACATTTATTAAAGGTCAACCTTTAAGCAGTATGTTCTTTAAATCTAAGGAAAAACTTTTACTTTTCACCATGGTTCATGTGTCTAAATACACTACAGTATATTTTTACCTGAGACTTAACAATCACTTTTTTGTAGGATTTGAAGTTTAGATAATTAGTAGCAAAATTGAAAAAACTATTGAAAATATAATTATTATTTTTTGTAGAAAATGTAAAGGTGGAGTCAGCAGCATTGTTCATTCATTGCGCACGCTTGCACAAGCTGACTGTTGGTGTTTGCCTCCTGCCTGTCCAACAGAAAGCAGGCGGACTCTGTAAGGTTCACTCTTGTTTTAGAACGAGCTATATCCACTTGGCGTTTCGCCTCACTATGATTATATTTTCTCCTCGCTGACGCTACGGCCACGACCATTACATTCGCAGGATCGAATCCTAAACTTACTTGTGCGCCGTCATTGACTGGGGGACACACATCCACTCCCCGCCCAGAAAAATCCAGAGTCAACCAAAACAAAGAGAAACATGAAGATACATCCAGAGGACAGAGTCTCTGCAGACACAGTCACCACCACACATGTATATGGAGGCCCATAAGTGATGACTGAGTGGTATTACTTTAGGACAAGTCTTTTTTTTTTTTTTTTTTAGGAAAAAGCTACTGATATCTTTAATTTTCTCTCCACTTCCACATCTCGTAGCCTCCCAGATTTATCTAGTAACTCCTTTTTGCAGGTTGGAAACCACTGACTGTAACAGTTCCTTTTACTAATCATTTTTACAGCGTAGTCTTCATTACTTTTTAGAAGAATGAAGCTCTTTTGCCTCCAAATAGCTTTTGTAATTCTTATTTCTAGTTGTCCTAGCCGTCCCTGTTCTATCATCACAAGTTGAGAATAATAGAGATGCGTCTCATCTTGCTGAATTGAATACACATAAACACACACTTTGATGCATGCATATAGCGTTGAGTACTTGCACCTCACTACATTGAGACAGCAATCAGGCAGATCACAAGGTAGCTAGTCTCCATTTAATGTTGTTTTCCATGTCCTGAATGAACAGATGCTCGTATAAATTACCTCCCTGTGTGACACTGCAGATATTAAATACATGCTTTGCATTGCTAAACAACAGCTATGTTCAGAGCTGCTGGCACATACTGTGAAATACTGAGGTTGTTCCAATTGTAACAAATAACATTGTTGGAAGGATGTAAACAAATTGTAGTCTTTTTCTTACTACAGTATATTGTTGTAAAAAAAACCTCTCTTAAACTATACAACTGTTTATGTTGCATATATATGATTTTATGTCTTCTTTTTTTTCAGCGAGAGAAATGACCAGGGGGAAGTTTCTGAACATCTTGGAGAGGCCCAAGAAATGACACGTTGTGATTTTCATTTCTTTTTCCTTTTTCTTTTTTTGCAAGCAACAGCAAACTTTGGACTACAAGATGACGCTGCCTTTACTCCAAACATCTTCACAACAAACTTCAAAGACTTTGCACTCAGACCTAAAGTGAAGCAACATGCTTCCTCTGTGCACCTGATGTCTTCTTAGATGCCTTCACATTAAAGTAAATTTTACAATGTTTCACTCAATTTAGCTGTAGCTTATTGATTAATTGTTCACTATTTATTCGTGTTTCTATTTCAAACATGATTTACAGTATTTTGCAATTTGTGAGGTTGTATAATAAAGTTTTAAAGCCAAAAGATGATTGCCTTGTATTATCCATTTAGTAGTTTGCAGCAGATTACTCTAGAGACGCAACAGGTCTTTAATCCGGGCAAGAAGTGCACAAAGTGCTGCACCTCCCTGGCCCCTGACATGTAAGCAGCCCGGACATGAGAGTGCTTTCCCGGCTACCAGTTTTTCTTTTCCGTTTAATGAGCATTGGAAGCAGACTCTTCCTACACAAAACATTGCGTAAAAATAATATTGCTCATTGTCGTCGTCGTTAATGAGAGATGACATAATTACTAGGACCATTTCTTCTCTAATTAGCACACTTCAGGCTTGTCAGAGCTAGTTGCCGGGCAAAAGGGAATCAGACAGGCATGCCGAAAGGGAAACAAAAAGAAGTCCATCCGCCATAATTAGGTAAGACAATGCCTCGGACTGTTCTCGGCTGGAGATGTCGCTGGAGCTCTGGCCGCTCACTCCCAGCAAGTTACACTTCTCCGCAGGCCGCTAATAAGCCCCTCTTCGTCTTTCTGATTCACACGGACAGAGGCCGCCATTGCCTCTCTGGCTTCACCCCCTGCGTCTCACGCGGACCCTGATTCACCCCTGCGATTCGAAATATGGATAATTTAAACAATCTGTAGGTTTAAAAAAAAAAAAAAAAGGAAACTTCCTTCTCAATGTGTGCTTCTGAAGCTGAAAGAGACAGCTAGGATGAATGTGATGATGAGCCTTGAACGCAGCGTGACCGGCAGTGAGAGGACGAAGAGCCGATTGTGTTTTACATTATCTGCAGGCTAACCTTAAAATTGTAGCTGATTCTCTATTGATTACAAAGCCTTTGTTAAGAGAGATTAAAATACCCTATGTCAATGATAGCCTATCTTGGCTTGATGGAAGGTGAACGAGGAGCCAATTCAGTTAAACTGACCCTAATGTTGTAGCCTTGTTCTTCTTTGGCTTTGTAAATTGTGTTAAATACAGTAGACCCTTTGGTGAATGAACGCACCATGTCATGGGAGCCTAGTTATTTTCTTTTCGTAGACGGATTTGACAATGCCAAACAATCTTCAAAAAAACTAAATTGACCTACAATAGCATGTGTTCATCGAGGAAAGTAAGATTAAAGGAAGGTGTTCTGATGGGGAAAACGTGAGGGTGTTGTAGGCCTACCACTGTGTCTGTTGAAATGTTTTGTTTTAGGCTACTGTCGTGATAACTAATTATAGGGCCTACACTTTTATAACGAGTAGCCTCTATACTGTAATTAAGGCTATACCCTGTTAGTTGTGAGTTACATGTTTTGCTTGTATTCAATAGGCACCTGGATGTGGCCTGCTGTCTGGCACTGGTTGCATGCGGACACTTGTTGCTGCTGACCGATGAGCATGCAGTCTGCTGAGCTGAGCGTTGATGTGGTAAGCGACCTGACATCCTCAATACGCTACACGCACTGCTGGCTGCCTGTCACCCTCAGCCTCCCTCCCTCCAGTCAGCTAAAGAAACGGGTCAGTCCCTGCAGAGTTGCTCATCCATACGGAATGGGGAAAATCCCAGCTCCTCCATCCACCTATCCATCCATCCACCATCCTTCCGCTGCGCGCTGCCGTGACCTCACATAGCCTCTGTGCCCCGACAAACGTCAATCCGATGTGCCTTGAGTCCTTAAATTAGCTGTCAATTAGGGCAAATTAATCAACTGCTCGCCTAATTAAGCAATGTCGACGGGCAGCTACCAAACATGCCATTGTTGAGGAGCCATGAGAAAGCTGCGGGGCCTGCAAACTTTCTCAGTACAAGGGAGGGGGGGGGGACATCACGCCCCACAAAGTGCATTGGGAAAGCAGAGGCTCCGACTGTGCTCGAGTTTTTCCCCTGACTCGGCTCTACATGTGTGCTGTCATCGAGTTTTCTGCAGCCGGTTCCAAGGAAGCAGCGTGATAGCACTACTGAACCACACCACATTTTTCTATCCTCATTATAGACTAAAAAATATGGCTTTACCCCACTTCGATCAGCCTAATAAGGAAGTGACAATGAATTAATCAATCAAGCAATCAATCATTTTTTATTCAAATAGCGCCAAATCATGACAAAAGCTATCTCAGGACACTTTACAACAAAAATCAGGTCTAGACTGTAAAGTGTGCTATATTATTTGGAGACCCAACATAAATCTACCATGGGCGAGCACTCGGCAATAAAGAAAAGCTTCCATTAAATCGGCAGAAACCTCGGGCTGAACCAGACTCGTTGATGCACAGCCATCAGCCTTGTCTGGATGGGCAGATAATAGAACTGAATATATATCTTTAGAAGTCCGTATAAGAAATCATTCTTTTATGCAAAACCTGGGGATTATTTGATGCATAAAGTAATATCTGCTTTGACCTTCCAGTAAAGAAAAAAAGTTATTCATTATCAAGATGCATTTCATGTGTTTCCAGTCGAATCAGCAGGATATGATATTCATTGTTGTGGGCGTTTATTCGCACAGCTGCTTATCACTTTAGACCTGCAGTAATACAGCTGTGTGAAGGTTACAGACTATGTCTTCATCACTGGATATTTAGCATGTGTGGATCTATTTGTACAGGACACTTTATTTGCTTATTTTTTAATTACTCATTTAAAAATGCAAAGAAGTAGAGAGAGGAGGAGGGAAAAAGAGATGTTGGTTTTAGACGATGGTGGTTAGGTGGAGGTGGAAGTGGGGCTAGGGGTGGCAAATAAACAAAAATTCCCCAACAGCTGTTATCTTTTTTTAATCTGCAGCCGTCAGATCCTGCAGCTCTTTGATGGGCAAACCCAATCTACACAAATGACTGAACTACATCTTCCCTTAATCTCGAGCCTTATTAGGCAGCTTCTCCTCTGCATGTAAATCAGCGAGCAGCCAGTTTTAGAGGAGATGGATTATTAAAAGCTACACACAGAGGACACAAACAAGCAAAAAATAAAATAAAGAAGCCGTTGGATTTCAGCAGGAGGGATGATGGAGTGAGAGGGGCAGTAACTCGCCTGTAATTGACAGGTCATCCTGACTCACAGCCTCTATGTTAATAAACGACTCCATCCCAACAGGCTCATGTGTCATTAGCATATCCTGATAACACTGATTTCTTCATTAAGAGAATTTCCACTAAATAGGCTCCAATTACTTTCATCTGGCCGGACACTAATTGCAGCAGCAATATTTTCTCCTTCTTAATCAGCAGCTACTTTCACACAGTTTGATATTAAATATGACTTAAAGGTTCAGTTACTATTCACATAAATGATGCTTGAGCCATCATGCATTTCGCGTAGTGTATGGGCCTACATCTAACCAGCAGTCCTCTCAGGTGCGTGGCTCGATTTTCTGCGTTTTCTTGCTATTTTTTTTCAGTAGGCTATTATGTGCATGTGCATTTTTTTTACTTAAGGGTTTCCTTATTGGCTTCTCTATAATTTTTGCATTTTCTTTTTAAGGATACCCATATTTAGTTTATAGGACAGATGTATTAGACTTGCACTAAAATGTGCAAATCTGTATATACTTTGCTCTAAATTTTCCAAGTGAATTCATGCCAATGTGACAAATAGCCTATACAAAATGATAAAAATGAGCAAAGATACGAGCAGGATATCCATGAGTATACAGCCTGAGTTTTTATTTTGGCATAAATATGTACAATTAACCTCAAACAGAGAATTAACAGTCTAATTATTTGTTTGAAACTAAAACACCAAGAAGAAGAAAAATGGCCTACGTCTACGTTTATTTTCTCGTAATAACATAATCAAATTATTTAAAGAAACCACATGACCCAAACGTCTTTAATTTTTTTTCTGCAATTATGTTTACAAAAACTACCTTTATAATATCGGATTCATATTTAAATCCACTTAAAACTGCATTTACAGAAAATCTACATGAATTGCATTTAGTTAATATCGTTACTTTTCTATGGCAGCCATAATTGGCCATTAGGGCAAAGCTTGAGTCTGTATCGCAAGACAATTACTATTACATTGATCATAATATATAAATGTTTTTTTTTTATTATGGATAGAAAAAAACTGAACTTTTTGTGATAGTCTTTTACTTGTGTCTCATACTGTATGGTTTGCAGTTTGGAATAATCTGCTCTGCAGACTGTGTGTCTGCTGATGTTGGATCAGGTCTGCATCTCGCGCGCGGCTCCATGTCGTCCAGCTGTCGTTTTTGGGAGGCTCTTTGATTCGCGTGTGATGAGTTTCCCACAGCATCTGGAGATCAATTATCGTGTGTGTGTGTGTGTGTGTGTGTGTGTGTGTGTGTGTGTGTGTGTGTGTGTGTGTGTGTGTGTGTGTGTCAGCGAAAAGGCAATACTGATTTATTCTTAGAGATTGAGGTAATTTTCTCAGCCCACACAATTTCAAGGTATAGGCCTACTTGAGGTTTGAACGATTTAGATCGGCTTGCTGCAAGAAATAGACATCATACATTAATCTATCTGCAGTGAGTTTAGTTTGTTTTAATGTAGTCCTATACGTTTTTGTAAGTCTGTGATAAAATGTCCCTTATCGTTTTTATATTTAAAGAATCCAGGTTGTCAAATGTCGTTTATTTCCTCAATATCGTCTTTCTTCTTGCACCCTTCTTCCTTGCTTCCTTTCTTTAGCTTAAATCCTCTCCGCGTTTATCCATACAGCCCTGAGAAAAATGCAGATATGATTCGGAGGGCGTATAATGCATCCATGATCCTCAGGAATCCTGAATCCTTGCACCTGATTGGCTGCTGGCGGCAGCCTCTTGTTGGGATGGACCTGTTGGATAAAAGGAACATTTTCTAAAGAGCTCTGGTGTGGTATAGAGGACCATGCACTGGGGACCATCCTGTGAGACGGTTTAGTCAGAATAAAGGCCTTTCTTGTATCGCACACAGCATGACGGGGAAACAGGGTGCTGTGCTGTCGGAAAGTTTAAATCTGTCGGAGAAAACCTCTCTGGGAGCGAATGGAGGAACAAACAGCTACCAGCCGAAGAGCAGCGCGCCTCATCCGCCACCCAGGTGCACCGGCTTCGGTATCCAGGAGATTCTGGGGCTGAACAAGGAGCCGTCCGCAGCACCAAGAAGCCAGCTGAGCTCTCTACCGGCCGGAGCGCACCTGATCGCCGCCAGGTCCCTGCTGAGCCACGGAGGAATGGGAATGGGTGTGGGGATGGGGATGGGATTAATCGGTCCTGGTGGAATTCCGACGTTTTACAGCCAGCCAGCTTTTCTGGAGACGGTGCTGCAGGACGCACATGATGTTCACCTGCAGCCCCACAGCAGGTCCGCGGGCCCGCTGGAGACCAGCCAGTCCGCCAGCTCAGGTCAGCTGCAAACACTGTACTGATGCTAAAATAAATGATCCCAGAGCAGATGGATTATTATTATTATTATTATTATTATTATTATTATTATTATTATTATTATTATTATTATTATTATTTTTATTAGCCCTATACATTGTAATAGTAGCTTATTGTGTTTGTTGTCTGATTATTCATTATAGCATAAATGAAATGACTAACATCAGGCCTTTTCAATAATAGCTGCTCTGGGTCATTGTTAACAGTCTGCATTTCTTTTTCTACATTTTCTTGACACATGTTGTTCTGTGTTATCGACTTTCATACTGTCTTCTTATTTCATCCAGACTCGGAGGATTTATCTTCAAATGAACGGAAACTCTCAAAGTCTTCAATGAGTCAGAGCAAGAAACGCAAGAAAAGACGTCACCGGTTAGTGTGGATCTCTGCTTAACAACGGACTACAATGTTCATTTTTACACACTGATTTTGTTCGTTAAAACCTACAAAATTGTCATGATTATGGTATTTCAATCTGTCATAGTTTAATTCTGTGCGTGTGGTATTATAGAATAATTGATACAGAAAATTATATTTCAAACACTGAATTCAATTGACTACTAATTAGCCTCAGATTCTTTAGCATTTATATTATCATTGACTTCAAAAGGTGTGACACTCATCCTGATCTGGGTTGCTTAAGTTTGTACAGTTTTATTTAATTGGCTATTTTAGAAACATTTTCAGTTTCATTCGTTGTCTTAATCTTGAACTCACATTGGCCTGTACCTTTAATTTAAAATATTCCTGGAGGCCCTTATATATAAAGTTTAAATATTTCCATGTATTTAGAATTATATCCCGTTTCCACAGGACCATATTCACCTCGTACCAGCTGGACGAGCTGGAGAAGGCCTTTAACGAGGCGCATTACCCGGATGTTTACGCCCGAGAGATGTTGGCCATGAAGACAGAGCTGCCTGAAGACAGAATACAGGTGATCATATAGTGTGATCTAACACCCTGTTTTAATCAACATTATGATCTGACATTATTCGTTCGATAATTCATAGTTTTTGTCTTTTTACTTTTTTGTAGGCTAATCTAGAACTGATAGTAATTTTGACAAGAAGGATATTGTGAAGTTAATTTATTATTTTATCGAGTATTCACCCTTATTGTTTTACTTAGGCTTCATATAAATGACTCTATAGGCTTACTATTTAATGTCCTAATTCCGACATCAATAAAGAGGCTGTAAGGTTGTTGACGTGAAAGCCTACTTTAGCCAATTATTGGCCTGCTACAATAATGCAACAGTTGATCGTTGCAATTGTGTATTAGCTATAATGCAAATATAGCACAATTAGTCAAATCTACATATTTAAATTCGTAAAGAAAGAAAGAAAGAAAGAAAGAAAGAAAGAAAGAAGGGGGAAAATTGCCCTATGTGATCATTTGCATATTATCTTTCAAATTCCTGACTTTATGTTTTTTTCCCCGATAAAGTTAAACCAGTCTGGTAGAGTCTTTTGCATTCTTCTTTTTTAATGATAAATATCAGATCATGATTTTATAGGTCTAATAAGAAATAATATATTCATATCCGAAATAATAGCCTACATTTCTAAAATCATTAGCCTGATAAATATTCATTTTAAAGGAAAAAGCATGTTTGTCTTGTGAAAATGCACCACAAATATAGACCTATAAGCATTGAATATGATGAGTACAGGTTTCTCAGACATTGATGGGGGGTATGCCTGGTCCTGCAGCTACTTCCTCAGCCTCTTCCTGCACCTCCTCCTCAGCAGATCATCTCTCATCAGGTTCAGTTGGATGTGAAACAATTTGTTCTCGTAAAGGAGCCGCTAACGACCTAATCAAGCTATCAAGGCGGAAGGAGATTGCGGTGTGACCCGGACCATCCATCTGCCTGGCCGCCTTTTAATCTCTTTCTCATTACGCGCTGCAACAGAATAAATAATAAAAAGGAAATAAATAAATAAGTTCCCCTCCTAAATAAAATTAACACCCAATTTTCTCATTGAGTGTAATTAGTTAAATCAGACTGGCTCGCGAGGCTGCTGCTGCAGGAGACACGCGGGGAGTTCAAATGAAATAACTACATTGAATTTATTAGCACGGGTCAATAGCGCGGCTCCCCCGAGTCCCGGTAGTTTAATTTCCCGTGATATTTGCCCGCCTGGCCGCCATCGATTGGGCCTGAAATTAACTTATTTTTCAATCAGCCTCCGCGTGCCCCAGGGTCACTCCTCCTCCTGCTTCCACGCCGTCTCTCTTTTGAGGGCCACAGAAGCAATTTCTCCTGAAAAAAAAGTGTCTTGTATGAAATAAGGGTTATCATCAGAATTACCAAGAAGATAAAAACGGTTTGATCGTTTTCAATTTCTGTCCCCTTGTTGCAGCCCCTTCCCTCTTCCCTCTCAGAACCATCAGAGGAGTCTAAGCAGAGTTTAACCATCCTGTGTTGTTGCTTTACAATCAATGAATCCTCTCTCTCCTCTCCCTCTCTCTCTCTCTCTGAGCTGAGCTGACACACAGCCTGCAGCCCTGAAGCATTGTGAAGTGTCTGTATGTGCCAGAGCGTCTATAATGGCAGCTCAGGTAGCAGGAGATGAGCTCTGCAGGAGGCAGGATCCCTCACACCTGTAGCCTGCATGGACTAGTTATCTTAAGTTACTTTGATCACACTAAAGATCAATATACAAATCAAAACACAGGACTAGTTATCTTAAGTTACTTTGATCACACTAAAGATTTTAACAATGGCCAACTTCAAAATATGTTCTTAAATGCTGAAATGCTATAATACAATATCTGTCATTTCTGATAATGCTGTTATAGTGAGTGGTGTACACTTTTGAAAAGCAATCCTCTCTGCAGTTATAAATGCTTTAAAGTCTTTTTTTTTATGTTAGTAAGGTCCGCATATTTAGATGACATGTTTGACCTCATGACTACTTAAAATTAAATCCAAATGAAAAAAAAAAATTACAGCCAAACTATCAGACCAAAGTTTTACCTTATCATCAGCTATAATGTGTATGAAACATATATCATTTATTCAGCAATATTTTTTTATTCTAACCCTCCTGAGAAAAGCCTTTTAAAAGCTTCATGTGGTTTGTTGGCAACAAACAAAAAAACCTGGAATTTGCTGTATATCTTAACTCTGCTTCCTCTGATGTCAAAAGTTACACTATTGCTCCACCATCTTCCAGTGATTGGGAGTAGACTCATCATCTAATCTGTGCCATATCTTTAATCAGTACAAACAATCTTACTTTGGACTATTGCAGCCAATTATGAAAGTTAATCTTCATAGTTTCAAAGAGGCATCAGAAATGGACTAAATCTCAGCTCAAGAGTAAGACATTTTCCTGCAGCCAAGTTCTTCAAAACTTACTTCAACAGGCCATGGATTAAGGGACTTGATTTTCATGTTTTGAAGTGAGACTGGAGGTGTTGTTAACTAATAATCCTTGTGGGTGTCCTCCTGTCACAGGTGTGGTTTCAGAACCGCAGAGCCAAGTGGAGGAAGAGAGAGAAGTGCTGGGGCCGCAGCACTGTGATGGCAGAGTACGGGCTGTATGGAGCCATGGTGAGGCACTCCATCCCCCTGCCAGAGTCCATCCTCAAGTCTGCCAAGGACGGCATCATGGAATCATGCGCCCCCTGGCTGCTTGGTGAGGCTGCCATTCTATTGTTACCACAAAAATTCAGTATCTTTGTCTCATGGTGTCAATTTACCATGATTCAACTTACAGTTAAATGTTTCACCGTTAAAAAAAAAGGACTGATGTGCAGACAAAAAAAGCCTTCTTTTCACAGTAGTTGATTTATTTTGCTGAACATGACCAATGAGTACATGGCACAGACTTTGCATTACATCAAATATTTTCATCCTCTAATCTGGTAATGCATCGCCATCCTCCATTCATACATTATCTTCTAAAACAGAACTATTTTTGCTTGCTATTTTCAGTCCAAGATGGCTTACCAATCAACAGACGCAATTCTAAATCTGAATACCCGCAACTCTTTGCAGGGATGCACAAAAAGTCCACGGAGGCCACAGTTCCCCCGCCCACAGGAAAGTGCGACGAGCAGCAGCAGCAGCAGCCGAGTTCTCAGATGGCAGAGGAAGCTGAGGCCGAGGAGAAGAGGTCCGAGGTCAAGTCCACCATTTCTAAAGAGGAGCTGAGAGAGAACAGCATCGCTGCACTCAGGGCCAAAGCACAGGAGCACAGTGCCAAAGTGCTGGGGACCGTTTGTCAGGAGAGACTACAGGAGGGGAAACAAGAGAGACAGGCGGCTGAGGAGAAAACTTGCGACCCTGTGAGTCCAGCAGATAAGGAGAGGAGTCCATAAAGACTTTTCTGAGGACTGGTGCTCTGTATGTGTACAGACTAAACCAACAGGTTTTCATCCCTCCTTGACTTCTCTAAAGCGGCCTGAAACTGGACTTCTTTTGGAAGAAAACTGATCTGGCCTAAACTGGCTCTGCACATAAGATGCAAATGCACTTTTTCTGATTTATTCCAAACGTAGTTGTTTTCACTTACATACAGCAAAAAACATGTGACTGACTGGAAATAAAACCGTCAACAGTGTATATAGATCCCACAATTATATGTAGAGCAAGAGGAGCAACAGTTTATTAAATACAACAGTTAAAGCACACTTTAGGGACTACAAATGAACAGTCTCAAGGTCTATATTTCAATCTTGATAAACATTTGTTTATAAAGTCGCTTGTACAGCTTCTAAATTGTGACATGTGAGATCAGAACCATCCCACCGACAGTACTCTTTAAAGAGAAAGAAAGTATTTGTTCTCTTTTATCGCACTGTATATACTTGATATATTAATCTCTGGCACTAAGGCACATTTTGAAAGATGTTTTCTTCTAGTCTTAAAAATGTTTGTGTTTTCATTTGCAGACATGTATAACTCAAAAATATAAAGCATAAAATAGAAATCACCTTTTATTAAATTTGGCTTTTTGGTGTCTATTAATTCTGCTGTCTAAATGTCTAAAAAAGGATTTTATTTTGAAGGCCTTGCTGAACGCTTTTATGGCGAGAAGTTGCCCTCGTTGTTGGAGAATCTTCTTGTTGTCACTTGCTGCTCTGCCGGGCTCATTAGAACAGAGTCCGCAGCTGCATGCTTGGGTTGGTCCCTATAATCTGTTGCACTTCAGAGCCTTCAATTTCAGATGAAACTAGGGGACCGGTGCTTTTGGGACAGGAGGAAAAAAAATAGTGAAAGCACCCTTGTTGTAGGATGACCTCCCTCTGATTTTAATCACTTTAATAGTTGCTACCACCAGCTGATCATCAAGCTGTTTCATCCTCTTGTTGAAATACTTAGCCAGAGTCTAACAGCTTTATTTGTTGGCAATCTTCATTTTTCCAGCTTTGTGTCAGACGCAGTTTAACAACACCTCTGTGTCTGCACTAGCTTTAATCCATACCACATTTTACACCTCATCCTCAGTTAGCCGATTGAGCTTCCTAATGAGTTCTACTCCAATTAAACAGAGAGCAATTTCAAGGGGCAAAGGGGTGACTATTATCGGTGTGCTGCTGTGTGTCTCAACACTGAATGGCTCAGATTGGAACCATAATGTCACAAGATGGGTAAAAGGTTGCTAATTATATTGATGACAGAGATAAGGATACACACTATAATAATTAATGATGGCTGGGTGGACTGGAGTGTGATAGAGTAATGTAAGAGAAAGAATGATAAAATGAACCCTGACGTTACACTGAGATCAGTCTGTAGAGTAAGATGCTTGACCTTATAAGAAAAGAAGGAGTGATATTCACAAGATTTATTTTTAAATTTAGCTCATGTTGCAAGATAAAGGAAGTTCTGTTTTCTATTTAAACCTGGCAGACCAAAGCCTGATTTGTAATCTATTAAAACATATTTATTTGTACTGTCATTTTGAAGGCAGTGCACAAAGTCAGCTACCAATAAGTCTGTCTAAGCTGACAACGATGCAGAACAATTTTGAGACACACTAGCAGAGAAAGAGCTCAACAACAGAGCCACTTTAACCTGACTTTACTTTTTAAAGGCTAGTTGTTTTGCTTCAATTCTGCAGCTAAACAAAGGAAGCAATTTCAAATTTTACACTCACCAAATATTTAATCAACAGTGATTATGAGATAATAATAAACTGTATAAAATATGGACGTGGTCTCAGTGACGTCAGCCATTATTACTGAAGGGGAGTTTTCAAAATTAATGTGGTCGCCATATTGAAAATGTTGTCTCAAACTAACATTGGTCAACCTAGTAACAGAAAAACAGGAGGACCTGAGCCCCCCAGAAAACAGTCATAACAGTCACACCCCTAATTATTCATAACTCTTAAGCTTCATAAAATCAAAACAGATTATTTAAACCCCCCATACCCCATACAGTATGTGATAAAGACATGAACAAGACCAAAGTCCAACTGAACAAAAGAAGACCTACTGTAAAATCACTTTTTGGACTGTAAACATGTTAAAATGGGCATTTTAACATGGGTGTGTATTTGACTTCCCCTGGCTTTTGCAGCCAGCCTCAAATGGACACTTGAGGAACTGAGGAAATTCATGTCTTTGCACTTCCGCATTGGCTTAATTTATCGGCATTAGGTTGCCGCTGGGATAAAAAGACATTCTTTGAAAAAATGTCTTCATACTTGAATGTTTGACAGAGGCGTCAGAGAAGGGTAAAATTTAAAGACAATGAAAAACCTGATAAAAAGCCTTTCTGAAACATGGCTTTAGGATTGCAATGTTTGATGGTCATGTCTGTTGGTTAAATGTCTCAACAACAGGATGAATAATTTTGATGATCTCTTGAAATTCATGCAGCACAATGGTAGCAGAACTTTTTTTTCATGCATGTGATGACGTCATGACGTCCCAGTAAGGGTCAGTGATGATGACCGTTGACCCCACAGCTTGGTTGATTTCATTGGTTGGTTCTGTTTCAGGTCTGTTTGAATTTGCAGGACAACAACATTACTGTAACAGTGTCTAGTTTGAGAGTTAGGCCTACTACAAGAGTCCATTTGTTTAGTTGGAATACAATCGTTCTGTGCTAACCAGTTGATGATGTGACGCGTTTCTTTTGGTTAAAGCTGGCAAAAGGAAAATGCTGATCATTTCACCAATGAGGATGCTAACGTGGTGGAAACATGGTGTTACCACAGAGGAGAATGAAATGAGGACACCGAGGAGGACGGTAAAGAAGAGCCGAACAAGCTGCATTTTTAAAGTAAGTTTGCATCGTGAGCCGAAAACAACTTCTGTCTGTGCAGTGTGGCTAAGCTACAGACAGCTGTGAGCTAGCTAGCATGAGCTGTGTGTGGCTGTTTCTATGGTAACGTTTGATTAATCTGTTTATTCAGTAATGTTAAGTGCTACAATCGTTCTTGCCTTCAACTGTAGTATACCAAAATCACAGGTGCTGTTTGTGGTGACTATGATCATATGATCAGGATTTGAATGGTTTGTTATGGTAGCTGTATTGGTAAACATTTAATATTGCTTTCATTGAGACTATAAGATATAGGATCCTATTTTTAATTCTATAGGCCTAGTCTACACGAGATAAACGGAGTATTTTTCGTAGTAATATTTATTTTAATGTTTGATATAGGCCTATTTCTCTGCAAAACGAATTAAATTCCGATCAGTTACTGTAGGCCTACTTTGTTTGCAGTTATCTCCGGTGGTTGCGACTTTAAGACTTTCAGCTTGCTAACGCGACCTAAATAAATAAATACATTTAAATACAATGCAAAAAACAAAATGCATAACTTAGACAGTTTTTTTTGGCAATCATATTCCCAATGGTTGTATGAAATCACATTTGGTTTAGTTTACAAGTTTAGCAGAATTGGACTCAGATTTTTAACAACAAACATCATAAGAAAATTGATTCCTCACAGTTCTCCCTGAGCCTAATAGCCATTTGTGGAAGCGTGACTGAAATGGTTTGCAATAGACTGAGCACTCACCTCAGACCCTCAACCCAATTCAGTTATTGAGGCTAAGACATACATGGTTAGGATTATTCCTCTAAAGTGCACAGCTATTTAATCCTCTGAGAGTGGAATGGGAGGTTATGATAGAGCAGATTTACTGAAGATCAAGCTGTTTACATTGGATACGAGGAGGTAATTCACAGTATCCCTGATGGACAGTCTGCTTGGTGAAGACCATTTTAAGATCATCTCTATCCCCGCAAAGTGAGATCAGAGGGAGGTTTATGGAAAGATTTGGTCTAATGCAATATTAACATTCAATTTTCTTTTGATAGGGGTAAGAGCAGTATGATTTCAGTGCTGAGATTAAGTCCATGCAGATCATTTTGGGAGGGCTGCTGGCTCTGGTTGCATGTGAAGTTGAGATAAAGCACAAGATGTAGTTAAAAGAACCACAGCGAGGTGAAATGTGGTGTTATTCTGCCCTCTGCTGCACGGAGTGATCAATACAACTAAAGACAACAAAAGCACATCTTAGTTTGATTTAGTGCTGATTCAGTAATATTTACCATTTACAGACTTGATTTACTGCATTAATACAGTAAGTCAATGTAATGCTTTAAAAAACAATGCACATCCCTCAGTTTATATCAAACTGAAATCTTTTATCTAAGCCTAGTGAAATAAAACCATCACAAACCAAGCAAATACAGGTTGTGGTCTTCTCAATCTGTTAAAATCATAATCTTACAACCTTCAGTTATTTTCTCGCCCCTTTGGTCTTCCAATGTGTCTCTGTGAATTGTCATTATTCTTCTTTACTCATAGGAAGGTTGGCAGCATGCTGGTTAAGGAACATTCAGACCAAGTTTGATGTTACACATGTTTAATGCAGTAAACAACTATTCTGGAGCTTGTGATCATAACATGCTCTTCCTCAGTAAATTGAGTATTCATTTGTCTTGGATCTCACAATACTCTTCCTCTTTTTTGTGCACGTAATGTAACAGAGTTAGAATGAATCTCTGTTGAATTTCTACAAAATTGATGTCTCAGTCTTATTTATGTTATTTTGTTGCTGCCTGGTGGTGTAATAGCGCAACTGTAGGGTTCCTAGCTGGCCACCGTACCTACCTCAGCAAAGGAAATCTCTCCTGGGCTGAATCCTTCAGTTGCATGATTGTGATGACTGTGCTTTTGATTTATACACCAGAATAAAAGAAAAGAGAGAGTGAGAGCAACTCCTGTAGAGACAGACACCCTCCATAATCCAGAAGAAAAACACAACTGGTTACACTAACTTCAATCATAACTTCTTTCAATGCACTTTTTATACAAAAAGATCTTTTGTAAATCCACCTCTCGTGGTGTGGTGAAAGCAAAAACTGTACAGGAACTAGAAAGAATCAATTCATATTGATCTGTCCGGTATGACAATATTGACATTTATTTTAGTTGATTAAAACAAGATTTTTTTTGTACCTTCACAGTTAATTCTGGGATTGGAAACCAGAAATGAAGACTGTGTGAAGTGGTAGAAAGCGCTGATAAAATAAAGAATAAAGACTTTGCACTGAGTTAGTATCACCAATTTTATATACTGTATCTGTTGTCGTAAACTTGTATCGATTGAGAGTTAGACAAAGTACCCTAGAGCTCACCTCTTCCTTAGGTCCACATCAAAAAGAGTGTGTGTGTGTGTGTGTGTGTGTGTGTGTGTGTGTGTGTGTGTGTGTGTGTGTGTGTGCGCGTGCGCGTGCGCGTGAAGACGAAGTTTCAGAATAGACTGCATCTTTATACCTACAGAATAACAGAGAAAACTGGCATTGAAAGCTTCATCTTGCTGCTTGCATGTAGTTCAACCTTTCTCCACATGGTGGCAGTGTTGAACTTCATTTAAAATCGAACCTTTCTTAAATTGATTTACCATGTGTGAGTTTTATCACAAGTTCACTATCGCATCTTTGATATGATGGAGCCGATGTATAAAAAAAAATCTACTGCTGAAATGTTCTTCATTCTTTTGCATTAATCCATGTCTGTCAGGCGTACATTACACGCTCTCGAGGTGACATGATCTGATATCTTGATCAATATTTGTCACCCCTTGTCACTCCTCTGCTGCTGTCGGTGATGAGGCTGTCTGCACAGCATTCGGTTAGACAGGATTGATAGTGCTGCTAAATGATCTGTCCTGGATGGGGGCTGATTTCACCCCCAAAGGTTCATTTTTTCCCACAGAATGTCTTGGTTGATCACACAGAGCCAAACTGCTCTGTTTTGCCCTTCACTGGCTGAGAGTCCTCATCCATATGAACCTCAAAGTGGAAAAAATCAGTATTAACAGTTTGTGCAGGATATTATCACATTATTTGTGCGAACATAATGCTAGTTCAGCCCCACAAGCCTTTTGATTAAGCTGCTGATTGATAGCTGCTCTTGATGTCTGACGCCTACTAAATATTGCTTTCATTATGTTAGATTAAAGTCTGAAAGAAACAAGAAAGTTATATAATGGAAAATAGGCAACATGTTATTTCACCTGTTATTTCATTTCCTTAAATGCATTTATAGCTGCAAAATAAGAGTTTTAATTACTTTTTTTTCCTCTTAGGATTTTAATATAATGCATCAAACATTTCAATTACAGTAGGATGATGAAAATGTGTGTCCCCGGTTAACCTGTGCTACCTCAGCTTTCCAGACAAAGAATCCTTTCTGTATCTGCTGCCTTAGTGGTTATCCATTTTCTCTTGAAGTTGGACTTGTCTGCTTGTCCTGGAAAGATTTATGATGTGTGGCACAACACCAGCAGCCGTCCACTGCAGCCGCCCTCCAGCCTTTCACTGATCTGTTTTTTTTCCCGACAGGCCATCTGTGGGCAACTTCACATGCCAGCTCCAGTCTTCTGAGCAAACACAAACTGTGTTAGGCTTTAATATAATCTCACCAGCACTTTTTTTCTCCCTGCTTTTATGTCTCATGTTTCAAATAAATGACATCACCCCTTCTTGGGAAGTGGCAGCCACTCAGGTTGCAATTAAAAAACGTCAAATCTCTATTGGACGTCTGCTGGCACAAGAAGGCAGCTTTGAGGAATGCTTGTGGGCGAAAAGGAAAAAAGAGTCCAATCTGTACTTATCAGAGGAAGAGAAACATAAACAGATACAGTGCTGCCTTGTTGCTGGAGAGTGATAAGTGAAGCCGGGAGACATGGCTGGGAAGCCCTTATCAGGCCAGAGTGTGTCCTGGATAACGGCGGCGGCACACACACACACACACACACACACACACACACACACACACAGAGAGGCATGTTGCTGTGCGACAAAGGTGTGAGGGCAGATAAGCATGTAAGTGTGAAATGCTGCAAAGATGAGCTTAACACAGACATTACAGTGGAGGGTTCAAAGGAAAAGAGAGAGAAAGAATAAGAAGGAGCGAGATGGGGAAAAAGAAAAGGATGCTGACATCTGTTGTGCTTAAGAGATGCCTTCATTTACAAATGCACTCTGAAGCATGCATGGAAAAACTTGTGGGGAATGCACATCAGGCCAAAGCTATTCAGACCCTTCAGTAAAAATGCCGACACAATGAAAAAATCCTCCATGACAAGTGAAGGATATGTATGTAAAACCCAGCAACACTTGAACATGGGGGAACAAATAACAAACTAAAGTAATGATGAAATAATTCACCACTCATTATGATAATAATGCATGAATTAATGCAGGATTTATAACACATTTCTCTCCAAGAATGTTGAATATGAATCAATGCAGCTAGAATTATTTTACATACAGTAAATGCTCAGTTCTGTCTAATTTATGTATTTATGTCTATTATATAATATTTGCATTTGACGACCTGTTTGACTGAAACCACAGCTCCATATTTCAGATTTTTGAGAGTTTAAAGAGGCTGAGCAACCACAGAGGTCTAACATGAAGAGGTTTATTCTGTGTCTGGAATAAAGATACATTTGATTCAAAGCAATACATTTATTCATTACAATACATTAATGCAATATATGAAGTTACAGGGTTTCAATTCTGTAAGTGATGATCTAGTTAGCGATGATTTATTGATTGGAATAAAAGGGATTCATGAAATTGTCTCCATCTATTCATGAATTTAATCATCAAGAGCGTTATTAGTGAAGTATTTGTTAAGGGAATCATTTCTACACTTATATTGGGAAGGACTTCCCAAAATCCCACTCCTCTTAATCTGCATGATAAATCCCCCCTGTCTATAATATGTCATTTGACATGGAATTATTCGATGATCATGACATCCACCGATCAGCACCAGGAAGTGGAGCTAGTTAGTTCAATCCTGTGGCTCCTCCAAAAGGGTCACCAAATAAATCTAAGGGGTCATTAGATACTTAATGCAAGAGGAGAGAACAACAACATTGGTATTCCCATTTTGTGTTTGCTCTCTTGGTTAAATATTGAGGAGTTTCACCTCTTTGAACCTCAAACAGTTATGTAAATGAAGAATTTATAGAGATAAGGGGCACAGAGTCAAGAGCTAAGAAGAAAAAGGCATTAGTTCTCGCCAAAATGCTGCCAAGTAGAAGTTTAAAGTGGCAGATAATAGAAGTATTTAAACAAGCACCTGTGCAGTGAAATAAAACAAAACACTTCTTGAATAATTATTCATTACATTTCATCACAAAGCTGTATCAGACTAGATCCTTGGAGATTTGGATGAGATAAACAAATTGATCCAAAGAGATCTCATGATGAAGTCAATATGTTTTGTTCTCAGGATGAAAGATGAAGTGAACTTTTGTGGGAGTCTTGTAAATGTTTTTATACATGCATGAGTGGGCTATTCAGTCTATTGTTCACATACTGAACAATAGACTGGAGTGGAAAAGCCTCTGGACAGAATGTGTTAGAGTATCTGAAACTCTTGGTGTGTTACAGTGCAGAGTTGGTAATATAATATCCTCATTATTTTCATCTGTTGGTGAACTGATGAAATCTCAAAGGGAACAATACACCAGTGTAGTTCCATCCACTGCCAAAGACGTCATTGGTGCTGCTGTTGACCTAGAAATTGTCCCTGGAATAATCAAATATACATTCAATGAATCCGCCTGCCTGGAAAAACTTCTCTGGATGAGCTTCAAATAGCATACAAGTGTTTGTAATGTACCAAATGAATGTGGCTCTTATTAAAGATCTGACGAGAGTACAGATCCAAGAGGGTTTCCATTTTTACATGATGATTACTATTTCCCTCAACAGTTTCCCCCTCTCCTCCTTCTCACCCTCCCATTGTGGTTATGGATGGTTATTTGAAAAATGTGTCTACTGAATTTCATTTCCCAGTATTTAATTTTTACGCCTTGCTTATGAGGAAAAGATTTTCAAGTTTTTCTGTCTACAAAATGTCAGTAAAACTAAAGGATACGATGTCTACATTGACAGCTTCCCTTCAAATAAATCCTGGTTTGCAGAGGCACAGCACAGACTGGAGACGCTGTTTGTGCGTCTTTAGCCTGCGAGTAGCGAGTGGTGACAGGCATTAAATCAAAGCTGTGACAAAAATCTGAAAATGCCTTTCAGTCGCATGAACAGTCAAGAGCACCGTGCTCCTTATTAATGTAGCACTCGCCTCTAATGTCTTTGTCTTTGCACTGCCTTTCAGTATCTTATCTCTTGAGTTTCAGCCCATTCATCATCGTTCTTATTGTAGAAATGTGTTTTCTCACATTAGGTCTCTTTGCAAGACCTATACATTTTCTTTTTTAGTCATCTGCTGGATGTGACAGGGGTATGACTTTATGAAACTTCTAAAAAAAAAAAAGCTCTTTGTTTAACATCAGACATTGGGGATGATTCTTAGAAATAAATCACATACGTATAATCCTTTTAAACAACAGATCTATGTTGCATTCTGTTTGCCAACTTCAAACTTTTACTCACATATGTAATGAAATATTTGCTGTGGTTCAGATCCAACCTGCTGCTACCTCTTAGAAAGTTTTTATTCATGTGGGGGTGGATGACTAATAAAACCAGTTTGCTTGTGGTGGTCTAAGCTAGCTATGGATGCTGTGAGAGAGCTGAGCGAGCGAGCAGGCGTGGGTGAAGCTTCCTATCTATTGAGGGACAGAAAACACACAGCAGCATTGCACTCGCTCGCAGAGTGAGCCCACTTCAGCTTCCCATACAGCTCCCATTGATGAGAGCGCCACTTTTCGCCCCCGTCTCCCCCATTGAGCCGCATATCATGCATTAGATGCTGGAAGAGAAGCTGCAAAAAAGAAAACAGACAAATATAGGAGAGGTCACTCTGTGAGCGCTTTCCTGTAAGACTTTTTTTTTTTCATTTCCATACACTATATTTAACCTGGTGCTGTAAATGATAAGATTTGCAGGATAATGCCAGGTTGACGAGGATGAGGTGTCCATAATCAGGATTTACAAGGTGGAGGTCAGAATGATTGCTTCTGCAAAGTCCTTAGAAAATCTAATTATGGAGAAATCAATGTGCATCATCCCGCATCTATCATGATCACTTAAGAAAACATATACAACCTTTATTTAAAAAAGCTTTCAGCTAGCTGTAACTCCACCCTTTTTCCTGGTGATGCATGAAGGGCCGACTAATACCTGAAAAGTCATTCCCATCCCATATGATTATATCGCAAAGAAAACAATGTTCATCCTCCAGGAAATAGAATGGCTCTTTGCCAAGACTTGAAAACAGGAGATATTTCTAGTACATTTCAACTTACGCTATGCTAGCAAGATTCAAGGTCAATAACGTTGGGTACAGCTGACATAAAGTAAATGTTTGATAGTATGTTTAACAACAAGACAAGACTAACTAGCTAACCAGCAATAGATCATTGGATCTGATCAAAGTATTAAAAAGTTCAGCAGTTTATTTCTTCCAGCTTGTGTTACATGCACATGAGCTTGATGTTCAAGTTCTATATGAATTGTAAACGTAGGAGACTTTGTCCCTGTTGCCATGGTTTCTCATTTTAGATACTAGCTATTAAAAAACTGCATTTTGATTTAGAGTGGTGAACAGAAACAAGAACAGAAATACTTTCAATGGCGTCCAATTTTCAAGAGTTAATTGACACCCTGCAGCCAATCAGAATCCAGTATTCACCCAGAACATGGTATAAATAGTTGGTAATGGATGTTTCATTCTGTGCTTCTTGATCTCAGTGAGGGATCAATACTGTCTATAAATTGGACCTTAAGGGCACTGAGTGGTTTAGGATACTGCGGCGCGGGAGACTAATGTTCAGGTTGGTTGGCAGGAGGGGAAAGAGAACTGGACGTGCACGATGGTCCATCCAAGTCCTGAGGTGGGGAAAGTGCTGCTTTCATTTTGTCTTGACATCCTGACTTTAGAAAGCAGGCATTGTTCCTGACACTCACGGCTCTTTGGCAGCTAAAGTCCCCTTGAGGCAAGACAGTGAGTGATGCCAAAAGACAGTTTAGACCCATGCCAGTTACAGCGGAGGCCTGCATATAGTCAATATAACGCACGGTGATGGACAAATGCTCTGACAGGCCTCTGTTTCCACAAAATCCATGTCTTGTTCAGAGGTTTTCAACCTTTGTTGTCTGATGTGACCTGACAGCCCATCAGATGAGCAATTACTGCCTCATCGACCCTGTCCATAAGTTCCAAAAATGCTCTTACAGTATTTTATTATAAACTGGAAATAACAGTCCTTTTCCCACCTCTAAACCTTCTTATTACGAGCAAGTAGAACTTTCCAATGGTTTGACCTTCTTAGCTATTTTTTGAAGCTCAAATGTTCAATATGATTTCCCTGGGTTGATGTTTGGAAATCACGCTCTTACATTTTACAGGCTGCACAGCCATCACGCTGCATTTTTTAAAGCTTACAATTTCAACCTTCAAATCCCACTTTGAGCTAACTATTTCAGATGCTAATCCATTTCTTTTAGCTACAGCTATTTACACTGTTATTCCATACTAACTGAAAATTGTTCATTTATTTCTATTAGCTAATTATTTAATTAGCTGATTCATTACTTTTAGTTCTCTTTTGATCATGCCTTATTTTAAGCTAATATTTCAGCTATTTATCCTTATACGTTTTTATGTTTTACTGTTGTTGAACTATTGTTTACTTTAAAGAAATGGCTGTTATCGAAATAACTAGCTGCTATGTGGGTACACCCTTTTGTGTGCTGTGTGAATGTAAGAATTGGTCCACTCTATTTAGTGGACTCAGAGTACCTATCCCACAATAACCAGGGCGCCTGTTTTCTAGTGGTTGATGCCCACCATGTGCTGAGGCTGTGGTCCTCCAGGCATGCGGCCCGGGTTCGAATCCGACCTGTGGCTCTTTTCCTGCATGTCATTCCCCACTCTCTCTCTTCTTGATTTCTGACTCTATCCACTGTGCTATCTTTAAATAAAGGCATAAAAAGACCAAAAATGACCCTTTAAAAAAACTGAATAACCCATGGTCACTAACCAGGTCTATTGAAGCATTAGAATCACACCAATTTGCTATCCTCCATGACTGCATATTTTCACACAAATAACGTTTTGATGAAAAAGTATATATGAATCCCCTTTTCTTTTTAAAATTAGCTTTATTTGCTTAGTGGAACTTTGATCCACTTACTGAATACTCAGAATCACCAGCTTGTGTAAAAAAAATCTATGTTCAGAATCACTGCTCCATGACGCTCCTCTCTTAAGACAATAAAGAAAAGGATAAGACACATGGCAGAAGATGTCTCATTATTCATGCCGAATGAATTTATTGACTATATTTACAGCACACAATAAACAAAAGTAAAAGGGTCCACTTCTCTCTGTTTACAGTCTGGATTAATTTCTGGTATGTTCCCTGGAAAGCAATCACATAAAAACCCACTGGCTGACTGTTTTTCCAAGAAATTAATTTACAATCATACACAATATGTTATAGCATTGACAGAGAATACAGCTACTATTAAGGTAAAATAAAACTGCTGTCAACGACTATGGTAAAAGGTAGGTAGTTCTTCAATTTAATGAGCAGAGTTTGTTCATGTAGGTACAGCAGTCTTTGTGGAAGAGCATTCATCTTTCTCTGCACGGTCTACTCTTTTTTTCTTGTTGTGGTGGAATACCTTTGTGGGACTGTTTCAGTCTGATCGATATGCAGTCCAAGTAATGCTCTATCACCTCACCTTGTTTTCTTTGTCTTTTCTTTTTGCAGACAGCCCCCACCTTCAGGGAAGTTGAATACATCTATTCAACTCAGTCTTTTTCTTTCCCCCATCTTCCCTTGTCTTTCTCTCTTTCTGACCATTCAGTGTTATACATGTCCAGGTTTGGACAGGTAGGCTATGAGGGCCACCACCACCCCCACATACATCCCAGTCCCGACTGTGATTGAGAGAGCAGCCAGGAACAGGGCTCTTCTTGAGCTCATTCCTGCTCTGGAGAAGTCTCCCTTAGAGATGGCCTTGCCAGTCTGACAAAAAAAAAAAAAAAAAAGAGAAAAAGGGGAGAGAGGAATGAGCTGGTGTGTTACTCATCAGCACAGAGTGTATGAGTAGGTGTTCAGCCACAGTTAAAAGAGAGAAAACAAGAAATGCTCTTGGGGAGCCATTAGTAACTATGGCAATTAGGTCATTATACCTCTGCTGACAGTGACAAATGTGTTGTTTGGGTGTTTAGGTTTCCTATCAAAAAATGAGCCTGGCCTTTATCATTCTTTTGACACATTATTTTCTGTTCTGATATAATTGTCTCTGCAATTAATGTGGAAGATGCTGCAAAAGCACTTGGATATGCTGTGCTTTGAGGTTGGAGGGCGGAATTTGACAAACTCTGGAGTGTATGACAAATGAGGTCTTAGGAACAGAGGTAAAAATAATATTAAGTAAGTGCTCTGCTCAGACAGAAACTTACTCAGAATTATGGATGGGGCATCATTTTTGAATATAATAATAATCATTAATTCATAAAAAATCGAAGTGTTCATGCAACTTTTCTCTCATCTTAAAAATTCTATTTTTCTCTTTATTTTTTGTAAGAGTCTGAAATCAGGTAGACAAAGAATGGGGAATGACGTGTGTGAAAGGAGCCACAGGTCTGATTCGAACCTGGGCTGCCCGCTTGGAAGGCTATATCCGCGCACTAATCACTACGCTACCTGCGCTCCTTTTTCCATTATTTTTACCCACGTAATGCAGTACTTCCACCAGACAGGGGCTGTAGTGCATTTAAAAGCTGTTTGCTGACCGCCAATGAATAATAGAAGAAGAAATCGTTAGGGTCAGGTGACACAACTGTAACGTGACAGACTAGAGATGCTACGAAACTAGCTTATCATCTTAAAACTAAAGGAACTATCCATTCTACTCAACATTGTTCAGCACAATAGTTTGTTTCTTTAGTTAAAATTACAGCAATTACGAAACTAAATCTGTTTATTGGACATAAGGCACCAGCCACCACTGGTCTGTAATTAAGGACACAAATGTTTCATAACATGGATCTATGTGTACATCATGTAAACCTTTTTCAGTGTTTTTTGATCATTTGAGTCCTAATTATCGGCTCTCCTGTTCCACTTGTGCAGAGTAGAGTGTATAGTAGTCTAAACCTGCTGAATTTACGTAGTCAATCATCTGAAACAACTGTAGTGTGGGTCACAGGGTGGAAAATGGGCTGAGGAAGCACTTGTCTGAGTGTCTGCGCTCGCTGACCTTAAATAGAATGCATATAACCAGAGTTAATGACAGGCTCGAGCTCTGTGGGTCTTTACCTTGTGAGAGTAGTAAAAGGCAACGATGCCCAAGGGCCAGAAGCAGCAGAGCATGGAAAAAATGGCGAGGCCCAGGTAGTCCCGAGGGGGCAGCACGATGAAGTTGTCCTCGCTCTCACTGTCACTGGAGCTGTCACTCTGAAAGACAGCGAGTTGAAGAGTAATTAAGTGTCAGAAAAAAAAGAACATGATGCCTTTTTTACATGACTGGATTAAAACATACAGTTGTGTAATACAATCTACACATTGAAAACGTTGATAAAAGTTGACTACATTGATATTGAGTTTGCCACCAAGGCAAAAAGGAAGGATGTTGTGTCGAGAGTCAGATGTAGTTTGGATATCATCGGCTGGGTATAGTTTGACAACTTGTGCCCCCCCCTCAGACCAGTGTATCAACCCTTGTTCCTCTGCCACCCAGGAAAGGATGTGCTCAGCCAGCCAGAGAGGATTTGGTGCTTCTGTCAACACCCATGAGCGGCCTGACAGATAACACAGGATTAACGGATTGTCCCATCATTGCACGGTGACAGGGGAAACAGCAAGACGACAGTGTCATTTATGTGCTAGATTGCTTCTACAGCAAGCGAGACCACCACCATCTCTGCTCAATACACCTGTCGTCTTTCAAGGCTGTGACTGTTCAACAAGCTCCAGGTTCTACGCCATGATACTGAAACTCAGGGCTACAAGGGTGGAGTGGGCTAATGAATGATAGATTTGGCACATGGTGCCTGCAGCAAAGATTGCAATGTGACTGCACGAGTGACCTTTGAGGGGACGCTGCCTTCTTTCTGTCCACCGTCCCCGACACTGAGTGGATGTCTGTCTGAATAAATAGCCCCAGGAATGAGCAGGTTTCATTTGTTAGTCTGGCTGCCTTTAGGGATCAATCAAAGGGGGGAAAGAGACGGCACAAAATCGAAATCGATATGTAAGGCAGGAACTGAACCAACCATTTTAGAGGTAATTAAAGTACAGTCAGGGAGGCAGGCAGGCAAATGAACCATACATGTTCTCTGATTTAGTTTCTGAACGGATCTACATTTACCAAACCATGCAATCTAATATAATTATCTAGAGCTATTTTGGGAGTGTTTCTGTGTAGAAACCTTACAGTATTTCAATGTTAGGGGGAAGCAGAGGCCAGCAGTGCTATGCAACTCAATTTCTAAAGGGCTACCGAGGCCAAGGAAAGATTATGAAGCGACCTGTTATCTGCTTTATGAACACCGTCCACCTGGACAGCCGTGTGTGATGCATCAAAACAGCAGCTGGTCATAACCACATAATCTGACATCACATGAATGGCAGCAAACAGCAGTAATCTGCTTTTATCTTTGTAGCAGGACTTGATAACAGATCTGAGTGACTGCTGCATTCAGTCGTTCTGACAGCCGATCTGACACCCAGTGTGGCTGACTGGGAACAGAATCCCAGTCTCAAGCAAGTATTACTGATGGTTCTTCCACAGTGCCTTTAACAACCCTGTCACAGCTTTCTCCGAGGCCTTGTTAGATTCTAGAGGGGCGACAGTCGACTCCAAAGCAGGGCACACACAGACTGCTGCACCCTGTTAGTCTGGGCTGTCGCTGTGGAATCCTCCACACAGTCTTGTTACTTTGTTACCTGCAATTTATTATTTCTCTGTCACACAGATGTCAAACATATGCTGACAAAAACTAGCTGTGGAATTACAATTTTAAAGCTACACTACCCATGGGGATGTCCAAACTTGTTGGACTGGACTGCTTACACTGAAGCCTTGACTTGTGCATGGTTTGCATGAAGTATGTGTGCTCAGATAAGTCTGAATAGCAATTAATTGTAATTTCTGTCCCCACTAATCATATCAACTTTAACTAAAGTTGAAAACACACAACATTATAGCATCATTAGTTTTTAAAAGGCTCACAAACAAGATGTATTTCCAAAAGTCATGGTAAGAATACCAACCAAAGAAAATGTATTGCCAAACATGTACCAACAGCCTGTTGCAAGATAGACAAATAAACTGGTTTGAGCCACTGTGACAGAGCATGTAGCCAATCAAAGTTTGAAGAGCAGGGCCTGGGTTTGCCAATTAACTTTAAGTGGCTGAAGCTACCTTGGTTTGTACTGTTGCTAGGTACCATGACATTTTTGAGGGATAGTATTGGTGGAAGTTAGGACCATTAAAAATATCATATCTGCTGATTAAAAAAATATTATATGTAGTTGCCACAGACTATAGACTATACCCCTGAACTCAAGGATGTGTTTCTTCCTTATCTTAAGTCTTGTTAAAAACAAGCACACATATACAGAAATACAAGAATGAAAAGTAAATAAACGAGATTCTGAGCAGAAGGTCTCATGTTATATCTGGATAACCTGAACTCTGTTCACATCAGATTCATTTGTCCTTTTGATTTTGACGGGGAATAACTTTATCTCCAAGCGTACCTGCTCCGACAGCACTGCATCAGCACAGTCCTGCTAAATACCCTCACAGCACAGCATCACTTATTGCATTAATGGTAGTTGCTGCCATGTCTCTATCTATCTGCTCGGCCTGCGAGTGACAAGAACTGGCGCAATAATCAGCCCTGAGAGGTCGCTATACTTCTTTCTCTGCCAGCTCAGAGCCCTCAGTGTTTTGAAAATGTCCCTGGATGAAATTAGATTTTTACCGCTTCTGAAAAAGCTCTTTTTTCTGTCATGGTTTCATTTGGAGGGGAGAATCATAGCCCTTAAAGAAAAGTAGTCTTAATAGATCATCTCAGATGTGACATTTTCTTAGAATGTAATTATAAAACAAAAGCGAACAATTACCCCACAATAGATTAGAAAGACTCCAGTAAATTGACCATTTAGAGAACAGAGTGAGAAGTGAGCGTGAATCATACTGGCAGTCTATTAGAATGAAATAATAACCTTCACTTTACGCTCCATGACTCACTTTCTGCTGAAAGATGGCTCTTACAGTAACGAGTAAGTGCTGTAACACCTTTTATATCGTAAAGCAACTCAATATTCTAATTACTCAGTGAAAGACTGCTAAACGGCTCTATTTTTTATCAATTGTCTCTCAGATGTGTTTAGTTGGAGTAATTATTCCCATATAGCGTGTAGCAGGAGAGACTTCATGCATAGCTTCTTCTGAAACACATAATCTTGCTACAACAAGAATACATATACAGATTGTGGGACCTAGTATATCCAAATAAAATGCAAGTAAAGAACTGCAAAGTAAAAATTCATTTTTTCTTTGTTGTGATCTCTGACCTCGTACTCGGGACCCTGCTCCTCCTCCACGTCGTACGACACAGTCTGGATCTTTTCATCTTTCTCTCCTTGTGTGCTGTCCAGGTTGATTTCTGTGGAAACTCCATCCACCACGGTGTCCTTACTCTCCGTGAATGTGGTCTCAAAGCTCTCGCTCTTGGAGTCTTTGCTGTGCAGACTTACGTCGTCCTTGTACAGGATAAAGTTTGGTCTGTAAAAGGCCTCCACAGCCAAATGCAGGGAGGTAGCATCCAGGAACTGTTGGGTCTTCTTGCCATTAGTCTCCGTGTAGTAGTAGCCGATGAGGCTGTCCTGGTAAGGCTGGCTTGGGTAGTCGCACTGGTAACCCTGGTAGTCGTTGTGCACCACATGTTTACTGGTTTTGTCAAGCAGGGGGTTCTGGAGCTCACTGAGGCTCTCCATGATGGCAGGCTCAAATTTTTAGGGGATCAAAGCGGGAGGTCCAACAATGATTTGGCAGACTAGAGGCTGGAAATATAAATACAGTTATAATTACAATTGTTAAATACAAACTATAAAAGAAAGAAATAATAGGAAGTTCAATCAAAATTAACATATATACGTTTTGCTATTTGTCGTCGTGAATTCAGAGCAGGACATATTTTAATCTTGTTTGCATTCCTCTCACAAGCCAGTCTGAGCCATAAAATCACCATCTGCCGTTATATGTTCAACTGTTGCATCTCAGACCTCCAGATTCCTATAAACACACAGGGGGTAATATCTTCCACACGTCAAGGCTGCCTAAAAAGCAGGAAAAGTGAGTCAGGTGCTGCTGTATTTTGCACTGCATACCAATCATTTTGACTGTCTGTGATCTGGGCTTGCTGAATTTATCCAGACACCTTCAAGTAAAACTGAGGGACTAATAAGAAAGAGATCAGTTTTTTTAGGGGTTAATAGTATAAAATAACAACAACAACACTGAGGCAACAAGTCATCAAACAAGAGGCTGTGTGATCCATTGTGCAAGTCTATTTGGGGTTAAGCAATAACTACATTTCTGAAAAACGTTTTTTCTTCCATGTCAAACAATGATGTGTGAATTAGCCTCTGAGGCAGCTGCATCTTCTTTAGCAGGAGTGAAGGAGTCATTTCATACTATTAAGTTGAAAGGCAGTGGCCTAAATGCAATGCTTTCCAGGGATATGGAGAAGATTTGTAGGTCTACAGCAGACCTTTAGCCTCTGTGACCCCGAGGGAACAGAAGCTTATGCAGTGAGTCCCAGAGCTGTTGGAGTAGAGTAGATGAAGAAAGTGGGCCAGGCAGTGCCTCAATCTGAGCCCACTCACACCAAATACTTAGGCTCATATCTCACACACTGTGTCCTGCACTCTCCATCCTCACATGCCTCTGAGGCTGAGCCGCTCTCCAGATAACAGGGAATTCCATTACACACTACATTACACAACAAAAACCACATCCCACAACCACAAATAATTAATCTGACAAGAGAAGATGTGCACTCAGCACATGTGAGAGTGTGCGTAGACTCCACAATTATTCATGAACATGAGCACATATAGCACTTCTCTCTTTCTCTTGTCTTCCTTTCGCAGTTTATTTCATAACACTCTATCTCCCTCTCATACACAAAGGCACACAACTGCCCTTATTGTGATGGTATCACCCTTGTTTTTACCCAACATAACACTGCAATTTTTCCATTTCAATTTCTCTACATGATCACAGGGGAAATCCTCCTATTTGAACTGTTTTGGTCGTTACTATTAAATCTGATATGGAAGCTAGAATCTTAAAAAAAATAAAATTATTGATACTAGTAGCTAAACATCTCCAAAAACATCTCACCTGTGATGCAAAATCCTTCCGCAGCTTTGTTCAGCATCGTTCCTCGGCGAAAACGGAGTCGATTGAGACGGACGGACCCTCCTTTCCCATACTTCACGTTATCAGTTTAGGTAAACTACCATGGTAGCACAACATGTAACATATGGCATCCGTGAATAAGGAAGTTAGTCCGCGCGTGCGAGAAGAACGGACTTTGTTCGCAGAGCTCTCCCTGCCATGGCACCGCTGCTGCGTCTGACAGGTAGATTTTACGCACAGTGTGGCACCGAGCTCAAGCTCCAAACAACTCCGACAGAGGCTCAGCTGACTTCCTGTAACTGATTGGGTGTGTGAGGCGCGCTGTGAACTCCAATACAGACCACGGATTTGACATTTCCAAACTCTCCTCGTCTTGCCTGGGCGCCTTCCTCCAGCCTAGTGTCTCATATGCTGGCTGATTTTACGCCCCCCTGCAAGAGGTTGTACTGTTTTGTCTTTGTTGCATAAGCAGTGTTTGGATAAAGGTTGGGTGCGTCCTGACAGAGCAACTGTATTGGATAAGCCAGCATATTCGCTTTGCAAATTCACTTGGTTCATGAAATAATTGCATTGCTTGTTTAACTTGCACAACTGAATTGCAGTTTAAGTGTTATTCCTCCCTGCTGAGTACACCCACCACATGTACAGAGCGCAGCACAAAAACTTCACAGCTCATCATTAAAGCTCTCCCTCTGCTGCATGTATTTTTGGATTCTCCTTCCTCATATTTTTTAAGTTTTTCATTATAGCTGAAAAATGTGCCAATCTAACTTAATTTCGTTGTCCATGCAGCAATGTGCATGGCTCTGAATTGGTTCCAAAAATAGCTCAGGTCCACATCACTATTAAATTCATTGCGCATTTAGATTTGATTAATATTTCAGGCAAATCCCATGCATTTATCATGAGCCTGCCAATTTGGTTGTTCCTTTAACCCTCTCTGCTAAGCTGCTTATGATTTCCATGCCACAATTTATCATTGTAAACACTGTTTGCATAACATTAATATGGATGTGTGTCTCACGGGCAAATGGGCAACATAATAGATTCAACACAGGAAAACTAAACCTCATTTATTTGTCTCCCACTGGAGAATAATCATGACTAGTATTTACAGTGTTGCTGTCTGTGGTGTAGACTCATGTAAAACACTAAAATAAGCACCTATCAGAGGCTGTAATGCAATGCCAAGAAACTAAAAGACTGATATACAGCCTCTGAACACTGGACACATATCTTATTCAGAAGGAGCACTCTGTTCCACAGGCTCATAAAAATGTCTGGAGTTAATAATGTGCAAGCCCAGGCTCTGTCACTTTCACTGGGAGATATGCATTAAGGTGCTGATGGACACTTTATGGGGGAAACATGGGGCTGCATTTATAAAAGCGGGCACACATGAGCTGCGTCTCATTCTCTCCCTCAGAGTCACCTTGTGTTCACATGCAAGAGGGGATGTGGCATAACAGCCCCTCTGTCTCCGTGATGGATACCACTCCCTCAGGAGATGAGTATATTACAAGAGGGGGCGAGGAGGGGAGCAGAACCTGCAACCGTTTATCCATTATTCCAGATCTTTCTCTCTCTCTATCCATCAGCCTTCACAGCAGGATTCGGAATACAATTTTCTAACAAAGATCTATGTCGTAAAATGGCACTGAAAGATCGAGAGTCCAACATATCCAGATTTAAAATGTGTAACTCAGTGGCCTCACATTAAGCATGAGAAAAGAAGATTTCTCCTTGGACCAAGCTCTTTTCAGATGGACTGTGAATATTTATGGTCCTCACTGTGCCCCTTATTATCTGCTCCATTTTCCGCTCTATATTTAGACATGGTGTCACTACATGACAGATGCACTATTTGTCAAGTGTTTCCCCCTCAGAGTCTTGTAATTTCCAGAAACAAAACAGCTGATTACAGATAAATATGCAGGTACTCATGCACAGCATCTTGACAAAGAGCAACAGTAAAGCAAAAAATGTTCTTACAGTTTGCAGTTTATTAACTCTCTCTCCTCCACCCCGTTGGATATCTCGGCCAACTCTTGACACCGTGAACTTTCCTGAGGCCCATTAACCGTCTTTAATCATTCAAACACTTTTGGGAATTCATCAGGCTAATCCGATTGGCAGGAAAAGTATCAAAGCACTTAATTTGATCTGGCCTAGTCGGCTTTTACCAAGAAAAGGGGGGATTTAAGCAGCTTTTCCCACATGGACGTTGTGTGCTTTATTTCCTGTTTTATTAAACACTATAACAAGCGTTTGCCAACAGGGCACTTCTAACCACAGACTCGACCCAGGGGAGTGATGAAAATGAGCAAAAATACACAATTAAATCAGTTTGCATGGATGAAACACTATAAAGTGAAATAGAATAACGTGGAACAACCACTTACATAGAATACTTTTTTTTATAAAAAAGGATGTGTGAAGATGAGATATAAAAACCCAAGAAAGATTTAGCAAGTAGATTTCAACCTCCCCGCCCCCACCTTTCTTGTATCTAAGAAAAGCTGAGCACCCCCAGGACCAACACAAAAAAAGCAATCCATTGCTGTCAAAAATTAGCATAACATTTTCATTGTTTTCTGTGATGAATCCCAAAAGAATAGGCCTACTGCAAAACTTGTTCTTCCCAAAATAACTTTGTATCAACTCTTCAATTAGTTTTCTTTTTCATGATTTGAGTTATTTGTGCAAATCCCCCCCCCCCCCCAGAGATCTTTGGCGTCCCCCTTAGAGGTTTGGAACCAATATTCTAGAGTCTAGGTGCCCAGATTGCAAAGGCCTGATTGCCCTTAGTCATCAGTCGACCTTCTGGTACAGTACAACCGTAAAGAAACTCCCATCAGCTAATCGAAAAGGGCACATAGCTTATAGGGGGTTAGAATGTCTTTGCTATAAGCAGGGGCCTGGTCATGTTGAGCCTTAAAAGTCAGCAATAAAGTATTAAAAATCAATACAGAAAAAAGCCAGGAAGCCAATGAAGGGAGGCCAGAATTGGACATATTATGGTCTTGTTTTCTTGAACCAGGGATAATTCGCGTTGCAGCAATTTTTACCCATTAAATGAGGAGGAGGGAAGCCAGAGTAAAGCCCGTTTAGAGGGCATTACAGAAGTACAAATAGGACAGAACAAAAGCAAAACAAACTGTGTAATTCCTCAAAGGATAAAGTAGAAATTAGCCATGCTGAAAGAAGAATGGCTGAACCTCCTTATTAAGCTGGACATTATTATGTACTGTATACGTGATCATGTCATTACATTTAAGGACATTTTGAGAAGTGCCAACATATTGGAAAAGAACGTTTGAAAGTTAAATCAGACTGCTTTGTTTGTTGTAAGACATCTGTAACTGCTTGTCATCAACATGAGGGGAGTTGTTATTGTTTTTCATGCACAATTTTAAATCATCTTGTATCAGTTTCACTCTTTCCAAGAGTCTACCGATTTTAATGCTGTTTTCATATTTTTTTTGAATACTTCTCCTGTTGTTCATTGCAGAAATGAAATGCTCTTGCATTCAGCCTCAGAACACAGTTGGCAGAAAACAGCAGGACTTAGGTACCTGCAGCGCCAGGTTCAGGGACAAGAGCAGGAGGAGGTTTGGCATATGGGAGGGTTTTGACAGGAGCAGAGGATGGACCTCCATCCAGATCTGGAGTCATGCTGCAAGCCTCCAACTGAAAACCCACATTTGAAGAGCCAAACACTGCCTCATATCCAGCTCCTGACTCATTGTACAATGAGCTGGCCAGGAAGCAGATGACGGCGTCATGCACTATTAGGGGCAGAAAAAGAGAGAGAGTATGTAAATTACAGCTGGTGATGAATAAGATAGTAGGTAGGTGAGGGAATAAATAACAGATCAAGCTGAAGACCTTCAGGCAGTGGGTATTTCTTCCAAAGGAGCAAAAGCTCTTTTGAAAAGCTCAATTTGTTTACCACGAAACAATGCTATTAGGCTCCCACAGAATTAACTTCAGAAAGCAATATAACCAAACTTCACTTTAGTTATTTGTTGAGGTCTAATAGTAAAGTCTATTGGTCTGCAGGGCATTAAAAGAAATGGATTTATTGCCTGCTTACATCCTGAGGAAATGAAAATGAGTTTGACTCCTACAGTAGGTTGTCATAATGAAAAACATAATAGTTGGTGAATGCCAACATTATGAGAAGCAATTCCATTAAAGTGTTTGAAAGTTGCACAGTACGTGACTTTTCAAGGTCCTTGGACAAATGTTTAATCAGAATATTAGCAGGGTGTGTTTGGATGTTAGCCCACCTTGCGGGGCAAACGGGGAGAATGGATGTGCGACGAGTCCCGAGGGACCAGCAGAAGCTTTTGGCTTTGCAGTTCTCTAACTCACAAATGCAATATGTGTCGAATTAGTTGAGAGAGCTCCATCAGGAGGTGAGAGGTCAGAGTTTGTCATCCACGGTTTCAGACAGAAGTACCACTTTGTAGCTCTACCCTTCACCTGTACCCACATATCCCTTTAGCAGAGCATAAAAAATGCAAAGTGTGCAACTTGGGAGAGAGCCAGTCTGCAGCGGCTGTAGTTAACGTCAATCATAATTGAACTTCCTCCCACTGAAGGAAAGGGAACGAGGACAGTGGGGAGCTTCTCATCTTCACAGATCGCTGGCACTGGTACAGTAGCACACCGCTGCACTCCAGAGAGACGCTGTGTGCAGATTAATGGCATTCTCCGTGGCAAGATTTGAAAACTTCCATTAATGGAACACCAATGATAATTTATTTGGACAGGCGAGCTGCTTCTCTGTGAATAATGAAGTGGGCCTGGGATCATTAATATGATGGATTTCCTCTAATGTGATGATGCTGTGCCAGCTTGAAAAAAATATAATAGCGATGTACATTGTTTGCATTATTGATCTGTTGACTGAAAACGGCCATGACTTGATACAAGAACCTTGCCTCTATTTTAGGAGATTAAAGATTCTTAAGGAATAATACCTCTGAGGTTTCCATTTTAACATTGGAAATACGCAATGTGAAGCGTTCAGACCATGACTGCTGTAGGATTTGAAGATGTGGTTTTATCCTGTCTTTATTAATCCAATCTAAAGAGGCAACAATTAAATGTGCCTTACCAGAGCTGCTGTGCTCTGCTAGGTTTAAGCTCTTGTCTTGAAGACTTCTTTCTTCTTTGAATGGATTAAAGCGTTCATTGAAAAGCAGAGGATTTAACCATTACATCTTCAGTATGCTTTTAGGAAAACAGAGCTTAACAAAGACAGATTTCCTGTTCTGTCAGTGCTGCTCGGCTGCTGTAGAACAGCTATAAATAGGTGATGGTATGGAGCTGCTGCAGGTTAAGCAGCGGAGCTCGCTGAGGGCGTGCAGTGACTCATTGCCTTGTCTCATTGCATTATGTCAGTTACCTGGTGTCTGCACCTGTCACAACACCTCCTACCTACACCTCAAAAGCACTGACTCACAACATAAACAAGAGCCTGTTACACGGTACTGAACAAATATTCTTCAGATTTTCAAAGCAGCTATGATCTTCATTTTTTAAATTGCAATTGAATAAATTACCACATCTGATGTAAAAGACTCTTAGTGAATAAATCTGCTCTTTAATCCCTCCTCTGCACTACACAGTGTTTCAGCATTTTTAAGCTTATTGTTTTGGTTTATAACCTGCACATTTATTGCTTTGGTTCAGCAGCCAATTAAGATTAACAATGATCACAAAGAGGCTAAAACCAGTCTATGTTGCCTTTCAAGCATCAATCGGGTGTCAATTTAGTCACTATGGTTAGAAGCATTTAGCAGATAAAAGTAGCCTACTTAGATATTTTCCATGTTATGAAAGTTATTGGACCTAAACGGGGATAAAAAAAGACCATTGTTTCAAACAGTAGGTAGATATTACACCTGGCTCTAAATAAAGTTAATGATGCTGCTGCATGTGTAATAAGATATCTGCTAACATATACTGTAAGCTAGTCACTATAAAAGCAACATGGATTGTTTTGCAGCCTCAAACTTGCTAAAATGATTGAAGGTTGAAGGAGAGCATGAGCTCACACTGTTTTAAAAGTTTAAATACATGAGGAAACATTTTCTCCTGAGCAAAGATAGTTTTAGCTAGCTTTGCTAACATTATAGCAGTTGCTGCATTCGTAAGCTCTGATAAAGATTGTGTTGTAGTTGTATTGTTTTTGTGCATTACGCAGCACATCCAGGAATTCTTTATCAGTAAATGACAGTTTTTATAATGTACAAAATCCTTTGTTACTTGGTGAAGAATAAAACAAAAGGGCTGATTTAGCCTAAAGATTTGAGCAGATTGCATCTTCTGCAGTGTGATTGGAAACCATTTTCTGCAGAAACAAAACATGTGAAACTAATTATCACATTTTGTGATCCTTTCATTAAGTATGCGCTGTAAGACTCTTCTGCTCCAGATGCTTGTTTTGAATCGATAGCCGCACATTCCCTAATGTTCCTCTTTAATGTTCTTCTTTAATGTTCTTCCCTGAGCTGCAATTTCAGGTGGGTTTATTATCAGAGCCTCAGCAGGCAGCCTTCTTTAAAAGGCTGTTTTCAATGTGCACTGTCACTGGCCGCTGTTGTGACCAATAAACAATACAAAACACCCTGTGATTCCTGTTGGTGTCAAAAGGTCAGGAAGGACTACTTGTTTGTGTCCGCCATCCTGCCTCTCATTTTTAAAAGCCTCTAATGGACCCAGGGGGGATGTGAAAGACCAATCTGCACATAATTACAACATGCCAGAAAGCTATGATAGACTGCAACAGGATTGCATTCTATGTCAACGGCCACTCCACAGGATATGTGTCGACTTGGACAGGCTTTTAAAGGAATCAATGCTCACATGTGCAACCCCTGGGAGAGGTGTAATCATGTGGATCTGAGACGAATAAAGATGAATTTCTGTAACTGCTCATCCATTTGCGCACTCAGGTCCAAGGCTCGTTAAATGGCTGGTCTGCTCTGCCATATTAGTTTGGTCATCTATCCCTGGACAGCTGTCTGCTGCAATAGAGTGATCCTGTGAAAAGCAATGCAGCAGGATTGGCAGCAACTCCACATTTTTCACTGCTAATGTAAAGACATGGCAGTAAGATCAACATGCCATGGATACCAGGACTGAAAAATGACACCACATGAGAAAAAAAGTGTCCATTGCGAGATTGATCATGAAACTTGTGCATTGACTATGGATGGTACCAGACAAGACGTGAACAATAATTGACACACCCTTCCTTTGTAAGGCTGAATGTAATTGCTTTTCTACCCATAATACATCTCAAAAACAGTATTTGTAGTTTTTTTTTGTTTAAGGTTGCAGTTATCGAAGCCACCATTCCTGGGTCGATTGTTTGTTCTCGTCACGGAGAGAGGATAGGAGGCTATCTGCAGGATTTAATGGAACAACTGGAGTCATGAAGGACAGTGCGTGTGTGTTTGTGTCTCTTCCTCTTTTTTGTCGGAATCATAACCTGAAAATTCTAGCATGTAAATATATATATATGCACACACTGTAAGCCTGTGCACTCACTTAACACACTCACATGTTCTATGTCAAACTTAACTGTGTCTCTACACATGCTTGGCACTTGAAGTGGACTTGTTTTAAATACCAGGGACTGCTGGAAGTATACATATTTTATTGGCATATCCATATTTCATTGAAGTGCTCATTATGTTGAGTGATGGCTCGGATGAGGATTTAATCAGGACCTTTTTAATCCGCCATTCATTTAATATGACCTATTTCCCATTTGACATTGAGTCAGAGGTGGACATGTCATCTTACTGCAGCACTGAAAAGCTTCAGTGAAATAGTTTCATTTGGATTTCATTGCAAGTAAGAGATTAAAAAAAAATTGGGATACTTTTGTTTTTATTGAAATCTGGATAACCCAAGGACTTCTGTATGGAATGCCATTTTATTCAATATTAAATAAATAAATATGCCTATGAAATAAATATAGAAGTTAATTAATTAATTTGCCTATGAAAATAATAATACATACTTTTATTTGTTTCCAGGTCTTTTATTTCATAATGCCACATTTATTTATTTCCATTTCTTATATGCAAATGAGGGGGCATGGGTATATCACAGATTCAGACCAATCACCAGAGCCATATTTCAGACCAAAGCAACAGCACAAGGACAGCACTGAATCTCAAGACAAGTGAGAAAGGGAAAAAAGAAAGAATAGAGCGGCTAGCTCAGCTGGTGCAGTACCTTAAATGTTAGTAGAGCTTAAACTCCGTTATTAAGTTATCAACTTATGTTTAAACAAGGCTACCACAAAACTTCAATTAATAGCCCGGGCTTTGAAATGACCCTGCCTTTGTTTGGGACATGCAACAACACGAGATGGGCCTTTAAAATACTTTAAGACTATATTACAATATATTATGAAATATTACAATCCCTAATTGGATTTTACTTTGTAAGACAGCTCATTCATACCAACCTGCAAACTAATCAACACTAAATGCACACAGACGTAAACAATAAAAGCCTTTAAGAATAGTTTTGTAAACGTATGTAAGAAGAGAAAGAAAAGCCAGAAAATTGTGTTAATGTGAATTTACATAAGTAGCTATCAATTCATTATTTTTTTCTTTGAATGAATTAAAATAAAAGTAAATAAAATCAGTGTACTATCCTGTATTTGGATATTTTTTAACAGCATTCTTGAAGATTCATGACGAGAAAAAGTTGTATTTTTTTAACAATAAAGACTTAAAATGATTCAGCAAAAACATGGCATGGTTTACTTTTATTATATCTTTATTTAATACTATAATTATTATTACTATTACTAATGATCATTTATTGACTTTAACGGGTTGCCAATCAATCACAGTCAACCCTGTTTGTTCGTGTCATTCCAATTAATAATATAATAATAATAATAATAATAATAATACATTTTATTTATGGGTGCCTTTCATGACACTCAAGGTCACCTTACAGAAGTAAAAACAACACAATCAAACACACACACAATCAACTACATAAAAACAAAAACAGCAACAGTAAGGAGGGCGTGGTCAGACAGAGTGAGCTAATCTAAAAAGGTGAGTTTTGAGCTGTGATTTGAAGGTGGGGAGAGAGTTAATGTCACGGATGGATTGTGGGAGAGAGTTCCAGAGACGGGGGGCTGTGCGGTTGAAGGCTCGGGACCCCATGGATGAAAGGCGGAAAGGAGGTGTGGTGAGGAGCATGGAGGAGGAAGAGCGGAGGGTCCGGGAGGGTGTGTAGGTGTGAAGGAGATCGGAAAGGTACGGAGTTGCGAGATTATGGAGAGCTTTGAAGGTGAGAAGGAGAATTTTAAAATCAATGCGGTATTTGACAGGGAGCCAGTGAAGTTGTTGAAGGATAGGAGTGATGTGGTCTATGGTGGGGGTTCTGGTGATGATCCAGGCAGCTGAGTTCTGGACCAGTTGAAGTTTATGGAGAAGCTTGAGAGGTAGACCGAAGAGGAGAGAGTTGCAGTAATCTATACGGGAAGTGACCAGGGTATTGACAAGGATGGTGGTGCTGTTGGGTGTGAGAGACGGGCGGAGACGGTTGATGTTGCGCAGGTGGAAATATGCTGACCAAGTGATATTATTGATGTGTGCTTTAAAGGACAGAGTGCTGTCGAGGATGACACCCAGGCTCTTTATGGACAATTTAGAGTCACCAATTAACCTAATGGCATGTCTTTGGACAGTGGGACAAACCGGGGCACCCGGAGAAAACCCCTAATGCACGGGGAGATCATGCAAACTCCACACAGAAAAAGGACCTGTCATGGTTTTGGTCTTTGGTTTTGTATTTCTGAGTTTTGGTTCATGTTTTAATTTCTATCCTAGTGTTGCTTGTTTCCCTTGTGTGTGTTTATGTTTCCTAGTTTGGTCTCAGTGCTACCTGTTTTATTTTGTAATTCCTGATCTTGGTGTTTCCCTTGTGTTTCCTAGATTAGTCTTTAGTGTTTCCAGTTTTATTTTGTCATTTCATATTCTAGTGTGTCTTGTTACATTCGTAAGTTCTGTGTCATTTGTGTTCCTTGATTCATGTTGTAGTTCTTGTGTTTCTAGTCTTGTTTCTGTTCCTGCCTCTGTGTGTTTCCCTCCTGTCTGATTGCCCTGATTGTCTTCACCTGTGTAACTAGTCTCACCTGTGTTGATTACCCCTGTGTCTATTTAGTCTCTGTGTTTCTTCCCCTCCATGTCAGTTCATTGTTGTTTGTTACTATTCCCAATGCCAGACCTTATCAGTGTTTTTCCTCGTGGCTCTTTGGTTTTTCCTTGTGGATTTTGTGTTGGATTTTGATGAACGGTGTTTGGACACTTTTTGTAAGTACTTTTGGTTTTGCCTTTGGATTTAAATAAATAGTTTTCTTATTCTGCACTTGGGTCCATCTCCTCCTGTTTTCCGGAATCGTGACAGGACCCTGTCCAACTCAGGACTTGAACCAGGAACCTCCTTACTGTGAAGTGACAGTGCTAATCACTGCACCAGCGTGCACATCCGACTGGAGATCAAACAATCGAACCAGATTTTGATGGTATCTCGTCGGTCTTGTGGAAGAAGAGTTGGCAAGTGTCTTTTATCGCTTTAAAAACTGTTCCGAACCAGCCGACGTTCTCAGTTTTGCTCTCAGGCTGGATCTCAACATCTTCAGAGTCTGCAGCCAGGGTTGCATTTCCTCTCTGAAATATCCTGTGTGGGGTCATTAGGAAGGATTGGAAGGTCTTTCTAATCCTTTCGATGACTCGTCTGAACCAGCCGACGTTCTCTGATTCTGCAACTTGGGATGTGTTTCCTCTCTGGACACAGCAGATGGCCTCTTCAATATCCGTCATATCGATGCAGACTTCAGGACAGGAGGGCTGCTGACTTTCTTCAGAAATTACCTCTTCAATGTCTGTCATATCGATTCGCACCTCAGCAGAGGAGGGAGGCTGATTGGTTTCAGGGACGGCCTCTTCAGTGTTCATCACATCATTGCAGACATCAGCACTGGAGTTCTGAGGAAGGCTGCCAGTCAGGAATGGATGCTGCAGGACTTCCTGGGTTTTAATACGCTGGTCTTGGTCCAAATGCATCATCTTTTTGATCAGGTCCACCAACAGACCGTGATCACTGTTGTGTCCTCTGTTCACTTCCATCAGCTCCTCAAGATCATCCAGACTACTTAGCCAAAAGTGCCTTGTGTCTGAAGGTCGGATCCCTGTCTCATACTGGAACTCATCCTGTGTCTTAAATGTCCAGCGTTGTGGGCCATCGCGTTGTTGATTGAAATAATCGCGCGTAGCCGGTCCTTGGTCCAGCACATGGTCTGGAGGCTGACCCTGAGTTGCTATGATGAAGCTCAGTACATCATAGTCCGTGTTGCCGGGGTAGAGAGGGTTTCCGACAGCTATTTCTGCAGCTGTCAGGCCCAGAGACCACATGTCGATGGCCTCATTAAACTGGCTATACAGACACACCTCTGGTGCCCGGTACCAGGTGGTCTGCACACACATTCCGGGCTGACAATCAGATACATGACTCGCCAGGCCAAAGTCAATCAGTTTCACTCTGATCGGCTTTTGGTGGCGGTCCACAACCATGATGTTGTCCGGTTTTATGTCTGCATGCACAATGCCAATGGAGTTCAGATGGGACAGGGCTACGGACAGCTGATATAGCACATCTTTCACCTCTGTCATTGGGAGAATCTTCTCCGGTCTGTCCTCCATGTAATGATACAGACTTAAATCCAGCAGCTCGAAGTTCAGGCAGATGTTCGTCTGAAAGAAGAAATAGCCGTTCCATTGCACAATGTTGCTTGTCTCTGGATCGAGACAACGCAGCTGTTTCAGGATGCCGATTTCTTTTCTTGCCTGGTGATAAATATCGGGGTCGTTTTTATTGACCTTGACGGCCACACACGTGTTAGTGTTGATGTTGCGACACTTGGCAACAACACCAAAACCGCCCTCACCGAGGAAGGCCTCCACCTTGTGGCAGGGTCCGAGCATGCTTCCCTTGAATAACTGAAGCTCTGATATTCCCGTGGTGGTCATGTTGTCAGATGCTGTGTTATTCTGTTTTAAATCCTTTTCAAAGCGAACAAGAAAATGGTTTGGCGCAGGTATACTGTACTTGCAGTCAGGTTGAAGGTCCGTTGTGATATGTGTCTGCCTGATAACTTCTAAAGACTCATCTATATGATTCTGTGACATCACTGGTTTCTGTTCTGGCTTTGATGTCAGAAGCTTTGACATCACAAGTTTCCATTTTTGAAAATAAACAATTTAATTTGTGTGTGTTGCATTGTTGCCATATATGGAATGTCATTTTATTCAATATTAAATAAATAAATATGCCTTTGAAATAAATAAATTAATTAATTAATTAATTTGCCTATGAAAATAATAATAAATACTTTTATTGGTTTCCAGGTCTTTTATTTCATAATGCCACATTTATTTATTTCCCTCTGTTTTTATTTCCATTTCTTATATGCAAATGAGGGGGCGTGGTTATATCACAGATTCAGACCAATCACCAGAGCCGTATTTCAGACCAAAGCAACAGCACATGACAGCACTAAATAAAAGTATTTATTATTATTTTCATAGGCAAATTAATTAATTAATTTATTTATTTCATACGCATATTTATTTATTTATGTATTTATTTCATAGGCATATTAAATTATTTATGTATTTATTTAATATTTAATAAAATGGCATTCCATACTTCTGTCCCTTCAATTCAAGGACTCAAGTTAAATAGAGACTATACTGCCTGGGTTCAGGATATCAAGTGGTCTTGGTTGGATTAGGTTTTCCTTAATTCACTGTATCAGTTTTACAGTGCTATGTAAAATAGTAAAGCTGACAGGTTGACTACATCCTGTTTGTATATGGCGTGAATCACCTGTTTTGAGTAAAATGAAGTTCAATCATATTAAATGAACATTAAGTTACTCTGTGAGGCTGGACTTGATGCTGCAAATGTTGCAAAATAACATGCATGCCATGCTGCAAGGCTAACATTTTTTGCTTGCACGCTGCAATGCTAACAGAGCGTAGCGTAGCGTCACTCGCTGTGGAAACAGGAGCACTGACTAGTGTGACCGTGGCACACACGGCATTTGTGGACATTTTGCATTAATTTACCTGCATTATACAAATTAGGATTTTGACTTAGTGGAGGTTCTACTTTTTACAATTTATTTTGAGGGCAGCATGAATGTCATTGTTCCAAATGTGCATGCATGCAGTAGAAAATGAGAAATTTCACTAATGACCACCCGCTTACACCTTAGTGTTGCTAGAGGAAAACTGATCACCAGGGTCATCTGCTCATCCACTTTTACCTGCTTGCACCTGTATAACAGTTTTGGGATCTTACAAGACTTTTGGTTTTTAGGACCCATAAATAAATAAATAAAAGTTTCTTGAATAACGACTGAGATGTTTTAGTCTGTACCAAAGTGGTGAACTACCAAGAAGACCAAAACTGCCATCCATAGAACCACACTATTTGCATGCCTAGAAACATTTAACATGGATATATATCATATCTTTACAACTGATTTGTCTTCATAAGTGACTAACACAGCAAACATAACCCAGTGCTGCATTTACACTGCATGTGCTGATTAACGTTACATTTCTAAAAGTATTATAAAGACAAACAGAAGTGCTTCCTCCTTCAATGTGTGCGTTAAGACACTTTGTATAATGGAGGATAGTTTCTTAAAATAGGTTGACAATGTGACTCTCAAGGTAACTGTGGTTACCAAGTATGAGATAGAAGAAGGGGAGGAAGGGCAGTGAAGTTAAGCTGCAGACCAAGAATGCATTTTAATACGTTTTCTATGACACAGCATATAAGGTATCGAAGGTAAAGTGTGTGTGAAAGCAATAAACCAGAGTGCTAGATCAGAGAGTGCTCATATTAAAATTAAAGCTACTAAATGTATTTGCAATGTAAATAATTCTGTAACTGCAGGCCTGAATGCTCACCAAGTTCTGCTGTGTAAGAAATAGGAAGTGGAAGGCAGACATTATCTGAAGTGTTTGATTTTTGTTTGACAAATGAGACATATGCTCTACTTATTCCAATCAGTGTTATAGATGTGACTTGTTTGACGTTTTTCTGGATATTCATAAATAGTATATATGTGTGTTTGCACCATTACCCAACCTACACGTGATCTCAGACTAACAGTACGAGTATGACATGACAAATCAATGGATTACAGAACACAATCAGCAGAAATCTGTTCAAATAACTTACAAAACAATGCAATAAATTAAAGTGAGTCATGGTGCCTTTAACATTAAAAGATTTATTAGGGCTGCCAAATTATTTATCGCAATATATAAAGAAAACAGTGAATTTAAACAAGCAATGCTTTCTCACTCAGCATGTTTTTTATCTGTTGGGTGGTGACCTGGTCACCTGGGTATTATGGGCATGCTTTCACATCGGCTTGATGCAGTTAGATGAACTCAAGCTCTTCACCAGTTGTCCTCAGGTTTTATTTAGCATTTATTTTAGCTTTGTATGCCTTTATTTAGAGACAGGACAGTGGATAGAGTCAGAAGTCAGGGAGAGAGAGAGAAAGTGGGGAATGACTTGCGGGAAAGGAGCCACAAGTCGAAATTCAAACCGGGGCCGCCAACTTGGAGGACTTTAGCCTCTGTACATGGGGTGCGCACACTAACAACTAGGCTACTGGCGTCCCATTGGTGCCAATTTAGTGGTGAAAAAAATGCTTGCTTTATTTTGGATTCATGAGAAAGGTGTCGCATATAACTAAAATTAATACAGAGTCTTTAATATTAGTGTATTTACTGCACTTTATACCTTATCACAATATTAAACCATATTGCTTTTTTCTCATATGATGCAGGCCTAACATAATAGATTTTTTTGTCCAATATAATCAAATATTGATTGCATGTTCCAAAATTTAATTGCAATATTTGAGCCTAAAAAACTCATTCACTCATCAACTGCATTTATTTGGAGTAACTCCCTGTATATATGGCAGAATGAAAAAATATCACTATTCTTTTTCCATTTTTTTCCGGTCTCGGTTATCCCTATTTAGAAGGTTAATAATAGCTTGGAATTAGTTTTCAATCCAACATTAATTATATTAAAAGCTTTCTAATGATACACTGCAAGTAGTGAGAAAGTGACTGTCCAGTATTGGCTGAAACTGAACTGAATCGTGACCTTGTTTTTGCTCATTATTCCTCTTGTTTGTTCTCCTTCCCAGTCCACTTCACTCCAATTTATTCGTATGAAACCCTTGCAAGTTATTGCAACACATTTGATACGGCTCTAGTCCAAAGAAACTCATCCCTTTATACAGTTTTGTGTCGCAGATATGTAACATTTCTCAAGGCAACAACAAAAAGCTGCGTTCATTTAAATGTGGAAGTGGGGTGAAGTGTTTTCCTGTCTGTGTGTACCCACATACTGTATCTTCACTCATCAAAACACCCGACTCTTCAGGAGTCGACACGGCATGTCCCTCAGGTTGAGCAACATATTGCAACATTCACGATCTCCTCTGGGACGGGAGAGTTTGAGGTTATCTGACATGCCAGGAAAGATGTTCCCCTGCTATGTGATGTATAAATGAAGAGCTGTGGCTGTGCAGGTCTGAGCTGTCGACTCACATTATCTTTGGGCTTCCTCCTTTCGTGTAACCGTCAAGGCAGAGGGAAGGTCAGGAGTCAGTCGTAACTGTAGACCATGTGGGTCGATTGAAAGATTAGACCTTGTGGGCGGCTCCCTGACTCGTAAAGTCGTTACTTGCTGCTGCAATCTCACATAAATGACTGATGAGCAGTTCAGATATGTCTCTGTTTGTCTGTTGATTAAATATACTCCAATTTGAAACATCAAAAACAAAGGTAGACAATCTTTTCTTTCTATTACCCTGTTGAGAAGGAAGTGGCTGCAATGCTAATGGTCACTCTCCAGGGACGCCTGCGAGGAGGAAAGCATCAAATCACATTAATGGGAACAGTTGGCCGCGCTGTGTGGGTTGGCTGTACACAGATGGTAGAGAGTTGAGTGTGATGTGTTTAACTTCTCTCAAGTTGGACCAAATTAACTTGTGCCATTCACACAGCTGACTCTAGGGATCAGCCGGGTAAGGCGTAATGACTACTCTGAAATGATGACAGCTTAAGTTACGCCTACAAATAAAACAGGAGTCATTTGGCATTGTTGATTCTTTGCAACACCTATAAGCCTAAAAGATGCATGACCAGTGTCAGTGTAATACAATTAGGGTTTCCACAAATAATTCAAATTATGCATCCAACCCAAAAAATACTTTTACATTTTGGGACATAAATGTATTTACATTTTGGGCTGAGAGTCAGATGAGAAGACCAATGCCTTTCTCAAGTCTGTTTGAACCACTTTCCAATGACTGTTAGCTTAGCCTAGCATAATTATTAAAAACAGAAAGACTGAAAGCTAGCTACACCCATGGCCAGCTTGCCAAAACCGATTGCACCACATCACCACACCCTCCCACTCGCTCAAGTGAGTTCTCCTTATTATACCCTGCTGCGCTTTCACATCAGCTTCCTGCATAAAAATACTAGGGGGCTGGAATGACAAACTCTGGATAAAGTCCAATTGAAAAATGTGGCTGTTTGCATGCACACATACAGCTCAGCTTGAAAACTTAAGGAGTTTTCAGGAGTTTGTGCTCAGCAAAATAAACCCCTTTGAGATTAGGAGAGTCGTGATGCTGGATAACAACCCCCCCCCCCCCCCCCCCCCATCATGCAGTTACTATACATCTTTTCCTTTATTTTTTCTCCTGTAGATCTGACCTTCAAAGAGCATATAGAACGGATGAGGAAAAGGACTGATAGAACCGTCTCTTCTCCTGACCTTTAAGTGATGTATCGTCTCTGAGCTGTAAGTGATATCAATGGTTTTGTGCCATTATGATGTTCCGGGTACATATGTCACCGGGGCCTCCAGCCATTTTAGGGAGAGTGTCCTGCACACGAGGACATGTCACGCTGAAAGCAACAGAGAGAGGGGAGGACCGACAGCGAGCAGCAGACTCTTAAACAGCCTGCTGGCCTTCATTAGAGTCCTGTGGCTATTTCAGCTTGCCATGATGGAGAGGTGTGCGACTGATGGTGTGAGTAAATGTACAATCTAACCCTCTCTGTGTTATTGCAGCAGTGAGCACCTTTCCTGATCGCTGCAGAGGCAAACTGAAGCTCCATTAAACACATTTTCTCAACTCTAGGACAGTTGTGTTTCAAAAGCCCTGAGATGTGAGAGTGATTAAGTTTGATTGTAGCATTAATGTGCCATGTGTTGGTGTAAATGTTACAGGCTCAGAAATTTGAACTCAAAAACCTGGACATATTGGCCCAGAAAAACTAGGGTTTAACTAGAGAATGTATCCATCATGGAGGCAAAACACATGATGACACAATTTCCTGCCAATGTGAATCCCCTCTCTAATTTAATAGTGTTACATTAAATGTATGCGTTCACTTATTAAGGGGTCACATTCAGTGGACATGCAGCAGTTATTGCAGATGATTCATTGTATGTGTTATCACACTGTACATGAAGTATTCATGTAGAAAAACAACAACATGGCTCCTGTTATTAAATTTGTCCTCACAGATTTTATTTTTGGTCTGCTTATATGAAATCCACTATGTATCTTCCCCAGCTGTATAGCACATATTGGAGCAAACTGATTGTTTGGAGATAGACACTTTGCAAATATAGACTGTCTGCAGGCTGGTTTATGCAAATGAGGTGCAGCAGCTGCGAAGGTCTTGCCTCTTGGAAAATAATCAAGTCCTGCCAGAGAAAGAAGCATAGGGGAAATAAATGTAAAGTTGAAGATTTCTCTTTATTGTTACTTGTGTGACTTGGTAATAAGAGATTTAGAAACGCCTTTTTTTAACTCTTTTATTGTAATGCAAAGTCAACAACTACACATGGCCATGAATACGCTTTAAGAAATGTTAGCTGCAGGGATGAAACGTCAGTGATTTAGTCAAACATTTTGGTCCTCAGGGGATTCTTTCAGCAGCTTGAGATGGATTGGCATGATTTATTTTTTTTAATTCATGTTCCCAACAGGATAAATATCACTAACTTAGGTGGTTCCCTGACCTTTTATCCACTCACATCATCAGGTGACCAATTAGGATGTCAGGATTTTGGCTCAAGGTCAACTATCTGCAAAACAAATTATACTCACTGCTATCATGTGTTTGTTGCTGATTAACATGTAAGCATGTTAGATGATCTTGTCTACGATTTTGTAGTCGTATGACTACTCAAAGCACTTTTACACCACAAGTCCTATTCACTTCACTTGAGGATGCTACCTAAAGTGCCCAAACACTTAACAGTACTCATCCATTCGCAAGCAATGACACAGCGCTAGCGTAGCAGCGAGAGCAATTTGGGGTTCAGTGTGTTGCCCAAGGACATTTAGACATGTGTTTTCAGGAGCTGGGAATCGAACCTTCCTTCCTGTTGAGAGATGACTGATCATACCACTGAGCCACTGATAACGTAACATGCTTAAAGGATGTCCGGGCGGCAGACCCCCTCTGTACTTTTAAGAGTATAGGTTCAAAACTTTCCTTTTTTGATAAAGTGTATACTTGGGGCTGGCTCTCTCTCTCTCTCTCTCTCTCTCTCTCTCTCTCTCTCTCTCTCTCTCTCTCTCTCTCTCTGTATGTGTTTCTGTTGTATTGATGCATGTAGATGACTTAGGATCTTCATGTCTCATTAACATTACTTACCATATCTCTTCAGTAGTTCCCGAGCTCCCTTGTTTAGTAGGTTCCTTTGGAATCGTAGGAGTGGACGGCCTGCTGCAGTGGACCTGTCTGACTCCAACTGCTACAACTACTGTAATATTTCTTAGACCTGCTCCACCCCCACTCACATAATCAATATTATCAGTCCTCCCACTATCATCATTATCACCATTGCTAAAAATAGACCTGCTGACTTCAAGTATTATGATTAATATGGTCAGTATTTTATCAATACTGTACTTATCCTGCTAATATTACACATGCTTTTACCATTATTATTGGCATTGTAGCAAGAAGTCTGTTTCAGCTGTTGGTGTTGTTTTTGACACTGAGGTTGTTGCTCTGTTTGTCTTCGGAAACCCAACAGATGGCTGTTCAACATGAGTCTGGTCCTGCTCGAGGTTTCTGCCTGTTTAAAGGACGTTTTTCTTTACCACTGCAGTGATGAATCCAACAAGACTTATCGACTTAATCTGCAGTAACACTCTGCTTCATAGCGGGGTTCAGCATATTGCTCAGCACTGTTTTGGTACACTCTCACAGCTCTCGTTAATCCTCTCACTTTTGGTTGCAACAGAAGCAAAGAGCTCTAAAATCTCTCCAACTGACAAGTACCTAAAAGGAGACACAATAAGCGACTAGCTGGTGAACATAAGCATCAAGTATCCAGAGCCACATATTTTGCATAAGAGTTGGTAGAGATGGAGAAATGGAGTCAATTCGAGAATAACATATTGTTTTTATCTTACTAAAATATGAATTGTATTACTGATGGTTGTTACACAACTTTAAACACTCTATCCATTCTTCAAAAAATCTTATTGAGCGCCATTTGTTTTTCTATCTGTTACATAAATGAAGAAATTAATAAAGGGGGTGTCCTCAAAACTGAAGATTGACAGTTTGATCCTGGGCTCCTCTATGCCACGGGTCAAAGGAAGTACAGTATATCCTTTGGCAAGATACTGAGCACCAAACTGCTCTATAAAGAAGGCATACAGTGTATTCATATCTAGCAAATGAGTTGTCTTGAATGCATGTGTGTGTTTGTGCAGTGTAAAGCAAATTGAGTGGTCCCAAGACAGCAAAGGCGCTATGTAAGTCCAGTCAATTTAACAATTATAAGATTTAATTTGAGAACCTGCAAAACAGACACACACATGTGTAGCATCAACCAAAGCAGCATAGGCGTATCTGATTCCAAAACCTGTACAGCTCCTTCTATTACTGTGTTAGTGTGAACAGCAGACCGTGGTTCCTATTAGGGGGATGGAGGAGTCCAATTGTGTCCAACAGCTTGTATGAAACAGAACGCGCTGTTGAGTTTTCAGAGTTCACACCGGCTCATATGACCGTATGATCTGCTCTGTAGTACTCACCTCCCCAGGACACATTCTCACAGGGAAAACTCTCCTCCTTTCCCTTCTTCTTCTTCTTCTTCTTCTTCTTCTTCTTCTTCTTCTTCTTCTTCTTCTTCCCCTCCTACCTCTGTATCCGTTTCTTTGCTGCAATGCTTTGCCTCATTTTCCTTGATCTTGGCAATGTGTTCTTTCAGAAGGTTCTGCTGATTGTTGAAGGCGCTCTGCTTGCTCAAATACTGCAGCATCTGCTCTCCTTGATATTTTTTTTTCCTTTTCTCACCCGCCTGCTTCCGTTTTTCTCCAACAAATGTACTCTCCTGCAGTTTGTCTTTGCAGTATTTCTTCAGTTATTTTAGTATTTCCTTCAGAATACTTTAAGAGGGAATGCAAATCGGTCATAAATCATCCAGACAGCCATTGTGTATCAGCATAAATATCACATAACCTTAAAAACATTCAGTATCATGTTCCCTTACTCATGCTGTTTCAGAAACATGCTAACTACTACAGCCTGCACAAATCAACAAAATAAGGGATGGGTTTTTTTTGTCCTGCAAGTAGTGTGCTCTTTGTGTGCAGACAGAGTTGATGCCTGTGCCAAACCAATATGGAAGCTATTTCTACAGTTAGTCAAGCTGCATTGTCTGGTTTTTCAGCAAGGGAAACTTGTGAAGCCTCTTCATCGGGAGTAAAATTCTGCACCGAAAGATTGCTTTATGTGTGTACCACAGCCTTATTCTGCGGAAGTCACAGCCAGAAATGTTAATGGAAGTTTCTTTGTGGGTACTTTCTCTGTCAACAATGTTGCCCACAAATTCATTACCCTTGTATCAGCTTCAGGCGTCTCCTTCTATTCTGCGTTTACCAGGGACTGATAAGTGGATTCAGTCTCTATTGTGAAGCTAAAACTTCCTGATTGTTAAAGGCCAAAAAGGGACACTGGCAGTTGAGCAATCATGCTTCTCTTGGCAAACTGCAGTATGTCTCTTGTTACACTCCTCCGCTATCATCAAGGTTAATTAAAAATTTCACCATGGTTTCACACAATTTTCAAACCACCTCCAGAAAGAAGAAAAAAAAAAGGTCTCTTTCTCTCTTTTCCTTCCACCTCCACCACAGTTTCTCTCTCTGCTCCTGCACGAGGCTCCTTTGGCCATCATTAGAACTTAATGAACTCTGTTTAATAATCAGGGGAATTAGTGGAGGCGAGTTCGGCGGTGGCGTTGCTGTATCCTAAAGGCTTTCTGCTGGTGGCTTTTCCTTGCGTTTGAAATGAGCATCACCCGTGTGTTAAATGTGTTGTGTTCTCTGTGTAGCACACTCCGCTATCAGGGGGACATAATGGGATGCTCCACATCTTTACCTAATTAGTTTCGGGAGTGTGTTCATTAGACTTAGCAGATTTAGTTAACTTATGGGTATCTCTCTATGGCCCAGTTCCCCTAAGCACACTGATGTCTGGGTGATAAATCATCTCTGTCTGATGCTGTAATTATGCAGACATTTGAAGTGTCATATTTTGCTCTTAATGTATGGAGAGCTGAATTAGTCACTGTATCAGAAAGCCTGAAATTTCCTCCGGGCTTAAATGCATCTCAGTTAATTATGTTTACGTTCTGTGTTGTTCATTCAGACCAATAAACTAATCTTTATGACTACATTAACATGCAGCTTACATACATTTCTCGCTGCATGTGGTGTTGTCCCTTAAGGTTTAACACATGTTCTCCCTCTATCACTTTCTCTCAGCCAGCCATGATATTGAAAATTATTCAGCATTAGTGTGCATGGAGCCTGGTGGACTTGGGGTGTAGCCGGGTGTCACATTCAAATAGAAAGTAAATTAGCTGTCACTAAGGCCAGGCTCAGGAGCCGCTGCTATGCCTCAGAGACTGTTACTCTTTTCACTGGGTCTCTGCTCACTGCCAAGCCAGATCTGGACAACAAGTCATTAACACAGACAGAAATAAAGATGGGCAATATAATTAGGGCCAAATGGCTTTTTTTTTTATCTGAGTTTGAAACACAACTGTTGAAATGTAAACACTGGATCACAGCAATGAGAACGTAGCAGTGCAAACTCACCTGCAGTCTGCTGCATCGCTTTAAGAAGGCTGGGGGATTAGATTGGTTTGAATCTGTTGCTTATCAAACTGCAGACAGTTGCCCTCTCATTATCTGCAGGCCAACTTTAACACTGGAGCTGGACTCATTACCAGAGGCAGAGCCCAGGGGAGCAGGTAGATTGGCACAGTGTGAAGGCAACAGGGTGACACAGGTTGTCTTTAAAGGTTCAGACAAAGTAAATGCTTCATGGGAGTTACGGATGAAACAATTAACATTCGATGATGCCAAGAATCAGTATATATTCTCCTTTTTAAACGATAAAACGCTGCTTTCCTTTTACCAAAAACACACTGTATTTCAACACAAAGATATCCAAGGAGACTGTAACATTTATGCTGCAGGTCGAGAGTTAAAAAAAAGCCATGATTATTGGCAAGAAGCTGAAGAAAATCATGAGGCTTTAGTGACCCCTGGTGGTCACATAGAATAACACAAGCTAAGTACTTTACATTGTTTATTATGACAATAACAGAACAATACTGTGAAAAGAGGTCAAACCTTGACTTAATTCAAATGTGTACACGCACATTAGATTACATAACACACATTATTAATATATTAAATGGCTCTTGTTCTTGGAACAACACTGCTACGATGAAACGCACAATAACGTCTAAAAATAAAGAGTATCAATATGATGCCAACACAAGCATAAATAGTTCACTGACGGTATCAGTCTACTGTACAAAAAGGTCAGTCAAGTCCCTCTTCTTCTGATGTTTGTAGTGTTTAATACCCTAAAAGATAACCGAAGAGCTGACAACATAATGTGCACTGAAATAAAAAAGGGACAATGATGAAGATTGAAAACCAGATCTGAGACATTCAACATTTGTTCCCCTGTTGCAGCCTGTGGGCCCTTGTCATTACTCATCATAAATAAAACACAAGTAATGAACCCGTTATATACACAATAAAAAACGTTGTTTTTTTTTAAACCAGTTTTCGAAGATTGTCCTTTTTTTATGTTTAGCATAAATATCTATTCTTAATAATGATCAAGAATTAATCACACACATCATCCTCTATCTTTACTCCAAAATACTGCAATCCTTCATCCACTCAAGTTCATGTTTTTTTGCTTTCATCACCGGAAAATCACCTCCAACTGCTCTTAATGGTTCACAAAATACAGTCAGAACGCTCCTTGCAATGTCTGTTTATTCTACACAGCCTTAAAATCCTTTTTACTGTTGTTTTCTGTACTGTGGCTGCTTTCAAAAGAATCTGAACCTTCAAAGTGATGCATACACACCTCTTAAAATTCCTTTACCTCATTACCTGTGACATACTGATTGGCCTTGTTTGATTGTCTGTGTATCCTTAGTATGTAAAAGCTGGCTAAGTGCACTGAATCCCACTTTACAAAGAAACTGAAACTGTCTGTTTCTCGTTATCTTGATAAAATACTTTTCATGATAAATAAGTTGAACAGAGGTTCAAGATATGTACACGCTGCCATAGGGGGGCAGCAGCAGCCATCGTGTAGGGGATCCAGAGTATGGATGTGTCTATGAGGAGGAGTCCTCCTCCACAGGATGAAGAACGTGTCTCTTCAGCAGTGTCTTAAGCATCTCCACCTCTCGCTCTGCCTCCTTCAGCTTTCTACGTAGTGTCTCGTTGGCTTTCTGCAGCCTCTGGTTGTCCTGGGAATAACACAGAACAATCAGAATGATGTACTATAACATGTTGCATTTAAATATTATCAATTTGTAATGTGGATAAAAAGGAAACTTTGTCCGAACACTCACTGATTCCATAGACTCATAGGTGGGCTTGCTGTCCTCCTCCAGCTCCTTAGGCACCACAGACGCTCTGTTTTCCCACTTGGCACAGTGTCTGTGTTTTCTCTGAGGCACAGGGCTGGGACATGAGGTGAGGGTGGGTGCTGCTGGAGCCAGCAGAGACGGTTGGGTTCGGGTGGCCTCGGAGGCTGCAGGGGAAAGATGTGGTTCCTCTGTCTGGGTGCCACTGTGGACCCTTTGGGGCCCTAAATGGAAGGTGACGGGGGATTCTGGGCTCCAATCTTTGCTCTCATCAGACGGGTAGGGGAAAAGATATTCCTCTGAACCTAGAGATCAAGGAAAATAATAGTTATTGTTTCAAATTGAATGAAATGACAACTACAAAAGCAGATTATGATTTTTCACTTTCTTTACATTTATCTCAATCCATCCTAAAAGATTTCTTCCCAGATTCAAGCCGTAAACAACCACTCAACAATTTGAAATGATTGAGAATGTAATGAAACATGAGCTACATAAACTAGAAGACAAAATAGCCATAAAGATTTGTTGGACGAGAGCTTGTGTTAATATAGCCCCTGTGTTTTAAGGAAGTGTTGTGGTGTTTAAAGCAGAAGAGCCTTCTCACAGCAGGTGGGAAACTTCAGTATTACTGTAAGTGAAATAGTTCCATGACAGCTAGAGGGGAATCACCCTCCAGTTACACTCTGTGTTATAGACTTGCTTTTCTTTAAGCAAAACAAGGTGAAATCCTGTCAATTCTGAGTTGTATTGTTTTCTGTACAGTGTGCCAGGCTGTGATTATTGGACATATCTCTGCCTGATGGGTGCAGATGTGCCTCCAAGAATCTCTGCAAGCAGATGGCTTATAATGTCATAGGGATTTGCTGCCATATGACATGCTTATAACTGTCATGCCTTATTCAAATATGTGTTGTGGCTGAAACTTGCAGAAAAGACTTCATTTGTTTTTGACGGTGTGAAGAATACTGCTGTGTGTTGTGATAAAAACCCCTTTCAAACAAACCCACCCTCTAAAGTGCCTGCGGTGACAGGCGTCGAGCTCGGTGTCGGACTGTCAGTAGAGTTGGTCACTTTCGCGTTCTTCTTGCACTCAAATGCCACCTGATCCTTGCACAGCTTGTGACAGTTCATCCCGCAGTCTGAGCAAGACAAACGAACATACACATCATATCAGAACAGGAACTAGCATCAGTTTACCACCAACAAACTGACTTCAACATACTTTTTTTTGACGCTATCAGTTCTGCAAATGCAACTCAAAGACCTTTTGCAAATGTGAATTGTCAAACAAGATGCTCTCAGATCTTTTGAGAGACGGGGGAGGGGGAAAAACAGTGGTTCTGGCTGCAGAGTTTTTTTTTTCTTTTCATGTGTTGCAGGGTTCAGCTAGTTATGTGCACCACGGAAAACCACACTACACCTTCCGTGCAGCTTCACTTTACCTGCTCTACCCCAGAGCCTGTGTGTACCTCTCCCCATTTTTAAGGATAATACTGACTGACAATTGAACCAAGATGTATTAACCAAAGTGTAACAAGATTGAGGGAAATTTGTACCTTTGCATCTGTAACCTTGCCTGATGATACCCCACAACTGTGATGGAGAAAAGGGCAAAATATTAACAAGTGAAAGTGAAACTACAAAGTTCCTTTATTTAATCATACAAATAGAGTTTGTCGGCTGACTTACAAATCCTGAGCAGTTATCACAGAAGGTGGGTTTCATGTAAGTGGCTTCCTGGAAGTTGTGGACAAAACCAAGGCCCAGTTTGGAGCAGATGACACTGGCCCTCATGAAATAGGCTGTGATCTCCTCTCTGCTGATGAGGCCCTCTCTAGAACACAGAGACATGCCGCATAATTTAAAAGAGTAAAAAGAGCTGTATGTATAGGAATAAACATTTTGACACATATTTCATCATTTCAGGCCTTATCGTGATTTATTTATAACTACACCCACTCAGCTACAGTATAGCACTTTGTCATGTTGTCATACAAAAGCAGAAACTGTTTTTACATGCTAATTCTTCATGTTATCGTCTAAATGGGAAAAATCTCTTCTGTGAGTTGTAACAACCGTGGTACTTGAGAAATGGATGTCTAGTGGTTGGTGTTGTGGTTAGTTATGTTGCTATTTTATGCTTCCTGTTGCTTCGCTCATCACTACAAATATACCACTATATCTTCCTCTCCTCTGAAGGCACATTATGAGCTTGGAGCGAGTGCGTGACCTGTTTAACACTTACTTCTCTTTGTCCATGACACAGAAGGAAAAAGGAAAGCTAGCAGCAATTTTCTCAAATTCCCCTTGAGAAATGAAGCCGTTCTCATCGTGATCGTAGTTCTTGAACACAGACTAAAAGACAAAGAAAAAATACACCATTGTTGTGCCACTTTTAGAGCACAATAGCTGCATGAGTAGGCTGTCAAATCGGGTCCAGAAGAATATACATGATAAAGATTTTATCATAACTAAACACCTATGTGGGGGCTAATACTTGAGTAAGGAAGCACTTACATCAACCATTCTCTGCACATGTTTGCGGATGGTTCGGGGGTCGGGTTTAGGAGCCACTCCTGATGCCCAGTCCACAACCACTGGAGGTCTAGAGGGGGTGGCTGGCTGATAAAAAATAATTTATTATTTAAAAACAAGCCTAATAGGGCGGATAAAGATGAAGAATATTACTTGAGCAATTCCATGACACAAAATCTTTGCATAACCTGCTTCTTTAGTAGCAGAAATTAAACTGTCAAGTAGCAAGGAGTTTTTTTTAGAGGAAGCACTGCATTTTTTATAATTCAACAATATGTTAAAACGATTTATTCAATGTTCTTGCAGAGTGTTACATGAGATGATTGATACCAGTATCATGCCTGTAAATGTGTTACTTTTAAATTCAGAACTGACAAAAGAGGGGTCAGCTAGCATCTCTTCAACCTTAAAGGTAGGGTAGGTAATTTCCTCCAGATACACTTTTTAAGATGTTGGTTGAAACTGTCTTTAGGTCCTGACAGAAATTAATAACTCATGTGTTCTGAAAAAGAAACAAAGAAAATCCGTCATCTGTAGCAGTTGTAAACTTGTAAAAACTTCGACCAATGTCTGCACTCGGTTCGAGTTTTATAAACCAATCATGCCTCCCTGTCTCCCTGCTCCTTCTCTACCCCATGCATGCACGAGCCCACACTCAAAGCATGAGCTGAAATCCGCTTCTGGACCAATGGCGCTAGTGCATGTAAGTGAGGGGCGCGGCTTTTGAGGGAGCACAGAGGGGAGGGGGTGGGTGAAGACGGAGCACGGAGAGAATGCTACTTTCAAAATCATGCTAGTTTTCGAAAATTACCAACCCTAGCTTTAAAACAAACCATTCATTGTGAAGTTTTGTGCAGGACAGTTTGAACAACTAACAAGGTTGTCAGATAGATTAAACAAAGACATATAAAATTCATTTAAGATACTCAAGGTGGATTTTGTGTCAATAGACAGAGCCTAACAAGCTGGTTATGTAGCTTTTTTACACATTCACTACTGAAAATTTCTAGAACATTTCAGGACAGGCGGCCTCTGAAGTCTTTTTAAGTATGACAGGGAGACTTTCCCTGACGTAAGGGGGGCGGGGGGTCTCAAGAGGCAGAGCATGATGTCAAACGACGATGGCTGACGAAGAAACAGAGTCTGACGCTATAATAACAGATCTTGCCTTTACATTAATCTTATGTTTAGTTACACGTATTCACTTACAAGCAGGGTTGGTCATTTTCGAAAACTAGCATGATTTTGAAAGTAGCATTCCCTCAGTGCTCCGTCTACACCCACCCCCTCCCCTCTCTGCTCCCTCAAAAGCCACGCCCCTCCCTTACATGCACGAGCGCCGTTACTCCAGAAGCGAACCTCAGCTCATCGTTTGCATTGTGTAGGAACTACGTCGTCTGATGTCTCATTCAGCGGTAAGTAAACACTAAACTTTATCATAATACATGTTTAAAAAAAACTTACTACTCACAACGGCCAACGACAAACTCACAGTATAAACTTTGTTATCTGAGATGCGCTTTGAGTGTGGGCTAGTACACGCAAGGGGTAGAGAATGAGCAGGGAGACATGATTGGTTCATCAGATTGGCACCTCTTGGCAGACATTGGTCGAAGTTTTTACAGGCTTAAAACTGCTACAGATGACGGATTTTCTTCATTTCTTTTTCAGAGCACATGAATTATTAATTTCTGTCAGCACCTAAAGACAATTTCAACCAAAATCTTAAAAAGTGTCTGGATAAAATGACCAACCCTGCCTTTAACAACTGAGTGAAGTAAAGAACATAGTTGCAAGCAGAAAAGATTATGACAGCTTCATTACGATCAAAACCAGCGTGCCATTCGCTCACTGGTCGTGTGATATAAATGTTTTCCTGAATATTACCCGCTGCGTTCACACATCGACTCACCCCAACTTCCTGCAGCAATTTTACCAAAGATTCTGGGAAAAGTCTAGGTGAAAATATTGGCTGAGTCTAATTATGCAACTCAACTGGAAATTTGGGGGACCTTTTTAGAACTTTTGTGTGTATGTATGGAAATAACATTTGTCTAACTGAAGCTACCAAACCAAACTACAAATGAATTGAAGTTATTCATTGTTTTAGAAAGTGGCATTTTTCCTTCTAATTACAGTTATGATGTGGAAAAATGGCCTATCCATGGTGGTCTTGCATTAAAATCTGGAGTCTGCAAAGTCAGAGACCGAGAGAAGACAAGTAAAAATGCTTGCGATTCTGAGACGAGACTAAGACATTTAAAAAGTGGTCTTGAGACCAAGACCTCACTACTTTTATTTAACATTTCCAGCTAGCTGACAGGCTATCCAATCATAAAGCTTCGCTAAAATGGTTGCTGAGCTGTACAGTACCTTCCGACATGATAATGGTATCAACCTTTTACATTTCACAAAAAACGGAATGATTCGTAAATCAAGCTAAAACAAGCTAGTAAACACTTGTTAACTTCAATAGTCTCTGCCTCTATAACTCACGGGTGCTTTACAGTTCTTTGGTTCCCTGGCATAAGACAGCTCGTAGATGTCATCCTCAGTGTAGTAAAGGTCCAAGGACAGCTGTTCGAATGAAGAAAACATATGTGAACACACATGAGAAAGGCAAATAGAGAGAGAGAGAGAAAAAAACAAACTCTTTTTAAATCTAGATATTTCTCCTTGAAACATGTTTTCATGAGTGCAATATGGTCACAGGGTAACTATTATCTCTTCACGGGCATTCTGTCGTTCATATTTGATTAAAGCCCCGCACACAGAGAGCACAACAATACAGCAATCTGAACTCGCTCTCATTCACACTCAGTTCGTCACCCACACACTCATAGATCATAGACTCTCATCACACCCACACAAGCACGGACAATCCACATGCTGTAACACACTCATTTGCATCTGCTCGTCTTTAATACAATCACATGGAGCTGCATACAAAATGTAAAAAGACTCCTAATGCATGAGTACACTACCGTCAAAAGATGGACCAGGTCTTTGTTAGCATCCAGCTTAGGAGGGATCTGCTGGAGCTGGATCAGATCATTAATGTGGCTGTAGAGTGCCTGGAGTTTTTGGACATTAATCTTGTTGTCCTCCACATAGTCCGACATGGCCTCATTGACTGAAATCAGGTCTTTGAGGTGGACACCAAGGATAGGGATTTTAAAACCTGTGCACTTGTTGTAAGCTTGTCTGTAGTTGTCATAGTTTCTGCAGGAAGACAACAGGTCGGTCATCTCGTTCAATACCTGGGGAGAGGATTTGTGTAATGATTAACCTCAGGATGTTTTGGCTCTTGTATCGGTTGGATCTTACGGGGGATAGTTGTTGTTTACCTTGGTGACCTCACAGGGTACATGCGAGGTGGTGTCTTTCAGTCTGGAGATGGAGCTGTGACAAAGCCCTCCCACTACAGCCATTAGTGTGTTGTAATTGTGCATAAGATGTAGATTCTGGTGGATTTACACGAAAAAAGCACAATATCAATCTATCTATGCACACACATATAAACACGCACAATTAAACTTGTTCCAGGTAGCACTGGTTATATAATACACGATAGCGCAGTTACATAAACCACTCATATTGTTGCTGTTTCTTACTGCGCTCTGATATCACACTTTTTTTTGGAAGTGCTTTTCCCTCTCTTTTCGGCTCTAATTCTTGCTGTCACTGGAGCATTATGGTGTGAAATTCGTTTCCATGCCTGTGGGTTTTGAGGTTGACAGCAGTGAGCAGCAGCAGACTGGTGCATTAGTGTTACAGTGCAAGAGGTCCTCCAGAGTACAAGTCGCCTACTGGCTCCCTGAGACTAGCACATCACCTCTCAGCGGGCTTCATGCACCTTCACATCAACATTCAAGTGATCTGATAAGCGACTACTCTCGAGAGTTGTTTCTCTCCTTCCCTCTTCGGCTTTCACTTCTCTGAGTGTGTTCCTCTTGATGACTCCATTAGCTTGCATTTAGTTAATATTTTTCTATTAGTAAAATCTTTGGATCTGCTAAAAGCCTGCAGCAGAGCTCTTGAGAATCATTAACAGCCCTCTGTGAATATGCATTATGCAACTTCCAATTATGCAATATACAGCGCGGTTTAGAGTCTGACAATAGACAGTCGTTAGTCAAATAAGGTGTATGAAAAACAGCACGTAAAGAGGAAATGTGACAAATATAGTTCATTTTTCTTTAGTTCTAAAACAGGAACAGAGAGAATGAGAGTGGTAGTGTGATGTGGATAAAACCACTACCTGAGCAACGTGGATGAACTTGGTGAAAACCTCAGCTCTCAGCTGAGCGGTCGGCCTGCTCAGCACCATCAGCTGAACCCACTGGGAAATACCATTACACAGGGTGATGGAACGCTCCATTGCGGGGATGTCCTTCATACAGCAGTTGAGAATGTAGTTTTGAAAGTCCATAAACTGGCAGAAATGAGAGAAAGATGAGCATAAAATGCTGCAAGAAAACTGCAAAGCATTTCCACCAGGGCATTTTTGAAATGACAAAAAGACGTATGCTAAATAAACAAATCATCAATGTGCAAAAGACAAACACAATTTATGTTTGGATATTTACTGTTATCCTGCAGAAGGACTTGAATTCCAGAAAGGTGAGATGCTCAGCTAGCTCAATGGGCTCCAGGTGATCAAAAAGAAGAGAGACCTTCCTCTTTTTACTGCAGTTTGCTTTGATCTTCTGGCTGGCCTTCCACGACCAGTCCCGTTCATTTCTAGAGCACGCCGTAAAACATAACAGAACCACAATTACAATCAGCAAAGGCTCATTAGCTGTAAAGTTTCATCTTCAGACACCTTTGTGTCCATAAGTACAACATTCATTTAATGTAGCATGACTGTGCATTATTAAACATTTTTGTCTGGCTTCAATCACTTACAATAAAACCAATACGCTGAATAATATTTGCATTTATCATTGCAGCTAAAAACTGCACCGATTTAAACCGAAATTTTGTCAGGATGGAAATGATTAGTCCACTGCCAGATTATATACCAAATACAGATTATATTTGAGTTTGTGGGTCAGACAAATGAAGACATTTTAAGGTGTTTGGATGGGCTTTTGGAAATGATGACATATTATTGACCAAACTATGAACTAATTCATCTAAAACAATGTGCAGATCACATTACAATGTATAGAATGCTAAAGATTTTGATATTTTAAGTGTTGATATATAGCAAAATAAAACACGTAATGATGTAATCGGTGTGAAAAAAAACATGTTAAAATTAACTTTGAAGCTACATTAAAAACGTCAAAGCTATGTCGTTCATCATTCAAGAGTCTGCATCGTGACTGATTACAGTAGTTTCTTGACGAAACAAACAACCAAGAGTCGTGTAGGCTTCTTTCTCAGTTGCCAGCTGGTCAGAGATTAACACTTACATCCATTTGGTCTCTAAGAGAGTGCAAAGATGCTCCTGTCCCTGCTCTCTGATCAGCTCCCGGAACTGTTCCAGGCTGTCCGATAAGCTGTGCTGCAACCTGAACATCATCCAGTACTCCTGGATCCAATGCCTGCAGTTCAGAGATGATACCATGTTACAGATGTGGAAAAACAGATTGAAGTTAGACTCTTAAATGTGTGTTAAACTCACCTGATGAGGTAGCAAATCCTCTGGCACTCTGCTGGCTGCTCATTTTCCAGAGCTATTTTAAATGTAAGGACTTTGGTTAAGGAGCAGATGTTAGCTAGTTGTGAATATCAGCTTGTGTCTAAGTGTCTGAGGGTTAGCAGTTTTTGTTCAGGTGAAAAAAAGCTTATCAGAAAATCTGCTGATCTTTAACGGTGTGAAGGACAGGTATGCTCCGAGTAAACAATGAACATATGGTTTCAGAGCCCCCCTAGCAAAAACAACTCATTAATAAAATCTATAACAACTACACAAAAAAGGCAAACAGAAGTGGCATTTGGTAATGTGGGAGGAAGCAAAACTCTGATGAGCGTCAATGAATCATTCTGGCATACAGTGAATAACAAAATGTAAAAAGGAAAAAACACAATCAAAGACTCATTTACTGCAGAGCAACTGTTGATTCACGTGCATTGATTAGAGGCAGGACTCCAAAAAAGTTTCAATCGATATCCTCTACTTATTCATTACTGTGGTCACTCTGCCCTCCTTTTTTCACATATTGACCACAGAAACACAATCCTTTAAATGTATATTAAGTGCATACAAAAGCCCTTTCTTATCATTCAAAGCAGCTTTCTATAAACAGACTGACACCACAGCTCTTGGTTGGTCTCTCGATAGGAATCAGCTTGAAGGGATGCACATAAAAAGGCTAATTGCGTCATGGGAGCAGAAGAACTGCCCACGCAATCCCAAGGCCAGACTGTGAAGAAGGCTGTTAATGGCCCCTGTGCCTCTTCCCTCGATCCTTACCCAAACACTGAATTTATTTGATGTATCCTTCTGGGTCTTGGGATCAGTAAGAAGGAGTTAAAAATAGCAGAGGGGCATTCTGCATTGTTGCTCTCTGACGTGGGTTAGTATGAGCGGTGTCCTCTTTAAGCAATACAGAGTCTGTGTTTATATATAGTTCAAGGGGACTTGTGTGTGAAAGAAGCATAGGTAATTAACACCTGAAGCCTCGTCAGGCCAATAGGCTCCTCTGAGAGGCTGTGTGACGCTGCTGCTGTTTCCTGAATGGAAGCCTAGATTAAAGGCACTCCACTCAAGTCACGAGACACTACAGAAAAAAACAACAACATGCTTTTCTAGGTGTTAAGTGGGGAAAAAGACAGAGATAGAATCAAAAGTTTTGAAGAGAGGTAACATACGCTCCCTAATACTGAATATATTTACAAAGATGTAAATGGTCTACAGTAGCTTGCAGCGACAGTAAAGACTAACTGCCACTTTTTACACTGACAGCTACAGGCTGCATTGTAAGCCAAGTACAGGCTTGATCGCCTGTTGCTGTTGACAACCACAGTAGAGTGGCACGAAGCAGAGGCAGCAATCTGATGTTACATTTGGTGTTGCTCAATATTGGCAAATGTACAGTCTGAATAGCCCTGCTGTGTTGTGATAGCGGTTCAAACTTAATATCAGACAGTTGAAGGATATAGAGCGATGAACTTGTCCAGCAGATCACTGGAGGAGATGAGGAGACGGTGCATGGTCAGGCTGATGTTCAACAGGTGACTGCTCCCACACACACAACCATCTGAGTCTGCAAGACCACATGCACACATTTGTGTTTAACAGCAATGCTTCACAGTGGAAAGAAAATTAAAAGACAACAAGTCATACCCTTAAAATAAGATTTGCATTAGTGACACAATTTTTCCCTTGTATAGGGGTTATTTAAAGTGAACTTAACCATAATCAGTGGCATCTTACAATTCACGTGGGTGTTTAACTGCACTTTGCATCCACTCATTGTTGTGTTGTTAACTGTTTTAATTGGAATTCAGAAGCTACTGCATATGGACTAAAACACTTTGAACTTACTGTAAGATCAATTTGGACCACAACAGAGTCTAAATCTGGTTGCATTCTGTACTGCATCTTAAATAAAAGCAAACAATGCCAATGAAAAAAAAGTGTTAATCCATCTCTCAATATTTTATTTTTAAGTTTATTATCAGCTGTTTTTATTACTCAAACATCTGGAGGCAAACATTACTTAAATAAGAGTAGCTTACGATCTTGTCTGGGATCAGTTTTAGCAGCGGATTCATCTTCAATCTCAAGAGAGAGTTTTAAATGGCAGTCTCAAAATAAGGATATGGCTTCACAGCAACAAGTTATTATCAAGAATTCACACACTAGTTTTTTGTTGAAGATTTCCCTTTTCCTCCGACTGTGTGAACCTCGACCACTTGTTTCTCTCACTACCTTTTTCACTTCCTTTTTCCTTGCGTATGTATCTTACTTCCTCTCTTTGTGACAGGACCACCTTTTCTTACTGAAGCTACGTTACCTAAAAATTAGTCTACATGTGTACAAAATATAACTCCACATCACAACACCAGGTCTGACCTATGATTACAGACAACACATTTCCCTGCCCACTTAAGTGGAGCAGCACACCACTTATCTTTCGTTTAAACTTAAAACCACTGCTAAACGCACTGCATCAGTAGTTGAGAACATTATTTAATTATAATGGGACATCTTCCACCCACAAGCTGTGGAGATGAACACAGTTCACTGAAAACATCTGTGAATTCTTTGGCTGGAAAATGTCCCTTTAAGCTTTAGCAGTATCTTGACACCATCAAAGACATCAGGCGTCCGTGGACCCAGTCTGAACCATATCACCTTGGAAATACCTCAGATGCCATGGCAACATCTTTTCCAATCTTTGTTATCTGTAAGCAACTCGCTGCTCCAGCTGCAGCTGACTAATCCAGCCTTCCTGCATGGGGTGTGTTTCTGTTTGTAACACGCAGCCACCTGCAGCTAAAACCCAGTGAATGTTAATGACCTCACCAGTTGAGTCAATAAGAGGGTAAAATAGACAAGTGAAACAAGGTTGAGTTTTTTAAATGGTAATGCTAATAAAGCAGCAACTTTATTACAGTTACAACATACATTTGTTCAGTACAAGTTACACTTCTTCCTTACATTTGTGGTCAACTCAGTTTGGTAGACAGAAACCTATTGAACTCAAATTTAAAAATATTTATATATATCATATTTTATAATCTACAAACAATCAGGTCAGACCTAAGGCAAATCCACAACAGGATGCCATGACTCTCCATCAGGTGAACAATTGCTCCATCCTTTTTTCACAACCTTCAAACCACTAACCCTCCTTGTGCAGGGTTAATTGCAAGAGGAAATCCCCTCTGGACTCTCTGTTCCTGACTGGAGAGTTAGGAAATCTGCCACCCGCTACAATGGAAATGTATGACACTGTATGGTGACAAACGGTGCTGAAAGCACACAGCGCCTGGCCCCACTTTTGAGGTTATCTAAGACGCTCATCAGCCCCTCCAACCCTGCATGTCGCTTTTCCTTGTTTTGACAGAGTCTACCACACTGGATGGTCTCTTTGTGTTAGAGGAATCTATGTCAGATACAGGAGGATGGTTATCTCTCTGTATGCTGGACAAACTCCACATGCACTGTAAATTAAAAGACTATGTTTGAATTTATATTGAAATGATACACGGTATGATTGTAAAGTAGCTTGTAAGCAATTTTAAACTCATTTTATTGTACATATAGCCTACTGTAGGTATGCTAAAACTAGTTGAAGAGAAGAGTCTAACAACAAGCTTAAAGCTGTGGATAAAAAAGACAACTATAAATACAGTAAAGTAATGGCCATGGTGTTGAAAGAGTTAGCTGAAAACAGTTAGCTAAAAGTTGCGGACAATTAGTTAAAATAGTTATAGCTTAAAGTAATGGATACATTGTTGAAATAGGTGCATATAAATAGATAGCTAATTGATGGATACAAAGTTAAAACACGTTGCTTTAAGTAATGAATAGGGTGTTACAAGAGTTAGCTGGAAGTAGTTAGCTAACAGATATGGACAATTAGTTAAAAATAGTTGGCTTATGGTTGGAATATAGGAGGATATAATGTTTAAATAGCTAGCTAAATGTGATGGATACTAAGTTGAAATACATTGCTTGTGTTTAAAGAGTAGTTAGTTAAACGATATGGACAAATGGTTAGTACAGTTAGCTGAAATTGACAAATTATTCAAGTAGCTAAAAGAAATTGATAACAGGTGAAACAGATTAGCAATTACTTTTAAAAAGTTATAATAGTTAGCCATGGAAAAGTGGTTAAAAAGTAACATATTTACTTAAAATGGTAAGCTTAAAGTAATGGTTTAAATTATTGAAATCGCCTTCAGTAATGGATGACAGCAGAAATAGTAAGCTGAACGTAGAGAATGAAAGGTTAAAATAGTTAACTTGTGGTGAGTGGTGACAAATAAATGATTGTAATAGATTAATTTAAACAACGACAGCAGAAACCCTTAGTTAAAAGTACCAGATACATGGTTGAAAGAGTAAACTCAAAGCAACATAAATGGTTGACAAGTTGAGCTTTTGCCACTACAAGTTTTAGTTGTGGGAAGAAAAATAAAGACATTTCAGCTGGATTTAAAAATATAGAAACAAATAATTTTCACCCCTATTTAAAAGTTTAATACGATTTCTTAAAATTCAATGAAACAATTAGTAACATTAGGCTGTTGTGCTTTTGCTCACACGTCACAGCTATCGAGATATAACAAACAAAAATTGGAACCAGCGATTTAGAGGTTTAGTTTCTATTAAGGTTGATAGACACTTTTTGTCTCACTGGAAAAAAAATAATAGGAAATGATGATGTCTGACACATTTAATAAATAATACATAAGGAATAAGCAAATCTAAAAAAAACAAATAGCTACATATTATTTGGGTATGCTGTCAGGTATGTTGAGAGTGTCCAGTGCAGCCAAGTGTGGTCTGGACACAGTGATGATGTCAACAGACATTGATCCACACCTTATGGCTCTCTACATTTCAAAGGCTGGTCAGCATCTGAGGACCACTGTTAGGGGAACTGACCTTTTGGCTCAGTGAGGCTTGATGCTGCCATCAGGTAATCCTTCAAATAGCTCCTACGTACGTGCACTCTCATATTTGAAAAGGTTCAGGACCAGCAGACCTTAGGGGTTCGCCTGTGATGTGTCCAAAGTGGAGCAGGACTGTGCTCCCTTATTTTTTTAGGAGAACTGTTCAAGGAAAACCCCAGTAATAACACAACATTAATCTCTCATTTTGGATCATCTGGTTCCTCTATGACTCTGAGAAAAGCAGCAGGATGTCACTAAGTTGTGGTTCCAATCCTCCAATGATAAATGCAGTTATTGGATGTCATTTTATGTGCACCCTTTGTACCAACTCTCCATTGCTTTTCTCCATTTGTGTAACCAGGCAACAACAATTTGAAAGCTCGTCTCTTCAGAGACACAATCACCATAAATCTGAGAGCACTCCAGACAGCTTGATGAAGCCAATATTTGCCTGATTGATCCAACTACAACCTACTCAATCACTGCTGTTCTCTTTACTCATTTAACACACCCTCTCAATATTTAACACACAGCAAAAAACTGATAATTACAACAACAAAATCATAAACTGCTATTGAACAAAAAAGAGTTTGGCTCTGTTAAGAAAACCCTTTCACTTTCTAATGCAGAGCTTCCCAGTAGTGTTTAGAGGCCTGCCCAAACTTGTTTGAAATGTTCAGCATAATAGGCAAAACAGAGACTTCTGGGAAACCACAACAGTGCATGTTCACACAAACTAAGATGTAGACCTCTTATCTAATTGTTTTTCTTAAACAGAGACAAGAATGCTGAAAAACAACCTGAGTCAAATTCAAAACATGATATCCAAAGAACTGTAGGACTTCAGTGTTACACAATCAAAATAGACCCAAAACTTTACATTCCACTGCAGTATTCCACTTGCAAAAAAACAGTAGGCTGCTAACTGCAGCTCATGCTAGACTCACCAAAGCACTGCAGACAGGCCTGGATGATTTCCTCCCAGCTTCCCCCCTTGGTTAGGTGTCCCAGGGACATCATAGATTTACCCGGGGTGGTTTGGGCCCCACTAGGTTTGTGGAACCTGTGAGGACGGACTGGAGGAGAAACTCTTGACTTGGGGCCACATCCTGAAGTCCCTCTCCTTAAGAAACACAAACACAAAATGGGTGAGGGGGAGGAGGGACATAAGTAATACAAGTGTGCGTTGCGCTATAGCATGTGTATGTACATGTGTTTAAACCATAATCACATTAAACCACATAGGCTACATTTGCATTAGACGATTAGTGTATTTGTGCTTTAAAAAAATGCAGCAATTGTTTTAACTTAAGACCACCCCAACCCCCGGGATTTTTCAAGTCATTGTTCTCATTTCCTTCCTTTAATTTGAGGGAAATACCGGTTGGTTGATTGCGGACATCCAGTTTGAACTGTTGAGTGACCAGAAAACAAGAAGGCGCATTTGATAGAAACACATGCAGTCTGAAAGTAACGACGTGTTAAAGAACATGTTAACCTATTAACCATATGCGCACAGCATTTTGGAATCGGTTAACTTTTACGCACGGTGTGGGCGCAAATTAGGACCCACCTGTTTATTCAGCACTATTAAGAGTTACTTACAAACTGAAATAACCGGTTAAAACTGAATGATTGCAAACATTTTCGCGTCCCCTTTCTCAAAATAAATAGTATGTGACTTACGCATCATCCTTGCCCTTCTCATCCTGCGTTATACTTTCGTTTTGGTTGATTTCTTTTGATTGACATCCCATAGCGAGGTACTGGGCGACGAGCGGCTGAACTAGGCTGTCCATTTGTGTCCTCCTCGCTGGGAGCATTTCATCGCATCTGCTCGGCTAAGTGCGCCTCTTCGGTCTCAGCACCATTGTGCTGACTCGTCAATGAACGTTACACAATTAAGAGTCACCACAGCCTGTCTGAGAGTGGGCGGCCGTGATGCCGGGCTGTCACTCACACGGTGTGGGCTCTCTTCTCCTCCAGTGGTGACTGCTTGCGTCAAAATTTGACGTCTCACAGGACTGAAGACTTTACAACCTGCATGTACCAAGAAACAAGTGTGTTTTGTATAGTCTCTGTTAAAGGGAAGAGCTATTGAGTAAAAAGGTAATCTGTCGTTTTAAACATTAAAAACTTTAATTAAAATATTTAATTTGAACTGGGGGGGGGGGGAAGTCCACACTTGAATACATTTAGGAAAACCTGTAGGATGTGATCTCCCATGTATTTAGCAGTAACTTTTTTGTTTGTTCAGTCTGAAAAACAGGAAAAGGTTGGACCTTCCTCCAAAGATAACATGGATGTCTGTTCCATCATGGTGGATAAAGTTATCGGACAGGACCTCCCTCATAAGTGAGGATGTTTCCTGAAGTCTGTCAGCTGCTTTTTTGAAGCAAAGTGAGTCTTATCATGTAAATGCAGGTAGAATACAGAGGAGCTCTATAAAAGACATTGTGCCAATGGGTGACAAAGCAGTAAGCTTGTAAGTATTTGATTAATAAAGTCACACCTGAAGGAAATAAAATAGAAAATACTACTAATCACAGATTTACTTTGACCTCAAATATACAATTTAGGCAAAACGGAAGAATTAGTAGATAGTAAATTAGCTCTGGAGCTTTGTTTTTGCTCTTTTACACTTTACTTTTCCTCCATTATGAACTCTTGAGGAGAAAGACACATTGTAAAAAAGTGTAAGTTGCACTGAGTGTTTGATTGAAGCTTAGACAGTCTAAACCTCAGAGCTGTGCCCCTGCAGGTGTCCACAAGCAGTTTGAGTTCATTTGTTTCCAGAGGCGATGAAGTCATGAGAACCTGTGAATACTTCTGATAAGACAGCTTCTCTGTCCCCCTTTCTGTGTAAACTGATATCAGAGCAGTCAGTGATGCCTAAAGGCTGCCTCCTTGTGGCTAAAGCAACATCTTAATCTGATTTCTTTTGTTTGTCATGACATCATGCCCTGTAGTGCTATAGCACAAATTATTGGCTTAAATAATAGTAAATAAGAACTGCCACATTTTGAGTTGCTTTCCAAGGAATGAGTAAGGCAGCATATATTGGTGATTCTTCAACTATGGCAATTTTTGTGATGATTAATGTAGACCTACTCACACTAAAAGGAACACACACACTTAAATGAAGACAGATGAGACCTTATTTTTGATCAGGCTATATACAACATGGATGTTAAGTGGTTATATTATACAACCTTTGTCCCTGCCTGATTTAAAACTAAATGGAAATATAATAATAACTTTAATGGTATACAAACTCCCATGTTAGTGAAATATACATTCAGCATAAAATATTACTTGTGAAAAGAACATCTGCCCATTGGGGTCACTGTCATCTCCACTTAAAGAACTCAAAGAGAGAGAGAGAGAGAGAGAGAGAGATAGATAGATAGATAGATAGATAGATAGATAGATAGATAGATAGATAGATAGATAGATAGATAGATAGATAGATAGATAGATAGATAGATAGATAGATAGATACTTTATTGATCCCGAGGGAAATTCAAGGCATCCAGTAGCAGTATACAAACATGCAAGACACATAGCAATTGTTACATAAACACCCGCTGTCCGCCCTCCCATACATATATTACCCGACAACAAAATTAAACCTGTGCAATTGTAAATAGACCTATACAACTTATATAATGAAATGTACAAAACCTGTGCAGGAATAGAAATATATGTGCAAAGGCTATATGAAGGGAAACGTGTCTCTTCAAGAATATGTTTTGGCAGTCATTTTTAAACAGCTCATGTTTCCACTGAATGTACGACAAAAGAAAGAAACAAGATTTGATATTGTGTATTTCATGTATATATATTTATTTATTTTTTAAAGATATTTTTTGGGCAATTGTTGCCTTTATTAGATAGGACGCAGCTGAAGAGAGATAGGAAATGTTGGGAGGAGAGAGTTGGAGATGACATTTCTTTAAAGGGCCAAGGTCGGATTTGAACCCCTGGTTGCTGCGATGAGGACTAGAGCCTCTGTACATGAGGCATGTGTCATAACCACTATGCTTTCGGTACCCCATGTGTACTTAATGCTAGCTCTAAAACTGACATTAGGAAGCTACATTATGACATGTTCTCCAAAATGTGACAGAATGTCTTCTCCCCCACAAGTCATCCATCACTTTTTTATATGATGGACAAGAGCTGTTGTGATGGAAATGTCAAAGTTAAAAATGTATTTAAGTGTGCTTTCATCACTCAAATCCTTTATTACTTTAACAATTGTTCTAAACGTCTATGTTGGTTCTCAGTCATGCAGGTCATACTAAATCTGAAGCTTCATCCAAACCAGTCCAGTTCCCTTTGGATCAAGCTTTTATCACATTTTACAAAATCTTTAAAGCTATAGACTTCTATTGGTAAATATATTTGTTCTATTAAACCAACCAGACAATAACCTACTTATAACAAACTGATGTGAATATACAGGCCTGTTTAATTGTGACATTAAACAGGCCTGTATATTCACATACATACCGTTACATTTTCTTGTTTTAGCTTCTTTATTTTCTTATAAGGAAAACTTTTCAACTTGCTTGTCAGTTCCTGCATAAAGAGCAGGGAGGAATATTTCTCAACATCTGGTTTCATTTACATAGCCTACAGTAGATTGTTAAGTTAGAGGTAACAAAGTTATATTCTAAAATCGATGTCACTTTGTGTCACAAATAATAAAAGACACAATTGTTTAACATTGCTCTTTGTAAAATGTAATTTCTGTCACCAACATATTCTAAAGTAAGAATCATAAACATCATACAGCCACACTAATCATCTTTACAGCTTTGAAAACTGCAGCTGCTGTAACAACCAAAGAAATGGTTTGAAAGACTAGGTACTGAGAAATGTTTTTTTAGCCCACAAATTGAAAAATGTAATCTTTAAAATCATGAAAATAACATATATACTGTACACCGGGGCATTGCTACAAATCTAAAATGTTAGATATTTTGAGAACAAAGACATGATTATAATCTTTTTTTAAGTTGTGTTGTGAGAAATGACAATCTTCTATCATTTTTAGAATAGAATGACAAACATAATTTATGTTTTACAAGTTAAAATATCGGAACTATTGACTACCTGCAAACAGGGTTGATAAAAAAACAGGAGCAGGCATTTTGAGAGCATTCATCACTTTAGTTTTCAGGAGTGTCATAATTTGATCCATCTTACTACTTACTAACTATCATCAGTCACTTTTCATTTATTTACAGGTTATTTGTCAGATGTGTTTTCTTTGCATACCTGGATACTGATCGTTTAAAGAAAAGTCAGCTTACAGTTCAGATAAGGCTTCTTAGCAGTCAGTCACTTCTGCAGCTGGCAGCATGATGATTTATGTCTTTCTGGTGTTCGTAAAAAAAAAGTAGACTGAAGGACTTCTTGATAAATGATTAAGATCTGATTAAAGTCTGTGATGTACTTCTGTATACCAACTCAGGGCATTTACACACTGTACAGTGAATATTGTCACATGCACACAGTTCTGAGGTAAAGTGTCCCTATCAGATCAAAAATGTTCAGATTTTTATGAACACACTGAAGTCAAAGAAGAGACAGACATGGGTCTAACTAACACATAGACAGTAAATAGGTCTAACACATACACTATATTGCCAAAAGTATTCGCTCACCTGCCTTGACTCGCATATCAACTTAGGTTACATCCCATTCTTAATCTATAGGGTTTAATATGACGTCGGTCACCCCTTTGCAGCTATAACAGCTTCAACTTTTCTGGGAAGGCTGTCCACAAGGTTTAGAAGTGTGTTTATGGGAATTTTTGACCATTCTTCCAGAAGCGCATTTGTGAGGTCACACACTGATGTTGGACGAGAAGGCCTGGCTCTCAGTCTCCGCTCTAATTCATCCCAAAGGTGTTCTATCGAGTTCAGGTCAGGACTCTGTACAGGCCAGTCAAGTCCATCGACACAAAACTCTCTCATCCATGTCTTTATGGACCTTGCTTTGTGCACTGGTGCACAGTCATGTTGGAACAGGAAGGGGCTATCCCCAAACTGTTCCTACAAAGTTGGGGGCATGGAAATGTCCAAAATCTCTTGGTATCCTGAAGCATTCAGAGTTCCTTTCACTGGAACTAAGGGACCATGCCCAGATCCTGAAAAACAACCCCACACCATAATCCTCCCTCCACCAAACTTTACACTTGGCACAATGCAGTCAGACAAGTACCGTTCTCCTGGCAACTGCCAAACCCAGACTCGTCCATCAGATCGCCAGATGGTGAAGCGCGATTCGTCACTCCAGAGAACGCATCTCCACTGCTCTAGAGTCCAGTGGGGGCGTGCTTTAGACCACTGCATCTGACGCTTTGCCTTGTACTTGGTGATGTGTGGCTTGGATGCAGCTGCTCGGCCATGGAAACCCATTCCATGAAGCTCTCTATGCACTGTTCTTGAACTAATCTGAAGGCCACATGAAGTTTGGAGGTCTGTAGCGATTGACTCTGCAGAAAGATGGCGACCTCTGTGCACTATGCGCCTCAGCATCCCCTGACCCCTCGCCGTCTTTTTACGTGGCTTACCACTTCGTGGCTGAGTTGCTGTCGTTCCCAATCGCTTCCACTTTGTTATAATACCACTGACAGTTGACTGTGGAATATTTAGGAGCGAGGAAATTTCACGACTGGACTTGTTGCACAGGTGGCATCCTATCACAGTACCACGCTGGAATTCACTGAGCTCCTGAGAGCGACCCTTTCTTTCACAAATGTTTGTAGAAACAGACTGCATGCCTTGGTGCTTGATTTTATACACCTGTGGCCATGGAAGTGATTGGAACAACTGATTTCAATTATTTGGATGTGTGAGTGAATACTTTTGGCAATATAGTGTAGGTCTAACAGCAATTAACTAAATACTTGCTTTGACCGCCCCCTGGTGGATACTTTGAGTTATCTTCTGACTACATGATCATACCAGCTGTTTTTACAGATAGGCCTAATACAAATAAAAAGTTAGGAGTTAAAGTGTCTCATGCGCATTCTGTATGGGATCCGCCGGCTTCTGTTGTATGATCACAGACTTTACACTGACCACAGTAAGAAAGGAGCACAGCTTACCTTGTGGCAAAAAGATTGCTCAGCCTCTAAAGTAATAAATGTAATTTTAACTCCATGTGCCACTTAATTTAACAGGCTTACATTTGGGTCATGTTTTGCTGATTGGACTCGACTCAACACATCCCTTTCAATACAATGTGAAACACAAAAACCTCGATGTGTGATTCTTCTCTATGATTCTATTTCTTTCTTTTTTTTACCACTGACACCTGCCATCTAGTGTATTCCACTAGGGGGCACTAAAGCCTGAAACTGTATGCAAATTACAAAATATCTTTAATGCACATAAATAAATAATAAAAGTATGCAATGTATGTACCTAAATGAATAAAATACTAATACACCTTACGGTCCAATATCATTTAAGATTATGCATTAAAAAAAATGATAACCCCCTTCCCAGATTTTTAAATGTAACATTTAAATGGGAGGGGGTGGGAGGCTCAGTGTTAATATTAACGAGGAGCTTTTAAACGCATCATTCACTTTCTTCCCCCATCATGTCACAACGCTCGCGCTATGACCAGTTAGCTCCTAGGCAACACAATTAGCAAAGTAACGTTTGATAACTGAAGTGGACTTAGCTACTAATTAATTTGGCTAACAGCACGGACACGTTAACAGCCTGGCGTTTAAAGCTAGCTGCTGTCACTGTTAATTGTTTGAAACAACTCGTACATAACTTCAAAATGGTTGTGGACGACGTTCAGTTTCTGAATAAACTGAAGGGAAAACGGGTCAAACTGACCCTGAAGACTTCGTCTTACCTCGGCGTCGTTCAGCGAATCAACCCCAACAAAACGTTGATTCTGGCAGACGGTTAGAAAAATAAATGTCCATGGTGTATTTAATTAGTTAGCATACCATTTCTGATGAGTGTACATCTTTAAAATGACTGCACATGTAGGCTACAAAAATAATCACTGTCTGCAATATAAAGCTAGCTTAACGTTTGTGTATTGTTTTAGTGAGTGGCAGTAATGGCTGTAAGTTTCCTGGCTCTAAAATGTTCTTCGGGCATGAGATCTTGAACGGCAAGTCCACACACTAAACAAATACTAAGCTTTTTAAATAAATGGAGGCTGAGCTAAAAATTGACAATATGTTTTTTTTAAAAGGAGTTTGATATGTTCCTATCTCATTTAACTTGCAGTTGAATTTACCAATGAAGGTAAAACTAAGCACGGGTAAGTGATCCAACAACAATCTGCAACACACTGTGCTCGCCCTGTGATCTCTAACTGAAATAACACAAAGTACAATGTGCTGCCCAGAAATATCCAAGACCTCAGACTCGAGGAGCACTTGAATGTGGAAAAGTTTCAGCCATACAGGAAGAACAAGGCCTCTGGTAAGTGTAGCAAAGGCATTGGAAATAAAGCTAAATTAATAGTATTATTGTTTAGATTAAGAAATCCTTAATCACCCTTTTTGTAGATGATGATGAAGACGAGGAGGAGTATATCAACTTTGAAGTGATTGATGAGTTTCATGAGAAATTTGGACCAGCTGTAAGTTGATTTTAAATTCATTTTCAGTTGCATGAATGATCTAAAGTTACTGCCAGGAACTTCACGTTTGTGTTGATCTTAGTGGCCGCTGTGGATTAAAATAAGGCAAATCTTATCTCCTTGCTCTCTTCGTCTTACTCGTTTGTTTTGTCTGTCAAATAAATCTCCTCCTGCCTCATTTTCAAAGTCAGACATATCACTCACTTTGAGTCTTTGCTGCTATGATAATCAGTCTTTATGCTCTTGGCCTGTTAATCACACATTATGGGAAACGAAGGTCTATGAAGACCCGTTGTGTTTGTAAATCTCTGTAATATATTGCGTTCCCATCCTTCAGGTGATGCATATCAAGAAGCAGCATGTGATTGGTGTGGGTGCTGATGGAGTTGAGGTGTTTCAGCATGGGAGGCTGTGTTGGCTACAGGTCAGTAGTTCTTACTGTAGTTCCCTCTTTTCTGTGTATTGCTCCTTTCATCTTGCATGTCCCTTGTGTCCCTTTGGTCTTCATTCTAGATCTCCACTAAAAACAAAGTCTACCTGTTTGACATCCTGGTTCTTGGAGCACGGGCCTTTAAGAATGGTCTTTCCATGATTCTGGAAAATAAGCACATACTGAAGGTAAGCGTTGTTAATACTAGAGATACTATTCATTCAGTCATAGTGATGATTATGACCATAAGCTTTTTGTTGAATTTGTACAGGTCATTCATGACTGCAGGGCCTTAGCTGGATGTCTGGTTGCTCAGTTTGGAGTGAAGCTTACCAATGTCTTTGACACACAGGTATATATATATTTATATATTGGCCTACTTCAGAAAAACATTCAACTTTGTTGGCCTTACTTGCATGTTTCATTTTCATGTTGCACATTTCCTTCTTTTCTGACTTCATGTTTTCAGGTGGCAGATGTCATGTGCTTCTACTCAGAGACGGGCGGTTACCTCCCAGACAGAGTCAGTACTATGCAGGAGGTGGTGAGTCTCCATCTGAAAGTGCCCTCCTCCCAGCTTCTATCCCTTCAGATGAAGTCACAGCTCACCAAGGTAGAGCACACACAATCTCATCTGAAATGGTGTCTTGTATCTAGTTGTGATGAATGTAATGCTGTGTGTTTTTACAGGAAGAAAGGGAGATGTGGCAAAAGCGTCCCTGTCCTGTTCCCCTGCTGAAGGTGATGGCTCTGTCAGTGATCCATCTTCAGCCTCTCAGACTGGTACTGCTGGATGCTCTCATGACAGACTACATGACCCTGGTGGATTCATACCTCAACAGCAGCCACTTCCAACCCGATGAATTAGAGCATGTGAGCATGGTGGGTATCACAAATTAACTTTTTCAAATGTATTTTAATCCCAATACAATTTAGATACATCTACAGTTCTGTAGCAATGAAGCAAGTGAGAACATTTCAAGAAGTGTTTTTGTGTGTTTTCAAGCAATCATTGGCGCATATCAAAGTAAGAAACATTGAGATTGTACACAGTTGTGTACGTGTCTTTTAAGACAAAGAGATAAATTTTTTTGAAGTTATTACTTTATTGTCCATTCTCTGTCTGTCCCTTCCTGCTCTCAAAGGATCCCTTCCTTAACATGATTCCAGGTTGAATGATGGTAGACAAAATCTTTCAATCGAAATCATTGATTCTGTACTAAAGAAGTCTCAAGTGAAGCTGAACTTCATTTGATGCTTTAGTCTCATTAAGTCAAGTCAATATAGTTTTCTTTGTAAACATTTCTGACTTCCTTTCCTCAGACTGTTCTTCTTTTTTTAGCAACGTTGTAAGGAAAGTAGTGAACTTTGCTTTGAACCTCACATACCTTTTGATCTGACTGAGGATCTTTTATATTATTGGCCACAGTTGAACTTAGATTTTTTTTTAAGTGAAATAAGTCTGGATTTTGTCATCATCAGCTCTGACTTTGACGCAGGAAGGGATCTTATTGCTAGATGGAACAACAGCAATGACCAAAATCTTTTGAGTTTACATAATGGACATAAGTTGTAATAAAAACATAGCCCTATTTTTGTAGCAGATCTATTGGTAGTTGTCTGTTGGTTGCAAATGAATTCAGTGTCTGACATAAGGACCCATACCATCTACTTTACAATACACAGTAGTATCAAAGTAGACAGGAGAGCAGTTTACACACTATCTGTTTGAAACTTTAGGAGAGTGTGTTGGAGCTGCCCAAAGAGCTCAGGCAGTTGGAGCAAATTCATTGTGAGAAACAGCAATGGGCTGCCGATCGCTACCCTGTCACTGAGAAAGGACTGCTGGCTCGCTTCAACCCCCGAGCTCAGCCTCCATCCAAGACCTCGTCGGCAGTGGAGCAGCATAGGCTGACGAGGGCCGGTTCCTTTGAACCTGAAATTGTGGATTCGCCTTCCTCATCACCAGCAGATCTTCATCCTACTAGCCCTCCAAGAGACACCAAAGTCCTGTCTGTGGAATTCCCCGTCTCAATTGTCCCAGCAACTCAAGTTCCAGTACAAGCTGCTGGATCAGATGTCTGCAAACCAATTTCCCCAGCTCATGGTGCCGGACGAGGGCACATGGAGGTGTTGACAGACGCGATGGGTAGAGGAAGGCCCTTTGGGAAAGACTCATCAGTCTCGCCCTTGCCTGCTTTTGGAAGAGGGTTCCTTCTTCAGACGTCACAAGCTCAGACCCCCAGAGAGAGCACAGTGGACAAAGGGACGGCTCCTTTAAGCCCCAACCATACGTTTACCAAAGAATTGAAGACCGACCATGACCCTGCTAAGGACTCTGCAGGCTTGAGGACACCCCAGTCCGTCTCATCTTCACTCACGCAGTCATTCAGGCCTTTCAGCTTTTAAAGTAAGCTAACTAAGGACATGTCTAAAAAAGAAGTTTCTGTTCCATACTTTGTGATTTCATACTGTGACCAGTAGATGGCAGTAAATGCTCTGTTTTGTGCAAGAGTTAGTTTGGTAGAAGTTGATACTGGAAGTCTTGTGTTTTCAAAGAAGAAAGACAAATAATTTTGCTTTAATGTTGCATTTCAGATCATTTAAATGCATTTAATTACATACTTAATGGTTATTATGACACAAACTGAATTTGTCTGTTCCTTGGTTTTGTCACGTCATAAGAAATGTGCCTTAAAATCCTTCTTGTGATGATAAAGTGGTTATTATTTGCAGCTTTCAGTATAACCAAGACAATCTACTGTATTTAGTGTTTGATGCTAAATATCACAGACTTATTTTGATCGTGGAGTATTTTTAGTCATGCAAAGTGTGCTCTAGTTGCTGCACAATGACAAAAAAAAAACTAGCTTTGGCTGTGTGAACACAAACTACAACCACAGAGAGCTCCACACACCCTTTATATCTTTACTGTAGCATGCTAAGCGTAGCTTGCTTGATTGCCGATACAGCTTGGCTTCTGTGCGTCATTAATTGATTGTGAGAAACGGAGACAGTCATTGATGGATCTGCTGCTAATTTAGCAAAAACACAGCTACTTGCACATACAGGCTGAGCAGTGATCCTGACTCTCTGCAGCCTCACTCATTTCTGCAGCTGGTATGTACATGAACACAGGTGCCAAACATCTGCCTTCTTCTACAAAAGCAGATCTTAAACATCAAATTTGCAGCTTGAGCTTCCATGCAGATACTGCAGAGAGCCACTGCACATCCATTTTAGCCTGGATCAAGGCATGGATGTAACAGCAGGGCGTTGCTCCAGCCTACAGCTCAAATGAGCCCCCCATATTAATCACATCTTATTACTATGGTTATCTACATGCAGAGGCTTGGGCCCTTTCCAAAGCTTTTTTAATTGAAAGCATGAAACAGATAAAGTAGGATTTTAATTAATTGGGAGGCAGCCCGGCACAAAGCCTCACATCTCTCTTAGCAACCAGCTCCTCCTCAGCTTCTGCTAAACACAAGCAGGGTGGATCCCACCCATATGTTTCCTTTAACCCTTTGAAATGTGTTTGTTACTCAATCTGTTAAACTCCTGCAAGTAAACCTCCCACAATTACATTTTCTGTAACAAAACTTCATATTTAGACCTAACTCAATTGACTTACGTTTATTAATTTACCTTTAGCATTGATTACACAAAGAATGGTAGCTTGTTTTATGTATCTGCGTCACTCACAAGTCAACTTGTGGAGGGATTTGTGTGTGTGTGTGTGTGTGTGTGTGTGTGTGTGTGTGTGTGTGTGTGTGTGTGTGTGTGTGTGTGTGTGTTGTGTGTGTGTGTGTGTGTGTGTGTGTGTGTGTGTGTGTGTGTGTGTGTGTGTGTGTGTGTGTGTGTGTGTGTGTGTGTGTGTGTGTGTGTGTGTGTGTGTGTGTGTGTGTGTGTGTGTGTGTGTGTGTGTGTGTGTGTGTGTGTGTGTGTGTGTGTGTGTGTGTGTGTGTGTGTGTGTGTGTGTGTGTGTGGTGTGTGTGTGTGTGGGGTGGGGGGGGGTGCAGGTCTCTGTGGGGCTGTGCAGGACAGGCTCCTGTCATTGACAACCAGATTGGGGCTCTTAATTTAGAGGACCTTGCATTTCCTCTCCGTCACAATAATGCCTTATGTGCAGCACTTCCTGTTTCTCAGGCCTGGGAGGAAGGAACAGGGCGCTTGTCACACGGTAGTCACACCGCTTCCTCCCCCCCTCCCTCCCTCCCTCCCTCCCCCTGCTCTCAAACTTCAGACAGTGTTGTGTCCTTCAGAGGGGAAAGATGACTGCACCTTCAGCATCACAGCAGGATGCTGTCGGACTATTTTTAGCGTGAGTCGGAAAGGTAGTGCACAGACATAAACACAAACTTTAGGATGTCCAGCTGTGTTGATTTAGCATCCGAAAATGGAGGTTCAACTGTGGGGGCCGATTATTGTTTTGACTGAGCAGTGGGAACCAGGAGGCCTGCTGTTTGCGTCAGGTGTAATGGAAATGTGTCACCCATAAACAATGATTAGCACGTAAAATGTTGCACAAGTTGTCCTGGAATCCGTTTAAACTAGACACTAAATGACAGTGCACCATTATTTAACTGCACAGTGTCAATGGGCACTACTAAGACTTGTTGCACCCTTCTGACAAAACAAGTGTCAGCCCACCTTCCTCGCCACCTTATTTGGTTTATTTGGTCGCCATGTAATTGTCGTGCTACAGCAGCTCCAGTTACCAACAACAGCAAAGCCACAAAGTATACACGACAGACGAATGTTCCCAGGTAAACTGTCCCTCATGATGGTCGAGGCTACAGATTTGTTTATAATTGATAGGCTTTTGTTAATTATTTAGAAGAGAGGGATAATTTACCAAAACCACTCCCTTTAAATGGCACCTTGACAATTGTCACCTTGCTTAGCGTGTCATTAAATGTCATAGTTCAGTTTGCTGACTAAGTGTTCATTCAGATCACGGTGCATTTCTCATGGAAAAGCTGATACCAACCTTACGGACCACTGGACTGTCAGTAATCAGATTGTTTGTGCGCTTCGTAAAAAAATTTGACACATGATTGAATCCTGCCATGCAGACATTTTATTTAGCTAATGACAGGCCTCACATCATCTTGTTTATTCCTGAGGTGGCAGAAGCGACCTTTTTGATTGGCTTGTTGAAAGAACTTGATCCGATGGTTTTCACCTGAGTCATACTGTGCAGAGAGACAGACTGGGAGGTGCTATTCAGCAGTCAGACTGTTGCACAACAAATTAGTGGCATGTCAACAAAATAATCTCAGTTTCATTATTCATGTAACCACATGTAATCCCTTTGTAGTCCGAGGCAGGGAGGAACATAATCAGATATCAGGTTCCACACTGACACTGAACTGCAGCCAATCTTCCATCTGTTAGGAAAAACCTATTGTTGAATCCTACTCAACCCCCCCTCACTACTCACCACCTCTCCCTCTGTCTCTCTCTCGCTTTACAAAATGACCCTCTTTTGCTCTCCCCTGGTCAAATTCAACAGGAGAATTAATTTTTAACGTGAGAAAGGCCGACCTATCCAGATGGCCTTTCAAGGATGGCAAAAATTAGAACAAAACGCAGCATCAATATTTCAGCCAGTCTAGTGGTGGACAGAGAACACTGCTTCATTACTTGAGTCAAAGTAGAGATACTCCTGGTCAAATATGACTCCAATACAAGTGAAAGTTGCTCAGTCTAATAATCACTTGACTTAAATTATTGGAGTACTTGATTAAAAAACATTGTTGTATTTTCACAATGCACGAGTACAGTCAAGAATCCATTGGTGTACATTCTCCTACGTTGTGTATTTTTTTTTAGAAACCATTATTAACAGTTTTTCCAACTCAGGTTTCCAACAGCTTAGGTCATTTGTCCAGCTACATCAGGCCCCACGCCAGAAACCTTGGCTTTATCTTCGACTCCGGCTTTACATTCGATCGCCAGGTAAATTCATTAGTCAAATCCAGCTTCTTTCAACTCCGTACAATTTCAAAGTTAAAACCCATCCTATCATTCAGTGACTTACAAACAGTTATCCATGCATTCATTTCCTCTTGCCTTGACTACTGCAATTCTTTATATACTGGGATAAGCCAGTCGTCCCTGTCCCGTCTGCAGCTGGTCCAAAATGCTGCAGCAAGGTTGCTGACTGGATCCAAGAAGAGGGAGCACATCAGTCCTGTCTTAGCGTCCCTTCACTGGCTCCCAATACGATTCAGAATCGATTTTAAGATTGCTTTGTTTGTTTTTAAAGCCCTGGATGGCATGGCCCCCCTATACATTACTGACCTCCTCAGGCCGTACACCTCATCTAGGCCCCTAAGATCTTCAGATATGGGCCTGCTGGCTGTCCCCCGCTCACGACTCAAGCTAAAAGGAGATTGTGCCTTTTCAGTTAAAGCCCCTAAACTATGGAACAGCCTCCCTCTTCCCATCAGGTCTGCATCCTCTATTGACTCTTTTAAGTCCCATCTCAAGACATATTTTTACATGTTAGCTTTTGAGTCTTCTGGTCCTGAATAGGCGGTTCTTTCAGGTTCCAGTAGTTGCTCTCATTATCCCTTCTACTTATCCTATTCGTATTTTCTTTTGTGTTTTTTGTGGATGTTGTGATCCCCTGTAAACTGTTTCTTTTATGCATTGTACAGCACTTTGGTCAGCTGTTGCTGTTTTTAAATGTGCTTTATGAATAAATGTGACTTGACTTGACTTGATTTCCAAATTTGCAGCTCCTAATTAATAGGAACAATAATAGGAACAACCAAAAATACCTGATGACCGGGGAAAATGTCAGCCAGGTTTTAAACAGTGAGAACACATTCACATTTTTTTAAACAGCACAGCCTCTTTAATTGTGCAATTGTGCAGCTTATTCCTGGTGCTTCTAGAGCTCCCTTTGCTTTTTTCGCCTCTCTGCAGTGATCCATCCACACATCCTAAACAAAAAAAGAAAAAAGGGCCCTGTGTGACAATTTCTTAACTCCACTAAATGACCTGCCTGGTCTGAGTGATGTTTGCTCTGCGTTTTACTCTACGGTCAGCTCGCCCGACGTTAATGTTAGTGTCCCTGCTGTCAGGAACATAGATCAGGAAGACCCCGAGATATGCACACATTCATTACACCAGATATATTCACAGATGCAGGAACACAATATGCATCTTTATTAACTGCTGCTTTGTGTCTGCTCAGTCAGCGTGGTGCAACAGGACCTTAAGGGCCTCTCCAAAGGGGCCCGCCATATTGTGACCTTCAGCTGGGACAGAGGAGCTCAGATAGAGGATGAGTGACGGATGAGAATGTGTTTGATGCAGAGGGAGCAGGTCTTAGGAATGTCCTCAGCTGGTCTGACTGTGTATGCATAAGCACACTTATGAACACTTGGTGTGTGTGTGTGTTGTTTTTTTTTGTCACACATCCAATTTTTCTTACTGATAGCAATGTTTGCTAGTTGGTTGGGCTGCCACTCTGCTCCAGATTGAGATGTTTCTATTGGTGGTCCCTGGAGAATCAACCCAAAGGAGTTTGATTCAAAAGGAGTGATAATTGACCAGAAGCCTGCCAAACTACATAACCACATTATGACATTTTCTTCAGCCACAGCTTTACTTTGTGTTAAGCCGATTCTAACATGCATCCATCGGCTAACAGTATAATGATAAACCATGTCAATATTACCTGATCATCTTCAGCAATTTAGCATTGTCAGAATAAGCATTTTAGCGTTTATCTAAAGGCACCGTTTTACGCTACAGCCTCTTCCATGGTTGCAGACTTCAGTCCTGGAGATGTGTCTGAGAGAGGATGTGAAAGGAGGGAGGCTGAGATACATTTGGATGGCATGTCGGTCCAATACTGAATTTCAAACTAGGTCTGGATAGCATGACAGAAAGACTGTGTGAAAACTACTTCAAAATTCTAAGGAAATTTGTATTTTTATAGTAAATTACATCTTACTGTTTTTTGTGATGTTTGTGTACAGCAGGAGAAGAATTGGTGTGGAGGGAGGGAGAGATATTTGGATGACATGTCGGTCCAAAGCTGAATTTAAAGCCTTATATATTAAGAGGAGAAAAAGTTAGTCATTTCTTTAACGTAGCTCAGCGTGAGAGGCCCAAGACACAGCAGGATTAAACACAGAATACTTTTTCATACTGAGAGCAGCTGAACACTCCTGAGTATTTGGCCATCACTTAATCAAACCACAGCGAAACTGGTCGGACTAAAGTCCCCAGGGCTCAGTGACTGCATATCGGAGATAATGGCAAAACGAGCAGTATGCTAACCATTTGTGCAATAAACAAGGACATGTGTCCACAGCAATCAAGGAAATGAATGATACAAGTCCCCCACGAGCTGATAATGTTCTGAAAGAATGCCTTCTTTAATGCATTGATGGTAATAAAACATGATAGAATTTGACACATCTAAACAATTTCCATGTGACTGTTTAATCTTTCGCAGCATAGGCAAAAGTTCTCCTCCAGATTTTCTCGAGTGATTTTCAGGCTTTGCATGATTGAGAAAGGCCGCTGTGGGTCAACGGAAAAGGTGTTTATTCACCAGAAATTCTTGTAATTAGTTATTAGAATATTGGCAACCCCCTCAGCTACAAATGTCTTTGATTAAAAAGATGGGAGATTAGCTTTTGGCAAGTTTGTCATAATTAAAGCCTGCATTGTGTAAGGTGTGTGTGCATGCACAGATGAGAAAGTAGTTGTAGCCACAGGGAGGAGGGTCTGGAAGAAGGGCTGGAGGGGGGTTCCCTGTGGTTGGCTGAATTAGTGCCCGCTGGTTTGGCCTGGCAGCTGCACTCTGAGCCTGGCATGCTGACAGCCTGGCACTGCGGCATTGTGTTGTCAGGGCCAACCAGCAGACAGTTAGGGAGGAGGTAACACCAGACCAACCAAACACAAACTCTTTGCTCATAGCAGGCTTTGTCTTCTAAACAGCTTCCCGTACGTACACTTCTTGTTAATGCAATATCATTGGATTAGTAGAAGATTAAGTTGGCTAATTAAAGAAGGCAAATTCTATCGATGTCATCAGGGGAAATGTAAATGCCATCCTAAGCTGGATATGACAGTCAACCATAATGAAAAATGTGAACATTATGTTCTTTTTGGAGCAATGTTCGGTTCAGGTGTCAAATTCACTTTGCTGCGCTTTATTCCATGATTAGCTGAAGTAAAAACTGTGACTGTATGCTAAAGTGGAATTCAATTTAATTCAAACTGCTTTGTTAAGAGAGCTTCACAAAAGCCTTAAATGGTAAATTAAAAGTAGTGCCATCTGTTATAGCAGGTTCTTGTCCTGATGCAGTTAAAAAAAACATTTTTAATGACATGCATTTTCATTGATTCAGTGGAATTCTGATGATGAAGGATAATGTGTATCTAATTCTTAAAATTCAAACACCATTTCAAATGAATACTTATTTCTGTTTCTCAACCAACTTCCTATAGGATATTTAAATAAATAGCCATTTAAAAATGTTGTTTAAGTGCCACCTATTTCATCACTACTCTAAAGACATACTGAGCGTGTCATTATGGTTCTGATGAAGGCTGCTTAAAGGTGTTTATGGAGCTTTTGACGGCCCTTGTGTTGAGGGTGTCACTGGTGGGATTTGGGGAGATTCTAGGCCTGCCAGGGCCTGCTGAGCCTGCCTTGGCCCACATGCAGCGGCTTCTGTCCAGGCATGGCACTGGGATATCTTTGGGGCCCAAACACACCAGCTGCTATCTATGTGTCACAGACAGCTGTATCTGAATATTTATACAAAATGTAGATTAATGTTTGCTTGTTTGGCCCCACATGGTGGTCCGATGAACAGGCCAAAGTGTGAAACTGTCCAAAGAGGTCATAGGTACTGTATATGTCTTCAGCAGTGAGAATTGAAAACTCCCACAGTCCTTGGATCTAACTTGTGCTTGTGAGGAATAGTGGAGCAAAGTGGGGTGTGTTGCATTAAACTGCAAATCAGGGGTGCCTGTGGCCTAGTGGTTAGTTTGCACACCCCATGTAGGCTGTTGTCCTTGAAGCGGGTGGACCTGGTTTGAGTCCAACCTCTGGCTCTCTCTCCCTGGTTTCCAACTCTATCCCCTGTCCTGTCTAAATAAAGGCATAAATACTCAAGAATACAACTTTACAGACAAGACAATGAGTGTTGACCACCCATACAATTCAAAAATAGATGTTAGCTGCTGTGGCATGCTGGCCGGTTCACTGTATTTATATTTGGCCTTTTCATGCCTGGCCATGGGAGGACTTAAGAGCAGCTGCCTTTTTGTTTTTTTTTACCAGTGGCTACTCCTTTGCACACCTCGTACACAGTCCAGCTTCTCCTTTGGTTGACGCCATTCATCTCCTGCCAATATGTGACTCAAACAATTTCATTCAAAGCAATGGCCATCATCCACAGCCATGGCTCGACCAACCTTGGCCTTCTCTAAGATGAGTTTTTGGAGGGAGTTTTGGTCGATGTTTGGTCAAATAATCTGTTGGCTGATAGCAATAGAATCTGTGAATGTGTTTTGGAGAGTGTTTTGAGGCTGGAGTTGTATTAAATGAGCAGATGGTCTTTACTTCCCTGCTTGAATTAGTGGAGTGGACCAGTGGGCACACAGACACAGATTTGTGTGTAAACTGTTTTACCTCCCCTCTCTTTGTTTAGTAATGGGGATGGCAAAATGGTTGCTAACTGCTGATGGACAATGGCTCGGCCCTAATGAGAGTAAAGTGTTTTGGTGCTGCCGGTATAATGAGGATGGATTGAAGGGGCTAATTGTTGCAACCATCTGAAGGTACCAAAAGCCTGTATTTAATTTTAGATATTAAACCAAAAAAATGTAATTACTGTGCATTCAAACAATTCTGATAGTGTTTGAAGCACAGCATAGTAAAGGCAGATGTACTTGGTTGTCAAACTGAAACAGAAAGAAAGATCTCCAGTCTACTGTATGTAAATCCATCACAGGATAGTAAAACCATAAGGTTACACAGTATAGTGCTTATTTACTCACCCCTTATCTGCCATGTGGCCACTTGCTGACCCTGCAAACATACTTTACTAACACAATGCCAATAACACAAGGTGTAAAACTCAGGTTGTGAAGTCTTTGATTATTACTGGTGAGGATCTGCTTGTCAGCCATGTTTGTCTGGTGGGTCCCTCGGTAATTTATGGAGGAAATGGTGTGTGGGTGTTCCTCTCCCATTGTAGCCAGTGTCCCTCACTCATCCAGAGCTGGATCCCTTTCTGTTTAGTGGACAATTGACCACCATGCTTTGGAGTAAACCACCATTTAACTGCACAAAACAGCAAGCCCCTGCTAGTCATTGATCATTGTCATGAATGTGTTGTCTTTACTGAAAATGTTTATTTTGCTTTCAGTCTTGGATGAGTTACGTCATTCAAATTATCGCTTTGGAATGATTTCTGATAATGACCATGATTTGGCTTCCTGGACATGATTGACTATTGGCTGATTACATATTGGGTTATTTACTTAGATAAATAGTTTTCAATCTCCCCATCAACAAAAAGTTGAACCAAGTGAGTGCTGCACAAATGACTAGGATGAATCCAGATAGTCAGTGGTGTCTGCCCTGGCATAATGGGCGCAACACACAAAAAGCTTTTGACACTTTTTTTTCATTCGCTCCTACGTAAAAAAAAAAAAACGTTATTGTGAAAATAAAGATAAGTGCCTAATGCTATTTCATCTTTTGAAATTTATGGCCGCAGATTGTGGATCTAGCAAAGCTCACACAGCCGTAAAAGGAGACATTTTTGCAGAGGCGTACAAGTTTCCCATCAAGCCTGTGCCTTTGCTCTCTGTGGCCGCAGGGCCAGAGTACTTACCCGTCAGTATGAGTACTCCAGAGAAAAAAAGAGACTCAAAATGGTTTCCAGGTTTTACTTTAATCTGAAAAGGGAGGGGTGAGAAAAGGTGGGGGCCTGGCTGCAGGTATAGCTATTATCATCTGTGAAAAACTCACAAACTTCAACACACATTTGCTGCATTTTTTTTCTTGACAAACTTAACATATTTCACTGCTAAGAACATCGGTCGTATATCAGTCTTTTGGCCGCATGTGCTTTATTCTCTGGTTGTCAACCAGAGGCAGACATTAGAACAATAAGCATTGTGATGTCCGACAGTGACAAACCCCTCCAGTTCTATGAGTTACACCAGGGGATGACACCCATATGTGGGGGAAATGGGTGTAGATTAGGAAAGGAAATGACACAATTTCCAAAAAGTTTCACGTCTTTGGTTTTTAATGGCGACATCTTTAAACTTGTGTCCATTGGTGTTTTTCTGCTAAACATAAAGATAAAAGTAAGTCTAAGATATCCAAATGTTAAATCAGCATACTCAGCATGTTAGGTGGCTCCCTGCAGGATTCCCTCAGTAGAGTCATATTGTCTGAGGAGGAGCCACATTGTCTACAAGGCTCCCATGTTCCTTTGTACCCTGATAGGTTTACCAGCGGCAGCGTGGAATAAGGAGTCACTCTCCCATAGGACAAACAGGAACCTGCCTGAATGTACCCGATGCTTATCTGTCTCTCCCATGACTACTGTCTGCTGTGAAAACCTAGATACCACTAATGTTGTTTTGATAGTTCTCCCACTAAGATTGTTGAACTCGGAGCAAACAAAATAGGACACTATCATGTCAGTACAGTAAATATGAGACAAAAGTAAGGGAATACTTAGCTAGCCTACAGTTAACAATGGGAAACTGCAAGTCTGGCTCTTTCAAGAGTTAATAAAAATCCATCAATTGGTCAGACCAAAATCAAAGAGAATTTCATACATAGTCAATGTATAGACGCAACTTCTTTGAAATCGGAGGCTCGTGTTTACTGAGATGCAAAATCCGGGTATTCACCTGTTGGACACCAGTGGTTAAGAAAGCCGTCAGGCTGAAGACGAAGGCCTTTCAGGCTTGTCTTGCCCAGGGGTCTCTGGAAGCAGCTAACAGGTTTTGGGTTGCTCAGGGGGCTGTGGCTTCGGTAGATGCGGAAGCAAAAACCCAGGTGTGGGAGGACTTAGGGGAGACTATAAGGACTTTCAGTTGCTGTAAAACTTTGCTGGGGCAAGGGAAGTCCTGGGCAACTTGCTTAGACTGCTGCCACAGTGACGGATACGCAGAAGATAATGGATGGATGGATGAAAAGCATGCTTTGCAGTTCAGATGTAATGCCTGTAGTCAGTCTGCAGGAATCTGTGGTATGGCTCCAAGCTCATAAGGTTATTCAGGCATAATTTCCTAGATTTCTCATATTGCAGAAAGAAAAAGTATGCAAAGTCATTTTTTCCAAAATCGTCCAGCCCTAATGACCACAAAGTCAAGCTAGCAAACTCTTGATCCGGACATCTGCAGTGCATTGATTTCTGGAGCTTGTAAAAGATCCAATACAAACTCTTAGGAAGAGCCCTGTGATGTTATGGCCTTCTAGGGTTCTCTAAATACCAGAACTTTGAAACCTTTAAAACGATATTGATACAAATCCAAATAATATCGATACCTGTTTTGATACCATGGCTACAAAAATAGCAGTGCTAGGCTACCAAAATTGGGACATTTCTTGCTCTTCATTACCAACCTGTACACAGCACTGGTACATTTAAAACACTTTTAAAGGAAGATTTTCCCCAAATAATAGGGTAAAGCCCTATTTCAAAACATTCAATCTAAATTATCATTCATAATCCAGAAGGAGTGTGGGGGGAAATATGCAGACCCTGGCCTTTGTCTGTATTGTTGTATTATGTTGATGTGTTTAGGACATGTCCGCGTGTCAGTCATCAGTGGTTTGGAGCTACAGCAAACACTGCACAGGATTGGGCTAAATGAAAACGCAGCAACCAGATGACCTTTCCGTCTCCATGCAGCAGAAGCCAAAGGGAGTAGCATTTTTCAGTATTTGCTGACCTGTGAATTTAGACTGTAGCTGTAGCTGCATTTAAATAAACTCCAGGCCCTTCCTGCGTATTTGGATGATGTGTGGATGTGATTATTAGGTCATGAGAGGATGATCACAGGTAAAAAAAATCTGACAATAACGTCTTATTTCTTTGTCGTCTTTTCATTAGAGGTGCTTGCTCTCTGCATTTCATTCAGCTTTGGACATGATTTTTTTGGAAACATGATTGCAGTTTCTTGTAGTTTCTTTTAAGCTTCAGTTCTTTTTAACGCTATCAAATATAAAAGTGATGAAGTTAAAGATTTGTGTTAAAACGTGTGTCATTTAAAAGTATCAAATTATCAAAAGTTTTGACAATCGTATGACCTTCAAGAGGTATCCAGCATCATACATGTATTCTTCAGTTTATACAGTATGGTGTCATCTAGCCAGCTTCCCTTGTGTAATATCGGGTGCCTTGGTTACAGTTTTAAATAGAGACGTTCCAGCTTTGACAGCAAGACTTGGTTTTGTCTGGACAATCTCATTACACTATGCAGAAGAAATGCAGGCGCTAAGCCCTTTTCCAGTCCAAGATCACCATTTTAAGTTTTAAATAGAGAAAGACTACAAAAAACAATCCTGCTAAGAAAATTAAATACAACTGAAGAGCCAAAAACTACAGAATTAAAAATGAAGAATGTCAATTGTTCTGGTGATGAGCTTCAATTTTTCTTATTTTCTTTAGATCCCTGCTGGATCTACATTTTTCTGATAAGGCAATCAAGAGATGCAGAGTTAAACAAATGCACAGTCATTTGAAATGTAAATCAATATTTATTCCTGTATGAAACCGGAAGCACTCTTGATACATTGTGCCATAATTTAAAGCAAACATGCTTAGCTTTGCATAAACAATCAAAGCTTGGAGAACAATCCTCTCTCCTATAAGGAAGGAACTTCCTTCTGATTTCCCCTACACTTGCAGGAATATTGTTATTTTATAGTGCGGGAAGTTGTTTTCGTACTGAATCACAGTCATTTTTCACGCTCCTGGTGACTGCCAGGGTCACTTTTCCCCACGCCTTGTAACATTTCCTTATCAAAGCAATTTAGTAAAACGGTTATTTATTTGGCTTCATATCAAAAGCAGTGTGAGCTTTTGTATGTATTGAGGGCTGATCTCAAGGTTGTGTGCTTAACTTAGCTGGTTCCCAGCATAGTTCGGCCTGGCATGAGGTAGCGGGGAGTAAACCCAGCTGCGAGCAGGGCCTCATGCGTGACCTGCCCTGGATGTCCAGTGGGGAATGACTACAGGCATAGTTTCGGGTGGGGGGTTCCCATGTCATAGCTAAGGGCATGATGGTGTTATGGGCCTACTTTACAACATGCTTTTATTTTTTATGCTCCTCTGACAAGCCTCTTGACTCTTCAGAGACCTTTAATTCGTGGTCCCACTCTGCTTGCTGTCAATCTCTGCGTCCTTGAGGGTCATTCCCATCCATGGGAACATTGGTTGTGACAGTAGGATTCCCGGAGGGGATGGTACAGGGTGGGTCTTGACTGAATACCACAACCGTGCCAAAAAGGCATAGTTTTGTAGTTCAAAAATGTTCTTCTGCAGCCAAAGTGAGACAGTTTGAGATTTGCAGGGGGTAGAATTTCATAAGAGGTTAAATTTGATATGGATGTGCCACATGCACGTTCCAGGAAACCATGTGTGTAAAAAGGATGTGTCACCTCTGCCTTGAATAGATCAGTGCACTTGGACCTTGATGACATAGGTAAGAGCATGAAGACTGATTAAGGGCTAGGATGTGCGTGAGACATCCTCTGATGTTCAGGAATTCCCTCATTAAAGAGGGTCATGTTGATGGTCAATAGGAATCAGGCAGCGGAATAAACAGGGGAGGTTCCTCCAGCAATTTCAAATAAACACACTTTTCTTATAGTCAACATGGAAGTGGTTGTTACAAATATGTGCATTTCTGAAATGTTCCACTTCCCTCCTGTCGTCAGTCAAAACTGTGGGTAGCTTCCTTTGCATTAAAGAGCCAAAACGCCAAAGTGTTGGTTTGCTTTAAAACTTTGATGAACTTTGGTTTTGCATTGAATTTGGTGCCCCCTGTGTCTGTTACATGTGTACGTGGTGTTTTCTGACCCAAAATATCAACCTTCTGTCTTTTAACAGTCAAAAGTACAACTCATCGAGAAGCTTACACAAAGGCTGTTTTTAAGGTAAATCGGGATAAGACAGTTGGGGATGACATGCGACGGAGTGCCACAGCTTGGAGTAAAACCATAGACTGTAAAGAGTAAAACCCATGTTGAGGTTTAAAGCCTCTGTAATGGGCACCCAACATAAACAGTTAGGCTATCCAACGCCCCAGCGTTTAAAGGCTTAAAATTTAATAATATGAAATTATCAATGTTGTCGCTGATGGTCTTGTTTGCTTTTGAAGGTCACATAGAAAAAACTCCTACCAGGAGCTTTAAATGAATGTAGATGCTTTAGTCTGTCCATGTATATAACTTGCAGCTTGTCATTAAAATGATAAATATGGCAATTCCACAGATTTTAAATGGTAAATGGACTTGAGCTTGTATAGCGCTGTTACAGTCTTCTGACTACTCAAAGCACACCACAGGTCACACCTACCCATTCACACCCATTCACACTCCAATTTAAAGGTTCCTATGTAAAGTGTCCATTTTAGTATTAACTAATCCCATTCATAGACATTCATATGCCGCCAATAAAGCAGTGGGATCAGCTTGGGGTTAAGTGTCTTGGCCAAGGACACATGGGACATGTGGCTGCAAGCACTGGAGATCGAACCTCCAACCTTCCCGTTGAGAGACAACCGACTCTACCAATTGAACCACAGCTGCCCTGTAATTTAAATAATGCATGAAATTTAAAAAAATCTTACAGTGTCCTAAATTTAAGTTCTGGATAATATTTTTGAATTGCCTGAATGTCAACAATTATAGAGACTGTTAGTGTATCTGTTCAGTGTATGGTTCACTGCTGGGGCCACATCAGGGCCCCGATTTTGTTGTTGTTTTTTTCCCTTTCCTGGCCCTCCCTCCCCCTTCTCATGTCTGACAAATCGTTTCCAGCTAATTTACGACGGTCGAGCCGTGGGAGAACAATACCCCCGTGGACGTAACACAGTGCGAGCTCTACCACATGTCCCGGTGAGGAGCGAGGTGCTCACAGGAAACACTTGCTGAGATAACAAGATAGTAGGAAAGCAGGGCCACTGAAAGGCCAAGCCGAGGAAAGCGTTCACTGAGAGGAGCTTTAAACTGACTATCATGCACACGTCCTCAATCTTCATCTTTTGTTTGTAAAAATGTTTTGTTAAAAGGATAGCCTTTAGCAACGTCGATGGAACGTAATGACTTACTGGGTCATATCCAGCTAGTTATGAATATTGTCCTTGACTCAATGACTCACTTGGCTGACCATCAAAAAACGGTGACGTCAGACTCGCTAAAGCCTCTCCAGGACAAACCAGTTGGAGTCTGAGCGCTGCGGGGAGCCGCTGTGTTGCATCTGTTTGCATGTATACACACTCAGCAATCAATTGTTTTCCCTGTGTGTGTCTCCCACGCACACACACAATGCTCAGCCCTGCCTCCTGGTGAGAATAAACATTTGCTAAAACCGTTTAGATGTGCGTCTACAGAGGTTGATTACATGTATTTAGCCCAGATAATCATTTTCTGGATCTCATGTGTGCTGTAATTACAGAAAGCACCTGTGCTTGGCCCACCTGCAGTGATTACCAAGAATGCCAAGCTGGAATTTAACCATAATTATAACAACAGGGGAAAGGGAACATTGAGCAGCAGTACAACTCAATAATGTTTCTATTAAGAATGCTGCTGGGTTTACAGCACGAGAGGAAAAGAATTGTCTCCGTAGGATTCCTGGAAAATGAAATACAGCATGAAAACATTTAAAACCCCTGACCCCCTAGGCAGATCAGCGTTTCAATCTTGCCAGCTGGGTTAGGGTTGAGCAATACAGGTGACATGGAGGACAGCAGGATCAAGGTTATCAGTCAGGCTGATTGATGAGCTACTTGTTTTCACGGAGCCCAAGTATAGGCACGAGGAGGAAAAGGAAAGCAGTCTTCAAGGCTGCCATGTTTGTGTTTTGAGGACAGAAGTGAGAGGTCAAACCGAGCCCAGGGTTTTTAGGTTATTAAAACGTTCCCTCTCTGTTCGAAAGCAATTCGAGAGGGCGATGAAGGGCACTTTTCTCCATTTTTGAGGGATTTCAGTGGGAAAGGAAGAATAGGGAAGTGGCAAGCCCTCTTAAGATCAATGAATGTGGTGGAAAAGGAGTGGCCCAGGGCAGCCAATAGTGGCAGGGCCGCAGGGAGCTACAGGGAGATAAAGTAAACAAGGAAACCACCTGATGTGAGCGGGGTCACATTAATGCTCAGTCCTCCACACAGGCAGGTGCTTCCTGAGTCCTGCTCTCTCAATCAGTTGAGCTTTGCTCATTCGCCACTTGCTTTCTTGTTTTCTTTGCTGCAAAACATTTTCTTGAAATGATGTGTCATTGCATGATGGCAAGGTTTAAATTCAGCCTGCAATCACAGTGGAAAGCAAACATTTAACGGTAGTAAAAAGCAGATTGAGATTCACTGAAATGATGACGTTTATACAGGCAGTAAAGATAAGAGCAGCTGGCTTGCTGGTTTGTCACTTTAGGATAGCACACAATGCTTGATGATGAGCATGTTTGTAGGGGTCTGTGTCTGCAGATAACAGACCTTTTACTATGAAAGGAACAGTCAGGTGAATACAGGAGACAACTTGTGTTTCAAATTACAAGTACACAACCTGAACAGGGTGAGAAAACTTTTTCATATCCTAGTCCACCTCTCCTTCTGCTCTTTCTCGCTTCTCTTTCCTTCTTTTTCGCTTTGCTGGTTGGTCTGGGATTGTTTTGTGCTGTGCAATGAGGAAGGAAGTCGGTGTGAGAAAGTGCCTGTTTTTTTGAGACCAACAGGAATTGGCCTCATCACAAGCATTTCTTTTTTTTTGCCGCTGGAACAATGCACTGGCGTCACACCCCTCGACTGGACCTCAGCATTTCACATGGAAAAATGTTCCCAGAATTCCGCTCCCAGGCTCGGGGTAAGGCCGAGGATGGGGTGAGGGTGAGAGGGCGGGAGTTGAAGGGCGGATGGGATCGGCTGTTAGCGGAGTGCGAAGTGACCAGTGGACACTTGTCACTACCACAACCAGAGAAAGTAAAGTTGTCATTTCTAGACGATGACATGTCCCCAAGATAAATAAAAACTATCTTAAAATCTTCACTTTTAATGCAGACCTTGAAAGAAGCATAGTCATTTCTTCTTTCACGCAACTTGGAGTATGACATTTCTCTTATTATCATTAGCTCTTACTGGAACCTTATTATATAAAATTAGGATCACTTCCATAATAGCAAAAACATTGTCCTTCACAATTGCAAAAATAAAATACAGACCTTACCAAGGAAGTGTGCAGGTATAGCATCTGACAACACAGATGAAAGGATGCCTAAGTAGTACAGTGTTGCAGGTCATGTAATTATTCTTGTCTTAAGACCTTATTAATGAAAAATTATTTTCTGTTGACAAAAGGCAATATACACTCTAAAATCTAGCGAAACAATAGCTTTTGCTGATACCAGATCTCAATCATGCTAGCTGCAATCGACACTTTCAGTAATTATTAAACAGAAATTCGAACACCAAAGGAAACTCTTGGAGGTTTTTGCCAGATTCATTCAGGTAACACAGTATCACAGTACTTCTGCTGCAGTAGGGCTGGTTGTTAGACCAGTTTTAGTGTGTGGCTTTGGCTGTGGCTGTGGCTCAGTTGGTAGAGCCGGTCTTCTCTCAACTGGAAAGTTGGGGGTTCGATCCCCAGCTCCTGCAACCACATGTCCGATGTGTCCTTGGGCGAGACACTTAACCCCAAGTTACTCCCGCTGCTTTGTCGGCGGCATATAAATGTGTGTGAATGGGTTTAGTTACTTCTGATGGTCACTTTACATAGCAACCTCTGCCATCAGGGTGTGAATGGCTAGGTGTGACATGCGGTGTAGAAGCGCTTTGAGTAGTCAGAAGACAAGCGATTTACAAACAACCATTTATTGCTTGTTAATGATTGTTTTGTATATTGACTTTACTGTATCCAGGTCACTTCTTCATGCTGCAGTAATGATGTAACACACTGACAATTCATAGTTGAATAACTTAAAGGTAATACACATGTAGAATCCACATAATTACAGTAAGTCAAGTAAAACTTCTGATGTTTGTGCAGCATTCATCTTATTATTACTATCGGAATCAGCTTAATTGGCCCTGTATGCTCACACACACAAGGAATTTGATTTCTATGTACAAAAGTATAACATTAAATATCAACAATAAACACAAAATAAGGAAAGAATTATATGTATAAGACTAAATAAGACAATAGTGCAGTGGTGAGTAGTGCAAAAATGCTGACATAAACATGATAATAAAAATCTGTATCCAATGGTTTACTTTACACGAGGTCGAGAGTTTTTAAAGTACATTAAAGGCGTGCATAGATTGGTATCAGGATAATAATAATAATACAGTATTTACATGATTAAGTTATTTAACATAAAATGAGTTTAAATTGTATTTTGTACATTCACAGTGCGTGATGGATTCAGGGTTATCAGTATTTCAGAGCAACAGTTCTGACACTGTGTGACTGTTTAGCGTTCATCAGAGTGACAGCCTGGGAAGTGTCACTAGAGGGTCAGATGTATTAATAATGGAGGGCTAAAGGAAATGTTGCTTTACTTTCATACCTACATGTCACGTTAGTGTGTCCTGCACTCTGTGACTTCAACCAGCAAAACAATCAATACAAAAAATCGTGCAGACTTGGTCTAGTGAGGCAACCAGTGAAAGCTCATGGTTGATGTGTTGGTGTTATGCTGAGGAAAGGGCGTGTATATTTGTGAAGAGTTACACAAGTATGGAAGGTACGTTTTATTATAGAGAGAGCGGATTAGGCACATGATCTATTTTCACAAAGTTTACATCCTGAACATATTGAATTTGCTGCGTTGCTCATCGACTCAGACTTTGCAAGCATTTAAATGCCACCGTACTGATCAGTATAGGAGCATTAACTTTAAGCCACTGATGAGACAGATACATTTGTAAAACATTTTCAGGTCAAGTCAAATTAATTTAAAGATGAAATATTGCACAACCCCTGCTGATAGAAACATAGAAAACATGAACAATGTGCTTGTTTATAAAGAACTGCTGTGATTTGACAGAACTTGGACCTTCAGTGTATAACCCAAACACACACTCAACCCTATGTAATATGGCTGGCATCACAGTGTTTCCCTGTGCTTATTTTTTTCTCTGCTTCTACAGCATGGTGCCTTTAAGAAAAACAAATGACCTCTGCTTAAATGTGCAAGGTCTGCACTTATATTATCAGTTTCATTCATCACCCTGGCTGATAAATCATCATGGAGTGTATGAGAACTCTGAGCTCCAAACAGAAAGATTAATTTGCACCTTCAACTATAAATCAAAATCCACTAGAAATGCCCCCGCCTTGAAAGAAAACGTCAAATATCCATATGTGTGCATGACCGAGCAGCATAACAGGCAGCAGTCTTTCAGTATACCATTGAGGAATCATTCCTCTTACACATTAGCTTTTCCTCTTAAGGAAGAAATCTGCTGTGTTGAATGTGAGCATTGCTGAGTGTGGTGCGTTTTTTAAATGAGGGGAATTTAAAGGCATGACATCTTTTCCATGTCTGGAGAATACAGAGTTTTGAGAGATGTCAAATTGGACAGAGACATGAAAATTGCCTATGAGAGCCAAATTAGAGGGGTAAGAAGTGGGGCAACTTGGGACCTGCCAGGTCAAGTTGGAACAACACTCCAAAGCCATTAGCCATTAGCATTAGCCATATTTAGAGCTGGCAGCAAGGGAGCTCCTCCTGGGCTACAAAATGAGGCCGAATGCATCACTGCTCCAGAGCATCCATCAACCCTGCACATTCTCATCAGTGAAGATCCAACATCAATGAGCCTTTACTACACAAATAGGCTGCACCCACTCCTCAACACTAGCCTCCCACTGAGAGAATCAATCAACCAGCATCCACTCAGCTCTTGTTGTCCCTGTACAAAGCTGAGTAAGCATTGACCGAGGCCTAAATGATGTCAAACGTGGCTTGAAGCCCAATCGCTTACTATACCTTGTGTATCTGCGCAGTACACTGCTGTTAATATCATGGCAGGGCCTTAAGTTGACTTGGAACAATCACTCTGCACAAAAGGATTTGCATCTGTTGTTTGTCCTGCAGAGTGGAGATGGGTATGTGTATGTGTACACAGTAAGCAATTATGAGGTCAGCTGCAGTTCAGCTAGCTAAACGGAATCCAAACAAAAGGTCACATTTTACTCTCACAGCTGCAGAAAAGGGTCCTGATGAACCTGTAAGGATCAAGACAAGGCCTCGCAAAGTTACAGTGTTGTTAGTCTCTCACTTTTGAGATTTACTTTCTTATGTGATTCCCTAGAAGGAAACTTTCCCATGGACAAACTAGCAGCACAAATTTCCAAGAATCTTTGTTCGTGAAATCGGAAGCAAAGGTAGGAAGCTGCTTGTGCATACAACTGGGAAAAGGACAAATAGGAATTTCGAATCGTCAAAGGAAAAAACAACGGACCTTCCAGAAATACTTCTAGATCTGTATATACATAAACAATAATATCGTAGAGGTCATGTGCTTGAGGTCAGGAAGTGCAGGAAGAAAACAGATTAGAGATCATTAAGTGTCTGGATAATTAAAGCTGAATCACAGGCTCTTATCAATCCAAATCTCAGCATCTAACAGCGTAGCATGCCAAGGTGAAATTACTAGACGGTAATCATGCTGATGGTGTTCAGTGATTGTGTTGAATTTCCCATTAGGCCAAAACCCCTGCAACTTTGAAGATTGATATTGGCTTTTACTTTGATGAAAATTTCCCCTGTTTTACAAAGACAAGCAACTTCTATAAAACGCAATTAATAGGAGCTATTTAAAAATCTTCCTGCGGTGCCTCCGTGCTGCCAGAATCACTTGAGGACACAAAGAACCCGTAAAGAGAATACACCTGTTCACACTTCGTATTAACAGGTAGAGAGTGAGTGTGAAATGGGGGTCCACAAGGCCTGAGGATTCATCGTCTCAGGCTGCTCTTCCTGATAGGCTAACTGGTGCAGTTTTAACAGCCCTCTTCACACCAGCACGCTCTTCCCTATCCTCGATTTATCTCTTTCCTTTTCCTGCTGGGAGGTTTTGTCTTGCGTAAGGCAGTGATGCTTTGACTCAGGCCAGAGAGGATTTCCTCAAGGCAGAAGCGTCTTCCACTCTCACAATTAGTGCTGCGCTGGTAATCACTCAAGAATTGCTTGGCCACATAAACATGTTTGGTTCTCATGTTGTATGGATCTCTGAGTGTCCTTCATGTATTTATTTATAGTCATACAACAGCTTTGTGATCTGATTGGATAAGAGGTAATCCAGAGTGCTGATATAGAGTGTAACTATAGTATTGGAGGGGCAGCAGTTGCTCAGTCTGTAGGGACTTTGGCTGGGAACCGGATCACAGGTTCAAGTCCCAGTTTGGACCAAAATAAGGAAGTTGGTCTGGTAGCTGGAGAGGTGCCAGGGCCCCTCTCCCGAGCACCTCTGAGGTGCCCTTGAGCAAGGCACTGAACCCCGAACAGCCCTGGCGTGCTCCCTGCGTAAAAGTGTGCAGCAGCGCCACTCTGAAATCTCGCCCCAGGTGCTGTTTGTGCATGAGTGTATTTCGGGCCTATCTGTGTGAGAAGCATGCCTCTTAATAACAGTGAAAACCAGAATTTCCATCAGGGATTAATTAAGTATTTAATATTTTTTTTAAATTAGGTTGATACCTGGGTAGGAACTTTTGTCATCTCATGTGTTGCTGCGGGGACACAATAAAAGATCGGCACTAACTAGTGAGCATCAGCCTCCGTGTCCTTCCATTGAGTCTTCAGTTAAGGTTTGTACCATAAACAATATAACATCATTGGGACTTTGTACCACATGTATTAGTCCGCTTTAGTTGTCTTGGATACTGTATATTAGTGTCAAAGCTTACAGTCTTTTTCTAGATTGATTCATCACACAGGCCACCAAAGTAGACTCCTATTGGTTGCATTATAACAGAAAACAAACTGATAAATGTACATTATAAAAAGTATTTGGTCTTAATTACGTGTAGGCATACACAGATTAGCAAGAGGTAAAACGAGCAAATTGAACTATTCAGTTAACAAAAATGAAAATGTGTTGTTGCTTAGTTCTTTTTAATTCACTTTGCTGTGTTAAGTAAAATCGACTTCCTGCGCCGACGCGAGTGGCCGCATATCCAGTAGCTCCGTCCCACTTGAATTTCCCTCGGGATCAATAAAGTATCTATCTATCTATCTATCTATCTATCTATCTATCTATCTATCTATCTATCTATCTATCTATCTATCTATCTATCTATCTATCTATCTATCTATCTATCTATCTATCTATCTATCTATCTATCTATCTATCTATCTATCTATCTATCTATCTATCTATCTATCTATCTATCTATCTATCTATCTATCTATCTATCTATCTATCTATCTATCTATCTATCTATCTATCTATCTATCTAAAAGCAATATCACACTCAAGGTTGTTTTATTGCAACATAATGCAATAAAGGGAAAGGATGATAGTATGACAGTAGAAAGAAGTGACATCATTTGGCCAAAGTGACAGATGTGCTAATGTCTATCCCTGCCGACTCTCCATGTGTCAAAGGTGGAGCTTCTCTGTTAGGATCAATATCAAGTATTGAAGGGTTGGCCCTTGTCTGTTGGGGAGGGAAGAATGTGCTGCTGTCTCCTGGCACAGTGGCACACAGACAGCTGTTAAACACTCGGCCTCAGATCACCCTGACATGTTTTACGCACTTCAGCCTGAGCAGAAGCCTTGAAACTTGAGTGTTGTTGAGCTGTAAATTACACCGCAGGCATTGATGATGTCAATATGCTGCCGCCCAGACGCCTTTTCAATACATCTACTCAGGTGTAGTGACACCAACATGCATCACGACATGGTGTAAGTGACCCAAGTGTGTTATTGGTTGTGCTGTAAGGGTGGAGGTGCGCTGACATGGCTGTGTTTTGTCAACAGTGTAACAAGAGGGTGGCTGGAAAGTTCCACTGCAGACCAGGGCTTTCATTAGACAGGCAGCCTTAATGTCAGGGTCTCTAGTCTAAAGTCAGCTGAAGGTTTGAACAGAGAGAAAACAGACATTCATAACAGGTGTTAAAAAAGGTAATTCATGACACTTTTAAAAGCCTGCAAGGCATGCAAAAAGGGACACATTCAGTAATGGTAATATGACTCAAGCTAATGCTACAAATTGTAATATTAGGAACACTAAGGCATTCTTGTGCTTTTAATCAGCAGGCTGTGTCAAAGCAATTAGCTGCATGTTGTCTCCTTGACAGCACTGAATTCAACATTTAATCCTTGTCCTAAGCACTTAAGGTCTGGCAACTCTCTTTACATCCTGAATGCCCAGACACACATTTCAACAATTTTGGCGAAAACAAACGCTCCCCAAAACAACCCTATATTAAGTATTTGTGTACCAGAAGGAAGAATTAAGTTAATACAGGCCAGCACAATGCTGTGGGAGAAAGAAACAACCCCTTGCATCTCTAATTGCTGCAGCAGGTAATTTCTTCTCTAAGGGTTGACATGCTTAGATGCCTCAGATCCGTTGGCAGCTCACATCAAAAGCCCCATTGATTGGCTGGACAGATTGGGGCATAGAGATCCAATGTGCTGTAAAGAAGTGTTAAACTGCCCTGCATTAAACAGGGCAGATTTCTGGACTAAAAGGGACCATCTGTTAGCACTGTAGCTAATTTCCTATCACACTTGCCTATTTGTTGATACCATTGGATCAGTTGCCAGAGCAGGTCTAAGTCAGGTCAGTTACAGCTGAGTAAAAAGGATAAAGCATTTTTTAAGTTAAGAAATGTTTAAACAATGTTTTTATGTCTCTGTCAGGTAACTTTCTACTCTTGTCAGCAGGTTAAGTCACTTTTTGTCCACTGTAGATTAACAGTAAACATGGATTGACATTTTGCATGAGGAGAATTTAATTAAAAAGGTCTTTGATCGCTGTTCTATTGATGGGGGAAACATCAATGGAAATACATAGGTATCAACAGAATGGTGTGTGACTACTGGCCAGCATTTTCAACATGTGTGTTTTGAGTCACTTGCTTACATTTGAATAAAAGAGAGAGAGAGAGAAAGTAGTTCATCCCTGATTGGATTATTTTGTTAGTATTTTGAGTTATAGCTTTTCAAACATTTAGTTTAAAGCTATTACTCTTGGATAACGTTAAAAAGTCGAGCTTTGCTGGGAACAAACATCAATCTGCCAAAGAACCAAACAATTGCATCTGGCGCTTTCTCATAAAAGGCAATTTAGCCTACCAAGTCCAAGTCCAACACAACTTCCATACCTCTTCATTTCCTAATCAAAATGTTATTTTTGGGGGGTTTGGATGCCAACTAAAAAGCCGTAGAGCATTCAGAAATCTGCTTTACTAAACACTGTCACAGAGAATAATGATGTCCTATACAAAGCTGCGATGTAGCAGTGGTGGGCTGAAGTTTGTTTCCAAGGCTGTTTACTTCAGAGCAAATAGCAGAGAAAGTCCTATTGGAATATTGTTTGCATTGGCTAGGAGGAAATATCTAACGCAGCTAAACGGTCCTATTGATTCAGCCAGGCTCTCCTTCTATTTATATACACCAAAATTCAAATAATAGATAGATAAGATCTAAAAATTGATTGTTAAATATTATGACCAAAAGTGCGTCTCCATATCTGATCCAAGCTAGTGTTTTCCTTCATCCTGCATCATGAAGTTTCATTACAAGCATCACTGCCTGTGTAGCACAGGCTAAAGCTTTACAAGGAACAGTAACCTGAGGCCCAGTTAGGAAACCTTAACCATGCTCCATCAAATATTAAAGTGTATGGATGTTTTGACGTGTATGAAGGGAGGACAGCAGCACCATTACACGATACACTTCTCTCTACAAAAAGAGATTAATGAGGCTCTAGAGGCCATGGCAGCATTGTTAACAGTTGAAGCCTCAAAGATACATGGATGAAAGTAATTTTCATACAAAACAAAAAAACAGAAAAGTAATACAGGATTAAAGCTCTGCATTGATCCATCAAAGAGTCTGATGCAGTCAATGGTGGGAACTTTTGGATAGAGCAGAGCCGTGAGATGTCCGGAGCTCTTAGTCACACTGCTCTGGGCTCAATAGTCCATTGTCTCTGCCCTTAAGTGGAACCTCAAACCTATAAGTCAAAGGTGGGGGCTTACAGATGAAGTCATCTCAGCAGGAGTGCTTTTTAGCCAGACACCTTCATGGTCAGGGAACAGCTCCTGAATCCTGTTCCCTTACTGTAAATCCTCCCAGACAAGTTGGTCTGCTGCAGGAGTGATAAAGGTAACAATGCCTGTGCCCAGCATGAGTTTACATGTGATAAAAATGTATATGGCATCTGGATTTATTTACCTAGCAACCATACTGTTTGGAATTCATTTGTCCTTCTGTTAACATGAAAGCAGAAGAAAGTTTTTTCAACAAACATTGTTAAGCTGCATGCAGGATACAATCTCAACTTAAATGTATATAAATTGGCTTTCAATTGAGGGAATTGTGAGTTATGATCTTAAATAAATTGTCTGAACAGCTGGATGCTTGCACTTGTTATGGTCTTTTTTCTCCAGCATAATAAGCAAACATAACGTAGCTATATGGTCCCTCTTCCTCTCCACACACAGCATGTCTGTACAAACGCATGTGTGTTTGTGTTTCTCGTTGAATGTTTCTATAACATTAGTATTCCAGCTGCTGATTATATTTTTGTAAAAATGATCTGTTTAAGTACAAATTTGAGCCCTTACAGTTTAGTTCAAACAAGCTCGCGTTAACATTTGTACAGCTCATTTACGCGCCAGAGTTCAGTCAAACGCGGGCTCCTAGACTGATTTATGAGTGACATGTGTTTGCAAAAAACAACAACAACAACAACAACATCATACAGCTGTGCAGTTATCTCCATCCCCCTGTTCGCTATCTTAAATAAACACAAGAAGCAAGAAAGGAGGCTGCGAGGTCACAATCGTAAAAGCCAAATGGCGCGTCCAGGCGCGTAAAGACGCACAAACAATCACAGATACCTGCACCAAAATAGATCATTTTCTTCAAAAATCTCCTCCAAAATAGTAATAACTGGTGATGCTGGTGTTTTAGGGAAAGAGAAGGTGGAGAGGGGAGTGGGCGGTGTCTAGTGACTAGTGACTGACACCGTCTGTAATGGCACCACAATGCCGTATATAAGCTTGAGGGGACGTCCAACATCCTTCACTGGGATCACTTTGCGCTGATGCTCTGCCACATGCTCGCATCACTGTTGGCAACACAAGCCTCACATCAGCACAGCAGACTCACAAACATATACACTCTGACCGGCACGATGGATGGGCAACAGAAAGACCGCAGACAGACTCACTTGTGGATATTGACGTTACTGATATTTGTCTAACCTTCAGCACTGGATAACTCGGTCTGTCACAACTTCTTTCTCTGGTTCGGAGCTGGATCTTGTCTCTCGGGTTTTGGAAGACGGATTATATTTATTCTGATCACTTCATTTGTCACCACTCCGTTTTCAGCACTTGGAATAGGAGCGTTTTTCAGGAGGAGAAACTGATTTTTAAGGATACGCACATCAAGCTCTAAAGGATGGCCGTTTGGTTCAACTCTATCTTCGTAATAGTTATGACATTATTCACTCAGGTAGCCTGATTTCTTTAATCTTTCACAGAGGGGAATGATAATTCTATGAAATATTAGCACTATTCTGTTTGTGTCCTTTTAGGTTCTGGGATCAGGTGTATTCGAGCTCGATCTCCATCACTTTCAGAATACTAAAGGTTTGCTGGCAAATGGACTTAGTTGCAGCACGTCTGGGTGCAGGACTTATTTCAGGGTTTGTTTGAAGAACTTCCAGACGGTGGTGTCTCCCGGAAAGTGTTTATTTGGTAAAGTCACCACACCTGTTCTGGGTACTGACTCTTTCAGCATGCAGCAGGACGCCAGGCTGCGTCTACCGCTCAACTTCACTTGGCCGGTAAGAGTCCTGCTGGAATAATGACTAAAATATCTTCAATAGCTTAAAAGTAAAAAGAAACATTTACTGTAGTTGTTACTATAGATACAAACTAGTTTTTAAAAGCTTATAGTATTGCATTTTTGTTGCAAAACATTTTGAATGAGGTGTTCAGTAGGTTACTGCATCACGGTGTTATTTACATAGTACACAAAGAGACATTATGATGTGATTCAATGTATCATTTACTTTTTCATTCACCATATCTAATGTACTACAGAGTGACTTAACTATAACACCGTGTAATAACCACTTGCCTACCTCATTATTTCAGTGAAAACATATTAAGGTCAAAAGCTGCCCAAGTTTGCGTTTTGTTAATTTGAAGGTTTTTGTTGACGTGTATTTCCTTTTTTTGTCCACACAGGGTGCTTTTTCTTTAGTTATTGAAGCCTGGTATTCTCCTGCAGCAGAGCGACCTGGAGGTGAGCAGACGCGTCCTGCCTGTCCTCCACTAGAGGGCGACATACCATATGTAGTCCAATTGATTACTTACAGTATCATCAACATGTCACACATTTAGTCAATAATATTCACTCAACGTGCTGGAAAAAAATCATCTGGCATTTTCAGCGTCATGGATTCGTGTTTGTTAGGATGCCTCATGAGTCACACGACAATTCTTTTCAATCAAATCTCTCCAACACAATTGCACTTCCCCTGTTTTATTTTGGGAGTGCATGGGAAAGTGTGCAGGCCCAAGTGAGAATATGAAGCCTTGCCAAAATTCCCATGACAGCCTTTTCCTGTATTTTACACCTTTTTTGTTAGGTCCTTCATAACAGGGGAATAACGGTCACGGAGGGGAGGAAAAGGAAATTTCATTATGTAGATTGTGTATTGTCATGGGAAAAGTTAGATTTATACACTGCCCCATAAACTGCTGTGAGCTTAGATTTAATCTTGCAACTAATCTTTTCTTTTCTTCTGTTCTGTACTCCACAGACACCACCAACCCCGAATTCTTGATTGGTTCTTATACCATCCAAAAACAGTTGGGAATAGGGCATGAGTGGTCCCCAGATGTGCGGGGCGGGACGCAGACGGAGCTAAGGTACTCATACCGGTTCATCTGCAATGACAATTACTACGGGGACACTTGTTCCAAAATATGCGCTCCGAGAGACGACCGTTTTGGCCACTACACCTGCAAGCCTGACGGGCAAATAGCCTGTCTACCGGGATGGAAGGGAGAATACTGCCAAGAACGTAAGCAAGAGTAAAGACACCATATGGACATTTTCCTTTGTTTGTGCTAAAAGATCACAAGGCAGGTTTTCAAAGAGGCTACACTTTAGTTCACCCGAAAGTTTGCTGAGAAATAATCTGAAGGCCTGTGTGCCGAGGCTGTCACCTACTTGTGAACAGGCTGTAAAATCAACATTGTATAGGCTACCTAAATGTGCTTTTATACACGTTTTGTTAATTTTGCTTTATATATTGTAGCTAAAGACTGAACTAAATGCTGAAAATGGAAAATTTGAGTTGCCCAAATTTTCTGAATATAATTACTTTGGTCAAGCGTTAGTGTTTAAATCACCTGTTACACGATAACAGGTGTGTGTTTATGAACGAAAGGCAGCCATACACGATCAGAAAGGGGAGATGATGAGGTGTAATTTGACGACAGGGAGCCCACTACTCTGTGCCGTTTTCTCTGTGAGCGCGTGTGGTTTAATCCAAGGCTGTGGTCGCCCAGCAGCGCGCGCCGGGGTTAATCGCGGCATTATCGCCCGCCACGCGCCAGTAAATTGCGGGCTCTATTGTTGAGGCGGTGTAGGGCAGCAGCTGCAAACAGGGCTCGCACTGCCCACCGCTAACAATAGGGCAGCTGTCCTTCTTTTTGTGGAAACAAGCATCTGCTGCGCACTAACCAGTCGTTTAAAATTATATAGCCATGAAAAATCAATGTCACATACAGCACAGAGCAGGTTTAGAAATGATCTTTTCCTTTGAAATGGTAAGATAACAGGTTTTATTGTGCAAAGGAAATAATTAAAATGTGATAAAAGCCCCTTTACGACCTTGTTATATGTTTAATTGGAAACATGGAGCTTTAAATATCCTTTTTTTTCTTTTCATTTTTCCTACAGCCGTCTGTCTTGAAGGATGCAATGAAAGAAATGGAAACTGCACATTACCTGGAGAGTGCAAGTGAGTAGGCTACTAACTGTAATTTATTTGTTGTATATTCATAATTATCTATTTTTTCATTCTTGATAATTGAAATATGTAAATAATGTTCTTTCTCATTACATTTCTCTCAATACTATTGTTGGGTCTTTAACTTGAGTTGTCAGAGCGCAGGGAATAAGTGCTTATTTGTGTGGGAACCATTAGTGATGTGCTGTTTCATGTGTGAACAGATGCAGAGAGGGCTGGCAGGGCCTCTTTTGTGATGTGTGCAAACTCCATCCATCCTGTAAACATGGTACCTGTAAAGAGCCGTGGCAGTGCACCTGCAAGGAAGGCTGGGGAGGCATCTTTTGTGACCAAGGTGTGTAAATACCTCCTTCTCTAATCTGCATAAAAAAGCATTATAAGGCTACAGGATTTAATGTTTAAAAAATGTTTCCACACCCCTTTCTTTATAGATCTGAACTACTGCACTCATCACAAACCCTGCGCCAATGGGGCCACGTGTCTAAACACAGGCCAGGGCAGCTACACCTGCACCTGCCTGCCAGGCTTCACTGGGGTCAACTGTGACTTAGAGGTTAGGGAGTGTGACAACCAGCCCTGTCGCAACGGAGGCCACTGCCTGGTTAGTCCGGAAGTCTCTCTCTCTCCTTTCCCACAACACAGGCTTTCCTGTTTTTGTTTTTGCCTCGGTCTATCTACTTGTCCAGGAGGATGCTATCGATTGTCAAGTCAGTGCATGACCCAGTTCACAGAGCTCGTACTGTAAATAGAATTCAGACTAATGATAATGGGGTTCATTGGGGCCGTCAAGAACAGGATGTGATTTTTTTTTTAAAGACAAAATTTACAGTGAGCTTATTTGATAAACTTTGTGTGTTTTTTTCCATCCACAGGACTCTGAGAATGGCTACAGCTGTGTGTGCCCACAAGGGTTTGAAGGGGCACACTGTGAACACAAGATGCTGACCTGTGCAGATACACCCTGCTTTCATGGTGGCAAGTGCAAAGAGAGGGATAATGGGCATAGTTACGAATGTGAATGCCCTGCAGGCTACACTGGACTTAACTGTGAGAAGAAAGTGGACAAATGTACCTCACTGCAATGTGCAAATGGTAAATATAATCCAAAGTATTTCTTCAATGTATCTTCCTCTGTGTTTAAAATGAGTGAGGCTTCTGAAATTTTGTTTTCTTTGTCATAGGTGGACATTGTGTGATCCATGGTAACCACCGCCTGTGCAGCTGCCGCTCAGGCTTTACAGGGCTGCGCTGCGAGATCAACATCAATGAGTGTGCCAGGAACCCTTGCGCAAACGGCTCCACCTGCATAGACCGCATCAACGGCTATACCTGCACCTGCCCCCCAGGGTTCTCTGGCCGCCACTGTGACAAGCCAACGGACCACTGTGCCTCTAAACCTTGCCTGAATGGTGGGACCTGCACCGCTGCAGCTAAAGGCCCGCCTTCCTGCATCTGCCCCACAGATTACAGTGGCCCCCAGTGCCAGTCTAAAGATGTGCCTTCACCCAACACCCCCAGCCCCAAAGTAGGCTATGACAATTTAAGCTTGGCAGCCATCAGTCTGGGAGTGGGCCTGGTGGTTGTTCTGGTGGTTCTCTGCATGGTGGTGGTGGGAATACGTCGCATGAAGAAGCGGAGCGCGAGGGAGCAGGACTCAGAGACCTTGAATAACCTCTCCAAGAATGACTTTCAGAAAGAGAACCTCAATTCTACTCTAGAGGTCAAGAACAACAATAAAACGATCGATTCGGAGGTTGAATGTCCCAGGGAAAAGTCCAATCACAAACACATAAACCATTACCAAGTGGACTATAAATCCTCCATCGGGTACAAAGATGAATTTTTCCTTTTGGACAAAGATGAAAACTGTGAAAAGACGATAGAAGAAAAAAAGCATTTGAGTAGAATGTACAGGTACGTAGGAATTGTATTACAGTTAGGAGTTAATGTTTGCTTTCATTTTCTAAAACCTCCATATCTGATTTGATGTATCTTCCCTCCACAGTGAACGGCCAGAGTGCAGAATATCAACAATATTTTCTAACAGAGATTCAATGTACCAGTCTGTCTTTGTATTGGCAGAGGAGAAAAATGAGTGCATCATTGCTACTGAGGTAAGTTTGTTTTTTCAAAAATAATCAATTGTCTTTTCCCTGTGGAGTGTGACTTTTTACTTTTATTTATTATTATTAAACAAAAGTATAATTGTGTTCTCTGTTTTAGATTTCTGCCTGAGTAGTCATTGAGCTTTTTTGTCTTCCTCTCTTCAGGTATAATAAACGGAGGATATTATTCACTGTATATTTGGATTTCTTGTGGACTGTTTACAAGCGTGGAAAGAATGGGATTTATTTAAATACAAGTTGCTGCTCTTGAAAACTTGATAACTGGATGGAGCCGCTGTGCTCTTGGACTTCAAACAGAACTAAAGCTACTAAACTTTGTTAGAATGTAAAGACTAAAACAGACTGCAGAAAATAATGACTGAAACTGACTTGTGGAAGCCTCCAATGATGTCAAACCCTAGACTGCTCTCTCCAAGTTCATCCAAGGGCTTCAGGCTGAGATGTTGTTACCTGCGTGTTGATTAGAAGAAGAGGACAATCTTGATGGACCCCTCTCCACATTATTGCAGTAATCAGCAATCAAAAAATCAGCTTACTGCCAACAAGGCTGGGGAAGGGGCCAGACTTTCCATTTTCTGTGGCCTACAATGCGTTATGCAAACAAAAATCCGCATTGAGTTAAATCAAAAAAGGGACAAAACTATTGAAAACGGTTCATTTTTGAAGAATTTGAGGTTTTCACTTTTGTAAATCCTCTTTCATAAAGAATGTATGCAGCCAAGATCACAAAGCCTTATATTCATGCTCAACAAAAAACATTGTGCCCTGCCTAGTCTTGATCCCTTTGCACAGCAACATGGAGGTAAATGATAAAAAGATCAAAAGATGTAATATGCCTCAGCACCATGCAGGGACATTTACGATAAGGCCTAGTTTTATTATGCAAGATCAACCTTAAATGAAGACAAAGAAAAACATGAAGTGACTATCGTACCAAGGACGCCTTCAAAGGAAATTACTGAACCAATAATGTTATTTTGTAAGATTAGTATTTCATTAGTTATTTATGAATATGAAGCACTGATCTCTATGTTTTATAAGATTATTTTGTATATACTGTATATTTATACGTTGAGATTAGAAGTATGAATCTGTTTTTAAGTTGACGCCCAGGAAAGGTGAAAATTATTTTAAAAGTCTGTGTTTTATTATTATTTTTTTATAAAAAGAAATAACAGAAACATATCTGGTACACTGTTTGTTTGTTGGTCTTCAGTGGTTGAGTGTATATGTTTGCAAATAGAGATCCTAATTCAAACGTCGCAATCATCTAGAAACTTGATGTGTGGAGATGGCTTCATTATCTTTGGATACACGCATTCATATATTTGACCTGGTAGCATTTCTAATGATTCCATGTCTTTGTCCATGACGTCTGTGTTGGTGTGAAGTGAAGTCAATGTGCTAGCAATCATTCAGTGGACAGTGTTGTAATTGGGCTGTAATGTAAGGACAACAAAAGATATACATTTAAAAATATTTGTATGTGAAAATAAAGAATCCTTGTGATCTTTTTACAGTACTGAAATGCCTTTCTAGATATTTCTACAAGCCCCTTAGAAACAAAAAACACCATAAACTAGATCTGATCCATGATGATAAGTTATGATGTGGCTCCGGATGCAAACTGAAAGGATGGAGATGAGGGAGTCAGTTATACATATGTTACACGTCAGTAAATGTTTCAGTGAGACTATCTGCATATGTGTGCACAGCAAACAGGGGCCCCCTTCAGGCCACGAGGAACAGGATCATAAACCTTCACACACGCTCAAATCAAAGCTTATCACTTTGAACATTTTGTATTTGAGTCACCTGGAAATCTGCAGCAAGATCAGGAATGGAGTAGTGATTTGCATTACCACTTGGGGGCAGTGATCTTTGTAAAGTTGAAAAAAAGTTTCTTCCACTTTCTTATGTCTGCTGCTCATCATACTATATGCACACAAGCAGAGGTCAAAGTATCTGTAGCAGTCATTCATAGGTGATCGGCCAGTGTGAGGAGGACAGACAGACCAGACCAAAGCAGAACAGAACACAGACACTTAATGAGCTTAGAGGAGCGCTGGTATAACAGTCCCAGCTATTTATATGTAATGTGATTACCTGCTTGACTGTTTGGCACTCAAGTGTACAAGAAGTTCTCTCACATTATTCAAAAAGTAATAAAATAGCATTAACAATAAAGGCCGCAATGTTCACAATAACTGGAATCAGTTAAAAAAGACTAAAAATAGCTTTGTGAAAAATAGCCTAGTAGGCTATGTAAATAATTATGTACATTTTTGTTACAAATGCTTCAGTGTAGTACAACTAGGCCTACTTACTAGATAATGTATCATTTCGTACAATTACCAAGTGTTTTGTGTATGTAGCCTACTTGTTGGCTAACCGCAGTAGCTAAAAATGTCTGGGTATTTGTGTTGTTCCCAACCTTCACTGAAGTGTTACTGCTCAAACGATTCTGATTGGTTCATTCGTAAACTAGGCCCGCCTCTTTTGTGATTTCATTGGTCAAAACCGTCTCACTCTGACGTATCTGAACAACAAATACACGTGTTTGTTCAATGATAGAGAGGAGGAAAGGAGACTGTCGACACGCTCATACGGCATATTTTGTGGAACTGGTTTTAATAATAGAAGCGACACACGAACGCATTGACAATTTCTACAGAACTTTTTTCAGCCTTCCGTTTTCATAAAAGTGACAGCAGAATGTGTCGGAATGCATAGGGAAAACAAAAACAAGAGTGGAAAAAGCAGAGAGTAGCTACTTTTGAAAGAAGTAGAATTATAAATGCCTTTACGTGCCTCGTTTTTAAAACACAGCCAAGCCACCACAATGAAACCTCAGGAAATCGTGAAAGAAAAGAGCAGCCTCTGGGTATTTGGATATGGCTCCTTGGTGTGGAAACCTGACTTTGTGTACAAGAGGAGCAAAATCGGCTTCATCAACGGATACAAGAGGCGCTTCTGGCATGGAGATGATTTTTATCGAGGGGACAAGGAGAAGGTAAGATCTCTACCAACACTTGACCCCATCAAATACATTGGTTTTCTGATCGTATTGCTCTTTTAATGGTTGAGTAGCCTACACATTTTCTTTTGAATGATTTTAGTTGTTTAGCTGTTCACTTGTCAGTTTAATGTAAATTATTGTGATCAATAAAACCGCTTGTTGTTTATTCTTGTGTCCTTACTTTACACAGCCAGGCAGAGTGGTCACACTAGTGGAGGATCAGGAGGTAAGTTAAGACCCCCACTCTATTTTCATACTGTGTGCAGCATGCAGAAGTGAAGTTACCTTTTCTTATCACTATGTGGGAAACACTATTTTAATCCAATCATAGCTATTGAACCTGCTTTAAAGGTGCCTTCTTATTACAGTCAAACACCTGTGGAGAAGATCTACCTCATGTTATGTACCACACAGTCATAGCTTATAGAATGTATATGATGTGTATAACATCCAGATGATGCTTTGGGGAAAAGGTGAAACCTTATCCTTTATCATTTGCATCAGTTTAAAAAGGAAATGCTACTTTTATAGCATATTACCTATAAAATGATGTCATTTGAAATATATATCAAGCTAAAAACATGCTAGGCCCAGTTTTCCCTGTTCAGGCAGTAAACGTTCACTTGCCTTGGTATTGGCATGTTGTACTTGAAATGTATAACCATTTACATACTGTATTTCTTCTACCATTAACATGCTGTAAAACTGCTCACTACTGTACCTCCCTTTGTTTGTCCATGCAGGCTTGCACATGGGGAGTGGCTTATGAAGTAACCGACTCCCAGCTAGAAGAGTCCCTTCAGTACCTGAACATGAGGGAGGTGGTGCTGGGAGGTTATATAACTGAGATGGTGGAGTTCATCCCTAAGGAGAAGGCTCATGCTCCTCATTTGGCCCTCGTCTACATCGCTACATCTGACAACCCCATCTACCTGGGTCCGGCCTCCGACATAGAGATTGCTGCCCAGATTGCCATCAGCAGAGGCAACACGGGCCACAACATTGAATACCTGGTCCGCCTGGCAGAGTTCATGAGGCTCTATTGTCCTGAGGTGGAGGATGAGCACCTTTTCTCTATTGAAGCAGCTGTTCTGAACATTTTCAGTGACTGTGGAGGGATCAAACCCTCAGAAAAAATAACACTACTTCTAGGAGCCACATAAAACACTACCATGTTATTTCATTTTCATGTTTTTTTGTAGGGTGGGGGTGACTGCAGCACTTATACAGAAGTTTTTGGTGGTCTAAAGAGGAAAACTTGATTTTTTTAAGGGAAGGGTAAAACATTATAGTGGTGACCTTTATGTTGGCAAATGTTTTTTTAATGCCTCAACATATCTTCTACCTTTGACCTTAACTTGACTTTTTTAAGCAGAGAACTGAAGACATGCTTTTCTTAGACCTGTACTACAGAAGCAGATGATGTCCTTAAAGAATCCCATTCAGAGATTTATTTTTGTCTTTAAAGCATGATGTCTTACTCCTTTGTTGTAAAAGGGTCTCACAAGCACTTGTATACCATGTACATATTTTAATTGTGTTGAAGTAAAACACTAAAACATGTATAAAGTCAAAGGCGTTCATTGTGTGTTCACGCCTGTGGTTCAAGTCTACTATATATTTACACATGTTGTGGACTACATGCCCCCTGGCCTCATGGCCCCACATCACGTGTCAGAGAAACGTACAGCTGTAGCCTCTGGAATGCAAGAAATGCTGACTCTCCTTTAGAAAGCTAACTGCACAGGCGAGGACACCCTTTGTTTACATTGCTTTTTATACATGCATTATACAAAAACATATTCTGTATTCTTGCCCTTTGGACCTTTTATTTTTTTATGAACCTCAGAGCCGATCACATCACAACCAGCCGTTTTAACAGAATATTTTCTTGATGATGCCTTTAACCTTGTAAACTCTGGTCAATTAAGAAAATGTTTGTGCAGCCAAGCATTTCTCAACCATATAAAATGTTCTGTTAAAATCTATTTTATATGACAGCATTCCCAAAGAGAACAACCATGAGGATGAATTACATGGACATGCATACTGTATAAGGTGGACAAACATGAAGAATATCTTAGCTGATTTTATGGGTGAGCCATACAGTAATATTTCTATATTTCACTGAATTTAAAGACACAGTCCAGTGTCGCTGCAGTGTGCAGTATGAGTGTGCAAACAGGACGGTAAGCACTATGGAAGACTGCCAACCCTTACAGTATAGACAGAGTGTATACAGGCTAGGTCAGGGGGTGGGGGTTCAGATAGAGTTTCTTTCTCTTTCTGGGGCCCTATCACGTTTTAGCAACATGTGCACAAGTCAGCCTTTTAGAAAAAGATGATTCAACCCTCTCCAAACAAGCCTTCATTTTAAGCAGCGTAGTTCTGCGGTACTCTTCTCTACATTCCTAGAAAACAGCCCAAATCTGGGTCAAAGGTTTGAGCTGTGAGACTGGAACATACAGTTCCCACGTGCAGACCAAGTAACGCAAAAAGACATGGACACATGATATGGACATCTGTCCTTACATAACTAAAGCTCGGTGTCCAGTGGTTGTTCTTTTACAGGGAGTGATAAAACTGATACACAGCAGCAACGTTTGAGGCCCATGCTTTTGCTTAATCAGTGCTAAAAAACAGTCTAAGAGCAGAGCACACCAGGTTCCCATATAGTGTGACTAACAGTGTTAGTCAGACACAGACACCAATGTGTCCACATGACAAATGTTTGTTTGTGGTTTCATACAACACGACATGGTAACACATGATACACCCAACAGGATTTGGTACACGCAGTTCACAACAACAATTCCAGGGAATATCCCTCACTCTGCCTTTCAGTCCACGCTCAACTTTTAATTTGTTCTCTCCATTAACTTGTTTTTGTTTCTATTTCTGATATCCGAAAATCAAGTCTGTGTCTGTTTCTTCTTGGCAGGATTATTGCAATTCCCTATTATTAGGCTTTATATAATAGGGCCTTTAAAGACTTTCCAGCTGTACATGTACTGACACGAATTAGGAAAATGAGTCTCATTTAGCTTTTCTGCATTGGCTCCCTGTAAAATGTTCCTACAAATAAAGCTCATAATGTTCATGCATCACCATAACCTTATAAGCTCATCATTTTCTTTCAACCCTCCAGATTATTGTACTTGCAGAAAACACACGTGGTAAAACCCTTAAAATTACTATGGGAGGTAATGCTTGAATCATCAGGCCCCTCTCCCCTTTACAGTCATATACCAGTCAGGGTCCAGGAGGCAGACAGTCTCTACACTTTTCAAATAGGTTCAAATGGTCCTTTTTGATCAAGTCTATTGGGCTAGCTCGGGCTTGCCATATACTATCCCCAAGTCATATTGGCTTCGACTTCCAGGGGGCTTGACAAACTGAGCTCCTGCATCTTTCCATTTCTTTCCATCTGTACACTATGCATTCATGTTTTTGTGCTCCCTCATCTCCTGTGTAATGTTGATGCAGACTGCCTGCTCCAACTGCTACAATTATTATCTGTCATGCTTATTAAACAGATTGAAGTTGTATTACTATTGATTTACTATAACTGTTTGCTCCATCAGTCTGTTTTATAATTTGTTATTTTTGTTGGCACGTGTACAATACGTGCCTTTTTGTCTACTTGTCTCTATTTATTGCCCTTTACTGCGATTCCTCACATTAAGCCTCTGTTACAACCGCCCATGGCAGATCAACAACATCGCCCAACAATTCCACCTCCATGCATCACACATTGCAGGGGAGGCTTAACAGGGCTAAAGTACAGTATCCTGCCTTGAACTTGCAGTGTGAAAGAGCCTCTCTTTCTGTTTCTCCCCCTTTCTCACTTTCCTGGCCTATCCAGTAAGATGGCTGTTCACCATAGCTGTTCACCAATGGGTCTAGTTCAGCTCGAGGTTTCTGCCCATATAAAGACAGTTTCTCCTTATGGTGGCAGCTGTGGCTCACTTGGTGGAGTCGGTTGTCTCTCAACCGAAAGGTTGGGAGTTCGAGCTCCTGCAGCAACATGTCCGATGTGTCCTTGGACAAAACAATTAACCCCATATTGCTCCGTCGGCTTCGTCTAAATATTACTACAAGGGGAGTCGCCGTATGTGCTATACACGAATATTTGTGATTTTCCCCTCATATAAAAAATTACAAAACACATTTTTTCTGTCCACCCAAATTTGGTACAAAATGAAAATAATCAAAATATACCTCAGCAGGTCCTTCTGTGATAAAAAAAAAAAAAATGCAGCTGCAAGAAATAGATCTCTTGCTCTAGAGAAGCTGTCATTCAAGTCTATAAAGGCTGAAATAAGCCTTTGACATGAACAACTGTTTCTGGCCTCATAATAAAAATAGGTAAATCAATAAAGGCTCCTTACCACACAGTAAGGGCTCTTAGGAAAGGCGCATAGGAAATATGAAATCCTTTAATTTGAGAACACTCGAGACACAGAGAGGTACAACATGTCCAGGTGTCGGATTATGTCATCTCTTAGTGAATCTTATACATCTTAAATATAATCACATACAAATCCCTTTTCTATTTACACATGTAAATGTTTAATTCATATACATGGATCCACGGTGTTCTCTTTGCACATTGAGCCTTTAATCAATATTCGTACCCTTCTTGAGGGTGAGGACAAGATGTTAGTCATTATCTCCTGAATAGATGGCATACTGATAATGAGGAACACACACAAAGTGGAGATTGAGGTCATTTCTAAAGGATGTATGTTTGGCCTATCACAACCCTGAAAAATTTGTAACACAATCCCAACAATCATTGTTCCCACTGCTGCATTTTGAATCCTCCACCTGCATGCAAATGTGTACCTAGTCTGAACCCTGACCATTGCCCTTGGCCTGGTCAGTGCAGGGCTGAAGGTCACCCTGGAAGTGTGTTAAAGAGAAAGTAATTGGGCCACTAATGGAGTCCTTCCTCTTTAGAGCCCCAGCCCTCTCATATTAGGAGGTCAGCACTGTCCTCTGAGGGTCAGCTGATCCCTTGCTGGGCTGCTGCTAGTGGACGTGAGTGCTCTGCAGCCACTTTACCTCAAGAGGAAGACCGTCTATTAAAAAGAGACAAACAAAGGCTAATGATTTGGCAGTAAACCACAAGCCCTCTTTCAACTGCCTATCAATCAACAGCAAAAGGAACAGTGTTCCATGTGTTGTATATTTTACGAGTAGATCAAAAGACATATCTGGTTTTCTGCTTGGGTGTGAGCTGCTCGTCTAGTTTTATATTCCAGTTGTGAAAAAAGTGACTTCAGACTCATCCATCATTGTGCAATGATAAACACCATTTTTAATCCATTCATCATCATCAGTGATTAATGTAAAAATTGTTTCTTCTCATTCACACAGAACATGACTCACACCCACTCATCTTTTAATCCAATCTGTTTGGAGCAGGACGGCGGGGTGAACTAGGCTTGACAAAATTAAAGCTAAACAGAGAGCGGCCTCCTGCTCCACATCCCTGAGGAACTGCACTTCTTCTGCTCTTAATTTCATTCCCCTAATGTCTTTTATACTCAAACATATCACGGCTGCCCGTGCCTGGCTGAGGGATGTCGGGCCCCGAAGGGCAGTGTCTCTCTGAGATCATCTGTGAACTTTTTATTATCTGAGTTTAAATAACACAGCTATTTGAGCTTTGTTTCAATGTAGACTTTGATAAAGTGGAGTGCTTAAAGTGAGCATAGCACAGTTCACACTAAAAAAGAATGATACACCTTTTTTTCTCACATCATTTTGACAAAGTAGGCTACTACAGCCTGCTGCCACTCTGTGAGGTCAAATGTGAGCTAAATGCTAACATGAGCATGCTACACCTGCTCTAAGGAGACATGCTAACAAGTGGCTATTATTTCATACCATGTTCCTTAGTCCTTTGTTAGCATATTAACATATCAAAGTACTGGATGTATTTTGTAAGAGGCATATATGTCAGATCATTTTAATAATTTACTACATATGCATCCATTGATTTTTTTTTTTTACAGGTTTAAACTGAAAGAAAACAATGACCTATTTATGAGGTAAGAATAACCCAGCATTACAGATAAAAATGAACCAACTTCTGGTAGAAATAACCATCAAGCTGGGTTAATTGGTTCTAATTTGACCCAGCAGTTTTAGTAAAAAGAAAAAACTCTACCTAGTTTGGGTTGTTTATGCCCAGCATTTGTGTCTATTTCTATTCTATTTCATTCTATTCTATTCTGTTCTATGATGCTTTGAAATTGGGATGGCTTTTTGGGATGTTGTATTCAACCCATTTTAAAAAGCTTTCTGAGTCAGTGTGTACACTTTAAAAACAACATTCTTTATCTACTGGGTTTGTCCCAGCTGTTGTCGTAGTTGCATTCAAGGCCATAGAGTAATTTCCTAAATTAATGACCTATGTTTTTGTTTAATTTTTACAATGACTGAGGTGTGAGGCCAAACCTTAAATTAAATAATATGTGTGCTTATAATAACAGGGTGTGTTGAGGTGTCCTGTTCTGAATTGCAGCAGTACCATGAAACCTGTCAAACCCATGCTAAGCTCAAACAGGACCATCTGTATGCAGGTGCAAAGGTCAGAAGTGTTTTGTGCCATTTAGTCCAGCATACATATTGGCTCCTGCTATTATCACACATTGTGGAGCCAAATAAACCTCTTGAGGTGTTTAACTTTGCGAATGCTTGAACAATCGGCTGAAGCAGGTGGAGAGGTTTCACTGCCAAGTGCAATGGCACAGTCACATTTGGAAAACAATCCTTAGAATTCAGGATACAGCAGTTTTTTTTCCCCCTACGCTAAAATGAAATCCTATTTGTTGCTTCTTTGTCTCCTTATTAGGTCAATAACACATTATTCTTATAAATACTTCATTAAAATTAGATTAAAAAACAGTCTCTTTTCCTCCGCCTTTAGGAGAGGAAATAATCACACCTGAGCGTATCGGTGCAGAGTGTAGTCAACTATCATGCTCTGTGTGGAGAGGAACAGGTGCTTGTAAGGATAACAACAACTAACTGTGTTTGCATTGCAGCTCATGACGCACAATATTTGTGCAACTCAAAAAAAGATATGTTTAAAATGTGCTTACTTGCTTTGTAAATGACGCTAATGTGCTCTCTGTATGTCAACACCTACCAAAACTATGTGCCGACTGCCTGACTCTGACGTTTGCCTTGTAAGATCGCCCTGACATAGGAGCTAACTGCAAGTACTCTGAGTCACTTTCTGAGCCTGAATCAAAAGGCCCTGGAGGTTTCCTGCCATTTTTCTCGGGGGTCTTACCTCTCAAAGAACAGGAAAGGCAGCTCTGTTTCCCACACGCTCACAGATGTTTCATATCAGTGCCATTTTACAGTGTGACTGCTACAGCACACAATCGAGCAGCTGCACAGTCATTGTGAGACTCTCACAGGCTTTGTTCGGCAAAGTCACATTCAACTATTGATAATCGTTTGTATTCTTTTAACCTTTATCTGCTTGTTAATTGTACGTTGTTTCTGTGATCTTGCATGTGAATCCTTCTACTATGCAATGAAAATGCACTATTAAGCAGATTTTGCAGTTTGTAATATAAAAACAGTTTTTATCAGCAGAACGATGAAAGCATTCTTGTTAAAGTGTTGACCAACATAAACAAGCTCCAACACTTTTATAAGGTCTAATTTTCATTCTGTGTCAGATGCTTCTTAAGATTTCTAATGGCAATTAATGATACTTTGTGTTTGTTTTCAATTCATTGGAAATGTTTGTGTTCTCATGTTAATCGCCAAATTATGGCAGAGTTTCCTGTTGAAACAGATTCTAATCAGGGATCTGCAAGAACATGTGTGGCTGTGTGGACTGATGTGGAGCCAATGGAACTAAAATAAGAAGAAAACACAGATGCATCAAAGGCCAAAGAGTGAGACCCCTGGCGATATTGTTATCAGTTCTCTGTAATGCATCAGATCAAAAACACTCAGGCGTCCGGGGACTGATGTGGACTTGTGTGTGTGTGTGTGTGTATGAGGACTCTGAGTCATCATAACTTAAATGCCCTTCATTAAATAGCGTCATCATGAGCAGTAAATCACATGTCAATACAGAATCTAGGCCATCAGACTTGGAAAAACACTGCAGGTATTCTCTTGACATACAGTTGGGCGTGTAATGACAGCATGGAAGAAAACATTCCAGATTAGTGAGTACATATTGTGAGTATGAGCTTTTTTGTTTAATTTAATTTGACCCATTGAAGGCAATGCACAAAAAAAGGACATTCAGCAATGTCTCATGGGAACAAATTGGTAAAAAGTAAATCATGTCCTAAAAGCAAATAGAAAGCATCTGATTGTGTAAATATCTAGTTTCCAGGAACAGATCTACCGCATATCCCACAAGGCACAGGACAGACCCCATGTGAGGCTCTCTGGAGGGTAAAGAAGGATTAGTCCACTCCTCCTGGACCCCTGCCAAGGTTTAATGGAGCAGCAATAACTAAATTGACGGGGATGCTTGCTGGCCAACAAAAGCCCAAAAAACACTTAAGCTTTTACTTAAAAATTGGGACATGCTGACTTACTCTAAGCTGATATCAATGATACAACACTGTTTGTAATTTTAATTCAGATTAACTGCAAATTCACTGATCCAGCGCAGAAGGCAATACATGGATATCCTGTTTCACACGATTATTGTATTCACAGATGTAGTTTCTGCTTTTCTGCAACAACTGGATACAAGTCAAGAATGTGAACGACAGGGGTCAGCTTTAAGGTACGCAGGGGTGGGGGAGGTCCACAGAGGTCTGAATTCCCATGATTCACTCGGTGCAGTGGCCATAAGGTGCAAGAATTTGACTTGACTCGGGCAGACGACTGTATCCTGTTGTTAATACACTGTAGATACATAGTATGATTCTCTCATCTTAGCAGACACCTCACACAAATTATCTGATAAATTTGACAAAAGTACAATTCGATCTATGTTACATTTCACTGTGACAAGAGACTTTGTAGAAGGTCTGAGAGTTTAATCCACCAAAAAGGGGTATCAATGAAGTTCCCTGTTTGAGTTTACACCAAAATGTCCTTGCTGTTGTTATACTTTCCAAAGGTTCAGGAACTATTCCATGTACAGGGATCGATCGGTTGACTTAGTACATGCACCATGTTATTTAAGCCCTTTTTCTTGGAAACAAAATCTGCAGCAGCATACCTGTATGTGTGTTTAAAGGCAGATGACAACAGGCTGAAGGAACCTTTTTATTTCCTTTAAGAGTTGTTCTTAAGTTTTTTATGTTCCGGGTACTTTGGAGGGAAATGTCACCAAAGTTAGACATTTTAGCCCCAATCTGAAATAGCTAATCCAGGATTGATCACAATAAAATCTGGTACCAACCTTCATGGTCCTCAGAGGTCAAATCCTATAGACTTTGTTGATCCCCTGACACTCCCGCTCCCACCAACATCATATTGTTATGCCGTGCAAAAACTACGACTACCATTTGTTATCACGTGTTGGTCATTTTTGATCTTGTTCTGGTCACACATTCGTGGTCTTGTCACGTTAAACTGCAGTAACCAAGCTGAATGGCTTATAACACCAAATTTAAACCTGCAGATCCTTGATAGCAGTCTTGGGCAAACAAGGGCATCAAAGCAATAATAATAGACAATGGCAAACGCTTCAGGTCTCAAAAACTAGACAGACAAAAGTTGACTTGCTGAACTTTTTAGAGATTTTTTTCTTATTCGAAAACGACATAAAACCAGATCTCCTAAAAGAACCGTAAATGGTGACACTGTAATGCATAAAAAGATAATACAGGTTAAATTATATAAGGGATGTATCAAGGATTCAAACACAATATATGGGTAAGAGAAACTGAAACAAAATGATGTACTGAGGATTGACATATTTAACACACTACCCATTACCAACCTGCTCCAGGATGTGGAAAATACTTTTGTTGTAAAAAACAAACAAAAAACAAAGGGTACATTTTTAATTACATCAACTACTAAAAATAAGTTTTACCTAAACAGCAGACATGATGGGGGACTCTTGGGTGAGATAATTGTAAATAATGATCATATTTTCTGTAAATGTAAGAAAATTATCTTTGTTGTTGTGAACTTGTTAGCATGCTAACTTTAGCTTCACTATAACAGAGCTTCAAACATGGATATAGTCTCTCAGTGTTTGTGTCTACTGTGTGCCATGCTGTGTTGGGGTTTAACTCAAATGTGGAGACTGGTTTGTATTCCTAATATTGAGTGAATGCAAAAAAAATGCATATGCTAATTGGTGCATTAGTGATGGTTGTTAAACCGTAACTCTCTGCTCAATGGTCCAATGGCTACAAGTCATCAATGAACACAAAGCGTTAATCCGCCACAGTCTATGTTTTGTGTCAATCTCGAGCAAGCGGGTCCAGGACATTTGACACCGGACTGTTGATGGCATCAACATTGTATCACAGAGATTATAAGAACATGCTTAGAAAGTGACTGTGTCCCAGCCGTGACCCTGAAGGGCACACCTAACTAAAGAAGGAGCAGGGACAGGTTTCCATTATATGAGGTGTCTGTGATACAAGCGTCCATCCTGCTCTAATCCTCACCACTTAAGAGCCTCTGCAATATCTACTTAAAGAGACATTATGCAGAAAATGTTATGCAAATGGCTTGTTTATCACTTTATCTTTGTGTCAGCCACTTGTTTTGTGCCCAGTCTGCAGTGTGCCCACGCTTATCTCAGGCTTAGGGAGGAGCCTAATCTTTTAACACCTCTCTGACAGATTCTCTATTGTTGTCAGATTTGATGTGTGAAAGGAACTTGAGCTATATTAGGTTCACTTTAACTAACAGAGCAAGAGTTCATGGGACAAAATGGGTATTTAAGTTATCTTATTCTATATATTTGCATACATCACAGGGGATGGGCAGAAAACAAGAGTGGGCTGCATTCTGAAGTGTGCTGTGTGTAAACTGAGGGCTTTCCCTAAGCCGCACACTTTTGGGGACCCTTACTAAGCAGATTACCTCCATAAATCTGTGTCAGGATACATTTCTGCATGTTTTAGTCATGCAAAGAGAGAGAGAGAGAGCGTGAGAAGCAGAGACAAAACATGTTTACAGTTTACAATCTGAATCCAAATTGATTACTTCTAGGCACTGAGACACTGTAAACATCATGAGCACTGCTGACATCTGCTGCACAAATTAAGGTACATGCTACTACATTAAAAAGCAGTTGCACTGTGCATGTATCTGTGTTTGCATAAAAGAGCTGCTCACTGTTTGATATATATGATAAAAGTCTTTTAACAGGAAAAGAGAGCCTTTGGATGTAGAGATATTTAAAGACAGTTTTCCTGTGTTTGACATTTACCTTGAATTAAGGAACAGCATTGTGACTCACAGCTGCCAGAGGTGTAGCATGGGAGCCGAGCTGGCAACATGATGTGTGTTCAGGGGAAGGGGGGGACCATATGTTGTCGTTGTACCAATGGGGGATAAACTCTATCACTCGCTCCGCAGGTGGTGGGAAAAAGGGGGAGAGAAAGGGAGAAGAGAATGAGAGAGCGAGAAACAACGGCAAACAGGAAGCAAAGACCTTACAACACAATGCTCGCAGGAGTTTCCTGCAGGCTCAGACAGATAAGGAACAACACTTTGTTTAAAGCTGTATTTTCAACTCCAAATGTTCACCAATCTCCAAAAGCACCTCTTGCAATGCTTTGTATAACTGTTCTGCACAACAGTTGGAATACATTGGGGAAGAAAATGTCTGAGTACAAGAATTTAAACTGAAACTTTCAGATTATTATCTGATATTTATTCGACACAAGAATGGCTGGGTGATCAAAATCTACAGGCTTGATCGTGAGCGTTTTCCCCTGCACATGTCTAACAAGAGTTCTGCCATGCAAAAAATAATTAAAATAGCTTTGTATGATCATTCTTTCTTTAGTTGCATCCTAAAATGTATATTATGTATCTGCTTATATGGACAAAATGCTCCATGGCAATTTGCAACAAATAAAAGAAAAGTAGAGCTGTTTAATTCATGTAATAAATCTACACAGAAACTCCAGAAGCCTTTTTGTGCAAATGGGTTCACCCATATCAATGCACATTTGCATTTGTCAAGGTGAACCTGCATTACACATTCAATATACATATTTAAAAGTTTTCTTATTATTGTGTTTGGTAACCGTAGTAGATTTAAAAATGAAATGATCATGTCCGTATTTATAATAGTAAATGTTTTGTGCATACAGCATATTCTTTTTGTGTGTATTTATGAACCCAGTGACCCTGACAAAGACAGGATGGATGAAAGTTGGCTCATCAGCTGATGAAAATCTGACAATGCCCCCCCCCCTCCCAGCTGTAACCTTTGCCCTTTACATGCTGCCTAGGAGTGTTATAGAGTATTTAGTTTAGTGGATCGAAAACATACAAACACAATAATAATAATAATAATAAAATGTATTCATCCCACGAGGGGAAATTCCATTTTACACTCTGTTTTTTGGACATGCTACACACACACATAGCCTAAAATACACACACATGCACAAACAGGATCCTATGGACATGCATTAATGGAGAGGTTTCCAGAGTGAGGGGGCTGCCCACAGCGAGCGCTCCTGAGCTGGTGTGGGGTTCGGTGCCTTGTTCAAGGGCACCTTGGCAGTGCTCAGGAAGTTGGACTGGCTTCTCTCCAGCTACCAGGCCCAATTTCCAGACTTGCCCATTGCCGGGACTTGAACCTTCAACCCTCTGATTCCCCATCCCAAGTCCCCTTCAGACTGAGCTACTGCCGTGACAAGGTGACAACCAATTGTGGGTAAAACTGAAAATAGGCTATATGTGAAACCACACAAAACCCTCTGATGTTTAGAGAGCGTATATCCTTAAAGCTGTGCAAAGAAACTGAAATTAATTAGGATTTATTTTTGCAAATCATGAAAAGCTAAATGTCCACGTGAGGAAGACAATGTAGGTCTACGTTTAACATGAAAATGCTAATCAGTTACTTACTGCTCGATAAGTTTTTAGTCTACTTGTTAACACCAGGTTTAGAATTGAAAGCATGCAGCTTCTGGAAGGGTGTCCGCAATAGCCAATGCAGGAGCAACATCTCCCTCTATGGGACAAATAATGGTATTACACCCACTCATGGTGAAGCATAGAAAGTTATTGTGAAGTAGCCTATAGACATTAAAGCAACACTTTTTTTTTTTTTTTGCCAAAACCCTACAAGGATCATGCGGACTGTTTATATCAAATAAAGTAATTGTATTATATTTCCAAGTCCTTCTACGGTAGAGCTCTTCAACAGGGAGTCAAGTAAAGCACTTTCAAATACACAAGTCATTATCGGTAACTTCCGCTTTTTATGATAATGCTTTGAAGGGTCAAATCAGCTGATCGTCCCCGAGTGGTTCAGGCCAGTGGTCGTGAAGGTGGGGAGTGACTAACGAAGCAGACATGAGGGAGCATAAACCCTCTGATGGGGCGCTTTGTTCTTTTAAATCAGAGTGTCCTCCTGGTGATATGAAGACGTCTTTTACAGTAGGCTAATGCTGCCTTCACTGCCGCAAGGAGTTTTTTAAGCTGCAGGGTAAATGGAGTTGTAATAATCTATACACGCAAAAAAAGATGGCCTGTCAGAGACATGACAAAGCATGCAAACTGAGGGGGAGGTGAGCTGCATGCTGGGTTGGTGATGGAGCTGTGGGGGAAGACCAGCATGATCATCAGTTACATCTTTAATGGATACAACAGCGAGTACAGACAGACAGCGTTTGATGTTTTCTCTGGTGATTTAAGTTGTTCTGTTAAGATTAATGGCTGTCTTTTCTCTGCAATATAACTGATAGTTGCTTCTTGACTTCCAGGTTTGGTGCATGTGAATGGAATCCCAACTCGTATCAAGCTTATTGACACTGCAGGACAGGTTGGTTTGCAACACCACTTTTTTTATACCCTTCACATTGTAGTTTTAGTGCCACATCTCATTACATTTGATCTGACAGGAGGAGTTTGGGACATCTTTCGCTCTTTGTGCTATGCCCCATGTGGACGTCTTTCATCCTCTGCTTCAGCCTGGTCAACCCTGTCTCCTTTGACAACATCACCTCCAAATGGATCCCACAGATCCGTACTGGAAACCAGACACTCCGCTCCCCATCATTCTGGTAGGGACTCAGTCAGGACCTTCGCCACAATGTTGACATCCTCATTCACCTGGACCAGCTTTTTGAACACCAAACCTGTGAACATCAGGAGGGCCAGGGATGCTGGCGCACAGGATTCAAGCTCAGGACTATGTGGAGTGTTCAGCTCTGACACAGAACAACCTGAAAGATGTTTTTGATTCTGCTATATCTGCAGCTATCAAGCACAAGCAGGCTGTGGGTGATCAAAATCCAAAAAGCTCAGCCCACATAAAGCGCTTCAAGACATTTTGTGATTTTGGATGGAGGAGAATCTTCTATTTAATCTGAATTGAAATCAAACAGTGGATTGAATTAACTAAAGCTTGGTTTGAGACTGTGTTTTGGGTGTGAAATTATGCAATTTGTAAATTCAAAACATTTCTGCACCAAACCAAAGTTTAACACCATGAAACCCTTGCGTTGACATCAATCCTAAAGGTCTTTTTGATATATAATTCTGCTCTCGTATTTACCTTGCCCTTTCTTGGTTTAATGTTTTATATTTTGATGTTCATATATGTGTTTTGTATGTTATTTGTGTGTTATTGCTTTTAAAAAAAAATGCACTGCAGTGTAAAATCGTATTGCCTGTGTGTGTTTTGTCTGAATCCTAAATGTTACAATATTTTTTGCCACTGTAGACTTTACAGGTGGAAAGAAAGTACTGTCAGTGAAAAAATGAGGGAAACACAAATTGCCATGTTGGACAAATGGTCGCCTGCTGATTCTTTGAAGTGCTGATTAACAACACAAAAGCCATTTAAGATCTGCCCTTTGTTTGAAGGCTTCTACGGAGGCTTGTTTCTAACAATTACTTTTTAAAATCCGCCCACATTGGAGTTTTAAAGGGTGGTATTTAAATCGACAGTGAATAGACTTAATCCACAAAGAATTAATTAACTATTTTTAAACAAGATTTATTGTCTTATGGGGGCAATTTGCTAAATCAACTTAATATCTCATTATTGTTATTTCTGTAACCTATTGGGGAGGATCATGAAATAGCCTACCGTATAGAGTCATTGCATTTAGGTACAATGATAGTGCCACTGTTATTTGTGGTATTTCCAGTGTTCTTTGGTGCAGCAATATCTAGGCTATAATGATTTAGCTGTATAGCAAATACTTTATTTTAAATGCATTCAACTAAAACCCCAGTTTCTGCAGCCAGTGGCAAACCATTTAAAGTAGCCTAATCATTATTTTAAACTTTATGAGTTTGATAGGGACAAATATATTTTTGTTGTTGCTGTGTTTTACCCATAACAGCAGTTTGCAGCTGCAATAAAATTGTGAGGGGGCGTCGTCGCAGCCTGCCCCTCTTCTGTCCCAAAGAACTCCGTTTCCCATCATGCAACCGCGCCTTACCCTCCATTGACCCTATGACTGAAAATAAACTGATCAGCTGATCTGACCTGGCAACAAATAACGTAGCTAGAGAAATCTGCCAGGGAGGGGGCTGAAGAACAAAACAATGACACTGCTCGGAAGGATTCAAACACAGTAACACTTTCAAAGACTTCTGAAACGGACTCACGCAGGATTTCCCTCCCGTCAAAAAGTAAAAGAGTCCGCGGATATCCGAGCTGTAGACATCGACGACTGTTGTTTTTTTTGTTGATATGTTGTTACAGCTCAGTTGACAGGCTGTGAGGCTATGCTGCTTGTAAGGGACGGATATAGAAAGTGTTAAGGGCTCTCCGGCTCGCACATTACAGATTTCTTTGAAAAAGTTGAAACTGTCCGTGGAAACCAGCTAGCTGTGAGTTTCGTATATCTGCTTTGTTGCTAAGTTTGCCAGCGAGCTGTTTGAGGGTCAGTTTGCTAGCTAGCCTGTTGTTAGCAACAGACATTTGCACATCCTTCTCTTCTAGGGAGAATTCATTGTCTCGGTTGGTACGAGATAACCTTCAGTAAAATTCAGTTTATTTTTTTTTATATATTCGTTAACTTAAGATAAATATTTTTATGTTGTGTTGCAGGCGAAATAGCTAACTTATCCACGTACAAGCTAACTGCTAGAGGTAAGAAAGATATCAGGTGTTACTCAACGAGACGGCTGTTTTCTGCTTCATTGCCTCACTGCTGGTTACACTACATTACATAATTTTGCCGTCTTCATTTAATCAATTTAAGCGTAATATTTTAATTGTACAGTATTCAGACCAACATCGGTAGGTACCATGCAGCTGTTTTAAGTGCATTCTTAATAGGTCATCCTCTGTATTTCAGTATTACACGGATAGTGGACATTTGTCATTATCTATGATAGAAATTGCTGCTTCTGTTGACAAAAGTTGTTCCAATAAGAACTGCTCTGTGTCAGAAGTTTTCCTTGTAAGAAACGATGAGTGCATGGCTCATCTTCAGAAAAGGGAGTCAATACTAGTCTAATATGTCAGGAGAGTTTATGCTGTGGTGGCTCTGAGGAGGCTGCGTTTGAGTGTGATGACTGCAAAAAGCCTACAGGTTGTCCGCTGTGAGCATGAGCTTCCACAATCAGGACAATCTGAAGAACCATGAGCGGTTTCAGATAGGTCCTGGTCATGTCCCGTACTGTGACAACAGCAAAGAGGAGTGGAGACAATGGAAAACGCCGTAGATGCTGTGGGTCCGCTGCCAGAACTAGCAAAGTTAACTTGTGCCAAGACTGTCAGAAACCACCCACTCTGGAGGTAAACAAGAAGAAACACCAGCTGACATCTTACCCTCCTCCACCTAAACCTGTAGAGGTTCAGCTTTGTTCAAACATTCTGTCCCACCTGCTGTCCAAATAGCAGATGAGACCAAATCTCATAGAGCCAAACTTCTAGAGAAGGTTTCCAGTTTTTCTCTTGGTTGAATGAGAATGAGGAAGATGCAGGTGAGAAGTGCAAAAGTGGCACTCAAATTGCATATTTTGGTTGTTTAAAAACAAATGTTACACCTTGACTGTTTTTTCTAGATAAATGATGAAAGTAGCATTGTGAAGCGCCTGAGCTGTGACCCTGACCACTTCTGAAAGTGGTGTCCATCTTTGGCAACACAGGAGAGGGGAAAATCTCACACCTTGAACCACACTTTCTTCATGGGCAGAGAGTAGTTCAAGGACCTCGCCCACACAGGAATCGTGTACAGTGGGTGTGTGGGCGGCGTTGACCCCCAGCCGTAAAGTAGTGGTCATCGATACGGAGGGTGCTGCTAGGGGAACAGCTCCAAGACAGGGCCAGAGAACTCGTCTCATGCTCAAGGGTGCTCGCCATCTCCGACCCTCATCATCTACCGTACTCATGCTGATCGACTTCATGACGACCTCTTCAAAGTTCTTGGGGGATGCCTCGGAACGCCTACTTGAAGCATTTCACCAAGGAACTGAAGGCCACAACAGCTCGCTGCGGCCTGGACGTCCCACTGTCCACGTTGGGGCCTGCAGTGGTCATCGTCCATGAACTGTCCACACTAAACTTCTTGGATCAGGTAAACAGTCTCACAAATGTTACTTGATGTCATCTGGAAACACATTTCAATAAGCTACTGTTAGCATTCCAAGGAGTTTATTGGGATTATATCAGCATCAAATTTAGACCTGCATCACTGAACGAGACAAGGCGGTGCCTTTAAAGTAAACTGCGACTTTATCATGCAGATAATAACAGGTTTAGCAAATATAAGCCTGCAGTGTTTCTGTCTTTCTTCTACATCACCAGAGGTAGCAATCTGCATTCCAACTTTTTTGTTTAAACACTATTATAGGGCCAAAGAAAAGGTTGCATGCTGCTTAGTGAAGTCAAAATGTACAAATATTTGTAACATGCATTCACACACATGAAAGACACTGCAAGGTTTCTTTGCAAGTCCTTTTTGTTGCATTTCAAACTTTCCAGTAATGTCCTCATCTCTCCCAATGCATGAGAAGGGGACTTGATTTGAAATGTTTTTCATCGTAACGGTCATAATGGCGACTGGTTTTTATCTTCCTGTGCTACAGTGTGAAACTAACTTCATGGATTTACATTATGTGTACTCTTAAAGAAGTCGTCCCCATCATGACTTGATATGCTCTAAGTGACCTTTAGGTTTGTTTTTTATTGTGTTATTGTATGGAGACTTCTTCTGTGGGAGAAAAAAACCCCCACCTGTAATAAAATGTAAAAGCAGGATATATCAAATGGCTTCATATGCTCATAGTTTAGTATGTGTATCTTCTGGCTAATGCTGCACCACACCAATATTTCAAAGGTCAAAGTATTTTGTCTCTCACATATCACAGTGAAGAACTATATCACTTAGATTGATTGATAGTAACTACTGTGTATCCGGTGCACAATAGACAAATGCAGATGAAATATCTTCATTTGCTCATTTGCAGTCTTTGGGTAACCTCTTCTATCTATGTCTTGATTTAGACAAGTCGTCTGAGTCTGTAGATCGGGCTGCTGTCCGAGCGCTTCAAGAAGCTTTCTCCCGTTTCCCAGAGGGCCTTCAGCTCTGTGCAGTACTGGGGGAACGCAGACTTTAAACCCACCTACTGACTTCCGTGGCCTGCAGAACAAACTGGATGCAGCTCCTGGATAACAACTCCACCCGTTCCCCTCGCACCCCTGTGGTCATCTTCAAAGCTCTGCAGGTAGGGCTGTATAAAGTCAAATGGACCTACTTCAAACCATCCGTCTGTATTCGTGAAGAGTGACTACACAACATCATATCATTTTCCTGGTAGCTTCTTAAAATATATGTGTTTTAATATCACTGTTTGAATAGGGAAGTGCAAAAGTAAGTTTTTGTCTGGGGTTAGCTGATTCTCCTTATCCTTTTTTTCCCCTTCAGGCATTGAGTGAGAGCGATTTTATGGGGAAATTACAGGTGAGCTTGTTGCCCACAGCTGCTTCTTTCTGATGAAGTACTATCGAACCGTGCTCCAGGCCTGTGCCTCAGTTGTGGGTGAGTATTCTTTAAAAACACTAATAATTACAAACTTTCCTTCAATCTCTTGATTTTCATATAGTTAAACATTGTGCCAAATGACTTATATATTTTACTTGTATATCTATATTACTCCCAGATCTAGTCTGCAAGAACAGCATGAACCACTAGGGGAAGGGAGTTTGCCATGATGCGAAGCATCGCTGTCGTTATTCTATTCAGTATGATAACCGTATTTACACCTGCAAGGTAAGCATCAGCCCCTTAGAGAGAAGCCAGCTTTCTTTAGAACATCGATTGACATATTCATCTCTCTCGTTTCATGCCAAATGACTCTAGACTTACTGTGTTACTCTGTTTGTGCATCACTTTAGGCTTGCTATGAAGGGTGGAAAAGGAAGTGATTGTTGTCCCCAAGACCTCTGCTTCCTCCGACTCTCCATGGATGGGTCCCGCTAAATACGCCTGGTCTGTGTGAGTTTCAGCTGTACAGTATGACCTTGGACATGGACAACTAGACTCGGGTATATTAACCTTGTACAGAGCCTAATTTTAGCACTGGTTGTTCCAACTCCGACTTAGCATTAAATTATTTTAAAAGTCACCTACATAATTCATATTAGACCTCAGGATACAAAATGTATTTATATGTGTATATATAAGTTTTAAGTAAGACTTTTACATTATGTTTGAACAGTATGTGTTATTGAATGTCCAAGACTGTGTAGTGATCTATCGGAGCCGTCAGTACTGGTATGGGAACCAGGACCCTGTGGATACTTGTGTCCGACACTGAGATCCAGCAAGTATGCCAGGGGTAAGAGAAACAGACTCTTTCTATGTCCTTTCTCATGTGCATCATATATCTATATATATTTAATATAATAAGAAATCCTAAAGCTCTTTGATTGTAGCTAAGGTAAATTATTTAACCGGTATAATAGTAATTGGTGTCTGTCTTCTGCAGTCGGATGGCTTTTAAAGGACAACAGCAATGCAGCTCAGCGTCTTCTGGATGGAGTAAACCTTGTGGCCCAGTCTGTGTCAGAGCTCAGTGTCAAGCCTGCGAAGGCCGTCACCTCTTGGCTGACTGATCAGATCGCCCCAGCATACTGGAAACCCAACTCCCTCATCTTGGTGAGTGACACACACAGCCCCCCCCCCCCTCCCTGCCACCCTCTGCCACCAACAGCCAAGTCAACACTTTCATTCCAGAGGGATGTTTACTATATGTGCTGTTCAGTGGCCTATTACACAATCTGTGTTTGCAGGTCACAAGATAAACCTTGGAAAGACTCAGATTGCGTCCTCTTTCCTCAAGCTCGGGGGTCAATAACAACTTCTGTTGTTTTGGGTTTTTTTCTCCTGTAAAAGGTGTGCCATAAATGTCACACAGTCTTCCAGGACAATGACACCAAACATCACTGCCGTGCCTGTGGGGAGGGTTTCTGCGATGTCTGCTCTTCCAAAGCTGCACCCGTCCCTGAGAGAGGCTGGGGCCTTGCCCCTGTTAGAGTTTGTGATGTTTGCTTTGAGCAGAGAGCTTCATTTGCAGGTACACATACTCCGCAAAATTGTTAAAAGTTTACTGTTTTTCATCTGTTTTTCATGCAGCCATGTCACATGTGTTCTAAGCTTGTTGTTTTGATGAGATATTTCTCTCCTCAGAGCTTCTTGAGGCAGAGCTTGAGGAGGAAGAAGGTGGAACCCTCGCCAGAAAGGTTGGAGAAGCGGTGACTAACACTATAGGGGTTGTGGTCACAGCTATTGACATCCCACTTGGTGAGTGTCGTCCAAAACAAGCCTGAACAGGATTGTTATGCAACAGGAACAAATAACCCATTAAATAAGAGTGTAATGGTGCAATGCCCTCTGGTGGCAGAGGTGTAACGTGATCATTTCCAGTCAGAAAGAAAACTAGTGAAGTCTTCATCTATTTGAACTTTGTAAAAATCTCATGCAGGAGTCTGACCGGGCAGAGGCTCCCTCATAAGGAGTAAAGGTTACCTGAATAGCCTCGTTGTAATAGAGGTTGTATAATTAGTCAAAAGTGAATTACATTCAAACAAGGGCAATTGATTCCCAACCTGTTTAGAGTGCACTGCTTCAACATTGACATATTATCGAGGGACTCACTGAGACTGACTGAAATTTCATCAGATGAGATCAAAGTCCTCATTTACGAGAGTGTCCCGGCCAAGACAGGCAGCAGCACAATAACAAGTTACAGAGTATAAAACACAGAGGCAATTACTGGGCACAGATCAACGTATCCTGAGTGAAGAGCAGAAAAGTCATTATCAAAGCATCTATAGAACCGTGACGCATCTTCCTCCCGACTTCTGACATGTACTTTAAAGAAATACTTCAAGAGTACAGCAATTAACCAAAATGAGTTTCTGACTGGGTTGCAGAGCGGAGACTGTGTCTTCAGCACTTTTCACATGCAGATTAAGTATAACCTTATAAAATAAGGGACATGGCCAATGATTTTGTCTACGAGTAGACAATGCAGGCCAGCTAACTCGATCATACACAATGATGAGTCAGGGTCCAGAAGATTTGTCATGTAGGTCCACAGAATAAAAAATTCTCCTGCACACACACTGACTACAGAACCTCACACTGCCATTGATGAGCCTTCAGGTCAGTGGCAGTCCTTACCGCTTAGAAGTGCACTGCTACCTAATGTTTAACACAGGCGTAGACTTCTAGAGCTTACACTAGTGCAAAGGTGGGATGAATGACCAGTTAGCCTGTTTACTCATTTCACTTTATGAACTTCCTGCTGTAAACCCACAGCATATTTGTTTAGGAATATAAATGTTTGGGAGCAGCTTTACATGACATATTGAAAAAAAAGTGACCTCAACCATCACTTTCACACTTCTTGCAAGCGAATGTCCAGCAGCACTTGTGATAGTGGGAGAAAACTCGCTCTTCTGGCATGAGAAGAGTTTGCAAAAAGTTTGGAAATAAATCATTCTACACTCGCTCAAATACATACTTACAAATTATTAATTTTCTTCTCATCTTTGTTGTCTTTGAAGCCCTCTGTTCACCTACTGTGCGGTCAAAGGGCAAAGATGAATTGTTTTTTGATAACCTGACTTCCTGCTGAAAAACCGGTTCTGTATCCATCACAAACCCAAAAATACCTGAAAGCAAAGTCTGCTCCAATCACAACAATATTAGCTGACTTCTTTTCCAAATCTTGTTTTCCATGGATACCCTTACCAAAGGCATATTTTTTTCTTGAATGTAGAGTGTGCACTTCAAACATGTGGTGAGAAAAGTAAGCGAGGGTAAAGCTAAAAGTGAGCCATGCTAACTGATGTGTTTTGATATAAACAGTGAGAGGTGAACATTAATGATGCTAGCCCCGACTTTATTAAAGTACAATTGATGGAAACATATTGAGGTACTGCAGAAAGTAGCAGTATTTATTCAGCTAATGTAAGTGGTTTATGAGGTAATCTGTAAATGAAAGCTGCTGACATTTAGGAGTGTACAAATGATGCCAATGAAAGAGAGGTTATGTGCAAGACTTGTCATGGGCTGGGACAAGCTGCTAGGCATCAAGCAGGAAACTCCAGGATGTCAGTGCACTCTGCCAAAAACTACAAGATCCATGACAATTAAACACTTCAATTATTTGAATGATAAACAAAACACAATGAAATGTGGTCAGAGTAAGTTTGGAGAATCTTAACATGAAAAATCCTCCGTGTTTAGAAGCAGGATGCTATGTAAACAAATATATTCAGAATGCTCTTTAAATGTAATTTTAGCCAGGTTTAGCATAATCCCTCTGATTCTAGTTTATATGCTAAGCTTAACCTACAGACATAGTAAGCGTTATGTCTGCACTCTAATGTCTAAAGTGCCAAAGTTGATGATCATAAATGCATTAAGTAAGTATGTGTTATCTTATTCCCTTGCTAAACCTATGCTAACTCTTGCTACGTCCCCTGTAGGCCTGTGAAAGACGCTGCTCCGTCCTGCCTATTTGGGTGCCTGATCAGGAAATCCTTTCCTGCCACAATTGCCAACGTGAGTTCACTGCCAAGCTGTCCAAGCACGCCACTTGCCGCGCCATGTGGCCAAGGAGTGTGTGACGACTGCTCCCCGGAACGTCGCTCGGGTTCCATCACTCGAGGCTGGGTACCACCCTGTTACGCGAGTGTGCAACCTGGCTGCAACCAGAAACCCGGAGAACTTTAACAGGGGACATGCCTTCCTTCCTCAGAGCACCGGAGGAGAACCATCCACTCACTTCAGCTTGCAGTCTGATACTGCTTTACCTCTGTTTATCTAATGGTTCTGATGTTTGTCTGCGGAAAGGAAGTTTTTTTAGGATCATACTTTATATAGCTTATAGAGTTGGGGATTACAGAGTTCCTGTGGCCTTTGTAGAACAGCCAGAACATGTGAGTTTACTTGACTGAGAGTGGAAATCTGTATTTCCTCCCTGATAATTCACGGAGAGTGAAAATTTTGATTCTTACCGTCACAAATTCCTAATTTCACATTAAATATGGCTGTTGAGCTATTTTTCTACTATCTGAAAATATAAAAAAATGTATCATTTAAAGAATACTAGCTAGTTAAGACCCTGCGGGGTTGGTGTGATTAGTTTGCAGCGATTCTTCTTATTGAGCATTGTTTCTCTGATGTTCGTACGTGTAATGGCGAGGAGATATTTTTATATCCATGCAGGTGTAACTGCAGGTTCCATTGCATGCTATATTGCAACATTTTAGTTTTTTGGCACTAAGCCTTTTTCAGCTGTTATAGGCTGTTGCTTACCATGGTTAAATTCCAGGATATCCACATGATCAAGTAGTCTGTCACAAACTGAGCGGAAGTCTGCTACAGTCCAGCCTAGATTGTGATATCTGGGTGTGCCAAAAATCATTCAGGTTACTGTGTCTGTGCTAGTATGATGTCTACTATATTAATAATGTACTCTATGGTGTAAGAAGACATAGAACTGCATTAGAGTGTACTTTTGAAATGTGGAAAATTATTATGTATTGGAAAAAATAATAATATTAGCACTCTGGCATGCATGGCATTGTGAGAAATTCCATGGTCTTTTTTCAGGTTCAGAGGATGTTCGCTGAATAAACTCACCGACCTCTTTTAATAAGCGGCATTTCAAGTGTTCATGTGTCATTACAATTTTTGTTTTTCATGTTAAACTTTGTTTTCTTGATACCTTGATTTGATTGTTTTTCTAAACGTTAACTATCAGGTTGTTTGTATTGATACTGTTTTGAAGAACTGTAGAATATTGTAATTTGTCTTCAAACCAGTTTTGGCAAATTCATTTTTTGCCTGCAGATCTCTGCAGGATACGTTCTGTCAGGAAACTCCTGAATAAGGTCAACACATTTGTCTTCTGTTTGATGCTCTAACCTGCTTGTTTTTCTGTTATTTACATGTGTTTATTGAGAAGAATTGTATAGGGTTTTTTTCTGTTTCTTTGTGTTGGCCATTCATATACTTTGTAATGACGCCTTTAAATTCATATTGTTTTTTGGTCTCTGTTATTACACAGAAAAGATGATGCTTAAATTGTGGCAAGAACAAAAAAAGAATTCAAGATATTGCACCATATTTAGTGTCTGAGAGCTTTAAGCTTATCTTGCATTGTTACTGTTTTTCAGTTATTGAGCAATGACTGAGTCCCCTTAAGGATCTCATAGCAAAGCACAAGTGATGCCTTTAACACGTATGCTTGTATTTTGTTGTCTAAGAAATGAACAAAAAAAAGGATATTTGTCGATTGTAGGCTTCGTAGATTAAGTTAATCTTCCCTTTACTCCCAACGTGGAACTTTTTTGGTTTCTGATGAGAAGATGTCTGCCTTGTCTCAAAATAGATTGTATGTGTCTGAATGTTACATTACACACATCCCTGTCTGAGATGCTAATATTGCACAGCATAGAATATGAAATAGATTGTGGCAGATTGGTCTTTTACTGGAATTTATTCCCATGCATATGTGTGCAAATGCAATTGAAGTTCAGTTTATGATTTTATTAGCTAGGGTGCAATCATCAACACTTCTCCCCTACACACAACAAGTCAAGCAGGAATTATTGATACAATTAAAACTGTTTGTATACCACTTGAGGCGATGATGTTTGAACATATAATTAAACTGTTGGAAGATTTGCATAAAATTAAAGTTATATCACCTCCCGTCCTTAAAAAAAATCATAATCTGGAATTGACTCCATGTCTTAAGTGTGTATGTGTGTGTGTTTTTGTGTTTTAAACCTCCCTGTGTCAAACCACTTACTGTACTGTATGTGGGAGGAAAAGATCGTGTGCAAGCCTGAGTATTATGAGCCTTGCTTCTTTTTCCTCTATAAAACTGCAGCTTCAACAGCGAGGTAAAAATATTTGCTTTGTGCTTATTGATGATGCTAAATGATTTATAGTCGTTTTAATATTTAAACCCAAGGGTCCATGTTTATATTCTGTGCCAACTTGCACTACGTGGCCTCTAGGAGGATTTGTATTTGTATTATAATCCAGGCTCAAGTAATGGTCTCTTTAAAAGTGTTATTCAGTTACAGTCAACAATATAAATACAAGGGAAAACCCTTTAAAATAATTTTGACAGTTTACCCATAAAGCCACGCCCCATCCGTGTACGCTGCAGAATGTATTGTCCACGAATTCACTCCCGAGCTATGATTGGTCGACGCTGTAGTTTCCCCCAGAACTGCAAGACGCCGATATTGCGTTTACATTGTAGCAAAATGGCGGCTGTCATTCAGAATCCACTAAAAGCGTAAGTAATTTAGACAGTTAGGAAATTCTAAAATAATTACTTTGTTCCCCAGATTGTATATTAACATAGGGCTGTTGGTGCATGGGGTTTTCCAGCCGTCTGCATATGAAAGATTAAGGCTGTCTAAATTCATTTTGTGTACTTCTTGCATGGCAAAGTAGCCTGGTATAGGTTTTTATTTCAGGAGATTTTAACATTTAGTCTTAAACATGTGCGAAAGGCTGCTTGACATTCTGACCGCACAATACGAGCTTTTCCTCCACACGGTTATGCATTCAACACGACAGGAGTGTCGTCTTTCCTGGGGTATACATTATTTGAAAACTGTCGACAGCGTGCCTTTGCGCTGCTCCGAATAATTAAAAGCCGATTTTCTTCGTGCTCGGGCCGGGCATAGCGGCGGAATATCGTCTGACATTCCGAGAAGTCGTTTATAGTTAGTGTGAATTGTCGACATGTCAACTTTGGCTCCTCCGAGCGGCAGGACGTGGTCAGGACCCGGTAAGGGGCACAGGGAGGAGGCATTGTGTAGCCTATTTGCATGCTTGCTGGCGAAAACGACAAAAGTGACAGCAATTGGGGCAGCCGTAGGAAGTAGACTGTCTCCTGGTGTTTTATGAGCTCGTGCATTAGTCAATTTTATCCCCCAACTTCAAAGAAATGCTCCACCTTTCTCATTTCTTCCTCCTTGTTCTGTTTTATTGTTTCACCTATTCTACTGTCTCATATATTAGCATGCAATAAGACCACAATTAGCCTGCAGTTTCTTGTCATTTTATAATTAAACTCCACCGTAATTTTACATTTAACCACATGCACGTTTCAGTTTGACGTCAAAGGATCGATCAAGCCAGTATTGATGTGTTCCTCTCACATCATGGCTCTGTCTGTGGGACTGTGGAGGTAGTCAGCAGGCTCTCCACTGTGCCTTTAAGTGGAGGGAGTGCTGGAGATTAGCTTTGGTCCAGGATCCTGGGCCCATCTGTCAGAGAGATGCTCCGACAGAGAGGAAGTGTTGGGCGCAAGCAGGAGAACCATCTGCTCCTCCACAGAGGTACACTGGCACCTGTCCGTGGACAGCGAGCACGAGGAGTGGACCTCTTCACAGAACACTTCGCATATTAAACACATTGATGCAATTTTTATCTATTGTCACTCCATATAGGAGAGGGTACAGAATTAGGTCTAAGCAACCTGATAGGCCTCTTCAAAACATTGTATTTTACATGTTATATGCCTTTTGGGACTGTTTGCTTGTGCTAATTCAAAAAGTCTTAATCCTGTGAAAGGATAGAGAGATATAAGTGAAATGTATAATTAAGATTTCTGATAGCCTACCTAACCCATCGTACTGACATATTCCAGAAACCTCTTCAATACCTGCTGGATAAAAAATACATGTTTTCAATAGAAAGGACACTGTTTGTTGACATTTTGCTATAGCCTTCGACTAACTGTTTGCTAGCCTGTAACTGCTGTGGTTGTTTGTCGCAACTTGAAAATTGCCATAAACATGATTATTCTTTCAGGGCTAATCGTGTCATCATAATATCGGATTTGGTGCATTTACCAATATACTCGCTGGTACCTGATACAGAGTTTGTAGCCAGTCTCAGGGTCGATACCAATACTGTTTTCAGTATGGGGACAAACTCTGGCCTGACACAAAGAAACCCTGCTTACTTACTCTGTGATGTTATGGTTTGTGTGGCTTGATTCATTTCTGTTGAATCTTGCTCTTTTCATGCAAGCCCGGCTGCAGTTTCCCAACTCCTGAGAGGAATTTCACAAAACAATTACTATAACAGCCACCTTAACAGCTAAGTGATGTTAAAGTGCTGAACGCAAATGCCAAGTTAATAATATTTACTTAAAGCATGAATATTTCTCCCATCACATTTTTTTCTAAAGATCAGGAGTGTTATTGAAAAGTGTATCTCCTTGTTGACCGTTAACCATCTTCTTGTTGTACCGACATCTATTGTGTGTCTGCTGTCAGCCCACTGTTTCATCCCCGGCATGTTTTAGCATTCTGATGTGGAATGTCTCCTTGCTATAAACTGTGCTTAATGAAGTGTTTCAGCGTGCTATAATTAGCTTCTGTCTTGGGTTTCTGACTTCATTTCACACGTTTGTCAGATTATAATTAGTCACACTTGACACTAATTGGATGTCGCTCCCGTGGACCAGTTTATGACCCTTTTTTTGTACTAAGATGATTCACTTTGGGGAAATGAAATGCCGCTTTGACTTTTGTTTTAGAACCTGGGCGGCGGATGGAGCTGCAGCATGCAAGCCTGCGCACGTCTGTGTGAGGGTCTGTCCCTCCATGAGCAAGGTACGACAGTAATCTCCACAATCCGCTGAATAAAATGGAGTCTGGAGTTTTTGATTAATAAAAGAGCTGCTCATTAAAATTTTAAGCCACATCTGGAGGTTTTCTGTGGGTCAGACAAATCTTCTTCAGCTCTCCTGACATTATCGGTGAGTTCCTTCCCCCATCTGCCAGATACCTTGTCGGTGATGTTTGGTCCGACTTTGAGTGAGTCAGGGCCTGCTGCTTGTTGACACTGCATTGGAGGAGGTGTATGGTCGGTTTTTTTTTCTCTCCTGCCCTCAACCAGACTGTGCTGTGCTGATGTGTGTAATCAGAGGTTGTTGTCTGGATGCAGTCACTGTGTAGGGGGCCCTCCTCCTCCTCCTCCTCCTCCCTCTCTTGTTATGTGGGTAGCTCTAGCTTCCTGTGAAGGAGGCGGGTGCACCTGCACATTTCAGAAACCTCCTCAACAGAGCTGAAGAGACTAAAGTCATCTTTTTAATCAGACTTTTTTTCATCCTCATTTATTTTTCAGCCAACTCAGTTCCTCTGAGTGCTGGACCATTTGTGAAGTAGACGCTAGAGTCCCAGTTTAAGCTGCTTTTCATATAAACCATATTTTGTCTCAACTGCAAAAGAGTGTTCACACTCGCTCGCATTATGGACGAAGCAATGTGACGTGGCGAGCCGTTGACAGGAACACACTGATAGTGGAGGCCCCACTGGCCACAAGATTTGCTTTTGTTCCTCGCCCTCATGCACACATCACCTCCTCTACTCAACTGGAAGATATTTGGTGGATGTGTAGCACATACCTCTGACGCACCTTTTTTGAGCCCTGCAAAGCACACCAGTATTACTAGTCCAGTCCACTTTGAAGCGTTATTCTTGTTCGCTTGGCTATTTTAATTTAAAGTTAGATTGAACTGCAGTCACATAAAGTAGGTCTTGAGATCTTGAAAACATTGGAAAGGCACAAGACAATCTATATACTATAGAATGCTGACAGTTTTCATAAAAGCCAACACTTAAATATTATGAATCTCCATCAGGAGCATCAAGGGTTATGATATAAATTGAAGGGGTCTTGTAGATTATTAAAGTTAAAACAAAGAAGCAAGAAGGATGTTCCTCTGCTTTGAGTCACCAAAAATGTTCTTAAACTTGTTAGCCCTTTTTTTTTCCTCTTAACTTTTGTGGTATAATTATCCTTCTTGTGCTTACATATTCCAGCAGTGAAAAACAGTGCTAAGTAGGTGGATCTTTGTATCGTCACTTAATGTTCACATAACCATAGAGGGCTGTGAACCACTGATCTAAACCCTTTAGTTTAGATTGGAACCGAGAGGGTGGGGGGGTCCCCCCATTTAGGTGGTTGGTAATGAAATCCCTCGATTAGTACTGGAATCTGTGTGCACAGCTGTGGTATGAATTGAGAGGTCCAATGGGGGACCAGGGACGTAGTCTGTACCACTGTCATTGATGTTTCCAAGAGTTGTAGTGCTTTCACACATAAACAAAACTCCTGAAAACCTCCGGAAATGTTCAGGGTGAACTGCTTGTGTGAACGCAAACGGCTGAATTTTTCACCCCATCTTTATCTAGAGTTATTCCTGACACCAATACTTTTTCTGCATGAAGTCAGGATGAGCTGATGTGTAGACGCAGCAGGAAATATTCCGAAAAATTCAACGTGAGGGAGCAGGCAGATGACGTTTATCCTGCAAGGAGGGCACGTTCTTTTTGCGTTGTGTCCTGCCTCCTGAGAACCCCTCCCCAATTCGACTAGGATAGTCTCACTGTGAGGTGCATGTGTGAACAACCATTTTAGGAAGATTCAAAACCTGCCTGAAATCTTCTATAAATTCTCAGGAGTGCATATGTCAACACAGATTTTTACCAGCCTTCAGTTCTCCTTTCAGGTTTACGTCTTCATATCTGTGCTGAACGTGGTTATGTATTTGTTTGGTGGAGTGGTTTTATGTCAGTTAACCTGCGCTGCTCCCACGAGATTCTATCCGTCCACTGTGCTGGGTTACATTCAGGCTGTGGAGCAGGGAGAGCAAGCTCACCAACCAGAGCTACAACCCGGCTACTGGCTGGTGTTTCGATAAAGCTAACACACAACATTTAACTGGTCTTGTGGGCCTACATTAATTAAAATATTACCAATAGGTTGAATCAACTAGTCATTCTAGTGCCGAGAAGCAATGGTGACGACATAATCGTTTAGTCACCTACATCCCTACTGTGCACTGCCCCTTAAAGGTCATATATTTTACTCATTTTCAGCAAGTTTAAATAAGTCTCAGAGCTCCCCAAAACATGTCTGTGTAGTTTCTTGCCAAAAATGCGGTCTGATCCTGTGTTTTAGCATGCCTATAAACCCCTCTAATTCAGCCCTGCTCACAACAGCCTGTTTCTGTGTCCGTAGTTTTAAATGCAAATGAGCTTAGTCTGACCACGCCCCTCTAGAAAGGCTTGGGTGGCTCTGGCTTTCTTGCTCCATTTCCTATTGTACACGGTGAGAGGGCAGACTCAGAGGGCAGAACGAACACCTACCTGTGGTAGTGTCACCCACCTGGGGGAGGGGTTACTGCCCTTTGTGATGTCACAAAGGGGAAAATCTCTAAACGACCTGTTTGAGCACAAATGTTCGGAAAAGTGGAGCAGGCAAAAGATGCAGAGGATTGACATTTCTCATAATTGGGAGGTGTGTAGACAGGCTAGGGACACATATAAGTGTTAGAAAACCATGGTTAAGGGTATTTTGTATAATATGTCACTTTTAACTTCTGGTGGGGGAAGAGTGAACACAGGGTTTTTTGAGGGGAGCAAAACTTGTCATTGCTCATCTAACCGCCTTCTCTACAAGCATGTGATCTGTTGATCACCTGTTTGGATGTAAAGAGTATTCACAAATATGACTAAAAAGGAGAGTCAATGCTAGCACAGTTATTATCCATCAGAATGTTAGCCAAAACTATAATAATAAAACCTAGGTTGTGGAAACTTCGAATTTTTCTTTACCAATTTCTTAGTCTTTGATTTTGAAGGACAGTGGACAAACGGAAACATGGAAACAGACGAGAGGTGAATAGGTACGAGTGGGTTTGTGTGTCAGTGTGACTCACTCTCCCCTCCTTTGTTTTCGGTGGTCGACGGTGTAGGTCTTGTCACTCACTACTAGTGTCAGGAAGATCTCTCACCTTAGCCAGTGCACCTGCTGCACAGGATGTTACAGATGTTACAGACTGCATGCACCCACCAAAGGATCTATCTTTTCTCCCTCACTCCCCTCAAACCACAGCAGGATTTTACTTGAGACATATTGCCATCATCCTCTCCTGGTTTGCTTTACTCAAGTAATCTCAGGAGTTTTTAAGTGCTCAATGGTGTGTGCCCTTTGAGTGCGCACTTGAAGCTGACTTCAGGGAGCATTTTCAGCTGGTGCGCTTTCAGTAAACTGATATGTCACACTGTCCCATCCGAGCGGTGCGATGATATCAAGGAATGACAGTAAAGTAGTTTAGTTTGAAGGGGATTAACTGTTGGAAATGAAACCCTCCTCAACATATGGAACAGATCAGAGTAATGCAATTCAGACATACTATTACACAGCACAGCAGTGTTGTTATTTTAATGAGCCAACTATTCATCTTTAAAGGAAATCTTTGTTAAGCTTCTGGTGAAGTTTTCTAACCCCCGAGCTTGTGTGTTTAGCTTTGTGGACAATGTGTTTAGAGTATATCCCTGCGTGATTGCTCTTGTAAAAATTCTTGCGTCTTCTAGGGTGAGAAAGTGTGAATCAATCTCAGATGTCTTGCCTGTGTGCGCTGAGAAACACTGTTTGACACCTTTTCAGGGCAGAGACTAGATTGATATGATTTTTAATCACAATAAAACCATTATCCTGTTATGGTTGGAAGGAACAAGTCCTAAAGTAATTAGTAATGATCTGCTTGTTAGCTTATTACCTTTTTGTCCCCCTCACATTTAAACCTTTTTGAAACACCTGCCTGCTTGTTTTTATTTTCCTCTCCCCTTTTATTTGTCTCTTTCTCACACCTTTCTGCCTCTGCGTGAGCTCTGTACCTGTGACTGTTTACTCTTCTCAGTCACACTTACATGTAGCCTCTCTTTCCCAGAAGTCTAACACACAGTGGCTTTGTCTGAACCGCAGAGCAGTGGGCTTTGTGCAGGAAGACATTCTTTATGCTGCTCAGTGCTCACTGTCTCATACTGAATGTTGTCTCATGAAGAGGCAGACAGAGAGCGGGATCTGATGCTGAAAAGTCAGGCTCCCACCTCCTCTGCTTTAGGATTCCAGGCTTAACTCTCAGCCTGCAGCTTAACAGTTTCCCTTCAAAATGGCCGTCTTCCTAATGTTTTAATTGGGAACACGTGCTGGAACTTCATTTTCCAGATGTAGGGATGTTGATACTAGAGGAACCAGTAGTTTTTATTTGCCCTGTTTAACCTGTGATATAACAACAGATTGTGGAAATCACATACAATGTACCTTTCTGTGATTTCAGGAGTTGCTGCATTTACCCCCATCTTTGATACAGTCAAATTATAACCTGCCCTTGTGCTAGGCACTCTGCTGAGATTAATTAAGTAGGCTAATTACCATACCAGGCGTGTGGCAGCCATGAAGGGCTTGAATGTGAAATATCCTCCCCCATTTTACTCTGAATATTAACATTGAAACCCTGAGGGACTGCCAAAATCTCAGTGGTACTAAGAGAAGTGGAACTAAAATGTGAGAGTGTTGACTGACTCCATATCAGACCCCACATTCTCTGTTGTTGCGATAATCTGACTCAGGCAGAGCCACAAACTGAGTCACAGCCTATCTTAAATCAGATACGACAAAGAGCCCACAGAGGTAATAATATGTTTAACTTCAGGAGTGGGAGCAGATGAGTTGTGTCACATGGGTTTGCGTTTTGTTTTATTTTTTTAACAAATTCTTCTCAATGGCGAGCTTTAAGAGGCGACGGCAGCTCGGCTGTCAGTTTGTTATTACATTGAAGAGTTCTGAGTTTGAACAGACGTTAACAGCATTATGTGGGTTGTGGGAGTTTCGGATGGACTTGAATACAAATCTTGTAGCTGCCTCAACTTGCTAAGTTCATGATCTGTGGCCTGCAAAGCAACAGGCTGTTATAAAAAGGCTGATTACCGTATCAGAGATTCTGCTAATAAGATCACATCATGGCTACTCTGCCGCAACCACATTACCCAGTGTCACTGACCTCTGCTGCTGACGTTACCTCCCACAGGTTGGGCGACCAATTCTACAAGGAGGCCATTGAGCAGTGCCGCAGCTACAATGCCCGCCTGTGTGCTGAACGCAGCGTCCGCCTGCCATTCCTGGACTCACAAACTGGCGTGGCCCAGAACAACTGCTACATCTGGATGGAACGGCACCACCGCAGCCCCGGTATGCAAACACACACTCAGAAATGTAAAATATTTTTTATTGAGTGTCTTTGGTCTATACGGCTTGTTTCACTGTTGTCTGGGTCTGCGTTATTTAAAGATTTTAAATAGAGTTGTAAATAATGTTGTGTTTTTAATCGATTTAATGATTTAGTTATTAGAAGATGAAGGTCACAGTTTAATCCAGCCTAAGAGGCCATATTCAAACTGATTATTTATTCTACAAACAGTCAAATTCACAAATTGTCTTTAGTCATTTGTTGTGTAAAAAAGAAATGAATCGTAGTATTTGGCATTTCTGCTAAATCAGCCCCTTGACCCAATGATTTTCAATATTAGTCTATCAGATGGTCAGCTCATCCACCACAGAGTAAAATATCTAAAGACTCTGACAATCCAAACGTATCATCCAGTGCCATATTGAGACTGACATTACAATGAAATTCAGGGATTCAATCTCCAGCAATAAACAGTACTGACTTTTATGATACTTGCATCATGTGCCACCGTGACTTGTAATGTCTTCTTTGTGAAAGAGTTAATCAGTTAAAGGAGAGACACACTTCCTCAAATATGTTCTTGTACTTATTAGTTAATGTAAGCATGCAAAAGCAGGCATTAGGATCATGGCTAACATCAAACCTTCTAAGCATCAGCAAGTTAGCCAAGTCATTGCAAACATGTTAGCATGCTAATGCTAGCTGTACACTCAAAGCACTGCTGTTAGTAAATAAAGCCTCAAACAGCTGCTAGCATGGAGGTACACTTCTTAATCCCTTTTCTTCTGTATTATTCAAACATGTTTGCTCCTTTGTTGTCTTTCATTAGACAAGAAATGGTAATCTACCTTTTAATGTTTAGATAGCCTCAGTGTATTGACCACAGTAATGCCAGAAACATTGTGAATAAAATGTAAATCTTGATACAGATTTTTCAAATTAACAAAAGATCAATGTACTCAGTAGTACATTTTTACTAAAAGATAACTACAACTAAAAAAAATGATGTCTGCAAAGTGCAAAAAAAGCTCTAATAAAGGATTTTGTGCAGGGGTTGCAGCCGGGCAGATGTACACATACCCCGCCCGCTGCTGGAGAAAGAAAAGACGGCTGCACAACACCACAGATCCCCGCCTGGGCATCTACGGCCTCCAGCTAGGTAAGATGCTGCTGCCTCTTCTCCACAAACCACCTACCTTACCCTTTCTGCTCCTCTCAGTTGCCTCCTCCCACTCAGCCATCCTCCCCACCCGTCTCTCAACCAACTCCACCAGCTCCTTCAGCTCATGTGATTACTGGTGATGATCTGGAATAATCTGGCTAAAAGCGTATCACTCTTGTTTCAGTGGGCTGAGCAGAACAGGCTGCCAGTCATTTTTCAGAGGATGAAATGTGGCCGTGTTCACTCCGGCTGCTAAACTTGTTTTGTGAGAAGCAGAACATGTAATTAGATTTACCACTGCTGGGAGCAGCGAGACAGAGTCCGGCCGCTGCAGACAGTATTTAATAAATGTTATGGAATGGAGTTTGGCTTCTCTGGCCGCCACTTGAAACCACTCACTCAACACATTTAGCCTCTCCTCTGTTCCCCCTCGATCTTATTTTCTCCTTACCACCTCCCTCGCTGATTGGCTTTGTCTCTTTCTCTTTGGCAACTCTTTCATCTCTTCAACTCTCCCCACAGTCTGCCATGCAGCCTGTATGTTTGTAGTCAGTGTTACTTAGCTCAAATAACTGGTCCATTCTGTGCCCAAGGCTTGTATGCCCACTGGGATGCTACATTAGCCTAAGGAGTGAACATGACAAAAGAGAAAATCTGTGTTACATCTTCCGCTTTCTTGTAGTTTCTCTAAAAAATCCAATATGTTTTGATAAAAAAATGCATCATTCTTATGCGTTGGTTTCAAATGTAATATGTGCATTGCATACATTTTCATGAAGTGGAAAAAATAAGGAAGAATGAGAGAGTCAGGGAGAGAAAGCAAGATTTAGAGCCAGCATATGAACCAAGCCTTTGTTTCCCAAACACATCCAATTGCAGCCTATTGTTTTCCACTGAGCTCGCTAAGACCCCACCACCACCACCCTGCTGTCCCTTCCCTTCTCCAGCAACAGTGGATTTTATGTGCTGTCTGCAAATGCCCAGCGGAGAGGAGACGTGCCCTGATTTAACCTGGCGTCTCTTATATGGAGTACATTGTGCAGCTGGCCAGAGGTGGCCGGCACAGAGCAGCAGCCATAGTCTGTCTCGCTGCCTCGGCTGGCTGTCTAACTGATGCTGTGCTAGAGACTGGGGCTGCATGCAGAATCAGCTCTGTGCTGCAGGCTGCTGCCGGCTCTATTTTTAGCCCCCCCCAGCTCCCATGGGTTGAGAGGGAGGGGAGGGGGGGAGGGGGGGGGTCTGTCTCGTCGCGGAGAGTTGAAAGTCAACGTGTGCAGACACAATGGTGAGGGCCTGCCGCTGCATGGAGGAGGACCGATTTTTGAGGAGCATGCTGTATCTGCTTCCCACGCCTACCTCCTGTATCAGCCTCTTACCTTTGCAGTCTTCTGTTGCTTTAGCACCTAATGCTCAATATTCTGCATAAGTCTTTTTAGTGTGTGCAGAGGTTAGACTAAAAGGGCTCACGGAAAGCTGGAGTCGGTGGGTTTTGAAGTGTTTACCCTTTTACACATAAACAAAACAACTAGATGACCACAAGGCTTTCTGAGGAGAAAGGATTGTGCAAATAAGATTTGGAGCTGACTGTTGAAGCTTTTGTTTGTTCTGCTTTGTCTGCCCAACCTGCTCGCCTGCTACACTGTTTGTTTAGATCTTCAGCTCATTGTAGAAGGAGATATCTGCATGGTGAGTTCAGGTTAAAGTGATTAGCTAACTATATTGTAGTCAGCATGATGTCTACATAGTGCAGGATTATTAAAGCCCAACAATGACAATGCATTCTCAGATGACAACAATAACAATTGTAGGTGTCTGCACTGGTCACATCCTGCTGGAGGAATTTGTCAGTTCTATATATCGCCATTCGGTGCCAAACCTCAATTCTGACTATATAGAAATAGTTATATCAATGTTAGAAATCAATCAATCAATCAATCAATCAATCTTTATTTGTATAGCGCCAATTCATAACAAGTGTTATCTCAAGACGCTTTACAAAAAGCAGGTAAAGGACCTTACTCTTTGTCCTGAAATAGAAATAATAGAAGTAGTTAAGAAGAGCATGGTGGTGAAGTTAAGGGACAACGATCTATGGGAATCTGGGAGACGATAAACCCCCAAAAATAGCTGGAAACCTTTAGAAACATGCCCTGATGGGACAAGCATGTATACAGATGAAGAGAGTGCTGATGGCAAGATGAATCAAGTCTGCAGCTAGAATCAGCCTATAGGAAGAGAGATAAGCGCTGGTCGTAGGCAAGTCTGAGCCAGCCCTTTAAAGTTTAAAACCCAGTCTTAAAAGTAGAGGGATAGTCAACCTCCTGGACCAAAACAAGTAAATGATAACACAGGGGGGAATTGAAAGCTCTGCCTCCCATACTACTTTTTGAGACTCCATGTATAAGAGGCAGAGGGAGAGATTGTGATGACACCCTCTGTTTCAAGTTAAACAGAAAGAGATCCACTTTCACCAACAAATGCTCCAGGAAATTGCCACATGAATGTGTAATGTGAATGGAAGAGAAGAGAAGAGAAGAGACACAGAAAGATGGTGATAGAAAGCTGCTTACTGAGTTCAGAGGTTGTAGCACTGATAGTTGTCATAATTGAGGTTGTAAATGGAAACATTGCACATGGTAGAGGTATGTCAATGGCTTATTTGGATTATTTTTAGAAATGTGTCTTTTTTTTTTGTATCAAGCGTTGCCTGTTTTTGTCTTGTACAGATGGCGGCCTCATGTCCAAGGACAGCTTGCCCACCCAGAGCACCACGCTGGAGGCTCTACTGCGAGGAGAGGGTCTTGACAAGAGGAGTAACTCTAAGAATGACGAGGAGAGCCTGCTGGAGATCCAGGTGAGTTCAGTCCACTTTACATGTGCTTGTATTTATCTTCAGTTCAGTTCATTTTAGACAGCATTAGTGATCCCAACAAGGACAATTCTTTGGCAGCTAGCCCCGTCTATTCACACAAATCAAGAATGTTCAGGTGAGGCATTACCATCAAATCGTTTGTAACGTAAATGTAGAGGAATATCGCTCAAACGATTGAGAGCTCTGGCACTGTGAGTGAAGTGTTGTGCCCCAACTAGTTGTCAAGGCAACTTGCCAAGTTGTTCCAGCTGACCTGCTCATTAGCTCACTGCTGCCTCACAGAGAGAGATTTTAGACAAGTAGACGGCTTCAGTCTGAATTTCCATTAAGTATTTTTTTAATATGGTAATCCTAATTTGGTAACCACATGATATGAATAAAGATGGGAAACATATGACTCCTCAGTTTTAACACGGTATCTCAAGACACTTTACAAAAGGAGCAGGTCTAGACCGTACTCTTTGTTATGTTACATTTATAAAGACACAATTCAAAAAATAGAATATGCACTAAATCTGTCACTTTGATTGTCTTTAGAGTTTAACAAATATTTTGAGAGAGAAATGAATTTAGAGAGTCAGAGTATCGTAACAGTCTGTCCTCTTTCTCTCTGTCCCTGTTTCAGAGGGTTTTGGAAGCTGACGCAGCAGAAGATGCTTTCAACGACGATGACGACTACGAGGTAGACACTCCCAAGAGGAGACATCGGGGAAAAGGAAGAGTAAGTGCCGAAAACACTCCTGTTGGCATGTTAACAAGTTTACTGTGAGATACACAGTCATCATCTGGGCTCAAACAAAAGTTTTATCAGCCAGTCTCTGAAACTGCTTTGCATGTTTTTAAAGACAAAGTCCACATTGAATTATGTTGAACTCGGGGTGATTTGTTTTGCAAAGCTTGTAGCCGTAATAAATACACCTGTGATGCAGCTGTGTGGTGCATGTTAGAAGGCTTTTAGGCAAAGACTTATAATATGCTTGTTTTAGGGTCGAGGTTCAGGCCGTAGGAGGACTGACCTGGATGAAGATAAGCCATACGTCTGTGACAGTAAGTAGTGACGGAACACGAGGTTTGTTTTACTATTTAATCAAGTTAATTTTAGAAAAAAATAAATTAAGATTTATTTTTGGGCATTTCCTGCCTTTATTGGAGAGATATGACAGTGGATAGAGTTGGAAATCAGGGCGAGAGAGAGTAGGGAATGACATGCGGGAAAGGAGCCACAGATCATCCAAACCCGGGCCGCCCGCCTGGAGGACCACAGCCTCCATACATGGGGCGCGCGCAATAACCACTGTGCCACCAGCGCCCCTAATGAAGTTAATTTGAATGGTCATTGTTGAGTTAAGATTAGATATCATGTGTTTATTCCTCAGGCATTTATGAAGTCTTTTTATTATGGGAGTATTTTTGACCTTTTCCTCTTCCACTGACTGCATTTACTTTTCTTAATAAGATATAACTGGATATTTTTCTTTTATGCTTTAACAGATTGATAAACTGTACAAGATCACTAGTACTTTTTTTCATTTCTTGTGGATTTTGGTTCCAGAACATAAAAAAATAGTCGTTCAAATAACACTGTACGTGCATAAAATATCAACAGGTCAAACGGATTTAAAAAAACGCTCTGTTTGAATTCAAACCCCAGCACAGTTTTGATAAACAACACAATAAAAAAGGTGACCCTGTAGCCTTCAGTGTTCCTCTACATGCAGGTTTCATGTCACAACCTCATGATGTTTTCTTTGTTTGGTGTCTTCTCTATTTCAGACAGATACAAACAAAAGCCGAACTCAAAATCTTCGACCTCAGGTACCCTGACCTGTTGACTCTTTGTGACAGGAGGCTGTTTTGTTTGATTGTTGTTTGTTTAGATAGATCATTGAGTGGTTGTGTCACAAATGCTGCTGTGGTTATTGATTTGACCCCCAAATGATCTTGCTTTCCTCGAGCATAAACAGCTGTTGTGAAATGAGACCATGTTATTCTATTATCTGTGTTTGTTTTATTTGGAGTGACTTTGGTAATCAAACCCTAGAACCATTTCTTTTTCAGTCAGAAAAAGAAACGTTAGCTCCTTTTATAACCACAAGACCTGTTTTATTTTTCTCTCATGTTATGTTAATATATAACTTACAGACAACACCAACACTGTAAACACAAGTGGTCAGACATGAGGAAAAATGTCAGATGTGTAACCATATCATATTAGATACTCAAATGCATAGAGACTGAACATGTGCTGTCTGTTGCAGTCTGTGGAAAGCGCTACAGGAACCGTACAGGACTAAGCTACCACTACACCCATTCCCACCTGGCAGAGCAGGAGCGGACTGGAGCGAGGAGCTCCGTGGCAACCAGACCCCACTCTGTCCAGCAGACTGACAGACACAAACGTGAGAAGTTAAACTGCACTACTGGATATAATGTTTGATTGATTTAATCACTATAGTGTACTAAATGTCTGTCTCATTGTTCTACTTAATACTGTGAAATTAACAACTTACAAAAAATGTCACAAGGTGGCTCTGTCATATTTAAAGCATGACTGCGTCAGTACAACATTTATCATAACATTATGTTGAACAGATTTTTGCTTTGGCATGTTTTAATTTTTAAAGGTTATACCAAGACACAATAAGAGAGAGCACAGTGTAGAAACTTGTATCTCTACGACTTTAACTCGACTTTAGCTAACAAAACAAGGTGGTCCACTTGAAAACTTGAAGCCTGCACAAGCAAGGCACGACACCAAAACCATATCCACATGATCAAGAAATCAAAAAGAAAAGATTGGAAGAATAGAGGGAAAAAATGGACACAATACACGTCTTCAGGATATCTCTTAAATTAATAGTACAGCAAATTCAATTTGAACATGTTTAATGTCTGAAAGGATAAAGATATATTTTTTTATTTCTTTGTGACACCGTAAAACATTAACAAAAGGCACAGTTTATATGGAGCTAAGTAAGATGCAATTTAAAATTGTTAAATAAAAGAAAGTTTGACCTGCCCACTCTTACCCAGTGTAAAATGGATTGGCCCTCAAACTGCGCCTTTTTCTGTTGGGGTGGGATTTCCTTGCAGGTCCAAAGGGTCCAGGTGGGACCAGCATTCCCAACAACTACTGTACTAAATGCCAGGGCTCGGTCAAGAAAACGGGTAAAACGGGGTCTCCCTTCTCGACCTGTCGATGCACAAGTGAGTCCACATACACAAAAGTATAACATACAAACAATATGCACGTCTTGCTCGTCATCCCTCTCCTGTGTGCAGCTGACTGTGGAGAAGAGAAAGAAGACGGGACCTTTGCTGGAGCAGAGGAGCTGTTTGGCACCACCTCTGAGAGCGACACCTCCACCTTTCACGGCTTTGAGGACGATGATCTGGAAGAGCCTGGCACGAACGGCAACGGAATAACTAACCGTCACAGATAGAGAAAACCTTTTAGATTTAAAGACTTTTTTTCTTTTTATAAGGATTAACCTCTGGCAAAAATCTGCTGCTTCTTTTTCGATGTTTCTTTTTTTCTTTTTTCTTTTTTTTCTCGTGTTTGCGGAAAGCACAAAGTGATCATTTCAGGACAGAAATACAAGTGGTATTTTATCTACTGAACATTGTTGAATAATTTATGAACACCTTTTTATATATAAATATATATATTAACTTTAAAGGAAATGAACGACTGTCAGTGTTTTTGACAGGTGACTTGGTCTCCATGCAAAACAGAAGATGAAGATGTTTTTGGAGTGTTGTTTTTTCTTCTCCTCACTGGAGCAGAAGGAGCATAAACGATTTGAACAAAAAACACTGGAGAAATCTGAACATTTGCAAACTTAAAATGCATTGGTGTTAAATCATCTCCCAAAAAGTGTATTTGGGAGCTGATTGAATGTCATTTTAGACTCCTACGTAAGCTACTGAATGTTTTTGAATCAGTAGTCGCTGTGATGATGAAGGTCTCTTTTTTTTCTGCTCTAACTCTGGATTAAACTTGTATGAAAATGAAGGATCTTATGAAAGGACTTCCAAAGCCACTGGAAATGTTTGGAGATGAAGAATCACGTAGATTAAGTCTTTAAAGATATATTAAAATAAAAGGTAAGCAATAAGGTTTTCTGTCTCTGTTAGAAAAATATCAAGTTGTTGAGGTGGGCCTTAAGCCTCCTGGCAAACAGCTACAACAAACCTGCCTGCAGTCATATCTGATAAAGACATGGAATATCCAGACCAACATTGTTTCTTGAATCTGGTTGTTAACATGTTTATTTCTGCTGTTAAAATGGGCATATTAACAGGGGTGTATATGCGACTTCTGGGGCTTTTGCAGCCAGTCTCAAGTGGACACTCAAGGAACTGCAGTTTTATGCACTTCCACATTGGCTTTATTATTCAACACCGGAGGTTGCCACTTGGTTTGAACACAACTAGCAGCTGTAAACATACTCGCAAGCTAAAGTAAGTTGCTCCAAATGGTTAACAGTTCACCTGCTAAAGATCATGTTCGTGTCATCGTTGTGAACATGTTAGCATGCTGATATAATGTTTAGGTGACACTTGCGAGGAGCAGGTAGAATATTATTGTTCAGACATATTCTTCTTGAGTTTAACCCATGTGTTCTGTGTTATTTACTGTAGAAGCACTCAACACATTGGCATGTGGCCCAGCAGTGGGGGTGACAAGTGAAGAAGAGGATTTTTATCTCTCAAAACTAATGAGCCTTCATGTCCCTCCTGATTTGGGTTTAAAATAACGGACTGAAACTGATGAATGCACATCCAGCACTTCTTCAGGCCATCAGGCTTAATCGAAGCAAAAGCTCCCCTGATGAATTGTATTGATCCCTTCAGAACATTTGAAATGTGAGTACATCCAGCTTCATTTCATTCTCCCTGCACTGTGCTGGAACTCCACTGGACTATGGGAACACTAAAGGCCAGGCCTTTGGGCTGTTTGTGCCCACTGGGTGCATTTGGGGCCCAGTCTGCCCGCTCCCGCTCTGTGACTGTATGTGCTGTGTGATCCGATGTGACACTAAGACGTCATTATCCTCATCACTGTGCCAGCCTGCTGCTCTGCACTGGAAACCAGCTCTGACAGCCATGACCCTCCAACCTGATTGGACCAGTGACCCCCCCCTGACCCCTCAGCCATAGAGATGGTGCTCAAATCCACCAATATTACTTGCAGACCTCTGCACTACTGTATTAATACTCTGACGCAAAGGTTTTATCTCTGCTTCTGTCCCTACGCCTGCTTCTCCCTTCTTCGAATGAGTCGCAGTAATATAGCTCATTTTTTTTGCATCTTTTCTCTGTTGTAAAGTATTTCTCTGTTTGAACTCTTTAAAGTTTGATTAGTACGACTCCTTGGGTTTGTTCAGACTGAATCGATACCTCTGTCCTGATCAGGTGCACAAAAGCCACAACTACTCAGGCATCTTTCATTTCCTCTGCTGTTGATTGTTCAGCCCTGATTCAACTGATTGTATTCAGTTTGCACAGAGGGACAATGACGCCACACAAGGATCCAATCGTAATCAACTCCCAGGAGGAGGTCGGGATTCTGCTGTCTCATGCTTTCGGGAAAACCTTGCAATAACAAGCTTCATCTGTGTCATACTCTGGTGTCTTACTCATAATGCTAAACCTCTCCTCTCTCTTTGTAAATCAACTGTGTTTGTAGATTGTGAATAGCAAGAATCATCTCTGATAAACACTTAGTAAAAAGCGAAAAACTGTAAGTTCATGTTCTGTGTGACATTTCCGCTGAGTGCTTTCGAGGGCCTGATTGCTTTATGACATTTAGAAGGTGCTTGAAGTTCTTTATCAAAAAAGCCTTTTAGGTCCACAGGTTGCTGATACTGTGTAAAAGGTTTGTGTCCTTCAGTGTGAATATTCAGTATTGCTGCAATGTAATAACTACCGCTCTGTTTTTGAAGCTAACCATTAATCCTATGTGTGTATATATGACTTGTTGCATTCAAACCATATTTCTTCACTTCCCTCAGGGACCCTTGTCCACACAGCAGTTTATCTCCTCTGGGCGAATGGATCTGAGACTTCTCTATTACCTGGTCTTCTTCTCTTGTGTCAGATATGCACTGTCTCTGCAGTGAAATGGGTCATTGTGTCTTTAAATCTTCCAAAGTCATGCCTGAAAGTGAAAGCATGTGTCATCACTCTTTACTTGCTTAATGTTACCTATACCTGCTGTTTATGAACAGGCCTGGAGTGGTGCAGCTCTGAACAAAAGGAGAAGGTCCTCAATGCAAAAGTTAGCGTTGTCTGCTTCAAGTAGCCTAATGTGTCACCAATCATTGAATAGCCTGTATACCTCGTCAAAGACACAGCAATAGGCCATGGTACTCTCCTGTCAAGCCTGCAGGGGGGGGGGGGTTGGAGAGGGACGATCAGGGTGGGATCGGAGCCAAGAGGAGATGAAATGGACATGACTGGGCGTTTTGTTTCATCTTCAGCTGTAAATATACGAGTGGAAATGGAGAGAATAAAGAAGTGTTTGTTTGTTAAACTATTTTTATTGTTCTGAAAAAAATAAAGCTAAAAAAAGAATGGTAATGCTCCGTGCTGGGTTTTTTTCCAGATCAAGGGTCATTTTATAAAACAAGGTATCTGACAAGCAGAAGTTTCCTAGACTTGATCAATAGGTCAGAATTACCCTCAGACTCTGTTAGCAAACATAACACATTGAGGCTTCAACAAATGCAACACCTATTGGTGCTGCTTGAGAAATCCCTAAGTTGAAATCTTACGGTAGTCTGTCCAGCTACAGTAGGCCTTTTTACGGTTGGCTCTATAAAGGCTCTGAATGTTAACCTCAGGTGTAAAGTGGAGAGGTTATAAGGGTGTCAGTAAGCTCTTTTATTATGGGAGCTTGTTTCATGCGAGTCCTATTAAATGGGTCAAATCAGTTGATGGCAAAGGGGCAGTATAATATTACACAGGTACAGTAAAGTAGATCAGTAGATTGGATAATATAGTTCTATGATTAAGGGATAAAGGTTAAACAACTTCAGCATGAGACTGGAATAGTGTGTCTTCACTAATAAATGGCATGAAATGTTAGCCACGACTTGAGGCTGGGGCCATGGGCCTCAGTGTCAGGTACGGTCATTTGGCTTACCAATAGCTTGGGTGCTCTACCTGGCACAGTCCTGCCAGCCAGCGTGAGCATGGCCTCCTGGTCCAAGTTAAGCGGGGATTCAGTACTAGTACCATTAGTAGACTGCCAGTTGACCTTTACAAATTAATAAGTAAGGACCAAATGTCCACTAGTTACACTTGTAAAAAAAATCAACTAGTAAACTAATGATGTTCAACAAGCTTAACTAGTTAAATACTAAGGGCATACATGTCTCTAGTACCACTAGTTGTAGTCTTATTGACCTTACTATTTAACAAGGGCTCAAGATGTTTACTAGCAGTTCTAGTAAAAGTAAACATTCACAATGGTATCACTACTTGGGTCTTTAATGCATTACTAGTAAACTAGGGAGGCTTTAAATGCGTACTAGTTAACTAGAAAGAGTCAAAAGTCCACTAGTTTCACCAGTGAGACCATGTGTGACCTTGCTAGTTAACTAGTGAGGCCAAAAACAGTTCACAAGTAAGAGCAAATTGTTCACTAGTTGTACTAGTTAGGGTCTTTTTGGCAGTACTAGTTAAAGAAATTGTCGGTCACAAGTTAACTACTGTAGTAGTCAACAAATCAGAGTACTTGTTGACATCTGTGTTTAACTAGTTGACTAAAGGGCTTTGACTGTTTAGCATGTAAACTTGTGAAATTGTATCATACAACTAGTTAACTAGTCAAAAGCATATGTCTACTAGTATGCTGTTTTGTCCGCAACTAGTTTACTAATGCCACATAAAGTCTTCCACTAGTTTATTGGTGAGGCCAAAAAGACACCTGCTAGTTTGACTAGTGGACAGCGAGGTACTTACTAATTTACTTGTTAACTGTATGGGGCGTTACTAGTAAACTAGTAAGGTAAAAACTGCCCTAACTAGTGTGACTAGTTGACATTTTAGCTATTAAAAGTTAAGTTGACTAGTGTGCAACATGTAAATGCGACAGGTGGGATTATAACAAAATCTTGGGTCTATTCCATATGGGTCCTAATTTGATGTAATGTAAGGTTAAAAAGTGTCAAACTAGTTTAAATAGTCGTCATTTTTACTCTTACTAGTTAACTAGAAAACCTTTTTAGGGTCACTAGTTAACTTCTACAGGGGTTCCCAAACTTTTCAGCCTGTGACCCCCAAAATAATAGTGCTAGCAACTGGGGCCCCCAAAAACATTTTATGTTGCGTACTCTATTATGCCTATCCAAATAGTGGCATTAGAACAGCACAAAAGAACACAACAGCCCAAATACGTGATATAATTTGGTTAATTTAGGATAAGAAACGCTAGAAGAAGAACATCCATAATCTCTTGAACCACTTTTTTTTGGATATATCTTCACATTATGGATAAGATATGCTATTATTGATTCTTGCGACCCCCACTTTGGGAACCACTGAACTAGTAGATATTTTTCACCTTACTAGTTAACTTGTCAGACAATTTAGTCTAGAGGTTTCATATTTGCAGTAAACACATAATAAATGTAAAAATAAAGACAATATTTTTACTGGATTAAATTACATTTAGCAAAAACTAATATTTCTGCAGCCTTGTCTGTAGCCCCAGTTTGCATGGGCAACTACTACAGACATTTTTTATGCTGGTTACATACTTGCATGCATGGAGGACGACTGAAGAACTCTGTTTCTAAGGCAGAACAGCAAACACACACACGTGCCTGCACGCACGCACGCACGCGCGCACGCACGCACGCACACACACACACACACACACACACACACACACACACTGACACACTGACACACTGACACACACACACACACACACACACACACACACACACACACACACACACACACACAAACACACACAAAGAGGTGCACTGGACAGACAGGTTTTTATTTTTTGGTACCCATTATAGATAGCAGGTGCTTGAGTGTTTTGGTGTGCCAGTAGTTGTCCTGCTGATTGAGAAACTAAAAGCACAAAATGCCCTGAATATGTTACATGCATAGTAATGTGCTCATACCATAATAATAAAGTGTGCTCTGGGATAATGACATTTAGCCAATTTACATCTACAATGCACCCTGTACATAGTGTCATTGTGTTTGTGCTGAGAATTACATTTGGTACATCGACTCGAGTTAAGCATCTCTCTCTACTCAAGAGGTTATTGGTATTGATAACATTTATGATTAATATGACATGTACAGTGCATTGCAACAACTCTAATAGAAAATAATAGAGGATTCAACCATCCAGCAGTGTCACTATAGCAGTCAGCGGCCTCCTGGGGGAGCTGTGAAACCACAAACCCTCAGTCCGACCACTTTCTGTTTGAAAAAGTGTGGAGCACATACGCCTAAATGTTCAGTGTGTGGCATTCATGACGGGGCAAGTATTGTTTCCGGGTTGCATTTCAGTGATTTCATGTTGAATCATGGGGGAGTGATGTTCAGATGTCCGTCTTTGGAGAGTGGTCCATTCTTCACCTAAGTTAACTCATATTATGGTCCATTAACATGCACCATTTCCCCCACAGTCAATTAAACACATGACGATTATTAGGTTGAGAGTCACAGAATACATTTTGCCAAGAAAAATGTTGGCAGTTTTTTTTTTTTGTTTAAAGTAAAAAATGAAATATTAATGCAGTAAAAAACAAAACATGACTCATCAGAAAAAGGCAGCAGGCCTTTTGATATCTCCACAATCAGAGAATAACAAGTTTTGACATCATGATTTGACCACAACTCAATATAATCCCTCAACACTCTGTTGCTGGTCCTGTGGTTTAACCACCACTAGATGGACCCATGGCACTGGAAACCTACCCTATAGTGGGAGCCCAAAAGCATGAAAATGCTCTTTCTGCAGAGACTAAAGTAAAACCATGTGGGTGATCTTTTTGTTGAAGCTTCGCAGTTTTTTCCCACAGACTTTTCAAATATATGAATTCCATTTTGCAGTCAAAACATTCTGGAACTTGAGGCCTGGAAGTTGTGGAAGCATTGAAGCCCGGCTTTTAAACTGGATTAAATTCATCTTTGCACATATGTGTCATTACAAAGCACTGCTGCAGAAACAAAACATTAATCCTCAACAAAGACAGTTTGGCTGACACATGCAGCGGAGCAGTGTGAAGCTACATTAAGCCCTTATGCCAGACTTTGGAATGTAATGAAGCATGAAAATTATACCTTCACAAACTCCAGTTTTCAGGACCTTATTTAAAAAAAGAAGAAATTGGGAAAAAAGAAACTCTATAGTCTTGATTTCTGCCCAAATTTGACTTAAATGGCAAGTGCTTTATAATGAACAGATATTAGAAATTTCAAATATATAAAAAGAGTTTGGATATATTTCTAAAAATACAATCCACATATGCTTTATTTATTGCTGGTTGCCTCCTGATTATAGAGTGTATGCAGAGTGTTATTGTTCTGTAGAAGTTTTGATGTGCATCTTTCATTAAAGTGTGTCTGACTTTAAACTGACCCCTGCTATTTGAGGAAAACGTAACCAATTGTATTCATTGCTTATGTTGCGGCAAATGTATCAAAGAATGTTATTATAATACTAGATAGATGCTTTTAATGAAACACACACGTACAAAAAAAAGAACAACACAAACTGGTCAGCTTAGTTGACTCTTTGCAGACTAAGTGACGGAACAAGGGCAAGCCTTGTCTGAATGTGCTTATACTGTATGCTGCATGCCATGTGGTGTGTTGATTGAGGCTTCCTTTGTCATAATTGTCTTTTGTCCTTTGTGGTTCTGTTTGGGACCCAATCAGGCCCAGTTCTGTACCAGCACTACCAGTAAGTCAGCAGTCCTCGGAGCAGTGTCTGAGAGCCTCCACAGCAGTCTTGTCCAGCCCAGCTCCACTGTCTGTGACCCTGTGCGGCGATGGACCCCCCGATAGGGTCCGGCTGTGGTCCTGCTGCACAGGAAGTGTCAGGATGACTGCATCAGGCCTGTCAGGCGCTTCCCAGTCAGTGACTTTCCCTAGAAGATCAATTAAAACACATTACTAGGCTTGGAAAATGAAAGACCTTTATAAATCATACAAAATCTTAAAAAACAAGGTGATTTTTTAACCTAAAATTCTGGGTATTAGATTATCCATTTATGTGACTAGCATGTTATGCACAAACACATCCTGTTACAGGTACAAAGAACCCCAATAGAGTGTAAAATGGTTAAAAAGCCACTGATAGTGAGCCAGCCAGTGTGGTTTGTGATATGAACAGCCCCAGCTCCAAATGACTTACCACACTGCGGGTGAACTTCTCCAGGGAGGTGCGGCGGCCCTGTTCAGTGTCTGCTGGCTGCTGTTTTGGGAGGGGGGGGAAGCAGGGTGAGTGTTTGGGTCAGGTACGGGTGTAGCGAGGGGGTCGGGGGTGATGTGGTCAGTAGGATAAAAAAAAAAAAGGGAAGGCCAAGCATTGCAAAAGTGAAGGCCATGGACAATGTGGGAGTTGCATTTTTTTTAAGAAAAAGGGAGTGGGGTCAGTGACAGGCCAGCAAGAGGAGCAGTGTTTGAAGAACAGGAGAGGGCAGAGAGGCTAGCATGAACACAGGCAGCTATGATTCTCTGAAATGCTCCATATGACATAGAAACAGCTACATTTGTTTAGATGTGCAAGTCGTATCTACAGCATGAACAGCAAAATCCTACTTTCAGCATGTCGTTCCTCTTGAACCCAGCAGTTAGTCTGTGTTTGGCATATGATGTCATGTTTTTTTCATACAGTTAATTTGACATTTTACATTATTTAGCTGTTTCCTTGCACCCGCATCATGGGCACAGCGGGTTTGCCTTTTGGGGCTCTGTTAGAAGTGTCATCAAAGCATCAAATCACTGATTGCCAGACCTTTTTAAGAGTTAATGAATGCTGCCAAATGACATTAAAGCTGCCCCCTTTTCTAGCACATACATGTGCTCACATTACCAGTGCAAGCTAAAAAAAACAAAACAGAAATATATCTGCTTTCCCCATGTGTATTACAAAACAATTACTAGAAGTCATTTTGTACATTTCAAGTATAAAAGTATACATCCAATCATTAGAATTTAAACATTAAGACATTCATATGTATGGTCTCATTCACCTTAAATAACTTTTTTAATAATGTTAAATGATGATGATAAACTGTGACGCAGACTAAGCAGAGAGAGGGAGACCTGCGCTCATACCGAGCAGCAGAAAATAAAAAAGGAATTACTGACTGGGCTGATGAAGCGATATGTATAGGCCAATTGTTAGATCATGAGACCTCATGTTCCTCTGCGCACCATCAGTGAAATGTTAGAACTGCACTGAAGACTCAAGCTTTTTTTTGACAGTGAAAAAAACACAGCAGTCAAGAGATCTGCGCCATTAACACACAGATCCCCCCGTCTGTCTGCATTATCATTAACTTATTTACAGCATGTGGAGACATAGTTCATGCTTAAGAAAGGGACGATCTGACTTCAAAAGTGTCACCTGAGAAGACAGTGAACATCTATGCCAGATGCACCTTGCACTAGGTAAGTCATTCATTCAAACATTTACTTGTGTGATCAAGTTAGGGTGCATCTGCCTAAAATTGCACAAAAAGCAAACGTACTTGTCTGAATAGTCCTGTGTTTGCATCAACAATGCTGCGTAACAAGCGCCTCTGTATGGGTAGTGGTGTGTGCGATGGGCTCAGGTCATTTTGCCTGAGCAGCAGAGGGTGGCTTGGGCCCCACTTTAAATCTAAAGTGGGACACCTTAAACAAAAAAAATCTAACTACAGAGCAGCATCCTATTACTGAAACTATGGACCAGATTTTCTTCCTGATTGTTTTGAATTCTGAGCCTAAACCTGTGAAATGTGGTTCTTACTACTTCTGCAGCCAAAATTGGGCCCTGAACTTTATTACTAACTAACTACATACAATGAATATGAACCCAAAGTGTCATCTCAATCATAAAAAAACCACTAAATCAATATATTAATAGTGACAAAAGAAAGAGTTGACATAGGGGTCAGTGAGTGCAGCTCACCTTCTTTCTGGCTAACAGGAGGTCTTGGTAGATGTTGGATCGCAAAAAGCGTGCATAGCTGTCACTTTTCATTAGCTTGAATATGTGCTCCTGCAAGAGAAAGAAAAGCTCATGAGTGTGTGTTGGCCTGGAAGGAAAGGTCATGAGTAAAACTGTAAGTGGAAGAATAGCAGAGGTCTGAAAGTTGTAATTCGATGTATGTTTGTGTGACTCAGAGGGGCTGAGGCAAACTATGTGTGCTGATATGAACGGCTGAGTCGTGTTCGACAGAGCTGAGTGATGTCCTGCCAGAGAGAGGCGTTACACGTCACCCATCACCAGCCCACTCTGATGCAGCGGAATCCATGGTGAGCCGAGCGAACAACCTATTCATTGCATTACTCGCATCATTAGGCGCAGGCACAAACATACTCCATCATTCTTCTCTCCTCTCCTCTGTGGCCTCTCATTCAAACTCTTCAGTAACATGAGTGGGGTGGAGGGGTTCTGTGTTTCTGTGGACAAGTGGATGGGAGAGGAAATAAACAGCTGTTGTGTGCGTTTGTGTATGAACAGGGATGTTTGTTCCATTATTCCGCTTTTTATGCAGCACTACAGAAGTGATGTTTTTTTTATTTTTGTGTATGGACGCAGGTGTGCTGGCACACTGTGTTCTTGGTGTTTTTTTTAAGACTAGCAAAGCGTGTATTCATGCATCTGTGAACATGTATGCATGATGTGAACCCAGCCATGAGAGAGAAACATCACAGTCCACCTGAGCATCCTCGTAGCTGTAGCGTCCAGGGTCTTTTAGGTTCTGGCTCGTCCGCTCGTAGCTGTGAGAGTCCAGGTTGATGGAGCTCGGTGCTCCCTCTGCAAGAAACTCCTGCCAGATCTCCTGAGCTCGGGATGACACGTCCTGAAGCGGCCGCCGCTTTAGATCCTGCACCGCTAACCAGAATCTGTAATGGCAGTGAATAAGTAGTCAGGAGTAGTTTACTTAAAGTATCATAAACTTTAAGTTATTATTACATTTGTAATACTCATTATTATAATATGGTGTAGAAACATAAAGCTGGATTTTAATGCTGCATGAAAAAAGGAAAACAGCATTTTTAAATGTGACTGAAAAAATAGTAAAACATTGACTTATATTTGATGCAATGATTTGATTTGTTAAAATCTTAATCAGCTAAGTAACTAAAGCTGCTACATAAATTTGGCATTAGAGTACGTTCAAAAATACAATATCTATGTCACTGGTGGCCTAGTGGTTAGAGCCCACGCCCTATGTACAGAGGCTGTAGGACTCGATGCCGGCAGCCCGGGTTGAAAACCGACCTTTGGCTACTTTCCTGCATTACATTCCCCACTCTCTCTGTCTGTGATTTCTGACTCTATCTCCTGTGCTGTCTCTCCAATAAAGGCATAAAAAGCCCGAAAATAAATCTTAAAGAAAAAAACAACAATATCTTATTAAAAAGACACTAACTTTGCCTACTGTTTGATCAGGAGATTTATTTTACTGTAAACATCTTTGCCTGAATGTAAGCAATTAGATTAAACCAAAACCACAAAATTGCAGGTGATAGGAACAAACAAAAAACAAACAGACAAAAAGCAGTAAGATGCTAAGAAAAAAAAGAGTTGAGGGCACTGAAATCCAGCAATTATCCAATGTACCTCCACTTTACAAGCGACCAATGACACGGAAAAGTTTAGTTACACATTGTTATTTTAAAATGGACTCTGGCAGTAGAGACACAATGACAGCCTCACCGCAGGTTCTCTGAGCTGAACTCTGACTCCAAGAACTTCAGGAACTGGTCTCTCCCTGCTGGATCTTTCAGCGCCTCCTCCAGAGAAAAGCCCCATTTCTTCACTCGCTGCTGGCTGGGGTCTCGACTGCTTACAATGAAACAGATAAAAGAGGAATCAAAGATATGGCGACCAAAAATAGTTCATGTTTGCAAGTCATTCTTCCACATGTTGGCTCACCTTGCCTCCAGGTCCCAGAAAGACGTGTCGTCGCTGATCCAGGGGTTAGAGGCCTCTGTTGTTGACACAAAGGGGTCATATTCTATAAACTGCTCAGTGTAGCCCATCAGACTGTCTGCCACTTTGGAAACCTTCATACAGTGTCTGTCCAGCTGGCTGTTCAAGAAGGTAATCTGAAGAAGAGAAAGAGTAATGAGGAATCTGAATAAGGGAACAGCTCATCAGTCTGACTGTCGTTATGATGGATGTGTGAGGCACACTGTGGTACAGTAATGGCCTCTGTGAATACTGTCACTCCGTCACTTACCTCCTTCTGAACGTCCTCTTTGGTGGTCTTCCTGGTGGGCTGGGAGCTGATGTGGACTGGACTCGGCTGGCTCTGGCCATCGTCTGGTACCCCGTAAACAGACTGAATAAGAAAGGAGAGAAAGTTTAAACATAGCAAAACTGCAATTTGATGAATGATGGGTAATATTTTGGGACCTTGGTCTCATTTGCCATACTGAGGTCATGTCCTTAAAGATACGGTACATAACCTTATCTTATTAAAATGTTGGTTGAAAAGAACACATTTTCATCATTGCACGTCAATAACAAAATGTTATTGGAGTGTTCCTTTGAATGACAGTGTGTCTGATCTGTGTCTGTAAGTGGCCTAATTTCTATCCAATCCGCGTTAGCTTGCATGTAACTAGCCAATCACAGCGACACAGTGAGGAGAACTAGTAACAAGTCTAATTTTAAGCTAGCATCATCCAGCTTCTTTGTGTTTATCTTTCTATTGCAACCCACATGGAATTATTCAGACACATTCGCTGAAAATCAATCAAATGTTCTGGTTTGTCATTTAGTCAACATCACAGCAGCACCATTAACATGAACCATCCCCCAAATAATAAAACTCCAAGAGGTAAGATACAGCTCTCCATGGCCTTTCTCCAAGCTATTTATCTGACCTTTTAGTACAATATGAACCCACTCGCACATTGAGATCCTCGGGCAGAGGTCTCCTGGTGGTTCCTGATAGAAAACTAAAAACTAAAGCAGATAGAGCGTTTGCTTTGAGGGCTCCAAGACTGTGGAACGACCTGCCCGAGGAGATCAGCTCAGCCGAATCAGTCATCTCTTTTAAGTCCCTTCTAAAACACACTTTTACCGACGAGCTTTTCCTGATTTTAGTTGATTTTAAATTGTTACCTGAATTTCACTGTTTAGAATTCCTTTAAAAGAATTGTATGTCTTTCACAGTTCTTTTAAACGGATTTTATATTTTAAAGTGGCTGTTTATTCTTAATCTTACCTCGTTTATTATTCTATGACCTGCCTGTTTTTACATTTGTTTTGCTGTCCTTATTATTATACAACCAACACAGCCCTCCCAACATAAAATTCACAAAACAATTCTGGTGAGGCATTCTCTCTCCTGATCCAATGAGTTTGAATACAGTTTATTACCATTTATTCTACCTGTGAGGAAAAAGGGAAATACATAGTTCTGTTTTTTATTTATTATAGTTCTGTTTGTTTCTTTTCTCTGAGAGAGTTTTCTTTTCACTCTGCATGGTAAACTCAAACTTTATATAACACTAAGTTATGTAACATGACTGAAATGTTTTATTCTCACTTGCCTCTCAGGGATTCTTTTTATTTATAACAAAACAAATATTTATTCTTATTTTTTAAAGTTGCTAATTCGGTTTATTTACATGGCGGATGTCAGAAAACATTTGAAGATCTAACCCAAAAATACATTAAGATTATTGTAATAAAAATAATTTAACAGACATGTAGAACATATTTCATACATATGTTTGATCAATAACCAAACATGTTTATCATTTATTTTTTGTATTGTATCTAATCCAATATTTCATTAAAAAAACAAATCAAAACGAGTGTTTTTTTAAGACAAAGGAAGAAATATAATTCAGATTTTAGTCATTTAATTTCCCTTTTCCTGAATTTACCCCAAAAATATTGATGTTATACATCTGGGGGTTGGATTTAGGACCTCCGTTTTTGGCTGAAGCCCTAAAAAACAACAACAACAACAAAAATACACTGTGGCAATTACAATATAAGATTTTGTGAAGCTAGATGTCGTGTATCTCACCAGCTTGCTTTGTATCCTCTGCTCACCTTTTTTACCCTGTGTGGGTTTCTCTCTCTCCGGCACTTGCGGATGTCCATCTCTGTAGTGTTGACACAGCCTGGCTGTGGGAGGTGGCAGAAGACAGAGGGTTGTTTCTGTGTCAGATAACAGTGTTTCTACAGCTTGGATTGTCTATGTGGATCTTACTAACACAACACAATGCTGTTTCTCTTTTCAGCCAGACCACAGTCACAAAGATCCGAAATGCAAATCCACAGATCTGATTCTATAAAGATTACTACGGGGTCTTAGCTGAACAGTGTGTGGAACTGAAACTGATGTCAACAGGCTTTGAATGCAACACTGTACACTTTTTTTTTTCTTTTTTTGATTATTTTCCATTTTATACAGTGCAAGTAGCTCTCTGCTCTCTTGTTTTTCTTTTTTCATGGTATCTTCCTAACTCACACACCGGACGATGACCATCCCAGACGCCCTCTCCTGGCTGTCCAGATCTCCTCTCTGACCTTGTCACTTCTTCCTGTCTGAATCCTGTGAACATACAACACAGACCACTCTTAGGTTGATGCACACATTCTGACAAATATCAGGTCAAACTCAATAATGTCAGGCCATAAACTGTAGTCGCTACACTCTCACAATACACACACATAAGGTTTGTGTATGTGTGTGTTGCCTCAACTATCTGTTCACCTCACCTGCCCATGTCTGGTTTTGCTGCTGGTGGGGCCGAGCTCTTAACACAACAGACATTCACTGATCCGTCTTTGAAATGACGTGTTTACTCTGCAGATATCAGATGACCTCTTTTTTTGTCAGTATCATAAACCAGCAGCCACCAAACCAGTGGCATGACTTTATGAAATATGTATAGACAATTAACGGAAGCTTCTTCCTGACTGAGTGACATGAGTATATTAGTGCTGTGATTACACACACAGGCCACCAGATGGAAGGTCTACTAAAAGACAGAGTTGCAGGAGTGTGAGTGCTTAATTCCACAGGGAATACTTGCTGGGCTTTTAATGCATGAAACCCTATGGTCAAAGCAGGCAATAAGTACAGCATTGTAAATGAGAAAAATTGGCGCAACACCAAACCGACACAGCCACACAGAGCATTACCTCTTCCTCTGGGATATAACTCTCAAGTCATGCATGAAGCTAAGGGTTAGAAATATATAAATATGAATGAATAAAACCTAACTCTCTGTGCCCTGACAACAGTGTGTGTCACGACTTAACGTCAAGAGGTGGCATGTGGTAAATCACATTAACATGTATACTCACTTGACTTGAGCCTCAGCTTGCATGAAGATAAAATTCCCACTTCCTTGCGAAGGGCCCTCTGCAGCCGGGCGAGGTTCTCCCTGCAGGAACCAAATCAGACGAGCCGTTATGTGGAGAGGTTATTTGAATTCAAGGCCTTTCAGATGATTACATTATCCATTCACTGTGATGGCGTGCTCATGACTTGGATTACTGTTGATGAGATGAAACGGCCTCTTCTCAACAAAAGTGTCCTTGAACATTTGGTAAACCTCTGCTGCCAGACAGTATTTTTGACTTTTATACAGAGACACATTTTGTGTAACATGTTGTTGAACTCCATGTAATAACTTTAATGCGGATGGGAATAACATTATTCTGCTGAGATTTTAATAAAAAGATTGACTCTATTCTAATGCATGTGTGCAGTAAATCTGAAGCAGCCGGTTTGCATAGCATAGCATAAAGGCTGGAAACAGGCTAGCATGGCTCTGTCCAAAGCTAACACAATTTGCCTACTAGTTAATATCCCCAGATAACATGTTGTGTCTAATTACCTTTTCAAAAATCAACGCTTAAAGAGCCTGAACATTTTGGGTTTCATGAGGGTTGTGGGTCATACAATTTGTTAGCCAAGATCAGTAGCTCCCTGACGTCCTCAGTTTCTTCATGTTTTACAGAAACAAGGTCAAACTTTTTAATTAAGTGAGTATATTAAGGGGCTGCTAATTGATTAAGGTGCTGCTTATTGGGGGTTTTTCACCCATGAACCAAGACATGTTAGTATTGTTTCCAGTCTTTGTGTTAAGCTAAGCTAACTTGCTGCTAGCAAATGCTTCAGATTTACAGTATACAGTTGAAAGTCATTTATAGATAGCAAACAAACATTCCCTGTCAATATTTTTTGTATGTTAGTAACAATATTGGAAGCTTAGCTTTAATTCCATGTGTTTCATTTGTACTCTTACTGTAATTAAAATTGATTCTGAAATTTTAGACACTAACCCTGATGTAACACCAAGGGGGATAATAACCACCATAGTCCTCGACTTTCACCACAAACACACAAGTATAGTGAGTGCAATTTGCATGATTAATTAAGATTTATTAAGAAAAAGGTAAAACAGTACAAGCTTGACAGCTCCAAAATGTAAAAATATGAAAGCTATGTAATATTAAGTGCATACTTAAAAAGACAGCCTGATCTGGCATCTGTTAAAGACACATTCATTACGGAGACGTAATTAAGAGTACCAACTATCAGGTTAGTTTACAGTGAGAGCAATGAAGCCTGAAGTCATAAAGTGACCTGAATTATAGGGAAAGGAAGTGTGCTGGACAATAGTTGCAGAGTAATTCAGAATATTGATGTGCAGTGCATTGCTATTATATAACAGCAGGAGATCAGCACTGCAGTAATGCCCCTTTTGAGACTGTATTGATCTGCTGATTCCAGGTAGGCTTATAGATGTGTTTGCACATATTTTTGAGAAGGTCAGTGACTGCACTGTTTTCAGCCAAATGGTGCTGCTGTGAAAGAATATTTGCCTTTGACAGATTTGAAGAAAAGTTTTTAATTTGATCAAGCTTTTTTGCTGCTTAAAGCCAATTTTGGCATTTGAAAGCCCAAGAGGACTCTGTTTTTGTTCCAGCTTGTTTGTTTTACAGCAAGTAGAAGAAAACTGTAAAAAATCAGAGTATTATCATATTACGGCCCGAGCACATGTCATAGCAACAAACTATAAGCTTCCTGGAAAAGGCTAAACCAAAATGACAGTTTACTCACAGCCTCATAGTCGGCTAGCTCCAGTCTGGCCTTATTCTGCATGGTGCGCTTGCACAAGTAAATGGCTGGAGGAAGGAGGAGAAAATAGAGAAAGAGTGAGACATGAGGAGTATAATGGTCTGCTTTGTAAATACAAAAAATAATATTTTCAGTGGATTAACTGAGGTTGCAGCTACAGAGAACTGGATCAGTGATCATATCAGTGACTGTCCCTTTGTTTTGTTTGGCTAGTGTTGTCCCACAGGACTTTCCGTAGTTGGTGCTCCTCAGGGCCAGATACATTACAGGGAATGGCCCAGTGGATCGATACTTAGTGAGTGTCAACAACAGATCTGCAGCATGAGCTGTCTTTCAGCTCTGAAAGAAATGGCACAGCCAAAGGCAAAATCGAGATCTAACTGGAATGAAGAATGAGGCAAAAAATTGAGAGACAGCATGTGACTCACCGTAGTCTGTGTTCTCGGGCTCCCAACAGTTTGAAGGCCAGAAGTACGGAGACTGATGAAAACAGAAAGGGATGAAACAGACTCAGTTTTTGTTTATTTGCTCATATAATAAGCATGAAACAAGTCTTTATTATGAATGTTGGAGTTTTATCCCCTCTATTACCCATGCTCCCTCTGCACTTCTACACAAAGTCAAAAGAAGACTCATTAATTCTGATGATGATTCATGACATCCGTTTGCTGTGTGTTACTATCTGGGGAGCATTAGTAGCTATATTCTCTCTATCCATATTTAATCGTCTTTTGCAAAATGATATTACCCATTCAGAGTTCATTCTAGAGTCCATTAATAATGGATCACTCACATCTATCATGCATTCTTAATATCGGGGCAGAACTAGAAGTTGGTGGTTCTCAAACACATTTTTCACGACAGTAATTAGCGACCAATTACAAAGGGCTAGGCTGACGTTGAGGAACATGCTTGTTTGAATGTAATGAACAAAAAGGCTATCATACTCTCATTCAATATGATTACTGTCTTTTTACATTAAAATTGCAGATGCGCAAATGTGCTGCAAACAACAAAAGAGGGTTCTCTTCTGCCAAAATAGAAGCTATTTTTGGACTAGCAAAGAAACATCCCCTTGTCAATAATCCTTTCATTTCAAATACGCGGTGGACTCCTTTTAAATGTTGTGATGACGTGGGCCTGTTGCATCACAGCAACATCAGAGGGAATATTTTTAGCCCCTCGCAGAATGAATAAGTGTGACACATGCTGCCTTTCCTGCGCATGCACAATAATGGCTTTTAATCCTGAGCAATAGAGGTGAGGATAAATGCATTGAGAAGTAGATATGGTAGTGGTTGGGGGAGCAGGAGGGGTAACAGAGAAAAGTGCAGAACCAACATGAGAGCGGCTCAGTGCTTCCCATAGGGTAGTCTGCCATGGCTGGCTTGCTGGAATGAGATGCTAATGGGTCAGTCACAGTAATGAGTCAGAGCAGAGCCCGTAGCTGTCAGAAGGACCCGTCAAAGTTCATGCTGGATCAGATGGAGCAAGAAAACAACACCCTACTGACAGGCTGCACGAGTTGCCTATAGGCCTACATTGTGTGGCCCACTTTCTGCTCTGCCTCTGACGCAGCAGGGATGAACACTCTCGACCTTGGTGGGGTGAGTAATACTCTTAGAAAGGATTGCTCTAATTAGTATGATGCAATCATATCCTTCCATCATCTTATTATTCTATGTCATAGTCTGTATGAAAGAAAGAATGGACGGCAACACAGCTCCAAAGAAGTGAAGCAAAAAAATGTAGAACTCCCCCTGCTGACTGGCTGCAGTATAATTGATAAGCCTTACCTCCACTACATTAATAGTTGGGGCACGGGGCCAAGGGACTGTATGTAACAATTAAAATGTATTAATCACGTTGTTTAGCCCATATACAAGAGATTCAGAGCAACATCTTGGGGAAACGTCTGCAGTCTTCAGGGGGACTGCTAAGAAAAAAAGAGTCTAAGGCCAGAAGGCCCCCTGAGTTCTTGCACTGCTTCAAGGAGTTGTACTGGGAACAACAGCTGAACTGGCCCTGACACAAATTCGCAGAGGACAGGTATGTCAGCCACATGACCACAGTTCTAAAATCTCTCACAAAGGGACCATTGTGTTTATTTATCATGCAGCAATGGCGAAGACTAGAATCCAATACTTGCATTGTACTGCAATATAAACACACACTTATCTACAATGCTGTAGACAGGTTAACCTGTCAAAATCAATATTCTTATCCATGTGGTATATATGCCACAGTGATTTTACCCTCTGGTTGAGTGGTCAGGCTGTGTAGGTCATCAATGTTCAACTTGGTCATGCAAGCTCATATGCCAGAAAGTATTTGTTCCAGGTTTTCTCCTGCACATCAAAGGTTCAGGTATCTCTGTTTCTACTGTTCAACCAATCAGCATCAAGGTCTGACTTGGTTTAAGATCTGCTCACTCTCTCTCTAGGATATGACTTAAACATAATCAAGAAGGAGCAAGAGACAAGGAGACAGTGTGGTTCAGAGCACCATTTGTTTATTATAAATATTTTCAGAAAGAAACTTGTAAAAAAAAAAATATATAAAGCTGAATATAAAAATGATATAAACTCGTAAAAACAACAACAAAGATTAGACCAAAAAAGACTTTACACAACAATATTTTTGTAGCAGCAGGCATAAATACATACAAAATGACACAATAGGTGAAAATACAAAAATAAAGTCTGCACAGTAAGTACAGTAATGTTCCTGTTGATGTTTATTACCTACACAAGTGACAGGCCCAAGCATCGCTTCAGACAACATGTCACATGTGGTGGACATAAACATTCACAGGAGCATTATGTCTTGTGCAGATTTTCATTTTGAGTTTCTGAGGTAATGGTGCGTTTTTCATTCACTTTTCAAGGGTTTTTATCTTATTCTGCTGCCAGATGGTATACTGGCGGTATGCAGAATAACAAATAAATAGTACTCTCGGTTGTCTGCCCCTGGGTGTTGGCCATCATGGAGTGCAAGAATATTGTTCCAGGTCTGCCGAGCCAAACGCAGAATGCCTTCATCTAGACACTATTGTTCCATGTGGGCCCTCCTGCTGAGACAGCCTGTTGCATCCTGTTGGCAACGTTAGTTTTCAAGATCAGTTGGCATGATTCGGCAGTTGTGGCGGGTCCATCACACTGGCTGACCCCTGTTTGTTACAGTTGGTAGACGAGGTACCACTATGTGGAGCACTTCATCCCTCTCCTCCTGGGACAGCTGTCATAACTGTGCCTGGAAATTGAGCAACAAACATTGTTTAGATTACCTAGACTAAATTAAAATGAGTGTTTATTAATTTAAATATATAAATTATGACCAATATATGACTAACCGGCATCTCTGCTGTCCTCACAGCAATCAGCTGAGCCACCCTCTTGCTGTTCTCTTCACTGACAGATGCAGCTTCTGCTCTTCCTCTCCCTCGGCCTCTTTCTCGTCCTCTCCCACTTGCACTCGCCCTCCCCCCTCTTGGGTCAGCACTCTTCACCACAGAGCTACAAATTCCTCTGGAGCTGGATTCCTGAGAAGAGAAATACAATTATTTCCTATAACTCCTTGATAAATTCCTATAGTTTTATTGTGCTAAAGTTCATATTTGAGGCACTCTGACAGACTAACAGGGAAATAAACAAAGGCAAGCTGTAATGATACTACAAGGTTAGATTGTCATTGTCTCAACCTAATGCAAGACCAATTTAGTACAATCACGTTACCTGAAAATGAGAAAAAAAAATCCTGCACTCAGTTTTATTCATTGAGTCTTTCGTTCAATAATAAATCAGAAGTCTGTGAGTGTCGGAGTTCTTTTGTTATGGTGTTTGTCACTGCAGTGTTACACTATGCTCTGAAGCAGTGCAGCTGTTGTTGCTTTATAGACATAACAGTACTCAACCATAAAAAAGAATATTATGCTCCAACGCAGTGCAAAGACTCGGCAGAATAAGCTGTAGTGGTAACACATTAGTGAGTTTACTGCAAAGACACGTGTGCTAACATTTCCTAGCCTCTGTAAAAGCTGACACTAGCTAATGCAGTTAGCAGTCAATGTATCATGCAAAGACGATGAATTTGTTCAATGCTGTAATAGGTAGAAAGCTGATAAGGCTTTATAAATCATATATGAAAACAGTCGTTAAACTATAGTCTTTTCCTCATCTCCTATGAATCATCATTTCCTTTTTGTGTTGTGTCAGCACTCCAGAGTCAAACATATTGTTTTTTCAAACTTTAATCTTACAAAAGTGTAACTTCACTTACCTCCTCTGTAAACATGATGCCGGTAAATCACGTTTAGTTTCCTGTGTGTCATGGCTGATAGTTAGGATGCTCGTTTGGATTGTATTAGCGCACCAGGGAGAGCGAGCGACAGGTTACTGGTGCAGTTTACGTAACGGCCACCGGTGTCACTAGCATCACTGTATTTCACTGTTGATAGTTACACTTTAAGTTAAAATACATGTCAAATATTTTTCATACATAGTTTTTGTCGTCATGGTTCATTCTTATCATGATGATTTATGTCCTAGAGAAATAACATTTTAATTAGCCATTTGATGTGAAAAAAAGAGTTGATGTAACTTCTTGAATGACAGCTCTGTTGTCAAATGCGACTCCTGCAGTGTTCTTTAGTCGAAAACACAAGAAAAACTATCAATATAGTCACTAAACTCTCCATAACTAGAATCTTTTCTGCTGTGGACAGTGCCAACCTGAAGGATCTTTGATGTTTTATCGGTAAGTAACATGTGTGCTTTGGATATTGGAAGGAGTATGACGTCAATATTGTTGCTCCACCAGCCAGATCCCTTCTAACATGTCTTGGCTCCAAATGAAGTCAGCAGCTCAATGTGTCAGCCGCGATCACAGGGGTATTTTGGCTTCAATTTTGTACGACAGGAGAAGGTGGAAATACGATGTCCATATTTATATGCAGTCTATGCTCTATATTCAAAGGCATCCTAACATATATCAACAGCTCCCCCATGGTGGAGTTTCTTTTGTACCTGAAAGCGATAAAGAGTCCCGTCATCTTTAAGAGTAAGGACATGGTCGGAGATGGGGAAGATGTAGCCGTGGGCAGCTATTAGACTCCCGAGGTGGATGGCTTCAGCTGTGGACATGAGAGGAGGAACACAGACAGATTGAAACTGCATTATTCTGCAATTCCTTGCCTTTCTCTTCTGCTCTTGAATGTAATGAGAGACATACCTGGATCCTCAATGGAGAGGTTTTTCATCAACCACTGAACAATGTCTGCCCCTGTGATTCAAAGAAGGTCATTGGTTACTTAGAAGTGTCACAGAGTTTCATGTCTGCAATAGTTTCAACAAAAGCTGAAATCTAGAAACACAATTGAGCCTTGAGGAAGTCTCTGTCTGTTCAGAGCTGCAGGTCAAATCTGTCAAAGCCGAGAAGGTGTCACAAAATTATGCTAACAGGTTTTCAGTTGCTCTCTCTGCTCCTGGACAGCACAATATTTTTCACAGCCTGTGTTTTTGGCAGAGGCTGCAGAGAGAGATCGCGAGGCCATCTGGCCTGAGGGAGCCATGTGAAGAAGTGACTCCAAAATAACCTCTGGGGGAGCAGGGATGACCCCCTCGTCCAACACTTGTGACTCATCCACACACAGACACATGAAGGCCTAGCAGTGTGTAGTCAGACAGAGAAGATAGAAGAAGAAAAGTCGTTTTTTTTTTTTGCAGTGAGACAAGGTTAGCTTCACACCGCAGGCCGTATTCTCAGCGCTGAGGTCTTATCGGCAAAGACATCACTGGCCTCCAACCGCAGTAGCTGCAATTTAAATGAGCCCAAAAGGTCATATTTGCTTTACTGATGCTGTCTCAGAGTGAGGCACTAAACACATACACACAATAATCAACACATCAAGTATAGCAAGCCCTTGTAAAGGGACAATCACGCAAGGAACTGCTTAAAAGCAAAGGGGTCACAGCAGTCAGTAACAGCAGCCATGTACAGTAGCCTAAATAAGCACGGACACACACACACACACACACCTATGAACACACATACTTACCTGATACCACACTGGGGATCTTGGAGAGGAAGCTTTTGACAGTCCGGATGGATACACCCCCCGCTTTCTCATCTTGTATTCGTGTTACAATGTCTTCAATCTGAGTGGAGGACAAACAGAAAATAGGTAACATTTACTAGCAAATTTGAGCTAATTAGCACTCATGATATGCTTTGTTAAAGAATTTCCTGCCTTTCACTTGCCAAACAGCAGCATTATTGAACCAGCCACATATAATACATAAAGCTGTGTTTTTGTAGGCTTTCATCCTAATGGCATTGTAAGGCGAATGACTCAATATAGGCTAAACTTAGAGAAGTGATGTTATGGAGAGGACTTTTTTGATTTTAAAGATTGAAATATTACCCAAGGCCCTGTATAAGGGTTGCAAGTGCCCAAAACTTGCAGTTTATCATAATAATTTTTCAGCAGTTGTCAGGTGGTGTAAATATGCCTCGTTCTGAAGAGATGGTAAATGAACAGCCCATGCTGCAGCTCCACAGTGTTCAATGGTGGCTTCCACTTTCCGAAGCTCTTTTTACCCTCCAGTCCCCCGGGCCAGATAACAAGATAATCTCAACATTTTCCTGGCATTATCTTTAAGAGTCAAGAAATGAATGTACAGACATCACATAAGAGACATCCTGTAAATGCACTCCATGAAGCTCAGACCCCGCTACAGAACAGCTAAGATCAAAGGCACAATACATTAACTAGCAAACTATAACTGTAAAGTAGCTGCACATTAGGCTGATTTACTCCACAACTTCAATAGCTTAAGTAAGAAGCTTTCTTGCCAATTGAAAAGAGCTGTCACAGCTACTCCCCAGAGACAGAGATAAACATCACACCTCCGACTCATTCAGAGCTCTACACATCAAACAACAGCAGCCTAAAATTAGGCCCAGCACGGCAAGGCTCGACAAGCCACTCAACCACTACAGAGCATTTACAAGTAAACAAGCAGCCACTCAAGGACACAGACAACCATACACAAACCTAAAGAAATCCACCAAGAGTTCTGAACACACAAACACACAGAAAGATGTGGTTTATTTTTAAAGGAGCTATGTTTGGTCAAGTCCTTGAGCAGGTTTTCAATGAGTAGAAGTAGCCAGAGGTCATGTATCGATGTGAGGAGTCTGTGATCTGTTGCATGACGGTGTTCAGTTCAAAATCAATAAGAAAATCTGGATTTTGAACACTCGTATTATATCAGCAGCCAACCATATGCAGAGCAGTGGCTGCTAAGGTTGTTGTGTTGGCTGTTTAATTCTTTATTGCTCCCTAAGCCTCCGTCTAGTACGCACACTCAGATGATTGCACACATACACACCAGCACATTCGCTGCTTCGGTATGACTAAGCTTATTAGCTGAATTTCTGGAGTTCAAGTTATGGTCTCGGCATACTCAGATTTAGAGAAGCCTTTTCTGTTTCATCTTATCTTAAATAGGCTGTGTTCCCTTCTCATCCCTCTGCATTCACAGCTAACTTAAAGTCTGGTTCACAGACTCTTGGCATTATACTTTGATCTAGATCGTGCCATACATACAAACTCCTGGACCCCCTCCTCACTCTTTTCATATTCTTTCACTGTCCGTTCAGCATTTAACATGCTCTGAAATATTGAATATAATTTTGTTCTGTTCATGATATTGATGTTACACTTCAATCTGGATGAATTATTGCATCTGATAAACAATTTACTATACACCTAGCACCATCATCAGGTTTGAAATTCCTATGCGTGCAGTAGTTTTGCTTATGATCAAGTTCCTGCCTAATAATGACACGCCATTAGCTGCAGGTCTACTCAGTGTTAATAAGCTAATGCTAGCATGCCAACCCGCCTCACTAAATGGTTAAACCCCATTGTGAGCATGTAACAATAGCTGACTGACATTAGCATTTAGCTTAGAATTTAACTGTGCCTTCAGATACAGCCTTGTAGTTGGCGCTCCGTGAGGTTTCTGAAAAGGCTTTATGAAGCCCACTGATGGCAGTGACCATATTGGAAATGCAGACTCTACCTAGCTTTGAATCAATCTAGAAACAGGCAAAGACGTGGAGTTAGGGGCAGGCCTTGAAGCTCCTGGTAAACAGTTGCAATGTGCCCACCTGTCAGTCAAATCAGCCATGCCTCTTATGCAAATGTATGCAAAACCCTCAGCCTTAATATAATTCATCCCCTTTAGAGATTTTATCCCAAAAAAAAGAGCTAGCAAAATACTGATGTTATTACTCAACTTAAAGTATTCCTGTGCCTGGGCGCAGATAGCCTAGTGGTTAGGTTGCGCCCCATGTACAGAGGCTATAGGGTTTGAGTCCGACCTGTGATATCCTCTTGTGTTTCTCAGACAGGAATTATGTTAAGACACTTGTAAGGTATTTGAGTTGTATTAACGTTAAGTTTACTCATATTATGTAATTTGATTCCAATAAAATAGCCTTGAGAAACATTAACTAACGTGAAAGCATGTTACACCAAGATGTGTATGGATTTAATAGCACACATAATGCAGATCTTAGAGGGCGTTGAGAGCACTGTGATGAAGACAATTACCAATCTCATACTATAAGCTTCAGAGAGCATCATGGCATGAATTATTGAGCAACCACTACAGAGAATTACTGCTTCAACTCTTGTTGATAAATCTCTCACATAAGGGGAGGGGAACCTACATCTGCCCTATGTGTTGTGAACAGAGCCTTGGTATTTTGGGCCTGCTTTCGCCTACATGAGAGCATAAACAGTTTTACACAAAGGGCACAACAGATTAGCACTGAGACATCGAAATCTTCCCTTTGATGACTAACCCTCAACGCAAAAACAAGAGGGAGAGAAAGCTTTGAAATCCACTCAGTTCGATCCAGTTCTGAAGGACTGCCCAAATCCCCTGAAACACAACAACACGAGGAGGATTAAGTCCTTTTGTTCTCAACTAATAATGGACCTTGGACTGGGTTTAGCTGTATAGAAAGAATGACTCATTATCTCCCTATAGGATGACAACAGACAAGAAGTACTTGGCACAGCAGCTTGAAGTGCACATCATATCGCCTGCTTGTACGGGCTAATGGTGTTTGCAGCTTGGCATGGAGGGTTTTTGAGAGCTGAAAATTGCTGCTAGCGTGTGATAACAGCACTTTGCCCCTCACCACCTAGCTCTATTAATGATTATCAGGAGAACACTTGTGTGTCATGCCACCTTATGTTTGTCTTTTTGCTGCACACGTGTGTGCAAACTTGTCCTGATGCATGGCTGTGTATTTATAGCCTTAGCGTGTGTTTGAGTTTTCATTTGTCCATCTTATCGTTTATGCTCCCAGGGCAGCAGAAGCAACCTTTATGTTACATGTGGGAGGGTGAGGGAGCAGCTAGAGGTGAAGTATGATAATGCTAAAGCTACAAGTTTATATAAAGCATATACTCCTTATTAATGTCGGGGAGAGCCTGTATGATCTGAAGTCATTGCTTCCTGTAACATGGTTTTGTAATTGGGATTTAATGAAGTGAAATAATAACATCTAAATGAGGGCATCAGAGGCATAAATAACCATAAAGCTAAGTGATACGAGGAACTCTGGAAAGAAAAGTTTCTAATTGAAACAGTGTGCCCCTTTTTCCAAAAATGGCCTCAGACAAAGCTATTAAAAACTGGCCCAGTCTTCTGAAATGAGACAGCTGTGGCTAAAAGATGTATCAGGCGGTAATAGCGTCATTAATGATTCAGCAGTCATTAGAGGGCTCACTCTTCATTGTTGAAAGACATTTGGGTCTGTGAGGGAAAAAACGACTGATGTGCAGGTGACGGCCAAAAAGATTAATTTCTGGTCTGGACATAATTAAGACGTGGGCGAGATGTGGAAGAAAGTACGGCAAAGTTTTCAAGTTGGGGAAATTGATGTACTCAGAAGTCATGTATTATTAGCATTAGAACAGAAAAACCTGTATCATCTTCTAATCATTTCAGCATCAAAGCCCGAGTTACTATCTAAAAAACATGTAAAAAAACAAAACAATAAATCAACATTTGAAATGTATTAATACTTATTAAGATTTGGTGGTTCATTCAAACTCTATGGATGTTAGAAGCTTTTTTCAGGAAAGCTGCAGCTACTGTGTTTTATTGCTACAAATAGAAGAAGAAGAATCAAAACAGATTCTGAAACACTTCCTGTCCTAAGTCAGCAATGATGGAGGCTATGGCCCAACCTCGATGTCCACCCTCACACACTCACTGACTTTGATGCACGTTCCCGCTATTGTAAGTCTGTGAGGGCTTAGGGCTGTCCCGCTGTCGAATCGTCAAGTGTGTGAGGGATCTCTCGTTGACTTTTTGAGCCCTTTATGCACCCTGTCCATAAGTGGGCATCTGCAGACTTAGCGTGAGTGAATTACCCATAGTTCATAGCATTGTGACGTGAAACATAGGATTACCAGGGGAAGCCCGCAAAAATGGAAAGGTAAACAAACGCCATAAAACGGAAAAAAGGTAGAGACGGTAAATAATTAGGAAGGTGAAACCACGCTCTATTTACAATCTACCAAAAAAGTCTTTATGGAAACTCCAGCTAATTCAGAACTCTACTGCAAGTACAAAAACAAGAGAGACAGAGAGCATATTAGTCCCGTTATATATAAGATAAGATAAACCTGACATTTACATATAGGCCTATATAAAGTAGAACTTTTTATAAGCGCCATGGCTGTGAGTGAGTAAATTGAAAAACGTAAACTAAGTTTTTGCCACATGACATCGTGCTGTCATGGTTACAGAGAAGTCGCAAAGTGATGTCCCATACGTATTAAACCTTTTCGAGCCCTTTCAGCCTCGTGCACTAAATCACTTTCCAGGTGACCCTAATTTAGTCCGTAAGGGCTCAGGGTTTAGGGAAGACATTGAGATTCAGCCTATCATTATTGCAGACATGAACCAGGACTTCCTTCATCACTCTGATTAATTCATTGACATGAATCAGCTAATTCAGTGGTTCTCAACTTGTCGAGCCTCAGGACCCACCGACTCCTTCTTCCTGAAAAATCGCGCCCCAAATGTATTTTATTTTTCAAACGACCAGATTCATTTAAAGAAAAATGGTTCAGTTTGGACCTCAGACAGTACAAAGCACTTCATAGACTTTTTGACAGCATTTTTCTTCCAGGATTTCCGACCCACTGAAAACAGCTCCGCGACCCACTTTTGGGTCCCGACCCACCAGTTGAGAACCACTGAGCTAATTGACAGCATTTCTCTCTGCTGCATCTCTTACCATCAAAGCCGACTAAGGTCAGAACTGTGTCGTCAATATTTTAAAAAACTACCTCTTTGGCCTCCTTAGAAACTAGTTCTAAATTTTAGGGGGATTTAGATGAGGCCTCTTCAAACAGCTGATAGACATTTTTTTATACATACTGTAGTTTGTATAGCTAACTGCTACAGGGTACTTGGGCTGAATTACCAGTCTTTAACTCAATAACAACCAACAGTGGCTCAAACAAAAGTAGCCCTCGAATTGCTTGCCTTCACCCACAGTGACTTGTCATAAGCACTGTCCTTTTGCAGTTTCCAGACCTTGAGGGCTATAGAACACCATCAGCATACTAAGCTCCCTCTGCAGTGTATTTGTTTCCTTTTTTTTTTTTGTTGCTTCAGATGACTTTCTTGTGCACATTTGGACACACAGTATATTATATATTTGTTTTTTTTTGCCTTTTTATTTACCCTAAAAATTAAAATTATCACTTTCTCCCCCCAAATCTTTGCATTTTTGCACATCATAATACTTTTCTTTAATGTGACATATTTTGCATCACTAAATTTTGTTGTTCGTCACATACTGTAGATGACCCATTCGGAGGTCCAAGATTGTCATTAAATAACCATCAGGTAAATCTCAATCTCCAAAACGCATGCAGCTTAAGGTAAAACGTTTTTTCCTATTTCATTTGATCATTAAATAAGTCAAACTACCATGAAATAACTCACTTAACTAAACATACATTTCCTTCCTAAATTCACAATGTAGACAGTTGTACTGTTATACTGTTGTGACCCTTGAGTGTTGCCATACTCAGTGTAAGTCTCGTGAGACTTGGTAAGAACAAACGGGACTTAGAATGTTATGATTATGATGACTTGAGTATGTTCGTCTGGCACGCTAATGCTCATGTGAATAAAAGTTACGTTGGGAACTCATTATGATTCAGAGTCAATAAAACTACACACAAGATGTCTTTTTCTTTAATAAGGCTGACTTTAATCATTTAAAGGGCACACAACACCTGGCTCTGTGTATGCTTAAATGTTGTGTAGCTTCTAGATTGACAGAACAGCTGTATATTCTGGTTGAAGACTTCTCTTTAATTCTGCATATATATTAGATGAAAATTCAAAATGCAATGACAGTAAAACATTAAGCATTACTTCTAAATTATATGCACAACTTTCCAGGACTATAAGTAATGGTGTTTCAAATCTTGTAATAACTTTCCAAAGTACACAACCTGCCACACAACACTTTTTTGAGTGCCATTTTGACCTCTGTTCCGTACTCGGTGCGTAATTAAGTGAGTTCCAGCTGGTGGGTATAGCCCTGGGGACCGAGGTGAGAATAAAGCCTGCTGGTGAGAGAAGATCCCCCGCACCTCTCTCTCTCTCTCTCATCACCATCTCACTCCCTGAGCTTCGCTAGCTCCCTGTCAGACGCACAGGGAGCCACACAGCAGACTGGAAAAGCCCTGCCAAACAAGTGTGATGGTTGGAAACCTATACTACTGAGGTCTGTGAATTAATCACTCCATCAGAAGCTGTCACACACCCAACACATGCACACAAAAACATAAACAGCTGCTTCAAAGCTTTTGCCAATTCTTATCATTACCAATTGAAAAATGAATAAATCACCTGCTAAGTCTAATATTGCATATCAGTGAGGCCTCAGCCAGTCCTAACAGCTCTAAAGGAGACACATTTACTGATCCATTTCTTCTCCAAATTGCCTTCTCCACAGGAATGCCCTGCAGGGAAGGGTTTTTTATTTTTCTGCAATAAACAAATGTTTTCCCGTCAGGTCCTGCAACTGAAAACATGCTGTTCACACTCGAGTGAAGCCATTTTTCCTTTTGCAAATACCTTTCATGTGTAATCCCCGCAATCATTAGTGGTGCTGGATTGTAAACGCACTGCAGTTAATTGACTGAACGTGGAGACAAGGAATCCATATTCACTACAATCGGGCCGCTCTGTGTTATAAAGCATGCAATAGGTTAAATGTATGCTAGCTGGAGAGCATCTTTGTTCAGCTAGATTTTTTCCTTGATTTTCTCAAGGACGAGGCAACATGTTAGGATGCTACCTGAGATTTTGTGTCAGTAAAGATGTGTACAGCACATTGTAGCATTGGAGGGATTAAGTCACAATTCTGAGATATATTTCGGCATCACACTGCAGATTTGAGCACATTGCAGGCATTAGCCGTCTCTTCAGCCCAAGTGGCCACAACACAACTGAGACCCTGTCCTGACAAAGAGGCCCAGAGGTACAATGTTGTATTAAGAGTCCAATCAGCTGCTGCTTGATTAGCCACAGAGGCAGAAGCACCCAAGAGAGACATGCACAGATGCAGTAGAGTCAGACTGTTGCACCGAACAGACCCATATGTTGGGACAAAGAGTGTTGATGAGGATGTTTAAGCCTGTTTGGACCGGTAGAGTATCCCTTATGGTAACTGACGTGGGTGCAATGAGGAGATTTAGGGAGACGAGATGAGTGTGTGTCAGCCTAGATTCTTCATTGCCATGGCAACACAGAGGCAAGAGGAGCTGAAGCAATTAAAAGTTTTAGATTCTTTTTCCTTCAACCCAGGCAGAGCGCCAGCTCTACTAAATTACAATTACATATGGGGCTCTTCGGACGGGAGGGGTAATCTTGTTGTCCGTGCTTTCTGACTCTTTTCTTTAAAAGACGGGATTTAATAAGCTCCTCAAAATCAAAAGGAGACGCTTTAAAATCAAAGCTAAGGAGTAAAATGCAGATGGACACGCTGCTAAGCTAAGAGAGGCAACACTCAGGGTAGAGAGAGAGTACAAGCCTGCCCACAAACTAGTGACTCATCAGGTCACCTTTCGGTTGATGAGACTCAAGGAGGACAGAAAAAGATCAGCTCCCCTCTTGTCCATGTCTGTTGTTAGATACTCCATGGGTTGCTAAGGGCTTGAGTGCAGGCAAAACAGGAGTCTGAATACACAGTCCACTCTAAAACAAAGTGGCAGATACAGAGGCTACTTTTCAAAGAGACACTGTCTGAAATGAAGGGCATCAAAAGCAACACATTCAACCAGCTGCTTTTATTCTGAAACTGACAAAACACACCTAAAATACAATTTAAAAGATACCTGTAGTTCACTCTTCTGCAAGATTTCCCTCATACATCCTTTACCTTCAGTGATTTAAATTCATGGAGGCTTCTTCCACTGCAAACACCTCTCACACCGCCTGCATTTTGAGTGCATGTAGGACTTTGTAGAGGTCCTAATAAGGTTCAGTTTCCCTGCCGAGGCTAGTGTGTAGTTAGGGAAGAAAAACAAGAAAGGATATTTGCATGTGGAGTAATGAAAAATCAACAGAGAGGGAGAGGTGGGATGCTACAGTGCGGTGTGTTGAAAGCTAACAGATTGTAGCAGGCAAAAAAGCATCTGCTGTTATCTGCATGATTGTTAGTTTCAAAGTTCCTTCCATAGAGACGTTTGAAATATTTATCTGCTGTTTTCCTTTTTTTGACTGCTGGAAAAGAGGAAAATAGTCTCTGTCACTGGAGGAATTTGAGTGTTTGTCGTTATGCTGCTAAAACGTAAAGGTGGACATGAGTAATAGTGTGACAGTGCTGGGTGAGAAGCAGTAGATAATAACACTGCTATTTCGAGGATGGGGGTGAGGGGGCTCAGTGTTTAGAGCCCCTTATGTGGGCCTCACTCAGGCTGGGCAAAACTCTCTCTGCTGCTGCCAATTTAGGAGCTCATGGAAGCTGTGTCTGTGGAAGAGGGGACAGAGTTTGAGTTCTGTTTGAAGCCTTTCCACAATTCCAATCAATATGTCTTCATTCTGTCTTCATATCTGGGCCACTGCAGTGGCTAATCATTTAATATCTGCAGAAGATTGGTGTGAGGAGGTAAAACCTCAGGACCATCTGTCTGTCTTTGATGTTGGCACGGTCCCCTGACACGCCACACTTGCCGGTCCCATTCCTTAAGGCCTGTTAGTAATTGGGTTACAGAGAGAGAGAGAGAGAGAGATGAGGGAGCGAGAGAGAAAGGGTGAGGGGAGGCATCTTCAAGCCCAGGTCTGCCTCATCTCTCCCTTTGCCCACAAGTCTGATCTTGATGTCTGACACGCAGGGGACAAACTTCTTCATTGAGTAGTTTAATCTTTGAAAAAAGAAGATGAAGGGCTTTAAAGCTTTTAAAAGTGGACATAATCCCTCTTTACTTACGATATTTAAAGCAGTGTGAAATAGCTGCCATTTTACAGACAATATCAAGACCATATCAGTATGTTCAAAAAAATCATTATCTTTATAGAAGAAGTGTGCTTAACCAGCGTGATGTCAAAAGTGCGGCACTTTGGTGTTTATCTTGTCTCTAGGAACCAGAAGTGAGTGACCATATCTGGTTGGCAGGGTGGATCCAGGTTAAGAAATCGCTGTTGCAGTGACTTGTCAATCACAGGGAGCCACGCTCAAAAGCAGTGGTTTCCAACATGTTTTTCGTTTGAGCCCCATTATATGTATCTAAGAAAAGCTGAGGACCCCAGCACAAAATTTACTTCAATTTGAACTGTTTTCATTGATAAAATCCCAACAGAATAGTCAATCTGTGCACATTTTCAAAACCTTAGATCTTTGGAGCCCCCCAGGGAACCAATGCTCTAAAGCATTGTTTCATTGATGACTTTATACTAAGCTCATACTATTATTTAAAAAATCATGCCGATTGTACTAGGCCTAATGAAGAAGACTGAGAACTAGTAATCAATTACTCACCTCATATTAAAAAGCAACATTTTATAGCAGAAATAAGCACGTTTACAGCCCAGTACAAAAAAGATTTTGGTCTCTATAATTATTCATTCAACAATATATATGACACCTGTATTGCTGTATTGGGGATTTAGGGGCACTTAGAGTGACAATGCAAAGTTTGAGTTGAGTACTGCTGGCTGCTAGACATTAACCCAGCTTTTTTAGTCACTAAACTGAACATCTCAGCTGTGTTTGTGTTGTTGGAGATAAAATATCACTCAGTGAGAAACACTAGGGTGAACCAGCTCATGAATTAGACTCAAATGTTAACTGTTCGGCTTTAATAGATTTGCGTTTGCTATCTGCTCCCTTATTCCAACTTCACCCTCTCATCTAAGGTCACTTCTGGCTCCAGAAAACCAACATGCTGGTGTAAATATGTAAAACTCTGGTCTTCATATTCGCAGTTGAGAAACCAATAGTTAATGTCATGTTAGCTTTTTTTCATCATTTGTACAGTTTATGGTATCAACCCTTTCAAAATATGGTGACCTCACACCCCCCACCCAAAATAAATCAAGACTGCAATAAGGAAGTGTTTGAAACCAGTGGGGGCTTCTGGCTTTATTTCTTATACATAAAAGACTTAGAGCCAGCATCCCAACCGTCATCTCAAATGACAAGATGTGTTTCTAGTAGCAGTGAACTGCAGAGCTGGGCAGGTTGGACCTCTCCAATCTGTGCTCGGCTCCGACCTTTACAAAACACCTGGATGGTTCTTGGTCTGTAATTAGTTAACTGTTGAATGGATGTGTGGTGTCGAGTGTGAAGCATGCAACCAAATGGTGAATTCCAGCTTAAGCGGCTTTGCTAAGTTTTGATTTAAAGTAATGCTCAAATTCATTTTTTTTATGTCAGCATTCTAAAACACCATCTGCTCCTAATTCCTTTTCTCTGTCGGGAGACGGTATGTTTCAATCCTCTGCACAGTTTCTACCTTAGCTCAAATGTTACACTGCTTCTCTGCTATGTTGTGTCTTAGCTCGGTTCCTTCTCATTGGTGTAGATGTTCACACACAATTAGTGAGTAAGAGAGGCCCTTGACCTTTCAAGAAGCATGGATTTCCTGTCATGGCTACTGGAATAAGAAAGGATTTTTTATAGCTCTCCTGTGTATCATTAAGCTCCACTCCTCCCATGTGCACCGCGGTGCTACTCACACTGTTTTTCCACAAACCTGACGGCCCTATTACCTGTGCTGGTTGCCCACACGAGTGCGAGGATGCTGTCGAGATTTCAGGGGCGAGGAGTGTTACTAAAACCACAAAAGGACTAAGGGGAAAGGGCTGTTTTGAAAGAGAGGCGGCATACAGCAGAGGGGGGAAAATGTGCCTGCGGACACTTAAAGATCTTCAGAAACTCGCACAAGCTGAAGCTGCTGTCAAAAAGAGAGCAGCAAATTCACCAGTTGGCTTTTTTTTTGGCCGTGTAAAACCAAGCATCATGAAGAGGTTTTCTTGAAGCACAACGGGTAAGGTGCTATGAAAACAGCTCTGGGTGACAGATTTGGAGCCCTGGAAATAAAACCTTGTTACGTCCAACTGGCAGGTACTAGTAATGAAATTCAGACAGCTGGGGTGACATGTGGAAGGAAAATCTCATCTCTCAGTGCCATGGGGCAGCAGGCAGCGTCAGACACCTGTAATGTGGCCTCAATCTTGCAGGTGATGACTTATCTTCCTGACAGGGACCTGCTAAGGACTTGTCTTCACGTTGTCAACCTCTACCCTGCACACAACTCACCAATTATCATCCTCAAACTGTCTTTTAATGAAACCAATTGAGGCCTGAGGTGAATGCATCACAGGCAGAAAGAATGTGTTTCATTACAGGGTTTGTTACCAAGCTGTATTGTGAAAGACTCACTGAATGATAGAATCAATAGATAGTGAAACGTGAGCGCTACAGTGGGTGTTTTATTGCGTCAAGTCCTTACTCACTGCTGATTGATTTTATCTATAATGTCACCCGACTACCCTCAGTGCTAGCCAATGCATTGCTAAGCATGCAGTGACCAAATTTGCTCATAAATCTTTGATTATTTTACCTCAGGGGAGCCAAAAATGAACCATCTATTATGTCAGCACAGCTAGCATTAGCAACCTAACCATCAGTCCCCCTTGAATTATTGAATAAGCTTCCTAGAGAGGGGACCAGCCATGCTTTGTGATCTAATATCCTCTCAACATATTTCAAAGTGAAGTGAAGTGTCCTTTTCTGTTTTCATCCCCAGCTGTGTGCTATCCATGCCTGACAGCTGGCTGTAATTTAGCAACGCAATAAGCTCAGCTACACCTGCTGGAGGACTCTGCACATCACTATTGTCCAGTTATTTCTTCTGTCAGGCAAACGCTAAAGGCATTTCTCTGACCTCGGATAAGGATCGATAGAATAAAAAACACAAAAGAGAAAGAATGAAAACAAATATTGACACAGCACACAGCAGGGACATTTTCAAATTGTCCCTTAATATCTAGAAAAACAATGTCTGTTTAACGATTGATGACTTTTTATTATTGTGAAAACTCAGCAAAGCCCCGGACATTGATCACAACCAGGCCCTGACTTATCTTATTCTAAGAGCTTCAATCTGCTAGTGCGCCTTCTTTCTCGTGACCTACAGTAAGTGTTTGAATAATGAATGGCTCCTGATGCAAAAACTGAAGAACAATATTTAAGCTTTGTTATTTGCGACAGTTCTGCAGCAAAATTACTCTTTCCATTCAAGCTGATAAATCAGCTAACAGCATTACTTTAAGAAGGGGGCATAGAGGTATACAGGAATGTGATTCCTCTGCTTTAGTAAATTCAATCATTTTCAAACAGATCACAGAAAACCCCAGTGGTTCTGTGTTATTTCAGCATTTTAGGTTGTTGATGTATTTGCTGCCATATTGTAACATGCGTGGGTTAACATCAATTTCATGTCAAGGACATGCTAACTCGACTCCACAGGCTGCAGGTCAGGAACTTGGCTCGACCTCTGCTTTCAGAGACGAGAAACCTTAAGGTGACTCCAATGCTGTCTTCTTTTCCTGTTGGAGTGTTCTAGCTGTCTTACTAGCTACTTAAGAGCTTAGTATACTTCAAACACAGTCAATGGCGGGACGTTATATAAGGGCAAAAAAAAAAAAAAATCTTCTAAATGGCCAGACTTCCAGACTTGTACAACACAGCTTCTTGTTTAGCTGCAACCTGCTGCAAGACTTGCCGTGGCTTTTCCATTTCTTTGTAGTCTTGATACAGTGAATTAAACCAATTTAGACCTTTACAGAGAGGTCTCTCTGTAAACGCATGCAGTGTTACATTCTGGTGTACACATACAAGATTTGTTAGTCAACTAATTGACTTTAGACCAAGACGCTACTTGGTTCCTTTTTAGATGTCCAGTAATTGACTCCAGAGGCTTTTTGTCGGGTAGTGATTTTAAAGTTGAACCTTTACATCACAAACGATGAACAAATGCTTTAAATTGTAGGTGACTGACAGGCTGATAGAGCTCTGCAGGACTGAACATCTGCCAACGTTAATATTAGACTGGTCAGTCTGTTATCACACTTGGCTGTTACTGCTAATACTACACACATTATTACTCACAAAGTAGCTTTAAATCTTGTTCATTGTTGCTGTTTGTCTCCATCCTTCTCCTTCTTCCTGCATCTCGCTCTATCCCACGTTCCACGCCCAACACAGTTTCAGCAGACGTTCAGCATGAGTCTGGTTCTGTTTGAAGTTTCTGCCTCTTAAAAGGAAGTTTATCCTTTCCGCTGTAACTTTGCTAAATGTTGTTCAGTGCTGTGCTCATGATGGATTAGTGTTTGGTATTTATAGATAATTTAGATTATTGCACCAATACACCAAGACAAATTCCTTGTATGTGTAAATGTACTTGGCAATAAACCCGATTCTGATTTAATAAAGAGTTAGGTATTTTACCTGCTCTTTTTGTAAAGTGTCTTGAGATAACATTTGTTATGAATTGGCTCTATACAAATAAAGATTGATTTAACTGAGACTAACAGGGCCTCAAACCGAATTATATATTTCTCATATTTTTCAGGTAAGGTGTTTAACTGGTTTAGAGGCAGTCTTAGTCATATTCAAACAAACAGCCTTTTCTGTGGAAAAACAAAAACACACATTTATGAATGTGTATTTGCTTGTTACTGCCAGCTGTTCCTCTGAGGCGTGGGAATAACCATGTTAGCTCTCTTCTCGTGTTACCACCTTATTGCAGCATCACTGCCTCTCTCTGTCCCCCCTTCTCTCCGTTTGGCCGAGCACGATCGACTTGGATGACCAGCTTATAAACTTCAGCACTCCCTTCCTACTGTCTTCCCCCTTAATGAAGACTAATTTCCATTTAAAGCGAACGCGGTGGTGTCAGATTTAGAGCTGGATGCATCGGAGTGTCTAAATGAATCAGGCTCATGTAGACTGACATGTGTAAGTAGTTGGGGAGGAAACTGGGATTATTAAAGGTTTCCTGCTTGGCTAGGACGGAGATAAAGATACGTGCCATTTATCTGTGCATACAATCTGAACAGATTGTATTCCAATTCCAATTCCAACCAATTCCCAGGTACATTTCTAATAGTTTTTATTCAGACCAAAATATAACAGCTGGATTTACCTTAATCCAGCCAAGTAAAAAAACAGAGTAGAGCCTCCCTTGCTGACGTTCTCCTCTCACTCAGTTTGATGAAAGTAATCACGGCTTTGTTATGGATTTGGCCTCTGCCGTATGAGTTATTGACTAAGCAATTGGAGTGGAAATGGGAACTGCCACACAGCAAGGTCTCCCACAAGGACATTTCTATTATTTCCAAGCAGAGGAGGGGAAAAAAAGAAGAAAATCTGCCACGATTATCTAACTCACTCAAATAATATCAGACAGTCCAGCCTCAATAACGTCAGTGATGCAGTTTGAAATCTCCTTGCGTGTCCACTTTGACAAATGGGCAGTTTGGAGCTTTACGACTGCGGCAGTATTTAACCATACGGACATAAAAGGACATTTCAGTCATTGTCTAACTAATTTATGATCAAAGATTGTAAAGCGATAGAGAAAAACTTGACTGAGGAATCTAAAATGGTTGTCTGATGTGAACTGAGGTTGCCTGATGTGGTTTCAGGGATACAAGGTTCATGGTTTTCGGTGGAGGCCGAGTGATATTTAAACAGACTATCTGGCCATTGAGATGATCATTTGGGACCTGGTGACTCATCTCTGCTTCAGCCGAAACCCAGAGACAATTACAGAGAGTCTCACCACACCGACAACAGACAATGTGTTATTACCTGCGGTTCAACAGGGCACAGATGACACTGTCTGTCTGTTTGTCTGAGTCAGACCTTCTATTTTAAGGGGAAATCATTTCGACCTACCTGATATCCTATCTGATATCAGATGTGCCTGCAAACAATACAAATGGGAGAGCTGGCAGATGTAGCTCCAATTATCGTACAAGTTGTTGATCAGCGTTTTTCATTGTCTTTGTTGTATGAGAAGATGTAGGTCCCTGTATTATTTTCCAATGTCTTTGTCTGAGGTAATTACAATCTGTTTGAAAGCCATGTGTGAACGAGATGGACTGTAGATTCTTCTGATATTTGTCATTCTCTCTCTTTTAGCTTCAGAACAGAGAACGATCAGACTAATGAGGCATCCAAAGATTAAGACATTAAAGAACTTGTAATCAGTAGCATGAAGCTCTTTTTCACCAGAGCTGTACTTTATCAGCTCTTTCGGCATATTGAGGACATTCTCATTATTCAATGATAAAATGTACCACCAACAGAAAAAAAAAAAAAAAAACTGTAAGCAGTGACAAGAGACGCTCCTTTTCTTTGAAGAGCAGTGTGAAAATAGGACGGGGGAGGCAGGGAGCATTTCTAGACAAGATCCTCCGAGGTTTGAAAGTAAAAAGAGCAGCTGACATCGAAGCCAGAAGATGATTACTTTACAAAAGAGGAAGAGCCGAACAGCAGTGAGATTCTTTGGTTGAGACCATGGGGTCAAATTTGAAAACAACATAACATTAAACATTAAAGGAAGAATGTGCAACCTTAGAGCACCAGCATTAAACCAAAACAAACTGCTGTTTTGTTGACGTATTCTGAAGCCTCCGCTCTCCTTTAATTGATCAGCTATGATTCAATCACCATGCATACACTTTTCTCTTTTCATGTGGGAACTCCCTTCTAAGGATCAATGTCTCTGATCTAATGGCTCTTCTTTTTAAATGTTACTTGAAGGTCGTTGTTTTTGTTGCAGGCAACATGAACCAACTCCCCTTCAGCGTGACTCGTGGTTCATTCTGCACACACACTGCATGCACAAACGATTCAGGTACCAACTTTTATAATCGTATACTAAATCTGCCTCAGATGCTGCTGCATCCAGGAAAACGGTATTGCTTCACAAAGTCAATGCATGTACGTGGTTTGAGGATGTGAAACTGGCTGTAAAACTAGAGGTGAAAAAAGGTTAGTACAATTACAAAGTCAATCCTATCTAAATATATTTCAGATCATGAAAGGCCGAGAGACTTTAAGGGTGAAGATGCATAAATGAAATACAGTCACATGGTCATGTTGATACTTCTCAATCCTCAATCCTTTGTATTACCTTATTTTTAAAATGTATAGGTATTCTCTACTAGGAAGCTGTAAAATATAAAATGTTGGCTCCAGAATGAATCATATTTGGGCTCTTATTGTGATGTCTTACACACTAACAGCATTGTTGTGATGTCCTGTCTGTTTTCAATCTTTTAATGTTTTATTACACATCGATTTTTATTGAGAAAAACTCACCTTATATCTTATTTAAGATTCTTTCCTAGCTTCTCATGTGTGTTTTTTACTTCCTGTGTGGTTATCCTTTCCACTCTGATGTATTCACTCAGTCTATCCCTCTCTCAGTGTTTGTTTGTCTTTGTGCCCTGTGTCAAACTTTCCAGCATTTTTCTTTCCCAAAATGTCTACCTCTCCTATTCTTAATCTGTGCTTGGATTTTCCTGGACCTAACATTTGTCTTTTCCTTTGTTTGTTCAATCTTCTGTAACCCTGTGTACCAAACACATGCATTAAGACTGTTTATGATTATGGCTTCTTCTCAGTAAACGCGGTGGAATCCTCTTGCCAGTTTCTTTTTTAATCAGTTGTTAGAGATTACTGCTAAATCTGTGTGAGCTGCTATAGGGCAGAGGATCTTTAAGCTTTTGCAGTCCGTTTTTTTTTTTTAACAATACACCTTTTACAGCAAAAAAGGTCCAAAAACCTCAACCTAGGGCTGGGCCATTGATCCAGTTCCAATTATGTTTTGGGCTTCCCACGATCATGAAAGCAAGATAATCAAGATTAAATGATCATGGTGCTGCATGCCGTGTTGCGCTTGTTTTGTCCAAAAGTTTTGTCATGTGTGGAAAAAGTGTTTGTTATATTTTGGCTTTGACCTGAAAAACAGAGTTAATTTATTTGAATTTATTCATTGTTTTTATTGTTATATAGTTTTCACTTCCTTATTTTCATTAATTGCTTGTTGAGAATGTGAAGTTCCCTAAATGCATGTGAAGCAGGTGTTGTTAATTCCCATGAGTAATCATGTTCAATAATCGTGATCTCAATATCAATCGAAATAATCGTGATTAGAATGTTTGCCATAATCGAGCAGCCCGTCCTCAAGGTCAAGAAGGGTTTTGTTAAAGAGAGCCTTTATTGGCTGAAGAACCAGAGAACTCTCTGAGGAGTTGGTGGAGAACAAAACCAAAGAAAGGCGAGTGAGTACTTGACCTGTTCAGAACAGAAACCAGCTCCAGTGACTGAAGATGTATTCTGCCTTATGTGCTGGACTGTTTGCCATAACTGATTTATTTCACACGATATGTCAATGCTGTACTAAAAGTATGTATACACTGCCCCCTAGAGGCCAACATTTTTTTAAAGCTTTTAAATCTTTCCCTTTTAGATTTAGCTTGGCCACGATGAGATAAGGCACTTTAAATTTCCATAGGAGCACAAACTGAAATCTATCTCCTTAAACATTTGTATTATTTTCCTTCTGGTATTCTCTTTTAATCTTCCTGTATTTATACAAACATTTATTCATTAACCCTTTGAGATGAACCATCTCGTTTTGATGGGGTCCCAACAGAAATCAAAATCACAAAATTACAATTACAATTACGGCTTAAATGGCCTGTCATTTCAAAATAACAAAGTACACGCTGATGTAAACACAATCAGGTATAAATATAAATAAGGATTGTGACAGATGTATCACTACTTGATTTGACTTTTCTAAACACAGTGTAAGTCTTCACTGACAGTCTCTGTTGCCTTGAATATATCTGTTGCCAAATAAGCGACACAACCATGTTGGACTGGTAAAGCCTGTTCTTGTTTTGCGTCCTCTTTTTTCACTAATTCAGTTTGTCAGCAGTACCGCGGGGCTACAGTTAACCCAGCGAGGCGCTGCTGTCAACATGTCAGATTGTCACTTGAAGGCACCTACGACCAGCAGCTTTTAATACAGTAATGTCAGAGCTTGTTCCAATAACCCATTAGTATTTACCGTAGGTGCATGACACAAGATTTTTTTCACAGCTTCCTCCCTGATGGTAACAAACATCAAACCCGGACAGTTAATGGAATCCGATGTGGAAATCCTCTTTAAGTCTAATAGCTGTAATCCTATACATATTTCTAGCATTTTCCCCTGATCGGCTGTGCAGTTAGTCGGCTGAGTGTCCTGCAGAGATGCAGAGGTTATTCAGAGTACAGGAGGAGGTAGAGTAAGCTTCCAAACAGCCTGAGATTAGTAGGGGACTCAAGGGGGGTTGTAGGGCGTTTAGAAGTGGGACACAGTCATGCCAGCAGAATCTGCTACCACTACAACCAAAAAACACCCTATTTTACATCGCCCTATGCATATGCAGCTCTTTCCTCTGCCCCATTATGGAGCCTAAGAAACAGTGGCTGCATTATTTAATGTGCTGCTTTAAGATCACACTGTCAGCAATGTGCAAAAAGGGAAGGACACCAGCAGAGGCTCTAGCACAGGAAGGAGTTTCCTCGCTGGAGAAAAGCCTTTTATTCAGTCATAGTGATTCTCTATGGAAGAGCTGAATAATCTCAGAGCACTTGCTGCCAAACACTGTGAATTACTATCCAATTATGATCTGTTTTCCTGTGAACTTCCAGGATTTTCATGTGTTGGTCCTTCTGCCTAGAGACGAGCCAAAACACAGCACAGGAGTTGGTTACATAAGAGTTAGCGCTTTACACTGTTACTGTTGTTTTATCTTATTGACCCAACCAGGAAAGCAGCCCACACTGGCACTTAGCATGCAGGCACTCAGGCTTCAGCGTGACCCTGATGCTTCAGCCCAAACCAGCGCAGCAGATAAAGGCTCCCAATGGTGCAAGTGGTGACGGTGTTAAAATGCTCATATGTGATAAAACACAGGGAGAGCTCAGCCATACAGCTGCAGGAGTGATATCCACAGTGTTAAGCTGGACTGTGTTATCTAAAGTGCACACAGGAACAGCCAGTAGTGGACAGGAGACACCTTGGACTTTAAAGAGGAGAGATATAGCCTCCAATGGCCCCAGGGGCACTTCCGAGAGGGAGCAAAGTGTGACATGGATGGCAGCATAAAGACAAGCAGAACTGGAGCGATCCAGTCCTCTGGGCCGTTTAAACCTGACCAGCTGTCAGTCCCTGCGGTGGTAGGTGAACGGACAATGTGGGAAGCTGCTATTTACAGTAATTTCATCTTCTCCGTCATCTTGAGGGAGGGTGTCTGTAATTTTATACAGATTTCCAGTATCGCCACATCATCGACCTCAGTCAGTGTGGATTGAACTCCCTTTGTGTCTGATTATTAAGCACGCTTAACCCAACTAGTTGGCACTGATGGTTAGGGAGGTTAAGGAGGCTTTGAAAGTGATTTCCTCATCTCCCATCACTCAGGTTACGTAGAATGCAAGATCTATTTCATCTGGAGGACAAACACAGATGTGATTACTTGTGAAAGTCAACCCATAGCTCCTGCTACAGCAGCAAATGACCACTATCATGTAACGCAACAGTGTAATGATCACACGAATGAAAATGTAAAGATCTGTCAAACTGACTTGGAAATATGATGTTTTGTTAAAGCAGTAAAGGACATGTAATCTTTATGTTCCCATTCACATCCATGCATGGATAAAAATACAAAGTGATGATAAAAACTGTGCATGATCTGAATAGATGAACGGGCGGATATGCTGTCTCAGAGGACCAGATAGTTTTCTAAAGATGGAACACTTGAAATGAGCTTCAATTATTAATTAGCAAGAAGCAGAAGAAAAGCTAAAAAAGGGAATGGAAAGTGTGTGTGTGTGTGGGGGGGGGAAGGTAGTAAAAAAGAATTACAAGACTTCAGCCATGCTAAGAGCTCTGTTGTAGCCCCAGCAGCACTTTAGAACTTAATGCTAATTAGCAATGCTAACATGCTCATGATGACAATCAAATGCGATTTTTTAACGGTACAATATAAAACATTTACTGTCCCTGCAGGGAAATGCATCTTTGTCAGATAAGTGAAAGACATAATGTTTTTTTCACTGTTATCATAGCTAAGGATGTAAGATAGCTACATTTGCTATTTGGTGTCAAAGTTTATTTTCTAGGCATTTGGTCAAATCAAAGTACCGGCATTTAGGTATGTGACAAGAATTAATTCCACCTGCTGCTGTTTTAGGAGCTCGATGTAGAGTAAGCCTGCTAGCTTAAAAAATCAATGGTATCTGTATGGATTTGTAGGTTCTGGCTGTTTTTAGTTAATTAGAGTCTAAAAAACAAAACAAAAACATGACCTTTCAACTGTTTTACATTCCCAAAGAACGTCCAAAATTCATTCCTCTTTTTTTACTAAATTTAACATAAAACGTAGAATTGTCACAATATGTGAGAAGATACTGCACCATGGACACCTCTTACTACACTCTGCACTTTTTGTGAAGTAAGAGAAGTCCATGGTGCAGCTTAGATTGCAATCCATAATGATACATTTCACAGGGTAAAGCATTGGCAGTTGTAATGCCAGATTCCCATTTATCCTACCTCCATGTTTGTTTTTAGGGTGATATGGTTTAGTCTTAAACCAGAATAAATGAGCAGATTCAACAAAGTTGTAACAGGGAAAGCAAGATGGATAGGCATGCTAAGCAGCAACAATTTCTTCATTTTCCCTAGCATGTGGTATTAGTGAACGTTTCACAGCAAAATCCAGAATACAACAGCCTAAACAGGACATAAAGCCTGTAAAGCAAGAAGGAGATGCCTGCCACAAGCAGGGAATGACCAGAGTCCGTGTAACTGACAACCCATCAAATACTGAACAAGACATTTCAGTCTGGATCAAAATGGGGAAATGTCTTGCTGTTTTGGGACAAGGCTAAAAGGTGAATTCCACAAACTAATTTGTCTTATACTGTAGATTGGGCTGCATCAATTTGCTAGCTAAGAAAACGTTGGGAGTGTATTGAGCTAAAGGATGATACAGTAACATCCACTGGCACCAAATAGTACCTTTGAACCTACTGTCATGGCTCATTACTGATATTGCCCCACAAATGGCTCCCAAGACTTATGTAGATGACAGTTTTGTGTAATTGTACCACAGATATTATGATTACTATACCCTAGTTGACTGCAGAGAATTATCCTATCAAACATTTAATGACCTGAATAAAAGAAAGAGGGGATGCAGTAAGTATATTTCACTTGCTCTGGGTAGGACAGGGATTGTTTCATCTTCAGGGGACAATTAAATGTGTCAAAACCAGGCAGCCATGCAATGCAAGCAACAGTCCTTATTCCTAGAGAGGAAAAAGGGGAAAATCGAGGGATGAAATATGCTATCTATTAATTGTTAGTTACACCATCAGAGCAGGTAAGTAATCTCGCTCCACAGCTTAACTGCATTTCCCAGCACAGTTGTGCTTCACATCAAGGTTTAAGGTTCTTTTTTGTGTTTCTCTTGATGCCACTCATATTCATCTACCCGCCTTTTTCTGTCTGGTAAGCATGCCAAATATAGCAGGCAAAAACAAAACAACAGGATCAGAAGCCTGTGTGTGAGTTTGTGCATGCACAGTATGTGTACAGCATACTTCTGCTCCTCCAAAATCTTCTCCACATATACCTGAGAACATTTTGCAGCTTTTGGATTGTTTTGCTTCACTTCTTCTTTATCGTGGTTGAAGAGAGACAGAGAGAGATAATTCTGCAGCAGCTACACTGTATGAACAGAGACAAGCTCCTTCCACCCTGAGCACTCAGCCTCTCTAATGGATAAATACATCACACTCACCTTTGTCTAACTGCCTACACAGTTAACTTAATAGTTTTGCAACAGATAAAGCAATATTTAAGCTGTTTCAACTCTTACCTGCTATATATTTCACACAGGATCTGCCCACACTTTGAAATATTTTTATCTCCTCATCCTCTTTGTTCTCTCAGTAAGATGCCGATATCTTTCAGCTGACAGCGGCTCAGGCCTTTGGGATAAAGCTGACAGTGTTTTCCCAGGCGGCTGAGCATATTGGCGGCCATCTGCCTCTCTGCAAGCAGAGGCTTCACACCACGCCAGGCTGCACACCCACAGAGTCCAGACCGACAGGCGCACTGCCCTTGGAGACCCAGCACCTCTCTATCGTTTGGCCTTTGTGACATCTTCAGCTGATGCACAGCACTAAGGTTAAATATAAGAAATTAGACGCTAAACCAATTAATTCAAAGTCAAGTATGTAAAGACCATAAGTAAACGATTATTTCCTTGGAGGAATAAATCATTTCCTCACTGGTTTCAGCATTCATCTCCTACAAAAACTTCAAACCAAAACCAGATTTTCAAAGCAGGAAGGCCCGAAAACATCCTGTCACTCTCAGACTCATCTGTCTGTTGTCGCTGCACATGACTTAAACATGAAATGATGAATGTTTTCCTCAGGCGGCATCCTGACAAGCAAAAACTAGCCTTCTAAATGCATCGCCTCCAGGCATGTATAGCATTACGTAATGAGGCTCTGCTGTGAAATCCATGAAGATGCCGTATGCTACATGCAAGCACAGCATGTTGTCTGTGCAGCGTGACAGCTTCTTATGATACATGGAGCATAATGAGAAAAGTGAATAAACAATGAATGCTTTACCGTGTAGAATAGGAACACAAACACAAAAAAAAGACACAGCAGTTAGGTATGGGGTTCCATTTGTGCCAAAAATATGTCGCCATGCGCACTGTCTATGTCTACTGAACATGTGAGAAGACATTTGTCTATGTCTATTAAATGTTGAACTGTCCTTGTGTCATTTGACTTTGTCATTACATCGTGTCGTCATGATGTGTCATTTGACAAAGTGTTGTTTGACAGTGTCTGTACGTCGTTACTATGTGTCGTTACTACCTGTCGTCTTGATGTGTCGTTACAATGTGTCGTTACTACCTGTCGTCTTGATGTGTCGTTGCTATGTGTCGTTACTACCTGTCGTCTTGATGTGTCGTTACAATGTGTCGTTACTACCTGTCGTCTTGATGTGTCGTTGCTATGCGTCGTTACTTGGTGTCGTCTTGATGTGTCGTCTGACAACGTCGTGATGCCTTGCTACCGCGGTGGCACCGGGCGCCCCTTTCCCGGCTTACCCTTTGAGGTCAGCGGAGGGAAACTCCCAGCAGAGCTGTACCACTTCAGTATTGTACCCTAACACTCATTTATTTTTCATGCATCATAGCCTACTAACAAGAACAATCTGAATAAAAGTCAAAATATGCGTAACGACGCATAGCAACGACACATCAAGACAACAGGTAGTAACGACACATAGCAACGACACATCAAGACGACAGGTTGTAACGACACATAGCAACGACACATCAAGTCGACAGGTAGTAACGACACATCAAGACGACAGGTAGTAACGACACATAGTAACGACACATCAAGACGACAGGTAGTAACGACACATAGTAACGACGTACAAAACTGTCAAACAACACATCATAACCACACTTTGTCAAATGACCCATCATGACGACACGATGTAATGACAAAGTCAAATGACACAAGGACAGTTCTACGTTTAAAGTAGACATAGACATATTTTTGGCACAAATGGAACCCCATAGTTAGGGATTTTTGACAGCTATTAAGACAGGGCTTTAGGGGTGATGCCATTTGTCTCAAAGCACTGTTTGGGTTATTGATTATCATTCCTTGATTCCTGGCAGAGACTAGAAATGCTCACTGCTTTCCTTGCAGCTTCAGTATTTAAAGCAGACTAGTGAATTTTTGCTTGCAATGCGCTTTTATTACTGCTTGAGCTGCCAACAATTGACGTTTGATACTATTTTCATAGTGTACAATCCTATAGCAACAGCATCATCATAAGTAAGGCTTGAGATTTATCAAGTTTCTGAGTACAAAAGGGATTCTGACAGTTTCTTCAGGTGAACTGCAAACTGCTGAAAAAGATGGTTTACAGGAAACTCTGCAGCAACATGCCTAAAAGAGAATTTTAAACACCAACAAGCCACTGCCAAGATTTATTTCACAACCTGTCTCGTCCATCGTTTCACTAATCTGTTTACGCTGCTTTATAAAATGGACACTCATTAGACTGGGGATGCATCAACAGATTTAGAACAGGGGGACAGGATCTGTCAAATCTGTCTTGCTTATTATTTGCGCTTTCTTTCCGCAGTAGATCCTGTGGTTTGAGTCTGATCAAAAGAAGCTTTTTTTGAATGTAAGTGGGCTGTCAGAGTGCTGGCAGAAAAATAACAAACTATTCGTCAATTGAGGAGGAATAACCACCAGCTCATTGGCAGTTTCCATTCCTAGCCCTGGAGATTCAGTTTCCACCAAACGCTAAACATCTTGGTACTTAGCCACCAATACTGCAAACCATCTAAATTCTAAAATCATACAGCAGCTATTGAGCATGAGGAGCCATGGGAACAGGATAATTACCCTTGACATTAAAGGACCTCTCACAGGCCAAACTCTCACTGATGGGACTGAGAGCTTACTGGACTAGTGTTGCTACAGCTGAAGGTCCTGACAGGGCTAAAAGGACTGGGGGAAAGAGGTAGCTTTGCACTTGTTTCAAGATGGTTGACACAAAGACTTTCTGACACTCGACAGTGAACCCAGTGTGTCAGATACACACTGACGAGGACCAGTGAGCTGTCAGAAGCCTGTCTGTGGGTCATTGCCTCTCAGCCAATGTTTCTCCCTACATATAGGCCACATACTGTAGCACAAATAGTCAGCCTTACCTTTCTGTACACGATCATATTCGGGGAGTCCTCCTCTGGATCAGTGGTGCCCACCCCTGCCAGGTCTTTGGTCCCCTCCGCCATTTTTCACAACGTCCTGCCAAAGGAACAGATGAACTCCATGAATATAATGGCCCCAATACAATATACAGTGGAACAACACAAAATAGGGTTTGATAAATATCACTTAGAATTTCTATTACCCCTGGTAACCACAATTCCCCCAGCCCTTTATCGTTATGACATTCAGCCGTCAAAATGTATGCTGCTGTCTTGGAAGACAGACGCCACAGTACAGACAGATAGCAGAGCTCAGGTAGGTTGATGTAAGATGAATACTAACTAAGATACAAAGTCAATACCCCAGCGGTTCTATATAGCCTACCTATAAGTCACCAGGAGCATCATGAAGGATTATAGGAAGCTTAACTACTGTAATGACAAAGTAGAAATTAAGATTTAAATAAGAAAATGTTTTAGCTGTCACACCTGAACACTTGAAATTAAATATGAAACACTAGTTAGCATAAGCAGCGAGGACAAAACAGAAGCCAAATGGTTGAAATAGATAGCTTAAACTTGGCTAATGAAATGTGGTATTGAAACACTTCCAACAGGTAGTGTTGGCTAAAAGGAGTGAATACACCGCTTAAATAGTTAGATAAAAGCGTAGTTTTGGTATTTAGCTAAAAATGGTTGACAAATTGATGAAATAAGTGTAACTAAAAGTGACAGAAGAAGTTGAAATGTTGTCAAAAGCAAGCGAACAATTGTAGAAATAGAGCGCCAAGAGTTATTACTTGAGCTAGCAATTATGTTGAAAAAGCTAACAAAACAAAGGTTGGTAGGCTAAAGTAAGCTCATATTAATATTATTTAGGGATATAGATAATTTCTCATAGCTTAACTTATTTACATAAAAGCATAAATCCATAGCTTAGAGTGTGCAACAGACTGCTGAGATCTTTATAAAGTCAATGGTATTAACATAAGGTATAGTAAGCTAGGTAGCTTATGGTGATGGTTGTTGGTTGAAACTCCTGCAACCCCCCATGATAGTACCCCCAATGTTAACTCACTTTGACTGTAGTTGTATGTAAAGATGATTCCATCAATATCCCCTGCAATCAATGCAAGTGATTACTTAAATAGAATCCAATTTAAAATCAATTCAACTGCAAAAACTGAGCTCTCAGTAGAAGTGGCAGTAATTAGCTTCAGCGTGTGATATTTATATTTTCCAACAGAGTTCACCCTAATCTTACCCTCATGTGCCTTCAGTGGCTACTCCTTATTACCTTATGTTTTGTCTTTTGGGCTTTCCACAGAAAAGCTCTTTCACCCAAGAACATAAAAACCTAACCAAACTTTAAATATTTCACAATGTTAACCGTGAATTTAGGTCTAAGTATCACAACTGGGTTATTTGGATCGGATTAGTAAAAGATAATATTATAGGGTAGCATATAATGTCAGTGTTAAAATCAGGGTTCACGGACAGTTTGACCTTTAAGCTATCATAGCAGGCAGAATTCTTATAGGAAAAAAAGGAGTGCATCCTTAGCCCAGGTGTGTGTTTCTACAGTCACTTATGCTACAAGAAACTTTTGTGCAACACAGATGAACACTCACTGAGGTGTTGCTGAGATTTAACTATGTTGAATCGCTAGTTACTCTGTAGTTGTTTTATGCTTAGTATAGTAATTATTGTTGACTCTTCTGGGATCAGTCCTATAATGTTAACCTCTGATCTGATTACATTCCCCACATTAACCCTGCAGGCTTCCTCCTTTCTTTGAGAGCTGCTATTTACTGATTTATTTACAACCTCTACAGAGTCGCCACATCTAAGTTCAGCCTGTCTCCCCCTCCCCTCCCTCCTTCTCCCTCATGAGAATTAATTCTGCTTAACTAAGGATTTTCATAGCCTGCGCTGACGACTGGGCTTCAGCAAGCCTCCTTAGCCCCAAATACCCTTTGTCAATGAAGTCTCCTGTGTACATAAAAAGGGTCAATCCATTTGTTAGTTCTTCAATTTTCAGAGGAAGAGGGGTAAGGAAGTAAATTACTCAGTTTAACACATACTTTTTTATAATTTATAAATTAACAGCTCACTGGGACCCACTCACTCTCACTACTGATATTTGTCTTTAAAGAAGAAATGTGATGATGTTGTTGATGAGCAGTTCATGTCAGGCACAATATTAAACCTTCATAAATAAACAGAACTAGGAACACACTGCATCTTGCAAAGGGCCAGCTGCTAGAGGGGGATTTGAAGTAGGTCTTAGTTGAATTATGTAACTGAAGCAGTTTACTATTACAAGTTTGATCATCTGCAGAAAATAGCACCAGTACAGAAAAATGTAATTGTTAAAATACAGCGTGCAACCAGCACAAAAGCAAATACACAGGGTGGTGTTGTGACTTTTGTTGAACACTTCAATCTACTACACCATGGAGCATAGTGATACGCATGATTGAATAAGTAATCATCCGCTCTCGCCTCTGTGTTTGTTATTGCCACCAGAAGTGCGGAGTGCAGTGCTCCCCATTGGCTAACACATCTGTGCTCTTTCTCAGAGTCTGAACACATTAGACAGCTAATCTTTGCGTCCACCTCAAGGGCCATATAGGAAGGCAGGCAGGCAGTATGGATTACATAGCACCTTACTAACAGTAATGTGGCAAAAGGTCCCATGTTGACAGGAAGCTGTAATTCTAGAGAACAACTTCCTCCAAGTTGAGCTGCTCAAGCATGCAAATCAAACTCCACAGAGGGCCCGTCCAAGATGTTAACTGAAAGCTTGTGTGCGAAATACACACTCTGAATACACACTGTGTTGCAGAAAGACAGCCAGAAACCAACATGCCCACTTGTAAAGTACATGTGTGTTTCTATTCCCAAGCACAAACACAAATCCAAGAACAAATCAAGCACCAATTTATAAAGGTACAAACACAAAGGCAGGACTTTGAAAACACACACATTTTCACAAAGCAAAGTCCCCTGCAGTGACTCAAATAAACAGGCCAATAGAAGCCCAGTCATTTGAATTAAACTGGCCGAGGGTTCACACACAAGCATGCACAGAACAAGCCTGGTGCACCCCAAGCAATACCGACTGTGAGTTCAGTCACAGCAGGCGAGCAGCCCAATGCAATGCAACATCTGTGACACCTGACAGCTGCAATCATTGGAGCTTGTATTACCTTAGAAACAAAAAAACGCCTGGTCCACTCTCTGCACTCCCCCCGGTCGGCTCCCCCTTAGCAACAAGCAGTAGGCAGGTTCATGGTATTATTAGCAGAGGGATAGAGTAGGGGATGAAGAAGACTGGGTGATGAAAGCAGTGAAGCAGTGAGGGAGAGAGTGAAATATAAAGAGAGAGAAAGAGAGAGAGAGAGAGAGAGAGAGGGAAGCTGGCTGGTATCTGCAGTATTCCTCTATTCCTCCTCCTTCTCCTTCTCCTCCTCTTCTTCTTCTTCTCTCTTCACCAGTTCTGCCTTGGCCCGGCAGTTCAGGAGATCCTCACGTGTGTGCACCTCATTCATCCCTTCTCTCTCTCTCCCTCAGTCTGCATGTGCTCGAGTCGAAGCGCAAGCGAAAGAGTGAGAGTGTGTGTGAGAGAGAGGAGGAGAGAGTGAGAGAGAGGCAGAGAGATGCTGTGCAGTGGATAGGGGCAGATCAAGTTGGAAAAAGGGGGAGGGATAAAGGAATTAGAGAGAGTATAAAGAGGAAAACAGAGGGAGAGATAGAGAGTGAGTGTGTGTTTGTGTGTCAGTGAGAGAGAGAGAGAGAGAGAGAGAGAGAGAGAGAGAGAGAGAGAGAGAGAGAGACAGAGAGAGAGAGAGAGAGAGCGAGAGCAGAGGATGCAGAGAGAAGAGGAAATGAGGATAGAGGGATGCACACTGCAGCAGCGCCCACCGATGCTGAAAATGAGAAACATTTCATTAGAGGATATTGAAATGCTACAAAAACAAGTTAGTGTTACTGAACACACATACACACGCAGGCTATAAATACATAATCCAGACTGTTTGAGCAAACAGCCTCAGAGATCATGATTTTCAATTCCCATTCAAAAGCTTGTGCGAGGCTGCTTGTATCCTTCTGCATGCTATGATCCAAAGTTAGATATCCGCAACTTTTATTTCTAATCTTTAAGCGTTTACCTCATCATATTCAGAAAAAAAAAATCCTGTTAGTGCTTGAAAAATGACAAACATGCATTGTGTTTCTGTCCCCACTCTTGCATGTTCTCCTTCTCTGTTTTTCCTTCCCTCCTCATTCAAACTCTGGAATCATTCATGCTTAAATGGCAACCAGAACGAATGAATCTTTTTTTTTCCCTTTCCTTCCATAAATGAGATCCCACAAGCCCCCCGAGGAAGATACTCCAGAAATACACGGCTTCAGCCAATTTGTGAATGCATGCATGGAGAGTGAACACACAGAGATGCACACACACACAGATGTTTGTGTTGACAGAACCGGTTCACCAGTTATCAAAGAAGTCTCCTGCTTTCTCTTTTCTTCATCGTGTTTTCTCTCTCTTTCAGACGCGTGTTGTTATCTAAGCAAAGGTCCTGACTCTGTAAAGGCCCTCCGCTTCACTGCTTTTGAAAATATCTGAGGCCCCCTAAAATATTCCTCACAAACATAGAAGACCTCAAATGAATGAGTTTGTTTTTAAAGTGCAGATAAATAAATGACAAGCCAAAGTCTCATGATTGAAAAGTTCTGGATTTTTCTTCAGGCAAAAGCAGATCACGTTAGAAAAATTGAACTCAACTTAAACCTGCTGATCTCTTTTAATGTGGTAACCAAGGGAAACCAAGGTCATGCACACGATTGAGTGGTGGACCTATTGCACCACGAATGTAACCATCAGCCCAAAATGCTTACCTCGTACATTTCTCTGATGGGTTTCTACAGCACAAGAGCAGAACTGTATATTACAGCCCCCCACCATCCCCCAAATGTGTTACCTACACATCCACTTCACTTAACATTTACCATTTAAGATGAACCCACCCATCCCCCCTAATTACAACAAACCACACATATGACCCACACTGCAGTGACCTGCCATCAGCATATCTTCCCATGAGCAGCTCTGGCATTAAGGAGTGATCATTAACAAGGTGACAGGCAGACTGTCACTTCTCTAATCTGCTATAAGAGGGGCAGCCCTCCTGTAATCTGCATTAATGCTAAATTATTGCACAGCCTGTGCACTGCCAGAGAGCACTACTGACCACACACACGGCACCACAGAGGCCTGTATTCAAAGTGACTTTTAAAGAGGAGTGTAGGCTATGCAGATGTTGCATTTCAACATGTGTTGATGCAGAGGTATACATTATTTATGGAAAGATTATTTAAAGGACAGGTTCACAATTTTAAAATTTACACAAATGTTCACATGCCCATTTGACTTTGGGAGAGACATGGGTCATTTGAGTTTCGCTATACTGGACATGTATCTCCATCTGTGTGACACATCTTCTGAGGTTCAGCCAAAGCTAACATAGCCATAGGTTTCACAAAATAAGTGACGTGATATTAGTATTGTTTACGTTTTACAAGAAGAATTTCCATATTATGAGCCATGCTAGCAGCCTGTAGGCCTATTTAGGTCCATAGGTTAGGCTGTGGCTCAGTTGGTAGAGTCGTCGACTTTCAACCAGAAGGTCAAGGGTTCGATCCCCAGCTGAGCAACATGTCCGATGTGTCCTTGGGCAAGACACTTAACCCTGCATTGCTGCTTCGGTGGCGGTGTGTGAATGGATTAGTGTTGTACTTACTCTCTGATGTACGTCGCTTTGGATAAAAGCGTCTGCTAAGTGAATTGTAACATTGTAACATATTTACACAGATAGCATTGTTGGTCAGACAAGAGCTGAAGTAGCTCAATAACCCGTTTGATGGAGTGCCATGAAACTAGTGAGAGGTAGCCTATTCCTTAGAGGAGCGCCTTCTGTTCGTCTGTTGCTGGTGAGGCTCAGTTAAAGTGTAAATAAAAAGTTACCCCGCAGCTTCACTCAGGCTTACTCACCTCAGCAGTAAGAGCCTGAAAAAGTAACACATTTTCGAGTTTGTTGAATAACATCATGCATATATAAATAAAATGTATATAAAATAAAATAAAAAGTAAAAATGCAAGTGACTGTTCAACGGAGGTCAGATCGATACTTTTTGGTTATAACAAGGAAATCATGTAGAAAATATAATCACTAGCCTAATTGGCTGTCGAGCAGATTTCAAAGATATTTATGATTAAGAACAGACTGTTGCACTTGAATTCAGTTATTTCCTAGAGAGTAATACATCGTAATCAGGTTACCATCGATGGGAGGAGGGTCATTGGTGAATGCGCTCCAACTGCTCCGTTATCCCCTGTGATTATCCCTGCATGCACCTGAAAAGCTGCTGATGCGTGAATCGATTAATAGTTTTCCTGACTACAAACATCAGGATCACTTCCCTTACAAAAATCTTAACCTCCAATAGGCTAGTTATACTTTTTTGTAGTATAGGGTATATTTGAATGAAGAGATCAAATGCATTTCTGCACTGATAGTCACAAAGTTTAAATAACGAGGAACAGGAGCCACGTGCAAAACTGAAAACTGAAAATGATTTATTATAACAAAAAGGTGAAAAGGGCAGTGTTTGCAAAATAGGCAAAATAAGGCGAGTAAATGAATACATGAACACGGTCAGGTTAGACGTATTGAACTGACGCAGACTAACAGAGGGTAATGAAACACTGAGTGTGACAGACAAGACACAGGTCAGGTGAAAGTGATTGGGGCAATCATACTGTAATGGAGGGAAACAAGACAAGAAACACTGGGGACAAGAACTACAAAATAAAACAGGAAACACTAAATGTTAAACATGGAAATAATACAATAAAATACACACAAGGGAAACAAGCAACAAGAGGGAAGAACAAAAATACAAAACTAAACAAGAACAATTATTTCAAATTCTTATTACATTATTTCAAATCACATGGCATCTCTTAATGGACAGTATGAGCAGCAGGAGACATTCTAGCTATCATTACTGCTTTATATGTACAGGTGACCATGCCAGTATCATTAACTTGATAGAAATGTGCGAGACAATAAGCCTATCCCATTGTCTCGATCTGCTAAAAAATAGTTTTGCAGTGTATAGTTTTAAGTCTGCAAGACATATACTGGTACATTTTGGCTCCTTAATCGTCCCCGTCTTCACCCTGGCGTCTCTCAGGTTATCTTCATCCATCACTCTGTCTGATCCTGGCTCGTCTTTGTCAGGTTGACTTCTTCATGTAATCGTGCCTAAGTGGAAAAACAGCAGCTCAGTGTTAATCACAACACAACAGCAGGGGCAGCCACCTCCTGCCAGGCCACTGACAGGTGTCCATTTCCTCTGAAATGCACTTCACATGACCTCAGCAGGTATATTACTTCTATAGTATATTCAAATAATAAACAGGTTTACTCTCTCTCTAAATATTAAAGATGAAACTGATTGGAATACTATACCTGCCATGTTCAAAAAACACTCAGTGAGTCAAGGTGTAATTCAACAAAATATCTTTAATAGATATAAACTTTTTTTTTGTACACATCACAGCTCAATGGAAACAGATTCACATGCTGTCACACATGTTAAGAATGAAGGTGCAGGGGTGATCTGCTGTGCTAGTTGTCAGGGTCTCATTGGTCTGACTCTAGCTTGTGGTTTCTGTCCCGTCTCTTCCCCTTTTTCTCTCACTCATATTGATCCTCTCCACTAGATCCTAGCCTGTTAGCAGAAATACATCAGAAGTTATCTTAAAAAATAAGAATGAAGGTGCAAATTCTGATGAATATCAAATTCTCCGTATATACAGTCGCACAGGCTCCCTCCGAGTACAAAAGGAAACTAATGGGGCTTAAATAAGGTTTTCATCTTGAATACGTATACACAGCAAATCCGGTTGGGCTTTTGAGCAGATTTACAGAAAAACTGTGACTGGAATTTCCAGTTTCACACACTATCTTACTTTCATATAACGAACAGTACCGATATTATCTATTAAGAGACTTAAGGATCAGATAAGGCCTCACAGCATGCCATGGGTGGAGAAGGGGGGGTCAGTTCCATGTAACATTTTACATGTTGTCAAAACTAGGTTGGGCTGTCAGTCAATCCAACACTGGAAACAGACTGCTCGGTATCATTTTGTAACAAGAGCTAGCTTTCTGCTTTTGAAAGCTTTGTTTGCATTTAAAGGATAAATATATTCTCTCACATAAAGGGGGGTTGATCATTATAAGTATATGCAAAGCTCTCAATGCACCTGCAGTCTTTTTTCTCCACTATTACCTTTGTCATAAATACTCTTTATAATATACCAAGGGGCAGAAGTGAGAAAATAAATGCTAACATCAGATATTTACAATAATGCAGTGAATGCTCAGGCTCCATCTGTATGGCACCAATATTGTCTTGTTTTTGTTTTTTTTCACAATATATATTCTTTTCATCAGCTTGTGACCAGAAGTCCTTTTTAAGACTCACTTGCTTTTAAACCATAAGAAATGATACTTTGAAATCACTTGTACAATCTCATTACACACTTTAGGTTCTTCAGACAGACAACACAGTGTTTTTGAAGTTATGTGCTACACAAAGGCTCCATCTGTCTGTGTGTACCAACACAATCTGCTCTGAAAAAAAGCATAGTGTCCTATGGAGGATGACATCATCTCAGGTAGCTTATTTTCATTTGATTAGAAAAAGAAGGAATCATTTTTTCCTCTGCATTGGGATTATTGATGAATGTTTAAACAATAGTTCATACACACAGTGTCACGTGGTTCTTAAAAAAGTGTCTACCTCTTGAACAGGCATTACAGGCCTGTTTTCACCATCTCTTGCATGGGACGAACACGATTCAATTTGTGTTGGAGGTTTTTAATTGTAAATCTGTTCTCTTGTAATAAGGTTAGCCGAGGAGCTAAATGGGAACAATAACTTTGAATCCCTTTACGTTGGTTTCAACATCTTGCTCTCTCTGACATGCAGGGATACCAACAACCCATTGAATTAGACACTTTTATTTTGTGAAATTTAAGGAAGGGAGTGCATGCTGATTGAAACACAGTCGCACCCTACTCTTTGTCTTTTATTACCCTTGTTCTGTTTTGTTTAAAAAAATCACGTCTTCTTTCGTGGTGATCAAACCACAGATCGACGAGGCTGAAGGAGGACGATGCTGTAAGTCCATGTTGGCACTGGTTTGTGAAAGCAGTTAATGTTGTGAGTTGTTCTTAGTGACTCTGTTGACAGAGTTCCAGTTCAGTGTGAGTAGTGGTCAAACTCCCAATGCAGAGCAGTCTGCAGCCGCGTACGTCAGTTCATGTCGATGGTGTTAAAGACCCACTCTGTGAACTTCTTGAGCTTGGCCGAGGCGCTGTAGGACTCCTCCAGGAGACGCTGGTTGTCCTCTCGCAGGCTCTGGATCTGAACCTGCAGTGACGCCTTTGCATCCTTCTCCTGGTAGTGACAAAGACATGAGTGAGCAATATGATGCTTGATCCTGACATTAAAAAGAAATTGGAAAAGAAATTGGAGAATAAATCTGTTATATTACGTATTGTAGATCTAAATCTGTCTAAGTGGCATTTACGTTGCGTGTGATTCTATTTTTTCTTCCGATGCTCACTCTTATTGAACCATAACTCACCTTCTTCAAGTCCTCCTGTAGTGTCATCACCATCGACTCGAGCTGGTTGACCTTCCCCATCAAGCAGGCTGGAGTCTCTCTGAGAAAAAAGACATGTAGGACATTAGCTGGAACGAACAATGATTCTTCAGAATGAAGCTGTAGAGGTTTATTATTACAGCCAAACTCTACAGATGCTGATTTGACTGTTAAGCATGCGGTCGACCACAGTGGAGGTTTAATTAGTGATATCAGCTGCAGTATTCCATGGTGCAGTGCAGGACAACATTTGATTAAAGCAAACACTGTCCACAGGCCGTGACCTGAGTGAGGCCTCTTACCCTGGGGACGGCTGTCTCAGCGGGGCTGCCTGAGGCTCAGCCTGCTGGGGGCTGGCAGCTGCAGTACTCTCAGCCATGGAGCTCTCCTCCTGGGCTGCCAGGAAAACCAGCCTCTGCTCTGAATTTAAAAAACAAAAACGTTTAAAAGACATTATTAAACCGAGAGAGAGAACATAATTAGACCAACAGTGCCATCCTCTGGTGAGTTTTTCCACACCTTTCACTGACAAGTAATCAACCTTCTCCTCCCATGATTTGTAGGAAGAATTGAAAACAGTGTGTTCCTACCCTCAAATGCCTTAGCAGCATCTACCAGGTGGGCCCAGTCAAGAGGGACATCTGCCCCCGAGTCAGGCAGGGGCATGAGGGCAGAGTCCTGAAGTTGCTGCCTCTTCCTCTCCTGCTCCAGCTCGGAGCTCTCTGGGGCCGACAGGTCTCCTGGGACGGAGAAACAGCAGAATAAATCACACTGGAGAGCTTTTGTATCCCCTATCCCCTGACGGAAAAACAGAAGACTACAGCTACACAAATCATGCTTCCCTTAAATCTATATTGTACGTCCTAGGTGCTATTACTGTTGTTTTTTTTTAGATTATCTAAAGACTTACTGTGTATTACATATCACATAATTCTGCTTCATTACGATTACAACAAGTCGACAGGATCACAACCAACTCATACATGATCAGCTATGAAAACCTTACACTCACCCAGGGATTTGTGTGATGCTCGGCGGCTTGCTCCATGGCGTGCAGTAGGTGAGCGTGGCATGGTGGAGCAGCTGAACAGAAGGTCAGTGGGCGTGTCTCGCTGTCCGCTGGAGGACGTCTCCCTCTGCCCACTGTAAATACTCTCGTCTGAGAGGGTCCTTTGCAGGGAGCGCCGTGCGGGTAGAGGACCAGGAAACAATGGCTACAGATAGGGATCAAAACAAGACAGAAATCAGGTGAGACAAAGCTATTCGTTTTAGATACAAGCATTGATCTGTTATTTGTACTGAGGCTTTTTTAACTGTCCAATCAGTACAGAGCTGTTTGATCTTAACTTCTCACTTGATTTCATTTTCAACATCACAGCTCCCTCTCAGACTCGGGTTTATGTTTTGTAACTGATTCAAGTTTATGTGCAGCTAAGTGTAATTAAAAGTACAGTGTATGTTATCAGGATAAAAAAAGTAAAAAATATATTTTCCACGGCGCTTTAAAGCCTAGTGATTGTGTCGTGCGCCCCATGTACAGAGGCTTTAGTCCTCATCGCAGCGGCCGTGGGTTCAAATCTGACATTGGCCCTTTGCTGCATAAATTCCCCACTCCCTCCTCTTAACCTTTTTCTGTTTCTCTTCAGCTGTCCTATCTCAAAAGTCAAAAATGGCCCAAAAATATCTTTAAAAAAATATATAGTTTACATCAAATCTTTATTACTATTTGATCTGGAGTTTTCTACAAATCTGTGGCATAACCCCACAGTCCGGATTCATTGTGGGTTACTACTTGCATAAGTGTTTGTCACAATGTATGCAGCCAATCATGACACAGCATTTCTCAGTACCTTCTCTTCAGTCGTAGTAGGTGGAGGGCTGTCAAGTGTGATGAGCTTTTTCAAGTCTTCCTCCAAGCTCGACTTGGCAGTGTGCCGCTGCGGGGACTGGGCGCCTCGAAGGTTGGCCCTGAGCTGAGGCTGACCACCCAGTAAACCATCACTCTGGTGTCGTCTGGAGATATAAGAGGAGGGGGACGACACTTCTTAAACCCATTTAACACAAGTTATAAGTTAGCAGCCAAAAATGTAACAAAAAATGCCTAAAATTACAAGTTCAAATCTACCCTCCATCCTTTGGACCAAACAGTGACGCATGCTGCTCTGATTAAATGAAAAGGGGAAATAAGTGTTCAAACCACATGGTGGCAGTGTTGGACTATTAAAAAAAGCAGGATTACTAGGTGAGCTGTCCTCGCTCAGTCACCTAAACAAAGGGACCACACATACTTCTAAACTGAACGATCATTTTCATAACATGCACTGCATGAGACAGTGTTTTGAATATTCATTGATGTGAAGGAAGAACTATTCGGATCTTACTTGCGAGTGCTGCCAAAGTCCACAGAGTTGACGGTTCCCCCAGGTTTCCTCCAGCCAATCAGGTACTTAGAAGTGGCTCCTTGTCGAGGGTAGAAACTCTTGGTCCCAGGAGAATCCTGTGATGTGGGTGAGGTGGCCCTTCCTGCTGCATCGTCTTGTGGGGACATCGGACTCCCTGATTGTCCGGAGCTGAGTGTGCTGCAGAAAAGGGGAACAGGATGTTTGTGACTTTTATATTCTTGATAAAAATGTACACATACTAAGAACAGATTCAAGGGCTGCAAAAGTAGCAGAACAATACTCCTTATTTGTTGTTGGATTTATGGTTCTCTTACTATCCCTGCAGATGGGATAAATTGATATATTTATATATTAAAAATAGGACACTGTGTCCTTTCACTTGTTTGCCATCATATTCAAATTTGTCTTCTTCCTACTCCAACATTAAAGGTTAAAATTCAAACAGCAAGTTTTGTGTCTGTGTTCGACCTCGCGTGTGTGCACATACTTTAAAACAAAGTTGCCTATATACAGGTCTGGTGGAGCGGAGTTATTTCTGGCTGAGCGCAGAGGAGAGGGAGTAAAGCTTCAGTGGATTCAAAGGAAGTGGGATTTAGAAGAGGAGGGGGAACAGTGCTGAGCTCACAGTCTGCATTACTAGAAACTTCAAGCTATGCCTCGCTTTCACGGGCACCCATGACGGGATCCATACAAATGCAAAACCACACACTCACACTTATGAGGTGTTTTTTTTATTCTTCCTCTTTCCCTTTGTTGATGTCAAACCACAGACTTTTGGAGCCAGCCAAGTTTATATCTGGTCTACAATGAATCACTGTCTGTTTAATGAAACATTGATGCAATAGCAAACATTCCTGAGCTGCCTCCAGCTGACTGAAAAGAACATCAGCACACCTGGAGTGGGAGGCGGCGTTGCTCAGGCTGTAGGATCCACCATCAGGAACAAGAGGAAAAGCAGTTGGACTCTTTGCCTGGATCTCACTGCCGCCGATGGCGACCAGACTATCTGGTATTGGAGGTGGAGTGTCTATGGCCCTCTGACTGCCTGCTGGGTCGTCCTGCCAGGGAACTTTGTCTTTGGCCCTGAAGGCACCGGTGGAGGAAGCTGTGCTGCTTTGTGTGGCAGTGAAGGAGGTGGCATCAATGCCGCTGTCGGTGGAGGTGCCCTGAAGATAGCCGTTGAGATCGAGATCGCTGCGCACACCTGAACGTGAGCCAACTTCGTACCATTTCTCATCGCTGTGGGCGGAGCTGGAGGCGTTGCTAGAGAGCGTGTTGCTGCTTGACTGGCTGGATGAATATGGACCATCCGACTATTGAGAAAGGAGAAATGTAATCATTATAAGATTTGTTTTTAAATTTCTGTTCAAAGACTGAGAGATCCCTTGATTGTAACCTCATCCTGCTTTCATTACTCATAGACATCATGCAGCTCTAAATTAAAAGCTGAGATCATTACCTGACATGGCATAAAAGGAAGGACATCACATACAGAGTTTTGCTTGATGACTTGAGCTTACCTTAGTGCCTTTGTTAGGAGATATGTGGCCTGTCTGCTCAGACAGCTGTAGACGAGGGATCACTGCCTTCGAAATGCCACCTTCTGCAAAGAAAGCAAAGACTTATGGGTAATGAGGTTTGCAGACATGTGATAGCAAACAAATAGTCATAGCCCACAGGGAAAATAAAAGTAGTGAGCCGGTAAGATGTGCTATCCTATCCTTTACTTAATCCTATCGCTAATTCTAAGATATGAGTTCCTATTACCTTCATTTGTTTTGTCCCCGGATCTGCCTGCCGCTTCCCCCTCTCCAGTTCGGGACCATCCAACACCAGAGCATGCTTTAATCCCATTGGCCCCCTCACCTGCCCCCTGCCTCACAGAGGACACAGGGGACTGGCAGTTGTTGTTATTAAACCTGGAGGGTAGATTAGGAAGTTCACCTTTGTTGTCAGGTAGCACAGCAGGTCAATTAAGCACATGTTCACCCATAATGAGGTGCAAAAAAAAACGTACCCATCAGGCATGGACTTCTGCCTCCAGTGGTTGGAGCTCATTGTGTCTGTGTAGGAGAGGGTGGCAGGGGAATTTGTGTTGTGCATTGTGCGTCCCATCACAATGGAGCAGGCCAGAGCATAGTTGTCATTCCCTGGGGAATATCTGTATTGATGCAAAAGTACGTCATTAAAGACAAAGTGTACAAAGCAACCAGACAGCTGTTTGTCCAGGGTGTCCACAAGGTAAAAACAGATGGATATTTCATTTTTTACCTTTTGGGGTTGAGGGGTCGTCCGTCGCTGGACACACTACGGGGCATAGCAGCAGAGTTGCGGTCACTGAAGTCTGAAGGCGGGGCTTTGATAAGCGTCCCCCCTGTGCCAGCAGCACGGGTGTGAGGGCTGGATGAGGTGCGAGGCCACTTTGTGTTGTTGTTGGCAGGGCGGAAGGGGAACTTTAACTCGTAGGGCATTCCTTCTTTGTGGTTCTTGTAATCCACCAGTGGCATGTGGTAGATTTCTGAGCAGCCTCTGTTGAGACACGACAGGGTAACAGTCAGAATACATTACAACATTTTCTTTTAAATGCAACAGAAAACTGCATGAAACAAACATTCACCCTTGCATCTATTCATCATTTAATCCACTCTACCTGCGAGGTGTTGAGTCTTCATGCGGTGGAATGATCACAACTTTCACAGTAACAGAGGTTCTGAGCAGGTCGATCATCTGCTCGTGAGACAGCGAGGCCACCGACACCTTGCAAATCTCAACCAATCGGCTGCCCTGCCTGAGCCCGGCCTGCCAAGCGTAACCATACGGCTCCACCTCTGCAACTATGCCCTCAAAGTTGACATGGAAGCCCAGCTGGCCCAGGGCGTTACGGCGTAGGGTCATCTCTGTGGTCTGACTTCCCTTGGTCAAAAGCTGAAGAACAAAAGAAGAAGAAGAAATGCACAGAATATCAAACTTTAGCCGTTTGGTAAACTGCCCTCTATAAAGGCTGACGCACATATATCAATCACAAAGTATAAAATCTAAGCAATTTAATTTGACTTATTCTGCACACTCCCATGATAATTGGCAGCCATTAGGCACTCTGTCTAGCTCTTCCTCTCCCTTTGAGAAGTCAACAGTAAACAGTAGTTAGCACAGCCTGGGAGCAGAGTTCCAGGTAGCTACATTTTTGATGCACATTATGATAACCACAATAAAACCAAATAAAAAAAAGCAGAAGAAAAAGCACATTTGAACAGAAGAGGTAGCAAGCAGTGGAGATAGTTGCCTTTGTTTTCTACAAAAAAATAAAAACTAGACAGCCAATATTTCACAGGCTCCACCAAAGAGACCTGCCTCACCTTCACCGCACTGAAAACGCCAGTAGTGATATCAAATCATCAAATGACTATGTACGCCAAGCATGATTTAGAATCCTAGCTTTAAGAGAACAGCTGTGGCTTTTCGGCGACTGTGTAATTAGTTGCTGCGCCCTTATGTTAACTATAATTACAGCAACATCACTTAGTTCTAATTTTTAAGTAACTTCTGTCAAGGAAGTGGACAGATGTTCTCATTCATGGAGCTGGGAGTCACTGAAATGGCAAAACAGTTGAAAGCACTTCTTTTTCAAATATTCTTCACTGGCCCTGATATTTTAAACGGTTAGAAATGGTTACTGGTAGAACTTGTTTTCATTGTTGTCTGTATTGGTATTTGCTTTCCGGATGTTAATCTAGAATGTAAATATAATGAGAAAAGACGTATGCATTAAGGTAGTCAGAGGTACAATGGCTGTTTGTGTTCATTACAAGCGGTGTGTAAGTGTGACCTCTGATAGCAGCAACAGATGGTGTGTGCTAATGAGACGTACAGTCACAGACAGTAGCGCTGCCCCACTGACCTCCAGTCTTTTGACAACCTCTCCAAAGTCTTCTGTGTTGTTATTGATGGAGCGCAGTGACACACTCTCACCACGCTCGTAGTAGATCTTCATGGAGGCGGGGCTCCCTGTCGACCATCCAATCACGTCACGCGTGGCGCAGTTGAACACCACCGCTTTGGCCTCCTGATCTAGAAGGATGATGAAGTCGTTTGAAATGGCCAACAGGCATTCGCGTTCAGCACCGGCCACCTGATCTTCAGCGTGGACCTGCCAGGTCACCGCCCCAAGGCTCCGGAGCTCCGCCCCACTGTACGGACGCACCTTCTCCCGTCGTTTGTGAGCCAGAGAGATAAAGGGGAACTTTCCAGTGGGTTCTACTGGAGTGCTGGTCACGTGACGTTCTGCCAAGTCCCTCAGATACTCCTGCCGTGTACGTGTCGCCATGGCGCCGAACTTCTCTGACTTGTGTGCTGCGTTCTCAGCGTTGATGACTTTGCCCAGCAAGAAGTCCCTGAAGACAGTGGACTTCGGGAAGGTCACACCCTTGGGGATTGGTGGGCCGAAGGAGGGGACGTCCTGGGAACGTGTTACGGCCACACTGCAGGAGGAACAAATGAGGTCATTAGAGAACAAACATTACAGTCAAAACCTGTTAACACTTTTATTTTAGGCCTTTGCAGAACAACTACAAACAAAGTGTTCTGCATCAATGCAGCCTGATGGAATATAAACACAAAAAACTAACAACATTTTGGCCTGGGACAAAAAAGGCTAATTATAATGTCAATCAGCACATGAGCTTATAAAAAAGCATAGCAGAGACAGGTACTGTTGTCTGTTTCACTTGTGAGTATAAAAGAGGGCGTTAGAATTCCTACGGGCAAGGCTCTCCTCTTGTTACCCTCTGCTGCTCTTATTCCCTCTGCACACAAAGACCGTCCTTGAGTTGGATTTCTATAAATTAGTGAACAGGTGCATGTGAGAGGTGAGAGGGTAATGCTGCCTCGTACCTTTTGTTTATAGGAGAAGGGACACATTTAGCAAAGTGTGCATTTAAACTGGATTAATTGGCCATTTGAGAAGATGAACTTGGATTGTCAAATGGTAGCATGTCTATATCCTCAGTATGAAGATTATATGAAGGCTCTAAGTTGATATACACACAGTCAGCAGCATATACATTAAAGCTGACAAGTTTGTGATAACTGAGACATGTCTTGTATAAGCTGAAGTGATAGTTTTGACAAGTCTCCCTCCAGTCCATTGAACAGATAACACCACCATCGCCTGTAGCAGAGATGTTGCAAACCATGCCTGACTAAACCCCGGCGTATAAATACTATACATCCAATCACAGCTGACAGGCCAGCTCCCAGTGCGGACACGCTGCCACTCTCTGCTACATCATGCTTTGTGGAAGCAGCGCTGCAGCTAGAGCTAGCAACACAACAGCAACACAAACTGCCAGCGTTCCCGAAACAAAGGTTTAGTTATGCAATCTGCCTTGCTGGCCCTGTGTGACTTTGAGGCAGCGGTTGAAAGCAGCAGATTAGCACCCACTGGCCCCAGGCCACTCACTCCTCTAATGCTCTGGTCTGGCTCAATATGACCTGAGCATTATCCAAATCTCAGAAGCAGGCAAAATCAGGCTATTAATATCTTGATGACTCAACAAATCCTTACATACTTTTTATTTATAGAGATTAGAGAAGTAAAGACAGTCCAGTATTGACATGGGTTTACACAAGATAAAAAAGACACAGTTATATGACATGTTGACAAAAATCAAACACATAGTAATCTCTCTGAGGAGTTCCAGTTTTAAGCCAATGTGTTTGCATGTAAGAATCTGTGCAAGTGCTTAGTGTGAGTTTGTTTGCAAATAAGTAACAAGTGATCCGCTGACTGAGTTGCAAAGTCAAATCCCTGAATTTGAACTCACCACAGCCTCCAAACATAACAACAAACACCCATTACTTACCTCCTAGTTTCACCAAAAAGTACCCATCCTCTTCAGAGTAGTGCTGCACAATATGCTGAATCTCTCATGCAACAAACAACAAAGCAACATGAAAGTTTCCTAGATGAATGATGACTCGAGTCTGCTCTGTAGCTACAATCCGAGACTAAACTAAACACTCAGGATGGTGTTGAAAACCCTTGAACTTTTTCCAAGCGACCAGGGAAAAGCATCCATGGAAAGACTTGTGACAAACAGTCAGGAGTTCAGTCTTGACATGTGGTGGCTTGAGCCACAGAATACGAGAAGAAGCAAAACGTTGATAATGTGTCTGTTTCTCTGGGTGGGGTTGCTGGATTGTCCTTAAGCATTCTGTGTCCCGCGCCTCTCCATTTCATCCATCAAGCAAACCAGGAGAACCAGCAAGTTTACCTCCATCTTTTCCCAGAGTGTAAACAAAAAGATGCCCCCTTTTGGCTATTTGAGAAATCTGAAAGAATGTGCCCACCAGTCGATGGGGGTGCAAGAGCTTGTCGAAAAACATGCCAAAAAAAAAAGGGGTCAAAATAAATTAGCCCAAAGTTGAGACGGGTGTAAATATCAGAGACAGAAGCGTGGCCTGACCCGTCCGCTCCTGAGAGGGACTCTGTGAGCTCTGAGGGGACTCTGCTCTCAACAATCCTCCGCGCTCACATGCATGTCCGGGTGAAGAGAGTACTTCATGTGCATGCCGCTAACTCCTTCAGACCATTCCGGCTCATGCTGCCCAAAGGCAAAGTGGCAGGCAAGGGGGGAGGAGTGGGAAGACGGGTTGGGGGGGGAGGCTTGTATTATAGGAGTGTGTGAAAGAGTGAGCCTTTGAGTGAGTTAGTGTGCACGGGGAAAAAAAGTGTGTGCATGTGCGTAACTGTGTGCAAGTGAGCATGAGAAAGAGGTAAAATGGAGAAATGGGAGTGTGAGAGTGAGAGGGAGCAACTATGTGTTTATAATATCTGTGTATGCAGAGCGCACAAAGTGTGGATGCGTGTGGTGGGGCAGCCATGCAGAAGTGTGAACAACACAGAAATGCAGTCTGATCGTCACGGGGCCAAGAATAAGCCAGAGGAGGAGATCTCCCATCAGTATGACAGCTACTGCAGTGCTAAGCTATGCTATTTGACTATAATCAAACAAATTCATACTTATGCAGATACACAAACACAAACATACAAAGTCTAGAAATTCAGGGCAGTCACACAAGAGGCTTTTATGTTTGACCCGTGCCTTCCAGTCAATGCTTTTGTCTTAATGCTACTACAGCTACCTGCATTAAATCCGTACCGCTAGTAGCACTGAAGATGTGGAGCTTTTAAGGGTCCTATAAAAAGAGTTCTGAAATTTTATTCTACGTTGCTACAGGGTTTGGTCAGTCTGGCCCACTTAAAATTGTAATTAGTCTCCTAAATCTCAATTTGTAGTCATATATAACCTTAGCTGGTGGGCTAACCTTAACCTCACAGTCACTCACAGTTCCATATTCAGAAATCCTCTCGGGCGGTAAACTAGAAACCTCTCCAAGGCGTTTTGTGGGCTGTCAGATTTTTCAAACCTGTACTTATCCAGGAAGAGGTTTTGTTCAGCACACATTTATACACATACTCGCCTTTTTCTTTGCTTCCTTTTTGTTGACAAACACAAACCACAGAGCAAGCATACATGTGTAATAAAAATAAAAAGGACCATGTTTCCACCTGTACACCTTTAAGCTCAGTGGGTTGTACATATTGTTGAGCTTTTCTTTGATTCTGCTGCGTTATCTCTGCAGCTCAGAGACTCACCTGTAGCATGTGTTGTCAGAGCAGGGATTGTGCACCCGTACGATGATGAAGACGTGCTGAAAGTGAGAGCGTATGGTCTTGGGAGTGAAGGGGTGAGCGCCCGGCTCTTGGAACACGATGGTCACTATGTCGTTTCCTATGTGGCGCTTCCTCAGCAGCTAGTTGATGGAAACAAGAAATTCTTAATTAAAGGAGTAATGAGCTTGAATCTTAACCAAAGTAATACCATTCACATAATTATGTTCATGTAATGACAATAAATGCAGGAGGAAACAATTCACGTTTAAAAAAAAAAAGAAATCTGGATAGGATTCAAATCTGATACAACTTCATTCATGCAATCCTCCTTCTGATACACCCCTCCTCCAAGGTTTTCTTTTCCAAACAAAGGGCTTTTTTTGCTAATGGTGTACCACAAAGGCTGTGCTCTCATTCCTTACCTGTTGTTTGTTGTTGGGTGTGTGAGGCAGCAGAGTCGACACATGGAACATGATCTCATAGTCCTTGTACGTCGTGTACAGCGAGTGAGTACCTGTGGAATCCGCTGCAGGAGAATAAGCAAAACAATGTTGACACTCATTGTACAATGACCGGCATCCATCTTTGTCACGTGCGTATTCTGTGGGCTCAATGTTTTCTATTCAAGAGAGGATGCAGTTTCATTGTTGGCCAAACAACTCGACAAAAGAGGATCAGTGTCAGATAGGATATAGTGACTGTAAACTGTCGGACCTGTAAGGGGGGTCTTTGCATTTTTTGTGACAATTTAATTTCCTTTTGGACAAAAAGGGCATACACCAGACATCAGCCCGAAATATTAAGTATTTTAGTAAAGCCATTTAAAAATAATAGTGTATTGCATACAGTCCATTATTACTAAATGACTACTGTAGTTGACACCACAAAGAGAAAAAACTAGAGAGGGGAAAAGAAAGAACAACTTAGTATGGCAAAAATGTAACAAGAACAAGTGTTGGAGAAAATGAGGTCCGGTTATAATGAATATTGGGATCGAACCCCGACCTTCCTGTTGAGAAACGACCGACTCTACCAACTGAGCCACAGCCGCCCCAACATTAAATCTGCTCTTAAATGTGACCAGAAATAAGGCCATCTAAAATATGTTTTTTCATTTTGGATACCTATGTTGAGCACTTTGTAACTTGGTTTTTGGTGCGTTATAAATAAAGGTTATTAAAATAAAGGTTATTATCATGTGTATGTGTGTTTTAGGAGTGTGTTTGGGAGTGGTTACTTTTGGTGTCCAGCTGGGCTCTGTACTTGGTGAAGCCCTTGAGGCGAACCTTCTCTCCCAACAGTTGGAGGAACTCTTCCAGGGCGGGACCAGCCATCTCGTTGTTATACATCTCCTCCTCTGTGCTCTGACCCGCTCGGCAGTACATCACTCCCACCTTCACCTGAAAACTCAGCTGGGGAACAGCGCAGAAGAAGAACACAAAATGTCTTCAACAGTTCATGTCAGGACATAGAACATCGAAATGACTCGCAAGACACAAGTTCTGACTGTAAACATTCAGGTAAGAAAATGAACATATCTGCAAAAAAGTGCTGATTCTGTAAAAAAAACACACTTGGTTTATAATCTGGCTTCTTTTTCCTACCCCCTGTTCATCCAGTTTCATGAGCTGCTCAGTGACTTTGGGTGTGTTGAGTGCCAGTCTGAGGCAGGACAGATCCAGCTCAGGGAGGAGGTACTCCAGCACCTCTTTAATGGGCAGCCCTCGGGTGGTGCCATGCTTAGAGGTGGAAGGCACTGCGTCCTCGAGGATAGAGCCCCGCAGAGTTGTCAGCTGATTGGAAGAAGATTACAGAGAGGAGTGTGAGAAAATAAAGAATGCGTCTCAGGAATCCTCAGAACTTTTTCTTGGAGATCGAACACACTGATAGCAAAACCTGCCTGTCCAGACACAAGTTGCTGTGCTTTTTAAAGTCACACCATCGTCTTACTTTACCCTTAAAAGAGCTAAAAGAAAAACGAAAAGAAAAGTCTTACTCAAGGCTTTGGATGAATAAAAAGTTGAACAGAGGAAGAAGACGTGGGAGGGCTTGTACAAGAATTCCGTGTACACAAAGTCTGCATTGTGCCTTGCTCGGGGAGTGAGCGACTATCATAAGCATCTGGAACAGGCTTAGACTTTCTCTCCTGCAAGTCTGAGGCTGTGCAGGGACTGTGTTTACAATGAGCCTGTGTTACCCATGTTTGGAAGACAGTAGAGGGAGCGAGGGTCCTTAAGCACTTTGGTCTTAAGTACGTGAGTTTAATCACATACACCTGTCCTTCTCCAGTCCACAACAAACATCCTCACGCCGGTTACCCTCTGTCTGGGAATGTGCTTCCATGAAATAAAGCCCATAACCCAAAATTGAAAAACCCAAACCAAACACAGAGGACTGGGGGCCAACATTGCAACTAAATATGACAGTCTATTTTTACTGAGACACAGAGGCAAAGCTCTGCACACAGTGGTTTGAGGTTGTTGGGCACTGACAGGCCTTGGAGGCTGGAAGATGAGAGCACTTTCTGAAGTCTCTTCACACACTGCTAATATCTGCAGACAGCTGAATAGCCTTAGGCCTCTGTGCATAATAACAAACAAGGACCAAGAGTGGATCTACCTTGAGCTGCTCCTCATAGTATGTAGCAGGGAAAGTAGCAGATGAACTACAAAGTCTATCTCGGGCCTATGTGTGTGAGTAGCACGTCTCTCAATAACAGAGGATAAACCAGAATTTCCCCTCTGGGATTTATAAAGTATATCAAATAATAATAAAGACCTTCTATGCAGGTAAACAGGATTTAAGATCCACACTAGCTGGTCTTACTGTTTGGTGATATTATTGTTGCAAAACTTTTTGCAAACGAGTAAAAGATCCCAAAAAACGCTTGAATAGATCCACAAATGTGTAAAAAGACTTGCAAATGCTCACATAGATCAGTAAATGTGTAGACCAGGTTGTAAATGAGTGCAGAGTTTCTTAAGGCTGAAAAGTGTTTTTGCTCCAAAGCTGAAATTACACTTAAGTAATCAGTTACGATGCAGCCAGGCCTTTTCAAGGGAGCGTTTGTTTATTTTTTTAAGAAGAGCTGTAAGAGGTATCGATAATAAGTTAAGCTTCATTCAGAAAACGTTTCTAAATATAGTGTGATGCTTGTCATTAAGTGTCCCATCATGCTTTGCACATTGAACCAGGATGGCTGCGTCACTTTTTACAGCTTTTCCCGCTTATTGTGTCATTATCTTTCATTTAGAGAAAACGGTGATAAACTATTTAGTCTAAAACCTTTTGGGGAGCTGGTTTGACTGAAATGACTCTTGATTTTATGACAAGTGACCAGTGAGCCATGCTAACACGAGTTAGCCTCTATAAGCCTGCGAGCCTGAGCTCAGGGCAATCAAACCCTCGCGGCACACATTTCTGGATCTGTGTACACATATGTGTGACATCATGCCACTGACATGTGGATTTATTTACCCATTTTTTTGAACTATAAAGTATTCATGGATCTATTTATGCATTTAAAACTAATTGTGCAACAATAATATCTCCATTTAACTGGCTATAACACAAAACGTCAACAAATACTCTCATAGTCAACCAAATTAACTAAGCTCTGTTACTTTCCCCAATTTAAAACAATAATGATGGTGTTCATATTTCAAGCTGTGGGCTTCACAGCAGGATGCATTAACGTGATGTGGTGCTGAGGGTTGAGGTTGGGGTGTATGAATGATAGCCTTTCTATGGCTGACCTCGCTGGTTCTGAAGATGAGGCGGTAGTTATACTGCTGGCCATGCTCCTTCTCCTCCTCCAGCTTCTCCCTGCGCAAACTCACAGCCACCGGACCCAGCGCCTCGTCAATCCCAAAGTAGTTCCAGTGTTCTAAGGAGGAGCAAGAGACAGAGAAGGAGTCGCATTAAAATTTCTGCTTTAATAAATGTACATTAATTTGATAATGAGTTTAATAAATCTCACCCCTAAGATAGAAGAACTTCCTGTAGTAGTAGGCTCCCAGGTCCACATGCTCAACAATGTACTGTTTGCCCTTCTCACTCAGCGTGCTGGGCCCTTCCTTTGGCCCCTCCAACACTGCTACTCCAGCATTGGTGCAGTGTGTGCTCACAGAGGTTTCATACAAGTTACTTTCTCCACTCAGGGTCCCTGAGCCACCGTTACCTGCTCCGCTACCCAAAAGCCCATTATACCCTCCTCCACCTGCTCCCAACCTGAGCCTGCCAATCCCATCAGCTCCAATCTCATTGCGGAAGCAGGGGCAGCTTAGCAGCATCTCATTGCTCTGTTCATCTCCTGCGTCCAAACCAGGACTGTCCCTGGAGCTGAGCTCCTCCTGGCTGCCACTCGGGGAGCTGTAAGGCAGGCTATGCGTGGATGACAAGGTGGAGGAAGCCGAGGCTACAGCTGCGGCAGATGCCCCTGTGGTGGTGTTTTTCCTCTTGCCTGCAGTCTGTCTAAGCTGAGTAACTTCATTGAGGTCAAACAGCATGCTTTGAGCATCGTAGTGGGCAAAGCCTTTCTGGCACACCCAGGGATTAAGAGGGGGGCCCATGTCCTCTGTCCGGCTGTCCTCTACGTCAGACCCCGCCCTAGAGGAGTCCAACTCACCACGCACGTTACGAAGTTTACGGAATATAGACTCGCCCCCAGTCTCAGATTTGGTCCGTCTCTTTGGGGGTTTATCTCTGTCCTTAGCTTTGGGAGGCTGGCCATCCACAATGTCCTCCTGAAGATCAAGACCAGCTTGCTGTGGCCTGATATTCAGCATGTCCTCCAGTTTGGCTGGAGCAGGGCTACGCTGGTCAACTTTGTCCCCTTGATAGCCCTTAAGCATTTCAAAGAAGCTCTCTCCAGATGCTCCATGCTGATCAATTGAGGAGGTGCTACCGTATTCACGATGAAGAGGAGACCATTTGGCTCCTGTAGGTGAAGCCCAGTCCTCTCCACTGTCTCCACTGGCCTCCATCTCACTGATGGTCATGTCACTGTTGCTGCGCTGACGGATGCGTCTCTGTCGTGGGTTTCGATGTGCAGGACCTCGGTAGTCTGGTGCTAGATAACGGGTGTCCAGGCTGTAGTTGTTAGCCTGGGTCTGGGTTCGATTCCTCAGAGTATTGTGGATGTTACGCAGCATTGATGAGTCCTGAGGGCTCATTACAGAGCCTAACTTCATGTGACTTTTTCCAGCAGAGTGCACACCAGAGTTCTCAGCCTCCATAGTTGCTTGCCACACAGCTCCTGAAAAGTCTTTCCTCGGGGGCCATTCGGCCACCCGAGCACGTACACCCATTTTAGGCACTCCTGTAGTCACAGTGGAATGAATATTGTCTGTGCGTGTTGGCAAAACCCCTCCATTTGACATACGGAGGTGGCGGGTGTTAAACTCATCAGTGGCGGGGATCGTTCCCCCAACAGGGCGTTCCATAGGTGGGTGCTTCAGGCTGGTCATGACACCAGTGCCAAAGGCTAAAGGTCACTTAGCAGGGAGACATGGCTGCCTCTGGGAGGAGAGGCTGCTCCCTGACTTCATGAGCAGGTTGATTGTTTGGATCAACAAGAAAAGACGCAAAAAAAAGGAAAAGACAGCAGACGCCTTCAGCACTCAAGCTTCTTTCTCAACTGTGTCGACACTGGCACTTCGCTTGTTTAATCACACAATCCTGAAAAGAAAAGAAAAAAATGGTTAGTACATTTAAAGATTATTACCAACACATGTTTACTAAAGACCGAATATCTAAAATAAGACAAACTGTGCTGGGTAGAAGATCTTAAATGATTAAGCTGCTGAAGTATTGGCAAAAGAGACGGCTGTACATTCAATTGACTATGAACAGAGCCTCGTTTCATGACATGACAAAAAGCCCAATAGTAATCACAATCTCACCTTTAAAAGCAACATCATGGGAGAATCTGTATCAGATTTTTTGACCTAAAGTTTTAGACCACAACTCACTCTTATGCCAACAAGTACAACAAACCTACATGAGTAGAACCCATACAAGTTGCAATCTTGTCCCGCCTCCTGCCCTGTCATCTTTCTCTCTTTACCGTCGATTTACTATACAGATTCTTGCCTCTCCCATGTCTGGGCTGTGAATATATATAGGAGGTGATAGCCTTCAGGGCTTTCTGCCAGAGATCTGTCATTCCGTTACACGGTGCAAGAACAGGCATTTGTTCATCAAGTGTCAATAAATGAGCAACAATTCTTTCTAATACAAATTATTTGATGCCGTCACTACAAGGTGAAAAATACATAAAGGTGCTCAAAGGTAAGAATGCATGATGTCATCTCTTTATGTATGCTATGAAAATAGTTCAGGAGTTGAAAACCACAAACCTGCCTGCAAAAAAAACAAAACAGAATGTTTCCTTATCTACTGTAGGCTTTTTATGAGCAAATGAAAAGTCACTGGCACATCTGCAATTTCAGATAAGGGGGCCTAGTTGTGTTTTTTTTTTAACCTTTATTTTACCAAGAAGTCCCATTGAGATTTATTTTCAAAGACAGAGAGCACTGAGGAGGAAACATGAAAGCTCAGCCAAATGCAAATGAGTTCAACAATGTGTGTCGTTTATTTTCTTGGAAGTCAGAACAAAATGATGCCTTTGCCAATTAGTATCATCAGTAAATGTACACAAAGAAAATGGTTTAAAAAGAGCTTTAAGTTGGTCAATTAAGACAATCTATTTAGCACTGATGGCTAATGTTATGCTATTATGCTAAGTTTACATAAGTGAGAAAATCCTCTGGATTTATGAAAATGTGATCTCGGCTGACGTTCCTGGATACCTCCCCATGTCACTGTTGGATTCTGACTTTTATAACGGTTCTTTGTGTGCGTCTTAGCAGCCTACATTAGTGAATTGTTATGCAGAGTTGCAGTTTTCTCAAACCAATATCCCAAGCTGCACATCAAAAAGCAAAGAGGCCCTTTGAAAGTCATCTGAGAAGTGAGTGATGATCCTCTGCCTGACAAATCGAGCCAATTTGGCAGTGAGACACTGGGGGAGATTAAGGCTGGGCTCTCCGTCAGCTCTGCCTGGCTGTGGCTGTGATCACATTAGCCACTAGCAATCAGAGCACTGTGACGGGCCTCCAGCACAACCACCTTCACACTGCATCCCAGCATCAGGACAAAGTCTGGGCTAACAATGACACATACATTTACTTAGAAAAAGAAGACAATCGCTTTTACTTTGAATTTAAAAAAAATACATCCGAGGTATGGATGATTATACGTCAAGAACTGGCAAAGGATGCAGAATCATATGTGATCAAAAGCATTACCACGGAGTTAACTTCAACTGAGAGATGGCTCCAATGTTGTCTACACGATAATCATTTACTAATGTTCACAGTAAAAGAGTTCTACAGATGGTTCAGTTCTAGGACTGCCGAGGCAAAGGATCCATGGTGAGCCTTTCTTCAAAACATACAAGGTCTGATGTTTGCGTACAGCAAACCTCTAAAGCTTTGCTTATTATCCAGCATCTGCTAGACCAATATCAAGCAAACCAATGCAGCTCCTGAAGTTAGACTGACAGGTACTGTTCCAGTTCAACAGTGCACCAAGCCTCTGTGTTTGGTTTGATTTATTTTATTAAGTTTTTAACTACAAACACAAAATATAGGAATAATTAGGGTTCTTAAACTAGAAATTCTTAATAGATGGTCAAACAATATACAAAAGCATCATGGCTACATGATATAGAAATCTAAAAAGATATTTACATGATAAGAAAGTAAATATCAGCCCTTAGAACGTTTCCCAATCAGACACTCTTCTCATGAATGGGTAATTAAAAAAACTCATTCATGTCCTACTAACACCCTTCATTTCTCTGACATCAATAAGAGTGAAAATTGTCAGGGAATGTAAGTTAAACTGTGGGTCCAGTCCCAGAGGGCCGGGCCTCATTCCCTCACGCTGCTGAGTGTCCACAGGGACACACAAGAGAATAGAAGCAACACACACACACACATTCATGTCCCAGAAACAGGGCCTTTAATCTCCTCGCTGATGGACACACAAAAAGACAACTGGCTTTGGGCAGAGAGAGAGAGAGGGCCTGGTTTGTGCTTGAACTTAGGAGGAAACTAAGCAAAAATAAAAGACACACAAAATTGTAAAGTTACTCCAGCCTTTACCGCCCTTCTCTTTTCATTGTCCGCAGAATTCAACTGAGAAATTCACAAGTCTGTAGGTCATGCCCTTACAGCTAGAGTCTGTTTTCTAAATGAGGTTAACTCCTTGTAATTGAGACTCTGACCCCCCCCTCAGATGCTCAATCAGCCCCTTAAGAGAGAGAAGCGAAGCGATTGTACTTATGTAACAAAAGGACGACTGACATCATGACACACCTATGAGGTGTTCAAGTTGTTCATGTTGTAAAAACGAGTCTAGACACAGAAGACTTCACTCCGATGGAGTAACATGCCTGTATGACGACTCAGCCTGCATGTGTACACACACATATAAACAATTCACACACGTAAACACACACTACATGGAATTAAAGATGGAGGCCAGACAGCAGATGAGATGAATTCTGTAGCGTGATGAATCAGAAACATGAAGCCAGAGTCTGAAGCTTTTTAAATCTGACTCACAAACATCACTTGAAGCAGAAGAACAACCCCTGAGTCATCACAAAGCTCACTGTATGGGGTGCTAGACGTTCTCAAAGTCGGGTCTCCTGAAGGGGACTCATTGGGGCTGAGCTGGCTTGGCTTGCTGGTGTCCTGGAGATAAAGGACAACACGTTGAAGTTGAAAGACTCCTCGTCCTGAGACTCAAAACAGAGAGGTAATGAAGTTTCTCAATGAACTGGGCAAGTGTCTCCAAAGCGGAGACAAAAGAGCTTGAGGATTGCCCTACAAGCTTGTAATTACTCCATGCTTCAATGGGGATAAGGAGCTGTTTGGCCAACACCATTGGCTTTAAAACAGGCACCCTACCATTTAGGCCACTGGCTGTCCCTGTCTCTTAATCTTCCCCTGCTCTAAAGGCTGCCTGAGCTGTTGGGCAGCAGGCACAAAGGTCCCTCTGTCCTGGCTTGGGCAGCACTGGGGCCTCATTCCAACATAGTGAAGTCTTTTGAAAATTTGCCTGGCACAGGAACCTCACAACAAGTGTGTATATGAGGCCTGCCAGAAAAACAAAATAAATTGGATGCAAGGGGAACCGAAGAGTTAAGAGATGAAGCAAACACTAAACCAGAAATTGGAAACAAGTGACACAGAAACATGAAAGACTAGAAGGATAAATCTGCAATGAGCGAAGGATTGCAGGAGATCAGCAGGAAGATTAAGAACAAAAATTAGATAGTTATCTGTGAGCAGCATGAGAGTATAAGAGTCAAGTTCATTGATCTTTTCTAGAGAACTACATAATTCCATGTGTTACCTTATTTTGAATCACTGGGTTGTTCTATAAGGCTCATAGTCCGCTCCTTAATTTCATTATAACAGGAATTATGCTGATTACAATACAGAAAACATAATCAGCCTCTGAAAAATGTCAGGCAGATGAGTTAAATCCAATAAGAGCTCAAATAGCCTCTACAGCTTAAATACAATGCAATCAAGCTGCTCTGTGGCAAATACAACAGTTAGTTTTGGAGAGGAAAAGACCTCTGCTGATACTTCATCTCTCCGTAAGAACCTCAGTTACTATGAACACAGGAGTGTCATTCTAAAAGACTCCAATTATGGCTGAAGCTGTCATGCTGATGCTCATACATTGCTGCACCTGAAGATCAAAAGTTCAGATATTAGACTGAAAAAATGGCCAGTGTACTTGGTGACCTCTTGACTGTTGATTCAAATTATTGACTTAGAGGGAGCAGCCTTCGGTTAAATCTGTTCAAAGACATGGACAAATAGAAGAAGAGAACTAAGGCGCTATTACTTTCTGTTATCATAGAGTTTGACAGTAAGTCATAACTGAATAACAACATTACCATGTAGAGGTGATGGTTCTGAAACACTCACATTTCCCGTTAGTTGAGAAAGCTTACAGTCTGGAATCACTGCAAAGTCTGGTTAATAACTTCCCATTTAAGGCTGTGTCAAGGGCATTTGAGATACTTATTGTGGTATTGGACATTTCTATCTAAAACACACTCCCTATTGGAAGAATTATTAACTGACTAACTGAGAGATTTGAGATTTTTAGAAAAAACATGAAGTACAAGTACACGTCTATTATATAGGGATGTAAAGATGAATCGTGAAATCGTGATAAATCGATTCAAAGGGGTCAAGGTTCACATCAGTACTCTGGAAAATGAATCGCAATAATATGGTGAGAGTCAGCAGCTGTAGAGCAGAGGCTAGGGCTGGGAATCTTTAGGTGTCTCACGATTTCGATTCTTGGGTTAACGATTCGATTCAGAATCGATTTTCGATTCGAAACGATTCTGGATTCATGGATCCATGGATTCAAAGTCTATTTTTGAATTAGTACATACTTCAGGATCTACTCAAGTCATCTGTGAGACTGGCTGAATTTCGTGTTGCTCTATTTGGCATTCTACAGATTTAAAGAGCAGGGAGTGACTGATTAGCCCTAAAACATTTTTTTTTTTTTTTTTTTTTTGAAAAATAAAATCGATTTTTGGAAATTATGAATCAATTTTAAATCTTAGAAGAGAAGAATCTCGATTTTTACATGAATCGATTTCTTTTACCACCTCTAGCAGAGGCGGTTGGCAGCTGCAGAGCAAGATTTTGAAATTTAGGACGCACCACCGTCTTTTAAATCGGAGGTGTGGAAGCATTTTGGCTTCCCCAAGACAGAAAATGAAAGAGGTGAGATGATAAAGGCAAAAACTGTGTGCAAATATTGCAAGAAGACAGGGAACTACACAAATAGCACAACCAACATGATGCAGCATTTAATCGACACCATAATGAGAAGCTCCAATCACCTCCCCTTGTTGCGAGAAAACATTAAAAGGCCAAACCACACTGACAAGCGGGTTTGCAGCCCCTAAAGGAATCTTTTTAATATTTCATAATTTGTCTACAGTCTCCTTTTGGAAAATAAATCGTGAGAGAATCGTATCGTGAACCCAGTATCTTGATTCGTATCGTGAGTTTAGTGAATCCTTACATCCCTACGTCTATATAAATACAATTAAAGCAACAACTAAGGATTGTATCCAGACTCAAAGCCTCAAACTCTTCCACATAGAGAAAGCTTTCCCAAAAATGTATGAACTAGTCTGGTAGGAAAAAAATCTGCAGTTACTGACTCCTACACACCATCATCCTGAGGAGTGTGGGGTTAACTGAGGCCTCTACACATCCACAGCAGCCTGTAGGCACAACACATGCACAGGAAGTAAGAAAGTAACCTCGACCACTCCCCTGTCTCCATCTGTGCTGCTCTTTTTTTTTTTTTTTTTTTTTACTCTTCTTCTCTGCATCTGTCCTCTTGCGTGTGCATCTGGCAGAGAACCAGGCACTAACCTGCCTGTCTGATTGAGCAAACCTGAGAAGCTGACACCTCCGGAGGAAAACAGACAAGGCCTGCTGGCAGACAAACGATACTCGCGTCACCCAACCGCGAGGCAAAATCCTGGAATTCCACCAATTTCAGCGCAGGAAGTGGTGAACGTGTGTGTGAGGTGGGGGAGCGAAGAAAGGCATGTTCAGGCAGACTCTGCAAGTGTAGAGCAACACTGACTGTCCAAGTGATAGCCTGTTAAAACATTTTACAGCGTGCCATGACTTTACAACAACAGCACTGTCCTCTATCAAGCTTGAATCTATAAAAATAGAATCCCTACATGGAGATAGATAAAATCAAAACATGAACCGACAAATTGTTCAACTGTGCAGACATGCAAACACCTCATGTAGTTGGAGCACTTCAAAACCAGTGGCGGTGTATCGACACTCATCATCATCACCGTTGTTCTGTGATGTGGTGCTGCTCTGCACTAACGCCGGGCCCCACGCTATCACTGCAGCACAGTTCACTAAGTAAATGGGCAGAGCCAACTACTGGCAGAGTGAATTTCCCTCAAAGAAGACAGTTCTGGAGGAGCGCCAGGATATATTGTCTTCCATTATCTCCTGCAGGGTGTCCTCGATTCTTCCTCCTTTTCTTATTCAGAAAATGCTCCGGCAGGGTTTCGCACTTTACGTGGGAGAGACAGCGGGATTAATACTCACTTGAAGCACTTGACATAGTTTAAAGTTAGCCATGACAAACCCATGCCTATTTCCAATGTCATTATCTGGGTGGGTGAGGGGTTTTCACAAGGACAGCCTTTGTCAAACTCCTTGAGGGCCATTTACCTTTAAAAAAAAAAAAAACTAATTACACTGCTTACAGCTTAGGAGCTCTGCTTTGTCCGGAGTAAAGGAGGGTAACTACTCAGACTCTAATCTATTAGCTGCCCCTTCAAAATAAAAGGTCTTATACTAGTAGTCTATTCAAAGTATGTAGCTCCATCAGCAGAAGTTTCCTGCTCCATAAATACATTCATCTACAGAGGCTGAGCAACGGTTGGTTACGTCTCTCATATTTGACGGGAGGCTATAGATGACTTGTCTTTATTGAAAAAGCTTGGATTTAAGCTCGTCAGCTTTTAAAAGTGGTGCGTTATAAAGACCAATGGGGAGGAAGAGTGTGTCGCTGCCTGAAGAGGAATGTAAAAAATTATAATGAGGCGGCTGCCTGGCTCCTGAACTGCAGCCGTCGGGATCTGAGGCTTAAAAGTTGAAGTCTGCTTTGGGCTGCACTTTCCCTCTCCCTGCACCCTCTCCACCCGCTGTCTCCAACCCGAGGACTCCATTAGAGAGCGGTTAGGCTCCTGATGCACATGGACAGGTACACGCAGAGACAAAAGCTCTCATACACACACATGCATGACAAAGCAAAACAGACATCATCAGTTGATTCAAGAATAAACTCTGGAAACTCATGGGACAAAATCTATTTTGGCAAAAGACAAACCAAACTACTTTTTGTTTTTGCAAACATCAACCACAGCACTTTTGTGTTCCCTATCAACCCAAAGAGATACAATTTCTAAAAAACCTGTCTCAAACCAAAGTCACCTTCTTTTGTAAAACACATGGATTCAGGTTATCAGCGCTGCCCAGCGCGGCCCGTCCTATTTGTCTCCTTAAAGGTGCACTATGTAGATTTGGTAGAGAAATGTGAAAGTTGGAGAAATGTACAAATTCTGTGGTAAATGTTCATAACTCCATACAAAAACTGTCGTCAGAGGAAAATTTGGTCCCTGGAACACTGTTTGAAGATAAAATGCTACGAGAGAAGTTGTTGTGGTGGGCCCGTAACAGTGAAAGCGTAACTCTCCTGGTGGTTTTTTAGCTCCAAACAGTGTTCCAGGGACCCATTTTTTCCTTTGAATAAAATGTGTGGATTTAGTTCAGAAAATATAGCATAGAATTTACTGACTTCTCCAACTTGCAAATTTCACTACCTAATCTACATAGTGCACCATTAATCTCTTTTTTAATAAAAAAGAAGACTTGGCCTTGAAGTCAGTACTGTGATTTTTAACATTTTCAACCAATAAATGTTTATCTCAATCTTTTAAGAAGGTGATGAAGGAGTATTCAGTTAATCTGCATGCTCAGTATTCTGTCATATCTATATTCTACTTCAGTAACAACTACTTTATTTCATAAAGTTCAGACACACTTCTGGAGCTTTGCAGTGAAGTATTATAGCAGCAGTCACATTTACGTGGTCTGTGTGTGGCAAAATAGTTACAGACATGGGTCTTGTGTGATTGTTGGTGAAGGATCAAAGCAGTTTCACATTCACAATCCAAGGCTAAATAGCCGATATATCGTTTTTGGAGAACCATAAAGCTGAGAGTAGTTAACTTTGACACTAGTGCTGGTGCCAAGAGCTGATGATACAGTGCAAAGTTCAAACTCTCAACTGTCACTCTAACCAGACTCTCACTGCAAGTGCTTGATAAACACTCACATACAGTAGATCCCCCGGCAATTGGGCTCTTGTAACTGTTGATAACCATCCACCACCTGATAATATTCACACAAACCTTTTGACAAATAATTTCCTTGTGCAAACGATTTCCCCTTCTTAAACCTGCAGGCTCAGTGCCTGTGAGGAAAGTGCAGAGGAGGCAACATCAGTGCAGATAAACTTCCCTCAAGCTAATTGTTGGCTTTTCTTCGTGAATATCTCTGCTAATGTATTAATCCAACCCTGGTTTGCTACTTTGTGACTGTAAGCAGAGAAGTCAGTGTCCTCAGCTGCCTAGAGTTTCAACACCAAAGAAAGGTGCTTTAAAATATATATTCCACTTCAACCCTGCCCCACATAGCAAACACACCATCATTTTCATTTCCACACAGGCACACTGCCAGACTACATACCTGCTACACCGTTTCCTCTAGATGACGATGTTTTGCGATTTATATGAGAGCATTTTGTTGGGACTGTGGTGGGAGAACATCTTGGATTTTCAAATACAGAGCCCTCACATTCCTGAAATCTCTTTCACCTCCTGTTTCTAATGACAACTCTGAAAGGCCTTAAGGAGTCTCCCCCCTTGGGTGTCATGTATTTAGCATTACAATCTGAAGCTTTATGGCTTATTAAGTTATTATTAAGTTGGAGGACTTCCACTTACATTCTACTAAAACTCAAGGCATTATTTTGGTTTGACACATGAACTCAGCAAGCAAGCTGCTTAGATTAAGCCTACTGCAATGGGAGCATTTCCCAGCAGTGTGCCTTGTTAAACAGGGAAGTGTGGGCAGGGGCAGAGAGGTGTTTATTGGGGCATAGTATCCTTTACTCACCAAAAAAAGGTAAATATGCCCATTTAAGTATTTGAAAAGCAGATGTGTTACAGAATAAATATTCCCAGCTCAGCATGGAGTTGGCAAACACCAGTGTGTGGGTGTACATGTTTGTGCTTTAGTTTGTGTGTCTATTTGGATGGAGCACTTTCCATCAGTTGAAGATTAAAATAGAAGGGATGCAAGAGTAGCAGCAGCATAATTAACAGTGTTGATGCAAGGAGGAGGGCTGAGTGAATAGTTTGTGTTTGCCATCTATAATTCAGCCTCTCCACGTGCCAGGAGCCGGGGGGATGGGGCTGAGCCAAGGGAGGGGGATACTTCCAAACCTGCTATTATTTCATTGTGGGATCACAGGCACCCACTAGCAAAACAAATCAGAGTTAGCCGACAGCGCTGCTCACGCATCTTATGCATGAAGCATGTTCGTATTTACTTTGACTGCTCCAGTGGATCGATGACACATCTCTGTAGCAGCAGAAGAGTTGTTGAGCTGTAGGAAAGTTTTGAAAACAGATAAACAGAGTGGTCATCCGACATCAATCAAAAAGTCAACTAGATCATCGTATTTGATTGTGCAAAAGACTGGTGCTTTAGTGTGTGGCGTGCACCACTGGCCACTCCAGGGTGGAGGCATCCAGTGGTCACACACTCTGCATGCCAGCGAGCCATGCTGTGTGCATGAGTGCTCCCATCACTGAGGATTGGTCACTTGTCCAGTGCAAGTCCTAGCTGGGCCCGGGCCAGTACAGCCATTTATTCCTGTGGCCCATGGCTACTTACAGTGGAAATGAAACGCTAACGACAGTCGATAAAATTCCTGAAATTCCACCAATTGCATACATGACACAAAAACAAATCTTTACTGGAGTACTAATCACGTGGACTCACTGTTCCTGCTGGAAACAAACGTATTGATTACTTAACATTAGTCCTGTTATTGAGAGCTTAGAGTTAGCGGACGTTGGTCACTCAATTATCAAACTACTCTGTTGGTGATGTCAGGGGAAACGGGCAGTGTAGCCTTTAGGAGCCACTAGTGGGAGTGATGGCTTATCCTTGTCTTTTTGATACCTCTACTAAAGATATGTTGTTTATGGATAGGCCTGCATTATATGAGTTGAATGTTCAGTGCCATTTCCATGTTAATTATTTGTTACATGACATGTAAAAATGTAAATAAAACTACAAAATAGGGCTGGGAAAATAATCAATAATAAATAACCACAAAATAGTTCATCAGATATGCACTCTTTCATTAGAAAAAACATCCCAGCTTTAATAGCTGAGCATATTTACAGTAGAGACCACGTCAGTGAACTATGAGGGCAAAAAACAAAAACGAAATAATCGTTCATTAATCGTAATCGAGGTAAAATGTTCAATTAATCGTGATATTGATTTGAGGTCATATCACCCAGCCCTACTACAAAAAAAGAATGATCTTGTTTTTAAGGGCATGCTCATGTATTGCAGTGTGGGTATGGAGCAAGACAGGGCAAGGGTGACAGCAGTTAGATCTTCGTGTACAACTGCGAGTGAGCAGCAAGGTCAGTCGACAGCAGTCTGACAGATTCTCACAGCGGAGGTGTCAATGTGACAGATGTCTGTGATGTTTGGAAGTCATCCACCGCCCCGTCCCTCACATCCTCTGACTCATTACACAGGTAGCACACAAGCCAAATCACAGCAGACAACCAAGGAAGAATCTTGATAAGACCACTGTCACTACATTCAAGTTAATCACATTTTGAGTAATCACAAACATTGAAATAGTGTTCCCATGCAGAGACTGTATGTGCCCATGAATCAACAACACGGTATCTGTTTCTATTACAAAGACACAATAACTGAAAGCTCAGATCAGATAACACCGTGGCAGGAAAAAAGAATGAAAACACTGGCAGCTACAAAGAAATAGAAAGATCTCAGAGCACATGAAACCAACAAGAAGCACTCATCTTGTTGCTGAATCATTTTAAAGAATGAAATACTTTTGGAATTACATGTTGGTCTGTTCATCATGGTGACGGTGGTGTCTGGACACGTTGTGGCGAGGTTATGTTATGGAGGAGGAGCAGCTGTTTCATTAGTCGGTTTGTGAAGGGTTAGGACTCTGCTAAGCGGACATGAGAAACATGAGCTTCACTGCAGCAGCAGCATCATTGACCACAGGGTGTTTAAACCACCCCAGAGAATACCAACAAATCTATCAGAAGATGCTCTACATCCCCTTTTTGAGTGTGTTTTCATTAGTCAATTATCAATCGATCAGCTGCTTAGCTTACAAATACAACTCTGCAGCAATCAGGGGAAAGCAAAACACATCTTTAGATTGCTCAGATGAATAGCCATAATGTGATGTGTTTCAACTGTACAAGGATTCCCCACAGACAAACACCAGACAGAGGAGCACAGCAGCGCTGCTAGAAACAATTAAATCCTTAGCTGAGAGAGCAGCAGTCAAAGGTAAACACAGCGAGTCATCCTGAAAGGCTAAAGTCAAGGTGAAAGCTTGATTTATATCCCCTTACATTGGCTAAATAGCTGATGTCCTGCCACCAGACATTAATCGTCTTTCTAGTGCAGAGGACATTCTGTACAATTCTGTAATGAACCCTTTTTAGTTTGCAAGGATAGAGGCAGGAAAGCAATAATAGGATCTTGCCAGGTAAGCACATTAAAAAGGTAAAGGCATTTGCTGCAGTGCTGGGGACAAGGGGGGAAGCTTCAGTGAGAGTTGACATAAGGACCAGTGCAGAGAAAAAGGGTGGGGGGGGCTACAAAGGCAGGTGCTTGTTATCCTTGCTGAAATCCTCAGGGGGATTCTCTGCCATGTCTCTGGAGGAGCCAGGCTGACAGTGCTGTCCCTTACAGCTCAGAGGACAGCCTAATTCCAAGTAAGGACTCAGTGGAAAGCTCAGGTGTGCCACAGTGACCCGAAATGTTTGACAGACATGCCGAGTGGATTCTTAATGTACAGATCTGACTGCAGAGAGGACTGATGAGAACACAAAATCCACTACAACAGTATGGCAAAAAATGATGCACACTCAAACCGTTTCTCCAGCATTGATTTTGGCACATGGCCAGAACATAGCACAGTGCACTTCCAGTCCAATTATAAACAGTCAGGCCGTAGAGTTAATCAATTCATACAGAGTCATTTGGACTGCGATAAGCCAGCTAGTGTTGCATAACAGGGGTGCCTTGCTAAATCACAGTCTGTGCCAGAGAATCACAGGGCAAACCTGCACAGCGTGCTGCTGCTGCCCTGCACTGCACTGCAATCATTGGGACTCTCCAGCCTGCTCTACAAATGATGTTTATGCTGCTGCAGAGCCAGATGCATGCAAGCCACTGAAGCCCAAGGTGCAGTTGTTGTTTTTTTTAAAACCTTTTCTTTTTCAATTAAACACAGCTGATCTTAAAATATATGAGGTAAACGACAAGCACATTAGCATGAGCTTCATTAATCAGAAAACATCAGACAGCTGTCCGAGTTATTTTTTTCTGTTTTTGCCTGGCTTCATGGATACAGAGCGAAGCTGACAGCAGCAATTACAGTAACAGCCCACTTCCCCCCCCCCAACGTCACCCTTCCCCCCCCGACAAGTCACAGAGGAGGGAAACATGCAAGTTTTGACTGTGAGCCTACCATATACATGTTGTTTCCCTAACATGTGCTGCATATTTTAACACTTGATTTAGTTTTCTATGATCTGTTCAAATTGAGGCGTAGTAGACTGTGATCATGCAGGCCAGCAAACTGGCACACTAGGATGCCTGCAGGTGCAGGTTTTCTTTTCTGGCATCAGCATTCAAGTCAAGTATGAGAACCATGTAAACACAGGCAGAGCAACAACAAACCTCTCAACAACTCCAAGGCACCAACAATAATGACAAACTAAACAGCTGAACTAAGCACTGGTTCTAAAGAGTGTTCAGAAATATGATTCAATACAAGGAGAAAACTAGGAGTATTCAAAATCTCATACAAGTGTTCCACTGCAGAGCTCGAGCTTCTACCGCTGACCATGTCCAAATGACCCGTGAATAAAAAGGAACTCTGTGGCTACAACACATTGCATAGAGCCACTGTCCCATTCTGCATGCCTTTCCCTCTCAAGAATAACAATACAGTTCCACGAATCCACAACCTTCCTAATTTCCTTTGACCTAGGTTCCGTAATGGCAGATGCTTATGTAAGGTGCCTCTTATCATAATGAAGCCAGAAATCAAAAACAATGTTATTTTGGTAAAGTTTAAAAGTTTAAAATAGTTGTCTAAAAAAGTAAATAGGCTTATGATAAAAAATATTCTAATTGTGCTTACTTATGTATATTTGTAATCAATGAGTGCACTGTAATAGTTTAGGAATGCTTTGTTAATGTGCTAAACTGTAATGTGAGCACCAAAAATGTACTTAGGCATCCAAAGTTAGGAGCTTGGTGGCCATTATTGCCACCAGTGTTTCAAAACCTTGGTGTCTATCCCTGGTAATGCATGTAGTCTATGTGCCCATCATCATATTTATGTAACAGCTTTTTAGTGTTTCTCCTGTAGCAGTGCTGTAGGGCCAAGTATCCAGGAACACATCAATGAAATGTACAGGAAACAGGCAGTGAGAGAGGAAAGGCAGGGAAAGCAGTCATGTTTGTTATTAGCTCAGCCCTATCTGCCCCTGGCACCTGGAGCAACATGGAAAAAGAGCATGTCTTAATTCATGAAACACAGGACTGTTATTCACTGTATACCACAACTACGACACAATATGAGGTTATTTCTGAGACTGGGGTAATAACGCAGAACTCCTGGTAAGAGTGTACGAAACAGTCACAGGGGGGACGTTTCCTATACACTCTTATCTCTGTCCATTTAAAACTTCTATTTGTTAATAAGAAAACATCTGAAGCTCACAGTGGACTCATTCTTCCCTCTCAGCTTTACTCCAAGCAAAGCAGGAAGAGGCAGGATGGATTCCCTGGTCCCATAGCAGAGGATGTGGAATTTAGGAGCAATATAAGGAAGGAATTTTTGGGACTTTCAGTACGGGAAACTAAGCGCAATGCAGACTACAGCTTTCACTATTCTAAAGAATGTGCAGGAGCAAAACCCCACACAGTGTTTTGTTTTGCCAACATTCCTGTTTTACTACACATCACAGTAAGAAAAAAGGCTCCTGAAAGTAACAAAAACAGTTGTAAGCATGAGCAGGAATGAGGACCAGCTGAACAGACCTGTCTATGCATTGAGATCTGTTTTGAGCTCAGCCATGACCAAGCCCTCACACATTCCTGCCTGCCTATCAGATTTCTGTCCACAGGAGGGACAACAGCATAAACCTCAGTTAGTTTTTTTTTTTTGCATATGGAATTACTTTCCACCCCTGCCCACATGAGCTCGGCATGGGGCACGGGGCCTGTAGCTCCACTTGGTGTTTTGATTCTTCCCCGAGCAGAGCGTTCTGTAATCCGCTCCAGGGAGAGTACGCAGGCCAAACAGAGAGACAGTGTAGCAACTGGCAGACATGTCGAGACAATACCGAGCACGTCATGAGTGTGTGGCAGTGGAGAGATAGCCTGCAGCAACACATCATCAGCACAATCCCAGATTTCATGATGGAAAGTTTTTTTTTTTTTACTGAAGTGGTTATTTGTCATAGTGTTTTCATTTTGTCTTCAACATCGCACAACCTCTGCGCCGTGTCCCTACTTTTGTATCGGCTTGTTTGAGGTTGGGTCAGAGCAGAAAAGGGGAATTTCAGAGTGTCTGATCTCTACATGACTGTGGGTTTTGGTTAAGAGTTCAAAAGTTGGATGCAGGATGACAGGACCCAATCATAGAGATGTTGCTTAAGTTCTTGAGCATGTGTGACCTCTGAAAAAAGACCCAACAGTCTATCGGGTTATTCCAGATTAGAAAAAAATAGCCACACATTTCCCCTCCAACTTAACTTCCTCAGTGTCTGTAAACTCAACAGAATCTCTCAGAAGATAATTACAGGGTCATAACTCCAAGGTCAAAATTCCCCAAACTTTGTGGCAGGTGGGGTGAAGAGGAGGGGGATTTTCCTTTTGTCTGCAGGCATTTACTCTGTGACACTGCTCTGAAAAGGATTACATCACCACCATTGTAGCTTCCGAGCCCTCTGCCTATCTCCGTAGCCTGGTATAAAGCGGCCCGTCCGATCCACACAAAGAAAGAGCATTCCAACAGTTTAGCAAGCAGGAAACGTAGAGCAGTATTCACACCTCATTACAGTCAAACTCATCGACCCCGTCAGTTGAGCGGCAAAAAAGACAGTCGCATGGAAAAAAAACACTGGAGGGCAAATTATCATCAAGTCATTTGACTTCTGACTATGAGCTGACTAATACTGGACAGACACATCACTCATGTTAACCCTGACGGAGCTTCCCTTTTTTTTATTGTGTCAAACCTCATTCGCATATGACTCACTTTGCGTCTGTAGTAGAACTAACGGCAATGGAGAAATTGGCCTGGTATCTAACGTTGGGCATGTTGGTTGCTCCAGATCACCCAGGGACATATCTGAAGGACTGTTTAGTTTGTCCTCTCTGTCATCAGGGACAAGAAGTTGTGTGTGAAAGGGGCGTGTGCTTAACAGCCGGTAAGGTGTAGCTGCGAATGTTTAAAAAGAGCGATCAATAGCTAGGATGGAAGATCATGTAAAAATCATCAAACTTTGTCATGGTCAGAGGCGCTGCTTGTCAACAGGCAAGGCAGGCAACTGCTTGGGGCCCCATGCCACTTAGGGGCACTTAGGGGCACCCTGGGGCTGACAAACTTGTGTAGCTCAAAATGTGCAAATTTTGCAATGACAGTAGGAAACCTTCCTAATGGGGCTCCATCTGACAGCACTCACTCTCATTGCCCTGCTTAGCATCTCATGTATTACTCCTGTGAAAACCAAAGTTTGTCAATGAGAATTGTCTGTCTGGGAGTAAAAAAAATTAAAGAGGAAGAGCGTCAGGACACTGGTTAATACAAAAGTGATTGGAGGGGCCCCCCAATTAAATTTTGCCAAGAGCCCCAACAGACTCTAGAATCGCCACTGGTCAAGGTAACAAAGAAGCGGCACTCGAAACTGTAAAGAGCCTGCCCATAGCCTTCTTTAGACACCAAGGCCATTAAAGAACCAACAATAATAAATATACATCTTCTTTGTCATTAAACATGTAAACAGTTAATTTAGGCATTCAATGATGGCCACTTAGCATAATTACAGCCGACACATTCCAGAGTGGCAAATTATGAAGCAGTACAATGCTCCTCTTGTTGTTGTCTTTTATCTTTGCTCCAGCTATTCCCTGCGAGCCAGCCCACAAGAAACAATAGAAACATACGCTCAACTTAGCAACAGGAAGCATCCCTATGTGAATATGTGGGCACCTTTAAAAGAGTCCACGACGAACGACAATAAAAACAATTGGTATTGTTCAAAGAGATGATGCAAAGAGGTGGAAATAGAAACACTGTTCTTCAGTAATAAAGCAGGGGGAGGACTGTTTGTGGCGATGAGAAACGTGAGAAGCAATGTTTATTTATTCTTCTGGAACAATCATGTTAAAGTTACATGTAGATGCAGAATAACAAACTCATCTTGCAAACTTACGAGTGTCACAGAGCTGTTTTCCTAGACTATATTTCTTTTCGGTAACAGTATTTTTGCTGCAGCATACATCACAGACTTGTTGGCCCACTGTGGCAGATTATAACAGAATGGATGCTTTCCCAGATAGTGATATAAACCTGCTGAATTTGCATCAGATTAATCCAATCAAAGAAAGCAAGATGCATTCCAGTTTGAGTAATAGCTACGATTTAGAGACAAAGCTGAGATTAGACTCACTTGTATAAAAAAAAATAAAAAATAAATAAATTAAAAATAAATGGCAGTGCGGCTCTATGATCAGTCATGCCAGGTCAGCTAAGCCTATCAAGAATGCTAAAAATCCTTGATCTCTGTCCAAAGCCGAACTCAAAGCTTCCTATTAATTCACCTGACTCATGCCAAGTTATCCAATGAGCACTGCTACAGGAGCAGGTTGCTAGGAGCTAGGGGGGCCCTGGTTTGTTACATGATATTATGTAAATATGCCAGTTTAGCACACAATCCTGCATATGTTTGTACTTTGAACAGGTTGGCACAGTTTCCTGGTTGATCCTTACTATCTAAACAAATCTCTGTTTGCATTATGCCCCTGCTTTGCCAGATCTTATTCTATCAAAGTGCCATGATTGTTGTGATGAGTATCCCTGTATAGCCTACACAGTTTCTGATAGTCAAATAAAATCAGCAAAAATTGGGTTTTAGCTGACTGAATACCAGGGGTACAATGGATAGACATCTTGGTGGAGAACAATATTTTTAATGGCATATTGATTGGGCTGAACTCAACAGTCAACCGGCTTGATTTGATCTGCTCAAAAAGGTGATGAACAAGACCAGGCTATGGACAAATCAGAGCTTTCAGGGCAATGCAGATGTGGCACGAGGAAATCACCTGTTTGTGATCTCCCCTCGAGTAGTGCTGCAGCCTAGTAAAAGAAATAAACGGATTTATTTGTATGGCTACACAAGGTGACAGCTACACATTTGAAGTTATATGTCGTGGAGGTTTTGTACACGACACCACCTGTGAAACGTCTTCCTACAGCAGTGCTGTGAACAATGCCCTTGACATATAGCTACAACGACGCAGCGTTTACATACATTTTGACAGCCCCATTGAATGTCGGGTAGAGACATTTTTTCGTCTACCACCAACCCCATTAGTTAAAAAAAACAGTGGCACTCACTGCCTGCTGGCTCAACACTGCACCTTCACACAGCACAATGATATGCTTTGTCCACAGACAGCCGACAGATGTTGTGTGTAGACACCTTGTACCACGAACTATTCCCTGCACTAAGCTAGCACAGCGTTAACGACTCACCTTTTCTCCTTTTTATCTCAAGCTTTTAGGTGTCACACAATACGAAGCGGGTTTTCCTCCTTTTGTTTCAACTCAAGTCTAATAGCTAACTCCGACACACAAACTGCGCAGCGCTTTTTTCTTACCTCCGCGGGAAACGAGTCCGCTCCGTTTCAACCAGAAAATGCTCCGGTGTCCTCCTCCGAAAGGCAACTTGGAAGTTTGATAGAAAGTTACGTGTTTGCCTCGCTGCGCTATGCAGCTGCAGGAGAGATGAGATCATTCAGGCAGACTCCCCACTCTTTGCTCGCTCTCTCTCTTTCACTCTGCCCCGGAGTCTCGCGAGAGAAGGGGCAAACGTGGGGAAAGCAAACGTTTCCGTGGCAACAGTGCTCACCTGTAGTGCGTTTACGGCTGTGAGGGTAAACGAAGAGCTCCCACTCTGTGTTGAAAACATGGGTTGTGAATTATGTAAGCTAATAGACTTAGCTGAAACCTCTTAAGTTTTCAGTTCTCTTTTCTTTGGAGTCATCAAACAAACCGTTATTTTACTATGTTGAAGTTTGTACAAATTTGACCACAACTTACTGGTTTGTCTTCTTGTTTATTAATAATCACATAAAAGGAGCTCCAGAGGCCATAGGCCTCCTGAATATGGTCAGTTATCAACCTGACCTTCTGTTAAACCAAGCGTCAACCTCCGTTCCAAAAAAATGAAGCCAATGCGGAAGTACAAAAAACTGCAGTTCATCGAGTGTCCGCTTGAGGCTGGCTCCAGAAGCACCGGAAGTTCCATAAGCCCCCAGCCAAAAAAGGCCGTTTTCACTACAAAAATTAACCCGTTTACAGCCTGGTACAAAAAACGAAATACATCTGATAAGTTAGTGGCATCATGTGCTCCCACTGTGGGGGGGGTGAATTTTTTTCTAACTCCTCTGATTTTTTGTTATTAAGGAAAACGGTCATGCCCATATAAGGGTTGTGGAGATTTGATTGACAGCTGCAGCGCTGAGCTGTCTCAGGTCAGAAGCAGTTCATCATAGCAGGAGGCTAGCAGCACTAGCTTGGTCCGTCGGACTTTTTTTCTTCGTGTGGAGTGTTTGTCAGCAACAAATATGGCTTGCTGTGCGATTAATTGGATTAACAGACCATCCAAGACTGTGATGCTTCAGTATTTTACGGTAAGTGATAAAGTAGTTTTATATTAACTGCATACTCGTGTCGGTATCATAGACTGTAAATATTACGGTGTCTATTTTTGCGGTCCTAGCTTGTTTAACGTTAGCTTGGTGATATACATAGACTGTAAATATTAATGATATAGTGATATTGTTAAATGTACTGCATACTCATCGGGAGGTGTCGGTATCTATGTAGACTGGCCTCAGTGTAGCCCATTATTTACAGTCAATGGTTTAACTTTAGCCGATCAAGAGACACAGATGCTAATGAAACATAGATAGCTATCCAGGACTAATAAACTGGAGGGTTAAACTAAGTCTGAAATGTTAGAATTTGAATTGTTTAGATGTTGAAAAGTAAGAGTTTGTGTGATGTTATAAACTAAAGGCCCAACACGATGGTTAACCACAGACTGTAATGCTCACAGAGAGTTGGGACCGGTTATTATATTAGCTTGAATTTCCCTCGGGATCAATAAAGTATCTATCTATCTTTAAATCATTGAAGTATTTATTTCATGTTAAGATGAAGTACTATACGAAATAAATGCCTTCATGTTTCCTTACACTAAATCTGTGGCTGTATGTGGAATATCATTCTGCAAGTGAGTGAGAGAGCTGAAAGTAGATTGATTACAATAAGGTTTCTCTTAGAATAGAAAGAATCATTTCCATGTTGATTACCTTCATACCTTTGTTGTCTGGGTAGTACACGGTTGAATTTATAAATGCACTCTTACACACAGATGAAAACAGAAAATGCACACAAATGGATTTAATGGATAACTGCTATTTTCTGTCTTTTTTTGTCATCCTGGAGACCCTGCACTAAAAGTCTCTCCTGGATCCATGTCACATGCTCAAGCTTCTTCAGTCTTTTCATCAGTGGAGGTTCTGCTGAGAGAAGATGGCCAGCAGATGAGATGGCCGTACATCAAGGAGCTCCACAAGCTTCAGGAGAAGGAGGGTTTGCATCTTGACAACAATTGTGGTGTAAGAAGCTGTTCAATAAAAATAAATCTCCATCAAACAACTTGCAATCATACCCTTTTCTTCACATGTTTAAACCCTTTGTCTAGTTTAGATGGGAGAAAGCTGATATGATGTGATATTGATCTGGGAAGACATTTTGAACTGTGTTTTTATTCACAAGTTATTGATTGTATTTACTCTGTATGTATCTTGATTTAAGAATGGGGCTGTGTCTAAGGGCATATTCTTGCAATGACTCTGTTCCATCCCATTTTCAGAAATGAACTGCGTTAGTGTTTGGTCAAAAGTTGTGTCAAAGTAAAAACTTAGCTATTGAGTTGAGCATTAATGCACATTTTAGTCATTTCAAATCTAAAATGTATACTCAGAAGTAGAAACAAAGGAGCATTTAAATATTTATTTAATCTGAAAAAACACATTCAAAAAAGCCTGTTTTTACACCAGAAGTTAACATGTTTACGGCTCGGTACAAAAAAACATTTGATGAAGGATAATTGTTATTCACAATAAGGGGCTCGGTGTAACGGTTTGTCAGGAGGCTTAAAACCCGCCTCAGCTCCAGCTTTCAGCCTGTCGTTAGGTTGGCTGAAAGTTATGGTGAGAGCACTTCCAACATGGAGACCGCCATCGATGCAGGAACAAGTGGGTTACATCTCTCAGGCCATCCGGGGGAGACCTGCCTCGCAGTGAGTTGTTGAAGAAGGGAAGCAGGCCTTTCAACCGAAGTCCACCCCAGCAGAACCAACAAATGCAGATGTTGAGGTCTAGGTTTCTTCTTCTGTCTCTGCAGCTCTCTGGGCACATGGACGGACATAGCTGTCACCAATAATCCACACTGTCTATAGAAGAAAAACAAAAATGTTCAATGAATGCCTCAGAACATGTACAGTTCACTACACGTGACAGCTCAGGGTGTGTTTTGTTATTAGCCACATCTGCAGGGATAATATTGAACAAGGTAGGCACAACTCATAATAATAGATGCCAGACTTGAGATACATTTCTAATACCTACAGTTTTTGGTGTGTGCAGCTGACCCTTCGTCATCACTGGCCACAGACTCCATGACTTCAGGGCTCTATAGAAAATAAATATCTTATGATAAATATAAAGCATTTGTTTTTCAAGTGTCATGTTCACCCACATCGCTATCAGTAAATATAAGTCACAGACATTCCTCTTTTAGTCAGAACAGTAACAACCATGAACTGTATGCATTTAATATTGATTTCTTCTGGATGTCTCTCATTTATTTACAGTCTATGGTCTAACAGTAGTTTAACAACAACAACAACAAAGCTCTTTTATCGTTTTAAAACGGACTTCTTATCCTTTAATATGTAATTACACCCAAGCAATGATTTGTAACACAATAGGAGAATGTATTTGTAAAGATCAGCCTCAAAGTGGTTCTTAAATTGTATGTTAAAACGATGCTAATGTATTGCTCTGCTAACCCGGTCTACTAACTGCTGTGACAAATAACTAATGACCATAATTATATATTTTAAAAAAGTGTAGTTTTAATACTTAAATGATATTTGGGATGAAGATAATTCGTTGTAACTGTGTTGTAGAAAAGTTTAATGTTAACTTACTGTTTATAGAGTTATCTCTGGACGAGTGGGAGCAGGAGAGCCGTAGGGGGTGATGTAAAGCAGACGTTAGCTTTGTTGTGAAGTGGACTGCTAGCTAGCGTCGAGCTGGTCGAGCATCGGCGGACTTTAGTCCCGCCCTAACGCTGTCGTTAGGTTGATCCCGCTTTGATCCAAGTTAGGTTGAGACAACAAATCCAATATGGAAGCGCCCGTCGATTGGACTCTTTTTAAGCCTCCGTCACAGACGGGATACGTCACTCAGGGTTCGTCCAGTATTATTTACAGTCTATGTGTTAAACATGGGATTGTTGAAAAAACATCCAAAGCAGTATTAAACACTGTTTTAAAACTATATTTGAAAACATCATGCCTTTTGTAAAATTATCGTATTTATCTATATTTTTCTTATTTAGGACAAGCCTACTACTAATATAATTTGTTACAGCTGGATATCAAAGACAGACAGTACAGGTACAAAGAAGTCGTTAAGAAAGATTGTACAACAACATGGTGCTAAGAAACTCATTTGAATATTAACAAATATGTGTGTGTGTGTGTGGGGGGGGGGGGGGCTGCATTATTATAAAGAATTTGATAGAGTAATTCATTACACCAACATAAGGATCTTTGGAGGAGAGGCCCCTGAAAGTCCTCCTCTTACATGTGCTGCTTCTTATAAGCAATAATACTTACCTGACTGTCAACCACAGACCAGAGATCCTTTAAGAGATATATTAATCATATGCCCTCGTGTCATAACCACATATATATTTAAATATGAAATGCAAAGAGTGACTCAGGGTTTCTACATGTAGACATAAGAGAGTCTGGTGGCTGGTTGTTTCAATGTTGTCCCTGCAGCAACCTGCTAAACATACCAGGGCACTGCCTGCGGCCTGTGGCTATGACATCATCAGCTGCTGATGTGAATAGGAGCGGATGTGCAGAAAATCCACTGCTTATCTGCAAACCTTGAAAACAATGCAAGCTGTGCATAGGAAATTAAAGCTGGATAAGAGCTCATTAAAAGTGGAAAGCATTCCTGCAATTTTATTTGGCTACTTGTATCAGCAATTCTTACACAGAGCCGAGATAAAATAAACATATTGACAGTCAATCAGCAGGCCGGGGGATGCATTAAGAGGGGTGCCTTATAAGTTATTTAAGTAAGAGTTTAAGTGTGTAATAATGATACTATGCATCATAATTCCATACCTTTCAAATGTATTTCAAGCAACATTACTATGCCCACACAGATCTGTACCAGACACAACATCTATTTTTGTCAACCTTGTGCAAGGGGCACAAGTCTTTAAATTAGTTCAATATACACGGTTCCATTAAATCACACAGTGAGAGACAATTGTGGTTTTAAGGTTTTTATTCCAGTGCAAACATTGTGTGAGTCTGTGTGTGTGTGAGGAATGTTAATTTGTTAATGCATGCTAGAAGGTACACATGTTTAATCAAGTCAGCAGCACCATCTGCTGGCCAGGATCGCATAGGACAGGAACAGAAGGACATTCAAAAGGAAGTAACCTACTAAAAGTGGTTATTTCTATTAAGTGTATACCTAGGCTACATTTCAACTTTAAAATCTCAGTAAAATTCCGGTCACATATTTTTAATTATTTCCTCCACTTCTCTTAAGCACTTAAACAGCATCAGATAATATTCCTACATCTTTTAGAATATCATCGTCATTTAATAAGGCTTAAAAGTGTGGAGGACAGCATATCAGTTTTGAGTGTGATGGAAGAGAAGTTGTAAAGAGGTAGATGCTATTCTTAGGTCTTGGTTAATCTCAGCAGTCTTTGAATGTCAGGCTCTATGTCAATGGTGCGGAACTTTTTGCTATATCTTTTAAAGGGCTCGCCTTCTGGCCCAATGAGGAATTTCTCAAAGTTCCAAGAGACATCCGTCCTGCTGATGGGACTCCAAACCAGAAACTTTGGGTCCTGCACGAGGGACTTTGGGTCGTCATCAGGATAGGGGAGCTTGTCTTTGAGATACGCAAACACTGGGTGTGTGTTTGTGCCGTTGACATCACACTTCTCAAAGATGGTGAAGTTGGGCTGATAGCCGCCGCCGGGACGCACATGCTGCAGGGAATTCAGGATCTCACCATTTGCGCAGTTCTCCTGCAAAACGCAAGTATTCATTTACATTTTTATTTCCAGCTCCATAGAAATATTGTCTTTGAGGCTCATAGTAATTTTAGAGATTTCTAGCCCAGTCAAACCAGATATAACAAGCTCTTACCAGACTGTGTAAAGAATGTATGCTGCTTAACTAACCTGATATCCAAACTGGTTACAGGGAAAACCCAGGACCACCAGCCTATGAGGGTACTTGCTTTGCAGCAGGTTGAGCTCGCTGAAGTCCCGGGTGGTGGTGCCTCAGAGCGAGGCCACATTCTCAATCAGGACAACCCGGCCCCTGAACACGTTGAAATCCACCGAGTCTCCCTCCAGCGTGGTGGCCCTCAAGTCGTAAAAGGTCTTTGCGATGAACGTCATCTTGACTCCTTTGCTGCGACACTGGAAGCAGACAGGATCTCAACGCGTGACTGTATAACAGCTTGGTCATGTGACCCGCTTCAGAAGAAGAAAGCCTTTCAGCGGTGTCAAATGGCCCTGAAAGAAACTGATCTACACCTGACATACAATACTCTGCACTTTTCAGAGAGACTGGTAAAACCACAAGTAGAGCAACGTAACTTTTTTTTTGTATGTATTAAATGGAGGTGTGTTGTCCTATACTTCATAACCTTTGAAGTGTTTGAACTTGTTTTTAACTTATCTGAATTTGAGTGGTTTATTGATGGAATTCTTCTCAAATAAAACTTTAATCTTGAGTATAAATTTGACATTTAAAAAAAGCGTTGATTAGGGAAATCACATGTATTATAGCACTGTATTTGGCTTCAAGGTATCTCTCTATCATATGTATCAGGTTTCTCTAGTCAATGAAGATCTAACATGCGATCACCTGTCTTTCACAGGGGGTGATAAAAAATTAAAGGAGCAACAGTTTGAACTCGCTAAGGACTTCACTCTTCATTTATATGTAGTGACTCAACAAGGCTCAGACACCCAATAAACGATTTGTAAATACCACAATTTAACTTTATTCACTTATCCATGGCTTGATTTGAACATCCTTGAGTTGAGGTTAAAATTACACATGTATGGCACTTTGGCAGAAACCTGGCACATTATTCTAAGCTGCAGCTAACACTGCTCAAATGCATAGGATACAAGAAGCAATGACAAGTCACGGTCATTAAGAATAAAGCTGCACATATACATTCAGGACGGAAAATAAATATGCACTCCACTCAGAAAGGTCACTGAACAAGGCACACCACTGTCTCGTTTGAGGAAATAAGTCTGTTGTGTAAATGAATCCACCCGTGCTTGGTTTGAGCTTAGAGGTGTAAATAATTCAACACCATCCACAGGCGACTTTGTTTTAGCATCCATCTTTTCGCAGATTCCTAAGCAGTTGTTTAAATATGGATCTGTATGTTTTCAATGAATCTATATACAGTATGTAAAGACTATGTTTTAAATTTTAAAATGTAACAGTTTACCAGGTTGTGAAATATAGTAAAGTTATAGACTGAAGTGCATCTCAACAAAGGGAATGAAGAAAGTATTAAAAGTTGTCAAAGTTATAAATGAGTGCAGGGATACTCTGCACTGTTGATAAAATCTTCACTCTTCAAATGGTTAAGTGACCAAGTAACAAAAAATAGCCCTCTGCTGGTTGCTGCTGCTAACTACATCTACCAGTACTGTATGTTAGTGTATCAACTGACAAAAGTGGACCAGTCGAGCACCTTCCCAGTCAGCAGGTCATGGTACATATGAGGAACGAGATGGAGAGCTAAGTCTGTCTCTGTAGGTGCAAGTCTTTAGCATGAGCCATGGTGCTGTGGTGGCTCTTTTTTTTTTTCTTTTTAACAGGCGCAGCTCTTCCGAGTGCTTTCATTGGTATCTTGAGTGTCTTTCTCTGCATCCAGAGCAGCCTGATCCAAGTAATCGTCCAGAGATCCCAGCAAGTCGTCCACGTCTCGCATGTGAGCCTGCAGCACCAGTTCTGTCGCTCGTGTGAAGGCCTGAGGGAAGAGGAAAAACAAACAGACAATAAATTAAAATGCAGCAGGGAGTTCCCCGACATATTTATTTTGAAAATGTTTATTGTGAAAGTGTCCTACCTCCATGATGTTAGTACTTGTGGAGGCACTGGTCTCAAAGAAGTCCATACCATAGTTTTCTGCTAGCTGCATGACCCAGGTAGATATGATTGAAAATAGAACATAGTAAGTTTTTATTACAACTAAATGAACTGAGGGTTAAGGAGACCCCAGGTTCAACTTAAACGACACAAACAGGCACTATAGTAATCAATCTGTGTGACCTTCCCCATACACACTTTGTCTCTACTTTCACTGGAGAAACAAGACAGTTCACACAAAAATACAACTTTAAAAGTCCCAGTGAAATGAAAAATACATGTTCCTGGTTTGAATCCAGTGTTCCTGTGTTAAATGTCCTTTTTTCTGCCAAACATTTTTCAATGAAGCGTTCTCTGAGTAACTTTACATCAAAATAATCGATCTTCTCTTCCTGTAAATTGTTTCAGTGTCCGATGACTCATCCTGCACTCAGGAGCGTTAACTAATCTTTTGACTAATTAAAAACCTTTGACGTAGCTAACGATATGATCAAATTCATCCCAACGCTATGTCCCGCCTTCTATCTTGTGATTGGTTCTATCCCGTTTCAGTTGGAAATACTTCACGACACAGCAGTTAGATACTCTCTAGGTTCTGTTTCATGGTGACTTTAAATTTTAAGAAAAGCAGTGACTAGAGGAGCTCTGACATTGCCTTTGTCAGTGGGACTCTGTGTTTTTATCTGTAGTTTGCTCTGATTTCCTCCATTATTTAACCAAAATTGTCAGTAGGGAAATAAAATTTTAGAGATGCTCCGACCCACTTGTTTTCTGTTCTGATCCAATTCCTATTTTGATCACAATTGATAGTGTTGTTGTTATTATGTGTAAGACTACACAAAGATGTATTAAACCCAGAATTGCACTGCATTATGCTGGCTTCACATACAAACAGGAAGCAGCAACAACTGTAAGGCTTTCAAATTCAATATTTGAAAGTGACGTGCAGGAACTGCTCTGACGTCGTCATGGAGATGATTTGAGGGCACTTGCAGTTCAGTCTGAATGTTTTCAAAGCGAGGCTGTGTGAGTTAAGAATGTTTAAAGAGCTCAAAGATCTTTCTAGATCAGTGGCGTGGATCGGCGCCGCCAGATGATGTCCGATACGTAAATAACGTCAACATCGGATCTGATGCCGATATTAGATCATAACTGTCCCATCTCTATCAAAATCTCTACCATTTATTATCAGCATGTATCTCCATACAAGGACATTTCTTAATAATCGTTTCAGAGGATTTTAAACAGAAATAATAAGGTTTTTACCGACTATGTAGTTTTATATCCCCACCATCTTTGACACACCATGTGAGGACAGAAGATATTTATGAAAGCTACTTAAAAAAAGGATTTCTGTACCTTACTTTGCGTTAATACCTGCAAAACCTGAATGCAAAACAACATCCTTTTTTCAACACAACGTAAAATAGACTAGAGAAAATACCAAAAACAACAAAAACAAAACCTTGCTTCCTTGTTCCTTTGACACCTGCCTACTGGGCTCATCGTCAGATTTGTTTCCAACCAATATCCTCTGCACCTTTTCTGGAGCAAACTACAAACACAAAAAGTAAAGACAGCACAGAGATAAAGGGCTTCATCATGTCACTCACTCTAAACCACAAGACTCAACAGTGCTGAGAGGTTCTACAAACACTGGGTGACTTTGAAGTGTAACGAGTACAAGAGAGATAAACAAGGGTGCTTCTAGTCTTACTTCATCCACATCACCGGCCCACATGGCCAGGTGCTGAAAGGACAGCCTGTTTGTGATGTCGTAGACAAAGACGATGCCCTGGATGACGATTGAAAAAAAAAAAAGAGCAACATTTAAAGAATGAATGTTTCAGCGACTGACTCAAAGAATGGCTCATTTGAAGGGCTCACCTGTGCTCTCCTGTAATATTGTTTGGTAATGGTTTTATAACGCTCCTGACCAGCTGTGTCCCTGCTCAGAGGACGTGAAAAAAAATGCATCAGCAGAGGAGGATCATTCATTCGTTTGCTCATGAGCATACTGTTAATGTAATCAAATACACGTAACTCACTTTACCTACCATATCTGAACTCGCACCTTGACTCCATCGATTTCTAGTGTTTTCATTTTAAAGTCAACTCCTACACAAAATAGAAAAAGAAGAAGAAGAAGAAGAAGGGTCAACAATACTGAAAACATCATCATGGAAACTAAATCAAACTGGATTATCTCAAGCAGCTGTGACACTCTGGTGAAAAAAAAATCCTGCTTTGTGGCCATTTAATGAGTGTTGCTCACCTGATTAATCTCACTCACTGCATAGTGTTGACTTTTAAATGATTGTGTATCCTTATGTTAACCAAAGGGATGTTTTGACCTGTTAGTTACCCGGACAAGAGAGCTTACTTGGCTGCCAACAACAGGAATGTACCACTTTCCATCTGTTCATCAGTTTCTATTTAAGTAAAGACGAGATGCTGTGTACCATCTCAAATCAGTTACCTACCATGTTCTGTTTATCGTGTAAGATGTGTGAAAGGTATACAGGGACGTTTCTCTTTTAAAGTAATAAGTCCTAACATATTATACTATAGAATAAAGTGCATTTACAAAGAGTAATCTATACTGAGCATGTCCCACAGATTTGATTTATAACAGTTCAACAAGCACATGTTGTAATAATAACATTAACAAAGGCTCTATTCCATTCAAGGGTCCCATTGTTGGCGTTGACTTGAATGATCTTGGCCATATTTTTCAAGTAAGAGCCACTCAGAAGGCAAAGGCCATCTTGGAAGACCCTCAGCACCCCCTGCATGCAGAGTTTAGACTTCTGCCGACAGGGAGGAGGTTCACTTATGTTAGGAGGTCGAAATCTAACAGATACCTGAGGTCGTCTGTCCCTTCAGCAGTTGGGTATTTAAATAAGCTGTAGGCATTGTTGCCTGTACACTTTTACGATGTACTCTCGGTCTTTGTTTCCCTCATCTCACTCACGTCCATCATGATGATTTCCATGGTAGTTATGTTTTATATGTATTTATGTCATTGTGCTGTTTTTATGGATGTATTGCCTGTATGGACCTCTGCTGCAAACCAAATTGCTTCTAGGGGACAATAAAGATTTTCCAAATCCAAAATTCAGCTACGACAGTGTGACGGCGACTTATTGGTTTATATTGTTAATGCTGAATACTGTAAATAAAAGATGCTTCAAATCTCTGGCCTGTTATATTATACTTTTTTTTTTTTTTTTAGATTTATTTGGGGTTGTTTATGCCTTTATTTAGAGATGGACAGTGAATAGAGTCGGAAATCAGGGACAAAGAGAGAGAGAGAGAGAGAGAGAGAGAGAGAATATGGAGAATGCCACGTTGGAAAAGAGCCACAGGACAGATTTGAACCCCGGGCCGGGACTACAGCCTCTGTACATGGGGCGCACGCCCTAACCACTGGGACACAAGCGCCCCGTATTATCACTTTATGAACGTTATTTATCCTAAAAGCTATTTTAATGAACCATAAACACTACATCATGTTAACATGATGAATCCACTGATTTTATTCCAGAGATTTTAAACAGCCGTCGTGGAAAAGCACGTCATGTGCTAACATTAACAATGGCTCTGTCCCCATTAAGATGTGACCATGTGACAGTGATATTCATCCTAAACAGTTTATGACTATACACTATGTATTATGTTCTTAGGGATTTTAAATTGTCATATTGGAGAAACAAATGTGCTAATAACATTAACGACGTCTCTGATCTGTTAAACTGTCCCATTAAGACGTGACCATGTGACAGTGAGACATTCATTTCTATTCTTCATGCTTTGTGTCTTCTAAACAACACGTTTAGACTGAAGAATCCGACTTTTTAAAGTTACATATCCTTCATTTTATGACACAACGCAAATACTATTTGGTCTATTTTTCCCAGAGATTTCAAGATTTGAAGTTGTCATAGCATACAGGCTTGTAACTTTAACAACAGCTCACAGTGAATAATGAATGCATCAACTGATCCTTCACGCTCCACAACACTTTGCTCTGCACCTACACTTGTCCTTCCTTTTGAGCATGCAGTTGGTCAGGTGACACTATGAAAGGTGAATGACTCCATTAGGAACCTACGTTTTTATTATTATTTTTACTGATTTGAAAGTAGGGCTTCCAGTGAACCAGAGAAAGTTCCTCTTGAGATCATCTCACAGTATTTTCTTATTCAATGCTGCAGCCTGTGGGAGAAACACGGATGTGAAATATGCATCACCACTTAGGGACAAATTGATGATGCAAGCCTGGAGGAGCCAGTCTAACGTTCTCATACCATTATACAATGGATCTAGTAGAAATCAGATGAATGTAATAAGCAACTTGGTCAAATAACTTTGATTAATCCCATAAAGCTTTCCCACACTCCAGCTTCACCTCAAACACCTTCTAACCTGAATAAAGCTCCCCTCTAAACTCCAGTCACAACAAAGTGAATACTGCCTAACATGCAGGTATGTGGTCATTGTTTTCTGTGTTGAAGAGGAAGATCATTCTTAGTATGCTATTTCAAAGGGCCTCACAATTGTCCTCCAAGTCAGGAGAGGAGGCAGCATTGAAGTGAAGCACTAACGAACAGATTGATCCACTAAGTGTCACTATTGTGGTAAACAAAGGGATAAAATAACACATCATTTAAAAAGTCAGAAGAGGTTTCTTTTTTTTTTATTGGACTTCCTTAACATTGTTTTTGTGACACATCTCTCAGACCTCTCACATCTTACACGTTTATATCTCTATTACAACCGTAATTATGTTAGCATGGCCTCTGTTTGTATAGCTTACTTTCCACTGACAGGTTTTTCTGTTAGTTTCAGGGCTGTTATGGCCTGAGGCACTTTGCACTAATCCTACTTACTAAAAAGGCCTGCTTCAAAACTTTCAACAAAAGGAAACTACAATAAAAAAATGTCCCAGCAACGACGTTTATTCAGTCAAACTTCTCAATAATGCTGTTTGACAGATTTAACGAGGGGGGCTAACACAGACATATAATGACTGTTAACAAACGTCAGTGAAAACTTGTTGGATGACTTACCGATGGTGGAAATATGTGTAGGGTTAAATTCACTATCCGTGAACCTGCGCAACATACAGGTCTTCCCAACCCCCGAGTCTCCGAGCATGAGCAACTTGACCAACACGTCGTACTGTTTAGCCATGACAAAAAGCTACAATATTAAAAGGAGCATGACTCTCCCATGTAGCTGTGCTCGGTGATGTTCTCTCTTCTCACGCGCACCGTTGCTGTGTGCTGCTTTCAGGTGTCCCACGGAAAAACCTGCTTCTGAAAAGGAACATTGTTAAAACAACCAAAACTCACAACAACTCCCATGATTTTGCAAAAGCAATTTAATAAAGGTAATACTCTAGAATTAAATAAGTTATTTTTCTGGCTCGTTGGCATAGTTTAGCAAGCAAAAACGCTACAGATAGCTTATCATACTGATTAGATTACTTATATTAAATGTAAACGGTATAATAGGCATCCCAATATTTGTTTTATTTTCTCCTGCCATCGTCCTTTCTTATATGCAGTAAATGCACTGCGTCAATAGTGCCAACTGTAATTTATATCAATGTAAGGCTACATCATGTTGCAATGTGAACTAAAATATCCCACGGCTCCAGAATGCAGCATCCAACCTGCATCCTTAAAGAGGCTGCTTCTGGGAGTGGGAGTGACAGCTAGGAAACATCAATGAGCTGATTGCAAATTCAATATTTGAACAATACGAGGCAGAGCAATAACCAGGTTATGAATACTGAGATAATGAGTCTAAATTACTCCGAGAAAACCCCACCCACTTTACCACAGTTTGATTAACCCCTAAAGGCTAAGGTCATTCAAATATGAATCATCTGTTCACATACTATTTTTAGTAATTTATTGTAAGAAAGGCTATTGCAGAACACAAGTAAGTAAACTGTAAGACTGAGTATATACACAAAATGTAATAAACAGACACACAGGTGATGTCTGTGTGTATTTTTGTCATAGGCAGCAACAGACATTGTTGCAGGCATGTGCAAACCTTTACAGTCTATGGTGCAAACTCACTTTTAAAGGATTTTTTACAGATCACTTTAATTTCAGCCTAAATCTTACTAGATACCTATAGTTCTATTTTAAATTCAAATTTTAATTGGCTATGGAAGACATCTCTTGAACTTGCTTTAAAAACACAAGTCAAATGAAGTGATGTAGATACTTTTTAAACCATTATATTTACTCATTACTTTTTTCAAAGTGAGGCCATTTCTCTATCTGAGAGACTAATTCATGTTTTTATCACTCGCAGGCTGCTGGACTATTGTAACACTCTCCTTTCTGGTCTACCTACAATCACAACAAATCAGTTGCAAGTAATACTAAACTCTGCCACATGAGTACTGACAAAGACCAGAAGAAGAGTTCACATTACACCTGTTTGAACATCTTTACACTGACTGCCTGTTAGTTTTTCGTATTGATTTACCGGTATATCATTATTTTACAAGTTTATAAATGACTACATGGCCTTGCATCAGACTACCTCTCAGAGATGATTTTAGTTTCTGAACCATCACAGCCCCTCAGATCCTCTGGTTCTTCTCTTCTAGTTGTTCCTCAGAACAGAACTCAAATCTTTGGTGATGCTGCTCTCACTCAGCTGTTACGCTACGAGAGACCGAGACAGTGGAACGAACAGCCTTCCAGAGAATCTGAGAGGAGCCGAGAATATTGAGATTTTTAAAATCAGTCTAAAAACTCTTTTATTCAGTCTGGCTTTTATGTAATACTTTATCTTTTTATGGCTATTATTTATTTACTTTCTATTTTTAAATGAACATTTTACAGTTTGATTTATGGTTTTTAGTGTTTATTATCATCGTGATTATTTTATTTCTCTTACTTTATTAACACTATCATTTTTTTAATATTATACATTTGTATTTACACATTATTTTATTGTCTTTTTATTTTACTACAATGTTTCTTCTGTGTATTAATTTTTATTATCTTTTTTACATCTTGTCTTTTTATAACTTTATCTTTATTTGATTATATCTTATTGGTGTGCATTAGTCTCTTAATGATTTTTTAAACTTCACTTTTTTCTGCAGTTGAATTTGTCTGAAAGGTGCTATATAAATAAAGTTTGATCGATTATTTCCATAATGTAACTTCAGTGACTACAGTTAGCAGCAGCTTCTTTTAAACACATGAACTTCACTTTTAATGGGATTGAGTTCATTACATCACTCAAGTGTTTCCCTCCAAACTCCAAACAAATTCAAATAGTATCACATGATTGTCATTTAAAGCCTAAAGTACAAGAGCTATAACATGATGTTATTAAAAACAGGTTGAGTCAAAAATACATCCCAAAAGGATAAAATATTTTTATTTATAGTTTCATAATAAAGGTATGCCTCAACTTGCAAGACAACCGTTGGCAGTATGTACAACATACCTGTAATTTCCACGGAATGGAACAAACAAATATTGATTACATACACACTAACTTTACCTCTGCAAAAAGGGAAAAAAGAGAGATTAACATTCCCAGCACAGGCAAATATTTCATGGGAAGGCTTTTCTTTGCAGAGCTGACACCATGTAAGAGTATACCGTGTTATATACAACACACTGAAGAGGACTTCCATTAACAAAAATAAAAGGTCACTATCCTTGAACTGCATTGCGTAACATTCAGCATCCATTAGGGATTTTTTTTTTTTTTTTTTACACCTACATTTAATCTGGTGATCATAAAAATAGAGGAAAATAAACTGCTGGACTCTGTGTTAAACCCACGAAAACAGCAGGTCCAACGTCTTCATCCTCCAGTGTCCTCTGGAGAATCTTAGGCCAAACAGAAGGAGATCAGACATCACGCTTAGAAACCAATTCTGGTGCATCACTATAAATAGAAGGGTTCATTTGATTACACAAACATTTTCAAGGACAAAAACTTGAGCCACCTACAATGAATGAGGAGGGTTTGCATTTTGCATTACAGACATTTTTCAAAAAGCCACTTCACATTCTTTCCTGGAAAAGTACGAATATTAGAAAGGTCAACTATCCCTAATTGAAGTTTTTGTCAAAGGTAGTAAAGTCTCACATCTCCAACAAAGAAAAGAAACTTGTATTGTATGTAGCTCTACTTAAGCCTCAGAAGACGTCATCTCCACGTTTGATTATGAAAGGTTACCATGAGGTTTGAAAAGCGTAAAGTCCTTCGAAACTGCAGAGCTGCCTCACTGTGGGGGTCTCAGAGATGTCGCTGGGCCACACAAAGGAGTGGCGGGATGCTTGCCAGGAGGAAAAGGGAAGGTAGAAGCGTTTTTTTGTACATAAGAGCACCTCTCTCACTCTGTCTCCACCTCGCCTCCTGGACTGGCGAAAGATGGCAGAACTGAGTAGGTAGGAGGAGTCAGGGGGGCTGGTGGGACCAAAAAGAGTCTGTTTGGAGAACCAGACCGAGTCTAGCTGGGATCCACGCGCAGCTTCTTTCTGTTGGGCGGCTCGTCTGGCTCTGATTCGGAGCTGGAGTCAGACCCGCCGTCAAAGGCGGACACCGCGCTCCCTTTGCGGTTTGTGTACAAGCTGCTGTCAGAAGAGTAGTTTGTCTGGAGCTGAGTGTTCCCCTTGGCCTTCTCGAGTGCACGAACTACAAAAATACCATAAATAGAGCAGTAAACACTACCACAAAAAAACTAAAAAGAAAAAAAAGTTTGAAAGTTCCTCTTACCCTGCTGCTCCAACAGTGCATTCTGCTTCTTTAGGTCGTCAATGTCTTGCTGGTGGGTGTGATTTTTTCGCCTCATGTACTGGATGTACTCGGTGGCTTTGTCTAGAATCTGTGCTCGGGAGGCCTGTTTGACAGAACTCTGTCAGCAAAAATTTCAGAGAGCATTGTAGGAAAAGCTGCAGTGTCTTTCTGTCCAGGTAGAACAAGTTCAGTGATCACAATTAAACAATTAAAAGTCTATGGGCCCTATTTGGACGGCGTAAAGCGAGAGGCGCACAGCAATTTGGGGCGTGGCCGACCATATTTTGGTATTCAAGCGGTGCACAATCTGAGTGTTCGCTCTCATTCACTCTAAGAGCCAGGTGCGCCTGCAGGCTGTCGCTTTATTCTTAAGTAGACCGACCGCAGGCCGGCTCATTGAACTTCTCTCCTTTCATCGTGCCCCTGAACACACAGAACGCACACAAGACACTGTGTGAAATACGTTGATGGCAGATTGAAGTTATATTTCACTGAATTATTCCCACATTCAGAAACGATCACAAAGACGAGGTGAATATTTCTGCACGAGGCACAAAACGTATCCTCAGTAATTATTCAAATCTCCACACACAGCCACAGGATCGGAGAGGATTTGTGTTAACTAATGTTCTGTGTTTTCAACATCAAATAAAAGGTAGGCTGAACACATTTATTGACTTATTTTCACTGTTCGACTACTCGACTGTATTATCTAATGTACGTGTGTTTGACACCGGACAGTCTGTATTCATATCTGTGGGCTCAATTATCATTAACATTCATAAGAATTATTATAAACCCAACTCTCTGCTGCATGAGAGCATCCGAGTGTGTGTGCTTCTGCATGTGTTATTGAAGCGAGCGTGCACGGTGGAGTACTTGGAAACAAGTTCTTCTTCAGCTTTAAACAACGAGAGCGCCGGGTGTTAGGATGACAACAGCGTCAGGAGGAAAACAGAAAAGACAGCTGAGCTGTTGGCAAGACGCTTTACGCCGTGTACGATAGGGCCCCAACATGTTACCATTACATTTTTAATCAGGATTATATGCAAAAAAAACATACAACAATTCTTTAACACACATGCTGGAAATGACATATGAGGGAATAACTGCTGGTACATGCTTTACCTGTATCAAACCTTGAAATGATTCCATGCTCTTTTTTGCTTTCCAATGTTGTTCTGCTCTGTAACTTGAGTATGGTCTGATAACAAGTACGCCTCTGATACCAGTGCCATCACTTCCCCCCCTTATAATAGAAGAAAAGCATTTTGCTGGCACTTTGCTGGCTTCGACTCTCGCACTGTGACTTGTTGATTGTAATCGTCACATGATAATTCACCTGAACCCGTTTTTTATGGGGAAGTGTAATAACTGATAAAGATACTGGTATCGCTAAATGTAAACCTCGGATCACACGTTTAAAGTATTATGCCACTGCCTGTTAAACTTTACTATCTAATTGAATTTATTTACTGACTAATGATTGGCAGTTTCCACAGGATCTGTGCGCGTCACGTTCCCTCTGCGCAGCGCTCTCCGGAGCTCCTAACCCTACGCACCGAGTCAATTTTCAACCAGATCCACTGCAAGCGTGCGTCAAGCTGAACTTAGCAGCTCGACCCGGACAGGAAGTCAGACAAGTGAACGCACAAAAGATCTGCTCAATTTCAAATTAAAACACACTATTCAAATGTCCGATCTTATATCTCATCACTTTATCAACATTACGTCAAAACAGGCACCAAGAGAACAACAAACCTCGAAAAGGCAAAGTGTTGTTTGCAGGTTGTTCTCTTTATTACTGCGTGATCTTGTGAACCAGCGAGTGAAGCTGCTAAAGGCTGCGCTCCACTACACTTAGGCTCCAGAAGTGACCCAGTGGGGTAGGACGTGCACCATGGGACGGAGCAAAAACACATCAGAGATGATGTGCTGTGCACACGGATCCTGTGGAAACCGCCAGTTAAAGATTGATTGTAGTTACAAACGTTCGCTCTCCATTCAGCAGTGAGGCTGCTAAGCTGCTAAATGTTTATAGGTGTAGGACCCATAATGTGTATTTCACCATGGTTGATTATTTATGTCTCGCTCCTTAAATGGGTTTGAAATCATTTCCAGTACTTTGCAGTGGGCGTGGTTTTACCTGTTCAGCTGTGGGGTGGGAGCTAGACAAAGAGGGTGAGTGGGCTGGAATATTTTCTGTTGGCCGTCATTGTCATGGTAATCATCATTGTCATCAATCATTATCCTTTTTTGGACTTTTGTTTAGAATGATTTTTTCACTCTTTTGTTTAGGAACTCAACAAACTTATATGGACTTTGAATTGTATTTTTGTTATAAGAACGAGTCACAGTTACAGGCCCGCTAAGTCTCTGTGCAGCATTCTTCAATCTTAGCCGCCACATTAATAAGGCTGCATTTTATTTACTTTGATTAACTTCCAGTCATTGTCAGTTTCACTATGATGTAAATTTACTTCAATAAATTCACACATGAGCATTATGCAGCTGAATTTGGAATATACTCATTAGGAGAAGAAATGCTAATGTTACCCCGACACTTCATGTGAAAAATTAGCCGAGTCCTGACGTTAGCATTCACTTAAAAAAGACTGGTAGAATGATCAAAAGTCAAATCTCACCTTCTCTCCTTGTAAAGCAGGTACAGAATCTCGTAAACCATGGAAGCTGTCTTTGATGTGATCCCTGCGTTTGCGCTCCAGCGCGTTGTGATGTGCTCGCTTGTCTGCCTGCAAAGAGACCAGCAAGGATTAGAAGTAAAACACAGAACATGATAAAGCCAAGTTCACTTGACTCAAAGATGAATTCACCAGGTGAAGGACAGCCGTCTTAAGCTGCAATCAGCCGCCACTTTATATTGCAAGTATACATAATACGTAGTGGTATGTACCTTCAACATGTTAACATGTTTATGTCCTTTTGCTGATAGAGTCAAAGAGAAATGGAACTATCCTAGAAACTGTTTGTGTTTACAGGGGACTTGTTCAGCACCTGCTGTGGCTTTACACAAGTCAAAATAGAAAAAACATTCCCACATCCATTTCATAAGAGGTGCGTAGGAGAGCAATGCGTGCATCAAAAATGTAAAGGTAAACTCCCGCACACTGTCTCTAACATGCAAACCAACACTTATTAGTTAGAGACAGTGTGCTGGGGTTTACCTTTAAGCTGTGCAGAAGTCAATCAGTTCAGCCTAAAGCTAGATGCTGTTTGAAGTGGGCACCTCATAAAGAGGAGTAGCAGGATCAGAAAAAAATGAAGTCCAAGTTAAAGATTGGAGGACAGGGCAGGAATTCCTGACTGGAGGCAAAATGTTCTAAATGTCATTGTTGTATTTCAAACAGTGTTCTGTCATAAACAAATATTTATTTACAGTCATACATTTGTGTAGTTTATGCCAAACATAAAAAATATATTGTCATCTTTATGGCTAAATAGAGCAAATGAACCCAAAAAGTCCTGCTCCTGTTGCAAAAACAGCAGAAATAAAGTACAGGTTAGGATTCTTCGCTGCGGTCAGGTGTATGCAATTATTTTGTGTCAATCAATTACTGCATGTCAAGAAAACGATATTTTATGTCTGTTAACCACTAAGGTTTGACTATCCTGTTATATCAGAAAAGTCCACAAATGTAGGGTAAACAGGCCTGACAGTACACAGTATGTTTCCAAAGCTAGAGATCCCAGCTTAATCAAATTGGGGGAGGGGAATCCATAGCTCTGAAAAATATGTGACCAGCTCGAGGATCTGACGCAATTAAAGATGCAAAATGTTCTAACACACTGGTCTTTTAAATGCAGCTGGGTTGTAAACCATGGAGAATATGTATTAGCAGGGACAGACCTCTTCAGGTTTCACTTTAAAAAAATATGTATCAAATGTTATGTGAGGTAGGTATAGCAGCACCGCTTGGTTCCCGTTGTAGAAGAACGATTATGAACGGGTCCAAAGGACTGTAAGGAAATAGCAGACAAACATGGCAGGAACCTAATCGGAAAAACATAAAAATAAAAACACTAACGCAGCCGTTTCTAGTGTTTCTATTTGCATTGCGTCCCAGTGAGCCGTCGATTTGGTTGCTGGCGCTTTTATTTGTGCAATTACGGCACTGGTACCCGGAGTGGCCAAAATGGACGTTTAAAGTCTCTGGCTTGATATTTGTGCATGGTTTACTGCGGACACCTGATGACACTATTATGACACACAAAAACACTTCAAACGTTTCTTATTTAAAATATTGTGTCATCAAAAAACACACTTAAGTGTTAAACCTTAATGGAAACAGATTGTTTTAAAACATGTCTTGTAAAATGTGCAGTAAACTTGAGTTTATAATCCTTTTGTAAAAAAAAAAAAAAAAGTAATACCACCATCGTAGCATAACGAGATATGAAATTGTTGTAATAATTGTGCTATCTAAAAAAAACAATGTATAAGAGTTCAAAAATGAAGAACGTATTTGTCGCAAGTTACATGTTGGGTTCGTGATTACTTTCCCTCCACTTTCTTATTTAGATTGTACCATGAAAAGACTCAGGTATTAATATAATTATTGTTTTAAGAAAAAGAAAGGACAGATTGACAGAAAAAGTAGGCTACTGTTTTGCACTATTATGCTCCAGAGTAGCCATAGCGGAAATTCACTAGGATTCGCAATAAACCCATTATGCAACCAGTTTTCTGATTGTTGAATAAAAAGGGATTTCCTGTTTTATATCGCAGAGGTGAATCAATTTCATTCCGTGTTATATAAATAGAGAAATGATGCAGTTCTGATGAGTATGTTTTAAGTAAAAATGTACTAGTAGTTAGTCTTTTAAGTCCTCAGCGAATAATAATCCATCTTTTTTTGGCTGCTGTCAGCTCCCGTAACGTAATTACGCGAACAGCTGCGCAACCCAAATCTAAACGGTGCCTTGCTCAACATGTTTCATGTAAACCACATCTTCATTTTCTATGTCGTAAAACGGCAAGTCTTTTTCACCAGACTAATGTACTCAACTTTCAATAAAAAGCCAGCCTGTAATTACTCTAACAACACTTCAAACGGCTCACTTCCTATGTGTCTGCTATGTTAGCCAAAGGACCCTGAAAGCTAACTAGCCCGATCTGATAGCGTAGGTTGGCATGAATGTTAAAGTTGCTGTTGGCTTCAAATTTGGCTAGCTAATTCTAGAGGAAACTAAACCACGTACATCGCTGTCGACTTCGATGTCATCGTTTTCACTCATTCTTCGGTAAAAAGGTCTGAGGGGGGAAAAAAACAAGCAGCTGTCAAAAAAAAGTGCAGCGACAACTGAGGGCAAATCAAATGTAGCATGGAGCTTTGCTACAGCAGATACATGACGAGCGACGGTCTCTCTACACGTGATTCGCCTACACATGGACGGGAAAACATTAACAGCGCAGGCGTAACAGAATGAGACCTTCTGGGTAATGGAGTCATTTTCAAGATTCAGCTAGCGTTCTAACTGGTGATGGGCCTCTATGTTTGGACTACATTTCCCACAAGCAAGCTGATTTGGACGCGCCCACCTAAATATACCGTTATCTCCTACAAGTTGCAAACACAGCATCCACAGCACCTTCAGTGTTTTGAATGTAGAGTCACAGAAATATATCATAAACAGTATTTCATTATATTTGCATGAAACAATCAGAAATAGATACTACATATACAGTTGTATTTGATGTGACATTCTCTGCAGATAATTCTTCCATGTAAATAGGATTCTGTTTAATATCCATAATACACTGTGCTGGAGCCTGTTGTTTGAGTGGTCTTTGTCATCCGGGTAGTGACCTTCAATAACCAGGCTCTTCTTCTCTCAGCATATGATTATGAGGCCAGATGGTGGCCTAGCTCACTTTGGCTGCCCTCCCCCACTCACCATCAATGGCTGCACACTTGCCTCCATAGGGCCTTTAAATAGCTTCTGCAGCAAGCTATCACTGCTTATAAACCCACTACCGGCTATAAAGATGTAGGTTACATTATGATCAGGAATTACACTTGTATTTAACTGTATGTAACACAAAACTAAACATTGGCTATTTAATATTCCAAAATGATATGTGTGCACAATTTATCATCTCATATTTCATGTATAGACTTAACAGGAGGGTTTAAAGAGAAAAATCTCCCCTCAGTTTTGCATTTGCAGTCTTGGTTCAGACACCATACCAGCACATATTATCTTCATTATCTCCAGTCCCACAAAAGAAGATGAAAAGTCACGAAAAAAATTGCAACAATGGCAAAAATGTAAACACCAATGCCAAACGTAGACTGAAAAACTGCTCAGTGTGTGATACAAATCAAGATACTCTGCTTGTCTTGAAGAACTGGTTCAGCCCCGGATAGCCTAAAAACATTTTTAGGCGGTCATAGTCATGAGATAGGTGTTTCAAAACACACAATAATATTGTAACTGGCACACTGCTTGAGTTGTCCTCAGTCAATTCTGTTTTTTAAACTTTACATTCATATGGAATTCTGTCTGTAAATGAAGTTATTCTCCAGTATTTCTTCTTCTCATACTTTCAGTGTACAATCTTAGTTTTAGTGACAAATTGAAAACTATCATTAAATACATCAAATACATGAAGTTATCTCCACTATTAAGGCATCACATCATTACATTCATTTTTCTCTGACTGGTCTATTTTAATCTATACTTTCTTTTTTTTGTTGGAAAATGCTGTTTGGAAAATGTTCAAAGTGTGTCCCTGTGTATTTGTATCCACTCCTGCATCACTGTATCAATAAGGCTTTTATGTTACTTATTTAATAGACTGAGGTTTATGTAGAACCAGCAGGTTACAGAATGTTTATCCTGTTACAAATTCCACTGAATGTCAACACGTGAGGTGCATTGAGATTTTAAACTCGTATCCCATCCATGCTTTTAAAATAACGACAACAACTTTCGAGCCTTGTTAACATATTTGATCTATTGTGTGACTTGTAAATAAAACTACTCGGCTTACAAAGCACTCTCACAGAAAAAGAAGGCCCCTTTCTGAAAGGACTGACAACTCTGCCTGGCAATCTGCACCCTCTGCCCGGTTGCATAATTTTAATTGAAGGCTCTGTTTACACATGCAAGTGAGCCCTAATGAATAAAGTGCCTCTTTAGGGGTTCAGAGGCAGTTACATTCTTTCCACACTATACCCAGCCCACCGATACCAAGCTTTCCCACGGTGCCCTGAAAAACAGAAACCATGTGGGCATCTCACAATGGATGGAGGATGACTTCCTGTAAAGCTACAGGATTCACAATAATACTGAGCCCCACATGGAGAAGAAGACAGTTGTGTAAGGAGTTCCAGAACATGGTTTCAGGGGTTTGTGTCTGGAGATGAGTGCCGTGTTTACACCTTCAATGTTGTCATGAGCCCATGTGACAGAGTGGGGAGGGCACAGGGGTCCAAACACAGAGAAAAAGGAGTGAGACACAAGAATGTGAGGAGAGAATGAAAGAAGTTTGTGAGCGAAAACAGTGAAGCTGCAGAAGTTGGTCTCAAATTAAGGTAAGAAACTGCTTTTATTACTTTCTCTATCATTTCAATATGGATATTCATTCTTTTAACATCATCGGCAATTTCCATTAAATTAACTTAAAAACGTAAAATATCATCTTTAATGTGGGCTTGGCTTGCTTAAACCCATCAAGTAGAACTTTGATGCAATCTAAAAACGTAAAGAAAGAGGCCATCTTTGTTTGATTAATTTCTGCACATTTTCAATGATGTTGCCTTATTTGTCCTTAAATCTCTTCTAAAATGCAATCAAGTGTGTACACAGAAAAGTTCCTGTCACCTATGTTGAATCTGTTAGGCATACGCAGATACTTAAAAAGCCTCAATTAAAGGCTGCAGCAAATACAATTATTTTAATAGTATAATAGGGAGTCAGATCCTTAAGTACAAATGCAAACAGTTTATTGAAATATCAATGTTTAAGTATGAAGAAGTTAAACACATTATGAGTGGAGGTGGACTTAGATATTCAGCAGACGTCTTAATCTGCAGGTTTTAACCGCTGCTTCTGTGACTTTATTTGTCGATCAGTGGTATTAGAAAATTGATAGCACTGTGACCACCAGCTAGTGCAGTATTTACCTATCAGTACTGATCAGTGATATCATTTATTTTACTAGAAATGTAGCTGGAAGTTAGGAACTCAAAAAGTGTGTCTACGGAAACAAACTGCAATCAGGTAAAACTGTAGTTTGAAGTCCAGTTTTGTATCTGGCTTTTAAACTTTATACAGTTTTCCTTAGATATGGAAACAACCTGTTCTAGGTGAAACAATACATGAAGCGAACAGCAGATCATTCAGTAACATATTATTAAAAAAAAGCAGTGAAGGAAGAAGTACAACGTGGTCCTCACATTCTTTGAGGGAATAATGTGATGAGCTGCATTTCAGTTATATTCCTGTGTTGAACCAATCCATGCTGGCTTTGGCTACTGTGTAACACTTATTAAACAACACAACAGAGAAGACACGTAGATCAGTTATAGAATTCTGACTAAAACACTGGGACTGCATTAAGGGAAGGACTGACACACTTGTGCTTTAGTTGTTTTTCATGTGATTTGGTGACAGTCGTGAAGTAATAGAATATGTGCTTTATCTTTTGATGACCACTGAAGGAACATTTTCATTTCCTAAATTAGTCTATCTGAAAGCTCCTTTGAGGAGTTTTAAGGTGGTTATTAAACAGGCTGAAATCAATATAAACGCTTTTTATATGACCTATAAAAGCAAACAAGCCCATTAGTTCCAAGATCGGTAATTCATAGTTATTTTCAATGACTAAATGAACACTATGCTGCATTTAAAAAGACTGAAACTGGGGATTGAGACTAATAATTATTAAGAAAAATGTCTGCTGATCAATTAACTGAATAGTAGGATAATTATCTCATCTAGTTCTATACCATCTCATATCGTATTGCAACCACAGGAGACACCACCTGCGGGCCCTAAGAAAGAATCCAGGTTTCAGTCACTTCTGCATAAGCTTCAATGTGGAAACCAGACGCGATGTACACTTTTTATACCGTCCAAGTGCCAACAACCATCACTGGATGTGTCATAACTGATGCTTTACTTTCAAAACAATGACATGAAATAAAAGAAGCAAAAACTAATGTAGAAAAGTGATTAAATGACTAAAGAGAGACTAAACCTTTGGATATGCATGTACTTATTTTGCTTTGTGTGACAGGTGAAAGCTGCCGCACAGGGAACACCGTGCTGAGATGAGTGCCATGATGAACATGACGGCGGTCTTTAATGGAACAGCCAATTTCTCTTATGAGGCAAATGTCACGGGCAATGTCCGATTTGCTTTCCTGAACAAACCCACCGTGTTTAACAGCATCATCAATATCTTGACCGTGGTCATCCTCTTCATCACCATGATATCCCTCGGCTGTACGATGGAGGTTTCCAAAATAAAAGCCCATTGCCTCAAGCCAAAAGGAGTCGTCATTGCACTGGTGGCACAGTTTGGCATCATGCCCCTAACTGCCTTCTGTTTAGCCAAAATGCTGCACTTGAATTCTTACAAGGCAGTGACTGTACTCATCTGTGGCTGCTGCCCGGGGGGGTCCTTATCAAACGTTTTTACCCTGGCTTTACAGGGAGACATGAACCTCAGGTGAACCCTTATTGATGCATTAATGCCTGTCTTTTTGTGGAATTCCAAATTTCTACAACAGTTGGATTTCATACCGAAGACTTTTTTTTGCTTGCAACTTTTGAAAAATTGCTTTTTTTGCAACATCAGTTTAATAATCTTTTTTATCACCCTGTTAGCATCACGATGACGACTTTCTCCAGCATTGCTGCCCTGGGTATGATGCCCCTGCTGCTCTTTATCTACAGTCGAGGCATCCCCGGCCTGAAAAGCACTGTACCCTACCTCGGCATCATCACTGCTCTTGTGTTGACACTGGTGCCCTGTGCCATGGGCATCTCCATTAATCACTACAAACCAAAGTACACACCAGTCGTCAAAAAAGTGAGACTCCTGAAATCTTACCTAGACCTTTTTGTTCCAGCAGAAATTGGTATGTTTACCTGTTACTTGGCTCGAATCTGTATACCAAAGTGTCCCAGAGATAATGATGATATAAAGAAGGCCTAATGGACATCCATTATCCTTGAATACATCCAGATGATGTCTGCTACATTTAGAAGTAGAAAAGCAGTGTGAAGTGTCATATCTTGATCCTGATATATGTGTTACACTGGAGTAGATACGTTGTTACATTTAAATGTGTTCCCTTTCTTGACAGAGTGGTCTGACCTTGCTGGTGATCTGTGCATTCATAGTATTCCCAATGTCTGCTTATATCGTCAAAGACATTCTGTGGATGATCATCACACCTGATATTATGACTGTGGCTGTGGTGATGCCCATGACTGGCTTTATAATGGGATATGTCATGTCTGTCATATGCAAACAAAGTCCACAGTAAGTGAGCATGCACTAGATTCACCTTCTCTTTGAACTGATGAAAAAAAGCCAGTCCATTTCTGTGTCCTAATGTACCATACTTCTTCTTCTCTTCGTTAATTTACCCAGTTGTATGATTTAATATATTAGTATGGTATCGTAATGAAACAACGAAAGATAAAAGCAAAAGCTGTTTAGCTGGTTGGCAACCCAAAAGCCCAAACGATGATTGGCAATTTGCCTTGTCAAAGGCGGAACTTATGTACAATCCACTATTTTGGCTGTGCTGCAACATGGCTTCTATGGAATCTTTCTTTGCATTTAAAGTTGGCACATTTCCTTTTGTCGGTACTTTCAATTTTGACTTTGGAAATCTTTTTGAGAATTAAGTTCAGAAGATTTATATGTTGACACATAACATCTGTATGAAACATTTAATGTAAGTATGTAAAGTATATTTGATTGATGCAGATATCCAATCACAGTCAAGGGTAATGGTGTTGGGGCCCCGCCCATTCACTGGACAAGCCCCTATCACAGCACTATGAGTTGAGTACTTCAACTTTTTATATTATAAATATGTTTGGATGGGGTGCCGGTGGTGTGGTGGTTGGTTGGCGTTCCAAGCAGGCGGCCGGGGTTCAAATCCAACCTGTGGCTCCTTTCTTCAATGTCATTCCCCACTCTCTCGCTCCCTGATTTGGGACTCTATCCACTGTACTGTTCCAATACAATTTGTTTTTATATTGATTAACAGCTCTCACTGCATAAGGGACACTAATGCTTCCTCAACAGCTGTCCTGTAATAATATTACGAAGCACATTTTTAATGAATTCCCTAACCTGATTATATGCATATTAAATGAGATGTCCAGTATTACATTATACAGCAGTGAGGCAAACAGATAACACGTGTTGGTATTTATTTGTAAGTCATTTCTTCCAGTTGCTTTGAGATTGTGGAATTTATGAAAGACTGAAACTAAAAGTCATTCCCCTCTTTTTAGATTATGCAGGACCATCGCCATGGAAACAGGATGTCAAAACATCCAGCTGTGCATTACCATCCTAAAGGTGACATTTTCCCCGCAGACCATCGGAGCCTTGTTTCTCTTCCCTCTGATATACTTTACACTCCAGGTCACAGAGGGCCTTCTGCTGATGCTGTGCTTCAGATGTTACCGAAGATTCAAGCCACCAGCGAAGGGTAAATGTCACAGCTGCATGTGTGTTTGTGTATAGAGAGGCTGGGAGGGAGGGGTGAGACACACATGTGCACTCTCTACACATTTGTAGCTGTCGGTTTTAAATTTAGATCAAAGAGAGTCTAATGTTGACATTCTTCTTCCCACACAGAAACCCTCACATATGAAGACGCAAAGAATGAGTCTAATTTGCCGTTGAGAAGTTCCCATCTGAGCACTAACGCACTTGATGATTTCACAATGGGACAGCACTAACCACTCACACACTTACTGGAACACCCCTCAAAATCTGTGAGTACGCGAGTGTTTTTGTGTTCAAGTTTGGTGTTCAGCCTTAGTAGTAATGTCTGACTTAAAATCTCATCCTCTTCACTTTTAACACTCAATTTTTGCCATGAAAAATGTAAATAAAGATTGTTTTCTGTGTTTTGACACACACCCTGTGGCAGCGCTTTCAGGCATTAAAAATGACCCTAAAGAAACTATAAACACTGTCGCTGATGTCCTTTGTTTGTTTTTGTCGGCCATGTAGAGGCATCAGGATTCATTTGTGTCTGTTTCATAACCAATCAAAAACTCCTTACAGGAGCTTTAACACAGGGGAGACAATCAACCATGAGAGCATCACAGAAGACGAACCATTGCTGGAGATGAAACCCAGAAGAGCTGAATCCTACCTTCAAAGACGCAGCACCTCACTGTCTTTTATGTCATGTATACATGTCACACCCTGATCACTCGGGCCTGTGGTACTGCAGGAAAGATGAATAGAGCATGTGCAAACAGTAGTACTAACTGTTGACTTGATCAAGCCTAGACAATGTAAAGTAGGGTTAGTGCATAATGAAGTAGGAAGTTACTGATTTAAAGTAATAACGTTGTGTATATTGTTTTGTACTGAATATATGTGATATAAGGCTTTATTCATTCATTTTCAGTATAATGCTCTTTGATGTATAAATTTATAATTTAATTAAATAAATTCCATTGACATGTCATGTGCTCTTGAGACTGGAGAGTTGTTTTGTGGATTACTGAATATATGAAAACATGTTTAAAGGCAGAATGTGCGAGTCATGACTGTCTACAATGAGTGAGAAGCCAGAGTCCTGCCAGCTGTGTTGTTGTCAGAGCCGTGTTTACATCATGTTTACATGCACGGGACAGCCTTGTGTATAAAGCTGTTTTAGTCAAGGACCAGAGAAAAGAAGAATAACATACTCGCTGATTATTTGGATTTCACGTAAGTGTCTTTAGAGCTCGGTCATTCCGTGTCAATTGATGTGCAATATGAAGCTATGAGTTAAAAGTGTGCTAACATTAGCCTGCTAACACAACAATGCAGGCCACGGGCAATTGCAGCTCGAGGAAAATTTTGTTCGCTGCTTGCGCTTAATGGTGTTTAATTAAGGTGCGTTCTAATTGATAAGTCCTTCGTGTGAACGCGAGTGGAGAGTTGTGGAGTTGTGGCGCTGGAGGAGAGCGGAGGCTTCAGAATAGCCGAGGTGTCGCCAAACAGCAGTTTGTTGTTTGTCTTGTTGTTGTTTTAATGCTGGTGCTCAAGGGTGACATCTACTGGATCAAAAAGTCGCACATTCTTCCTTTAAAGGGGACATATTATCCCCCTTTTCCACCTTTTCAAACAGTCCCCTGTGGTCTTAATGAAACATCTGTGCTGTGCTTTGGTCAAAATATAGCATGAATCAAGCACCAGAGGAGGTTTGTGATCCTGTATAAACCAGTTCTCTCAGAGTGCTCCGTTTTGGTGTGTGTGTCTCTTTAAATGCAATGAGCCCCCCCTGAGTTTTCCTAGTAGACATCACTCCTCTATAGCGAGAGTAAATATGGCAGACCTGCTCAAAAGTTTTGCTCTAGGCTGGGGGTGGAGTCCATGGGTGGAGAAACCAGGGGAAAGGAGGGTATTTTTTAACCAGAATCCAGATTGTGATGTCACAAACTGAGAAAATTTTAAACGGAGCACTTTTCTCTGTGTTGTAAGACTTATGCAGACCACAAACAAAGGACTGGATGGATTTATTTCAAATTTTGTGGGTCGATAGACACTCAGGTTACCCAAATATATGTTCATAAACACTGTAAAAGTGGATTTTCGTAATATGTCCCCTTTAAGAGATTCAAAGGCTATGAAGAGGATCTAATGAAAAATAAGAAAAAAGGCAAGCTGAACATTTCAAATAATATTTAATCAAAATCACAGGATGGTATATACAGAGTAAACTTAAATTAGAACTTTATACATACATTAAAATAACAGCTATTAAAAAAAATCCCTTCCTCAGTCCAAAAGTCAAACAAAGTGAACACTGACTTTACACTTATATCTACACTTACTCATTTTGTGTTGGCTCTTTCCATTCATGTTTACAGTGCCACATATAACATGCCCGCAGAATGATCAGAACTAAAGCGACAGTGGAAAAAAAAAAAGAACCCCCCCCCTCACCAAGAGCTGTGGAAGCATCAAAAGAAGTCATGGCTGATCAACAGCACTCTGGACACAAATAAATTAAACATAGCAGCCTGCATAAATTAAGAGAATAATATTTCCCATTGTACAAGTGACGTGTCTGACAAAGCCACACATGAAATCACTAAGCAGTGGAGGCATTGGACTGACATTCGTTTTGAAAACTTCTCATTTCACATGTTACAGATCCTTGTGCATAGAAGTGGAAAGCTAAGGCCATTGGGAGCAGGTGTGTGTGTGTGTGTGTGTGAAGAGAATACTTCTAGACTTTTTGATAGGATGAAATGTGGTGAATGCAGGTGTGAAACAACAAGTCTCAATTACATGAACAGAAGGGTTAATGCTTGGATGGACAAACAGCTTTTTAACTGTACAGTGGCGTGTGGAATGATGCGAGTCATGATTGAAAACTTCTTAAATATAATTCATAATCACAAAAATCTTTGAAAGTGTGCATGACGTCATGCATCTTTGCAAACGTGTCGTAAATGCTGTGATATGTGGTTTATTAAAAGTTACAGTAATCAAGACACTGGTGAGATTTTAAGCTCCCAAAATCAGTTTGTAGCTTCGCCCGCTCAGTTTTTTTCAGCCGATTCTTTTATGTTTTTGTTCTACATTTCAAATCCAGCTCCAGACGTTAGACATACATAGTGTAAGAAGTCTTGTAAAAAATGTAAGCATGTATGTACATGTGAATCTCTTCTCTTTTTTTCTCCTTTGGGATGGGACTCGCAGCTTCAGCCGGAGCCTCTTACTGTATGTCGGACTCTTCTGTGTTGACAAAAATCTCACAAGGCCTCCCTCCTCACAGTACAGGTTAGAAGCATTGCCGGTTGTCTCTGTGGAGTTCAAAGGCTGCAGCAATTTTTCAGGCCTCCTTCAATAACGGCATCTCTGTAGACAGCAGACAAACGTTTGCATCAGTACTGTAAGCGGAGATTTTAAATACATTACAAATGAATCTGAAGAGGGTTTTACCATCAGAGTAGTCCATCTCAGAGTCCAGAGACAGGCTGTGTTGCTCGCTGCCTGCAGAGCGCCTTCTTTGTGAGGAAGAAGGAGCAGCGGCACCTACTTGCTCCAGAACCCAGGTTGAGGATGAGGGGGAGGGTGATGGGGAAGAGGAGGAGGAGGAGGGTGGTATAGGATGGACAACAGCCATCTCTGACTGCTGCTGTTTCAGGGAAGAAGGCCGAGAGGGGCCAGCCTCTGGCGCTGTGGCATGCTGACCCTCGGACAACACGATCTGGACTCGGGACTCGGAGCTGAGAGTCGAGGCTGAGGCTCCGCCGCCGCTCACAGCCTCCTCGTAGGAGGGCAGAGTCACCTGGACTCCTTCCACCATGATGGATATGGGTTGGCCCGTCACACCGGGATCACGTCTGGTTGAAGACAATTAACATCCCTAAACCTTTAGCTTTCCTGAATAGAGTGCTCAATGTATAGAACCTATAATAGCTCTGGGTTATCTTTGTGTAGGGCCTTGTGTCCACAAAGACTTGTTCAGGCGACAGCTTTTATGTTGATTATTTCCCCATCAGAAGAGGGCATATGTGGCATCATGATGAGAGGAAAATAAAGTGCCCTCCGTTTAAAGAGCTCGGACTATTCTGCAGAAAATGCTGAAAGCTTCTAATTGAAACTCTCTGTATTTTAGAAAAGCCCTGAAGTTGTCACAGTTGCTCTTCTACCATTTACATAGAGCTAGACTCATCATTCCTTTTGACCAAGAAATGGAAGAGATGCTTTTTATGGCTGTGTCCATCTATCCTGAGCTGTACGATATGTCCCACAGAAATGATCGTAAGAGAGAAAAGAAACCATTCTGCAATAATAATCCCCGTCTTATTGTCGATCGTACAAAGCCAGTTGTCAATACATAACTATCAAAGAAACAAAACCTTTAAGTGAAGCTTTTGTTATTCTCTTAAAGCACTAGCTCCTTTTCCAAATACTTCCAAGAGTCCTTCCGGTGCTTCTCTGCCTGAAAAGAACCCTCTGTGGACACAAGCCCGGGACTAAAAGTAAAAAGCTTGATATGAGGCTAGACTCACCGATGGAGGGATTTGAGTTTTGGCTGCAGAAGTACAAAAAGCACCACCAGCAGCAGGATGAGAGCCACTGAGCTGGCTGTGGATGCAACTATGGACAAGGCGGGCATCCCCAGTGGTAGAGTAGGATCACTGTCTGTGAGGAAATAAATAAATACTTAGAAAACTTATTGGAATTTCTCCTCTAATAGTACCCTTGTTTTTTTTTTGGTTTTTTTACCTTGCTCCATGAGGCAACTGAGTTTCATTTGGCTGTCCCATTCCCCATACTGACAGGTCAGGTATTTATAGTCTCCTTTTAGAATGTAACCTTCATCACAGAAATATTCAACCACAGTGCCGTGAGACAGTCTTCCACATGTGGAGGGGTGGCAGGTGTAGCCCCCGTTCTCTGGTTGATAAGGAGGCTGGCACACTGTTCAAGGCAAACAAAGAAAGAAAAGAAAACACATCAACTGCGATGCTAAGTGTTGTTTCACATGTAAAACAAACGTTTTGACACACCTAAAGCAGATAGTCAATGTTTATCTATCTTACAGTTCAGGTCGACAACAGGTGTAAAGAGCGTTCGTGATGCACACATGCAGAGTGTAAAATGCAAAGAGAAGTAGAAAGGAGGTTTTTGTCTTTACCGTCACTGCGTACACAGCGAGGAGGCTGAGAGGACCAGTGTCCCAGTGTGGTGCAGGTGAGGATGTTGGCTCCGTCTGCCAGATAACCCGGGTCACAGCTGTACTCCAGGACTGTGCCCACAGGGAACGAGCTCTTGTTGGTTTCTGTCAGATTAGTCGAGCCATGCTGCACTGTAGACGGTCTGATACAACCTGAAAAAAGAGACCTCAATCAAAATACAGCAATTACCTGTGCCTCTGCATGCAGTGCTTCGACTTCAAAATAAACTGTATATAGTGTAGATGTTTGTTTAAACAGTAAAAAGTTTCAGAAAATAAATGTCACTTCATGACTCAACTTTTTAAAAACAAATCAAATATGAAATTGAACTATACAAAGACACTGGGAAAGATATATTGAACAAAAACAAGAATTATTGAAGTGAAAACAAACACGATGATGTGAACAGGGTGAGGCTCTCATACTTTGATAATGATTTTAAAAAAATGTGTCAGCATATGTGCCTTGACCTGGTCATAACAAGCCTATATTTGTTATCACAGCTGCTGGATGTCAACTAAAGACCCAACATGTGTCTCTTAACTCTAGGCTTGTCATACACACCATAAAACATCTGAAAACAAAGACATTTACTACAAGATCTACTGGTGCCCTAATAATGGAAGAGCACGGGTAACCTTACATAAAAGATATAAAAGAGTTACCCTGAGTGAATGAGTCCACTCCTTGTTTAAAAAAAATGCTTTAAAGACATGGTTTCCTTTCCATATCTTGAAGAAAATCGTTACACACTGTCGAACACACATGCAAAGTTTCTAAAGATTTGGGGACCTTTTTTAAGAAGAAGAGATGTCAAACTGGGAACTGATTGTATTGAAATGCCGCACTGTAATGTACTGTGCTATGTTGAACAGTACTGTATTTTGATGCTTTTGAATTCTTGCTCATCTGTCCCTCCCTAATTTCTTGCTCTATCTTGGTCTGTCAGACTCTTCCCCTGACCATCTACACATTTAGGGACGTGGAAATCATCATTTGGACTGACATGGACACATACTTCTTTTCTTTTCTAAAGGTGGTATTTTGACTTTTTTGTTGTTCTTGTTGTTGTGTTTGTTTGTTTCTGTCTGTAGGCCTGTGATGTAAAATACTAAAATGTTCATGAATTAAAATGATTTAAAAAAAATAAAGTAGAGTGAGTGCTGTGAGGCCTGTGGTGTTTGTCTTTACCATCACTGTGTACACAGCGAGGAGGTTCAGAGGACCAGCGTCCCAGTGAAGTGCAGGTGAGGATGCTGGGTCCGTCGGGCAGGTAACCCGAATCACAGCTGTACTGCAGGACTGTGCCGACAGGGAACAAGTTTCTGTTGGTGTCTGTCAGATTAGTCGAGCCATGCTGCACTGTAGACGGTCTGATACAACCTGAAAAAGAGATTCAATTAAATGTTAATTGCTTAACATTATAATTTTCATGATAAAGCTGCGGATGTTGGTGCTAACTAGCTCACACTGTTAGCCTGATAACTAACTCTTTAACTGACTAATTTACCAACAAATTGGGCTTTTTGAAGCTAACAGGTGGACATTACATGTTTCAACATGAACCTATTCGATAGATCTTAGTTTGTGGACTGACCAACCTTGGCTCACACAGCTGATCTGCATGGGGCCGTCCCACTGTCCATCCTGACATGTCAGGTAGTAGTAGTCCCCGGTGAGAATGAAGCCCTCATCACAGAAGAACTCAATAACAGTGCCATGGGAAAACATACGACAAGGGGTTGGGTGGCAGGTATAGCCCCCATTCTCAGGTTTGGAGAGGGGTAGACATGCTGATAGTGGAAAAACCCAAAACATTTACAGGTGAGCGAAACAGGCAAACAATCATTAGAGATCAAAGTGTAGAATGGTTAAAAATACAAATATGTTAACGTAAAGAGGATTTAGTCATTTGTTAATAACACCAGATACCCACAGCACCGTCACTTCTCATTACTTAATGCAGCCAGTGGTGGACAGCATAACTTACCACCACTGCGTATACAGTGAGGAGGGTCAGACGTCCAGAGTCCCAGTGTGGTGCAGGTGAGGATGCTGGGTCCGTCTGGCAGGTAACCAGGGTCACAGCTGTACTGCAGGACTGTGCCAACAGGGAATGAACCCCTGTTGGTTTCTGTGAGGTTTACCCAGCTGTTCTGGACCATGTATGGTCTCACACATCCTGGGAAGAAAAGACAGAAGAAGAGGAAATTCTGTGAAACAGTTGAATTAAAACACAAATATCTGAGCCCTGTTTTGAACGTTAGCCTGTGAAGTCACGAGAAGCAGGGACACAGGTTGACCTACGGTAACCTTTTGTACCAGAAAGAATTTGCAATGGCAATACATACAGAGGGAGAACATAATAACAAGTACACGTTGTACTTTAAATCAGTAGCTCAACAGCATCCTCTTCCATTGCAATGCTAGTAATGTTTTTGTAAGAAGCAAAAGTGACTTTGTTTTTCTTTAGCAAAGTGGTTAAATAGTGAAAACGTAAATTTCACCGAACTAATGTATTAAATAAGGCTTGTCACCCTCCACTCTGAACTGTTGTAAAAAGGAAATTAAAGTAGAAAATTCGACCGATGGTCCCGTTTCATGTGGAGAATAGTATGCAACACAAACCAAAACACATTATTCTGCATGGAAAATGTTACTGCATTAGTTTTTAGCCAAAGAATTGAACTGTCACATTGTTGGGAGTGAACTGGTTTCCTTGATTTCAATCTAAAACCATTGGATGTTTAATTGGCTTAAACTGCTACATGGTCTGGTTTAAGATTAATCACATCAGATAGTTTAGTCCACTGGACTGTGATATTTTAACCAATAAATACATCCTCTCCACAAATTTGTTCTTATGACAAATCTGATTCCATAATGTTTCTTCAGCAGTTAAAAGAAGGGTTAATACATAACAGACATAAACCTTGCGCCTTTGCATTGTTTGAGTGTGGAACCATGGATTCTGCCTCTTACCTGACCCTTGTCCAGTTGAAACTGCAGTTAAAACCAACAGCAACAAGGAGGACTGTACAGTGGCTGAGGTGGGGGCCAAAAAGGCTTTTGATGTTGACTCTATCATTCCATTGCACATCTTCCCCTGTAGAGTCAACTCAACCTGGCATGATCAAAAAAATCATGCGTTTTTATTAGTATACATTTAACATGAATCTTGCTTAAAAGACCCGAAGCTATGAGCATCAGTGACACCTGTCTGATGCAGGTATTCCGCAGAGCCTGGACGGCTGCCAGAGAAATGGGCGTGATTGTGGGACATTGCTACAATGACAATACTACGAGATAGGGATAAGCATAAAGAAAGCTAGCAGTTATTAAAAGTGGCACCCCCCCTTCCCTTTGTAAAACCGTTTATAATCAATGATAGCGAATCACTTACGTTTTCTCATTATATCTCATCTCACAAATAAAATACAACACCTGTAAAATGGTCCCACCTAAGCTACTTACTGTAACGTTACTCGCACAGTGATTTATTATTAGCTATTATGGCTAAGCTCTGAAACGTTAGAGAACAAGGCCAAAACAGAAGACAAACATTTTCATGCTACGTATGTGATGTTGACGACAACCAGATAGTATATGCTACTACTTCACGTTAAAGAAATCCGATATATATCAGATAACTTCACATTTTATTCGTAGGTTCGCTCGGTTACCCGACTTATCCAAATTAGCCTTTTAGGCTACTAGACGTTACGCTAACTACACATTAAAAAGGGATATTGGTAAACGTTACCTGCCACAAAAGCACGGCCTTTAACCCTCCACCCTTGCTTTGTCACACTGTAGACATTTATCAATTATATCTTAGCGTTCACGAGGACATTTAAATATGCTAAGGTAACAACAACCTGATTTAACGAGCCGAGTAGTAACAGCTAACCGCTAGCTAGCTCCCAACTGGCTAGCTTGCTACCCGTTAAGCTAGCTAGGCGCATCGATTGCATGCATCTGACATCAACTACGCCGCCTCGTTTTCGTCCAGTAGCCGTAGTAACAAATGAATATTTCCATAGTTACAACATCCGGGAGTGTTTGCGTCCATAGATACCAAAATGGGCGGAAAATGCTAGCAAGTTTCTGTGTTGCCAAGTATTTTAACAAAACAACAGCTTTGTAATTGTGAAAAGTACTATTTGTCGCTTTTCTCCTTGGAATCGCAGAATGGAAATAATCAGAGGAAGTTTAGAGGATATTTCCCGACCTGCTTCGAGTGAACAAACAGGTAGCCGTGTTTCAAGCGTCTCTTTACCTCATCATGACAGAATTTGTCCAACAACTCCATTTTCCCTTGTTGTTTTGACCAACGATGCATCTGATATTCAGGTAATTGAGTCAGCATATTGGCATAAAAAACATTAACTGTGTGACAAAATGTGATATTTTTCTCGGTAACGTTTATGATATGTCCCTGTAAGATCCAGAGCAGCTCTGAAGAAACTGTTGTCAACTCTTCAGCCAGAGGCCCTGACAAAGGTAAGCCTGTGGGTTTGTACCATTACTATTATAATGCATATTTTAGAAGTAAGCAGACACTGTAATATTATTTGTGCATCTTTTAGGTCATGCTAATTTCACTGATGAAGAGAAAGAAGATTACAAGCTACAGAGAGCCATTGAGGAAATGAGACGCCTTGATGAAATATTGTCTGAAAAGATCTGCAGAGAAAAAGAAGTCAGGCATCAAAGGAAAGATCTTCAAGCAAGACTCTGGCAAGAGCTCCTGGTAGACACCCTTTGAATTCACTCTAACATTACCATGTCACTAGCTATGTATACTTTTTACTGAAATGGGGTGAAAGTGACGCATAAACTTTATTATTTTGCAGCTGAGTAAGCCTGAGGGTCACTCTGAATGTGTTCATGAGGCTATGAACACAAGGTTGTTTCTGGCGCTTGAAGTACCCACTGGTAAGTAAAGGCAGCAGTGTACAGATCAAAAAAGCAGTGTTGATTAGTCTGGTGTTTGTGTTCATTGTGAGCCATATTACATTTGTTTATGTTTTTTCTTAAAGGGACAGATGAGGAGGAAATATTTCTGCCTGTGTTTGAAACTCAGGTTCCTGACTGTGAGCACACCACAGACAGCAAATACATGGAACAAAGTGAGTTAGTGAAATGAAAAGGAAATGCAGGTGACGTTCAAAAACATTCTCTAAAAAAAAAAAAGGTCTGAGTTGTACTGACTAGATTGTGCACTTGATGGCGCCATAAGCTTACAACTACCAAAGCAACGTTTTTCCCTGTCATGGCAGGCTGGTGCAGACATCAGGGCAGTTCCAGATATTTAAGCAGTTTCAGAAAAGTGAATGCATGACAGTTCAGTTAATATGTAACCAATGAACAATTTTCTAATCAAGACCTTGTGGCTTTTTATGAAATGAATCTCCTTCAGAAAGAAATGTGGATTAGATGACAGAATAAGAGCACACTGTTGACACCACCAGACACTGTTTTATTTGTTAGCAGACTTGGATTAGTGTTACCATTATAGCATTGTCCCACTTAAACATTATTACCTCTTAGAATCTTAATTGTGTCTTACCTGACAGGTGAAAAGATACCAGACGGCTTGACAGAATCATTTGAAGTAGGACATGAGGAGAGTGGGGAAGAGCAATTTGAAAGCAGCCACTGTGGAGCTTTCAAAGGCAAGAAAAAACAGAAGGACTTTGTCAAGAGAAACATTGAGGTATGTCAAAGTTCACGTCAGACCAAATGCAGTGCTGGGGTATATCGCATGACTGGGAGCAAGTCTCTTGAATGTTTGTTTTTCCAGTGAGGAAATATTTGTCTCAAGCTCAAGAAAAAGACATATTTTAAGCCCACTAGGCCACCACTGAAGATGAGTACAAATGTAAATAGTGATTTTCACCCCCCCCTCCCCCCTTCCCAAATGCATCAGCTAGTAAGTGTCGAAGGGGCCGAGGCGGTTTTGACCCAGGCAGAGAGAGAGCGGCTGGACAAGCTCCTGCAAGAAGTAGATGAAGCGGAAGAAGACAACGCCAGAGGGGCAGACAGTGAGGTAGGCCGACATGAAGCTCTAACAGACAACATATGCTTATGATGCGTGTCTCTTTCAATTTCCTTGAGACTTTCTCTTATCCAGTATTGTTATGGGGGGCAGAATTTGAGCAGATAATCCTATTTACTGCTTCTTTTACTGACATTTTCACCTTATATGAACTGCATTTAATCCATAGTATGTCAAGAATTTATAGTAGGCAGATATAAAGCTTTTAAACACAATTTGCTTTCCATCCAATGCTTCTCTTTTTGTATAACTTCTAATAATATGCGCTAATATGTAATGGTCTTTTATATGAATTTATTAAATGCGTTGTGTTACTTCAGGACAACCTGTAGAGTAACACTGGTCACATATCCATGTTTTGAGGATGCTTGGCAGCTGAGACGGCCTCTGGGGAGAAGATTCTGTCTCCTCAAAGCAGTTCAGATTATGAACCAGATGTTAAGTGCCATATGCAGGTCACGTGGAACGCTGCATGTTTTGGATTCATTTTTATTAGCACGTTTTCATAACGGTTCCCTCTGTGGTGTTTCTGCGAAGCCCAAAAAATTCCTGGATCTTTCATATGGCCCTGCTATTATCACCTGATCACTCAGTGAGGCTTTGATGATGGAGCTTAAAGACACAAGACTGAGGCGTCTTTTTGTTTTTCCTTTTTGCATGATGTGTTAAGAACCGCTTGCTCTGCTGTCAACCTATCCTAGCTTAAGATGTTGTTATTGTCAGTTTCGCTTCTGTAGCCATTTCTGCAGCCGGGAAGCCAGTTTGAAGTCAGATGGGATGTTGGGAAGAAAGAGGGAACTTACTTTTCACATGCCGTTCCGTTTAGCTTGACCCCGACAGCTCTGCATCAGTAGGACAAGACGCCAGGTTTTTTTATGTCTTGCTGCTCTATTTATGATGTTTGCCTTGACTTTTTGAACAATACCACAGTAATTGTGGTGGCAGATACCAAACTCTGGGGAGTGCAGATCCTATGGGGTTTCTTTATTGGCTGGAGGAAGATTTCCTGTTCTTGCGAAGCATGCTATTATGAATGGTCATAACATAGCACGCACATTATTTATGTCACCAGGACTTTGGCAGTGATGAGTCTCTAGTTTTAAAGACTTCTCCTAGGTCTTGGCAGAATCCCCAAAGACACATCAACCACAAGTTGCTACTTATTTTTTGCGTCACACTTTTTTTTTAAATGTTATTACGACCGCTTGTCCTAACAAGCTCCCTTTTCCCCTTCTTGTAACCCAAACTCGTATATCATCAGCCGTCAGTAATCGTAGAATATTTGGATCCTGCAGTATCTCCTTTACTGACATTTACCTTGGATCTTTGGCCAAAGAATCATACCACATGCCTTGAACAGCACTAGTTGTCATTATCAGGATCAAAGAACATCTGTATGATGATTCTTTCAATAATGTGTGCATACACATATATTGATACTGCTTTAATAGATAAGCGATAGCCAACAATGTAACAGTTAGCATAGCTTAGCATAAATACTTTTGAGTTGGATAAAAGATCGAAACCATTTCTAATGTGAAATTTAAAGCTACAGTCAGAAGAGGTGGTTAGAGGTTAGCTTACTGTAGCAACCATAAAGAAATATGCAACTCTGAAACTCAACTATTTCAATGTTATGTTTTGTTTATTTAGTTTGTCCAAAAAACAAAGTGTGACATGTCATAGCTTGACTTACAGGGCCATGCAACTGCTTTTCATTTCTATGTCTTTATGCTAAGCTAAGCTTAGCTAAGCTTAAGCTTCATATTTACCTTACAAAAAAGTTTTATCACTTGCAAATTTGTGGTTCTGCACCGAGTTGTCAGACCTCTTGTTATTGGTGATGTCTTTGCACCTCTTCTTAGGCATTCTTTGCATTGTTGTGATCTTCTTTACTCTTAAAGGCTTTCTTCAAGAAGTGAGCTCACCACCCTCCAGTTGTTTCCTGTGGGACACGAAGAGTATACTGTTACATAGACTATATAGTTTGCATGCAGCACAGGGGTATAGTGATCGACACCTTGCTTGAAGTAAAGACTAAGTGCTGAAGTCAGACTTGTAACTCTCTCCTGTTTCAGACATCACGGTCACAAATTTGTGAAATAAGCAACAGATTGAAAATCAGTATTAGATATCCAAATTAGGTAGTAGATAATCATAATTAGGTTGCTGACATTAACCACGTTGGATATTATTTAATTAGTTGATGGTTCTCCTCCAGGAGGACATGTATGCTGTGTCAGTCGCCACAGGCCAGGGCTACACCCCGGAGCCCTCTGACCTCGAGCAGCTGAATACCATTGACTCCAAAATTCGCCTTTACCTCCCTGCGGAAGAATTTCTCTCAGTGCAAAGCTCATACACAAACCTTGGAAGCATGTCCCAGGTATGTACCTTACCGTCTACACTCTACCAAGAAAAGGTTTATATGGACTGCTGTTAATGTCATCCAGGCCTGCTCTCAGATGATCTGATCTTGTATTACATCATAATGCAAAGAAGGGCAAAGATGGTAAGATCTTGTAAAACCTTTTGTTATTGACCATCAGGGAGACACACTCCTGCAAGTAAGCAGAGGAAAATACTATTATGTAAGCTGCTGAGGTTTGCCTCACTTTCCATCCTTTTTTTTTTTTCTCTCCATGTTTCCATATGAAGGCCCTGATCTAAAGCTTCATGTGCCTGATTTGCAGCTAGTAAACTTTGTGTAAGAAATTAGCTTAGACTATTGTTTCCGTATTAAAATGACTTCTCTCTTTCCATACGAGCAAAGTACATATGATACACGTATAGACATTTATTATATTTCGTTGTGTAATGCTGAGATTTTCGCTCAAGAAGCCCATATGTCTTCTTCCCTCGACAATGCAAAAGAGTTTTCTTGAGTAAGATGTTTGTATTTTGTGATTCCTTGAAGACCATTCCTCGAGTGTTGTGTTTATGCATAAAATATCTTTAATACATTTTGGACTTTCGGACCAAACTTCCATAATCACCCTTTTAATACTGTACACGACAAACTTTACAGAGTGATCCGTCCATCATTACCACATCAGAAAGCACGCGACCAGTTTCACAAACATTTACTACATTTCAATTTTTACACGCCTTACTTCCTGGGTTTGGGTTCTCTCCTAGACGTGAGCTCAGTGAGTTATCTCAGGAGCTTATCTCACTACATTTTAAAGGCCAGATGGCATGCTCATCATTTGCATAACCTGTCTTTGGAAAGTGATGATTTTTTTTAAACTCGTTAAAAAACTTTACGCAACAGTCGAGGCTAACGGTACCATCATCTACTATCACTGGATGTAGACGAAGGAAAATCTGCAGTACCTGATCCCAGTGCTGGAATAGATCATGGTCTATGTCATAATGTTTGGACTGAGAATTTCTCTTTCTGGCTTTATCATTTCCCGTTGTAAATGTATTCAGTCATCCATCAAATGTTATAAGGAAATGGGAAGAAAAAAAAAACTAGACATTTGAAGTGGAGGTACTAAGGTCATTTATGTTTCATCTACTGGATTTAGCTGATAAGGAATCCCTAAACTACTGCTGTCTTGATTAGCTTATAGCTTGACAAGAATTCAATAATATCAATTAATCGGCAGATTTATCTTAATAATTTATAGTTTGCACTAGCATCACCCATCAGCACACTAGGCCTGCAAGATGAGAGAAATGTATGATTGTTCAATATCACAATAACGATATGAAGTGTAATATATAAACATAATTGAAGAGTGCGTATTAGCTTTAACTCTGTTTTATGTCTATAGATTTATATTTGACACAATACCTGTGTTTGCAACATGTTCCTTCTGAATCCAAAACAGTTTTTTTCGTCACCTCTGAATTGGTACGAACTTATTGAAGGTAAGCTGAGAGCTGGCTTGAGCTTCATGTGACTGCATCAAAATGGTGTAAAAGCATGGCCATTATACCCAGGCCTCCACCCTGACTGAGGTAAAGTCATGTTTAACACAACGAGTGACCGCAGAACAAAAGGACCACGAAGAAGGCACAGCTCACACAAGGGCAGAGTTTAATGAACAGTCCAGGTGGGTACATCAGTTTTCACAAGGCCAACACATCCACAAAAAAGGAATCAAGAAAAAGGCAACGGTCAAAAATCCAGCTGTGGTCATACACAAGAAAAACTCACGAAAAGGAAGGCTGGAATGAGGTGACGCGAGAGAACATGCAGTATAACAAACTGGCAACATGAGGGAAGGACACACGGGGTTTAAATACACAGACAATCAGGAGATAACAAGACGCAGGTGAATACAATCAGAGCGAGGCGGCTCAAGGATCTAGATCTAGAGGACAGAGACAAGGGTGATTACAAAATAAAACAGGAAATGACAATTCTGTATAAACAGAAATTTAAAACATGACCTGAGTTAACATGACGGGCCGTGTCAATGCTGGGTGAAAAAGCACTGTTGTTTACATAGAATCATTTGATCATTTATTGTGATGAATTCATACTTTTGCTGTTAATTGCAAGTGCTCAATTAGCGATAACAATGAAACTGCGATTAATTGAGCAGCCCTATACGACACTGGACTTTGATAGCTGCCCAATCAGATGTGTGCATGATCACTATAGGTGGACAGTGAGGCCTGTTCAGATGTAAACATGACTTAGTAAAATCCAAAACTCTCCAAATTCACCATCTAACTTTGGCAATCAGTGTCAGGATTGTTCTCTTGTGAGTGAACACAAAACTGTCATTCCTTAATAAATATGACTATTGCCTTACGTAATACTCTTTTAAAATAACGCAATCCTCTCTTATTGTCCTCCAGAGTGGATCTCTGGGCCAAGAGTTTAAAACTGTGATATAACTGGGCAACTGAATGTGTTACTTTATGTTGCCTATGTCATTTCTCTTCCCACCCTTTAATCATCTTGACTGGTCAACGAGTTTTTTAGGAGAGTAAAAAATCCCCATCATCCATCATCTGCTCCCCATTAGTGCTGAAACGGCTAATGCGTGCACTTCTTTTCAGATGATGGAAACAATGAATTAAACAGTGAAACAAAACCTCTTGTCTCTCAAGTATTAGCTGATGATTTACCCTCAGATTATTAAAAGTCAGCGTCTAAGTGTTTTCATTCCTTCAATAGAGTAAAGAGTGTAAGAATGTAAATGCAGAATCTGTATGGTTAAAGGTAGACATTTCATTTTAACTTCCCTAATCCCTTCTCACTGTTGTGACACGCATTAAAGGTAGACTGCCCTGACAATAAATCTTTTTCAGAGCCAGTCATTCATTCCACATAAGGGCCCGTAAATCTTGAAGTTGGTCATAAAAGTAAATATGCTTTTGTTTTGCGGTTAGCTTTCTTCTCGGCGGTAGCTCGCACCAGTCTCTCCTAACTGAAACCATTTGGACGGCAAAGCAGGAACCTGCTTGTTTGCTCGCTCCTTCAAGTGCACACTCTTAAGTACACAAACGAGATCATCATATCTCTGTTTCAACACCTCTTCAAACTGTTTTTATACCTTCCTGATACTTGATCAAAGCCAACCTCTCAGCATTTGCTTTTGTCTCTCGCTTTCTCTCGATGTCAGATTGATCATCTGTCAGGTCTTCGCATGGAGAAGAGAGTTTTTCACCCTCTACCCAGTGAGCACTTGCTCGTAAAGGATCAGTCAGGGCTTGAATCTGTGACCTCAGAGCTTGGCGGCATCCTTTGCCCAATAAGTCATGATTGATATTCTGAAGAGAAAGCAGATCTTTGCATTCCTTTTCAGACACCTGATGAGTAGCTTCTCTGGCTTAGTGGGTTCTTCACTTGAGCCTGTGAGGGTGGATGCAGTCTGTGAGGCCTGGCAGCAACGGAGGTCACTACCACAGAGGAGCGTCACCCCCCATCAGAGCATAATTATAGAGCTGGTGGAGTTAGAGGAGTGCATTCTCCAGAAAAGGAACAAGGCTCTCCCTTTCATTTGGAAATATTAACACATGCACAGGCTGTACTACCACTGCAGTTATGACCAATGTGCACTGGAGAAAACCAATAGTCCATCTATTGCAGCCGCTTTGTACATTTTTGTGCAAGTAAAAAAATCTTGGATAACGGTGGTCATATGTGGACTCTATTACTCTCTCTTTCACCTGTAGTTTGGGCTGTCCACTTTGATCAGATCACCAAAGATGCATGTTACTGCTCGATGGAAAAGTGGTCTAAGTTTATTGCTTAGCGATAATACCAGATTAGTGTCCTTGGACAGTCTTGTTGTCTGGAGAGTTTTTTTGTCTGCTGGCAGTGTAGTTACAGGTGTATATTATACTGCAATGGCTAAATGACAAATCAGGACTGACTAAAATGTTTGGCAGCTGTGGCTCAGTAGTCGGTCGTCTCTCATCAGGAAGGTTGGGAGTTCGATCCCCAGCTCATGCAGCCACATGTCTGATATGTCCATAGACTAGACACTTAACCCCAATTTGCTCCTGCTGCTTCGTCTGTGGTGTATAGGTGTGTATAAATGGGATAAGCTAATACTGATTTCCAATTTACTTAGCAACCTCTGCCACCAGTGTGTGAAAGGGTAGGTGTGACCTGTGGTGTAAAAGTGGTTTGAGTAATCAGAACAGACGACTAGAAAAGAGCTCAAGTCGTATTTACCATTGAAACGCCTGATTGAGAGTTTTTGGTTGAATCATATAATGACTAACAATGATTATTGGAACCAGATTTTTTTCCAGATTCATCCTGTGTTGGCGTGTCTGGAGTAAAAATATGATCAATGTCAATGTTGCGAATCCCTAAAAAATCATATTGAAGGAAAGGAGGGGGTTGAGCTGCCTGATTGTATGTAAGGCCTGTTTGTGTTTCCAAGTTTTAATGAGGGTGTTTGGGTCTGCTCACCTCTAGCTCAACTACCTAATTTTAAAAGGAAAATGATCTGCTTCATGGTCTGCTCCTAATGATGCAGAAAAGGCACAGATTGTTGCGTAATGACTTACCAGAATACAGGAAATTAAGTGTTTGATGCTCCAACTTTTGGCCTTTGTCAAAAAATGTGGCCGCCTGGTGAGTCATTGGGAAAGCACTGATAAAAAGCTCCTTTCTCTCTACCTCTGGCTGCCTCTTGGTCATTTTTCGATGTTAGGAAACAGGTCAGGCAGCTTCAAACTCTACTTTACTTATCTTGATTGAATGGAATCAAAACATCCCTTTGAACAGTGTTTCCCTTGGATGCTGTTGATATTAGTCTAATGACAGCATTGCTCCTTTTGCTTTCTTCATTTTCTCCCCTTTTCTCAGGCTTCTTCTGGAGAGGCCTTTGTGTCTTTAAACACATGTGTTGGTATATAGGATTAATGTACAGCACACCCCTCCTCCTGTACCACTGTGTGGTATAATGCCTGCACCACCCACAGCTTGAAGCCAGAAAAGGGGGGCTGTGTCATGAGAATAAGCTGCTGTTGGGTGTTTGGTGACATGGGTGTGTTTGTGTGTGATCAGAACGACATGTGCTTTTCTATCATATGTGGCTTTTAATAGTGTGGTTATGATAAAAAAAAAAAAGAGTGTTATCATTGTTTTCAGTCACTGTCCCAGTGTTGGATTGCATCAAATCCCTCCTGTCATCATCAGGGCTTCAAATCCTTCTTTGTTTGCTTAGTAACTCCAGCTGTGTTTTTGTTTGTATCAGTTGGCTGTATTTTGATGTAGGACGATGAGGTCACTTTAGTCACAAATGTGTGGTTGCTGATGAGCACCCATGATTTTAACTAGCTAGTGTTAAGTGAAAGAGCAGAGTTTGGGGCGGAAAACGCCCTTTTGACCAACACAAAGTGGTCAGCAGCTACTTTACAAATGTATCTTATTTGGTCAGTCATAAAAAAACAGCTTTGGAAAAGCTTTGGTCTTGTCCTATTCATCTAAAAACTATATCAGCAAGTGTGAACACTTAAAAACACTGTTTTTGTCCTGCACTCTTAGTTTATAATGACCGTTGTGACAACCTTCACATCATCATCACTTAGCTCCACACACACAGATCACCTGATGGGATGATGAAATATCGAGTGAAACATTTACAACGTAGGTTATTTGAGCTTTTGTAACTAGTGCTGAAGAATGTTGTCACAAAAAAAAGCTACGGAATGAAACAAGGCGAGGCAAGGCGCTGTGATAGGAGAGGTGCAGGTGTGTGCGTGTGTATGTGTGTGTGTAGATAAAAGAATGGAAAGGAAGTAAGATGAGCAGTTTAAGATTCTTTGTGATCAACCTCCGGTCTTGAAAAATAAAGCCAATGCAGAAGAGCAAAATCCTGCAGTTTCTCGAGTGTCTGCTTGAGGCTGGATCCAGGAACATTAGAAGTCACATACACATGACTGGCAAGTTAGGGTGAGACAGCATTTCCAGCATGGCGGCGGCTGACGATGAGCCCCTGGAACCCCCTGCCGATAGCTGACCTTTCTCAGCTGACGTCACTCAGGCTTCGTCCGTTAATATTTGATCTATGTTTGTGACAAACACTAAAAGAAGTCAGGGAATAAAGCACACCCTGCCGACTCCACTGCTCAGGTACAGCATCATTCTGTGTGAAACACTGCAGCCGTTATTTTTAAGTAGAGAAATATGATTTAGATAGCATCCATGTAATCTGCATGTGCCTTGGTGTCAAATGACACCAGAACTACGAACTATGTGATTGCCAGTACAATTTTATGGAACTATCTATTTCTTTCTTAAATGACAACGACAGCAGGAATACATCTTTGTAAAGGAAGAAACTGTCCTATCTGGTGTAATATAACCTGTAACCTTCAGACTAATTTCGCAATGCCTGGGAGTCTGGGATGTCGTAGTTCTTTACTATTTTGAAGCGCTGTTATCAATCAGCTCAAAATCCAAAATATAAAATTCAAAATCCAGTTCATGTGGCTTCAAGTTAACAATAACAGATGTTTGTCCTGACCTGCTTTGGAAGCACTCGTAGCCTTTGTGCATAATTTTCCGGTTTGTTTAATACTTACACAACAACAGACTCAAGGTGTTCCACACCAGTCGCAGCCATCTTGGCTTTAATGCCTCACTGACCCTTAAACCTGCCCCGTATTAGATAAACGGTCGTGATTGTCCTGACCTGAATCAGGCCAGATGGAAATCTGATAGATTGGGAGAGGGACCAGATGCATCTGCTAGAGCAAATGAAACACGGACTGGCAGATTTGTCTGGTTTCCAGGGTACAATGTTCTTGTCTCTTTTGAAGTATTGAAAATATGCTAATTCATAGCAGAAAAGGATGTGACTTAGTTTTGTCTCTTAGAGATTTGACTGAATGGAACACTCTGCCCCAATTCGGCAGTGAGCGGATGTTTCTCCAGTGGTGTATAAAAAGGTGGAAATGTATCCACTTTATTTGTAATTCTATGCTAATATGAAAAATCTAATATCATCTTTATTGCCTTTGTAGCCTAAAAAATCTGCAGAAGTCCGTCTTTACAGCTGCATGATGAGAACTGAGATGTCAGGTTTGACATGTGGCATGCTCTGTGTTTTTCACATGGTTAACTTGGTGAGAAAGAATAGCCTCCACACCCTTCCCCACCCTGTAATTGCCATGGGACCCAGTTTATTGTCTTCCTATAAACGCCTCTCCCACTGGTGTTATCCACAGCAGCAGCAGTTGTGTTCAGCGGTTTAGAGAGGCTTTTCCCTGCCTTGGTTGAGATCTAACTTTTGACTTTTCCACTTATTATGACACCTCTCAGAGGATTCATCTGCTAGCAATAAAAAATCCTAAATATCCCCTGACTCATGTCTTTATGATCCTTATTAAGCAATATTAGAGTTTTACTGCAAAAAACGTCTTTAATTCTGTTTCTTCAAATTAAGAATCAAAATTCAACACCACTCTCATATTGGGTATTACTAGGTGTTTAGCTGAAGTTAGCATACCACATTGACTGCAAAAGGGACTTAACATCTAGTCGTGTTCTGTCAAATTGTAAAGAAATCTGTCCTCCAATTGTGTGTTTTTACAGTAGCACTGTAGCACTTAAAACAATGAAAAGAGCTAGCTAGCCATGTAGCTAACTTATTGAAGTTGAATTTGTGCTAAGAGGAACTAGGCTAAATTGACTTCTTGTTCAGTTTGAAAACACATTTCAGTTCATTAGGTTATGTTTAATTTGTTCAATTTGTACAAAACAGTGTAGCCTGAAGCGGGGTACACTACAAGATAATCTGGCAGATTTTGGGTTGGTTCCCCTTCCAAACAAAGTCAGCAAAGGTTCAATTATCTGATGGTTCTAAAGACAATCTTGCCAGATTGTTCTGTGGGGTGGGGTGTGTTAAGAGTGATTTTACCCTCCCAGATTTGTTCGTAAGACAATCGAGGCTATCCTGATTTGAATTCGTCATTATAGATAGATAGATAGATAGATGTACTTTATTGATCCCAAACTGGGAAATTGTGGAAATTATATCATTATACTCAGAAATCCTGTTGTGTGGGGAGAACATCGAGAACAGCACTCTGTGTATTGTCACTTGAAACGGAACAATAGCCAATCAGGATGCAAGCTGACTGAAGCAGGAAGCACAACAAACACAGCCATGGTGACGACAGCAAACGCGAAGCGTCAAGTTAAATGGACGTCAGGAATGGAAGAACCAACTTGTTGATTTGTGGCACCAACGCATGTGTTTTTACAACGACATGAGTCCAAAAACCACCATCATCAATTCTTCCTGCCCATGAATGTGTGAGATTACAAGTTTTGAGAATCGAGACTGGTTGTTGGTGAATGAATCTGTTATTGTGTGGTGTGCTGAGTTGTTCATCTCGTTGCACATCACACGCTGCAAGAACAAAGCTGTTAAATCTGTCATTATTTGTCGTCATGTGAGGGGTCTCTCACATATTCAAAATCGTTTAAGATTTTAAAAATCTTTCAGTGTGTACCAGACTTAAGTGTAAAGTAATTAAAATGACTTGACATGATTTTCGAACACACCAGTTGCTAGCTGGCAAACGCTCCTTTGAAGTAATGCACTGACAGTGTTAGTAGCCCTGTTTAATCTCTCACTGTTGAAAAAGTACCAGCTCATTGTAAACCTTTTAGCAGCTGAAATCTAGGTCAGATACTGAGTCTGACAATACACAGCAGCATGTGTCGGAGGGGACAAGACGTGCAAAAGGATGCTTGGATCTATTTTCCCTCCAGATGCTTTAGATAAATATCCTAATAGTCTGCTTCCAAGCTCTTTGTTTGGATTCATTCTGTGTGTGTCATTCTTTGGCAAACACTAAAATTACTTTATATTAGCAATTTGATGCAGGTTGGAGAGTCTTCTTAAACCACAGTAAAAGCCATAGACTGTGTTTACAGTGTTCTGGAGGTATCTCAAGACGAGATCCTCTTCCATAACAAGAACTGTTGAACCTTCAGATGAATTATTTTGCAACCACTGACGGCTTGTTGGATTATGCAGAGATACTGAGAAGACACAGGTGGTGTGAATATTTTAACCCAGTATCACATTCAACATGCTTCTTTGATTGTACTAGGCAGCAGGAGGTTTTGATCTGTGCAATAGTGATTACTCCAGACCACCCTCAGTTTGGAGGAAAAAAAAATGCATGTATAAAGTCCAGATGACCTAAAAGTAAATCTTCTAATACATCAGGAATGTACGGCAATCATCAAGTCATTTACCCCAGATTCAAACTTGGATAAAAACAAATCTCATATCTGGGACATTTGAAGACCATGATACACAAATGCTGACGTACCCTCTTCTGCTGTCGTATTAGATTGATTTGTGTTCTACTCTCACAGAATCAGAAGGGGAAAGGAAAGCTGGTGTCAAGAGCTAGATTGTGCCTTTGAGCATAGAGGAGTGCATGATTAAAAATGTTTGTAAGCATTACCTGGCTTAAGTTTCAGCACGCAGGCAGGTTTTTAACATGCATGCCACATCTGCACTATAGCTCCTTTTCCTAATAAAGTGGCACATTACCGTGGGTTATAGCAAGGAAAAAATCAGTCTGAGAGAAGGAGAAAGAAGTAACCGTTGCCTCTATACTGTTTGCTCCCAAGCCCTCACAGAGAGTGCTCGTGGCAAGGCATGCGGATGGATCCTGGCAGGTAGCCTGGGTCCACGTGGCACAGCGAGAGCTCGTACTATACTTCAGATTTGTAGAGAGAGAAGGGAAAGCAAAAAGTGAGAGAGAGAGAGAGAGGAGAGAGAGAGAGAGAGAGGAGAGACTCCTGTTCTGAACATCAGCTACCTCTCTCTGGGTGAGTCTGGCTCCCTTTTATCAAACAACATCTTCCCTTGCTTGATATTCCTTGAAAAACAGACTATTACAGTGTATTATGAGTCATTGCAAAGAGACACTTATAATCAGGTGCATCTTTTCAGTCTGTTCTCTGATGTAAGGTATGTTGCACACTACCTCTAACTGCACTAAAAAAACACTAAAGTATGCGATAGGTTGGAATAACAATCTATTGTAATATTCATAAAGACAGGAAATATTGCACGGCTGTTGTGTTGGACTGCATTGGTTTCCTAATAAACTGGCGACGGGATGAAAACAAACAGTTTTTATTATGTTCGTAGCCTGTTTTCTAACAACAGAGTGACTCAATCTGGCCTACATACATTTTTGACATTACAAAGGCCCCCAGAGTCAAGGCCAATGAACTGTTTTGTGGCTACTTCATGCTAACACAAACTGTAATGTTGGCCAGCGTCCACATCACATAAGTGTTTTTCAAGGAGAAACCCATTGAGGCCTTTTTCCTATGTCTTTGCATCAAGATAAAAACAAAACAAAAAAAACCCCAGAAGTCTCTATATTCCTTCTTAGGACATATAGCTTCTGGGGCCATTTTGGATTTCAGCTGGTTTGAATTCAGAACATGATTGAATAGACCACAAGTTGGACTAATTAGTTTGTTTGAAATTTCCAGTAGCAGTTTTGATGTCACTATTGACACTTCCTTGGATTAGCAAGCTGCCTCTGTGCACGTTGTCCATAATGAGCTTGAGGATGTGAACAAGGTCATCAAGCTTCCTCCAGCGGCTCTCGTTCTGGCTCCAGGTAGTCCGAAACATGAAACGTAAGAAAAGTGTAAGAAGAGAGCTAAAGCAAACAGTCATCTGTATTACCTTTTGCTCTCTGTTTTATAGCAGTGGGATACAGGAGAACTTTCACCTACATGGAGAACAAGTCACCATTAGGTGTAAGTCAGGTTGGACATGTGGCATGCTTGGTGTTTTTTGTTTCGTCGTTGCTGTTTGGAGTTGTTTCTGTGAATGCATCTGCATGAGAGGATCCAGCTGTTATATTTGGCAAATCACAACCACAGATGTAATCCAGAAAAGAAGCTCCAGGCTAACAATCTCAACGGCTCCCTCCACCGTCTAACAAAACTTGTGATATGATTGAGGTCATAAAATTACGTGACTCTTAATTTGAACTTCGTGATTGAGCATGCTGAGTACGGTCGAGATTCGGGCATCCCGTGATTTGTTTTTAATCACAAACATATTATAAGCTTTACAATGTTTCCTATTTTGTCACTTTGGATACTGGCGGAAACACTGCAGATGTTTTCACTGAAACCTCATGACAACTTTAGGATGGAATGTATTGCTTTTATTTGAAATCATTAACTGATTATCAATAACCGCCACATGAATGTTTGCTTCAAGACTTCTGAAAGTCGTACAAATGAGCTACTAATATTGGTTTGGCTTCTAGGAATGGCAAATAACTCTTCACTTTGTGAGAAAACAAAATGTGAAGCACAGGGTAAGACAAGGACAGCTTCTCAGGAGATGTCATAACATGCACGGATGAGCTTTTGCTTTTTTTAATAACTTTGATTCTGTATTCAGAAAGGGCACTTGGCAGTCAGTGTGGTACATACAATGCTGCACTTTATATTAACTCTTGACACTAAGCAGCATTGAATTCAAAGGCATTCATTTTACATGTCATCAATAGGCTGACATATACTTTCACTCCTGAAAGATAATTATGTTTGACATGTTTTTCATACTTAAAGAAAACAGAGTCTGGATCTTCGTGGCCTCCCAGCGCTCCTGTGACCCAAATAGTTGATGTGATTATTGGACATCTTCAACAGGATGTCAATTGGCTACCTCAAGGAAAGCCAATTACCAGCATTTTGCTGATGTTCAGATAAGCTGAACTCTGATCTCTCTCTCCTCTGCTTCGTTTGAGAGTCACATATAGAGGTAACACTCACACACATTCCTGAAGAAGAAGCATAAATACCGTAATGTATGAGAACAGTCGCTGGAGTCAGTTAAGGTCAAGAAACACTTTTCCCTTCTCCAAGAAGTGAATCATCTATAGTTGTTTCTGCTTAATTCAGTTCTTCAAACTGGTTGAATTCAGTTATTATTACTGCTTAATCGATTGTACATGTAGAAACGCTGGTGACCACATGCTGCAAATAATGAGTAATAGCCTACTGAGTCTTTTATGGAGCAGAAAACGAACCATGTCTGCTTTACACTTATATTCTCATAATCCTTTCAATTGTCTCTGCTTACAGCCAGTCCATAATCATAAACAGTTTTTCCAACATTATCCAACCTTCATTATCACAGCATTTCATTTCATGCACTAAAATCAAATCAGAGCAGATTGACCTTGCATGACAGACACGGATAAAACTGTTGTTTTGATGGGATTTTTTGTGTGTGTCTGTGCTTGGTCCAAACTGAATGCTATTTCTCCGACATTCATGGTACACTAAACACATTTCAATTCACATTTTTCTGGGTCATCTAAGGTGTTTTGGTTGTCCCCTAACTTCCCAATGATGCCAAGAGCAGTTCAAGGTTGCTCTCCTGTAAAGTACCTTTTCAATCTACTTGAAGGATTGGCACTACATTTTGTTGAGAGATTTTCACGATTTCTCCAAGGTGAGGCCTACTGACTATTGGTGAACCCTGCACTTTGTCTGAAACCAATCTAAGGTTGTGTTTTTTTTTGTTAGATATTTGAGCTGTTGAATGGATTGCCAAGAAATTTGGCACAGACATCAATGTTGTGTGCAGGATTTACCACAGTTAGTTGTGAAATCCCGTACTGTGTCATCTGTTGCCATCATCATATCAAAATGTACTTTGGTGTAACACAAAACACCTGATAAAGTAATTCCCACCAGCCTCAAGTATGCTTTGTATTCAGTGCTTATTAGCACATGTCAGGATGCTTACTTCATAAACTGGGGCAAGGTACAGTTTACAACTGCTAAACATTAGCATGTTAGCATGATCAGTGTGAGCAATTATGAAAGAACACGATGTAATACCTCCAAGCTTTTATATTAAATGTCCTTCATAGTACTAAAGCTTGTTCAATGTTATATATATATATATAAAGCAAATTAAGTCCCAAGATAACAGAAAATCATTCATGTTTATATAGAGAGACTGTGGGCTTTCCCTTGATAACCGCCACGATTCATTGGGTGTTAATTTAGCCACAAACAAATGGTTAACTATCAAAAATGTGACACACATGCCAAATTCATTCAAACATTGCTGACTGATAGCTTTATCACCGCTTAGCCCTGCAGACAATCTTAAAGTTTCGAGTGTAAAGTTCTTGAAAAATAGGGCACTTTTTGTTTTCAAATTAAATAAACTAGTTTTCCCAAAGATTTGGGCTTTTTTTGGAAACATGCATTTAGTGGTGTGAGGATGGTGGTAAAGCTAGACTCTAATTTTTATTTCCCCTGCTCAGGATGCTGCGTTTCTCACTCTGGTACATGGCAGGAGTCTGGTCCCATCCTGGTACTGGCTTTTGTACTCTGGATGAGGTAGCCTTATTAACTCAAGGACTCTATAACGACACACTTAAAATAGGCTTCAGATAGAAGCTGTCATTATATCCCTATGGAGAGACATGTTAGGTGAAGTCACACACTTAAGAGGAGGAAATTCTTCCAAGATTTAAACGTCAAGTTTAGTCACACTGCCATCATTCAGTTTTCTTAAATCTGTGTACGTGTTATATGTGAGTGGGCAAAGCTTTAAGTCTTCTTCTAAACACACTGAACTCTCCTATTACCCTGGGTTTAACTAAGATCCCATCCTATCATAGATGTCATAATAGATTTAGTAACTCAGTGTTTAGCTTCATATTTCTGCTTGATCCCGCTGTCTCCAGTAACCTACCATTTCCCTGTGTACAAGTCTCTTTTGAAACGTCGACATTTTATGAAGTATCCATCAATTTCAACATTATTAGATCATACATACGCCGGCCTGGCAACCAGGCTAACCAAGAGAGATGGAGATTTCAACCACAAGGCGCTGGACTGACACTCTTAAACAGCCCTGCGGTTGGCAACATCCTCTCTCAGACCAAACCATTTTTCAACCTTGCTGCTGCTTTTATAAAGTAGCTGTGTATATTTGGCCGTCCAAATATGGCCCTACCACAGGTCATTCACTGGTCAGTCTCTACAGTATGATTCCATTTTCCGTTTTTAAAAATCTTTAATTATCAGGAAAGTAATTTTAAGTGGGGTGGGGATGGATACAGTTTGACCTACCCATTTGAGATTTGCCACAAATAGTAAAGCTTTTGACTTCCATTCATCCAGCCACATCTGCTGAAGCTTATCCTTCACTGCTGCTTAGCTTCTCAGCATCAGTCAACAGACTTGTTTAACATGACAGCAGACTAGATGTTTAGTTTTATTTTGTATCACATACATTTTAAATTCCAGTGACAGTCATTTTGTAAGTATTCTTTATGATGTCTAAGAGCTTGTTGTTTCCTGGAAAACACTTTAAAAATCTGGCGGCTGTGGCTCAATGGCAGAGTTTGATGTCTCTAAACTGGAAGGTCAAGGGTTCGATCCCCAGCTCCTGCAGTCACATGTCGAAGTCTCCTGAACTCCAAATGGCTTGTGCTGCTACGTCAATGACTTAGTTAATACTGATGGACACTTTACATAGCTACCTCTTCCATCAGTGTTTGTGAATTTGGTGTGAATGGGTGAATGTGTCATGCTGTGTAAAAAACACTTTGAGTAGTCAGAACAAAAGACTAAAAGGCACTAAAAGTAAGTCCATTAACCATTTACAGTTTATTCTGCACTGAGGGGCATTTATTTCAGTTCATTTAAGAAAGTTTTTGGAGTTTATAAGACACACACTTTACTCACAGTTACTATGAATTCTGCCAGCTAGTCAGCAGCGCACAGGATAGACAAGCTAGCAAGCTGTTTAGCATATTCTTGCTAACCATTCAGATTTGTATACCACTCTGTGCACCTGGAGTTCATCTTCTAAAAATATAAGCTATAGCATTACCATGCTTGTGATTTTTTTCCACTTTCCAAACAATACACATGTTCCAGTTATTTGTCAGTTCAGATGAGAGATCAGCTCTTGTTTGATTAAAAAAAGAGTAGCTCAGCAGAATCGCTTCACTAGTATAATTCTCCATGATTCAACAAACTAGCAACAAGATTGACATAGTGTATGTTAGCGTTTTCATCTCCCATCTACAGTAACTGCTATTGGCTGCTGTAAACGCCAATTAATATCTATAAGTATCTCGCTAGCATTCTTCTTTTTTTTTACTCCAATAGCACCCTGCTAGCTGTTTCATAATGCTTGAAGTAATTTTGATTAATCTGATATCTAAATGTGAAATGATTTCAGTCATTCTCAATCAGTAAGACAGTCTGTAGATGGTCCTCAAGGCATGACTATCACAATTCCTCCTGACCACTTTTAAAGTTTGCTTTTAAAGCAGACATTTGGTTCAGTGTGTCGCGCCAGTGCACATTGATACACTGAATGTATTGACACTGTATAGACTGTGGTTAAGGACTCAGGCTTTCTATGGGCTCATAGTGTTTACATGGTTTATGTTGACTGTAAAGGGAAGGAAGACATACCACAATGCTGACATTTTAGTCAAAAGCAAACTGTAACTTAGAGTCATTGACTAATGGAAACATTAGACTGAAATTATGAACTGTTATATGTTTTTGATCCCTGTTCAAATGTTTCTGAGTGTCAGCCATAAGCTAGCAGAGCACCCAAGCATGTCCATATGTGAGATGAGACGTTTGCTCCCTATTAGAACCAGTTGTATCTGTTGTGTATCAGGGCCGTGGCTCACAGGTTGGCTGGACGTGTGATGGGGACCCACAGCCAGGAGAGAAGGTCCTGCAGGATATAAAGGAGAGAAGAGGGCAGGACAGGCGGCTCCAAGAGATCCAACAGCAGCTGGAGCTCCTGGGTCAGAGCCAGGAGATTACTGTGAGTTCAAAGCTATGTTCATTCTCGTACGCACAAACATTACCAAGCACATGCTCAAACTCACACAAGGCTCACACAAGATATCAACACAATCTGTGTTTTGCGTTATAATACTCCTCTGCATTTTTATCTGTAGACACGTGTGTGACAAATCATTACAAGCACAGAGCTCACCCTCAATCATTCTCGGAAGGGGACGATGAGATCAGATGCAATATTCGAGTCTCTGCAGGCCCATATTTCTTCCTCTTCTTACCAAGTTTACTTCACTCCCTTTGTGCAATCACACAGTCACTTTAAAGTTCGCAGTTTTGTGCAAATAGTATGTTTTGACTGATTTACTTTTGGTTTCTATAAGGAGTCTTCTATGTCTGTACACAGGTTTGATTTTTGGGAAAGGGCGGTCGTTTACTCCACTGATAGCCTTTTGTCCTCCACCATGTTTCATTGCTTTCTAGCATTCTTCGCTCAGACTCGATCTCCAAGTCCACAGTGTTCCCTAGAAACCGTCGTGCCATGTCTGCTTTTAGGAGCCTCAGTAGAGTTACAACCACATCACTGTCACTCTTTCACCAAACCCTGTAGCTAAAGACCCAACGCAAGAATGTTAGGAGAACAAAGGTGGATAGCTTTGATTTCTGATTATGCTGACATGTATGACCTTACATTTTGTGAGAAGGGAAAACATTTGAGATAAATTTACTGGTTTGATTTTCTCATTGTTTAATTGTGTAGCTTCTCCCAGTCTTGCGTAACAAACAACCTCTTTGCTTCTTCACAGTGGCGCTGTCAATAGAATTCAAAACTCTTTACCAACTCTTATGTTCTCACACTGATGAACCACAACATGATGTATATATGCTTAATATAAACATAAAAGATGCCCTTTTTGCACACATAAAGTGGGCTCATAAAAGATGAAGTGGCAGCCACACCCTTACTTCAAACAAGACACCATGCCATGATACTCAAATCTATTCCTGGCCTAATTAAGGAGACACAATTGGATTTTTTTTTTCTAATGAAGCCACACTCTGTTTGAGGAAACTGTTTTCTCATTATGATCACAAAGCATCAAAACCACCAGACGCTTAATAACTGGTGTGAGCTAGACACTCTTTGCATTTAGCTGTGTGTCACTACATTTTATATTCTGTGACTAAATGATTGAACCCTGCGAGCGCCTGCAATGTAAATAGCACACTCACTGTGTATAATCTTAGTGCCATCGGGCTTGTTTTGTGGTTTGAAAAGATTTATTTGTGTGGAATTTGTCTGGGAGGGCATTCTTAAGCAGCTTCACACAGCTCCAGTGTACTCATAAAGTTGATTTATATCACATCCGCAGCCCAAATCACTTCTCACAGTCTCTCTGCACCTGACGGGTGCACAGACTAGGCTGGATTTGTGAGAAGTTTCCAGTGTATTTAAGAGCATTTTACAGAAGAAGAGATCAGTTTATGATTATAATGTGTTTTTTGGGTTGTTTATTGAAACAAATTTGTGAAAAGTCAGAGCAATGCCATCATTTAGTGGATAAAGCAAATATTATTCCAGACAGTACAAATAGTTCTATTTAACTTGTAATTTACTTTGAAAGATGTACAAATCTTCATACCTTGAGGGCAAGATGAGAAGATAAATTACACTCCTGTCTCTGTGCTAAATATGAAGTGAGAGTCAAAGGGTGATTAGCTTAGCTTAGCATTAAGAATGGAAGCAAGGGGAAACAGCTGGCTTGAATTCCTCCAAAGCTTAGAGTTATGCCTTCCATGGTTTTCCACCAAATGAAAACAAACACTACATCTTATTTGTTTAATCAAGCATAAATGGAAAACGTAGACGACTGTGGTTCCTTTCAGTGAAGTTCAATGCTTTAAAGTAGGGCCAGACCCATATGGGATTTTTGGGTCCGATACCGATATCAATATTAGGAAGAGGAAATCCAATACCGATGTATCGTCTAATATCTTTCTTAGATTTATTTTCGAAATTTAGAGATAGATAGATATAGATATACAAACACATTTATTGTGTTAATCCCTCAAATGCTGTTATCAAACACTTGTGGAAAAGACTAAAGCCAGAATAACAACAGTGCACTGAAACACAACTTTTACTTAGAAATGAACAATTATACAAATTAACTTTATAAAAAATAAATAAAAACTTTAATTGAAAAAACCTTAGTAACTTCGGCACATTTCGGAGATTATATTAGCCAATACCGATAGTCGCGAGATAAGCTAATATCGTCCGGCCGATTATAATTGCTCTAATTTAAAGAGCACAACGGTTCCTCCATGTTTCAGCTCAACTTAATGTTGGCAAGGTAGCGGTGCTAATGTTAATTTGGAAAGTCAATGTGTTAACTTTTGTTGCTACAAAATATTTCATAGCATGTGATGACCTGAAAACCATACAAATGAGTTTTTAAATGTTTCTTTGTAGCAGTGACTACAGAGTCTCTGTTCCTCTTCAGTGTAATTGATTCAAGTGTTTGATGTTAAGAATTGAAGTGTTCAGATGGATATCTACCTGATTTACCTCTCTACCGTGATGAATTTTAACTAAAGCTTTGCCATGTTGGATTCAGATCTGAGATCTGAGTTTGTGCGTCATCCCTGCTCTACTTTCTCTCAGTCCAAACAACACCTTTGCCAAAGACTCACTTCTCTCACCTTCGATTTAGCAAATGTTCTGGCTATTAGAAGGAAAGGTTAGTTTGCTCGCTTCATTTTGAACTACAGTTCAATCAGGAGAGACAAGTGATTTTAAGAAAATTATTTATTACAATGAATAATATGAAAATGTGACTTGACAGAAAGTCTTTGGAGCTTGGACTCTATGGGTGGTTGATGTGTTTGGAGAATGAAATTCTGAGCGTCATTAGAATAAATCCCCCCATGGAGTCCAGACCCTGGTGGTGGGGAAGCTGATGACTTGATGAGACCGAATGGGTGAAGAATTGATGGATGATGAATCTGCTGATGAAGATGGCGGTGATGGGGCAGTGGAGGGGCACACAAAACATCAGCATGAAGGAACTAGGGCAGAGAAAGAATCATATATAAAAGGGGAGCAGAACGATGATAGGCTGAAAATGAGGGAGGAACGCCGTGCCATTGGTTAGATGAGTACCGCTGACGAGACAGCTGATTACCCAATGACAGCCCAAAACTGACAGCTCGAGAATGACAGCGGAAACGTGAGTGTGCGTGCAAAAGAAGAAAGGGTGAATGAGAAAGACCTGATCGTGAATCACTTATAGTCTTCCTGACTGATATTGCGCTAGAGCTTCATTAAAAAAACAACAACACAGTACCAGAGAGAAGAGATAACCAAAGTCCTACAGGGTTATTTTGAACAGTTAAAGCTAAATCTGTGATACTCAACAGCTCATCCGCTAGTTTTCCTGATACCTCACTTGGCTTTATTCCAAGACCAACTGCAAAAGGAAGAACAACCTCTGCATTGACAGTGAGGCAGGATGGGAACTCTTGACATTGTTAATAATCATACAACCTTTTTCTGGTTGGCCAGGATTCCCAAATGCAATTTAACACGAGAGATTCCTTCCACAGAGGGCCAGTTAAGTTCCAAGAAATGCGAAGCCATCACCCTCCGCTATTTCAATCCATCCATGGCTACTGGCTGTTAGCCTTTGGCTTGTCACGCTGTCTGCTCTTGTTTTCCTTCTTTATGATCTCATGAAATAGAGACGATTCAACAGAAGGGTTCCCCACAATCATCTCTACTGTTCCTCTGCCACTGCTTTTAATGAGTGGCAGACAATCTCATGGCATTTGTTTCAGGAGTGTAAAATTAGTTTGCCATAAGTTTTAGGTGGGAGATTTAAATTTGACCCAGGAAAAGATACATGGAGCACAAGATCCTTATAAATGTATCTTCAATGCAATAAATTAGGAAGATTTTGAGCAGAGCAATAAAGGGCCTAGTGAGCTTAGATGTACTCTGCACTGTTAACAGCTTTTCAACCACTCCTGAAAAAAAGTTACATCACAGTAGCCATTGACTAGACTAATATTTAATAACGAAATAACGAAAGTAGCAGCGCTTTCAACTTCCCCAGTCTTCTTCTTCATAGCCTTTTGTAGCTGCCCCACCCCCCATTTCCATTGTCCTATCTCTTTTTGATTTCACTCAGAGTTGGAAGCTAGTAAGCTGGTTTAACAGATAGATTTAACTGCAAATTAAATATTCTAGCTAACCCCAGCAAGCTTTGCTAAAGCTAGCAAGTCAGGTCATACCGTTAGCTCATTCTGTAGCGCTCAAGCATCAAGTGTTAATACACCATGAAATGGTCAGCTGTATTTCTCATTTAGGGGGATTTTAAGGATCAGTTTCAACAGCCAGAGCTAAATGAAGGTCATGTACATGATATTTATGTATACAGTGCACGTGCAAGAAGCCATGCATAAAATGACGGGGTAAAATGAGGAGATTGGGATTCAGCCAGGAGTCCCTGACATTAACAAGGTATGCCAGAGTCTCCCTCGGGCAAATAATCTAAATGATCTGACATTTAACAAATTAACTTTTTCCTCTAACCTCAATGCTTCCCATTGATGTCATCTGTGTACTATAGCCAAAAATCAGCATAGTGATCAGCCTCATCATTTGAATGGGAGCACATAGTGTGTAATGAATAGAATTCCTTCCTATATTAGAGGCGAACTGGCCCCTGGGTCTGTGGATGATAAAGCTGAGGTATGTGTCTGAAGTCAGTGACCTTGAAAGCTGAGGAGCCCACGCTTGTGGTGAACCGGTCTTGCACCCTGTGTGTACAGGAGCCAACAATGAGCTGTGCAGAGGTGGTGACCCATCGCAGGGCAGATAGCTTGGGGCTGAACCGTTCTGGCTTTGTCAGATTTATCTCCCATTAGGAAAATGATACAAAACACTGACAATGATCTTATATCAAAGGTTGGGGGTTCAACCACCTCACCACTGTTTGCAATTAAGGAATTTGAGTCCACTGTCTGGAGGGCATAAAACACTCTAAACCCACGGACACAATTGATGCTATTGAAATCCACAAGGTAGGGGAGTGAAGTGACGAATGACAGGGCAGGATTAGACTTTATAGAGCTGCTAAACAGAACAGTGACAGTAAGTTTCCTTTACACTTTCCCTGCAAAGTTCCTCATGTACTGTAGCTAAAGGCAAGACAGAGACAGAAGCAATAAGCTTGCTGCTCTGGATCGCAGGTGGGGAAGCAAATTAAACTGCCAATCTGACAATAACATACAGAAACGATGCAAACTTTGCTTGAAAAGGGACTGATATTAAATTAATGGGCCAAGGGCAAATGCTTTTTTAAATCAATTTTAGCACTCATTGATTCGTGAGATAATCGATGATTTGTTGGGTTAATGAGCAGCCTAGTCAAAGCTATTTCCTTGATGACGTGCAAGGATACAGTCAAGGAGAAACTTAGGTTGTCTAACAAAAAAATGAATTATTGAACAGAACACCATGTTTTCTAAGCCTGTGATTGAATCAGTCCTTTGTCTTTTTCTCCTCCAATATTTAAGTCAAAGTACTGTAAATGGGACAGAATCTGTCAAAGCCTCTTATTTCATCTATAGATTTTCCAACTACAACGTATTTCACATGTTTATGCCCCAGGATGTATGTCTAGGAAAAACTCCAAAAACAGCCTCACACAGCTGCAAACATCCTTTGGCTTGGCAATAGTCATCCAAAAATAAACACTAAATAATCTAAGTACGTAGATCTTCTTTTACAAAGGATATCTGCACAAAAGATTCTCGTGGCAGCTGAAAAACAGAAGATTTTCCAGTTCTGACAACAGGTTTTATTGTCTATCTCTTGATTCATCCGTTTCCTTTTAGAGTCAGAATGATAAAAAACGATGTGTTTAAAAACTTTCAACCAGGCTCAACATTGCTGTTTCCGTCTCTGTGATAACCCCAACGGAAGAAAGGAACTTCCTGGGAACATCTCCATCAAACATAATGTGTATTTTCTTTGACAGTTTTCCTAAATTCACAGCTCTTTAATCTCCTCTTTACAGGAATAAATGTGATGTATGAAGGACTGGACTGTAAGAGCTGATGAAGCTGTAACACTTTAGTTTAACTAGCTCAGTCAGACAGTCAGAGAGGGAAAACACACATCAGTCACCCGCATATACACCCTCTGCTTCCCGAGCATTAAGTTCAAGAGGTCAACCAGCTTTAAAGGGACGCAGCATTTTGTCACAGCAATAAAAACACTCTTTATTCCATCCCTTTTCTTTTCTCTCTGTAGGAAAGTCTAACTTAAGTTCCAGTCCAGCCGGCTGGTGCTGGTTAAAGGCATTTCTGGCCATTAATGCTGCTGTCGGTGGGGCACTTCTTTATTACCCCATTCATGAACACTGCAACACTCCCATGACTCTAATTGACCACTGCTTTTTTTTACGTCTTTTATTATTTTTCATGCACAATATTTCTGAAGTTGCCGTAATGGCTCATTAATATTTGTGCACATTTATGGTAAAATTGTTGCTATACAAAACACTTTTTTTTTTGCAGATGGGATCTAAATTACAGGTTTTAATACTTACTTTAGAATAAACATGAAAAGGAAGATACCTATCCTTATTTTTCCATATTGTTTACATGGATTCGCCAAAATAAACACAATCCACAAAAACAGGGCTGGTTCATCTTTCTTCACTATTCAAAGGTGAAGGTCTGGTCCATAGCCAAAGGCCATGACTTGCTACATGCATGTCAAAGGACAAAAGCATGCAGCGCTGCAGGGGGTGTACAGGCTGGAATGTGATAGATACATAGAAGGATGGATGGATGGATGGATGGATGGATGGATGGATGGATGGATGGATGGATGGATAGATAGATAGATAGATAGATAGATAGATAGATAGATAGATAGATAGATAGATAGATAGATACTTAATCTCATTGCATGTCAAATACAATGAAATGTAGTTTTCAGCAATCCACTCCATAGCAGCATAGAAGTATATTCACTAATACATAAACCTAGGTTAGTACTATAAGAAATAAAAGTAACTACATTAATAAAATAATTTCCTCAGCTGCTAAAAGATGACGTGCAGTTTCTCGATAATTGCAGGGGGTCAGAAATGAGTAACACAGCCCAACCTGCAATGACCTCAGGGTTGTCAATACATACTGCAGGACTTTGAACATGGACAGGAGTGTCTGGTAGAGATCTATATCAGCAACTGGGTCCTGTCAACGGGCTGAGGAGTTTCAGAGGGTGGTCTGGTCAGAGGAGGAATATAAATGATCGATGACGAGTATTAGCTTCAGCTAGTGGGGATAGATGAGACACTGGAATGTGATTTTGTCTCGAGTGAGTCAGCGGGAGGCAGAGAAGAGTTGAAAACAAACTGCAAGGTAAAAATATCCTCTCTGTCTAAGAAAAAAAAGTAACATGAGCTTAAATTGGTAGTACAGGTTTTTAATATGTTTCCATGTGGCTGCTATATGAATTTAATTTGATGTCAAACTGAACTTTGTATCTGGGGAAAGACAATTTGGGAAATATTCTTGTTAGCTTTCTTGCCAGCAATAAGATGTGTCGATTCCACTCACAGCTCTGTGAAGCCACAGAGAGCTGCTAGCAAGTAGTAGCTCTACTACTAGGACTGCAGAGGAGTGGGAAAGAGCTAGCACTGTTGTGTCCAAAAGTAAAAAATAATAATTAAAAAATTATCCTGCCAGCACCTCTGAAGCTAAACATTAACCTCCTTAAATCTTGTCGTTTTAGTCTGTACAAAACAAAAGGTTTAAACTGCCCATTTTCTCATCGTTATCAACTTCTAAGCTAAGCTAAGCTAAGCTAAATAGCTTGATATAGCAGTGGATTTTAGACCTTGTTCCTCAAAAGGCAAAAAGAACAAAGAACAATTTGAATACTGACTACACCTCTCATCAGGATAACGGACGGAATAAATGGGTCAGGACATCCCATCTTTAACATCATGGACAGTTCAGCGGGGATAACAGCTAGAAAACTGAGTTTCACTCTGACTCACAGAAAGAATGAAGACAGTGATTACTCTACAACGCAGACATGTAAGGTCTAGTGTTCCTGCACACGTTTTTGGCTTAATGCTCGTGTTATGAAAGGTAACGAGTTGATATCACTGGAACAAACTGACTGTGGAGTTGCAGCTGTCTAAATAAAGTACTATATTCTCACACTAAGAGGCCATTGTGTATGAGCACTCTTGCAGAGGTAAATTAGTCATGTCTCACCTTATTAGTGTAACGATAAGGGAATTAAAAGTTTAAATGGCCAAAGAATTTGATATCAAAAATTGCTCTTGCAGTTGCCAGATATCACATCACTCTCATTAATAGATATTGACATTTATTTAGACGTGTTTCCTCTTAACCTAGTTTCAGAAGGTTGCCGTCTCCCACTGAACTCACATGCACTCCCTGAGCGGGTTGGATCCTACTTATCAGTACAAAAACAACAGCTATATCCAACTGGAAGGTTTTTTTTATTTTCCCGGACAGCTTCCAACTAGGCACAGGGGAAGGCAACAGCAGTGAAGTAAATTATTATGAACTGCCACTGTTATCACAGGTCATGCATCAATACAATATGTTGTCTGGAGTTGTCAAGAAGAAAGGTTTAAGACCAGTTAAGGATGTTCATAATGGAAACAAATGAATGGAGGGGCGATATCAGAGGTTAAGCTAGAAAATATTCTGTTGTCACTTTTGCAAGAATACAAACATATCACCTAACATTTGTCAGATGTCTATTGTGCATGTTTGAAATGTTGTAAAAGCATTGGCTGTTTAACTTAACTTAGCAAATGCATTTAACCCAACAGTGTAAAAACTAGCCTTAATCCTCGATCATACGTTTTTGTTTTCCTGCAGATTGAGCCACCGGACCTTACCGAGGAGCAGTTGCTTAGTTTGCTGGATGATTGTGAACTAACAAAGACCTGGGCCCAGGAACTTCAGACACCATGTCCCAGTTGAACCGCTGCTTTCAGAATGCTTACCAAAAGATGCTGCATTTGCTGTGATGTGGTCAGAGAAGAACGACTGGATCTAAAGATGTTCAAATAAGAGACGAAATCATTATCACAGAAGAGATTTTCATCCGACCAACACCTATGATTATAAAATGTTCTGTACAGCTTTAAAATGGATGAGGATGTAACAACATTGTTTCTATACAGTAATAGAACTAATTATTAACTTGTTTAACAATTTTCAGTATTGGAAAAGTTATAGCTCTAACTTTTGGTATATGGCTAAACCTTGTATAAAATTCTTATTTAAATCCTAATCTGTCTCTGTTTTTATGATACAGCTGGATTGCATCCTGTTGTTTTTATTTGTGTAAATGGCTCTGCATGAGGAAGCTAAGCAGCAGGGCCACCCTTTGTATTAACCTGAGTATCATATATAAGAACAGAAAATTGCTGTCATTAAGTGTAATAACAGGGTACGGTGGCCACAGAATGTTCTACTGCACACAAATACACTCAGCTGACAGCAGCGGGTCTGTTTGGAGAAGTCTGAAAATCCTTATTGTAATAACTTTCTCCTCTTTGAAATGTTACATGTCTCAGTTCGTAATGTGAGTTCAAGCATCCAATGTGGCTGTTAATAAGGACAGAGAGATGCTGTCTGCACCACTGAGTGATAGATCCAGCTCAGCTCCAAGCATTCCTTTCATTCCTTCCTCTATAGGTGATCTGCTTCAGAGTGGGTCAGATTAGAAGGATGCTCTGAAATCGGACCCTTCGTGACCACTCAAATTTCCATTTAAAGAAAGAAAGAACAACCCACCATCAAAAGACGACCAGCTTTGAGATTTATGCTTTTTAGTTTGTTTAGGAGATTTGCGTAGCTGTTGACATGACACAGTGCTTGCACAGTTTGAGTAACTAGTCTGCACCTGGCTAACCCCGGCCCAGAGGTCCTGCCTGTCCTTTCTCTCATGGCACTGCACACCTACAGGCCTGTTCGTCTCACTCTGCACCACACCTATGCATGCTGACCCTGTGTAAACGGCAGGAATTATCTCTCATTCCTTCGGACTGAAAACACGTTGGCCAGGTGAGCCTTTAAGGTCAAACCCCCCCAAACCAGAGCCCTGCTATCAGGGAATCTAAACAGACACCTCAGAGCAAGTCCAAAAGAGCACACGCAAACTGTTTTAAGACAAACTTTATTTGTTTACTTCTAACATTCATTTTTAAGAATTCCCTTGGTTTGTGTGCAGCATACTGTATGTAGCATGCCCATGTTACTAATCCCATCTGTGCAATTGACAGTGTAATTTCAGTATGGTAGATATACCACTCATTTGGGATAATGGAAACTTGGTGAGCTCAGTATGGTAAGAATGAGGTCACTTCTAATGTAAGGAGACCTGCGGCATACTGAGACTGTCTGGCTTTTTCTGGCAGAATGCCTCATTGGTGCCTGAGATTTCAGCTCTTTCTGGCCCTGTGAAATATCTCAGTTAGCAGTCTGAATTCTGTTTACTGGTGATATACTGGGTAAGGTCTGTCTGTGGAGTCCGTCGATGATTCATCCACTTTGACAAGTTTTATTGAGACATTTTTATGAAAACTTTGGAATTTCAATTCACAGTCCTGCTGGTGAGAGTGGACTGCAGCTATAACTTACGTTCTCTCCCTCAGCCTAGTGCAAAATCCTTCTCACTGCCTCTCACGTGGAGTGCTGTCGTTTGAAGGTGTAAGGAGATGCCTGTGTAATATGTAATCAGATCTGGATGTGCTGTTTAAGTGGGTTATACTTCATGTTGAGTTTCCCTTCTATTGACTCCCAAGGATACTCCCTTTCTCGAAGGCTTCACTAGACACAACTAATGGATTCCAGTTGCCTGACACAGCATGGCTCGGCTCCTTTGCTTTTCTAAAGAGAAGACCTCAATCCAAGAAGATGTGATGTCAAAAAAAAAAATGGCTGAGAAGGAACGTTAGGTCTTGAGCTATTAAACTTTTAAACTCTTCGACAAAAAAGTCACCAACCAACTGAGATACATTTTTTTCCTGAAGTGTTTATTGTTCACTTGACATTACAAAATATCAGGTCGGAGTATAAACAGCACTTTTGGTAGAAACTATAGTACAACGTTTATAGAAAAGTTTCACTAATAATTAAAAAAAGACACATACAAAAAAAACAAAATAACAAAGGCATCCTCATGTCAGTGTGCAAATAAGTTTATACAGACAGAAACGCTTCCATATAAGGCTACGCTTCTAGATAAATTATTTAAATAGCATATATCTACACAAATGAAAAAACCTCAACATGAAAGAAACAATAATTTATCAAAAAAAATGCACAGGAAATACATATAGCACAGCACAGTCAAGACAACATTTCTTTAATTCCTTTACGTTCCTGTTCGGGCTTCTTTCACTACAAAAATATCTTATATACAGCATATAAACGATTACAGAGTCTTGCGTAAAAAAAGAAGCCAACTAATTTATACTCTATTGCTAAGACAATTGATTCTTGTGTATTGCTGGCCTCAATACAAAAGAGAATTAATGAGGTAATATTTGTACATAAAGGGTTTCTTTTGATTTTCCCTCGTCAGAAATGTACACACAAGCTCAGGCACACCAGTCATACACACTGCAGAAGCAGAATATTAAGAGTTACTGTAAGTAATGCCTATAGTTTCACTTTTTTAAAACTGTTTCGGTCAAATATAATGCCATATCTTACCATAAGGGGATACATGTAATAGATTGCTAACAACATTTTAAGCTGGCGAGATACTGAGATGCACAACAATTAAAGCCTCTATGATGAGTACGCAAATACAGACAGCCATACTAACAGGTTTACTCATGGCAGGAAATAGACTGGCCCATGCTGTTTACGTCCCTTGAAGCTGTCCGTAATGATTGGAGATATGTACATAATATTTGCTAAGAATTACTATTTCAAAGCAGTATTCAGTGTTACTGCTTTTGGCCCCTGTGCTGTCCTGAATTTGTGCTCTCCTTGTTTCCTTTAGTGCTCTTTTCCTGAGAAGACGAATGTTCTGGGCCAGCCCTAAGCCTTGGCTAAGTACAGGACCTTGTATATTCAGGTCTGCACTAAAGTAGACTGAGCAGTCTATTAAAAGAAACCAAATTTAAAAAAAAAAATGGACATGATTGGCTTCATAACTATGCTTGTTGGGTGGCACACATGCACATACACACAAACTCATTCACTCTCTTTGATAGTAACAGTCCATACTGTCCATGGTCCCTCAACAGTTCCTTCAAAGGGTATAATTACCCTGCCTATAAAAGTTCTCCCAAACCTTCTTCATACTTACACAAGTATCTTTGAGTCCACAGCAGATGTATATTAATGCTCAAAAATAGGAATAGAAAGAAAAATACGGAACACTCTTTCCCTTGGTCCCTCATCCATAGAGGAATCCCAACAACAGTTCAGGTGTGCAAAGCAATACAATTTGGCCCCTTTTCAATGCATTTCAGAAAGGTAACGTGAGAGGGCCATGTTTTTCTGAGCAGAGCTGCACTCACTATTTGAATTTGGTGCAGTGGTGCAGAATCATCATTTGGCTTTCATTCGGCTAAAAGTCCAGAGGTCAGCTCTCCTGCTCATCATTCCTCCAATGTGCATTTTTCAAAAGAAAAAGTTAAAGAGATATTGATCCAGTTCCTTTATTAAATACTCATACTGACAGGCAGATTCTGTCTGGAAGTCTCTATGGTCCAATTATGTATCTGAAAGAATTAAAGAAAGAGGTTTTAATAATAAAGTCTTGCATGATAAAACCAACATTCTTTGAATTGTCAAACCAACACTATCGTGCTTACCTCTGCATTCATATTTGAGGTCTGAGAAGTAAACCATCTCCTGAGAGAAGACGTACAAGCCAAGTCGTCCACCTGCATATGTTTTGTCAAAGATGTTTCCAGAATCGGCCATGATCCTCTTCCCTTCATACATGACCACTCTATAAGAGAACATTTAATCACATTAGCTCGTTTCAACAATAACTTAAACTAGCAGATAAGAAATTGAATGAAAGGGAATACTTGGTCGGTTTTAAGCTCACCTAATCAGTCCAGTCTTAGGTCTGTGGGTTAGATGCCATCTGTAGGCAGTAAAGTCCTTCCAGCCAATTTTCTTAGGGTCATGCCACAGAGTGCGCACCTGAAAAGGATGAAATGTGAAGGTTAGAATGAAAAAAAAATTCAAACATTAAATTAAAGTGTTTCTTGAATCCTGAGTTAATGAATCTCCTCTCACCTGTCCTGCTGTGTCTCCGGTGTGCCACAGGGCATTTCTCAGGTGCTCACCAGGCCCAGTGGTGGAGTTGACCACTTTGATTGACAGGCCAGAGTAGCCCTGAGCTTTTGTGGGTGTGTGAGACCAGTAGGTTTGTGTGATTTGTTTCCACATGACTGTGTAGAAGCGTGAGCTGGACTGGTAGCCAAACACAAATCCAGCGTAGTCGTCATCTCTGTCCGTGTTGATGAAGAATGTCCCACTGAAATCGACGGCGTTGAACTCATCATAACCTGAATTAAGACAGAGGTGGTTTAGAATCAGTTTCCTGTCTACTTGCAGTGTACTTGCAGTGAGCATCTGTTTATTGTAATACATACCGACAGCAATGCCAGGATCACAGTTGACAGTCTGCACCAACTCCTTGCCCTGATGCCTGACCACCCAGTTGGGGTCAATTTGGGAGGTGCCCTTGGGGTCCAGAGGAACCATTTGGAATCTACGGAAGTCTGTTTCACTGATGGCAAAGTTCTCGGGACACACATCATAGATGTCAAGAACGTTGTCTTGGTCAAAATCGTCTTTGCACACATCGCCACGGCCATCACCTGAGAGGAAAATATAAATGTGGAAATTAAAAAGATGGAAACCATGGACAAGGGCAAACATATCAAACCAATGAGGAGATCCAAATAACTGAGACCATGTCTGTTTTTGTCAAATGACCTCACATGACACAACATTCAAAGAATGACTTACCATCAGAGTCCACTTGATCTGGGTTAAAGGCCAGTCTGCAGTTGTCTTTGTCATCAGGAATGCCGTCGTTGTCATCATCATGGTCACAGGCGTCACCCTTGCCGTCTTTGTCATGGTCTGCCTGGTTGGCGTTGGGGATGTAAGGGCAATTGTCCAAGTTGTTCTGGTGACCGTCCTCGTCAATGTCCTGGTTGTTGTCGCACTTGTCTCCAATGCGATCTGAGTCTGAGTCGACCTGTAGAAAACCATTGTATTATGAGACTTTCCAAAGACAGGCTCTGTTAGACTCCTCCTCACTTTAAATTACTCTCCTTGTTTTCACCAGCCTCGATATGAGAGGTGCTACTCAGGATGGAATTAATATGTAGGGCCTCTTTTTCAGGCATGCAAGCATTGTCCTATGAGACAAGGTTTCTTTCACCCTCAGAAAAATTACCAATTCATTTATGTTTCAAAGGGGGAGTAAAGAGGGAAAATTACATTCTTTCTTCTCAAAGTCATGTCATATTCCATGTTTCATTAAAGCAGGTGCATTTTTTGGCACCGATGCTACGGGTTAGGGTTAGTTATTTTGACAGGTGAAATTGAAATGAGATCTAATATTACCTGATCAGGGTTGTGCTCCAGAGGGCAGTTGTCACAATGGTCGCCCACACCATCCCTGTCAGTGTCCCTCTGGTCCACATTGTAAACATATGGGCAGTTGTCGTTTTCGTTCAGAATGCCTGTTGGAAAAAAGATACTTTTCTTAGATATCAGTGCTTTGCAAGTGATTTTTAAGGTTAAAGAAAGGCATTAAAGACCACCTGTAAAGAGCTATGAGAAAAGACTCACCATCTCCATCAATGTCAACAGCACAGGCATCTCCCTCTCCATTGTTGTCGGTGTCAGTTTGGTCGGCGTTCGCCTCAAACACACAGTTATCACAGCTGTCGCCAACCTCATCCCTGTCTGTGTCGTACTGGGCAGGGTTGTACACTCTTGGGCAGTTGTCCTAAGATTTCAGAATCATAAGCAGGATTACATTTCTGAAATGGGCTATTACTCAAAGAAGTGATATTTATAGGAACAAAGCTTTGCTGTTAAAGGCTTATTTTTCCCTCTAGCTTTTGCTGGAATGTGATATTCCACTGGAAGCGAGCTGGTAATTTTTACCACAGCATTTTTCTTTCCCAACTTTCCAAATCCACACTAAGAATTATGGGCAACAAGCCACCTTGTCTTCAATTCTGCCTTATTTTGGAATCAAACTAGAGTATTCCTATGCTACTTGCTTTCCACTTTGACTCCCTGTAGGAAGCACACAAACAGGGGGACTTGACATTCCTAGTGCCCAAAGGAAGGATGGCTGCTCCTGATTGCTATGTCTGGTCTTTGGTGAAGCACAGTTTTGGACTAAAATAAACTGCTGTGATGACTCACCCTATCATCGGGGATCCCATCATTGTCATCATCATTGTCACATTCATCACCCAGGCCATCTTTGTCATGGTCTTCTTGGCCAGAGTTGGGAAGGGTGGGGCAGTTATCCTATGAGGGGACAAAAGAGTGGTTTAGCAGACAATCATTGCAATAATATAGTCCAGATGGATAATAATGGCCTTTGGTAACTCTATCCATGTGGGGTCTGGCTACCTTTTTGCAGTGGTAGGTGGCGTTCTCCACACACAGCAGGTTAGTGTTTGGCCATCCGTCAAGGTCACTGTCCTCTCCGCAAATACGGCCATTCCCAGCATAACCTGGCTTGCACTCACAGCGGAACATGGACTCAGAGTAGACACCCAAGTAGATACAGTTTGCATTCTTATGGCAGTCGTGGCTACCATCCTGGCAAGGGTTACGGGGTTTGCAAACCTAGAGAAAATTACAGAGAATTAAAAAGACTGCAAGCGGTAAGCCTACAAGCCTCAAGCACAGCATGTAAGAAAAAACTCAAACCTGTTTTTTAGCAGTTGCCTGTTCCACTCCTCTGCCAAAAGGCTGAGGACCGGAGAATCGCGCAGGGCAGGGCAAACAATTGTAACCGGGCTCTGTGTTCTCACAACGATGGATTCCATTATGTGTGTGGCAAGCATCAGGGACCTCTGTGCACTCATCAATGTCTTTGCAAGTGATGCCATTTCCAGTGTATCCAGGTGGACACTTGCCACACCTGAAAGAGCCATCAGGGAAGCTGGCGCATCTTGTGCCAAGGAAGCATGGGTTGGAGAGACAACCATCTGTAGAGAAAAAAAATCGTACATTAAAAATGATATTCTGTGGTTGAAAATACCTTATTTTCTAATATTTATTCAAACGTATTTACTTACCAACAGGGCAGTCCTGCTTGTTGCACACTTGAGACACAGTGGCATCACCAACACAATCTTTTCCTCCATATTTGGGAATAGGGTCTGAACAGAGACGTGTGCGGGTCTGGATTCCTCCACCACAGGTAACAGTGCAGCTGTCCCAGGGTGACCAGGGTCCCCAACCTCCATTGACTAAAAAAGCATCAGAAAAACAACATTAAGTATGTTTGATTGATCTAATACCCTGTTAATAAAGTGTTCATTATATGTTGCTGAAATGAACTCACTAGGACAAGGTGACTTTTGGCAGAATTCAGTTTGACGTCCCTCTCCTTGGCAGTCCATACCACCCATTTGGGGTGTTGGAGAGTTGCAGAGGCGTATCCGGGTGATGACCCCCTCACCGCAGGTCACAGAGCATGAAGACCATGGAGACCAGTGGCTCCAACCACCATCCTGTTTGACTGTGAGCAACACATGCACAATTAATTTATGAATCTCTCATTTATTATCACAATGGCTGTATGAAAAATGCTGAGTGACTTACAGCGTTTGTCACATTCCTGGGGGTAGCAGTCACGGGTCTGGACAGAGGTGCCCTCACAGTTGCTGTTGATGCGGTCACAAGAACGTCCACGCTGCTGGATGCCACGACCACATGTCACAGAACAAGGGGTCCATTCAGACCAAGGGGACCAGCCATCCTCTGCATAATCACTCGCTGTAGGGGGGGAAGAAATAGGGATCATTACCTTGGGAAAAGCTATTAAGAAAGAAATAAAGAAAATGGTGCAGGATGTTAATAGAGAAGCTTACGTGTTCCACAGCGAGGGCAGCATTCTCCATCAGGCACGGTGGCATTAGCACACGGGATAAGAGGGCAGGAGATTTTGCGACACACGGTAGCAGAGTTCTGGAGAAAGGAACAGTGAAATTAGTACAAGAATAATGAGCAAGCTGACTGGTTGACTGGCTACTGGTAATGTTCCAAGCCTAATTGCTATATTTCCCAATGGAGAGAACTTTATCAGGGACATTACTCTCCTGCTGAAATGGAAAAACGAAACATCTCTTGCTACCACCTAACTAATAACACATCATGTGAGCAACCTCCACTGGATGTTGCTTTGGGAAAGGACCCCATGCTGGTTTGTTTATGGTTAAGAAGAAGTGTTGATGGCTTTCAGACAGGAGCTAAGTGATTTTAAAAGGTGGTGCAACCATCAACACTATTATCACTTTATTCAGCAGGAATATAGGAAACACCTTGGCATCTTCCCTGAGCTTATTTCTGCCTTAGGTTGAAGGATGCGTTCCAGAAGGTGTTACACTTACTTGGCAGGTGCACTCAGTGCAGCCGTCCACGGTCCACTCATCTTGGTCCTTGTGCACTATGCCGTTGTGAATGCAGATGCCACTGTAGATATTCATTTGATTTTTCAGCAGAGCACTGTCCTCAGACTAGGGGAGAGGGGGGGGGGTGAGAGAGGGAAGAAGGATGCTCAGGATGGAAAACTTTCTTTTTGCCAAATTTCCAATACAAATGAATCACTGACTGACACCATGATTAAGATATTGCTTGACTCTAGCAAAGCAGTGCAAATGTGACCGACAGCCAAACATATTTGTGTATTCACATGGCACTCATTAAGGACTTGGCCAGGGATTGCCATTACAGTGACTAGTGACAGCACTGAGAATGCATGTGGAAGCAGAGGGAAAGCTGGAGAGAACAGGAAATGAGTGGGTGAATGATGACATGTAGCAGACCCTGATGGCCCTTGGAGCTTACCACTTTGCGCAGCTCATTGGACAGCTGTTTAACAACCACACCGAGTCCCTTGAGCTCTTTAAACATGCCGGCGAGGTCATCACAAGAGAAGCCGCAGACAGTCTGCAGATCTGAATGGAGGAGAGAAGTGTCAAATAAATTAGTTAACCTCCTAAAGTTTACAGCTGAGCAGTAGCAGGGAGTCGAGACCTGTGTCTTTAGGGAGGAGAGTCTCACCTTTGGTTTTGTGGCCGGTGTAATCAGTCCTAATGGCAGGGCTGGAGCCATTGATTGGGTTGTCAAGGGTCATGACATCAGTTAAGGCAGCTGCAGGGGGGAGAAGACAGAAGACAAATGAATTTCTATTCACTGATACTCTGTAATATTTGCATCTTAATTAACACTTCTGTATTTTGTTGCAGATTAAAATCCCCCCCAAGGGAGATATATTTCATTGATTTATACAGTTTAACATGACGATATACTATATTTTTCAGACATACCTCCACTCTGGCATCCCTTATTTCTCAGTATGGCATCAAGGGTTGTCCCAAATACAAAGCGCACATTTTGAAGAACCCCCTACAGGACATACAAAATAGGTAGGCTTTATAGTTTTCATAATAATACAGTGTTTTACTCATCTGAGCTAAAATATTTAAAAAAAACTTACCATGAATTTGTCCTTTGTTGCTCCCTTTCCAATCCTGAGCCTAGCAATGTCAGCCACCTCCTGAGACAGCACTCTTTGGATTGGCACATCAAGCTCTGACACATTGATCTCCTCACAACCGACATAAAGTTGCACTCGGTCATCCTGAACGAACAACGTGATGTTCTTCCAGTGTCCTGAGGCCAAATCCGCATCCTCAATGGACATGAGCTGCTGCTGGTTCGAGGTGGAGAAGAAGACATCCAGAGTGTTCGCCTTCCCGTTGGAAATTATCTCGAAAATGGGTCCAGATCCGTCGTTTTTCTCGATGGTCAAAAGGCTGCCCCTGGTTTTCTTGAACTGCTTCAGGTTGACGAGGAGGAGAAAGCCCCTCTCAGTCTGGATGGAGTCAAGGAGGTCCCTGAGGGAGCTGTCGGGGACCGGGGGGATCAGGTCTGCGTTCAGGACTTTGTATGCAGGGCTGTAAGGATCTGCGCCTTTGACCAAACTCACTCCATGATGTCTCTTGTTTACCCGGGCCAGATCGAATAAGTCATACACACTGTTATCATCCCGACTCTCTGCGGTCACAGGAAAGAAAAGAGAAACCATGTTAAGTCCTTTTTCTACCATAATGACAATGTGCGTAAAAACGCACAAAAACGGGGAATCTCCACCGGTTACACGCATATTGGACTATAAAAGAGCCTGCAAATATTCAAGAGTAAGGCAGTACTGTAAAATAATTTAGTATAGTTTTTCAATCCAGTGTAAAAAGTTTATAAAAAAAGACTATCACCAGACATTTTCCATTCTCACCTGCTAATCTCGCGCTCTCACAGCTCCAAAGCATCAACAGCAAAAAGATGCCACACAGCATCATCTTGAAATCTCAAGTGATCCCTATTAGAACCAAAGAATATGAAAACACGCCGTTAGGGACCACATTAAAGCTATATTTTGTCATCAATATTAATACAAAAAATGTACAAACCTTTAAAAATGAAATTCTCTTTGTAAATAGTTTAAAAAAAGCAGAAACAGTCCCTTCTTCTCCGAGTATTTGTCCCGTTTCTTTTTCTCTTGTTTTTTGCAGTAGCTCGTGAGGTTTGGAGTATAAAGTTGCAAAGCCTCTTAAAGTCCCTGTCCGGGATTTATTCCGGTGATTTGAATTTTTCTTCTGACTTATCCTACCGATACTAGAGCTATTTAAACAGTTCCAAGACATTCCACAGCTCCGGTATGGACCAATAGGATTGCAGCAGCAGAGAGGGACGGCCTTGTTGTCTTACCTCACAGCCAGTCAGAGGAATATCCGCGACGCACACACCGAGGAGGAAAATGCATTCCTGAGCTGAATTTCCATCACCAGACAAATATTTCATACACGCTCCCGTGCCAAGACGTGGTCGTTTCCGGTCTAATAAAAGTGTAATTGTTCGGCAAATAGACTTAATTTTATAAAGCAGTCATTCCCCCAAAAAATATAGATTTATTTTTCATATGAACCGACATAATCAGGCCAATTAATTCAGTAGACTGGTAATATAAAACTAGTTATGAGTGGATATAAAAGTCATACAAAACATTAAGTTATATTCCATACTTCGCACTGGTATATTAATTTCAGTTCATATTTATAACAAACAGCAGGTTATTGGATGGTTTGTGGAGGACTGCTCATTTTGCTTTTCCTTGTCTGACCACGAGGGGACTCATTGAGTAATAAATGGAAGTTTTATGCTCAGGGTGAATGAGGAAGGATACTTTTAATTTGGATTTCTTTATAATGTGTAAGTATTGTATGAAGTCCACTTTAGGCATGGTTTCAAGCTTGAAAGTTAAAATATAGATATATTGTGAGAAAAAGGGAGCATGCTCTTATCTCTGAATCCACAATCATGATAGATTAACGAAAGCCAAAAATAAAACATAAACAAAGTGCTGTTATGAAAAAATGATTTGCTTTAATTTAAATTGTGTGTGCAATGGTTTTCAAATGTTGCCATATTTATAGATAACTATATTAATTATGATAAAATATTAAACTCTAAATCAATGCACGAATGGTAAAAGAACATCTCTGAGGATTAACTTAAATAAAAGAACCTCTATACATGCAAAAATGCAGCACACATTAAAAGGAGGACACTCGTATTCAAAATGTTTATTAACCTTTATTTAACCAGATAAGAGCCCATTGAGATCAGGATCTCTTTCACAAGGGTGACCTGGCCAAGAGGTCAGCAGCACATGTCATAAGAACAGTTAAAATAAAGAAGAACAAGATGATATTCAACCCAGAAGGGGCACTCGTTTTTTTCTCAGTAATGCCACACTAACGTATAGGCCTGAAATACACACATGCATAAACAGTAATCCTGTAGACATGCATTAAAGGAGAGATGTCACAGTGAGGGGGCTGCACACAGGTTAGCACCCTGAGCAGTTTGGGGATCTGTGGCTTGCTCAAGGGCAGCTCTGGAGTGCTCAGGGAGGTAAGTGGCACCTCTCCAGCAACCAGTCCTAATTGTCCAAAATGTGTCGATACCGTGCCTTGAAATAATGACCCCCCTGCTCCTAAGCAAAGTCAGCCAAGTCAGACTGAGCTACTGCTGCCCCGAAAGTAAAAGTACATAATTATTCTTTGGTAAAATTCCCTAAAAAATCAAAAGTAAAGTAGCCTTAGGAAAAAAGGCACCTGCAACATTGTTGATTTATTGATGCATTGATTTTTTAACTGTTTTGATAGGTTGAAGTGGAACAGAATTTGAATTCTTTAGAGTTTGTCCACTGCTCCTAAACCTAAGGTCTGCCCTCTACGAAGGGTGACATGAAACACCTGAGAGGTTGCCATGTTAAATTGGGTAGTAAAAATAAAAACTAAGTGCTGATGCATAAAACTGTACTTACTTTTTGGCATATGTTAGTTAAATATTGATTAATTTACCTCTATTGGGCTTCGTTTACAACCATGTATCCATGTTAAGACAGAATCCTCATGGCAGACTAAGTTTAGTTTCATTGCAGATCTCAGTTTCGCTATTTTTTTTATCAAGCTGTGCAGACTTGTGAATATAGGAAAGTTCAACAAAAAGAGAGTGTGTGACAGAGATGAAATGGTTCTGGAAAAGCTGGGGCACAAAGTGACACCTTTGTCATGTAGATGATGACTAAAACTCTAAAATAGAGAACCAGTCCAAAAATAGATTTGATATATGGTCTTCTGAGTCCCAACATCTGGGTACCTTTTTCTACATTTGGTGTATACAGCATACACCAAAGGGTCTAAGCTTTTTTTAAGAACACTTTGACACATAGGATTTACAACCTGTAGTTTTCATCTTGGTGAAACATCAGCCTACAGCAAGGCAGTGATGAACCTTCACATGTCCTGCTCAATCTTTCATTAAACTGGAAAATGGCTCCAAGAATGTGAAATGGGACCGAGGTGGGACAAGAGTCTCTGGTTTCATGGGAAACATTTTGGAGATATCATAGGCAGGTGTGACTAGGCACATCGATGTGGGCGTGACCATGAGCTCACAGCGTGGGAGGTGCGACTGACAGGACTGTGTTGGAGGTGGAGAGACATGCCAAGCTCTGATGAATAGCCACTAAAGTAAGCCAAAACTACAACGGAAACAGCCTTTTAGATAGTGAGTGTTTACTCCCAGTGAATCCCTAGAGATATCTTTCCAACGGGGGCGCTCGCATACACCCTTCAGAGGGTGGGAAAGTTAATTCATTTTACCATTCAGAATTTCATTGCTTTTTGTCCGTCTGATTACATACAACACAAAAAATAACCTCGTAAAAATTAGCCTGATTGTTTCCCTTATGAAACACCTATGTCCCAGAATATAATAATAATAATAGATCGGACTTATATAGCGCTTTTCTAGAAACTCAAAGACGCTATGTCTTTGTAATAATTTGTATGACAATTAAAGATAGATTCTTTTAAGCAGCTCTGTTTTGTAGCATTTTATGTCATAAACAACAAAGGGTAAAACCCAAAGTCATTTAATTTAAAGTTTAAGAAACCCAGTATCATGCAAGTCTGTTCAGAGATGTGTGTTTATTAAATTACTGGCAAATACACATAAAGCAAGTCACTGTTGTTTGTTTATTACATGCTTTTGTAATCATGCAAGTATGAGTAAAAAAATAAGATTAGGCCTACATAGCTGTGTTGACTGATAAAACAGCACCACCTGCTGAAAAAAGGCTTGTTCATAACTTTAAAGATCTAATAACAGGTTGGGAAAGTTAGTTCAGAAGGGTGATACTACTCATAAATATTACAAAGATATAGCCAGCGGCTGGTTAGCCTAATTTAGCTCACCTCAAAGACAGGAAAAGACTTGTGAACTTTGTGCTTTGCTAAAGCTTAGCTTACTGAGTAAATATGAAGCATCAGCCAGCAGTCGTTAGTTTAGCTTTTTTTTTTATAAATTAGAGAACTTTGATCAAAGCAGGGCTAGCTAATTTCACCCTGCTGTAGACGTTGTGTGCTTAGATAAGCTATGCTAACTGCATAAATACGATGCTACAGCCAGCGCCTGTTAGATTCAAGCTGCAACCTCCAGTGTTGAAAATGAAGCCAATGCAAAAGTGAAAAAAAAGTGCAGTTCAAGGTTGAAGGAGGCCTGTTGTGTTGGCGTGATGGCGTTGAAAGTAAGCAATCATAAATGGGCCAGTTCCATCCAAGGTCAAAGGTCAATGTCTCAAAAGTCAAGTTGATTCAAATGAGCTTGCAGAAATGATTATTTGAGAGTGGTAATTTGTGCATGAATGAATTAGTATAATATGCTTGTTATTATGACTTATCATGCTCATGAGATATGACATAAATATAACACCATATTCCTATATGGCGTCGTTCATCTTTGGGCTCCATAACAGTTCTTCAGAAACCAATGGGTGACGTCACTGACACTACAACCATGTTTTAAACAGTTATTGGATTAGCTTAGAACAAAATATAATGTATTCATTAGTGAACTTCAGACAGAGCTAGGCTAGCTGTTTTGACCTGTTCTGGTATTTGTGTAAAGCTAACCTTATATGGCAAATAGGAAGCTACAGCTATTAGCAAAACTTAGCAGAAACATTAGAAACACAGTAAAACGAATAACCTAGCTTTTTCCTAAGGCATCAAACTGTTTTCGTACATTTAAAAAAAAAAAAGATGAAATCATGCTGAAGCCATGTTTCTCTGATGTCAATCAATATTGAATAGACTTATCTGTAAATAGCATTCAGCTAGCAACAGGTAGGCCTATGCAGTCAAAGCAAACATTGAAAACAAATCCAGAGGAACGTTCCAGGCAGTCAGAATATCATTGAATAACGAACTCTATGGCAACATAGACAATTTTAAAAACAACACTGAGAGCTACACTTTGTTGTTGGCGTGATGACTAATTGCATGCGTCTGAGCAGGCACGTGAAAGGATCAGATAATAACATTAAAACGTACAACTGCCCTGTATTTAGTGTGGTTACTACAGCCTTGGGCTTAGGCTGGTTAAAAGAGCTACATGAAAGACAATGGGGAGGTATTATCCATAAAAAATACTCTTTGTGGCTCTAAGAGGACTGCTTAAAAGTCTCGGGTATGCAGGTGAAAACTTGTCTATGCCATCTGTGCATGTGTCAGATGGAGGAGAGCCATTGCTTTCCTGATTAAGTACTTAAGAAATTACTAACACCAAGCTTTTATTACATTCTGTGGTTAGAGTTGTAGCTAATTTTGAATAACTACTGAGCATATTATACAATTGTGGTGTGCATTATTTTAATGATAAGAGCAAAATCGCATTTTAAAAGGATATATTGCTGAACTGAGGTTACATGGAGGATTTTGAAAAGTTTAAATAATTGATAAATCTGACATATTTTGTAGGCTATGAGAAGTTTGACTATATTCACTCTTCTCTAAGTTTAGTGTTTATAAAAGCATAGAAACAGCACACTGGACTGACATCTGAGGTTGGGCAGTTAATGATTGAGCATAGGTACATATGACGCAGTGTTATTGTACAGACACGTTTAGACTTTTTCCTTAGCATCATTCTTATCATATAAGTCATCAAGCATTTCAAGTCCATACCACCTTTAACCTGGAGAGGTTCCATTGCATTGTCCCCTGCAGCTGTTGTTTTATACAGCCGACTGAGAAGATGTTTTTTTTATAAGAAGGTGTGTATGAAAAACTAACGTGTATTAACAACATTTGTTTTGGCAAGCAGGCCCAGCTTTAGCCCATCATTCTTATCCGACATAAAACATGCCCCCAAGGAGAAAGCTTGCGTAAGAACTGTTTTTAGGAGGAAAAAAATTACAAGATGTTGGGAATAAAAAAATGAGTAAGAGGTCTTTATGGCAAACACAGAACAACATGAGTCACTGATAAAATATTAGAAAACATGGACACTAGCAAGGGCATCATTGATTATCTTTTATGTGTTAAGTGTTACTTCAATGGTGGTTAAAGCATTGACAGTGATCCTTAATTCTTGTCTTTTCAGGTTTTATTGAACTTTGAATGGACTATTTCAGCAGGCCGAACAGTAACTGCCCAATTATGATCACAAAGGCGCTAAAGGCTTTTCCAAGAAAACTTGAGCATCAAAAGATAATCTTTGGGAAAGGAGCTGAAGGCAGTGTGCTGCCAGACTCAACTTATTTTTTGTATCCTTTCAGCTGTTTGGTCTCTAGCAAATGCCAGAAAACTAAAATGGCTTGGATCCTTTGGCTGTTGTAAATCATTGATCACAATCTGTGCTTGGCCTCAGCGGGATACAACTGGGAAATATGGATATTACTGGTGGCTTTTGGAGCTGCATGGCCTAGCTTGGCAAAATTGATGACCTATGAAACAGCATGAAAAGAACCTGGTCAGTCTGTGGCAAAATAGTGTCTTTAAAAATAATCTGTGTGTTAATTGTCTTCCATCATTTTCCACTTATTAAATGCAGCATTGATTAAAATGGTAAATGTCTCGACCAGTGGTTCTCAACTGGAGGTTTGGGACCCAAAGAGGGTCTTAGAGCCGTTTTCATTGGGTCATGAAAGTGTGCCTGGAAAAAAACTGTCAAAAAATCCATGATTTGCTTTTTAAACATGTTTGTTTGTTCCGTTTTTTTGTTCTTTTACATGTTTTGTACCATCTGAGGTCAACACTAGACAATTTTTTATTAAATAAATTTGATTGGTTAAAAATATCACTAAATTTGGGTCGCGATTTTAAATAAAGGAGTTGGTGGTGGGTCCTTGGGCTATAATTGTTGAGAACCACTGGCCTAGATGTAGCCTCATATTTGAAAATAAGGTTTTTTTTTTTTTTTTTGCTAAAAACTATTACTGCAGAATGAGAGCTGTATTGGATCTCCTTGTGGTGGCATTCAGATTGTTTATCCCTGGATGTATGCATGGAAGAAAATGATTAATTGGTTGCAGCAAGTCTGCTCAATTCCGGCAAGTGATGTCAGAGACTGATTATGTTGGACGACTCTCTGAAAGCTTGTCTTCTCTCTTACTGTTTACGGACTGACACCAAGTCATCCGTGCTGCCCCTCGCATGCCAGTTGTACAAGCTTTGGTTTGGAGAGTGATGGAGCTAAATGTTCGCTGCTGTTCTCTGACTTTTCTGCAGCTAAGTGCAAACCTTTGACTAATGAGCTGAGAGACCACATGTCACTCAGCTGTAAGAAGTAAACTGTACGCAGGAATGTTAAAGGTCTTTTAAAAGAAGCAGGAGCAAGTGTTTGGTTTGTAAAAGAACTGAGGCTCATAATCACACAAAAGTTTCTGATGACCACACAAGTGGATAATGGCTTTTTTTTGAAAATCTACATGGTTCAAAAACACTGTTATGACTCAACTTTCAAAGAAAATCCACCTTAATACAGCACTGAGTCAGACAGCTAATGCTTAACCTAAAAAAGTGTGAAAACTTGTATTGTTAGAGAGTATGTTTGAGGACTTGTAAATATAGTCCTAGATCACAAGAGTGATTCCCGGGTTTTAAGAGTTGTTGTGGCTTAAGTGTCCGCAAACAAATAATTACTTCCAGCGGAACAAAGTGATTTATGCATGTATTTGGGGTTATGTTGCTGACCACCGGAAAAATAATTTGTATGCACTGCTTTATAAGGTCCTTTTTATTTACTGCATAACTGCTAATGCTGACTTGCTAGATAGCTATAAACTTCTACTGGCTATTTGGGAACCTTGTGCTAGATTTCTCATAATAACCATTATCAACCTTTACTAGCTAGTTGCTACAATGTTTCCATAGTGTTAGGGTAATAATGATTGTTTTCCAAAGACCTCTTTTATTGTCTGTTTCCCTTCTGCTTCAAACCTTTATATCAACTAAAGTGACAGTTAGCTTAAAGTCTGCCTTTATTGTGCAGACATGAAAGAAGCATTAATCTTATTCCTGTACTTTTCCCTAAAGCACATACAATGGTGGGTGTTAATGCCAAAAGCTTTTACTAAACTCTTATGGGAGGGAACATTCAGAAAAAGGCATTGTTAAGTAACTTTTAAGGTACTGTGAAACATAATTTTCTGATGTAAAAATGAAAATATTCCATAGTCAGCAGGTTACCTTTTGCAGCTTGGTACACTGGCTGCTTTGACTCTTTCAGGTTGAATCATCTCAGGGACATTCAGATTCACAGAAAATCATGGTGTCTTGTTTTTGTTCTTTATGAGGAGTACCACTGTACAGTTGTTAATAGTGTTTAACCTCTTATTAACCGTCTGCACTCTACTACAGCAGGGAAAAAAATGGTGGGGTTATGAAGAAGAAATCCCAGACAAAGCCGTCTAACAGAGCACCATCAGAGCCTGTTGCTCCCACAATTCCTCAGTAGGAAATAGTTGCTTAAGGAGAGCAGCTGATAATATTGTGCATTAAGCTGTACAGAGCAGACTTAAATTTAATAGCACTATTTCATCCTCCCACATACACACAGTTCATTTTGCTATATGACTTTGCTTGTCTTGGCCTTCTGTTAAAATTCCACACCGATTTTTTGGAATTGCACTCTTGCCATGTCGACTCAGAAGGATATTAAAGTCGTAGTGAAACACACTTCAGTGCTGGCAGTCAGGTGAGACCAAACTTCTCTATGCTTCCTCTTCTCCAGGCACTCAACAGCCATGTAAATCCAGGCACCCCAAGGTCAGTGTGTCACTTGTATATTTCCCATGAAAGTAACTATATGGACTATATGCAGTGTTGATACAAGGCCACGGGGAGCCCTGCTGCTTCCAGTTGGTACCATGTAAATTTAAACATCTCCAGTTCCTCTTCACAAAAGCACTGAGTTTATACAAACTAAAAATGAGTAACCCTTTACTCTACAAAAGTGTAACTCATATAGAAGTTGCTGCAAACACCTCTGTTGAATATTATCAACTTTTTTTTAAATAGTTGTTGCCTGGTACACAACCAGCAGACATTCGGTCTTTGCCAACTCGAGTAAAACAAGTTACTTTTAATCTGCTTAATTCCCTTCTTTCTTTACAAGCTAGTTGCTAACCCTTGTTTTGGTATAGTGGGCAGATAGTACGCAGCAGGTTCTGGAGCTTTTCACTTAAAACATTTGCTTGTTGATGCTGGAAATGGTATTCAAAATATCAGAAATGAATCGAGAAAAGAAGCCGCTGGTAAAAAAAACCTAAAATCTGCTAAAACAAACAATGAAGAATTGAGGGAAAGTTAATTATCAGTGCTTTCATTAATCAGGCGATCTCTTAGAGGATCAGCATGTAGTCATTTTTTATATTGATTAGTGTAGTTTTAATGCAACATAGGCGAAGAAAAGAGTAAAAGGGATTCATGTTTTTTTCAGGCTCTAACTTCCTCGACAGGAACTAAGAACTTAAGCGCAAACAGTTGATCCTACAATAACTCTGTAAAGTCAAACGTTTAACATGTAACATTCCTGAGTACCTGTGGGACGGAATCAGTTTTCATTTCAGGTTATTGGGCTCACTCACATGTGCTTGGAGATAACATGGTGTGAAAATCAAGTTGAGAACACGCTTGGAAAACATCATTACTCATGTAGGATGAACATTCTTGTCTATTTCGGTGAGAAGATCAGAGACAATCCCCCACTGGGGCACGTTTGGGACATGAATCTGCCTCGCCTCACCCCTCGATGCACTGGGGGACTTTTAGAGGTAAATGTGTCAATCAGGTTCTTTTTTTTTTTTACAAACCATGGCACATGACTGACCTACAAAAAAAAGGAGTCAGTAGTGCTTTGAAGTTCAAATAAAGTGCGATGTAGGTGCAAGGAACAAACACATTCAAAGAGGAAAAAAATCCTAGGCACTCTTCTAGCAATGACTGACCTACTTTGGAGCTGAATGAGAAGAATACAGCTTTTCTGTCCTGCTTGAAGGCATACATTTTCATATTTGACCTAAAAAAATAAAACTATAAAAGTACAGTAATGTCATCCCCTTAAATGTATGGGGTTCTCTGCATTAGTCACGCTGCAGAAAAACACTTTTTGTGTCTCCAAGCTATTATATATAGTTTACTATGCTAAAGCTCCCCTATTTTCAGAATTCCTTACATTCTTTCACATGTTTCTGCTGAGTAAAACCAGGTGGAAATTTAATATTTTCCAGTAGCTTTATTGCACATATTTGCCTTAAGCTATAGGTTAGACACCTCAGCACGAGCTGCCCTGAAATTGCCTGTTCAGACTGCACGTGATCATGTTTGTCTTTCACTGCATGACCAGATTGGTAATGTGTACAACTTTCAATCCCTATCTAAATACATTTTTTATTATTACCATCAAGCTTGCTAGTTGCAAACCTTCTCTATTTGTTGGACACTGTCCTTGTCTAGACATTTGCATGTAAGGGATGATTGCATGCATGTTTGCAATTCTTTGACATTTATGTAAAATATATATTTTTTTACTATTTATATATGTCTTTAAATGTACCTTGCAGTATTTATCCCTGATTCAAAACAGTATTCTGTGCAAAGTAAGTGTCCACTGTGTTGTGGGGAGTGTGCCATCTAAAGCAATTCCTCTGTGACTCTCCTGGAAACTAATCAACACATGCAGTCTGTCAGGAGCCAATTAATGGCAGCAGTTTCTTTTATTATCGTCTTGGTGATTGAAAAAGACACATTTTATTTACAGCTGTTAGTGCTGCTTCTTCCAGTCAGTGGCAAACATGTCAGCCAACTCTCACAGGAAAAGTATCGGGTCAACTTCAACCGAAAAAGGTTTCTTCTGGGGCGCAGATGGCCACAGCACTTCGGAGTCTATAGTCCTCTAAGCGAACGGCCGGGGTTTGTGTCTGGTCTTCGGCTTCTTTCCTGCATGTCATTCCCCACTATTTCTCCCTGGTTTCCTATTCTATCCACTATCCTATCCAATAAAGGCAAAAAGCCCAAAAATAAATCTGAAAAAAAAGGTTTCTTCTTACAAACACAACATACGTATGTGCATTGATTATTTCCAGGACCCTGAGTGGATGTTTGTGCAACATGATTACCTGATCAAAAAAGTCCCTTCTCCTTTTCCATTCCCCTTTCATTCTTTCCATCAGTCACCTATTTGGACAATCTTTTAATTGCATTTTGGATAAACTTGGAAAAGCAAGCACAGTCTCCAAGCGTCACTGAAGCCACTGTTGGTGTCTGGGAATGCAGCCTAAGAATGTACCCAAACACAGATATTGTCTTGGCTATCTTCCCTCAATTGAATCTGTTACTGTTCAGTCTGTGAATGCCTCTTACAGCTTGGAGAGTGCTTAACCGAGCGCTGACTACTGTTTGTAGTCCCTACATCTTGAAAATCTATCAGTGCATCTCCCTCAGTGTTCCTCCTTCAGCTGCAGGGGTCGTTGAGAGCCTAAGGTTCTCATCCACAGGCCAAACATATACATTAACATGACTTATTACAGCTCTTGGAAAGGTATCGTTCAAGTAATTGTAGTTTGGTGCACAAAGCCCAGTTTGGTTGAGCTTATTTCACGATATAACACCGATGAGAGAGAGAGACACTTTGCAGGCAATTTAACACGACTTAAACACCACATTGACCGCTGAGCCAAATGGATTAAGTAAATGCTTTATATGGCGGCTCTAAGAATACACATTGTCACACTAAACATTACAACATTGTTATTAAAGCTCTAGTCAGTATATGTCTGATTTATTGTAATGCCAGGCACGACTGTTGAGCAGCTCACATACAATAACTCATCCAAACGTGAGTCCGGTTCAGTAGCACAGGCTGAGCCATGTGTCGTCTTGGTTACACAGGGGGGCACTAAAACAGAGCCTGTCTGATTATTTTTCTTGTAGTTCAACATCAGTGAACCAACACATTGTGCTGAAAATACAGCAGGGCTATAAATAAGAGCTAGGCATGACTATTGGGCAATTCGTCGCGTTAAGTACAATCATACAAAGTTTCAGACATGCATGAGAAAAATAATATATTGTTGTGAGTATTTAAAAAAAAACTATTTTACAGATTTTCTTCAGTGTCATCCTGGACAACAGTGACAACATACTCTGTCATCGTACACAATAGTTTGATTCAGCAGGGTCAATATTTATTGAGATTCACTTTCGAAGAATTTCTTTGGATTGTTTTGCTCTGACTGATCTCGACCCCATGTCCATAAAAGAACATTATTGTAGGTTGTAGTTTAGCGTATATGACTCAAGTATTGGCTGAAATCTGGGCATCTTGCATGTTGTGCAAACAGATTCATCCCCAGGTCAATAAAGTTTGTGCAGGCCTCAGAGGGACTCTGCATCACTTCCAGTTATTCGTAATACTGGACACGCCAGCACATGCAGATGTTCACTGGAAGGCTCTCAGCTGTGATTTATGTGCATTATGTAACAAATATCACAGACTAATGTTTCTTTAAAAAAAGAAAAAAAATGATATACTTTCTAATTTTTTGGCCGAACAGTTCAATGTCTCCCTCTGAAAAACATGACAACAGTTTGTTTAATTCAATATTTCAAGGTTCCTTCTAATCATAGCTTCAAAGAGTTGACTCTTTTTTAAGAATATTTTGGGGCTTTTTATAACCTTATTTTAGAGACAGGACAGTGGATAGAGTGTCAAATCAGGTAAAGAAGGGGAATGACACAGGGAAAGGGATCCACAGGCCGGATTTGAACCCAGGCCATCCGCTTGAGGGACTACAGCCTCTGTACGAGGCACCAGTGGCCTAGTGGCCTGCAAACTAACCAGGCCTAGTGGCCTGCAAACTAACCACTAGGCCACTGGTGCCCCAAGAATGTACTTTTGAAGAGGATTTTTAACCATATTTGCATCAGGAGTCGTCTCACTTGCGTACTTGTGTAGAGGTGTATAATTCTCACTCCATGTGTTTGCCATATGTCTGATAAATTCCTCCATTAATCAGCCAATAAATACCTTCTTGGTGTTTTTCCCAGCAATTCAATTAAAATAGTCAGGAGAGTGTTTGGACCCAAACATGACACCTCAGTGTGCTATAAAAAGAAAAGAGAAGAAGAACATGCTGAACAGACAACCACGTTTACTAGAACAAGCAGGAATCTGAGGAATTTTCCACACGTTTTTTGGGGCTTTTCCTCTTTCCGACAAAGAAGGAAAAAATGGTGATTTCTCCGAAAAGAGGATGGAATATCGGGTCATCACCCTTTAAAGAGTGCCGGGAACCCCTTTCTCCTCTTCCCCCCATTTCTTTCAGATCTTTCCATGCCCCCCCAATTTGGAGGTTCCCCTCCACGGGTGGAGTTATAACTTTTGCTGTCATGTCTGAGTATTTACGGTAAAGATGAAGCATGCTCGAGCTATGTCTCTAGGGACAAAAGGGAGACGCCGTGTTCTTGTACAGCTGTGTTAAGGGGAGGTTCGGGTGGTAATCCTTATGAATGCCTCTGAACAAAAAGGCTTCTCCTGGTCATAAATGTAGGAAAGTGTTGTATCTGCAATGCTGAAGAAGCTGCAAATCCATGTACTATATTAAGTACAACTTTACTGTTGCTTACCTTTACAAACTCTGTTGAGCATGAATGTACTCCTTATGACAATGTATCTGCGGAGATCTGAACTTGGACCATGAGAAATTTCATAGGCAGATCATCAGATCCCCTCTTAAAACCTGCCAAATGCTAAGAAGCATATTTTACAACTTGACTTGTTCTGCTCATGGGGAACACTGAGACAAATCACCAGACAGCTGAATTCAACATTTTCCTAATGGTATATACAGGTTCATGAACAGCAAAAGCATCAATACACTTTGAAGTCCATGAACAGAATAAAGAGTTCCAGGTGAATTTTATTAAATAAGATTCAGGCTGGCATTAGATGTAGATGCCGAGCAGCAGGAATCATTTTAACTTCTTGTCTTTTTTTTGTGGAAAAACAAAAACACATGCTATGACACTTTCCAGCATTTGCACCCTAAATTTTTGCGGTTTTTAAAGGCTTATTCCGTGTGATGATTTGGGCTCATTAGGCTACAATATGCATTAGCTGCAGAATGCTTCCTATACTTACATTACCTGTTTGGTTTATGGCCCATGTCAGATCATATTTCTGTTTTAGTAAAGGCTCTTGTTTTATTCCTAACAGTTGCTGACTCTTGGTGCCGCTCCATTATTAATTATACTCTCAAAAGGCTAGAGCAAGGTTTCTTAAGACGATGATCTGAAAAGCAGAAGAGAAGAGGAAACTTTATCTATAGCGTTGAATATTGGCGAGGGGTGAGTTCCGATCCAAATCAGCAGAAAGGTCAAAGGCTCTTTCATCAAACTCCTTCAACTGCTGATGAAGACAAACTGGTGAATCATTCAGAGATTGAACCTTGTTGCACCCCTGATCTGAATAAGCCCTTATTTTTCCCTGACAACTTTATTCAGGCAGCGCTGATTGGATGAGAAGTGTGCCAGGAAACATCTTAAATCCAAATTTCACTTACTCAGGATATTTGCTCTGGAATGTCTGTTTAATTTTTATACTCTAATCAAAAGGCTCGAGGTTTTCCACACTACGCACCAGAACCAACATGTCAGCTCCGGGATAACCCTGATGTGTCTAGTAGAGCCCTGCGCGGGACATTTTCCTTAATCCTGCTCCTGCCCTCTCCCGCTGTATTTATCAACATGTGTGTCCATTCAAACCTCCAGTGGTGAAAAATTAGGCCAATGTGGAAGTGCAAAATCCTGCAGTTCACCGAGTGTCTGCTTGGGGCTGGCTGCAAAAGCACTGGAAGTCACACACACCCATTTAAATACACCTAACAGCAGAAATGAACATGTTTACAGCCTGGTTCAAAAACGATATTTGTCTGATTAGCTCATGTCTCGATCGGTTCGTAGCTAACCTGATTGACAGGCGGGTGTGATGGAGCAGTTTGTCAAGAGGCTTAAAACTCGCCTCAGATCCAGCTCTACGCATGTCGTTAGGTTGACTGAAAGTTAGGGTGAGATAGCATTTCTAACATGGCGACTGCATGGGTAACAACACTCAGGCTCTGTCCATTATTGTTAACAGTCTATTGTGCAATCTCGCCCGCAACTGCACAAATTCTGACCGTTCACGTTAAACCTGTAGAGTCCATGTGCCCAGGGGCCCAATATTTCATAATTCGTCTATGGCCTTGAGCCTCCAGGCAAACAGCTTTGACGCACCCAACAGTCAGTCAACTTTGCAACGGCCATTACTTAAAATAGTGTGCATAATTCTTAGCCAAACAGATGAGTTATACAAAAAAATTAAACTTCTGCACAGTTTGTACAAAGAAAGAAATAATCTGTTGATAGTAAAAAAAAACTTTTTTTGTACCAGGCTGTAAACATTTCACCCACATACCAACCACATACATGCACAAATATTGTCTTTATTTGAATACAGAGCTGGGCCTGTGTTTGGCCCTCTGAGTGTATTTTTTTGTCTCCTGAAGGAGATGTGGCACAAGCCAACAGAGACTGCTGATAGATGAAACTTTTAAAATGACACAACACTGTTTTTCCACGGAGCCAAACCTACCAACTCATTAATTTCCATGCTACCATATCCCTACTCTCTGCATTGTTATGCATTGTAATACTACACTCGGGGTCCCCCACGGTGGGTTTGCGCCCTTGGCAATGTGCTGCATCAGGGAAAGTGGAGAAACAGAAGCTAAGTGTTTTGCTTCCCTGAGTTTGCTGATGCCAAAGTCTCGTGACTGACACTTTCTGGTCCCCAGCAGGGGGGTAAAATACAGGGGGGCCCTGCCTGCTGGCCTGCAGCAATGAGAAGCAGCATCTACTGGAGCCCCTTGCAGGGATATATGTTTTCCAGACCCCATCAGGAGGCAGAATCTCAGCCAAGAAAAGCTGCTGTAAGGGCTCGGATGCCCTGCAGCGTTAGAAAAAGGCCCATGTTATTCACTGCCATCAAATAGTTTGTAATTCTACAGTATTTATGTATAAGAATAACATCATTAATATTGCTTGTTAAAGATTGTTATAAAGTTTACAAGGGAATATCTTGGACTCTGATTTGAATTCAAATGTTTTATCATTGACATAATAATGTATCATATTCAGTGGAAATGGGCTAGAGGGTGCAATGCAAACATTGCAAATCTAATGTACTGCATTACTGACTCCTGAAGAAACATTCTAATTGTCACTGCAAATTCACCAGGCCTCAGTTGTCACCTCTCTGTCCTGACTCATAAGCCCACTGACCAAGTTATGGTCCAAAAGTCAATGAATCAAGAAGAATTAGCCCATAATAACACTAATCCTAGTAATGACAACAAAGCCCAATTAGTTTCCATTAATCACTCTAATCTCATTACAACTTTTCACAATATTTTAGCAAAGTTGTTCTTGGCTGATTCATCCATGGGACCCTGTAATTAAAACTGACTATTTGAGTGCCACTGGGGAATGTGGAAGTGATAATGTAACGGGTTGCCACAGCTAGGACAAATCAGTCAACTGTGGCCTGAATACATGGGAACTAAAAAATGTCCATCGAAAGAACACTAAGCTCAGACTTCAGACAGGACCCTGTGGTTACTTTCTCGCCACCTAAGCTCATTTAACTGACAACAGGATGTAAATAGATGACAATGACAAGAGGTATTCATTCTCAGGAAACGGGACCAAACAGAAGAGAGGAAGAAGCCACCTTCTTCTAAAGATTAAGGGTTGCAATGCTGTCATTTGATCTCGCCACTTAAAAAGGTTGCATTGATATTTGAAGTGTTGGAAAAACCCAAAACAGCTCAAGCTCTAAATCTGTCTCTTGTGGACCTGTCTAATACAAAAATCAGGCCCCACTTGTTGGAAAACATCAGTAGGATTAACTTGCAGTTTTGTCAGCAGCCTCTTCTTGTTTCTCTTGAATGCTTCAATACTTGCTGGGAGGAAAAAGCTTAATGGTGTTTAAGCATGTTCCACTCTGTGCTTTTTCCAAACAAACTGAGATCATATCACTCACAGCTCATTAATCTCACAACATGGACTGTTCTTTTTTTAGCAAAATCTGCAAAAAAACAGACCTGAACCACTGGTCACAGCAAAATTAAAAGCTCATTCACAGCAAATTAAATTCATTTGAATAGGATGGAATTTGAATTTAATTTTTTTTTAACAATTTGGAGGGTCCTTTTCTGAGGCTGGAGGAAGTATTTTTTGTGCCATTATTTCAGAGATAGTCAAAACATATTTTTTATCTTGTGGTAAACTAATTTTTCTAGCTATAACAAGGTGGTGGACTACCTGGATTCCTATAAGTCAAGGGATAGATTTTAAAATCCTACTCCTCGGGTATACAGCACTAAATAGTCTTGGGCAAAAATACCAATCAGATCTTGTATGGCCCGTCCAGACCCAGTTTAGGTCCTCTGGGGCAGATTAACACACTGTTCCCAGAATATGAACCAAGCAGGGTGAAGCAGCTTTCAGTTTCTTCGCTCCTCACCTGTGAAATAAACTACCAGAGAACCTGAATCTTTCTCAATCTGTAAACTCTTAACAGGACTTAAAACATTTCTATTTAATGTTGCTTTCCCAGCATTTTGTAAGACTTATAATGCTCTGAAGTCAGTGACTTCAGAGCATTATAACAATGAAAGGTGTGCAGAGCAGATAACATCATTACGTTCCATATTTAATTTATTCACGTTTATATTTCATCTTCTCCGTGATTGTTAATGTGTTTTTTTGTGATTTTCAAAAGTCTTCTTTTAATGTTTCTTCCTTCCTTCTTTGCCATGATGCCTCTGATGTCTTGTATGAAGCACTTTGAATGACCTTATTGCTGAGATTTTCTGTATAAATAAACTCGCCTTGCCCTGCCTTATCTTACCCAACCCAGTCATCTCATGAGCATTGCATTGCATTCCTACAGCAGTGCTGCCTGCATCGATAAAAGTTCAATTTTACAAGTGCATGTCCTTTCTCATGGAATTATCTTATTGAATAAGGCAAAAAATAAGTAAACAACTATCCTTTTATCTCATGACATTTGAAAATTATTCTCTTTTGCCAAAACGGTGCATTTACAGTGCCTAAACACATAACAACTTTATTGCCCCCTTGCACTTTTGCTCTGAGAAAAGCAGCCGCAGTAAAGATGTTGACAATTAAATCCCTCACAGTGCTTAGTACAAAGACAAGCCATGACAGCTGAGTGTTTTTTAATGGAGGGCAGTTTTTATAGAGCTCGCTCTCCCCCGTCTGAAGGATTTATTAGAATCCCATTTTTTCTCCTCGGGGCCTCTTATGTGTCCCAGACAGCGGCACAACCTCTGTTGTCTGCACAGGACTGCTGCTCTCACCGACAGTCTATTTCAGCAACACAAACAACCACAACCTCAGTGAGTGTGTGTAATACAATGTGTACTTGTAGCACCTTGAGATTTTATTTTAAATGTAATGTGCGTTACAAATAAAATGTATTATTATTATTATTATTATGATGAGTGTTTACTGCAGAGTTTTTATATACACGGCAAGAGTTAGGAAGTAGGTGAGGATATGCTCGTTTTATACTTGTAAAATGTTAAGCTGTTGTTTAAACTGTTAAGTTTAACAAGTCAATAAAGATTGACCTTTGAATACAGGGTCTATCATTATATTATCTCTGCATCTTTTACACTCTAAAAGTACTAATAACACAAGTGATGAGAGTATTAACATTCAGAGAATACAATAATATGTAAGTAAATATTTATATTAAACATTCTCCTATAAGCTATTTAATTATACTTTTTAGGGGACTACTGTAACGTGCTGTTAAAACATTTAGACACTGAAGACTAATTTTAGCAGCTGCGGTCTGAGTAACATACTGAGTATTCTAGCAGACTTGGTGTCAACACCTCCTTTGTTGCAAACGTTCACTGAGTCACCTCTGCGTAATGCAGTATCACTGATTTTAAAAGGGAGTCTGTGTAAAGATAAACTCGTGGACTGTCTTAGTCCTTTGTTGACTTTCTGTATAGCATGCAGTCTGTCTGAGTTAATGCTTTAAAAATGAATGCTTGACAGAACTTCTAACTGAATGGATGTGTGATGGCAGTAGATAACATGTCGGCTCTCCCAGTGTGGCCCACCATGCAAGCTGAGCTGGTCAGATTTATCTCCAGCTGGTGAACACACATCCCTGACTTTGAGTGAATACAGCAGGGTTGTTATCTTGATAATTGGTACCTTGCCCTCCTATTTGTGTATTGCTAGTTAAACTTAAAAAATGTGTTTGTCTTATCGTGTCTGCTTGTGTTGACTGTAAGAGAACACATTCATACAGTTGAAATAGTCGAAAACAGAAGCGCTAAAAAGGCGTGGTTTATCTACTCCTAAATTCTTCCTTTTTATTATTATAACCATTATTAAAAATAGATTTTAAAATGAGTCATAACATTCAGTACAAGTTTGAGGAGATTTGTCTGATCAAAATGACTGGATAGAATGTCAACACATGGTAGCATGTGCAAAGAGAACCATGCGCATATACAAGACTGCGTCATCTGCATAAAAAGAGATAGAAATGCATGTCAGAGTTTTTTCAGTTGTTAGAAAAAAACTTGAAGGATTGAATAGCCATGCTTATGAGTATTTAGAGTTTGAGTATTTTATTCAGCCATTTAAAGATACAATCATTGTAAACAATACAGACAGTTCAAACAAAGTCAACAGTCATGTATTATGTAGTGACTGAAAAGGCCTTATAAACGCCTGCATGTACTATAATTGGTTAATTGATTTAATTAGCTATTTTTTTCAGCTAAAAACAAATTCAAACCACAGTCCAGTTTTTGATAGTTTGACTTAGTTATTCAGATATAACAGTGGCTTATCAGCACAGCAGTCAGACTATTAAGAGATTTGCAAGTTTGCAAGACCCTGTGATTTGTCCAAATTTTTTAGCTTGAGTATACAGTTGAGTCATTTCAAAATAAACAGTGTCAAGTATGTTTAAAAAGTGCCCGACAGTACTAGAACAGTTTGGGACTATCTCAGGTTCTTAAACTTGAATCTCCAAACAAAATGATTCTGCAGAATAACAGTGTGTGGGAGTTGTGTAAGTACACAGATCCTGTCTGACTGATCCTGGACCCACGAGACAGTCAGGAATGTCAGCTATCCAGCAGGACAGAGGACCTGATGAAGGCATCACACTGCAGACAGTAACAAAGGACAAATAAATGTCCTTTTACATCCGTACATGAGCAAATAAATCACATAAACATCTGTTGGTGCGACCTTTCAGACAAGAAAGGTTCTTTTACCTCTCCCTGCTTCCACTTTCTGACCAGGTTTCTTTCAACACCAAGCAACACATCCCACAGATGTGTGAGGTTTGAATACGCTTACCCTGGGGTTGATGAGTTTGACAAGGTCTGCTTTGGCAAATAAACTGAGCTAGATTGATATCTGCCAAAATAAAACATAACCAAACAACTGCTGTTAGAAAAACAGTTAAAATTGCATTGATGTGTAAAGAGAATTATAGCAGCTCTGTCATTTGATTGTGACAAAAAACAAACACCTTTAGTGAGTGTAAATGGAAAATATCATCTTAATATTCATATATTCAAAGATGGGGCAATATATATTGCTTACTTTCCATCATAATATTGTTTTAAGCCCACTTAGGGATTGTGGTCAAGAGTGAGTGATATTTTTAGGCAATTGCAGAAATATGAGGATGTGATTTGATTTGGCTTTAGTCCTTCAGTTTTTCCAAAGTAGGAATTATCTGAGTAATGGACATTCCAGTTTTGATGACAGTAAATGAAAGCTGGACAGTAGACTTAAGTGCCACTCAGGATAGCAATCACAACATTATGGATTACAAATATTTTTAATAAAAAATCAAAAAAGACACGCACATCCCTCAGTGGGTGCTGGATCCAAAACGAAAACTAAAGAAAAGCAAACAAGATCTTCACCTCAAGAAGCTCCCGTTTGAAGGATTTTTTTAAAGTGACGCACTTTAAGCTTCTTGGTGTGCAGATCTTGTTTGCTTTTCTTTACAAATAAACTTAGAAATACTATATTGTGCCGACAGAATAGATGAGAGAGATTACAGTACTTCTTTGTTTATTAAGTTTTTGTTTATTAACACTGACTTGATCCTACCAACAAGCAGTGCCTGTTTAGCCAAAGCCATAGACTGTAAAGACATGGACATCTTGTTTCAGTGCCGTCACCCATTGGTTTCTGAAGAGGCATTATAAGGCCAAACAATGGGGGTCACCATATTAAAAATGCTACCTCAAACTAACTTTAGATCAATCTAGAAACAGGCAAATAGGTAGAGCTAAGCAGGCCTTAAACCTCCTGGAAAGTAGCTACGTCCACCTGTGAGGCAAATCAGCCACACCCAAAATTTAGAAAATTTAAGAATAACTCTTTGGCTTACTATAATAAAAACTGATGAGTTAAAATCAATCCAATAAATAAAGATTCAGTTGATTCAAAATGATTTTACTTTGAACCAGACATCTATAAGTCACATCATTTGAGTGCTTCTTCAGGTCAATGAAAAAGGGAACTGCCGTTTTTTAAGTAAAACATCTTACTAGTCCAGAAACAATAATGCCAGGGCTAAAAATACTCCCCACTGATTAGAATTTTCTGATGTTCGTGTTACTTTGACTTACAAATACAGTGTCCCGCTGTTACAAGAAATGATAGCCCTTTTTAGATGAAATTCAAATCCAAAATATCCATGTGAATGCAACAGTGAAAAATACATATGAAAGGATTTGGAGGAAAGGATTTTAGAAAAAAAAAATACATATGGGAAAGTGTTAAGCCACATGACAAGAGCCAGGATGGCATACTTGGGGCATGAATTAGGAGAATTCCTTCAAAGGGATAATTGAAGCATATTTTGGTCATTGCATATGGAAGCATTAACCAAACACACACTCACTTTCCGATACTATTGCCAAACACCTCTCTGTAGCTTTTTAATCATTCTGATCTACACATCTCACTCTGTTATGTAAACTCTGGCATGGTTTAAAGATATGGAAGCAGCTTTTATCTTTTTCTTGCAGGAACTCAGGGCAATGGGAAAACAGAGACCCTGTACATCTTTCTACATTTACAAGCAATTTGACAAGTCAAAAACAAGTTGTTTCCAAGCTGGAAGTTCCCTCCCCTATGGGAATGCTTTTAATCTGGAATCCAGATCTAAAACTGCTGACACAGCACCAGTTTTACAGCTCCACATAGTTGTGTTCTATTTTGAAAGGCCTGTCCATTGGAAAATGTAAATCTATTGTCCACCTGATGGGATACGTTTTATCAATCACACAAACTCAAGTTTGGATGAAGATGGTATTGGAAAAACATGTTGAGAAGTGTAAGCAGAAGTTTTTTTATCCAAATATTTTTCCATGTATTTTCTAAACTGAATTCGGGTTCAAATTGGTGCATTTTCTGCAACAAATCCAGCCTCTCATGATCTACAAGAAATTCCATGGCGTGACTTCTGACCATCTGCACTGACCAGTGAAAGCCACAGCATGCTTCAGGCCTGAGGGATCAGTGAGGAGATTGACCTCTTCGACTGAAGGGTATGCGTTAAACACACAAGAGAACTTGACCTGTGATCATCAGCTGTCACTTAACAAATGCTGACACTGCTCCGTTGGGAATTTATCTGCTGAGAAACAGCATTGTGATCCTCATCTGTAAAAAAGTTTAAGATTTGGGAGGCTGAGCTGGAAACAGATGAAGGCATTATTAACTTTTGGATGTGTACTTGCAGAGCTTGTCAACTACCGTAAATCACAGCTGGGGTCCCTGGACTGAGATTTGTTTGATTTAGTTGACCTCCAGATGATTACGTAAAATCAGCCATTCGTTCTGGAGCACAGAAATGTGTGAGTTCCATCTTAAACTCCTTAGTACAGCAAACATTAGGAAAGTGGAGGAATGGGTGAAACAATTCTCTAAGAAAAGACACATAAACAGAAAAACAACCATCAGTTTAAAGCAACAATATGTTAGAATTTGGTCTGGTGCACTTTGTAATGCACAAAAGGCATGGAGGGAAGAGGATATACGTTTAACTGTTTTGTGAAAGACTCAACAGGGTCAATAGAACATATGGACATGGTCAGAGAGTTCCAAAGGGTTTGGTGCTATGGCCTCAAAAGTATGATCATTGGTGTCTTGTGTGTGAACTAGTGCAGTAAAGCTGTAGGCACTTCTCGATAGATGACCCAGGCCAGCTTCCGAAGTTACCGCTACTAAATCGACCTTTGAAACTACTATTTAAAGGTGGAAAAGTTACATATTGTTGCTTTAAGTCCCTCTACAGCACCCCAGGAAAGGCTCTCTCCAGTCTGACCAGCCCCCCTGCAGGTCAGCTTGACACAGTTCCAGAGCACCGATGAGAAAAAGGGTCAAACGAGTCCAGACTCTATCGCCACATGAACTCTCAAGTCTGTGATGGCGACTTGATGGCAAAGGGCTATTTTGAGTCGATGAGGGAAGGGGGGAGGGAATAGTTGCCTGACAGCCAGAACAAAGATAAAAGTGGTAATGGACTGAGTAAAAGACACATTACAGCAAGTTTCACATTATCAAGCCAGGGAGGAAAACAGATTTTATTTTTCAAGGTATTGTGTGCTACTAGTGAACTGACAGGCATTTTATTGAATGGGGTGCTTGGAACAGTTGCCAATACAGTGTTTATCTGCAGTAACAGCTGATCATTTCTATGATTTTAGGCTGCTTATGAGACTGAAATAAAACTCTGGTGCCCTGTTCTGATATAATAAAGCTCTTTTTAACACTTTAAACTGACAAACTTTTATGTACCACCCAGGTCATTTTTTTGCAATTAAATGACTGCGTCTTAAATTCAATATAAAAGTTTGAATACCCTTTGAAAAATGATTACAACTGAAATCCTGAACCTCTAAAAGTGATACATTTCAAAACCTACGTAGGTTATAATATTTAATATTCTAATTATAAAAATGTATCAATTGACCATAACATTTAAAAGGGTTGCTTGTGATATATTTCAGGGGAACTGACTCCATATGTCCCCTCAGTTCTACAGAGGTTCAGTGTCTTTGAGCCTATTGGGTCAGTTTTTATGTGGGTCCAGACGTGTAGTTCAAATGATCCCTTATGAACCCTTGATCAAAGAGCTTCACCAATAACTGTAGCACTGTCCTGTATGAAGAATGCAAAAAAAGGAGATGCTTAATGAACTACACAGAAAAACTGTACTAAAAACCCACTTAACACGTCCTGCCTAGCACCAAAGAGCAGACAGAAAGTGACTAGCATTTTGTGGAGACCAAAAGCTAAAAAAAGAATAAATATAAGACAGTCACTGCTCCATGTCTGCTGAATGTCTGTAGTTAAGTGAAGTTCACACGTCCCACATATGAACTGCAACAGCGATCTTTAGTCTGTGTTTCTTATACAGTAGCTTGTCTTTCACAGGGATCAGCTTCAACCAATGGGAGCTCACAAAAATAATGCAAAACAGTTTCAAATTTCAGGTGAACATTATCTTGTGAAAAAAAAGTAAATTTGCTGCTGCTTTGGAGTGGCAGAGTCAGTTGTCTCTCAACTAGAAGGTCGGGGGTTTGATCTCCAGCTCTTGGAGTCAGATGTGTCCTTGCGCAAGACACTTAACCCCAAATTGCGGTGTGTGTGAATCATACAGTACATCATACTGCAGTCAAACATCCAAGTGAAGCACAGCAACAAAAAAACATAACAAAAAAAATGAGTAGAGGGGGGCTATAAATAAACCAGCAGATCCCCAACCCCTTTTGTATACGTATGCGGTTCACACTCCAGCCTTGTCTTCATCTTGTTTAATTTAGTTCAGACGCATGGCCAAGGGCTGCTCATATCTGATGCATGTTTGTTCAACTTCTCACAACTCAGTTTACATGTGGAAACATACAAGGGATGAAGGAAATAACACGTTGAGGGGATGTTGATGCTCATCACACAGCTGCAGCAGACAAGCAAAGACATGGTTGTTTCTTTGATTTAAAAATTGTACATCAAAAGCAGATGTCTTGCTAAGATATATGCTCACTTCCTCCACAGAGAGCTGTAAGGTCTCAAACATCTACAAGCAAATGACAATCCTCTGGATGCTACTTCAATAATCAATGTCATGAAAGATGTCAACAACAGCAATTAAATTAATCCTTGGTGATCTGCTGCCTTCAGTTTTATTTCTACCAAACAGCCTCAGATGTGTAAAGCTGTGAAATAATAAAAAAAACTCATATTTTAAATAACATTGTGCATATTATGACAATTCTTTTTAAACACTATCTTTTAACAATAACACAAGACTGCAGGGATTGAAATAATGTCGATGCCATTCACATTTATGGCTCTGGTGGACTGACTGGGAAAAGACTGGTAGCTTACAGGTCTTAAACAGCTGGACATGTGTCTGTATTGAAAGCAGATGTGGCCTGGAATCTCCACCACATGGAAAAGCTGATTGTGCCTATATACACCGCCATAGTAATAACTGACCTCACAGCCAAAAGTCTACAACTGAGCTGAACAAAAAGAAAAACATCTGGAAAGTTGTGGGACTAACACACTGCGTCCAGCTCTATCCTGTGGTTGTTGGTCAACCTTCAGGGTCTTCTAAGCATGATTTTTTAAATCGAACTAAAGCGTTTCAAATAAAGTCCAAACATGAAACAGCAAGAATTTACTGTCACGTTTGCTGCTGCTGCTGTGTCGGGATAATAGCCCCACAAATGCTATTCCACATGGTGTCTGTCTGCATGCGCTGCAAATTATCTACAGCGAAAAGAATTTCAGGAGTGCTATGAGCCGTATTTGCACCTCATTTCAGTCTTTATTCCGATGATATCATTTACCGAACGTCCGAGTTTATGACACAGTTCTTATATGGTGAGGAAAGTGTTCTGTATTTTAACATGAGAACATGGAGAAAGTAAGGGCAATAAACAGACATATAAACTCAAGAAGAATTCACCTATTTCCTTACAGGAGTCCAGAAACGGTTCTTTTACATTCAAGTCTGCACTGCTGGTGAACTTTCCTGCAGACTGGATATAACATAAATACACATGTGGAAGGTATGTGTGTCAAAGAAGTGCTAAACACTTTTGTGTTGTACTATGAGGCTAAAGATCAAGCAGAAAGGACATTAAAATTCTGTTTTAGCATATCTCTCCTAAAGATGGTCTGACACTTGACCTGGTGATTTAAAATGTACTGGAAATCACAAAATGAACTTCTAAGCTGGCAACAAAACACACAAACTGAAACACTGGTCAACTGGTTGAGTTCCAACTTGAAACATATTTAAACATAACAATATTCTTGGAAGAACTAACCTTGTGCCTCTTTGGGAGACGCTAGGACATTAAACACTTGACTCCTTTTATTCGTTCATTCAACCTTGCACTGTTTAATAAAGTGGTAACCCTGAGTGTACAAAACTGCATTTCCTCAAGTGTCCAAAAACTCCATTAGGCCACATATTAAAATGCCAAACTCTACAGTAGAATAAACGAATCAGAGCCTGTTTCTTTTTTAATTCCTCTATTATGAAAACGAGGTTGTACGGGGAGTGAATTTTCCTGTAACTCACCATTTAAAATATATTAAGCCTGAATGTGTGCATAATTAGGAAACATGACTTTTGGGGATTCATCATAGAAGAATAATATTTCTTTCTGCATGATTTATAGCTCTAACTGGGCGTCCAAGAAGTCTTTTCAGATTTGTTTGAATATTATTGTGTTGATATTTTTGCCTGGCTTGTTTGTTCAGCCTGTAGATTTATTTATTTCTCAGACAGAGCGCTGGGGTCAGGAGTGTTGTTGGCTTTTTCCCTAGAGAGATTACGTTCTCCCATCCGCAATCCAGAAACCAAAAGGTGATGTCATGGTGTCTATGTCTGTTCTTTTGACATATTATGATTTCGTCTCACTGAAGGTGAGGTGAAAGTTGGTCAAAAATACACAGTTAACAGGATAATGAGTTTATCTCCTGTTAAGAGCTTAAATATAATATGATACATATCTCTGAGCTCTGCAGCCAGAGGACACAGATCCCCTCTAGTGGTGTTAGCAGTGTGCACCACTGCAGGTATTTCACACTTCAAGCATGTTGCCAGGGTCTCTTAATGGCAAATACATCTGGTAGGACCGCTGAACATTTTACCTCGGCCTCAAAAGCTCAACAGAGAGGAATATTTATTGTGATTTGAACATGCAATCATGGAAAACTTGTGAGCATACCTCCGCACAAATCACTCTGCAGACATTAGACAACCCATTTCCTTCTGCTAAATCATTTAGCGCTCCAATAGTTTCACTGCCTTTGTGTTGATCTCGCTCGCTGAGAAGCACAGAAAGAGATATCCATACCACAAGCGCTGGCTATTGGACTGTTAATGCTTCTGACTCACCATAACGTTCATATTTCCAACACAACTTCCTCTGCAGGCCAGAAAAACTCACAAAATGTGACCACTGCCTCGCTCTCTAATACTCACAGTCTATTACGATGATTAACATCTGTGACAATACCATCTTAGATGACACTGCAAAGTGATCTGCAGGCTGAGCAGCAAACAGTAAAGCTGTAATCTGACAGGCTGTAGAAGTTTATTGAATTAGATCACATCTTTCTGAGCATCCAACAACATAACTGTGGTGAGTCTGAGGAGCTCATTAACAAACATTTGAAGCCCTGGTCGTCTTACACACGTCATGTCTGAGGTTCACAGATTACTTCACAGTAGCTGTTGGTGAGTTTTCTTGAAGTCAACATTAATCACATCATATTAATCCATGCCTTCCTGCTATTTCGTCTTTTACTTTATTTTTGAGTCCCATGAAAGAGTCTCGATAAAAGACGACACACGTGAATCGAATCAGGCATGACCAGTTCTCCATCTGTATTCTCAATAAAATAAAACAGAGAGACAAAAGGTAAAAGCATTTCAATACATGCACTGGTCCAGATCAAAGACTGATAGCTTATCCTTATCAGTCATTCCATTCCTCATGAAACCCCCAGCAGATTATCATTTGTATCTACACTTAAACAAACATCAATGATTCTCATTAATCCTGCAATATACTTATATTGTCTGTCTTAAATAATCACATTAATGTGGTTAGAGCGGCACTTTTTTAAAATATTTCCTTTAAATAAGAAAAGGATGAAACAAAAACATGTGGTTAGTCATTTTGATTTTGGCGCTACGTGCTATATTCTTTGGTAGAGTACTCCATTTCAATATCAGGGGGAATACAAAAACTTTCACCCGTTATCCAGCAGTGGTTAGTACCTTTACATGTTTATCAGATTGCACAGATGTCTAGTTTGGCCCTGCGGTAATAAAATGTTTGTCCTGTGTTGAACTTTGTATAAATGTAAGTAGAATATTTCCACAAACTCAGCCGAGCACTACTGAGATGTATGTTCCATGTCTGCAGACGGTGCAAAAGAAAAGAAGAATAGCACCGTCTATGCAATGCAAACATTTGATTAAAAACATCGGTTTCATGAAGGAAAAAAAAGGACGTGCAAGATCACAAAATTAGCTCAAAGGACAAAACCACTGCTTCATAATAGGTAAACAAAAATCCTGTTTATTCTTTTCCCCTAAGACTGGAAGAAAGTACGTTACGCAACGGATTTACAGAGTAAAGTTCAGAGCGCTGAGGTAACAAATGTGGCTAATGTGGAAGGCACCACAAGGAGAATGATCACTGATATCATCAGATTTGATTGGCTCCCTGGAGCATTTAAGCCTCGCGCAGCTTGTTTTTTAGTTTCTTAGCTTTCAACGCACTGATATAGTTCAGTCTCACTGATATTATTAAGACCTGTTTTTTTAGCAGTAGTAGATAGGAGCCTTAAAACTCTGTTAAGCAGATTATACTTATATGTGCAGCGGCATTTAGCTTTTAGCTGCTAAGGAGTTAGGAGGAGTGACGGATAAAACAGAAAGAGAGCAAAAAAGCCAAAAAATCCCACTTTACACTGTGGGGACCAAAAGACAGACTCATTATTACGAGCAGTTAAACTTACTTTACCACTGTGAGACACTAGCAGCTGTGAGACACTAGCAGCTGTGAGACACTAGCAGTGAGCAAAAGAGCTAGAGCTTCAATGAGACAAAAAAGAGCTATAACATGATGAATGTTTCAATCTTTATTAAGAATGAACAATTATTTATTTAACAATTTAGAAAATAAATGTGAACAGTCTTTGAGGATTAGACTTCATCGTGATGACTTCATGTACTCGGAGGAGTAATGAGGCCGACAGCAGGATAGGATACCCCCCTGGTGGAGTCTAGACACTGGTGGTGATGGTGAAGAAGAATGCAGGAAGTGATGAGAAGTGGGTTTCTGAGCCTGAATCTGAACTCTGCTGAGCTGGAATGGAGGTAACTGGGGCAGAGGAGGGTCACAGCGGTTACACTGAAAAGACAGATTTTTGGGGCGGCAGTAGCTCAGTCTGTAGGGACTTGGGTTGGGAACCGGAGGGACGCCGGTTCAAGTCCCGGTGCGGACCACAAATAAGGAAGTTATTCTGGTAGCTGGAGAGGTGCCAGGGCACTTCCAGATTACTGCCGATGTGCCTTTGAGCACTGAACTGCCAACTCCTCTGATGCACGTAGCAGGCCCACTCTGACATCTCTCCACTAATGCATGTCCACAGAATTAGTACAGTACATGTAGCCCGATAAACTGTTTGATTACAAGTTAGCCTTATAATGCCCTCAAATAGCAAACATGTGAGTGACTGTCGCTTTTTTTAAAGTTTCTTCCCTGAGTGGTCAAATAAAGCTTCTTCAAAACCCTGTTTGAAAGTATTTAAGGTTAATGTCTCATAGTGTCAAGCTTTGAACCAAATGTCTTAAAAAATATTTCTCTGGACAGAACGTTTTGTGTACATGCTCCTGAAATACATGAGATTACATGGAAAGCATTTTGAAGCTGTAACAGAAATGTATTGCGATAAACTACTATACAATTATAAATCATATTATCCAGTCAGCGAAGTCTTTAGATTTATGTTCTACATGTGGACACGTTTGAGTGTGTGCATGAACAGACTTATGGTCTAGTCTTTTGGCTCTGATGATGACTGCATTCATCACATTAACAATGAGAGGAAGAGAGGAGCACCATAAACACATCACAATGTGATCAAATGTTCCACTCATCAACACTCAAAGTATTCACTGTCTGTTTAGAAGACCTCATAGTAAACAGACACACCAGGAGACGTCAATAAGAGACAACCACAGAAGCTCATTATCCTCCTTTACAGGCAGATTTTCCATGAAATTGAACTCAGTTTATCATGTAAAGGCCCCTGGTGCACATTTCATTTCTCAAGAGAGAAGACTTACACAGAGCAGCTTCTGAAATGGATCTAATTAGATGTCTGGAGCAGCATACGTAAGAATTAAAAGAAAGTGTTTTAGGCACAAGGAACTGGCAAAGAGTTGATGGATGGTTGATTGCAGCAGAAAAAGCTAATAAGGTATTATTTAAACATGTCAGGAAACAATAAATACTTATTTTTAAGCCTCTTTTTTTTTTTTTAGGAAAACCTCAATTTGCTCGTGTGATAAAATGTAGTTAAGGAAGATAAAACTCTCGTGTCTGACAACTAAACAAGCAGCCAAAAATCTTGTAAAGCCCCAAAATAGAAAAACATTAGACCTGTTTCTTTAATGCAAACAAAAACTAAAGAAGGAAAATTCACCATTTTATAGGGGGTTACATGCCAGACCATTTATTCTTAAACAGCCGCTGGAAACTCCTAGAAAAAACTTCTCCCAGCCAAGAAATAATCCAGCGCGTAGCCCCTCTGTTCTTTCCACTTTGGATTTTGTCTGTATGAAATAAACAAGGAGGAACATAAGCTTCACCAAAAGCTTCCACTAAACGTTTAGAAAAACTGATTATATTATTTTTGGCCTTCAAACCCACTTTTACTTACATAAAATAAGATTAAAAAAAGTAGAATTAAATGAAAATACATTTTCCTGGATATAATACAGTTCTTCTTTTTGCTTGTACTGTACTGTACACCAGTCAAACTCTTGAATAGTGCACACATAAATGTACTAACAGGATCATAATTATGTATCTTTTTCTATGTTGAGAGTGGAATTTCTTGCAAATGTTTTAGTATTCTGCAATATTTCTTAACCTTCAAACTCTCCTCCAGAAATACTCTGAAAACAACATAAAATACATTGAATCAGAATCCTGATAAGCAACTGTTTTATTCTTTTTGGGAGTATGACGACAACAACAGTGCTATGAAAAAGACGATAACTGATTTAAATATCAACATTTATGGGATTGAATAAAACAAATGCATTTGTTGACCAATGTAGTCACAATGTTTAGCCCTGAACCATGTCACTAAATGTTGTACTTGTAGTACTGAATGTTGGAGAATTAGATTTAAAAAAATGTAGAATTTCTAACCAAAAATATGTTTTGAGAAATATCTGTTTTACATAAAATAAAAGTCTAATATGATGGTAACAATGTCTCATATGTTGCTCTACAGTCCTCATGAGATATTGACTTTTCATGGCTTTAATGAAGTCTGTAGTTTTTGGAAAAACAGTCTATCCAGTAGCTTGTTCCTGTAAGTGTTACTCAGAGGACAGGGAACAGAATTCTGATCTAAGACAATGAAAAACTTGAAAATGATGGATGGATGGATGGATGGATGGATGGATGGATGGATGGATGGATGGATGGATGGATGGATGGATGGATGGATGGATGGATAGATAGATAGATAGATAGATAGATGGATAGATAGATAGATAGATAGATAGATAGATAGATAGATAGATAGATAGATAGATAGATAGATAGATAGATAGATAGATAGATAGATAGATAGATAGATAGATAGATAGATAGATAGATAGATAGATAGATAGCCATCAACAGCACCGGCCATCATGTATGACTGTGTATGTGGGTATGTGAGATGTGCTTGGCTTGTGTTTGTGTGCACATTTACAGCTGTCAGTGATAGAAAAAGATGATGATCAGTGTCTGATAGCACAATGTACCGCTCACTATAAAGTGTTGTGAATAAGTGAACAGGACATTTATTTCTGGCAGGCTGGACATGTTAAATGACCACTAGTTCAGCTTCCCTTAGTTTACGCCTTAAATAAAAATGGAAAAGGAAAGAAGGAGTTTTTATATATATATATATAAATAATTGTGAATATGTTCTTATAACACATTGGCTTAGAGACAGCACATCCTCTATGACATTTATTAGCTCGCCACACACCAGGAATTGAACCTGCGCCATCTTTAAAGTCAAGGCGTATCACACCGGCAGGATTTATTTTTCCCAAAATGTTCCCTTTATAGAGCTTATTTATAGAATTTATATTTCAAAAAATCCATCATAAAAACCTACATTTCCATGTGGAACAAGAGTGTTGTGGACTGATCTTCACTCCGTGCTGTAACTATTGCTCATATAGTTAATCATATTGTGAAATTTACAAGAATTTAATATTCTGACTTTTTTTCATTTTAAGAATAAACTGTTTTTCAACTTTGCACCATTTCTTGGGTGGCTGAACGGTAGAGTCATCTGGATGAATGGAATCATTATTTGGGTGTCTGTCTGCTCCTGCGGCCTGTGCATATGAGCAGGTATGAGTAAATCGGTATCTGTGGTAGGAATGCTGCGGCTAACCACAGCTATGGATGGAGAGAAGCTTCACACAAGCTTACAGTTGCCTTGTTTTAATCCAGCCTTGGATAATTTACACAAGATGGCTTTAACACTGTATATATCATGTCAGGTTTCCCACTGGGCTTTGAGTCAACTGTCTGACTTTCTAAAGTTCACAGAAGGACCCACAGCTACACTCAAAACAAAAAAAAGACCTCTTTATTTGGCTTTTAGTTGAATTTTCAAAATAACTTTTCTTCTCAATCATCCTGGGTTGTACCATACGTTAAGTACACTTTGTGAACACATCACCACAACGCATATTGTCTGGGTGAAAATAGTACCGCCAATCCTGAAGGACCCACCAGAGTGAAGCGGTGAGTTACAGCACTTCTCGCTCATTTATTACAGGCAGAGGTTTAAACGTCAGCCGGAGAGACCGAAGCCAGGATTCTTCTCAAAAGAAACGCTCTGCCAACAAGAACAGCCACAGCTGGAGAGGAAAATAAAGCCTCTTTCTTCAACAAGAAAATTTGCTGTCTTGACTTGCTGTAATTGACTTGGTGTGAGTTTTTGCTGCTTTTATTTGTAAAATATGGGCACCTAGCTCTCTGGAGTCCATGCACAATGTCACGTCCCACACTGAAAGCTTCGATTTAACAGTATGAATGGCAAATAGACGCTTCATTGAACTCCAGTGTAAAACTGCATACAAGACTCTGTGTTTCACCACATCTCATATTTGTTACATGTGACCATAATTGCTTATTCATATGTACATTATGGGACATTAAACTGATTTGGATACCAATAAAGTGCTACAATATGTGAGGAACAGTAAATTACACACATTTTAAAAGTCAAGTTATAAAATTAAACTAATAAAGCATTAAAAAGTAAAGTAATAAAACAATAAAAACAGTACTTATGGAGTTGGAACTTAAAGGAGAAATAAAAAAATATTCCCCCCCACCATATGTCTGTAAACTGTGACTATATTTGGGCAAATTAACACATTATTTACCTGATGTTCAATCATTTGGTTGTTGAATAGTCTATTTTGCAACAAAATAATGTTTACAAAAATAATTGAAAGTACATTATCAGGCAAATTTTGATGTCTGAATCATTTATATATTCTCATATTCTGAGTTGACATGGGAAAGTTTTCAACCAAGCTCCTTGCAACAGACCCTTTCTAGGTAGTTCAATCAGGAGAGGCTTAACTAAGAGTTTACACTTATTTATTTAACCGTAATGGAAAAGATAAATATGTCTTTGGTGATTAGACTCCGTCATGATGACTTAATGCATTCAGAGGGGTAGCGAGGTCCACAGCAGGATAGGACAGCCCTCCTATGGAGTCTAGACACTGGTGGTGATAGAAGAATGCAGGATGTGATGGGATGAGGAGTGGGTTTCTGAGGCTGTATCTGAACTCTGCTGAGCTGGAATAGAGGTGACTGGAGCGGAGGAGGTTCGCAGCGACCGCACTGAAATGACAAACTGACTGCGAAAGAGAGAGAAAAGATTTTAAAATTTGTCAGCAGCAGGATGATTGGTTGACAGAGGTCGTGTCAGAATCTTGTTGGATTTTAACTTAAAAAGAAAACAACCACAATCAGCTGATCATCAGAGCAGGGAGATGGAGGACGAGGTAGAGAGAGAGAGTGGCTAAGATGAATGAAGAAAATTGAGTGAATGTGTGAGAGAATATAACCAGTCTTCCTGCTTGAACTTACGCTAAGCTCCATCATGTTCATTACTTTTATGTTACTGAGGCAGAGGAAACTTTTTTCTTGGTGCTGGGCAGGTGAAGGGATGATTTAGGAGCTTTGTGCTGCTATATTGGAAACATGCATAGGAGAGCCGCGAGAGAAAGTCATTGAATATAGTCATGGATCAGAATATCAAAACAATAAGCCAAAAGAAACTAAAATACTCAATAGAGATGAGGAAGACTGCAAAGCTCAGCTGGTTCCTCATTAAAAGTGACCATATCGCATGATACAGTAAAGCTGTATAATTCAGCATTTGGCCTGATTCTGGTTTAAGTACTTTTAAAGGAAAATCCTGAAATATAATTTACTGCTTGGAAGTGTTTGAATATGAAACAGTTATCTTAGTTACTACATTGGATCATTGAAGTTGATGGATTCATTTTTAGGATAATAATCATATTCAGCAAACAAGTTCAGTTTTTTCATCTTTTCATTCCTTTTTATGCATCTACGCGATGATACTTCTCCTGGTGATGCTGATAATGAAACACTGAACTTTGACTGATCCCCTCACACACGCAGCAGTATTTATCAAGTCGCTGCAGTTCCAGTAATCACTAAAATGATGACAGAAGGGTAACAGCGTGTTCTCTTTCATCAATCATTCGCACTTCTTTTGGCAAATTCCAACAACACAGTGATGTCCAAAAGAAAGATGGAAACAGTTTTTTACCAAAACATGCCGCTGTGAATTACTGCATCCTGACCGGGAAAGTGTAATTACCATAACTTCTTTAGACCGCTGGCTGTGTGTTGGTCATTAAGCGTATTATATTCTTTGTCTTCCAGTTATACACGAGCAGAATTGGCGTGCAACATCCTTTTTTTTCTGCATCTTTTTTTTTATTTTCAACGTCATCTATTGTTCTCTCATGTAATATCCTCTTTTTAAATTAACTTAATGTGAATTTAAAAGTAATATTTTGTCTAAATGTCTTGCTATTGGTTCATAATGCATTATATTAGTTGGTATTCTATAAATGCAGGTCAATGTAAACAAGCTGAATCTGACGCATGTCTCCATAAATGTAGTGTACATAGATACCTGAATAGCTGGAACAGCAGCTGCTAAGTTTTGAGGAGTTTCTTCAGTTTCCCTCGGTGCCTAGCAACCATGTTTACTCATGCCTATCAACAGACTCCCAAAGGCCTCTTAGCAGTGTTACAAGGAATCTGTGTTACTCCTTTTGGCGGTGTTCTTATATTGCTAACATGTTGCAGATGTGTGATAAGAAATGTAATTGTGCATTGAAAAAATACCACACACTCTTTTCTCAGTTACTAAGCAATACAACTTTCTATAAACTACAGTAATAATGTCTTGGATTGTCATGTGTCATTTTTTGAAATAGTCACATTCGGTTTATGTGATTTATCATAAATGATTGTCGAACTGTCACTCCAGATGTTCTTCTGTACGGCGTTCGTCAATCAGGTGTAATGCACTGACGTGCACACGAAAAAATAACACATGATGACAACCAGTCGTTCATTTTTTAAAAACATCTGACTCACGTCGATTTCGGTAAACGCAAAATCAGATAATTTGTATTCAAAGGGCCTCTCGGACATTACAGACAGAGTGGAAAAGTTTGATTTCAACTTCGTCCGAGAAGACGACGTGACGTCCGTGTTGACTGATTATTGATGTCAGTGTCTGAGCACGCAGTCTGGCATGTTTATTAAAAAACCAACAAATTGTTTGATATGGTTACGCAGTTTTATTAACTCCCTTTGAACCACATTTAAAGCCTGTTTGTCCTGTGCTGGATTAACAAACAACAGACTGTTCTGATTTTGTACGCCGGAGGTACCACCAGCCATACCAGACATTCCAGCCACCTCCATTGACAAATCCTGCATGGCTCAAAGTCTAAGCCCCAATAATACATGTGTTGTCACTGCCAGGTCTGTTATGTAATTGAACTCTGCTGTTTCTGAGACATTTACAGTGGCTTTCAGTCTCAGCGGGACACAGTAGGAGGACATAAGCTTCCATATAAGGGCAAAGCTACCGTGTCATTGCAGAGCTTCCCATCATCTCCGGAAAAACCCACTCCCAGACATAAATGGTATGTACTTAGTGAAATTTTTTTACATCTTTGCTGTTATGTGTATCTGTTTGCTGTTTGTCCATTTTGCATCTACTTTTTTTATAATTTGCATTGGTTTCCCTGAGGAACTGCTATAACTGTGCGTTGTCATGTGAAGTTTCGCGTTGACTTCGTCCCGGAGACTGTGAGAATTTGGAGCCTGCAACTTGTTTATCTTCAGAGGTTCTTTCCAGTGCAGTCATGGCTGATGTCATGAGGTTTTTGCTTACAAAATGCTCTGATTGATTGTTGCTCAAAAAGAGTCATATTCACTGCTGTAACTCCAGACATGCTACTGAGCCGCAGGAACATTTCTTTGTATTGTCTAATGATGAATAAGGCAGAGTGGTTCAGAGGGATTTACCCCAAGAAGAGGGAAGAGTTCAGTCAAATGTGACGTGTCTGTAATCAAACTGTCACGTTATTTATGGCGGGGAAAGATGCTTAGGGGCCGGGAAGTCAAGACTGTTATCAGTTTAATTCATCTTCAAAGATAACCACGCACACACTCATACACTCCCATGTTTGCTTAAGAGTTGCCACTTTAGAGCCGGGAAACAAAGCATCTGGGACAAAGAGTATCAGGGTGGAATGCACAATCAGATCATGAAGCCGTATGGTACTTCAAAAATGTGCTCTTTTCCCTGAGTTAAAAGGAAGAGAAATCTGTGTTAAATTTGTGGTGTTGAACAGTGTGTTCATCACAGGATTTTTGAGTTTAGCCTTTTCCTAGTTGTGCTAGAGTTCCAGCCGTTGATTGTGTTCAGCTGCTGTCAACAATGACACACACTGAAATGGGAATTGAGTTACCTTTGAGAAGCCAGAGGTAAATCTGTCATTATACAACACAAGCTCCAGTATCCTTGTTGCTATAATTGAATAAAACCAAGTTGCTTTAGTCAAAGACAAGAATACTGCAGTAGTAAAGAGGGTAAAGACCTTTGACTTTTTGAAGCTCGTAATACACAAATGTAATTAAAAACACTAATGGCTGCATTCCATTTCAAAGAGTCATTTCCTGGTATTGTCCAAGCGTTGTCACTGGAACGGCTTACTGGGACATTTTGTGGAAAAAAGCCATCATTATTGTTATAAGTAAATCCTGTTCTTTCCTTTTTATGACGAGTCAAAACAGTCTGCCTGCTGTGGTATAATTGTTTTTTTGGCTACTTGGGGGCAGCATGACAAGCTCAATATTAATATCAATATCTCACCAGTGATCATTAAGGGTCAGCAGATCGAGACTGTCCAGTTTTATAAATACCTTGGTGTCTTCATGGACAGTAAATTAAAGGGATACTTCACCCATTTGCATTAAGCTTTGTATTATTAGAAACCTGGTAGTATTTTTGAACGGTCGTGCATCCCGCCCTCATTTTCCCCTGAGACGGGAAAGCTCCTTATTTCTTTTCTGAAAAGGAGCCTCCGATGACGCAAAAATCATCGTTTTGCGTCATCGGAGGCTGTTTTGGTTAGCAGGGGTGAAACTACATCGCTAGTGCCTCATATTTTCGACCACTGAAGCTACAGACCTATTACAGATCAGTGGGTGGGACCTCACTCCCAGAATCGAAACTTAACGTCCGCCATATTGCTTGGAAGCTATGCTAACAGGCTCTGTGGAGAAAGCTGATAAGAACCTAGAATGGCGAAAAAAGTATGTTTCAACTTCAAACTGATATGGATGAAGGGGATTTTAAAGGTCTTGGCTCGTATCGGATGTTCATGGCTATCTCTACGAGCCGCAATATAGTGGCGAGCTGGCTGGTCAGACCTGCGAGGACAAGGAGCTGTGTCCGACACCACGTGAATGCACCATAAAATCCTCTACTTCAGCGGGAGTGGCTTGCGGTGCTTTGCATTCTGGGGGTTGTTGTCTTCCGTCCACATGAGCCAAAAAGACACTTTCTGCCTTTTCTCGGTCAAGAAGGCACCAACTTCAAAAATTATTTCACATTTCTACTACATATATGACCCAATTTCAATACAGATTTGTGTTTCAACGGGTGAAGTATGCCTTTAAACTGGAAAAGAACACTGATGCTGTTTTCAAGAAGGCACAGTCATGACTCTTCTTCTTAAGAAAGCTTAGATCCTTTGAAATTAGCAAGAATTTGAGCTATTATGTTGCCTCAATGTTCCACTGAACGACTCAGGAGGTCCTTTGTTCCTGCAGCAGTCTGATATTTTAATGAACATTTTTACTTGTGTTTCTGACTCATGGCTGTACATGATTATTCAAATGATTTCAGTGGTGTTTGTTATTTATTTACTTGTTGTGTACTGTGATTGTACTGTCGATAGTGTTTGTTGTGTGTATGAACTGACCAGGTGGCAAATGAGTTTCCCCGCTGGGGATCAAAAAAGTTTTCTAATCTAATCTAATCATAGCTGACAATTAACAAGCAAAAACAGCCATTTTCACATTCACCAGATACAGAGCAACTAAAACATTCATTTCGAGTTGTGTTTTAGATGATATTATAAAATTAAAAATCCACTCCTCTTTTCCCACTTGTTTCTGCCAACAAACATCTGGCTTTTAGCCGTGAAATTCTTCAGGATGCAAACCAGCTGACACTAGTTTGATAAGGCATGTTGTTAGGCTTCCATTTGTGAAGGCATAAAAAGAATCATAAAGTGGGATTTGAGCTTTTCTAAAAAAAAAAAACACACACAATGACCGCAACAATGTTGAGGAGGGCAAGTCAGGTTCCATGGTGATATATCTATTATATAAAAATGTTGATTAAAGGTCACATATTTTCCTCCTTTTTCAGCAAGTTTAAATAAGTTTCAGAGCTCCCCAAAATATGTCTGCGAAGTTTCTTGTTCAATATCCACTCTGATCCTGTATTTTAGCATTCCAATCAAACCCCTCTATTTCAGCCCTGCTCAGAACAGATTGTTTCTGTGTCTTTAGCTTTAAATGCAAACGAGCTGTGGGACCACGCCCCTCCAGGAAGGGGCTTGGGCTTTCTCTCTCCATGCCCTACTGTTTACGGAAAGAGGGCAGACTCAGAGGGCAGAACAAACTTCTGTCTGTGGGAGTGTCACCCACCAGGGGGAGGGGTTACTGCCCTTTGTGAGGTCACAAAGGGAAAATCTCCAAACCTGTTTGAGCACACATTTTCTGAGAAGTGGAGCAGGCAAAAGACGGAGAGTAGAAAGGCTAGGGACAGATACCAGTGTAAGAAAAACATGATTTTCTTTAATGGTATTTTTAGCTGTATGTATTTCTTGCTTTCAAACTTGTGTAGGTAAATAAATGTGTTACTTTTTTTATTTATTTTTTTACATAAACCAGTTTGTATACTTATACAGAAATATGACTATTTTTTTTCCCACAGCAGAGTTGTACTATGAACTTTATGAACAATTTTTAAATGAATGTCTCTCTATAGTTTGATCTGAGTAATTTCACATCTGCTCTAATAGTTTCTACCTTTTTTTCATTCTGACCATGAATCTAAATCCTGACTGCCAGGACTAAGCACTACTGCTCCATTTTCATCCGTAAGAAGAATATTAAATTATTGCTAATGCCAATATCTAGACACAACACAGGCCTGCACACAAAAATGTATGGAGGGAAACAGGGACAGCAAAGGGGGGGGGAAGAGAAATATATATTTAGGTTGCTGTCATTTAGTCACAAAAATAAAGGCTACATGAAAAACCCTCACAAATTTCAGCTTCCAGTTATCCCACAGTAATTACTGAAATAACCAAAGGATGAATATTTTTCCTATGACATTTTCACCATATCTTGTTTATAAACCAAATGATTATATTGCAACACGATCCAAGTGTGGTGCCAAGCTAAAAAGAACGGTACAAACTGATTTAGCAGACTTTCGATTGTGTGGCCCATCTCTTTTTGGGAGCTGGCTGTGCCTGTTCTTTGTCTGGGTGAGAGCTGCTGCTCTGCCATTTCCTTCTCTCCTTCCCTCCTTCTCCCTGCTGAGGTAAAAATGAGTCACTGAGTCAGCAGCTGGTCTCCGTCATCCCCAGTATCGCCCAGGATTCCACAGGAGACCAGCTGCTGAATTGCTACACTCTGACAAAATCACTTCCCCTTTGCCCTTGTATGGTTATGTTCACTGCCTACAAAAAGGCCTGTAATGATAAGATCTATGATGATTAGATCTTTAATCATGCATGTCAATGTGTAGGTAACCTAAAAAAAAAAAAGAAGGTGTCCAGCCTTGGAAAGCACAATCCTGCAAACTTATTTTACTGCTGCTTTTCAAGAGTTAGAGCTAGATATCGAAGCAGGTAAAGGTGACATTTTTCTTTCAGAGGCCACCTACCTACATGAGCAGGAAACAGACAGTAGAGCAGGAATTTAAAATAATATACACTCATTGGATGCAAACGCCACCATGACCATTTCAGGGCCTTCATACATTATTGCATCTTTACATGATTTTGATTTTGACATTATCTGACTTTGGTAAATGCAAGTCTTTTTCAGAAATCCAATTTTGAAATTATCCCCCCCAAAAAGATCTTTTGTATTCACAATGAAAAACAGATGTTCTCAAGTTTCAATTTCATAAACACAAAAAACATAATTTTCTTCTATATTAAATCTTTCTCTAGAAACACATTGCAGGCATAATACCCGGGATGATGTTCAGCATCACCAACTTTGTTTTAGTTTGTTGACATACTTACATTTGCAAATTAGCACTAAGCTCAACATAAAGCTGAAAGCTTTATATATTTGCAGTTATATTAACAACATTCTTTGAAAAGCATTCAAGTCTGCACAAATTTCCATGACAATCAATAATACATTCAAGTCAGGGCCAAAGTCGTCGACCATCAGTGCCATACCTTTGCAGCCATGATGCTTTAGGCATTTGCAGGCAGTTGTACAGTAGGCTATACTCTTTTTTTCAGGAAGGACAACCTGCATGTGGTCAACCTTATTCTGGCTCTTTTTACCCTTAGAGTTGGAACTCAAAGCAAATACTTGTCCTTTTTTATTTCAACAGAAGAGAACTGAAATGAATCATAAAAACAAAAGTGGAGGTCTCCATTTTTGTCAGTGCTGTTGACTACGGATGAGTGGAATCCATCATTGAATGTTTAAACCAGGGTGTTTAGTTTTCCCATTCCACTGGCTGACAGGACAGGCAGGTCTCTGTCTCGCTCCATCTCATCTTCCTTCCCGTTATACTGTGAAGGGAGGTGTCTTGCCGCGTGCTGCTTATTTAAGGAGTCTCTATGGAATCTCCTGTCCCTTCTGTTATGACCATGCAGCAGGCGGTGGAGCAGAGATCTGGATCTGTCACTGCCCACTGACAGCTCACTCTCAGACAGTCTATTCTGCTTCATGTTTATCCACGAGACTTGCTGGAAAATACAGCCTGAATTCTTGGAGACATGTGGATCTCTCTCCATCCTCTCACCTGTTTTGCTTTCCAGGTGGAGTGGGCTACTTTTGGACCTAACGGGGGCCCTTTCTCCACTTCTTCTACGACAGTTTATCGCTCCACCGCATCTTTACTCAGCTTTTGAAAAAAATAAATAATAAAAGCAATGGAAACAACTGGGTGTGTTTCTTCTTCTTGAGAGAGGGAGATAAATCAAATCACACATTAATTGTTGCTTGGAGCCTCTTGTCCAGCTTTGAAAGGAAATCTAGTTGAATTTGGCAAGCAGAAGATGTTTCAGCATTTGAGCACAGTGGACCATTGTTTTTCAGCTCAATGGAGTTGCCTGAAGCTAAGATACACAATGATTCAAAACATTAACTTTAAGGAAGATTGGGCACGGTTTACTTGCAGAATTAACTGCCAGCAGGAAAAATAAATCTGTTGCAGCAGAAGCATTCTCGTCCAAAGAGAAAGCATTGGTCCCTAAAATAAAAGGAATAAAATTAAAGCATTAAATTCTCATTACTTTACATTTTCTCTCTAAAGGCATTCATTCTTACACATGCGGTTGGTATTACTTTTCAGTTCAACTTTAACTGAACTTAGACTGCGATGGTAGATGTGATTTTTTACACTAAAAGCAGTAAAGCAAGCTGTAAACAAAGCACAAGCGATAAGTGCACCTTATATTAACATCTCCACAACCATAATCTAAGAGCCTCATTGAGCCGTTTGGCTTTAGCCTACTTGCAGAAGGAAATGGACCCAAACACAGGCAGATGCAAAAATAGTAATGCAAAACTGAAATTTCTTACAGGAAGGTTTTTGAGAAGGTGGGCAAAAGATTGACCGGGAAACAGGCAGGTAGTTTTGCACAAAGGTGGATCAAGATCACTCCAAAAAAAAGACACTCATCTACAGTATATGTCAGAATCTATAACAGAAACACGTAATGACAATTAAACAAAGGAAGTGGTATGGCATCAGACTGATTCGTTAAGTGGAGACAGGTGTGAGCAGGTGGGTTTAGAATGCCAGACGATTGTAGGCTGATAAGAGCCTCAAAAAGGTGTGTAGTGGGGAGAGGAGAGATCTGGTGGAGAGGAGGAAAAGGCAAGATACATTTGGGAGTTGGAATGTGACCACTGGTGAGGAACATGAAGATAGATTATGATGCTACTGTGTGTAAAGACAGAAAACGAGCAAGCTAACAGCTAACATCTGTATATTGGTGCATTGGCTTTTAAGGACAAATGGCTCACACATGATAAAGTAGTTAAAAATATTTTTTTAGGACATGGCTAACACCTATGCGGTTGGTAAATTGACTCCGTAATGTAGTATCTCAAATTGTCTATGGTCACATTGTGCTTTGCTAATAAACCAACAGCTAACATCTGTTAATTTTAATTACATAATTTAATATCATGTTTGTTTCGGCATCTTTTGCACTCCTCAAACCTGCACTATTCTCTTACTTAGTCTTGTACATATTATTCTTTGTTTATTTGTTCATTTTAATGTTTTGTACTTTTGTACAATGAGTACAAATTCCTTGCAGCCTATGTGTAAGCAGCATACTAAGCCAATAAAGCTGATTCTGATTAGTATGCCAGCTAATCCAGCTTCTTAACATAGAGTTAAAATGGTAAAGTGGTCACATTTTGTTTCACTAGCTAACTCACGGCTAATATCTGTAGCCACAGGTGGTATGTTGGCTCTTTTATAAAAACAGCTAAAAGACGGGGGGTCATCATTTAACATGTCATCCCATCACTCCTCAAAATTCTCCATGTAAAATAAAACTGCAAGGAGAGATGAGGTCGAAGCCTAGACACCAAACACAAACTTTGTGCAGCAATAAATATTTCAAACAAATGCGAACGTGAGTTGTCTGTCTGAAATGAAAAAGTAGTCAAATGTTTTTCTGCTAGTTATCCAATAAGCTAACATCTGTCTAGTTGGTACATAGGCTCTTAAACAAAGAGAGCTAAAAAGGAAAGTGCTTATTCTTTGTTTTGCTAGCTAGCTAACATCTGGACTGTTAGCTCTTGCCTGCTCCTGGTCTATTGACAGTTGCACTATTTACTCAAAGGCAGAATTTCACTCCTCTTTCTGTCTGAGAACTAGTTGACATAAACAGTTTAAGGTAACAGACTAACACTAACACTTCTCGGATAGCAATCTCTGTTTCCTGTGCCAGGACAACTTTGGCTGTATCTGTTCCTCCATGCAAGGAAAGCTCCACCCAAAGCAGAAAGTTTCAGTGTCAACTACTGTAATGATATCTTTTTATCAGATGAATTTCAGCAACAGGAGCCTTCTTGGGCACAGTTTCAAAATCACCTCAATCTAATTGCCAAAGGAGCAGTTTAATTAGCAGAAAACCAGTAAATTTAAAAACATTTGAATGTTTGAGATAAGATCTTTTGGCTGTCAGATATAATTGAATCAGCAAGGTTAAATCTATCTGAGTTATATAACCCGAAATGTTGACCAGGTGTGGTCCAAGTAGCAGCTGGAGACTCGAAGGAAATGTTATTCCAGCAAAGGCAAACTGAGAACAAATATCAAAACACAGGTGCTGCTGAACTACTCACCGACACAGAGGTTAACCACGGTGTATGGCACGTGCTCTCACACTGAGTCAGCTGGTAGCTTTGGTATTTACACACAGCCGGTTGAGTGTTTTTATGACCAAATGGTAAAAAAAAAAAAAAAACTGTGTTGAGGTAACAGTAAGGCTTACATTCAAGAGATTTGCAGTGAAAATGTGGGTGTTACGAATATTTTGTGGTCAGAGGTAAATTGCGACAGTTAACTGGTTAGAGGAACAATAAGCCACGTGAGGCGGAACATGCATCATATTTGACGTTAGAAAAACGATGCTCTATCTTTGGTAGAGACCTCTAACAATTGAAATCTCTCTCTAAGATGCCTTTAAGGAATACAATCTCAGTACACTCAGGATTTATATTAGTGATTGTTGCGGTCTTTAAGTTCCGGTTATTTTACAAGGCCCCTGTGCATTACCATCCATATGCACAAAGAAGAATCTATACGTTATTTTTTACTTTTACGCTGTTCTACTTTTTATTTTTAGGTGGTATAAATACACTAATAAGGGACACGGGATAATGATCTTCTTGAACAAACACTCTTGGGGATCATCGATGACTCACAGAGCCTTTGGTTGGAAAAATGGTTAAATGATTATTTTGTAAAGGTGTGGTGACTGGCAACATTGCAAGGTTGCAAAGAATGCACGCAAGGGGTTGTTGAATTTGCATTAATAATAAGAAACAGTCCTTCCAACTCCCTGGAAGGACTGTACAAGAAGATTAGTATTACTATCATTTTACAGTTTGACCAAAGTCTGGAAAAAAGGAGAACCAGCCTTGCGCTGTTTAGAGATTACAACATCTGAAAACCAGTTTGACTTAAGTTCACTTATAAACATGTTAGATAATGAGTTTCGAATCGCCTACATTAATCCAAGTAAGAAATGACAATTCACTGAAGTGCTGAACTTATGCACTGGGATATTTCTTGGCCAACCAATGAAAACTCAGAGAAGATTGGATTAATGTCACAAGAACAAGGCATAGCTATAAGCCACATTAAAACAAAAACAAATCATCACATCATACCTTGGTTATAGTTGACACTCATGGCAGAATCTCTTACATTCTTTACTATAGTTATTTAATTGGACCGAAAACAATCCAGGCCCAAACTAATCAACAGTATGTTGAGACTTACTTTAAAGGCAAAGTCAGTAGCTTTTTTCTAAAAATTGAAATATAATGGGTGGTCAAACATACTTACTGTAAGGAAGAACAAACACTGGAAGTCATCGTTTTTTTTTTCACTTCTACGGCTGCTTGTAATGAAAGGGTACAAAAACTACCACCATCTGTTTCTGTTATCACCTAAGAAGACATGCTGCAAATGTGTGGCGGACATTTGTTTCTGTGGATTCACTGAGAAATTCAAATCCTTATCATCACTTATGGGCCTCATACATGTGTGGTGGTAGCTGTGTCTTTAGAGACACTGCCCTCTGCCTTTATTTAAATATATTTTTGCTTTGGTTGACATGAAAAGTTTCTGTGATGGGTGCTGGTGTGTTTCCATCAGCCAATGACAGCACGCAGGTGAGTTTAGGAGTGGACACAATTCAGCGATTAGACGCGATTCAATTGGCGAATGTGATGGACGTGGATGAAGCGGCGAAGAAGACGAGAACATATAATGTGAAGCAAAAAGACACGCAGTTAAAGTTTGTTCTAAAACAAAGGGTTCACCCTGTAGTTGGCTTCACCCACAGATGCAGAGTTTGCCTGCTTACTGTTGGACAGGAAGGCGCCAAACACCAAGGATAAGCTTGTGCTTGTTTGCTAAATTATTGGTGTATTATTATCTTGTAGTGATGAGCCCAGGAGGAGGGGCTCAGTTTAATGTTGTGTTTATAAGCTGCAACGGACATTTCTACTGACTCTACCTTTAAAAATGACTACATTTCTCAATTTAAGTGAAGTTAAACAACATTTAAACCTCCTCAAAGGACCTTAAAAAGACATTTGTGTTGATTAATAATTAAATTCAAAGCTTTGCCATGCTGTCAGTGATCCTGAATGTTCTCAAATGTTATTGCTCCATTAACACAAATGGTCACTTATGTGTAATTTTTTACTCCTGCGTGGTTGATTGTGTCTAGACCTTCATAAACAACACTTACTGATAGTTAATGTATTATTGTTGGATGTTGCTATAACTTATTTTTGAGGGGATTTTTGAGGTCTCGAGGGACACACTGAGACTGGACACCCCTCCCTGTGTGTGAGCTCCTCTGTAGTGTTTGGCTCTCCGGCCCACATGACACCATGCCTCTGTACACCAGCCAGAAAAACTTTCCCTCTGCTTTGACTTCAGAGACTGTTTTTACGATAGTCTTGGATTCTATTTTGCACAGTCCTGGTGAGAAAGTGAAGAAATTAGTTTGAGGAGGAGAGGGACAGGAAAGCCTTTTTACAACATCCTCTAGATGGAAAGTGTCACACTGGAAACACTTGGAGCAAAATCTCAGCCTCTGGGTTCTGAGGTTATTTTGTTTTAGCCTCATCTCACCCTGGTTCTGTTTTTGTCAAGGGGATCACTTCACACCCCATTTCAAACAGCTGCAGTGGCAAGCCCACTGAGGTCAGTGGTCGAGCTGTGGAGTTGATCTTGCCTATTGCTTGATCTAAATTGATATGAACACAAGTAAGATCTCAGGACAGCACATCAAGCCTAAACAGCTGCAGCTCTGCTCCTCTCTTCCCATCCAGAAAATATGAATATGTGACACCCCATGGCTGAAAACACCTTCGCCTCATCATCTGGTCCTATTTAACACCCGGCAGTAGATCCGCTTGCATGGGCTCAGTCTTCGTATGATACTTCAGCTGGACGTGGTAACGTGGTTACGTTTTTTCTTCATTGTTGGACCAATTTAAAGGATTTTTTTGCAGACTGCCACCTCATGAAAGAGTCAATTCTTCGCTTTCCAAAGACAACAATCTGCATGTGTTGATTCTCACCAGAGCTGACAGTGTTGTGCCTGTATTAGATTGATTCAGGGCCTATTTTGGTTCATTATTGATGAAGAGTGCATGGAGGCAATATGTAGAAAAAGGAAATCAATCATTTTTTTTGAAAAAATGCAAATCAGCCCACTTCGACAGTCATCTGTTTGCCATTTTTGCATGTCTATGCCTTAAAGTGTATGTCCACAAACTGTTGCTATGCAGAAATGCTGTATACGAGCCTACAGCTGGCCATTAGGGGGAGTACATCTTATTTGGCAAAAGTTGAATTGCAAGCCTGTGTCCAGGGAGGACAGTGGAAGTGAGAGGAGGACAAGAGGAGGCAGGGAAGAGGGCTTTGAGTCATGCAGCTCAAAGGAGTGAATCACGCCTCTCTACAGGCGCGGGGTGACTGACTGACTGGTGTTTGGATCCGTCACAGCTGTGGAAATGGGAAGAATCCAAGCCATGACTGGAAAGACGCTCCACATGTGTATACTTGACAGGAGTGTGCCCTGATGAGCCCACACACTCGTAACGTCAAAAATCGCAGATGCACATACACACAAATGCACAGAAAGATCAAAAGGTCATTGTCCATTACATGATCTTCTTGAGAAGAAAAGTTTGTGCAAGGGAATAACGCAAATGAAAGCTTTCAACTGAATCCTTATTGAAGCTTTTTTTTAAAACAGGGATTTTTTTTTAAGGCTATTAGCAATTACTATTTACTTTTTTACATGTTTTTGACCCTTCAAAACTAAAGCAAGTGTTTATAGAGGTACAGAACACAATGTTTTCTTATTCTGTAGCTGTGTCCCATTCTGGGGTAGCGTCCTGTGAAGGACCCAGCCTTTCATATAGAACGCTCAGGCTGAACTGAAATGAGACAGTCTGGTCTATGGAAGATGTTTCTGAAGCAGCTCTCTGAACCCTTACCCTGCCACATAGCCACATCACAAGCTAACATAAGTAACCTTATGTAAACTATCTTATTGTTTTTAATATAATTTGAAGTTTTGAGGGCTGGTTGTTTTCTTAATAGTTTTTCTTGTGATTTGATTTAGTTGAAATCAATTACTTACATTTAGAATAGTAAGACTCAGCCACTTAAGGCCATCTTGCTTCTTGAATGGGCGCACAATGTATTTCGGGTTATATTTGGCCTTGAAGGATGCACCGGATGGATCCTTTGTTGCCCGAGGAAAGGAGGACGCATTTGATGGCTGAATCAAAAGGAGCATTCGAAATGGGAGAGCCTTCGCTGTGTCGCTGTGTCGCTGTGACGTAATCTACCTACAAATGCCCCCCTAAGGATGCAGCCCCTGAACTGCAGCTCATGATGGATTACATATCACAGAGGAAACAAATGATGTGGACACACAGAGCAAATACAGGAAGTACTGAAGTAAACACAAGGAGGACTATATCACCTTAATGTGAAACCAGTTGCTGACCTTATGCCAGCTTCAGTTCAGAGCAACAGAAAGCTAAAATTAGAGATTGAGAGGATATGGAAGGTCTGTGAAAAAAATATCTACTGACCCTGTTTGACTGGGGAAGATAGGGGAGGGTGCTTTCTCCTCACTGCTCCTCTTCATGTCTGGTCTTCATGTGGATCCAATATGATGAGTCGTATCCTTCAAGGCAGCTAAAGATAAACCTGTTTCAGATGCCCACAACTCAAAACAGACATCATATTATTCAAACTTCTCATGGGAAGGTATTTTTGACCAAAGCAGGGGTCAAACTGAAGGATACTGCTGAGTTTGGGAGAACACAAAACAGATCTTCACAATCTAAGTTTCATCACGTTTACCTTTACAGTTTTCTATTGGAGACGATTGCACTTACCACAGCAGGAAGGAAAGCCAGCGTCTTACTCCAAAAGTATTTAATCTAGTTCCCTGTAGGCTGGAATGTAGAGGATCGCCTTTATTGTCACGACTGGGAAGTCTTAAATTACCAACAGAAGCTTGCTTACATTTTGCAGACTCATGCTTTCTCCTTTATATTCCCATTTGAGTTTTACTCAAGTTCGTTTCAGGTAATTGTTTTCCGTATTTTAAATCTTTTCACAATTGCAATACTCTGAACTGAAGTGATACAGTTAAAGTGGATTGAACTGTCGACTGGTGATTATTATTTCTGTTGTGAATTATTGAAGACTAAATTTAAACTGGATTTTGGAGGTTAGTGAGCAGGAGTCTTTTTTATCCTGCTCTTAAAAAGTCTAAAAAGTCTGACTGTCACACGTTACAACCTGAACATCATCTGCTGTACTAATAGTACCATCTCACGGAAATTAACCATTACTGTGCTTGTTAAGAAAGCAGACATCTTCATTTTCCTTATCTTGTCAAGAATCTTTTGGACTGACAACAAAATTGTAAAATATCTTCTCTTATTCAATTGTTTGTTTTAGTAATATAGAGTCAGCCAGTACACATAGTACACAGTACAGCTTATTCTCATCCTCAGAGCGTTTGATATATGGAGCCTCTCCTTTGCTCTGGCCTGGGCCAAGTTAGAGGGATCAAAAAGTAGCAGCAGACCAAGTCTGTATCAGATAAAGAGGCTCAAAGTCCTGAGGAGATTCAACATGCATATGGTTTCATCTGCAGGGCTAAAGCCGGGGACGGGATAGGGTCAAAGAAAACAGTTACCCAGAATATCATGAGCCGAAATATATAAACAGTAAACAGTCTCTGAGATAATCCATTTATTATGTTTTCTTTTGGGGAATTTAAATAAGTGACAGTACTCTAGATTGCAAAAGTTTTATCTTATTTTACTTTATAAAACCGACATTTCTTTTAGTTCCAATAATTAGTGGAACAAAATGTTCAGAAGTGGCTTCTGTGCATCTGAACCACCTTTCCTGCTACTGTGTTCTCTACATGTGTGAAGCCTGGGCTCCTCTGCACGTGTTAAGCACGTGCAAATTGCACATGGGTTTCAGAGAATCAATTACTTCAGCAAAATGTAATCCAAAATATGTGTAATATTATTTAGGATGCAATCCAAAACTCACCACTACCTTACCAAAACACAAACCTACTTTTAAATGAGAGCTGTTCTCTGTCCACATGCTGAAGCTGAATTGAGATGACATTTGAGCAAACGACAGAACACGTATGAGGTGGCAGTAACAACACAGCAACTATCCTGTATTCTGTTGGTTTAGGTTTGGTGGGAGAACAAATATTGAAGTCAGATTTAAAAATGAATATCTTGCACCTCTTTTCTCTGGAGCTTGCATAAAGAGACAGAGACCATAACAACCCTCCTTTTCTCTCTGCAGCTGCAGGACTCTTGTGTTAGCCACAGCACTCAGGCCTCACTAGATATCTCGAATGACGGCTGTCAGCATGGTCATTAACTCTTTCAGTCTGCGCCTGTTCAAACAAACTCCTCTGGCGGCCACTATAGCCACACAAAACCTTTTCCCAGCCTCATCGTGATGTGCTTCTCTCTGCCCAAATTCATGCCTTGGTCCATTTAATGGGTGGTCAAACATACTTACTGTAAGGAAGAACAAACACTGGAAGTCATTGTTTTTTTCACTTCTACGGCTGCTTGCAATGAAAGGGTACAAAAACTACAACCACCTGTTTCTGTTATCACCTAAGAAGAATGTAACATGCTGTAAATGTGCAGCAGACATTTGCTTCCTGGGATTCACTGAGAAATTCAAATCCTTATATAATTTCTGATTCATGTCTCAGAGTTAACAGGTAATCTGTTACATGCTGACATTCTAGTAGAAAGTAGAAAATGAAATGTCAGTGCTCAACATGTAAGTATATCATATTAACATGCTTACACTTTCTGTTAGAATTAACTTCAAAGTACAACTGATGGTGATAGGAGTGCTATAACCTTTGCAGGTATTTGGTTATCAACCAAAATAAAGGACAAGTCTAATCATTGATTGGTTGAATTAAAAATTCTTACCTGATAGTAGCTCTGGAGGAGAGATCAGAAACTCACCAAGTCTGTAGTCCCAATCTCCTTTCCTCAAGACAATGAACCTTATTACAAAAGTTTCATTCACCCAATATTTTTGAGATATTGTATTGCGCTTGTGAGGAACTTTAAGTTGGAGTTATTTTTGGCACCTCCAGTAGACAAAGCAGTTCCTCTGACCTCGTTGAACTTATCCTGAACATGTCCTCAACATAAAAAAACCTACTCCTGCTTTCTTCATTGTGCTGAAAATTGTCTTGTCTGAAAGCTATCCCCCAGCAGTTTCAAGCTTAAAAAAATACCTATATCAAAACAATTAATCAAGTCCCTGATAGGTCATAAAGAGGCATCAGAATTAACGCAGTTTGTTTCATATCAAAAACTCCTTACAGGAGCTTTAAAATTGCCAAAGTGGTGAATTAATAAACACTGCCATGCTTGATGCTATGCTGTTGGCAGGGAAATTAATATCCAATCAATAAGGAATTAGGACATTAGGAATCCTAATGGATCTAGACCAAGCTGGAGCATCCAGTGTTAAAAATGAAGCCACTCCGTAAGTGCAAAAAAAACTGCAGTTCCTTCAAGTGTCACCTCGAGGCTAGTTGGAAAAACAGAGAGCCAATTAGAGCCCAAATTAAAATTCCCATTTTTCAGCAGAAATAAACCTGGTACAAAAAAGTATTTTTTCGCTAATTAGGGGCAGGGCCTAGTTGTCTGGCAGAATTGTGCGTTGTAGCTATTTGTCAGGCCTGAACAGCTACAAGGCTGCCTCAACTCCACCTCTTTGTGCCATGACTGCCATTGACCGGCTTCAAAAAGCCTCTTCAGAGACCAACGGATGATGTCACTGAGCCTATGTCCATTTTTTACACAGTCTATGGTCTAAGCTAGTAACAAAGCTGTCCTTCTGAGTCATCTGTACCATACCATTAGGCCAAGGACACAAATGACCTTTAATGGCAAAATCAGCTGCTAGTATTGCATAGATTCTCTGAATATTTTCTTGTCTGGGATTTGAGACATCTGTGTTTTTGTACACTCTAAAGAATGGCAAAGAGATAAACATGTTTTTTTCATGGTGCTCTGGAAATTATCCATTCATTGGGATCCCTCCATAAAAATGTAAACCCACTTTACTGTCCATATGACAGTCTCCTATGATCACAGTCTTTAAAAAACAACACTGGATACCGTCTCCCTGGGATGATTACCTTTTCTGCCTGAAATGTGGATTTAAGGACACGGAAACCTTTAATGCTGCCGGTCATTGCTTTCTATTTTATCCCTGGTTCAGTTAAAAGCTTCCCTCCTTAAAAACACAAATACATTTACCTTCTTGACCTCTCTACAGGCGAGGCCAAGGCCAGCATAGGACACTGCTCACTGCTGCTCTGTGAACCCAGGAAGGTCCCTGTATACACAAACTTCAATGAATGGACACTTTTGAATGCCAGACTTACGAAAGATGCTTTGACATTGCTGTCTCTCTTTGCTGAGTGCTGAAAGATCCATTAGATCTTGATGCCCTGCAAGTTCCTAAAGAAAGATCCTGCATACCCCCCATGGGAGATTAGGTGTTGAAACCTTACGTCGAGAGTCGGGGTATGCCCTTGTCATAATACTCTTATGGGGCTAAATCATTTCCTGTAGGCACTGCTGGGTTTGCTTTTTACTGGGTGATTGTCGTGTCAGATAGAAGCATGCAGTGCTTAACATGCTCAAAAGGACTTGCGGTTTCCTTCCCTGCACTTGTTTTCCAATGTGAGGAGTGTGAAGTACAGCCTCTGCACGTGCATGGAAGGTTGAGAACACTCTCCAAGTCTTCAAGCTGTCTTTGTGATACTTTTAAGGAGGCAGGAGTTTAGAGTTTTGTGTTGTTTATCACCTCATTCCTATCTAAATGGTCTAAAAAAAACACACCGAGTTCTTTAGTTTCCATTACAGTAAAACACTGGACAGGTACTGTAAACCAGTTGCTGACCATTCCTCTGCTAGAGCTCAGATCTCAAATTGATGAAAGAGTGGTGACTTTGTACCCAGAAAGACAAAGGTGGGCTATTCACCTCAACACAGCATGTGCTGCACAGTTATGCGGATCAGACAGCAAACAAGGAACAACAAGAACATTATATTTTTAGGAAATTCCAACAATGCAGGCATCCTTGATATTTGGAGCCAAGTGTGAGAACGTAACAGTGACACAAGTTGAAGTAGGCAGACAGACTGCCAGGCATGCGCAACATTTAGGACACAGGACAGCCAATAATGAGCCTGGCATTGTTCTCAAAAGCATGCTGCGTTCTGAGAGCTGTTTGTCAGCAGTGCCAGGCTGTGAGAGCAGACAGCTCTTCCGTGCAATTTTTTCTCAACCAGGCAGGCATGACGAAGTCCTGAGAAAATGAGTGGTGGTTAAATTAGTTGGATCCTTGTGGCCTGGCTTAGAAAAAAGGCGTAAATGTCTTCAGGAGTGGTTCCAGTCCATAATAGGCTAGATGTTTCTGCTAGTTTAAGAAGCCCACAACAAGAGTTGATGAAAGCAACTCTTTGTAAAATATAAATTATGTATTCGGCATTATCTTGCTTATGTCAGTATAGTAAGGTTTTCTTTACAGTCATTCAGCAGCAAGAAGACTGACGTCATATTGTGGACACTTCAGACTAATTTAGCTTCCCACATTAGGAAGGCTGCTGAAGGAGGCTTTTTTTTGGGACTTAACAGACCCAAACATGGACTTTGTGAACCGAGTGACATACCCCAACTCTGCTTGCCAACAGCAGCCTGTGTGGTAGTACACCCCTGTTATCACACAGCTCTCAAGGCCCCTCAAGTGTTGAGGCTCAGAGTTAATGAGTTGAATCCTTGCCTCAACCCTTTCAGCTCAGATAGATGAGGGGTCTTTTTCTATTAAATCAATCTTTTAGTTAAATTAGTTTAACCCTGGCTGGGAATCATGACTTCAATTCAGCTGAGGTTAAAAGTTAGCAATGCATGTTGACTATACGTTCAGTTGACACTCACACATGGTGGCCTGAACGCCATCCACTGTTTTGGGGCCTATTAGTCACAATTGACAGTACATGTGTTTATGGTAATTGATCGTAACTGTGCAGATTTTTAAAGTAGACACGTGTCTCCCTGTAATATTGATGTGATTTACATCCCTGTGTGCTTCGTGAAGACTGTGCACATGCTGTTAGACTCCCTATAGTGGTTCTTCCATGAGGATCTCTGGCCTTACTTTTAGTGTTATTTTGACCCAGGCAGTCTGCCTCCCATATCTCCAAAAATAATATACTGCTTTCATCACGCGCTCTGTCTGATCTGTCTCAGTTTATGTTTTTCTAATGGAAAAAAATGTGTTTTGCATTGCCCTCACACACTTTGTGCAAGTACAAAAACACAATCCTGCATGTTTCAGTGGTGGCACTGTCGTGTTCACCTCAGATTTACTGTGGCAATATAGTGCATTCACAAGCACATGCTGTGGTCCTGTTGATGCCATATTCTGAAGCCCTGTAAGTCATTGTGGTGTTGATGTTGAGAGTGTAATTACGGCAAAAGTTTGCTGGGATGTGCTGGGGCAGACTGTACTATGCTGTTTGTTTAGGTGGTGGTCTGAGGCTGCTTAATAGTGGCGCTTTGGGTCTGGAAGAACACTGAGCTTCTGGATTGGTGAAAAATCCCAGAGATCCAGCATCTGAGGGCCTTGAATTCATTACACATGTTCCCAGTCTCCACAGTTTAACCCTGTGATCAAGTGCCGCCCCTTGATCTCCCGGGGAGAGAAATACCACACAGAAGCTGCCTACTGTCTCCTCAGGGAGTTTGTATTTGACTTTTAGAACAACTATAGGACCTCTAGAAAATAGATAAATAGTGTTGGTAGACCGCAGACTTTAACCAAAGGGGAATCTTAGAGTCTAATAAAGATGCTTCATGGCTGTTTGGTGGAGATAAAGAGACATCTGCATCCTAATCTTGCCTGTGGTCTTCCGAGAGTTCATTACTGTCAGGGTCTACTTAGCTGTAAGCTAGGGAAGGATAAATAGCTGTTGATTTGTCATTAGAAATGAGCCTGTTACAAAGCAGTTAACCTAGTGGGAAGACTTTGTGGTCATGTCAAGGTCTTACAAAGTTTAGTGGTCTCACCAAACAGTAAATGCTTTTTTATTAGTTCATCAACTGGGAATGACAGAGCAAGTTCCAACTGAGCTAACTGATGAACACAATCAGTAAGAAGCTGGTTATTTTACACAGTTATCAGACTGCTTCATGTCTCAAGTTGTGAATACAAAATTCTTCAAAGTAAGTTTTGTCATAATAAGCTAATAAATCTGATTTCTGACCTGCTAAAGCCGCTGTTTGAGAGAAATAAATTGGCTAACATGTAGCAGTTAAGGAAGTGCTATAAAATCTGCTGCCCTGTTAAAAGCAAGAATCAAGTTCTGTCAACAAAGGCCTTAAACCACACCACCAAAAACCCTGCAGTTCCTCTATCATAAGCAGTAATAAGCACATCATATTTCAGCAATAGGCATGCGATCTGATGTGACATGTTATTTTCTCTCTGCCCTTTTTTTCCTGGATTGTGATCAATGTTTTTTTTTCTGGATTTAAAGAAAAATCACATGAACTAAACGATGAGGAACGTGCGCGCCACATGACATCCTCATTTCTCAAGGCAAGAACTTTCCATCTATCAGTTTTGCATCATACATTGTACATAGATGACCAACTGGAAAACAACCAACCTTTATAGGACTATAAATGTGGTTGCTAACAATTGTAAACAAATGCAATGATGCAATCTGCTCTACGAGCAGGACTCTGCAGTCTGCACCTAACAGCACTTCTTCTTCCTGTGTCTCACTCGTATGTATGTACCCAGTACCCAGTGTAGCATGACTATGTCAAAGGTTAGGCACGCTGTGGTGCGGGGCCTTCTCTACAGAGATACTTTAACATTCATAAGGCTGTGTTTGAGTGGCAGTTGGCAGTGGGTAAGCACACCAAGAGCATGTGAGTACGAGGTGTGATCATTGTACGTTTGTGTCTCTTTTGTCTGCCAGACACCACAGCGCAGCGGGGCGTTGACATCAGAGAGAAGTTCAACAAATCCTTGGATAGATTTACACACATGCTCCTGACGCCTGACTACTTTTTGTGCTTTCTACAGGAACTCTCAGCTCCTTTTGGATAACTTGTTATGACATGTCTTGACCAAGTGAAAGCTGCATTAATGTGTTGTCTTCTTTGCATAAGTGATCCTTCATTCAGATGATAAATGGCACGTTTTTTTTTCCATCAGTGATTACATATATTCTTTCATAGTTTACATGTGCTTCTGATAAAAATGTCTGCCAAGGAACGTGCCGTATGTTAAAGCGCATGTGTGCGGTGCTAACGACTCATTGATTTGTATATGTCGTGGATTTTGTGTCAACATAATTATACAGATACATGATTAAACTCTGGCGCTAAATGAAAACTCAAAACACAGGCGCATGCTAATACGTGCTGCTCGTCTGCCAACAATCATCTGCGGCAGCATGCTGTTATTAGGAATTAACGCCAACATAGTGGTGAGAGTCATGGCATAAACATCCTTCTGGGGAATGAGCCTCCTCTCACTCTGCATGTGCCCGAGCCACAAGCATCCCTGAGTTACATAACCGCCCTTTTATGCAGACGTCGTAATCCATGTGTCTTTTTTGTTTTAAGGCCCTGAAGGCCACACAGATGGACGGTGATATGAGGTTCCAATATCCTGATGCGATTAGCCAAGGGAGAATCTGTCATCTAGAGAGAGTGATAGAAGGGGGGATCTGATGTGTGCAAGTGCATATCCAGGTTTTTGAAATGAAAAATGGGCTTTGAAGGGAACAGGGCCTGGTGTCTGCCAGATTCTCGCTATGAGAAGTGAAACTCCAAAAAAAGTAGCTGGACTACAGTGATGAACAACAGGGATTTTTGAAGGAAGGACCAGCAAGAGATCCATAAAAATCAGACTTTATTAAAACTGTATACATTTCGGGTTCTCTGTTTAAAAACATTGTTAAATAGAGCCCCTGACAGCAAATTCATGTAATATACGTTTACAGCAGATGATCATCATATAGCAGTCCTAATTTCATAAACTGAATTAGGAATTCATTGTGTAATTGTATTCATTAGAGCATACAGTGTGTGCTTGTTTTAGGTTTAAAGTGCATTTCCTTAGTAGATTTTTTTGAAATGATAGCAGTCTTCAGAACCAGGAAGAGAAGCCGTGCTTTTCCTTCACCACCCAAATGCTGTCAATCACTTTCCCATACTGGAACACACAAAGAGGTCATTGTTAACTTTTTGGGCCTTTAAAAAAAAAAAAAAACTCTCAACTTTGCTGTAACTGTGTACATGTGTGCTCACCTGGTCATCAGAGACCTGCTCCAGGTACAGGTGAGTGCTGTTGACCACTTGCATGCGGGTGTAGCCGTAGTCTGTGCTGCGGAAAGCGCTCCACTCTTTGGGGTTTGGGTTGAACCTGTCGGTCCTCTCTCTGCAGCCCTGCAGAGGAATCAGCGGGGTTTAAAGTCGATCTGTTTGTTGATGAGCTGCCCGCCCCTCTCCAGCTCTATCCACAAAACCCTGTGACATTTACAACTGTGGCTGCGCCTCGGCGTGAGTCTGGCTGCAGTTTGATATGCTGATGACTAATCCCTCTGCGGTTGGATGACGAGGCATGTCCTGCGCTGCTCTTTACCACATCAGAAAAGACTTAACCATAGAAACAGCTGGCTCTGAACCATGTGGCATACCAACTGCTGCACAGAAGGGACTTTGAACAATGCAACATTGTTTTTGTTGATGCTGCTGTCAGTTTATGCATTGACATTTGTGGAAAAATGCTGATGCACTGATGTCAAATTACTTACAGCAGAGCCAGTGATGATGTGAACGGGAGCTTTTGGGTTCACATAAGGCTGCTCTTTGCTCCCATTGAACACCTTAAAGAGAAAAACACAAGTCTGGTTCACTGATCCAAAACAAAGACTATAGAAATAAGAATACGGTGAGGAGCTGACCTTGTCACCGTAGACAGGCCACAGCCTCTCATATGTGTGCTCATGCGCCCACAGCTCCACATCCACCCCTGTGAAAGAGATTTGATGATAATCAGCATCTTCCATAGAAAAATAACCAACAGAACGTCTCAATTTAAGACCTTTAGCTGTGAAATCTCATGTTTCTCAGATCCATTGCCCATTTCATTTTGAGCTTTTCTCTGCAATGACTAAAATCTTCACATCAGAGCAACCAAAACCTCCTAAGTTCCACAACAAGTTCAGTAATTAAATGCAACAAACAAAAGTGTGAGACATGAAATACAAGACAAACATTAACAAATGAGGGTTTTGGGACCAAAGGCTTGTTTTTTTATAAAGGATGTTTGAATTGCTCTGCTCTCAGTAACTTTTAGGACATGTTTGTCCTAACCGATTGAGTTTGTAGATGTGCTCAAAGATGGTTGTCAAAAAGAGAGCATACCATAGCGGTAAAATAGATCCTCTAGACCCGGAGCTGCTGGTTTGGTGTCGTTCCTTCCCAGCCTGACCTGAGATGTAACAGAGAGGAATAACAACAGCAAGAACTGGCATCAGTGTTTGAAACTGTACCTGCTACCTGAAATACAACCTGGTAAGACTCCATTACACCCATGCCAGCCTCAGTCTAAACTGTGCCAAGTGCTGAGACAAGAAAAGTCTAAGTGGAAACTATTTCATCCAAATTAAAGTGATTATGACAGCAGGCTGTACTGAATGTGCTTACAGGCTATGATGAGGACTGGCCAGCTTGCAGTAAATGTGACACGTCTACTACCAGGACCTGGTAGTAGACGTGTCACATGATTGAAATTTCAGGCAACACAACAGAATATGAAAAAAAAAAAAATGTATGTGGTGAAACAAAAACGTTTTACCACAGACATGATAGTCTTTGCATAAAACCTTTCGGTGATCTTTTTCAAAATGTTTGTACGGTCATGGTCTAATGTATTTTGCTCAGCAGAATCAAATAAACCCATTTCATGAACAAATATGCATGAACAAAAGAATAAACATTATACTTTCTGTATACGAGGAGTGCAGCTAAGCCACGACAGCAGGACTTTTCTGGATCAATAGCTGACGTTACTCAGCTTTACTGAGTTAGACTTCTAAGCTTATCTTTAGTTTGTTCTAGTTTCACACTATAGACTCTCTAAAAAGATGGATGACATGAAGCTCCTCAAAAATGAAGTTCCAAAACATTTAGAGCTCCCCCTGCTGACTGGTGACAGTATAAGTCATGAGCTCTGCCTTCTTCATGTCAACACCTGGGACATGGATCAAACTATAAAATCAAAAAACATGTCTGCACGTTTGAACTTAACAGCGTCTATGACACTTTGCAGAAGTAAGGTAAGACTTACTTGAGACCTCTGTGTAAAAAAAGTGTATGACTTTACCGACAGGACTCAGAGGTTTACATACATAGGAGTCAAACGTGGTGCAGTCGTCCTGGTCGTCGTCAGAGCAGTACATGGGTCTGTGTCCCATGGTGATGATCCAGGGACGTACTGCACGGTTCTCTGGCTTGTTGGCCTCCTGGGTTTAGACAATTGTATTTTGAAAAGAAAGAGAAATCATTGGATTTATAATGGAGGAAAGGAAAAATGAACATTGTGTTAGAGGCAGAGAGGCGAGTGTGGGAACAAAACCCAGAGCACTTTGCCGTCATCGACACATGTAAACGTAGCGGCCATTAACCTCCAGGTCTTTCTTCAACCACTCGTACTGCTTGAAGAGGAGCTCCAGGCCGAACTGGAGATAGAAATAAACCTCAGTGGAGAGGGAGATGATGTGCGCTGACCCCAGGTTCCAGCTGCGGACACAGATCGTTAAATTGATACACAGCCTGACCCAGTAGAGGAAGCATGCTGAAAGTGAGCAGTTAAGCGAGAACAGACCTCACTGTACACTCAAGATAGTGTGAAAAGTACTCATAAAGTCTGTCTCTGGCTTTTTTTGCTGTTGAATGCGATGCCAGATCCACTTTACAGACTCTTTCTTTGCTTTGTGTGCTTCAATGTTCTGATGCAGGCTTCATGGAAAAGAATATGTTCTAGACATGTGTAGCGCATGTTATAAACTGAAAAGTTTCCAGAAGCAGTCCTGTGGTTTGATTGTTTCTCCAGTTTTCATAACCACGCACATGGAGCCATGGCTCTCAGCCAGCAGGCCTGGCTTCGTCTAGACCCTGGGACTGAGGAGTGGGCAGCTGGTCTATGATCTAGTCTGGTTTTATCTTTCTGTCTGAGAGAAGGAGGTCTGTAGAGAGCTATGAGTCACCCAGAAGGATGTATAGCTCCTTTGTGTAGTCCCCTGGTCCCTGAGATAAGAGAGGCAAACTACACTAAGAGAAGGGCACGCTGCACTCCTCTGCTGCCAACTCCTCTGGGCAGCCTCTTACAGCTCATTATTGCTGACTGAAATACAGTAGCAGGCTTGGTAAACCTAAATATGATACTTCACATGGGGCCTCTGTTGGAAAATAAATTATTTCTCTAGCTCTGTGTGATTCTAGCATCCTCTTCTACTGCTTTAAACACACGATTTAGCAAGTCGACGATCACCTTCACTAATGCAACAACTGGCTGAATTATTTTTTCCAGGATCTGCAAGTCCACATTTTTTGAATTCCTTTTCCTCACCTGTACCACAGGCTCTCGGTCTTGCCTGGCATGCTGAACCGATTCCTGTAGTTGGAGAAGTTACTGCAAACAACAAAGATAAAAGTTGGTTCAATGGATTGATCGTGCAATTCAAGTGATTTGAAGACCACATACTTTGAGATAGATAAACTTGTTTGTGACACAATTCATTTTTGACAAGGCTCAAACACTAAACACAAAGCTTACATTTAAAACACAAAGTACAGCAGCTGACAAGAACAGGTGTTGTGCAGTGCGCAGTTTAGATTGTTCAGGGTTTTACTCTGTTTTACTTTTTGGTGCCTATGCCAGATTCGACACGAAAGCAAACATGGAATCTGCACATCATTCCTCTAAAGAGAATTCTCAGCTTTGCTTTGAAAACATAATGAACCAGCACTTCTCAAAACGACGGCCTCGCTCTGCTGCAAATGTTTTTGTTTTGCGCTTCGCCGACAGAAAACTCTCAAATATATATATTAGAGGTTGAACATGACCATTAAACTGTTGTGCTGACATCTTGCGTCAAACTTTAAATACATGTCTCTATTTTTAGATATTCAAAGAAACCGTACACTTTGCTGTAGCCGGACTATCAGTGGCTACCTCTTCAAAATTAAAGGCTTAGGAAAAAACGTGATCACAGCCTCTGTGACATCCCTCTACTAGTTTATGATGGCATGTCACGGAGTTTAAGATCATGGTCTTTTTTTTTTTTTGGAGCCAGATGATCAAATTTAGGGCACAGTGTGGAAGCTCGGGTGGAGCTGAGATGGAGAGAGCGAGCAGCAATGCATCCGTCAATCAGGAAAAAAACAGGCCGGTAAATATACCCCTCTGAAAACCATGACATCTTCCCTAAAGAGCACCATAATTTGACATGCAGCATCCATTATAGGAATCAAATCTTATGTGACTTCCACAATAATTTAACCGCTGAGTTGTGGTGCTTCGTATTTGATCCTGACTAAGTAGGATGCTTTAAATGTTCAGTCCACGACTTAAACCTTTCTCCCACTGCTGCCACGAGTCCATGCCACTCATTTTTGAGTGGACAAGACAAGAAAGAGTGCACCATTATCTATATTCTCTCCATACATTACAATGGCTGCATGCCAATGAGAAGAACTCCTTCGTGGACATCTCTCCCCGTCGCTAAACCGCCAGTCTCTTTTTACGGTTTTTAATTTCAGCAGGAGCCAATCTTGAATCTTCTCTACGGGCCATTAACTGAGCTAGCTTATTGTTTTCTTATCTTACATAAGTGTGTGGGGGGGGGGGGGGGGGGGGGGGGGGGGGGGGGGCAGTTTTCTGGCTGGACAGCAGCCTGGTTATGAGGGTGGGAAAGTTAATGTATGGTTTCTAAAGAAGAGCAGGAGCAAAGGGTCAAAAGCCAGGAGCAGGGACACGACCGGAGGAACCAAGAGACCCCCAGCCATGCTGAGTAAGTGTTAAATAATGAGACCAGAAGTTGAAGTGGACACTAAAATCAGTGTTAAATGAGCAATGCTTCAGTGTGAGCTGTGATCCTTCACCTCAAAGGAGAAAACCATCTGACTCAGCATCTCTTTTCATCCTTTTTACATCCCAAATCAACATCAGCCTCTTTGACAAGAAGCTGAGACTTCCTAATTACTATGAAAAAAGTCACACAAGTCACAAAAAAAGCTAAAATGGAGAGATGCGTCTGTAAAAAAAACAATGATGACAGCCGTCTCTGTAGAGGAACTGAAGCGGGAACAATCCTTGACATGTGTTCATGCTCCCATCTTGTGGCCGGGACCAGTATTAGCAAACACGCAGGGAGATCTGGGAAGGCCCCGTGTCGTTAAGAGAAATAAACAATTATATTGTCATCCAGTGAAATAATACACATTCTCTCTAGTAATACAAACAGTGTGATGTAACCTGGCATGCCCTGAGGGAGAGGCTTATAGCTGTAGAAAAAAACAAACTGCAGACTTAGTTTGAAGTCTTTTGTTTCTGGTTCAGAGAGAGGAAAATCTGATTGGCTACAAATATGATAAGCCTCTATTTGCCTTATTAATCTTCACCGTGGGAGAGCGACTTAAAGTGTGAGTCACCCTCTGTAGCCCAAAGCGTGCTTGTTCCCATGTGTGTTTTCGTTTCTTGTTAAAATGTTATGGAGATAAAAATCTGGTGGCTGTCTAATTCAATGTGGACGCCCTGATTCTTAAACTGACCCAACAAGACTCATCAAGCCTCCCCTTTCATCATCTGACGAGCTTAATCCCGGGCCGTTAGAGGGATGAAAGGGAGCAGTTGTAGTCTTCAGGAGGCATATCGCTGACTGCCATCACAGGACATTGTTTTAGGCAGCGACGGGTCTATCCCGGTCCCTCTGAGGGCCTGATGAACCTTATTGTGCTTCTGGGAACAAAGACGGTCTTGATTGGGGCCTTAGCATCTTCTGTGGATCCTCTGTTCTCATCCCGCTGGAATGTTGACTGAAAACGTTTGTGGTCTGCCCTGTTTCAATTTTCTCTCTACCCATGAGCTCTTGAGGTCGGAAAGAGAGGAACAGAGGAGTACAGAGAGAGAGTGAGAGAGAGAGGGCGAGGGAGAAAAGCAGGAGCAAGCGGCTGGGAATATTTTGATTCTTCACAACACCGCAGAGCAAAACACAAATTAAGGTATAGGAGCTGGATTTCTGGTTATGTAACACGGCTAGCGAGCAAGTTTGTTCTCGATATCAAGTTCCCATGTCGGGATGCAGCGCCAAGAAAAAGAGACTACTGTTAGCAGCTCCTTAATAAGAACCAGACAGTCGTCACATCACACATGGCAAGGCCAGACGAGAACTGTCTCCCTATTGGAGCAGTAAGTCAATATTATGTTGCAAGATCAGGCACCTCCAAAGGTTTGAGAAAGCACAAATACACAACCGAACCCAGCAAATGTGCTTGGAATTAAAGGGGCGCATCAGTTGCTGATGTGCGGTATTAAAAGCATCTGAGGACACTTACGTTTTGCTGTCTCAACATTAAAAGAGTCTTTAATCATCTTCCACTCAATTCCATTAAGCTGAGCTGGAAAATGTACCCTAAGTTAGACAGAATTTAGACTGCAATACTTAGATAGTTTCATATTGTTTTTTATCCTCTCCTTCATGATTTTGCAAAAAGCTGCAAACAGACTAAAAAAAGATTTCTTTAAAGATGTATTTTTTGGGCGTTTCGTGCCTCCATTGTAGAGATAGGACAGTGGATAGACTCGGAAACCAGGGAAAGAGAGTGGGGAACGACGCACGGGAAAGGAGCCACAGGTCGGATCCGAACCCGGGCCGCCCGCCGGGAGGACCACAGCCTCCACACATGGGGCGCGCGCACCAACCACTGCACCCCAAACAGACTCAAATTTCATCCAAACTCTTTCAATGAGGCAGCATGTGAGGACATCATAATAAAGCTAAAGAGACAAAGACACCATATGACCATGTCAGAATACTGATGTGCAACCTAATGCATGTGAAGTTAATGTTAATGGCCTTGAGCTTGTACTGTATAGCTTTTACACCACAGGTCACACCCACCCATTCACACACTGATGGCAGAGGTTATGTAAAGTGTCCATCAGTACATCAAATCCAACCTTCACAACAGAGCCCTAAGACTCTAACTAGACTCTTCTCCTCTGTCGCCCCCCGGTGGTGGAGGGAACTTCCAAACTCCATCCGATCTGCAGAGTCCCTTTGCACCTTTAAGAAAAAGCTAAAGACCCAGCTCTTTCATGAATACCTACGACCTTATTGATATTATTGATGATGATGATGATAATAATGACGATGGTTTTGTTTGATAATGACAATTTTAAGATGGTTTTGATGCAGCCGTCAATGTTGTGCTCTACCTCTGTGCATTGCCTGTCAGTAGCTGTGTGTCTGATAGGACGTGAAGCTGTTGTTTCCTCTGCTCTAGATCCTTGCTTGTGTTGTACTTACTCTCTGATGAACGTCGCTTTGGATAAATGAAGTGTAGAATTGTAGAATCAGTGTTAACTAATCACATTCATACACATTTATACGCCACAGACGAGGCAGCAGGAGCAACTTAGATAAAAAATCTCCAATCTGAGAAGCTTGAGGCAGGAAATGTTTAGACATTTTGCTTGAATAACAACAGTTATTCAATAGGTTGATCAGTCCAGAACGTTTCTCAGTCTCAAATGGGATCAACACATTCAGTGGAGATGAGTCAAAATTCAGACATAGTTCCCTCCACCACTGGACTGTCTGACTCTCTGTGAGCTGAGAAACAGATAGTGAAAGCTGATCATTCCCAGTCAGATAAATGTTTGTTTTGGAGAGGCATGGCTTGTTTAGATGTTGGTGGTTTCTGACACTGCTCCAGCCTTTGGCGACCAAAATAGCTCCCATCTGTTCAAATGGTACACTGAAGAGTTTTTCTGCAGGCCACAGTTTGTTCTTTATGAGGGAAGAACGGCAGCAGACCAGAGAGGGGGGGTTTGGTTATTCTCCTTCAAAAATCCTGCACACAAACTTTGCATTTACAGTAGCCAGTTCTGAGAGTAATTTGTCATGTGGAGTTTTACAGCTCGTATCAATGTTTTTACCCCAAACCACATCAACTATGTGCCCCCCTGTTCAGAGCAGAACGCTTCCATGTTCACTCAAAGGTTACTCAGGGTTGTCAGGATACCAGAAACTTAGATATGGTTCTATTAAAAATCAAACATAATCAATACCTGTTTCTATAACAAGGCAGCAAAACTAGAAGTCCTAAGCACCCAATAGAGAAATGTCTTGTTTTTGAATGACCAAAAATTGCAGGCAAACTCCTGCACTGTCTAAATTGAGCAGAACATTGGCACTGATTGGGGACTGGAATGTTGCCAATGTGTTTGTACAATTTTTAGACAGTGTCACCTCATCTGCTTTCTTTCAGATTGTAAGAGACATGAACGTAACAACTGCTGAAAAGAGAGGCCCACTGGATTTACACCTTCAACACAGTTGAACCTTTTGGACTAAACGTGGAATTAAGCCTCTCATGTTTCCTGTAATGTTGTGTTTATTGTCTTGGGCTTGACATTAGGCTAAATAGTGTGTATACATTGTAAATACTATCACATTTGGGATGGGATGTTATTGATTGGGCTACACATGAGTGCTGTAACAGCTCCGCTATACTCCCTGCTTTCCTCCCACTTTCATGATGAGTGATGATTCGCTGTGAGCAGGAGTGTATTTAGCTTTTTCAAATCTGTACCTGTACTGTTTGACTCCGAGGAAGACGCAGTGCGTTAAATCATTAGTCTTTTTCACCTTTATTAAATTTGCCTTAAGGGATTTGTGTGCTGTCTTGAAGAAGGTATCCACTGAAATACTTTTTGTACGTATCGTATCATTTTCAAACAAATGCTATCGAAGAAGTATCTAAAAGTTTGGCTCTATGTTAAATCTCCCTGTCACAATAAAGAGACGTACTTTAGATCATGTGTGTCTGAGCTTATTTGTAAAGACAATACACACAAAAGGGACGGGCATAAATGAAATGACACCTACTATGTTGCTTCGTGGTTGCCTGGACAGGTCATGTAGGGCACGTAGGCAGCTATGGACTGGACCTGCCTCATGAACTCATCTCCAATCCTGGCATTGTCCTGTTAAAAAGTGACACTCAGCCATTAAATATGAGGCCAGAGATCATCGATCAAAATTGCGCCATATTCATTTGGCGGACTAGAGTATGTGAGTCTCTTCCTCTCACAGCGTCAGGAAGGAATAAGAAAGATGAGTCTTCAAAACAAAACGCTTTGTCCTTATAAAGGCTCTCTTTAGTTCACTGCTGCACTGATGGATTCTACCTGCCACAGTCGTTCATTCCCTTCCTCTGTCTGTTTTTGTAGTTAGATTATCAGTGAAGCCACAGGATGTGCTCACACATTCCAGCTTGGATGAATTATGGTTATTCATTTTTTTTGTAGTCTGCTGATTGCATTTCGCATTCTTCCACATTTGAAAAAACATGAAGTATTCATGGACTCTATTTAGAAAGAATAATTTTAACATCCAGGACAGGGTTACGTTTACTTAATATGAACGATGACAGTTGGGAGGTTTGTAAGATGAGCAACATTGATGTCAGGACTTCATATTTCAGGTTATGAATGGTGCTATTTTTTCCAAGAAACACTGTGGTGACATCTTTAGCAGCAGGTTGAAAGCATTTCACAGAGTGAGTAAACATGAGATGTGTGTCTCAACCACAGCTGAGAGACTATTCACGGATCAAACACAGAGAATTGGAGAGAGGTAAATATGTCTTTTAAGGAATAAGTGGAACATTGGAGTGGCTTTCTGACAATAGGTTATTAATGAGGAAGAATTGTTGTCAATGAGAGAACTGAAACTGGGTGTGATCAGAGTTCATGATATCGAAGAGACAGAAGAGAAATGAATACCTCATCCATGTCGTAGGCAAAGTCCCCTAGGAAACAAACGTAAAGAATTCACAAATTAGAATAGACCCTAAGGTATTCAATACTTCAATCGTTCTGTCATCAAACACAGGTTTACCTACAGTACAGGGAGGATGCACTAAAGGGGATAGTTAAACATCAAATCACTTTTTTGTAGAGATATGAGAAGATTGATTCTGTTCTCATGTCAAATGCTAAATGTGAAAAAAGAACCAGGGGGCTGATAATAAGCTTAACATAAAAACCTGTAACAACTGGATTAAGCTAGTTCTGCTCCCTCTAAAGGTAAACTTCTCTGATACCCTCCACTCTAAACAAAAATGTTTTCTCTTGTTTTTTTAAATCAGCACAAACAAAATGACTTTTGGAGGTTGTACTTGGCTGGCTGATTCCTTCTGCTTCCTGTATTTATGCTAAGCTAAGCTAATGTGCCGCTGACTCTTTACGGTATTAAACTTCTCATCCAACTCTGATTAAGAAAATAATTAAGCTTATTTCTGAATATGTGTAAACTATATCATATTGACCAGTGGGCCATTGTTAGCCTCACTGAGAAGCTTGATCTGGATTCATGAGGAACACAGTATTATATTTAAGCTCTGTGAACTCGTTAATAGATTTACTTAGCGATTCATTTGAGAAGCCAGGAAAGAAAAAGAAAAACAAGTCTGTTTCTTCAATTCGCTGGCATGAAAGTGAGACAGCGCACAATAGACAGAGAAGCAGACTATTGCATTTTTTCAGGGGAACATATTTTGGTACAACACAGAAACATATTGGTTTGAATATCAACCTTTTAAATGTGCAAGCAAGTGACCGCCACCCAACCCATAATGCTCCAGAGCCAGAATCTCAACGGAGGAAAGGGTAATGTTGCGTGATGCAATACCTGATGCATGACACATTACTCAGATAGCTTTCTTGGTTTAAATGAATGCTAACATTTTGTTCTAAGCTAAGTCGTGCTGAATGTTGACTAAGGCCTCAGACACCAGATAAAACTGAACACCCTTTCTCTGCTTTAAATAATGCTGATGTGTTTTTATTAATTAAATTAGTGTAGTGTGGGGGTTACCTATGTGCAGGATAGCATCGTACATGCTCAGCTGCGTCTCCTTCTGCAGTCGAGCCAGAGACTGAGGGTTCTCATTACCAAGGTCACCATACAGAGCAAACCTGGGACTGAAACGTGTGCTGTCATTCAGAGCAGTGAAGAAGAATATGTCGCTCCAGCCCTCATCGCTCCCACAGTGGTAGACTGAAGGAGAAAAATTATTGAAGATGTTAGTGTGGGAAAACACTGTGACAAGCCAAAGGTCAAAGTCAGTGATGTTAAATCTCCACCCACCATATGTAGAAGCAGGTTTGAGGTCTGTGAGAGTGACTCTGTGGATGAACATCTTCCTCTTCTCCTCTCCAGAGTCAACAAACAGAGTAGCGTCACCTTTGGCCGTCATCTCAAAGAGCCGACTGCCCAGAAGGCCGTACTCCACGTTGCTCTCTGTTTTATTAAAGGTGGTCCAGGTCACCACCATAGACCCTGGCTCTCCTGTGAATAAAGCCGCTGATCACTGGAACTGTGGTGCAAATCGATCTGAACTATTGGATTTACTTACTCATGCATTTATAGAAGCTATGCAAATGAGGAGGCTGACTTTGCTCAGCAGAGGTGATCTTTCAGATAGTAAGACAGAGAGCTGAGTAAAGCTTTCTTATAAGTACTCATTTCATCAAGACATCGACTCAGTGAATGACAACCTTCACCATAAAGAAAAAAACAAGAATGCTGCAAAGCCTGTGAGAAACAAGGGTGATATTAACTGTATGCAAACAACCGGAATGACTACGTTTCTTTAACCTGTATCACTCTCAGTCATGTTTAGATGCCATATAGCAGAAATATAACATGGCAGCTGTTGCATGTAATAACCCTGTATAATTCATCAATGCCTTCAGTCACTTATTTAGCTGCATAAATCAGAATCAGAATCAGAATCGGGTTTTATTGCCAAGTACATTTACACATACAAGGAATTTGTCTTGGTGTGTTAAATTAAATCACACTGACTTTTTGATATCAACATATCTAGAAGTGGATCAGACTTCAGTCAGACCTTTTATAGAACTGAACAAAAGGCAAAAAAAATGCAAAGCTTTCTAAACATATATCAGGGTTTGTATCCAATGTTGTATTTGTTTTTTTTCCCCAGTACAAAACATCCGTAAATTTGCAAACCATTCGACCTAGAAACAGGTTTGTAGTGTGTAGTGTAGTGTTTTTGGAGTGGAGTTTTCAGAGGAAAACTGTTTCCCTAGGCATATGGAAACATTTGAAACACCTACCTGGATAAGAGAGGTGGACCTGCTCTGGTTGAGTCCAAATTGGAGGAACACCAAGCACGAACAGAGGTGCAAGGCTTAGCAGAGCCCAGGCAGCATGAGCAGGTCCCATTTTAACACTGGACAGCAGGAGCAAAAGCGTGGTTAAAGAAATAACACAACCATAACTTTTATATCACTGTAATCACATGATGCTTACAGTTGTCATTCAAATATCACATGACACAGTGTCCTGATATAAAACCAAAGCAATCAATGTGTGTCTCTGGTAATAATACACAATTCTGCTTTAAAATCTTACCTGAACTTAGCGCCTGTTAACATAGACCTCAGCGGAAGCATCAAACACACAGATCATGTTTTGTTCTCTGATGAGAACGTCTACACCACTGACTTCCCTGAATGATGAAACTGCAGAAGTAAAACATCAGAGTCAGCTAGAACCGCACCGAAAGAGATGATGTGTCAATAAAAGCAGCTGATGTTGTTTTGTCTTTGTGCATTCGGTGAAGTTATTGCTGTCTAAGTGAGCTCAAGTACAGCACAGGGATTAGCCCACAAGCCGCAGCTCTCCCCAGATCAATGAAGTGCTTACATAAACAGCTGATATGCCTCACTGATCAGGATAAGGGTCATTGCTCAAGATTAATTGTAGCCTACCCATTAAAACAATACAAGCAGATTCATCATTTATCAGCTGTGATAACTGTCTTTCTAGTTCAGACAGACGGGGTGATGCCGGGTGTGAACATGGGCAGTGGGATCAGCTGACTGCGGACACGACTAAAAACCACGTGTAGCCAATTCAACTGCTTCAACCTATTGGGTTTGAAATGTGCACCATTGATATTTGATTAGTCGCTAGAGGGTGCACATAACACAGACTTCGTTATGAAAAGGAGGCTTTATTCTCTAATAATGGGCGGGTCTTGCATTTAAAATAGCATGCCAGTTTGTTGGTAGTCGATCTAAAGAAACAAAGAAAATAAACCCAAGCTCTATTAGGAAACGAAAACAAGGTGAGTAGCCTACACCACATAAGAGTTTGAAGTTATTCGTTTCACGTTCTTGTAACACATTTATAAATTACCATAAGGAACATGTGGGCTATATTTTCCACACCACTGTTCGCAACGTTGAACTGGGTTGACCGGATATTTTGTCCTATTCAGTGCCAATAGGCGAATTCTTACTTCTGTTATGAACAATTACAAAGCGTAGGGATACCGTTAAACCAAGAAGAAGCCTTTCTTCATGTTAAACTAATAACACTTACAGTCCGAGTTTAAACAAAGCTGGCTTTCTAACAAGTGTAACACTATGTGACAAAATAAGCTAGCTTAATGTTAAATTGGCTCCTAAAAAGACTCACTATTCAGCTGTTCGGCTCGGAAACACTTCCTGGTTACGTAAAAGAACAACAATGCCCACGTGGATTGTGGGAAATTGTGTTTTTGGTATGTTTTGCCTGGGAGTTTTTTTTTTTTATAGTTTGTTTTTTTCTAAAAGCCTGTTTTTTTTATTGTTTTTTTTTTTTAGTTTGTTGGCTGAGCATGTGCATTTGCTATTACTAAGCATATAGCAAATTGCTGAATGAATTCTGTCAATACATTAAGATACAACTCATTATTTTTAAATTGTTGACCTGACTAGAATAGGAATGAGCTGTGTTTCATTGTATTTAATAATGTCTCACAATTCATTATAACTAGGTAAACAGGTTTTGTGTGTTTTGTGTGTTTCCCTAGGTATAATGGACTCCAACAGTGAAGATGGAGAGTACCAAAACCTTGACCATGCTTTACAACGTGATGAAACCCCATACAGAGTGACATATACTAATGGAAGAAACACAAAACATGTAAGCTGCCTGACACACACATCATTTTACACTGATGTATTTCTGTATACTGGACCTCTTTTTCTATTAAGAGTTGGGATATTTATCCCCATTCAAAATGTTATTTTTAAATGCAGGAGGATTACAATAAAAATGAAGAGCTCCCCAAAAAGAGGTAGGTCATGCATATTTTGTGGCTATATTCCACTGTGTATCGTGTGATTTAGTTTTCAGCGGAATGTTTTCTGCCTGCCCAGGAATCCAGTGAGTCGCTCTGGCAGTGGCAGATTGAAGCGGGTGGTGTCATGTAAGAGGAAAACTTATCATCTGTCGGTGGCTCGGAGGAAGCAGCTGGGGAGCGGAAGGACTTATGATGCTGCAAACAAGGAGAATGAAATGAACTGCATGCAGGACATGCATCAGGAGATATTTGACATGGACCCTTGGGAGTTTCCTCTAAGTGTCAACAATAACTGCAAGACTGGTAGAACTGGTTCTGAACAAGCAGACTACTGTACGCTCACTGAGGTCAGAAAATACTGCACGGCTCTGACTTCACTTCTGTTTCTTGTGTTGTTGTATTTTTAACAATAACTGTGTTACTGATATGCAGATAATATCTGAACCTGACCATGTTTTTCAGCTTACAAGGGATCACAGCACAATGATTGATGTGCTCTTCGGGAGAAACCTGAGGCTTAAAGTGTCTCTAACGCTGTGGCAGAGAAATGTTGGAGAGCTGCTGACATACATTCTGAGGTAGGTACACTGTATGTTGTTGCTCTTACCAATAAGACATACAGCATGATTGCATGAATTCAAAAGTATTGTAAATGTACTTTCTTTTTACAGAATCCAAGACATCAGCGTGTTAGTTGATTTTCTCCCAATGATAAGCAAAAGGTGAGTGTCGGAAATGTTTCAAAGGTCTGAGTAAGTACAGGTGGAGTAAACATGACTGAAAATCTAATTTTGTCTGCAGCATTGAGGAGGATTCTCCAAGGATCACTATTGGCTGTTGTGTTGACCTCTTTCCATTGGTGAAGAAAGTCCTCACCAATCCATATGAAGAGTGAGTATTTCTGCTGTCCTGAACTTTAGCTGACAGTTAAAAGAAGGATAATTCATGTACAGAAATGTAAAGGTCTAACGGCTGTCTTGAACTCTCACAGGTATCTTATGGTTGGTTTAAAGTGGATCCATTCAGTTTTGATAAAGTGGTGGGAGGAACTTAGAGCAACTGGCTACAGTGGGTCGACTTCAGATAAGTGAGTGTTGTATTGTTTATCACAATGCACTGTTAGAGTCACATTTCTATGCACAACATTTGATTGATTCATTTGATTTGATTTGACACATGTAATACTAGTTAGGTAGCAAAATACTCAGCGCACTAAAAACTAAATAATGTAATACTCTTTTGAGTCTCGATACCCTTTTTAACACAACAGGTTCCCATGCAGCACCTCAGTGATAATTTATCATCATTATGTCTTACTTTATTACAGAAATTTCCAGATTTTTAATCAGCAATTATTGGAATTATGGCATCAGCAACCTTCCCTGAAATCTGTCCCAGGAACTGCTGGGGACATGGCAAAGGTCAGTGTTGCATGTATAAATAAATCATTTCCACTGTCACTGTTGGCTTTGAATTTTCATACAAAATGTCCTTATCTTGTAAATGTCATTCTTACTCCTTAGGTGATTGATTCCTTCCTGTCCCAGCTCACCTGATGAAAGAAGAGGCTAATCATAGTTTGTTCTCTGGTAGTGGCACAGCACAAATTCAAAGAGTCCTTAGTGGCATTACATTACATTGGATATGCAGTTTTTTCCCACATGAGAAATGCCTGTAAAAAGTGCCATCTGTACCTGCCCTGATGTGATGACTGTAAAACTTGATGTATTTATTGTCTGTCATGGCAACTTGAAAAGAAGTTTTGAAAAAGTGCAATTTAAGTTCTAATGTGTGGTAAATGTAATTTCATCGGAGCAGTAGGATGTTGTAAATATGACCACATAGTGAGTTTCAGTTGTGTCACAGCGTTCATGAATGTAAGAAGCACTGTGTTTTGTTCTTTTGACATGTTGAGTGTCTGTTACAGTGAATTCTAAAAATGGTAATGAATAAATGTATAATTAAAAATTGTATGCAGTTGGTTTTGTGGTGTGTAACCCCCTTCTCTGGTGAAAGATGATGTTTTTGCTAAACACGCACTGGAGTAGAACCGTATGTTCTGTACTCAACCTCTGTTGGGTGGAATATCAGGAAGGAAAATAATAAACAAGATCATCATCAACACATTCTAGCACAATGCAATCTCACCTGGACTTCAGCCTCATTCAGTCCTGAAGGGATTTAAGTAAAGCAGAGATATGGGTTTAAAATGCTCATATCTCTCCGTTTGCATGTGACTTTATCTCACTTGACACAGATAAGTGGAGGGTTGATGTCATTGTGATGTGATCCCAAGGCTGAAGTCCAGTTGTGACTGGGCTTGCTGGCAGGCGGTGTGCGAGGATTTCAGTAAGCACTTATTGTGAACTGTCGAAAGCACTGTTTGCATTCAGTTAGTGAAGATTATTACAGCAGCGTGGGAAAAGATTTATGTACTGGTAAATGTACTGAAGGTAAGCACACTGATTTAACTTTATCTTCCATTTGTCTTAAGTGTTTTTGAGTAAGTTCTCCTAATTCAGTAAGACATTTGCAGTACTGTATCAATAACTAGAAACTATTGGTTTGAAAGCTGAGTGAAGAAAAGGATGAAGAGTTCGAGATACTGGCTTCCAGTGGGGGCCATGCTGCTTCTTAGTGTGGCTGGAGTTGACATGAAGCATCTCCAAGCTGAGAATCTAAATCTCATGCCCCCAGATCAGCATAACTTGGTCCTGAACCCCGGAATGAGAGGTAATTTAGAATTTCACTTTCAGTTTGACTTTTGCTGTTTATCTCATGAACACATTTTGTTTGCAGCCATTGAAAAATGAAATGTTCAAATCTTGTTTAAACATTTTGAAACTCTGATAAATAATGGAAGAGATCAAAGCAGCACTGATTTAAGCTGCAAATTTATAAATGCTAGTTTGCCTGTTGTTTCAGATTATCTTTGTGGGTTCTTCTAAGGGTGTGGGTCAAACTCCAGGCTGTAGAGCTTAATTGCTTAGTGATTCATCAATGATAAGTGTCAGGTGATTTGTGTGTCTTAATAAGATACATTTTCAGACAAACAGTTGTAATAGTTTGGCATTTGATCAATGTTTAACCAGGTTTACCTGTGAAACATTGATCATTGCTGGTGAACAGTTGTCATCAATCTAATGACAAATTCCTGGCATTAATATTTAGCACAGAGTAGCTTTGTCACATAACTGCCTGCGGGGGGGGGGGGGGGGGGGGGGCTAACGATCCAAATTATGCAGAGTGGTTCAAAAGAAATAGTTCAAGATTTTAGGATCACCCTTTTGTGTTTCTTGCCAAGAATTAGATAAAAAGATTTATACCACTTTAACATCTGTACAGCGAATATGATGCTAAAGGCCTGTTAGCTTAGCTTAGCACAAAGACCGAAGAGGGTAAAAGCTGTCTTGGAGGAAGTAACTGTGCTGAGCCAATAGTCATAGTGTAGCAGAACCTCCCTGTAAAACTTCTGTCATTGTATCACATTTTTTTGGGATTAAACAGAGTATAATGAGCAGGCACTTTTACCTGTTGAAATATTCCCACTATTTACAGTGTTCGTGCTATCTCTTAATTCAATCCAAATTCTGTAATATTTGTATAATGAAACATAAATACATGTCAGAAGATAAACAATCCTCATTCTTGTGCTTGAAACTTAGAGTTTGAAATTTTCCCTGGAGCCCACTGTCAGTCTTTTTCAGTTTTGGTGGCTGTAAGCTAACCTAGCATCAAATAAATCTGATGTGTTAGCTTTTAATACATGCTTATGAGGTATATTTTTATTTGCCCAACAGTGCTGCCCAGAGACTGCTACGAAATGCTGATGACTTCTTCAGGTAAGGCCAGAGATGGCGTTTATCTGATCAAACCGGGCGACTCCTCCATTGTGGCTTACTGTGCCATGCAGGAGGGGGGCTGGACTGTGGTGCAGCACATCACCGTCAACAGCAGTGTGAATTTCGATCAAACCTGGGCTGAGTACAAGCATGGTTTTGGGGATGTAACTGGTGATCACTGGCTTGGAAATGAATACCTCCATCAGCTCACCCATGGCCCCGGACGCTATAAACTGGGAGTAAAACTAGTCGACCGAGACGCCATCACCAAGCTGGGGGAGTATGACCCTGTTCTGGTAGAGGATGAATCATCAGGGTACAGACTAAGGCTGGGGTTGTTTCAGGGCACAGCTGTAGATGCTCTGACCCTGGACACAGAGAACTACCTGCATGATAACCAAAGATTCACCACTAAAGACAGAGACAATGACAACTATTTCCAAAATTGTGCAAAGCTGGAGTTTCAGGGAGTTCCAGGAGGAGGTTGGTGGTACGACGCCTGTGCTGGTGCCAACCTCAATCGCAGAAATGTCATCTACTGGCAAAAAGACTGCAACAAGGAGCGACTGTGCAAGTATGCTTGGATGATGGTGAGACCTTCAGACACAGTGAAACTGATTCACAGAGAAGACTGTAAGAAGGATGAACTGTGAGGAAGACATTCACAGGATAGCCTATATGATGCTGTATCACACCGGGTATGAAGGCTATCGAGTGTGAATGTTTCGATATTTTTGAAAGGTTTTCTTCGCATATGAACATTCAATTCACCACATTTTATTCAGAAATGCATGGGCATGATCACAAAGTACTGAAACAACCAAAACATAAGTCACAAGCTCTGAACACAGTATAAAAATGCACAATGGTTTAGCTCAAGCTTTGTTTCCATCTTCACAATATATTAAGCAAAGCATCTTTTCATTACCCAAATTACAAGTGCAGATTTCTGGTTTATCACAGTTACAAAAATGTGCTTCATGACATTTTAGCTTATGACACATGTAAAACATCTTTTATATTTCATTTCTCATCGTATGCTTACAGAACATTTCACAAACACCATTTTTTTTTTGCCACAGTACACAACAATTTGTCCAGAAGTGCCAAAAAGATCAGATGATTCAGCTACAGTAAATGAGAGGAAAACAAATACTGTAACTCAAAGCTCACAAAAAAGGAAAATATCCTGAGGATGAAGAATAATGAACAGATTATAATCAAAAGTGTGTGCCATTCCCATTGTAAACACTGACATTGTTTTGCATGTTTGAAATGTAGCTAACGTCAAAGGACTCAGAAGCCTTTGTAGGTTTGGACTGCACACGTTGAAATTGAATTGATTTCAGTGTGGGGGTTATTTATTAATTTTTGTAAAATGATTTTACGTTATGCCACTGAGATTTTGCAGGATATCAAATATACAATTCTGAACATGTAACGTGAGAACAATAAAGCTGAGTCTATATTGATTCCTCTGACACATGGCACTGCACATAATATGAAAAGGCTTTGATTATCATCAAGTTACAATCTTGACTTAGCAAGCTGATTCTGACATCAGGATGACACTTATTAGCCCTTCCAAATAAAATAGCGATTCAAAAAAGTGCATTTCCAATACAAACACAATACGGTACCTACAAAATGAAATGTGTTTTTTTTTTTTTTATGACATTTTGGATGTAAGAGCAATAACTTCAGGGACACTGGCATTTTGTCATGTTTTTAGAACTAAAATGCAGTGTAAATTATTATTTTGGAGCAATTGTTCATGTTCTTTGGATACCAGACTGTTTAAGTTGAATAAACTGTTAAGTACAATGACATTTGTTCTGTGTGTCAATAAAAAGCTTTTACTGCATTACATAATCAGTTCCAGGGAAAATTAATTATTTTTTAATATCTTAGAGTTTATTATCAATATCACTGATTTCAGTATATTTGGACGGTTTCATAATGTTCTTCCATTACCAAAGTTTAGCCGACACTAGCAGACCTACCGATTAATGAGCAACACTTGAAACTGTACCAGCCTCCTTGCTTTAGTATGTTTTTATCAAGTTATTAATACAAACAGCCACAGTCATACATCATCTCAAAATAAATAGATCATGTAAGTTTAGCGCCGACCACAGGGTTTTGTCCGTACCAGTACAGCTTCTCCTCGATCCTTTTCTTCTTCCACTGGCAGAGTAAGAGCATGCGGAAGGTCTTCTGGAAAGTCTTGTTACAGAGGGCGTAGCACATGGGGTTGACGGTGCTGTTGACGTAGCACAGCCAGTAGCCCAGGTGCCAGAGCGAGAGAGGTATGCAGTCCGAGCAGAAGGTGGAAATAAGCACCATGATGTTATACGGCGTCCATGTCAGGATGAAGGCCAGCAAGATGGCGCTTAGAGTCTGAGCCGCCTTCCTCTCCTTAATCAACACCATCCTCTTCCTCTTGGTGATCTGGTTCTTCAAAGAGCCATCTATGGGCTTAGATGTGGAAGATGTGGATGGAGCGCTCATGGATTCAGCAGAGGAAAATGTCGAAGATGCAATTTTGGTGTCTCCGTTCTTGCTATGGTTCTCCACATGAGCGTCCTTGGAAACAGGCTTGAACTTGTAAGACACACCCTTGCTACTTTTCTGAGAGTTGCTTTTCGGCGGTGTTTGGAAGAAGCTATCCTCTTCGTAGCTGCTGAGCTGCTCGCTCTCACTGCCCACCCCACCCTTGATGGTCTCACAGGCCTGGTTCCTGAAGGATGTCTGGAATCCAACTGGAGAGACGGGCCTTTCATCATCCTCAGAGGAGGCGTAACTGTTGAAGGTTGTCAGCTGACCAGCTTTGGACCACTCATCGTTAGTGGTAGCTACTGATTTTGCTGCATTGCTTCTGCTAGAAGATGACCAAGAGGCTTGAGTCCTGTCATTTGAAGCTGACCTTAATTTGCAGCTAAAACAGGATCTGATAACGGTCTTCTGAGGCTGGGTGACCCCTGGGTCAGTTGGAAAGGTAATCCCCTGCAGCTCTGCCAGATCTTTGGTCCTTTTCTCTGTCTCCTTGTAGATCCGACAGTAGAGGATTGTCATGACTGAGACAGGGATATAAAAAGCAGCAATGGCTGTCCCAAAAGTTATCACAGGCTCAGAGAAAAACTGGATCTGGCATTGCCTCTCGGGGACAGTCCTTTTTCCTATAAAGTACTGCCAGCAGAGAATAGGCGGGGCCCACAGAACAAGAGATACCAGCCACGCCAAACCGATCATGATCCCGGCCCGTTTGGGAGTCCGTTTGACCCTGTAGGTCAGCGGTCTAGTGATAGAGAAATATCTGTCAAAACTGATCACCAATAAGTTCATGACAGAGGCGTTACTGGCAACATAGTCCAGTGCCAACCACAGGTCACAGGCGAGGTTTCCTAAGGCCCAGTATCCCATCAGGATATAAGAAGTGTACAGGTTCATGGAGAACACACCTATGATGAGGTCAGCAGCTGCCAGACTTAGCAGGTAGTAATTATTAACAGTCTTTAGCTGACTGTTCACTTTAAAGGAGAGCATCACCAAAACATTCCCCACTATGGTGATGAGGCTGACAATAGCAGAAACAGTTGCTATGGTGATCACCTCCCAGAGACTGTGAGTGACCAGATGGGTATCCATCGTACTTGCATTCACAGAGGAGTTCAGTATGCCCTCTCCATCCATGGTGTTCTTGTGTTTATAAGCATCCAACCACAATGAAAGTGTCAGGAATCGTCATTTTTTGGAAGACCTCCTGGAAGGCAAAAGAAAGAGAATGTTATAATTGTATTGCTTCATAAGAATCCCTTTCATTACCACTAGATGGCATTAATCTAGCATGTTGAGCATCAGACATTTATACTTGGCTCAAAACTACAGAGGAGGTGAAAAAATCCTCTCACAAACAAAGAAGTATGATGTTGACAATGATGATGATGATGAAGATAATGATGATGATATTGGTCATTTAAGGTTATTAAAGCATCATATCTATAGCGCGTATGACTTCAGGAGTTTGTCCTTTTCAGTGAGTGAAAGTGTGATTAATTGAAGATACTAGAAGTTCCAGTGTTGCATTTCTACAGAATATTCAATAGATTGCAATCAGTGCACTGAGGGAAGCTAAACATGCTTACAAGTGTGCCTTCATTTTAATTTGTCAGCCATGCATTACGATTCATTTAAGATTTACTACATTATCATTTAAGGACATTTCTCCTGCATGAAAGACCTCTGAAATTCCCTGGAGCTTCAAAATTCTGAGCTTCATTTTCTATTTAACATACAATATTTTAGCACTGTTGTTATGGAGAATAAGTCAGTAATAGTAGGTCTAAGATTGAATCAAATAGTTTCAGTACCTTACGGAACTACATAACCTTTACCAGCAGAGGGCAACACACGCCCTCCTTCACACATGGTGCCCTCACTCTCAGGTTAGAGCAGTGGTGTGCATGCACATTTTCATCTCTAAATGCTGCACCAATCAATAGCTTTCTCGAAACAAGCCTTCAGGAAATTACTGATTTGCCTTTCATGACCTACAAATCCATGACAGTGCCATGTGGTCTTTTCTTGCCTCGAAGGTTTTTATAGAAATTTATTGAAGCAGCCTTCAATTTCCCCCGAGGTATTGCGAAGTACCTGGATGGATGAATAATTACACAGGGAAACAAAGTACTATTCTGTATCTATGTATCTGACTACTAGGCTTGTCTCATAGACTGATCCATACTTACAGTTAAGATAACAAGTGTCACTCTTTTCAGAGACAACACTCTTCTCTAATCAACCAAGCCAACTAGGCATAACGCCATTGGTATTTTCAGCCGTGCCACACGCTCAGTTTAACATAAGAGAATTTCAGTGCCAAGTCACAACTCTAGAATAACTCTTAACTGTAATAAATGACTTGTTCAGAACTGGCATAAAAATCCATGATCAAGGAGAAACTGTTAAACAATTATCTTTTAGGCGAATCACCTCCACAGAGAAAATGCCCCATGTGGACTCGAAGCTTTTGAACCTTCAGGCTCTCAGCCACTGCTGGAAAATGGGTGTGGAGATGCTGGCACTCATATGGGCAGGGAAACAGTTTTAGATGGCGGAAAATCAAACAGAAAACTGCAGGTTACAAAATGCAATTCTGGCTCGGTTATAGCCTTATGATGTATTCATTCTGCTTATTCTTTTGAGAAGCAGACGGGAATAAAGTTGGCTTAAAAAGCTAAAGCAGAATTTTTTTAAGTGCTGCATTAATTGATACATATATCCCAAACTGCCTTACCTACTGTACTGTATTGTATTCTGCTCCCTTCTCTATTTTTACTTCACTGCACTCCATACTTGAGAAATGACTTCCCCTCTCATTGGCATTCCTTTCAGAGTGGAAGGTAAGCAGAAGTGCCAGCGGCAGCCTGAGGCCCACACAAATAACATTCTTGTCACTGAGGGGGTCCCCCTGCAGGACTTGGATTGCCCCTTATCTTGTTATATAGCAATATTTCACATCACATCACTCAAATCCTCACATCATTCCACCATTAAGCTTAAGAGAAGCTAATCTGTCCACAGAATGTTCTACACTTTTCTGATGTACACAAACCTGGAAGTTTGTCTCTTTTATTTTATCCTTAACCTGAGAATGAACCCTCATAATAAGTAAGAACACCACTTTGCTTTTTATGTGTATGTTTTTCTCCTTGTGCAACATTTACTAGAGTTATGGTTGTAGAAATGATGGCGCTGGTATTTAAATAATTTCAGCTACTAATGGACAGATTGTCACCAAAAGTGTTAAAGATATTTATGTCCCACTAAAAGTGAATTGAAATTACATTGACGATCCTCTGACTCGTTTTATAACACCATCATCATTGAGAACATTGGTTTATAAGCAAAAATCTTTAAAACTATTCCCATCAGCTCAGGCATCTTTTATGTATTGTGGTTACTGGTAGGCCTAACAAGATTCACTTGCATTTTTTAAATCACAGACTTGATAAAATGTGGAAATCGGTCTCCGTGAAATCAGCCATTGGTTTGTTGACTGCCCTCTTGAGGCCTCAAGTTCAGCCTGGATGTTGCCATCTTGGTTTTGGCCAGAGGTTAAAATATTTAGCAAAGCTTTAATGGTAAACAGCCTGCGCCTTACTAATTCATTAGCTGGTGAATAATACAAATTAGCAGATTGATTTTCTATTAGTAGTCGTTGCTTACTGGAGCTGTTCGTGTTTATTTTTTCAGACAAAGGAAGCTGGAGATTATGTAGAAGGTAGTAGACGTGTTGCTTTTTCCCCAGAGTCTATGTTGAGACCGAGGCTGATATGACATGTACTCCCCTATATCATGAACATCTTTTAGATATTATTTAACTAGCACATTTGAATTATAATAGTAATAATAACTTAGATTTATATAGCGCCTTTCACGAAACCCAAGGACGCTTTAGAAAGGGGGGAGAAGGTAACATACAGAAAAAGTTACCGCACATGCATTTGCCATAAAGAGAAAAAATAGGTCTAAGACAAGCAACACTTTTGTACCGGAGTGTTAAACATGTCTCCTTTTTCAACATTTTTAAAAGGGCTCTAATGGGAATTGTCTCCATTTTGAAAGTTTTTGATGTCCACCTCAAGTGGACATTAGAGGAACTGCAGTTATTTTTTTATACCTCTGCATTGGCTTCATTTCCCAGCCCTGGAAGTTGCCACTTGGATACAGCATGTTAGCTGTAATTGCAAGCATGTCTGCATGTTGAATTTGATATTGATCTTACAACTGTGCCTTAAAACAACCAAGTAAACCTAATTTACCCAGAAACCTTTCTGTTTATTATTAATTAGTAAGTCTCAGCAAAGGCTTTAGGCTAACAACATGGCAAACATTTCTCATGATAAACATTACCCCTTAGCAGTATAACTGTTAGCATGTCAGAGTATTGATGTTAGCATGTAGCTTGAAGCAGTGTAATATTTTAGTGTTACTATTTTGTCATGTTCTTTGAAAGTAACTGTAGACAGACTCTCTTTAGAGCCAGCGAAATTGGAACTAACCAAAATCACCAGGCAAGGGGCGTCAGTTTAGCTAAGTAAGAGCGTGCGCCCCATGTACAGAGGTTATAGTGCTCATTGCTCTTTGCTGTATATCATCTCCCCTCTCTCCTCCCGACATTTTCTTGTCTTTCTTCAGCTGTCCTATCTAATAAGGGAAAAAGTGGCAAAAAAAATGACTAAGAACCCCCCCCCCGCCCCAGGCTCAATAAATTTTTCAGTGTTGTTTTTTTTTTTTTTCAGAACAAAAAGTGGATTGCTGAACTATCAATGATAATTTTAGCTGACACCCCAACCCCCCACATTAAATAATGATGACGAAAACGATGTTTAAGAAATGAATTATTCCTGATTCACCAATGACTGTTGTGCTGCTGGACACAGACAAATACACACACAGTATGGACTTGTTCTACCTCTGACCTCAACCGGTGGAGCAAGTCAAGCCTGCTAATAGCTTCTAAATCGAAGCAGGAAGTGTTTTACTGGTACACTCAGAACTTAGAGTGTGGGGTAAACACGAGCCTGCATCACTATAAATAGTGAATATGGTCCACTGTGGCCTCTGTTTCTGGACTTGCAGTTTGGTATAAAATGTGACGCATGGTGGGAAAGAGCTACATGACGCTGTCTGGTCAAAAAGACAAGATAAAAATAGGAAGCTGCAGAATTTTTGGTCTGCCTGTATTTATAACCTGCAGTGTGCAAAAATTAAAATAAAACACCAAGCAGTACTTTCAGTGTCAACTTATGGTGCTAAAGGATCTTGCTTTCACTCCTACCACAAAAACAAATAAAACCAATCACTACATAAAAATCCAACTGCCTCCTGAATTATTGGGTTAGTTGTGCATGTGTAAGTAATGTCCATTGATTCAGGGATTAACAGCGCCCTGACTGTGTGTGAGGAAAGACAAGGTAGCTCAAATCTGTCCTGTGTCGTCCACACTGAGTGTAGAGGCGGACATGTTGCAGAGCGGCTTCTTGCAGGTCCTCTTGCCATCAGAACTTCTGTGCAGCAGCTCCATACACTGATACACTGGCCCCAACAAGGCCTCCCAGTCATACGTAACCTTTTTCTGCACTCTCCTTTGGTTGCTGCACATCTGCTCTGCACAGCAGAAACGTGAAAGCGAATAGCGCAAGTGTGTGTGTGTGTGTGAGTGTGGCATTTGTGGGCGAAAAAAGGAGAGCAGATGAGAGAGACCAACAGAAGAAGAAGAAGAAGCAGAGAGAGCATAAGAGAAACGGTCAAATCAAAGGATGCAAAGGACACTGTGTGTGTGTGTGTGTGTGTGTGTGTGTGTGTGTGTGTGTGTGGGTGGGTTGGTGCTTGGTGAGTATGTATGATATGCAAATCAGCCCTGAGCTTTTTGGCACAACAGTTCGAGCGTCCTATCAGACCACTGACCCATGGGGATCTGATTCCTGCATATGTGATGATTTTAAGAAAGGCTTAAGAGACACTTGAATCATTCTGTGTATCACGTATTTTACGTGAAAGACCTGAATCCAAAACATGCATCTGAAATATTTATGTGTCATCTGTTGGTGGCCAAAGTTGGAATACAACCAAATCCATCAAGTTAGACAACATGTATATGAGGTTATTTAAACTCTAATTCTTTGTTTATTCTATTTTTTGTTCTTTCTCTGTGAATTGACTTAAATCTCTTTTCAAATTGGCGAATATGATCATTACATTAATATTAAGATCCGCTTATGAACACCCCAGTGGTTTTGGCAGCTGCTCAAGAGAACAAAATGATAATGCTTGTGGTCTCCAGTAGTTCTTTTTTGATGAGAAACATTTCATTAAAACCTCATCATTTGTATAATGATACTGCTTCAAATTCATTTGTGTTCTTGCATAAAGAGTTTTCATAGTTTCGTGCTTGTAGGTTGTCTGATGTTTGTTCTAAAACTCAGACAATCCCCATTTGACTCCATGCTGATGTTATGGATGTCTGCAGAAACACAGGTGGAGATTTCAACGACCTCCATGCTGGTTAAATATTATTTTTCTGTTAATGGGAAAAGCTAAATGAATATGCTTAAGTTTGCACAAAACACATAAAGCCTTGATTTTAGTTTGTTAATATGTATAAGATATAGCTTTGTTGGATATATGGTAAGAACAAAATGAGAGCAGAGTACTGCTGGACAACTCCCAAACCCGCACTATAGTAAAGTCACAAAAATGTGGTCAGGATTTTTCCTAACCCACCCAACCATTAATGTCTTATGGGAACTCTGTTTCCAGGGTTTATGAGCGCCAGCACCTTCTCACAATTGTTGCAACACCTCACAAGATCTGTGAGGACTGGGTGGACTCGTTAAAATCACGGTTCACTGCTTGATCCTTCCTTGTTTTGTCATTTCTACTTAATCATAGAGAGGAGGGGAAAAAGAAGAATAAGAGCCCTTGTGCCTCAGCTGCTGCAAAAATACATATTGATTGTTACTTTTGGAAGAAATTTAGGGGGTGGGGGAATAAATTCAAAATTTTAGTAAGATGCAATTGACATCAGGATACAACTTTGCTTTTTGGATAGTGTTATCAGATATTTCACAGACAAGACTTAAAGAAGAATGTGGGGATACTGGTTATGGAAAAATTGGACCGAGGTATAGAATAAGGTCTGCTTCTGACAAGCTAAGAGTGTTCATAGAAATATTTGGAATATGGATGAAAGTTTAGCAGCAGACATTCATTTTAAAACGAAGAATCAGAGATAGAGAATAGAGAGCAATAAATCAATACGCCACTTTGTTAAAAAGCACATTACACATCTTCTCCCAATTCATTCCACAATAACAACTAGGCTTTAAATTCTACCACATTCGTGACTAAATAAATGCTTATCCAGTCTAATATGGCACTTTGCCATACACCTAGTCTTCTAGAACAGATGCACATGCATCTCGGTGGGTGAACCTCCTCCGTTGCATTCATTAAGGTAAAAGGCTACATTAAAAATACATGCAGGGACCTCTCAGACATGCACTTGTGCACACATGATGCTATTTCCCCTTGAATCCAGGTCACGCCTTTTAGCATCAGTCAAAAAGTGCACACTTAATCACTTATAATTATTTGAGGAATGTAAAAAAATGTATTGACGTAATAATGACAAATTACTCACAATTGACTTTTATCAGATCTCATTTTCTTCTGTGTAAAGACGAACTGCGTCTCCTGGTGGGAACAAAGTTCATCGTTAATCCCTTTGTTTTGCCTTCAGGTCAAGTGCGATGCTGGGGAACAGGATTGCAGCCCAGTCAGAGGGAGGATTGAGGTGGATGAGAAATCCTGCTGACTTGACCCGCGCATGCCAGAGTGAAAACAGGAGGGTGAGAAGAAGAAGAAGAAGAAGAAGAAGAAGAAGAAGAAGAAGAAGGCTTCGATCATCCCCAAAGGCAGCATCACGTACCCCTCATCCATTCAACGTAGCCCTCGTGTCTCCAGATGAAAAAGTATCCTTAAGTTCCAAGAGCATCCTTTCCTCAGTCATTCATACATAAGTAGAATCAACGGGAAAAGGAAGAGGAGAAGAGAGAACTTTTCCTCCCAGTCTGAGCTAAGGCTGAATGAACTGTGCTGCCTCTCAGTTAAGTTGAAGCGGAATGAGCCAAAGTGAAGTCACTGCCACCTCCACACTGCTGCTGCTGCATCCACTCTGGCTGGCAGACACAGATGTATCTGACGCGAGCTTGCTGGGAGGAGAAATTCCCATAGGGCTGAATGGTTCATCATGTTTCGGGACAGTGAGCATGCAGTTCAGACCTCAGAGTGTGTGAGGGAGGTAGGAGCGAGGAGGAGGGAGGGGGGTACGGAGAGGAGGTGGCCTGGATGGCTTCAAGGGATTCATTTTTGGAAAAGTGGGGAGGCTGGAGGCTGTGTGTGTTGTAAATCCTGCTTTTTTTATGAGTCAGATAAACTATTAATTGTCTTCTTTTGTCCCTCAAAAAGCAAGAAGAGACATTGACAGCAGGGTTATCAGCTGTCCAGGCTTTCTCCGTGTTTGATCAGCATTGAGGCTGAAGCTGTGTGGTTATCAGGAAACTCATCTGAAGAAACATAAAACACCACAGCTGCCTTTGTGCTCACATGGCAGAGCGCTGACATGGCTGGAGCAGATAAGCGGACTACTGAAGTGACAGATGTTTTTCATTCAGACCTTTATGTGTGTGTGTGTGTGTGTGTGTGTGTGTGTTTGCGTGTATGCATGTCATTGTGCTGATTGGGGAATTACTCCCTTGGCATTATGCGACTGTCCTGGATGCTCGTAAAGACCTTATATGTTTTAATCCAGATGATGGGCTTCCGATCTGTCCCATGAGTTCCCAACAAATCACCACAGAGAACCGCTAATAAATCCAGACGATGTCCGAACATATTACTTGTTAGTGTAGAATATAATGTGGCTATTTTTTCTCATTTAATGTATTGAACTGGCTCATATTCACTAGACAAAAATACCTGCTGACGTGGTACTCATTCATTGCAGGGGATTATGTCCCATCATCATGGAAAGGCAGTCTAACGTCTTAGTGGGAATATTTTGAAGGACCTCAGTCATCACCACATTCAGCTTCTGTATTCAGGACAAAGGTACAGAATCCCCTTTGTGAAGAAAAATGTTTATAAAAATCATTTGTCCCAGTAGGTGTAAAATATCTTAATCAGTATGGAAACTTTGAAAACAGCCTGCATATTTACAGAATGTACCTGAACACCCCTTCAATATTCACCACTAAGAATCTGATGCCCTCCTTAAATGTGCTTCTTCTTTGTTTTTATTATTGTTGTGTTTTAAGCGAGTTTGATCGTTCTTTTTAAATATGACATCTAAGGTAAATGATTCACCTCGTGTTTTAAATTACACATATTTTTAGAAACGCAAGTCAAAGACAAATCTCTGCTCTTTGGATGCAAAACATTGGCAGTCAAGTTTTTTCTTGTTATGTTCTGTTGTATTCTAGTCGACTGTGTAGCCTTATAAAGTGGTTTTCAACCTCATGGTCAGGAGCCCGAAACTTTTGGGACTTTAAGCCTCAGGACCCACCATCAACTCCTTAATAAGAAATCACGACCCAAATTTCAGATATTTTTCAAACAATCAGATTTGTTTAATGAGAAATTGTGCAGTGTGGACCTCAGACAGTATAAAACGTGACAGAACAAAGAAACAAAACAAAAAGAATATGTTGAAAAAGCGCTTCATAGACCTTTTGACAACATTTTTTGCAGGCACTCATTAGTGACCCACTGAAAGCGGCTCCACGACCCACTTTTGGGTCCCGACCCACCAGTTGAGTAACACTGCCCTAAAGGAACTGTAAACCACTTTTGAAATTGGTAATAATCTGGGAAATAAGACCCCCCAAAAAAGTATCATACAGTATTTCTATTTTTCTACAATTAAACTACTTTAATTATGCATCTTTTTTTATTAGTCCAGGCGTTTTGAGGTGAGTGATCTGAAAAATTCCGATTTGGCAAAATGTTTGTGTAGAATTTACTACAGCGGACATGGGATGGGTTTTTTTTTTCTCCAATATGTGTTGCCAAAAGGTTTTTAGTAAAAAAGGGTTTTAAATTCCACTCTAGATTTGTATTGGGCCACTTCAGAGAAATGACCATTAGAGAATTATCTTTTCTTATTCTTCTCTGTGAACATACAGCAGCATTTAGGGCCAGCTGAAGTTAGTCATCTAGATTAAAGAACCCCACAGATAATATAATAATCTGGATTTGCAATGAAAATAAGACAGAGTTGTTGACAGGACCTCTGTGTTGACACACACAGAATAAAGAGCTGCACTCTTCCCTGTGCAGCAGATGAAGCTTCTTAGTGAAACACCCTCCTATACTTCACTCTGACATTTGTCATGATGCAGCTCTCACGCTGAAATGATTTTGCTACTAGGTCAGACCTGTATATGCCAATGACATGATTGATGTGTTTCATGAAAATCCTGCTACGTCTGTTCCACAGAGCGCTGTATATCCCCTCACAGCCTGACAGTCTAATCTAATGCTGATTTCCAGGCAGAGGGCCAGAGGACAGACACCTGGCTCATCATTACTGCTGATTCGCTGACCGACACAAAGTTTAGAGCATGGCCATATTTTTTCATTCTATACTGCACATTAACACGCACACGGAGCAGGTGTGCAACACCAATGTGCTCTTGCCTTACAAGCTTGTTCCTATTGATTCTATTTGCAGGACGTGTCTTATTGATTAAATTACAAAAGTCTTAGTGACAAGTGTATGCATTATTAACCTTAGTAATTAAATGTGCAGTTGGAAACAGATAATCAGTTACAGAAATAAGCGTATGACCTTTTACCCTAAGGCCAAAAACTAAGGCTCAACCAATACATTTTAATGAACCTACTGAACCTAAAACCTTCACATCTCTTTGATTTTAACTCATCCTCTTAAAAAAAAAAACCCCACAATGCTTCTAATAAAAGCAAATGAGAGCAGATGTCAGGAGAGCACCAAGGCATCCTCGTCTCTACTCATCTGCATCCTAAAGGCGTGACAGTTTTTTCCACAGGTCACTGTCTGATCACTGCACGCCTGCGTGAGAGACAAGATGGGGTAGGACATCAACACAGCCAGATATGGATTGCATCTGTCCACAGTTACCAGGGAGCTTGCTTATCTTCTGACCCATTTGTGCGCCCATATGCTGGGGAAAAAAGAGCGTTTACATGTAGCAGTTCTGATATAGTTTCTTTCTTGATCACTCTTCATTTGCGTTAATATGAAAGTGTTTTTGCTTGGGCTGTGTTTGTTAAATTAACTTCATTTAGACGACTGATTCTTGATTTTTTAGTCGCCAAATTATAGATAAGCCCTGATCATTATTAACGATAAATGTCCTGCAGTATATCCTGGCTGACACGATCAATGGCTCACTTTAGAGCCCCTTTAATCTAGTTGATCCCTGGTGTGCGTGACTCTCCACGCTGGCTGAAAGAATCGACTCCTCTTATGTCCTTTGATGTGCAACAAATGTTAGTCTGCTATCTTTTTTCTATCGCTCTCCTTCCAGACCTGAACAACAACTCCTGTTTGACATAATGATTTTCCAATACCTTGAACTGCTAGGATTTACAAGTCCCCCCTGCTGTGGAGCTCGCTTTTATCGCTGCGTAAAAACAGAAGGCTGTTTGTTTGTTTTTCTTCTGAGCTCTTAGATGAAGAGAAACACAGCATCTTTATATTTAAGCAAATTGCTGCATGGAAATCTTGTTAAAAACCTCTTGGTGATTATTTGGTATTTAAGAAAGGTATCCAATATTTGATCAAAATATCTGAATGGGAGCTATTTTTAGAGTAATTAATACACAAGTGCTTACTGAAATTAGAATCCAGCTGCAGCATTCAGGTCAATCACGAAGAGTAAATGAGCGAACTCCCAGCTTTGTTTTTTACCAATGAGCTGAGGCTGGATGGCACATGAGCTCTCCCTCTGTGAATGCAACTTTAATGTCGGCCCGACAGAGGAGATTAGGTGCCAGGGTGCTCTGATTGAGCTGTTATTGTGGACCTGTGGTTTGCACTCCTTTCAGGACATCCAACACCGACTCTTCACACACGCCTGCGTCAACAACCGTGACCTTGTCTGAACGTGAGCTGGGATGACCTGCATAGTCACCTGTGTAAGCTTGTGTATAAAAAGGGTTGAGCTATATTGGTGCATCTGCAGATAGTAGCTCATAAATGTAACGATTACATCACTGCAGGGGACAAATGCCAGCTTTGAAAATGACTGAACACTTACATTACCAGTTCTGGATTGCCAAATGTGCCGTGATATGCCTCTATTTTCACATGATTTAAATTGAAGTGCTACTCTCATGCTCCTGTATTTATCAAAAACTCTGCTTTTACGGCCCTCTGAGGTTCATAATGACACTGCTATGCATTTAAAAGCTGTTAAAACGCCTGCTTTCTAAAGTGCTCCAGTGAGGTACGTAGTGTAGCTTTTACGCCATGAACAAAACAACCAAAAAAATGCTGTTTTTTAACCGTGTTAACCTGTAGCATTATGAACCCATCTGTTTGTTTTCATAGCAAAAACTGTTACAAGTTTATGGAAGCAAACAGTAGCGTAAACCCAAACAAAGCTATACACTGATGGAAGCGACCCACCATTGTGAGTCTGTGGATCTGTGTTGTATTATGAATACGATAGTATTTTGATTTTGATATGCTGATTCTGAATCTTTGAACAAAGCATTAAAAAACTCAATATAATAATACATTCATGTCTGACATAAAACTTAAAAGGAAAGGATAAAACATAAGTGCACACATTGCACGCTCAGTACGTTTACAAGCACAGTTAAGTCGAGCTGCTGTATTGCGAGGAAGAATCCATTTTTGACGGAAGTTTGTCCGACTTCGCTACGGTAGGAAGCAATATGCTACCTTGCTTTCAGCTAGTAACTATTGGACTTTCTTCCAGTTGACCTAGCTAACAAGTTAGCAAACAGTTGTAAGTCAAAAGGTGAAAACATGGACAACTTTACTGTTCTCAGTACATTTCCTGAATACTCTACGCTTTACTTTTGGTGCAAATGCGTCACGCTATCCCTTTAGCTTATGGTAAAATCCGAAGGCACACAACAACGCGACTTCTGCTATGCTACGAATTTATGCTGATAGACTTCCAGGTCAAAGTCTCAGAGTAGACGGAGCTCCCTCAACATTCAGCGAGGTGAGCTAGAACTACTACCACCCAACGTCCCTGACTCCCAGTCACCACCATTGGACTGTGTCATCCCCACAACCACCGCCGTGCTCAGTCATGCACGGCCTGCTCCGACCTCCACCTCAGCGGCACGGAAGTGTGGACAACAGGAAGGCGAGGAATATAAAGGAGAAAACCTGCATATTATCCCATGTCCTCCTATCCCATTTTTCTTAACAATGAGTAAGGTCTTTTACCTGCTCTTATTTAAAGCGCCTCGAGATAAAAAAAAATTAGGAATTGGCGCTATACAAATAATGATTGATTGATTTATTAAAAGCCTGGCATAGGAACTGTGGAGCATGCGCAAAAAACCTAGTCCAGTTTAAGTCCGATTGAGGCGTATACATGCAAGAGGAAATCCCCAACTGCATTATCTAGGTGTGTTCGTCTGATTTTTAAACTTTGATGTAATCGTAGCCTACTGTATATACTGCATCAGTCCTGAAACTGCTGGATCAATTACATACTCATATCCAGAATGCAGCCATAAAAGAATCCCTGACCAAAAACCATATATAAGTAGAGTAGAGGTATTTTGGTGGCATTGTGACGACTGATACATATAGCATATAAGTAAATAGAAGAGCAAGGAGAAGGAAGCTATGAAAATGAACATGCCGCACCCACAAAATCTCTTTTTATCCAAAGAGAAAATAATAAGTAAGAGGACGTCTCGGCGTCACTGTGTCTCCTTTTTTCCTTGCTTATGCAGGTGTGTGATATGGGAATGCACTCATGTGCACAATGATGCAGACCCCCCCCCCCCCCCCACACACACACACACACACACACACACACACTCACACACACACACACACACACACACACACACACACACACACACACACACACACACACACAAGTTACCAACTTTCTGAGTTATCGGTTGACAAAAAGAGCAGCAAGGCTTCAATGAGATCAGCCAGTGTCACTGAAAGTCTTGAAGAGGGACACAAATTAAACAGATTTTTAACAAAGCTTGCCCCAGTAGGACCCCAGACAAAAAGATAAATGATGAATTGCGTTCAAAATCTGATCCCTTGCTCTCTCTGACTGATATTCTGTTCAGACACCAGCCTGCTCTTATTTCGGGCTGCTCTGCGGGCCTGCCTGTGTCTCTTTAATTACTGTAATTCAGGCCCACCTGCTGGATGCCTCCATCTGCCTCTCTCTGAGGTGAGAGATTGAAGAGGCCACAGTGAGAAACAGAAGCCAGTGTTGTAATGTCCAACCTTCCAAACAGCAATGAAATAGCTCCATCATGTTAACTATCATCTTTAATTAACAACAATATAAAATCTTCTGCACTGTTGCTCTATACAGTATTCCACAATGGAATAAAGTGTGAGATATGTAAACAAAGGAAAATGTGTTTTGTGTTTTATTAAAGGGAAACGAAATCACTGAGAACTATCATGTTAACAACAAAAAATACTTACACAAGGTTGCAGCAGCTGATGCAGCCCCCACACTCACTATACAAAAAAAAAAAAAAGCTATGCAGACCCAACCTGTTTTTGTACCAGGCTGTAAACATGTTTAATTTTGCCATAAAGAAATTGGCATTTTAACATGGTTGTCAATCAGGCCTCGGCGCTCTTGGCGCCTCCTCAAGTTGACACTCAATGTTTTATTAAATGTGCTATACACATAAATTGGATTGGACTTGATTGGACAATCTGGGAACTGCAGATTTGTCCATTGGCTTAATTTGTCAAACACCGCAGTTTGCCACTTGCTAAGATGAATGGTTTTCTGGCTCTGGTTTCACCTTGATGGCAGAATTAAATCAGCAGTATCAATCTCTTTACTGTTATTTCTTACTTAAACCTTGCTAGCTGTTAACCCCTGGTTAGCTTAGCTAAGCATTATCATCTTCTAGCTTGCTAATCGTCTTCTAGCTCCAGTTTCATCCTGAATGGACAGTCTTCTTTTAGCTACTCTAACTCAAATTTTACTAGTTGTTCCCCTGATGGTAGTCCTTATGCTAAGCTATCTCTGGCTTCAGCCTTATTTTGAAAGGCACATTGGAGTGGTACCAGTCTTATTTCGGCTAATTGTTTCACAGACTTTGATGTGTTGGTCAGAAATGTTCACACAATATCTGCCAATTATGCATTCATTTTATTTTATCTTACCTGGTAAATAAACTAGCAACGTGTTTCCTTATGTTCTGGAGATGTTTGCTTGTATCTGTGCTCCAGTTTTACAGCTGAATAGAAAGCCTGCATGTGGACTTCAAAAAGTAGTTGCACTCAAAGCAATGACAAATTGTCCAACAAATGTCCCTGGTTAAAATTATATAAATTATTGCTTCAAAGATTGAGCCCATCCTGGCTCTGAAGTGCAGCACACACAGAACATCAAAGCACTACATTTGAAACTTGTTGAAATCAAAGACTTTTGTTCAACTAATGTTGAACAGAGAGAAGTTTGCACGCAGCAGTCTCTGCTTTCTCAGAGATAAAATGCTTTCATTTGAACATTCACACTCCAAAATGTGTTCAGGGTCCAAAAGACACTATTAGCTCTTCGACCAAAACAGCATGACCCAGTTAAAAAATGTGGGATTGAACAACTGACAGAGTTTTCTGCCTCTAACAAGGATGTTGACCCACAGGCCTATTTCATACTGAAAAATCAATCTTTGCTTTGCCAGTCATTCACAAGAAAACATCTGTAAGTATAACCCTTTTTTTTTTTTTACAAAGCTATAAGGTTTGTTTAACTTGTGTTCCATTTGTATGAGGGTGAAGAGAAACTATTCAGAGGTGTTGCTTCATTCACCTGTAATTATTCTTGTTTAGACGCCACACTTGAAAGAGGCAGGATCAGAGTGACAGCTCTTACCTGTTCACACGATCTGACACCAGCTGCAGTTGAAGGGCAGACAGGAAGTGCATGACAAACTGATGTCTCACTGACCTAAGAGAAAGTTTAAAAGTCACCGAAAGATACCTGGGTAGGAGTTTCCATAAACTATATAGTTAAAAGACTTTTGACCGTATAAGATATTGTGAAATGCCATAACCATTTATTAATTAATTAATTACATTTTATTTGGCATGGACATCACAAATACATTGGACAAACCAGATGCAGTGTTTAAGTGTTTTAGCATACATGCTAGTTCTCAACACCTGTCCACAGGAGGCTTTAAGAGGAAACAATTAAAGACAGAAAGAAAAGCAATAAAAAAAGGGAGAAACAGTAGAGAGAAAATAACTAAGATAAAAAAAATAAAAAATAAGATATGTGCAATATTACATTGATAAAAGCGCAGCAATATATTCATTCAGTTATACACATGAATTGTAGTGCAAAGGCAGCATGATACAGCAATAAACCAATCAGAGCTCTTCATGTGAGCACTGTTGATTTGATTTTAGCCAGTGTTTGAGTCCTTTGTTAAAAGCATTACTGTTGCTCTCTAATTTTAAACTAATGGGCAGTGAGTTCCAAAGTTTTTCCCCCTTTGCAGAGAAAGCAGACTGGCCAAGAGATGTCCTGTACATAGGGACAAGACAATCACCGCTGATGGAGGCTTGTGTGACTGCCCTACGAGAGCTCTGACGCCTAATAGCTAATTCAGAGAACAGTGGTGACACATGATTATTTACACATTTAAAAAACAGTTTGAGATTACTACAATTCAAAGGTGAAGAGGTTGTGTTTTTTTTTATAATGCCACAGTGATGCCATCTCATAGGTTTCTGGTCCCTGACTTTTATTGCCTGCTTATACAATGAAACAATAGGTTTTTATATAGTTGGAGAGGTTTGGGACCATGATGTGATGCAGTATGACAGATGCGAAAAAACATTGCATGCATGTATAATTTGGCAGTTTGACATGACAAGTCCCTTCTAATGAAACGAAAACAATTTAGATTTGGTTTGACCTTCTTCACAATATTCTTAACCTGACTGTGAAATTTTAAATTCTTATCCATGATGATGCCTAGGTACTTGACTTCTTTCACTACTTCAATTTCTTCATTCTTAATCCGTACCTCAAATACATCATTTACAGTTCTGTTACGTATGGAGAAACACATGGCAACAGTTTTCTTAACATTAATAGTTAAATGAGATGACTCGAGCCATTTAGAAACACTAATGCCTGTGTTAAGTGCTCACCTGCTAATCTAGCTGTTTTAGTGGACACATGGATAACTGTGTCATCAGCGTACATCTGACAGTTGGTGCCTGGACAGCAGTTTGGTAGGTCATTAATATACATTGAAAACAACAGTGAACCAAGTACTGACCCTTGGGGTACTCCCATGCTGTTGGCATGCAGATGAGACTTCACCCCATTGACCCTAACACTTTGCTGTCTCCCCCCAAGGTAAGATTTAAACCACTGCAGCGCTTCTGATGATATTTTGAATTGCTTTAACTTATTCAGTAAAATAGTGTGATTGACAGTGTCAAAGGCCTTTTTCAGGTCCAAGAACACTGCCCCGACAACATTTCCTTTATCCAGTGGAGCTTTAATATTTTCAAGCAAATAGCAGTTTGCTGTTTCAGTTGAATATGTTTGCCTAAACCCAAACTGCTGTGGATGAAGCAATTGGTTAGACTCTAAATGTTCCATCAATTGCTCCGCTACTATCTTCTCCAGAATCTTTGAGACTACAGGGAGGATGGCAATAGGCCTATAATTACTGGCTATGTCCTTGTCTCCTGATTTATAAACTGGGGTAATTATTGCGGTTTTCCAGCTATCTGGGAACATTTTTGTGTGTATTGACAGGTTCACTAAGTAAGTAATTGGCTCCAAAACAGGTTGCTCTGGTGTTTCTTGATAAATGCAGCATGAAGGTTATGAATGTCCTTTGACATAGAGTTACTCATGTTTGAAATCATCTTTTTAACCTCGTCATGTGATACCACTTTAATATTAAAGGAGTCAGTGTGATCATGGTCAAATTCTTCAAGGGATGACTCGGTAGCTTTAAAATTACTCGCTAATTCTTGTACACTCTCAATAAAAAATCTATTAAAAACATTTGCAGTAGACTCATTACTATTAATTAAATTATCACAGACTTTAAGAGAGTTTATATATTATTATGCAGCGGAGGTTACATGTATGTGCTTTAGGTTTTTTCTACAAACATAAATATTCAATTTTTTAGAGGCCTCCATTTGTCAGATAAACTAACAACACTTTTTCAGTATTTTTGAACCTTCATTAAAGCCTCACACTGTTCTCTAATTTGAATGAAGGCTTGTTTGTTCGGTATATTTAGTTGTCCCACTCATGAAAACACCCACCATCCTTTGTCTTTCATGCAAAGCAAACCCTCACAGACAGTGCTGCACATCACTCAATTTGATTCATTTCAGAAGGCTTTATTGTCATGACATTTGACATGTGTTGCCAGAACACAACAGAGTGAAGGCATGATGACAGATATAAAAGCGAATGGGATTTTTGGGGCCAATATTAGGGAGAATATTAGGGAGAAAAACATCCGATACGATATATATTGACCGATCTGTTTCTTAAATGTATCTTCGATCTGTAGAGATACATATACACATTTATAGCGTTGATCTCTCAAATGCACAAACACAATTGGAAAGTAATTGGGCATGTGCATGCATCACCACTTGACACTCTGGAGAGTGATAATACTTGTTGTAATTCACATAGCGCACTTTTCTGGTGACTGTCAGAAAGAGAATTGGTGTAGTACAATGATACTCAAATGAAATGCTCTTTTACTGGTGGAAAAATCTACAAACATCGGTGCATATCTGCGATAAAATTAGCCCATACTGATAATCACTTGATATGCTTATTATCGGCTATAGCCGATTAATCGGTCAGGGTCTAATGTAAACCACGGACTGCAGTTCAGACTGACAAGAAAAAGTCAAACACTACCAATATTTGAACGTTCAAATGGCCCAGTAGTTTATCCAGATACTATAAATGGCATGGACTTTACCAGGTCTGCCCACAGAAATGGCTTGGGCCCTCCCAGGATATGATTTAAATCAACTTAAGCACCTTCGATCAATCCTGTTAGCGCTAGCCTCCTGGCTAACGTTAGCTCTCTAGGTCCGCTTCATAACATTTTAGGAAGAGGCTGCTATGTAGTGAGACCATCAGAAGTAACTAATCCCATTTGTAAACATTCATAGGCACTGCTAACGAAGCAGGGAGCAATTCGGGGTTAAGTGTCTTGCCCAAAGACACACATTGGACATGTTGCTGCAGGAGCTGAGGATCGAACCCTCGACCTTCCAGTTGAGAGACGACAACTCTACCAATTGAGCCACATTTACTCTTCTCATATCAAATAATAAGGATTTGAATTAGCTAAAATACTCAAATTTGAATTAGTTACATTTACAATTTCTAGTTATTTTTTTAAATACTCACTGATTAAAATGAAATAGTGAGAATAAAATGATGGTGAGACCCATTTCATTGAGGACATTGCTTCTCCTGTTATACACAGTGCAGGTATAATACATTGCATTGTCAAAACCCTATAAGGGTAATATGAAGAACAAAACCCAAAGGACATATATAATAGAGCTACAGCTTACATACAAATGAAATGATAAATGTCCTGACAAGGTATGGTAATAAAATGGAGGAGAAAAACCAGTCCCAGCAGAGTATAACACATAAAGCAACAAACAGCAGAAATAAAATGACCGGAGTGACAGACAAAGCTCTTCAGATTGCAAAGAACTATCTCATTATCATGATTTAACGTGATTGGGAAGTGTTCAATGTGATGGGTAATCAAAGAGTCAGCTAATACTTAACTGCACTGCAAGAACTAATGGGATTCTCCATTCATCATTGTCATTTGTAATCAATGGGAATGAATATATATGCAGCCTCAGGGTGCCAAGCGATCAACTCATTTCTCATTACCTTTATCCGGGGACATCACTCTTAAATAGATCCTTTGCAGTTGAGTTTTTCTCACTGACACATTTATTTCCCATCCATTAGTGTTTTAGCTATTAGCAAACATCCCATAACAACAAGCATGCAAGACAGCCAACAGCTTCAAATGTTCGAAGCCATTTAAAATGAAAAAATGCAACCAATTTTTATTCAAAGTCACTGCAGTGGAATTGGATCCAAGATTGCTTTTTGCGGCAGTTTCAATTTGTTCAAATTGACGGTCAGATCATTTTAATAAGAGGCTCTTTCACTGTAACATATTCATCACTCTGAGCAAATGTGTATTGAACAATGGAGAGGACTGTCCATTTCCTTTGTTTACTGTGTTATTGCCATACAATAACCTTTTGTGTACTTACTTTAAACATGGCTTGATTGATATTTTATGCTCCATACACTTACTTTAGAATAGGGCCTGTTGGCTCCTATTCTTCTTCTTATCCACCTTGTTCCTTTGTATGTCCTCTCGTTACTTTCTCCCTGTTACATGATTCTTCTCCTTCCATACCAGCTTTTGCTCCATACCCGTACACTTACTGCATTTTAGTGCACATTTTCTATGTGCACTGTTATATGTTGAGTAATATATTTCACACAAATTCTATATGCTTGGCCAAACTAAGGATTCAATTTGAAAACAGCCCCTGGTTTTTAGACCCATGCTGGAATGATGAACAATGTCAAAAAATCAGTGTCTATATTTTCAAAAAGCAAACCTCAATTTAAGTTAACCAATGAGAAATGTCTTTTTTACACGTAACTGTGCATATAAAAAACAGAAGAAAAAAACCCCATTGCCGATGCCAAGCTCTGACATTTAGGTGGATATTAAGCCACAGCAGCAGTCATGGGAAAACTTTGCAATGCCGTGTGCTGAATGCCCAATTCACAGAAGGCTTATCGTTGCACTGCTGTGCTAAATGGTCTCGTCACGCTCTTTGACTCCCCAGACCTCACATTTTTTAAATCAAGATTAATCTTGATAAATTGAGTGACATCTCTCAAAAACAGCTGTAATGGACAAAAACATGATCTGTTTCAGGGCAAAAATTGCATCACACAGTATGAAAATAGAAAGACAAATTGAGAAACTACATTGTACATTAATAACTGTGACTCATGGCCACGAGAACAAAAGAATAATGTTTGTGCCCTGCATGGTGACTCATTCACTTTTCCCGCCTCCTTTCCTTGGTTCTGTCGCTTTAGTTCTGCATCTCTCTGCCTCTCTTCATATCTCTGTCCACCTTCCCTGGAAAGCATTTCATGCCTGAGCAAAGTGCATCTGCTTATCTGCACCAAGAGCCCATTTCCCTCCTGATGGCCTGAGGTCCACAAGCTTTGAATTTTCCGGTGATGGACCCACTAAGGCTTAACCTCTGTACATGCTGAAGCATCTAGGGAGCAATGTGTTGATGGTTACATGCTTAAGAGTGCAGACAGTGCAGAAGTATACAGTCAAATTTCTAACATGCCCAACTCCTCAAGCCTTGATGAGCCTGATGGTCCAACATGTTCACATGTTAAACATGTAGAAATCTGTCACACAGATATGAAAGATGACAGACACATATACACTCGAGCCCAAACGTCTGTCTTGCCCTCTTTTCTGTACATATGCTCTCTGGCTGCACATATTTGTTGTCCATCAGTGTTGGAGCAGAGCTGTCAGAGCACATCTCATCTCGCTACTGCCACACTCACGCACCATCAATCCCCTGTGACTCCATACAGCTCAATGACAAAATGCCTGTGGAGGAGGGACAAGAAGATTAAATATTAAATGGCTTAATGCCGACCTCAATCTTTGCTTAAAGTCAATGTGTTTAAAAATAAACCAACGTATTACCTGATAAAGGATATTTTTAAACAACCAAATGATGTTATTAGTTATAATAATTATTGTTACTTTTATTATTATGTATTATTGGTGTTCTTGCATATCCATGTCCATGCATATGTGAAAAATACCTCTTAAACATGACTTTGTCCAAGGCATTTCATGGAGCATGATTATGATATTTAGAAATGTAACTGCATTGGTATCATTGGTAGCTCTGGTTAACAAAGGTGATTTTTAAATGGAGGGGTTAAGTACTGTCATCTGGCTTTGTAATGACTTTTTCGACAGTGTTCCTCAACTGTAGCTAATGATTTATTATGAACAGATTATTTTTTAAACAAGAAATTAAAAATAATTCTAAATAAACTTCAGCGCTTGAGTCCTTGTGTATTTTCTATAGTATGTTATTTTTATGAAGGGTTATAAACACATATACTGTGACTCAGAGCTAAAATGCACCGCCCTACAATCAGAAGGTTGGCGGTTCAATCCCTATCTCTCGTCTACATATTGAACCCTCAGTAGCCCCTGAAGGCATAACCCTTGTATTAATAATTAGTTGATCATTTACCAGTGTGAGGGAAGAAGCATGATTTTTAGATGCCATGACACACAGTAGAAGGACAGTAAACTCTATAGTCATGGAAGATGAGGTTGTTTTGTTTGAATTTGTGTTTTTCCGTCTTGAGTTTATGACGCTAAGTCAGTATGCAAATACTTTTTTTGTCTGTATATTCGTTGTATCTCACCTCTGGTGTTATCATTTTGGTTTGGTTATTTTATTATTTTTACGTTTATTTCAGTCATTGCAAACAATACAATTTAATACACACTTACAATGAAAAAGAGTAGAAAGAAGAATCTTGTATAATCTGCCCCTCTCTCTCAAGATATTCATTAACAAAACACATAATGGTTCATATTCACTGTGCTGTTACACCACCAAGCTGAACAGGGATGGTCGTTCTTTGAGCTACATGTTAAAGCTAGCATGCTAACACTTTGACTGGAAACTGATTATGCAAATGCATCACAAATCTTTACGGTATAAAAGCAGATGAAAGCCCTTACTCTTTGTTATGTAAAATTACAAAAGAGCAGGTAACTCACTGCTAAAGTTTCTGCAAAGACCCAACGTTAATCTATCATGAGCACAGCACTAAGCAACAGAAGAGAAGGGTGTGTTAATATAAAGCTTCAGTCCAAAATTGAAACAGTAGAAAACATGAATATAGCATTTATGCTTGGTTAATGTTTGATATTGAATAGTTGTATTGTGCAGATTGTGTAGTTCTAGGACCCAAAAGCAGAAAAAAGAAGGCAACAACTAAGATGGTGACGTGAAAGAAAGAGTTAAGCTGCAGTTTATTCAAAGAAACTCAAGTTTATATTGGTTAAAAATCTTTATTGCAGCAGCAGAACATAGTTTGTGTTGGCGTCTATAGCTCCAAACTCATCACTCCTTGCTGTTTTGTTTTACATGCAGAAAATGTACTGCCGGGGGCATCAGTAGCTCAGTCCGTAGGGACTTGGGTTGGGATCTGGAGGGGTGCCGGTTCAAGTCCTGATGAAGACCAAAATATGGAAGTTGGTCTGGTAGCTGGAGAGGTACAAGGGCACCTCCCGAGTACTGCCGAGGTGCCTTTGAGCAATGCACAAAACCCCCAACCTCTCTGACATCTCTCCACTAATGCATGTCAACAAGTCTTGTTTGTGCATGTGTGTGATTCCGGCCTATGTATGTGAGAAGCATGTATTTCAATAATAATGTGTAAAAGTAGAATTTCCCTCATAAAGTATATACATTTAAAAAAAACATATGTATATATCTTAAAAAACCTGTGAAGGTGGGGCTGAGCAAGTGCAGTACAGGTCAGAGCTGCAGGGAGAGACCAGATATCTTGTATCTAGACCTCCAATTGAAAGGAGGTGTTAACAGGTGATTGTGGATGATGACAAGTGGCAAGTGTAAAATCAGTGCTGCTGGACTTGTCTGCCTGAACAAGCTCGCAGGTGTCGCCTCATTTATGGTGGAGCTGTGCAGCAGCAGGAGCCGAGAGCTCGGCTGAGTGAAGCAGACAGACTTCGATCTTGAATGAATAATGAACCTGAGACACAGGCACATCGAGAATTTGTCATGGACAAAAACATGAAATAAAACCCACCGCATGAGTAAATGTGGCTGCAGCACAGAACAACAGGGGCAGACTGGTTTAAAGCGTAACACTGCGGTCCCAGGTGTGCAATCAGATTGGCAGCAGAAGTGGAATTAAGTGCCACGCCCAACACACACACACACACGCACGCACGCACACACACACACACACACATTATGTGTTCATTCTAGTTTAATTCACTTTGATGCCTTTAAAAACAGCACACAATGTATCACCTCGGCCTTAAAAACTTACTTTTTTTTGTGATATATCAAGGATTATTGTTTTCTTTAATTGGAATGTTGTCATGCTAAAGTTTTCTTTGTCATCTTGTTTGCTATCTTTGTTAACTCATGACCTGAGGATGGAAATGGATGAAAAGTCTGGAGTTCACAAAACTGTCCTCAGATGTAAAATATGTGTGTGACAAAATTGTATGGCAATTCCACCAATAGTTGCTGAAATATTTCAGTCTGGAACAAATTGGCAGACCAACTAATTGATATTCCCTTCTCTGAATCTACACGCCTTTATTATAAACCGCAGAGGCAGTGCTTTCAGTGGTCTCCTCCACCTCCAAACATAAAACTAAAAGCTCATGTCTGTTTTTTTATTTGTCCTTTAAAAATATAAATATGAAAGGATGATGGATTATTTCCAGAAGCGGACATTCAGCTGCCTTGAGGTGCCAGACGACAGCGAGAAGGAGCTTGTGCAGCAGCAGAGGAGGAAGGCTCTTTTGTGTGACTTTAATATTGTGGCATTAGTGCTGTGGTCCAAAGCATGTATGCAGAGGCGAACTGTAGACCGTGTGAAGGCTTTTGATGTCAGTCTCTTTTGTGAGCCAGCCTCATGGCTTTTAATGAGGCAAACCTGCCTCATTATCAGAGCTGTGCGAGGCCCTGACACAGCCACATGGTGGGACTAACTCTACTCACTCTTCTGAAGCCACAAATTACAGCAGCTTAGCCCCTCACTGGGACAGGAGGCCAACCTAGTCGCCCTCACTAATGGCACCCGAGGGACACAGAATTGTACGTACACATAAGTTTGGCCAAAACCAGCTTTGTAGACGGATTCTTTGTCGTTCCATTTAGACTGAACGTTTGAGATGAGAGCTGAGAATTTGGTTTGTTGTCCTCATTGAGTGAGTGGAAATATTTGGTAAATTGTGGAACAAAAGGCAGCTGTTTTTGGACTTTCAGCACAGCCTTTGTTGTGACTTAAAACTTATTGTGTTTGGCAATATTTCGCCTGCACAGTAAGCTGGAAAGAAAGGTTCCGCCATGTCATGCCAAGAATGTGGCCTAACTTGAAATTCACCTGGGGACAGTTTTAAATACAGCACAGCCAGAAGGGAAGGAAATATCATCAGCAGAATCAAATTTGTGCGCTTCACAGGCTGTTTAATTCAGATTCACAGTATTTAATCACCTGTTCTGCATGTTTCCTTGAATTGGCTGTTTTAATTGTGAATAAATTGTGAAATGTAAATATCAGCGTGTTTTGAGACAGATTTGTTCCACCAAGCTCTTTATACAGTACAGACACCCTAATTAACAGCCCAATTATTTAATTTGCAAGAATTTATTCAGCTCCAAATGATGTGTCATACAAAAGCTTATTATAAAAGAATTATGCATGTTTTTGCAATCCTGTGTGCCTCTTTTATGTGGTCTTTTTTGTTTTCTCCCTGCCTGTTTCTTATGAACACACTGACTTTCTTTTATTTAATAAAATGAGAATTAAAGAGCAGCCTAATGAGTGTAGAAAAAGAAAGAAATGATAATGCGTGGGGATGTCAAGTCAAGGAAAAGAATAATAAACACAAGGCTGGATAGAGGTTGTATTGAGGCACATATGAGTTTGCACTGTGGGGAAACGTATACTCTTCTTTTGCCCTCGTCTACTCAGATCATAAGAGTGGCCTGCTTTATCCATTTATGACAAATTGCATTTTGTACCTTACAGCGGAACATTTTCAAAAACACAAGTTATATTGACTTGAATGTTTAGACAGATCGTTTGTCACAGAGATTCATACGCCAAATTCTGTTTTCATCTCGTGGTAATGCAGTGCAGCCAGGAGCTAACTTACTAACAGATGCTTTTACAGACAATCCGTCATCCGGTTGCAGATCAGTTGAGGGTCAACGGTAGAAAGATCAAAGTGAGGTAATTTCACAAAGAGAGAGGACCCAGATGCAGAATTTGATTCAACAAAAAGGCAAAAACATAACGCTTACCAATCAGAGTCCAAGGGTGGCATGGTAGAAAATATCCAAAGGAAAAATGTCCAGCTAAAAGGTGCAAAAACAAGTAGAGCTACATGGAAACAAAACACAAGGAGCAGGGTTGAAAAATGGACTGAGGAAGAAACAATGGAAGACAACGGTTGTGTATGAAATCACATCCTTATTCCCTACTCCCTTCTCCTGAGCTCTTATAATGAGTTCTCTGTACTGGACTTCATAGTGAACTCATCGTCCCAATAAAAAAAAGAATTGTCAGACACTATACTCGCTGTCTCGCCAGTCGTTGATAATCGTCTCACAACTAAAACTCCAGCCTAGGATAAATAGTTCCAGTAAATAACAGCACGAAAGTTAGTGATAGCAAATAATATAAAATAATAATGATAAATAAAAATGACTGATTTGTTCATAAATTATATTCAAACACATTGTGGCACCACATCTCATGTTGTTTTGCATACAGACTATGCTTGGTTCCTGTCATTGTCATAAGGAAATGCTATGGAAAATCCTTTCCTCTTTATTAAAATAGCTTTTAGATATCAGTTATAATGCCACTAAACATTTATTTTACTGTGCTCTGTGTTCACACTGGTCACACTCCTTTTTTTAAGGATTATTTTGGGCTTTAATGCCTTTATTTTGGAGATAGGAGAATCAGAAATCAAGGAGAGAGAGAGAGAGAGAGAGAGAGAGAGTGGGGAATGAAATGTTGGTGAGGAGCCACAGGTCAGATTTGAACCCAAGCCACCCGCTTTGAGGACTACAGCCTGAGCCTCCATACATGAGGCCCGCACTAACCACTATGTTACCGGCGCCCCGGTCACGCTCCTCTTGTCTCTATGAGAGCAGTCAAACATTGTGTTCGACTTACCAAAGCTTTTCATAGCAATGCATGATGGTGTATATGGCTTCTTAAGTGACTGCTGAATAGGCTGTACACTACTTTTCGCATTGTTTATTTATTGCTGTTTTATTTTGTGTATAAGCCAGGACTTTAGGAAAATATCTGACAGTTAGCTTTTAAAACCTTAACAAACACCAGATAGAGAGACAGATTTTCACTCATTCTTTGGAAGGCTGACAATGTGACAGAAGCCTGTCAGAAGCTGCTTCAACCACATGCACTAAGATTTTAACACCCTAAAAATATCATGACTGGGGCACTTTCAACTTACAAGAAAACTGTGTTTTATTTTCTGATTATATGAATCACAGAATACACAATCCTGTCTGTGTTCTCAGGCATATTAAAAAGTTGCGAATCGTTTTTGTGTGAACACAATAACCCAAAACTGAGTATCTGTTTGAGTGTTTTTTTTCTGTTGTTTTTGAGGCCACGTCTGGACTTGGGAACTTTGATCTATACTTAGCCTCACCCTGCTTGTTGTTGATGAAATTCATCATGAAACATGAAAAATAGCATTTGTTGCCCAAAGCTGTAGGCAAGGTGCCGAATGCTAATTTGGTGAGATGTCTGTCAGGAGTTCTTATAGCTGTGGGCTGATTACCCAGAAACATCCCCAACTCTCTGATAAGGTGTTTGTTTTGGGCAAACAGCCACAGCCCATCATGAGGTCCCTCATCTTCCATGCAGGGAATTTATCAGGCAGGCAAATGACTTGAACCCACATACACACACAGCCACATGAATTTGGCATTAAAAGCTCTGGTGAATTCCTCATTTGAGTAAAGCACGCTGTGTTTGGCTTGAAGGAAGTCTTTTCATAGTGTTTTAGCTCAACCATTTTGTATCATATTCTAATGAGTTCGGCATGGTAGAGTCAGGAGCGCTGTTGCTACACTTTGTTGTGTATTAGCATGCTAGCATATATAAACCGTTAAGTACAGTATGAAAGGTTACTTGTTGTTCATCAGTGAGATGGGCCCTTGAATAATTAATTGACACATATAACATAAAGTGTATCCTTGACGACAGATGAGAGAATCAGTCTTAATGGAAAATAAACACAGATGGCCTCCCCGTGTGCTGCGATCTCCTGATGTATCTGCTGTCTGATGTGTGGCCTCATGAGGGGCCATTGAGGAAATATTAAAAGTGACATCTCTTTCAAAGTTTGAGGAGGATTCAAGGCTAATTCATGAAGTGCACTTTGATGGTTTTGAAGTGCTGCACTTGTCTTTTTAGGAGACTCACGCATCAATCTTTCATTCACATCCTAAATAATGTGCCATGGTTTATTGATGAGCTTCACTTTCCCTGTGGAGCTGCATGCTAATTGGTCCAAGTTGCACTGAGCTCGTAAGGGGAGTGACGAGAAATTCAAGACAAGGTAGCTGCTTTAGATAACTTTCACAGTCTTGAGCATCTGAAGCTCTTGCATGGTGTTGCGTGGTTACTTACAAGTGTAACAAGCTAGGTCAGACTTGTCAGAAGTAGCTGACGTTAACGTTTCACATCTACAGTTACAAATGGGTACTTTATGACTGGCTCTTTGTCCTACAGAATGCACAACAATGTCTGCCTGCGTTTTTCATTGAGCTATGTTACATTGTTAGCTCGGCAGACCTTTAAAATATCTAAGCCCAATGAATATTAAACTCATATTTATTGTCAAACGTAGTTTTGCACACCACATCTTCATGACATTCAATCACTGAATTTAACACATCCTAAGCATTAGAAGCAAAATGGCTCTTGGTAGACTTTTATAGCACCAGAGGACCAGAGAGAATTACATTTTGGGGAAAAAAACAACTAACAAAAGCAAGAAGGAAATGAAAATTCTAAATGAAAAGGTCTAGCTGAGTCTAATATCTTATTTCACGACACTTGGGTCTCGCTGGGGACTTCTGAGGAGGAAGATGAACAATTTCAAAGGCTGGATTTATTTGCAGAGTTTGATAGAAATTAACTTCACAGGTCACTTTCATTTAACCTTGCAGTACTTGGTTGTTTGCAGGTGACTTATGACTCATCTGGTGTAGTAAGAAGACTTTGGATTGATGCCACAATGCTGAGAAAACTGAATTCACCTGCTGAAGTCAGCCTGATGTTCCTGGCTTGTGTCCTATTCCTGATGTTGCTTATTCCAGTCCACTCAAGCAGTGTTTATTTTGATGTGTTTACAGCTGCAATCTGTTGGCTTATCCTCAAAGAGCCTCCCTTCCTTATCCATTAATGTTCCAAGAGTTTTAAATATATTGTTCACTCATTGAACATTGTTTCATTGAGCTCAGTTCAATTTAAACATTGTCAATAGATTGCTTAAAATACAATTGATGAACACGATATGCACAATCTCAGAACCCATTGTCTGACAATGATAAAGCCTCTGGGAGTGACAGTGACATTTTCTGGCATTTCCGTGTTGTCAGCAGTGGGCGATAAAAGACTTCCTTTTTGCAAGTGTTCAGAAAAAAGCTAAGTGAAAATCAGCTCTCCAGATATGTCTTCAAAATAAACCCTGTAATTTATTTTGTTCATTACATCCCCCGATGGAGCCTCCCTTCATCTCTTTGTGGTATAGGTCTTAGTTTAACTGGGAATGTAGATGCTGATTGGCTTTTGCAATACAGCGTCGATCAAATCCGTCAAATCAATGGAGTGTTACCTGAACTTGCATACAGTTATCTGTTTATAGAGATTAATAAAATGTCCTCAGGTTATTACCGATGAGATCTGGGATGTCATCACTGCAGATTGAGTTCCACATGCTTTTGCTTTGTACATGAAATCTGAATCTTTTCCTGCAGCCTGCTGAGACAAATGGTCAATTTTACTCAGAAGCCAAATGTACTACAAACGGTACAAAAAATGATGCATACTCAAATCAAAGTGTTTTCTACATGTTTATAATCTCTAATTAAGGAATACAGTATATGTTACATGGGATTCAATAAGGCTTTGATATCTGTTAAATACAGTCTGATTCTTTGTATGACCTATGGAGATGAAAAGTTAACAAGTGAAACCCTTTAAAAAAGGATATTTCTAAAGCGCCAATATAATGAAACCCTCAGAATAAAAACAAGCCCATGGTAGAACCACCTGGGTTGGTTCCTTCTAGTACCTAATAAAGATGAGAAGGTTCTGGGCCCAAAGGGAGGTCTGAGTGGAACCTTGATGATTCAAGGTGGGAACCTTTATGTTGGGTTCTTTGTGGAATTCGAATGGTCTAGGTGGAACCTTAAAAATGTTTTCCCAACAGTTCTGAAAAACACCTCAAGCCTGTTAGTATGATAAGCTATAGCTAAGCAACAGACGCATCCCTGAGATTGATTGACACATGTACAAACAAATCAGTATTGATCCTTGACTCTTTGATGTTTTTCTATTATGTAACAGCCTTGGCAACAACATTGATTGACATATAGACAAATCAGTGTTGCAAGCATGTATTGTTTTGGTTGGTTCAGACCGGGACAGGGACTGTTTAAAACCAGAACGTTCTATAGCTATTTGTGGGGAGTCAGGACTAGGACCTTGAGCACGTGATGGTCCCGGTCAAACGTGGACGTATGGTCAACCTATCAAACAGCGGTGAGTGCTACTTAGCCAAAATTAGCTACATTACTCAACGATAGTAACAGCATCACTGTTAGTTGTCACTTTCAGTCCGTGTTCTGGGGCAGTACTGTTAGTTAAAAGACACAAATATTTTGATCACGGTAACACAATATTTGATGGCAGGATAAGGAGAAGTCTGTTCTTTTGTTCCCTCACAGAGACAGCAGAGTGTCTCACAGTATTAATCCACAATCTTCTCCTCTCTGATTAATCTCTGAAGGAGCACAACCCTTGTCCCCCCCTCAGTTAGTGCATCACATTCAACAACAACTGTCTTTCATTTGAAAAATTAAAAATGAAACTGATAAAAACATGTGGGTGAGTAACTGAGACTGACAACTTCTTTGTAGCGTACAGCGGTAGGAAACCTTTCTTGCCCGCCAGGTGGCTGGTTCCTGTAATCCCAATGAAGTCTAATACATTCATTTTTAAAAGTCGTGTTTGTTTTTGCCATTTTTTAACAAAACCATTGAATTAAAAAGGTGTATATTTATTAAATGCTAGTTAAAAGAACATCTTATAGTACGCAATTTTACTGATTTTAGTAAGCTTAGTTAACAGTACATGTCTCTTGTGGAGCTGCTTGTACTGTTGGGAACACGCTTGGTTTGAGCCTGAGGAAACTGGGGTGAGAAATGAGGTGTGAACTCTGTGTACCTAATGAGTGTGTTCTTGTGGTGAAAGTCTCAGGTGGTGTAGTTGATATTTCTGTCTGCGATGAAACCCGGTTGATGGTCTTACATGTATACTCTGGTTCATGGGGGTAATCAGCAGAATAAGGACGCTCAAACAGTGCACCAAAGTTATATTTTGTTTTTTTGTACCAACAGTTGGACAAATGAACATTTGAAATGGTCCTTCACGGGGTCACAAATGGCCAGCTGATTGTTTTCAGCAATCTGGATGAAAGGGCACTGAGGAACTGAGCCTTGTCTCACTCCATGTACAGGTCGAGGAGACAGGATGTCAAAATCAGGAGCTGCAGCAGACCAAAAAAGCAGTCATTATAAGCTAAATCACTGCAGTTTTCATGAGCTGCAGCAATGTTGTTGCCTGTCATCACAAGTCCCATCTCTAATAATGATTGCAGCTTCCTGTTTGTCTTTTTACAACAATGCGGATCAGAAACACAAATTAAAACAATTTACAATGTAGATAACAGTTATGAGGGTATCTTTAATCAAAAAACTTATTGTTCCACTTATCTCTTTCCAGAGTTAATCGTCGCAACATAAAACCCATTTCCGGTAACAACAAACACTAAAACATGGCTTTGGACTGGGCTGACAACGGCCTGCATTGTTTTTATTGCACAATAACCTAAAGCTGTCTAAGCTTGCAGTCAAGTCCTGGGGCACAGAATTTAATAAAGCGGAGTGAAAAACAACAGTAAATTGCTTTTATAAGCTGGTGTCACATCAAAATTACCCATGGAACGCACTAGAGGCTTCCACACAGGATCAAATGAAATCATTGTATCTGTTTTCCTTTTTCAGTGCTGTCTAGAGCAAAATTATACAATCACACGCATCGCTATTAACCTCAGGGCAACAAAGATATACAGGGCTACTTGTGTCAAGTGCTGTAGCTGTTCCACTCCATGTTCATGGTGCCACATACAGCAGTCTCTATTCAGACATCACTCAATGAAAGTGCCTCAGGATTTCGAGAGCTGCAACAACTCTCTGAAATCCTTTTTACAGATTTTCATGTTGGTTAGGAAACATGCTTTCAGACAGTCAGCAGCACTAACCAACTGGCAAAATCTGTGCATTTTGAATTTTTACAGCAGGGCACAACTCCACCACTCCCAGCTCCTGGCTGCTGTAGATACCAGCCTGTTTAAATTAGAGCCCTTTGCAGAGGACCATACACCTACTAATGCCTTATGATGCAGCCTCAAAAGAGCAGGTTTTAGCTTTTAATTGCTTAGCTGACCAAATAAATGTGGCAAGTTTTGCTGACTCTCATAAACATTGTAGTTTACAGTGACAGTTTCACTAATTGTCATTGTTGCACTGTTAGCGCGTAGCCAGAAAAAAAGTAGCAGGGCTGTCAGTTCACAACTTTAGTGCAAAGCAGGCTAAACTATCTCAACAATCATTACTTAGACTGGGAAAGACTTCAGTAAAATCCTGCATTAAGCCAAAAGATGACCTGGGACTTTAGTGATCCCCTTACCCCACATTTAGCACCAGTGCTTTAGTGACACATCTTTGCAGCTAGCCAATGGTGACAGGAGGATGACGGCAAAGCTATCATCTCTGACGGAGAATGTTCCCCACCCCATGCATGGTGCTGTAACAGAACTGGGCAGCTCCTTCAGCTACAGGCTTCATCACCCGCAGTGTGTGAAAGAGAGATACCACAGGTTCTTCCTTCCTGCTGCTGTCATACTGTTCAACCAAGCCTACTTCCAATAGATCACAAAACATGCACACAAGCTGGACGCAGTTCACTCCACCCCCTCCTGCATGTCTATCATATTATAATATCCTCTGATGCACCAACTTACTTGGTGCAATAACATGTTTAACTCATATGTGCAATGTGTGCATGATAGTGTTTTACCATAACATTGTGAATGTTCAGACTTCATTTGTAACAACTGCAGCTCTGTTTTTGGCTCCTCAATTATTTTATTGTGCACTGTGTACTCTGTGCCCTGTTTTGGCTTTCCTTGCTCTGTGCTGCTGTAACACTGTAAATGTCTCCATTGTGGGATGAACAAAGGTTTATCTTATCTTATCATCTTTACGCTCAAACGAAAATGTTAGGATACTGAAGCGCTAGACTTAAAATATGTAAAACACAGTTTCTCACAATTGCGCGCTTTTGGCAAGCTCTGAAATTGTTACATCAAAGATGTTTCTCTTTTCTTCAGCAGACTGCTTTGTCCCCTGTGAAACCAAACTACAACGTGGACTTATTATTCAGCCCAAAACCATGATCTTTCGTCAAACTTCTTCTTGTGGGCCTACTTCTGGTGGCTTAAGCTAACCAGAATCAGACCTTTTAATCTGCTTTCAATGAAACTGTCATGCTTTGTTTAGGTATATGCAGTTAAAGATAAGATAGCATTTCAGTGCTGTGATTGCGCCTGTAAACATGTGAGCATTGTGATGTTAAAGAACTCTTTTCCTGGTACTCTTGGACTTATTTAAAATTTGCATGTGGAAAAGAAAAAGGGCATACTCTAAAACAACTTGTTCTGCTCTTCATAACCTGTTTCACCATAATAAGAAGTAGTAGCCAGAGGGCAGACATTTTTTTTTATCCTCTGCTATGCACAGTGGTACAGCCTGTGACAGAAGGTCCACAGAGACTATTTCAGTCATTCAAGACACTCACTGTTCAGATGCTCCAAATGACACAGGCTAACTCTGGCTAACATCCAAGGAGGAGTAAATGGGCCATGAAGAGGAAATTCAAAACTACTCAGAAGAATGAAGGGAGTTCCTAGAAAAGCTTTTGAGAGACCTACCTCTGTGTCCTTTTGTGACTTGCATTAGTCAGCATCAGTGTCAACACCATTATTACTCTTCAGTGATCACAGCATTTATTATTCAAAGATGGGAAGAGCAAGCCAGATTGTCTTTGTATTCCTTTGATTATGCACAGCACATTTTGTTTTTGTTACTTTAGGTCTACTAGATCTAAGTGTGATCAAATGGTGTGATCCTCTGTGGTTGTGTCCTGCTTTGAAAAACTATTCAGGAATCTTACAGCACTTTGAATGACAACATGGTGATCAGAAAAAAGCTAATTACTATATTTACTGACGTGACTGTGTCAGTGACAACCTTGACTTGATTACCTTGATTAAAGCAACCCATGTGTTTGTGTGCCAGACAGAAGACGACTCTAGCTGGTTTCCTTGTTCCTAATCAGAACAAAACATTTCACTTTTCAATTGTTTCCTGTGTTGCATGAAATTATCTTCACTGGAAAAACAGTAGATTGACTTGGTGTGAGGTGAAATAAGACAAAATATGATGATATCCTTGTTATGTTTCAAACATGGACTTGTTCCCCTTCTTCTTTGCGCTCAAATTCGAATGTTCGAAGGTTTAAGCTGCCTTTTCTTTGGATCTTATCTGAAATCTTGTAAGTATCAGGGTTATAGAGAAAATGTGTATTTTAGGTTGACATTTTGGAAACATTGATTTACTTTCTCCCTGAGTGAAAATGATTCTGCTACCATCTGTGCATTAAAAATGGAGATAAAGCATGTCCATGCTGGTCCAACTGGTCAGTTGGTGACAGTCCAGCATGGCCATGCAGGTTTAAATGTAGCAGATGGTTTTTGGAGTCAACAATAACAGATCAAGACACACTGATCAAGTGACAATGAAAAGAAATATACAGTCTGCTTGTGTGTTGTTAATTTAGACATAGAAATGACAGAAAACGATTAACTAAACCACTGCTGCCAAGAAGCTGACTCAAAACCAAAATTGTCCAGGAGACCCAGAAAACACTCAACAAAAAGCAAAGGCTGACCTTTGTTAATACAAAAGGCTGGAGTCGCAACAAAACTATCCAGCACCCCAAGTTATTCTCTCCGAGACAGGCAATGGAAATCTAATACACACAAACTTCTTATAGTTGGTGTTTATATACACACAGACAACTCACAAAAACACATGCAGAACCTCTCACTACCTCTGAAGGTGAGATAATGAGTCAGCACAGAGCACTGACGACTCAGAGTATATAAAAGCTCCCCACACCTGGGCTTAATCAAAGCCAATCAGTTGGCTTCTCTCACCACACTCACTGAGCAGAAATATTGTAGTGAGTTCCCCTTAAACTGATGGCTCGTACATTTATTAAGCAAAGCTTGTTTTTGAGCAGGTTTCATTTCTAAATGTTAAGGTACAATATCAGGAAACAATTCAATGCTATTATCTATTGAAGAAAATGTAGAATCAAGTATGGTGAAATAAAAAGGTATGTTATCAGAAATGTGGGAAGAATAGCAAAGATATATCATTGGAAATGTAAATGACATGCCAATACACCATTATTTTACAGCAGCTTATTAAGATCTGGAGGAAAACCTTTGATCACATCAGTGGCTTAATCTGGGTATTCACTTCTTAGGAGATATTATGAATAACTTGAGTAAGAAGTACAATCTACTATACGTGCTGCTAACACCTGTTTAAGAGGTACACAGGCCACCTATTGTTCATTCTCCAAAGGTGGTGTTTAAGAAACTTTCAGGATTCACTGAAGGACATGTCCCTATGATTTATAGCACGTTTTTAGAACAAACACAGACTCAGTTAGCAATCACATTAAAAAGGAGTCTGCCCTGAATCATGGGCCAAAGTCATGCAACATACTGTGTATCTGGTGCATTGTGAAATCCTAATTAAAAATGAATGAATATGTATCTTATTTAGCAAACTCATTTGACACGTTTAATGTTTTCACGTCGCCTTATAGGATGAACATTGTGCCTTCTCCAGAATGTTCCCAGAGTGACTTTAACCACATGGGGACATTTCTACATATTATGTGAGAGTTTCAGTTAGAAGTTTCTGGGTGCAAATTACAGATCTAATATCTGAAACAGTTGGTGCAAAAAATAACTTTTGCTACTGAAGTCATATGACCAAAAGGCCGAGTTAAGTTTCACAATAAAATACCAAAAGTGACATTGGAACAGTACACTATAAATAGAGTTTTTTTCTGCGCTTGACATTGCCGTTAGCAAGCCACATTGTTTCAGAACTTCAACATTCATGTTCCCTGCAGCTCACTTGGTCTGTAGTGAACAAGTCAACTTGGTTTTTGCCAAGCATACTGTGAATTCTGGTATTACTGCATCCCAGTTCGAGGTCATCTTAAGCAACAGATGCTTCACGTTTAATATGCTGACACAGCACAGTAATGGCTGAAGAGTTTGTTATTCTAGCTCAGTTTTTCTCCTCAACAGCTGACACGTACTGTATGTTGGAGAGGTGAACACATCCAGCAATATGGGTTGTCTCATTTTGTAATAAAAAACAGTGCTAGCTGAAAACTAACTTTGAAGACAAATTTCCATTTGACTTTCCTGGTTTTCAAATATTGCAAATAAAGCATTTTGTAAATTTCTAAAATTCTCACTGTAATTGATTTCTAGGTTGATTTTTCATTGATTTGCTAAATGATGTTGTCCAACTGGTTTTTTAATTAAGGGGCTGAGCTGACTGACATCTTCTGTGGATACTGCTCTTGCCACTGACAAGTTCCTCATAAAACCTCACTTCAAAAAAAATCCAAATTTCCCCTTTAAGAAATTCAACAGACAAAAAAAAAGTTATTTACCAAAATAAAAACCTTTAAATAAAAGGCCAATGATACAGACTTCACAAATTCTGCCACAAAAGTCACACTAGTACACTCTTTTTTTCCTCTATCCTCTCCAGGTATGTTTGGCCCTGTGTCAGAGCGGGAAATGCACTTGACTTGTCCCCTGCCGTATCAGCGCAATAGAACACCCGCAGAGTAGGAAGCAGCCTGTCTCTTTAGCCCTCGCTCAGCACCGCTCACCTCACATCACTGTCTGTCTGCACTTCTGGCCCTGCAGCATTCAGTTACTCAACAACCTCGGGCTAAAGTGGCTTCGTCTGACCTTGGACATGTAATAGATCCCCTGCACATGAACTTAAGACCTAGTTCACTGCAGAAATCTAAGAAAAAGACCAAAGATGATGTTCATTAAACCAAAGATGATGTTCACGGATGCTGTTAATAGATATGGATTGGATTGTATGGATAAGGATTTCTGTATGACAAGAAAGTGTGTGGTTTCATTTCCTTGTAGAACATTGTTTTGGCAGTAACAACATTCAAAGGGATGCTCAAGCATGTCAAAAAAAAGTTTGATCTTTTAGGGTCAACTGCATCTATTTTATGAAGATGAATTAAAAAGGATTTGACAGACTTTCCTCTTTGAGACGAAAATGAGTGAAGGGTTTCCCACTCGTGCTTTCAATAGCACAATAAAAGTGCCCCAATCCAGCATTGTGTCCTAGAAAAACAACAAAAGAAACTTCACCAACTGTCTTGTTTGTTTTTTTACGCCTGAAGACTTTGTCAAATCGCAAAACCTAAATCTATCAATTCAGTCATCTCATTGCTAGAGGAAACTCTCAGACACTGAAGACACAAAATATTGTGGTTGAAATGTCATTCAAATGTGCTCTAAAGGGGACTGTGGTGTACACATAATGAAGGAAGTAAGATCTGGCTGTAATAAAGGTAAGTGACAAGATACAACGATTTACTCTCAATTTAACTGATATCTTATCCAACTTCCCTTTAGGCAGCAATCTAGTTCAGTCAAGTGTTATGGGTTTACAAACAGATGACACAATTTACAGGTTTAAAAAAAGAAAAAAAAAGGGGGTCAGGGAACACTAGCTTAAAGGTTTTAATCTTCTATCTATGTCTTTAACAGCAGCTGCAGGCTTTCTAAAATCACACTCTAATAGTTTGCTTTTTGCCATAATTTTCAGTATTCCCCCGTCTTGCTTTAACTCTCTCTCTCTCTCTCTCTCTCTCTCTCTCTCTCTCTCTCTCTCTCTCTCTCTCTCTCTCTCTCTCACACACACACACACACACTTTTTAAACTGCACATAAACTCCATTGATGTACTGTAGAATGGGCTTCAGGGAGGAACACATCTGTCGGAGAATTCGATGCCAGCAGTGCAGTGTGTGAACTGAGGACAGAGGGTTTTATTTTATCGTAGTTCTAACTGAATATACACACACAGACACAAAACACACACTCACCCCCACAAGCATAAAGCCACTAGTTTTACACACTTTTAAGTATAAGTACTCTCCCATTATTTTTCAGAGTTGATCTTGTCATGACATATCTCACCTCCGTGTTTCCATCTGCTCCTGGTTTTTCCAGCACAGATTAAGCCTCTTTTACTGAAGGACATAAACATCACAACGCTGAATCTGTAAAAATGATTGTGTAGAAACTATAATCACTTAACAGGTGAATACAATCAGAATTAAGCAACTAAGCTAGCATTCACAATGTTTTTGTGTTTGTTAGATTAGCTCAACATGAATTAAACATTTTGAATAACTCCTGACGAGATGCTCAATAAAAGTCTTGCTGATTTGAAATATTCAACATTACCTACAGTTCCTCATTGATGCTTACAGCTTGAAATGGTTAGCAGCAAATATTTATTATAAAATGTAGTCTGTGTTCTACCAATAGACTGTATACAAAGATGGACACTTAAATACAGCCTCCTCAAAGTGAAGTCAAAAGGTTAGGAGCTCCTCCTACTGACTGCTAAAGTCATAAACCCCGCCCCCTTCAAGTTAACAGATCGGATATAGGGTCAACTTTGAAAACTAAAATACACCTCAAATACATTTTTGTCAAACTAGGATTCTGTCGGGATGTTAAGTTATTATTACGAAGATATAGGAGGAAGTGTTGTTTGTGAGAACATTCGTTTCTTATGACCTATTTGATGCAAAAGTGAGTGGATGTGACGTCATGATTGACAGCTCTACTAACAAATGCGGCCCCTGCAGTGTTCTTCACCGGATTAGCAGCAGCAGATAAGGCACAGCAAGAGGAATTGCAACAAAGTCGAACATGGGAGTCATTAAACTTCCGATAAGCGTGAGTGCCTACTTCAAATCAACCAAAAAAATCTGTTTTTTGGTAAGCAGAAGGGGCGTGGTGTCAATTTTGCAGCTTCACCAGCCAGATCCCTACTACTGCGTTGTGTTGGCTTTAACTGACATCACCAGTGCTATATATCAGCACCTGTTGTGGGATTATTTCGTCTTTAGTTTTGTACTATGGAAGGAAATGGAGATGCAACATCCATTTTTATATACAGTCAGTGGTTCTACTGGTTCACCAACCCACCTGCCTGTTGTTCCACATGCCTCCTCAGAGCAGTTGCACACTACTTATCTCTTGTCTTGCCATGCTTAACTTCTATTGTGACACAGGCGGCATGTGAGCAGACGTAACAACTGAGAAACCTTATCTATTGTGTAATACAGGTAGTATGGTCCAATGCTGCGGAAAGAGCTGCCGTAAACTGAGCATAAATTGGGTTTGTTTTGTCAACTTTCTTGCTATATTTGCTTCTTAACTTGTTTAATTTGACTTTTATTATGAGTCAATTATTCATTTGAATATCATCTTTCATGTAGATGACACAGTGTTATAATTTTACGCCACACAGAGACAGGTTATTAATTTAAAGTTCTGTACGTGGTTTAGCTGTAGAGGTGTTGTTTGTTTTGTGATGTTGCATAGGCTCAAACACTGGCTCAAACACTGACAGGATGCATCAAAAGAACCATATGCAGAGTCTTGTCACCAGTTGGAGGTTTCTCTGCAGGTTGCCAGCTGCAGGTGACAGCACAAATTGTGACTCAAGCTGCTCTCTTTTTTTTTTCCTTCCACCGTATCTGTCACTCCACAGCAACATGCACCGTATGGGGTCCAGGATGGCAGGCCAGATACTTCAACTGCATTACATCAGCAACAGTCTATTTGTGTGAATCAAAGAAAGAGGAGAACAGGTGTTAGGCAATTAACCAAGCCAGTCTTTTAGCATTAGCAAGATTACATTGGCACCTAAATGCAACACAGATAGGGGGCTAATATCTCCAAATCAGCAACCCAAGTTCAACTTAATAGTCATTTTAAAGCAGAGCTTTTTACTGAAAGTAAACTGAACACTCTAATGTTGATGAAGTTTTAGAGTGATATACTCAATTACAAACTATCATCCACATGACTTCCCCTCGTTTGTGTCATTCCACCTTAAGCCTCTGGCTATGTGTACTCTATTATCATTGCTGTGTTTTGGAGATCAAGCCTCTGGAGACAAAGTGAGAATTAAGCTGCCCAGTAAATGCACCTCTCCACCTACCTGTTACATCTGTTACACATACAGATATGGGAAGGAGCTTTCTGATCATACTCTGCGTTCATTTCTTCCGATTTCTGCACATTTTCTGGAAGCTCACGGATATTGACCAAGCGATGCAATGCAATACCAATTGAAATCGCGGGGTCAGTCTTTAGCAGTGTAGTCAACAGTTCAAGCCATACCAGCAATACACAGCAAAGAAGCTTATTTTGAAAAATTGCTGAACTTTTTGAGGAAAGATTGTGTGAGTTGGTTAGAAACTATCAGTGCTGCCAGATGTACGATAACTGTTGTATTTGTATGATAATTTTGCCTAATGTACATTCAATAATTGCAGTAAAGGCTGAATGTATGTCCCCACAATTTCCACAACAAAACATTGTTTGTGGTTTCAGAGCAACCAATCAAATCTACATGACTGAGCTGGCGATCACATCAGCACCATTGAGCACCTAACCGACACGCCCTCAGCTCTGCTGCCAGGCTCGACCTGCCAATCAAATCGTGACCTGATGTCCTGCTCACACCTGTATTAGGACATCATCCTAAGATGCATCTTACTTAGCTACCAAATTGTTTCAGCGGCAGGCGGCAGAGCAGTCAGCAAACAATTACTTGAATAGTTTGTGGCTTTCTTTGTTAGTTTATTCATTTAGTGAGTGAGTGAGTTCAGTTAACGTTCAGTGCAGCTAAACATTATTCAGAAGCATGGAGGATGAGCCAGCCAAAAATGTAAAGAGCCTGGCAGTGAGGCCTTGCATTTTTCCAGTATGGCAGCACTGGGAACTTTAAACATATTTATGACTTTATCTTACAGGCACCAAGAAAGACAACAGAACAGCTGTGTGGAGATTGGACAAACTGAACGTCAGATGGATGGCAACAAAGGAGAAGTGGAGGTTCATGTGAGACCACAGCCTCTAGTGGATGCATTTTTTACTGTCCATCCCAACCCTGTATATAACTATTATATACAGTCTTATTTTCATACATAAAGGAAACATAAAAGAGCCTCTACAGGTGATAAAGGGAATTTTGGGAGTCACTTAACCCTGATGAATCCATTTGTTAATGTTAAATTTAAGCTGTTAAAAATGAAGGCAGGCTTATATGATCTATGAGACAAACTAGCTCTACGTTAACTTAAGGGTAAACAGCTAGCCTGTCTTAGATGTACAAAGTATCTGCCTTTCACTTTCTCTTTTAACAAATATTTAAGTTGATGTTCAGGGAGCTATGGACTACCTTTTAAAACATTTGACAGGAGATAGGGCGATTGTTTTCCACTTTATCAAGTCTAGAGCGCGGTTAAGCTAGCTACATCCTAGCATCGGATTTAGTGAGCACATATGAAAGTGGTATTCATTATTTCATCCAGAAAGAAAATAGACCTTTTCCATAGCATTTTAAACTGCTTCAATGAAAGTAGATAGATGAGGATTTTAATTTTGTTATATTGGCTATATGCAAAGGTTATGATGAGGACAGTTCTTTATGCCTTCACAACTCAAAACAAGATTATGAAACAGTTTTTTGTGCATTCAGTGTACATATTTTAGGCATGTTTGGGTTTTTAAAAAACCCAGGTAAATTTAAAAATTATGCCCTCAACAGTTCATTTAAGAAGAAAATAAAAGACTCAACCTAATTATGCCTCCGCCAGGCGTAACAATGGGAAATGGAAACTGGAATTTAATAGGTATCATTTGTCTCCAGTTATTTAATTGCTTATTTGTTGATATTTTATGTCGAGAACGGCTTCCCACAGCTTTCATTATATCAGATTATTGAGAATAATTGTATCAGTAATTTCACACCTGTTCTCTCATTGCAATAATGGCCACATAATATGCAAAACATGCAGGACCCCCTCTGCTTGTGAGAGCATGGAATATAATGTGTGAAACTTGAGGTGAGTTTCTTCTGATATTCCTTTTGCTTCAGTACACTCAAAAAAAGCTCTACTAAATATTTACTGTACTAAACTGTGACAGCCGCAGCTTTATAAAACAACTAGGGGTGTATGCCACCTCTTCATTGTGCAGATAGCTATTATTTGATGTCAACATGTCACTTTTTAATTTAAAAACTATAATTTCCTCGTTGTGTTGGTAGTATAAAATACAGGCATCGTGCTGGTGCTGTTTCAGGAGCGGGTTAAGGAGGCACAGTTGCTTTCAGCAGCCGGCTGCAGCACTGCGTGGTGCCTGATGTGTAGTGACATGATGTGAGCTGACAGGTGGCACCATGGGTAACAGGGCTAAAACTCCCCATCAGGCAGCCTGCTGAGGTCCGGTCTTACCTCTCTGACCAACCCTAAGTGCTCCTCTTCTCAGCCACCACCTCTTACCTTTCTGTAATCAAAAGCTGCTGGATGGTCACAGTTATGATACTGCTCTGAGGTTTTGTTGAGTCAAATTAACTTAGAACTAAAGCCAAGGGCTGTTTGCACACAGTAGGTATCTTATTTTGAAAAGATTAAGAGTAGCCAACAAGACAGGTGTTGCTGATTTTGGACAGAAATGACGCAAAGTCTCTGAGCTTTTGGAGTAAAAGTTTTAAAGGAAAATTACATTTTTTCGGAGCTTCTTTAGAATATCGGACCTCACAATTCCATCACAAATAAACAGGAATTATTCTTGCATTGTTTTCTTTATTTTTTCCCATCAAAAGAAATGCACGGATCAGCAAAGCTACTACATACAAATGGCCATACAATAGCAATTTAATTTGTCTTTTTGTTTGAAGGTTTTCAGTCAATTCTGTGGTATCATTTTTACACTTGGTACCTTGAACAGTTGCAATTCTGCTGCATTCAGCTGAAATATCAGTCAAATCAAACCAATGCTGTTCTTCCATATTCAAATGAAAAAGTTCTGCCACAAACTACGTATCTGGACAGCTACTTGTTACTGCTCCAGGAAATTGACTGTACTTACTTACAATAAAGAAAAAACAAAAGTTTTGCATAGCTCCATTGTAATGTAGATACAGTTCTTTAAGGCACTTCACGGACCAATTTAGGCATTTTTTTTTAAAACCTACATAATAAACGTTTCTGTCACTTCACTCTAAATCATCTTAGTATTTTGAGGTTACAACATCTGAAAAAAACAACAACGTCTCATCATATTTTTGCGAACTATGTAAATCTGCTGTACTCCTCCTCGTTCTTTTGGCATTAAGTCTCAAGTTAAACATTCTCAAAATATTGAAGTTGGGTTCTTGTGCATAATAAGACGGACACATTGTCCCATAACCCCACACAACCCAGTGTTTCAAAAAAGACCAAAAAAAAGTTGTGCAATGATTTGGGGTTATGTGGAGTAAAAGGCAACGCGCTGTCAAAAACGAGTCCCAAAACTTAAAAGAAACAAAATGTCCAGGTATTGGTCGTTTTTTTTTATAGACTGGCACTGTATCCACATGAAAAAGAACTTTCTCTTTAATAAAAAAGTAGTTTTGTCCTTCCTCAGGCCAGTCCAAACCATTTGAACAGATGACTCTTTTGGTGTTTTAGTCCAGCAGCTTTCTGTAGGACTAAATGTTGTCGTGTTCAATCCGTCTCCTTAATATGGATAAAGGTGAAGCATCTGCTCTATCCAAGCTGGTCTTCATATTGTTTGCGGAAGCAGTCACCAGCTGGGAAGAAATCCCAGCAGCGCTCCTGGTACATCTTCCACACATATGACTCCTGGAGATAGATACAAGCTTAATCAGTCAGTTGCTCTACAGATGGTTCTGGTTCTGTGGTAATGCTGGTAGAGTTGTATTCTTATTCTCAGTAAAATTACATACTTCCCTTTGAATCATTCGGGCCCAGCAGAGACACACAATGGGCCTCATTCACTAACAGTGCGTACGCACAAATATGTGCTTAAACCGTGCGTACGAACGTTTGAAGCACAAATCTGTGATTCATCAATATATTCTTACTTGAATTTGTTCTACTCTGCGAACACAATTTAGAACCTCCTGAGACCATGCGTACGCACAAATGATTGACCAGCTTTCTCAGAAAATGTACACTCTTATACATTCAGTAAAAAATAATATATATATAAATGTATTCTTTATTTGAAAAGACAATAATTAAAAATGTGGAATTAACTAATGCATTGACTAAATGTGTTAAGTAATCATGAAATCTTGAATCTAATCTTTGACCACTCCCACTAATACTGCCATGAAATATCGCATCTGTTACCAAAACCAGCTGATTAATTGGAGCCTATTTAAGGGCATGAAGGGAACATGATTGTGATTTACGTCTCAGAAAGTGTAAAGATCCAGCCTTGCTGAAAGATATTGCAGCCGGTGCCTTCAGAAGAGAGCGCATCAGACCGTCATAAACAAGTGAAGAGTGTGACTAGTGACTGATCAGCTGATTCCGGATGCCAATGCACGTACAGAATTTCTGCAACTATGTGGACACAGCGCTCTTTTTTAACTTTTGGGGCCGTCTCTTGCAACTTCTACGTGTCTCCACGTCGCCGCTCTCGTCCTGATACACCAATCGGATGTTCTTATATGGAGAGATAGGGGCGTAGTAGTATGCTGATTGCAGGTTGCGGGCACGCGCCTGACGATTTACAATGATTCTGATTCACTAACATGCATGGTGGTGAGAACAAAATTGGCTGGTACGCACGTGTCATGAATCCGACGGTGATTTTGCGTTTGCACTTATTTTATGCGCAGAGTAAGAACATTTCTACGCACATATTAGTGAAGGAGGCCCAATGTCTCTGACAAGGACAGGATTATAATTGTTTTGGTTGTTTTTGATTCCTCAGAGAAAGGATTTTAGTGTAGAGTTATGTATGCTGTACCTGGCCGGTGTGCTCTGTCTCATCTTTGTTGATAAGGTACATCAGGAAAAACCTTTAGAAAAAAGGCGAGTGAGACAAAACAAAAATGTCAGACTGAAAGCTGTGACAAGCTTTTGCTTTGTCCTACCTCAAAATCTCACATCTCACAACAGACAGTTGACAGAAAAGGCTTAGCTGAGTAACATTCAACTTTTACAACTCTTTATAAAGTGGAAATGTCACATTTTGGGTTGCTAGGAAACAACTTCTGATGCAAACAAAGTAACACCACCCCATCTCCAACACAAAATCACCTGATGTTCCCAAAATCAAGTTTAAATGGCAACGGGCCGCTGTATCTCTGTGGGCATCACAGCAAGCCAAATGGTGATGAATACTGTATGAGAGCACGCTATCAAAACCTATTTTCCAATAAAGTTCACGGCATTAAATAGTAATGAAGCAACATAATGAGGTCGCTCTCATATCCTCCGGCCAGCTGACTGTGAGCGTAAATGGACTGAGACTTGCTATTGTCCCAGGCTCTGAGCAGAGAGTGCAGGGAAAGAAAGAGACAGATGGAAAGAATACCTGAAGGGAGCTAGTGTTCTGGATCACTGCGGCAATTAGCAACTTTGGCCCTGATGCTGCAGTAATGTGCTACATCTATCAATCATGTGGTTAAATTACAGAGCAGAGGCAACACATGGGGGTGACAATAACAAGAAGACATTTGCAATTTCAAGATTATAAAAAAACACTTGATACTTACAGGTAGTTTGCCAAATTGTGCTCTTGTAAGGTGTGAGTTTCAAAGCCGTGAGGCGTTGTGTCAAAGTAGTCGTTGCCGATCCCACAAATGAAACATTTGGTCTGCGGACAGAAAATGGAATCATAACTAGACAACAAGCTCTATTTGTCCTCGTCGTTCTTCATACTATCCTTGTACGCATGTAAACAGATTGATGTCGTCTGAACTCTCTGAGAAATTAAACCTCATGATATCTGGTTTAGGTTACATCAGGACATAAGAAACTCTCCTTGTTTTCTCACAGCAGTTTCTATTCATTCTCTGGGAGTACCAGTTTGCAAATTCTGAAGTGTTTTACCAAAGTTAGACTTAGGGTTACTAAATATTTCTATTACAAACTGACCTAGCGTGTGCACTAACCTTCTTCTGGCCTGACTGATGCTTACAAGACTGAAGAGAGATGGAGAGCTCCAAAAACAAAAGTAGGCCACATGCCTTCACTCACTCAACATGTCCTGAAGCAACCTTTCCTAACAGGAATATTTAAGCTAAGGAGTTCACTTTCTGTAAAATATTCAAGACTTCATAGGATAATATGGAAATGTAAGACATATTTATGTACTTCTTTCACTGTAGATGATTTGTTCCCACTCATGACCCTTCACTGCCCTACAGGTCTGCAAGTATAAGCTAGAATTGTATCCACTCTCACCTCCATGTCCTCTTTGACTTGTTCCTGCTGGTCTCTCAGCTCGCCAAAAGCATCGATGATCAAACCTGTAGCCACAAAGGAATTTCTCTGATCACTACATGTGTACTGTGCAGTCAAAGACCCATTAGAAACCTCAGTGTTTTTCAATCTGTGACGTGTGAGTTCATGTGGAGTTTACCCTGGATGATGGCCAGGAGGATGACGATGACGAAGAAGAAGAAGGTGATGTCAAACAGGATGCGGTACAGCTCATAGGGGTCACCGGCTGGGTCCTCGATCTCATCCCCAATTCCCCCGCCTGCCCTCACCCCAACGTACATGTGGAAGAGGTAACACTGCAAACATACGGGGGAAAGGTGACTGCATGAACCTCAAAGTCAGAGTGCTGGTGTATTTGGAAAAATACATGCGAGTAACACTTACAGTCATCATGTCGTCACACTTCATATCGGGCTCGTCCTCATCCTCGCTCTTGTTGTAGAACTTCCTGAAGAAGTTGAAGGCCACCACAGTGTAGAGATAGACCACAACCGCCAGCAGGCCCACTGTCAACACCAGCTGGAGAGACACAGACAGCAGTCAGAAGGGTGTCTTTACAAACGTCCCATCTGTTCATGCTTTTGGGGATCAAACAGAAGACACAGCAAGGGCAAAGCTGCAAGCTGTCTTTTGTTTTCTACACACTCAAAAAACTATCAAGGCACAATAAACATAAAGGAAAATAATAAATGGAGAGTAAGTAAGTAAGTAAGTAAATCTTTATTTATATAGCACTTTTAAAACACTAGGTTACAAGGTGCTTCACATATGGAGACAATTAAACAATGAAACATAAATAGATCACAAAGATGAACAAGGCAATATTAAAAACACGAAAAGATACACACAAACACACGTGCAAAAGTAGGCACAAGGAAGGGTTGATATGTTACACGAAGGCTTGTCTATACAGGAGAGTTTTTAAATGTTTCTTGAAAATGTCCAAAGATTCTGCAGATCTGAGGGTTTGTGGGAGTTGATTCCAAAGAGTGGGGGCTAAGACAGTGAAGGCATGATCACCCTTTGTTTTGTAATTAGAGCGGGGGATGGAAAGAAGGCCAAGATTAGATGATCTGAGTAGACGAGGGGTGGGATATGGTACGAGGAGGTCAGAAATGTAGCTGGGGGCGAGGTTGTGCAGTGCTTTGTATGTAAGTAACAGGATTTTGTAGTGGATTCTGAATTTTACTGGGAGCCAATGAAGTGAGGCAAGAACGGGGGAGATGTGGGAATGGCGGTTGGTTCGTGTAAATAATCTGGCGGCTGCATTTTGAACTAGCTGTAGACGGTTTAGTGATGATTGGCTGAGGCAAGTGTAGAGAGAGTTACAATAGTCTAAACGGGAGAAGATGAAAGTGTGAATTAATATTTCAAGATCTGACTGGGAGAGCATTGTTCTGATTTTTGAGATATTTCGTAATTGCAGGAAACAGGACTGTACAGAGAACGTCAGCTTAGTTACCACCAGTTTAAATCTCAAGTAAATCCATGTAAACTGCAGCCTGTTTTTACATCCAGTTCCATTCAGACACAGTTGATTAACTAAGTCAGCATGAGCAGCGACATTGCATTTAGACGGCTGTGTGATTGATCCGCCTGCAGGCAGCCGAGTGTGGCAGGTGTCGCCGATTCCTTGCGGCCTTGCCATTTAGGTAAACTTCCACCCATGGAGATCAATGTGACATTCAATTTTCATTTGTGCCTCTGGTCAGCTGCCATGCGAGAGTCCCTGCAAGATCTGACAGTCAGAGTTGGGATTTAAATGAGGCGACTGAACCGTCTGACCTCAGTGAAAAATGTCAAATGATACTGGGTGCATCTTAATTCCGATTCATGCATCCTCACTTCCTTCATGTCAAACTTCTCTGTCTCTCTAGTTGTTACAGTTTCAGGGAGAGAGATGCAAATATTGAGTTTTCAGCATACAGGATTTGATTTAACACGGTATACGATATTTACCAGATGATCTGTTCTTGCTAAACTATGTATCATTTTAAAATCCATCCAGACTGAATGTAAGCTGTGACAGCCACATGTAAGAAAGAAAGAAAGGCTTTATTGCTTTATGGTCTCTCTGTAACATGCACAAAGCAGCCTTCAGCATACAGAATTCTGTTCAGTTTTTAGTTTCTGTCAACATATAAATTATTCATACAAACTTTTTGCCACCGTTTTTGGCAGATTTCACGACAGGCTCCACACGAATAAAACCCGAGATGCCATCAGTGGAACAGGAACATGGAAAATGTGATCAAACTGGCTGGTGGTGTCTCAACAGGGAATACGCAGGATTTTATGAATAACCCGACCCCTGACTCTGCAGTGACCCCTGCTGCCTGAAACAGAGACTGCACCCTCGTCAACTTATCAACCTCACCTGTTTGCCGTTATGTGTGACAGAGGAGAGGATGGTCCGGAGGGTCTTGAAGCCCATGGCGATATCCAGAAGATGAGCAGCAAAGAAGAAGTTGTTGTAGTGGCCCAGAATAGACATGGTGGTGTACCACACCAGATACAGGAACGACTGTGAAGGAAACAAAGGAATGTGTCTGTCAGAGTCATAATATCATAAATCAACCCCCTTCTTGCACCCATCCATACATCAAGTCATTCACTGAGCCGACAGAACTATTAATCATCCCGACCTGTACTCAAACTCACATTGTCTGTAAACACCACTCCCAGTTTCCACACATGGTACTTTGTATCGATTGAGCTCAACCTAGGAAAAAAAAAAGAGAGAGAGAGAGGTTGATGAGAGGCTTTTATTTTTTCTGTTTGACCTCTTTTTCCCCTCTGTAAGGCATTCAGCCTGACTGCTCTCTCACCATGACACTAGTGAAGCCTCCTTGGCCACAGTTTCCTCTGTAGGGTTGAAATCCAGGGCACTTTTATCCAAGCCAAGCAGTTCTGCTATCCTCTCTGCTCCATACAGGTCGCCATACTTTTTAATCACCTACAGATCACAGCAATGCAGAAACAGAGGAGACGTATAGTTAACGCCAATAGATTGGGTTGTTTGTTTGCGTAACAGATTACACATAAATGAGCTGAGCCACCTACTTTGCGTTTTACAAATTTATCCCAGTAGTTGTTTGGGAAGGAACTGGGAAAAAAGAAAAAAAAAAGAAATTAGCAATAAATCTTTGTTTGTACAAGATTTGGACTTTAAAAACTGTAGTGTAGCTGACTCACGGAGTGTTGATGACCAGTCGGTCCCACTGTCCTTTGATATCATCGTCCGACGGCTGCTCTGTGATGTAAAGGCCAGCAAACTCCAACTTTCTGGCTATCTCCTTCTCACGTTTGAACACCACCAGCGGCACCTTGGAGACGGAAGAGAATTCAGCTTAAGCGCTAACGCAATAACATAGCAGCAGACGTATACAGGAAGTGAATGACTGTGGCTGTGTAAAATGTATTTTTTGTTCCAAGTGTTTCTCATTTGTAAATGTTTGACATGTGAATCTAAGTTAATTTTGGCCATTACTATAACATTTTCAATTAAAGGCCAAAAAAGTTCTAAATTGTGTATTTTTAAGAAAAATCTTTGTATTTTTTGTTAGTTGGTATGATATGATACGATACACGTTATTGTCCCCTTGGGGAAATTTGTCTTGGACTCACAGCGCTGCCAAACATTCAGCCGCTTCAAAACAACCAAAACAGGCAGAAAGCCGCAGCACGTGAGTCCGGGTCGCAAGCAGGGCAGCGCCACCGGACCTTACCTTACCTTGGTATGACCTTACCTTAAGGTAGTAGTATCCCACTACACACAGGAAAGATATGATTGTGTGCAGAATAGCCAGGCAGCGAAGTGTTGGGGCCATGTAGCCTGTGCTCTCCTGCAGCACGAAATACTCCAGTGCATCTTCCTCCTCTCCAGTTTTACCACGACCGTTCCAAGGGTCTTCATCTTCCGAGTAATCACCTGTCACCTGAAAGGAAATTACACATTTAAGGGTAACTCCCAATTACTGTATGTTCAATCTTCATATATATATATCACAATGTTTTCACTTCAAGCTTACTTTGTAGAAGAGCAGAATGAAATTGATAGCAAAAGCAACAAACAGAGCCAGGAAGCGGAGGTTGTAGAAGTTTCTGGCCAGGTAATTCTGAGGGCGGAAAAAAAGGTTTAAAGGTGCGTAGACACAACCACCTGATTTATACTCTCAAGCTGATGGTTTACATTTCTAAGAAAGCTGTGAGAGGAATTAATTAACTGACCAGCATCTTAGTCTGATAGACCTCCAAGCCAGCCAAGAAGCTGGCCGTGAAGGCCTCTGGGGGTTCTTTCTTCACGCCCAGCCTCTTCTTCGGCGCCTTTTTCTCCTCCAACGAGGACTGGGAAGGGACTTCATCTTTGGCTTTGTCGTGGTCCTTCTTCTCACCGTCCTCTGAACTGTAACAATCATTGGTGACAAATTATACTCACTGCTGCACAATTACAGATTTACTTACATACTATATCTATTTGACCTATCGGGTCATCAAAACCACAGAAACAGATCAAATCTTTGCCTCAATTTCACAGGGACCACAGTAGCTTAGGACGACTCTCCCTAAGAATGGATTGCAGTCGCAAATAGCTCCAAAAATTGCTCCCACTACCCGCTCCATCTCAAGTTCTAATTCACAATGCATGTAGTACTAATGATATTCAAGTGTTTGTGCAGTTTTCTCTTAAACGTCTGAATGTGGAGAAAAAGCTGCTCTGTGTGGGGCTGCACTCTCATGCTGACAGAGCACACTTTTGTTTATAGAAGATGAGGAGCTAGGAGGGGAGGAGGCACTTTTCAAGTTTCTCATGATACCAGACTTAGAAACAGACAGTAATATGAGTTTCATTGTTTAAAACAAACTTCATCTCTGAATGGAGCAAATCAAACCCAACACACAAAAAGTGTATCCTCATCGTGCGTAACGGCTCAAGAACTCTCCACACGTGTGGATGACATGTTGAGATGCTGACAGGCTGGGAGTGATCTAACCAGGGGTTACATTTATTGAATGGGATTAGTTAATACTGACGGACACTTTACACAGCAGCCTCTTTCATCAGTGTGTGAATGTGGTGTGAATGGGTAAATGTGACCTGTGGTGTGAAAAGCGCTATACAAACTCAAGTCCATTTACCATTTAATCTCCATGATCTTGTAGTCATGATAGTGGGAAGCCAAAATTGTAATTGAAATTGACCATTTTCAGCCCCCTCGCTCTGACATCTCTCTATTGGTGCATATCTTAAAGTCTTTTGTATTAGATTATATTTCAGGCCTGTGTGTGTGTGTGTGTGTGTGTGTGTGTGTGTGTGTGTGTGTGTGGAGCGTGTCTCTCAAGAACAAAGTAAAAAAGTTCCATTTCACTCAGGATAAAAAAATCAAACAACTGTAAATGACAGTTGCATCTGGAAGGACAATAATTCAGTAGAAACACTCACTCTCCTTTCTCAGAGTCAGATTTGTAGTCTCCAGGTGATGCGCTCTTTTTTGCAGCAATCTAAAATAAAAATAAAATCTTTGATCACTTATTTGAACAGTTTCTGTCTTGTAATGTAGAAACATGTGTTTCAATTACAAAAGTCATTGAGAATACTAATGTGTCCTCAATCTCTATTAGCTTAGACATGATAGGAAATAGGAGTTGCTATAAACATTGACCTGTGCCTTCTTCTGTTTCACAGCACTTGCAATGGACGGAGCGTCCCCCACCACCACCTCAGACACATCCCCCAAACCTGGCTCCGCCCCATGCTTCCCCTCTTTCTTGGGCTGTATGTTCAGCAGCTCAGCCATCAGGTCCCCCTCTGCTGCATCCCCCTGAGCCATCTGACCCATCTCTGCCAAAGCTGACCCCTCGTTCGCCTCCATCTTCTCCATCTCTAACACATCCCCATGGATCCCAAACTGGGTGGGGTCTGGCATGTTCCCTAAAATGTCTGTCACCTTTATGTTTTTAGCCCCTTCAACAAGGCCGCCTCCGAACATGGTGGTCCACAAGATATGGAAGAAACCCCAAACAAGGCTATAGACAAAGTGGAAGAGGCCTGTGATGATCATCCAGAAGAAAGAGAAGAAGCCTCGCACCAGCTCCCGAACACTCATCTTTCTGAATTTTCTGTACTGCCGCCTCATGCTCTTCAGAGTCAGCATCTGGCGGAAGTGGCTGAGACTTTTTCTCATTGAGATGCAGGCGATTGTAAAGGCCGAGGAAGACTCCAACATCACGTTCTCCTCCTCTTCCTCTTCCTGGTTTAAAGCTACACTCTGGTTGTCGTCCTCATCTTCCTCTGGACGCTCCACTGGGTCCGGCTCTGAAATCTGTGAGGCGAGCTGCATCTCGAAGATTGTGTCCTCGCAGAAGTTTACAAACAGTTCCATCTTCTCGCTCTCCCCGCCTTCATTGACAACATCAAAGATGAACTGCCGCTTTGACTCCTTCACTTGAGGTTTCTCCCACTGGGTACGACTGGACTCACTGATCTCGAAGTAGACTCTCTCTATGCGCTTGGCTCCGCCCATGATCTCAATGCGACCCAAAAAAGGCTCAAAGTAGCTGAGGACGCTCTCGGCCAGGTCGAGGAACGTTGCAAGGCGAGCGTCATGAGGCATGTGCTCAGAGAGATTGGTCAGCAGCACAGCTACATTAAATCCAATGTCTTTGGCGGGCTCGTGAAATCTCTCCACAAACTGCTCGTAGTTAAACATGTCGTTCTCATCGGCCTCCGCACAGGAAAGAAGAAACTCGATCTCCGACTGCGAGTACTGTTTCTGGTTCTCCATGGACTTTTGGAAATCTTTCTTAGAGATGACCCCTTTGCTCTCCGGGTCATATTCCCTAAAGCTGTCGGAGGTCGTCAGGTCCTTCAACTTGAGGAACATGTCGAAGAATTTCAGGATCATCTCCACGTTGCTGGAAGATTCCACTAGGGTGTCCACCATTTGTTTGCCAATCGTACCATTGACAACATTACCTGCAATGTCAAAAAGGTCAAGGTAAGGTTCATACTCACAATAAGAAACTCTTCACAACATTCAAAACAACAAATCTGTTTAATGAAAGAGCATTAAGCAGTGCATCATGTTTGATGTTCAAAAAGTAAACCTTCAAGTAGAGACAGCATCATGACGATCATGTCCTTCTGCAGGTCCAGCAGCTCCTTCAATAACTCAATCTGACTGGAGTCCTGTTAGTGGGAAACAAAAAGGGGAAACCTTGTGACTCACACTTCACTATATCACACAGACTGTTGTTAGCCTCCCTGTAAGGGTACAACAACCCTGTCTAATATCCTCATGGGATCAAGGCTGCCTCACTTTGCTGGGACCCACAATGGTCCTGCCGAGGCCCAGAAGGGCCTTCTAGATAACATCCATCCATCAGCACCAGGGTTAATGTTATTCTGCTGTCTGGGAGCAGATGGCAGGGTCAGTCTGACTCATTTAGGGTCTCTAAGGAAACTGTATTCGGCATGCAATAAATCTGAGGCCAACTTTGAATTTCTACATTCAAAGCCCTCCACCTGTGCTTTCTTCATCCCTCTACTGTCACACCCGGCTCTTTCTGATGACCTTGAGATAAGGTTAGGTGGTTGGATTTTATCCATAACACTGGCATCTTGGGGAAAGAGAAAATATCACAGATTGAGCCATGCATCATATAGCCTGGGTGGAATGACAAATGTAATTGTACTGCAGCAGCCCCAGGATATCCTTGAGCCTGGAGAGACCTCTAGTGGCCAAACTTATATTAAAGGAGCGACTAGCTGACAAAGACAAAGGACTAAAAAGAGTCACACAAGTGATTTAGAAGTGGCATCACTACATTTAAAATCACTGCAAACACAGGTCAAATTTGAATGTGTTTCATTAGAAAATTGCATGTTGCCTAATATTCATCGCGTAGAGTAGCCTATGACATGTATTTTATGTTATCGGATAATCTATAGTGTTTTGATACGTCAGCAAAAAAGGGACATCTGGGAGCTACTACAGATGTCTGAAACACCTTGCTGTAAGGTATCATGAACAATACAGTTCCCTGATTCAATTACAGCGGCATCTCTGCAGTCATACCTCACTCTGTCCGGATTGTATCCCTCTATCTAACTTTAACATAAAACTGTTTGATCATTTTTCAGAAATCACATTTTGTAGTTCATCTTGAAGGGGCTATTTTTAAACAACTTACACACTGATGTGTACCTGAATCTTTTTTACTGTATCATATTGATAAGATGATCATTTGTTTTATTTGTAAAGACTGCCAGCAGTCATGTAGCTGTTAATTCCATGCTGTTGACAATAACGACCTCTGTGATGTGGTTGAGTTGCGTACAGAGTGGAATAAAATGAATAAACCTCGTAGCAAATACAAAGCAATGAAACTAGTTTACTGCGGACTGAAGTACAAACCTGGGACAACTTCATCTGCATGTTGGCAAAAACATGCAGGAAACCCACCACTGCGTCCCACAGCCTGCTGTGAGCCAGACTCTGCTGGTTCCCAATGCATGGACCCTGCATCACACAGCATGGAGGAGTTCAGAGAGAGGAGAGGAGATAATCACAGAGCATCAGAGTTACACTGTTTAACTCAGGGTTTCAATGTGCCCTTGTAGCGGTGCAGTGTGTTGTGATGGAGTACCTGTATATACTCAGTTAAAGAGTTGAAGACCTGCTTGGCCACTGCAAGTGCTCTGGAGAAATTCCTCTGACCTGCTTCGTCTATTACATCCTTACCAGAGTAGTACCAGTAAAAGTCGCTGATGGATTCCTTATAGAAGTGGAAAAAAAAAAAAACGTGCTTCATTAAACAACATATACACAACAAAGACATTATCCTGGATCTATCTGTAACAATATCATACCTGAAGTCGTAGTAGGTAGTCTACAGTGCTAATAATGATGTTGACTGTAGTTGTGTTTCCTGTCTGAGTCCTCAGAAAGTTCTGAAAATCTAAAACAGATGGCAAAATAGTAAATAATTGGAGGTAGTTGAATCTTTCCCCCTCTCACAGGGTCTATTTTAAAACGGTATTTACACACATGCAGCTCAAGGTAGCATCTTCTTTAACTTCATATTAGGAAAAAACGTCCGCCTACCATTGTTGTGGCCCTCACAGAGAAGCTGCAGAAACCTAAAGAGATCCTTAGTGAACTCATCATTCTGCAGTACTTTGGAACCTGGGGACAGAAAATGAGATTAACCGTCCCATTCGGCCAGAAGAAGGTCGGAAAACTCATTATTTTTAACGCCAGTTCAGGCATCAGGGCTTGCATAGCTTTCACTTCCTCATAAAGCTGCTGCCTAGTTGTCAAATGCCATTAAATAATGTGCACTATACGTGGGGTTCAGAACACAAGGACAGGGAATAGTGCATCATTTCATAGATTAAAACAGGGTTTCTAGTAGGAATAAAACTGAGCTTTGTTGTTTAACACCAGCAAAGCTTTGTTGTGTCTTACAATCAAAGCTTTAAGAGATTTATTTCTTAGAAATTAAAGTGTGTTAGTATAATAAAAGTTAGTAAATGACAAGCAATGGCTTCTTATTTAAAAAAAAAAGGAAGGAAAAAAGTGGAGAGATTTGAGTCAGTTTTGGGCATCCAACCCTGGACTGAACAATCTATCCTGGATGTCAGAGGAGCATGCATGCGTTCCTTCAGTCCAAGGTACAAAGAAAGTGGTTGTTTTGCATTCAGGGTGAGGGAGGAGGAGGAGGGGTCGCGAAAAAAGGAGGATTGGTAAGGAAATAAGGAGAGGGAGGAAGGAGTTTAAACGGAGAGCAATCAAGATGTCGGCATTGCATAGGATGAGTAGAATCTAAACCATGTATTTACCCTGCTCACTCACGTTGACTGCGACCGATGACATAAAAAACATGATCAGAAGAAAACAAACAAACAAAACAAAAGCAGACATAAGCAAAGGAGAAGACATTTATATTCAATCAGAAGAAGTAGGAACAGGAGAGAATGATAGTGCTATAGAAGTATCTTTACATACACTGATTAGCGACAGACATGCGGTACGTTTAACGAGGTTTGTAGGGACAGTCTGCTCGCTAGGTAGATGTTTGAAGTACTAAATACCAGTGTTACCATCACTTATGCCTGAGCTTATGAGGTGAAAATGAGCTGGAATATGTATGAGGAAATAATATTTGTATACTGTATGCTACCCATCGGGTCAAAATTAATGCAGATTGTCATGTATGTAGATGTCGTTTTTAGTGGCAGACAAGGCCCAGACAGGACTTAGACATACAGTAGCACAGGTTTACCTGCCTGATGATGACATACAACATGACACACAAGACACACATGACATGGAGATGGGTTTGTATGACAGCAAACTGAAGAGCAGATGTTTGGATTAAGCTACTACTGTCTAATTTGTCTAACAGCTACTACAGAGCCTGACTAAAGACACATAACGTCATGGGCCTCTATGAGACACACCCAGAGTTCAACAGCAAGCCTTATTGATGTGACTAAAAGGCTTTCAGCCATATGTGTGGCACTTAAACTGACAGTTTGGACGGTAAAACTCTTTTTACCATTTTGTATCTTGCTCACTTACTTGATCCTTCTTCAGTAACCATCCCCAGACCTTCAGCTTTATTTTGTCTTTCAAAAGCATTCAAGTCCAGGACGCTGTAGGGGATAAAAGACAAAGTCAGATCTATGATTTACTGGATTTCTACATTTAGTATTTCTGTAATATGGATGTCAGAGGGCTGCAAAATCATTTTATTATAGTTGCACTGGACAGTAATAGGTTTAATCATGTAAAAATATTCAGATTTGAGTCCCTTTGGGTCATACTCCCAAAACAAAACATCCAACCTTTCTTATAATACAAACAATAGTATCATTTTGACATCTAGGTTAGTTGATGAAGCTTAAATGGAACCATAAGTCATTGTGGAACTTTTTTTGCAGGCTTGGTAAGCTCTTTCTGACACTAGTGAGCTGACAGTGCTGTGCACAATTTGCAGAGTTCCCCTACGTTAGAGCCATTTATACATGAGAGTGTAGTAGATATCTTTTGATTGATCTGCTTATGCTAGTGCAGCATGCTTAATTGAAGGCAATTAAGAGTGCAGTCAACCCTGGCTGCTGATTGGTTGAAGCTCACAGCATGCTCCCAGTGCTGGCTTGATTGTTTTATTGGAAGCTGTGGAGCTGTGGTAGCACACAGGTCTCTGACCGTGCTTTGCATTTAGGCCTAGTCCACACGTAGGTGGGTATTTTTTAAAACTGAAGTTTTTCTCCTCCGTTTAAAGAAATAATCCCGTCCACACACGCTTAGTTATCAAAAACTTCCACATGAAAACACACTGTTATGACTGTCACGAGCGTGCCAAGTTAAAAACGATGTCCTCGACATGCTAAAATGTTCTCGCCATTGCTCTGCAATGACCATTCCATTTTTACAAAGTTGTCCATTCAGGCGCCTCTGCCCGACAGCATAGTGGGAGCACTAGTTTGGTAACGTCTGCTATCGCACTAATCTCATGTAAACAAAAGTGTCAGCGTCGCACAATGACGTCAAACGGAGGAGAAACCATCGCACAGTGTGACATTACAAGACGGAAACTCAGGTTTCCCCGTCAACACAGAAACACCGTAAACAGAGTGAAAATCTTCACCCTTGAAGGAGTTTTCCAAAAGATGTGTTTTCAGTGACCTATAATGCTGTTTGTATGTATGAAAGGCCACAACGCACAAAAAAACTCAATTTTTTAAAAATACGCCTACGTGTGGACTAGGCCTCAGTTTATTTGTAATTTTGTATATTTTTTTGTATCTGTAGTGACGAGAAAAACTTTCAGTAAAGTATTGAACTGAAGAACCTTCAGAGTTCTCTACGAAGCATGCGTCAGACATTATGTTTCCAGCTCTGCAGTTTGTGTGTGCATTTTTTGGTAATAAGACAGAGCCACACTAACACCCTATAAGTTGAATTTGAGGAATAAACACAAAGTATGCTATGCATTTTGTTTGTAATAATTATTTGAAGATTCGTTACCTGCAAGACATCATGAGTCCGGACAAACTTTTAAAAAAGCCAACATCTCTTTTTTCCTTCAGGTAGTCCAGCATTTTCTGTGTCAAGATAAAAGTACCATCAACAGAAGGCTGTTCATTTGAAAGACACATATTCTTCCTGCAATCTACTGTGTGCATACCTGCTGGACCAGTATGTTTCCCCCGTTGAGGATGGAGATGCCTAGCTTGAGGGTAAAAGTCACCATAGCAGCAAGTCGCCCTGATGATCACAAATGATACACCATATAGACACTAGATGGCAGTAATAAGACGGCAAAGAGGGTGAACTTGTCTTTTTCCCAACCTTTGCTGGCACTGATCATCTGAAGCACCATCTCTGCTGCTCCTCGATCATGAAGTCTCGCCTGCTGGTACAGCATCTTTTGCTTCTCCATTTCCTTTTCCTGTACAAATCAATAACACAATAGCCACCACACCTCAATATGAATCCAAAACAAACTGAAACAAAAAAGAGTCTTCCTGAGAAATCGATAGTACACCTCAAATGTTTTCTCTTTTCCTTCTTCCTCTTCCTCTTCTTCACCTTCAGCACAGCTCTAAAAGAGAGAGGAGAGATTGTGAAACCTGCAGAACTTTTGCTGAACTGTGTAAAATTGAGCAAAGAAGAGAACGAAGTACCTTTGCCATCATATCTGCATATGCAATATACAAGGGATCCTCTTCTAAGGAACTAACAAGAAAGGAAAATACATATCTGATGTTAAAACCTCAACTTACAACAGATATGTATTTTTGCTTCTCTTTATGAGCTAAGGAGCAGGCCAAAACGGTTATATAGCACAGATGGAGCTACATGTTTCGGTGCCAGGTGGACAGGTGTGCTTACCTGCACTCAGTCAGAGCGTTATGGCTGAAATGCAGAATGAGCTGGTGAAGAGGGTCTGGCTGCTTTCTGATCTCCTCCTCCTCCTCTTCCTCCACTTTGGGCTGCGTTTTCTGAACAAACCCATACAAGTAAGTCTCAGGCTTGTACGTGTCTACTTACCGTTAGAGAATCAAGTATATCAGAAAAAAAACACAGTGGTACGGTACACTGATGGCATGCAGACAATAAACAAGCACAATCACAGACACGATGACGGGCACATACACACACACACACCAAGGATGATGATCAGCAGTGTTAAAAGGATGAGATTGGAGTTAAGCGTGACTCTCCATTAGCCCCACTTTTCACTTTATCATAGGCTTCCTATGATAAACCTTCCATGGTAGCAGACACGTCGAATCTACATTTCTAAAGGGTTTGCCTCTTGGTTGGTTGGATCATAAAGTTCCTCATCTGTCACAGCCTTTTTCTAACATGGAGCTCTGTGGCAGTGATTTGAAATACTGTGGAAACAGATATGATTCCTAAAAGGATATTAAATTGCCATAACTGTTATTAATTCTATTTGAATTTTCATTACTGAATACAAAAACCAGCAGCAGTTGGCACAGTAGGGCATGTCAAGATCCAGCATGTCTCCATGGTAATATCTATTATCTCTATTCAATCCTTGAGGCTTTTTTTTCTCTATCCATTCTTTCATTGCAAATGGTGCTGTAATGAGATACAAAGTGCTAAATATTATTTGCACTTCTGTGAAGTTGTGGAGGAAGAAATGTCTACTTCTTCCTCGAAAAGCACAATGAAAGATTGTTTTTTGAAAGATACAGCATCTTTCAGAAATGTCTTTTCTAAGTCCAAGCATCACATCCAGATGTTTGTCTTAGAAGGGACACGGTGGTTGAAAACATCAACGCGCCCTGACATCATCACTGGTGATGTCATGCTTGATATAAATGGGCGTCAGGTTTTAAAGACAGCTTATGGATGACTAAGTGCGACAAAGTGGTACCTGGTGGAATTGGACCGCTTTGGACACTGAGACATATAAAGGAAAGGACTACGAGGGGGGAACGCGATGGGGCGGCACAAGTACTTACTGCAAGATCCTGCACTAGCTTCTCCTCAAAAGAGTATTCCTCTGTTTCTATCCATATTCTCTGATAGGCCAGGAGGAAGAGGTTAATAGAGCGATGCCTGAGGAAGGTTGAGAGGAGATTAGGCCGGGTTAGATAGAAGCAGGGCAAAGGAAGGAGACGGTCCATTTGGAGGAGGTTAGTACTGGTTAGCTTAGGGTGCTGGCATGTCCAACTGGTCACCTTAGAGAAAACTGTCACGTTATGTATAAAGACAGGGGAGTAGATGCTCTATGATGAACTGCAGTCTAAGGCTAGATTCATGAGTATATTTCATTATGTCTGCACATTAACAACAATGAAGGGATCTTTTTTTACATTTAGGTTAATAGAAAAAGAACCTTTACGAGACAACATGTACATGAGAGGATGAATAACTCGCTAATGTCTGTTTCCTTATTGTAACTCTACAAACAGGAGTTAATTAGCTTAGCTTTGGCTCTTCAAACAATCTCACTTAAAGCATCCTTAAAGCTCTTTTGTTAAAAGCTTCTGTGAGGAGTTTTTAGTTGATCCAGAAACAGACCGACCAATGAGACCAAAGTTTGTTTTTGTTTAGTTGTTTTTATCGTCTGTAAATGCTGCTGCTAGGTGGTGCTAGGTGTCAGAAGATGTCATTAATAACACGCCTCAGAACGGCCATTGTTTACATTTTCTGAGGCGGAGATTCACGGTCAGTGAAACATTTTACAGTTAAAAGGAAGCAGGAGGAGATTTTTTCATCAGACAACACTTCTTACACATGTACAGGAGAAGATGAGCAAAGAGATCAAAGGTGCTGCTCTGTCCACATGGGATGCTAGCATCGACACTTACCAAAGATCCCTTACAGAAGCTTTAAGTAGATATTCAAGGCTAGCTTTTACTACCTGCTTAGCATGACTGTTACTCTGTTTATTTCACATTCACATTTAGCTTACAGACACAATAGTTCATGAATCTCTGCATCCTACTCTTTACAAGAATGACATCTAAAGCATTTTTTAATTCAGGAGTAGTAAAAAAAAAAAAAACAGCGTGCATATCAGAAGGGGAGTCAAACCTGCAGCACAAACTGTAGCAGTAGGAAAGCTGTGGGTAGTTAAGTAAGGTATGTAATGCAAGGTCATACAGTAGCAGTATTGGATCAGCACTACATTACCGTCAGCATGGAGAGCAGACTGTCATAGTCTGTGTTCTCATGCATTATCTCCAGCCAAATATGTCGGTAGGCTTTCAGGAAGTAATTATTATTTTTGTGCCTGAGGGAATGAGGTACAATAGAGTGTGACACTGAGAGGAGAAAAAGGCTGAATAGAGAGACAAAAGAGAAAACTCGGGGAAGAGTCGACGTTATGTCGAAGTTTGACATCCAACCAGTTAATCAGATCAATTACTCCAAACAAGAACCATAAATTGTGACTGCGTTGTAAATATATTCGAACAATTATAAGCTATGTTCTGTCATATTTCACTGCCAACAACTCTGAATAAATGAGTCATGCTGTCAGGCAGGCGGGAGTGAAGATGGCCACCCACAGGTTGGTCCTCATAATTGTTTTCTTCCCTACTGTAGCTCTCTGCCTGACTACGTGTGATTGAGTTACAGAGCAGCAGGGCATGAAATTGCCAGTGTCCCTTTTTCTACTCCTTGATAACAGCTGCAGGCCAGACATTTGTCCTACAAACGCAGGGAGGGAGGCTGTGCATTAATGCAGGGTCAGAACCCACACAGGAAGAAAAATGAGAGTCCTGAGTCAGAACAAATACGTGTGGTGGTATTTGTCCATTAGAGTTGATATCACAACACTTGCTGTACTGATCTGCCATCCATTGGGACCTACCAATGCAACTGCCATCTTTGAATCAGGATTAAAAGGCATCATTTGAGGCTGAAATCAGAGCAGCAAAGAAGCAGACGCTGTAGGTGTGAGGTAGATAGTCATACCTTGGTAGGTTATAAAGTGGAGCCATGCGGAAACAGGCGACAACCGCTCGCTTTCTCTGTTTGGACAGCAACTTCTGCCATACACATTTCTTTGATCTCAGTGGCTGTTCAACCTAATGGGTGTCGAAGGAATAAGTGTAAAGAAAACACGATTAATCAGAACAGTCGATCAGCATTATTTACAAAGTTACTAAAGGGAATAAACATCAACTAGCATCAGATTCTTCCTCAGCGATAGTGTTTAGTATTTTGGTTACTCATCATCAACTTTACCGAGAGGAAAAGAAGCGGCTGAATCAAACAGATGACACAAAAATTACAAGAAGAGTAAGTGTGGATTTTTCTTGATTTTACAATATATGGTTGATCATGAAGTGCTACAATGAATCCACATCCTGTACAAACGATCAGGACAGACCTGTGATACAAAAGTTCTCTAAGGAAATAAAAATAAATCAAACATCATTTATAATTAGCAACTAACCTGAAGTACCATTAGCTGTGTATTTGATCATGTCATTATTTTCCCACAATGGGGGACCCTAACTCTTATTATAATATTATTACAGCACCATAGGGAGCTTTTCATCTGAACACACAAACAATACCACACAATTAACCAAGTCATGTTCTCTATGCTTTACACAAGTGTGTCATTTTCACATCACGATATGTTTAAGTCAGTATGAATGTTCGAGCAGAGACCTGCTCCAGGTTGAAGACAGCAGCAGAGATCCTCTGGATCCGGTCCACAACCCTGTCAGGATCTGGAGGCCCCTCGATCCTCATGGCTATGTCCTTGTACAGGTTTAGCTGCCACCTCACGGCGGGGTCCTCTGACTGAGAGAGTGTTACACAGGAGGATGTTAGAAAACAACACACAGTACACAGCAGTGGTAGGCGTATAATGACTGATATTGATCTGGACATATTTACCTTTACTCGAAGATGCAGATTCTGCCGAATATGGTCTTTGACCTCTTCATCTGTGTCTCTCTGTTGAACAAAGAAGGAATAGTGAAGAGACTTTAAAGTGTATTACAAAGAACTGTTATTGTGTTCATGTTGAAGGGAGAGGGATCATGTTTGATCTCATATGACCAATTGTAAAATGTGTCGCTGGTGCATGGTCACATAGAAGTTGTCTCACCAGAAGGTAGCGCGTCTTGGCCAGGGAGATGAGCTCTTGGTCTCCTGGGGTACACATGTTGAGGCCAATAGGCAGCATCTTCTTCAGAGCGGCCACGATCAGCGAGGTCTGAATGGAGTAAAACTCACCACGTCTTTTCTTGTGTCTCCTTTCCTGGTCTTGTCCTCCGGACTGAAAGAATGACAGGGTTAATCTTAAATAACACAAAGTGGTGAATAAAAAAGATCGGGCAGGGTAAGCTGACTAATTAGCTTATTAGCTAGACTTTTAGCAAAAACCTACAACCCCAATCCAACAGTTGGGACATTGTGTAAAATGTCAATAAAAAGAGAAGCTGATGATTAGAATAAAGATTGAAACCCCATATTTGATTGAAAATAGCACAAAGACAACATGTCTGAAATATTCATTGTTTTTGGAAAATGAAATGCTCTCTTTAAAATCAAGGTCAACAACACGCATCATAAAGGTGGCAACAAAAAACAGAAGAAAACACCAGAAGGAACATCTCACAGTTAATAAGGTTAACTGGCAGCAGGTTAGCAACATGTTTAGATATTTAAAAGAAAGAGCACCTCAGAAATGCTGAGTCTTTGCAGGCTGTGCAAATAGTGCAACTCTTCAGAAATAATGTTTTTCAACATAAAATTGCAAAGACTTCTGGGGATTTCATTGTCTACATTACAGAATATTATTAAAAGATTCTGAGAATCTGAAGAAATCTGTTTGCAGAGGACAAAATCAACAACCAATATTGGTTGATTTATGATCTTTTGGACTTCAGACGGCATTAAAAGAGACTCTGTAGTGGACCCAACTGTGCATGGACTCAGGAAGAATTCAGAAACCATTGTCTGTAAACACAGTTCATCACTTCATTCACAAATACTAGCTGAAACTCTAGCATGCAAAGAGGAAATCATTTTTAAATCAGATCCTGAAACGCCGCCTTCTTGGGGTCCAGGCTCAATGTGAAAGTGAAATGGTTCTGAAGTCTCAAAGTTAAAAAAACTTGAATTTCTTTTTGGAATTCTGTAATCCAGAGAGAGCGCTCTCTGGGCTAAAGAGGAGGGGGACCACCCGGCTTGTTAGCTTGGTAGCGCACAGTTCAAAAGGCAGCACCTGTGATGGTATGGGGGGCATTAGTGCACATGACATGGTTAATCTGCAAAAGTGTAAATGCAACATTAATGTTGAACCATAGATGCAGGTTTTGGAGCAACATGTGCTGCCAATTAGACAACTTTTTTTTTTCCAGGGAAGTCCAGGCTAATTTCAGCAAGACAATGCCAAACCACATTCTGCATGTATTACAACGGCATGGCTCTGTAGGGAAAGAGTCGGGGTGATAAACTGGCCTTCCTGCAGTCCCAACCTGTCAGCCATTGAAAATGTTTGGAGCATTATGAAGCGAAAATACGACAAATGAGACCTTGAACTGTTGAGCAAATTAAAACCTAATGTATATTTATACATTTACCAACTTTTCTGAAACGTGTTACTGGCCCTTAAATTCAAAATGGGCATATCATTTTCCAAAATCAATGAAATTTAAACATTTGATTTGTGGTCTTTGAGCTGCTTTTAATTAAATCCTTTCTTTTTATGTTTTGCAAATGATCACATTCTGTTTTTATCTACATTTTACCGAATGTTCCAACTCTGTAGAAATTAGGGTTGCACTATTTAAGGAATACCTTCACTTCAGTTTTTTACTGGAGATGACTGATTTACATATTCTTCAGCCCTGACACGGACCGTGACCAAACTGACTCTGAAGCATTACAAAGCTTCACTCGTCAGCAGAAAATCTAAACTAGCAGACTGATGCTGATGTTGGCATAAAGAGAAGCCTGCCCCTTTGAGTCAATCTGAAGCAGCTGTCTGAGTGTGAAAACATCATTTCCATATTAACGTATATACACAGACACACATGTACACACACGGTTATCACACTTCAACCACGACATCACATTAAAAAGCCTCGGGGAAACTTTTGGTCAAACAAACGAAGAAAACACGATTCATCAACTGCAAACACACCAGCAACATGTGATGACATGATTTTAAAACAGAAGGGGGCGGGGCTTCATTACTCCAGATGAGCTCTGCCCATGAGGGAATGAAGAATGATGAAAATAACCACGTCACACATGATGAATGGAGACCACAAATAATAAGGGACATGATTTATAGATATATATAACTACACTATAGACTCAGCACAGCAGCACAAGCTATTGGCTTTTCTGCACGGCGACTGCAGCATCTAAGCCAATAAGCTGGCAGGTAAACGGCTCATGCACTGCATCACTCTACCTTTTCCTTAAAGGACTGTTTGAGATAGAGAAAGGGACAGGAAGAGAAAGGCAGACAGAGGAAAAAGATGAAGGCGCAGTTAATGGAGGCACGCAAGACCTCGCATGGACGTGAACTTCAATGAAAAGCATTTGTTTGCCTTTAAACAGCCGACCAGGCAACAAATAAATGTTCTGACCCTCTTAAACGTACAGTATGTAAAATCTGCCGCAAGGGGGCTCTCAATCAAAACAATAACAAAAGAGATGACGTCGCTCCTCGCAAGGTCTCATGGGATACCCTCCCCCGATAACTTTTGGAAATATTTGAGGTAATGTAAGTACTGAACTAAAAAATACATATAACATGGGTTTAGTCAATTTTTAATTGAAGTTAGATATTTTAATGTAAACATTAGCATGCAATCTTACATACTGTACCTTTAATGCTGAATGTATGGAGGAATATTATTTTACTGAAGGATGACTGTTAGTTTTTTGTCATGTACTGTTACATCATGCATGCGTAAGTTCAAACACACAATCATAAGTCAAGGTCAGACATGATCCTGCTTATTTTGGATCCTTTTCAGCTTTGTCATATAAACATTGAAACATGTTTTATAGGCCGACGGCATCCTTAAAATGCCTAAAAGACTTTTAATCTGCTGTCCTAACACAGACTTCGACTTGAAATAGTTGACAACACAAAACCTACCTTAGCCATCTTGGTTTTATTATCTCCGGTCAAGAAGGAGAGGTTGTTGATTTCATTCTGAACCACAAAGTTCTGCTCTTCTCTTTTGAAGTTCTGCAGAAAGACAAATGTCAATGGAAGATGTTTATGTTTCATCAGTGTGGAATTACTTAAAAGGCCTGCTTGTTTTTGGCGCTGGCTATGAGACAACTTACATGTGACTTGCACCAGAGTATAAATATCTCAGCGACCATTCTAAAGAGCTCATTGGAGTCGGCATCTGGTTCTTTCAGCCACCTGGACCTGCAGAAGAAGACACAGATTTATTCATCTTCTCTATCTCATCTGCAAGCACTAACATCCGCCTGACTTTTTCCTGATTAAAAACACAACTTCATCATGAGGTGAGCTAACCTGTTGTTGTCCACATAGCGGATGAGCATGGGGTAAAAGGCGTACAGGTCCCTGCAGAGTACAGCAAATTCGTCCAGGATGAGCAGCTCAGCCTCCTGTGTGTCTCCTTTACTGTCTGCTTTCAGCAGCTCTTCCTCAGCCACCACCTTCACCGTCTTCTTCTTCAGCTTCTCCAGTGTAGGCAGGAAGTGGCTCTTTAGCAGGTCTGCGCGGGCCTTGCTGATGATAGGTTGCACGTACACTTAAACGGTGAAAGAGAGAGAAAATGTCACTCGGTAACAGCCGATCACATGAACGTAAAGACAGCCATTTCAGATAGTAAGGCAATCATGTGTGGCCTCATGATGTTAATCTCCACTGCATTTACACACCTGCAATCCTCTTCATCCAGGAGGCTTCATCGATGCCCAGGTTGTTGTTGAGGATCTTGAGGATGTTGCCCAGAATGAGGCTGAGGTGCTCTGAGGTGACAGTGGTGCAGCAGATGCTGCCCCCGCTGGCCGGCTGGTTCTCCGGCCCCCTCTCCCACCAGTAGGACAGATAGTTACACAGCATGGGCAGTACCACCTCGATAACGTGAGGCATCTCCGTGTACCTTGCTCCAGACTCAGCCATGTCGTTGATGTCCTTCATCAGACCGTCCAGCCGCGGCATGCCGGGACACATCTCTGCCACTGAGTCTGGTACGCCGAGGACTGAGACACCACAGGGGATTCACATTACAACATTATTTACATAATCAAATTACAGTTTTATTCTAAAGAGGAGGGTCACTCAAATATATACACATAATGTGCAAAACGTATGTGAGGAACAAAATACATATCAGATTATTTGAGCTGTCAAACAGAGAGAACATCTCAAAAATAATGAGATGTTTTTAAAAGTCAGACACTTGCTTTATCCATAAAAATAGCTTTTTGATTTGACACTTTGGTCCCACCCCTGGTAATGACCTCGTCTATTTTAGAATAATTACATATGACTCACTGGCTCGCTCTCTGGCACTCTTAGTGTTAAAGACAGAGAAGGGGTTGTACGTGTTGAGCAGCGGCTCCAGGAAGGCCACAGGAATGGCTCCAGCCAGGGTGGCCAGACAATGACCAAGAGCTGGGAGCTGTCTGAGGGATGAGGAGAAGATGTGAGTTCGTAAAAGATGCTTTGAATATCTATATGAGTCCTACCCCCAATAAATCAACACAATGCTGTAGTTTAGATACCTTTCCACATAGATGTTTTTCCCAGTGCCCAGTGCATAGAGGCTGGTGAGGATTCGATAGCAGGACACCTGAACATCATCCACTGGAAACAAATAAGATAAAATGAAGGCAAAATATAAAAGCATGTTATTGGTTCTGCACTTAGGCAGAGTGGTGCTTTGAGCTAAATGTTAACACGCCTGCTAATATGTTTACAGATGTTAACGTTTGACTGATGTAGTGTTCTGTGCAACATGTTGTTCAGCATTATAGTTTAGCCTGTTAGCATGCTACCTACAAAGCCAGCTGATTGTAGCAGGAGAGACATTTGTTTTGCAGCTATTTCTAAATGAAATCATTTTAACACATTATTCTCATTCCTCTGTGATGAACTTGGCCTTGTGAAGGCCTGTGTTTTGTGTCTTGTTAATTTGCTAATTCATATTTAATTGGGGGCCTTTTAATATACATTTGTGTGGGTGAGCAATACATATATTCCAGGATATAAAGCATGTCATCGCTGCATTGCATCAGACTTAACACTGACACTTCCACTTCCCAAGACTCCTCTTGCACAATTTTTGATCATTCCCGTGCTGTCAGGACTCACAAAGCAGGTCGACTCCAAAGTGGTGTTGAGTGATGTGCTCAAACAGAGCCGTTAAAATGGGGAGCAGTGCTACAGTGGTGTAGTTGATATTCTGCGACACCCCTTTCATCTGCGAGCGAGAGTGAGTGAACTTCCCCAGCTTCAGGTTCTCAAACGTCTTCTCCAAGTCCTCGGCTGCGTTCTCAAAGAACGTCCTGAGCCCCACCCTCACGGGCTCGGAGCCAGACTTCATCACCGTCCTGTAGGAGGAAAAGAGAGCGTGATAAACGACTGGCAATATGCGAGGGCAGGGCTATAATAACGCTCTGGATACCCCTTAGTACGCAAAGGACAACACTGTTTACCCAAGGCAGGACACACTCAAATATGCAATGACTTCATTCTCACAGTCAGTGAAGGTTTTTAGTCATGAAATATGAGGCATGAGTATCAACCTGACCTCCCTTACACTGAAACATAGATGATTTTATTTAATGAATCAGGTGGATATTTAAATCGAAGGTGAGCTTGCCAATATTACTCTGAAATAGCACAGTGCATAAATGTGATTAGTCTGTCCATTTTCAGCATTTTACAGTTCATAACATTGCTAAATAAATGAGTCCTTGTCACGCCTTGATGTGTCCCACAGGAAGGAGAAATAAAAGACAGAGTCTGTGGGCATCAGCTGCAGCTCAAACAAGAAACAACAACGGAGTGCAGATTGAGCCTCATTATGTGAGAGCTGCATTAACAAACAGAACGTTTTCTCGTAAGAACACAATCAGCTTTAGGCAACATGTGGCACATGAAATTTAATTTGCTTAGTTAAATGCCACAAGATTCTCTTCCTTAATGCCAGTGCCTCCAGTAAGACTCCCAAAGTACTAACTGTAAAAAATAAAATGCCTTTTTGTTTCGAAAATGACCTCCTCTTGGGCGACAGAGGTTAGATTATAACTTATGGTCTACATGGGAAAAACGTTATCGGTTTCTCAAACAATAATTGTTTAAGCTCAATAATTATACAGTATGTCACAGTGCTGTTGTTTGCATTCAAACAATTATAAAGGTGATTTTTATTTAAATTTTGTGTTTTAAGGAGGAAACTCCAAAGTGCCAGGCTTCTTTTCAGTCCTTTTCCACTGTTGCCTTAATTGTCCTCACCTGGTGTCCAGGGTGTGAGCCAGGATATGCAGACAGCTGACGATAGTAGTGGAGTCACTCCCTATAAGACAACGATAGCATCAGCCATCAGTATGATGCAAACACACACAGTCTACCATGCTTTGTCTGTGTATTTAAAATCCCCCACAAACTCTAAACAAACAGCTGGTAAAAGATTTCAGCTCTATTTGATAAGGTTAGAGGATCCTTATCTAGTACACCTAGTACACAGTTGGAAAAAGGAACAGCCTGCATACTGTTGAGCTCACTAGTTCATGGATCTTGTTTGTTTAAAACATAACAGAAAAAGTGAGTACAGCAGTATGCAGTTACTAGCATGCTACCCTGATAGTATTGATAAAGTCCTTGTGTAAATAAAGCTAAAAGCAAGAAACCACTTTTACACCACGCACGCTAGCACGCACGCACGCACGCACGCACGCACGCACGCACGCACGCACACACGCACACACACACACACACACACACACACACACAAACACGCACACACTGCTGACCAGTCAAGGCAACCAGCTTACCAAAGAGAGAAATCCTATGTCTGACAAGAGCTGCCAGTTTACAAAAAAGGCTGGAGGTGTGAAGGACAGAAAAGGGAGGAAAGTTCAAATTAGTTAACTATGTGGAGTGAAGATAAGTCATTAAGACTTAAGATGTTAAACAAAGATGGTAAAGGTATTTTCTCTCATGCTTTATTATTGTAGAGAAAGGAACTGTTTCGTGTTGTACCTGGTTACCATCTCCTTCTCCTTGTTGGAGGCGTAGCCGCTACTGCTCAGGTTTTTATTTGGGGAGGAGAGGAAGTACAGGGAGTGGTTCTTGAAGTACTGGTCAATGAGCGGAAGAAGAACCTGAGGGAAGATATCACAAAAGACAAGACCAGATCATATAAATAGACATTTAATTTAAAAGACCTTTCTTTGTGTACAATAGTTGTAACTACATAGATACTTACTTTGGCAAAAAACTTGATTTCTTGTTCATGAGGGGACCTGTCTGTTTTCCCATTTGCTGCCATGGCCTCTGGATTGTTATAGAATGACATATTTAATAGAAACAAACTTCCTGAAGTTCTAGCAGTCAGGTTTTATGTAATATGAACTTACCCAGGTGAGCAATGAAATCCTGAGCTGAGTCAACATACTTGAGCAGCTTCTTGAGAAACTTATAAGCAAACCTCTTCTCCATGGATGAAGAATCCTGCTCCAAGTCCTTCAAACCTCTGCAAAAAAAATACATACTGTAAGATATTGGCAATAAATCATGTTAGAAATCATAGGTGCTGTTGCTCACTAACAACTGGAGAAGTTAAAATGCAGCGTAACGTTTATGAAGAAATCCATATGATAGCATTTGAGGGGGATTCTAAAATGATTGACCTTGTGATGATGCAGCCATTAATCTGCAGGAAGCGGAAAAGGTCCTGGGCCTTCTCTCGATCGCGGGCCTTTTCCTTGGCTGTCAGTGTTTCATAGGGCACCAACAGAGGGTGTGTCCCCCCACCTGAAACCAAAGAAAGACTTGTTTTAGGGAAGAGGGTTACATTAAGTTGACAGTCTGATTAAATTAACCTAATCAGTCCAGTTGAGCATGGCAGAAACATGCACACACTCTCAGACAAATACAGAAACACCAAATGGCACTCTTCATCCACCTAAGCACACACACACATACCCACACTCACACTGCGGCACATGGTTTAATTCCTCTCTGTTTTGCAGGTATGTGTGTAATATATGCGTCGATGATTGACTGCATTTTAAAATCACCTCTGCTTCCAAGGTCGCTCTTTTTCTTCTTGGCCCAGATGTTATGATAATTTTCAGCTAACACCTCCACCATCCCCTTGGACCAAAAGAACAACAGTACATCTTAGTGTGGAGCATTTCCCACCCACGTTAGTCATTCACATTCAGAAATAATTGCTTTTCATCTCGTATTCAGACTGATAGATTTGTTTGACGTTACAAAGCACAGCAAAAACCTAATATGTAAGGTCACTCACCTGCAGTTCTCTCGATAGAATCACGTTTGTTGTGTCTATTGGGCTTGGATTGAAGCCATTTGCCTAGAGTTGTTTAAGAAGATGCAGATTTACAGTCAGGCACAGAGTAGAAACAGCTGAAAAGAACACTTTCATTAAACAAGATTTCAGCTTTAATAGCATTTGTAAAAGGATTAATCTGTGTCTTGAGGCTTTGGGTCTATTATGCTATGAGATTAGCAACTAAAATTAGCTTAGTGTCCATTGTAAAATACAACTAGATCTGAATGTTTGAAGATACATAGCCTATTAACTTCTCACTGTCCCTTAAACGTTACAACAGGGTAACTGCTCAGCTTTAAGGCGGTCTAGTTGTTCCAAACTTGGGTTGAAATATGAATCAAGATAGTACAGTAATGTTTGTGTTTAGGACAATTAAGAATTTGTGAAAATTCAGGGGGAGAGTGTGTTAGTACGAATGTTCATGAATTGATTCATATTGATAATTTTGTGGATATACCATTTAATTCTGTAATTCTTCTTTTAGGTCTGTGTAGATGTAACAGTATGTGTAAGACTCTCATAGCAGCAGAGCTATATTTGGATTGGAGCCAAGTGTGTGTTGTGAGCTTAAAAGGTAACAAGGTTTGCTAAGACTGAAATGTATATGTCTGACATTTACAAGTCAAGGTAATGTCACCACCTTTCTAGCCTATTAGAAGTGTATCCAAATGGAAAGGAATTTGTAGGCTGTACCTTCTAACAGAATATAAGAAAGACTGTTAACATGAAATCTCTGTCAGCCGTTTGTGCTCTGTTGCTGTTGTCTGACCTCGGACGAATAAATTCTAAGATAATCCACAGTGTGTTACACCATTTCCCTCATTGAACATTCAGAACACCCCCACTCTAACAGTGTGTAAGCAAGAGGAGAAGCTGTAATGGTTTAATGACCTAATGGATGCACATGTGCACTAGTCTTGTTAAGCTGCACAAGTAGCTGCAGCATTTATAGCTAGCTATAAAGAGCTACAGTAAATAAACAGTTTACTCAAAAGTTAAGGAAGCTGTTTTAAAAGCTAAAACTACTAAAAAAAAAAGTAGGCTAATGGTGAAAACTCAAAAATGGAGAGCAAAAGAAAGAAACACTTTTTGATTGATTATACAAAAAAGTTAACCCACTAAAAGAGTTAGTGGTAGCTAAAAGTAAATATGCTATTTAAATAGTTAGCTTAAATTGTTATCAACTTTAGTTATTTTAGCTAAACATTTAAAGAAAACTGTATGAAAAATAAATTATTGAAAGAGTTCAATAAAAAGTTTACATTTTTTTAACAGGTAATTTTAGCTAGATGTAATAAATAATGCTAGCTATGTTAGCTTCCCTAAATAGTTAGCTAGCTTGAGGTACAGTATTGAAAGTTAAAAGTTGAGAAACGACCGCTACAATGGTACTGTAGGAACAGTGTGAACAAGCAACCATAGTGGCTCTATCCACACACAAAAATGATAAAACCTTAGGCTACGTTATGTTATATTCTATCTGTTCTCATTCCTTGTCGTCAGCTAGCTTCTCTTAGAACATTAACTTTCCTTCTTTTCCTCCTGCCAGCCTCCAGTTTTCCACCAGATCTCAAATACTTATTAACACAACTAGTCAATGTTATAATCAGCCCTATAGATGATGAGACTTCTTCACTCATACATACCACTGGTTTGTTTAATTGATTTTTTTGGAATTTCTTTGTTTGACCTGCCTTTGATACCTATCTTCCAGCCTGTTTTCGATTACCAGTATGTCTGCCTTATCTTAAGAAAATGTGCCTGTAAGTTTTCAGTTTGGCAATACATTTTGTCTTTCTGGCTGTGCTTAGGACTATTCCTCATTCAATCCGAACAATGAAAGTTTGAAGTCTCCGTTAGTCTAGATGATTAGCTTGTTTTTGTAGTTTATTCAAATCAGATATTTAAGGGGCAAAAAAGGAACACCATAATGATTATGTTACTCATAAAGATTAGGATTTCATTTTCAGGCATTAAAAATACAAGGTCGTGAGTTACTTGTCATTCCGGAGACAAACAACAAGGGAATGGGGTTAGGGTTAGGGTACTCATGCAAGGGAATTTGGCATCATTTTATTTTGGCATCAATTTTATTTCCATTCTTCACATAATATTCCCTGCCTTTTAGGAGATCCTGCATAGTTTGTGTTTATTTGTCATATTCTAAGTACTTTACCTGCGAAGACTGAGAGATCTTCCTCATTTTCTCTGTCTCCCTCAGAGACATGCTTTCCCAATCCTTGGTCCTGTCGATGCTCCAGCCCATTGCCAGCATGCTCTTCAGGGACTCTCTAATAGGCCATCTGTAAATCTCTTTCTCCTGAAGCCCACAGACAGAAATTGGGAAAAAAGCCCACACTCTCAGTCTTCATGATATTTGTTCAGTTTGAATCTTCTTAACACGCCTCATATTCAACATGTTGTACCTTCTCTGTTAGGGCTTTGTAGGTCCTGAGCTGAGGGTGAGTCTTTGCCTTCTCATCCACACAATCTCCGTATTTCCATCCCAGCAGCACCTGAGGCGAAAGCACAAAGGGATGCACATGGGTCAAAGGAATCTTCATTGCCGTCACAGTCCCCAGAGGATGTGATTTATTATTTGAAATACTGGTTAAGCGATCAACTGTGCATCACGCATTAGAGAGCCACAGTACATTCAGTTCTTGCTGTCCTCAGCTTTTGTTAAATTTTCTGAGGAATGCAACAATTCAGACTATGCAGTTGGCAAAAAAGAACACAGGGAGAGACTGGCACGATTATTGTCAGCGTACCCAGAGTATCCCCTACAGAAATTGCAATTAGAAAACATAACCAAAGATAAAAAGGAAATAAAGCAAAATAGAGGCACTGATTTGAATTCATTTTTCCACTTAGATATGGCTGAAATACTTCCTCACTGATTTTGCATGCAGTTATTCCAAACAGAGAGCATTTAAGTGTCTTTTCATTTTCACTCGAGACTTGTTCCAGGTCGAATACTGAGCACTTCTCTATCCATTTTCACAGGTAAAGGTTTTCTATTTGGCTTTACCTTCTCTGCTGACCACTTCTCATGGGAATGTTCTGCGTATCTGTTGGCAAAGTACTCAAGCTTCTCTGGAAGAGCAATGCTGGAAGGAGGACAAGAAAGAAAATGAGTCAGCTTGTGTATGCAAATGTATGTAAACTCAAGTCTTGTAAAGTCACACACTGTGCAGGTATGTTACTATCAGTCAGGCTGAAACAAAAGTTCTTATTGATGTCTGGCTCCAACTTGGCTTACTTAGCAGTATTGATGGGTTTGGGGTCAAAGTTGCCCTGAGTGTCTACAGAAACAGGCTTCTCCAAAGTGGTGCTGATAGAGGCGTCCACGTAGTCCGGTGGCAAAGCTCCAGCTATGGCACTAAGGCAAGGCATGGCCATCTTGAAAAGCTCTGCGTCATATTTCTGCACAGCCAGAGGAAGAAATCAGAAGATTAAAGCAAAAGCCAGTTATTTTATGTTTTGGGTAATTTCTTGTGAAATGTTATTTAAAGAATACATGTAATGTGGTTAGCTCTTTTAAAGTGGTACTTAAATAGAGCTATACAGCTCGTTCAGCAGGGGGGAGGCAGCGTTAATGAAGAAGTATTCTAAAAGCTAAGGAACCCAATTGCAAGAAGCTTTGGATCAATGATGGCTGTCAAGATATTGATGTTTTCAGGCCAGCCCTTTGCACAGCCTCCTTTCATGAGTGTGCATTTAGCGAGATGTGCTGAGTGCAGCCATCTGCATCTGGAACAGATCTCATGATACGGGGGCCAATGAGTCCCTCACATACATACATGTTAATCTAGACTGTGATGAATGAGGTGACTTTATTCAACAGTTTATCACTCTTGAAGGGTGTTGTGGTAAAAAAACACTCTTTCACAAATGGCTTTTTAAAAAAGAAGGAGATGTCAGTCTGACTATTGCTCAGAAAACGATGAAGTCTTGCAGAGAAAAGGACCCTGATAAAAATCTTTCCTCACCCTCTGGGACAGAGAATCAAAAACTCCCCAGAAGATTTTCTTGGTGAGCTGCAGTTCATCCTCGGATGCTGTGCCGTAGCTGCCCCAGCCTGACGGGAGGCAGTAGTACTTCCAGTTCTGCTCATAGTGGTTGGTTAGCAGCTGGAGGACATACACACAGAGCAAAAGTCAAGGAAGACAATTGTGACAAATAAACAGAAATTAGAAAACAAGATAGTTGTCTATGTTTTTACGTGACAGGCAGCACACATAAGCCTAACACACAGGCACTGGGACATGCAGGAATAACACCTCAAAGGAAATCATCTACCCACGCTCAGATCAAATGAAATTCAAATGTGTACATGAGAGTATAGAACAAGTGTGTCTGCAATTCCACAGACTGATCACAATCTATTACATCTGCAGTATTTCTCTCTTGTGGCCAGATGGATGGAGTAGAGTAGTGGATCCAACAAGCCAGTAATCACACACTCCAATACTTCACCCCCTTGTTTTCCCTCCTGTAGCTGCCCACTACCTCCACACCTGATGATTAACACCCTGGGTGTATTAGAAATGTGCACCTTGGAGAGTGTATGTGTGTAAGACCGAGAGTGAAAGGTGAACACCAATACTTTAAAGGTATATTTGCAATAGAGCTGGTGGAAATAAGCTGTTGTTATCTTTCCACAGAGCTGACAATCGACTGAATAAAGGTAAAGCAGGGCTACAAAGCAGCTAACACATGGACACAACTGTGGTTTGCTTACGTTTAAAAGAAAAACAGGAGGAAACAAGAAGAAGAGCAACAGTCAGAATGGGCTTTCAAATAGTGAGAAAAGTTAAGAAATTGTTGCCCACCCTTAGAGGCATCTTGCAGTAATCAGAAAGCAAGGGCACATCAAAGACGAGGCGGCGTAAGAGCTGCTGCAGCATGGAGGGGCGAAGGTGCCTGCAGAATAAGGTTAGAGAGAGGGATAGAGAGAGAGACAGAGATAAGAGCTCTGCTGCCCTGGACTGCCTTAAACCAGGACATCTTCACAATCTGACACATTTTGTCTCAGTAATTTAGAAGGAATTCTACAGGCCCTGAGCTGTTTAAGTTTTTTTTTAAACGCAGATAAAATGTGCAGTTGATCTCTGCTGTTCCTTCCAGCTGAACTACCACAGAGTTTAACTGATTATCACTTGTCAAAAAAACAACAGAGAAAAACTTTTAACTCTACTGATAGATAGTTTTACATGTTTCTTACTTGCAAACAGCCAGCAGGCACTCCTCTATGGCATCTCTCTGGGCCTTGGTGAGTGAGCGGCCCTTGGACAGGCGGTAGATGGTGTGCAGCGTTGAGTCGATGAGGGTGGCGTAGTGCTCCGTGCCAGCAAAGAGAGGAGCGCAGCGGGTGAGGAGGGGGAGTAAGGCTGAGCCGATGTAGCGGTTCATGGCAAGGGCCGTCTCTGTGGTGCACAGACCCTCCTGAAGAAAGAAAGTTAAGGCACGTTTCTTTATACAGCGACGTTTATATTGAGAACACATCAAAGTGCTTTAAATTGTTAAAACAGAACATTCAAAATATTTGGAGCAGAAAAGTAATAAGTCACAAAAATAAGACATAAATGAAAGATCAGAAAGATAATAATAAGACAGTTAAAGGTATAAACACATTTGAAAGTAGATGTCCAGTAGGTTTCTCACTTTAGCACCAGTCTCAGAACAAAACAAAACTTTTTCTTGACCAAACCTCTTCTGTCCTTCAGCGCCCCGCCTCCCCTCGTCCCCCACCCCTCCCTTGTTGATCTGACCGTTTGTATGACTGATATCCATTCTGATATGCAGCTCAAAGATGATTTTAGACCAAACAAAGTCTTTTCTTCTGTTGGGTCTCCTTCAGTTGGACTCTTATGATAACAATCCACCAAAATGCCTCGACAAACAGCGTCCTGTCACTGAGTGGTAGCGGCTGTCTCTCATTCCCACAGTGGTTGCAGGAATAACAATTAAAGGGCGTGTTCGAGCCTTTGAGTAACACATTAACAATCTGAAGAAAGTGCTGTTCCGTCAGTGTGAACACAGGGCTGAGAAAAACAAAACCCAGAGAGAGTTGGACTTCACTGTTTTTTTTTAGAAAGACATTACTCAACGATATATTTTTAGTTATATATATATATATATATTTTTAGATACATTTGATATCTGCTATATAAATGTTTAAAATAATGCATTAATACATTTAAAAAGTTCAAAAGTAAAACAATGTGTTACAGTGGTGACATACATGTTTTTCTGAGGACTCTTACTAAAGAAAAGTTGAATTTTGCGAGTGGTTTTGCGATTTCTGCCTTACATGGTAACATATAGCTAGCTTATGATGGCTAATGCTAGCAAATGTTAGCTGTCTAATAGATCAGTTTTATCTTCTTGTTGCTGTATTTTAAATGAACTTGTAATGTGCTATGTGATGATTAATACATTTCATAAACACATTCATTTACATATAAATGCCATATAGTGATATGCACTATGTATACAAAATATTCATAGATACATTTAAGCCCAAGCTTTGAACCCTATGTTTAAAGCGTATAGTGGAGGGAGCCATGTTCATGTTGCTCCACTTTTCTTCATCCAATTATAACTCCACAAACTTTTAATTGATTAATTAAAGTTCCAACTATTACATAAATTAACCAAAAAGAAACTAACAAGACTTAATGAGAAGCACCTCTTTTAAAGCTCATTAGTGTAAAAGGTGGCCCGATACTATTGATCCTGAAAAAACCCTTGATGAAGTTAACGTTACAGAGGCTGTCCATTCATCACTTCTTGCGTGCATTGTTGTCAGGGTTACCTACCGTGTCCAGGGATGTAGCTGCCCTCAGGTCAGGAAGGAAGCCCACCTCAAGCAGGTGAAGCAGAAAGCTCTGATCCTCTATACCATACACCCTGTCCAAGAAGAGCACCATGGGGGCCTTGTGATCTGGACAGAAGCTGGCCGACATGTCTGGCTCTGTGACTGACCCATCTGAGACAGATTAGGAAAGGAAAGGCACAACGCAACAGAGTAAACCACACAGATGCGGAGCAGCAATATGCTCAGGGAACAGGCTACAGTAAATAATGAAAAGTCTTTTCTGATTAGGGGGGTTGTGTGTATTCATTAGGCAGCATACAGCAGCACGCAGATGCAAGTTTTCTGGTGCTGGAGCTTGTTGTCTTCACTCTTGGCCTCCTGACAGAGCCTGTGCAGCAGTGCTCAGGGCAGCAAATTTAAGAAGGCGAGCCTTGCCATGCTTACACCGATCAATCAATAGAGCATGATAGCTTGCTATAGAAATGATTTGGCTTACTCAGAGCTATGGGGGTGTGCAGTAAAGCGCTGTGCTGATTAAAAAGGCATGAGTGGTGAAATATAATCAATAACTTTCTGCCTTGAACTAATTGTACAGACTTTGGTAACCATTGTACTTTCACATGAGCCGCTCATGCTGGAGTAGGATGCAAATGAAAAGTATGGAAGTGTAAAGGGGATTTGTACAGAATGCTGATAATGTGTTTTTAAGTGTGAGCATCCTGACCTTTGTTGGTGACGGGCATTTTGAGAGGTATGCTGATTATTCCCACAAGGTCTTCTGTAGGCACCAGAGAGCGCAGAATGGCACGAATACGTAGAGCTTCACCTTTTCCCTTGTTGATGAGCTGAGGTAGAGAAAAAGAGAGTGTAAATAAAGAAGATTTATCCCAAAAAAAAAAAAGTTAAGTCACTGTTCCGTCACACTTACATGCATCTCTGGGGCACATCGTCCCAGCAGATCGATGAGCGCAGAGTAGAAGGACATGATGGCGTTTCCCATGTGTACAACCTCCTCCTCATCGTCACCGTCAGCAGACCTAACAGAAGCAAAAGTGAAGAGCAAACATTCAAGGCGGATAGGGGGGGATAGAAAGCTAATCTTAGGGGTAAGTCCTCCGCATTGATTTGATAAGCTTAGCTTGATCTTAAAGGCTTACACGTCCGAGCTGAATCCATGCACAGATCCCGGCAGGTCCAACGCTGGGGTCTCAGAGATCTTGATGGCTTCCTTCATGGCAGCCAGAAGACCGTTTCCTCCTTCTCCCCTCAGAGCGGGTCCAAAACACTCCGGACGTCGGATAAGCAGCTTGACTACAACGCTGGAGTTCTCCTCCACACTCTCACCTTCAAAATCAAATATAGAATGATGTAAGTTTACGCATAGAAGATAATGCAGAACATACAAACACATCACTGTCCCTACAGCATCAGGCACAACTTAAACATTTCCTAAGCATCTCAATGAAACTCTGTGAACTTAACTGGACCTTTGCTTCATGTCTATGGATAGAGATACATGGAAAGAAGTGGGGAGACAGAAAGAGAGGGTGAACAGATGGTTATTGTGTTCATACCATTGACAAAGACGGCGAACCGCAAGAAGGAAAGGTAACGCTCCCCTTCTATCGGGTTCCAGCCGATGTCTGGATAACCTTTAGCCAGGAGCATCGGACAACTCTGGAGACCGCAGCCAGCGAGGTACGTGACCACCTACAGGTACAGCACAAAGAGAGCATCATATTCAGATGAATGAATGGAATCGTTATTGCCTCTAGGGGAATTTGTCTGGCACCAAGAGCATGATAATATAAAATAGACAAAAGACATCAACAACTGATCACATTTAAGGCTGCCAAGTAGCATGTTCAGTAAAGTGCCAAGTTCAGTATAATCAGAGCTAATTCAGCAATTCAGCAGTCTGTCATACTACAATAGCATGAAGTTTCACCTTGTCCAGATCAGGTTCTTCCAGAGCCAGAGCCAGGCCGTTGTTATCCATCACAGAGGAAGCGGCCACATCCAATGGAGTGGAGCCCCTCATAGCTGGTGACGCTTCAAAACAGAGCACACATACAGAGACAAACATTTACTCTATTTTATATAGCCTGCGTCTTCACATATCTATACAGTGATGCAGAGACAGCAGGGGGCAGTGTTTCCACTCCTCTCAAGTTATGAATGTCAGCTGATCTGCCAATAGCTGCTCAACATGCCTGTACATTTCCCCCAAAACACTCTCTATAACATTTAGAGCCTTTATTTATTTATTAACACAGGATATATGCATGTATTTTATTTATAGAACTTGTATTAAGGGTTCACATAACTTGTTGTTACCTGTTTAATGAGCAGTTTGTGAAGTGTGTGTGCATGTCTTGTGTGTGTGCACCCTGCAGAGACACTCTCTCGCCCCAGCAGGGTGCTCTCTGAGATAGTGGCACTGCCGTCTTCTAACAGAATGGGATATGAGTCGCTCTCGCTGATAGATTTTCAGCACTCAGACTCAGAACAGTTACACACACACACACACACACACGCACACATGCACGTCTTCTAAGGTCTTTTATATGTGAGCTCAGAGGCTCAGACTAAGTCTTCTGATGGCAAAGTAGAATGTGTGAGAAAAACTGGCAGGTTTCGTCAACTAGCCTTTCAGATTCTTTTACATGTATGCAGGATTAATGTCTGCTATTTATGAATGACATTACACAGATTGTAGTCTAGACCTGCTCTTCTTGTAAAGTTTCCTGAGACAAAACTTTTTGTTATGACTTCTCATGTTGGATCATGGTAAAGGTCGTATCTACACAAGAGAGACAGAGATGTTAACTCACCCAGGCCCACACTGCTGTTCTCCAGCAGGTAGCTAAGGTGGTCGAACATGGCTTTCTGGTTCTGGCGGCTGATCCGGCAGAAGTAACACAGGAAGCGACAGCAGCTGGCCACCATCTTGGGAAAGGCGATTTCCTGTGGAAGGGCATATACAGACCAAGTTGGCTCAAATATCTTTTCTAGTTGGATTTTAAAACAATATGATTTGAGCAAAAACACAGCCAAAACTGCTTCTCGTTTGAAAAGAGTTAACGAGGACACTCGTTGACTGTCTCTGTGTGGACGTATATTTAAAAATTGTCACTCAAAAACAACAACAAAAAGCATTGGAGTCAGCTTCTTTATTCTGGGGTACTGTGCTTATTGTAATGACTTTCTCCTGGCTTGTTTCTGTAAAGCCCCCGGTATGTTTAGTGTCTAATTAACGTCTAAAAAGTTCGACTCCTTCACACACTAGCAGCCAACCCGCCAGCCACAGACTGCCCTTCCTGCCCTCCCTCCCAGACTCCACGTCAGGCTGACGAGAAAGCCCACCTACTGGGACCACGTCTTCATTAACGCACGCTCCTCCTGCCTGTGCCCAGACTTCACACACAATTGATAACAAGCAAAACCGGACTGCAACACAAACTTTTGAAATGAGCAACATTATTTCTGTTGAGGTGGAGCAGTAAACCTCGAGGGTGCCTCTTTATAAGCCTGTGTAAACCTTAATAAATACAAATACAGAGGTTAGAAGTTGTTAAACCTGGGATTTGTCTCCTCCGAGCACATTGACCATGACCTCCATGACGGTCTCATGCATGCCCAGTATTCTCATTAGGTTGGGGTGCTGGTAGAACACTTTGTTGTTCATGATATCGCTGTAAAGGAAGAAAAAAAAAAACATGCATGAAACCTGAAAAATATATAATTTTTAAAATCTTAAAGAATTTGAAAAGTTCAGACAATAACTCAAACATTTTAGACACAACGTACCCAAGCCCATCGATCATGAGCTTCTCCTCCTCTTTCCCCATACGGACCGACAGCAGAGATCGGATCTGGCCGAGGGAGGCCAGGAGGTTGATGGTGTCTTGGACCGAGACAGCGCTGATGGTGTATGTCTTCCTCATTGCGCGGAGCAGCTCCCCGATGCTGTCATACTGCCTCCTCAGCAGGCTGAACATCTTCCGGACTAGCTCAGGGTCCTGGATGAGACACTCCTGGGCCCAGCTGACCATCGTCTGAGAGATCAGCTCCTTCAGGTTGGCTGTCAAGAGGTTGTTAAAGATAACTCAAGATGTGCTTTAATAAAATGTCCTTTTCTTACTTACTTCTATACTGTAATTATTCTATTAGGCACTTTGAATTCAACCCTTATACTTGCTGATCTGTTGTTGTCCTTCATTTTTATTGTCATTTAGAGCAACCTGACTTGAGATTTTTGGGGAATTAAAAAAGTTCTGTCTGAGCTTGTCTTCAATTTGTTTAAACCCAAAAAGTGTCTGAAAGAGACTCATTCAAAATAAAAAAGGAAAACGTATCTAACTGCACATTTTCACACACTTTCTGTTTAATTCAACATCTGTGCTTCAACTCTGGAAATGAACACATCAGCTTTTATGTTGTATTGATCTAAACGTTTGAACAGGGCACATTAATAACAGAGTGTTATTATTACAGAGATTAATAATAAATTAGGTTTCAATGTGACATTTGACCTTTTTGCAATTACACAATAAGTAGAATTCCTAACGTGGCTTTATAAAAGTGTTGAGCCAGTGTGCACGGTACACCTGCACATGTACGAGGTAGGAAAGGTACCACAGAACCTTCCCTATCACAGAAACATAAATAATCAAGGCGGGCTTTAGTGTAAAAATGTTGGGCTTTGGGGAGCCAGTAGCCTAGTGGTTAGTGTGCACTCCTCATATACTGTACGGAGGCCAGCGTCCTCAAAGCAGGCGACCCGGGGTTTCGAATCCGACCTGTGGCTCCTTTCCCACATGTCACTTCCCACCCTCTCTCTCCACCATTTCTGACTCTATCTGTTGTCCTGTCTCTCAAATAAAGGCATAAAACCCAAAAATACACCTTTAAAAAAATGTTGGGCTTTTCTTATTTTCAACAACAAGATTCAAATTGCCTTTAAAATAGTAAAGAAAGTGTTCACTACATAGTCTAAAGAGGTTCATTTTATGAACCCTGCTTCCACTAACTTACACCGAGGTCACATCAAGACCTCAAAGCAGCCCTCCTAACTGACCTTTGTTCCCAGAATGCATAGAAGCACAAGTAGAAACACATTAAAACACACACCCACACAGACACACACACACACACGCACACACACACACACACACACACACACAGACACACCACACACAGACAGACAGACACACCACACACAGACACGTCTATTAGAATGATGTTAAAATAGGCCTCCAAAAGATTCACTTCTGTGGTGGCTCAGTGATGCAAATAGAACCTTAGGCCCAAAACTAAAGACACACAGCTCCTTCAAACTCTTTCAGGTGGTTTAATGCTTGTATTATTTCCACCACCTTAACAAGCCCCAGCTATTAAAGAACTGGTACATAGCTGTGACTCAACAATGAGTTATTCTCTATGTAACAGAAAACACAGCATGCAGGTTCATTCATGAAAGACACGTATTTTCAGCAGAGCGGAAAAGAAAGTGCTTTTATGTAACAAATTAGTGAAGGGGACTGGACAGTATTAATTGTTCTGTACAGTATTCTTCTTCTTCTGTGGTTTGATTTGAGACATTCGTTTGGACAGCTCGTGGGAAGGGTACCCTGAAGGCTTCATTAAATGTGGATCAATAGGATGTGAGTTATTTGTGAGTCTGTCCTTTTGGGTCTGAACGCACAAAGGAGAGAAAGGCATCAATTAAACAACTCAGAAGCATAAAAGATGGAGCCATTTATGTGCAATTGATTTCCTTACAAGAATTGCAATTAGCTGATTGCATTTTTAAGACCCTTGTGACTGTTTAGTGATTGGATCTGTTGGTTTTCCAAAGACTATATGACACCAGGCTGTCAATCCATGCAGGGGTTTGTTTTTGTTTTTTTTGTGTGAGAGGTGGAAGGGAGGCAGCAGAATGTCACAGTCAACCGTAACCGATCCTTCCCTCGTGCAGAGTTGCGTGGGTGTCGGAGAAAGGGCACAAGTGCCAGCTTGTTCCAAAATGAGAAACAACGTTTATTCCTCTCGGCCAAGAGGCTTCACAACACCTGACTCTCATTCTGTCACACTATCAAACACACTTGTTTGTCCCCTTTCTGTCGGTTCCACTCTTGAACACACCCTTCCAATGCTCTCCCCCTCACACACCCCCCAACCATTAAATCTGACCAGTCCACAGCTTCATTGACGGGGAGCTGAATTATTCTAATATGACAGTTCCCACTCTGCTGTCTCACACATATTTCATCACATCTGAGCATTAAATGCTGCTGGTGGATAAATGATTCATCACAGGAGAAGAGAAGTCTTTCCTCCCTTCCTTTTAAGTCTTCCTGAGAAATAATAACAGGCCTTTTAGCATCTCTAGCGTTTCACTGAGAGAAGGATGATGGGGAAGAAATTGCAGCTGGAGTAATGGCGCAGGAAACATCATGCCATTGACACTCAAGTGACTTTCCCGTCTCCTTGCAAACACTCCTCTAATAAAAGATTTTAGCATGGCATGACAACTTTGCTTTAGACTTTGCTATGTGGATGGCAATGTCAGTCCACAACTTTGGTCCATACGGAAGTTTCTCTTTTCATGCACTGCCACGACATTTTGTACATGATTTAATTCCTCCCTTACCAAAAACTGTTGCAACTTTCATTAACAGTAACCCTATATCAAGCTGATCCATCTGTCTACAGTAAGTTTTATACATACAATACTTTTGGTTATGGCCAAATATTATATATATATTATATATATTTGCTTCTCAGCTGTACTTTGTGTTAAGTGCTAATTAGCATTAGTTAGCATGCTAGCATGTACATCTTAAGTGGTGAACGACATCTAAGATTAAGTCAACTTTGCGTGCTATGGTTAAGCTGTTTAGCATTGGTAATCTGAGGGTATGAGGACACTAACATTAGCATTTAGCTAGTGCTAGACTAGAGCATCACAGAGCTGCTGCTCTGGCTGTAGGCTGTTGTCTTATTGTTTACGTTGTTGAATGTGAATCAAAGAGGCAGATGGTGAATTTTAAACTGCTATGCAAAAGTCTACAATTCTACAATTCTACAATTCACTTAGCAGACGCTTTTATCCAAAGCGACGTACATCAGAGAGTAAGAACAACACAAGCAAGGATCAAGGAAAAATAAAGGAACAATGTCAGTAAGGACGAACGATCAGCTTTGAGTCCGATTGGACACACAGGTGCTGAAAGGCATTGCCCAGAGGCAAGGCACAACATAAACTGCCGTTCTGAGACTCTAATCAGTCATAGAAAAGTCATAGAAAAGAAAACACCCTTCCTCCAAAAAAAAGACAAACAACTATGGCTTCTAAAAACACTAGCACCATAAGGTGTTTTTATCAAGCAGATAAGAAGAATTTGTTAGTCTAGATTTTCTATCATTCAACTCTTTCGCCTTGCTTTCCAACACTTGCAGCTGTTTCAGAAGTCAATGTGATGCTCCCCTGAACTGCAGCTGCCACCACCAACCAGCCTTCTAATCAATCAGCATTCACACATCACCCTGCAGAGAGACCAGTGGCACCACCACCAACCGGAACACTCTATAATACATACTCCTCTATTTTCATCCAGCCTCGCTCCTGTGGTGTCTTATATGCTCCACATCAGGGTCACACCAAATCCCAGCAGGAGGATTGCCTTTTCTGCACCTGCATTCCCAGACAAATATTTCAGCCCAGTTCTGTCCATGGGTGATTAGATCACAGTTTTGCTGCCAGTATTACCACTGAGATTGATCAAAAGGAATAAATTACTCACTTTCAAGGTGATCAAGGCAGACACACGAGTCTTGTTTTATTTCCAGAAGAGGAACATTTTCAATCATACCTACGTGAAAAATTGCAGTCATATATGGAGCTGTACGCTTAGAAAGTAAACTCAAAACATCAAACAGTGAGACGCAGTTTCAGATAACACACTACCTCCTGAACTGAAAGCAAACAGAACCAAGAAAATATATTTTCTACCAGCAAAGTAATAATTTGCAATCAGCAGCTTGTGTGGCGTTCTCTTACACAGAATGTTACTAGAGAATGAAAAAAAATACAACTTGTTCTTCATTTATAGTCCTAGTGCAGTGCCCGTTCAGAATGTGCTTGTTAGCAATGTGTTTGGTCAGAACGTGGCTGGTCAGGTGCAATGTGTAGTGTTGTGCTCAGCGAAACAACTTCACATGCGATATAGCACATCTTTAGGCGTTGGAAAATACACCTGCCATGACATGGTTTTCTGTTCTAGCAATAGTAGAGGCTATGTGTCATGACAGCACAGAGGATTGGGGTTGCTAAGATTTATGTGCAGTGATTCAACAACATTAGTCTTGGACTGCATTCCAGATATGACATTATGGAGGGTGATCTTACTGTAGGCTAACATTTAACGTCACTGCACGCAAATGATTTCATCCGGCTTTTGTTAGCGACGGTTAGCTAACGTAGGTGTAAATTCAAAAGCTTGGCAGACTAACATTAAATATTCAAAGGGAAAATGGGACAGTATTTACAGTCAAACGGAAAGTCGGAGAGTATTTACTAAAGATAGCGTCCATTTAGCAAAACCAAATGGTAACGTTAAACTTAAGTTATAAGTTTAAGTATCGTAGCGTGTGGGTCCTGTCCAGTCAGCTCAGTGAGGCAAAGAACACTGGCCGAACATCTCGGTGAACGAATCTTTTGTACGAATCTTTTAATGAACTGATTGTAATGACTCAGTACATTGAAAAGAACTGATTTGCCCTCCACTACTCTCTGCACGTGTTGTTTCCGCTCGTCTGGTGTTTCCGGTAGGGTGCGCCTCAGTAGGATTTTGCCATAGCAAAACTATAAAAAATATTTCAGCCACATATCTGAGCTCATCCTAACTTCACAATCAACACTGCACTTCCTTGGGTCCTAAGCAACACACCAGCCAAGTCTGACGTCGACCGGAAGAATGGTTGACGAGAAACTTGACTAACAAACACACAGACAGACAGACAGACAGACAGACAGACAGACAGACAGACAGACAGACAGACAGACAGACAGACAGACAGACAGACAGACAGACAGACAGACAGACAGACAGACACAAAAACACACACACGCACGCACGCACGCACGCACGCACGCACGCACGCACGCACGCACACACACACACACACACACACACACACACACACACACACACACACACACACACACACACACACACAGATTCCTGGATTTATAGATAGATTGTTACACCCCAGTCAGTGATTGCTGCGAATGAAATGGTTTTAGTTTTGTGTGTGTGCTCATCATTGCGTGGTGTGCAGGTATTCGTCTATGAGTTTAATCAGTTGAAGGATTTGGTTTTATAACCATTTTTTTTTACTCTTGTCTCTTTTTTCCTCATCTCCCCGAGCGGCTGACGGAAGACGCTCTCCACTCTAGAGCCTCTTCGCCACCCGGCTCCATATATTACCATAATAGAATTGAAAAGAAATTGATATGGAAATGACTGCCACCCGATGACACAGTCCACATGACATGAGCAGACAAATAGACGCGAGCCTCAGGATGCTAGAGGTGCAAAAGAGGGGGCGCCTGTTTTCTAATTATCTCTTTCAGAGAGAAACACGGATAGAGAGCTCGTACAAAACGAGGTGAAGAGACCGTAAACAAGCAGAATGTAGTAATACATAAATGGATAACGTGCAACAGCAGCATTTGTTACTTTATGGAAAGTATCAAATGTTGTACAAGCTGTATAGAAAGAGAAAACAACAAACTCAACGTGTTGCTAAAGGGCGATTATTTTGGAAGTTTAGACATTTTGACCTCGAAGTAGAACCTTATAAAGAAAAAAGACCACGCCATTGACAGAGCATTAACTGTTTCTTGCGTTGTCTGTATGTTGCTATGGTAACAAGGGCATATTGGATAAACTGTTTTTCTTTACATGAACCTACACTGTAATAAATCCCTGTAAATGTACAGTTGATTCACAGCAGTATCCTCCTGTCTTTCAAAATAAGTTAAAATAACAGAGCTGGAGCGCCGATTAGCCAAGCGGTTATGTCTCGACCCCATTCACAGAGTCTAAAATCCTCGTCCCAGCGGCTGAGGGTTTGAATCCCACCTCGGCCCTTTGCTGCATGTCCTCCCCCCTCTCTCCTCCTGACATTTTATGTCTCTCTTCAGCTGTCCTATCCAATAAAGGCAAAAAGGCCCAAATATCCAGTGTTGTCATGTAAAGAAATAAACAGTAAATACCGTCAGTTAACAATTACAGTAGATAACTAACTGTACTGTATAAAATAGTATTTGTTTTCAAGGTGCATCCTAGAAATAGGTGCTATCACAACTTTCAAGTCAAGACATAATCCATTCACATATTTCCTATGATGAAGGTTTATATCTCTGGAATGATGATAGCTCAGTTTTTATAAATCAAACTGCTCACAGTACTCATTTGGAGTGACAAGAAAGACAGACTGGCAGTTTCTGTTGTGTACCTCATGGTAGCTGTTTGTGCAGAATTCAACGAAGTTCAACAACATTTTACAGGTGTCTAATAATTAACTGTAAACGTCCACATGATGTTTGATAAGATCTGGCTTCTTAAAGTGGCAAAGAAACCTGTTCAGCCAACCAGTGGCGATTCTAGAGTCTGTTGAATCGTGGGGCCCTCCAACCAGTGTTCAACAGGGCAACGAGAGTGAGTGCTGTCAGATGGGGCCCCCTAGGAGAGGTTTCCTACCGTCATTGTAAAATGTGCCCGTTTGAAAATGGGCCCCGTACTTGTCTGGGGCCCCAAGCAGTTGCCTGTCTTGCCTGTTGACAAGCAGCGCCTCTGCAGCCAACATAGAAAGACATCAATAAGCCTTAGTTATGTGAGCCACTTCTGTTAATTAAATAAGGGAACATTGGACTCAATTGAAGCTAGCAAAACTAACCAATGTGTAGAATTGAAATTAAACATGATAACGTAAGCTTTAAAAAGCATTCATCTACATCCTCGTCCCAATCAGAAAATAGTTTCTAGATATGAGATGTCCTAGACCCAGGAGTTATAAGCCCGTGCACTACAGCCTCATAGACATGATAAGAAAAATAAGTTGAATTATAATAAACAGTGACTTTCTCACATGGTGCAGCTTGCTCCTTCTCTGTGGGCTCCTCTGCCTTGTGAGCCTGGCCTTTGATCTTGTTCACTAGCATTAAGAGGCGACCTCTGATGGATGTAGCTTGCTCGTCCTCATCTTCCTCCATAGGGATTCCTATACGGTACAAACAGATAGACATACTATATAAACATTGATATCGAAGCTTATTAAAGCCGTATCTCTGCCGAGCATGGCTTCCTGTGGGGTTAGCAGTCACGTCATGTATATATAGTGTGCAGTATGGAAGGTACACTATCTGCAATTCCTTTGCAATTTAAAAGCTGTATGTTATTGCTCTCTGCGTGGCGGGGGGCCATGACAGGTCGGGGCTTTGCGGCACGGCTGAAACTGCCATTAGATCTGTTGTACCTCAGAGAATTGGGCGATTCAATTATTTATCATAGCATCAAGATGTCAGAGCAATCGGAGAGGCAGTGAACTGTAACTGCTCAGCAGAAACAGAGAGTGATGCAAAGGGAGAAAGGAAGACACCATGCAGAGCAATTACTGTTAGAATTCAGCCGATGTTTACAGAACGGTTTGAAAAGACAAAATGAATACATATTTTATGTTCTCTATATTTGACATTTGACATCTGCTACTATGTCCATTACATCTTGTACATTCAGCACTATAAGATAATTGGATCAAGTCTGATAAGATCATGCATGTTCATTTTTAAGATGTATTTTCTTCATCTCACCACAGTGGAGCTGCAGCTGGGTGTGGAAGTCGTACAGTTCCTCCTGGATGTCTGTGGGACACGGACAGTCCTCGCCTGTACTGAATGTCAGCAGCATGTTGATCTAAAATAAAATACAAACAATGAAATCAGACATTTAACCTGTTTCTGGTAATATGTTCCATCTTTGGTTTACTAGCAATCTCAGCTTGATGTGATCCAATTGCAGGATTATTGGAGTAAAAAAAACAGCTTAATTCTGCCTCAGCGCTCACAGGCTGAAGGACACTCTGACAAGTCATTAAAGTAGCAGTGAAGCGCTGAACTCCATCTCCTGCTGTGACCCTTAAGGGACACTGTATGTGTGTGGTTGAGCGTGCACTCTCACTTGAGCAATGACACCAAAGACAAGAAGGATGACTTGGCTTTGAAGCTTTGAACAACACACACACACACAGACAGAAAGAGAGAGTGCTTTCCGGGTAAGGGCATGCTCTCGTTCACTCTGAAACCAAAACCAGCAAATGCAGCAACACAAAAGCTTAAAAAAGGGAACCTGAGGCTGAAGAGAGAAACTGGCCATGTGTGTGGGAAATGACTGAAGTTATATAACATCTCCCAATGAATGATCTCGTTACATGCATCATTTGAAGCATTGAGCCCGCAGGCTTTCTGTGGGGTCACGTGATATATTTTGTGATTCATCACTTCTAACAGATTCGCTCTCCCTGGCATTTGCCCACCATGGCTGATTTGTGTTTTATTTTAAGTAGCATGAGCATCAACGAGGTCACATGCGAGACATATGAGAGATAGTCAGAGTTGCATGAACGGAGGTGTGAAATGTTGTGAAGCTGCTGGGTTAAGATGTCACAGCTGCGATGTAAGTGAGTGAAAAAAGGTGCTTTCATGTGACCCACCTCAATCTATGTCATGCCACATTGTTATCTGAAGTCAAATCAATATTAAACCTGTGGGGAGTTTTTTTTAATTGGCTTTCAAGCTGTGCTTTGTCTTTAGGTAACGGTCAAAAAATGTGATGTCCTGCTTTAACTTAAATAATACCTATTCTCCATCTTTACAAACATGAACAGTTTTTAAAGACCCCTGCAAACAACCACACAGGAGAATTGACTTGTACTGGATGATGTTCTTCTCAGGAGTGAGTGTGCAAACGTTTTACTCTCCAGTCAGCTTTTGTTCAGCTGCCAGGTTGTGACAAATACAATTTCCATTTCTATCATTCCTCTTCACTCGTTCGTGCTTGAAGTCAGGTCTAATGACCCCCCCAAACTGAGTATTTGTAATCCTCCAAAACAAGGGGAATCACCTGTTTGAATGTGAAGGGCTTTCAAGTGTGCAAACAGTTATCAATTTACAATTTTTTTTAACAAGAAGCCGATTTTAAGCATCATTTTGTGTACGTTATAAAAATGGAAAGATGTTCATAGCTTGTTTTTCTTCTTTTATTTACCGTATTGGTCCGAATAAAAGACAGGGTTTTTTTCCTTGAAATACACCGAAAAAAGTGGGATCATTTTATATTCAGGGTCTAGACTTTTAAATGTCAATACAATTTCACAAGTGCGCCACTTAACTGTAAAGTATGTGTGTCTGTGTATACCGATCAAGACTGAGGCCAGCCGTCACTCACAGCTGCATTACCAGGGAGAGTCACGGGGATCCTTTGGAGCAAAGCAGCTATAGGTCAAGTTAACTGACAACTGAGGCGGAGTTATGATGCCAATTTGAAGATAATGATTATCAATGCAGCATGTTCCCCATCTAAAATCGATTAACTAGTGGACGATCAGCACCTGCTCTCTACCATACAGACGCGTGCTGTGCAGGTCTAGGTAATCAGAGAGAGAAAGACGCCCGCTTTTAAGCAGAACCGTGAGTGAAACTCACATGCTGCTGTGTTTAGCCTATTAGAGAGAGGAGAGGTGCATGTGTGTGGATATAAGCACTGCAGGGAAGTAAGGTTGACAAATTAAGGTAATTTGTGAACAATATTGTGCCACGACTGGGTTAGGTACTGGAAATAGGTACACAATGATACATTTCAGTGGCCGGCAGAGCAAACCACGAGCTCATTAGGTTACACAATGTTTCTGGCCTTTCTGCTATCCTTCCCAGCAGCCCTGCAGTGACTACAGCCTCGTCTCACCTGTTCTTGAGGGGGCGATCTGAACTCTTTGGTCTTCTTTGCGGTGACAGCAGCAGACATGTTGAGGGCCAGCATTAGCTCGTTGTAACGGAACTTCTGGTTGTACTGCAGCTTGGAGACGAAGCTGTCGGAGAAGGACACTATGGCCTCGATACGGTGCTTCAGCTCGCAGTCGCAGAAATAGTGAAGCAGCTCGCACATCTGGGGAGCATATGAGGGGAAGAATCAAAACGCAGATATTTTTAAATCACTGTTTAATACCTGGACACAACAGTGATGAGAAGAATGTAAGGAGACACACTAGCAGCTGTATGGCTTCACAATATCCGGCTCATTATAGAGATATATATGTTACGCAACCATTATTTGATATGAGCTTACAGGTGTCTCAAGGGATCTTTTAAATGAAAATGTTCATTGATTCTACATTCTCCTTCTGTGGTTTACACACAGATGAATCTAGTCGGTATATATGTGCTCATACCTGTCTTTTAACAGGCTCAGGTAGCCTCTTCTCTAGCAGCCCTTTTATTGGTTGTTTTGCCTCTTTAGCTGCTTCCTCCTCTCCAGCCTCCACTGCCTTCTCCTCCGCCCCTGTGAGTCCTTCTTTGTCCGTGGCCCCTGTGGCCCCCTCCTCACGTGTCTCTCTGAAAACATTTGGGTCAATGAGCAGCAAGATTTTATGGACGTCCTCACTGCCCAACACGCCCATAGTCAGCAAAGTGCTGATGAGTTTTAGGATTGGCACAAACTGGTACTCCACGCCTCCTCCTACAGGATCTCGGATATGGTGCCCCCCACCCTGAACAGCCTCTGTCAACATTATAATTGCTTTCTCCTTCAGAGCGTCTAGTGGGATTTGCGGACTAAAGAGATGCTGTTCCTGTTTGGTGCTGATGAAACAGGGTGGGGCAAAGTTGAGGCGGGGTTTGAGGGACGTACTTAGCCCCACCCCTGGCGGGAGGTGCTTTTTGGAAGCGTCCGAAAAAAGGCGAATGGATCGTGTCTCAGGTGTGACAGGGATGATGAACTCATCTTTCATCATGAGCCGCGCCTCTTTTGCTGTCTCCAGGTGTGTGCTGATCAGGACGCTGTAGAAGCCCTCACGCAACATCCCAGATAGGTACTGATTGTCGATGGTGTAAAGCAGCTGTGATTGGTCGAGGTGGCTGCAGAGGGCATGAGCTACGCGGGTGTTTCCCAGAGCGCAGAGGGCGCAGTAGAGCTTCAGGGTGTGGTAGTGGAACGTCTTCATGTCCTCCTGCTCGGAAAGCTCCATGATGTCTACACACCTAAGGAAGGAGACGTGAGAGAGGTTTAGCAAATTCCACTTCTAGACGCTTCAAAGCCAGACAGGATTTATACTGTGTAAACAAGACAAGTTATGTTTGTATTTGTTTTTTTTAGAGTGTAGGAATATGATTGTAGATGCAGACAAAGACATATGAAGTGGTAAAGTGAAGTAAAAGACATTCCTAGATTTTGTCTGCAAAACTAAGCAGTGTTAACGTGGAACATGGGAACAGCTGCAGTGGAAACTTGAAATATCTTAGATATATGTATATACAATTGATTAATTTGAATCGGTGTTTCCTTAAAAATTCTATTTAAGAGGCAATGATTTGAAAGTGACTGAAGTATTTCAATGATGCATGAATGAAGTTAAAAGTTTTTTCCATAACTGCTTGTTTCCCATGTCTTGGTAAAGACATCAAAGAAACAATCAAAGATTAACTACCTATTCAAGACTAGGGCTTGGGTCATTGGGCTTTTTACTACACTGGGCGGCTGTAGTTGTAGAGCGTGTCGTCTTCTAATTGAAAGGTTGGCGGTTTGATCCCAGCTACTACAGTCCTTGTGTCAATGTGTCTTCCACCAAGACATAATTACTTAAGGCATATATATGCATAAGTGTCTGTATGAATCATGCTGTCTATGGTATGAATATGGTTAGTTAGATACTAATGGGATAATTAGCACTGTGCATAGCAGCCTCTGTCATCAGTATGTGTGTGTCAGTGTTGGATGTGACATGTAGTATAATGAGCTTTGAGTGTTCTAAAGATTACAAACCCAATGTAAGTGAAGTCCATTTTATCATTTAAATTAAGCTTATCACCTCCTGATGTGCTTCTTGTGAGGCAAGAAAGCAATGTAACTTATTTTTTCCTAAAAGTGTTGTGTTTAAAATCAGCTAAAACCCACTGAATAGATGATAAATAGATCATATAAGCACAGAAAAGCTATGTACGGTACCTGTTCTCCTCAGGTATATGCACAGCCAACATCTGCAGGGGCTCCACACACTGCACCATCCAGCCGTGCCTCTCACTGACTCTGGCTGTTTCCACTTTGAGGAAGGTGTTCGGCATGCGGCTCCACAGCACGGCGTTGATGGTCTGGACATCTAGACGGGGCGGACACTGAGGCACAGGGTTCTTATGCTCACTCTTAAAGATGGCTGACGACAAAGGCATGGCATTCTGGAGAGGTCACACGACAATAGGTTACGGTTTTACCTCCACACTCTTACATTTTGTTACAGTGTCAAAAGACGCACGTTTTCCTACTCTGTAAGAGACAGTCATTTTGAGTTGCATGAACAGATGATACTAAAATGCTAAAATATTAGCCTTTGCAGATGGACACAGTTTAAGTTTAAAATAAGGTACTGTGGAAAGATTCAAATGAAAAAGAGCATGCTGTGTGCAGTAAAAACTACGTTTCCTTTAACCATTATTGTGTGCGTTTGCGGATTTTAACCAGACCATTAGGGGACTCTACCTTAATTTTAGCCAACTCAAATTGGAAGAGGTTAGGGCTTGTTGGTCGCACAAACACAGCAGGGAATAGCTTGGTGTTTGGTTCCACCTGGAGCAGAAAGCAAAGGAAGTACACGTCAAAACTTGAGGAGCAGCGAGAAGGCATGACTTGCGGAAAGCAGCTTAATGATGCATCATGACTGCACCACAGCGCTTATCGTGTGCCTATAGTGTGTGTGCATGATCATTGGAGGGTGTCAGCTGGCAGGATGACTAAGCACTGGGTAAAGCGTCACAGAGTTTCAGTGAGGGAGAACATAAGAAGATTATACCCTTCCAAAGGTTCTGTCAGATTTAGTTCTCAGAGTAAATCTTTAAAGGGGAAAGTCTGACGTTCAACAATTCAGACGTCACAACTCTGTTCAGGAAAATATGCAAAAGGGAAGATTAATTTTCCTTGTTAAATCCTTAAGTAATTCAGTACCTGATAGGACGTGGCTATCTCCTTCCCGTTGACAGTGAACGTCAGCATGCCAGTGGCCAGGTCAATCAGACAGCTGATCTCCAGGTCCACATTAGTGCGACTTGAGGCGTGAGCAGCATTTGTCACATCACCACCCCACACCATGTAGCAGTTACTCCTCCTCACACTGTCAGAGAGTGAAAAGCAATGATTCATCTCGTCTTAACATAGCCTACATTTTGATTGAAATAAAGGCTGCATCTAGCTTTCAAAAACAGAACATTCACATTCAATAAGTGGTTTATAACACTCTATAAATAAACAACTTGCTGCAGGTCCTATAAAGGGAAGAGTCTGAAAAATAATTATGGGAATAAGTGTAACCAACCACCATATTCACACAGCAGCCATTTCCCTCTGATGTTACTCTCAGGGTAGAAAGCTCAAATGCTGTTATAAATAATGTACTAACACTGTAGTAAATTGTGCAATGAAGCCACTCTGACAAATTACTATCATCATTTCACTGCTTTCATAAAAAATGAGAAACTGAGAAGCAAATGGAGAATGATAAAAAAACCGTTAGCATAAGAAAACAGCTAGCACTCAACCACCTCGAAGCTAACATTGAGTTAACTAGAAATGTATTATTCCTATTAACACTACAAATGTATGTCTCTCTTATTGTATTGTGTTACAACCAAAGAGCAATGTTAGCTCCCAGCTAACTCCTAGCTAAGGCTGACATTAGGCAATGCTAATGTTAGGCAATGCTAATTGTTAACTGTCTGACAGCAGCTGCTCAGTTTTACAATCTCAAATGACATTTTTGACATTTTCTCAGTTGCTGAGTAATTCAGAAGCAGTTAGAGGACAAATGTTTTGTCAGATAATGTAAGTTTATAAAACTTACAACCAGACAACTACAGTAGTAGAATGACAACATAGCAGCATTTAAGTTTCCAACTTGTAACATCATATCAAAGTAAAATTGCTGCTGCATGAAAATGGTTTATACTCACCTCTCATGGACTCGTCCTCGCTCGTCACCCAGGGTTACAGTGACTGTTCGGTTTTTACTGAGGTTGAAGTTGTTGCTGAAGTAATGGTAGTCTGGGGTAACCCATCCAACCCACACAACAGCAGGGTCCTGACCGGCGAAGACCCTTACAGAGTGGTAGTACTGTAATAACACATGCAAAAGTTAGCAAATACTGAAGGTGTTGCACCCAAATGCTACTTAAAAAAAACTGTTATTTATTACCATAGTGATGCTGCCATAGTCCACTCGTCTGCTTTCCTCACTATGCCTCACAGATCTCAAAGGATATCTATTAGTTAACACATGATAGGTCAACAGGTGATCAAGTACATACAAAATGTAAATACATTTTTGCAGCTTGGTCGTTTCTTTCGTTGTGTTATCTGACTGGCTGAGTTTAGACCAAAGCCAAAATAAAATATCTGAACAACCGAACATCTTGACCTGCATCATGGTTATTTAAAATATCTTTGTATTGCTAAATGAAACTGAACTTCAATGTCAATTATCCAATATGGGAAAAGCTAATAAACATGGTGGATATTATGATAAGGAAGCAGTTGCTTTCCATGTGGCTTTAATTTATAATTCTGAGGATGCGAGTACCTGTGTTTGAGTTTAAGTGTATCTTCCTCGTGGACTCCGTTCATGTCCACAACAGGACTTGTTTTGAAGACAGAGTGGAACTCTACAGGCATGCTTAGACGACAGAACACCATATCTGCGTTACTGTTTTGGGTGCCAAAAGACGTGTGGGTGACTTTTAGACAGGGTGGGCTGTCAACAGTGCCATCGATTCTGGTCACCTGCAAATCAGAGGAAAATCTTTGCCTCAAAGCAATGACCAACTTTGACCATTTTTTTTGCAACAAATCATTTCTCTGCTTTTGTTCTTACTGCTATGTGGTTGTGGTCCTTTGGCACGTTGACAAAAGTAGGCAGACGCTTGCTGAACCACATGGTGACCTCTCGGTTCATGTTGACAGAAAATGGTTCAAACCCTTCCTGGAGGCCGCACATTGTGTAGTACTTAAAGGTGCTGGCATTTTTCCCCAGATTCATACGCCCCACCTGAGCGAGACCGAGACTGCACACTGGAATGAAGCCTGAAGGACAGCCAGATGAAGAGAAGGAGTGAATAAAAAGGCTCTTACAGCACACACACACACAGCAGGACTGGGGGGAAAATCAATCCAGCTTTTTCAAAATGCCAATCTACGAGTGTCACATTTAATAAGGGTGATTTCGTTACAGGGGGCCACTTATTTTTCACTTATATCTCCAGTGTGGTCATTCTGGGTTAATGCTCCTTGCTCTGTCTGTGAAGACTTTATTAAAAGATGAGTGACCAACAACTCTTTCTACAATAACCTTATCAGTCTCACACTCCCTGACCCTAAGCTTCTGGCTCTGTTAGCACAAATGCAATATCTACATTTACACACAAACGCTTTCTCACCATCTTCGGTTTCAAAGTCTGTAAAGCAGAGTTCAGATCCCTTGGTGGTGATGAGGATCTCTCCGTTTAGGGTGAAGATCATAGACTTGTCCTCCATGTTGATCATACAGCCCACCACGTCGCCTGCGTGCCAGCACCGCCCGAACAAACGGCTGCCCATGTTCAGACAGTGACCCTGTATTTAAAACATGTACAAGGATGAAATAAAGAGCAGCTCATAAAATGCATTATTTGGAGAGAAAAAATGTCCATCTAAAGAAATGTTGTTGTCTTTATACATTATACATTATATTTCCTGAACCCTTTCCAAAAGATTATGATTACAACACTTTCATCTGTTTTAATAACCTCAACCATACAGCATTTAAAGAAAGGTAAAGGGTAAAAGCACACTCACATAGAGTTGAGAAATAAATCTAAATAAATAGCTTACCCTGTATCCATCAAAAACAAAAGCAAGGTCATCCGTCCCAAGCTCCACATCCGGCTTACATCCAGGTCTGGCCCAGCCCACTCTCATGTCCCCCCCCAGTCACGGCCTCGAATTCAAAGTACCATTTCCCAGTCTTCACTGCGTATGTCCTCTCCACTCTGAAAAAGCGGATCTTGTCGATGCTGAGCCGCTCGACCACTTGTCCTAATGGATGGAAGGGACAGCAAACATGTCAGGATGTAGGTTGTTGATCAAACCATTAGAACCCCTCCAACAAGACAAAAGTCACTGGGGTGAGATTAAAGGCCGTCATTCCTCTGCATAGCAGCCTACAGGGAGGTGTAATGCAGAATCCTTTTTCTTCATAAAAAATATGTCACACTTTTCAAGAAGCATTTCCCCCATTTGTTGTAACAAATATTCGTACATTCGTAAATTTCGTACTCACCACCTTCCTGGTCCGTGGGCTCAATGTTATATCCGTAGCCAATCAGAGTGCGAATAGCCTCCCGCAGGCTGTCCCTGTTTGACTTCTTGGTCCGCTCGTCGAGTAGCACGTAGGGAACCAGACGAGGGTTACGTTTACTTTTGAGATCCTGTCGGGAGGAGAGGCGGCCAGAGAATATTTTATGAACCCCTTTGCAGTAAACATGCTGAAACCATCCCCGGTTTTCTCTAAATTGTAAGCCGGCTTAATCGAGCCATTTCAATGCAGAACTGTTGTGTGTGTAATAACTGTGCTGTTGATCTCTGTAATTGAGATGTTAATTAGCTATTTAAATTCTATTGGACTAAGGCTGACTATTACTTCCTCCATCGTCACTGTGTCATTTCCCGTAGCAGTATTCTTATTAATACCACTTAAGCTCATTTGTGGAGCTTAATTTGAAATCTTGTGCTGGTTATGCAGATCAAAGGCTGTTAATTTGGTTTGACATAACAGCTTCCCCTGATATTTCTATGAGGCATAATTCATAACCATGTGGCATTGTCCCAAAACGCCGGTCAGTTACCTGCTGAGCTCATGTTATCAACTACGCCTCATGCTCTGCAAATTGTAGTTATCTGCTTACCACTGTTACACAAAATCAGCAAACTAAAGGTCAACTGAGATTTAAGTCATTCTAAGGTAACGGGTGACTTCAAGTGTCTGTAGGTTGTCTTCTGAATAGATGCTAAAGTGTGTACTTGTGCACATTGACATCCAGGTGTTACTATATATGTTAGGTTTTAAACTGCAGTGCATAATAATTTGTCTGATTGACCAGAAATACTGTCGGCAAACTGTTGCTCTTGACCATCTAACCCACAAACAAAGAAAAACATGCCACACTTGAAGGCTACCTATCAGCACTCGCATGGCCACAGAAGCCAGGTGAAGTGCACACGTCACACTTAGTCATCAGGTTACTCTCTGGTAATTACCAAACAAGGTATTATAAAACTAGGTGAGGAAACACATTTATCTAATTTATCAGTCTCAATTCATTGTCTTAGGTGATATTCCATAATTACAAATAAAATGAGATACATCCATAATTCAATATTTTTTTATCTGGCTTGAGTATCCACTTTAGACTGGCTCCAAAAACCAAGGAACCCCCACTAGGTCCCATGTTATAATGTGCACTGTAAACAAGTTTACACCCTGAAAAAAAAAAACGATTTTGGTCTCTAGCTATAGCTCAATTCTTTATCAGTTGAAAATTGTGCAGGTGTTCAACAGCTGGAAGCTAACGTTGCTCTTTGGTTGTGTAACACAATACAATAAGAGAGACATACATTTGTAGTGTTAATAGGAATAACACATTTCTAGGTAACTCAATGTTAGCTTTGACGTTGTTGAGTGCTAGCTGTTTTCTGATGCTAAAGTTTTTTTTCATTCTTCATTTGCTTCTCAGTTTCTCATTTTTTAAGAAGCAGTGAAAAGATGATAGTAATTTGTCAGAGTGGCTTAATTGCATAATTTACAACAGTTTAAGTACATTACAACATGTTGCAAATCAGCCCTCAATTCTGCTTCACTCTCACATCTCTTCCACTCTCATAGCTGTTATTTGCCATGATGGTGGCTTTTACTGAACTCAAACTGCTGGCTGTGTCTGTGGTGTGTTTTAGCTAGCTAGACAAGGTAGACGGGCGTGTGTCAGCAACAAAGATATTTATTCAGCCCTCCTCAACTCCAGCTCCTTGACTGCTTCTCGATTTGTTGGAATCCACATCATTGGGCTTCATAACCCCTCTTTAGAAACAAATGGGTGACATCACAAAGACAACGTCCCTGTTTTATACAGTCTATGTTCATAACTTTTACTTTTCATTATCTTGACCCATACATGCGCTCATAGATCAACATTTATATTAAAATGTCCCCTACACACTATGAGCAAAACTGGACCAAATGAATAAGCCTTGACTCACTTTATGAAGGAAGATTTGGTACAATTGGTGACAATTTAGCAGGATGCATCAAAGTTTTCCATCAATGTCTTGAAAACAAAAACCATAAAAACATCCATTCTTTTAAAAATCCATCCACCTCTTGACTATGATTTGTCCCGTCTTAACAGGATTCATCTCATAATGCAGTGGCATCAGTACAGATATATACCAAAGCCTGAGTAATAAGAGCAGTCAGTGTGTGCAGTTTTACAACTTGTTCTTTCATCTGATGTAAAGAGACATTCAGTATCCAGTGTGTTCCGTACAATATGTTCTGTGTCGTGTTGCCCTTTAGTGCAGAACATCTTGCTGCATATTGACTGAAGGCATATAGCTAAGAAATGTCAGGCCAAACAAACTGTCCCACATGTGCACAGGAAGAGTATAGACTGTATGAGGAGGTGCATTAATGAAGCATGAAGGAGAAGGTGAGCATATGAAAAATACAAAAATACAATGCTTCTTTTCTTCTGAATCATAGAAACAACTGAGTTTTTTGTTTCATTTTTTTTGAGAGGTAAAGTTAAGGACGCCAGGCACTTTTTGGAGGTTTTTTTGCGACAAATGAATTGTTTTACGCCCAGCATACCATACATGAACACATTCTGTCTACCTGCTGAATGCCATATGTCCAGCCCTGTTTGATGCGGTCCTTGGCCCAGACATTGTGTGCGTTCTCTGCCAGTTTGTCCACCAGCAGCTCCTGACTGGGAGTCAGTTTGATGTCAGACAGGTCCAGAGGACACGGCTTGTAACCATTGGACATCATGAAGCTTCAGATAAAGAAAAAAAGTGATTTCTGTAAATCTACTAGGTTTTTTTACAAGCATTTGAAGCCTTATATAAATCTTAAGACTGGATTTCCAACAGACAGCTTTCCAACAAACAGTGTGAAACTAACAACTACTTTAAAATTAGTAAGTTTGTTCTAATGAAACGTCTGCACGCACACTTACTTTTTGGGGAGTTTGATCTTTTTGAGGGAGCTCTCAGCATTTGGATTGACCTGAACTACACGACAGCCCAGTGCCAGCAGGGTCCTGTATGGGGAAAACAACACACATTGAGTAAAATGAGAAAGCGTGTAATCCTCACAGTGACATGTAACAGAGAGGTTTTTGTGTGTTCAAATGGAGCAGTGCTAGGTTAAATTGTGCATGTCCTGATCCATTAGGAGAAACCAGGCCAAGAATATCCAGAGGAAAGCGTTGGCTGTGAAGTGCCTTTGACACATTTTTTTCACACCTTCTGAGAGGACAAAGTGGAAGAAAAAAACAAGCTTGATGTCACTCAGGGAGACATCAGCGTCACCCAGATGTTTCTGTTGCACCCTCACATCAAGATTAATCAAAGGAGACCTCAACTCTGTCCTCTGCCATTAAAAAAGCAGTGACCCTTATAAAGAGTTTCACTGGGACCTTAATAAACACAAGAGAGCATTGTGATGAGCTCTGACGAGTAGGAAGAATAAACTTGGTTGGAGCAGCATAGGAAAGGGAAAATTCTTAACCAAGAACTTAGGGGCATGTCTTTTTCTTCTCAAGTTTGTACTCCTTGAGGAGCTTTTGGTGTGTCCTTTTTTAAGGTTTAGATTTCAACAACATTTTCACTGATTCAAATTTAATGGTGAGGAAGGGAAGCTTTTCTTGCTTGGCTTCGGCATCAGAAATTTACATCTTGTTGTAGGAGATTAAAATTATTCAGTTAATTATCTTGTATTTTGATAATAAACGTTTCACTGATTACTTATGTAAAAAACATCTAGTGTACTCTGTTATTTGTCCCGCCACTAAATGCAGATAAAAAGAGATTAGTGCAAGGCCGGCTGCACGATGGTTGGCGCTGTTGCCTCGTAGCAAGAAGGTTCCTGGTTCGAATCCCCTTAGTACAGGAGACTTTGTGTAGTTTGCATGTTCTCCTCCCCGTGCATAGGTGGGTTTTCTCCGGATACTCCGACCTCCACCCACAAACACGCTCGTTAGGTTAATTGGTGACTCTAAATGCCCGTAGGTGTGAATATTAGTAGTGCTAGTTGTCTTTCTCTACATATCAGCCCTGTGATTTACACGCAACCAGTACAGGGTGTACCCCGCCTATGGCCCAATAATAGCTGTGATCTGCTCCAGCCCCCTCGCAACCCCGAATTGTAAAAGCGGTGTAGACAATTGATTGATTGTGCATTCATATTTTAATTTTCAAACTTTGGACACATGCATTAGTTATTTTAACTGGTGCTTTGCGCAACAAATGCACTGAAATATACAAAAATATGTGGTAATATAAAGTATACTAATATTATTATTATCTGCATCAACCAAACTTTGGAACATGGGTTCACATGCTAGTTCTTACTGTTCTTCTGTGTAAGAAAGACATATCTACCCAGCGCTGTTTTCATGCTCTAATATGACTGGTGGTTTAAACAAACAAAACCAATCCTTTCTTATCAAATATATTTGCAATGAATCCGTCTGTGTCTCCTCTGGGCTCAGTCACAAGCTCCCTTTCTTCTTCTTTTCAAAAACTAAAGCATGGTGGAGAAAATAATCCCATAATACTGAACATACTTCAGAGTTTCTGTTGACATCTGCAGGTTGTAGTTCTTTTCAGTTTCTGGCAGCTTGGAGAAATCGACCAGGCAGGGGTGCTGCCGCTTATTATCATCCCTTATCTATAAAAGGAGAAAGAAGAGTCACAGGAACAATATTTCAACTTTCTTTTGTTGCCTGCAACTTTGCTCCACAACAGCGTGTGAGAAAGTTGACTAAATATATGCATATGAAATACACAGCAAGTGTCAGTGTCATTGTGCCCCAACGAGGAGAGGGGGGGGGATGTGCTGTAAATACAGGCTGCAGTGATAAGACAGTCTACTCTAGTGAACATGTTATGAAAGAGGAAAAAGGGAGCATGTTTTCTTGGGGGAGACGAAAAGGTGCACGACAGGAATACCAAGTGAGAGGTGTGACTCCTCTCTCGAGGCTGCACCTTAGGCCAAATAATCCCTTTGGCTATGCTGCTCAGGGGAGGGCGGCATGGCAATGGGGGATGTTTACCAAGAAAACATGCAGGGCTGTGTACTGATATGCAGCTATGTTTGTGTGTGTGTGTTTGTGTGTGTGTGTGTGCGTGTGTGTGTGTGTGTGTGTGTGTGTGTGTGTGTGTTTTGTGTGTGTGTGTGTGTGTGTGTGTGTGTGTGTGTGTGTGTGTGTGTGTGTGTGTGTGTGTGTGTGTGTGCGTGTGTGTGTGTGTGTGTAGGTTCAATGAACACAAGCCAGCTCTTTTGTGAATAGTACAAGAACTCTACAGGAAATCCATTTCTCTGGCAGTTCCTCCTCATACGGATTTACATTTGTGGAACACACAGCAAATAAAGAAGATATTTTTACGCAACGACTTATCCAGAACAAATATTGCTGTGCTTATCCGTTTGCTGAATGACACCTACTTTGAATGCTGCTGTAATTGATAACAATAAATGACAATAATACAGCACAGACCGAGCTGCAGTGCTGTCACATCTGAAAATGTAAAATATGACACAGTGAAAGAGCCTTTGACCCTTTGAGTTAAATCAGGAAAGACTTTATTGCTCAGAATGAAGTTCAGCAGCTGGCGGTCATAAAATATTAGATAGAAATGTTTGTATTATAGACATAAGAGCTGCGTTCCAAAGTGTTTGCTATGTTATCTGTTCCTTTAAGGGCAAAACAGTCATGTTTGTGTCATCCTTTAGCGAATGCAGCGTGCAATAAACCAGATGAGTTGTTAGCAGGGGGAAAAAAAAGTCTAATGAGCAGTGTTTCTAAACATATAACAGCAGGTATAATCTGAATCTGATTTACTTTATCTATCCACGGGGGAAATTCTGTGTAAATACAACACACAGATTAAAGATTTATCAGTGTGGGTAGGCCTAGGCGATAAAACAATAACGATAATCATCGCAATATAACTTTTCTCAATATAAATATAACAAACGTTCGATAAACGTATGATAGATTTAAACCTGTAATTGCACCGCCCAAACACTAGAACGGGGGGCGCTAATGTGCCTTAAACGCTAGTTGCCATTAAAATGAAAAAGAAAAGACGACGAACAGCCAATCATGTCGCAGTGTTAAGGGGTAGGCAGTCCAACACCGGCGTAGACTGTAAATATTACATATGTTTGAAGCGGAATGGAAACGCAGCAAAAAAGAGCGAAAGCGTCACTGAAGAAAACGCTGAGCCTACCAGCTCAAAACAGGAGAAAACAACGTCGACAAGAAAGGCCACTCAACTTCCGTAGATCGGGGATATTTTATCAGAGCAGCAATCTCTGTAAACTGTGCTGAAGACAAGTGCAGCAAAACAATATCACATAAATTATGACTGTTAAATGTTCCTCTGTTCAATTATAAACATCGCACATAAAGTAAGGAAATTTGTGTTTTGGCAAGTTTTTCATGGACGCAACCCACACTCAGCTCTGCTGCTTATCCCACAAATGCATGCTCTTAATGTGGCACCATTTAAAAGGGAAATCAACAGGTTTTCCAACGGTATAAGATTTATTGCCAAGAATCATTGTTACAACAAAGAAATCATCTACCAAACACAAATGTCCTTACTTTTTGTGCGATGTTCAGTTTGTCATGTTCTGACAATAAAGGACGATTAAACCAAAATTAACCTCCTGGTTTCTTTTTCACTCAGGAGCAAAAATTAGCCTTTAAATTTGATAGACAGAATGATTTGATATTCATCATGATAATTATCGATATCGACTAATATGACATTTTTTATCGTGATAACATTTTTGGTCATGGCGCCCATCCCTAAGTGTGAGTGTTTTTCAATGTATTATTATCACATATTCTACTTCTGAGTTTGCCAATAACAAAGATAAAGACAAACTCTGAAGGAATGACTGGAGTTTTTAAGAAAAACGCTCATTCCCTTTCTTGTCGAGAGGTCTGTGTTAAGCAAGAAGCTTTAGAACCTAACAGTGATTAGCCTAGCATAAATACATTAAAATGGGGAGACAGCTTCCTTGACATTTCTCCTTTAGGATCTTAAACACGCTTGTTATACATAATTTGTTTAATTCCTACTTTAAGTCTGGAGTCTGGTGATATTGTTGACCTATGAAAAGAGCCAGGATAGCTATTGTTCACTGCTTCGAGTCTCTGTGGTAAACTAAGCTAAGCTTGAGTGTTATTGATCTTCTCATAGAGCTCTCAGAAAGAAAATGAACAAGCACGTTCCCCAAAATGTCAAACTACTACTGGAGTTTTCTAAAAAAGGACTCAGTGAAATGTCTTTTAAAGGCAGAAAAACTAAACGCAGACTATTAAAACGCATGCTTTCTTCCTGGTTTATTGCCACACTTTTATTGCTCAAACACGCTGTTCTGCCCTTTAACGAAACAATACTTTCTAATTCATGACATATATCAAAGACACAGACACAATGACTCGGCTACCTACAAACAGCCTACAATGAAGAGTCTAACTGAATGGCATGAAAAGCATCAAACATGGAAAAATGAGAGTGTTCTTTCCACTTACCCTCTTTTTGGTGTGAACCGCAAATTATAAAAGAGAAAGCAAGATGACGTACAGGCTTTGGATGGTTACATTTGAATACTGCTAACAACTAACGCATTTCAAGCTGGTTTTAACTCAGATCTCTTCAGACAATAAGTAACTATGATGTTTATCCTTCTACAAAAATGGCAAAATGTATGGATTATGCTTTTTGATTACTTTTTGTATCGTCTAATAAGGAAAGAGAAATTGAGCACATTTCTCACCTTGCCGTACGACCAGCCGAGCTCAATTTTATTCATGCCCCACAGTTCATGGATGTTTTCTGCCAGCTTGTCTCTGACTTTTTCTAAATGATGTGGCATAACAATCTGAGGAAGCAGGCAAAAAAAAAAATAAGTCAGAAGGTTATCAACAAACTAGTGTAAGGAGACAGCTCTCTATTCTTCTCTTGTTTGTTTACCTGGCTGGTTTCAACAGGTGTTGGGATGAAGGACGCCTGCGATAAAAACTGTGCGGTACCCAGCAGATCTCTGACTCCGTTCACATCCCTTTTGTACTCCTTTACTGGCTCCACCTTCATCTTCTCTTTGGGCAGCAGAGCTTCGTAACATGGAGCGTAACTCGATGGAGGCAGGAACTTAAAGTCGCCGTGTCGACCGCCCAACAGGAAGCGCACCCTGAACAGACAAAGTGTTAATTATGAGTCGGCTTATAATATTATTCTAAGCACATAAAACCTTGGAGAAAAGGTTAATTAAGTATGTGTAAATATAAACAGTTTATTTGATTATGAGTTATGAGTTTGATTATGAGTAATCAGACAGTTATTAATGAAAGAAGCAGACAGTCAATTTGAAAGCATCCATGCAGCCAAAAGTAACTTGCTTTTCCGCCTCTTCAATCAGTTCCAGCCTTTGCACTAACAGGGACAAGTTTAGTTCAGAGACTTGGAGAAAAAAAAAAAAAAACCCGTCTCAGGCCATCACTGTGAAGAGGCTCTCCTGAGGCTGCCCAAAATAGCTGCTCAAGTAGTAGTGATGACGCAACCGAGCCTGTTCTGACTGCAGCCCTCAATTATTGAGAAGTCAAGATGTGTGTGGCTGTCATCTTCTGGCAAGTTTAAATCCACTGGGATGTTCACCCTGTTCAGTGGGTCAGATTCAAGAACAAGCTGCGAGGTGTCGAAACCCAAACGACAGTCGTCACATGGGGTCACTCTGTGTGATTGCATATTGTTAACTGAATGACAAGATTAAATACACGGTACCCGTCTTATATCTTGGTTTAGGTAGACATTTTCTGGATTACTTTCAACATAGCTTGTGCTAAAATAATGAAATGCATTTTTAATTTAAACTCTTGAATTTTAGAAAGAAGCATCTGGAGTCAACAACTGTATCATATAAGATGAAGGGTTAACACATCCTCTGAGTGAAAGGGGGATTTTATAGGGACAGATGTGGTAACTGCAGGGGAAATTAATTAACAAAATCAAAAATTTAAGAACAGCAGAAGTGTATGGAAAGGTTAAAGCGCAACTATTCACCAATGTTTCACAGCAATTTACATAAAAAACAGTTTTAATTGGAGCTGACTGGCAACTCCTGTGGCTAATACGCTTACAATACTACACTTAAAAAATACCAAACTATCACTTTAAGAAATAGGGAGCTAACACTAAGCAGTTTTATATACTCATTCCAAGACCTTGGAATCAAAGGTTTTTGGTATTCAGAGAGTTTACATAGACTCTGCTGATTAGCCTGTATTATACAGTATATGTATCAATTCTAAAAGACTCTTATAACAGCCTGTCCTAACAGCACGCGACACAAGCGAGTGTCTGCGACAAAATCAGCCTAATTCAGCAGGCCAAGCAGCGCAAAGAAGTTATTCCCCCAATGCCCCGTTTCTATTTTCCTCTCTGTCGCTCGCATAGACGGACATAGACTAAGGAAAGATGGGGGGTCTACAAGGCACTGACACTCGCTTTTATCAATCAACAGAGTTTTTTAACTTGTTGTACAAAGGGAAGAAAACGGTGCATAATAATATCCACATCCGCGACTGAAATGTCGTGCTTTGACTTGTGTCAGGAATAGCCTACCGGAGAAAGACTTTTTTTCGGCACACCGAGAGTCAATTATTGACAAGCCTCTGAGTGTTGTGATTTGAGTCAACAGCTCATCAATACAAAGGGGAAACTGAAATTCACAGAGCAAAGAATTATATATGTAACAGATGCAGTGTGGACAGCCAGCGTGCGATCATGCTCGATGCAACGCAATATATAACGCTTGTGTGCTGTTAGGACACGGTGTAACAGCAAAAAGCTTATTGGCTCATGGTCTGATAGGTAGACTACACTAATACTCTTTAACAACCTCCTGAGAATATAAATTTAATACACTAGCCTGGGAAACAATAAAACACTATGCATGGTTAGCATCAGTCCATTAGCATTGTCATTGTGGGCATGTTAGCATTTAGCTTCGATCAGAGCCTCTAGCATGGCTGAGGGCGCAGTTCTCACCTACATAAGAATCATTCAACAGATTCAAGTATATTTGATAGAAAATGACATGTTGCTTTCACACTTTTGAGTTCACCCTGACTCCTTTAAAAAACAACATTTTCTGAATCACTTATTGCTCCCAGCTCCCATTTCACTTCTCATAGCCCATCAGGTATTGCAGTACTTTTTCGAGAATTCATTTTCATCAGGAAACGAAGACTGAATTTACTTCCCAAGAGGAAACATGACTGAATAAAATCAGGCTCTTGTGTCGAGAGTCTCTGGGCTTCAAAAAGTAAAAGCTGTTAATGCAAAACGCAGCTCTACTCTTCAAAGTTAGAGTCAATCATGAAATCATGAAAAAGCTGCTGGAGCTTGAAATTCCATTTTGAAGTCTTGTCAATCACACTATCTGCAGTCACCATGGCAACAGAGCAAAGTAAAAAGCCAGCCTATTTCACCTGTGTCCAATCCCAGGGCCTTGAGGATAAATGAATTTGGACCAGGATGAGGAGGTGGATTAGATTGATTTCATGCCAACCGTGTTTGTGTAAGTGTAGGTGTGCAGGATATATGTGTGTTTATTTCTTATGGCTGTCTCATCTTTCTGTGCTGGCTCATTAATCATGAAGGCATTTTCTCTCAGACAACACAGAGTTGTAACAAATCAACACTCACTTGACCCCTGCGGAGAAGCTGACAACGGGGAAGAAGAGCCCGTCTGGGTTGAAGTTTTCAAACATGCCCTGGACCGGCTGTCCGTTAATCCTGAAAGAGATGCTGGGAGCTCCAAGGTCCAGACAACAGCTCACCACATCCTCGGAGGTCAGGACATGCTGGTTCATGGATGCAACAGCCCGTGGGACACGACCTAAGCCAGAAAAACACACATAAAGCTCTGTGAAATATGAGCCTGAGAGTGATGAGATCATTTCTCTAACACATAGGATTGAAAACACAAATAGGTACACACAAACATACACATTCTGGGCAAGGAGATGGTCCCTGCTGGGTGCTGATTCTGTCTAGACACAACCTGGCTGTAGCCCAAGGTTACCACTTATCTTTATTACATTAGCTTAATATGAAATGAGCCTGATAACACACACAAACACAGATTTTTTTTTTTTCTCCTCAAACTGACCTGACCAGAGGTGTAGCCCGTCAAAACCAAACGAGTAAAGGTCATCTCCCACTCCGTTGCCCCCCCCACCCCTCTCCTCCTCCGGGGTAGGGAGCATAGCCCTTAGTGTTGGCCCAGCCCACTCTCAGGTGCGTCGGCTCGCTGGTTACAAAGTGGTCCACCTGGTCGATCATAAGCTCAAAGTACCACTTCTTATACTGAGCGGAGCCCTCACTCACGCCCAGGAAGATGTTGGGTCTCATACTGACAATGAAGTGGGACATGAAATCATTAGTTATCGCTCTTATGAAGATGTCAGATATTCTCATATATATTTGTGATTTCTTTTTCTCTGCCCTTAGGACAAGATAAAGATCTGTAAATATTTATTTTAGGAAGTTCCTCTTTAAACAAGACAGAACAAAGCAGATCACTGCTTTTACTGTTTCTTTAAGACAAAGACAAAACGTTGAAGGATAACATAACGTAGTAGAAGATTTGAAGGTCTGGTGCAACTCTAGTTTACATTTCTTTAATGCTGAAACCACCATGTCCAATTTTCAAGACCATGTTATAATGTGGACATGCTCTACATGTAAACCTAGATATGTAGCATGCACACTTTTCTACAGGGGAGCTGTTGGCACTCTGATGTATGTTACTGCTACAATAATTGCTTCTAAGTTCCAACAAAGACTAGTTTTAAAGGAAAGATTAGCGAACAGCTGACTAGCTGACATAGTCAATGTTAGCTAGCATAGTACTTAAGTTTCTGAGAGGAAGTTTTGGGCTAGGCCAATTTTGGCAACCACTGTTGACAAAAGCAGGACGATGTATCTCCTTGCCAAACTATTTACAATTTTCACAGAAAATAATCATAGTTGTTTAAGGACAGCAGCATGAGTCATTTTGTCAGTAAACACTACTTGCACATGTCCAGGACAAGATCAGCAAAGGGATAAGCTCTACCGTTTTGTCCACAGGGGTCGCCAAAATCAACTCAATAAGTACGTTCCTCACAAGAGCCTTAATGTGATTTTGAAATGTAGTTTTAACAACAACAACAACAACAACAAAAAACTTCAAATGTCCTGAAAGCCTAATGAGGAAACAAAGTGTGGCGCTCGAATGTCTTTCTGACCTCTGGACGTCGTTGACCAGCTGGGTTTGCAGCAGTAGGTCTCTCTTTGGTAGCAGGTGATCACAGATCAGGTTCTGATTGGTTCTCACAGCTACACCGTTACACACACAGAGCGAGCAGAGCACATCCAGAATCTAAAGAAGAAAGGGGAGGTGACAGCGGTGAAAATTAGAAACTACATGTAGAAAATAAGATGTGACGACAAGTCTACAACAACTGATTACACATCGACCTCATTGTCCCTATTAAACCCTGAATATGGATCCAAATACCTTCCAGTAATGACTTATTATCTTTGTGCAGGTTGATGCTCGAGGGACACTCTTTCATGCAATCACTGCATAATTACACAAAGATGCTTATTGGGGGGAAAACATGTCCAATAAAATCCCTTTGATGCTCCAAAAAGCAGTGGAATTAAATGGGCCAGGAAGCTTTGCCAAAGGTGACATTCCAGAGTAGCTGTGTTTTATGGTTGGCCCTTTTTCTCCTTCTTCCATAGCAAATGATACATTCAGGCTGATTTATGACCCGGTCCAGCTGACTGCCCGCTCCTAATCTGCTTTCACTGTTAAACTGATTGATTCATGATGGGGACAACACTGCAGCCAAACCCGCAGGAACCCCTTTTTTTTGTCAAAGAAGGACGTTTTATATGCTTGTAGAAGGTAAACACGATGAATTAGTAGCTAAACAGAGGAAGTGGTGACAAGAAGCCCAAAGGGAACTGTTATGGAAATGAATGTGCATCCAGTGAAGCATTTTGGTGAGCCTAATGAGAAGAGAGCTGGAGATGACTGCTTGCAACAGAATGACTTTCAGTTGAGTTCCTTTCACTTCCAGGTTGCTGTGGGGGTATTTCTGCTTGAATACATGTTTCTTTTGTTATTTTGTGTGCATCTTTAACACTTAGGCTTTGTACGTTCATGTCTATAGTTAACTGGAGAAGTGATACTAAAATCACATTTAGACACATAGAGGTAGCCACGGGTTAGCTTGCGTTAGCATAAACCCAAGAAATGCTCCGAAAATAATTTTGAAAAAAATCAACTTGCCATTATCTCTAAAGCTTACTAATCACCTTTTAATATCTGATTAGCTCAATCCTTATAAAACCAAAGTGGATACATGACAAATTGCCATTCTAACAGGGGCCGAATAGCCTACTGGACAATTTATTGGCCAGGAGCTGTTGCCAGGCAACTAGTGGAGACTCCTGGAAGTTATTGTCGTCAGAAAAGTTGCAGCAGGTACATTTAGGAAGTTTTGATACATACGAAACCAGGCAATCATTTTCCCTCTCTTCCCATTATTTATGCTAAGCTAACTGGCTTCTGGCTCCAGCTATGAATCTAACTTATGAACATATTCATGATATCTACATTTGTATCTTCTACTCAGCAAGTCAGCAAATATATATCAAACATACCTTCAGAATGATGTTTTTTTCAGATGAAAGGGACTTACTTCTATAAGGATTCTGTTTCGATGAACTGTATGAGGAAGGCTTGGGGAAGGAAAATCAATACTGTGTTGCCTGATAAACGATGGAGGACTGCACTTTCTCATATTCATGGTTGTTCAATAAATAGCAGACATCGGTTAACTTTTTCCATTATCCTTAAGTCTTTAACATAAACGTTACCCCTCCGTGTCTCTAATTTCTCATCAATGTAAATCAAATGATATTGACATTAGGTGAATGTATTTTGGGACTGTCAGTCCTGGGACTGGTCAATAATCTTTTTCTCTTGTTTCTGGGTTGTTTCATAGAACTCTCTCTCCTGACAGAGACATGAATCTTTTTGGATCCTGAGAGGACTCTTCACTTCTCCCTTCACACATTCAAACCGCTCTGTTGTTGGGCATGGTACTAGCAAAAACGTATTCTCGAAGACTGAAAGACCAACTCTAATGTGCTTGAGAAACTGGCTGTGTGACTTGGTTTTGGTAAAACACAAGGAGAAATTGATTACTAATCATTTGAAATGTCAACATTATTGGGAAGAATCTTGGGGCCCCTTTTATGTAACATTAGGACTCATGTTGACAGCATTTTTATTAGAAATTAATATACGATTGTTTTGTTTTTCCATCCTATTATCTGTAAATCTTCATGTAATATGTAAGTTACTAAACACATACATTCCTGAGAGCTCCTGAGCTCTCTTGTCTCGTAGGTTCCTCTGGATCGTTTGTGGGGACGGCCTGCTGCTATGTTTATATGTTGTCATTAAAAATGTGTGAATAAAATGAATATACAAAAAAGCATTAGTTTTGTTTTATGACTTTGTTATAATTTTGAAGTCTACGTTCATTGCACTGTATTTTAACTACACATTTCCTTCCACAGATATCATGGCCTGTTCGGCCTTTGACTCATAATTTTCCTTGTATGTGAATTGCTTTCAAACACAAAAAAGGAGCCCATATGTGTCATTATCTTCTATCAAAGTAGAGATAGCACCACTCATGAGCTCAGGTAGCCTGGCTGCTCACCTTGTGGTTGCGTCCGTGCTTGTAGAGCAGCGATATGATCGACTTGATGTGTCCTCTCTGGATGATGTTCAGGGCCTCGGGGCTCTCAATTAAAATGCAGTGCAGAACTTCCAGGATGCCTGCACAGATTCATCAATTAGTTAACACCCATCGAAGAAAAAAAGAGAGACGCACACACAGGGGACACGCGTCAAAGAGATATCCAGTTCTGCATAGATCAACAGAGAACACTCAGTGCTGCTGCTAGAATCGTTACCATACTGTACATTTGATGACACTGTTGGTCATACAATGTTAAAGCAAGCACAGCTGTCTTTTTGCATCTTTTACAGATTGTTGAGGAAAGCCATTAAAGGGCCTAGATGTCTCTTTGACGGAGAGATTGTGCTGTTTTATTTGTGTATATGTGTGAGGATGATAATAAGCACACCTGAAGAAGACTCCAGCCTCTCCAGCTTGCTAACCAGCCAGTCCAAGTTGTTAGAAAACTGGGTGCAGTTGTTCCTGTTCCCTCTTATCAACGCAGCTGCAGATCAGAGAAAAAAAAGTGCAATGCATCAATAATAATAGGAAGAAGTCTTTTTGTTCAGAATGGTGTGATGGATCCCCTTAGGTACAAAATGTCAAATACACCTTATGTGCACGCACAAACTAAAGGGAGGAAAGAGGTTCTGCTTGGACACACTGATTCATATTAATTCAAAAGATGCCAAAGATAGAAGGAGGGGATGAGCAAAGACATAAACACACCCATATATGTCCTAGCGAAAAAAAAAAAAAAAAGACAGGGTCAAATAACAGCGACAAGATGGGGAAGAAAGGAGGGAGGAATCCTAAATCCACTTAGCGCTGCGCCGGAGCAGGTGGGTGGAGGAGGGAACGAGGGAGGAGAGAGACGTGTGTGGAACGCTAATTTAAGCCGAGGAGGTGAAATCAGTGTAAATAAGAGTGTGAAGGAGAAACTTGGAGGGCAGAGGGGCTTCAACGGGGTGGAATGAGAGATAACCTTTACATATGGAGTATGACAGGAAGAAAATCGCACAATTTTTTAGCTCCCGAATGCATCTCTTACACATCACAACAAACATTTTATTCAGCAGATACAGGAGAGGACAGCAGGATTGCAGACAGAGAGGGAGAGTAAAAAAAAAAATGCATACGTTCTCCTTGACAGATCCTCTCAGTGAGATATGTTCATATCTGACAGAGCATATGGTAGCTGAGCGAAAGGTTAAAATGATATTGCAAAGGGAGGACTGATGACACTGTGCTTTAGGAGCACAGAGAGCAATAAACACAGCTCAAGTAAAAAAAACAAAAAAAAAACATGCAATGATGAGAAGTGACAGTCATCTGCCCGGAAAAAAAAGCCATATGCCCAATAGGAAACACCCACAAATGTGTGCGTTTGTGTGTGAAGGGGGGGGGGGGGGGGGGGGGGGGAGAGAGATATCATGTGTGTATCGGTGTGTATTAGTGGGGGTATTAATAGTCTTTTGTGGTGTGTTTCTGTTAACATGTAAAGCTGTCTGAATTCTGGCAACTTTACAATTCAGCTCTTGATGATGAGCTACTTAATGCCTCATTACATATCAACCCCACTTCATTTTCAAACAGAAGCATTCCGCTATGTTTTAGGATTACACTGTAAAAGTGTGTGTGTGTGTGTGTGTGTGTGTGTGTGTGTGTGTGTGTGTGTGTGTGTGTGTGTGTGTGTGTGTGTGTGTGTGTGTTCATAAACATGTGCGTCCGTGTGAGTGTGTGTTGAAACAGTCTCTCACCCAGCAGCTCGTACAGCAGGTTCAGGATGTCTTTCCAGGCAGCTTCGGCCTCTAATCCGGCACACTCTCCAAAGTGTGCAGCACTGTTGTAGACGTTTAGACGGTCGATACAGTTGGACACCAGAGTCAGCATGCCCTAAGAAATACCCAATGATACAACTCAGCAACTCAATTATTTAACTACACGCCAATACATTAGCACATTCACCTTAAAACACATATTACATGAATAACAAGCTCAAATTAGCATGACAACTTAATCTGATAAACTCTTTCCAAGGAATTTGGTTAGGAGACCATCCTGAACGCGGCCCTGTGGTGGTTGTGTCATGGTGATGTATTCTATAGAGGAATATCTATGGTGAACTGATATGCTAAATAGAGAGCGTTAAGAGACAAAACAGAAATTGCTGATGATTTATAATGCTGGGAAAACTCCTGAGTCAGCTGCCTGTGGTGACAAATTGACCCTCTGCATGAAATATATTAGAGGCGGGACAGATATGGGCTATTTGGGTATAATAACACAGAAAGCCAGGTTAATAAAATGAAAGATGAAAAGATGAAAAATGCATATTTTTACACTTCATTGTGATTGAGTTCATTTACACTCATGTAGGTTGGCTTGTATGATCGTGCACATTGTTGCAGCCTGTTGCAGTAAAGAGGAACTTTAATAGTTGACATCAAAGGCCCACTCAGTGAGGCAAGTGACATTTTGTAATTGATGAAAGCAATTTAGGTCCCAGAGGCTTCGCAGAAAGCTTCAGTGCACTGGTGCCAGCCTTGGGGAAACTTATAACACCAAAACTGCTGACGCCTCCAAAAGCAATGCCTCCAAACACAAGATGGCATTGAAACACACCACAAAGAATCAATTCCTTTAGCCTTTCAGATACTTTGTCTTCTGCAAATTTGCCACAGCTCTCTGCTCTCTCATACGTGAAGTCACTTACGAAAATTACCCCAATCACAAGTCAAAACTTTACTCGGATAGGCTAGGGGGTGGGGGTGGTGTTGTGCGCCACTGCGGAGCCTCTTCAATTGCCTCCGTCTTTGGTGAAACTCACTTCTTGTTTGAAAAGGTTCTGTCGATTCTTGAGCGAGCGCAGCTTGATCTGCCTCTCTTCATGCTCCAACTCAGCATCAGGGAGCTGGAAATACGCGATGAGGTCATTGAGGGTTTGGAGCACCTCCTCAACAGGCAGCGCAACCAGTGCTCTATTCTTAACTCCCAGGCAATCCAGGTCTCTGTGAGGGGGAGGCAGAGAGAGCACAGTTAATACAACAACAAAAAATCCTCATTCAGAAAAAAAGCAGTCCAAACATGGTGACGCTTTGGTTCATTTTAGTTTCAAATGACTCTCATTCATCACAAACACAACAACCACCTGGAAAATATTCTCTAATAGGGCAGCTGAGCAGACTTAAGGAGAAGCTGTGATGACTAACATAATGTTTAGCCCACAGGTTCATCCATGCTGAAGTGCCGATTTCCGCTGGAGTGCTAAAAATAGCTCCTGTCGTAAGCATGGGAGGGATGCGGGGAGATGTGTGTGTCACAGCCGCAGGGGAGGCAGACAGACTCTCACATGTGGTTGGCCCAGAGCCGGACCCAGAGGGACAGCAAGCCGTTTGATAATAAATAAGGGTAGTGGATGCATCCACCTACGTGCTCCGTAGTTTTTTTTTTTTTTTAAGCTGGCCTTGCGTAGCCATGAGAGCGCAATGTTTGCTGTTTTGTAAACGCATGAGTGGATCACTGAGTGAGCTGTCTGGGGCTTTGGCACCCCATTCAGTCAAAACTCACAGCCCGGAAGCTGAACTCTCTACTGAGTACGCTCTCAATCTGGAGGGACGTTACATCACGATTCTGTGAACTGTGTGACAGTCCACAAGGCTTTAAAATGTTCAGATTCATCTCTAATTTGTTGATATGGTGCATTTGGGGACTCATCATTGCTATTAATTATGCTCTAAAAACATTAGTGTGGCTCTTACGTAACTCTTGGATTGCCCTTTAAAAGTGCTCAAGACAAATATGAACGGTATTTCCATTTAATTGGGATATTTGAGCGATCATGACATGTATTTTTGCATGCTCGCCTCCTTAGCGAGGAATGACAGTATTGCAAAAATATTTCGCAAACCTGATGAAGCTGTTAAAGAGTAATGTGGTGTTGCGGATGATTCGTGCGGCGCGGGATTCCTCATGTTGACAGCGCTGCAGGGTCAACCCGTCATCCATGTGACCTTCAGAGTGTAGGCACGCCTTGAGAGGACAGGAAAGGAAAGACAGTGAGACATAAACTTTGGATGTTCTTTTTAACAGAGAGGAAAACAGAAGGAAAAAAAAGGAGAAGAAGCAACGTTTCATGGAGAGATCCTAAGTACAGTGGCCGAAAGAAGGGCAACCAACACAACATCGTTCTTAAGAAGAGAAAGAGGCTACAAATTCAGAAACCATGTAAATATGCAAACACAAGCAAAAGTCTAAAAACAAATGAAATGATGGAAACACCATGTAAATGAATGAACGTGATGCAAAAGCCAAAACAACCACATTCGCAAATGCTACAAATGGGTTTGTGTGTTTTTTGACATGTCATTGTTTATGGTATTTACTGCGCAGTTGCTGTTAAAGTAGTTGTTTCAGCTTTGCCTGACATTCATTCATTTGTAGTGTGTTTCTGTCGTTGTATTAGTATCTGAGTTTACATCATTCCTGAATTTGCAGCTTGCTTTTTAAGTAAATGTTTTTTTGGCCGTTGCAGCTCGCCTGTCCCTGTCACCCCACTGTACATAAGCTTTCATCAAGCCACAATCAACTTTCAACTTGAACTTTGTTGTTCCCAGAGGGGAAACTTGCTCTGCAGGCAGGTGAAAACAAGAAACAATGTCTGGAACACAGGTGCTCACTCTACAGGCTATCTGGCTGTGTTAACATGCAGGACACATCTCCACACTCACACAAACGTCTATCACTTCTGCCACAGTAGCCCAGGGACTAGGTTTATATTTAGTGGAGAAAGAGATACAAACTAATAGACAATCATCTTAACGCAATCAACTCATTACCCTCAAAATAATTAACCGCTCCAAGGAATCTCTGTTATTTATTACATTTACTTGTTTCTCTATATGATGTCGTCTGAAGATAAAACTGTGTGTGTGTGTGCGCGCTTGTGTTTGTCTGCACTCACTCGTCTCTTGAGGGGACCCAGACGGGCAGATTTGACATCAGGCGCCTGGTAGGAGAGCCACAGCCCCGTGGCCACGTGCATGATAAAGCAGAGCGAGTCCCCGTATTTAATCTCGGCCACCCCCATGCCCTCGATGTCCCGCTTGGGGCTCTGCTCCAGCTTCTCCTGCACGGAGGAAGGAGAAAAGAAAGATGTCAAAGCTGTCAGTGTGACACACATTAGTATGCGCTATTAAAGCATGTGCACATTAATGCAGATTTGTTCTTAATCAACCGCCAACCAAATGTCAGATGCTTTTCTATATATGGCTCCATCCATCACACTGAGATGATTGTATTTGTTTAGCTCTTAAGATCAACCCTCAATCGACATGAGGACTGCACTGATAAATGACCTCACTTAATTAATTGAATAATTAAAGCTTTAAAGCCACATTGGAAGGGTCACTAATTGGCTTACAATCACTGACCATATCGAGAAAACTCTGTTATGTATAGTAAGGCTAAATAGTCGCTTCAGTCAGAGTCTGAATGTTCGGCTAAATTAACCTCTCTGATGGTGTTGCTTTCACTGTGCCAATAAATCTTGTAATTTTCATTGTCCTTGACCAAATGGTGATTTTCCAGTCCGTGGGGAGTGTGGGCGCTTCATTTGTAGAGGTTTAAAGGTGGTCCTATGTGAATGCCTTCTAGCAGTGCTTAATGACTGTGTGTGGTATTATCCCATGTGACACAGGTCACCTTGAAGACCAGTAGGGAGCCAGGTGCATTCATTTTAGTCGCCTTGTATCAGTGTTTGTGCTAACCTTGGAGGCTCTGAAGCAGAAGGCAGTAGCAACGGTGTCCGACCGCTCCCTATCCTGCAGCACCAACCCCCTGTCCTCTGTCAGGGCCAAGTAGTGACCTGTGGTCAGGTGCCGCAGCCTAAAGGGTTGCCCCCAGCGGATGTGGCTCCCGCTCCAGCTGTCAAGGTCAGATATCACACATTAGAATCGAGCAAACAAGGAGAAAATGTTTCCTTCTATGAGGCCTGGAAGCCTAATATCTGCTAATTACGTGATCTAAAAATTGCTGCCAGCTGTCATTTATCCTTGTGCCATGCCGTGGAATAATTAGCTGAGTACATCTCTCTAATTATGCACTTTGTTTCTTGTTCAGAGAAGTCAAAACAAACCAGGGTCAAACACACAGAAGATGTGACAAAATATCACAATTGACACGAGTGAAATGGAAAACACTGGAAAGGCTGCATCCCTGTGGGGCGGTGAAATAGCCCCAAAGACAAAGAGGGAGGGAGGGGATGAGTAAAGAGACGGAGGGGCCACTGTGCACATGAGAGGAAAAGGAGAGAAAGGATGAATAAAGCAAAGACAAAAAATAGAAAGAAGAAGAACAGAATACAAAGAAACAGGTGGATTGGAAATAATAAAAGGAAGTAAGGAACAGAAAAGACTGGGGTTGATTGTCTTAAACATGACCCACCTGATCCGGAGTGGTTCCAGCCTCCACAAGGACCTGGCCTTGGCGCCGGCTTTACCTGTCTCATAGTTGACTATCCTAAAAAGAAAAAGAACGAGTGGGTGTTCGGAGTGTGGGTGCTTTAAATGTCTAGCCAAGTCAGATGCTGTCAAGGTCATTCATCCTGGCTGAGGAGAACAGCACCTCTTCACTCTCATTCTTCACACTGATATTCTCTGGGAGGGTGGTAGACTCAGACAATACACACACACACACTGAAGCTTGGGTTTGTATTTACTCTGCCGACTACAGCGTTGCATCGTTCAAACGGAGACATGTGCGCCCTGATAACCCACAGCTACACTGTCTATCAAAGATATGGGTGACTGGGTCCAATGATAAAAGAAATCGCTCATCTCCCCCCTGCTGACAGCTTGGAGTGTGTTTGATCTGCCTCAGACAAATTATAGACCTCTAAAAAATCATCCTCCATCCGTTGAAATTTCAAGGACAACAGTAGGAGAAAAGCTGGAAATAAATCCCACCCCTATGTCGACTGTGCTCTGTTCTAAAAATAGACACCATGTGTGTACGTGTGTTTGTGCCAAGGAGGAAGACACATCTTCTGGCACATGGCTGAGTGTGAATGGACCTTGCCCGCTGTATTGACCCACTTCAGTCTTGTGTGTGCCATTTTTCTACGGTAGGTCTTAGCTGTGTTGGCACCACGCTGCTACACTGGGGTTAAAAATAACACAGCAGCCATTTTGACTCCCTGGAGAGCCAAGTGTCACATTGATCGGAGGAATTCAGGTGGGAGATAAGCCACCAGGTCAGTTAGTTTTCCTCATGTGCTACACAACTGCCTTAAGTATGTCCTCTGATGCTGCAGTGTAGTTTGTATTTTGCTCGACACTCGCTGTGTTTCGCACCTCTGCTGCTCTGCACTCTGGTCTGATCCCGGGATAGCTACTACCTCATCATGTCCGTGGAACAACCGCATCACATGACCACCCAACAGGTAGCCTATAGGAGGAGAAGGAAGAGAAGATTCAGATGTTATAACTAATGTTTTGATGCTGCTTTTGCCCCAGATGTGTGACCACTTATTCTCTTGAGTAATACAGGAAACCTGCACCCTTAAACCAATTCTATAATAATAATAATTTATACTTTATTGATCCCGCGAGGGGAAATTCGGTTTACACTCTGTTTAATGAACATGAACACACACATAGGCCGAAATACACACTCATGCACAAACAGGATCCTATGGACATGCATTAATGGAGAGGTCTCAGAGTGAGGGGGCTGCCCACAGCGAGCGCTCCAGAGCAGTTTCGGGGTTTGGTGCCTTGCACAAGGGCACCTCGGCAGTCCTCAGGAAGTGGACTGGCATCTCTCCAGCTACCAGGCCAATTTCCGGACTTGGTCCATGCCGGGACTTGAACCGGCGACCCTCCAATTCCCAACCCAAGTTCCTACAGACTGAGCTACTGCCACCCCATTCTCTCGCAATTCTCTAAATTCTCATTCTTTGGTGCCAACTCCTGCCCTTTTGTTAATGTGTTGTTTTATTTATTTCTATTTATAAAAAAAATTAACAAAGCTGTGCATTTTGGGGTTTGGGGTTTTGAGTATCTACCTTCTTCGATGTTGCTACCGGAGCATATGGGATGGACATTCCACAGGGTTTGCATGAAGGAAGCATCCACCTGGATGTTGCCATTGGATATAGATAAATGCTGCAGGAAAGAAGGAAAGATTGCACAGAGAATTCATTAGTTTTGTACACCCACACCAGTTGCACTATAAGGGCTGCAAGACCGTTGGTAGGAAAATTTTGATTTGTGTCATTAGAAGTAAGCAGCTTCACTAGCTGAGGTATTTTAAATGCATGGTTCAACTTTTTTCCTCTACTTTACCAGAACAAATTGCAATGAACCTGTCAGAGAAAGATTTGGATCAATGTTTCTATTCTATCTATAACCAGAGAGATAAACATTTCTGATTAAAAACAAACAAACATTCAAAATGAAACATAATGTGACTTTTCAGACAGTGCAGTCAAGGTTGGAGACTGTCACTGTGATACAGAAGAAGTCAGTTTTTCAGTGAGTGTTGAGGGAATCATAAAACTGACAGCTGCCTTCAGAGTCTGGGGATTTATACCATCTGGAGGGGCTGTGATGTGTGTATGTGTGTGGCTATGTTTCCACAGCTTCTGTGTGTCAGACTCTGAAAAACAGCCTTTAGGTGCTGTCCCCAGATACCACCGTGTTGGTGACTGTTGGGACAGACCAGCAGATTGACTGTGGTGGTCACTGTGAGGGGATAGCGGTCATCTGGCTGTGGCCATTCATCCAGGGGTTGGGGGATTGGGGGGGCTGGGGGATAAAGACCGCCTGGCTGCTATTACAAAACTTCATGGATCACTGGGGACATGTTTCTCAGGGTTAACATGGCAAAATGCTAAGAGGCTGTGACAGCAACAAAATGATTATCATTGTAAGGATGTGATTTCTTGTCCAGATCGAATTTTTGCATGATGTAATTGTTTGCAGTCATGAAGTCGTCCTAAAGGGAAGAACATGTCACTTTTAACGCTAAGACTCCCGCAGGAGAGAGGTCACGTAGAGAGCGCAGCATGTGGTAACCGGATTGGGATAATCTGAAATTTTGTCACATCAGGAGAAGCAGAGTTGATACTCTCTTTCCTTAGACCTCTATATTTGCACACACACACGCACACAAACGTTCACACACCAGCTTCAAGGATCAAATTCCTAACATTAAACTTACAAGGTATCGCTCGGAGGACAAGCTGACCAGGATGAGGTCATCACCAATCCGCACCTTCTCTCCTTCCGATCTCTGCTTTGAGGCCGGGTGGATGGTCCACCAACAGGCCTCACCTACAAAGAACCCCAAACATACACATAAACATGTTGTCTCCATGCTTTTATTCAAGCAAACTAATGAAGTGTTAACAGCCTGACAGTGCGCTAGATTGCTGCGACCCAAATGTCATCCGTTATGACTTTCATAGCAATAAGGTGGCAGAGGAGGCAGAAGTAAAAACAAGTGTGGATGCACCATGGCAACAATCTTCTGCTGCATGATGGAAAATGAAGAAGCAAATAAGAAAAAGACCAAGGTTGCAATACCCAAACATAACTATTAAATATGCAGCACAGAGATGATCAGCACTGATAAAAGAACCCACACTGAATGTCTACATGACTCCACAGGGATTATTAAATGCAAAGCTGGGGGGGGAAAAAGCTGGAAATTTTGCTCATGAATAAATACAGCAGACAAAGAAAGAGATAAGAGAAAAAGTGTTTTGAGACAGCAGCGAGAGACAGAGGGAAGGAAAACACAGACAGACAAGAAAAGACAGAGCAAAAGAGATGGATGAAAGCAAACTGTGTCAAAGGTTTTCTGCACCTGTTGAATCCTCCTGCAGGCCGACATCAAAGGACAGCTTATCCGTCTGTGACCTCGACGTCTTCAAACAGGCCAGGTACTGTGGTCAACACACACAGGGCAGAGCTGTCACACACATACTCTGGAGAAAGCTACCATCACATGCTTTAATTGCTGACAATGGATTTTGTTTTGTGGCGATTGTGTCTCTTACCATAGAGCTGAAGGAGTGTCGCAGGAGGATGGCATGTCCGTACAGTAGAGTCTTGTGTCCGCCGCTCTGCGCTGCCTGCACAGAAAGTTCACACACAGAGAAAGCACAAAAAAAACACATAGTTACATGTCTGCCTGATCTCCTGACAGTCCCAGCGGCCTCCTTCCAATGACTTCAATCTACAGGCGACCTCTCGCAGTCAACGTTGACCTCGGCCACGACCTCCTCGCCGCTGATGTAACCCCAAGCCCAAGGGAACACATCTCCTGGGGAGGCCTTTTGCCACCCTGTTTCGTGGATGAAGACATGCAATCTGACTTGCCACAGGAGATGGTGATTCTGGCTTCTGTATCCATAAGCGACAAGGATACGAGCTCATCTTTCCAGCACTCCGACTAGAGGAATGTGGGAAGGATGCACAACTACTGTCAGTCTCCAATGCAAATGTTCACATTAGCAGGAAATGCCTCCACTGCTTATGTGGTTTGGGTTAAGATGCAGAAGGGGAACAGATCTCTACACGTACTGTAGAGATGCAAGGGGTAAGTGGTTTTTGGTTTTTCTAGGGCAAGCAACCCCAATGTTACTCACCTTTCTTATGAGCCTCTAGGAAGCATTAAGGTAAGAAAAAGGGTAATTATTCGGAAAGAATCATTGTTTTCTTTGTCTTCTTTCCTTTGCCTTCTTTTAATCAATCTACTTTATTATAGCATTAAGCCTCTTAAAACCTGTGGGCACACATGTATGTCCTAGTTATTTTTGTTTTGATTGGGACTAAGGAAAAAAAAGTTTACCCAGTAACGCTACTGGCAAAAGATGTGAATTTTTTTTTTTTTTACAAAAATTACCATTACACTGACACTTCAGACCGCAGGACATTAATGTTCTGTAGCTACATTTTTGTTGAGACTGGAGGTCTCTGCCTATAAGAGACATACATGAATCATGGCAGTGTTTCGTGAAAACATCCTACCATGCAAAGCCTCTCTTTCATTCCTTTTTACTGGCTCCTTTTTTTCTCTCTTTCTCCCTCCTGCTCCCACTCCATGTGCTACTGGGACGATTGCTGGCCTGTGATTTGATGCAGTTGTGTCGTGCAGACTGCAGCACTGGCTTCTGGGCCTCTTCTGTGCTCCTGGCTACTGCTATATGCTGGCTGAGGTACTGAGCTTAATGCAGCGAGGCACATCCAGCTGCAATCTCCACAAGCGATAAACCCAAGCCTTCCGCTCACTTCCTTATCCTGCGGCTGGGTGGTGAGTTATACAGATACAGCTGTGGTGCTAAATAGTGGCTTATATCAGCAAACCCAAAAACCTAAATCTTTCTCTACTTGAAATACACCTTAAGCAATTGAAGTAGGTAAAACTGTATTACCCTCAGCTCATTGAAGCTCAAAAAAGAGACTACCGGATCAAGGAGGTATAAGAGTACTGAACTGTTTCTCCTGTCCAGCTGTTGACCACAAGTGTCAGATCATATTTAATGACATTTAGCTGGATGCAGCCGCCTGGTGTGTGCGCCCTGCAGCAGATTACATGTGTGAGCCACTGAAAGATAACACTAAAAAAAATATCAAAAGAGGCGATGAAACGTATGAAAACAAACAAAAGCATGCCCGATGTCATCACATCAGCTCGGTCTTTTTGACTGACTGATTTCATTAGTTGCCGTTTTGACCAGTGACCCACACAGTCAAACAGGTCAGCGCCTTTAAGGTGGATGTCAGCCAATTCTCTAGAGTTACTGCGGGTGGATGCAGAGCTAATTGTGGCGTGGCATTTACAAGCTTTTCTTTGCAGCCTCTTCGGTCCCCTCAGTGTCTCCGAGTCTTCCGCCTAAAACAGCCTGCATCACCAATTTGCTCCAGCCACTGTCTATTGATAAGCCCATCTGTTCAAAGAAGTATTGATTTCAGAGCCTCAGCCGAGACGAATTCAACCTCTATTTCCCCTTTAATGGCGCTTCCTTTAGTGACATTTCAGCGCAGGCGAAGGATGATGAATAGGTAGACAATATCGAAAACAGATAAATGAGAGTCCACAGAAAATACAGTGGAAATAACCCTAACCCAATTCAAGAAGGCATTTTAACCACCCTGGGGTACTTGATGCAATTGCAGAAAGTATTAAATGTTAAACAAAAGAAGCGATTCCTGAAATGAGTAACTCTTCAAACTGAAATCTAAAAACCTGACAAAATAAAAGTCAAGTAAAAACATATTGAATCATCTCTTTATGCTCCAAAATGCTTCTTCATGAATGTAAAGATATTAAATTTACTGTTTTCATCATTGTCATGTAATATCAGTTAACATTAGGTTTAGGGGCGCTGGTGGGCAGTACGCGCTCCATGTACGGAGGCTATAGTCCTCCAAGCGGGCGGCCCGGGTTCGAATCCGACCTGTGTCTCCTTTTTTGCATGTCAGTGCCCACTCTCTCTCTCTCTCTCTCTCTCTCTCTCTCTCTCTCTCTCTCTCTCTCTCTCTCTCTCTCTCTCTCTCGCTCCCCTGATTTCCGACTCCACTGTCCTGTATCTAAATAAAGGCATAAAAAGCCCAAAAATAAATCTTTAACATTAGATCTTCTGTGTACATTCCCAGTTGCAATTTGCATTCTTTCATTAACTTGCTAATACTAACGTCAAATGAATCACTATCACTACTTTCACTTTTTCTTTGCATTAAAGCCCTAAACATGTTATGTTCTATATTTCACTTCTATTTAATCATCTGTTGTGTAGTTCTTATTTTGCTTCACTAAAATGTTGGAGCAATCTGGCGATGAATATCCTTTGGGATCATAAAGTTCTAATTCATCTTTTTATTTTTTGTTTTATGAAAAGGGAGAAAAAGATCTTCAGGGCTCAGCTGTTGGAGGGGCGTGTCAATGTCTGCTTTTGATTGACAGCAGCCGGCAGGTTGAGCTCTGGCATGGAAATAAGAGACAAACTTGTGCTGTAGCAAACAAGAGGGAGACAATCTGTTATTAGCAGTGAGCAGAGTCAGAACCACGCCAGCATCTTAATGGACTTAAGTGACATTTAAAGGTACGTTTATTTAGTGTTTAATGTGCTGTGGCTAACTAGCTAGCCTGAAAACCGTTGTTAGCAGTGCGGTCCATATTCGTACATGGTTCGACGACTTGTGATGTTTGGCAAAACAAAAAGACAGGGGGTATCTTTTTATTATTCATTTTTTTAAAGATATGCATGATATAGCAGGAGAAAAAAATCACTGCTTTAACTTCAGTTGGAATTTTAGTGTCATGCTCAGGTTTTAAAAAGGTGCTGATGCAGGAAGAATGAGGATGTACGAGCAGTTGAACATGTCCATTTGAGCTTTAATTTAGCATTTAATGTTATGAGCACCCTCTTTCTCTGTTTCTCTGCTCAAAATTCCCTGCCAGCCAGCTTTTTACTTTCCCCACCGGCACAGTGGAACCAATGCTCTTAACTTCTGCTGCAAAGACAGCCCACTGTAGCCTCAAAACTCTCGCCCTGAAACATCATCTAATCTCTGGAGTCAAGTCAGTGAATATGAGCCTCAAAAACTCCAGATTTATGGACATTTTCACCATCATTTTCCACATGACAGAAGTCCACACAATCGCTCAAGATCCTGTTTTGTCTCCCAGCAGAAATCTGGGCCTCAGCTGTTTATTGCGGTCAGTTAAGGTTGGGTGAGTACAAGACGATACTGTGACAAATGAGAGCTCATCCCATGTGGGGAGTTGCATAAAGAAAATGACTGCGATAAACGTACATCTGAATGCCCCGAGGACAGGGCTAATGCTAATCTGATGCTAATCCAGCATCGGTGCCGCTCTAGTTCTTTAGTAGAGGAATGTGAGTTGTGTGAGAGCTGATGTTTACCGAGAACTTTATTGGGAAGTCCTTACAAAACCGCATTTGTCTCCGCCAGCACAATAGGAGCTCAAACACAGTCTTCTCACCCAGTGCACACAAAAAAAATCCATATGATCATCAGTTACTGTATTTCAATGGATGGATTCTGAATAAAGTATGATTTCTAACGTAAAGACAAATGTTGAGAGATACGTGATGACGAAGAGAAGCTGAATAAACCCAGTGGAGGGAGAATAAGAGAACAAATTGTGTATTGTGACTTATCTACTGAGTCATGCATTACGGAGGACAGAGGGAATGATGTGAGTGGTAAACATACCAATCGATCCAGGCCGCGAGTCTATCATGCAGAAGATGGAGATTATACACAAAAAAATAGAAGATAAAGGTGGGAGAAATTACACATCTGTAGCAGCAATGAGAAAGAGAAGCAAACACACTTGCAAGAAGACAACAGAAACTGTAACAGAAAAATTATCAGCCACATTGTATTGCTTACATACTGTATGCAAATTCCCTGCAGTGGAGACTTGATTTTATTTCTAAACTACTGGATATTCTTGAAAAAAAAATTGTGCTTAGCTGCTCCCTTTGTTTGAAGAGTGCTTAATATGCAAAATAAAATATGTAGCTAAATGATGCCATTTTCTTTTTGGTGTTAATCAAATGGGCAAAAGTGCACGCAGCACTTGAGGAAAAGCTGCAGTAATGCCAGGCATCCTCATTAATATTCATAGAAGCCTGGACCTCTCTGCAGTCGGGGTCCCCAGGCCACTGTAATGGGCCTATTCGCCTATTAATCTCTTAATAGTGACTGAACAAGTTAAGATTATTCAACTGAGCTGACTGCCTTCATTATAATTAACTGTTTAACAGCCTCTTCTTCTGAAAATCAACTGGAAAGAGACAAACAGTACACGACTCAGGGATGGCTTATGAGGAGTTGAAGTATGGATTGTCAGCGTATATCTGATAGTGTGTGTGTGTGTGTGTGTGTGTGTGTGTGTGTGTGTGTGTGTGTGTGTGTGCGTGTGTGTTCTATTATCACTCACCCCTTCACTGTTCTGTCCACTCTTAGCCAGCATCTCCTGCAGGGCTCGCACTGACAGAGACTGCTCCAGTACAAAGGTGCAGATACACAGGTCTGGAGGAACAAACTGCAAAAAACATAGAAAGCGGTTGAAAAGTTATCACCTTTCACAAGTCATTTTACTCACTTTGCATACAGTAGTTGTATTTCATGTGCATTCCTCTCACGTCTTCTCATTTTAAAAGTTTCCAGTGACATAAAACGGATGTTTACAGCCTCTAAAAAACCCTGCTGTCCTCTTAAGCTAAATCGAAAAGTGAAGAATACCTCAAAGACAGCTCATTCCCACAGTCACAGAAACACAAACCTACGACTCCACTATTCACTTTCTTCTTGTTCTGTTTTTTGTCTCCACTAACCCTTGAAAAATTCTTCTTGCCATTAAATGCTCCTCTCAGGTAGTTGAAAGCTTTGTTTGTCCACTATTCAGAGTTAGTATCATGGTTTTCTCAAAGCTGAAAACAGCTTCCTGATGCCTGATGAAAGGTTGCTAATAAGAGTTGGGAGCCTAAACCAAAACTGTAAAAGGGAGCTAGCCAGGAAACTGATAGCATCAAGTAATACTAATTATGATTGGTGGAAAAACACTAGTTGTAGTCATCAGACTCTTTGCTAGTCAAGGCAAGGCCTGGTTCTACCTTCACAACAGGGCCCTTCAGTCATTTGCTAGATCTTTCCCCTCCTGTTGTCATTTGGTGATGGAATGAGTTACCAAACTCAACGTTCAATCTGCAGAGAACCTGTCCACCTTTAAAGACCCAGCTCTTCGTGAACAGCTCCACACTTAATGATATTGATGAGACTGATTATGATGATGATAATGATGAAGATGATGTTAAGAGTAATCATGATGATGGCAGTATTGATGATGAAGCTGTGGATGTAATGCTGATGATGATTTTTTTTAAAACACCCTAATTATAGTACTGACTTAGACTTTATAGGAGGCTGGCAACAAAATAACCTTAACTGCTAGTTATTACTCTTTTTGGAATCAAGTGGCAACCTCCGGTGTTGAAAAATGATGCCGAGGGGAAAGTGCAAAATCCTGCCATTCGTCGAGTGTCCACTTGAGGCTGGCTGCAGAACCACCGGGAGTCACATACACTCCCAGTTCAGAAAAGCCCATTTTTACTGCAGAAATGAACATGTTTACAGCCTGGTTCAAAAAGCATAATATACTAGGTCTGATTGGCTCATGTCTTGATCGGCACACACTGTATGGGGGTGGGGGGTTTGATTACTCATCCTTTGTGATTTTATGAAGGATAAGCGTTATTTACAATAAGGTGCATGGCTAACCTGATTGACAGGCGGGATAAATGTAACAGTTTGTCAAGAGGCTAAAGTACCGCCTTAGCTCAAGCTCTTTAGCCTGTCGCTAGGTGGAGAGCATTTCCAGCAGGCAATAGCCATCGATAGGCTTCCAAAGCCCCCTGAACTAAAAGATGGGTGACGTCCCTCAGGCTTTGTCCATTCATATTTACAGTCCATGTTTGTAACACATCCAGGTATTTCATCCATATAGCAGAAAGTAACTTGTGTTTCTTTTTTGTTCATCTCTTCTTAAAGTCTGGGGAATGACAGTCTTGACCTGTCATACAGTGTTGATGTAAAATAATACAAGGTATAGGAGGCTACATCAACAGAACACTGTGTACTGTATAGGTCCTCATATAGTGTGAGTTCTAAAGTTAAGGCGGCTACACTGTAAAATCAGCAGCAGTACCCTTCTCCGTCCTTAACAATTATGAAATTGTTATTATAGTCCCCTGGCTTGTCTCCCTTCAATACTGATTTTGATAAAGTACTTAAAGAACTTTTTTGCTCCATAAGCAAAACATCTACATATAGCCAAATGAAAACTGCCTCCTGAATCTACAGGGATATTCTGATTAGATGCCCATAAAATCTGCTTACTGCAGCATTTCTGCCTCACATGCACTAAGTTTGTCTTAATCAAGAGTCTGATATTCATTAAAAGGTACTTTAAAAAGGGATTAAGTGCTCTCAGGTCAGCTTATGCTCAGATAAGCCAGGTCTTGGACAGAAACATGAGTTGGCAAACGAAGGAGATGCCAAATCGCATCCTGAACCAGAGCAGCACTGGATGGGACAGCAGAGGATCGAGGTGATTCGCTGACAGAATGAGGAAGGCAGGGACAGAGATATTGTGGAGTATGGCTACAAGATTAATTATACTTACCTTACACTCTCCCTGGCCTCCTTATTAAGTCGCAACTCCTATACTAAAGTGGTTCAGTCACATATATCTAACCTCATTTGCAAACTTTACACAACCCAGTTTCAGGGTAAAGTCACAACAAATGTAAGACTAAAAATATAACTCCTGTGCACAGCCATAGCAATCTGATCATTAAAATCCAAGCCATGTTGAAGCACCAAATTCCAAAGGGGGGGGCTGAGAAAACAAACAGAGATGATTTGATTTAAAGAGACACATGCCAGTGTCTAGTAATCCAAAGTTTACAGACTGTTTGAGCTGCAGAATGAAGACACTCTCCAGAATGGGGAAATCATTGTAAAAGAGTTGTTTGATTGTGAGGGAAGGTTTTTATTTTTATCATAAATGTCACATTGATTTCACAACATTAAACATTCAACACTCCAATAAAGGCACTAAAAGGATTAGTTTGGTAAATATCTGTGTAAAAGATATATCTATATTTCATATCTGCCAGTAAGCTAATATTCCAGAGGTGTATTTACTCACATTACTGTGATTGAGTAGCTTATTGTGTGCTTCTGCTTTTTTAAATAGTTTTTAAAATTAGTCATTTTACGTTATACTTAAATGTGGAGTCAGTAGCATTGTTTGTTGCAGCTTGTAAACACAACATTCAAACTGGGTCCGTCCTCCTGGGCTCATCGCTCTCAGAAGCGCACACTCACTGCAGGACGTATTTGTGTAAGTTTAATGCTTGTACCTACACTGTAAGCTACTGCACACTAGGCTAGCACAAGCTAACCACTGGTGTTTGGAACCTGCCTGTTCAACAGAGAGCACAGCCAAATCTGTATCTTCGGGTAAAAGCTAACCCAAGGTTCAACCTCGTTTTGGAACAAGCTTTATTCACTCGGCGTGTCGCCTCACTATGACTCCTTCCCGCTACGTCCACATATATTCGCCGGTTTGAATCACGTCCTATCACTGGTTTGAATCCCCATCAGACTAGGGCCCTTCTGTGTGGAGTGTGCATGTGCTATAATTGCCAGTAGGTGTGCATGTGAGTGTGCTTGGTTGTTTGTCACTAGCCTTTTTCAGACTGCAATTCAACAATTGCGCCGTTACAACGCTCCACCATCATTACCTCTTTGTACTCTCATTTTGATTCCTCAACAGCGTTGTATCGGTGTCCCAGTCACCTACATAAACATACCTAAACATACATACATACATACATACATACATACATAGTAGAGGGGATTAAAGGCATGCTAAAACACAGGATCAGAGTGGATATTTAGCAAGAAACCTAAAAGACATGTTGTGGGGAGCGCTGAGACTTATTTAAACTTGTTGAAAAGGAGTAAAATATGTGACTTTAAAGAGAAAGTGTTCGTGTTTCCTGAATACAGTGTTCAAATAATTTGTTTCTCTGTTAAAGTTTGAGACTTAAAAATGTAAGTTGTCATGTTAGAAAATGCCAAAGTATTTGATCACCTCCTTCTCGTTCAATCTATACATTTTGAAATTTACAGGCCCTAGTAACCCTTATCTCCGGGAATGTAACTATAGAGAAATCATGATAAAGTAGTCTGGTGGGAGTCAATTCAGCCCCGCCCTCATCCCTCTGGGTGACTAACAGCTGACCTTTGCTCTCTCTCCAGGCATAGGGCCGCAACAGTGAGTGGAAAGTCGACGTCCATTAGAGAGTAAGAGAGTGAAATGAAGGTCTAGAAGACCCGGAGGGGATGATGAGTGTCCGGCCCTGTCAGGATGTCTTCTCACAAGGCGGAGCACGGAGACAGCTTTACGGTGGCTTGGACATGCCCCGACGTTTGCTTTATGACCAATAGGGTAATGAGGGGAAGAGCGTAGCTAGATGGTGGGAGAGGGTAGATCACATATTTGTTTCAGTCTGCAGGGAGTTGGGTCAAAAAGGGTTAAAGCTAATTCATCAGAGGAGGTGACCTCGTATTCTGCCATTTATTTTCGGGTTAATTGACGGGGCTGCTGTACCTGTTTACTGAATGGTTAAGGAAAGGAAGTAAAACAGGCTATTTTGAAAATATCAATCGACCAGATCTGGTTTTGCTAAACAATGAATCTACATTACAGCCATTTTCTCCAGTGGTCTTAAAATTCAGCCGCTGACGGCAAAAGATGCCGGTTGTATTTCACTGTCATCCGGCTTCAAATTGGCTGATTGATGCTGCCATTTAAACAGTGCACACTTTAAATCAACCTCAACCTGTCGCCTTGGTTCCGTGCCCTTTCCCTAGTTCACCAAATGAAAGGAGGCATCCAGACCCAGTTCCAAGTTGCCACCTTTGGTTTTCTCACCTCCCTGTCATTGATCCCAAAGGTTGCCTATTTTATAAAAAAAAAAAAGGCAGGCAATTAGGACAAAGTGCCAGATAGGGAGAACATCCATCACACCTGTCAGCTGTAATTACCATCCAATATGGAGGGAAAGCTTCACCTCACTCTGCGCACAATAACCCCCCCCCCCCCCCCAACACATTCACACACTTTTTGAGGGCAGGAGGGGGCAGAAGAGGAGAGATAAGTTATCACATTCCAAGTTGAAGGTTTCAAAAATGTTTCTCTTCCTGCTATCTCGTACTGTCCCTTTAATCCCCTGAAAATCATCCTTGTGTATCTTAAGTGTTCACGCTGTGAAAGCCCCGTGTCCTAAGCTTGTGAGAAATTAATCTTGGACAATACTAATGGATTATGATTAAAAGACAATCAATGTGGAAAAAGCCAATTAGGCGTGCTGTTAACAGGCTGTCTGTGTTTGGAAACAGTAATGCAAGGTAAGCAGCTGTGCATCAGGAGCCAGTGTAAGGTGAGAACTGATCAGGATTCCTACAGTTATCTCAAACAGCCAATCATCATTGAGATATTTCTGCCTTGTAGCTTGATCCCTTGTTGAGCAACATGTTTAAAAAAAAAAACAAAGCCTGAGGATTTGTTTTGTAATTTACATTATTTGTTACACAAAAACTTAATAAGCTGGCAGCCTGCTGATTACAAAGGCAAACAAATACATTTGACTAAACTCTTGTAATTAAAACTTTGCACTTAGTTGCACAAACCAGCAAATGTGTCAGCAAGTACAACAGTGTAGCTCAGCTGCTATAAAGCTGTAGGCAATTAAAGCCAACACTGGCGCAGTTTATGAAACAATCCATCAAACAGTCCAGGGGCATAATTTAAGGGAATTATCATCTGACTGCAGGCCCACATAGATGTGACGTGGTCCCCCGAGCCACAGAAAGAAAAGCTCATCAAGGAGAGTGCGTGGATATGAGATGTTGCTCCTGCTTTGATGGCGGGCGGAGCTGCATCTCTTTGCATCTCCGCTCAGCTTCTCTGAATTTGTTGGACCTAAACAAGGATGAACTAAATGGATGGCTGGTTTCCATGGAGCTCTTGCCTTGGTGAACACGTCCTTTTATCTGCGTCACTTTTCTGCATTGCATCTTCAAACATTTGTTCATGAAGTTAAAGTCTGGATGTGCCTGTGTGTGTCCTTTGTATCTGCACAGAAAAAACATTCTATATCTAATGACGTAGATGTTGATGATGATGAAAGAAACATCCAACACAAATTGAATGCATCTCTGTGGTAAACTGGAGGTTTTCCAGATCGGAAAGAATCAAAGCAGTCCAAAGAGGGAGTCACTGTTCCTACCTTAGCCTCAGACGTGGGCTCCAGGTTACACAGGCGGTTTCCGAGCCCCTCGGCAGCCAGGCAGAACTTGCGATTCTCCTTCTGGATGCAAGCCACGCACTGGAGCACCACTTCATCATCCTGTCAAGACAAAGCGGATTTTAGTTTGTGTGTCTATGCATGTGAATGTGGTTTTAAGGGTCAGATTTTAAGGACCAGTTCCCGAGAGAGCACCAATTCAGCCTCACACATGCCTTCTGTAGTCCTTTGATCTGGGGAGGCTCAGTGACACAAGAGGTCATTCCCTTCCACAGTGATAGAGGAACAGGACATGTTCGATAAAACTTTGACAGATTTAATCTGTAATTACATCACCCAAACATTGGGAAAGGTGGGCACTAATGTGCCTTAAATGCTCGTTGCCACCCGACATTTAGGAGAAGAAGAAATGAAATAGTCATTTGACTGTCTGAACTTCCCCCAGGCAAGACATAATTGATCACATGACATTTTAATCAGAGGCTCAAACGCTGTCTTGTGTAATATTCCAGTAACATACACACTCAACTATAAACATGAAATTAAACATTTAAATATACCCCAAACAGTTGATCTTAATAACTCATGTATTATCAGTTTCTTAATTTGGGAGTTTTTCTCTGTGATGATCAAACAGCTGATGCATTTGAATCAAACCAATCTCCTTTAGACTGTTTGCTCAGCACAAATGATTCTGTTGATTGAAGCATTACACATTTAAAGAAGATTTGATGCACTGTGATGTATATGAAGGAGGCACAGCATGGCTTTGATGCTGCATTAGTAATTACAGTCTGTAAGAAATTAACTGTGAATGTTTTTGAGCATATTTGCCTATAGTTGTGTCTTATTTCTGGACAAATGTATTGAAGACATGTTGTCTCTGACTCCAAGAACTTAGATTGAGAGCTCTGAAAAGTGCAGACAGCGTATTAGCATTGCTTGCATCAGCACAAATACCTATACTGTGAAGATGGTTCTAATATCGCCTTAAAAACATAACAAATCTGAATCTTTTATGCAGATAAGTCATGCAGGTATTAGACCTGATTTCTGTTTTTTTTTTGTATAGTATCATTGTCGTCTTTGTATTCATCAGCAAAAGCCGGTGTGACAGAGAGCAATTCCCCCAATACGCGTTGTTCTGGGAGCAAACCAGCTGAAAACAAACATCTGATGCTACTGTTGTGTAAATGGGATGATTGTGTTTATACAGTACTGTTGGCCCTGTAAATGCTGAATTGGACATAGTTACTCTCTGTGATAGCAGAGCATCGGAAATCTGCTGATATGGGCTGCTACGGAATGCGTGGGGCTCCTGCACAATAGCCAGCTGCATTATTTAATGTACGGGGGGAATGTGCTGAGAGCAGAGTGCAGCAGTATAGTAGTAGTAACAGTTAAGCACTCCATTACAGTGCAGCATCATGCACGAGAGAGAGAGAGAGAGAGAGAGAGAGAGAGAGAGAGAGAGAGAGAGAGAGAGAGAGAGAGAGAGAGAGAGAGAAATTAAGATGTGTAGTCTCTGTGTGTCTCTGAGTGCATATGCTGTAAGTATAAAGCTTTTAGTTACATTCCTGTGTTTAGAAGCACTGCGTGAAAGTCAATATGACAGGCCTCCGGGCACACAAACACAGGCATGACACATTTTCATTTTCCAGTTGTTGCTCACGTGTGCTTCAGATGTGGTCTAGGGCGAGATTCAGAGGAATTCTGAGCACATTGTGATGTTGTGTTTATGAAGATACAGGGCTGATATCACAAAAGATATTTGTGTCATATGAAAATAATTACAATGTATAAGAAGTGTGTTGATCTGAACATCCTGACAGCGCCAATAAGACTTACTACAGCAATAGCTAGCTACACCCTTAAGGAGTAGAACCATTTTTACAGAAACAATGAGGTAGTTTCCTGTGAGAGAATCGTCAACATGAAGACATGACACTTCAGCTAAGCTAGGCTAAAATTTAGCCTGTTAGCTGCCTTTAAGCATGCACTTGTGCCCTTGTTCTTCAAGTTGAAGGGTTTGTTTGAATATCAGTACCATTCATGCTAACCCCTTATGTATATTATCAATAATAAATACGCTCCATCAACAATATGTCATTAATTTGGAGTGTTTGTAAAGTAGGAAGTTACTAATTGAGACAATACTGACTGCTGGAATGAATTGCACCATTCATGGGACTGTTATAGGAAAGACTTTGGATAATGCTAACAGTCTTGGATCGATATGAAAGGTTATTCAACTCAGATGCAAATTGAAATGAATAGCTCTTGAATCAACACTTGGCTGTGCTGGAACATGAAATCCGTCTCCCTGTTTAGTGAGCGGGCAGAGGGTTGATTTAGGCCGTATAAGGACAGTATCGATCTATATACAGCATTCATGTCTGCCTGGGTGCCAAGATGCACACATTGACACACAGGTGGGTTGCACACACACACACTCGCACGTGGGCATCACTTTAATCAGAGAGGCTAACTCCCATGTCTCTGTCTCTGTCTACCTCTGTCTTACCTTGCCTTACCCCTGTGCTGAGGTAAGAATGTGACGTTGACTCTCGCTCTTTATTCCCAACCTCCCTTACTCACTCATTCCCTATCGCATGTGACTGCTACAGAGGAGGAGGAGGAGGCACTCTCTGGTATCAATCATTCATAAAGCAAAGCACTAAGCCATGTCGGCCAGACTGGAGGGAAAGAGGATGCTCTGCTCTATTTAGGGAGGCTCAGTTTACGAAACCTGAAGAAAACATCAGACTTTAGGGATTTCTGTGACTTCTGGCTGACTCTTTGCAAAGATGCCTAAGGCGAGATTTGAAAGGTCAAAAAAAAATTAAAGTGCTGCGCAGAGAACTTTTTAGTCCCACAATTAAAAGTTTGAAAGTTAATACAGAGGAGAGTACTAATCATTGTTTAATTTAGCAAATGTTGCTTTTAATGCGTGCCACCTTATCAAGACAATGCTAAAAACAGAGGTAATCTGCACTGGCAGCTCAGTAAGGTTGCATTGGGCACGCTGTGCTTTGAGCTAATATTACCATGCTCTCGTTCATAACATAAAAAGGTCTCGCTAACATGCTGATGTTTAGCATATTTATTTGTATTGTTCACATTTATCCATGTAAGTTTAGCCTTTAAGCATGATAAGAATGTTCCTATAGCCTTGTGCTTAACACTGAACAGCTGATTTGTTTCTTTCATCAAAATGGAAAATGAGATGGAACCCAAATGGCACCAGCGGAAAAATTCAGGGGATCATATGTGACTGCAATTCATCCTCTGCGGACAATGAACATGTCTACCGTTTTTTTTAATTGCCATCTTTACAATAATTAAGACATTTTAACCTTTTAAAGAATGATAGCATCAGGAAAAAAAGAAAACAGTAGTTAATAAAACACTTTCAAATTCATCCTGTAGACATCAACTGAGGAACATCAGCTAGCGTGACTGTGACGTCATTCTCTATAGATTAAAAGACACCAGTAATTCATTCAACTGTTCCTAAGTATTGCGGGAAGTGAGCTGAGTCTCCAAGGGCACCTTGGGATTGAATTCCACTTCATCATAATACTCCCTCTCTCATGCTCCCTCACTGCTTTGTTCTGTGTAAATCCATGCATTTGTCATCTCCACTGTGTATTTATGTGTGTACGTGCCTCTGTGAGCACAACAATAGCATGAAACTCCCGCGAGACTTATGGGAGTAACACTGAGGCATATCAATGAGCGGGCCATGCTGACATCACAGCTTATTTTCTTGGGTCAGCCAATCAGGCTGCTCCTGATGCACAGGGGAGTAATGACAGTGGTTGAAATTTTTGCATGGTGACAGGTAGGCGTACCGATGGTCCTCTTCTGGCTGCAGGGAGCCAATCACTGCTCTGAACTACACATGGCTCATATGAATGACATGTTTAAACAACCGGGACCTGCCAGCACTGCCCTTCAGCTTTGACCTTGTCGTATCGCAGGCATGTGCTGCACTTAACCACAGACAACAGTGATTCAAAATGAATTATTATTGATGATAGTAAGGAGAGATTACACAGTTAAGAGTCAGGTAATGGGTCGTAATGGCTTGTGAACAAATATAAAAAGCATAATGGCCCTTGTAGATTTGCAATTAAAAGAGCTTCTGCTTTCCTCTCCTCTTGTGTGAGTACATTTCTGCATATTTCTTTTTGATTCTATGCTCCCAGACAACAAAGACGAGAAGTCCAGATTTGACTGAGTCTAACTTCATGTTTTTCTGCTGCAAGCTTCTTCTTAAGTACTGGATTAAAATAGAAAATCCAAAAAGCTTTCAGGAGCCCGGAGTATCTAAACCCGAGTTGAAAAGCTGTAAACAGATGTTTTCATCATTTCAGCAGGTAGTGCAGTGCAGTGCAGTGGGTGCCATCCCCTCGTGGAAAAGAAACTCTCTCCACCTTATCGCGCACTTTGCAGAGCTGCAGCGCTTTGGCAATGTGTTCATAAGTTCATCCTCGAGGCTCTACAATAACTACTGTAAAGCTTGAGTCACAAAATGTCTTACAGACACAAAAAAGCAGGAGCAAGAGCAGAGAGAGTGAAGTACCTCTGTGCAGGAGAAACATAATGTTTGTGAGCCCTTCCAGTTGGGGTGGGGTGGCAAGTGAATTGCTTCAGTATTTCATGTGTTGCTCCTAAGCCTCCCAAAAGGCTTGAATTTCCACTGCTTGCACCATGTTGCACCAAGAAGTCTATGCCCGGGACTTAATCATGTCTCATCTTTCTTGTGAGATATTTACCATACATTAAGGCATGCATCCATAAAAAAACAAAACATATCATCTCTTTAAAATGTGGTAAAGCTTGCATCTAATTGCAAAAAGTGCATTAACTCAAACTACCAATTGTCTGTGTACTGTATGTACAAAGGGTGTGTAAAAACCTTAGGGAGCTCATAGAGAAAAGGCAATTACACCTCCCGTTAAGATGAAATTGCCATTGCTAAGTGTACCCGATCAGAGTAAAGACTTGTGGCGATAAAATCCAGACTGGGCTCCCTGCAGCTGCTGCAGCTCTCTGTTCTCTGCATTGCTCTTTGAGGTCAGATTTGCTCTGTCTTCTTCAGCTTGATCCCGTGCCAAAAAACAGGTGAATCAACAGCAAATTGATCCGAGGGTGGCACCGAAAGGCCCTCTGGGAGAAAAGTTGAAGGGTATAGCAATTCAGGCAAGAGAAGAGGAGAAGAGTTTAGAGGAGAGGAAAAAGAAATGAAAGAAGTATGCAGAGTGTCAATGGAAAAGACCCGCAAACAAAGCCAATTTCCCCCATAGAGCACTTGCCTCCACTTGCCTTTGTCCCTGTGTGACACCTTTCTACAGTGTTCTGTGTAATGAGTCTCCATCATCACCAGGGGCCTGCTGCTGCCAGTCAGCACTGTACACAGGCTGGCTCACACACACATACTTTGTTCTGAACAGATTGATACAGCTGGTCGGGCAACGCAGAACAAAATGCAGTGTTTGCACCCCCTACAAGCTTTCTCTCTGCCACCTAAACTTTCTCCACGACACACACTCACACAGCGCAGGTACAGGAAAAAGACAAGGAATCTCCCAGGACTAGTAGAAAGCCCTTCAAGCAGTCTGATTATGGGAAATGTTAACTCTGAAAACACACATTTCTTTATAATTTGAACAGTTAAGTGTCCGTGGAAAAGACTTGTTTCTTATTTGATCAATCAATCTTTATTTGCCAATTCATAACAAATGTTATCTCAAGACACTAGAGCAGGTAAATGACCTAACTCTCTTGTAATTATTGACAAAGACCCAACATTAATCCACCATGAGCACTAAGCAACATTTTGCAAAGTGGAAAAGAAAAACTTTCTTTAAGAGGCAGTAATCTCAAGCAGAACCAGAATCATGTTGAGCAGCCATCTGCTGAAACTGTGTTGGGCTTTGAAAGTGGGATAGAGCGAGATGCGGGAATAGAGACAAACAGAGCAACATCCAAAACAACAATTAACAAGATAGATTTAAAAGCTACAATGGGGCGGCTGTGGCTCAGTTGGTAGAATCGGTCATCTCTCAACCGGAAGGTTTAGGGTTTGATCCCCGGCTACTGCAGCAACATGTACGATGTGTCCTTGGGCAAGACACCTAACCTTGATTTGCTCCCGCTGCTAAACGGTGGCGTACGAATGCGTATGAATGGGATTAGTTACTTCTGATGGTCTTCTTTACAAAGCAACCATTGCCATCAGTGTGTGAATGGGTGTGACATGCGGTGTAAAAAGCCCTTTGAGCAGTCAGAGAAGACTGAGAAAACGCTTACAAGCTCAAGTCCATTTACCATTTACAATGTCAGTAATAGTGGTTAGAGTATGTGTCATATTAGCAGAAACAACTAAGTGAAGACTGATCAGTCTTATGTTAATGTTAGCAACTGTAACGATGATGAAACAGGGAGGACTGATTATGTTTATTATAGAGGTTGAAGTTGAGCAGCTCTAAGGGTTAGGGTTAGGGTAAGGGGTCACTTTAATATTCATAATAATGATAACGGATGTAAAGCTGATACTAATAGTTTCAGCTCTAAGAGACACTTTAATATTCATAAAAATAAAAATAGATGTAAGGCTGATATTATTAACTGTTGTAGCAGTTGGAGATAACTGTTTTATTGAAGGGCGCTTCAGATGTTAGCAGCTTATTTACACTTTTAATGTCTTTACCAGCAATGAGAATTCTTAAATTAGCTACTATAGTTGGAGTGAAACTATTTACGTGACAATAATTGTGTGACACGTGTGTCCATTTTTCATCTTTTTCTCTTTTCTCCAGTAGCAGAGGAATCATTGAGACATGAGAGATGTTTGCTTCAGAATATTCCGGTGGAGATTACACGTGCTATCTGCTGGCTCGCTGTTTCAGTGATTCAGAGACTTGTAGTTTAGCCCTCTCTCACATTGTGCTGTGACACCAGCAGAGACGGAAGAGAACGAGAAAAAAAAAAACCCAGTTGGATTAGAGGAGCCGGGCTTGTCTCTCATGACTCAGTGTTGCTGCATAAATGGGAGTGCTAATGCGTGTCTCGAGGCACAGTGCTGAACGTGCTGCCCCCGGAGCACAGACAGAGTGATACAGACAGAGAGAGGGGCAGAAAGAAAGGCAAATGGAGCTACAGAGAGTATGAAGACCTCTCTCTCACACACACACAAACACACACTCACATCATTAAAATCCCTGGGTCAGAGTGACACCATAAATGAAATTTGACATATGCTTAAATTTCTGCCTCTTCAAAGGCTTTCCCAAGGGTGCTGAGGATGACAGCTTTACAGCTTGTTATTGAACAGCGTCTGTGGCCAGCTCTGGCACATCAAAAAAAGCAGCCGTATTGTGGACTGCACTGGCTATGATGCAGTATGTTGTTTGGAGAATCATGACATGACATATTTTCAATTAATTTTAACTTAGAATTTGCCATGTCAGCTCCAGTCAGTGCAGTTAATATGAATAAATCTCTTTGCAGCGTCTCGTGAGATGTTACAGATCAGCAAAAGCTTCTGAACCAGTTCTTTATTTATTCACAAAAATCTACAGCAATTTTTACAGATTAGTGTGTACAGATGTTTGCATCCCGAAATAAGACATACGGAAAAACATATCAGCTTAACTTGTATCTTATCTTTCTATTTTGGCTTATGGAATTGGCTTTAAGCTCTATTAATGCTCAGTGGTTTTTCTAAGAATAAACAAACAAGAAAATACAACTACGGCATCTGAAGATAATCTAATCTGCGGTGGTTCAATAGTCCCCCATCCATTTTTGATCCTCTCAGGTTCTGTATGTGTGTGTGCTTGTGTGGCACCCTCATCTGGCACATAATTCGCTTCAGACCTAGACCGTCTAATCACTGCAGGCAATCTAATTACCCAATCACCATACACTCTCCGTATACAGCTGGAAACAGTAGCGGCCATATGGACCGAGGTAATCCATCTCAGAGATTGGACAGGTATGGCCATCACTGCGAAGCAAATAGCCTTAAACGGTTCAGAATGTTTGTTGCTGCTGTAAGTTTTGAAATGTGAGAGTATATCACAGTGCAGATATGGTCCATAAAAAATTAGGTCTGCCACAGGTCATATCAGGAGAAAGTTCATAAACCAAGTGTTACTAAGTGACATCTAACTCCTCCCATGTCTGGAGGTGTAACGTCTGTCTGCATGCTTCAGTATGGGAGGAGCAGAGGAGAGAGGCTGTAAAGTGTTTCATTGCACCTTGCAGCACTGCTTCTCCTCCCAAGTGGTGGTTTTAGTGTGAAAGGCTAAGTAAGCATTTTCATCACTTCCTTGCTTCCTGTCAATGCTATACTGAAAAAAAATAAGGAAAAAGCTGGCAATGAAACAGCTCTGTAATGTCTTGGGTGTTTTGTGATGATGCAATTCAATGAGTTTGGAAGAAATTAAAGTGCATTTTCTCCTCACTACATGATGGCATAGGGGATGCTTGGGGGCAAAATGTGACACTATAGCCAGGGCAAGAACATTCGCCAATTAACTCCTCTGACTCCCTCTGCTTCCTCTCCTCACAGACTCCTCCACTGAGGGAGTTGAGACTTGTCATAGCAGCATACAGAAAAAAAATGGAAAATGGGCTGGCATTACTTTTGCTTTTGACAACCAATGTGTTGTATTTTTAGAGGAAGAGCTTTCCTGGAGATCCAAAAGGAGAGCAGCGCTAACAGGTGCATTTGTAAACCATCCTGTGTCCAGGAAGCGAAGCATGAATTCTGACTCACCATTTTAATCTTGTGGCGCTAAAAAAAAAGACAGAAGTGGTGAGGAAATGGAAATGCACTTTGCTGTCGGGTCAAGAAAGTGGAAGTACTGTGTATGTGACCTACTATATCAAGTGTTTTTCAAGGGCCAGAGCCTGTGCCCAAATGCACAAAGATAAGGCACTATGTAATTTGCTTCATATTAAACTACAGATTTTTAAAGTCTACCCGTCAAAATTGAATTAAAAGCTTTTGGGGAAAAAACGCTTATTTGCATTTATGTTAAGAATTCAATGAGATGATTCTTTTATCTGTCCATTAAAATACAAGGCTTCAGTCAGGAAACGATAGCTAAGCACAAATTAAAAACAGAGGAACAGCTAGCGTTGTTTTAAAAATACTACAGTAGAGAATGGACGTAAATACCGTTCTTATGCCTCCAAAGAGCTTAGCTATTTGTTTACTCATCCAGGCACATGCCTCAGCACCCTCAGTCTGATTTTTCACTCTCCACTCAATCAGGTGGTATATTTACTATGCATCAGCGGTCCCTATAAAACACCCATGCACACATTGTTCGTCTCCTTTTGGACCTCAGCAACGTGAATAAAAGAGGGGGGCGGCTGGGCCTGGGGCTACGGACAGACCAATAGAAGTGGAGTTCTTCCAGTAACTTCTATTTCTATTTTGTAAGTGTGTTACGCCCAGGCTTTGCTATAGGTTAACTTGAGAAGGGAAAGCCGTTGGGGATGAATGTACTCCCAGCTGGGCCCATGATTGACTAGCTAAATGAATACACCCCTAAGCCCACAACCTGGGTACTGACTGCCAAGGATCCCAGGCTCGGATCATTTTGTTGGGCATAAACAAACATGTCCCTCAAACGCTCTCAGCTGGTTCATCAAGTACAGAGTCAGACACCAAACTAGAGGTCAGATCCTGAGATATGACCGTACAAAGGTAGAAATGGATTACCAGGACTCCTTAAAAGAGCAAATGAAGCTCCAACCACCAGAGTGGAATGCGCCCTAAGACCAAAAGGAGGGGTGCTAGCCATTGCTTGTTAGCTTACATGCAGCCCAAGTAACAGCAAAGAGCCCACACAACGTGTGAAGGTGCTTCTCCTCTGCATCAACATGAGGTGCAGTGAAAATCACCCTGAGGCAAATCATCAGACCTAAAGGTAAAAGTAATGACCTTGGGTTGAAAGGATGGATATGATCGCAAGACAACCGCTGGGACCAGCGGGTTTATCAGCCCCGGGCTCCATCAATGCTTCTTGGTGGCTTGTCAATTAACAGCGACTACAGCCCTCTTCAATATTACCAGGTCAGTAGAGAAGGAGCAGGGACCGCTGTAAACCACTGTTGATGTCCCTTACTCCTGGAGAAGTGCGACACAGGCAGGGCCGGAGTCATTGATGGCCTGGTGGTGTCAGCCGAGGCAACAGAAACACTAGTTGTGGATGTCCAAGGACGCCAGCGGTAAGGCACAGGTCTTGCAGGTCTGGGAGATGTCATGGTCTACAACACCAGCAGCTGACTGAACTTGTAGAGTGAAACAATTTGTCTTCAGGATGGTTGAGTGAAAAAGAGAGTCAAGCAATGTGCACATGGGGGTTTTATAGGGACTGCCATGTTTAAGTTCTGGAGTGAAGTTTATGGAGTGTCAGATGGAAAGATGTTCGTCACAAACTCAGACAGTGTGCGGGAGTTTACCTTTAAGTTTTTGAGGGACATATTACTTGCCTATTCCATCTGTCCTATGAAACAGATGTTGTGAAGGATTATTCTATTTAGAAGGGAAGATGTTACATTTTAATGATGAGCTTTAGAGCTTCTTGGAAGAGACTCTTTTTACTGTGAGAGTAAAAGAGTAACTGTTTCCTGCTTTTAAGCTAATTCCTTATGCTAAGATACTGTACATGTGAAGTTGTATTTTGCGAGCTTCTTCTATTTTTTTTATTGTGCAGACATGAGAGCAGTTGTGACCTCCTTATCTTACTCTTGGCAGAAGTGTACTTGTATATCATACACAGTAACGTCAAACTATTTTATCAAACAGACTCAGAAGTGTTGGCATATTCATATTAAGGTAAATCTACCTTACGTGATAACAGTGTCAGCTTCTCAAAGATAAAAATATCCTTTGTCCTTAATGACATGACCTAACTAAAATTCTTCGGAGTGCTCATCCACATGCTCATGAGTAAAGCTTCGCTGGGCGACACCCTGCGGAACAGAAAGAAGTGGAAGATTGAACTGCAGCTGAGAACACTCCCCCATGACAAACTCTATCTGTTCAGGGACCGGTGATGATGCCCAGCTGAGGGGTTTTGGTGTCAAGGCTAAAGCACAGCTGACACTCGAAAAAGAATAAAATGAGAAAGAAAGTCAGATTGAGGCAAAGAGGATGCTGCAATAATCTGCTTTGGTGAAAATGTCCAAATTAAGGGAAATACATTTCACCGCCAGCAACATGTCATGAAAAACTGGTGGAAAAAAGCTGTAGGGTGCTGGAAAACAGACATCTCAGCTCCTCCAGGTTGTTAGTCATTAGACAGCCGCTAGTATAGCAACTTTTTAATGCCCCATATATCAACCTGCAGCTCACTTATTTGTCATACATTACAGGAGGAGGCCATTTACAGCTTGGTGGGGGACTTCTGAAGTGTCAGCTTGTCAGCTATACTGCCAAAGAAACACTTCTCCGATAAAGTTAGGAGGTAATGTGCGGGGGCCTGAGGAAAACTAAGTCAGCAATGCTGCAGAGGTAGTCGGCCTAGTAAGGGCATAAAAAATGCTCCGCTGTATCTCTGCGTTCCCTCACCTGCAGCGCTAGACCTACCTACAAACTCTGCCCTCTCCTTAGAAACACTGCAGAATCCCAGATAACAGAAGAAACTATACAAAAGCTACAGCAGGAAAAATAAAAGTGAAAATATGTAGAGTACTTGTGAGAGAAATGTGTTTCCATGTATATGTTTGCTGTTACGACTTTTCTTACAGCCTCCATGGATCTCTAACCCTGCTTGCTGGCTAGGCAGGATAGTATACTTTTTTTATATCACACATCGTTGACTCTGCAGCAACAAGGCTCAATAAAAAGGGTGATATCGCCTTGTCTGTGCTGGTGTGGTGCGACGCAGAGATTGTTAAAGGGGTATGAATCTTTTATGAGGTGGGAAACGCCACCGTTGTCAATATCAGAGTCCGAGACTTTGGCGTCAGCCTGGAGGGGGTAACATCACTAGATTTTCTGAGCACAGCAATTGTTGTAGCATCCTGCAAATTACACCATTACACGCCTTCAGTCGAGTCCATATGATTCTCCACAAACATGCACTGGTTACACTGGGAGTACCTTGGCCACGGCATAATGATCTGGCATTCCAGCTTTCAGAAGACTGTCAAGGTTTTATTTTAAACTCTGTAAACTCAGAGAAGGGCACTCAACTTTCTCCTATAAAGTGAACCACAACAGCAGAAGATTGCAGCAGTGAACACTCCTCTAAATGGCCTATTAGGTGCACAGTGGGGAGACAGAACATTGGACATAATTACGGCAGATGCCAGAGCGGCTTCATGTAGGAGGAGAATGATTCACAAACAGTGAAGTAGTGAGGCTTTTAATGATTTTTATCCATGGTAATATGCTGGAATCAATGGTTTCTGTGGTAATAGATGCACAGGTAGAGAAAATGGTTTCTGAAAGTTTCAGACATGAACTAGATACAATACCTATTCTTTGCCTATCAGCCACTTTTGTTGCTTACATAAATCAAACTATGTATCTTTTAGTTCCATTAAAAGAGGATCACTTACATCAAAGAAGTTATTTAAATGCATCTTCACTAAAAGCTGCTCACTCTAAAGCCAAAGCTACAGATTCAGATTTGACTTAGAAAGTTTAAATGAGCCAAACGTCTGAGTTGATGGATCTGGTGCCACCTAAGTGGCTAATTAGAAATGAGACGGTGAAACTCTGGTTTGTTTTGGATAATGTGCTAGCTAACAGTGACATCAAGGAAGGTGACATAATTAATGCAGTGCAGCCCGACTGACGGTTTCACAACTTATCTTCAAATAATTGAGAAAACAAAGATAAAAAAGCCTGACAACACTGATGGCCTCACTATGAAACAAGCCTGTGATATTTGATCTGAACAATTAAGAAAACTCAGAAGTCTTTTAAGTAGCTTTGTTTTCTTTATCTTATCAACTTCTGCTATAGGCCAACCACATTCCTGATGGTAGATAAATGTATGTATCTCTCAAACATTTAGGGAGATGCTCTAATTTGCTTTCTTCATGAGTTTTATAAGAAAATACATAAAGTGTCCTCTCCTCTGTCTGCTGAATAAGTAACTAGAGCTAGCGGGGGGTTACCTAAGCTAAGCGCTAACAAAAAAAGCTAAGCTAGGCACTACAAACAATCAAAAGTAACAGTTAGCCTGGCTCTCGGTCAAGAAAAAAAAAACACTAGACCCTTGGAACCTCACTTATTATTATATAACATTATTTTAACATTTTTAAGTTTTATGCTAACTTTAGCTAACTATCCTCATATTATATTTAAAAAAACAGTCATGAGATAGATTGGTATCAATCAATATAGCAACTCAGCCACAGCTTTTCCTTCACCAGCTACGAGCTGTCCACTTTCTGGCCTATTAAAAGCGTAAAAAAAAGTGGGACTCTGCGTTATTTTGGAATTAAATGGGATAATTTTAGAGATTACACTAAGTGAATACAACTTAATGAAGTGTACAGTTTTTCTACACTCTGTGACGAATGAATAAGAACAAATAGGCTAAAGGAAATACAGTCTTGTGTTATTCAATGACATTAACTGCCAAGAAGCAATATAAAAGAGAGGCAGAGACAGTTCTAACAAGGCTAACGGTGGCTGCTGGTGAGAAAAAACTATGCGGCTAAGTGTTAAAACTAAGTGTTCACTGACTGTACAACTGGTGAAATACATTTCTGGAATATTGGAGCCCTGAAGTGTCTTTGTTGCAAGTGTTCACTGAGCCATATGGTGTCTAAGTATTTTGTGCGTTATAGTTAAACAAGATTGTAAGAGGTCAATGGTGATAAAAAAAAAAAAATCACCAGTGCTTTTAACCCACACAGCCGCAGTGCCAATGTTCTGCAGGACACCTACGGCTAACAGGCTAAGACAAAAGTCATGTAAGTATAGGCTACTGTGCTAAAAATGTGTTACAACAAGTATTAATTTAAGCTAACAACTTGCATATATCTGCTAAAATGCCAACAGGCTGAGAAAATACATTTAAAAAAGAAGCAGAAGGGGTGCATAGGAATCTCATGTTTGCATGTTTTCTGTTTGCTGTCAGTTGAGCTTGCAGGATTAATTGCCCTGCATTATTGTAGGTCCAACACAGCCAACCGTGGATATCAGGAGCTGGTCATAGCACAAAAGAAGCTACAAAAAAAACAAAACGAACACAAGTCAATGACATAAGCGCTCTTTGGTAATATAACAAAGAAAAATCATTAAGTCTCTGAGTAAAAGTAAAACGTGCCAACAAAAGATTGTTCTGGGTACAATAGCTACGATGTGGTCCCTGCTGTGAATAACAACAGACTTCATACAAACTAAGATAACAATGAGGGGATCAAGGAGGCAGGTTTGATTTTATTTGAATAAAAGAATAAATACAGGAAACATTTAAACAGATATGATAGTCAAGAATTACTGTTATTGAGAAAATGCAAAAATGTTATTGTTAAACGTTTGTGTTTGAAAGAAGTGTGAACGTTTGTTGAGAAGTGATGCAAAGGGATTTGAGAAGTAGTGTAATGACTAATTGAATTTAGACATGAACAATTCATCAGTTCACTGATGAATTGTTCATGTGATATGACGACTTCTGAAATGGAACTTGTCTGTCCCTGATATTGTGATAGATATGTTTGTCTCCGTGCAGAGATGATGACACACCCTAAAATCACTGATTTTTTTTTTCTTTTTCATTTTGGTAGTTATTAATTAAACACAGGATCAAATTAAAGTTGAACTCACTGATACTTTGCAAAGTAGAGGTGTAAAATACAGTTGAGTATACTCTGCATATACACTGATGATTGTATTCTCTTCGATAATACTTTCCTCTTGTAAAAAGTGTCTTGAACTTTATCCAGCCTTTGCCCATAGTCATAGTTGTTGAGTGGACATTTTTATGTTCCCTCATGTGGAAAAAGTGAATCATTTGTTGTTTTGTGTGTTTGTCAAGGATTTTCTTAAAGAACTATTGTCTACAAATAATAGATAACTGAGATCAGCTTATCCTTAACGTCTCTGTCTCTCTTTATTTTTAAGATTTATTTGTGGACTTTTTATGTCTTTTTTTTGAGTCAGGACAGCGATAGAGTCTGAAATCAGCGAGAGAGAGAGAGTGGCGAGTGACACGCGGGACAGGAGCAACAGGTCGGATTCAAACCGACACCTCCACCGACGTCTCTTTTTAAGTTAAGGTGTGTTTGTGTATATCTTGGTGAGGATTCGCTGCTTGGTTTTTACATTAGTAAATTGATTGAGATATTAGATTGTTGATTAGGTAAGTACGTAATTTCTTGAATTTCTGGAATATTAAAGAGATTTATCAATAGAAAAAAAAACTTGTTGCAGTTGAAACTTACATTATTCACCAAAACTCTGAGTACATCCAGTTAGCATATGGCCACTTCAACCTGTTATTAAGCACAAGTGTGAAAACGCCTCATTGGTAATTCCTTTCATACACTTGCTGCCCGTTATTTCTATAGGTCAAAATGTAAAAGTCAAACATGTTGTAGGTTGACAATCAAAGAGAAAACAACAACAGCGTCTTCTTTAGGTGGAAGTGTCCTACCCTGCCTGATTAAATATTCATGCTTTGAAACTCCAGATCAATCAGGTCCGCTTACTGCATGCCACTGACATTACTGAGGAAATTTCTTCATTTGGTGGTGCGATCAATAGCTCATTACAGCAGCTTTGCACTGGGTTGTCCGTGGGCCGGCCGGCTGGCTTAATTCCCTCTAACTCACAGGCCTATCTCATCTGTCCATCTTCATCATGCTACACAGAGAAACAGCCTCCTGCTTTAGAACATCACTGCACATTGAAGCTTGCTCCAACTTACTTATGTGCAAGTGCAATATTGGGAAGTATGAATGAGATTAAGCTAATAATAAAAGATATGAGGGAATCAATACTGCAGCCGTTTATATGTATGTTGAAGTGTTTTTGTGTGTGTGTGTGTGTGTGTGTGTGTGTGTGTGTGTGTGCGGTGTGGAGAAAGAGCCAAGATCAATACTGTGCTTTATACATGATTTAACTTTGCAGTTTGAGGAGTTTAAATACACCCCGTCCAGGAAAAGATTCCAAATCAAATCATTTTCAAACTCAGCCAAGAGAGAAATTCTAAATTAAATAAATCAAACAGATATAAGGAAAGTCAAGCATTGACACACAGCTTTGTTTTTCTAAATCTCAGTAACAGCTGGTAAAAAACAAATGCCAAAAAACACAAACACTAGACGAAGCCATTTTTCCAAGTAACAGTGTGCAGGAAAAGAAGAAGTTTCCCTGTTTAATGAAATTATTTGTCATTTCAAAATGTAAATCTAAACCGATTTTCTCAACAAATGACTTTTGGTTGTTTAAGAAACTGAGCCATTCCTTTTTGAATCCAACCATGAAATGACAGCAGAACCTCATCATAATGACATTAAAGCTCCCCTCCTTAGTGTCAAGAGGAATGTGATGAAGTGCTGGACTGAACTTCCATCAGTGGGAATAATTTCATGGTAATCTCAGATAATTATACACAGGGCAAGTGACAGAGTTATAGGAGGAGGGGAGTGTGAAGTGAGTTTGGCATACTTGTAGCGCTTAACTCAAAAATGAACAAGTTAGATACAAGGAACAAAAAGAAGTATTATTGTGTTGATGTGTATGGAAAGGTGAGCAATAACCTGGAAAACTCTCCTTCAAGATGCCTCCATAGAGTTTCATAGTCAGGGCAATATATCCCAGACTGCAAACTGGAGACCAAGGGCACCTTTGGCTGACTCTGGGCGATTGTGGAGTAGCGATTAGTTGCACCCTTCCACCCTCAAAGTTAGAGCCGATTAAACGGCCAGCCGATAATATCGGCCGATATCGCCTTATCCAGTAACTATCGGTAACGGCTAATTTTATCGCAGGTATGCACCAATATTACTACCAGTCAAATAGCATTTCATTTGAGCATCATTGTATGACACTTGCAGTTCTCTGTCACCAGCAGAATGTGCTACATGGATTTCAACAAGCATTATCACTCTCCTGAGTATCAAGCGGTGATGCACGTACATGTGCAGTTACTTTCCAGTTGAGTGACCATCTTGTCTTCATTATGTATCTTTTTTCACAGGTGTTTGATCCACATTTGAGCGATTAACGGAATAAACGTGTATATGTAGCTCTACAGATTGAAAATAGATCAAAGAAAGATATATCGCTATTGGATTTCTTCTCCTTCCCAATATCGGTATCGGCCCCAAAAATCTCATATCGGTCGGGCCCTACTCACAGCCTCCAGAAAACATACAGTACAGCTAACATATACACATATTTGCACAATTGAATAACATGCAACTGAAGAAAGATAAAAGAGGGGGATAAAAATCAGGAAAAGGAAAGTTGATTGTGACAACAGAAGTGAGGAGAAACGCAGAGCAACAAAGGAACAACCCAGCAGTGTGTTCAAAGAGGACGAGTGGGTGAGGAGGCAGCGAGCTCTGGCACTGATGACACCAGCACACGGCACACTGTAGTGCTTTATGGTAGTCATTTTTCTGCTTTATGTTTGGGTTTTTTTCTTCATCAGCTGGTTCGGCTCTATGCATTTCTTTTGTGTTGTCGTACCAGCACTTCTCGCCTGGATGTAAAGTGTGTCCGGTGCCTTTCACATAAACAAGCTGCCTGCCACTGTGCATTAATCAAAGACCCAGTCTGGCCTTTTCAAAGTCGCTACACCCACTCGAACTGATATTAGATCACCAGAATTTGATACACGCCTGGCAGGGAACCACATAGCAGAGAAGCTGTGCACATGGATGCTCACATAACATGCTGCACTGTAGCATGTTATGTTTTGACTAATGTTATGTTTTGACTAATAAGTGGCCCTCATGTATAAAGTATAATAAAAATCTAACAGGGACAACAACAAGTAAAGTGTATTATGCCTCTATCCTCTCTACGTTCTCTCATTCTGCTCTGATAACACAAAGCAGAGTTTGCAAGCAATTGATTTAGAAAACAAGCCTTACATGATGAGCTGCTTGGGCTATGTCACCATAAGCTGAGATTTTATTCAGTATACTGCTTATAATGAAGCAAGCGATGCTTGAGCTGGTGCATCTAAAGACAGATCTGATTTCCAAACAGGCTGAATGAAGTTCCTGAAGAATATGCAGTCTCATTAAACTCTCTGCACTGACACTTTGCCCCCTCTGATATTAAACTGCAGTTTTAGGGAGGCTTTTCTTTGAGTCTCCCGGCTCACCATCAGCCCCGTTCCCCTCCCTGTAACATCAAATTACCCGCGGCTGAGCTATCCTCGCTCTCCTCCCTTCCTTTTCCTCCCACTGAGTTGAGGTTTATAGGCAGCAGTCCGGCAGGGGTAATTTCTACTCTTACTCCAGGGAAATTACTTTGCGTTGTTAGAGAACAGGCAGTTTGTGAACTGCTTTATCAAGCTCCCTGGCTTTAATAACAGGCTACTTTTGGGCATCTGTAAGAAACATTGCCACTACATATCCTAGCAGACTGTTTTCCCAACTCCTGCTCTTTGAAAAAACAACTTTGGTGTAGAGTTGTGCAGATTCTGGTACCGACATTGGAAATGTCAAATCCCCCAAAATGTACCATCAGAGAGTATGCCACTGAACACATCCTTGTGATACTACACTTATTAGCTTGTTTAATTCTTCCTAATCCAGTAGACAACACGGCATAAGTAAGAGCTATATCTACCACCAGGAAGTCAACAACTTCTGTTTTAGAGAAGCAACAAAGAAAATATTTCAGCTAAATTATCGTGTGAACATAGCAAACAAACAGTGCAATGCCTTTTAAGAGTGTAGCATTAATCAAAGCTAGCAGAATGTCAACTACCAGTTTTTTCTTATCACAACGTCACAAGTTTAGAGCAGCCGTGTATGCAGGAATGTGTTCAAAAAAGCATATGTGTGTCCAACGGAGCTTGTGTTTCTGCAGGACTGACTTTCGTCGTGTAACTAAATGTAGACCTATATGTGTGTGCATGTTCATACTTGTGTGTATCTGTTCTGCTCCTCTACACTGAATGGTTCAGCTGTGCCTCGCTTGGCCTGATGAATAATTTCTGCACTGTGCTCTGCTGTGGCAACGTCTGGTGCAGCCTGACTGCACCACACAGCTACAGCTCCGCATTTGCATTCAACACACACACACACACACACACACACACACACACACACACACACACACACACACACACACACACACACACACACACACACACACACACACACACACTTTTACCCCCATAAACACCCAGTTCACTCACTGCGTCCCCATCCAAACACCATCAATGCTGTCAGCTGCTTCCCTGTGTGAAGGGATGCAACAAGCTGCTAAGCCCTCTTTAAAGCAACAGCAGTTTCCTATTCGTCAATGTCATTCATTTCTACTTGCTGGGTTACATCTGGGGGGAAAAAACTGACCGACAAAAAGAAACCCGGAACAGACAAGCAGGCAAATACAACAAAATCCACAACTCTTGTGAGCTTGTCTCTAAAATTCCTGATTGGGAATTGCTGGCATTTAAGTTTGAGCCCAGAAGAAAAGAAGAGAGAAGCGGTGCTGAAATGTCAGCTCTTTTCTGGAGTGGCGGGCATGCTGATGCCATGACCTCTACTGGTTGTGCTGTGGTTAAAAGGTTGGAGGAAATAGGGAGGAGACATGAGCTTTTTCTGAGTGAAAGGAGGAGACATTTTGAAAAAGACTGGGGAAAGGTAAGCCTTTCTGTATTAAGAAAAAAACAGGCTTAGTCTAGAACCCTTCACTTGCTGTGTGTTGTTCATGCCCCTCTGACAACTTAAGTTAGAGTAACAAAGCTGCATTTGAATGCTTGGATCACTGTTGACATGTTAATACTGTTTCTATGAAAGATGTAAATGACTGCTAGATCGCAAAGAGAAGTTAATTTGTAAAATTAGGTTTAAAAGTCCTTAACTAGCCCCAATCAAATGATATAGATAGACATTTCGGGGGGGAAATACCAAACTGCTGTGGTTCACGAGAAAACATCCCTACTCCGTTTACCTCAAAGTAAACGCCAGGTTGTGCATGCTGTGAGCAGCTTAATAAAGAGAAACCACAAGCAGCTGTGCCAGTGAAATGTGCAACCCAACACCTACTGTCTCGGGGTCTGTCTGAAGGACCTCCAACGCTCTGCTCTTTCATCCATCCTCGATGCATGTGCCTTTTCAGACATGCCATGCCTCTCAGTGCATATGGCCATACATGAGTATCATCATGTCTTTTTCAAAAGTGGAAAGTGTTCCTCACTGTGCAACAACTTTGAGACATTTCCAATCCCAGATATTGTATTTCAGCTTAAGAATTACGTTTTAATCATTTACACTGTAGTGCAGTACTGGAGCCAAGAATAGAAAAGATTGTACATCAAGTTTAATCCTAAATTACAGTCCCTTTAATACATTACTGTACAGAGTGTTTGCTGTATATTGGCTTTTGTTCAACAAGTACGACTTATTATTAATTCTGTGTGGTTGCAGCAATGTTGTATTCACTACAAAATGTGGTTTTCAGTTAATTTGCATAGACCTTTGCTGCTGCACAGGAACCCTGGGGTGACTGTCTGGACTGGCAGCCTTCACTGCCAGGCTACCACGTTTGAATATATTAAACAATATGCTGCACAATGGCTCACATCTCATTCTTTCTTCTGAAAGAGATTTGCTATGATGTCTGACTTTTTATTCTGTGAGTTATTGAGCACGTTAAATCACAGTGTTTTGACTTTCAAGCTCTGTCAAAACTGAAACCGACAATTATGAATACAAAGGTGCCGTAAGGGGCTTGTGTAAGTTTTTCATGGCATAGGGAATAGTGCTGTCAACTTCTGGAGACAGAGACTGCAGAAGAGACAATAGCTGTCAGTGAGCCATGCGCAAAACAATAGAGCACTATCACCGCCTGAAAGATCTGCAGGAATGCAGAGGGTTATCAAAGGCTACAGAATTAAATAACCTGTTTGAATCAAACCAAGTCACAAGCGACTGTCGTAATCCCACATACAAGGTACCATGAAAAAGAAAGCTTCACATGTCTCCACAGCCACCAGAGCAGCGCTTCAACTACAAGCGGCAGGAAATGTACTTACTGTCCTGAGGAACTGGATTTCATCCTCTCCTTCTCCACCTTCAGCCATGGCTGCAAAGGAGCCTGTTCAGACTCGGGAAGCCTCCGCTGGCTCCTCTCTCCTATCGATATTAGCATATATGGCTAATCCACGGCCATTCAGCGGGGTAGACTACCGCAGCATGTGTCACTCAAGCCCCTGTGCTCATGCCCTGCTCGCCGCCCGGAGGAGGAGTGTGTGTCAGCATCGGTGTGCTGAAAGCGACTGGGGACGGTGAGGCGGTGGGGAAAAGGGGAGAAGCCACGTCGTATAGCCAAGATACAGCAGCGGGATCTTTATCTGCGACGTCACAGGCAGACCTAATGAATACAACCGAGAAAGCGCGAATATTTAAACACAAGTGTGATAAATGCAGATGGGAAAAAAGGCACTACAAAATGTGCATCTCTCTTTTTTTCTTTTCTTTTTGTTTTTGTTGTTGCTGTATCCCTTCTCAATTCCCCGGTATACCACTGTTCAGTGATCATGCATATTTGTGTAAGTATACGTCGGCGTCAATCTATAGGATAGCCTATTCACTGTTTCCAGCACCATTTCAGCACCATGGCCAGCACCCCACAGTGTAGGCTTGTGCATGTGCGCGCGCGTGTGCGTGTGTGTGTGTGTGGGTGTGTGTGTGTGTGTGTGTGTGTGTGTGTGTGTGTATGATGATTGAAATACTGCATATACTAACATTACTATTACAGGTTGTTGGTTCTCTTCATTTAAACAAATGAAGAGATAGCTTTACATTATTATCAATACATTTCTATTTCTAGTTACTCACACTGTTGACGTACAGAGAGCGAAACCCTTACAAGTACAGTACGTCTAAAACATTTTTAGAAAAAACTTCAAACACCGTCTACACAAAGCATTTTTAGTGATTTAACTTTACTTTTATTTCATGCGAAATATCTCTCTGTGCTAGCTGAGTTAACTTAATTTCTATATGAAATCCTCATTCTATATGACACAGCCTGAAAATCTGACATGTAGGCCTACCTGTGTAAGTGTTTTACTATTTATAACATGACGATGGGATGAATGGTCATTCATTAATCATTTCATTTCATTAAATAGATGAAACTCAATAAAAAGAGATGACTAATATCACATCATTTCACTTGTTTCCTGAGGACTTAATATAGTGACAGTGATCAGTCTGGTCCCTGGTTATCCAACGTTGAATCACAGTTGACTCAGCCTTGGCATAATGAAGCCCACTCATCCCTGCGACTAAATTAAAATAAAGACATATGCTACATAATAATGATGCTATGGCGCCCTCTACCGTCGACGATGTGAGCGGAAAACCTGTCCTGACAGTGTATGTTTCCTTCTTTCAATTAGCCTTTTTATAACACGTCATCCTTCTCTTCTCCTTTTCCTCCCACCCACTTCTTTTCAATTGAGTCCCTTGTTCTTCTTTCATTAATGATGACAAATGACCCACCCCCCTTCATTCTTTATTGCCCTATTAGCAGCCTATTGAAACAAGCTGCCTAATGATAACATGCATATTTCAGTAGCCATTGTTACATTCAACTAAAATATTTCTGTCAATTTATTAAAAGTATAATAACACAATCAGATGGGTTATATTTTAAACACTTTATGTCCTTGTGGTAATAGATGTGGGGGACATCATGTGACAGTAACTAACTTATTTATAAATCTCTTAACCATTCATATAGCACAGATAGAGCTGCATGCCTGCATTGATCTATCACACAATGAATTAAAGAAGGAGAAAGGTCTTTGGACAGTCAGCTTTTTCAGTGGGAGCAGCTCACACATGGAACAGTCTGCCATCAATTATTAACCGTGAAACATTTTTTTTTTTTTTTTTAATTTTATATACTTTATTAATCCCCAACGGGGAAATTCTGGTTCGCACTCTGTTATTTTTTAGACATGCTTCTCACACACACAGGCCTGAATCACACACATGCACAACGAGACCTGTGGACATGCATTAATGGAGAGATGTCAGAGTGCGGTGGCAGCCCCCTTGGGAGGCGCCCCCTGAGCAGGTGGGGGTTTGGTGCCTTGCTCAAGGGCACCTCGGCAGGCTCTCCAGCTACCAGACCAACTTCCATATTTTGGTCCGCATCGGGACTTGAACCGGCGACCCTCCGGTTCCCAACCCAAGTCCCTACGGACTGAGCTACTGCCGCCCCTAACATATCATTTATTTAAAATCAACTTAAAATCCTGGCTAAAAGACAATCATATGTGACCATATAATTGAACCATGTTTTATGTATTAGTTTCTATGTACTGATGTCCTGCTTTAAGTGTTTTACATGTGCCTTGTTATATGTCATAGGCCTATAATGATATGGTGTTGTTGTGCCCTAAGCCTATATCTCTGTTTAGTTGTCCTGCCTTTATGTATCTTATGTGCTTTGCAAGTTGTAGTGTATTGCTATCCTGTTTTAATGCACGTCTTATGTTGTCCTTCTTGTGTCTATGTGCCTCTGGATGTACAATATGTTGTTCCATTTAAGTCTATTTTTTTATGTAGGCTTTTGCTGTCCTTGCTTTAAAAGCGTCCTATGTACACTGATAAGTGTACAGTATTGCTGCTCTGTTTTAACATACCTTGTGTGTCTTTTGTTCTGTCACTCACCTGCCCAGGGGCTACAGTTGAAAATTTTTACAGACATGTTATATATGAATGTGAATTGTCCCTGTAACTTTAAACTGCAGAAATAAATAAAAAAGAAACATTCACACAAAGGCACGTTTGGTCAACAATAAAAGTTACATGTTGTGAAGTTGTTAGGTGATGGTTAGGCTGTATGGGTTGTTTTATGGGTACGATATATTCTGGCCACGCCATTTTTGTACAAAAAAAAACCATTTACATTTTATCTGTGCATTTTCTTCTTCTACGATTTCCCTTATTTTCTTATTTATTTAATATAATATCACAAACATATGAAATATCCTGCTAGTCATTGAAAATAAAACGCATTTTGTTAGAATATCTCTTCAGAAAACCCTTCTAGTTGTAGTTTAGAGTTTAAGTGTGATGCAAATGTAAGCCACTAGGTGTCTCCGGTTCGTAAGATATGGCTCCTCCTCGGACTTTTAAGAGCAGGTGCTTTCAAATACAATACATTTTTCTGTTTTGGACGGTATGCTTATGTTAGCCTGTTAACTGCTAGTCACTGCTACGACATTAAATTACCTCCATTGAAGCTGCAGTGTTTTTTTTTCTTCTTCTGCGAAATCACACTGCCAAACGATCACATGGTCTACCTGAGGGCTGCAGCTGCACTGACTCAAATTGTGGGATGTGGATGAATGATCAGGAACCAATCAAAGTGCAGCGAGCCGGCGCTGAGATTCTCCATTGGACTAAATTCCCGTCATTCATGGCGGCAAAGCCTGATGAAGCCGCCGTGAACACTGGCTGGTTGCAGAGCTGAGAGATGTGAAGACATATTATCCATGCAACTAAATCGGGTAAGTGACTGTTTATCTTTTAGGAGCTGCTGCTTGGCTTCAATCTGCTGCAGGTGTATTTGACTGAAACAAACTCAGCTTCTATTTAATTATGAAACTGAATCTAATAGTGAGGCTACTGCGGAGTTTTGGAGTCACGTCATTCAAATGTCCCAGAAATCAGGCTAAATGTTTACTAATTTAAGTTGTAAGTGTGCTGCAGAAAGCACAGCACAGTGTTATTATGCTGCCATTCACACACTGATAATTGCATTCGTGTCTCGATGCAAGGTGACACTAACCCACAGCAGGATTATGTTATGATGTAAACAGTTCAGAGATGTTGCGAAATGTCAGGGGAAACCACTGAAAGACATGAAATATGTGCCTGCTCTGCTTATATGTCTCAGATGGCATCGACTGCATTGGGCTCTGCATGTGTCGTCACCTTATTTGACACACAGGTTTTATGCGGCAGCTTAGAAATGTCGATGAAATAGGTTTTCGAAATGTTTCATCTGGTAATACAGCAATGTATGAATAGGAGGGCGATTCAAAGATATGGTTTGGAAGGTTAGTAAGTAGAATAACAAGTTTAATCCATGCAATGTTGAATTTATTTAGTTTTGTATTTACTAAAAGGTTTGGCTGTGAAATATGGAGTGGCCTTTGCTAGAGAAGGAGCAGTTATTGGTTAAGCAGTACTAGCTTTGAAATTAGCCTGCAATGCTTTGAGAGAATATCTTTTATATGTTGAACATTTTAAGATTATAATTCATCTGATGTGTTACTAGTACAACGCTGTAAACTGTCTTCAAAGTGCCTAAAAGTCACTAGTAGGTCTAGCATGTTATTGGACATTTCATCAGATTTACAATGTGTTCTACTTTCTCCCTGACAGCATCTGGACAGGCCAGGTGATGAGATCCTCTGCAGTCCAAGACCAGTCACTCAGTCTGGGGACTGACCACTTTCTCAGAGTGCTTCAGTGATTAACATGGCACCAATCATGGAGGGCACACACACTGTGTTGCTCCTATATGCACCCATCCGTGAGCTAAGCCACATCAGCCTGTATTTCCCCAAGAGGCGGCCTCCGGGCTTCAAGTACTACAAGAGCCGCGCCCCTCATTCAGAAAGGTTCGCTAATGACCATGACTGGAGAAAGGAGGATCTTGCCGTGTCCGAACAAAGAGGCCAGTCTTCCGACTCCTCAGGCAAACTCCTCAACTCCCAGCAGGCAACAAAGGAAGCAGTCGCAGAGCTCTGCTGGCTGGCGGCTGAGCACCATCAGTTGCTTGCGGATTTCTTATCACTGTGTAGGGTTTGTGCCAATAAAGTCAGGATGGGTAACCAGGATGGGAAACTCCAGGACTACATGGAGGATCAGGAGGTTCACCTTGGAGGTCAGGTTCTCAGCAGCACCAACTATCCTCGCGCTGGGCCTGCAGAGCAGAAGAAAGCTACGCTCAAGAGCAAAAAGCTGAAGAAGTTGGGAGGTAAAAAGCATGACAGTGCTGAGGACTTTCTGCACAGCAAGATGAAGAAGAAAGTATCAAGTAAGACTTCATCAAATGAACTTCCTGCTCAAAATGGTGTGTCTAAATCTTCAGCCTCAGTAGTGAAAGAGACCACTGGTGCTCCTTACTCTGTTCACGTCTCTGACAGCTCAGTCACCGGCTCTTATGTCAGCGCAGTCAGTAACCCCATCCTGCCCATGGAGGAACCCTTCCAGATCGGTCGTGAGGGTTGGGACTTCATGGAGGATAACCGGGGATTTGATCCTGACATGGATTTCTGTACTGACTTCTCAGAGTACGATGGTGAGGTGGGTTACGAGTGGTCCTTTTGCAACCTGATGGAGGGTCTGACCCGACGGGAAAGCGGCAGCAACCTTCGACCAATTAAGACATTTGATTCTTTAGATGAAACATTATCTGAGAATACATCATCTCTGAAGGCAATGAACAAGTGTAATACAGGGGTCAGGGTTGTGGCCAAAGTGCAGGATGTAGATGGGAAAGTGCAACATGTCAGCCACACACGCCCTGACATGGAAGGGTCGTCCATGCTAAATCCAGGGCCTAGTAACTGCCAGCAGGAACATGCAAAGGGGAAAGGACAAAATCAGGAGGGAGAAAAGACGGGCCGAAAACTTTCTGATGGGCTACAATTGCCCCTATCCCACACAAACGAGCCATACCCCCAAGCCAAATCCCACCACAAGAACCTCTCTTCGCCATCTCTCGCTGGGGTCTTCAACACCTCTTTCCCTGCCTCCAACAGCCTCCATAGCATGTCCCCAGTCCTGTCCCCTCTGTCCTCCATACAGGCAAGCCCACAGCTCAACCATCGCATTGTACTGCTCTCGGATAAAGATGTGGACCAAGAACAAGACAGCTCAAGTAACACAGATGACCCTAAACTCTTCACTGAGGTCATCGACAAGAATGGCAACAAGCGCACCATCACACGTCTGGATCTGAACCTCAGCAGGCGGCCTAGCATCTCCAAGTGGAACTCCTCCAGCAACTCCACAACAACAGGTGAGCTATTAGATCTTACAGTGCTCCCCTTTGAAAACTGCAGCTTTTATCATCCTAGTAGTGTGAAACGCTTGTCATAATATGCCCTTCATCCGGCAGTGCTGATGCTCAAATACAGAACTAAAAAGGGATGCCTGAGAGATTCAAGTGTATGATTCTGTGTGTGACTTACTGCCGCGGGTTGTTTTTGAAATGTTCAAGCAATTTTATGTGGGGCATGTAACTGTCAAACATTTTCCTCAAATAGAATTATAAACTAGTGGGACCAATAAAAAAAAAAAAAGTCTCTCTATTATGTCCTTTTATTGGACTACTTAAGCTGGTGAACATGTGCAATCTCAAATTAAAAACTACCCAACAGAGTTGCACAAGGGGGCAAGCAGGGTCCAGAGAATTATTTCACTGATGATTTCTTTTAACTCTCTCGGTGCTGCTGGGAAAGCAGAGATTAACTGGAGTGTCCCAGATCAAAGGCTCAGAGCTGACACGGAGTTCGACCTGATCAGGGTTCTCGTGAGCACCCTGTTAACTGAAGCATTGCCAATTTGGACCTCAGGGATCTGCTGCCCCTCCCTTAAAACCCACATCCAGTCCAGTTCACAGGAAACCAACAAAGGATCAGGGACCAAGCAGGGACAAGGGTTACAGAAAAAGGATTAGACTTTTTTTTTTTTGCAGTACTCTTTTCCTCTTTTGCTTTATCTCTATTTCTTGCTAGTGCTGATAGAATAAATGGTTTAACACATTTACAATGCAAACTGTAGCCAAACGTTTTTGACCTTTTGCTCTTTAATCGGTAATAGAAGATTTACTTCTGGCCAAAACTGTGTACCCATTTACTAGAATCACTCCAAACTGCAGAATCCAAGTTAAGTGGTTTGATTCATCGAAGGGGGCCTCAACATTATTGCATTAGCTTACTTTGTAAGGTTGTTAAACGTACAGTATGTAAAATCTGCCGCAAGGGGGCTCTCAATCAAAACAATAACAAAAGAGATGACGTCGCTCCTCGCAGGGTCTCATGGGATACCACCCCCACCCCCCATCCCCCGTTAAAACGAATGAACTCCGTGTTGAATCAATACGAACGGGCAAAACCGACCTGAGAAAGACATTATGTGTACTGACGATGTATCCAAGTATAATTTACATGACGTTTTTATCACAGCAGCACATACAGCGACAGAACGGCAGCTTTCAGTAGCAGCTAGCGCTTAGCTAATACAGCGGTCTTTGACGTAACTTCCGGTGTTTCCTTGACAACGATCAACATTTCGTGTCTGTCATGGCGGCTCATCATGGCAGCTGCCTACAAGACACGTCCCGTTACAACTATAAAATTAAGGATTTTTCTGGCTTTGATAACTTTTGGAAATATTTGAGGCAATGTAAGTACTGAACTAAAAAATATATATAACATGGGTTTAGTCCATTTTTAATTGAAGTTAGATATTTTAATGTAAACAATAGCATGCAATCTTACATACTGTACCTTTAATCATTCCTGTCAGCAACACAATCTTTACTTTAATCTGTAACAGAAAACAGACCATATTCCATTGATTTTCTCATTTGCTAACCGACTCTGGATAGTCGTGGACCTTTTAAACGTCAGTTTGCACAGTTTTACCCCTATTGTAAGAGCTAAGATGCATTTTGTTGGTATGCTACAGAGTCTGTAATTTGTAACATCACAGAGAACTACCAGCTCATCCAATTCAGTTGGCAATGCTGAGCTCAGCAACGGCTACAGAGAGAAGGAGAGCTGAGCTGTGTGGAGCTAAGCTAACAGTGCTCAGGGTGATGTATGGCTCGGCCTTACTCATGTTGAGACGATTTTGAACAGTTCTCATTGAAATGAAACTGACACACATAAGGATGCGGTCAGTAACACTTACACACACACACATAAGATTACATCTCTTTCTTTAGATAATATATATTTATGTATTTATTGCAGTTTTCTAAGTATGGGCCTGAAGAAATATACCAAGCCCTTGACAGATGTAATAGTGTGATATTATGATCCATAATCCCCCGAACAAAACCCTGACCATTGAAGTAAGACTGACATTGTTGCTTACATCATTCAAACCAGATGTTTCATGCTGCGCAACCTTCACAGCGAAGGCTTAAACCTTTAATCTAAAAAAAGCCTTTTATCGATTTGGCTGAATCTTATCTGTTTCTACATCGCCCTTGTGTTGCTTGATAATTGAGTACACTTCAGATGCTAACACAGATAAATGAACATCACAGGGTCCAGCCGAAAGGACTAAGTGGGTCATTGTGAAGCTCTGTCCTTCATGTTTTGTGAATGCTGTAGTAATTATGATTCATGCCTTACTGAAGCTTACTGCTTATTAATGAGCATGATTATTATGCAGATAGGTTTGGTCTTTTTAAAGTAACAAATTATCCTGTTTGCTTGATGTGCTAATGCTCTTTCATCGCAATCTGTGTAACCTCGCTGGAGTGTGTATGTCATGCTAATAATGCCTGCCAGTATCTCTTCATGTTAGCTTATAGTAAGGTGACCAGATTTCTGAAATGAAAATCGGGGCATTTTCAGCGCGGTGGTCAAAATTCAAATGTTATCATTATGAAATAAATAACAGGGGCAGTAACATGTTAATGTATTTTAATGTGTATTTTTAATGTGTATTAAAGCATATGAGTAGCCAATAAGAAGTGTCAGTAGTCCCGCGTATTCTGTTTCCAGGTACCGCGACGTAACATCAGTACGTTAGTTTAACTGGCTACCGTAGTAACTTTTTTCTCTCCCATTCAAATCGGGGACATTTTCGGGGACAGTTTTAACCGGGCACAAGGCGGCCTAAGAAATCGGGGACGTCTGGTCACCTTAGCTTATAGCATTTATGTCTCATGCTGTCTTGATATTTATCAGCAAACCAAACACAATTTTGAAACTACACAGAAAACTTTAAACTTGTGTACTGAACATCCTTTTTTGGCTAGCAAAAACAGGCTACAAAGAAAATAACATATTTCCACATAATCAAGCAGAAACTTGAAACGTGTTAGCAACAGTTGGCTAATTACAAATGTAGCAGGGACACAGAAACATTAGCATTAGTTCAGTCATTTTTCTTTACACCTGGTAAATGTAAGTATATATCCTTTCAGTTGTGTTACTGCTCTAGGAAATGTTTGACTCTTGAGCTGCTAAATTAGTAGTAGTGATAATATATATTGGGGTTTTGGCCCTTTTTTGGTCTAAACAATTTTGAGAACAGTAAAATTGAAGCAAACATTTTTGTAATTAATACCTACTAAAAACCTAAAAAAATTAGCATCAGAAAGCCTAAGAAGCTCTGCAAAGCTAAAGTGAACGGCAGTATTGGTTAATAACTATCACTACAAAGTGTCCTTTTCCACATAGGATTTTTTTGTTTAATCTGCAGCAGTATAAAAATATAAAGTGTGTCTGTTTCTCCATTCATCCTTTTTCTGTCAGTTATGTTCCTTTTTTATTGACGGACATATGGCAGGCAGTACCATAATAAGATTACCCAATAGGATTCACTGAGGTCATCTGAAACTGATCAGTGCTGAGAAAGACAGCTTCACCCAGCTCTCCCTACTAGCTGTCATTCACCACAAAGTGCCCTGCTATGCAACATTGTTCAGCAGAGTGAGGACAAGAGCCAGCTCTATTCAGATAATGAAGAGAAGTTTGCCAAAGCAGACTAAGAGCGCTTCAGTCTGTCTCACTGTCTTGCTCTTAGCTTCACTCTGCATACAGAGAAACGGAGCACAAAGGTCCGTCTTGTATAACAAGTAACGTGTTTTCTTTAATAAATGACTGCAATGCTAACACTGTGGTGAATGTTAGCTATGTTCCAACTTGTTATTTTTAGTATGAGCGGCTTCTAGTTAGAGGCTTCTCCTCAATGTTTAACCATTTCAAACTTGCAGTGGACTGGACAAAACTTAACAACATTTCCTCTCTGTCAGTCAATTGCCTGCCATGCTCAATGAAAGCCCTCTTCCCTGAGCTCTGTATAAACCTCCAGAACCGCATTTCAAATGACTAATGATGAATCCGTGGGCATCATGTCAAGCTACATTACAACTGTGGCCCTCAGAGCACCGCAGCACTCTTCCCTGAGCTTCCACTTGTAGCTGCCTCTTACATGAGCTGTACTACTGACAGCTAAACCAGTAGGTCCATCAGCCAGCCTGACAGCCATGCAGCCAACAAGCCAGTGTGGAGAAACAGCAGTGACAAGGGCCTAAGTGACTGGGTAATTTATTATTCCTGCTTTTTATTTTTTTAGATTTATGTAAAAGTCTATGATCCTCCATCCTGGCTTAAGTGATGGAGGGGGGTGGAGGCTGCCAGAAATATTAAAAACGCCACATGGCCCAGTTTTTTTTATATACTTTGAATGATGGGATCATTGATTTTTAACAGCTAAAATATGGCACACTGTGCAAAGCTGTTTGAGGGACTGTTATAATAAGGGGGAGGTTTTAGCATGGGGGGAGTTAAAAAAGAGATTATTTATGGAAGCTCTGTTTTGATAACTGATATGCCTGCATTGGTTATTTTATTATATACAGGAAATGATCAGGTTTGGTAGTTGCTGCATTTCAGGTTCCCAATAAGCATCTAGCAGACTCTAATTTGATTTAGCATTTAAGTGTGTTTCTTTTAAAATTTGTAGGTATAGGAAATTATCTTAGATATTGATTGGCGGTAACCACACTAGATTGTACGTCATGGCGGAATGGACCAACAGGAAGCGTTTCATTGAACATAGAATTAGTACACAGCCATAGTTTTTTTTTCAATGTTTTCCAGAACATATAATTCTGAAATAGCTTTAATAACACCAACAAAATAGGGCAGCACAATTAATTGCACAATTTTAATTGCAATAAAAACATCGCAAAAGTCTGAATTTGTTGTAATAAATAAGAAGAAAAAAAAATGTAATATAGAAGTAGAACATTTTAACTATTGGATGGAAGCCTGTGTATAACAGCCATGCTTTCACACTGTTATGCTTACACACTGTTTTGATGTAGTTACATGAAGATAAGCTAGCTATCAATCATCCTCCCATTAATGGTGCTAACCTAGTGGTGAAAAAACCTGCTTTTTGGATTCGGGAGAAACACAGGTGTTGTGTGGAACGGTGAGAACAGCAGATTAACATAAAAAATGAGTCATAGTTTAAAGGCACTCTTGAATTTGTGTTTATTTATCGCCACTCATATCGTTATCACAATATTGAGCAATCTTATCGCATACTGCATACATTTGTGCACAACTATTACAACGCATCTTTTTTTGTCATTGTTTGACCATCTTCCGCCACATGATAATAATGGAAGACATGCAAAAAATACTTATACGTCCACCTTGGTTTTATGGGTTTGAAGAATGACTTTCAGGGTTGTGTTTGCATTGTTGTGTAAACTACAGCCTCCACAAAGCCTCCTCCGGCCGCTGGATGAGTGATGAGCAGCAGACAAAGTGACAGGTGGATTAATCCATCTCCAGTCACAACACCCAGCTGCCAGGATAGGACATTAGTTGGTTTCTGGGCTGCCCAGAACACAGATACTCCACTGTTGAAACGATAATGCTAACGTTAGCCCAGAGAAACGTGTGCTGACTGACAGCTGCTCACTCGCACTCTGTGATTTTCAATGTCAGATTACTGCATGTCACTCAACACCTGCTGGTTTGCTCTATGGCAACACCTGTATGTACTGTAGATATCTGCAGCCTTCATAACATAACAGTCCATAATATGAAAACACTGGAGAATAATATTTTTGTTTGATGGACTGCTGTTGTCTTAGGTTGGAGTTATTAAGTTAGCATTGCATTAAAAACAATCCCATCTGCAGCTGGTGTCCCCTCCATTATGGAAGGTCACTGTGATTTAGTCCTGGCTTTTAGAGTAGCAGGGAAGGAGATTAAATGCATTAAACACAAAGTTCTCCCGAGGGCCAGGGAAGTTAAGCTCACTGTGTGTGTCTATTGCCATTACATAATGCATTCAAAAGTTGCTCCTCCACATCTGTTTACTGTCATTACATTGCAGTGTTTTTGTTGCTTAACTTGTCTTATTAAGAGCATACAGCAGAACAGAAAGCTTCACTGCAGTGAGTGTTTGACCAAAGGCAGACAGAGGTGCATTTTCCTGCCTTTCCAGATGGGGGCAGTGTGGGTCAATTTGTGCATATTTTATAAAGTAAATAGTTAACTGTCAGTCCTGTTAGCATTGGCAAAAGTGCACAAGCATTATTTCTTTTCTCTTCCTGAACTTGGCTTTACTTTGCAATTGGAAGTCACCCAGCTACCAGTCAGCAGTTCCCGCTGCAGAGCCATGCAGTGAAACATTATGATAATGAAAAGTTATTAATCTAATCTCTTTTATTTTTCTGCTGGTTAAGCCAGAGATAACTGGAGGGACTGCAGGCAATACTGCTGTCTCCTCATGTCTGAATGTGACTGATGCTGAATTTTAATGCTTTCCCCCCTCCCCCTCCCCCTCCCCCCTCCCCCAGTTAATGTGTGTGTGTTTTCATAACTGAATTTGAAGCATTTGGCTGAGGCTGTACAAGTGGACTTCCAAGTCCTCAGAAGTGGCTGCTGGGGAGCATTACGGTTAAACTGCTTGCTCTCTGAAAATATTTTAACAACAGGAAGGTTATGGGATACTGTAGCAGATTATCGAACATGATTTTTTTTGCTTGTGTTTCCAGCCTCTAATTCAGCTGAAACAGGTCAAGGTGTTGTCTTACAGCTGGAGGAAAATGAGGTCACAAGCTTCAAGATGAATACACTATGTTGTCTCCTCTTTATCCACCTCCCTTTCTTCCTCCGTGTTCTTTCACCTCCCTCCCTGTTATCTCAAACCATGTATTTTTTTCTCTCCTTTTCTTAATGACTGGATCTCTTGATACAACAAGGTATATCATGTTTTTTTGCACGTGAGAGGAATTTGAAATTCCCTTTCCTCATTTGTTGGCAGCAGAACCTCTTTCCTGGTTCTTGAAGTTAATACCATGTGATTTGTTCACCACCAAGCACACGAGGACGGCTGTGTCTGCAGTGTGTCACTGAGCAGTAAATATTAAAGGCCTGATGCTCTAAAAAGCGCAGGATAAACCTTCCTTGCTTAATGCTGCAAAACCAGCACAGAGGGGGAGGTTTTCTTTGTAATACTTGTGTATTAGTGATATATTCTAAGCAGTTTTCATTATTACAGCTCACTGAGCATGCTTTGTGTAAGTGCCTTGTGGAGATATATTTAAGGTAAAGTACTGTAGTTTGCAATTTGGATGGCTAAACATGAACTAGTCTGCAACCCTCCCTCAGTGTAGTATAGTGTTACTGTTGAGCAACACCATAGTGCACATTTCTTGAATGCAAATCAATATTAGCCTGTCGTATTTGCTTTTTAGGCCAGTTCTCTGCAGTTGCTTTCTTCACTGGATCAGTGTGGCTCTCTGCTGGCGTTGATGATGGGAACTGGGATGGTTAAGTGCAGATAAAAATAGCTGCGTCCTGAGGCCTGCAGCAAACAGGGGTCTCTCCCTTTCTGTCTGTTTGATGTTAAAAGATTCTGATGTCTGCTTTCTACCTCATCCTTCTTTAATTAACCGTGCAGGTTACAAAGAAAAAAAACAATTAATCTCATTGTATCCAACTGATTAATCCTTGTCACACCTTTTTAGGCTTTTGTTTTTTTTTTCATCCAATGATTACTTGCTCAGCATAGAGCTTTGAATAATTACCCTGTGGTTGTGTGTGTGTTTGTGTTTCTGTAGAGGATTCCCTCCTGCGTCCGGATGACATTTGGATGCTGGATGGCGACGATCCTCAAGAGCCCATCTCACACATTCCTCGCCCAGATCACCTGGATTTCCTGCGCATCACACCACCTGAGGATGACATCATTGGGGACACACCCTACATACCAAAGCTGGAGGGCACGGTGAGGAGCCATAACTATGTTTCAAAAAAGCTCTAATGCATGTTGTCACACTAAGAGCAGTGTACCTCTCTTTTCTTTTTTTCTTTTTTTCCCTCACATTTTTCTTCACTTCACCTGATCATGCATTCTTGGAAAACAGATTAACAGGTCATGGACTATTATCTGCAGGGTGGGGTCTTAAGCCAAAACTGATTGAGATCATTCCACTCAACCCTCTTTCCTTCAGAGCAAACACAGTGAAATCTCTCCCTCTCTTTTCTTTCGTTGCATATTGAGAACATGTTTTAACCTTGTTTCAAATTTGTAGGAGTGATTAGCGATTTGCTTTGTTATTGTGATACTGTTGTTGTTTTCCTGCAGCGCATGTGACCAATGTAATCCCATTGTAATTTATGTTTTCCTTCCTAATAGAAACTAGCCAGTAGCAAACAATGCAATGTTTGTTTCCAGTTGTTTGCAAGTTTTTTTTCAATGCTTAAAAGCATTACAGTTAAAGAACTGTTGTGTATTTCTAAATCATCCAATAGAAAGCTGTAAAAAACTCTTTCTTAATCAGTCAGGATTCCATCATGCTGTCTGACAGAGGCATTCATTCCTGTGTCAGATGAAGCACATTTTTTAGGTGTGGTTTAAGGCGGGTTGTGTATCACTGCAAGCAATGCATTGTTTTCCCAAGACACAATAGCTGCCCTGACTGTAAGTATAAAAAGCTAACATACCAGTACAAAGGCCATGCTAGACAGAATTAGACACTCTTGTAAACGTGACAGCCGTCTCACATATTTGGGTGTAGCATGGCTTCATGTTAATCATTATCTATTTTCTTGTTCTTAGAAAAAGACACAGCTATAATGTCCATCATGTTCTCCAAGTTTGTTGTAACAGCTCAATATACCAAGGTAGCTTTTGGCTGATGACTACAATTCTGTAGGATCTCTATTTTTGTCCCTGTTGTGTTTATACAATCTACAACATAAAAACAAGTGATTTTCTTTCTATTCTAATCTCATATTTGTCAGATTTACGCTCACGTCACTCTTTCTCCATCAGTGGTTCCCTCTTTCTAGTACAAACCCTGAGGGGGATTTACTGTCTGTGCATGAAAAGCCACTTCTATTACATAACTTAATTCCTCATCCACACAAGCCCCGTTCCTATTTGTGGCAAAGGGCTAAAAATAATCACCTATCCTGGGAAATACCATTATTTTTGTAAGAAGATATTTATGATACATTTTGTATTTTTTTATCACTGACATAAAATAATATTTCCAACATATACTATATCTTGGATAAGACATAAAATGGGATTTAAAAACCTTATAAAAGCACCCTTTAACACATTTAAGTAGAATGTGTGCCCTTTTAGTGCTCCAGTCTGGAATGTGTGCCCTGCAGTTGCTAAGGGCAACCACACTCTGAAGACTGCTGTGTTTATTACTTTTAACAAAGTCAAAGGTAAGAGCAGGTCAAATTAAGGATACTCTTTTTAAAAGATTAGGTGTAACACCAAAGAAGTAATTCCCTTTTCCTTTTAATGTTGTTCTCTAATATTTTTCACACATTAGTTCTTAGTAACATGGATTACATTTCTTGTGTTAGCTTGTTAAGTTTGTTAGCTTGGAGCTGTTTTAAGACTTTTATAGTTGTAACCTCTAACAACAAAGAAGCTATTCCTTTTTTTCTTTAATGTCTTTCTTATACTAACTTCATATGGGTTAAGTTGTTTGTGTTAGCCTTTGACTGATACACATACAGTCCATTGTGTTAGCTTGTTAAGTTTAGCTAACATTTGCTTGGAAACATAAAAAAAACTTAAACTCTAAAAAAAAAAGTATCCTAAAAACTTCACCTCCATTTTTTCATAAAAAAATGCCAGCACTTACTTTAAAGATACTACATGAGGTAAGTGTTTCAATAGCTAAGCTTGTTGTGTAACTGAATTCAGCCCTGTTTTGTCTGAGTAATCATGAGCTGCTAATCTAGTGTTAGCATACTAGCATGTAAGCCAGAGTGACTATGTTCAGGCCGCCTAATCACCATGTCTTAAGCCCTGTACCTCTTTAGCTGGGTTAATGGACCACCGCAGCTCTCCACCTGACCACAGACTGACTCTCTGTGTTTGCAGTGTTACCTCAGCAGCCATTTTACAGAAGTGAGCAAAGGTAATCAGACACCTGCGGTGCCTCCCTGCAAGTTTCCTCCCAGGAAGGGAGGGACCTGAAGGGAGGCGTCCCCAGACCGGGTAGACCAGTGAGACACATTTATTTTCCAACCTGAGGGTTTTTTTTCCCCACACAACATGAGCCAAAGGAATTTTTCTTTAAACTGAGAGACAAGTGAAAGAAGACAGAAATAAACTAGAAGATCTGCTTACCTATGGACTCCACTCTGTGAAACCGGCTCAGGATAACGTGAAACTTTATCGATATAAATGCTCAACTTGTGGGAACTGTTGGAAATTCTTCTGTGAGGCAGGTGAACTCTGCTCTCCCAGGGAGATTACAGCGGGACATGCTTCCAGCCACTGAGCAGCTCACTTAAAGCGTCATGGGAATATTGCTCTCACAGAAGAGACTTAACTGCACTACTGACAACATACAGTACAGTCTGTAGCGTCTCTGTTTGATACTATGAAAGTCCTCCATATCCAAACTTTGAGTGTGAGACTAAACAGGAATACAGGATAGTGTTGTTATATTTGGTGCCCTCCTGGAGAAGGTAAGAGGAGCTTGGGAGATTTTTCCTTACAAAAGGCCTTTTGTTCTCTGCCGGCAGTAGAGGTGGAATACAAGCAGCCTGGAGGTTGGGGTCGAATCGTTTCGTGATTTTTTTCACTGGACCGTTTTCTAGAACTGCTACCTGTTTTAGTTTTCCTCATCTTCCTCTCAGTTGGAATCACATTTTCAACAACAAAATGGACTGCACAAGCAGTAACTCAGAGGGCCTGGTGAAGCAGCCCACTAGTCTCCTGAATGTCTTTGGCGGTTTCTTCGGCATAACTAAATCTGAAGACATAGACCCAGCTGTCCTGGTGGCATTTAAGGACCTGCCAGATAAGGAGGACCCTCTTCCAGGAGATGATCAAACTACTAAAAGTGAGGTTCAAGAGGCGGAAGAATTCTCTCAGGATAAAGCAGGTGCTTCCTGTGTGACAGGGGAGTGCGCCGATTCATCAGAAACCAGCAAGGAGTCTTGTGTCCAAGTTAAACCAGTAGCTGGAGCCACGGCTGACCTAGATCTGGTCCAGGTCACCAGGGTGGAAACGTACAGTGACACAGAGGATGAGGAGGGGGCACACAGCAGGACTAGTCTGTCAGAGGACAATGATACACCAGGCCATGGTGGTGGAGATGAGCTAAAAGATGCAGAGTACCATATTCCCGTGTTTAGAACACACAAACTTAAGGAGAGTTCACGCATTGAGGATATTTTATATGCAAACAAGTTCTTCAGCAAAACTCACTCCAGGAAAGTGTCTTCAGGTTCCAAACTGGAAAGTGAAGAGAAGAAGGAGAGCACCACAGAAAACTCTAACCAGAACACTGAAGAGAAGGAGAGCACCAAAGACAACTCCAAACAAGAAAGTGAGGAGAAGAAAGAGAGCACCACGAGCACGTCTGTTGTTGTAGAAACATCTGCAGCTGGAGAGAATGTTGGAGACAATAAAGGTACAGATAAGAGTGAGGAGCATGCTAGCATAGATTGTTCACTGCCTGTTCCTTCCATCATTCCCACAAATAATGCAGCCCAAGCCTCAACTTCAAAAGAGACTGGAGATGTAGATAATGAACAAAAAAAAGGGGGAGAAAGAGAAAATGTGTGAGTCTAAGATGGAGACTAAGGAATCTCACTCCAGCCAAGTGTCCTCCTCTGTTCCCTCAAGCCCTAAGACTCCTGAACTTTCAGTTAAATCTCCCTCCAATCCACAGAAGCAGTCAGAGTTTCTCAGTTTTCTTAAAACGAAAACTGAGAAACTCTCTTCTGCATCTGCTGTTTCTCCAGGTGACATCAAGGAAAGCGCCAGTCCTTCCTCTCCACGCAAAACAAGTCCAAAGACTCCAGAAACGCACAAGCCATCTCCATCTACATCTGTGTCCCCCTCCTCCACCTCATCCCCATCCAGGGAAAAAGTTGTTTCTTCATCCCCTTCCTTCCAGATGCCAGCTCTCTTCAGTGGGTTGCGGGTGCTGAAGAAAGGAGCAGTGGGAGAAGAAAGGGAGACAATGTCTGAGATCAAGCAGAGCGAGAAGGATGCTGATCTAGCCCTTCTTAGCCTGAAGAAGACTGTAAATAAAACCAAGCTCTTCCCGGAGCAAAAAAGTGCCACCCCAGCCAAAAAACCCACTGACCCAAAACCTGTTTTGAACACTAAAAGCACAGTAATGGATCAGCTCAGTCACCTGCGCTCAGGAAACAACCGCAATGAGACTAAAAAGTCAAATAACAGACAGGACGCTGATCCTGAACCCAGCAAAAAGGTGCCCGAAAAGGTAGAAGAGGTTGAGGGAGAGAAAAGTCAGATCCCACAAACTCCCACATCCCCACCAGACGTAAAGAAAACCTCAGACCTGGCATATGAAACCTTCAGGACCATGTTTGGCCCCAAAGCTGTCAAAAAGGAGAAAACAGAAGAGGTGGATGTTGAGGCAGTGAAAAAGAAAATCAAGAACGATAAGGAAAATCTGAGGTCTATTTTTGAAAGAACCTCCAAATCTCCTGGCAAGGAAGTCAAAACTCCTACAGAAGCTAATGTATGAGACTTTAAATGTTCCCACCACACTTTAAGTCTGCCTTTTGACTTTATTATTATGATACTGTGATATGAAATAAGCATTTTTGTACGTGTTTTCTCCCCACAGACGGAGGTTGTGTCGCCTACAGACAGTGAGGACAGGACTCCTGGGCGTCTGCAGGCTGTTTGGCCCCCACCAAAGGCCAAAGATGAGGAAGAGAAGGTGGGACTCAAATACACGGAGGCAGGTAAGAAATCTCAAGCTTGTTGCTTAGTACACTGTTGCCTGTAATAAGATCTAAGAATAAGAATGCTGACAGAGATAACACTAGTCAAACCTAAACAGACACACCTCCCACTGATCTGTTTGTGGAGATCAGCGACTGCAGTCATCTCATTGGATTTATATCATTGAATAGAGCTCTTTTTTTTGAAAACCAAAACCCAGAAATTAATCTAGAGCTATCACTACACACCCTTGACTTCAGACAGATCCTGCAGAGCTAGCTAAGTATCAGCAACAATGTGTAAGACATTCTTTTAAATCCCCTTGATCCAGTAACTGTGTTGTATTCCCAAATGTTAGCATGTGTGGGTGTTAGCTCAGAAAAAAAACACTGTATGAAATCAAAACAGTGCGGGCAGCATGCCATGTTCGCCTGCCTTTTATTCCAAAAGTGTAATGACACAAAGAGAGGTCACAAGCACACACAAGCGGTCACTTGGCTGTTCAATTACAAAGTAAAAAGCTCTCTTTTTATGTTCTCAGTGCAGGGAAATCGTGTTGATTTAAAAGTGTACAGTGCACTGAAGAGAAGTGAAACAGCTGTTAGAGAATAGATAAAAGCTACCAAGTCCGGATTATCCCAACGATTTGTGCTCTCGTCTAAGAGAATAGTGCAAAGTGTCAAAGAACCAGAGCAAAGTACCAGACTGTGAGCCATATAGATAAACCAACACATATATCATGTATTCACACTACTATGGCCCAAGATTAGCCAAGAAAAAATACAGACTTCTCAGTGCTCCCTTTATTAGGTCTAGTTTCAATTACTGTGATTGATTTTTGAGATATGCATAAATCTAATCTTTGACTGAGATGTATGAGTGCTTATGTAGAATGCTTATTATTACAATCAATGAATCAATGTTAAGTTATGTAGTGCCAAATAATAATAAAAGTTATCTCAGGATGCTTTACAAAAAGAGCAGGTAGACATGATTATTGTTATATTATTTGAAGAGACCCAGCATTAATCCACCATGAGCACATGGCAACCTTACACAACAGTGTGGAGGAAAAACTTTGAGCAGAACCAGACTCATGTAGAACAGCCATCTGCTGTGACTGTGTGAGCTGAGATGAGTGTGAGAAACAAATACAGCAACAATAACAACAACAAATAATAAAAGACAGCTACGAAGCCATTCAAAATAGTAAATACTAGCAATAATGCAAAGTTGTCAATGACATTCATAGTAATGATGATTTGAATAGTGACTAATATAAACTAGGAAACTTGAAACTGGATTATGGATGGTAGTGCATCAGTAGAAACAGGATCATCTTCAGGGTCTTGATTTTAGTCCTGATTGTAAATAGAAGTAAATGTTAAAATGAGCACCACACTCCACAGTCAAATCCTCAAATAAGTTCAAATGAAGGTTTGACAGCAGGTAAAAAAAAAACATGAAATGGAAAGGAAGTTACTCTGGATAGGAGAGATTAACATACTATAGTAAAAAAGTATCCCAACTGAAAATGTCTTGTTTCAATAGTCTGCATTGTACACAACTGTATCTACATTTATGTTTGTTGAATCACACGGTGGCCGTGTTTTAACTCCCCTGCCTTCATACTGTACTTTGAGTGAAAACTGATCACAGTTTAAATGAGTGTTTAGATTTGAAGACATGGTTTGGCCTTCATTTCAGCAGCCAGTTTGATGTCAAACTGGTTGGCTGAGTTGTAAATATGTTCCCTTTTATAGTGAGCGTGACCCACCCTTCAAGAGATTACCACAAACAGCCTGACGTCTTGTTGGGATTTCCCTTCTTCAAACCAGTTTAGTAGTGATTTACTCTGCTAACCTTAAAGCCAATATCTCAAGAAAACACAACTCTTTCACCTTTCTCTTCATCGATAAATAATAGGGAACACCAATGATCTGTGATTATTGAATTGTGTGTTCACTGCAGTGTTTGTTTAATTAATCACAATGTGTTTCCTTGTTATGTTGTCTTTCAGAACACCAGGCCGCCCTCTTGCAGCTAAAGAGGGAGTGCAAGGAGGAGCTGGAGAGGATGCACGTAAGTCATGAAAAGCCCTAAACAGAGGTCTTATAACACTGACTTTGAACACACGGTGCAAAAGAGAGTTCAGTGAGGAAGTTCTGACATGCATTATTGAAACAGACAAATAAATTCACCACTTGGGTCATGTAATTGAGGAATATCTTTTGTGTCATGGCAGTTTACTCTCCTGAACACAAGATGGCACTAAGTCAGCATGAAATGTTTCGAGTGCAGCAAGACCTCAATGAGAAACAGTGAACCTTTTATCAGCATTTACTGAAAGCACTTGAAGGGATAGTCAAGGTTTCAAAGTTGCCAGGTATCCTGAAAATGTGCAGTGTTGGTTTACCTGCCAATCAAGTTTAAAAAAAAACCTATTTCCTCCTTTACCTTCCACTTATTCATGTCTATTCTGAAACAGGGCATTTGAATAAAGACAGTTCTGAAATGGAAAGAAAGCTTAAACCAGACTAGAAGTAAAGTCTGTCTGAAATTCAACACGAAACACAACAGTTCTGTTTATTAGGCAGACTACACACACGAGGCACAGAATCAAAAATATTCTTATTGTCAGTGTCTCAGACCTAGCTCTGCACGCTCAGGAAGTGAACAGAAATCAAACTTACTTCGATACTTTTATCTGACATCAAGCACTACAGTACAAAATGCCAGTCTATAACCATGATTATTTAAAATAAAACAAACACATTGAAAAAAAATCCTATTTTAGATTCAGACGCCAGTTAAAACTTTCCAAAGCTGAAGAACTAGTTTTAAACCAACTTGAACTATGGATTTTTTCATTTCATTACTCCTTAATGTATAGTTCCTGCCACAGGCGCAGCGTTTTGTGATGGATGTGTCTGTTATCTCCTACATGATGGCTTACCCAAAAATCTATTAAAGCTGTCAGCGTTTCATTCATCAAAAGCAGAGACTTGGATTTCACTTCTTTCTTTTTTTACCCTTGATAACCAATGGAGCATTGCTCCGCTCATGTTTTATGATTTGTACCACAGATAAATTGCTTTATGGACTGTTTCCTTGAAGTCTGACCTCAGAATTGGTTTCTCAGCCCGTCTGCTTTAAGCCTTTAATTTGATGTTGCCCTTTAACGGACCGATGCTGACACTGAGAAACATGTACCGCAGTCGGCCCACAAGAAAGGGTGGGAACGTGCCTCGTTCTATTTGTGCACTGACACAAGCTAACCAGGAACATGTGTAAGACTGATTACGAAACATTGTTCTTTATGTCTCAAATCAATACTTCACTTAGTTTGGATTGTTTGAAATGTCAAAGGAAAACTGGGCCTTGAATATTGTTACTGTACTCGTCAGAAATTAACCTCAGATTCTGGAAAAATGTACGGGTATGATGTTGGAAACAAGATAATAATATGATAGTTCATACATATTAATCCAAATTCATCCAAGGAAATGCGTTATCTACCACCTTTTTCTTTCAGTCTGACTTTGAGCTCAAGATCTTTGAGCTGCGTGGTGAGAATGCCATCAAAATGACAAAACTGGAGGGAATTATCACCAAGATGCAGCTAGACAGGTCGTTCATGGTGAGCCAGGACCGAGGTGGGGTCTGTGATGCTGCTGTGTCCACTGCAGACGACCCCATTCCAAAGACCTGCCGCACCGTGGGGATCCAGACAGACAGGGAGACCTTCATCAAGAGCCCTGAGGGAGACCCTGGTGGGCTGGCTCAAAGCCCCGGCCAGAACATCCCGAAAAAACTCAACCTGGACTCTATCGGACTAAATAAAAAAGCTGAAACTGCCCCAGGGCCTCCCGCACCACCACCACCTCCTCCCCCTCCTCCTCCTCCTCCTCCTCCCCCACCTGGCTTCTCTGGACCTCCACCACCTCCTCCTGCCCCTCCCCTGCCAGGCCTCTCAGGACCTCCACCACCACCTCCCCCTCCCCCTCTGCCAGGCAGCATGGGAGCACCACCACCCCCACCACCACCACCTCCGTTGCCTGGAGGTGGTCCACCACCCCCACCTCCTCCGCCTCCCCCTCCTGGCCTACCTGGAGCAGGTCCCCCTCCTCCTCCTCCTCCACCAGGCTTTGGAGCGCCACCTCCTCCCCCTATGGGGGGCTTCGGTTTCGGCCAGAAGGTGGAGACGGCCCCACGGAAAACTGCCATTGAGCCGGCGTGTCCCATGAAGCCTCTGTACTGGAACAGGATACAAATACAGGACAATAAGTATGTGCTCTAAATTACAACCTGGGTCTTATTTTCACCGTTTTGTCCATCGTTTGAGTCAGTTACAATAATGTTATAATCTGAAGATTCATAGAGACTCCAGACTACCAGTAACTGTCGAAGGCTGTTCTGCTGGTTCACATTGGACTTTCTTTGATTTTGTGCACACATTCTTCCTTTGCAGTGAGGGATTAATGATGACATTTTGTCAATATTTAATTCAATTTTCCAACATTTAGATATTCTAGTAAAACTGTCGACTTGTTCATAAGACCATGGCCAAAAGTACAAAAATAAGACCCAAGTTGAAATAAACGTGTATTTTCTTTTATGATGCACTAATGATTAATCACATACACAAATCACAGTGGTTTCTCACATCTGGATTTCTTCACCCTAACCTAACCTCAACCAAGTCTTCAGAAAGCTCATGACTAGTGTACCCTCAGTCACCATTTGTATTCATTATTAAAGTGAACCACTTTAAGGACTATAGCTAGACTGAAACATTGGCCACTAATATAAGCTTATTTAAAGATACACGTATACAGCTGTATCTGTCCACTAGAGAGCGCTGACTAGTAGATTTGTTTTGCTCAGTTTGCATTTGTGCAATAAAAAAAAATCAAGGGATTTGTACCCAGATTTTTTTTTCTAATTCAATGTGTTAACTATCCCTCAAGTTATTATCATTCATGTTTAAAAGTACAGAGAACATGACCATTTCATTCAGCCTATGAATAAGTAATTACAAATCTAAAACATCTGTTCAATTCTTCCCAATCGGAAGTTACTGCAGGATTATAACAGATCATTGTCAAAGTGACATCTTCATCATTAATACAATATGAACTTGTGCAATAAGCACATTACAAATGGCAGACAGACAGAAAAGAAAACACTCACCATGCATCCTCATCACATTGAGCTCTGGATACAGGGGCCATGTTTTCACACCTTTGACCAATCCAGCTGTCAGTCACCCTCAGATTTATTTGTTACCTTTTGTCTAGCTGCAGCGAGGTTGGTTAGAAAGATGGTGAAGGAAGGACAAGAGATGTTTATGAAGATCTTATTGGGAAAATGTATAGCACTTCAGCATTATTTTGGATACAGTCAAGTCGACATGTCACAATCATATTTGCTGTTTAAAACACGCCTAACCAGTATTACATCCTCTTTGCAATATTGATCAATTTCATTGCACATCACAGATGTCACAGGGCAATACTTAAAAGATTCAATATATGAAGTTGCAAGAGTGGAAACTGTTATCCCATGGCTGAAGAAGTTTGAAGCTTCATTGGCCTGGTCTAATGGGTTCTTAGTGTAGCCGGGAAAACTATGACATATAGATATTGCTGCTGAACCAGATCCTCTGTAATTGTAAGTGGATTATCCGGCCCATTTCCAGTGGCTGCGGTTGTTGCCTCTTAGTAGCAGGCTTCTGGTTTTATGGCCTTGTATTTCCATGGCTGGATTAGAGGGGGGAGCTGAAGTTGTAGTTTGCACTCTCGCTGGTCCTGGCCAGTGCTGCAGGCCTGATTGACGGCACTTTTAAAGCAATTTATTAAGGGATAAATTAAACTGTAAAGGGCCAAGTTAAAGGGCATTAAATGGGTCAGATGTTTAACTGTCGCTGGATCAGCTGTGTGATCGCTGTTAATGACATGAGGTTCTGAGTTATGGGGGGGGGGGGGGGGGGGGTTTGAAATGATGCCAGGTGTCTCAACATAAGCTGAAATACCGAGCACAGTTGGCAGCATTTGCGACAAAACTTTCTCGAGAGGCAGGGAGCACAGCTTTACGGAGGATTCGGATTCAATTATTGCCACGATGTGCTCAATTACAAAGTTGTCTTGCATGGAAATATTTCTTGAGGTTTGAGTGTAATTTTCTTTTCCAAGCTGAATTCCTGCACAGATGTGTTCTGAGGAGTCAGAGGCTCAATATTGGACTTTTTCCCCTTAGTCTTTGGGGGGGGGGGGGGGGGAGTTAAAATCAAAGGCTTATTTAGAGACGGTATCATTATGTCTTCAACAGAAAGTGTCTTTCTGCTCCAGAAAATCGTCTCACCACTGCAGAGGAGACGAATGTAACCGTACTCATTGACCCCAAGTCAGCTTTTTATGAATGATTTTTTTGCGGGTTTGCTTCTATATGCAAGCGAGTTTTTGTGTTAGTGTTTTGCATCCTTTTTTTTTTTTTGTCTTGTTGTAAGTTGGCGTTGATATGTGATTGACCTGCAAGTTTAATGAGCTCAAAGATGAGAAGTCAAATCAGTAAACTCTGACCTGAGAAAACAGCTGAGATGTGTGAAAGACAGAGGAAGCCAGTAAGCAGACGTATGCAGTGTATTACAGATGTTATCTTTCTGTTGAGTACGTTTTTTTTTGTTGTCAGTGAGCCTGTTGAATATGTTGTTAATGTCCGTTTGATTAGCAGAATAAGGGAAGACAAGTAGAGACAGATGTTTTAGGTTTTAGTGAACGGGAAAGTGTTTGAGCTCCTGTTCATCCTCTTGACTTCAGACACAGCTTGTTCTCAAAATCTGCCTCTGTTTGTTTTTTTCCATGTTACTCAGCAACTTCTTAAACACAACATCGCCTCCCATATTCTGGTTCATATGCTGGAAATGTTTCTTTATTTGAGGAACAAGCTTGTCTTTAAGTTTTGTTATTTTTATCACTCGGCTCATAAACTTCTCAAAGTTGGGAATCCAGCCGTTCCTGCCAAGCTTTTGCAAGACGGTGATATGAGAAGAAAAAAAAACAGTGGGTTGAATAGAGATCAAATCAGCTTCCAGAAATAGACCCCACGATAACTTACTCTTAAGGATCTGTTGTGGTTTGTTTGCCATTGTTAAGGTTTCTTAGATTAAGTATACATCCTGGCATTTTAATTCAAGTTAGAACTGCAAGAAATAATATATTTTCTTCTTCTTTTTCCCAGCAACAACACACTGTGGGGTTCTTTGGAGGAACCAAACATTGTCAGTGCCAATGAGTTTGAGGAACTTTTCTCCAAAGCAACACAACAGGCCAAGAAGAAGCCGCTCTCAGACACCTACGAGAAAAAGGCCAAAACCAAAAAGGTAAAGCCACCTCCTCCAGGAACTCCTCCTCAGTTTGGGTTATGTCTTCTTTTCTCTCTCCTTTTCCTAGACATCGATTGTGTATGTGAGACACCTCAGGGCCTTGTATTCATGTTTTTATTTTTTTTAATCACGCTCTGTATAAAAAAATCTTTTTGTCTTTTTGGGATCCTCAATTGTAAATCAAAGAACACAAGGTGAAATGTGAAGGTGTTAAATGCAAATCTTATTAGATCATCTCTGCAGATAACAGAGGCCAGGTCTTGCATTGTGAGCCAACACAGGCTATAAGTTCATCTGTTCACTCATTCTAAGGCAAGCCAAGCTAACTGCAGGATTGTGATGAAGGTGTGGATTCTAAATAATGTTTTTTTTTAATTTGTGCAAGTTGCAAAGTTTAATTTAAAGAAAGATCAGCAAAGATGGGCTTCTTTGCCAGATTGATCGACCCCCAAAGACACACTTATTTGTGGTGTCTTGGTGTCTTGTCAAATGCTGCAATTCTGCACCTCTGCCTCAGCCAGCGCAGCGTCAGCATCCTGGCTGCCTCGTGGTGCTCACTGTGGCGTCCGAGCAGTTAAAAATCGGCCACTGCCCGAGACTGTTCCTTCTAAATCCATACAGCTTCCCTATTCTGATCAATTTGTTAAGGCTCCACTCCACTCCAGAGGGCCACTGTGTGTGTGTGCTTGTGTGTGTGTATATGTGAGAGAGAGAGCTCCATCCTTAGATCTCTCTATTCAGTCTGGTCACTCGAAAGCAGCAAAGCGTCCAATATTTGATCCAACTCAGACGGCCACATCCAGACACTAATCCTTCCAACTGTCTCCTGTCTTTGCTTACATCAGCTTGGAAGATATACTGATGGAAAAAATGCTGAAACAACTTCATACCAGAGGAGGAAAAAAAGCATCAATTTTGGTGTTTTTCAAGCATCGAAAACTATGTTAAGACATTTAGTCCCCAGTACTTTTTTAATACCAGACTCATATTAATAAATTAGTCTGTGTTTAGAGGCAGGGAGAGCATTCACAATCCATCTCTTAAACCAAAGGCATGATTGTTTTCTGTCCCTTTGGAAGTCCGACTGCCTGGAAAGGTTGTCAAAATATAATAATCGTGTTTACCCCAAATCCTTTTTTATTCCTGGAAGTTTATACTGTGAGTTAAAGAGGAGAGGAATCATCTGAATCACCAGCTGATGATTGCTTCCAAGAAGTTCAGCTGGTTAAAAGGCTGTGAAAAATAAAAGACAAATTAAAGAAACAGATTTCTTTGAGAGGTTTTGAGGAAGGGATCAGAGCTGGGAGGAAAACTAGACAAGACTTTTTAGGTAGGAAGGGATCATGAAGGTGTACTATCTGTGTGAAGAGGATGTGTAGGGGATGGGTGGTGCAGTGATTAGCGCTGTTGCCTCACAGCTAGGAGGTTCCTGGTTCAAATCCCCGTCAGACAGGACCTCTCCGTGTGGAGTTTGCATGTTCTCCCTGTGCATGCATGGGTTCTCTCAGGGTAGAAAGTCCGCAGTCCAAAGACATGCCTGTTAGGTTAATTGGTGACTCTAAAATATGTATGTGTGAGTGTGCCCAGTTGTCTGTCTCTACATGTCAGCCCTGTGATTGAATGGCGAGCAGTTCAGGGTTTACCTCGCCTCTCGCCCACTGACAGCTGGGATCGGCTCCAGCCCCTCCACAACCCTGAATGGGAGAAGTGTTACAGATAATGAATGGATGAATGAAGATATAAGTATTTTGGCATGCCAAGTATAACTCACAAATATGTTCATATTGAAGCGCTCTGGTGGTCTTACCAAGGTCACAAGTTGTGAACGCACATGAGACAGGATCATCCTTTTAGTAAGCGAGGATATTTTGTTTTATCTGATGTTATCTAACTCTTTAGTAATCCTGAGGACAACTCAGACATTTCCCTCTGTTATTGTGAGACCCGCTTCACACTCATAGACCCGAAGGCACAAACAGGACCTATAGACAAGCATTCATTGAGAGGTGTCAGAGTGAGGGGGCTGCACAGGGACTGGCACCCCAAGCTTAGGGGGGGGGATCAGTGCTTGCTCAAGGCCACTTTGGTAGCAAAACTGGCACCTCTCCAGCAACAAGAACCAAATTCCACACATATTGTCCGAACCGCAACTTGTATTGGCGACCCTCCAGTCCCCAACCCAAGTCCCTACAGACTTAACGTCAATTCACCTTTTTTAAAGCGTTCCTAATGTCATTCTAAGACGTTTGATAAATCAATTCCTGTGGCCTCTACGTGGCCACTCACTCTGCAGAATCTGACCCCTCAGTGGTCACTGTACCCGCTTGTGACTCACAAGACAAGTGGACTCTCATGCAGACAACCTGTCCCTTGTTTCTGACGGAGCAGATTTCTTCTGTAAAGATGCCATTCAATCTGTTTGTGTCTGTGTGACAGAAGTGGGTTTCATTTTTCATGTTTGTGTGTGTTTGCTTCACCGATTGTTTTGTGTACGTGCGTTTGTGTATCCTGAATGCACGTGTGTGATGACGGCATGTCCTCCCAAGTCATTATGCACTTGCTCAGAAAGTGTTGCCAGATCATGCTAACACCACAGCCCGGGGGAGCGAGAGGGGTGGTGGTTTCTCTGTGTGCGGAGAGGAGATGAGTCTGAGGGAAAGGAATGTGTGTGTACATTATGCATATGAGCCACTTCCCTACTTTCCAACTATTCCACACGCCAAAAGTTTCAACTCCGGGGATGCAACAATGCCTACATGAGTGGGTTAATCTCTATCATGTGTACCATAGAAAAATCAAAGCTCTTGTTTACTCTGGGGCCTTTTCTCTGTGTGGATTAGCATATCAAAGAAGAGAAGATGACATTGAAGTGAGCAGACCGGACTGGACTGTACCGGGGGGATAATTGCAGGCATGTGGCTCCACTCCAATCCACTGGATGGAGGAAGCAATGATGACGGAGCACCCATAGGAGTGAGCAGGAGGCATTGGAGACAGTGTGCATGTCCGTGCATTCTTCATTGACAGATTAGAGGCGAGGAAGAGACGGCTGAAGATGAAGAAATCAATGCAGCTCAAAGTATAAATATGCACATCGGTAAACACAAAAATGGCAATTTCCTCATCCCACATTAATCAAATGTGAATCAGGTTTACACATTGCAGATCTCCTTAAACAAACAGCTGCTTTTACTGGTTTATGGGAATAACTCATGAGCAATCGCAAAGCGTTTATTAAAGACATATTTGGCGCTCTGGCTCTGACGTCGGAGAGTGGGTGTAAGAATAACACGGCTGGGTGAGACTGGGGTTGATGGGTGTAAAGTGGGTGGTTAATGATGAAAAGTCTTGATTCAGTTGTTTTTGTAAAATCTGGTTTCAGACAGATAGTTCGACAGACAGTGGATGTAGAGCAGGCTGGCTGCCCAGCCGTGGCTGTGTAAACTATCAAAACCTGAGTCCCCTTGCCTACCGCTCTGAACGTCAACCACCTGCTTCAGCTCACAGTGTCTCCCTCCATCATTCTGTTTATTTTCTTTGGCGGCTCACTTTTTTCCCTCTCTTCTTCTTCTCCTCCCTCTAAGCATTCCAAATAAAAGCCTTGCTGTACATTTAGTTCTCTGTTGTCCACAAGAGGGAGTTATAGCTTTTGATGCCCAACTGTCTCAGCATCAGCATCTAACCCAAGCTGTTTGCTACTCAGCCTCCAGCATCAGTTGTCTTCTCTCATTAATGTAACTGTTTAAGCTAATTGTAAGCAGGGAAAGGGTTCCTGGGCTGCTTTTAGAGTGGCCCGTCCAAAATGGTTAATTAGAGGTGTTGGGGAAAGCCATGCTACACAACTCCTTAGAGAGGGAGATCCCCAGTGATCCAGGTAATAGAGCTGGAAGCAGCATGGCACCCACTAACGCCCTGTAATGCAATACCCACTTCTAAGGCTTCTGCTCTCCAGCTCCCACTGGACAGCCGAGTAGCCGACAACGCCATAATACCTAATGAAGAAGCCTGACACATTAACTTTTAGAGCGGGGCTTTACCTTGCCAAAACTCTCTCTGGCTTTATGGCTAATTCAGTCATAAGTAATTGTGACCATGTGTAGGTACAAATAAAAATCCTGTGAATTTATAGTTTGTTATAAAAAAAGCCCTGCTTCTCTTTGCCTTGCTCTTCTAGACTGTCCTTTTATGGTGCCACTGTTGCCTTTGTACTTTCACTACGACTTGATATTTTTGATTATATCACACACGTGTTCTTAGTAAAGCAGAGGTGTACCACTTTCTAACTTGACTTTGCTCCCTTATAGAAATAAATTAGACAAAGTGTGTTTCTCGATCTTTTGGATTATGTTGAGGGGTTGTGACAGCTTGTGTTGATGATGAGCTGGGTCAGTCCCTGCTACATAGAGTAACGGGGGCTTCAGGCGGTTCATCTCTTTCACAGCAGGAAGTGACACAGTGGTTTTACCTGGCCTCTCATCATCTCATCACAGAAATGTATTTTTAATTCACCGTTTTCCTTAACTTGTTTAGTGGCATTGATTAAAAACAGAAGTGATAATACATTAAATATGAAAAGTCAAAGTAAATTGTCGAGCATAATGAAAGCCTTTAACAGAAATGAATCCATTCAACTTATGGACTCCATTTTTCTGTGATAAATTTAAAATTTTGACTCATTTATCTTGTCATTTAAAGACAACAATGCTGGTTATCCCCTCATAATGACTTCATTTCAGTTGTTCTCTCAAGACCTCAACTTATTTTTCTAGTTATTCAGGGATAACAAAGCTGGTCTTTCCTTTTATAATGGATCAAAGTATCTCATTATCTCAGGGAAACTAAGCTTGTTCTCTTTCTGGTGATCTACAAAACAAAAACAATAAGCTGGACACTTCTAAATAACTCTGGGAATACAAGATCAATAAGTCAAGACCTTGGAAAAACAACCAGAAATGATTTGTCGTCCTGTTTTTTGCCGGAAAACAGAGTAAATGCATGGATGTATGTACACTTCGGGTTTCTGGAGAGCAAACATACAGAACGTGTCTGTGTTTGTGAAATGATTAAGAATAATATTAGTCGATATTTGAACCAAAAGTTCCCCAAATTAGGTCAATGTGTTGATGAAGTTCAAATAGTCTAGAAGTACTCGGATTAACACAATAATATATATTAGTAAAAATGTAAGATTGGGCATAACTCTTAAATACACATTCTGGAGTTCCTACTAATATTCATCTCCTCATCTAAGAACTTGTTTGTTTTCTGTGTTATTCAGTTAATCAAGCTGCTGGATGGGAAACGTTCACAAGCTGTCGGCATCCTCATATCCAGCCTGCATCTTGAATTGAAGGACATTCAGCAAGGTAAAAAAAAATATTTTATTAACGATATGTTATCTTATGTCTGTGAAAACTGTGATATTATTTAAACCTCTGTCAAGGAAGGAGCTCGTATTCAGATTTACACTCCCATTTGGCAAGAATTTGTGAATGACTCCTGAGGATATGCAGATGGAGTTATTTTTTGAGATGAGATAACGAGCCCTGCAGCTGAGAATAATGTCCCTCCTCTTGACAGTTTATAATTTGTAACTAGTAGCACTATTTTTTTCATTTGTGCCTCAAGTGGATTTTCCATTACTTTGGTGGGAATGAAAATACGCTGATTTGTCTCAATATGAGACTTCAACACTGGGATGAAAGCAGTGTTTCACTTTTTCTGTCACATGAAGAAAGAAGAAGACAGTAGACTGTATTCATCCCTGGGGTGAAATTCAGTTTTTCCCTTTGTTATTGAACAAGTTACACACACATAGGTCAGGTATACACAGAGTGAGGGGGCTGCACATGAAAGAGCGCACCCCTGAGTAGTTGGGGGTTCGGTGCCTTGCTTAAGAGCACATTGGCAGTGCTTGGGAAGTGAACCGGCACCTCTCAAGCAACTACTCCAATTTCCATACTTCCTTCCAAGTCCCAACAGACTGAGCTACTGCTGCCCCTGCCCAAAAGTCCTTTTTGCACTGCTTAAAATAAAAGAAATTGCAATCTCCTTTTATTTAAAGAACCACATGAATTGATGACATGCTTGCTTGTTCTGTGGAAAATCCAGCCACATGTGTATGTAAACACATAATGTGTGTGTTGGGGACAAAGTAGATAGGCCAGGAATTGGTCCTGTGCTGGGACTGTGGCGGAGAGTTCCTGCCGCCTGCTAGTCTGAGCATGCGGCCAGCAGATCTGTTTATTGTAGCCAGTGACGGTTTCCACAAGCCTAATGGGACTGACACCCCACTAATGATCTGAGCATGTACAAAACCACCTTCCACAGTTAGCAGACACTGCACTGCCACATAAAACCGCCTCATACACGAGCCATAGCACATAGCACCAGGATAACTATTTTGTTCATATTTCTTTCCCTTTGAATCCTTTTCTCTGTTCCAGTTTCAGCTTGTAGAGCAGGTTTGGTTAAAAAAGGCCAGCTCACTCTCAGTGTGAGGTTGCCTCCTCGTGCCTTAATGGGAAGTGAAATCAACAATTTGAATCTGACAATGAAGGACAGCACCTTAATAAGCACTTCTAAGGGCTCTGGTCCCTGGCCTCGCCTGCTTGCCTCCCCTTTGTTGCCAAATTAAAAGGACATGGGACATGTAATGTAATTAGAGCTACTAGGGAGGGAAAGAGGGAAGGAAGGAGGGGAGCAGAGTAGGTAGCACTCTAGTTAAGGCAGAGGGAGGGGGTAAAATGCACCCAAAGGAGTGACTGGGGGACCTCAAGGGCCACCATGGTTCAAGGGCAAAGGGAGGCTCTCCCCCACACACCAACTACAAACACACACATATGAGCTTGTTCACACACCACACATGCCCTTCCACACTGAAGCCGATGAGTGAAAAGTGTAAGGAGAGGGTGTGAGGCGGTTGGCAGGCCTGCTTTGATCTGTTGGTGTGGAGAGATATCCGGCTCCCCTCGGATCAGAGTGCTCTTGTGCACACTGGAGCAGGCCCCCCTTTGGTGTGTGATTGACGGCTGCATGGCTGAGGGACTGAATAATCCACTCTAATAAGATGTAGGAAATGGACCTCCAGCGATCTCTCTGATCCAGACATCAGGACCACATTGACAGCTTCTCTGCAACAGGAACAGCTGGGAAACAGAGTGCAACGTATTAACTTGTTAGCTAGAAGCAGGTAGTGATTGAAGACTTGGGCTGTGTTTTTACACTGTTACTTTTACCTTTGCCAACAATTAATGACACATGGCACTGGTACCGCTATGTCACATTTATTTCTATAAACATTTTATTCTACCATAAGCAATTCTCCAAAAAAAAACGAATGCATCAGTGATTAAAGTAGCCTACCATACATGAATTGATCTAAATAAATGTTGTATAAAATAAATAAGTAAGAATTGAACAGGTTATGACAATAGCTGTTCTTTAGCCAAACGTGCCCAATTTTACTATCAGGTCGTGTTATGAAGCTAATGTCATTTTATCTAAATTAAGCAAGTTTGTTTGTGACTTTTCTGCGCGTCTAACAGCTGAACTAAATTGTACTGATGATTGCATTTATCGCATAGTTGTCTTTTATGGCCATCAGGCTGTCATTCAGCAAGAGTTGCTTAAGTATGCTTTCATGTCTGTATGCTAGGTAGCTAATGTGTTATTAGCCAGAAATCCAAACCTTTGCTAGAATTTGTAGTTTTTCAAACGCTACGGAAGGTGGTTTGAGACTCTTCTCGTTGGCTGCTGTTGTTGCTATAACCGTCGAAGCTGTAGCTTGGCATGTTGCCAAATTCCCCTTTTATGTTTTTATGTTTGCTAATGTCTACTTTTGAATTTTTTGTTTGTGTGCATGTTACTTCAGTTTGAAATATAGCTGTTATCATGTAATTGTAAATTGTGGCAGTGACATCTGTTACTAAGCAGAAGGTGCCAGATTGGTCTTTAAAGTTCGTATGGTAGGAAGCTCATTTAATATTGTTAGGTGTAGCCAGTGTTGGCAAACAGATTTTCCAGTATAATACTTGAAGTCAAAGATTATTGAAGTAAGTTTTTAGCTTTCTTGGTCTTGTGCTAGTAAGTAAATATAAGTGTAACTTTTGACTTCAAGAAACTGCTGTATAGAGAACGTTTCCCAGTTTTAAATAAAAGTGTTTATGTTAGGAAGCTAATGCATATTTAGACTGGATTTTTCATTGCCTTTTACTTCTTCTTCTGTTACACTGCAGTATAGCATTTATTATAATCGCATAAATATCACCTGGGGTCATATCTTGGACCTTTCAAGTTTTGATTTAATGTTAACGTGTAAGGCGGCTAGTAGAGCTATTGCAAGGTACAAGGTTTAGCATTGTGTTTAATATTGCTAAAGTTACTTTTTTACCACTTCTGCTACTGTAAAGCTACATTTAATCATTAACAGTCATCGCGAAAATCCAACTTGTGGCTGAGGCGGCTGGCATTTGGAAAAAGTTACCCAACATAGCTTTTGGTACTTGAAGCTAAATTCTGTTGAACCAAACAGAATGTGTGCTGCTTGTTAGTGGTGACAATTATTTTTTACTATTATTACTACACTTATTGTAGAACAATAAGTGTAGTAATAATAGTAATAATGTGCACACTTTCTGTGGTTGTCTGCACCAACCAGACAACTGTCAGCTATCTGGAGCCTTCCCTCCCATCTTTTCCTCTTCCCCTCCTCCTTCACAGAAGCCATAAACTTGTGACACCTCTCAGACACAGAACAGGAGTCACTTTCTTTCTGTGCCGTCCTCCACACTTCTGCCCTCCCTTTGCACTTTTGTTTTTACTCTGTTAGTCTGGTTAAACATGTAGATGAAAAAGTTCAAGAACACTTTTATTCACCTACATCTTTATCTTGTGCATCATTGTAAAAATCATTATTAGCAGCTGTGGTGGTTCTAGTTGAGGGCCTGTGATGTGTGGACTCTCAGACTGCCCTGTATTACAAACAGACATGATTATGGGGCGGACATCACTGCGTGGGCTCAAGAACACTTCGGAAAAAAAACATTGTCTGTGAACACAATTCATTGCTGCATTCAAAAATGCCTGCTGTAACTCCATCACGTAACGTAGAAACTGTAAACCATTTCCAGAAAGGCTGCTGCCTTCTCTGGGTCCATAATTGGAATATGCCACAAAATGGGCATATTGAATGTAGAAGCAAAGAGACACAAGGAAACATTGCTCTTTTTTTCCTGGTTTTGTCGTAGTTTTTTCACAATAAATAGTATTCCATAAATACTGGTTGCCTCAAATATAACCCCATATGAACTTAAAGGTCCAATCTGTAAGATATCTACTACATCAAAACCTTACATTTGACCTTACTATATCATCAGACATTAAAGAAACATGCTATGTTGAAGTGCAGCTCTCTCCAATGTTTTAAATTTGGACTGCAGCACCCATTTTGAACACTAGGCGTCAGAGTTACATACTGCTCCTTTAAGTTGAAAAATGAAAGGCAGAATGCTTTGGACAAGATCTCGTGCATTTATAAAACTGAATGCTTCTAATGAATTTCTTTACTATTGCAGCTGTTCTTACTTTGGACAACTCCGTGGTGGACTTGGAAACCATCGAGGCTTTGTATGAAAATGTAAGTTAGAAGAAGCACTCATGGAGAAAGAAAGGATATAATGCTAATGTTGGACAGCCTTACTACAAATAAGTTGAACTATTGTACGTTGATGCAAATCATTTTTGTTATTGAGCAGCATCTTCCGCTTGAACGGATGCTGATTAAATGTAGTTGCATGAATGAACTTCTATCTTCTTATTTTTTTGTTTGTGTTGTGTCTTTCTAGAGGGCCACCAGTGATGAGTTGGCCAAGATAACAAAACATTATGAAAACTCCAAAGAAGAAGACGTCAAACTGCTGGACAAACCTGAACAGTGAGTTTTATAGTAAAGCCTTTTCTCATATGCGCATTCAAAAATCATGATAAACTTATTTTGAACCAGAGAAGTTTATGTTTTATTTGTGACCTAAAAATGTAACTTTTTTCTTTCAATTATTGGTGAAATTAATCACACCGTAAACAAAAAATAGAAAAGATGGCCAACATTTTCACATTAAGGTATCTCTCTGTTCTCTCTAATTTATATTTTTCATAAAGTAATCCACCAATCTCGGACATAAATTGCAGTCATGGACATTGTTTCAGTAGTTCAGTAGTTCCTGTCAGGGTTAAGTAGTCCAGGCCAGTTAACGAGGCTCGGACCCAGTGGTGCCGCTCAGCCTGGCCTTCCTGTTTCCATGTTTGACCAGAGCTGTCACTACGGCTGCCAGAGTCATCCCTACTCAGTGTCTCCTTCCATCAGAAGGGCCTAATCACACAGGATGTTACTGCTCTGCTCCCCTCTGACACAGCACTGTTTACACAAGTCTTCCCGCATCAGGCCAGAGCTACCTTTGATCAATCTGTGTGCGCCGCTCGCTGCTCTCCCTCCACCTGACCCCGTGGACCCTTCAAACCCAGCAGAGCAGCGCCGCTCATGACTATCAGCTGCCTGTGCGCTTGTGAACAGCGACACTGACTCAGCCTGCCTGCTTAGAGGACCAGAGCCTGCCAAGAACCCAGAATAGTACTTCCTGTGAGACATTTTGTTTAATTCTGTCATAACATACCCCCCCCACCCCACCCCTTTTTTGTTTCCAGGTTTCTTTATGAGCTCTCCCAGATTCCCGACTTTGCAGGCCGAGCACGCTGCATCATATTTCAGTCAGTGTTCCTCGATATCATCGCCTCCATCAGCCGCAAAGTGGACATCATCACGCACGTCTGCAAAGTAAGAGCACCATGTCAATAAGCACTGCTTCCGAAAAGTGTTAATCAGCCAAAAGAAAGCTTACTAATACAAATGTGTATCTGTGTTTCAGGAGCTGTTAGAGTGTGATAGTTTGCGGGATGTGATGGGTCTTGTTCTGGCCTTTGGGAACTACATGAACGGAGGGAACAGGACAAGAGGTCAGGCTGATGGCTTTGGACTGGAAATCCTCCCAAAACTAAAGGATGTCAAAAGCAGGGTAACGCACAACTTCAAATTTTACATAAGCATTAGCAAAGTAAACCCATACAGTCAAATCATATTGATATATCAGTAGGCCATGTGAAGCCTGATCTTTAAAGTCATTTATTTCCTCCTCAGGACAATCATATGAATCTGGTGGATTACGTTGTTCTATACTACCTGCGTAATTTTGACACGGTAAGATACCATCAATCAGATTATCCAAATGTAACACTCACGTTAACGCTTATCACTCGTATACTTCTATGTGTTCCAGCATGCAGGCACAGATAAGAGTGTGTTTCCTATGCCGGAGCCGCAGGAATTCTTCCAGGCTGCACAGGTGAAGTTTGAAGACCTCTCCAAGGACTTCAGGAAGCTGAAGAAAGATCTGACGAGTAAGACATTACCTTTTGTAGAAGTACAGTCATTTTGATACTGCACATTGCATTTGCCTGTTCGTCTCTGTTGCATTGCAAAACAATCACTGTTTTGGTGTGCACGGCTATCTTTCACCCGGGCAGTTTAAATGTAAATGCCGAGAGAGGTTTTGGGGTGTGTTCCAGAAGCAGGCACGCCTGAGGCAGCGTTTCCCAGTTTCCAGACATTGCATCTTCACTTCCTGTTTTTAACACCAGTGACAGAGCAGCTAGCAAAAGAAGCATCTAAATTGCTCTAATGAACTGTACAGCAAGGGTAGAGTCCAAAAAGCCAACTCCAGCTCACTGAGGAAGCATCAGGGGGATAATTGCCGGAAGAAAACCTGATTTTGGTGTTATGTGCTCAAAGTGTTGTGGGCGCCGATCCACTCAGTAACCAAGCCAGCCAGCCAGTCAGTCTTGGCCAGGGCCATGCGGAGGTTAAAGGCGATGCACCCTGTGCCCCTTGTGTCTGTGGTTATTTAAATCAACCAATAATATGGCATATGAAAGCAATTAGATATGCTCTGCAAGTTTCCCCTACGTTTTTTAGATCGCTGTTAAAGCCCTCTACTCTCTGACCCGAGGGAAAAATACAAAGAGTCTACTAAAGTACCCAGACCCACCTCAAGCTGTCACTCATTTATTAGGAAAAATGGAAGACCTGAAGACAATAAATGCAACATAAGGGCCCTCGTATTTGATCTCCGTTGCAGCGCAGTCTGGCACAGAAGTCCTCGGGGGTAAAAGCATCACAGAGCGAGTGTTGGATTCTGGATGTTTGGCGAGCTCCACCTCTGACTCCCACCATTTTTATCCTCTGCAGACGCCAGGAATAAATATTTATACCTGGCTATTATAAACCTGCCTAAAGAAAGCAAGTGGTCTTAATTATAAAGCTAACACAGATCTCTTCCCTCCACAAAGTGAATTGTGTCACTCAGAGGCTCAGAATGACTCACACTTATACTCGCTCAATTACTGGAACAAGAAGCCGGCTTGGCCCTCACCTGATCCTGAGGTGGCGGCTGCGTTGTCTTGCCCTCCAGGCTTAGGTCAAATGTCAGGAGACTTTGTGCTAACAGTCAAAAACTCACCTCTCCTAGCTTACCCTCATCCTGTGTGTAGAGTCTAGTCAGTGATGCTCAGGAGAGAGTCCCCGTCCTCTTGGCTGCCCTCTCCTTCACTGGCTTGTGCAGAAACATGATCCTCTTTTGATGGAGCTTCCTGTTTGGGGAGAAGGTGATGACCTCTCTCTGTGCTCCTCTCAGAGTGAGAGAGATGAGTGGAGAGGCCACGAGGAGTTAAACCCACTGTAGGGCTCATGTGAAGCAGAGTATAATTTATTCTGTTACTGTGTCAAATCCTAGCTTTGAACTCCAGCATCCTAGCCTAAATGTATCTTAAAAAACCCTGGATAACCTGATCTTTCAGCTGCTTTTTCAAACTTAAGGTTGGATTCTGCAGATCAGACCAGCGGCTACCTACATAAAGATCCATTTAACTGTCGAAATATTGGACTTGACAGAGAGGCGCGGACGCTACCAAATGAAATAGGATCAAATAAAAAGAAACAGTCAGAGCTCATTTGCTGCTCGGAGGAAGTTTAGTGTTTTAGTTTAGTGTTCCACTGAAGGCCTGGCCCTGGTTTTAGCATTCATCACTTTGGCAAATCAGACAGTGTCTATGACTTTAAATGGCCTTTAATGTCACGTTCAGGCAGGGCCTTTAGCCTGAGCCCCGCTTTACGACGGGGGGCTACACTCGTAACGCCATGTGTGAAGTCAGAGTGCTGAAGTAAAACGAAGACGAAAGTAATCCTCCTGAATGTTAAACATGATGAAGAGTTCCTTTTATAAAACAAGATTCTTCACATATTTAGCTTGTATTCAACTAGCTGCTTCTTATGATAGCATTAGCCCTCTCTCACAAAGCAGAACATGTGATTGTGATGCTCCCTGCGCCCACATTTGAAGAAGGGTTAATACTCCACCTCCTACTATTAAGTAACTTAAGTTTTAACCTGACAGCACAGTGTAGTTTGGTGGATTTTGGGTTGATATATGAGGAGTGGAAAGGGGAGAGAGTGTCTTTCCTTTCCCTATTGAAGAAGTCTCCTGGCTGGCCTCACCAAAGGGGGGTAGAAGACTTCATCCCACAGAGAGCTGAGCTGGAAGTCTGACAGTCTGCTGGGTTTGGACAAATAATTGGGGATCAGAGAGAGAATTTACTTTTCCAGGTATAAATTATTAGAATGTGTCAGAGCTCTGTACTGGTTTAACCTCTGATAAATAATTACAAAAGAAAACAATAGTTCTTCCAAGAATGTCTTTTTTTTAACAAACAGATGTTTGTCAAACTGGAATATAACAAGATATGACGTTATTAATTACTGCACTACTTCTAGTTGGAACTGTAGTTTTGCTGGCAACTGTGAAACAACAATGAAGTCACCGTTGTCTCCTCATGTGTTTCTCTGTCTGCTAGTTTGCTTCCTCAAATCTTGCCTTTAATAATGATCCAGAGCTACAGAGACAGGAGGTGGCGAGGCGTGGAGACAGAAACATTCATCAAACAGCTACTTCCCTCATCTTGTGGTGCTGCTTAGGCTCTCCCATCTACTGCTTTTTGAGCTAATCCTCCAAAGTTGCGTATTGTCTTGGTGTGCTGTGATTTCCTGGTAGCTGCTGTGGGGGCTCTTGCTTACTGCGGTTAAAATCACAAGTACATACTGACATCAAAGTCTCCCATTTAGTCAACCACACAGGGCAAATGCTGGAGAACAATTCTGTCTTTCTTGTTTGTTTTTCTTCTCGTTTACTCCCCTCTGCCCGCAGCTCACTGTCATGTTACCTCATAGTCCACAATAGATAGTCCACTCTGACACATTCAGATATGATGGATTGGAAAATGATTCCTCTGGAGAAATACAGTAAATGCATGTTTAGAAGTGTTGCTCCAGAACCCCAGAATATCTGCTCGTATTTGTTCTGTTTTCAGAAGCTCAAATCTTGCTCAGGAAACCCTCAATTATCCCTGTCGGTTTAAAACTGTCTTTATGAAAAAAGAAAAACATGTTCAGGTTTTTGAAAAAAAAGAGGCACAGTTCCAAAGATCCTAAGTCAACTAGCTTTAATGATATCCAATGTCCCCTTGTAAACAAAAAGGGCTTGAAAGCACGGTGCTGTGGCTCCCATCATGAAGCTGTCAGTGCTGAGAAACGTGTCCTCAAGTGCAGTGGTTCTCAACCTGAGGGTGGGGACCCACAATTAGGTCGCAAGGCCATTTTCAGGGGGTCACGATTGTGTGCCTGGAGAAAAAAAACTTGATAAAACGTGTTTGTTATGTTCCATCTCTTTGTTCTGTTTGATGGTCACAAACTGAAAGTAGTCTATTGTCACGTTTAACAAGTGAAGTGATTCGTTACACATTAGTCGAGACTTGTACTTGATTTCAGATGTAACAAGCAAAGCAAACTGTGATTCAATCAATATATTCTATAGCACCACAGCATCCTCTCCAGAGCCTTGCTTGCTAGGTCATATTTATAAATCTTTGCTGACACTTAGAATTGCTCATTTCATTTCTTAAATATTCCATTTTAATTTGATAGTTTGAGCTTAATTAACTTTAGCAACAAACACTAAAAAAACATTTTTAAAAACCTATACTCTAGATGTGCATATTTAGGTTCCTGTTTCCTAAAGCTTCTCTCAACATCCTCTTTATAATCACTGCTGCCCCTTACTTTTTCAATGTATTTTTCTATTGCAGATCATTTCACAAGTCAGCTTGTCACTATTTATACTGCCATTTACAAAACACAAACATGTAACTACACTGCAATAATGACTTCTTTCATTTATTTATGCTTTTTCTACAATAGTAGCCGTTATGTTAAGTCATTCATCTAAGTTAATGAAACGTTTTTTTCAGGTTTTAATTTCTCATCTCAAAAATGTTCTGCCAAAGAGACTTCACAACAGTAAATGCATGTGAACTTCAAAGGTTCCTCTACTCACAAAAATGAATTTGACATGGAGCTATAATATGACTCGTGTTATCTACAATCACAGTTTGGGCTGTCAGAGATACATCATGGGGGTAAGCATGCGTTTTTTTTAATTCGATCTTTATTCAATCAAAAATAAAATGCACAATCCAAATTTTAAACAATTCAAAAAAACTAGATTTTATATCCAGATTAGGACACAATTAGTGTTCCTCATCATTTGGCTCACTCTGTGTTTATGCAGCCCATCAAGGCAGAATCTTGAGCAAGCCTTTTAACACTACAATTTAAATTAAATACTTTATTTTGAAAACTCAAAATATCTGTTATTGAGAAAATAAAATGTTCAACATTAAAATCCATGAAAGCATTACTACAGCTTTCTCTTGCCTGCATTAACATACATTTGAACTTCATCGTTAGACGTTGGTCATTCACTCAGAAGGTCGTCCATCTAACCTGAGACGTGGTGTCTGTCTTTGACTTGCAGGAGAATCCTCCCTTTTAAGGAACGCCAAACAACAAAAACAACAAAAAACAGTATTATCACTCTAAGACAATGTCTCAAACTGGAGCTTTTGGTTTTTATTCTTTACAGCTGCTGTGTGTTGTGGGCTTCCTCCTTGTGGCCTTTGCTGTCTGGACCACATTTAGGAGAGAGCCGCCTCTAAATTGTAGACTTGCTGTTTTGAACACTGTTTTTAATGGGTCGTTTTGAGTTGGGGGATTTCTGGCGAGGAAACGCGGTTTTGTCCAAACAGGATATTTTGGTCGTCATGTTCGGTTGCTGATCTCTGTTTTTTATTTTGATAACTGCTTGCTCTCCCTCCTCTCATTTTTAAAAGAGTGCTGTTATCCAGACAGTGAGGCTGTACGTAGTTACACCTCCATTTTAATGCTCAGACGACGTGTTTCCTGTCTGATTTATTAACACAGCCAATAAATAAGCGATGTAATAGACTGAGCTTACCCAGTTGCAGGTGCAGTTGCTCAGCATGCAAACATTTGAGAGTCAAACTCGGAACCAAAAGCAGCCTCGCAGTGAATGAGACTGCGGCCAGACCTGTTAATGCTCTTGTCGTGTTGCAGAACTATTTAGCTATGCAGTCATAAGCAAGTCGAGGTATTTATTGCACCCATTAATGACTTACAGGTTGGAGCAATGTGCCAAAGTTCTTTTAGCAGGCGTCTGTGTGTATATTAACCCAGGTTACAGTTGAGAGGAAATGGGGAAGGTTCGGCTGGAACACGATCAGTCACCACTGTTTCCTCTGAGCTCGTGTGAGTTGGGTCATTTAGCGCCGTGCAGAAAACAAATCCACAAACAGCAAAGACACATCTGCTGCAGTCACATGTAAATTATTAAAACATCAGAAGTAGTAACAACATGCAGGACAATACAAATGTCTTACTAATTTGCAAACTAAAGGTTGTTTATCACAAATGGGATCAATACAAAACAAGAAGCATATGGGGGAAAAGATTTAAAAACTAACTATTGTTTTTTTTAATCAAGTTTCAGGTTAAAACTGATTTCCTATTAAATCCTTGTTTGCAGTTTTGTTTTAACCAAACCACTGTCTTTTTATTTGACAAAGGGAGCGTGTCTGAGGCGTGTTTATTTATACACGGGTTAGAGAAATGTTAACTAATGCTTCACCGTTCTTTGGGTCACAACACGCCCAGCTTGGATGCAGCTGCGATGGTGTAGCTTGAATGGAGCCATTCATGCCCATCCAGCTGATCAATGTGAGACTAGACAACCTCCAGAGCATCACGCTCATTCCTCTTTCTCTACAGAGACATGTACTTTACAATCCTTCTGTATTTCCTGACACATAACTTTCATCAGTAAAAAAGAGATTTATGTTTAAACATTATCAGTCGTTATGTTGTGAAAAGTTTTACGTTATAGCAATGTAAGTGGTCAGGTTATAACGTGAAAACACCTCGTTATGATATAAAGCTATCACACTGTGTGACTCTTATCCTAACTTTTAGATTTAGGAGAGACAGCAATAACGCTTCTGTAGTGTTATGGTAACAAAATAGTATTAGGTACAAAGTATTTATGCTTTCAGGGGAAATAAAATATTATTTTTTTTAGGTATTTGTTAATACAAATCTCAGAAATAAAGGAGGTAGTTATACGCACATCACGTAGGAACCTGTCCGTGCAAACACGGAAGACTGAGGAGGAAGAAAGGCCCGCACACTCGCTCAAATGACACAAAAAGTTTTAATTCATCACAATCACAACGTTTCAACCAGAGGTCTTCTTCAGGTGATCTTTTAATACACATCTCAAACTTTAAGTGTTTTTGTGATTCTTCTTGCCCCTTTTTAACAAACCTTTCTTCTCAGTTTTAACTGTTACAGGCAATGGTTTCATTGTTTTATATTCTTAAGTGACTTGAAGTCGACACTCTCCTGGTTTGTTTTGTTTAACCTTATGTCCCTTTAAGAAGATGCAGTCGTGCATTATGACTGATCCTTCTCCTCTGATCTCTGTTGTCTTGTACCAGCTTGTGAGAAAGACCTACAACAAGTGTGTTCCAACGCCTCAGAGGAACACTTGGAGCCATTCAAGCAGAAGATGGAACGATTCATCTCTTCTGGTGAGTCAAGCTAAGATCTGGGAAAAATGTTCAAAAACAGAAATGTGATTGAACATGCTGCTTATAAACGTGATGATTATACATTTTGTAGCCTATATCTAGATAATATCAATACATATTATGGAGGAAAAAAACAGTCCCTTGAGCATCAGAGGGGAAGAAAACGTGTCCATTTCAATCTTCCCATGCTGTCTTAAATCACATATTTCTCTATGTGATTCCCAGATTTACACGTTTCATTTTTAAAGGTTTCATTTTGGGCTTTTTATCCCTTTATCTAAAGATAGGACAGTGGATAGAGTCAGAAACTGGGAAGAGAGAGAGTGGGGAACGACATGTGGTAAAGGAGCTAAAGGTTGGGTTTGTACCCGGGTCGTCTGCTTGGAGGACCATAGCCTCCGTACATGGGGCGCACGCATTAACCACTAGGCTACCAGCGCCCCGATGTACACATTTCCATCTCCTGTGGAGCAATCTTTTACTGTTAATCCCAAAATATCTCCGCACATGGGATAATTTGATTTATGGCAGTCAAGAGGATCCATGAATTTATTTAATCTGCAACCACTGACCCACAAAATCATGGGTCCCGCCAATGTTTGCCCTCAGTCCCACTCTCCAGCAGGTCTGTGCTACAGTATGTGAAGCTCTAAAAGGACCCTCAAGAAAATTCTTGTTGTCTTCAAAGATGAAACAGTATTTTGGACAGAGGATTTACAGCCGAGGAGAAAGTCATGAAACCAGGCTTACAAAGCAAGGAAATGCCCTGTGTTCGCCCTTATGCCCAGCATGGGACCTTAAAAAAAGAGGAAGGTATAATTATGTTTTTTGCCATGTCAGACATGTCAGCTGGGTGGTGAAGAATCTGCCTCTCAGTGTGTGTGTGTGCATGTTTTTGTTCTTGCTGGGAGAGGGCGTCTTGGTACACCGTAAGACAGCATGAGGACAGGAGTGTACGGGCCTGTAGAAAGGATCGCATTGCCTCTTACATGGTATCCATGTACTCTCACCTTCCATAAAGCTGGCGGGACATCCCTGGCTGTGGCCTTGTAAAGACTGGCCGGCCTCAGTGGATCAGGCCTGGGGACCACCGGGACAGAAGCAGAGTTTCTCTGAAACACTGATCATCCCATATTTTATCCCATCCTTTTCTCCGATTATTATAGTTTATGCACCAACTCCTTCCATATCTCACTTCCTTCCTTCAAACCGTCAATGCCTGTTTCAGCTGGGAGCAAGGGATGTGGTGCCTTGGAAAACATTTACTTGAAAGTTTTACATACAGTACATACTTATACCCAGTATACTTGCTGGGGAAACAAGATGGACAACAAGATTTTTCCGTTTTTTCCAGGCAGAAAAGAGCTGGCTGTGCGCTCAGGAATGTGTGCATGAAGCGTTTGTTCGCTGAGAAGAAAAGCACTGCACGTCCGTCCTGTCTCTATGACAACAGTTTGTTGACAACGGCTGCTGTATGACAGATACTGCTCCGTTACTTTTTACTGCATGTTTTATATTTGAGATCGTTTATTTCCCAATCTGACACGGAGCAAAGAGGATGCGGGTACACGTTTGTTTGTTTGTTTGTTTGTTTTCAAAGAGTGCACGTGTGTGTTATTAGGACGGGTTGGCACGCTGGGGGAGGCGACGGGAGGCCGATGAGGGCCTATACAAGGACCCGTAGCCCCGGGGCCTACGACCACGTTAAATCGCCACTGGTCATCTGACTAGTTTAGAAAGTACTGAAGGTTCGCACTGATTATTACCGAGCATTAGCCCTCTTATATTTTGTAAAGAAGCTGTTGGAAGATCTAGTTGCCTGATATGATATGAGAACAAAGGCATTTATAGACAAATACCTGTCACGTGTCACCATCCTTTCACCTTTAAATTAAGTTGCAATTTCATACGATTACTGTCTGTTGCAGTGCAGCTCGTTTTCTTTTGCTCTAAAACAGGCCTCAATAAAAGTAGAGCATGCACTGTTTTTTTGCAAAGGGTAAGTTTGACACAAATCAGAAGCAGGCTTTCCTTCTAGAAACAAAGTCCATGCTACTCGAAAAAATCTACTGACTCTAAAAGCTGATGCAATTGTACACAACAAAATCTATCTTCTTACTTTAGCGTAAATTAGTTTGTGGTTAGTTTGCTCATGACACAGTTAAAGCCTGAGATGATGGCATGAATATGGAGAGAGAGAGAGAGAGAGAGAGAAGATATAACCTAAAACATAAGACAACAAGGAATTCACTGCCCTTTTTTTTTCAAAGTTGTAATCAAAGCTGTGAGCACCACAGATTCTTTCCACAAACCACAACACTAAAGAACAGCTCCGACCAAAGATTTGTCTCAAACTCAGGGAATACATTTGCATACACTCTCTATTCTATTATGTAGAAGCACCCATTGATGTCTTCATATTTCCAACCCTCTTTTAGTTCATGCCTTTTAATCAACACTAGTTATGCAACATGTTAACTACCGACCATATCCTCATTCAAGTTTGAAGATACTACAAAAATATGTAGCTACAGAAATAAAGCATGACAAGAGAGCAGTAAGCTAATGAAACATGGTGTCGTCACATTGTTGACTGGCACATTGCAAGAAGATGCAAGTTTTAAAATTGTGGAAACTTTTGCACTTAACTGGAAACTAGGACCAGACCGATATGGGATTATTGGGGCCGATATCGATATTAGGAAGAGAAAAAAAATCTGATACCGATAAATGGGCCAATAACTTTTTTTCGACTTATGGTTCAATACAATGAAACTCAAGTGAAATCCTTTTTTGACTGGCGAATAAATTTAGTCATTTCGGCGCATATCTGCGATAAAATTAGCCGATACCGATAGTCACTTAAAGGCAGGGTTGGTAATTTTCTCCAGATACACTTTTTAAGATTTTGGTTGAAATTGTCTTTAGGTCCTGACAGAAATAAATAATTCATGTGCTCTGATAAAGGAACGAAGAAAATCCATCATCTGTAGCTGTTGTTAGCCTGTAAAAAACTTCGACCAATGTCTGCCACGAGGTGCCAATGTGATGAACCAATCATGTGTCCCTACTCGTTCTCTACCCCATGCATGCACAAGTCCACACTCAAAGCGATGACCTGAGGTCCGCTTCTGGACCAATGGCGCTCGTGCATGTATGTGAGGGGCGTGGCTTTTGAGGGAGCACAGAGGGGAGGGGGTGGGTGTAGACAGAGCTCTGAGGGAATGCTACTTTCAAAATCATGCTAGTTTTTCGAAAATGACCAACCCTGCCTTTAATAAGCTAATATTGGCCGATATTTTCTGCTTGCTGATAAATATCTCGTATATCTGAAAATATCTGCATGAATTAATTCATCAGAGGCAAGTGACATGATGTTCTTTCATAATAAGGTCCAAAGTGTTGTGTTGGGATGCAACTTGTGCCAAGTCACACGTTGTTTTCCAAGTCCAACACGTCCCAATCACACAACAACTAGACGACATTAAAGGACGTCAGCCTGCATTTCTTGCAGAGAGCTTAAACAACAGACTCACTCCATCATAAAAGAGTCAGATGAGGTATCTCACTTGGAGATTGTAGCCATATGTTTGCGGTTCAGAGGGAACATTTGTGGGGATTCCATGTTTGCAGAACAATTCCTGAAAAGATGTTTGTTATTGCATACCCAGTCTGTGTTGGTATTCTTAAACTGGAAACATGCCACAGCGTTGTTTTTTGTTATTTTATCTAACTTATCTACCTCTGAGTGCAGAAGCATTTCTTCAGCTTTGCTCAGCATCACAGAGTATTTGAAAGCCAAAAAGCCGCTGTAGCTCCCACTGGCTTCAGAATAGACTTGGTTTGCGACGGCACATCTTGAACATAAACTTTCCAATGGAATACTTGTAAACCTTTCTTTAATAAACAGAATTCCTTGAGCTGTTGCCTGTGCGTCAGGGAGGAGCGGTGTGTAATCATCGTTCGTGATGATTCCATGACTTCAAAAGGCAAAACAAAGCAACAGCTCTCACATCGCAGACAGCTGAGGCTTTTAAACTCTGACTCATCAGCAAATGCGTGAATTTCTCACCCAGGTAAATGTTCCAGAGGCTGACCACAGACTCATGTGTTCAACACATGATATTAGATATCCAAATTGAGGGTTATTGAGAAATGCATCATCACATCCTCTTGCAAGAGGATCAAAGTATATCAGTGAGATACGCTTTGTTCTAAGACTTTCTGTTTCTAAGTAGCACTGACCCGTAAGCAGGCCAACTGGGAGGCTCACAGCAGGGACTGCAGGTGAACCCAAACGCCCTGCACTCTGCCTCTTAAAGCTGCCTATGTGATCTCTCTCTGATCTAACAGGGGACACCTCCAAAAACCAAGAGATCTGTTTTCTTGTAAGGCTGATTCTGTGCTAGTCCCATCACTGTTACTGCTCCACAGTTTTTTAAGCTTTTCATATTAAATATGCAGAAGCGATGTTTTACGTAGCATAATCTGATCAAGCTCCCTGAGTTTACTGCATATACATATGTACTTCTGTACCTCTGATTTTTTTGCTCTCCACATAAAGACCCTAGTATGTAAGGTGAAGCTAGAAAAAAGTCGGAGACAAAACATCCCTTTGTCTCCGACTGTTTTGAGGACATCCAATCGACTTCCTTTTAGTTTCTCTTTTTAATAAGCTCTTTGAAACCTCTGGGGAAACCCTGACGGACATGTGTTCTTGTTGAATACGAGCCACATCTCATTAAAAACAATCCCCCCTTATTTAATCATCTGGCTCTCTTAGTATATGCACATGTATCATCACATCCTCACGCTTTCTTTGTTGTCAGTGAGTCACACCCCAATAACCAAACTTCCACTTGTCCAGCTGACCGTAAATTACGTAGATCAAGTAGAATCTGCAGATATCGGACCAAGGAACCTGTTTTTGATGAAGATTTGAGATGTGTTCAAAATAGACATAGTGTAGGGAAACAGAGTGGGATGCTTTTTAGAGACTGAAGGTCCTCAGCATCCTTCCTAGGCCGTGTTCCATCTCTTTGTTATCTCGCTGCTAGGTAACGCAGCTTTTTGGAAAAGTGTGTCAGAGTTTTAAAGCCCTAATTTATTGTCCCTCTCAGCATGAACATCTCATAACTTTCTAGTTAGCGACTACTGGTTTCATGTTTACACGGGGACTGAGGAAGAGAACTTCACACATCCTCTCTCCATCCATCTCTCTCTCTCTCTCTCTCTCTCTCTCTCTCTCTCTCTCTCTCTCTCTCTCTCTCTCTCTCTCCCTCGGCCTCTGGGCTCCAGTGCCACCTCTGCACAGTCGCACCAGAGGGGTACCTCAGGCGCCAGCCTGACCCCCACTGAGACTAACACCATTGGTCACGGCCCCTCTCCTCGTCCCCCCTCCTCCATATACCCCAGACATAGCCACAACCTCCCTTCATTAGGTTTACCTCCTTGCTCACATACATGTGAAAAAAAAGGAGTAAAAGTAAGCAGGGTGGTTGTGTGGAGGCTTAAGCTCACCCCTATCCCAGAAGACCCCCAAACCTTTCTTTGAACAATTTTTTGGAGACTTCAGGCTCTTAAATCTTCAAGTAGGAAAGGTCCCCCATCATTGTAAAAAAAAGGATGAATCTGGAAAAATGCAATAAATCTGAGATCACAGGCTCTCTCTGGCCCTAGATAAATTCTTGCACCTCGGTCTGGCCAGCCGCACACATCTGCCTTGCATTTAGACACTTTTACATGGCAGGAGTCCACAGGAGCCTCCAGTTCCCAAGCTTACATGCTCAACCCTGCACCCCTGCTTCAGCTCTGCTTAGAACATGCACATGTATGTCTCCCCACAAACACACACACACACACACACACACACACACACACCTCCACAAACAGACCACTGCTCCCCACCCTGAGCCTAGGCGTCACAGGCTCACACTCATGCGTCAACGTACAGAGGCATGTCAAACTTTACAATGTGCTTAACTGTCACTTGGATAACTCGCTATCATGACATCTCGACCCACAGGCCTTCCTTCTTCTCTTCTTCTTCACCGGCAACTCTGAGTGTGTGTAATGAACAGAGCGCCCCCATCAGGACTCCACGGTTAACATTGGACCAGTCCTCTCAATCTGAAGCTGTTTTCTAAGTCACCAAAAGTCCAGAGATGTTTCCTGTCAGTCTAAATCCAACATTCTAATTTTTTCAGCTCAAGAGGATCATGCGTCTAAAGAGGACCGACTCAATGAGGCACAGAAAAGGTAAGAGACCGACTTATCAATCCGAAGCCCAAGTGTATTAAATCATGAAAGAAAGATCTTTTTTTAGAAAAGATATGCAACATCTTAAGTATCTAAACAGATGTTCTAATTGTAGGACTTTCCATAATTTGTCTTGAACACGAATAAACAAGTCGCCAATGCTCACCAGAAGGATTTCAACACACACTCAACATCCAGCAGACTTTATTTTTAAGCCTGAACGCCCAGCACTTCCTCCCCTGCATTTCCTATCATTCTTATCTGCCATGTTTTGTGCAGAAGACTCCCAAGAGTTTTCTGAGAGGCATCTGATTTATAGGTGTGAGACACACTGTCCGAGCGCAATTATATCTGGCACATTTCAGATTGGAAAAAGATGTTGCAGCAGGAAAAACAAAGCAAATAGATGATGTTTGCCTTGTTTGGATAGAGAGCAGAATTGTTTGCTTTATATTCTAACTCTAGCACATAAAAGAGAAAGTGAAATGGAAACTATAAACAATTAACAAGTCGATCGCTTTGGACAAAACTATAACTCAGCGAGTGCTTACACTCAGTCCTGGCCCCTCACACCCTACCTCACTACAGAGTGATATCTGTATGTGCTGACCTGGACCTGTGAGAAGTGTGCGTGTGTGTGTATGTGCTTGTGTGTGTGCTGCCTCTTGTGCCTGAGTGACACAACTGTAATGAAGGCGTTGAACTTGAGGTGGAATATTGATCAAAAGGTCCCAGCAGCTGACAGCACCTTTGCCTTTAATGAAGTTTTCCTTTAATTTCATCTAAAGAGGGGGCTGGCCGACTGGCGCTAGGTAAAGCAGAAGTTAGGAGAGGAAAGGAGGCGGGGGGGGGGCACTTTTTTCTCAGGTTCCCACAGAGTCACCTCGTAAAAGTGACACGCTGTTGATGAATATGGGCGTCAGCGGGCTCACGGGGCCCTGGGTGGGCTCTCACATCTGCGCTGGATGAGAGATCCTCTCAAACAGCGGCAGCAAAGGTGGCAACATTATGACTAGGTATTAATAAAGGAAATAGACAACACATCTGTAGTGTTACCTAATACCTCGCTCTCATGAGGAGTCAGTGGGTTTAAGTGCAGTCGGGTTGAAGTCGACAGCCAGTTAGCAGCAGGTCTCATGAATCCCCATCAGGAGTTAGGGAGCTGGGGGCAATAACAACAGCAACTTTAATGATTATTTTCATTATCTATTAATTAACATTGAATTTATTGATCTTTAAAATGTAAAAAAAAATCAATCACAAATTACTGACAGTTATTTTATTGGGACAAGGAGTCTCAAAAGAGATCTAAGATATCTGATGAACTTAAGGATACATCGATTATAAACTGAGTTGCTGTTGTATTGTTTTTAAATGAACAATTTCTACAGCACACTGTACTTTTCTGCGGAGCTAAAATGGTTAAAGATTTTTAATTTCTAAGATCTGAGAGGATTAAGAGGATGATTTTAGCATTTCAAAACCCAAAACTCAGACCATCATTTTGGCGTTAGCATCAAATATATAGCATTTAGCACTTATCATCAACAAATGAAAGGATTTCCTTTAGAATGTTTGTGTGAATATTTAAACTACCTTCAAGGTTAGTTCTAATATCCGATCCTATAACCTATAATTAAGCCCCATCATAATGGCCAATATGACCTTAGGAGTCATTAGCTTCTGCTAGCATGCTGACATGCAAACTCGGATAATAAAAATGTAATCTGCCAAGTAGCTTAGAATTATAGTTGTCTGCATGTTGTGATGCTAGTGTTAGCATTAGCTCAGAATAGCCGTAGACCCTCAGCCTTGTTTCAATATTGACACATATAAAACTTATGTGGGTAAAATCACTCAAAAAAAAATCCAACAATCATTGAATTCATTTTTAAACAAATGTTTTCAGGATAAGGGCGGCTGTGGCTCAGTGGTAGTCGCTCTTTTCTTAACCGGAAGGTCAGGGGTCTGATCCCCAGCTCCTGCTGTCACATACTGAAGTGTCCTTGGGCGAGACACTGAACCCCAAACCCTGCGTGTTGCTACGCCAACAGCGTGGCATTGTGTGTGAATGGATTAGTTAATACTGATGACAACTTAACATAGCAGCCTCTGCCATCAGTGTGAGAATGTGGTGTGAAGGAGTAAGTGTGACCTGCGGTTTAAAAAGTGCTTTGAGTATTCAGATGACTAGAAAAGTGCTTCACAAGCCTAAGTCCATCAACTACTTAATGGACCATTTAAAGAACAGAATGTGATGCAACGATTGAACTAAACTCTCGCTCACTCTTAAAAGCACCTTGTGACATGCTGTATGAATCCATCTTCAACACCTTCATTTGTGGTTATTTTGTACTTTTTCTTTAAGTGTCATTCTCACATTATGGCCCCTTCATGCTGATGCCTTTTCTTCAACATGCAGTCCTAATTTGTCTGCTTCATGTTCGGGTCCTAACGAGGTTTTCTGGTTCTGTCCTCAGTTCCGTCTCATTAAGTTTTCTTCTCCCACATCATGCTCAATTTCATTTGGCCTCCACAGTCACCATGCAATTTTGGTTTCAGAGATGCCAGTTGGTTTATTATTCTGCTCGGGTATTGTGTGACGACTTCGTGCCTCTTCTGAATCAGCCACTTGGGTAATCTTTGGACTATAGGGCAGCAAAAGTATGCAGAGTTGCCTGTCCAGATATTTCCCTGACTCTCGCTGCTGCTCATGGTTTTGTAATGGCTCTTATTTTTATAGATGTCAGTGAGGAATTCCGGCTGTGGGCGCTGGAGTAAACCCTCTCACAGCCATGGTATCGTAGTGTGGATTACAGAAGTGTGTGTTTGTTTGCATGTGTGCACAAGCTGAGTTCTTCTGCACTTGCGAATGAACAAAGGTCTGCTTGATTGTGTTTATGTTTTGTAGAGGTACGCTCACATGTGGGAGTGTGTTTGCATCTGCTTTGAGTAAATCTTTGTGTATCTGCTTTGTTGCATATGCTCAGGAGGGTGAAAAGGAAAAGCACTGATGATTGATTTGTGCATTCTTTGACATGATGACCCAGGGTCAGGAGAGGAGCTGATAGAGAAAGAGACCCTGTTCATCATGCCAGACCAGGCCAGCTGCAAAGGTCTGTTTGGTCAGCCTAAACATCCAAGAGCCTCTGATTTCTTTTGTAGCGTACAGAATGATCTACAGCGAAATGACGCATCCCTGGGAAATGTGAAGCAGGCTCACGTAGGAGCCCTCTTTGTTTTCAGCTTTCAGCAAGGCCGTCTGGGCAGCACATTGCACCGATTCCCTACCCATGAACATGTCTTAGATTAGCGTCGCCGAAAGCCACCTAGCATCTGGAGGTCAGAGCATATCTAGGTGTCAATGGGACAAGACGCATCTCTTGAATCATTGAGCCCTTTTGTCAACCCCTTGACAGGCAGGGCTAGAAAATGTCTTTCATGTTTGCGTTAGAAAAGGGAATCTGAAGGAGCAGTCAACGTTTCATGCCTTGTGTGTGCTACGGTAAGTCTTGCAATTGAACTAGGCAGAGAGGCTGGCCTACGACACAGCAAGTCCGACCATTAAAGGATAACGGAAAATTCACCTAGAACAGATTTTTATCTTCTTTTTTTCCAGCATTCGGTCTGAGTTAGCTCCCATGTGCATCATGTTCACATCTTTCATTGTCTGCCGGTAAATATGTTCCTGGAGATGTTCGAGTTCAACAGTAGTGTGTGTTTCAGGGTGTGTGTGTTTCAGGGTGTGTGTGTGTGTGTGTGTCTGGAGCAGCAGCAGCCTGTTCTTGGCTGTCTCCATCTCCTCTGGCAGTCTTCCCCTGCAGCCTTTGGAGGTCAATGTGATAATAAGCCGCCACTACTGGCTCTCCCCCGTGCCCCAGCAGGGTGCACACTCTCCCTCCAGCTCTGTTTCTCACCCCTCTCTTTGACTCTACATCCATCATTTTCTCAGTGTTTTTTGCCTGTACCAGACTGATTGCAGTCCTGTATTTTTTTCTGAATTTTTGGGTGCATGCACACCTGAGCTCCCTCATACTGTTTCACCTCTCTGTTTATATATTGCACTTGTAAATCTACCACAGTTCCTTGAAACACTCTATTGTTTATATCTGACATTTGTAAGTGTTTATGTGTGATAAGACGACACTGTTTGTGCCACTGCTCTGTTTCCAACTACAGTTTCCAGGACACAGTGAGCTACTTTGGGGTGAAGCCAAAGTCTGGGGAGAAAGACGTGGCCCCTAGTTACATCTTTATGCTGTGGTACGAGTTCTGCAACGACTTCAAGAACGCCTGGATACGACAAAGCAAGAACATCTCCAAGGAGAGGTGGGTTAGAGTCCATTTGTTATGTTTACATGTCGGAGAGACAACTACTGAACCTGTTAGCAAGGTTAAATGTTGTCCTCTTTAAGTCAGTAAAATAAACCTTAATGATGTCAGACTTTTGAGCCTTTTTTGAAAAGACAGCCTTCTTTAAAAATGTAACAAATTGGTGATGCTGAGTTGCATTGTGGGATGATCCAGTACTTTTGGAGCTTGACATAAATAAGGGACTTAGAGTCGGGATGTTTTTGCCTCCAATGCACAGAATTCAACCGTTTCTCTTGTTTGCCCTCCAATTTAAGGTAGTGCGACGTTAACTTGCTAGCATGTCCCTTTTAAGTGATGGTCATAAAAACATGACTGATGTAGAGATGTTAAAGAGGGACCCCAACTCTGCAAAGCACAAAGCTCGAGCCATTTCATCATCTGGTTAGACCTCTAATCTTTTTAACAACCTCTGGACATTGTGTCAAATTATTACTAATTGTGCAAGAGTGATATGCAGATGCTGTGTAGGAGCTAAGCAGAGAGGGAAGCCTTCAAAGAGGAGACAAAGAGGAGTAGCTGAGGCCAAGGCGCTCCGTCTAAAGGTCTGGGGCCTGAATTTATGACGTTTCCTCTGACCTGAGGCGTCATGTTGGGGAGGGGGCATTCCACTGAAGGACTGTAGACCCTCCTGGCGGCTGCCTGGCTTTACTAGCCAGCGGACCAGGGGCCTGTGGCCGATAAAGGCGATACGTTATGGGAGAACTGATAAACAGGAGAGGGCAGGAGAGCTGCATGTGCAGCAACACCGTTTGAGAGAGATGCCACAAGAGAAGCTGCTCATGACTGTCCAGCCAAAGATGGTTGTTTTTAAATATAGTGCGGTGCCTTCGTCGTCCTTTACGCGCCGGAGATGTTGTGTAACAAAGCCTCCTTCCTCCTCTGATCCAAGTGCTCTTTCTTAATTGTTTACTAGGTAATCATGCCTCACATTACTCCCAGCTGATTGTGCTTATGTACAATTAACTTTATTTTAAATAGTGTTTGCACACTCATAAAAGCCAAGTGTTTTTTAAAGGCTGCCTCATTATCTTATCAACCCACTGTCATTCTCTACTGCCTCTCACTTACAGGGGTTTCACTGACCGCAAACTCCTCAGAGGATCCGTGTGTGTGCATGTGTGCACATATGTGTGTGTGTGTGTGTGTTTAAAACACAAGGTGCCCCAGGGAGATACTTAAATGTCATGCTCTTACAAACAACTTCAGAAGGTCACAGTGATGAGAGGCTTCTGACTTTACATTGTTTTTTACGAGTTGCTCAAGTGCTATTTTCATGATTTAGCTCCGGAGCTCTGTGTGCACTTTTAGTTTTAAAGGGTCTTTTTTTTTTTCTCTCCATAGGTTGAAGGAAGCTCAAGAAAACATCAAGAAGATAACGGCTGAGAAGACAGTCGAAACCAAGAAAATCAACGCCAACAGTCTGGTAAGAAATGAAATATGCAGGGCAGAAAAATGCTCTTTTATTGTCTGGATTGAAATCAATAAACTTTCTCTTGATTTTCCTAACAGAAAGAGAGGCTGCGGCAGAAGGAGGCCGGTGTCTCCTCGAGCTGAATGAAATGACTCAGCAGAAGAAGAGATGAGTGGTGGTGGGAGAACTGTTGAAGAACAAGACCAGAAAGTGTCCAGGCCTGATCTCTCCTGCGTTTACCACCTGCCTCAACAACTTTGGGCCTTCCGTTTTCGGCCCTGTACGGACTCACTACAAAACCTCACCTCGACGCTTCCTACTCCCACTGCCATATCTCTGCCCTACTAACCTCCAACTGTCCCCACCCTACGCTCCCCACACTTGTCCAGCTTTTTCTGCCTGCTGCACAGACAGAAGTCGGGCCTGCAGAGAGGATGCATGGCTGACACCGCCTCAGTGATGAGAGTCTGAGAGGCCAAAGGTTGATCTCATTCATCCAGCGTAGCGTGACCTCTGAGTGGCCGGCTTGTGAAAGGTCTCAAAGGGTCAGTGGGATTCCCAGCCGTGCCAGCTGACACATCCACAAGGTTTGTTTTTTTCTGGATCTCCTGGAGAGGGACACTTTTTCTGGAAGTGGTAAAAAAAAATCAATTCCGAGTGTCCTTTGCTGTAGCAGAAAGCTTTTCATTCACCATGGCTCATTAAAAGGCTTGTAAATAAATATATCATGTTGTAGTATCTGCAGGGACCACGCAGCGTATGATAAATGTGTGTGAAACATTCAGAATGTGGAGGTTTTTGTACCGTTTTTGTGTAGCAGTGCACCACACTGACCTCTCCTGTGTGTCGGCCAGTGAGGAGCAGGACCTGGCAGTGAGCCTCGGCCGTCACACTAACATGTACTTAGGAAACATCAGAAGAACACAACAGGACTTTGACCCTGCACACACTTACCCTCAATATTAAATATGCATTATAGAAACGTGTTAATCCTTTACAGAGTGCTGCACATCACACTGCGTCGTGCACACTTTTAAGCACTTTACTGCTTGCAGAAGCTGTTTGTCGTAGCTAGCTCGCTAGAAGCCACACTCCCCTAGTATGCTAACTGCGTTTTAATTTCAATGTCTTGCACTTTTTTGCACCTCTCTTCCTATGCAAGGGTTTGGTTTCCCTGTAATGTTTATGCGTTGTATTGCTTCATGTTTTCATTTTGCGTTTTATTTCTAAGAATGTTTATTAAGCTCTGTTAAGCTATTGCATATGAAAGGTGTAACCACACACATTCAAGAAAAGTCTATTTATATAATGAGAGAATTATTTTAAGCCAAATACATCAACTTTGTTCCCTTTGAGGCTGTATTTTTATGAGTTGTAATTGACTGAGAAGCTGCCTGTTAGAGAAGTCAAATGAAAGATATATTTTCACAAAGAGAAATAGTTATTTGCATTCATTTGCTGTTATTTTGGAGAGATGAGGGTTGTATTTTGTGTATTGAGAACACTGAAGCATATCACCTGAAGCCATGCGAGTTGTTATACCTCAGAAAAACTTCCATTATCAGAGTTTCCATAAAACTGCACCTTGAATTACTTTTTTTTTACCCTCCAAAGTCCTTCACGTGTGCCATTTATTTTGTATAAAAAAAATCTAGATATTTCATAACTTTAAACTGCTATGTTTTACTCCAGAGGGTTTGAGAAATGGAAGAAAAAAAAGAGCTGATAAAGGACCTGCTGTAGCCTCTACTGTACGTGTGTCGGTTCATGTAACCTTCAGTAGCTCTCGTGTAGGCGCTCTGTGATGTTATGGAATTGTTTTAAATTTCAACAATAAACTGGATGCTGAACAAACTGGGCCCTTTGTCTCTGCACTTTCATCTGTCAACACTTTTATTTGGCAGCTTTTATAAGCTCAGGGCTGCAGCCAGCAGATGCGATATTTATGTGAGAAACCTTAAAGGAGGTGGTGAGTCATCATTCACAGAAGGGTTTCAATAAACTGTGAGTCAGGATGAAGTTCTTCAATCAAGCCTCATTTGAAGATATTTCAAACTTGTTCCAGGAAGAAAGAAATGTATCCTTACGGGAAGAATATCTTATTATAATTGATTATCTGAAGTTTGATTCATAGGCCTGAGATTTGAGAAATGTCAAATTTAAAGAGAAATACATTAAAGTGTTTAGTCTGTTGGTGTTTTAAAAAAGTGTGCTCTTCGCATTTGGAATTTTGCGTCATAATTTACACATGAAAAGTATACTTGAAAAAGCCAAGTCAAATTACATTAAATGGTGCTTTTGTGTTTACTGCAGGAGGAATAATACACCACAAGTGATTCGGATAAAAAACTGTGTACGTGTATATTTTTACTGTAAAAATGCCGCGATAAAATGTGCCATCTTTTGTTACATTATCTAGGTGAAATGGTTTTACTGGTAGCCTACTGGTGAGCGCATCTTTACTCGTAAAACTAACTACACGTTGTTTTTTTTTCTCAAAGGTCTAAGAGAAGAGCAGCAGGTTATACTTTCACATGTTTCTACACACCTTACTTTATATCAGGTGAAAAGTAACACGAGATTGGTCTTATATTCCAACATCCGTTTATTTGACGTATCTAAGGATAATTTAATGAAAGGGAAAATCAGACCGGTTACATCAACGTTGGCTGTACATTTTACAACTATTTAATCTCAATACTGTAAAAACCATCACTGTACATTCTTCATTCTAACTACAAACAAGAAGCCTGAAACAAATCTTACGAAAACACTTTTGAAATCAGATCAAATTAATTAACCTCAAACGATTTCTGTTATGGAAATAAAATCACATTTACTATTTTCAAATAACGCCTGTCGTCTTCATATTCCACACAGTGGAAACCTTCAGTTAGACTATGAAATATACACACACAAATACAACCAAGGACAGCAAAGAGTTCCTGTAACATTAGGCGTTCTGAACAGTATGTATTAAATAACCCGGGTTATGCACTCCTCTTGTGGTGAGGAAGCCGTGCGTAAAACGTGCCCATTCCAAGTCAGCGTTCCCGTGCAATGATGCTTTGTTTTCAAACTTTGCAAAGTGGTGAGGAGAAAAATGTTCGTTGCAGTTCAAAATCTATTTAGAAGTTTTATGTCCTATAGATGCGCTAACGGATGCGTCCTCCTAGTTGGTGACGGGCACGGGCTCTTGGCTGTATGACAGCCTTTCCTTTTTCTACCAACAATCCGGTCCATGAAGTACGCACGATTTGAAACACACGCATCATATTTCTGTGCGTCTTTAGTCCAGGTCTATGGATATACAGCGGCACTGTTTGACGCGCTGGATGCGTTTCTTCTTGGTGGGAGGCTGCTGGTCCGGACAGTTCAAAGTAAAAGTCATGGTGGTGAAACGCTTTGGCTTACAGAACGAGCAAGACTGGAAGGCCCCCTCCTCCCTACGGATGTGCCGGGGGATGTAGAATGAGTTGCACTGTCCGTAACAGAAGCGGTTGATGATGGTGCGGCTGACACAGCCCTCCTCGTGGATGGTCTGCTTGAGGGGTTGCGTCTTGCACCAGTCCCGTTTCAAATACTGGCGCTCCGTCACATGCAAAGCTTCTTGGCTGGACTCCAACACCTCGTCGGCCGGTGAGGATGAGCCCTGCCTCTGCCGGGACCCGGAGCCTGCCTGTGGAGGCTGCGGTTGCTGCTCCGATTCGTTTGGGTTGTTTTTGTCAGGATGAGGGATGGCGCCTTGTGAACCTCGGTTTCTTTTGGAATCCACGGGAGAGGAAAGCAACCCGATGATGAAAACCATACTGCAGAGTATACGCGTCGAGCTCGCCATCCTGAGAGAGGGGAAGAGAATAATTCATCATTTATACCGTTTCCACAGTGGACGGGTGACGCACAGCTGTCAAAGCTTTTACGCTGCGTAAAAACGCACAGATGTATAAATAACTGTTGAGGACATGCGTGCAAAACAATACTATAGAGCAAAAAAAACGTTGTTTTTTAACATTGTTAATTCCAAAAAAAACATTGTTTTTTTTGGAATTACCTTTATCTAAATCGGATTTGTAATATTTAGTGCATTTTCCCCAAAACTTCAAGAGACTGTTTATTACGCATAGGAACGCCAACATTTTAGCAAAAGCCTAAGCATGCATTTTCTTTATCTTTGTTAAACTATCTACGTATCCACATTGAAACCCGTAGATCACAATTATGCAGCTTTTTTTTTTTCCATAGACAATAAAAAGTATAAATCTCACTCATTTGCGCTCGAGACAACACGCGTCCAAATGACTCACCTGCGAGCCTCCACTGCCTCAAGTGCGATGATCCGATCTGATCCTGTCAGTCCTCTTCGGCACCCTCGGAGGTGATCAGCACCTACTGCTGTCGACTGTACGCTGGCGGGACTGCTGATGGGTGGGAGAAAAAGCGCTCCATAGACAGGGGCCAGGGGGTTTAATACAAATTGCTCCAGCGCCGGACTGTCTCCCTTTTAAATGCCTGCCAGCTGAGATGTGCACAACAGTTCCCTCTACATTATTGGCTAAGCGAGATGTAGACAAAATCAAAACTATCCGCCCCCTCAACACTTCCCTGAACCCACTTCAAGAAAACAGACAAACGAGGAGCAGCAGAGAGGAGGGGGAGGAAGAGGAGGAGGAGGAGGAGGAGAAGGTGGCGGACAGGCCTGAAGTTTTTTGCGAACATGGAAAAATGTCAAACAGTTGATGTGTTTTCTCAGAGGAAGCAGGAAGATGCCCTTTTAAAAAAAAAATTATACCTAAGAATGCTGAAACAGAATGCGTTCACAACCTTCACGCAAACAATGAACATAAATATAAGAGTGACACAGTACAGCACACCTGTTACCCCTTAACACATAGCTTTGATGAAGTAGACTGAAACACATTTTCTTCCCCTCATGAAAACTGTATTGAGAATGTGGACGCAGTGATCTGTAGTTGTCCTTACTGCAGTTAATAGTTTTAATTGAAAACCAGTGAAGAACTTGTTGACAAACATGTTTATTTACGCATGACAAAATCAGACAGTGAAAACGAATGTCTTATTAGTCCTGTTGTATAATAAAAGAAATCAATGCTTCTATTTAACGATTTTATTAATAGATGATAACTGATATCAAATAACCATGTAGCTGTTATGTAATTTGTCAATTTAAATTGAGCTCTTTACGCTTTATAATAAATAAATACGTGAGCCACGATTTTTGTTGTATAAATGTTGTACTTTTTGTTGATCGATTTAGGTCCAAATATAAATCATACAACGACACACTGGAGTGTTCTTACTGAATCAAATCATCTTAAAACATCGTGTCAGGCTTACCTGACCATCATCACTACCGTGCACGTGAAAATGAGTGTTTTCGTTTGTTTGATGACGCATTTTAAAATGTATCATGAAACTCCAGCGTTTGTTCACTGTTGTTGTTGTTTAAGGTAATTAGAGAATAGTCTGGTCCTGGATTTTCAGTTCACTTTTTCATTTGAATGTTTATTCAGAAGCAGTCGTGGCCTACCATCACACTGTGAACTCATCTGCTGAGCACATGGCCTCGGCCCCACTTCTGTGATACTTCTGCGTCATTACGCAGCGTCTATTGGTGGAGAAACAGATAGAAATACACACTGCGCTGCTGTCCCTGCAGTAAAAATTGCAGTTAGCCGATAAAGCGAAGGGGAAATGTTCACCTTTCATCCACGTCTAATACATCCTCTATCACCATGAAATCATGAGAGCCTCCCAATGCAATGGACTGAGGAGAATAAATCTCCAGGAAGGATTCTGACCTTCACCCCCTCCATGTCTACTCTGAAGATTTTTTTACAAGAAGGAATTTCACTTCGTTATGTCATCCTCAATAATTTAAGGCTAGCTGACTTAATGCACCGAGGCTTTCTAGTACCAGTTCATTGCTCCCTGTTCAAATACACTGAGCAATATAACATCCATACATCTCCCTCTATACATCTTGTGAATGTTGTTTTTGAAATAAATGCTGCAAACAACCGGTTAACATGTGATGCGGATATAATCAGACTGCACAGTCATTGCAATTTCATTTTCTTTGACAGAACTAATACTCGAGCTCTTTCTCAGCAGGAGCGTGTTTGAGGATTTCAGTCAGGTGTGGTAAAAGAAGTGAATGTAGGGCTCCCCCTTGTGGCTCCAACTTGAACTACTATATCCAGACGAGAAGAACCTGACCGAAGACACAAGTACAGGTACATGCCATTTGATTTTATTTGTCTGAAGCAGCTGGCATAACAAAGCACTTTCACTGGTTGTTGTTTTAAAATGAATGGACTGCAATAGACACATTAGGTGACCAATACTGCTGGGCTTTCTTTTCCCCCATAAAATCCAACTAAAGGTGCTTTTTTTTTTTTTTTCATATTTTCTTATCATGGCAAGAAACAGTACAAGAATATTCTGCAATAAAAAAAAACTTAAGTAAACGTTTTCTTTTAAAAAAAACAACTAAGGATTAGATATAAAAAGCATAAATAAAAGCCTAAGTCTTAATCTAAGCATTTCCAGTCACACCATCATTCACATGTCAGATCATTTGGCCTGCACACTACAGTCTAACATAATCTTACAGGCTGCCGTGTTGATTTTTGTAAACTTGTTTTACTCAAGTAAAACAAATATAAGGCATATGAACATCTCCCATTAAGGCCCTAACGCAACACTAACAGCATCTAGCGTAGCTACGAATAAATTAAACCCCTGAAAATGTGGATAATGTAAGAGGGAAAGTTTAAAGTCATGTAGTCCGGGCAGACATGGACCTGCCAGTTGAAGAGAAAACAAAGATTCGGAGCTATAAATCTACTGGCTTGGTGGCAGACATCAGGCGAGCCTGGTTCAGAGGGTTTCTGGGTGAGCCTCTGTAATGGTTCATGTCCTTTTCTGCTACCTGCTGCACCAGAGGCTTCTGAGCTGCTGGTGGATAAGGGACAGAAGAGTCCACTTTGGTCTTCGCTTGGACCTTGTTTGTCACATCGCCCAGAGCACAAGCTTTACGGGCCAGAGTGCTTGGCTTTTTGGGTGGGACAGGAGGTGGTTTCTTTTTGGGCAGTCCCACCTGCACCTCTCCCTGTAGGAGCTTGAGCTGAGGGTGAGGGGAGAGGCCACTCTCCAGGCTCACTGCCTTCACCACCTGAGCGTTCTGGTTGATGGTGAGCTCTGTGTTTCTCGAGGGCCTCCTTCCCTCTCCCAGCAGGGAGTTCATCCTGCGGACAGTCTGGCGCACTGGGGTGCGCGTGAACTTGAGCGGTGAACGGATGTGTTTGGCATTTGGTCCTCTGGGAGAATGAAGAGTGAGCTTGTTGAAGTGATGAATGTGATCTGCCACACGACGCTTTTCAGTCTCCAGGCTGCGAGGTGATAGGGGCTGCTGGTTTTGGAATTCTGTACCAATCACATGGCAAGATTCATTTTCTTCATGTACTGCACTGCAACTAAGCATAGTACCAAGTTTAGGAGGTGTACCAAACTCTTCCGGTAGGTCCAGATCCCGCTTGTATGGTGTGGACTGTAGCCCAGAGGAGACGCCCAGTTTAAAGAGAGCGGGACTGTGGATGTCCAGAGCGTTGATCAACCTGCTGCAGTTCACCTGCTCCAACTCTCCATCACTTTCTCCCACCATAGAGTTGATGTGGCTGCTGATTGGAGCAGCACAAGGAGACTCTTTATCAGCATTAGCAGCTGGACTGAATGCACCAGACTCAAAAACTACACTGTCTATATGCAAAGGGGATAATGCCGCAATTTCAATTTGACCAAAGGTGATGTTCTGATCGTTTCCCAGATGGCTCTGCTGAGCTTGCAAAAAAGACCCTTTTGTGTCCACAGAGAGAACGTTGACTGAAGGACTCTCTGGTGGAGGGACTATGATGCAGCCCTGTGGTTGTGTTGCGCAGGGCTCCTGTGCGACAGCCCGGAGGTCACTGCCAGACTTCTTTATTTTCAGCAGGGTGGGGCCGGTTTGAGTTGGCGCTTCAGTGATGGACCTCTCACTCTCCAGACTCTCAGCGCTGGAAGCACAGCAAAGCTTCTTGGGAAGGCTGGCCACTGTCGGGGGCTTTGATACAACAATGACTGGCTCAGACTTGTAGGTGCTCTTCAGGCACATGTTCATGGGGGTGTCTGTGAAAGATCCTCCACCCACAGGGGTTTCTCGACTCCACGAGATACCGTGAGCTCCTGAGTCACATTGAGGGGTCAGCAGGTTGTCTTCAGACTTGCTGATGTACTTTGAGCCTATAAAAGAAGTGAGATATTGGTCTTAACAACTCAAGATTATTATGTTACTTGACACTAAAAAAATATTGTATTTTATTCACTTACTTTTGGATTCAGCTTTTCTTGGCAGCACTGAGGGACTGAACTCTGTCTCTTTGGTGAAACAGAAACTGGCGGTGCTCTCCTGAGTGGCCAGTCGCCAGCCAATGGACTCAGACCCCTTTATCACCAGCATGGAATGAGAAATGAAAGATGGAAAAACCAAAGGCTTAGAGAAGGATTAAGCTTTTAGATATTATTTTGTTAAAAAAAAGGACCCCACAGATGTTACCCAGTATGTTTCATTAATGTGTTAATTTCATGATTGTTGTGGTTAGTTCTTCAGAGGACGATAAAAATCACTCAGAAGAAACAACTCATTCCATTTTGTTTGTCAACAACTTTTTATTAAGTCAAGAATGTACATATAGAGCACCATAAACCTTTAGAAGAGCTCATTCAATGTACCCCAAACAGGTTACAAAAGACTTTTTTGTATGTAAGAAGTTAAAAAACAACATTCTTTCACCCGAGTGCTTCACAGAGTCGTTTTTCCGATCAGTGATCAGATTATAAATGTTACGCACGCACACATTGCACACTGCGTCCGCTGTGTTCATTTTTCTTGTGAAAATTCACAATATGAGACTAAATGTGTCGTACTCATCGTGCAGCGTGATCAAGCAGTGGACTTGATTTTCTGGTTCTTTGACTACATTTTAAAAAAAATGGTGTCTGCCCACTCCTGAAAACAAGAGCGAGGAGAGTTTCACCTGTCAGTAAAGTTTTTCCTGTTGATAAGGAGCTGCAGATTTATGCAGATCGCTCCCAGGTGTATTTAAGGATGTAAGGGATCCAGTTTCATACACTGCTCTCTATACTGGAACCACACATCAAAAAGAAACAACACCAATTTCCACGAAGCAACTTACTGCCATCACTGAGTAGTGACACAGGGATGGCTGTGAAAAAAAGAGAAAATGAACTGGTTCCGAAAAAAATAACACGAACGTTTCTGAGTCAGTGTGCAAACATGACTGACATCAGTGTTTCCCACAGAATGACGAGATTTGCAGGAGATCGACATCCTTTTTCCCCCCCCCTTCCTACTCTTATCATAGGGTATATTTTAATATTAGGTTTGTATTAAAATCACATGTGTTTTCCCCTCTAAATTAATTTAGTTTTTGCAATAAACAACTTTAATCTACTCCATTTATCCAGGCACACGCACAGACACAAACACAAGGAGTGTGCCTCGCGTTTTGAAAAGTTCCACTCGATATTCCGTTATTTACAGGAGTCCAGCAGCAAGCAGCTGTACATTAACATTTTTAAAACAAAGCATGAGAAGCTTCAGTTTTGATATGAGCAAGAGGGATGTACGGACAGTGGACCTTCTCTCTTTCTCTCTCTTTAGCTGATGTGATACTGCTCTCTCGGCACGAAGCCGGGAGGTCCAGAGAGCGCGCGCATCCACTATATCGCGCGCTCTCTCTCTCTCACGCACGCAGCAATTTTATGAATAAATGAAAAATGAAATAAAAACAGGTCAGGAATATACTTGGGCGGCCCGCCCAGGTATCGTCTATGTGTGGGAAACACTGGACATGATATAAGACCGTATTTCTTATTTAACGTGCGTCAATTTCGCTAGAAAAAAAAACAGATTTAGTGTGCAACAGCCTTAAGCCACTGAAACTCAACACTGGAAAGTTCCTATGACTTTGTACCAAACATGAATAAACAAATTTTTTTCGTTGTAGCGTTTTAAATGTCAAGGAGCGGCATAGACAATAAGACTCATTTTGAAAGCTGTGCATGCGTCAGATTAAATGTGTTAGCTACTAAAAGCAAACTTAGAAAAGTTACACAATAAAAAAGTGCGAGCGTGCAACAACCACACAACCCATGTGCAAACGTGTTACTAGAGTTTTAATACATTTAACTGCCCGGACCTTGTAAACAGCATTGTTTATCTGTGAACCAGAGACATGGATACTGAAGTCTTAACGGGCGACCACACTTACAGCCTCTTTGCTGCTCTTCCCCAGGCTGAAACGCAGACGCAGAGATTTGCGAGGTGCTTCTTTTTTGTCGACTTTAGGAGAAAAGCAGCCAGTCCTTCCTGATTCCACTCTGAAAAGGAAATACATGAAAACATTTTACCAGTGTAAGATAAACGAATAACACCGTGTAGCACTGAGGTCGTTGTTTTACAGTTTTCTCTTTCTACAGTACAGCATTATGCAGATACACGATTATTAAAGTCTAACTGAGGGACAAAGAAAGCGTGTACCTGTGAACAGCATGTCTGTTGCTAAGCCGTCGACTCTTCCTCCTGACAGAGGTAGCCGACTGCCTTCTTGACCTCCCTGCTGATGACAGGGCATTGTGGGAAGTGTCCAAGACCCCAGAGGCGCTGTAAGCTACAACAAGAAGAATAGAAGTTAGACACAAGCTTTGTATACATCAAATGAATCGATGACCCAGTGATCGAACAATCATCAATACCTGATCCAGGAGTAGAAGTCCCGCTGAACAAAGTATTGGGAAGCAAATCTATCCCCAGGTTCTTTTTGACTGATCTACGTTTCTTGTTTGAGAATCCAAAAGAGTGACCAGACTCCAAAGGAAGCTTTCGCTTTGAGGTTGGCGTTGCAATCACAGGAGTAGCAGAGGAAAAGACTGGTAAAAATCACAAAAGAAGTCAGATCACCAAATAGGATAGGATTTGTGTTTTATTTTTGTATTTAAAAAACATTATAAAGATGATTGCAAGCCAAGGCACTGAGAAGCATGATCAGGGCTGACGGAAATGTGTTGAAGAAAACCCATGCAAATGAGACAGGCAAAGAAAAACAGCCAATAGAGACATTTCAACCAGGCATAAATAGACTTCATTCAAATGACGTATGATTCATAATCAGGGCATGTATGAATGTATTCCATTTGAAACAAAGCAGAAGATTAAATATGTCATGAAATCAAGTTGGACTTCTATGTGAGGAACAGGAAGCTTGTCGTGTATGCACAGCAGATTACTACAGTATCCCCCATGCTATAGGATGGTCGACTTCATCTCGTCTGACCCCAGTACCTACCAAGACTGTCTGACTGGGTGGCATGTGTGGGTGTTCTATTAGTTTTTATCTTATTCAGAGCCCCATTGACCATATCTGTAATATGAGATATAAGATAAACAAGATTTACTGCCTAAAGTTTTTTATACATCTTATGATTCATTCACAGTTTGATCCATTGGATTTATTGATCTAATGCTCATTTAACATTTCTCTATGGTTGCACTATTGTTGTTGATATAATCTGTTGAATTCAAGAAATGATGTAAATCTTCTCACAATGCAGCTTTCCTTGCATAAATAAATGTATGATATGAAGGTTTACCTCCGAAGCTGCGCCTGTGTCTCTTCTTCATCCCTGAGTTTAAATCCAGCTCCTCGAGACCCTCATGGGAAGGTGACAGAACCCCTGACTCGCAGCCCATCATGGCTGGAACTTTCTCTTGGAGGAGCAGTGGTAACACACCTGTGACAAACACAAAACAGTGTTTATTATTTAAAGGAAAAAGTTTGTATCTAAATGCAAATGACCTGCAGGTAGGAGTCCTTCAGTCCTACCAAAGATGTGGGCGTTCTCAATGAAGCACTGCACGATGGCTGCCTGCAGCTTGAGCCGTTTCTCGGTGTTGGTGTTCATCTTCTCTGTAGCGTCTCCGAAGTGAAGGAGGTTGGGAGCCAAGATTACAGACAGGTTGCTGCTGTCCATCTTATTCTCTGCACACCTGCAAGTACGCCGAGAAAAAGTAAAGCAGCAGGAATGTATTAAAGAAACAAATTAGACTTTTAAAAATCATCGATACTTGAAGATGGATGTTGGTAAAGGATCAAGAGTAAAAACTGGGGTTAAATGTGAAAACTGAATCTGTGTAATGTAAACTAAATGTGGGCACCTCTTGGACACATTGTTGAGGAAGTCAAAAAAGTGACGCAGCACGCTCAGGTTTTTGTCAGGCAGTACACATGACAGCAGCATGGTGGCAGAGGTCCTCTCCTCCACGGTGGCGAGCTGCTGGGCCTTGAGAAAGGCCTCCTGCAGCTCCGTGGGCAGCACCGGCTCTGGAAGCTCCCGGAAAAACTGCTTCACCAGCCCGGCCACATCACAGGGAAGAGCGGTGGATAGGCACTCCTCACCCATGTCCAGTTTGGCCTGGACAGAAAGGAAAACAAAAGCAAAGCCCCGTTGTGTTAGACCTTTCTCTGGGTCAAGGTCACCCAATGAATACAAGGTCAACGGCAACCATCAATCACCCTGAGTGCTTTCAAACGAATGACAGATCCCGACTTTCTGAACAGGCCCTCTGTGTCGACATGCGCCTGCAGCTTCATGCATGCATCGACCAGAAAGCTAAAAAAGAAAGAAAGATGGAAATGTTAGGAAAAAATAAAAGGTTGGAGGAGAAAACACTTTTAGCTTAAGTTGTAGTAAATAAATAAGCACGTCTACTTGCCTTGGTACGCTCCCACATTCCATATTATAGTACGGTAAGCTCTCCAGGGACACACCAAAAACCTTTGTCTGGAGAAACGATCAAAGAACGAGAAAAGAAATCAACTCAGCATCACAACAAAAGGCTGAATAAAATCAGCCTTCCCAAAGTGTTTCAATTTTTCTAAATTGTGCACGCACTGTGCTTTAAAAAAAGTATTCATCTAAATAATTCAGCAGATTTGACAACAGGAATTTTACTGCCCCACTCTGAACACTTTTTTTTTTACAACTTTTAACCACCTAAGCAGCTTTGAGTTTTCACACTCCACTGTGGATCACCACTGTTATTTTTGCTTCACTACATGTTCTGTTTTTAAATCTGTAAAGCATTTTGAACAGCAAATGAATGGTGCTTTATAAATACATTTTCCTCACACGTTGTGTTTCATTTTAAACCTACATTACTTTTATTTGTCAGGTGTTTTTCAGTTTAAAAAAAAAAATACTTCAATGTGTTCTCCTTTCACACAGTCTGGGTAAAGTTTGTGGCACTTTGCTCACCACATATGAATGCATTCCTTTCAAATGCAGAAGTCAGTTTGAGTCAACTCAAATTCAGTGCCTCACTGAGAAGTGAGAAGTCACAGGATTCCCTTGCAACATACCTCTCTATAGCATATGATCGAGATTAAGCTGCCCCGCCTAGATTACAAGGTTTTATGGCAAATATTCCAGCAACAATGTGCCCTAAAGATTTATGAGAAAACATCGCGTTTTTGTGTCTTTTCAGACTTCTCTTTCTGTTGCTGGTAAAGACATTTATGGTGCGAATAATCCGGAGAGCAGCCAAACAAAGGATCAGCAGTGACTGACATAAGTGACATCTGCCTGCGAACAAATGGCTCTCATCAGTGGGGGCAAGCCTTCAGTAATATGCTAATTTCATTCAGCACACTTAACAATAGTTTACTCAAGGGTGATACTGAACATGTTGTCTCGCTGTCTGCCATAACAGACAGTCAAATCCGAAGTTTCAGAGTCACATTTAATGTAATGTAGGTTAGTAATAGCTTTTGTCTTACCGAGGTGCTGGCTGTTGTCCTCCAGCTGGCTGATTTGTTTTTGTTCCAGTTCTTTGTCTTTATCCCAAACGCTGCGCGGAGATGTTGAACAGCCACCAGCCGCATCACATTTTTCTCCATGACTTTCATTTTACACTGTTTTTTTCTTCTCGTATTAAAAAGCCGTCCTATATCTACTGTCAGGACCAGAGCAGACTTACACACGCTGCTTTTTCAGTTTGTTTCCTGACCCGGCGACTTTCTAATTTAACTACTTTCTCCAGACTTCTGCTAACTCATCCTCACGTGGATTATAGCCGCCACAAGACTCTATCTCCCCCACAGGGTCCTGATTTTATTTACTGTAGCCTCAACAGTCAGAGCTACAAAAAGTCCTGAGTAGAAGTTAACGACTCGACTGGCCTTACATCCTGGGATGCTATCTAAAGGTTAGCTGTAGATGCAATGCAGTTAGCTTACTGAGGTTAGCGAGCCACGTTAGCGTATAAACAATACAAATAGGAAAACAATGCTTTACGGCGGGAAAACAACTTTCATTTACCGTTCGCCTCGTTTAGACTGGTGATTATTGCCCTTTTAGTTCGTCAGGTAGCTAACTGCATCGTACCGTGGTCAACTTGTCGATTCAGTTGAGTTGCGAGGGTGACTGTTTCCGCAGAGCATTCAAACAGCGGCGCTCCCTACGCTCTGCGCTCTGATTGGCTGGATACCATTCGAATAGGATTTCATAGGGTGTGTGTTTTAGTTCCCAGTGAAGCCACACTGGGCGGGACGGTCTCTTCTCATAACACTTTCTGTCAACCGGTTGACTCTAAATTTAAAACAAACTCACCGTTAAAATGGAAAACGCACACAGAACTACAACTGTACTACAAACACAACTCTAAACGTAAACGAACGTAACAACAGCAAACTGATAGTTTAAACGTTGTCGGGATTGAATTGCCCCATTTTGGTGCATTTGGGACACACCTTAATATTTACAGTCTATGGGACACACATTAATAGCCTCTTTGGGCTCATAAGAACACTAGAAAAACAGGAATAGTAGTCCTGTGGGCCTTAAAGATTTTATTTTTCTAAATGTGGGGCAAATGTTCATGGACTCTTGGACCAAGAAATAAACAATTGCAATGTGTTGCAATCATAGACTGTAAATATTAAGGTTGCAATGTGTTTTAAATGGGTTGTAACTTTATTAAAAATTAATAAAAATAGCACTGTTTGTTGATCTTTTAATCATTTTTGCTTTGTCAATAACGGTTGTTACCATTCATGCCAGTAAAGCATCTTGAACTGAACTGATCAATCAGTTTTCAATTGAACACACGACAGCTACAACAAAGTTAGTTTGTTTTGGTTTTAAAAATGCTCATCTGAAAAATGTTTTGCTGCACTGTTTACGGCCGTATCAGTTTTTTAGTTGATCCTTTTTACAAAAAGTTTATCGTTTTCCTTCAATACAAAGATACTAGCCTAAAGGGCCAAAACAAAGAAACACAATGGTCTCAGTTATTCCTCATAGGTGGCTGTTTACTTCTCTGTTCAACCACTAAGTGGAGACATGTTTAATCTTTATGCATGTTTCAGCAAACTATTGTTCACAAAGCTGCGGACATATGTCAGTGACTTTGTCATTGACCCAGTCGTCAGTTTTACCCTGAGACTTATGTCCAAGACGTATGGAGGAATGGTGGAAGATCTTACAGTTAACTATTCTTATCATGCAGTTCCCGAAGATTAAGAATTAATGGGTGATATTGTCAAGCATCCTTCATAATAACATCTTGCCACCAGCAGTCATTTTCAGTCAAATTTCCATTTTGGCCTTGTCTTATTCTGCTTTTGTGTATAGAACTTGCAACATTGTGCTTATTGTTATGCCTTTGGTCAGATATAATAAACTATCAAAGTAAAACTGTAAAGCAGTCAAATTAAGCAGCTGTTAAATAACTTATGGGGTTGAAAATGTGAAAAGAAAGAAATTACCTAAACGCTCCATGTATATTTTGGTGTGAAAAGCTTCTAGAGAAAAATACACAATAATGTTTAAACTCTCTTTAAGGTTCAGACAACTCTTAACATTATTGTGTGTGTCCACACGACAATTTGTGATATAGGATGGTCTCCAACACTCATGACCTGCACATCACACAGCTGGCTTTACCAGAGAGTCAGTACAAGAGCAGACCTGCAGTCAACTGAATGGAAAAAAAGTCAAAAGAATGTAAAGCTAATTAGAAAAAGCAATTAAAATCGTGTTTTCCATCACAACCATTTCCCATTCTCTGAGTTCACTCACACAACTCATGTCAACTCAACCATTACCGGTAAAAAGGAGGGATAAACATATTACACAAAGCAACATGAGTCAGTGTTCACCTTTTTATTTAGAGTTAATCCTATCTTTACTGATAGTAGCTCAACTGCTGCATGTCAGGGACGATAAATCATCTGTGGTTATTTGGGGATTTTTTGGTTCAACACACAGTGCTTATATTAAACAATACGATACAAGCAGCAAACAGTGTACAAAGAAAAATTAGGCTGCATTTGAGTCTTTGTTCTACATGTTAATCGCAGTAATGGCTTTCACATTTAACATAGCATTTGGGGCACTGGTTGGAATGAAAGCATCTGAAGTTTGAACTGAGAACTATATCATTCCCCGTTGTAGACTGAACAGGCTTAAAAAAACATTCATCCCAGTTTCTATAAAACTTTTAAATAGTGGCAAATAAGACAGATAGGCACTGGAATGTAATCGTTTGTGTGTTTGCACTGGTATTTTAAGAACCTGATGTTATTTATATACTTATTTTTTTCCTGGACATTACTAAATCATGTTTATTGTTTTATGTTGGATGTGAATGATGAGAATGATGTTGATTATTGTGTTTTCATGGCTGCAGCACGGGCGAATAGCCCTTCAACAACTTTGCTAAAATACCAAAGTAAGAGAAAAAACATGTTTATTTATAGAGTTCTAAATCAAATCTGAGACTAAATCTGAAGCTTTGCCTCGTACTAAAGATGAACACTTACGCATATTACGCAGAATCTTTGAAGGTTGAATTTAAGATTACACATTTCACTTATAGGCCTATATCTTTAATAACACCTTACAGTTGAAAGAAAGGCAGTAAAACTAGTCTGTTTTCTTGTTCAATTATTTATTTATTTATTTATTTATTCAGATTAAAATGGTTGGGGAAACCGGAGCACCCGGAGCAAACCCAATGGGGGATGATGGAAAGTCAAACTGGAAACCAACCCTGACCTTTGCTGTGAAGCCACAATGTCACAATTGAGCAGCTGAGTTCAGTGGTAACGTTATGGATGTTTACGATGCGTTTACCGACACACCTAAATCAAATGTATCGACCGTCAAAATAACAATGATGAAACTACACAGCAAAGAGAAAGGTTTGGAATCCTGTTTTGGTGGGGAGGGGACAGAGACTGTAAGTAATGGGAGGGGACTGTGGGGTTCAAGGAGGAGGAGAAATTTAGTCCTCAGCACTCATGCACATGCTGAAAGGTTTCATGATAGCTGTTCCTATTGCTGCAAAAAACCTCTTCACTGCATTCTGCTTTGGGCCATTTTGGAGGGCGTCCAGATGGATTTTCAGATATTTCAGGACAGCGTCATCAAAAGATGTTTCATCTGATAATGCTGCCTTCAGTGTCTTTTCTGGAGAGCCAAACTCTTTTTTGAGGTCATTTAACACAGACTTATAGAATTGCTTGTTATCCTTGATTTGACTGATAGCAGAGAAGTCGATCTCGTCACATACTTTGTCAGACAGACGCTTGATGATGGTATCGACATTTGCCATCTGAAGGGACGTTCTGGATTTCCTTGGGGTTTTGGATCGGAGCTTAACCATCAGAGAAGTGATGAGGCTATTGTTCTTTCTTATGCATTTAGGAGATGTTGTGACGGATGACTTTTCAGAGACCGTTGCATGATTGTTTTGCCATGATAGATGACCCGAAGATATCTGTGAAGGCTCCGACGGTATCTCAGTTGAGTTTGCTGACACCCATTCTTTGCGTGTGGTCAAAATGTAACTATCAGCATGATGCCGGACATGTGAATAGTTATGGCACCAGGATGAGTTCTCTGACGCAATGTTATTAGATGACAGCTGACTTGACAGAGAGGATGTGGTCTGCATGGAGCTCTTTTCTTCAGGTGGGTTCAGCAAAGCTGGGATCAGGTTTTCTATGTCTGTTAGGGCGCCAGACAATTTCTCGTTTTCTATGGTATTAGCGGATGGCTCCGTCTCCATCCAGACTAAGACCTTCTGCAAGAATTTTCTCACTGCATCCTCTGTCATGACATACAGGACTTCAGGAGAAGTTTGGAAAGGATTGGCATCCACCCTTTTCTTGGAAATGACAGAGTCGGAGAGACATTTTCCCCATGGGGGCAGGGGAAGCACATATGTGTGGCTGGAAATCATGTGATCATACATTTTATCAGTCAGCTCCCTTGAAAACGTCTTGATCTCATTACTGGACATGATGTCTTCCAGTGTTTTGTTTGCATGTGCTGCAGATATCCGTGGCGAGTTTAGCTTTTCAAACAAGTTGTCAACATCTTCTGTCGTGTCGACATATTCTAGTGGAGAACAACTATTACTGTACATTACTGTGTTCTGGTTCTCAAAGTGAACTTTACGTTTGGGCATGCACTCTGGAATCATTCCTGGTAACGAGTCACTAGGTTTAGCATGCATGAGATTGGCAGACACTAAAACCTTTTTAAGACAAACCACAAAGTTTGTGGCCTGGTTCTTAAATGAATTATTAAGTTCTCCCATCATTTTTTCAAACTGGTTTGTGACAACTTTTTGGAATTTTACTTTGCTAACTTCTTCTTTCTCATCACTGGTGTCTTTTGTAGGTGTGGCATTTGAAGAAAAGAAGGTTCTCACTGTGTCGCATATTGATCCCATATTAACACAATTGTTTGTAGGGTTACTTGGCTCAAAGCATTCAGCTACATCCATAGAGTCAGGATCCTGCAAACCACCGATTATTTCACTGACAATATCAGACGCTGCAAAATAAGCATCAATAGAGGTGTCAGGAGGTGGTATAGCATCGTCAACCACTTCAGTGATGTCTGATGTCTGATCTGACCATTTTTGCAGGATCTCACTCACAGATTGGACTGCTGAGGCTACTGAGATCTTTGATTTTATGCTCTGAGATGATTCACATCTCTCCTTTTCCTCTCTTGCCACAGAATATACTTTTGATTCAGAGCTTCTGTAGCTGATAATCTCAGCACTTTTTGGCCCTATACACGTTCCAAGGAACTTAAAATTTAGCCTACTTACGAACTTCTTCAGACATTTAGTAGCATACCCCAACATGTGTTGAAGAGACGCGATTTTGGACATGGAGCCGTTGACATAAACGGCAGGATCGTCTGGCCAAACTTGGCTGTTGGCAGCCACAGACAGAACAGATTTTACCTTCAGTGAAACTTCACTCTCAATCAGATCCGTCAGTTTTTCTGCATTGTAACATTTGTTTTGTGGGACCTGAAGAGCACGAGCGAAGTTGTCTGAGAGGGAGTCTCCTAAGCATACTGTGACATTTAAGTCCTCAAGAACTGAATTTGTTTTATCCCCATTCTCGATGATCAGGCGATCCTGAAACTTTTGTATGACAATCCTCACGACATCTGCAGACAGTGTCTGTACAATTTCAATTAACATGTCAGTCAGAGTAGCATCTGTGGCTGAATCCCAATTCCCTGTAGCTAACATGCTCCACTGTCCTGCTGTAATTTTCTCAAAATATTTGTCCACCAGGGGCCAAAGAGCTTCTGATGGGATCAGGATAGGGTTTTCCATCTTGATACTAGATTGGTTGATTTTGCACAAATCTTCTTTCAAAAAGATACTTGGATATTAAACTTCCTGTTGTTTGCCGCTGTGTAGATCCTCACTGCTGCTTCTGACTGCTTTTGAATGGTCACTATAATCGGAACTGAGAGGTAGACCTACATACGCGCCTCCCAAAATCTGTGACGTCACGTAAAATGTTAAGATAAAAGGAAACCTTTTAAATTTAAATGTAAACATTCCATCAGCCAATCGCAAACACGCACGCTATCATAAACATCTCTCAATTCGCGCATGCGTACACACGTTTTGGTAAATACGGATGGAATCTGATTATTTATTTTATATATTTTAGTAATTGGCTTTGTTTTTGTCCAAAAAGTAACACTGGTCAGAAAGAATTATCAAACCCTAGAAAACATTATGTTTTTTTGTTTGCTTGTTTTGTCGCTATAAAATTGGGCTCAATAATTGCAATGAATATCTTTATTATAGCCTAATTACTAGATTAAATAGCTATTTAGCAATGACGTCACGATGCTGCCATGTTGAAATATAGTGCGGCGTTTACACTTACCTGCCTAAATGACACACTAGTAGGCTACTTCAGACCAGCATCTGTTTTTATTTTTTATGGACATTATCTAGGCTATCTTTGCAGACAAGTTTAATTTTAGGAAAACACGCCAGGATAAAATGTACTAACAAACTTTCCAGTAGCCTACTCTTATTTTGCATAAACAAAGGTGTTGACGCACATTTCGTTGTTGGGTGGGTTTAGTACGCGTGGCTGCTGGAGTCCAAAAAACAAACTTCCAAACACAAATCTTCCATTTGGATGTGTCAATCCTTTTAATTGCCAACATAAAGCAGATGTATAAATAAAACAAAAGAAAATGCTGGTTTCCAATCTCTAGGTAACCTTCTTTCGCCCGGTGTGCCACGGGCATAACCCATTTTCAATGTGCGTAACGCCTGCTGCTTATCAGCGTCCATTAAATAAAGTTGGGCTGCCTGGGTTCACAGCGCCACCCAGTGGTCAGCCCAATAAACAAAACACCCAAAAATGGCTCCAACAAAAGGGGAAAGTGTTCTCCACACTCCACACAGTGCAGGGGTGAGAGGTCTGGTCTCATGGCAATCATTCCTCTTTGCTCCACTTCACAACCCAATTCTGAAGTGCTATAAATGAGTTTAAAACCCTTTGTTTACTCTTTCTCACATAGCTGCAGTGCAAGCACAGAATTTCAAAAAGGTTTAGACTCTATATTAAACATTCCTCTTGCATTGTTTTATTCCTTTCTTCATGGCATCTGCAAACATTTAATAATGGCTTGCAAAACAGAATTCAGCTTGTTTAATAAGATCACTTTTACCGGGATGATGGGCTGTTTGGGCCTGAAAGATAAAAAATGACAAGGGTCAATGTATACAGAAACTTTGACCCATGTTGCACGGGTGTTGAACTGAAATGCTGTGAAACAATAAATCAAAGCAAGACTGTTTATTGACAATGAGTTACACTGAAAACAAACAGGTGACTGCCACTATAAGTGTCCCCTGTTTTGGCTTTAAAAAGGAGGTGCAGTGTAATCTCATCTGCAAAGTGACAAGCCGTGATGACGCCTGCCCATCGTTTAAGGCTTATCACTGTATATTTTCTCAGCTCATCTCTTTCCTTTAAAAGGAACACTACAAGCTCAGAGGCAGAAATATGGCAACACAATGGCAGCACTTGTTCAGTTTCTCAAGTAAAATTGGATCTTCATTTTCTCTCTTCAACCACTAGGTGGAGACACCTTTATGCATGTTTCACCAAATGGATCACAAAGGTGGCAACATAAAGGTATGTAGGCTATTTGCTCGCCTATATGCTGTATCTGTGGTTATGCACACATTTCACAGAAAGTACATACAGAACATTTTGCTCATTATTTTGTGTATTTGAATTTTAATAGAATGAGAGCATGTGTCAAAACTTCATACAAATGGATAGAAAGTATATCCAAGAGATGGCCCTTTTAATTCATTTTCAATCTTTGAAACATGTAAATATGATGAAGTGTATAAAGTTACAACGCATCTGAAATTCCCCAAATATATTTCTTTTCACAGTAGCTCTCCATTTGATGCAAGTGTTCATTGTTTTTTTGGATGCACAATGACTTGCATTGTTAATGACAACCTGAGGTAGCCTACATACTAACATGTTCATGTCATTGGTCTTTACAGGTATAAGGACTATTGATTGCACGTTTTAAACCAAGCAATCTGGGCCAGAAAAAGTGTCTTTTTTTCTCTCTCTCTCTTTTTCCTGGAAGTTTTTATCTAATAAATACTTATATATACATTTCACCTACCTACTAATTTAGCTAATTTTCTGTAAATCACAAAAACAATGCAGAGGATAATCTCATAAGGGCTTATCTTTATTACAACAGAACATACACATATATATACAGAAGACAATAACGTACACATTTGTGGAGAAAAAGAGGTTGGTTATGTGTTTAGAAACATTTCCTGTGGACAATGGAGGGGCCAGCCTCATCATACTCCTGCTTGCTGATCCACATCTGCTGGAAGGTGGACAGGGAGGCCAGGATGGAACCACCAATCCAGACGGAGTACTTCCTCTCAGGGGGAGCGATGATCTAGAAAACAAGTAAACACCATTGAAGTTATGACTGACTGCTAATTCACTGTTCTACCAAACTTGCTGACTCTTAGCATTTGCAGTTCTCTCACCTTGATCTTCATTGTGCTGGGGGCCAGAGCTGTGATCTCCTTCTGCATACGGTCAGCAATACCAGGGTACATGGTGGTACCACCAGACAGCACATTGTTGGCGTACAGGTCCTTACGGATGTCAATGTCACACTTCATGATGCTGTTGTAGGCAGTCTCATGAATACCAGCAGACTCCATACCTATTAAGCAACAAGCAAAACCCCTTAGTTTTGTCTTGAATATTTCTTAGATCTATGTATTTAATCAACTATAACTCACCAATGAAGGAAGGCTGGAAGAGGGTCTCTGGGCAACGGAAACGCTCGTTACCAATGGTAATGACTTGTCCGTCGGGCAGCTCATAGCTCTTCTCCAGGGAGGAGGAGGAGGCAGCAGTGGCCATCTCATTCTCAAAGTCAAGAGCCACATAGCACAGCTTCTCCTTGATGTCACGCACGATTTCACGCTCAGCTGCCGAGCACAAAAATCCACTTATTAAGAAAAATTGCAAACCCTTTTTTTTAAACATTGAACATGTAAACCACAAGGGATTAGACCTACCTGTTGTGACAAAGGAGTATCCGCGCTCTGTAAGGATCTTCATCAGGTAGTCGGTCAGGTCACGACCAGCCAGATCCAGGCGCATGATGGCGTGTGGCAGAGCATAACCCTCATAGATGGGGACGTTATGGGTCACACCATCACCAGAGTCCAGCACAATACCTTTAGAAAGCAAAAACGCACCATAGTAAATCAGTCATGCATTGCTGTCAAGGCAACAATTGTCAGCTATAAGTCTTTCCTTTTCAAGTATGTCTCACATCATAAACTACATAATGCTGCTGACATTACTCGACACACAGTCCTCCAGAGAGAGATTAACACCTTCCTGTGACAACGAGACAGGAATATACCAAATGACAGACACCCTCAGAGAGTAAATGCTCAACACTTTATCCCTTGCAGTGGAATTTCCTCTTATTTAAAGCATTGCATAATTAAGAACTGCCTAAATTGGGTACAAAGCTGCAGGGTACTGACCGGTGGTACGACCAGAGGCGTACAGGGACAGGACAGCCTGGATGGCCACATACATGGCAGGAACGTTGAAGGTCTCAAACATAATCTGGAAGAAAAAGTGAGACAAACGTTCTAACCCAACAACGAATGTTTGAAAAAAACAAACAGATATTTTCGAAATGTAGCTTTAAAGTACCTGGGTCATCTTCTCCCTGTTGGCTTTGGGGTTCAGGGGGGCCTCAGTGAGCAGGGTGGGGTGCTCCTCGGGGGCCACACGCAGCTCATTGTAAAAGGTGTGGTGCCAGATCTGACAGAGGAGAAAGAACAGCTGTAGTCTGGACTGAGAAAACAACTCTTGGCTCAATATACAAAGGGCAAAACCATACACAAGCAGCTTTTACAGAATGATGGTGCCATGCTGTGAATTCTCAAGGATGTGGAACGTCTGCTGCCATGAATGTTGTAAATGAGCCTCACTGTCAACACACACCTTCTCCATATCATCCCAGTTGGTGATGATGCCATGCTCGATGGGGTACTTCAGGGTCAGGATACCCCTCTTGCTCTGGGCCTCATCGCCTACGTAGCTGTCCTTCTGACCCATACCCACCATCACACCCTGAGAAAAGAAGCATGACAGGAACATAAGACAAAGAAAGAAGTTGAACTTAAATTTGTGGGTGATTAAAGGGGGCACATTTAAGCGTACCTGGTGGCGGGGCCTTCCAACGATGGAAGGAAAGACAGCACGGGGAGCGTCATCTCCGGCAAATCCAGCCTTGACCAAGCCAGAGCCATTGTCGCACACAAGGGCGGTGGTCTCGTCGTCGTCACACATGATTCGGCTTTACTGGGGGATGGTCTAAAAGATTGAGGAGTGAGTCAGGATCTAAAGGAGCAGCTGTCTAAACTGACCAATACATAGCAAGAAGGCCTATTATAATAAAAAAATCCCTGACACTTTATCACTGATGTGACGGATAATGTGATGATGTGATTAGACCTGCTATATCTGGAAAAAGTTACTGACACAATCAACAGGACTTTCATATGATTAATATTTGTATAAGCTGTGATCTAAAGGTCTTTGAAGACCTGCCAACAGTATCTCAGGACTGCTTTACAGGAATTATCACATTCTAACTCAAACACAACCCACTTCAACGGCCGCTATCTATAGAGAGCTAATTAGACATGCCTTTGGATGCTATTTCGATGCTAACCTTGCTGTACCACTACAGATAGCATATCTCCACATGCATGATTGTTCCTGGGACTTCTCAGAGCTGCTGAGTTAGCACCAAAAAGGGGCATAACACAACAGAGACCTGGAATCTATTTCAGGCTCAGCACCCTTGCTGTGCTTAACAGGTTTAAACAAGTGGCACACGGATGTCCTGCTATTTCAGGTACTTGTAGGAGAGTCAGGCCAACCCCATCTGTTACCACACTGTGATACTAAGTTTTTACTACATGGCTCCATGCCACAGCATGCCTCTGGACTTCATTCATTGGAGTTTAGGTACATTTGAACACTTCCTGACCAGCATTATAAAGCCCTTCAAAGTAAACTATTATAAAATGTTTGAGAAACTGTACATATGGTTCTGTCTGTGCTTTTCAACAGACATGATACCAGGAAGTGTCTTTATCACAGAAATCATTTAAGTAAATAATGCTTATTCCAACAACACCCCATGGCAATCAAATAAGCCTAAGCATCAACTCTGTAACAGTAAGTTCAGTTATCAGTTAAAACTTGTGAAAACCTTTAGTTAGCTGCAGTTTCATTATTGATTCATCCCTGGATCGTCATAGACTCCATTTAAGTAATCACACAAACAGCACAGATTTCCACAGCGGTTTGGACAAGCAAGCAGTGAAGTGTACTCACCAAGGTGCACTGGTAGACGGATGCTTCCACTGGGACGAAGCCTGAGGGTGAGAGGAGCCCTTTAAATAAGACCCTCACTGGGTCCAGGGACCAGGGGCGGGGCTGGGGGTTCACACAAGTCCAAATAAGAGCTGCAAGCAAAAAAAGTCAGTAAGCCACTTGAAAGTGTGTTTCACATACATGGATGGAAGTCACTCAATGACAGAGTTTGGATTGAATGCCGGTAGAGAAGTGTGACTTTGTGTAATACATATATTATTTTGATAGATGTCAATGATTGAAGAGTGAAGTGGCTACAGTCTTAATTCTTTTTAAACACTAAAGAAGAAAACTAACAATAGGATTTTAATTCTGTAAGGAATACAAGAAATATTCTGAATTTCTAGTATGAAGGCTTATTCCATTTCATGAAACATGTAAAGTCATGCCTATGCATTTATGTTGAAGTATAGTTTCCTTGATATCTTTAAAATGATATCTTTAAAAAAAATAGCATGGGTATCATTCAATTAGACTTTAAATACTGTGATTTGTGCTACTTTTGTGCATGAGGGTGCTCAAAAAGTACAGTGTCATCCATATCTCTTATAGGTTTTAATATACTCATAACCACCCAGAAGGCCCTCTTTGATGACCCAGTCAGGCCAGCGTCAGTGGTGTCTTGTTAAGGAAATGAAAACATTGCATATGTGTGAGAACCATGCTGCTGGTATGTTAACTGAGCCTCCTCAATACGCAGAACAGCTGATGGTAATGCCAGCCGGGCTCTGCGTCTCATCTGCGTGTCTGAGTGGCCTGTCTGTTTCATTGCTGTGAGCTGATTGGCCCAGCTGTCTCCTTGTAGGGTTATGCTGAGCAGCAGAGTCATAAATGTACAGCCGTGGAGGTTCTCGAGCCATGAGTTTGCATAGAGGAGCTCTATATTTGTGCCACCCACTATCCCATATATATTTACCTTCATGTACTGTATATTGTACCTTATGAGGTCATTCTTGTATCCAGCTTGCAGGAATGATGCAGCTGTAAGATTAGTGTCTGTGCAACATCATTCCTGAAGAAAAAACATCACATGCGGGTGGTTTGCAGAGAATATCATTCAAGCATTTCTATCTCTAGTGTAAGGAAGAATGCCTTGGATGTAAACCAGCAGAGTATAGTATGTAGGCTTATATTATAGATACAGGTTTGCAAGTGCATTCTTTTACTGCAGGCTGTCCAACCTGACACTAAAGCCCCCTATTTATAGCCATGTTTCTTCTTAATCTCCACAGATAAGAGTTGGATGCAGCTGAAGCATCTCACACTTGTTGGAATACCAGAGAAAATGTTCATTGAGTGAATGAATATTGGTTTGATTGATCATAAAGGAGATGTGACTCATGATCAGGATTTATTTTTTTTGCCAGGCAACAGGGAAAGCCATTGTTCACTTCTAAATTATAAAGCTCTACATATACAGTTTTAAAGGAGCAATAAGTAACTCTGACATTTAGCGTATAAAATTGGTACTGCAGTCCAAATTCAAAACACTGGAGCGAGTGTCAATCCCCATCCCCTACTCCCTAGAGTCGATGCACACGCTGGTTGCCGTGTCGCTGACAAGGAAGCTTCGGTGTTTATCCAGCTCTGGATCAGTCTTGAAACCTTTCTGTGTTCTAACCTCTCTCCATTTTTCAATAGCCTGTCCAATATTTATCCTAGTTTTTACCACGTTTCTGCTCATGGGGCTTATTTGAAAAAATGCTGAGGCTTTTTAAGTCTGGTAGAATCAGATATATCTGAAAGAGTTCGCTTTCCTGCTTCCATCGCTGCTACACCTGGTGGTTTGCCGTTTGCCTGACAAACCGATGGGGTTTCCAAAACGGCGGAAACAAATCCAGACCATTCTGGACTGGAATCGAGACTTAGAAGGAGGACATATTGCATTGTTGACAGAGAAGCCAACACTTCAACATAGCATGTTTCCTTAATGTATGATGATTTAGTGAGGTCATTTTATCTTTTAAATCTTACATATTGTTCTTTAAAGGGGAGCTGGACCTTTGGAGGTGCAGAGTTTTAAAAAATCTGTCGCAATTTTTTCTTTTATTGAATCCACTGTGTGTATTTTTACAGTCATAATGCAGTGTTTCAGTATTTATCCCTCTTTAAAACACACGCCTTGAAAAACAACAGCTATTAAAGTTTTTACTTTACTAAAAAAAATTGTTTTAATCATAATTTGACATACATTTGTCAAAGTTTGCATCAGAAATAATTATGAAATAATCGAATAAAAACATTTAATACAAAATAGGAGAACATTCACATGACTACTTTAGATAGGAACGTTATACAAATTAAAATATTCAATGCATAACTTCCTCTCGTGTAAATTGAACGGAAGTCTTCCACCACTGGCTGAGTAGCATGATTTGTATATACGCCCTCTATAGGTCATTTTTTGAAATAGCAACCTGATGACGTTTCATCTGCGACACGCAAGCAACAGACATGCGCCAGTTGCAGCGTTGTTATGGTCGGCTCTATTATAAGTTGAGTATCACTTTCTAAATGCGACGGTAAGGGATTTATGTGACACAAAGTTTGGATTTTTCAAAGTGAGAGAGGAGGAGAAGTTGCCGACGGAGCGGCGTGCCGAGCGGATCCGCTTCCTGCTTCTGTTTGACGGCTGTGAGTGTGACAGCAGCGAAGTACTGCCATGTAGCTGAGGCAGAAGAATGAGCGATCAGCAAACTCCAACATATGGGACAGATGACCACACTGTCCAGCAGGAAAACGAACTAGAAGCCCTCGCGTCAATCTTCGGAGATGATTTCCAGGATCTCCGGAACAGTGATCCATGGAAGGTATGTTAGCAATACATGTTAGCAGAAGTGTGAGCTGGTCATAGGAAACACTAGACTCGTTACTGTAATTACCTGCAATCATTCAAAGTGACCATCATCACCTTCGCAGGTTAAAAGACCTCCAGAGGTGTACCTCTGCTTGCGACCCAGTGGGCTGAACACCGGGGAGGAATGCTACGTGACTGTAGACCTGCAGGTCAAATGCTCTCCCACATATCCAGATGTGTAAGTACTGAGCCACACCATAATGCTATGTTAGCTCCATTACTGCCTTTGTTATTCTGCTAATTCACAAAATAATACCCATTATTTCGGATTCATGTGGACATACCCAACCCTGCTGTCAACATTCTGTAAACAAAAAAGGCTGCAAAAAAAAAAAAAGATATGTATTTTGTAGTGAGACTCTGTCACTGCAGTGTTTTGAATGAGATTTTATTTGATGCAAACATTTCATTTCATTTCAAACCTTTATTTAAGCCTCGAAAATCATTGAGGTCTCCCTCATTTACAATGATGTCGAGATACAAACAAAACAAAAACAAAAAGGGCACAATATAAAACAACAAAGACAGGTCAGGATGATTCTCAGTAAACAATCACACGCTGTGGTAAAGTGGTTTGAGATCATTGTGTTCATTTGTCCAAGAGAAACAAGAGTGTCAATCTTGAGAGAGTGTTGTAAATTATTTCACATTTTTGGAGCAGAAAAGTTCAAAGCGGATTTTCAAAGTTCAGAGTAAATCCGCGGGGACTTGAACCATTCTCCTTCCATGTTTATTTCCACAACTTTTAAGTCGTTATTTTTTCTTTCTTTCCACTCTGCATCCGTTTACAGTTATTAATAAGATGAAAAGAACAGCTCCAAAACATTGCAATTATACAATTGAGAAAGGCGCCTTTATTTTTTTTCTCAATTAAACTTAGGTCTAAAAAAAGTTACACCGTCATGATTAAACACAAGATGATGTACACCGGTGTTTAAGTCTTATTTAATGTCATGCAAGTGAAGGGAAGTTATCTTGTTTGGATTTAAGAGGAAAGATGTCTAAAGTAATCAAATTCTTCAAACTAATTTAATATAAAACAGCAAGGCCATAACACATTAAAGTCAATTAAAAAAAGAAAATAACATCTATGCCAAATTAATTAACCTCAATCTTTTTTTTGAATGGTTATATAAATGTATCTCTAGCAAAGATAATCAAAAACTGTGAATCACCAAAAGCTTACTATCTGGTCAAAATCATGACCTTGTTTACCTTTTCTTTGTTCAGATTTAAATCTAAAATGTGCCATCTTTAGACTATTTCATTCAGCCAGAGTCCCCTTTTAATGTCAGCTATCAGCAACTCTTCTTACTCAAGCCCTCATATACTTGTAGGAACTATAATTCATTTAATGTTACTGATTTAAAGCTTTTACTTGTGATAGTTTATAACATTTGTTGACCCTATATCTGACCTAAAGGCATAATGATAAGAAAAAAACACAATTTTGCATGTTCTATACACAAAAGTAGAATAAGAAAAGGCCAAAAAGCACTTTCACAACTAAACCAATACTAGGATTTGTTTCACTAGTTTCTACTCAAGTCTGCTTGTAGCCTGAAAACTATTTGTAAGCACATGAGCCCACATGACTGGCGTTTTTAAAAAGATGCTTCATATCCAAATACTCACTTGCCAAACTGTGGCTTTTAACATTCCAGGGCAACAGTCACGTGCTCCTGATTGTAATCTCGGCACAGTTGTTAGTAGAGAGTGTGCTACAGTAACTTTGATCTATGGGTGTCAACAGGCCTCCAGAACTGGAGCTGAAAAATGCCAAAGGCTTGTCAAACGAAGCCCTCCAGAACCTGCAGACTGAACTCACCAAACTTGCAGCAGTACGATGTGGAGAGGTGGGAACAAACACATGGACGCACGCACGCACGCACGCACGCACGCACACACACACACACACACACACACACACACACACACACACACACACACACACACATTATTCTTACAACATTCTTACCTGTCTCTCTAGGTGATGATTTATGAGCTGGCCGACCACATCCAGGGCTTCCTGAGTGAACACAACAAGCCTCCATCGAGCTCCTTCCATGAGGAGATGCTGAAGAACCAGCGGAGGCAGCAGGAGAAACGAGACCAGGAGGAGCAGCAGAGGATGGACCAGAGGCGCAGGCAGGAGGAGGAGATGGTAAGGAAGTGAGACAATTAGGCATTCCTGATGGATATGTTTAATTATGAGAGTTGTTAAACTTGATGTTGATGACCAAATAATTGTTTTAATTAATTTGTAGGAAAAAGAGATCATGGCTGAAATCCAAAGAAGAGAGGAGGAGAAACGAGAGGAAAAGCGAAGAAAGGAGATAGCCAAACAGGTGTCTTTAGTGCACAAATCCTTCTGATCTCTAAAGAAAAGCACAGTTCATGTCTGTTATTGACCTTCTCTATTGCATTACATTGACAGGAGCGCCTTGAGAGTATGGAACAGCCAGTCTCTGCTCACTCTCCCCTGTTAGGGAAGAGCCCGCCCAGCCCAAGTGGAGTTCCTCCTGAATTGACTGAAGCCAAAAAAACGGTTGGTAACCGCCGTCGGACTACCTCCAACTCACGCCACAGGTATACAGCCAACCAACCAGTAAAATGCTTCTTGTGTTAAAGACCCATTGAAAGACTCTTAGAGCTGTACATATTTTTTTTTTAGACGTGACACGGTCAATGAAGAGAACCAGCGCTCGCAGGAGCTTCTTCCCTTCAACAGCACCACTTTTGGAGATCTTGTTGTGCACAGAGGGAAACTTCTAGGTGAGAGCAAATCAGTGAAAATGCTGCTTCCAGTCCAGTGCAAGAGTCAATTCATCCTGCCCTAGTTATCTGTTTGAACGTGAGTGTCTGCGTTCCTGAATGTGACAGGTGAAAGCGAGAGGCTCCGCCGAAGTGTTTATAACGGATTTGAGGCGAACTCTGGAGACTTTGCTGTGATCTACGAGTGGTCGCTGCGCTGGAACAAGAAGATTGGAAAGTTCTTCACCAGCCAGGAGAAAGGAAGGATTGCCACCTTAAAAAAGCAGGCAAGTAGTGAAGGAAGCAGTTATTCCATATATCAATCTAGCTGTCAAATTATTCATTTGTCTGTTTTTATTGTCCACCTGCACATGTTTTTCTGTTCAGATTCATGCAGCAGAAAATGAGTTCAACTCTCTCCTGCGGCTGGATCACCCAAACTTGGTGCACTACATGGCTCTGAGCTCCACGGAGAAGGAGGACTGCCTGGTGGTAAACATGTTGGTGGAGCATGTGGCTGGCACCAACTTGAACCAAAGCCTGATCGCTCAGAGTCCGGTCCCTCTGGATAAACTGGTCCAGTACACGGCCCAGCTTCTGGCCGCCCTCGACTACCTTCACTGTAACTCTGTAGTTCACAAACAGCTGGGCGCCTCCAGCGTGCTGCTAGACTCCGAAGGAAACATTCAATTGACAGATTACAGTTTATCAAAGAGGTTCGCTGATATCTGCAAAGAAGACATTTTCGAGCAGGCACACGTGCGATTCTCAGAGGAAACAGCAATGCCAACCAAAACGGGAAAGAAAGGGGACGTGTGGAATTTGGGGCTGATGCTGCTGGCTCTGAGCCAGGGTAAGGAGGTGAAGGAGTATCCAGTGACGGTGCCCACCAGCCTGCCTGCAGACTTCCAGGATTTCCTCCACAAGTATGTTTGGACGTACACCTTACCTGCTTCCATTTGAAGGATACCATTAGTTTTTTTTATTATGAACATTATTTTATCAGTGCTGAATATGTTCGATTTAGATTTAAACTCAAATATTCAATTGACTATAATGGGAGTTGTTCTGTTGTCTGTAGAGCACTAGCAACCAGCTGGATTAGCACACACGACTAGATTTTTCCATCTCATCCCATGACTTCACTGCACTATTAAACTGTCCTCTCTCTTGCACGTGTCTTTGTACAGGTGTGTGTGTCCGATTGACGCTGAACGCTGGACAACACAGCAGCTATTGGAACACTCCTTCCTCAAGCCCCCGTCATCTAAAAACCTGCCGCAGTACCAGGAGAACAGCCCAGAAGGTGACGGGACACATCCATGTGTTATGTGGGGGAAATATATTAGTGACATCTTTTTAAAGTCAAGAACAACATAATAATTGAATAAACCCGAAGTATCCAAACATTTTTGACAGCAAGTCAACTGTTCAGTTAAAGTGAGGCAGTCTGAAAGATTTATGAGAATGGGGAAGAAATAGAAATCATACATTTGAAATAAATAAAAAAAGAACCACCCAGATGTGAAAATGGACTTTTAAGAAGGATAAGCTTCAGAAGGTGAAGCATCATGACTTTTTTCCAGAACTTATTCGATAATTAGTATTTTGGATTTCTGATTTCACAACCAACTGGACAGTCAAATATCTTACCATGCTTTCTGTCTGCTTACAGATCTGGCTGAGGACTTTGCGTCTTCAGTCAACCCACAGATTCACATCCTGAACGCTCCCTTCATCGCCGGGGTGCAGAGGCAGTTTTCTCGCTACTTCGATGAGTTTGAGGAGCTCCAGCTTCTTGGAAAAGGAGCTTTCGGTGCTGTGATTAAGGTAGGATTTTACCTTAGACTAGCAGGAAAGCAGGAGCAGTCATTTCTTCATGTCTCACTAGTCTCTTTCATTTGATCTCTTCCCCAGGTCCAGAATAAACTCGACGGTTGTTACTATGCTGTGAAACGCATCCAGGTCAACCCTGCCAGCAAACAGTTCAGACGGATCAAAGGCGAGGTGACGCTGCTCTCCCGCCTCAATCATGAGAATATCGTCCGCTACTACAATGCGTGGATCGAGCGGCACGAGATGCAGTCTGGGGGAGACTTGAGCACCACTGACAGCTCTGAGCAGTGGAGCCCCGCCAAAAAATCTCCTCAGGAGGAAGAGCGTCCGCAGCGCATCAACGAGCTCGGCCTGCCTGATAACGTGGAGGACGTTGCACCGCCTCTTGCCCTGTCCAGCTCAGTCGAATGGTCCACCTCCATAGAGAGGTCCTCCAGCGCCAAATGTAGCAGACACCAGTCAAGCGATGAAGAGGATGATGATGATGACGAAGAAGATGTGTTTGGGGCCTCATTTTTGTACGTTTTTAATATTTTTATGTGGTAGTTTGTCAAGCAAGACTTTCTCCTCCACAAACTCATCTTTTCTTCTCGCTTCTAGGCCGTCAGACAGTGACTCAGGAAGTGACATCATATTTGACCATGGCGATGAAAGCATGGATGAGTTGTCACAGGTTTGTATTTTTACTCATCACATTTTATTCACCTGTCGTTGTTGATTTTGTCAGTGTAATGAACGTGGTGTGTCCTCTCACAGGTTGAGCCAAGCAAAAGGCAGACAACGGAAACAGAGACCACAGACTCGGATGGATCTCTGCTCATCGCCCATCACCTGTACATACAAGTAAGCCCTCCCTGTAGTGCTCACTTTCAACCACAAGAGGGCCCAGCCTCACCTCTAATGCCTGCGTTCTCTTCCTGACAGATGGAATACTGTGAAAAAAGCACTTTAAGAGACACCATTGATCAAGGTCTGCACCAGGATCAAAATCGGTTGTGGAGACTTTTCAGGGAAATACTGGACGGCATTGCTTACATCCATGAGCAGGTTTTTATTTGTGTGTTTTAATTGTTTCAATTTCAACCCTACTTCCCCTATTTTCAAGAAAACCTGCCCCAAAACTGTCCCATAATGACACAAATCAAACTAGACTTTCATTATTAACATTTGTTCTCGTGCTTTTAAGAAACCAAGTTAAGCAATGGTTTCACTTCTCCGTAAACAAGCAGATGTCTTCATCAATATTTTTCTCATTCAGGGAATGATCCACAGGGACCTGAAGCCTGTCAACATTTTCCTTGACTCACAGGACCATGTGAAGATCGGAGACTTTGGCCTGGCTACAGACCACCCTGCTAATGTGGTACGCATTGCCCTAATGTGCAGTTAACAGCTTCAACCTGCCAACGGTCTTCACTGTAGAGTTTCTCCAGAGGTCTTAATTTGAAACTTTGAAACACTGCAGCTCTGTCTTATTGCTTGGAAAACTACAGTCATTTACCACCTCATGAAATGTATAATTCATGCATGCTGTGTAGATGTTAAAAATGTGTGAATAAACTGTTTCTGTCTCTCAGGCTGCAGGTAAATTGGAGGTGGAGGAGAGCGGCCCAGCAGTGATGCCCAAACCAGACCCTGCAGGTACAGAGAGTTGGACAACATTCACATGATCTGTGTGTTGTCTGATATTCTTTCTTTCCTCACGCTGTGTGTGGCTTTTGCATCACCATTCTAAAGGTAACATGACAGGCATGGTTGGCACTGCACTCTATGTAAGCCCAGAGGTTCAAGGAAACACGAAAGCTACCTACAACCAAGTAAGAGTTCAAATTACGAGTGTTATTATCAGGCAGCTATACAAATGAAGTCCATGTTAGTCAGCATCATGGCTGTGACCCATTATGAAAGGGTCTGAGTTTTTAAGTGTGTGGTATTCATCCTTTCTTTCCCTCTTTAGAAAGTTGACCTGTTCAGCCTGGGAATCATCCTGTTTGAGATGTCCTACCACCCCATGACCACAGGGGCAGAGCGTATCTCTGTCCTGGGCCAGCTTCGTGTGGTGCGTTCAAGTTCAGCAGTGTTATCTGGGCCATGTTGGCCACTGTAATGCTCTGTGGAACTACGATGTCTCTTTTCATGTTGCAGGAGCCGACCATCTTCCCTGAGGACTATACTGCGTATGAGCAAGGAACACAGGTTGGTACACTGCTGCAGAGGATTTCTTTTCTTTCTTTTTTTTCTCAGTTTTTCAACAATATACAAATCTCTGTGTTCTATCTTTGTATCTGTCAGAGAAAAGTGATCCAGTGGCTGTTGAACCACGACCCCGCACTGCGGCCCACCGCCCAGGAGCTGCTGAAGAGTGAACTGCTGCCTCCACCTCAGCTGGAGGAGTCGGAGCTGCACGAGGTGCTGCAGCACACAATGGCCAATATCAATGGCAAAGCGTACCGCACCATGGTGGGGCAGTTGTTTGCTCAGAACCCCTCTCCTGTCATGGACTACACCTATGACATTGACCTACACAAGGTATGGATACTGATTGGGGTCATGTTGTACCAGTGTTTTTTGCTGAACTCTACATAGGACGGGAACAAGTGTTAACATATGTTGTAAATAAAGTATTGAAATGTAAAGACAAATATCTCATCTTGGTTGTTGGTACAGATCTTTTTTTTTTTTTGCCAAAGTAAAACATTAATGGCCATATTTTAAACATATGTTAGCCATATTTTCACAAAAACTAAAATATGTCAATAAATAAACAAGGATTTTAAGTCTTTTGGATGATTGGTGGATGTACTGTAAGCGTAAAGCTGTGGTCAACAAGTTGTTCCCCACTCTGCCTTAAGATGTCAGTGCAGACGTATGAATGTCTGCACTGACCCCTCCGTGCAGCTTCTCTCATCTGGTCTGTGTAAGGGTCCAGCAGGAGGCCTGTAAGTGCTTAATCTATGTGTCCTGATCCCTAACAGAGGCTGTTTGTTTGCTCACCCTGCAGGGCAGCTTTAGCTTCAACGGTGCCAAATTGCAGCAGTATGTTCATGAAACCATCACCAGGATCTTCAAGAAGCACGGTGAGTACAATATGCTTGTCTGGTGCGTGTCAGCGTGAGCCTTTGTTGACCCTCCGCTTCCAACTGCTTGGACTCCTGACCTGCAGTAAGCTCTGTTTTTTAGGGACCCCAACATCTGCTCCAGTGAGTGGCAGCTAAACAATGAGCACACTGTTGGGCAGTGCAGATTCTGTGCAGGTGGTGGGGCTATTTTTGTGCACTTTGCTGATGATGTCCAGCTGCTCTTATTTGTTTATGCTCAGTGTGTTTCTGCTCACACACATCTCTTTAATGGTGAGGGTTATGTTATCTCATGGAGATGTAGCAGTAATGCATGATGTTTGTTTTCAGGTGCGGTGCGTCTCCAGACACCGCTGTTCCTCCCCAGGAACAGAAAGCTGTATGACAGCAGCGATCCGGCGTGCTTCATGGACCACAGCGGAATGCTGGTTACTTTGCCCTATGACCTTCGCGTGAGCCTGACACACGTGCACACATAACACACACACACACACAGGTGTGCATGTCTGCGCTAGCACACCAACTCTAATTACACAACTATTTGCATCAGCACATGCAAACACACACATCGTGTGAAGGTGCAATCAGCAGCCGCCTTCAGATCCAGCTACCTCAGGAAACCCTGAGGACTAAATGGTTGTTTCCACTGTGTGATTGATTACAGCCTGGTATGCTCTGACTTCACTGTCATTATACCAATGCGACTACTTTAACCCAACTGTCTTTTTACTTTAGATGGCGTTTGCAAGATTCATCGCTCGCAACAATATAACACAACTGAAGAGGTAAAGTTCATTGACTGATTCAACCGATTTTTACGCACAAAATTCAGTTACATCCCAGAAACAATGATGGGCATTTGTTAGCTTAAAGCTCTTATCACGATGATCTTGCAAAGTTCCATGTAGTGGTAAACAGTGTGCAGCAGTGCTTCAATTTAAACTCGTCTTTGTGTTTCCTTTAACCTTTATACATCAAGGATCTCTCATTTTTAGGGATGTAACGATTCACTAAACTCACGATACAATATGATTCACGATACTGGGTTCACGATACGATTCTGTCACGATTTATTTTACAAAATGAGACTGTAGACAAATTAGGACTGAAAAAGATTCCTTTAGGGGCTGCAAACCTGCTTGTCAGTGTGGTTTGGCTTTTTAATGTTTTTTTTTCTTTCAACAAGGGGAGGTGATTGGAGCTTCTCATTGTGGTGTCGATAAAACGTACAGTATTTAAAATCCGCCGCTAGGGGGCTCTCAATCAAAACAATAACAAAAGATGACGTTGAGGCTTGCGGTAAATTATGGGAGTAAAAACGAACGAACTCCGTGTTGAATCAATACGAACGGGCGAAACCGACCTGAGAAAGACAATATATGTACTGACGATGTATCCAAGTATAATTTACATGACGTTATTTATCACAGCAGCACATATAGCAAAAGAACGGCAGCTTTCAGTAGCAGCTAGCGCTAGCTTATGCAGCGGTCTTTGACGTAACATCCGGTGTTTCCTTGACAACGATCAACATTTCCTGTCTATCATGGCGGCTCATCATGGCGGCCGCCTACAAGACACGGCACGTTACAACTATAAAATTACGGATTTCTCTGGCTTTGATAACTTTTGGAAATATTTGAGGTGATGTAAGTACTCATCTAAAAATATATATATAACATGGGTTTAGTCCATTTTTAATTTAAGTTAGATATTTTAATGTAAACATTAGCATGCAATCTTACATACTGTACCTTTAAATGCTGCATCATGTTGGTTGTGCTATTTGTGTAGTTCCCCGTCTTCTTGCAATATTTGCACACAGTTTTTGTCTGTTATCTTCTCACCTCTTTCATTTTCTGTCTTGGGGAAGCCAAAATTCTTCCACACCTCCGATTTAAAAGACGGTGGTGCGTCCTCAATTTCAAAATCTTGCTCTGCAGCTGCCAACCGCCTCTGCTCTACAGCTGCTGACTCTCACCATATTATTGCGATTCATTTTCCAGAGTACTGATGTGAGCCGTGACACCTTTGAATCGATTTATCACGATTTCACGATTCATCTTTACATCCCTACTCATTTTTATAGTAACATTCAGGAAGGTTTTGTCATTTTGGTTTTGTGATGTTATCTGAATATTTCAGATTACATTTTTGCAAGTCATCTCTGAGCCCAACAGCTTCAGCTCCATCATTAGTAGGCCTGGTTTATATGAGTTGACTGAAAACAGACCACGCATGTTGAGAATAACCGCACGTGTGCCACCTCTGCTTTCTATTGTCAAACCGTTTCTGTTTTTTCTCTTGATCTTCCTCAAGGTATAGCATTGAGCGTGTATTCCGGCCCAGGAAGCTAGATCGAGCACACCCACGGGAGCTTCTGGAGTGTGCCTTTGACATCATCACACCCGTCACTAACAGCCTCCTACCTGACGCCGAGACCATTTACACCATCTCTGAAATAGTCCAGGAATTCCCGGCACTCCAGGTTACACTCATGAACTGCCTGTATTTTCCTATGATGGAGTGATCTGACATTTTTGCCTCCTTGGTTTGATCCACATTCCTACGGAGTCGTTTGTTGATGCATCATTGTTCTTTTTCCTGCGGATGCCATCATCCCAACCTGTCCTGTTTTTGTTTTTGCCTTCTTCCCCCCCCTTTCCACTTACATTCCTAACATACCAAAGTATGCGTATGCCTGACAGATTTACACTGGATTTATTATTTATTTAATAAATCTGTTTTGTGCAGCTTGGTCCACTTCCTTCCCTGCCTCCCAGTACAGAACATTTCCTATCCACATATCCCAGTGCTGCGTCAGTCTCCAGTCGCTGCTTTACTGCATGTTACATGAACTCGCTCAACTCAGGGGTCTGACCTCTGGTTCATCCTTTTTAAAGATAATGTTCCTGGTCCTCTCCCAGTTTGTTTTTTGTGTGTGTGAAAGCTTTTAAGAAAATGTGAGTCAGACAGAATGAGAGGGCAGCTGAACACCTCTGTCATTTTTCACTGAGAGGCTTATTGTACAGTAGTGCTCTTGCTTTTGTCTATAATTGCCGTTGAAAGGGGGAGTGATTGCGTGTTTTTTTTTGGCCCCAGGAAAGGAACTATAACATTTACCTGAATCACACCAGCTTGTTGAAGGCCATCCTGCTCCACAGTGGAGTCCCAGAGGATAAACTGAGCCAGGCCTCCAACATACTGTGTGACGCCATGGTCAGTGAAGGTCACACGTGCACCACAGATGTTATCCACATTGCGTGTCTTTTTCTAATATCCTGGCATAAACATTTTAAAGCAGAAAATTCTTCCCAAATATAGCAGAGGTAAGCTTTGTATGACTTTCTCTTCCTTCTGCTCCAGAGTGAAAAGCTGACCAAACGTGAGGTGGAGGCAAAGTTCTGCAACTTTTCACTGTCAACCAACAGCGTAAGTGTCCAACTGGGTGCATGGAACCTTCTGTAAAAAAGAATCAGTGCTGCAGCTGCTAGTTTCTCTCTCGCGTGTAAACACAGAGATCTCTCCTCCACCCTGTTGTGTCCAGTTGCAGACTATGTACAAGTACATAGAACAGAAGGGGGACCTGCAGGGCTTGGCACCACTGCTTACATCACTCACCAAACAGAAGACCGCTGTCACCCAGCTGGCAAAGCAGGGCCTCAAGGACCTAGAGGAGCTCATCGCGCTGCTGCAGAGACTGGGAGTGAAACTTCAGGTGATTTGCATTCTGTTGAATGGATCCCAAAAATAGAACCTTTCCCCCCTTTTTACCCCAATATTTTTTTTTTTCTCCAGGTGGTGGTCAACTTAGGCTTAGTTTACAAGGTGCAGCATCACTCCGGGGTCATCTTCCAATTTGTGGCTTTCATCAGAAAACGAAAGCGAACTGTACCAGATATAGTGGCCGCTGGAGGACGCTATGATCACCTGGTGAGTTTTACTGACGCTCGTTTTCGTGACAAAAATCAGCTTTTAGAAATGTGGCCAAAAAGCTTTCATTCCACATATGCATGCATGTGAACCATATACATATATTTTTTCCATCTGAGACATACTGCAGCTCCTCAATCTGCATTTCATTAATTCGACACAATGCAGCTTCACTGATTCACTCCACCTGCTGTCTTTATGTGTTTCCCTCTTTGTGCTGTTAGATCCTGGAGTTTCGAGGGCCAGCTTCCACAGTGCCTGTGCCCTCTGCGGTGGGAGCCAGCGTGGCCCTTGACAAAGTCTGTGCTGCTATCGCCAACATGGAGGAGCCAGTGAGACACACACACACACACACACACACACACACACACACACACACACACACACACACACACACACACACACATTCTGACATTCTTAATTATTGTGATGGAAGGAGCAGCAGACAGAGCTGCATATTTAATGATGCCTTATGCAGGAGTCGGCTGCCACACAGCCACTTTTAGAAACATGTTAATAACTATTATGAGTGTTATGCTTCACGCTGCTGGGTTATTTTTGGAGGGGTATCATTTTCTGTATTTCATATTGAGAATATGAAATGCTGTGCCAAGAAATCAGCATGCAGTGTGAGCAGAGAGAAGAGTAATAAAGAACTCATTTCTTACCAAGCAGTTATTTTTGTAACAGCTCACTGCCTCTTTGTTTTTTTTTGACAGATTTTCTAAACTGCTTGTTCTTTTTTTTATTTTTTTGTAGCCATCAGTGAGCTCCTGTGATGCGCTGGTGGTGCCCGTGGGGCATTCTTCGATGTCCAGAGCCATCAGCGTGGTCCAGAAGTTGTGGAGCGCCGGCGTCCCTGCAGACATCAACTACGATGTCTCACAGGTGAGCGGCCTGCTGACATTAAGCTAATGTCATTCAAAGAAGCTTTGGGGAGCATTCTAGTAAACACGTCACGTTCAATTTACATTCTGTGTTATTCATCAAATTGTTGTTGTATTTTTGAGGCCTTCAAAGTGTTTTTTGCTGCTTTACTGATCTGTGGGGGATTGTGAGTGACTGAAATAAGAATCGTATCAACCGTGTGGACTTCAAACATTAAACAGCAGCGCTTGAAGTGGTTCAATCTTTTAAGTTGGTTGCATTCGTGTCAGCATTTCAGTTTGATCTGTCATTGGAAAAAGAACACTAAGTGTTCAGACTCAATATCAGACTATGAGCGTATACCTTAGCTGCTTTTTTTCTACAAATTTTGAAATTCATCATGAAAAGCACATATGCCATAAAAGCTAGAATGCTTCTCACATTTAAATTTAAATCAATCATTTGCAGATTAATGCAAAAACTTCAATCTTAGTGAAGTCAGATGACTAAATTTATCTCAGCTGAAGGAAGCAGAGTGAAGTTCTCAGTCAGTCACTCCTTCGCTGTGGCTTCCGGACCTGCGAAAGGAAGAAATCTCGCATGTCGGGCAGTACAATAAAAAAAGAGTAGTTTGTATTCATACATTCACAATTATGTAAAATATAAAAGCCCTTTAGTTTGTTGTCTGACTGACATTTTATATTCCTGAATAGGTGATTTCCTGAACTCCCCCCTCTGTCGTTCTTGTCCTGTAGTTACGTCGTACCACCTACAGAGGGCAACACTAAACTTCCGTTGTTGTAGAAAAAAAACTCTTAATCTGACAGCACCAGACTTATCGAGGCAGCATCAGAAATAGTAAACATCCCAGAGAATGCGCTGCACTCTGTGGTTTCTTTTGAAACAGGCTTACGGGCCATTTTAGGACAACATGCCATGGAGTCATTTCATGCAGTAATTGACTCTGTCATCTGCTGAATGAGCTTCCAGTAAAGTGTTTTGATAAGTTTTGGTTATGGAAACTTGAACTGTGATTGGAGCACTGATTCAAGCTGATGTCAGTCCCCTTTCATGTGAAGTCATTATCTCCCTGTCCAAAACTCCTGATGCCATGCCTCTGTCACATTCTTCATGTTTATGTGACAAACTGATCTCAGCCCCGTGTGTTTGTGTGTTGGTGTAAACGCCCTCCCTGGCACATTGAAGTGCCCACATTTAAGTACTCTTCTGTTTTTCCCCTTTAGCTCTTGATAACCCATTGTTTTAACTTTTCACTTCTGCAGTGTTTAAATGTTTGCTTTAATGGTCTTCATTGTCTTTTGTACTACTGGCACAGGACATAAGCGATTGGCCACCTTCATTTCCCCCCGGAGTTCTTAGAAGCAATTAGCAAAGGTTGGGTTTGGCTGGAAAAAGCTGCGCTCCGTCCAAATTGACGCCGGTATTCGTGTGTGTGGTTGTTGTTTATGTATGCAGGTGACGCCTTGACCGGTGGCGAGATTCTGAGAGATCCCCCCCCCCCCCCCCGCTCAGCTTTCCTTTTTAACACCTTTCACATACTGGCTTCTTAACATGCAGAATCTGGAGCTACAAGGAGACACTTCCACTGCTTTAGCTTTTATAAGCCAAATATGGCAAACCTTTCTTTCCCTCATTCCGTCAGCGCCCATCAGCCTCAAGGGAACAGCTTACCTTTGACTTGATTTGTTCTGTCATTGAGAAAGTTGCAAGAAAAGAGGAAGTCTTAGTGCTTGTGTGAGGATGGAGCAAAGACACACACTCACACTTGTACATGAAAGTTTTTCTTTTTCTGTAGCATCGTTAGCTCGTCTAGCTGAGCAGCCAGAGAAGTATCTGGTTGGATTTTATTCGAATAAACTTGGCTTACCCAAACAAACACAAACATGTACACACATACATGCTGTCAGGGTTGGATGCATCACCTGAAGGCGCATAGTTTGTGAGTTTTGGGTTTGTGAACGCTCCTCTCGTTCTAAGAAAAAACCCTACTGCTGCTGTAGAGGAATGTTTGAGGTTAAAGTTCCCCAAGAATGACCTCACTTTATAAAGTTTTCCGACCTTTGTGCTTCAGCCAAGTGGTATCTCAACCATGCCCTTTCCCTTCTCTTTCAGCAACCACATCAGCTTCAGTGCAAAATGGGAAGCCACAGCATTAAGTAAAAAAGTCCTGTGATGTCATCAAACTTTGACTCATGATTCTTTTAGTGTTTCATGGAAGAAAACACTCAGAACATTTGTGATGGCTGCAGTCTTTCAGCGCTGCAATTTCCATAATTTCATTCAACACTTCCCTCTAAACTGAACCCATGCAAGCCCTCTGGCTGGCACCATGAGCCCTATTCAGACTGCCGATTCAAGGCGTAAATACATTTGTTGTGGCAAGGTGTAATGGGGGGGGACAAAGTGATCCCCCCTCCATGCTGACTATGGAGGTAGAAGTAACAGAGGTGTTACAGGGGCGAGACAGGATCGGTGAGACTGGATCGGTGGAGCCAGTGGGAGAGAACAGTGCTGTGTGTGTGCACGTCTTCAGTGTGTGTGTTTATGTGGAAGTCCTGCTGTGCCGTGCTCTCTTGTGCTTCCGCAACATGGTAACGCAATTTGAATTCACAGATTAGGACAGCAAAATTATGCCACTGCAGAATCAATATGAATGTCTTAAGGCGTAATGATGGCAGAGCTTGGTTACTGCACTGTTGCTGAATTGCACTATGAAAAGGGCTTTAGTGACAGGCCATCAACAGGAAAGGTACTGTACAACCAGAAATCAAGCAGTGAATGGTCCATGTGTGCAGTTGTAAAATCTCAGCTTTCTATTCTTTCTATTTTCAGATATAGACAATGCAATTTGTATGCACTCTTAAATCCCACTCAGATTGTGTACGTGTGTCTTCAGCCTTGTGTCATTTTGTGTGTTCAGTCTCAGGAGGCACTGTTGGAACAGTGCAGGCTGGGCGGCATCAGCTGCATGGTTCTGGTCTCTGACAAGGAGGGAAACTACATGAAGGTAAAGAAACTTGTGCCTGCCTGAAATATCTGTCGATGGGTTTTATTTACAATTGTTGTCGTTTACAAATATGTATCATTATCGCAGTATTTGTTTTCCAATGTGCTTAGAGAGGAAGACTAGTCATTCAAGAATATATAAATCCAAAAACAATGCTTTGGGTTTTGTTCTAACAGTTTTTCTAATAGTTTGATTTCGGGCGCTCTGATTTTCACGACTCTGTGCAGCACATGTACAGCAGCAGAGCATCACACATGAGCAGGTGGTGGTCAGCATTTAAGCAAGAATGGAACATATTCTGTCATATATTTCTATAATGTTACATGTTCTTTTACACGGTGATTTTTTTAAATAAAGCATCAGAAATTGTTATCTCCGTTCAGGCACAACATTCCTTTTTTTCAGCTGCCTCATCATTCATCTGTGGAGTTTGACGCTTACAAACGATATCGGTCTCATAACTCCCAAATTGATCAGACTTTTGAAGTGCAATCACATCTGAAGTCCAGTGAGAAATGCTAAAAATTAGCGGCGCTGGATAGCCTAGCGATTAGGTCCCGCCCCATGTACAGAGGCTGTATTATTACTGCAAGCGGGCGGTTCTAGTCAGACCGGTGGCCTCTTCAATCCCAACTCTCTCTCTCCTGATTTTCCGCTCTATCCACTGTCCTATCAAATCAATGCATATTGCAAACCAATAATACATCTTTAAACAAATGCTCTAAATAAGGCATCAATACATTCTCATGCTTTAAAGTCTTTTTACGTAAGAAGACATTCTTTTCTTTGATTAACATTGCTTTTTTTTTTTTTTTTTTTATTTGTCTGCATTTTTTCTCATCGTTTAACACCACAAAGGGGGGTGTCAACTTTTTATGAGATTGAGGCATATTTTAGTCTTGCAGCCAAATATTTTCATATTTAGTGCGTGTGCGTGACCATCACCGGCCCTCTCTGGAAGCTAAGTTGACATTCTTTATTAGATTTCCCTATTATGTGCCAGGGAGGGCAGTGCTGCACCGCAGTGATCTGAGGGGGAAACAAAGGCTGGACAGGACGAGACAAGGCGAACAGGGGAGGGAATAAGCAGGCAGTGCTATCAGAATCGAAGAGTGCTGTGTTATTTCTAACCACCAGCTCCACATCTAAAAAGAAACAAGACAAGACAAAAAACAGAGAATCAGACCCAAAAAAGAAGTTGTGTCAGACGCCATTATTGTGGATGCCCTGAAAGTATAGAGTAGGCCGCCCGAGGATACAGGTGAGAAGAGGGCATGTGTTTAGTGTAGGGTCTCTGGGGAGAGACTCAGCACATTCTGGAGGGTCCCAACTTTTCTCGGCAATGGGACTCAACAGGAGCTAGTAAGCCCTGATCAACATGCAAGTGTGATGAACTCCAAAGCCTAGAGCAGCCATCACAGCAGGGCCAGGCGGGCAGAGCGCGCACCCCCCCGCGGATCACAGGAGCACCCAGGAGGTATCCCCAGAGAACCACCAGAGCAACCGAGAGCCACGCGAACCCGGGGAACAAGAGGGGCAGCGACCGCCACACCCAGCGCGCCAGGACAGGCCCAGGCGGCATGGGGCACGAGGGCAAACCCATCACCCAACACCCAGCCCCCCCCACCCCAGCACCCCCCAGTACCCCAGCACCCCCCACCCGCCCACACCACGCCCAATCCCCCACCCCCGAGAAGGCAGGAGGCCCCACGCAGGCCAGGAGGCCAGATGTAGGAGCCGAGCGCCCCCCCGCAGGGAGGGCAACCAGCCCAGCGCCAAACAGGCTGCCACCGGGTGTCGGCATGAGGAAATCGAAGTCAGGGCCCAATGCAAGCCCAGAGGGCAAATGTGGACGGGGCAGCAGGTGCTGGCGCCGCAAGAGGGGAGGCGCCCCGCATACCTCCCGTACCACCCCCCAGGGGGAGCGCGGCGTGCCCAGGGCCCCCGCACCCCAAGATGCGCCCCGACCCCCAACCAGAACCAAGCCACCACACACACATTGCTGATCATGATGCTCTTTGTGATAACAGATAAATCAGGGAAAGGTTGTATAGAGCCGCACATGTTTAAGTCATTATCTGTCTCCAGGTCAAATCCTTTGAGAAGGACAGACAGTCTGAGAAAAGGATTCTCGAGTCGGACTTGGTGGACCAAATCATTCAGAAATGTCGGACCAAATTCTTTGAGGACAGAAACATCAGGTAAAGTCGTTTGGGCTTAATGTTCTGCTTGGATGTGTGGATGATGTCAGAGGCTTGTTCTTATATAATGTTGCTCCTTTGCCTCTTTCAGAGAAATGTCTGAAGGCATGTCTCTTCAGAACCCCAAAGGGTCGCTGCTCAACACCACAGGTACTGTGTTCAGTCCAGTCTGCTCACACCGCTCTGCCTCTCTAAACAGCTTCAACTTCATAACCTTAAAGTCTCAGTGCAGCATGAAACAGACCCAACTCTGTTTTTATACAGTCGTCTTTTGAGTCCACCATAGTTCTGCATGCATTAAAAAAGCTGAGTTATGAGACAGATGATTGGTATCAATGTTGGATCAGCAGTGTATGACTGACTCCAGTGTTACCTTTTCACTTCTGGTATTTAACTCAGTTATTACCCAGAGTGACGCAGTGCTACACAAGTGGAAGTGTTACATTTCACACCGTTTCTGGCGTGCACACTGAGAGCCACCACACAGTTTAAACTGAAGTAAATGACAGTTAAAAGAAAACAGTTTTCACAGTCGCCTCATTGAAATGTGTAAATGTTAGATCATGTGATTATAAAGACTTTTAATTGAATCAATTAAGTGCAATTAAACATTTTTGTTTCTGCTGCAAGGTTCCTCAGAACAGCACGGGAGCAGCAGCACCATGAACATGAATGTAAATGTCATCAGCCCGGAAAAAGTTTCCGCCAGTGCTAAACGACGCTACGAGACTCAGGTGTGTGACGCACGCACGCACGCACACACACACACACACACACACACACACACACACACACACACACACACACACACAAACGCTAAGCTTACAGGACAGCCTCTTCAGATTGGCTCTTTTGTAATACTGAGAGGATTGATTTGTTTCTGCCAGATATTCTGTTGTGGTTTTTGAAATTAGTTACAAATGTTTTCCATTGAGACTAAAACTGGAGTTTGCATCTGGACCGGCTCATTAAAACATTTCTTTTCAGCCCCACATGTGCACAGAAACACCATGAAATACACCATTTGGCAGAGCAGTAAACATTGTGATTTAGTTTTATGAATTTTACTGGTAAAACAGTACAGGTACAGGTGTTATTTACAAAGTATGCTGTTTTTGGATACAAAGAGAGGATGTGTTTGTCCTTGGAGACCACACGAGGACAGTGATGCTGGGTAAACAGTGTTTGTCAAATGCTGCATGTGGTGTGATTAGAAAAGTAAAAATATTACCAACAGGTTTGAATGAATGATTTTGCAGATAAACTCATGACTCATGTTGACAACAGAAACAAGTCTTTGCTATGAAACAGTTGATATCTTTTTTTTGTTTTGTGTCTCACATGTCTGCCTTGAACATTTACTGTAAGTGTGGCGATAAAGTGTTGGGGATCCGTAAATGGATATCTGCTTAATGAATGATTCCATGTCAACTTGTTCTTTTCCTTGTTCATTTTTGTCATGGGAATAACTTATTTTTCCTCCACCCTTTTCCATTTCTTTCTTTTCTTTCTTAATTTGTTTCTCTTTAACTCTCTCTTTCAGATCCAAACCAGATTACAGTATCTTGCTAGCAATTTGCAGAACAAGAGCAATGACATCGAGGTCCTGGCAGTAAGTCATTTGTTTGTTTATCCCTCCCATTCCCAGCTCCCCCTCTCTCTTTTTTCAGATCTCCCACCTTATCTCTTGAATTCATGTGTAAAATGACAGAGCGAGGAAAGGCCTTTTGATAGCTAAAATAGCAAACATCTTACGCAGCAGGCCTTTTATAGCCATTTGTGTTGTGCTCAAATCCCCTGCTGGAGGTTAACGTGGCTGTGAATCGGTTCTCGTCGCTACAGAACAATGAACACTAAACAGAAGGCAGCGAGCGTGTCACTACATGGGACGTAAATGGCTGCCATATTGAGTTTATTTGTGGTGGTGTTGTAGATTTATGGCCGCATATTCTCAAAGTAAATCTATCCTGCTTGCCTGATTTACCAAGTCGCTGCATATTCTAAATACATTTGTCATTGTTGTTGTGGTCTGGATTGCATCAGCAGAGCAACAGTAAATGCAGGTTATTGGAACACAACAGGCATAATCACCTTGAGTCTGGTAAGCAGTTGTACAGGCCAAGTCCTAGTTTGCCTCTCAGCTGCCTGCTTGTCCGGCAAGTTGGACTGAAACACAACAGTACTCATTTTCCAATTTAAACAGGCTATTAGCTCTCTTTTAGCTACGAGTGCTTTTAGGCCTGTGGAGAGAAATGCAAAAAAATTATTAGAAGTAAGATAACACTTTATTGTCCATTTGCATGAAAATGTGTCTTGCATTACAAGCTCAGAAATCCTGACATCACAATCAAATCACATCACACGTAAGAGACAGAATAAGTAACATTAAAGGAAGAATATGCGACTTTTTGATCCAGTAGATGTCGCCCTTGAGCGCCAGCATTAAACCAAAACAAACTGCTGTTTGGCGACACCTCCGCCACACTAAATCCTCCGCTCTCTTACAGCGACACACATCCAACCAACAAAATTGTCCTTGGCTCGAGCTGCAATTGCCTGTGGCCTGCATTGTTGTGTGAGCAGGCTTATGTTAGCACGCTTGAGTTAGCTCGTAGCTTCACATTTGCATGTAAATTGACACAGAATGACCGTGATCTAAAAACTTATAGTTGTAGTTGTTGGAGTAGTCTGTGGCAGCAGGGAGTCTGTGGCGGCAGGGAGTCTGTGGCGGCAGGGAGTCTGCAGCGATGATCCACCGCACTCTATGAGACAGGCGAGCTCAAAAATCTTCTAGGGAAGATATACAGTATAATAGAAGGCAGAAGAATGGCAGCCTATAGCAGCACAAGTAGGTAAGTAGGGCCTTGTCCAAGCATTAGCCAGCCCCAAGTATAAGCTTCATGGAAAGGTTGTTTTCAGCCTCCTCTTAAAGGTAAAGAGGGTGTCTGCCTCCCAGACCCAAACTGGTAGGTGATTCCAAAGAAGAGGGGCATGATAATTGAAGGCTTTACCTCCCGGTACCACAAGCAGGTATTATCCTGAGTTCCAAGAATTGTAAATCCTATTGGGCATCAGTTGTAACCATAGTGGTTTCAACTGGTTTATGAAAGCTTTATTCTGAGGAATTTCTCTATTCCATCGTGTTCTATGTGTTTGTGATTTTGATTTTTTTGTATAAACCCTACTTTTTTTGTGTCCCACAGGTGGACCTGCAGAAGGAAACTCTGGTCAACTTCCTGTCTCTCGAGGTTGGTTTAATACGGCTTCATATTTAGAGTGAATTAACGGTCATCTCTAAATAAAGACCGGGAGGGAGGGGGAAGTGGAAAGAACAGGCGCTGGAGGTCAAGTTCCTAGACAGGAAGAGGGGATCCCGTCTGCTTCCTTACAGTCTGATGAGGAGTGCAGTGAGGGAACACCCTCGCCTGAGTCTAACTTCCACTCCCTTAACAAGGCTCGCATATGGAACAGACACGTTGTACAGTTAACAAAACGCATACTCATAAGGTGTTAATACTCACATTCCCGACTCCTGAGCAAAGCTGCACACATTTAAACCCCGCTTCCAAAGAGCAGAAGTTTAAAACAACACCTTAATTATATTATGCTAAGTAACATAAGGCTGCAAAAAGGACCTTAACACCACAGTTATATAAGCAAAGGCCTCCTTTCCAGTACTGAATGGGCCACCTATACAGTCAGCCCCTCATAGCACATGTGTCAGTGAAAACAAAGAAAACATGTGTCAAAGAACAGCCAGGCATGCAGCAAAGGCCTGTTTGAAATATGGCAAATTACCCAGAGTCACACAAGGAGCTGTCGAAGTCGAAGTCGTAGATAAACGATGTGTACCTTCTGCTCTGCCACAATCGACATGCAAAAACAAACCCCAAGGCTGCAGTTACAAAATACACTTACACCTCAGAAGTACCGTCTTCTGTGATATTCTGAATTCTGTTATTAAACATGAGGACAATAACACATTGTGACGTGTTATGTTGGACAGTCTGACGTTTTTTGAGGGTATGAGCTACTTTTCTATCCTGCATGCAACAATGTGTCACTCCTTCTGTTTCTGTAACCCCTGCTCTTTGTTTTCCTTTCCAGTTTGACAGTGAAGAGCAGTTTAACAGCAGCGTGAAGACCCTGCTGTCTCGTCTCCCCAAGCAGCGCTACCTGAAGTCCATCTGCGATGAGATCCACCAATACAAAATTGCAAAAAGGTGCGTGTTTGTGCCTTTGTATGTTTACATGTAATCCTTTACTATGCTGCTGTATCACTCCACTACATTTCATGGATAAATATTGTTTTAAAATCCTCATTTTCCCACGTCTTCAGTGTCAAAATGTTTTGTATTTCAGTTTTTCTTTCCCAAAAGAAAAGAAACAGGAGGAACTGATACTGTATTGACACTTTCCAAACAAACAGCTGTAGAAATCACTGCAGGACCCCCTGTGTTAGACCCCAAGATCTCTCTGTTAACTCACACGTTTTCATAAACTACTGAATTTTCGTCTTTTTTTCCCTCCTGTTTAAAATCTTTTGGGCCTTTTTGCCTTTATTGGATAGGACAGCTGAAGAGAGACAGGAAATATTGGGAGGAGAGAGCGGGGGATGACATAATTAACAGCCAGGACAATCAGAGATGAGTTTACAAAATTAAAACAAAAGAACATTAGAAAATGTAAAAGCAAAGATCAAAAAGAATACATGAGTATGGAGAAAAATCAAACATGGGGCACGAAACATAAAGCCAGGCCATCCGGTGCCCAAATTTTCTATTGTAATGAAACCTGATGCAAAAAGTGGAAGGCATTAAATGTGATTTTGAAATGGCTAAAAAGACGGACTTCCTTTTAAGGGCAGCTGCCACACCAAGGCTCCGACCGAGCCCACACAGCCCAGTTGTAACGGTGACAGTCGGTCCTTCAAAGGGAGCTGTTAGATAGATAACTACTGCCTTACAGAGCATCAAATCCTCAGCTGATCCCATTTCCTGAGGTGAAATCTGGAGGAGGATTAGCCTTGTTTGGTCCTCCGATGTCTGTCTCTTAACACCCAAGTTGATTGAAACTGCGATTGAAGCAAAGGGTGTGTGTGCGTGTGTGTGGGGGGGGGGGATGTTAGCGTCATCCATCAGTGTGGTTGTGAAAGGAGCAGTTAATATTCCCAAGCTTTCCAGAAGAATGTTCAAAGCTCAGGCTAATTCCTCAGTGTTTTAGCTTCTAGCGTTGTGACGCTTGTGAAAGCCCATAGAGAAACACCCTGTGAGGGATTCAACGGATTTTCTCTTTCATGAATGAGATGGTCACGAAAAGAAATCAAAGCTCCTCTTTCTGGCTTCCCGTCCGCCTCGCCAGAGCAGTTGGTTTTAATTTCCTGTTTCTGCTGTGTGTTTGATTTGCCATTTAGAGAGGGGGGGAAGTCTCTGTTGATAAATGAGCATCACTGAGGCAACAATGGACATATTCAGTGTGCGCTTTATTGTGTTTGTTTAGTTGTTTAGCGTGGAGGACAGGCAACAGAAGCCAGATGAGTGGGTTCAAGAGCTCATGAAGTCACCTGGCTGCTGAAAGACTGTAAACTAAACACAGCCTGAGGGCTCTGCGGTCTTTGAACTTTCCTTTTAGCTACTACTTTAGGCATGTGTAAGAAAAAACCTGTATCTCTGAGCAATTTAAACTAGCAGCCATGCTAGCAGCTCTATGATGCTGCTATGATGCGTTAAGCTAAATGCTCACTTCAACATGCTAATATGACACAATGCTAACATGTTGATGTTTAGCAGGTACTACATTAATCTACCGGTAGTTGAAACTTTGACCTGGTTATGGTGTTAGATAAAACAGCTCAGGGATTATGTGACATTTATTGTCCCCTCATGATAGCACTCGATTTTTGAGATGTTCAACCCAAAAAAAATAATAATTAAGAATAATTGAACCTCATTGTGGGGTTAGAGAAGTGCAATATAGATACAACATTAAAGGAAGCCACTTTGAAGTCATCCATTCAATTGTTTTTTTTTAGTTTTGGACATCACCATTCATTTATTCATTTTAGCCAGAAGTGGCCATATGTGGATTACATTGTTAATTCTTCTCTATTGTTCACTGGCTGCTTCGCTAGTGACTTCAACGTCAGGTAGCCACATCCTATGGCAAACTTAGCTTTAGCTCCCTTGAACTCTAAATGGGACAATACTGTATATAACAAAAAAAAACATCATGCTATATTGATGAAGACCTGAAACTAGGGATTAACACCTCAACCGTATTGGTAAAATGTTCCCTGGGACTTCTATTTATTAGTAGGGTTGTTTTTTCAGATTTTAACAGATAGTGTATCTATTAGCAACTGGTACAGCCCCCCCTGCTGGCCAATAGTATATGCAGATTTGAGGCCCTTTCACATTAGCTTTACTTTTGAAAAGAAGAGGCTACAGTTAGTTTCATCCTCCAGGGACTGGGGATTTCTACAAAATGTGCTGACAATTATTTCAGTCTGGCCGACCTTCTTTACAGCTACTATGCTGACATGGTTAAATTCTGGAGGGTATCAATATCAATTATATGAATTATAATTTCATGTATCCTTATAAATGGTCATGTAAACATCACAGATATCAGTATAGACACGTTTTGGGTAATATTATACATTTGAATAATTTCATTGAGTTTGTTTTCACTTCCACTCTGAGTTGTGGATCTTTCTCAGCCACAACATGGAAGCTTTTCAGCAGTACTGGCCTCTTCAGCTAAAGAAATCTCAGATATGGAAACTCCTCCAGCTGAGTTTTCATTGTTCTGCTTTTCACATGTCCCTTTTGGAAGTTTCCATGCAGTTTTTTCCTCTGTCTTTTTTATTGTTCTTTTGAACCTTGTAAGTGACAGATGTTGTCCCCTTGCAGGATGGCTGTGGTGGTCTTGTACAGCTACAAGGACGACTATTACAAGATCCTTCTGTGAAATACAAATGGGGGGGGTTCCAACCTCCTGGGAGATGTGCCACTTCGCTTCTAAACTCAGGAGACTCCTCGAGACTTATTTTCATCCTTGGACCACATTATTGTACTTGAACATTGACAGATTCATACCTTTTGAATATGAAAAAGAAGAGACGGAACTTAACTCCACAACTTTCCCAAAACTTTCCAGTGTTGTGTCTTTCTGAAACAAAGTGGGAGAAAATATTCACGGGACTCAATTGCCTTAATACAACGGAAGAATTTAAACGTGAAAGGGCTTTTTAGTGAAGATTATGTGTCATAAATTCAACTATTTTACATTTCTGCTCAGCAAAAATATGAATGGTAGAAATAAATTACTTTTTTTCCCAAATGGGGCTGTGATTCTGTCTTTTTTTAAGTGTATATGAGAATAACAAAGCAGAACTGTATATTTATCCTCAGAATATTGACTTCTTACTCATAAAATGATGATTATTCTTATTGATAGTCATACTTGTGAATCCAGATATTGCTCAGTTGGGATAGAAGGCTTTGTGCTGCTGTATTTGATGTTTTCAAGGCCTGGGAAACTCACCCTAATGTTTGCTTTATTGATCCTTCCGTAGAAGCTTCCTCACCTTGAAGTTTATGAGCAAGCTTCGACGAACAAGTCAAAACAACTGCCCAGTATGAAGCGAGGGATTATCCAGGTTTCCAGATCCGGCCTGCGTGTCTTTGTGTGCTTCTGTGTTTTATTAGCCCCGCTGGATAGATGAGGGGTGTACTTGCTCTTCCCTCGTACTTAAATCTCAGAGGACCCCCCCCCTTAGGAACAAAATGCCCCCACTAAACACATCTGCAAGTGCTACTGAGATAAGAGAAAACCCTGGTAAGCAGCGGAGAACGATCAGATTTAAAGCAACTAAGAGAAAACAAATTCCCATTTGGAGGCAAACTCGAGAACCAGATGTTCATGAGCCTGCAAATGTGCAAGTGAAGTAAAAACCACTAACAGATACCATCTTAGATGACATCACTGCACTTAAGAGAATTGTTTCTCCACACTTTTAAGCATCATCAGAGCACACTGCTTTGATTCACACATTTATTCTCAAAAGAAGTGTAAATGTTACATTTCATCATCGAGGAAACATATTTACAAGGTTTGCAACAGTGAAATAAATAAGGCTGTAAAGAATATAGCAGATAGAAACGGTAAATAGTCTACAATATACAGCAGCTTTGGCTACCAAAAGTTCATTTTCCAAAAAACAACTCAAACTATAGTATTAATAAATAAAGCTATGTGAAAAAATAAATAAGGTACTCTTTTGTCCTACTACTTTAAACTACTTTTTTTTTACACGAAGAAGAACAAAGAATTGCGTAAGCTTTTACAGTCGCCTCTTCATTTTAAAGCACATGGTCATAGTTCACACAGACACAGATCTACCGAGTATCTAAAACACTTCAATATTAATTGGTCTCCAACCAATTTTGGCATCAGAATTGTCTTTGTATCGAGAAGTTGGCAATGGATTGAGAACTTGGATCCTAAACTTTTTTGTTTTGTTTTGATCAAACCCACATTTTGTTTCATAACACTTCTCAGAATCTGTCCTTGCCCTGCGACGATCAGCTCGGTGTGGAGCCTCTCGCTGCATCGGCGTGTTCACATTAGTGGCTTAACATCTCTGTGTGCTTAATATGCCAATCAAATCCCCGATTAGGGACTTTATCCGTCCAAGAATCCTGCAGTGTGCTTTCTAAACTGGCTCCAAAGAAAAGTGCTACATCTCTTTTACGTGCTCTGTGAACCATGTCTGTTCAGTTACCATTCACCTCCTATTACACTTTCCTGTTGCATACTCTGCAACACAATCTGTCCCTCTTAATTATGGCTGAATATGTTTCTCTGTTTGGATGCCTTGATTTGGGGTAACACGATTATTTTTTGACAACAAGATATCATCTCTCCAGCATTAAGGCTTTAGAATTAAGGCTTTACAATGAATCATTTCTTCTAACATTCAGTGTGAACAGATGCTCCACACACACACACACACACACACACACACACACACACACACACACACACACACACACACACACACACACACACACACACACACACACACACACACACACACACACACACACACACACACACACACACACACACACACACACACACACACACACACACACACACACACACACACACACACACACACACACACACACACACACACACACACACACACACACACACACACACACACACACACACACACACACACACACACACACACACACACAGATGTGAATGAAGGTATGAAGTGAGGCATGGTATCAAAGACATTCCTCTTAAATCCAGATGAAGCGTATGGCACCATTTTCTTTCGCTGCATTCAATAAAAGGACATTCCTTCGAGGATGAATATCACTCCACGTGAACTTAATTCCTGTAAATTCTACGATGATGAAGCACAACTGATTGGCTGATTCCTTCTGGATGAGCTAAAGTGGTCATTGGCTACTGTGTTGCAGATTGAGAGCAGATTCACGTTTCCTTTCTTAGGATTGCTGCGGTTTGTTGTCTGGAGTTTTCTGAATGGAATGACTCGGGTCATCTGAAGGTAGGCTATTATTTGGGAAGCTTTTCCTTCCTGAACTTATATCAGAGGAATGTAACATCTTGAAAATATTTCAATCTGGCCCAATGGAGAAAGCCTATAATAAAAACAAGTGAGGGCCAAGAACAACACTACAACAAGTACAAACACTGTAGAAATAAACAAAAAGGAAGATGGAAAGCACACATTCTAAAGCAGGAGTTTGGATCCTGGGGTCTATATAAAGCCTTGTTATGATTTGGCTTCTGAACCCAATTTTGATCCATGAGTATTATCAGTTCTCTTGGGCTTCCTGCTGATGAAGATGATTACATCCAAGAAGCACAGTTGAGCTAAGAGGGGGCAGCGTCCTCTAAACCCCCTTTAAACTGCAGCCCATACCCCCGTCCTAAAGCTTTTTTATGCTCCTCTTATTGCCTCAGAGTTCCAGTTTCAAAGGAGGCAGTAATGAGCAATAATTTTACAAAGTTCTCAGTCACAGTCTGATTCTGACAGAGGAGCCTCTGTGGCTGCCTCCTACTCTGTTTTTTCAAGCAGAGCCCAGAGTGGCTGTGTCCACAAAAAAAAGTCCACCCTTAAGTCCACCTTCCAGCGTCTCACTCCACCCGAAAGATCCAAAAACAGACGGAAACGGACACAAAATAAAGGAAACCAGAGATCAGTTTCTTTGTCTCTTGGAGAACATCCTCAGTTTTACTGTCACACAGAGAGAAGGGTGGGAGAAAGGTGGCATCCAAGGTGTTTTCAGTGACTAAGCAGTGAGAGAGAGTGGGAGGGGCCAGGCAGCTCTGATCTGCAGGGTTTGAGCTTTGTGTCTTATTAGCGCGGTGTCCAGTCTTTTCCCATACTCAGCTTGGCTCTGGGGATGGTCATCTTGTCCACACAGGAGGAGCCCATTTCTGGAGAGAAATGGATGATGCCACAGTCATTCTTCACGTTCTGAAACTTGTTCTCCTTGGAGGGCTCCATGTAGACGACTGCGTTCTTGTTTACATGCTTCTTTAGGATCACCGTCTGAGTAGAACGAAGAAGAAAAGAACATGATCCCTTGTTGTTATAAATTGACATCATAACTCAGGTCTTGACAGCTTGTAGGTGATGAAAGCTCTCTAAGTTTATGTCGGCTTGCTCTCATTTTCTCACACAACTAACCAGTTTAATGGTAGATTTTATGTTGGACCTGACCTTTTTTCACTGGAAAGGGCAAAGGGAAACTACATAAATCCTAAAGACGTGACAGATTTAGCACTTGTAGCAAAATCTGGAAGATCAAGGACCTTTATGAGCTAGTGCCTTAAAAAAAGAAGAAGACATATTTGATAACATTTACAGATAGTTTCTGACCTTCTTTGGTGCACTGTAGCAGGACATCTGCACCCATTTCTTTTTCTTGTTGATAAGCAACGCCACGACGAGGAAGATGATGATGGCCAGGAGGAGACCTGCCAGGATCCAGGCTGCTGATTGGTAGATAAGGGCCATCTCTGTTTGGCTGGGGTAATTCTCGCCCAAAGCTGGCTCATCTGTGGTGCATGGAAAACATCAATTTTAGATATCAATATCCACAGACAAAAAAATGTGTGTACACCCTAAACCACTGATCACTAATCCAACCAAATCCAAATTGAAAACATCGTATTTCTGGGCTTTTGGTTGTGATTTGTGCTTAGTGTTACCACAGAAAAATAGAGCGATCATGTCTAGCCAGTGTCCATTTATCATTAGTGTTTAGTTCAGCTTTCACTCATTTATCAAGGCCTTCCAAACTCCTAGAATTAGCATAAACATTTACAGAGATTGGCAAAAGGGTAAGGTTGGAAGAGGTGTAACACAATGAAGCCAACAGCTCCGATAATGTTACTTCTACAGTGTGTTGAGGGGAGAAATGGCTGTGCATATTCATACTTAATGAGCATGTACCTGTTTCAGCGATGATTGGCGGTACCGTGACGGTGGTGATCCACGCTGTACTCTCCACTGTAACGGTGACTGTCGTCTTGGGAGCGTTGGTGGACACCATTACTGGCAACGTGGTTGTTATTTCTGTTTCAAACAGAAAATAAGATCCAATATCACTGATGTCATCCACAACATTCGAGATATAAACATTACCAACTGTGAGCTTGTGTATAAACTCTCTTGTGTCTTGATTGATAAACTGTGTTTATAAGACCTGTTCTCTAAACGTTCACAGTGTGCCGCTTTTTAAAGGCAACACACAAAAAAAAGTTCTGTTTCCCACTGGGCCAATAACACAAACAAAGGCCCGGTGGAACGTCTACATAACAGGCTGAACAATGGGAGCCTATGCGGAGGTTTTCCTCTATAGGAAAAGCTGACATGGAGCTTTGCCTTCCTGTGCCGCCACAGAGAGAGTGTTGCGGGGCCGATTCAGCCGGGGACAGGAAACACGTGTGAATGTGCGGATGCTCGAGGAATGTTTTTGCTCTGACAGACCGTGTGTGTATGTCGCATGGAATGTTTTTCGAATGTGTGCCCATGTAGCGCCAGAGTGGCTACATCTAATGCACACACACACATTCACACACTTTCAGCCTGGAAACCGGCATTCCCTCGGTTCTGCCCTCTTTTTGACATGTCGCATTATGAATTATAACTTTCCAAACAACAGGCTGTGCCTTGTTTTAGTGGTACCACGTACAGCTTCACTCACCAGTTTGTGTGAGAGTTTCATATACCGCGTTTAAGTTTGCAATATAGCCACATAAAGAATGCTAAACATTCAAAGCTGACTATATTTTTAGTGCTACCATAACACTCAAAGCTTATCTTTGGCACAAAAACATATAAAAGCAGCTTTCTTTATATTGAAACGCACCAGAATACTCACCGAGACAGTGTGGGCAGCACTGGCCCTTGCGTAACACGGGCACCCTGCAGTTGGCAGCAGGACAGCGCTGAGAGAAACACTGAATGGTGCCGTTGTTGCAGGTGCAGCTTGTGCAGGCGTTGGCCTTCCAGGAGTCTCCAGCCAGCAGCACGTCTCCGTCGCTGGTGATGCAGTACTCCTGCTGACTGTTGTTGACCGGCAGAAGGGGGGTCAGCTTCTCCTCTGGGGTTGCACACAGGCATAAAAAGGGTTTATTAATGAAAAAAACTAAAAGGTTTAGAGCTGTGTGTTAGGTCATGTTGCAGCCGTGTTTATCTAGTAATAAGACTTGGCATTGTAAAGGTAGAGTCTAAAGTTAGCTTGAAGAAAATTCAAAGGATCAACCTCATTTTGTCCGAGTTTCCTGCTTCTTCACAACTCCTACATTAACCCCAGCTGTAAAACTTCTCAATCTACAGGAGTTATGAGGCCTTTAGGGTAACCATAAAGATAAGGTTCTTAACTGTATGTTGAACACAAACACAAGTGACTCCATTTTGCAGATGTTAGTTCTAAAGGCTTATCTCTGTGTCTCATCAGACCTCCGCAGGCCTAAGAACTGTGGCCTTGTCATAACCAAAGACTTAGTTAGCATGTAGACACTGCGCTAAGCAACAGCACACATACATTATAGGGCCTGTCAGTGTGATGTGTATTATTCCCACATTCCCTGGTGACCAGGCCCATACATATATCAAAGGCCGGCCTCTGACAATCTGCTTTTGTGAGGGGAGATGCAGCGATAAGGCGGGTCAGCATTCTCAAGGAACCGCTCTCAGGCGCAGTCATGCATTGCTGATTTGTGGGCCTCATTCTTGGGAGTGCTTTTGATATGTTGATCATGAGTGTAAAGAGACATGCTTGGGCGTTAGGGTATGGTTGTAAATAAAACGTGTGCGGTTTGGTGTTCAGAATGATATTTGTGTGTCAGGGTTTCTTCCCATAACCGGAGGAGTAGCACAGAGTGAGTGAAAATGTGTTACATTTTTGTCCTTCCAGCTATAAGAGAGTAAGATGAGGGAGGCTCTTTGGTGAAAGTCGCTTGGATGAAAGCAGTCCACATGTGCTGCTGCCTGCCTAGAGGATCCCTATGTAAACCCAACCGGTCTTGGCTGGTTTCTTTATGAGCCTGTGTGCCGGACATAAAACTGCCTGACAGAGTGCAACATTCAAGACCTTCCAAAACCACATGCTGATAATACATTCAAAACAGCTTTATTCTTCTCTGCCCACTACCCCAACTTCTTACACCCCCTGTGGTTTTTCTGAAATGACCCCTGTTTTCCTGTACCCTGGTCATTTTTTCTCATTACCTGGGCATACATGGCAGCAGGTGTCTTTGTTCCTGATTGGTGTCTGGCAGAGGGCTGGGGGGCACACTTCAGTGTCGCACAGGACACGTCCCTTCCTGCAGGTGCAGCGTGTGCACTCGTCCAGGTTCCAGGTCTCCCCTTCCACATAAAACTCTCCCCCAGGGGCTCTGCACACCACCATGTCCATCCCCTCTGGCTGACCGCTGCCTGATTCTTCTAAAGGAAAAGGATGAAATAAAGGAAATTATCATTTCTTTGTGGTTGGCTATTAAATTCTCATCATTTAGGCCAAAACAATAACAGTGCACTGTAAAAAGGATCCAAAGACAGAAAACAGAGTCAAACGTTACTAGAATAAAGATGCATGGGAGACCGCTATCCATTAAAAAGAACCCCTTGGGCAGTGTAGGGTGGTTTCCAAGTTTTGTTTTTACACTGGTTTAGTTCAAAACATCTTTCCGTCCAGCAGAGTAGCAGACATCTGCAAAGTGTTATCTAGTTGTCCCCTGACTGCAAAAAGTGTGTAGCTTCTGAAAGTTGTAGCCATTCTTTCACTCCTAAATATTTGAACAGCCAAATGAGTCACACCACCATGCCTCCATGTGTGTGGATCAATGTGCCTTTTACATTTAGAGAAACAGACACAGACTGTGTGTTTGGGAGTTCAAGTGGACAAAGAGTCTAAAAGCTAGCTAATGACCCCTAGCTCTCAGATGAATGAGCTGTTAGGGGACTGTATGATGTGTGCTGCCAGATGTGTGAGTGTGTGTTTGTGTGTTAGCTGGCTTGTAAATGAATTGTACTACTTTCTTACAATTCAAAGTGAGTTATTTCAGTTCTATCAAAGCTGGCATAATGTATTAAACTACATGTGGAGTGGTGACGTTGAGTCAGTGCAACTTCAAATTCTTTTCAATTGGTAAAAATACATCAGAAAAAGTCAAGCTGTTCTTGCATTATTGGGAGAGTTTGTCTTTTTATAGTGAGAAGAATATTTCACAGGATTATTCTGGGTGAATGATTCTTCGGGCATCCTTTTGTAGATTTGGTCGTTACATTAGCTTAAAGGTTAAGCTAATGCAGGGGTTCACTGAAAGCCATCCAACTGTGTGATTTGTTTTTATGCACATTTTCCTTCATTTCCCAGATGTGAACAATTATCTTGCTAAATAGAACAATGTCATTATTACCAATAGAAATGATGGGAAAAAGAACAAATTCAACAGACTAGTTTTCAGAAACTATCCTGTAAAAGCAGATGTGATAAAATAGAGTCATGTTAAAATGCAGACACATACCCTCACACGTAGGGCAACACTGCTCAGGCCTCACGACAGGATTAGAGCAGCTGGGCACGGGGCAGGATATGAGCACACACATCTCCCGTCCAGAGTGGCAGTAACAGTCACGGCAGCCGTCGTGCCAGCCATCCCCTTCCTCGTATCGGTGCCCATTGGAGGTGAGACAATAATCGGGCATTGGTGCCGGGGCAGTGGCGTCCGAGTCGTGGCCACTTTCTAGAAACACAAACATAAAAGGCAGAGACATTACTGAGGTGGTTAAGGGCTTGTGGAACTGCTGTGAAAAAAATCAACAGAGCCTCTGCAGACAAGGTTGTAAATTCACTGTGGAAATTTCATTAAGTACATTTATGATTTACAGTAAAACGGGACAGTGTTATTGTCTTGTGTCCAGTTTCATTAAAGGCTGAAGAAAGAGCTTAGTGGTTATTTTTTCATATACCAGAACATTGAACAGTTGTGAATATTCTGTCCTTCTTTATGCATAATTAGGTTCAAATAGACTATTCTAATCCAGTAACAAATAAAGCTTTGTACATTTCCCTAGATTTCTGTCAACTAAAAATAAAAAACCTACATTTTTCAGCTGTGGGACACCGAGAGCTTATAAAGGGAGAAAGTTGCCAGTAACTGGGTCCCAGCATGTGTTAAACTCTTAAAAATACAGATCTACTTGGACCAGATAAAAGGGCGGACACAGTAAACTGTACCAAGTCCATGCAGATGTTTGGATGTCTCTCTCTGTTATTAAAATCTTTAAAAACCATGCAAAAAGTACTTCCCAAAAAAAAGTTTCTGATCCCTAAATGTTCCTAAAGTCAACAAACAGACTGATAGAAGTGTTTCAAGTCAGGTAAACAAGAAGTGTATTTGCAGTTGGTACTGGTCTGTGTGTGACCATACAGGAAAACCAGAAGTTTATTTGAGTCTGAAATATTTATAATTCAGCTAGCAGACAAAGTAAACATATCACATAAAATGTTGTGGAGAATAAATATGGCATCTGCACACTTGCTTTATTTGTAGAGGTTGAGGGAATCTAAATAAGGCTGAGCCCTGAATAACACAACACAACAAGAAAGCAAAACAAGCTCATAAATTCTAACGCTGTTCTGTCTAAGATGTCGTTCATAACATGTTAATATGTTGTCTTAACTCTAAAATGGTCAATGACCCTTTGGTTATTGTCACTTACAACAGAATTTTCAGTAGTTGATCAGTCATTAAGGGCTGAAATAAGATGTCAGATCCTAATTTGTGCTATTTGCACACCTGGTACATAGCATCCTGAGTTTGAGGTCAAAGGAAATTTGGATCCGTACAAATATAGTGAACAAAAGTATTATTTAGTCCGACATACTGAAATATTACACATCATTTTACAGGGGTTGAGATACCACAGCTCACGTACCTTTACACATGCAGATGGAGCAGCCTTTCTTGTTCTGTTGATAGCCGTCACTGCAGTGCTTGTCACAGGTAAAGGGAGGGCACTTGACACAGCGACACATTTCACAACCATGCTTGTTCCTCCTGAAGGGTAAAAAAACACAAACATGATAAGCACCAACATATAAAGCACAGAGCACCAAAGAGAAGGAGACAAAGCAAGCATCAACTTCCTGTGCTAAATAAAAGTAGGGCTGTCATCATTATCGTTTGAATCCAGATGGGATTGAGGAGAGTCTAAACCTAGTCTTGTATTCTTTATGTATTAGCACTAATTAGCACTGGAGTCTGCGCTCACCATGACTGGCTTGTAAACGTGTGCAGTGTTTGTCATTGACTGTTCTATTTTTGTAGCCATTGCATTGTAGTCAGGATTGTTTGCTTTTTACTGCAGAGAAGTCTGTGGGCCATAGTTCAGTGGTTAACCAGCATACACCAGCTATTGAATTAGCCATGGGCTGAGAGCCTGAGACATTTTAGCTTTGATCAATTAGCGTTTGTCATCCCTCCTATCTAGCAGCGTCTTCCCTCAAATTATTGACAGTTATGGTTAGAGACAACCAATATGGCGATGGAGCAAATGCTGAACAGGAGGCTTATAAAAAGGCAGTTGACAGATGTGTGACATAACAGTGGCTAAGTCAATCATTTGTACAATGAATTCAAGTTTTGGATATCTTTAAGATGAGCAGAGGTCTATGGAGCAAGCTGGTGTTTTGAAACCCATATGTTCAAGTGTAGTATAATCAACATCTGGACCTGCTTTCCTTCTCTCTATACAAGCTTCCTTTCAAGAAGGGCCAAATAAAAGGCCAACACGTGAGATCCCCATGGTTTGCACATCATACCAACGCAAAGACTCTGGAAAGCACACTCTAAAGCCAATTCAGATGCTTCCAATTCACCCTGTTGCCATCCTTATTGCTCCAAATCCTTACGAGGACATATAAGAGCACCAAAGTGTAGCAGCAAGAGAGGAGCTATGGAGGCATGTTGATTTTAGATTTAAAAAAGGGCAGAAAATGAGAGTGAGAGAGGGGCGGATGGGAGCTGATGCACAGGTAAAGACTGCAGTCTGGTTTCTAAATTAATAGACAATTCAGCCAAAATGAGCTGAAATAAAGCTTGAATCCAGTTCCCAGAACAAAGCATCATTAAATTGGTATTTTGACATACAAAGCGAGAGGAACAGTATAAATAGCTGAAGCTGCAAAGTCTGGACATAGCCCAGTTGGATGCAGTTATCTCCCTAATAAAACATGGATGAGCTGCAGGTTGAGAAATCGTCCAACCCAGAAAGAAAGAGAATGAAAAAGAATGAGCTGTATCTTGTTCTAGCCTCTCTCTCCATCTCTCCCTGACAGTAAATGATGATACCTGTTTTATAATGCAGTTGCCTCATTAGGTTTGGGTAATTACTCTTATTAATCTTCATCTGCCAGGGTAGCAGAAATAAATAAAATAAAACCTCCAAACCCATGGATGGGTGCTGTGTACCATAAAGAGGACTGAGTATGTTAAGGCTCAGCAAACAGAGCACCCTATCTATGCTGAAGCAGCAATAACAGCGGGTGAAACAGCATAGCAAGGGCTTGGCCATTGGCTCACTGTACAAATACAGAGACAGAGTGTGCTGTGACCTTAGAGCAAGGCTTTGTGTAAAGGTGGCGTGTGGAATGCCAAGCAGCGCTTTGGGCTCCAGGGGGATAGAGGGGCTTGGGGAGGCACTGGGGGCTGAGCCCTGGGACTTGCTGGCTCTGCACAATTTCCAGTGCGCTGCAACTGTGATGGCCAGAAGGATGCCATTCATAATCTGTGAGGTCAAAATGATGATTTCAAGCTATGAAGGATGGAAAACTTGACTTCAATAGTAAGAAATACCCTGAGCCTAACCTTCATCTGGACTGTTAACACAATAGAGAAGTGTTCTACACATTGTTATGCATTTAGTTTAGGTTCACATTCACCCTGCTTTTGAGCCTGTCTTTCAGTTTTGGATATGCACATTACAGTAACACACAGGATGTCATCAATGCAACCAGTATAAACACAGAGATCCTTTGTGCCTTTGTTTTTTTTTGTGGTGGCTGCATGCAGTGGTCTGATGTGAGAAGACAGATCTGCATTGTAAAACTGGCAAGCTCTCAGAGGATTTGGAACATCTGAGGCTAGACCTTAACAGCTGCTTATGAGGGATAAAGACAGGACTTCCTGTTCCTCTTTTTTTTCCACAGGGTCCCTATCATCCTCTATCCTCTACTCTTCTGTGCAGGCATATCGGGCCCATCTTGAGCTGTGACTGCACAGGGCATGGTTGAGATACCAGAAGATCCCCTACTGAAAACGTTTCATGAAGGCTGCTTTTGTCCTGATGTGTTTTCTGTCGTTGTTTTGAGAAGGAATGATGATTTATGAAATGAGAGTTGTGCCTGGGGAGCAGGCCCCCGGTAGAGAGCACTTCCAGATGTTTGATTGGGTTAAATGGGATTGAGAGGAGAGGATTTGTCTGGGAAGTGAGAGGCTAGTGAGGACCTCACACACAAACTTAGATGTTTACAGACCTGGGACTGAACACCAAGGTTGGCCGTCTGATTTCAGGTGCTAAACCTCTGTTGCAATAGCCTTTTCTGATTTCTTCTGTACAAGACCAAACCATAGACTGCATATTAAGATGGTCTGAGTAACAACGGCCTGGGAGTAGAGCCCCCTGCTAACTGGCTTCAGTTTATATCATAAACCCGCTTCCTCTATGTTAACAGATAGGAAATGGGTAAAATTTTGAAAATGAAATACATTTTTGTCAAACCCGGAGCCTGTCATAATAGCGTTGTTTTAGCGTTATTTAATGCAAAAAAGTACCAAAGGAAACATCACGATCAACATCTCTATTGACAACTGTGGCGCCAAGCAACGTTCTTATCCAGATTATCAGAGTAGAGGAGGAAAGGCGAGAGAAACAAAAACTAACAATACAGTCAAATTATGACACCATCACGATTTGTCAGTGCTCTTTGGGGTATATTGGCCTCACTTTTGTACAACAAAAGGATACGGTTATGTGTTGTCCATTTTAAATAACACAGTCAATATACCAAACAGGCACTGCTCTCTGGGCAATAATAAAATATTAATTAACAATACCAACTTAGGTACAGGAGGTGAATTAAGTATAATGCAAATTGTGTGGTTTCCTTACATGAACACGATTTGCACTCACAACTACAAATGCCTTTAAACACAGTTGACAAATGAGCTTAGGTAGACTTGAGGGAGGAGAAAAACGAGATTCTTCTAGGTGCACTTACACATATCCATAGGGGCAGGTCTTAGTGCAGGTCAAAGGTCGGCACTTGGGCATGGGGATGCTGCACTCACAAACCTCACAGCCAAAATCGTCCCTCTCATATCCCATCGGACATTGCAGGGAACAGTATTTTCCAAGGTCAGGGCAGGAGTCATCTGCAGGAGTAGAGGAAGAGGTCAATTGACGGGAGGCACAACAATCAATCAAAGGTAAAGGGCAATGAGTTGCTGTGGGCCTTAGACAGGAACATATTTGTGACAGAGAACCTCTCAAACGTTGTAGCTATGGACACAAATAAGCTGCTGTGAAGAGGTACAACGCTTTTTTTTGCTGTTATAGTCAAGTTTGTTGCCAAATATGTAGGACATCATCCTAACGGATAGGTAAAAACAGCCCTGTGTGCCCAAAGTCCTAATGCTCAACTGTGAGAAGCAGTATGTCAGAAAGAAAAGCATTACATTCAAAGTTATGCCAGTGGGTCCATTACACTTTTAACACTTCAGGTTCTACATAAAGTGAGGAAAGTGGCCTTACTATTGAGACACTGGCAGAGCAGACATCCATTTTTGTCTTGATGGAAACCATAAGGGCAATCGGTGCCTGACAGGGAGCAGTTTTCCAGGGGAGGACATAGCATGGGGCTAACTGTTTCATAGGAAGGCTCTGGAAAAAGAAAACAATTGGCATCAGTATTCAGCGTAAACAATAAACAAAAACAATGAGTTCTCTTGTGAATTTGTCGCCATTTTTTGATATATGGGTTCAAAGACCCCTCAGGTGTAATACCTCCACGCTTTTTTGTGCCCGGTGTAATAGCCACCTATTTACACTGTTCTTATTTTGGAGTAAACAGTGATTACAGATAAATATAGAGCAATTACACCAGGGTGGGTCGCACTGTAAGGGGGAGCAGGCCTCTCCATCTTATTATGGGGAGCTGTCTCCGTTAATAGGTTGAATGTGTCTAAGCTCCATTATTGAAAATAATAGTGTCCCCTTGACTCAAGTGAGATGCCAACACTGTCCAGACCCTCTTCAATCAGGGACAGCTTTATTGTTAACCACATTAACACTTTTTGAAAAAAACACAGTTATTATTCCCGTCAAACATCTCTTGCCACGTTCAGTGGGAGGAGCAGTCCAATGAGCTGTAACTAATTACGCTCACAAAAAGAAAGGGATCCACTTCAATTATGCAGCGTCTTGTGTTAAAAGCACAGCTTCACACGCACAGGTGGGTCTCATTTTGGCGGGCAGCAGTAATAAAGAAACACAAAGAACCCTGCCGCTTGAAGAATGCTCCGTGGCCTCCTCTTTAATGAGCCCATGCCGACATGGCCTCTGTAGCAAGGCTGCGGGGCCGCAGGAGCCTCTTACATGTGGTATTTGGGCTAAAGTGTACCTCATAATGTATAAATCTATATATTAGATGTTTAAATCATAAAAGACGAGCTCTTTTTAATTTGGTAACAAACTCCAAATACAGTACCTTCACAGAAGGGACAGCACTCTCCTGGGATCTTGACAGGGTTTTGGCAGCTCTGTTTGCAGGCCATTGCCGTACAGTGGGGATCTCCATCTACACACTGGCAGAAGGTGCAGTCGTCCTCCTTCCACTGCTCCTCATGGGCTCGCAGCTTATTATTCACCCAGCAACTAGCTTTAGTGCTGTCCATCGACAGTAACTCAACATCTGGGAGGAAAGAAAGAGACGTGTTGAAGAATTAGGTGAGATGGAGGAGAATCTTTGATCTGATTGAAAGCACATGTATAAGTCACATATATAGTTTGGATTGGCTACCATGGGTGGAATTTAAACCCAAGCAACAGAGCTATGTGTCTTATACAACATCCTCTACTGTAATTGCATTAACAAGAGACAGAGTGAGAGCGGAGCTGAAGCAGGATACTCCATGAGGGAGCTAACAAGATATGGAAACTGGCTCGTCACCAAGATCTATGGAGAGAATGATGTTTAATGTAGATGACCCACCTACATTTACAAAGGGGAGAGGCCCCTGGCTGTGTGACAATATCCACGGTATAGGGATTGACGTAGATATGAGACCGATAAGTTTCAGAGTATAATTGTTTCGTCCTTAGAGAGATGTGATCATTGAAAACACAGCAGCGGTTGTGACATTAAACTTGCCAGTCCCAACAGTGTCCACTTACCTTTTGGCTGAAAGCTCATCCATGTGAGTTTCAGCCATCACCCCAGAGGTCAAAGGCTAGGTCAGTGTTTGATACCAATAAAGTGTTTGAACCCTTCTAAAAAAGTGGATCTGTAGCTTTTAGTCCAAAGTGGAACCATAAAGTTTGGGACGTTTTAAAAGTCAATCTAGACCATTCTGCTCAGTATGGGGTGGTGTCTCGGGACTGAGGTAACTCAGAAAGCCCTTTTAATTTACAATAAACAATTTTAAGCGTTCTCTTTACATTTTTAATTGGTAACAGGGGCATGTAAGAAGTTGGTTTCAGTGTTTTGTTCATTCTCTGTGTTTGGTGTGCCTTATCATATGTGTGTCAGTGGGTTAAGGGTGTTGTAGTATTTGGAGAAGGGCACTATCTGATCCAAGCTGAGGGCTTGCTGCTGAGATCTCTACATCTGGCTGTGATTAACCTGAATGGATCTTTCACTCTGTATTCTACACTTGATAAGGTCTGTCCAAGATTTTAGCAACTCACTTCCGTGAAGCTGAAGAGAAAAAATTGGTTGAAAGTTATGTAAATGATCTGAGAACAAGCTCCCTTCCCAATACCGGCGAAGCTCCAAAAACCCTAAGGACTACGTTTCTCAAAATGCAACATGATACCACCTTTTGTTTCCCATTGGTTTCAAGTGTTTGAATTTCAAGGCCACCACAACGTAAGACAGTCAATCCATACACAATGACTAACAGGTTTCTTTCTATTATTTAGTCTGTTACTTTTTGGCCTTTGGGACAAGATAAAGAAAGGGCATTGATCTATTATTAACTTGTACATTTGCAGCAAACATGGAGCAACATAAACACCATTCGGAATTTAGTTTCTGACTGCTTATCATGTCTCAGTCCAATATTCACTTTCTTTTTAGGTCTGTTTTTAGTCTAAAGCAAGTCATGATCAAAAAATATTTGGCTCTTTTGTTGTGTGTCTGATGTCTGGGGCTGAGTGGGTTGGCTACAGTAGGTTGATCAAAGCCTTTTCACTTAAACCTCCTGCTGCTGTTGAGGGCATTGATGACATTGGTAAGAAAGAACAAAAGTAATGGACTGCAAAACCAAAACAATTAGCTGAAAGACACTGGAGCGCTCTGTAGAGGCGAGAGGAACCGCAGAGTCTGGTAATCATTACAAGCAATTCCTTTCTCATTAGATAGTCATTTGATCTATAGGTAATAGAGAAATATTGATAATTAATAATAATCCCAACCAGGTAACCTTAAAGGCATCTCTTAAACCAGATTAAGAGTGTTAAAGGAAATGTTCTCTTCAGTGAGCCATGCAGTAAGTAATAGCAGCTTTCCATAAGAAGAGGATGAAAGCATTCCATACCCTCTAAATGACTGCATATTCCAGGTGTACTTCCAGCATTGACCTAACATGATCCCTCTGCAGTCTTGCTCTTTTTCTTCTTCACTCCTTCTTTTGCACCCAATCAACTCAAGCCAAGGAGGCAGAGGCCAACACTGGCTACCGTCTCCATCTACTGACTTTTGGCAGACTACGGAGTGGTTGCCATATGTGCTGCAACCCCATTTTTTAACTATCCCAAGCGCACATATCAAAGATCCTTACCTGGCTTTGAGCACATATGTTTTTGAGAGTGGACCCCCCCCATTTAGCCGGAGTCAGATATAACAAAGCCAAGCTGAACACTTAAAAAGAGGGTTTTTATGTTCTTGAGTCTCCCCAGTGGAAATGAATCCATGGCTGCCTCTATAGTGTGCCTCTTGTATGCCAGGTATGTTAACAACAGTGGAAGCTGGTTTTATGAGGAAGCAATTAAATTAGGGTCACTGGAGGTAAGTGTCAAGCAAGGTGGATTTTGATATCGACTCTACCTCTCCTGCATTCACTTTCTAATCTGCCAGCGGGCCATACAGGCCCTCAACCCAATGCCACATCACCACTGGCTCAACCCTTAAAAAACACAAGTGTAGTTCCAAATCCCAATTTTGAATAGTGTAATATTTGGCAAGATTTAACATTGATGTTGTCATCTTCATAAAATAATAAGGAGGCCTTGTGTACCTATGCAGACAGGGCAACACTCTCCCTCAGGAATGTAGAAGTTTTCACAGTCCAGCTCGGCGCACTCTGCCTTGGAGCAGAAAGAGATTCCTCCACGGCACTGACACAGCCAGCAGGGGTCCATGCGGTACACCTCTCCCTCGGAAAACTCCTTCCCATTGTGGACACACTTGGGTGAGACTATGGAGAAAAACAAGAAGATGAATCAGACAGATATGTTAATCCTTGAACCAAACACCATGTGGGGACAATAATGCTCAACACCCTCCAATGGGACCTGTCAGATGTCCATCACATTTGGCAAAGACAAACAGGGGATTTTCTCCACATGACTGAATGCAGTTTTGATCTTAAATGTCAAGCTTGATCAATGTCAGTCCTTCACAGCTGTATTCAATCCATTTCAGATTTATAAACATTCATTCATTTTCAGCTAGTGATGGAAATGTTTATCTAAACCAAAAGATGAATGGGTTTACGCTGATGGCCTATGAGGCTGAATGACATTCAACAGACAATGAAGCCAAGTCCACGACGAGGAATTTCACAGTGATCTATAAAGTCTTGAAAAGGTATTGGACTCTTGCACTGCTCAGTTAAAGAAAAAAGTAGTGTGTCTGAGGCTTTGGTAGAACCTGGCCTCAGTGCTGGTTGCAGGTGGAGTGAATCAATGCCCTGGTCTGACTTCCCAAAGCATCCAAGCACTTAGAACCTCTTTTAGCTCTGGTTCCTTTGATGTGAATTTAAATGAGCTTAGTTACAGCACTGTTGGAAACCCATGGTCTGGTCTTTTGTTTGGACAACAGGCCCAGTAAAGCCAGAGTAGGTACGGGTAAAACTTGACCTACTAATTGCACTCTGTACTTTGAGTGCATGAATGTGTGTGTGTGTGTATGTGTGTGCGTGTGTGTGTGTGTGTGTGTGTGTGTGTGTGTGTGTGTGTGTGTGTGTGTGTGTGTGTGTGTGTGTGATTGCAAAAGAGAAAACCAAAACTAAACAGATGTGATTGATCAATTCAAATGAAGGTGGTAAAGCAGAATGTTGTATTTGATGCAACACTAAAATGATGCATGATGCACAGATGTAAAGCTCAACTAGACATTCACATGAACCACGGTGGTTTCGGTGACTCAACATTGTAAGATCTCAACTAACCACACAGTAACCTTTCATTCATCACATCCCAACATGATGGCAGCGAGGCGATGTGGTTATGTAAGAAAGTCTCTGAGCTCAGAGAGGAGTATCAAAACCATTTAGACAGATAGGTGTATTGCATGTAAGCAGATGTTGGACCAGTGGTTTCTATAAATGAGAGCAGTGGTTCAGCTGCATCTGTACGCCATACCTTTGAGTGCAGACTCAAAGTGTCTGCACAACTGACCCCATGCCTCTCGAAAATCAGCTCTGCACTCTAATACAAAGCAGGTGGGCCAACTGAGTTAAAAATAGATGGGGACTTGTTGATCTTTTATTCTCTCCCATGCCATCTTCCTCCTCTATTCTTTCTGACTTTACCTCTCCCTCACACATTATTCCTGCCTTTTTGCTTTGCGTGCAGCAAAACCAAGCAGAGAAAATGCAATAAGCACTTTAGCTGGTCAAAATCAAAAGGCCCGGCATGTTTTTTAATGCTCACAGAAGCAATAGGAAGTCACATGAGGGGATGCTCACATGTGATTTCCGCAGTGTTTGTTAATGGTAATCTCTGAAACAACTTCCAGTACAGAGTCTAAATTCCTGTCATGTTTGTGATGTCCAGTCTTCTCCAAATTGAATCGAGGACTGGATGTGGAGATGGATGGGCCATAAAACAGGGAACTTAAGCCTGTCTAAATCATCCATAATGGACTGTCCTTACTGGTGCTTCTTGTGGTTTAAAGGCTTATAAAGTAAAAACACACAAAGAAAAGCATGATTTGTCTCAAAGAAGAGTGCTGATGATTGGTTAAAATCGTCATTTCAATGACACTTTTGATCAATTTGGAATAACAAATAGCAAACAAATCATGAGCATCACTTTATTTCAACAACAAAACCACTGATCAGCCTCCAAGGCCATTGTTTTTGTGTGTTTATAAAAACTTTAAACTGAGCTCCCTGAGAACCAAATAAAGAAAAAAAAACAATAATAAATCTCAAAAGACAATGTGCTCTGCATTCACAGTGGACAGACTGGATGTTTGTAAAATTTGCTTCAGTTAAAGTGTTGATAAAGAGCTGGCTACAGCTAAACAGGATCAAACAAGTTCATCTGTTGTATCAGAGGTTAGGTTAGGTTGGTCAATGCTGCCAGGTTTGGCCTCAACTCAGATACAGAGTGGAAAGAGCTATAGTTAATGGAGGCCAAAACACACAGGTGGGATTCATTGTCATTGCACACACTGACCCTGACTTAATGTGAGCCATCAGCCAAGAGGGCAATGGAAACAAGTTAATCAGGCCAAGCCTGACACAGACACAAAAAGACAATGGGGGGCCATGCAAGGGTGTTCCATTATGGAATTTGTATGCTATTTGGAAGTTACTTTAACTGTATATGTATAGGATACAGTATTTGTAGCCAAAGCTTTAGGGGCCTCTGCAGGACGGTGGAGGAAACAAGGGGCCTCTACTGGAGGGGGGAGGTGATGAGGGTGTGAGTGTCCTTGTCCATGTCTCTGTACAGCTTTCTGACACGGTGCGCAGTCATGCAAGGCCTAACGGACGGTAGGGGCAGCACAAAAGGCATCAAGCCCTGGGCCCAAAGAGCAGCAGACACTTGTTATCAAAACACTGATCCCATGGCCCCCATGGCTGCCATTCAGCCCCCGCCGGCCTGCCGGACTTGATTACCCTCCCCACTGGCAGACAGGAGCACATAAAAAGCATTCCCATCAATGAACTGTTGAACCTTTTCCCTTCGGACGTGTGACCAGACAGGAACCCTTTGACACTGCACTTCTGTTGAGCAAATTCGTAGCCTAAGCACTTTTCTGGTCACTGGGCTCGTTAAGTCCATTAATTCCAGGACACGGCACACATTTATGCATGTGGAGGGGCCAGAATGGGAATTTGTTCTGTTGGTAAAACAGCAAATATTTGATGGGAGCGCAGAGCAAACAGACCAATACCACAGGTCCCCTTGCTGCCTTCCTGACTCTCCTGGCTGCTTCTGGGCCATGTTGGAGAGCACTGATGTCTCTTTATATGTGTCTATATATAATGGACATCTGCTCTCTTTGTCACTTTTACCCTGTTTTTCATCTGTCTCTTTCACAGCAAGTGAGAAAACCGAGCAATCAACTTTAAGGACCAATAATAATTTAAATCTCTTCAGGCAATAGAATTATTTGTGGAAACACCCCTGAAAAAAATGTCTTTGAACTGTGGTCCTAACCCTGGGAGGCATCAGCTTAGCCCGATAAACAGCCCAACAGTAATTATCCAATCAGCAACTTTTCTTTTCATGTGTGGACATTTGGTCAGCAGGGAAGAAAGCCTTATTCTGAGGAAAATAATTGCTTCCTTAAAGGCGAAGAATCTCACACCAACTGTGCCATTGCTACCCCCAGCAGGGGGGCAGTCGAAACAGATCGTGCAGTGCAGGGTTCAGAGAAATCACCTTTCTGGCACTCAAAGACATCACAGCAGTCCCCTGGCTGACCGCTGGCCTGGCTGATTGGCACAGTGCGCTGTCCGCTTGGGCACTGAGGCTTGTAGCAGGCATGGAGGTCACAAGTGCACTGGGGTGGTATGGAGGGGCAGCAACCGGTAGGGGGTGTGTAACTCTTGGTCAGAACAGAACCATTTGGGCAGGAGGGCACCTGAAGGGTGGGACATGTCACTCCGGCACACCTCAGCTCCTCTGAAACATACAGACATGTCACTTTTTAATACAGAAGGGTGTAGCATAAAGTATGTGAAAATGTAAGTTAATTTTAGTCTTCTTTTGAGTAAAACATTGTAAAACCACATTAAATGCTCATAGCTCTGATAGTGTTCTCACTGTTCTCTTAGAGACAGGAGGGATTTTTTTATGCACTTTGTTTTTGTGTTTGTGTCAGTAGCCTTTTTCCGATAGCAATTTTGCAACAGCGCCATAATGAAGCTTCGCCGTCATTACGCCTTTGTACTTACACATTACATCTGAAACGGCATTATATTAGTGTCTAGCATTATGGTGTTGCGGAAGCACTAGAGGCATTACGTGTGTGTACATATAGTGTGAGCTTCACACACACAAAGTGCTGATCTGCCCTGCCGGCTCCAGCGTTACACTTTGACACTATCTTCCCCAATTCCGTCTCTGTTTCTACCTCTGAGGGCGGATCAGGGGCAGAACAATCTTGCCCTATTATTTTGCCTCAATACATTACACATTGCAGATGAGGTGTAACAGGGGCGTACATAAGCCATCTTGAACTGGCAGTATGCAAGAGCCAAGTGTGTATATATGTGTTTGAGGGCAGCATCCCTGTCGTGTCAGTTGAGCCACTTAAGAGCAGAACTACTCGTGTTACACTCTAAAAGCTGAGTTCACACAGTTACCCAACACAAACGCCATGCACAGTCATCAGATCCCTACTTAAGTCCATGACAGCTTACAGTGTCCTGAAAGAGAAACGCGACTAGCACTGTAGACACGACAAGCAGTCTCTGCATATTCTTTAGGACTCTGATCCCACCCAACCTGGCTCGACTAACTCACAATCTAAACATCACTCTTACTCTAAAACCAGTCATTAATGCCAGTCAAACTTTCAGAGCTGCAGAGCTTTCTTGCCAGTTCAGAGTCTTCCCCTCACTTTGCATACCAGAATGTATTTGTCTTTTCATTCGCTGGAGCCAACATAATAGCTCTGATACCCTTTGTTAGATTGGGAGGAGGTGCAGAGGTACTGGAAATCTGGGTAAGTGGCTCAGGGGTGTATTTTGGAGCCTGTTCAGGAAAAGGAAAGTGGAGCGCCCCTCTGTACAGACATTGTATGAGAACAGTAGCTACCTTTCATAGATTGGATTACCAAACCAAAGAGATGTGTTTATTTTGGTTCTCAGAGTCACTGTAATCTATACAGTGCAGGCAGAACATTGGGATTGGGGTGGGCAGGCTCAAGTCCTGTCCTATAATTGTCAATCACAAAGTAATTTTCAACATCCCCTACTGAAAGCACATAAAATACACACTGCGACTCTTTGTCAGCCGAGAGGAAGAGTGGAAAGGCAGTAATAACCAGCATGGAGATTATGGATGAGAAAGAGGCATAACTGGTAATTGTACATGTAGTTTCAATCATCACTGACATTAAAAGCCAAAATGTGTAAACAAACGACTTCCTTATAAGAAAGTGAAATTACATGGACTATGATTTAAAGGTCCGGGATTCTTGACAATCCTTGCATACATATGGTTTTTGAGGAGAGGGAAGGATACAGACTGAGGTTGCGTAACATTGCTTGAGGTTTTAGTAGCATATCCAGAAGCTGACTTTTGTTGATGGTCTTCCCAGACCGGTGCTGGCTCCAGTTGCTCAGAGGATATGCCTCATCCCTGATATTTGAAGACATGTAAGTAGATCCCTCTGGGCTTTGCCACAAGATGTGGAAACTGAAATGGGGTACAGTTCCTCATCAACACGTCTGATACCCTGATAATGGTTCTGCTCTACCCGTCCTGGACTCCAGAGCCACACTTCTGAACTGTACCTTGTAATCTTTACCATTCCAGATACACTCTCTGATCTGATGCTCTGCTGGCATCGCATTCAAGTAGCTGTGTGATGTCTACCTGACCTAGAATTAACATGGAGTAGAGGGGCTGTAATAATGTGAGTCTGTGACTGTTGTATTTTGATGTGTTGGGGTAAGATTTCTGACAGATGAAATTGAGGATAAGGGAAACGTAAAAATTTTCTGGCTCCAGATAAATAGAGCAGGAGTGGGAAGTATCTGTACTGTACTGTTTACTCTAGCAACCTGGGAACAGTGAGGACTGCACAAGGCTCTCATTGATAAACTTTGTAGCTGAATGGTGTCATAGAAAATGAGGGGAAAACCCCTGAATTAAGGGAGGCTACAACCCTTTTAACGGTTTTTGGCCTCATTCCTTTGCAGCAGTTAAACAAATTTCAGTTGGACGCTCTGATTGGCGTATGTGTAACTTCCATTAAAGTCTAACGCAGTCTGCTGCTGCTCATTTGAAGACTGGTTTTGCATATGAAAACCTAACACTGTTTAAAGCCATAGAAAATACCCTGGGACGACCTTGCACAACGTTCTGCACTGAAAAACCCTTTTTTCTGTGTATTGTATGTTTCCCAGAGAAGGCTGATTACTCTTTCAATAGTGATAATGGCAAGGGTTTGAGTGGGCTGGGAAAGCAGCTGGCAGACATACCATTGTCATTCAAATGATTTGAATTGCGTCCATCTGTGGAAATGGTCCAACCCTTGCAACTCCAATTAATATAAATTTCTAGCGGGCGCATTTATAAGCACAATAGCAAATAGAGTGGATGGAAAAAGTCAGCAACAAATAGATTGTATCCAGTGCTGTTTGTGTCCTATCTCTGAGCATAAATGGCTATAATTAGTGAGTCAGCAACCACTGAACCAATCTTCACATCACAATGGTGGCCATATTCCAGCCTGCACAAACACAAAAGGCCTGATTTGGTATGCTTGATAAATTTTCTTTGCAGATTAGAAAACACGTGCTCCTGTGGAACTATAAGATAGCAAAGAATGGAAAACCTTTGACCTTAATATACATCCTGCAACAATATACAGTCACAAACACACCAAACACACACACACCTGACGTTGGATTGAAAGAGGTGGGATACAGAAATTGCTTCATTACCACAGAATGGCCTCTTTTGTAAACAAAGCATATTTCTGGCATCTCAGCAGCTCATTGAAGAAAGAAAAACACCTCCTATCGAAATGGGGGTTTTCTTCTCTTTAGGCCTGCGTACAAGAAGCACAGTCTTTCCCGAACCAGAGCAGCTCGGCGAGGCAGAGGAGGCTGTGTTGACAGCCCGAGTTTACTCATGGAAAAAGCACACAATGTGAGTTCTGTTCACCGACTGACTTTGGAAGCAAGTCAGATGAGAACAAAGCTGTCTCAGTCCAGCTGCCCTCTGTGGGTTTCTGGTCCGTCCTCAGGTTTTATAAAGTTGCTCCGCAAAGGGACACATCAGGGCCGTGTCTCACGTAAAGCTGTGGGGGCCTGGCCCATTGCCCACCAGCAGTTACAGCTGTGAAAGTCAGCATTGTTGGCCAAGTGTTTCAGCATGTGCAAGTATATGTGTGAGGACTGTGGAGCAGGTCTGGGAGGGGGTCCAGGCCAAAAGGCACAGTCAGGGTCACTCATTGAGAACTTCACACTATGGTCAGAAGCTTGAGGTAGTTAGGCATAGGCATGCAGTCGGGCACGCCTGCATCAGCTGCCTGCAGACCTTGCTCTTTGGCTAAATATTTGTAGATGAAAAACGTGATTTCAGTGTCCTAAATAACGCTGCTGCAGCTGTGAATGAGCATGTTTGGGTTAGGTAACGAGAGTGACCACATAAAGGTGCACATTTGTACAAAGAGTTTTCATGTTTGAGTGTGTACATAACTAGTGTACAAAGCATCTAAGCATTCCATTGAAACACACCCTTTTCTTGCTGTCAGATGGCCAATAAGATAAGGCCTTTGACAGAGTGCATAAGGGACTTCTATCTGGCTAAAGGGCCCGTCCCTCAGCCAGAGATCTGTGTATGCATTATACACTATACACACTATACACTATACATCAAAAACAGCCCTTGTGGAAGACATAAGGGATAACTGATGACAAAACTGTGAAAGAGGCAGTTTAGTAATATATGTTTTTTGGCAAATAGATTTAAAGAACCATATAGAACAAGAAGGTAAAAGAATGGAAGATGGTGGGCAGAATTAGCCTGTTAACAAGAGGATTCAAATGAAGCTGCATTCAGGCTGTCTTTGATTTGTTAATAGTCATGGCTACTGTAGGTGATGAGCTGAAGTCTGTGTGTGTGTGTGTGTGTGTGTGTGTGTGTGTGTGTGTGTGTGTGTGTGCGTGTGCGTGCGTGCGTGCGTGCGTGCGTGCGTGCGTGCGTGGGTGCGTGTGTGTGTGTGTGTGTGTGTGTGTGTGTGTGTGAGAGTGTGCGTGTGTGTGTGTGTGTGTCTAGGTTTCCCTGCTGGCCCATTTGGTCAGCGGCTGACCAGGAGTAGCGGCCTGAGGTTGACAGCAATCCTAGCATGCCTGAAAGGGAAGTTCTTTGTCTCAATCACCACACAAGAGTTTTGTTTCCGCTTTGAAATCACAACCCACTCTTGTATAAAATACGCCCACACTGGGAAACGAGCAGCTTGCAGGGTACATCAGGGCCATAGAGCCACTGAGACGTCTCACGCCCCCGCCAGCGAGCAGCAGTCTGGCTCAGCCAGTAATAGCTCTGCAACAAAGAGGCTGCAGCCGAGCAGAACTAACAGTCCTTTCACAAGCGCAGATTGAAGCAGGACAGGGGTGGCATAGGTGGGTAGATTTGTGGAAGCACGGTCAGTTCATGCCATGGCATCATAGTGGGCACTGCTCCCCATAACGTGAACTTTCACATACACGACCAAACGAAGTTGCAAGTGGTGCTGTCGCAGAAGAGCATGTGCCATAGCCCGAGTCCTACCTTTGAGGGACAATTTTCACCATATTCTATCCAAATTGTCAGCAGAAATTAGAGTTTATTCAATACTGATACCAGTACAAATATTGCCTTAAATGCCACATAAACAAGTTCGCCAGTCAATGTACTTATCCGAAACCATAACCATCTAACCCAAAAAATCAACAAGTGTCAGGTAAATTATCCTTTGACATTAACAAACAAAGCTACTACATGTCAATAATGATTGTTTCCCCACCAATATTATATGTTACTTTTTAATCACACTGGTATCTGGTATCAGAGGGGCACATGGTATAAGAATTGGTATTGGGAAAGAAAAGAATGTTTCAGAACATCTCTTGGAAAAAACAAAGCAGTACACTGGCACCCACCAATAAGGTAGTCCCAAATAACAGTCCAAGAGTAAGAAGGCAACTTAACATACTTCAGCTTTAAACTTTCACTATTACTGAGCCGATGTTAGTATTAAGTGATGCCATGTGTATGAATCACCTAAACACTTTCAAAATCCAGAGTGCTTTTGCCTGTTCCTGTCAGTGAGCAACAGCAGGGGAATTCCTTCAAAGTAGCAGTTTAGGGGCCTTATCATCAATGAAGTATTTAACCATCCAATTGTGTCAAATAACCCAACACCAAACTACCACAACCACAGAGCTGTACTTGACACAAATACCTCAACAAAATGATTGGTCTAAGTTGTGATTTCCTATCTTCCTGTGTCTGGCTTCCCTCCTCCCTCTCCTACACTTATCACATCCTCTTTTCCTGCATAACGGTAATGTGTCTGGAACATAATTTGCCTCTGCTTGAACGTTTGCAGTGTCTCGTCAACCAATAATTAATAATATCCCACTGAAACAACATGAGGCAACACTGACACCAACTGTGATAAAGCAAAAAATTCTGTATGTTGAGTTTTTTTTAAAACATCGGTGAATCACAGCAGAGGGATAAACCAACACTGCCACTGAGTGAGTCAGAGAGAAAGTGAGAGGGCAAACCATTACCATGTGTGAGCTCACAGGTCGCAAGAAGAGGATCTATTTTCTGAGTGATGTCTTGAAAGGTTTTCACCAAGTGTGTGGACACAAGGTCTGCTTCAATGCAAGTGGAGACAAGTGTGATCATAGAGCTTTCATTCCTTGGATGCAGGTTTACAGGATACATTTGCTGTCACACACTAGCAGGGCATGCTAACACACATCTTAATAACTGTTTGTATCTAAAGACAACAAGGGGTTGATGGAAGCAGTCACTATAAGATCCTAACCACAGAGTCCCAGGCTGGTTGCAGAGGAAGCTCTTGCTGGTGACAGACAAAGGAAATTCTCCGCCGAGACATCTACACAAACAAGATAATTATCACACACAGACGCACGCACAAATCACAGATGCAGACATGCACACTTAAGATTCCCATATATATATATACAGTATATATAAGTTTATCACACACACAGGATTTGGTGCATAAACATTATGTAAACATAAGCATGTGTGCATCTTTTCACAATCACATGCATTCTTACAAACACACACACATCCTGGATTCTTACTTAATGAGGGGCCATCAGAGGTGTGTGTGTGTGTGTGTGTGTGTGTGTGTGTGTGTGTGTGTGTGTGTTGCAGTGAGAACTCATAAGCTGCTGAAAAATGTTGTTTACAGTTTTCGCTTGTGTTAGTTTAAACTGTCATCTGTTGGTCTCTGGCATTGAGGTGAGGATGTTACAACACAGAGAAGACTAACAGTAGATCTTTCATTGTGGCACTAGTGACTTCAACAATGAAGAAAAAAATAAGTTTGATGAACAGTGAAGAAGAAGATCGTCACGCACACTTGCTCAAATTTTGCACTGCCCTGCAGCTACGTGATGTGCGTTTAACTAACTCCTTTTTCTATGATGAACAGTGAACACAATTTCTGTGAGATTTACTGAGTAAATAACTTGAGACAAACTTTCATACAGATATATCTTCTATAACAACCTCTGTGTTATTTGCAGCGGAAATAATCTCAAACATGCATGGCATGTTTCCAGCAATATTGTGTTGTATATCTAAAAAGCCGTAAACATATTGCAAAGACAGGGAGAACTTTGAATATCAAAGAAGGGAACATGTGGATTGAGATGCATGCAGTCACAGTCACATGTTTCTGATTGAATCAGTTCACTCCAGCTCTTAAGCACAACTCTTTAGGTTTTTTCCATAACTTTTTTTCTAATTGGATGGCTTTGAAAAGCTTGTCCAGTTAGATGCAGTTTACCAAGCATACACAGAGTTCAGTGAGTTCACTCAGTAGCAGTGCTGTCCTGTTTTGAAAACGTCACTCAGGAGGCAGCCACCACTTAGCGCTCGTCTATCCAAGAGACACCTCACAATTCAAGTGAGGAACCAAACTCACTGTGCCAAATGCAGTTTTCACTAAGATGTGTCAATCAGCCAGGCGGCTAAGAGTGGAAGTAAACACACATTCTTGAATGGGCTCGCATAGTTCAAGGGATTCTATTTTTTATCCCCCACACAGGGGAAGCATTCATCTTACACTCTTTAAGGGCTGTGTCCTGTGCCTGAGGATCTCCGACACTCCATATTTCAATCACCAGTCTCCTAGCAACTCAATCTCTTGTGATGGAGACTTTTTTGCTTTTTGTCAGTCTGACTCACACCTTCTTTATTTAACATATTCTTGTTTTCTTTCCATCTGTTTCTTCCTCTCCTCCTCAGAGTCCTGCTCCTTTGCTATCCCCACTCTCTGAATGTTATCAAAGTGTCATGTACTTAGCTATGCCTGTTAAGCTTCACAGCTGGTATATGACTGTTTAATGGTAAGTAACTATACCTAAATAATTTGCTAGATTGGTAAAAAAAGAGTCATTTTAACAACTTATACACGATTATGAACTGCCAATCTATTTGCATAAACAACTAGATGTGTTGGCTGTTTCAAACGTTAATCAATAACTGCCACACGTCCCTCCCTAGCAATCTGCTTTTAACATTTGGAATCAAGTAGTACTCTGCTCGCAATTTCTGACTTTAAAGGTCCCTTTAAAAAAAAAGAAGGTTATAATTATTTTTTTTATTATCTGTTAAAAAATAGAATTGCTTTAACAATTAATGAGCTGACATAAGAATTCTGTGGACGACTCAAGGGTTGATTTGTTCAAGAGAACGTTGATAACTTAAGCTGTGGCACACTTAAATTCTGCATGGAACGTTATCAAAAGTACCTTTATAAAGCCTGTATCTTAACACTAAATGACTAGAACTGAGTAAAGCCACAGCCTTCTGCTGTGTGGTTGTCTGTTCCAGTTGCAGGTCATATGAAGGTTACCTGCAGCTTCCTGGCACTGGCTTCGGTTGATGTAGGCAAAGTGGTGGTGGCAGCTCTGACTCTCACACACACAGCCCTCGGCGGTCAGGTTACACCCAGAAAACATGCAGGCGGGGTTGGATGGTCCCACATACTTCTCTCTGTGCCTGTCCCGATGCTCATGCCTGCGACCCTCTGAAATCCAGCCATGGACACAGACACAGACACACACACACACACACGTACACGCACACGCACGCACGCACACACACACACACACACACACACACACACACACACACACACACACACACACACACACACACACACACACACACACACACACACACACACACACACACACACACACACACACACACACACACACACACACACACACACACACACACACACACACACACACACACACACACACACACACACACACACACACACACACACACACACACACACACACACACACACACACACACACACACACACACACACACACACACACACACACACACAAACACAAACCACAGTCATCAATGAGTCACAGACAATGGCACCACTCAAGGGTGAGTTGGGACCAACTTGACAAAGGCCTCAGCATGTGTGTCATCACTATGATATGTAAGTAGCATTAGTCACCTCAGTGCCACATCTGTTATGGATTAGCTTCTCTCAATGGACAGCATTATTCCCTTTGAGTCGGATTCTGAGTATGCATCTGTGTTTCAACATAAGTGTGTTATAGAAAGAGATTGCTTACCTGATTTGCTGGCCTTCATGCAGGTGTCTTGGTCTGGATAGGTGAAAGAGCCTAAGCAGGAGTGACGGGCATCGCACACACACTGACCTCCAGCTCGGTCGCAGCCTGTCATCAGGGGGCAGCGCGCATCCTCCAGGCCGGCCTCTGGATGATCAGGGAGCACTATAGTAAAAAAATTAGGACAGGATAAGAAAGTGAACTTTTAATGTTTTACCAATTTGAACCATTTGTACTGGGAATAAAAAGACATGGGCTGGAGTTACAGATACAGCGTGAGCGTAATCACAAGCCCAAATGTGCCAGTAACCTAGATTTGTTTCCCAAAAGTGTATTGAGGTTAGCCAGCTTACAGCCTGTGTTGCAACACATCACCCTGGCACCCACATTACTGAAGTGTCCAGTATATTTCTGGGCTGCCATCCCTCCTCCCTCTTTATCCTGCCATGCTACTTCAGCCATTGAGCCCATTTGTTTGCTTTTGTTCCACAGCATGGGGCCCTCCCAGGGCTTCAATCTCTGCTGGCTGCTGGAACGCCTCTTCTGTACCAAGGCCATTTGCACCATACCCACATATTGTTCCTTCTTCACCCATCAAGGCCTATACCCCCTCAGATGGCACTTTTGGGCCTATTTCAACTTGGATGAAACCTCACGATGGGAAGGAATGTGTCCAGTTAGTGCCATGTGTGTTGAATAAGCAGCAGAACCCTGGAATTAAAGGGCCCCAACATACACATGGCCCATAGTGTTCCTTTCACATGCAAGTATGAATAAACACATGCATATACCCCCAAATTAGCCTCCTTCATAGTCGTCCAATTTGCTAAGAGTGGCGACAGAGTAAACAGGATGAGACACACTGTAACACTGAGTAACCCCTTCCAAGTTGTGGAGATCTGCGGTGTCAATCAACAATTTGGAAGAGTGATTGGAGCTCATCATAATACTCTATTTTTCTTCTCCATAAATACACACCAGAATAATCATAAAACGGAATGGTGAAAAATGTTAATATTTCATAGTACATTTACCTGCCTACTGTCGGGATATACTAGGCAGGCAGAGTCTTTAGTGATGGATGACTGTAAGAAACACTACAATGAACACCAGCCAATGGAAGGTCCTGTAAAACTGCCTTTAACCTGAGCCAGCTCGTGCTGTTAATAGCTCTCCCAGACGGCCAGTGAGGCTGGCAAAGTACAAGACGCCTTTTCAATAAAGCACACCAAAATTTTCCCTGTGATTTCCTTTCACCTAAAAATGATCCTCAACTTCACATTTTTTCCAACCCGAGGCTTTCCTGTGCCTGGGAGGGTGTTTTCATTAGAGGTGGTGGTGGCAGGGGTGCCTGTCTGTGTGGGGGCGCTAAATCTGGCATTAAGGAAAAGGGTTAGAAGTCAAAACTATTAAAAAAAAGGGTCAACACTAAATATTTTCTTGTTAGTTTATTTTTGCTTGACCCCAGTCAGCTTGTTTCCCTACAAGCTGCTCTGCTTTAGCCCAGACCCCTTTTAGCCTGACCCTGGTCTGGTCCAGTCATACTATCTATTATCTTGCCTGGCATGACTCTAGCCAAAGTCTATGGATTCATCCCAGGGGATTCCTCTCTCAGCTACTGAGACTGCTTGTCTTGGCATCCAGAGTCAGGATGGGAAAGCTGACCTCTAGAGGCCCTCTGGCTGATAGCGAGCTAAAAGGGAAGTCTTTGAAACATTAGATAATACCAGAGGAAGGGAGAAGTAGAAGGCATGTGAAAGAGTGCAGTGGACATAACGTCCCTGTATGACTGACATTCTGTTACGTGGTATGTTAAGTGCCTCAAGAGCTTGGGGAAAGTTGACGTGGGAGGACAGACACAGGAAAACAATGGAAACAACAAGACAAGTCATTTAGCTGCAAGGATGGATGACTGACAGATCACTGAGCAAATATGAAAAAGTTGAAGGACACAGATGACTTTTCCCTTGAGCAGGTGCCTGTATACTTAAAAGACCAAAGGTAGACTTAAAAATGCAACATGAGGCTGTTACGTTTGTTTCCCATTTTTAGATATGTTTTTGCAAGCTTTAATGTCTTACAGCTAAATTCCTCCATGAGAATAACTCAATCTAATATCCCAGGAAGTGATGTACTGATACCGTCTTTCCATTCCAAGTACTGATCCCAATACTCAGACTTGAGTATTGGCACATACTGAATACCCCATCAATACCAGTGTAAAAAAAACTTTAAGAACTCTCGTAGTTACCAAATTTTAGGTGGATTGCATGAACACCCAAGCAGGAGTGTTCATTCTGACTCTTTTATTTTAAGTCTCTGGGTGCCGGATCTGCCTACCAAATTTTATCTATCTAGTCAAAACTTGGTTGGGGGGCTGAATTCTTTTTTATATTCTAGGGGGCACTATTTGCAACAAACCTGTTGAAATGAATAATAAGGAAAATCCTTTGGGTGACAATAAGGTTCTTGGTGCCTGGCCTTCATTATTGGTGGAGAATCAGTGCTTGCTAAAAATTTCCCTGGCATGGACTAACATTACACTTTTCTCCAGCACTGGACTGTTATTGTTTGTTATTGTCACATGAACTTTTTTCAGAAACCAGTCATGTCTTTGGAGGAGCAATAAATTATGGTATCCAGTACGTGCATTTATTGGTAAATTCACTGATACCTATAATACTACATTTTAACTGTACTGGAGGCCAATAATGATACTGGTATTGTTATCAGAACAACTCTAACCCCAGGTATTGTGTTTAAAAAGCTAGAACCAGTGCTTGGGTTCATACAATTATGTTGCTCATTACATCTCTAAAGCAGTGAGATGTCATAGCAACACAGCCTGGATTTAAACAGTTACCCTGTTAAATGGATGTACTATGTTATGTAACATTTCCAGGTCAAAAGTTGGTGTAATGACAGCCATTCCAGGTTTTCAATCCTTTCAACATCTACCGACTGTACTGTGTGATGACACATTACCTCTCATATAAAATGCAATATGTCACCTAAGGTTGTTGCCTCTCTCTCCACACTAACAAATTATGACCACCCAGAAAAACCAAACTATGAGCAGGGGATCAGAAAGCGGAAACATTTACCCCCTACTCCTGATTGCAAGTCTAATCACTTTAAGACCCTTGCAGCTTGGGGAGGGAAATCTGGGATCAGCCTCCAGCAGCCTGACTACTGTGGCCCCTGAAAACACACTGGGAGGTGTTGATTTACCCCCACCTAGACCCTCTGGGATATTGAGCTTTGTGTGTGTACGAGTGTCTGATTTAGGGGTCAGCGGCGTACTCTGTGGTCTCTGGAGCCACAGAAGTGGAGGCACGACTCAATCAGAGGAGCCATTAGGTCTCCTGCTTGTTCCAAAGCTGTTAATTTGCAGAGATGTCCTCCAGACGCCAGTTAAACTCGTACCTGCGGCACAATCAGCAGTAGCAGAAGCGTCTCCTGGGATGGCCTTGAGGCCTGAGACCCCTGGAAAACCCTCATGCAGCCCTGACTTGGACCACCCCACAGAGGGACAGAGCAGGGTCAGGGGATCCAGACACCCACTGAGAGCTGCTTACTCTTTGCTACAGTCATGTCAGTCCCTTTCAATCATCCAGAAACAAGCTGGAGACAGTGCAGGTGGAAAGGCTGGGAGGTCCTCAAGGCGGTTATTTGTTCCTCGGGGGACACCATTGCTTCTTTCTTCATTCACTGTGAGGAACCTGACACCCTTAACATTTCTTTGAAGTTCTAAAAGTTGCTCAAATTGTGCGTAAAATAACCAGAATGCTGGTATAACAGCCCAGCTCTGCTTTGGCAGGAACAGAACAGTGCAGCACTGTGCAGCAAATTCAAAACTGAAAATCTGCAGGGGGCTTTTGCAATCGTGCTGTCAAACTATTACGTACGAGTTACACACTCTAAGCACAGGGTGTAAACAACGCAGACGAGTTAGGACGGCATATTTATTATATTAAAGCATGGTCCAAGTTCAAAACACAATCACCACTGTTGTCACGCCATGGTTTGTACACAACTTTGCCCTCATACAGATTCAAACTGTCATTTTTTTTGTCATCTCCTCTAATTTCTCTTTCAGATAAATATGCATTTAAGGTTGTAAAGCAAACAGCACAGAGCCATCTAAAAACTGAAGTGTAATCTGGTGCCAAATCACTGCTGCCAAACGCATTGTCATGCCTCCAAGCTCAAGAGTGAATGAAGCTTTAAAGAGAAGAAAGAGCAGTTGAACATGACTCCTCTCCTGGCAGTCAAGAGCCCCTCAGACCTGGGGAGCTGCAGCAGGCAGCCAGAGACAAGGTAAATACTGACACAGTCACCTCTTCAGTCAGAACTTAACTGACGTTTCAATAGCTATACCCTCAGGCCACTTCAAGAAAGTGGAGGGTTGAAAAGACCTGACACCTCTGCAGTTCTTTTATTAGACTGTTAAACAACTCAAGAACAGCATATTTTATATCTTAGTGGTGCTAAAAGTACTATGATTTCATTTCAGATAGGTACCCACCTTTACACACTCCAATTTCAGGGATTGTAGCTGCTCCTGTCTTGTTGACAGACGCGCAGGTCAGCCCCAGAGCGCAGTAGCCGTGCGCCCAGTCCTGTCCGCCGCAGGTCTCCCACTCCAGACGAGTACACTGGTCACAGCACCCGCACGGATCCCTAGCCAAAGTCCGGCCACTCTCACAGGCGTGCGGGGCTTTGATGGGACATGCCCGGAGGTTACACGGCGTGCACTCGTGCGCCGAGAGTGCCCGTACCAGAAAAAAGATATTCAATAACACAACGGAGCACTTGCTGAACATGTTTCTGGGCAGATCTGTAAATTTTTACAGATTAATAGTCCGCTTTTGTCAAATAATAATATATAACATGAACTATCCGCGATGTAGCCAACACTGTAAATGTTACTCCAAAAGTTCCAAAAGTCTTCTTTAAAGTTTTTTGATAAGTCTCCCCTCAGGCGTGCAGTTCATTACACAGCAGCTCACTTCAAGAGCACACAAATACGCACGAGACTGAAGTGTGCGAATGCGTTTTAAGTGGCAGAAATATCCAAAGGCAAAAGGGTTCAATGTGAGCAGGTAGGCAGGCACGTCTCAAGCGTCTCATGTGGTTCAGTAGAAATCCCGGAGCTACACTGGACGTCCACTGAGGCTCGCTGCTGCTGACAGCCACACACGAGAACGCAATCTGACTCTTAAATTGACAAACAGGCATATAGAAATTAGCGGTGCACCCCTCCCCCTGACTGACAGAGGCAAGGACCAGTCACAAGGAGCGAAAGGAGGGAGGATTTGAACTGATTTATCCCCGCTCGGCAACTCGTCTCTGTGTTGCGCAATGATGCAACTTCGAAGCCTTGTGAGCAAGTTGTGATTTCTGTTTTGTATGTTGTAAAAAAAAAAAAAAAATCTAAACAGTCTTCTTCTAGTTTTTAACCGGATAACAGCATTTGGTATGGTGAAATAGCCTAAGTCCAAATGTGTAGCCTACATTTAAAACTACTTCAAATTTCCTAGGAAGCACTCAACCTTTAACCCTTGTTTTAGGCAACTAAAATGCCTTTAGGCGATACATTTTAATTTGAGTTATGTCTTTTAAGAAGCTCTTTCAGTTTAAAACCTGATACAGCACATTCTTAGAATGTCTAAATTCCATGCTACCACTACTTTACTGAGAGAAAAGCATGATTTGTTCATTTTGCATCCCTTGCTTTTTTACTACTATACATTTTTATTCTAAAACACTTCTACACACCAATTTAGGTTGTTACACGAATGTATGGGAATGACATCACCAAGCCTTATACCTCATTAAAGGGATAGTTGGACTTTTTTGCAGTGGGGTTGTATAAGGCACAATGATTACTGTATAATAAGTAATAATAAGTGTTGGCCTATTACCCACAGAAGATGCTGGTCAGCTTGGCCCCTTTTATTGAGAAACCAGCCGTGGTGCTCAAAGCTATAGGCTACAGGCCTATACACTGCTGCAGACGGGACTATTTGTACCACGTAATTTGGCTAATTTTCAGAAAAAAAGACCTAAACCTTCCCTCTTTACTTTACCATCAGCAAGCCACTTTGTTTGAGCACTAGTTCTGCACACCACCAGCCTAAGTCTTCAGTCTGCAGTGCACTGAGCAGCTGTTTCACAGAGACAACAAAAACAACAAAACTGAAAAATGAGCATTTTTTTTTTTTTTTACAATGATTGTGAAATGCTGTTTACTGTGGAAAAGGGTCCTTTTATGAACCACAGTTCACAGAGGAAAAACTTCTGTAGACGGCGACTCAACAGGTCCAAAGAGAGGGGGGAAACTTCTGTGGAAACTGGAGAACGGAGAGATTCCAGGTTACCTGGTGATGCTGGTATAAAACTGTGAGCTTATGTCCATAAACTCGGAGCGCTACAAGTTGGACTTGGTTAGTACAGTACTTCCGGAACTTCCTGAATAAGAAGATACCAGCGGCTCACATATGCCTGCGGTTTGCAGCACTCACAAGCCAGACTTCCCTGCCGTGCTGAATGCCTATGTTCTTCTGATGGAGGATCAGGTGTGCTGAAGTAGTGCTCAAACAAAGAGGCGTACTGCCTGCAAATTAAAGTGGTGAACATTTTTAAATGTAATGTACGCATTTTGCTGATAATTTACTTAGTAACGTGTTAAAAACGGACTGTCTGCAGGGTTGTCCAGCCTAGCTTTAGCGCTATACTCCTACTACTTTCTCTGTGAAAAGGTTGAACTGACCATCATCTCCTGTAGGTAATACACTTACCACTGACAAGTACCTCATACAACCCAACTTCAAAAAATTCTAACTATTGTCCTTTAAGACAAATACCTGTTATGCCATAGAGTGTATTTAATTGGTCAGGTAGCTGAAGAGGTGCCAGTTCACTTCCTGAGCACTGCCAAAGTAACCTTGAGCAAGGCACTGCCCCCCCACCCCATTTATAGTATTGCTCTTGTCATCAGCACCTCAACTGTTCTTTCTCTGTCAACAATACAGCTCTAAAGTCATGTGATCAAACACGTCAGAAAATATCGAGACCATATTTGAGTACACAGCTTCACCTTTTGTGTGTGGATGAGTGTGTGCTTACATTTGTTTGTATGTGTCAGATTGTGTGTATGCAGGTGGCTTTTGGAGTGGTAAAGGTCATCTGATGTTTGTTGAGGCAGTGTTTGTTTGGTTACATTGGCAGATGGATGGTTTGTGTGCGTGTGTGTATGTTGGGGGCGTGGGCAGGCACAGCTGGAGGCTGTTTGTGTCTCTGCTACAGACATTAAGGACAAACAAAACAACATTTAAAACAGTACTATTGCAATTTTTTCTATTGCACAATTGTGCAATCGAAATAAAAAAAGTTTTTTTTTCCCATAGCAATATATCATGTTGTCTTAAGTGTGATGGTAACACTTATAGTGCTGGCAGCCAGCTCTGAGAAAATAACTGGAAAGTAAATGATACAATAATAGATATTATGTATCAAAACTGAGTCAATCGTCCAATATTATTCACTGTCATTGGAAACATTTCCTATTCAAAACCCAATCAGATGTCATCCGGGATTATTTTCCTCACAATGTCAACACACAACAGCAACTCCTTCATTTGCAACATCTGCCTGGAGCTGCCCGCTCCAACACAAACACAACATCCAGGAAACCAACCCCACAGCATGCATAATCAGCCCTTGCAACACAACGCGCCTCTTGTCCTAAGGCTCTCCCTCCGCGCTCCCTTCGCTTCGTCTCCTCCTTAAAGCTCTTGTAAAAGGGGCCGACCCACTGACCGCTGGCCGGACACCCACTGCTGGTTGACGACAGATCACACTAAAGGACCTTGGAGAGCCTCGGTTTCCATTCACTGGCAGAGATTGTGGCCAAGCAGCACTGACCTATTTGCCTGGGCGATGGGCTTTCGACAGGGCTGGCTGACAACTTTTAGAGGCCCCTCATCCTGATATCAAAATCCAGATGTTTGTTTCTGTCCAACTGAAATGTCACCAAAGCACCTTCTCCCCTTTCTGTCCATACTGATTTGATGTTTAAACTCTCCTAGGGATCACAGGCAGTGGATTTCCATGGGTTTCAAACACAACATGACAGAGATTTTTTTAATTTTGTATGTTCAGTTTGTGTCACTACAGATCACACTCTAGCACTGAGTTACCATGTATCATGTTACTGTACACAAAGTGTAGACCAGACCGGTCAATTTCATGAAAAATGAATGCTGTTTGTCTTATTTGGTTTATTTTTTCTGACCAATGTTACATGCTATGAAAAAGACAAATTCATATGAAGGATGTCAAAATTTGGCAGACTTGGAATTAAGAGGTACAACTATTCCTCTTTTGTGATGAAGGGAAAAATGAAGCATGCTGTCATGGCCACTTTTTTTTCAATAATTTTATGGGCAGGTACCAAATATGCTGACAGAGTTTTAAAGGATGGAAAGATGGCCTTGAAGGAGTTTGTATGAGCCCTGTGATGTTATGTTTCATTTGCCTTATACATTTCTGACACTTGTGCTCCCTTTCAGGTTCCAGTAGATCATTGTTGTATACAGTAGGTGCCATGCACCTGCTTAACTCCAACTCCTACAATTACAGTTATCCGTCATACAAATGTTATAATTACTACAGGTGGTACTGCTAATTTTAGTCATATGCTTTAGGCAGATGGTTGTCCACTAATGTGTCTGGTGAGGCTCCAGTCCTGTCTCTGCCTCTTAAAAATAAGATTTCCTTGACAGTTTTGCAAAGTGCTTGCTCATTGGTGGACTGAAGTCAGGTTGTAAATCAAAGGGTAAGTCTGAACATGCTTTTTTGTGCTGTTATTTAATGTCTGACAGCATAACTTTATCATTTGTGTATTATATGAGCATCATCGACATTTGTCGACACCACATCTGTGGTGCAATGTAGAGGCATTTTGAGAAAGCCTTGCCAAGACCAGGTCACCATTTGAGCTCGGGCCATCAATAAACCCTCATTAGATTCAGTACAAACATCAACATATGCCCTGTGTCAGTGCTGCATGAACTTGGCATTAAGAAAAAACTTCACTTTCATCAAGTCTGGCATTGAACACCACAGTGTCCTATCCATCATGTATGCCAAGTTTTTAATTTCAAGTAAGTGCAAAATAAGGCCCCAACAAAGCTTGATTCCATTTGCTGAGTGCCAAGTTCATAGAAACAGAAGTCAGTCCACTACTCTATGTGCCTGAGTGTGAGTCTCCTGACAGAGCAAACAGGGAAAAAGGTGGGTCATGGAAGGGCGTTTTGCATGACCTGAGTAACAGTAGTGTGTGTTTGCTAATGATGTTCTGAGTCACACATCCCTGGGAAAATACAGCAACATGGGTTGTCCGCTTCCCTGTCTCTTACATTAAAGGTTCTCGTTTGATGATTTTAATCCTGGTTTCGGAACCAGAGATTGGATGACCTCTCTCTGTCATTTAAACCTGTTGCTTCTCGTCTCTCCTATGCTCAGGCAGCTGATTTACACCTGACTGCTGTGGGGGTGTCATGCTTGTACTGAGGAGGTGTTTTTTGGAATGTAGACTGGTGTGATTGATGGTTTGGAGGTGACCTAACTGGCAGCAGAAGAACAATGTAGAGTGTGATATGTGTGTTTCGAGTGCGTGTTGAGAGGACGGCGTGTGACACACCTGATTACAACCCCCTACGATGTGCTCAGAGATTTTTACCCTGAGGATCAGTGTACAGAGCTGGTTATCGCCTAGCTTAGCTTATCGGTGGGCGCATGGTGCCGGACTGAGCCATACTTTGCAGATCCAGGCCAGTGGGTGGGGGTAAAGGGTGTGGGGGGTATAATGGCAATGCATACTGACAGTTGAAAGAGTTTCAAAGCCCTTTAACATATTAACTAAAGAGCGGAAAGCATGTAGTGCAGAGGCTATAGGCATCACACAGACTGATGAATGGCTTGTTTAAAGCTTGGAGCAGATGAGATCATCTGGGGGGTTTTTATACAAGAAGCTAAAAAAAGAAGAGATACGTAAAAAAAGAGTTTAAAACAAGAGAAAAAGATTAAGAGGGACGATGACTTATTTAACATACATATTGAGGTAACAATCAATAGAGATGAATACTTCTCCTTTTACTGCTATCCTGAGGGACTCGCAAGTGCTTTTGATTCTCAGCACACAAGTCTGTTCGTAAACAATCAGAGGAGTCCAAGAGAAAAAGTAACTTGTGTTGCAAAAGATCACAGCTGATTCCAGTTAACAAAAGCAGTACACATCACTTCATCATGGCCTGTCTGTTCCTCTGTCATTGTCTCTTTCTCTTCTGCCTCTGTGCTTTTTCAGTCTGTTTTTTCTCCTCTCTCTCTCTCTCTCTCTCTCTCTCTCTCTGTGAGGGTGGTCCAGTTGCTGGGGACTATAATAATGTGTTTTGACACCATCAGGTCTCCTGCAGTCTTCTTCTCTCTGTCTTGCAGACCCCCAGAGAAGTCCCAGCGGCAGAATACCAACACAATGATAACCCCCATCACTTCTTGTTTTTTTGCCCATACCAATGCAGTCCTGCTTGAACAATTTGGGTTAAATGGGTTCAACCAGAGCTAAGGGTTAGGAACACCAATCGGGATTTTTTAACTGTGAAATAACGATTTTCATGAGGACACTTTTGTGTTTAGTTAAGTGAATGTTTTCTGAATTGCTGATTGATGTTAAAAATCTTTTTTATTTTATTTAGAATGTGTTACTGATCTTTACAATTATTTGATGGAGAACCTTGAAATTCAGAAGAGGTATTCATGTCTATGTTGCTCAGAGGATTTACCCTACTGACTAAATCTAAACTCAGACTTTTTCTGTAATAGCAGGTCAAAGTTTTTTTTTCTCGTCCTGTTAAATAATTCAAATGTGTACTAAATAAAATGGCACAACATTTTCACAGACATTAATGATTCCCAGACGATGACCTCAAGACTAATCTAAATGAGGTAGATGATTGGGGGCGTGTCTAAGGGGGGTGGCACCCCTGCACCCAACACACCCCCTGAAATGTTTTGGTCTCACCCATCAGCCATCCCAACATGGGGTACGTGCAAAAGGAAGCTAGAAGCTTTTGTGACATTTCAATATATCAAAATGTATTTTATTGGCACTAGAGGTTGTAACTTTGGACATACATCTTTTTTTAGTCCTTAAAGAATGAAGCTAAGAAGATTTGAATGTTGCCCCTTTGTTTCAATTTTAAAAGAATTACACAGGAATATGTCAACTGTGTGATACCTTCATATAAGCAGTGAAATAAGACATGCTTATTGGAGACAGAAATGGCATATAAATGCTATTCTAACATGGTGGTCGGACCAAAGATTGTATAAAATATGGACGTAGCCTCAGGGATGTCAACCATTGGTTTCTCAAGTGGAGTTTTTGAAACCAAATGATGACTTAACCCTAGTGGAAAAGCTGTCTCAAAGTGAATATCAGCCAACCTAGCAACAGGGAAAGAGGCACCTGTTAGATCAGCCTAACAAACAAAATATGATCGAACAGATGAGTAATAAAAAAGTCCCAACCCCACCCCCCTCCCTATAGTGTGTATCAATAAAGACATGAGCTAGTCAGACAAAACTTGACAAACCTCTCAATTATCCCCTCACATTTCCTTCAATCAGAGGCATGGAGATTGTATGGTATAATTTACATTTCAAATCCCCTCTGGCTAAAGTGTAACTTATTTTTTACGATCCATCATGAGGCCATTGTTTAAAATTGTCCAATACTCTGGTTGATTGTTATATGCATGCAACACTAGCTGCTAACCACCTAAATTGATCATTATAAATCAACATTTCTCCAGGTCATTCAGTTAATGTTGGGATGCTGACTTTTACATTAAGCTCAAAGTGTTTCCAAGTAGACCTTCAGAGAAATACTTGAATGACTATAAACAGAGTGTGTGAGGTCTTAGGATCACATATTAGTAAAGTAACAAAGTACAAGTTAGCTTTTCATTCCTAATATCATAACTTTAAACCACACACAGTGATGGCATACAGTACTATACTTTCTGTTACCAACTCCATCAACACTGTCCAAAAGCTCTGTAATGACACATAAGGTTTCTGGGTTCGATTGGCACCAAGCATCACAATGACTCACACAGGATCCTTCTTACAGTCATGGCTCAAATACTCTGGCTGCAGATTATGCCCAGCTCTGGGCCTCTCACTCCCTCCATCCCTTCCTAACGTAAGATCCTGTGACCTTGCGAAGTGAATGGCCACCAGCTTGTTTGACAATTATAAGTGGCATACTTGCTCACCCCTGTCATTCTCTGGCGGAACGTTAAGTGGACTTCTCAGAAGTTTTAATCTGCAAATCTATGTGATGATGGGGAATTCCTCAGTGGATTGGAAGCTAAAAGACCCCTTGTGTCCCATTCCCACAACACCTGCCGGGTGTAATCTTCCCTCTCATACATGGGATCATTGAGACTATTGAACAAGCGGGCCTCAGAGGGTCTATATGGTTACAGAAAATGAAAAGAGGGCGAGGCTGTAACCCAGATTTTCTACCTGCTCTTAAAGTACTTAGAATGGGTGTGGCTCTAAGTATTATTCTGTGGGACTCAACAAATTGTAAAGTGATGGGCTAAAGAACCAAAACAATGACCTCAAAGTAGCTAAAAGAGTATGTGGGGCTAAGGAGAACTGCGAGAGAGAGTCAGGTGCTAGTACTCTTTGGCTGTGTAAACAAGAAACTCCTTTCATATTAGATGTGATACTCTACTTATTGTTCTACATAGCAATTTACATCAGAGCAGCTTTAAAAAAACATTTTATGATTGAGATTTTGACTGTTATTTTTATTCTGAGAAGGACCCTTTTCTAGTATGTATGTATGCTAAAAATTAGCATATTGGTAGCAAGTCATCATGATTCACTGATGTCTTTCACCTGCAGTATCTCAACCTTTTGGAGTAATGGCCTTACTTCATCTTATTACTGCCCAGTGAGCATTTTTTTTTCCATTTCAAGGTGTGGAAAAGATGTTTAAGGCCATTGCTGGAAAGAAAGTCAAAACTGGATCAAACTGTTTTCATCAACATCAATCAAATGTCTAATATGTTCAGACCAAATTTCACCAGGTAATCCTCTTTTTGTCACAAGATTAACCACTCATTCACGCAGCTATTTTAAAGATGCATCTCATATTAATAGCATGCTAGTCCAATCCTCTCCACTGTCAGCCATCAACATTTAAGCTTATCGTCTTTCCCTATCGTTATCAATCAACTACATATGTCAGCACCCAGGGGTCTTGTTAGTCATAGATGTACAGCCTGAGTACCTGCACATGTGCAGTCTTCTTTTAACTGTTTATGTGGTGGATGTTTACAAATGCTCCCTTTACTATATACCCAAACCTTCATTTCAATCCAAATCCATAAAGCTCCTCATTTGTGACTGTTGTGTGACTAAATTTCACCATTGAAATCCTGGTTAGTGCTCACTGGGTGTCTTTACATTTCCTAAGGACGTACTTTATGAAATATTACAAAGAAGAAGGATCATCTTAAAAGAGTCATGCTCTCTTTTTCTGTTTCTCTTGTATTTATTCTTTATATTTTGTGATAATCAAAGGGATTATGTTTTGTTTGTATTTTGACACCAGTCTTGCGAAGAACATGATGGATTCAAGAACACTTATGTGTCTCAAATATCAAACCACAAGCAACATTACTATGTGCATATCAATGATTCAAATCCACAGCAATCAAAGGTCTTTTTTTCTAAGACCTCAAACTGCATGTCTTGTTTACTGAACAGAATTGCAAACTACCATTTTGAGCAATGAGAAAGTAAAAAAAAGTAATCGGATCTCTACACTGCCATTCATCAAATATTAACTGACTATGTTAGATTAAGTGTAGGGTTCATTTGATGAAAATTAATCAAGCTAATGAGGTTTTATCTATTAATACTGCAGTTCATGCTCTTTATTAATTCATACAAAATCTTTCAGTCACTCTGCACCACACACATACACCTGTGTCTTTACATGCTGGTTCTAGTGGTTTCTGCAGGCTTTGAGGGGAGGATCCTCCGGTAAAGGTGCCAGATTTACAGGCAGACCTCCAGCTGGCAGAGGAATGTCACAACCTGTGTTTCAGCTGTAAATTCTGACATAATTACAGTGCCACTAACTCAAACATTGAGGTGAAACAACCACCTTGCGAGGAGAAAATGATCACGTCTTAATGTTATGTCTGGGACACAGATTTACTCCCGTCTTTGTGGGGGGAAGGACAGGCAGCGGGAGCAAGAATGTGAAAAATGTGTGAGTTCTCTGACCTTTATGAAGGTGAAGCAACGAGTTGACATCATCACCATAGCTGGCATGTGTGTGCTTGCAGTCACATGGGGCAAAAGAAAGTAGATACAGGTCAAATGTGGGGGAGAGTCTTTGTTATGTGCTGAATAAATACTTCGGTGAATCCATAAACCTTATGTGAACAAAGGCAACACACAGAGATGCACATTTTTTTGACACATCCTGTTGACAGAAAGCGAGAGTGGAAAGAGTGATTACTAGAGATAGATTATTGTACCAATATGCATGCCACTTTTGTGTTTTCTTCTCCTTTCGTTGGGAGTAGAGGTGCCATGGTAACCACATTTATATTTGCCGTAAAAATAAACCCACATTCAGTCATTTTAAGATGTAACAAATGTAAGCTAACAGGTACTAACTTTAGCTCTTCTCTAACTGTAGTTTATGTATTATCAAATATGTTGTTTGAAGACCTAATGGGGATAGACTCACTTTTGCAGCCAGCCTCAAATGGCCAATTGAGAAACTTCAGTTTTGCCTTTCCCATGCTAGCTACATTGTCTAATGTAGGCTACCTTGTAATTATTGCTCTTATCTACAGTTAAGCTCAGGTCAGAATCCAGTTAGTTTAGATTATTGACTCTAAAACTTAACATAAATAAAGTAAGTTCCCTTTTATGATAAACAGGCTACAAAAGTACAGTTTAGTATGTGGAGGGCTCCTTTTGCTTTGGACAGAGTTAAGCTAGCTGTTGGCCCCTGATTCCAGTTTTATGCTAATCTAAACTAACTGGCTGTAAAATGATGTCAACATGGAAGTGGAAAAAACTGCTGTTCCTCTAATGACCACTTAAAGCTGGCTCCAAAAACGAGTCAATCCCCAACATGTTTGATAATCCGTTGCAGGTGGACGAAAGCCTAAATTAGCATTCAACCCCTAGTTTACAGTAGCCTACATTTACAACTAAAATTACTGTTACCTAGGACATTATACCTTTCCTCTTGTAACACAGCAAACAGCAATGTTAGGAAGGTTACATTCTAGAGTAAGCTGTTGTCCAAAGGCAGCAAACCAGTTGTGATATACAGTTTGTTGTGTTACCTTGAAATATGATCTGATTTCCCATTGAACTTTCAGAATCCATTGTGGTTTTAGATGCCAATCAATCTGAAAGCACACAAATGATTATGTTTTAAAAAATTCTATACTTTTTCTATTAGAAACTTTGAATAAATCACTTACTTGATGTAGTACCTCATAGAACATTTACGTAAGGATATAAAGGTTTTAACCACTTGTTAAGAGTCTTTAACAATGCACCATGATGTTCACTTAATCAATTGTTGCCCAAATAAGGTCACTTTTCGAGGGCCTGAAACGTTACATGTAACTTTTCCATTAAATTCAGTTTAATTGGAGCAGCTTCTGGTGTGCGGACTCAGTACTTTTTCTATCTTTGGATGTTTTTTGTCCAGCACCCAATACTTAAACTTTCTCGGACGTGCCTGCAGTTTTGACATTTTAGTATAGACTTTTTTTAATTCAACATTTGCTTATCCCTCTATCCTTTCCAGCTCCACCCAACTGTTTTAATGATAACCCTCACAATATAAACACATTTGGGTTTGAGTGAGGGAAAGATGGACTTTTTTCATTGCATAGTGCTGCCACTGTGTGGTGGTAGGCAGACATTGCCGGAGTAATATACAGACACAACTCTTCTCACATTGTTCATGCTTCTTTGTTTTAATCACATAACGTACAACTGGCTATAAGTACAGTGTGTCGATCTGCCTGTCGGCTCACGTGTGAAGAGAAAAATCTAAAGGCGGGAAGCCTTTATTATTCCCTGGCCAAGGTTTTTTTCTGGCTTACTCACAGACTCTTCCTGTTTTTCTTCCACCAGTAACCACCAACGAACAATACTAGGAAGGGGTCTGCTCTTTGTCTAGACAGCAGCTAGTCAGCTGTGATCTGATTCAGTGTGCAGCTCAAAAACAGCCATGATAACTGACCTGGGTGGCTGAGGTCAATGAGAGAGAGACTACTAATGCAAGCTCAGGTAAAGTCTGATGCATCCTGCTCTCAGTGGATTGCATTTTCCAGAAAGTATCCAACCTGTTGAGCATCAGTAAGATCTATGCACTTCCTTCAAGTGACAAGCAATCATGGAATTAGTTTGTTAAGACTTAAAGATGATACTGCAGCAGACGTCTTGAATAAAACACATTACTGAGAACATTACTTGTGTTTAATTAGATAAGAAACTTTCTTATCAATTCATCCTGCAATTGCAGGATTTCATCAACAGAGGGCACAGTGACACAACTATCCAACACAAAGAGTTTCTTTAAGGTCATTTCAACTGCAAAGAAGTAACAATTACTGATTGATGAGTTAGATCAAGGGAGAATAAAGTCTAATTTGACCAAGAAAGTGTTATAACTAGTATCATCACAACTTTCATCACCGTTCTGCAATTATCCTGCAGAGCAACAGAGCTGGTTTTAGAAAGGAACAAAGTTGTGCATAAATACAACTGTAACTTACAGTTTATTGGAAGAATCTGTGTTATTCAATGAATCGCTTCACAAACTTTCTTTGTCTTGCATCAACTACCTTCATGATACCACAGCAATTGGTGAGAAAAGGAGAAAAGATCCTGTGAAGCTTTCTACTGAAGCCCTAAGAGAACATGCACCCGTACATTTTTCCAGTGATAACAAGTAAACTTCTGTTTTTGAGAGATTTTGATTTATCTCGTTATCTCGGGATAACAAAACGGTTTTCCAGTGATAACAAGTTAGTTTCCGTTTTTTTCTTGAGAAATTAACTTCTTATCTCAGGAAAACCAGCGTTGTTGTCTCCAGTTAAGGACATAAATAATTTGAGATCTTGAGAAAACAAGCTAAAATTGCTCATAAGGAAACATTTAGTAATATAAATGTATGAATGTATGTCTGCTAAGGATTGCCGTAGCACCTATACCACTGCTCCCTTTTATTCTGTGAAGCACAAAGTAAAAATGTACACCGAAGTGTGAAGTGCAACTGTCAGTTATGTGTCCTTGAGGTGTTTTCTTTGTTTGCAGCGCAATAACTCACCACATGTAGAGTGTGGCTCAACAGATCTTCAACCACCAAGAACCCTTTGACTAATTTCTGACATCAGATATGACTTGTCCACCATGCAGGCTGCTGATGACTCAAATCAAAGTGTGTGTGTGCGTGTGCGTGTGCGTGTGCATGCATGCGTGCATTTGTGCGTGTGTGTGTCTGTGTGTGAGAGAGTGAGCAATAAGAGAGAGAGCTAGTGTCAAAGTAGGTATAGGGGCAGACTTTCTGGAGCCAACTCCCACATGCCCTCTGACTACCTGTCACTGGTCAGACCACCCTCTTCCCTTTCGAGCAGATTATGTGATAAGTGTGGAAGACAGAGCAAGAAAGACAGAGCAAAGAGAGAGAGAGAGAGAGATAGGTGAAAAGAAGGATAGGACAATAAAAAGTGAAAAAGATGAGAGGTGTGACAGGCTAAAGTGTGAGTAAGTGGAGGTGGGTTGACGAAGGAAACAAAGGAGAGGAGGATCAGAAAAAAAGAAAAGATGGCAGAGAGAGAGAGAGAGAGAGAGAGAGAGAGGGAGAGGGAGGGAGAAAAGGGAACTAGAGAGAGCAGAAAGTCTTGCCCTGAGGCGTCTTTTCTCTGTCTGCGCTCGTCACAGTGAGGCCAAGAACAGTGTCATACACAGCTGAAGACATTCACCAGGAGCCAAAAAGCACATCTGGATTTCTCATAATGAAATGCAGTATAGGCTGCAAAGTTTTCCTTTGCAAATATATAGCAGAGAAAGAAGTCAGTGTGCATGACAGTTGTTTAGTTTTTGTTTTTTAACAAACTTGCACGAGCTTTAACCTTATGCACGTTCATATGCAGAATTTAATAAGCACTTTAATTACTTTTATATTGTGACTTTCTGTAGGCACTGACAGTACCATTAAACTGTCAGCAAGTGAAAGCCCTGTGTCTAATTCTGCAAGTGACTGTGTTATTGCCATAGGGTAAGGAATCTATCATTTCACGGTCCTATTGTGTATCCACTGCTTCCAAAATACACTAAACTCACACACACGTCTACACACACACTCCCTGCCAAGCTGTCCAATCCTCTGCGTGTGCTACATATCCTCCAATTTTACCCTCCTCTTTTCAACATCCTTGCACAATACAGAAGAGTTGCACTCGGGTTACACATTCAGGTCGGACCTCTCCATTGCTCCCTAGGGCTGTTAGGAAGAGAAGAGGTGGAGGAGAAAAAAAAGAGGAGATGATGGAAGGTAGGCCCACAATAACAGTCTGTTTCCTCGCATGTCAGGGCCTGCAGCCTAACCTACTGCACCTGTTGAGGAGGCTCATGCTAGCTGGAGAGCGATACGCATGGGATGGAGGGGTGGCGGGGGGGTGTGGAGGTTTGGTTGGTGATCTAGTGTGGCACCTGTATCAAGGCACAAAGCCAGCTGGGAAGAGGCCAGGCCTGGACACAACTCAATGAACTTTGTCAATATCAACTCACACTCACTGCGCACTTCTCGACCCCTGTAGCCTCCTGCTAACCTTGTGTGCATGTCCGTGTATATGTGTGTGTGTGCGTGTGTGTACCCAGACTCAGCAGGGTAATTGGGTAAGTGTGTAATAAGGTTGGTCATGGATATCTGCAACCAGGCTGGGGTAAATGTGACCCAGGCTGCACCAGTGTTGTGGAATAACTGAGAATGTGTTTATGATTTTAAGGAGAGCTGTTGGGGGGGAGACTAGTGTGTATGTGTGTGTGTGTGTGTGTGTGTGTGTGTGTGTGTGTGTGTGTGTGTGTGTGTGTGTGCGCGTGCGTGCGTGCGTGCGTGTGTGTGTGGAGCTGCAGTAGCAATCATGTTGCAGTTTGGTTCAAGCTGCAGGACTTCAATATGAATCACTCACATCTCCCATTTTACTGCTTTCTGTGTAATCACGCCTGGTTGGATTTTACATGTCACAGCTTGTTGTAATTTTGGAAGATGAGGGAGTGTAACTTTATGGGACACCAGATTTGGTGACTAACAGTTTGTACTCCTACTCTTCTCTCATTATAAGACATCCAATTCGTCATATATACATGGCAGCCATTTTCCTATGACTTTATGCTGTGGGTAAGAAGCTCAAATATCATATCGTATTCCAATGTCAAAATGTTTATATGTCAGGTATCTTACAATTGTTAAAATGTCATTGCTTTTCAAATAGTAAGCAAATGGTTAATGGCTAGCTAGTTAGCTAATAGCTAACGTTTCATTATTGCAAATGTGAAGGGACATCATGCTAAAGAAAGGTTATCAAATATGTCAGTTTTAGTCAAGCTGCAGAACCAATATGAAACTCTACGTGTCAGTTACATATCGCTCCTTTAACACCTACGCTTCTGTTTTATTAAACATGATACAGTAATATTAGCTTCCAGCCTCTTCCTTACTTACTGAAACAATTGCACTATGTGGTTAAATTCTATCACTGGCTGTTGTCTTACCACAGCTTATGTGCTATAGTGCTTGATTTAAATGTATGTAACATGTAGGTCTAAATACATGTATGTGAATGGGGCTAAATCTAAAAGTGGTGAAATAATAATTTCTCCTACATAAACGTGACTTACAACCTGGATCACAGATGTTTGATATTTTAACAGCATTTTAGCTTCTCATCCTGAGCTCGAAGTTGTCGTGAGGAAAAAGGACACTTTTTAACTTTGGTCAATTTTCTGCCAGTATCTTGAAGCCCTTGGTCAAAAATATGATCCTTTTAAATTTCCATCCTGAGCAGCCCGTCTTGCTGCTAATCCTCAGGGGACTTTCACTTTTATATCTGACTGCTACACTACACCGCACCAGTGAAGTTGTTCCCTCCATCCATCACTTCAGACAAGAAGATGAGCGATCTCATTCTGCATTTAGTGGTCTTGATGACATGTTTTCATCGCAGGCTTCCCAGTTTTCTCAGCAGGAACAGACTGCATCTGTCACATCTGTTGCATAAGAGGAGGATTTACTGTGACAGTTCTCTGTCTTTGCCCCGTCTCTTTACCTCACCTTTGATTGCTGTATTAGTGAGATTGTGCAGCCACATAATCAAGCGCAGTGTGGCCTGCAGCTTATTATCCCTCATTACCTCCGCCATGCAGGAACAGGAAATGAACTAAGCGAGGCTAGAGTCTGTTCCAGGGCACTAACTCTCCAAAGGGCTCGCGCTACAGTGATTATGTGACTTTTTATAACAACTAACCAAAACACAATTACCCAATTCCCTAAACTACATATCACATCTGTATAATAGGTTGCAGTTGGTTATGATTGGCTGAGGTATGTTTGGTACATTTACGGTACGTAAGTATTCATTTGGATTTTTTTTTTTATGGTTGTTTACTTTGAATCAGAGCTGCTTTTAGGTATTACCCTGCCAACAGATGACATCAACTTTCAGATCATATCAGATACACCACAACTTTAACTACCTTTAAATCTGTTTAAAAGAACTCTGTTGTTCTCCTATAACTTTGATTATTTTAATTTACAGAATGAAATTATATTGTCTTTGTTGGTACGACTCATAACTACAGTATATTACTATATTTGATTTGATTTGCTCTTTAACAATAAGTTTCCTTCTATTTTAAAACTTCTTTAAAGCTGCTATACCTCGCATTAAATCCTCTTTGACAAATGTCATCAGTTTGGCTTCTATTTCTGAGAACATGCAACGTTAGCTGAGCTCACAGCCGTCAGACAGACACCTGAGGTGATTGATAGTAAATAAAGTGCTGGGTCAAAAATGCAGAACAAGCTGTCTGACAAGCCAGCCACAACTTTACACAGAAACATGTCTACATGCTGTTTCCTCAGTCTCACAGGGCTGTCAGGGGGCATTAATGCTAACTACTACCTCCTCCCGCTATACTTTTTCTCTATGTTTTCATCTTCTGCGTTCCCTCACCAGTACCACAGTAACCTTCCTTGGCGTAAAGGTCCCTTCATCCAGCATGTCTCTTTCTATTAAATGCCCTCTCCTTTATCCGTCTTTTTTACTTTATAGTATAAACCTCTCAGGGTCCCTTTCAACTCTTTTTTTTCTCCTCTCCCTCCTCCTCCTTCTGTTTGACAAAGTCTGTAGTTGATGTCAGACAAGGCTGTCTCTGTCTGAGCACTACACTTGTGTGAGTAAAGTTCATTAGTGTGCATGTGTATGTGTGCGCTTGCAACTGTTGATATCTCCATGCGTGAACATGTTCTGTGTGTGTGTGTGTTTAAGTACGCCTGGGCTGAGCCTTGGGGGCAGTCCTCCTTTGTCCTCCCAACCATCTCCCAGAGATGGATGTGTCTCCAGGGAATTGGCCGCAGAAGAAAACCACCTCCAGCTTGCTCATATTAAATTCTGCTGAGCAAATACAATCTAGCAGCATGTTTTTTTCACCCTTTTTCTCTCTTTCCTTTTGAAAGGAGCTCATTTAATGTGTGTGCAATAGTGTGTATTTTAATGAGAGATGGAGCGAAACCATTTAAAGGAGAAAGTCAGTAGTTGACTCAAAAAGACTATGCACATACTGTATCATATATACATTTTCCTTTTTTTAAAAAGTAACTCCAGTGTTATATCCACAGACTCACAGGACTCGACGTCTCAGAACATCTCGCTTTATTCAGAGTCACTCTTAAGAGAAGAGCGCTCTATCTCCAAGAACATTACAAACACGTTAACTGCCGTAAAGCTGCTGACTGTCGCAACTACCTCAGCCACGCTAGCTGTCGTGCATACATAACATCCAGCTTTTCTCCTGGTAAAACTCACAGAAAGCATTTATGGTTCATTGGTTACTCATATATCAGTGCTTGATTATCATTAGAAAAAGCCTCATTTCCTCTTGTTGACATATTTGGATGTCATGCTATCCCCCTCTGTCAGTGGCCTTGGCGTGCCGTTAGACTCCTTGTCCTGTATGAGCTCATTTGCTCTTATGGAGTCATAAAAATGTGTGCTGGTCCTCGTTTGCTCATCCTCACAGCAGAATAAAAGACTCCTCTCCTCTGTCCTTATGCATCCACTTGCTCCTTCCACTCCTCCCCCCAGGCTTTAGACCCGGCACCTGTGGGCCCCTCCCCCACCTAAACTTTTTTTTTTTTTTTTACTCACCCTCCCTTTGGCAGGACGCCCCTGATGCGCTCACACAATCACGGCTCTTTTCATGAGTAGGAGTCGCCTTTCTCTCTGTGCCTCACTGATTTGTGTGCAGGGACGTGCATTTGTATATGAAATTGAGGGAGAACATTTAGAAACAAACATCTCCAGAAGTAGAGACAAACTTTTACTTGAACATGACCTTTTTTTTAACTTGCCGTTTCAACTCTTCCAAAAACAGCCACAACCCTTTTAATGGTTGCTCCTTGCTTCTCATCTTGCTACTGCCGAGCTTCATCTCCTTATTTGTTGTCACACAGATTAACTGCAATTCATTCTGATGTACTTTTACAAGTAAAGGGAGATTTGCATAGCCTTGCACCTGCTTGCCAATAAATGGCACTATAAAACAGCTGGGGATGTAAAACTTTATTTCCATATCCCCATGACTGAAGCTTGCCAGGCTGTCCTCTCCCCATGCATCTCGTCTTTTCCAATTCTTTGTCACTTCTCTCCATGATCAAAACTCTGTGCCAAAATATGCAGGCTTGCGAAATCACCCTGCCATCTCTCCTTCCTGGCACCCACTGGTGCATGGCAATGCCCCAGACACATGGTTTTGATAGCCTGTCCTCGCTCACTCCATTTTTTTTCTCTGCTTGTTTTGTGGTTGTGTTTCGGCGCACATGTGTACATTCACACGCAGTAACCCTTATATAAAGAGATTTCTTTACAGAAACATAACTTAGGGCTGTCTTTCAATGGAGATGTGATGGATTCCTGCTCTGCATGCAGTTGCTTCTTACAGCATGTGGCATTGATTGCACTCTTCTGATTCCACTGACAGCCAAGCAGTCCCACAAGGTTAGGCAGTAATGTATCACTCGTGGCCTCAGGACCATCGACTGTTTCCACTGCACATCTTCCCCCTGGCTGGGGGGCTTGTGTGTATGGTTTTCATTAGTTAGATGTGCTGCCAAGAGTGATCAGTGTCTTATCTTTCCTCCAGTAGCCTATTGAGCAGAGAACTATCGACAAACTGCATCTGTTTCCCTGCAAGAACTGATGTTGCATAAGACCAGCAGAAATATAGCGTTAAAAGATACAGAAGAGCCAATCAGTCTATCAAAGGTATTTATAAAACACATAAAAATAGCAGAAGCTCACTCAAGTGCTGTAAGACACTAAAACACATTAGAAAGTTAGGAATCATAAGGACTAATAAAAACACAGGTCAAACAAGTCACATTTAAAACTCAAATAGACCAAACAAGCAGCCAGTTCAAGAAAGGAGGACTTCGACAGTGACATAGAAAAGCTTGTTTTGAGGAGAGTTTTGAAAGAGTCGCAGATGGGTTGAACTGTACAGGGAATGCTAATCCGTAATCCAAGAGCCTTGACTCTAAAAGTGCTCCCACCTCTAAGTTTGAGACTGCACCAAGGAACTTTTAGGTGTCCAACGATCTAATGGGCCTCAAGTTGGTGCAACGACTCAGGAGGTCGGTTGTATAGGAGAGAAGCTGAACTTCCAGGGGTTTAAACTAACAGTGCAATTTTTAAAACAACCGTAACACATACTGAAAGCAAATGAAGAGAAGCTAAAATAGGACAGGGCAAATTTCTAGCATGGATAGGTTTTCTTTCTAAAGCATTGTACGGGCATAAAAGTTTTAATTTGGAAAAGGTTGCAAGCTGACTAGTTGTCAAATGTAAAGGCAGTCACATATCATTTAAAGATGCTAAGCATGGGGCAGTAGGTCGGTGAACTGTTGACCTAAGGTCTTAGAGAAGGTAGGATGGTAGTAAAAGAAGAGCTTCAAATATTCTCTCATTCAGTTGAAGGAGATTTTGAGCCATCCAGCTTCTTATATCTTCGAGGCAGTATTTAAATGAGCAGAGGTCCTTTTGTTTGATTTTAGGGAGATAGAGCTGAGTGTCATCCGCATAACATGTCAGTTGATGTTGTTCTTCTGGATAGTTTTCTACAATCTTTTTACAAAAAGATTGTAGAAAAAAAGATTGAAGTTGCATCAGGCAGAGAATGTGTTCATGAGATGAATTAAATGAGGGAAAGTGTTTTGTTAGCTGGTGTGTTTTTTGTGATCAGTGCTTAAAAAATGTGTGAGCTTCAAACAACCATCCATGACCATGAGTGGAGGATTAGCCCCCATCATGTGACCAGGGAGCAATTTGTTTGCCACAAGAATAAATGAAGCAGCGGATCTCCACCATCAAAAGAAGAGACGGCTGCTCTTGAATCATGCTGCCTGCTTTAATCTTACCCTCTAATTAGGCACCAGAAGAACAAACCGAGAGAACAAAACTCTAAATGCTTTGTTTTTTGAAAGGACTCAAACAAGGAGATCCATCTTGTTCTTGCAGCAATAACAACCCATTGTAGTTCAATTGTCAACATCAATAACAATTACACAGTATGTTGGGTTCTCTGGCTGAGGAAAGTTTTTACACAAAGACTCAACAGGCGCTGCCAAACGCTGTCAGCTGGCTACTTTCCAATGAGAAACTGTGTGAGCCAGACACATACACACTTACACAGCAATCAGCATCAACTGCCCTCATATAATGTATCACCTGGATACGAGGCAGAGGCCAGCAAAAGGCCCCTGCAGAGAGAAGGGATTAAGGTTTTTTAAATAACCCCCTACAGCCAATAGCCTCCTAATGGGACAGTGATTACAACAGTGGAGAGCATAGTGCGAAGGACTGGTTCTGGTACTATGGGCATGCACTGACTGTAAACTAACCCACAATTTATTTCTTCTGCTTTTTTTATTGTTCCTGTATGAAGTATTTTTGGCTTCTGCTGCCGCTATTAGAGCACAAGTAAATAGCACCAGACAAAACAAAGTTAAATAGTGTTAATGCACGTAAAAATATAATTCTTCCAAGTATCATAATGCCATATTAGGCAGATACAGAAATGAAATATTGGCTTATCTAGATTTACAGTGATCTAAAAATAGAGAAATCTGAAATGTAAGTATACAGAACTTTTGTCCCATCAACATATTCAGAGCTATTTAAAGCATCATCTTTTTTGACCACTTCACAGCAATGATCAGAACAAGCTTTGAGATACACTCAACATACGAGTAAAACAAGAGGTCACTGTAAACATTTACTCCAGAAAAGTGACAAGTGTCCCGTCCACAGCCAGTGTGGTTTTTAAGACAAATAGCCTGTTTCCTAATGCTAATATGCAAGCAGTAGTGCTTTCTCAGCTTCCTCAAGTGGTCTCCCTTATGAAGTACATAGAGCTGCCTAACATTTAACAAAACTAAATTGTAAGGAACAACATTCATTTGTATCTAACATTGTTTAAGTTGTAGTGTTGTAGCGTAGGTTAACTGATATAACGTATACAATTCAGGCTCTTTATAACTCAACTGGTCTCAAATCTGTAAAAAAAAAATCAAATAAACAAATCATAATAATCCAGCAAATTTAGGCTTGCTAAACTTGACTTTCTTTGTAAGCTAGTTGCTAACATAGATATTTGACGCCAGGCAATTAACTTTAGCTTAGGGCTCCTGTGAGGATTTTTCAGTTGGAAATTAATACTGATGCCTCTTAATGAGCAAAAGTCACCATCAGTGAAAATGTTGACTAGGTATCTTTTTTTAATGCCTGTAAACGCTGCCACCAGGCAAAACAGATGAGATTAACAGCATGCTGCCATGACAGTCTTTTTTTAAAGGCATTTTCCAATGCAAAGAGTCATGGTGAGTGATGTATGTTTGAAGATACTACAGAGGCACTGCTTTGTCCACAGGGGGCACCAAATAGACACAAACCCAAAGTTCCTCACAGTTAGCTCCCTCTGCCTATGGAGTTTATCAGAGCCTCTTAAGAGGCCGTTTACACCTTGCATTGACATCAGTCCTGGGTGATCTGATAACAAGTGGACAGCACTGCAGTACGGGTGTTTACACTTTGCAATAACAATGTGTCTCCATTGAGAGGGGAGGCGGCATTGTTCTCCCAGTTCAGGGGGTGGTTCTTAATGCTGCCCAGGACGCTCGAGCATTTACACAACCAAACCATAGCCTTTCAATATTAATGGACGAAGCCTGAGTGACGCCACCCATCCGTTACTGCAAGGGGCTTTGGAGTCCCATCGATGGCGGTCTCCATGCTGGAAATGCTGTCTCAACCTAACTTTCAGCCAACCTAACAAAAGGCTAAGAGCTGGAGCTGAGGCGGATTTAACACCTCTTGACAAACTGTTACATCACGCCCGCCTGTCATTAGGTCAGTTACACGTCTTATTGTGAATAGCGCTTTTCCTTCATATAATCAAAATGGATGAGTTATCAAAACCTCCTGCAAAGTGTGTGCCGATCGTAAAAGAAGATTGTAAAAAAACGTACAACTTTGAAATAACTTGTAAGCTGTAGTGTGTGTGTGTGTGGGGGGGAGTAAAGGTCTAACTACTTGTGCCAGCTGTGAACACTAGTCCCTCATTAGCACTATTTTCATGTGACCAAGCTGCACTGCAAGGACACACACTTACGCACAAACACAGAAGACTTTCAAACAGTTGCATACAAAATCACACGTGCATACACACACACACCACATGACCAGATGAAGAGGACCCATTGTTAGGCATCACAGGACCTCCTGACACAGACACACATTTCTCTTTCTGCACTGCCATTTGTGAAACTACCAGAGTCACTCTTGTTTTAATATTCTGTGGTTGACATGCTTCTACATGTTTCCACTGACCATAAACACACAATTCCTCTGTGTTCATGTCTATAACTACAGCTTCTGTGTTCATGTGTTTCTAGCCTAACAGAAATCAGTGTTGTGTCACTCTAATGCACAGATCTTAAGCACACAGATGAACCGCCTCTGCAGCCCAGCTCTCAAGTTTGCCCAGTGTGGCGAGGCCTCATAGAGCTGTCAGACTGTGGCAGGCAGTGACAGTGGCAGGCCATTAGCCCGCTGAGCTAAAGCGAGTGAGGTCAAACCTCTGACCCCTGAATCTGAGGTCTGAACAAGACCCAGGGATCAGGGGTTAAGAGATCACGGGGGTGGGGACGTTTCAGCTCTAACCTTCATTCTCCTTTCAGGGGAAACCAGTCACAAGACAAATATGTTCAGCCATGATTTATGAGCTGATAGACTTTTGACACTTTTGTTCGTTTGCATTTTTTATCTTACGTGACATTTATGACTTTAACCTTCTTACTTAGTGCATGAATTAAAACCTGAAGCTGTACAGTAGCAAACATCATCAACTATGTACTTATACTCTACTGCATTTTATATTGTACTGACAAATGTATTAAAGAATGCAGCTATCATTTAATTTTCTTCCACTATATATTATAGTGTCATGGTGTAAGCAGACTGAGCAAGCTTTGCTGGGCTACCCTGTCCCTTGCTTTTTTTCTTCTTCTTTTTTCTGGGATATCCTGAAGTGTTCAAAAGCTAGATGAGTAATGCCATCCCTCCAGCATGTACCGAGTCTAACTCGGGGTCTTTTACCAGTAAGATTTGCCTGGGAAATCTCAGACGATGCCCATGAGGCATCCTGATCAGACATCTGGACGACCTCATGTGGCTGATCTGATGGGAAGAAGCAGCGATTTTACACTGAGCTCCCATTCAGATCTCTTGGGGTCTTTTGTCCAGCAAACATAAAGAGAAAATCCATTCGGACTGATCTACCGACAAGCTTATTTTTCATCTCCAGGTTAAGTTTTTTAGTCTTAGGAAAGAGTTGGAACATAGATTAAGGGGTAATATGAAAGTTTTAACTTCTGCTTTAGCTCCCTCCTCACCACAACAGTTCCCTACTTTGCTTTCAGTACCGTCGACCAGGGCCAGCAACCAATCTGCCTGTTGGTTTGCTGTCCTTTTCACCTTCCCTTTTGAACTAGACCCTGAGATACTTTACTCCGTGCTTAAGGCATTGGATTGTTCCCATCCCAGAGTGAGCAATTCAAATTTTTTCTGGCAAAGAACCTTTGGAGGTGCTGTCTCTCGGCTGCAAGCCCCCTTAGTGCTTACTGGAGGTCGGTGTTGAAGCCAACAGAAACATCATGCACTGTAAAATGAAGGATTTTTTAATTGTGAATCCTTATAAAACGCAACATCTAGCTGAAAACCCTGGTCTCATTTCAGAAGCCTGTGAGCTTTTTACAGTTCCACCAAATACATAATTTCACTCTAACTATCTTGTGTTGATGACAAAAAAATCGAACCGTTGGCCCCCGTCTGCCTTTTTTCGTCCAATTGTACATGTTGAATCGGTCCTCGTCGGCGCGGTTGGTGAGAGGAATCATTCTGATTGGCTGTCCGGGGGTTTCATGTAACTCCAGCTCTCGACACAGGTTCAGGAAAGCCCCTTGAGCCTGCCGCTGTAGTATTCGTGCTTTCACCCATTTAGTGCGTTTTCTCGCCTCCCCCTCTTCTTTTCTTTTTCCACTAAAAAACCAAGGGCTGACAACGCCAGTGCCATTTTCAACTTTTAATTAGACATCGATTAGAAGTACCTATATTATGAGTGGTGACTGACAACTGTGTGGAAATGGTCTTCTCATATCATAACAACAAACTACCGCCGCCTGCTGGCATGGAGAGTTATTTCCTCTCACGCATGCGCAGAACGTACGTGGTGGTCGGCCGTCGGCTGTAGTCTTTGCGATGTGTTCAAGTGCAACTTTTTGGCCAAGACGTGAGGTGACGCCACAGTTGATCTTCGTCACCTCTAGTTCTTTGCCGTCTGCTTGGTGTGTCAGGGCCTTAAAAGGAAAAAAGGTGATTCGCAATTTTTCTCTTTCATTCCTGCTTCATTAAACGTCTTATGATCTCCCATATTTATTTGGTGGCCTTGTTTTGGGGCCCATTAGAGAAAATGACTGAAATAGTCAAAGCTAGTGTTGCTTTAAAAAAGCTAATGCATGTAATACTTTAATAGACAACAATACAACAGTCACAATATTGGAAATATTTCCTATAATCACACATTTACTATTGAAATGTTAGGTTAATATTGCTTGCATTAGTTTGTTACTTTTACTTGTTCTCTAAAAACCTTTTTCCAGGACTTTCCGTAAACTTTCTTTGACTTTCTTCTATCAGTGCAAACTTTTGCTCATGGATCAAAGTGCCTCTTTCAACACTGTCACAGACAACTGCAGTTTCTCAGTCAAGTACAAACTGCATTTACAGCTATTTTCACTGTTGCACAACACTCTAGCAAGCTGATGTTACAGCAAATCACAATGTGATAATCAAAACCACATGATACCTCTAACATTAACTGCAACACTTCTCCACTAAAGTCAGACCTGCATTTCAACGCATATTTACAAATCTGTTTGGTCAGTATTATTTCTGAAACATCGTCAGCTGTCGTCTCTTTTGTTACAGACTGAACACAAACACACCCAGCTGTGTGACTCTTGTGTAAGACCACAGTACTCAAGGGAAATGCACCTGTGACAGAGTGAGATTATCACCCCCCAGTCTGAGCCTGACCTTATAACCACATCCCCTCACCACACACACACACACACACAAAAATGATATGGGTTAGCATGACACTATATCTCCTCCAATCATGCTCTCTTTTTCTACAGGTTGTGCCCTCTGCAGCTACATAATTAAAAGTATCTCAACAAAAAGCAGCCAAATTCAGCACTTACAGGCTTCAGAAAATAGCAACACTTATTGCAGTTGACAATGTTTGGGGACGTCATTACTGTTCCTGTTTTCGTTGAGGTGCATGGCCGTGTGTCACAATATCACCTCATTCCCTATGAAAACAAGCAAGTGCCACACTGTCACTTCCCTTCTTGCTCCGTGACCCCCGCTGGCATCCTGTGTCAGAGTGATAAGCAATCCCATGATACCTCCCGGCCCCTCGCAGAACAAAAGAACCACAGGAAGAGGTCACATAAGCCTGCCAAGAAATTATAGTTCTCCATATGTTTCAGGTTGATGCTAACTCAAAACAAATCCCCTGACTGCACAGTCCGATCGTATACAATTAGGAGAAGTACAACTCACTTATAGATGACCTGGTGTTATTTGGCTGAGGTAATGACGATTTACCTGCATGGTGTCAAGTATTGTCAGTCTGATAATCATTCTTCAGTTTTCTCCTGACCTACTAGTGACATTGTTTGTTGTGACTGTTCACATTAAGGTTCAGCATGCTTTGCACTTTTGGGTGCATTCAAAGTCAAAGGCAGTTCTCCATCACTGCTATAAGCATGATATATTCAGTTTATTGGTTGTAGAGAGTGTAAAAAGAGGCTAACCAGTGTCAAAGAGGTGTAATGTTGACCAGGGTCAACCACAGCCAGGCTGTTTTCACTTCAATCTGCTGAAAGAAAAAACTTGCGTCTCAGAATAAAGCATTGTCAACAGTGGTGGTGAGATTGTGGTCATGAAAGGTCTCCTTTTTTCAAAATAGTTAAATGTTCTGCTGTGGTCAGATTGATTTATTTTCATAGCTGGTTAAAAGGATGTCAACCAGTCACGATAGAGGGGGAAAAGCCTAACCAGAAAAGAAGTTTAAACAGTCAATGTTGGTTTTGTCGCCTGGCCCTCCCACTCACGAGTGTAGTGAACACCAGTTGGCAGAGAGATGTGGTGAAAAGCAATCTTCCCTTCAGCCAAACAACAGCCTGTTGAACATTAATCTGACTCAGTGTGAAGGCAAACACCCCCCTCAGCTGGGTCTTCGTGCTCTCGCTCAGTCCAATGCAGGACTGTAACTTTATCATCACCAGGGTGAACCAAGAGCTCATTAATAAAACTCAGAGCAAATGGAGGGCAACAGAAAACAGCTGTTTGCGCCTGCATGAACCCATCAACGAAGGCTTATGAATCCTGAGAAGCCAGTTTCTTTTTTTGGTTTGGGTATAAAATCTGAAACTGAACCCGATCCAGAGCAAAGCTGTGCCAAGCCCCCTCCACAATGGAGAGAAGACAGATGTTGGATCGTGAGGGAAAGAGAGCTGCACTTGTCAGAAGGGTGAAAGAGAAAAAAGGGAGTGTTGCATTTTTAAGTTATTGGCTACCTCAAGGTCAACACGGTCAGTTAATAATTTTGACAGCAGAACACTGACAGCCATAAGTTAGAGTTTCAGCCATACAGAATATGATAGATCTCAATAACAAAAACTAATTCAATTTAGAAGCTTTTATGGTGCTTGAACGATATCATGTGTGTGATACGAGAAGTGACAACAAGTTGTCCATTAAAAGCAGTAATGTTAATTCAAGCAGCTGGAGCCAAGTTGTTCTAGGGTTCACATCCAAAATAATTAGAATGATTAAAGACAAAAGACTAATATTAGATGACATTGTGGTAAACCAAACCTAAAAACGTCCTGAAAGATGCTTAACTGCTGACTAGACTAGAGGAGAAATGCACTGTCACTAGCAGCCGCTTTCACATTCTACAATTCTACAATTCACTTAGCAGACGCTTTTATCCAAAGCGACGTACATCAGAGAGTAAGAACAACACAAGCAAGGATCAAGGAAAAATAAAGGAACAATGTCAGTAAGGACGAACAATCAGCTTTGAGTCCGATTGGACGAACAGGTGCTGAAAGGCAAGGCACAACATTAACTGCCGTTCTGAGACTCTAATCAGTATATAAACCATCTTATACGTCGTAGTTTTCAAACAAAAACAAAAACCATCATCATTACCATCATTACATCAATACTATCGAGATCATCATCATTAAGTTAAGTTAGTAGGTATTCCTGAAAGAGCTGGGTCTTTAGCTTTTTCTTAAAGGTACAGAGGGACTCTGCAGATCGAATGGAGTTTGGAAGTTCATTCCACCACCGGGGGGCGACAGAGGAGAAGAGTCTAGTCCTCGTCTTTGGACCCTGTTGTGAAGGTTGGATCAAACGCCTTTCATTGGCAGAGCGTAGTGGACGGGAGGGAGTGTAGACCTGAATTAGAGAGTTAAAGTAAGGAGGAGCCGTTTTTGTTGCTGTTTTGTAGGCGAGCAGCAGAGTTTTAAATTTAATGCGAGCATGACATCAAGTCTTTGATATATTGTTAATATTAAAAATGATTAACTTGTGACAGTACAACATTAACTTGTTAAAGGAATAATGTGCGACATTTTACACATAAATGCAGCAGAAATCAAGAATATTGTGATAAAATAATTACAAGAATGAATCTCTGATGATTCCAGTGACAATGATAAGCACACTCCATATCCTTCTTTTTATTGTTGTATTTATTTATTTGTCTCCGAAACTGCAGCAGTTGAATTTGACTTTTGACTTGTGAAAATGTTGTTCACTTTTCCAGAGCCTGGGTGAATCACAAGCAAAAGACAAGAAAAGAGATGAAAGGCTAAATTGCATTGGAGATCCCTCTTTACAACATCAAACAGAGAGCGATTCTTCCAGCAGTCAGCAGGGCTCCAGGGGGACGGAGATGTAATTTCCTGGCAGAGAGGGGCTGGACATGTGGGCACTACTCGACCGACATCAAAGACCACTCGAGAAGTACTGACTGTACACGCACTCATTCTGTCTCTGTCTGTGACATCTCTCTCTAACCACGGTCTCTTTCTGAACTCATCACATTATCTGAATACATTGACATTAAATGTACAGTGGTAGCAAAAAGGGAGGAATTAGAAAAATGGAAACCCTTCAGTGAACTTCCATGCTTAAATGTACAAATCACACTGAGTCTTGTAAAGAAGAGGTTGGCAGTAAGGCCTTTAAAAGTGTTTTTGAACAAAGTGTATGCAACTGGTGGATGTGCTGAGGTGTGATAATTCATGCTAGCATACATACAGTAAAAACAAGAACAAATGAGTATGTCATGGACGACATTATAAAATCCTGCTATAACCAAAAACAATAATTGGCACGGTAAAACATAGATGAGTAGGTACCCTCGGTGGACATGATTACTCATTGGCCTGTCTAAACATCAACGTTTTTAACTGCTTTTTAAAAGACTCAACAGAGTCAGAAAGACGTAGCGAGATGGGCAGGGAATTCAAAAAGATTGGTGCTATGGCCTCAAAAGCACCATCACCACGAGTCTTAAAATGTGTCTGCGGGACAGACAGCAGGTGTAGGGTGTTTGTTTGCTATTATGTATTGTATTAACATACATACATCAACTTCACAGATAATGTTGTCCTTCTTTGGAATGATGTTTAGATTTTATTAAGTTAAGTTAATGTTTACTATGGGAATTTAAATAAAAGAGTTGTGGGGCACTAACACTAATAAAAGATGTTAATGAAAAATACTGGGTTACAATCAATTACATGGGCAGCATTTTTTGTTTGACTAATTCATCTAACCTGTTATTGACTTTCTTTTTTACACTAAAGGTTGTAGCCTACTTTGGATTATAATCTGTGATGGATGTGAAATTATAAAAATAGTAAGAGCTGAAATCTGATTTACATAAATGTGTTATATTGTTGACATATAAGTCAAACAAATGGGGTCTTTTGAGCCCTCTGTAATGTCTTTGCACCAATTGATGCTCAAATGTTAACAAAAGAGTGACGATCAAGAGCTGTAGGCCTACTGTATGTTTGAAAGGCCTCTTACATATCTCACGGAAAGACTGTAAAACTCAAACTCATAACTTCAAGACTGATTGAAAATCCCAAAACCGATTTAAGCGCTGGTTATAAAGCACAGACAAATAGCAAAACATTTTAGCTGAAGTAAAACTATAGCTTAACACTGCAAGTTAGCAGGAGTTATTTTAATTAAAAACTTAGTAAAAAGAAACCACATTTTAATATTACAGTATACTAAAGAAACTAAGCTTCAGAGGATGCTAAGACATAACACATTTCACTTATTTACCTTTCTTTCGGCCGTGTTTTCCACACTCTCGTTACTTTCGTGGTCGCAGGAAGACTTCTCTTATCAGAGTTCCTTCAAAATAAAAGCCTTTGTTTATTAATAATAGAAAACTAGACGACATAAACATTTTAAAAAAGTAACACAAATTACATTATTTTCTTTCCTAGAGTTAAATTATATAACGGGTGACTGTTTATTATAGGCTACATGCCTAACTGTCACATTGTTGTAGTCGTACTGTAAGTATAGTGTGAAGCTTGTGGGAATGCCCCAGGGTATTTATACAGGAATAAGGGCATTTAGAGCTAGCAGCCATATCACAGGATAATTACAGCACACAGCTCTTTCTGGGAGGAAGATGTCTAAGGCTACTGGAGCTACTGGACTGGAACACTCAGTTTTAAAGATGAGCGGACCAAATCTCTGTGTCGATACCTCGTGTTTATGTGTAAAGCAAAGACTAGGCTGCTGCATTTCTACACACATGGCCTGAGGGCTTGTGAAACAGGCAAGCTATAATTTAGGAAAGCCGGCAAGGAGGGAGGCAGCCTCTTGGCCCTGACTCGCCTCAGGTAACAGCTAAGCCCATAGATCTGAGTCAGGCAGCTCCTGAGTGGAGCGGACGGCCAATTTGCTCTGAACGGAGGCTCTCTGGGAAGGCTTGAGCTGTGGGAGCAGCTGAGCTTGTCAACAGATTAATGCATCAACCTGAGTGACAAGTCAGGACCCACCTCCTGTCAGCTCACTGCACTGTGTGTTGAAGGAATAGTCTCATGTTTTCATCTCTTTCTGTATGACTTTTCTTATCATTCTTGTGGGACAGCCTCCCCCCCCTCCTCCCCCCCGATTCAAACCCAGCTGAGCCAGGTGGCAGTATTGTTGTGGCCTGGCTTCGGGGCTTACTGTTTTAGGTTGAGGGTAGAATTTTCCACTGGCACACTTAACAAGTCTCCTCATTGCTCCTCGCAAATCAGAGCTGTGCGTGTCAGCCGCCCTCCTAATGCTGCCCAGATGAGGCAAAAGGAGAAGGATGAGGAGAGGGGGGAGAGGGGGTTGTGGGGGTGAGAAGAAGGCTACATGTCGAAAAGAGACAAGAGGACAGGAACCTGAGGAGTGTGAAGGAAATTGCAGCACTGCAGGTGTTTGAGAGGAAGAAAAAAAGCCCCCCTGCTCCCTCCTACTCCTCCCTCTCGCTCTATCTCTCTTTCCCTGAGGCTGTGGTAAGACAGGTGACCTGCAGAGTCATACCTCGCAGTCTTGCTTGTTTAAAGTTCCCAGTCATAGTGGTCAGACCAGGTCATTCTTGCCAATTCATGTCTTTGATGTGTCCATCTTCAAGGAGATTTAAAAACCAAAGTGTGTTGGCTAGGGGTGTAGGGGTGTGTGGGTGTATGGGTAGGTGGGTGTGTTAGATGGAGGGAGGTCAGCTTCTCCCTTTGAAGACGTGTTTGTGCCCAAGTCAAGGACAACATAAAAGAAGGGGGACAAATATGGATTACTGTTTAGTTAGGTGTGCTTGTAGTCATCTGAGGCATTTTTGCTTTCAAGATTTGCCACAGTCATCGTTAGTCCTCTAACTGTCCATAGTGTAAATGTATAAAAGAGTGAGTAAAAACTATGTTTGATGTGGAATCAAATAAAAGGGCACTTTAGTCTTTACATCATGCACACACAACTCACTCTTTCTATTCTTATGGATTTTTTGCTTTTGTCTTGTAGGATGTTTGCTTTCTGAAAGTGTCTGATGGATGCTCATATTATTGTTTCACATCGGTGTAGGCTTGTTTATATTTATTCTGTAAAATTATGCATCACTGCAAACCCACAAACACCTAGTCTATGCCAAGTGAAAAAAAGCCTCATGTTTGATACAATTTCTCTGACTGACATGCTGTCTGGGATGGCATTCTTTCACAAACACAACGACCCAAATCAATGTCAGTCAAGTAAGCCAAACAAGGATAAACAGCAACCTTATGAAACAAAATCTCCTGCATTAATGCAAAAAAGCCCTCCCAGCTATCTAACACACACACACACGCACGCACGCACACACACATACTGTACAAGCCGATTTTTCCAGCGGCTGCCGTGTGGATGGTGTTCTTTGTTCTGAGCGGCGCTCTGACAGCGAGTGGGGGTCTCAGGAGGTGCTTGTTGAAGTTGAAAGCTCAACAGTCTCTCTGAAGTGGCTCGCTTTTATGTTGCACATTGTGTTAGAGCTGCAGGAGAGGGCAACACAAAGTCCAATACACAAACTTATTTCAAAACGTTGTATTGCAGTCAAACATAACTCTGCAAGACAAGTGTGTGTTTGTAACTTCATTAGAGGGAGTTGAAAACTGAGGGATTTGATTATAATTCTCTTCTCACACTCATATTATTGCCTGGAGCAGCCATTTGTAGCAGATGCAGCATAATACAGTCACAACTTATCAGAGTGTGGATTCATGCCTTAAGCTGCCTCCCTCTCTGCTGAGGTCAGGGAACATGACAGGACATGCACAACACTGTATGGCTGTTCACTGTACTGGGCTGGGAGATTTAATTACTGATATGTGTGTATATATTTGTGTGTGTATGTGTCTTTTTGTGAGTGTATGTGTTCTGTGTGCTGAGTCAAATTGTGGTAAGCACTTCTGCCATTTAATATCCCCTTGTGTAATGACTCTCAATATTAGATCCTTATTATGTCAATTGAGTTCAGACGGTGACAGGCTGTTCAAGAGCAGCATGTTGAAATTAAACATCGCAGCTGCAGGATAAAGGCTAGAAAAAGTTTTGTATGTGTCATCTATGTCTTAACACAACAAAAAGTCATCCACTGAAGACATAGACAACTTTTTTCATTTGCATTACAAATGCAAAAATTACAAAAATGTCCGTTAAAGTTGAGTAAGACAGTTTCTGAGTCCAGGTTTGAAAGATATTTAATGCTCCTCTGCCCCACAAAGAAACATTTGCGTTTTTGAACATTGTTATCCTGGATCACATTTCTCTGGTTTGTGCACAGACCCTTCATCACCGAACTGCCCTTATATCAGTTCTATTCTACACCCTCACCCCTTTGCTCCCCTGAACCTCTTTGGGAGTGCAGCAGAGGGTAAACAGTTGCATAAAAGCAAAACATTAAGAAACTAAATAAACTGTTTTGGGAAGTTTTTAGCATTAGCTTTATTAGCATCCATTAATATTTCCTTCACATTGGGTGGTGAAAATGTTATATGACACGGTGCGGCTGTAAAAAAAAAATGTGGGAAAGGAAACAACTCTTTTATAAGCAGCTCATTTCAATGCAGCACAATCGGCCAGCCTCTGCTGAGATTTGTCTGCATGACAGAGTCATCTTCTGTGACTGTTCACATGGCTGGAGGCACTGGAAAGAAGCCAGGAGGAAGAAAGGCAGACATGACAGAAGAAGACTTATGTATTGTATATGAGGCAAAAAGTGGCCTGGAGACTAGAAAAACAAGTCTGAGACCACAAGGTCAAGTTGCAACCCCCTTACTTTATCTGTACTGATACAGAGGTCAGGTCCAAACTCTCCAGTGGAGGAACTCAGCAGCCAACAAAGCAGAGACTGCACTGATGTAAGAACATATCTGGATATCCCTCTTTTTTAACACACAATAACAGAGCTTTCTCACAGAGACAGTCCAAACACACTATTGACATAGCAAGATTTATGTTTATTTGGCTAAACTTAAATGAAAATCAGTGTATGAAAACATCAGGCAGATATGCAGTAATACCAGAATATCCACCTGGCATATACAAATTAAATATCTACTCTCATTTTCATGTTTGCCTACAAACTCTTATAGTTGTAGACAGTAGTTAGAACAGCAGTAGCTAAGTCTGTAGGGACTTGGATTGGTAGGGTGGCCGGATCAAGTCCCGGTGCGGACCAAATCAGGAAATTGGTTTGGTAGCTGGCGAGGTGTCAGTTCACTTCCTGAGCACTTGAGCAAAGCACTGCCCCCCCCCTCCACCACCACCCCCAACTCACCCCCAACCCAGTAGCGCTCACCATGGGCAGCCCACTCACTCTGACATCTCTCCATGTCTGTTTGTGCATGTGTGTGTATTTCAGCCTATGTGTGTGTAGCATGTTCAACAACAGAGTGTAAAATTGAATTTCCCCTCGCGGACTAATAAAGTATAGGCTATCTTCTTATTATTATTGGAAATATTTTCTCAAGTTTGCTTAATGTGGCACTCACCAGCTATTCACTTCTTTTCTCTGTCTGCAGTTCATATAGTAACTGCATATTCTAATCGAGTATATTCATGGAGCTTTTTACCCTCATAACAGTCACTGCTGGGGTGTTAGCTTAGCTCAGTTGGTAAAGCAGGGGCCCCAAATAAAGAAGCTACAGTCTTCATCGCATTAGCCTCAGGTTCAACTCCAGACCTTAGGCTACCCCACTCTCTCCTCCCCACATTTCGTCTCTCTTCAGCTGTCCTCTGACTAAAGCCAAAAAGCCCCCATATTTCTTTTCTTATTGTCAAAAATGACACAAAGGGATAACAATGACAGAGAAGCAAATGGTGGCATTATAGCCAAAAAACAAACCGATTTTAAGACAAACTAAAACACTTCGTAAGCATAAGTTAAACTGCAAAGTGGTGTAATGAACCTGTGTGGGTTCATCACTAAAGAGCACCCTCCAGAGTTCCCTCCAAAATGATGGCTCAGAGGGTGACAAGAGTAAATGGCAAGCAAGGAAGAGGCAACTAGTTTATCTGTTCACAGCAAAGCAATAAAACTATCAAGTTAAAGGATCAGTGCGTGAAATGCAAAATTAATTTAGATCATCAAATCCAATTTGTTCACAAGTAGTTTTTTTTTAAAATCCTGTGTGCGTGGGAACTCTGCAGGAGTGGCAAACCCTGCCAGACACACTTTAAAGTACCATGTAGTGACAGAATGCAATTGCATTGACTAGATATAATGAGCTTCGATATAAAGACAATCTATAACTACTTTAATGAATCCCTTTAAACGTCTGTCAGTGTTGCTGCTTTCCTCTTATTTTACGATACATCTGCACTGAGCCAGAGTTCTAATTAAAACCTAATGGGAATCTCATGATGGGACGGTCAGCTGTGTTGTGTGGCTGCGCAGAGTGCACAGTGGCGCCAGTGTTTGATAATGACTTTTCATGTGGTTCGCAGAGATCTGTGTCATAGTAACATTATTCTTAAATGGTGGCTCCTTAAATCATGCTGGGTGAATGATTGAATTTTAAAAGGCCAGAATGAGGTTAATGTGCTTGATGTGCTTCACTCTGCAGTTGGAAAAATAACTGTGATGCTATCAAGGTTATAAACTAGAATGAAGGCCTTGTTTCTTGAGAAGCATTAGATGTGTGTAAAGCTGATTCATCACATGTAATTTCATTTGGATGAATGAGAGTTGAACCGAACAAATAACAGAGAGATTAAGATGTGAAACCCCTCCATGATTCACTCTTTTGATCCAGAGTTGTTATCTAAAATATGGCTGGGATTTAGAATACAGCCAAAGAGTCTCTGTGGTGTTTTATTAGCATGCAGCAAGATGTAAAAGGGGCCCCCAGTCCAGATAAGAGCCTCTTTATGGATGGTGTTTCCCCAGGACTGTGGACCTCAGGGCCAGCCAGGAGATATTAGATGACCGCGCTGTGGAGCCTGCAGTCCTTATCCCAGCTGTTCACACAAAACCTCCACACACACACACACACAACACACTCATCCAAAGGGGGCACACAGGGGCAATAAAGTTGGGTCAGGTGCAGGGGACATGCCAGCACTAAGACTTCAGTGTGTGGTCTGTGTGAGTGAGTGTTTATAGGGCTGATCTTGTCTTTGGGATCTCACTCGTTCTTTTATTTTTTCTGTGCATGAATAACTCCAATGCAACTTTCTTTTTGCAAAATCTGACATGTTGATATCTGTTATGAATCATCATGTGTGTGTCTGTTTTATTTGTACCAGCAATTGGACTGACCACAGTGCAGCAGGCAAAACCCACAAATGTTCAGGCAAACAAAAACAGTGAAAAACTTTCACATTTGTATCGCATCCACTAACGAGACATGGAAAACTATCCAGTCACAACATGGTTATTACACATACACGCCTCAATAAGAGTGTCTATTCTGACCAAGAAAAATGCAAGCAAATGTTTTCTCTACTCTTTCTCTGTAGCATACAGAAAAGCCCAATAAAGCAGATGAATGTGATGAGTACTGTAATATCTCAGATGGTAGAGAGACCAACCGGGAGAGAGAGCCAGCGGTGAAAAGAGGACAAGTTATGAGCAGGTTTCATAATGTCTGTTTCTCCTCCACAGAGAGCTCATTCAGACATGCAAGGGCATGGCAGGATATCCTGCAGACACTGGTGTTGTATTTTGTCTCCAGATTATTCTGGCTCATGCAACAAGAAGTGACTATCACCACGACTATTTGATGTTAGTGCACAGGACAAAACCATGTGATGTGGAGATGGGAAGCAGTGGCATTGTCTGAGAGAGAAAAAAGAGAGCAAACACTAGCTGAATCAGTTCACGGCCCCTTTAAGAAAGCAGAGTGAATGAGAGCCCCTCGGGAGGGGGGGGAGGGGGGGGGGAGACTGGGGCTTTTGTTTGAAAACTACATGCTCCAATCTGCTGCAAGACGCTGACATCAGCAAAAGCTGGGATGGGGGGGGGTCAGGTGGGGTCGAGGCTGCCACTCAACCGCTGCAAAATGAAAATAGACCAGGCAGACTGTGCAGGTCCAGAAGATGAAGAAGAGAAAGAAACAACCAATGCACACTTTACTTGATTTACTGTGAAAAGAGAAAAGCTTGTATTTCATGAGGCCTTCAAATTCCAAATTCAATACATTTGGGTGATTATAGTATATAAGCTACTAATTAGTGAGTCTGTCGTAAAGCAGACAGTTAAACATACTGTATGACTCAGCATGAATCATGGTAAACTATACTGATTAGACAACATCTGCAGAGTGAAGTGTGATGATAAGAGAGTGATCTTCGCATCAAGACTGTAGCTTAAAAGTCATCTTCAGGTCAGTGGATCGGTGCAGCAAAAACACTGCGATGTGATGAAAGGCGGGACTAACCGCAGACTTTAGCCCCTCACACAAACCCTGCAGATGCAAACAGGAGATAAGGTTATTTCTAAGTTTCTGCTGCTTGAGTATGTGAAGTTAACTGGGTTGCACTTGCCTCTGCAAAGGACATGCACATGTTGGCACGTACACACAGACACAAACAGGGGGTTACTTGGCCACAGAGGGTTTTTTCACAGCACCACCCTGTTCAACAGCTCTCCATCTGACAGCTGAACTTTTAAACCCTGACATCCACACAAGTGGCCAACATCACAGCCTGTCTCTCACTATAATAATAGTCTCAACACCAGCAGTGACGGGATTTCTCAACCACTGTTAAGCAGAAAGCCATTAGAGGTTGTATTTTACAGTGATTTAAGACTTCTAAGTGCCATTAGTGGAGTAAAATCCATGGTTAGCATTTCATGTTTATTTAAAAATTCACTGCAATTCAGTCTACTGTTAATTATCATTTTGACAGGAGAGAGAGTTTTTCTATTATGGTGAGTTCTTTGTGCTCAACAAGTAACAGTGTTGGAGAAAGTATCGAGATCTATTACTCAAGTAAAAGTACAACAGTTTGTAAAAACAATCTATTATTAGTCAAACTTGTACAATGGAAATGTCATTTTGATGAAAGTGCAGTCAGAATTGTCCCCTGTTAACTGTTGTGCTATTACATATTATTTTAGGTACATTATTTTTTACACATGGGCAGGTGCACACATAGACAATAAAAGTGCCCTTTTAAAAATGAAATAAAAACTGATTTCCTGTTTGTGCACAGACTTTGATATCAAACAGATCCCATAAAGATCTGGTCTCAGAAAAAACCCATGATTAGTTCATTGAAGTAATCTAGACCCTTTTCATGTCATATAATCAGCTCTTTGTTGTATTATGACATGTAAGTTTATTGAAAAATCATAACATAGTATGAAACTATGAAATAGGCAACTTTAAAATACCTTTTGTTTTAAATAAATATATTGTAATGTCTATAACAATGACATTAAGTAGTCATTCCAGGTGTTTATGTATTTCATATTTGCCCCTCTAAAATCCTCTCCACGTCCCTGTTTTTACATTTTCATTCATGTGTAGACAGCTTGTTACTGTCACACTTATGAGACTGCATCACAAGCATTATATTTAATTAATAATTGGCGTAGAAGTACAAGTTGTTATTAAAGGAAAGTATTAAAGTTTCTAATTTAAGCTTGTGTTAGGAGTTTTTTAGTTGGCTATAAAACAGGATAACGTTTTTATTAGTGTCTTTTTATGAGCAATGAAGACCATCAGCATAGAGATCAATTATTTCTATATACCTTAGGTCTTTCTAAATTGTTTGATATTGACGTTTTGGAAGATGATTTGTGTATTAGCTGAAAATGATGTCTATAATTTTGATATGCATTTTCATTTTGCACTTTTCCCACGTTTCTATTTGAATAGTGTTATAGATGTTTTTCACCTTGATGCTTTTTGAATGTTTGACTGCACCTGCTATCAAAGCGCTTGTTGGTGTAGGTGTGGCCTCCAATTTTTAAAAACGATCAGCTGAAGAACACCTCTGGTTGAAACGTTAAGTTTTGATAAACTTTTTTGTGGTATAAAGTAAGTGTGCGGGCATATCTTCCTTTTCCTAAAAATATTACTTACATGTTAAAAGGACAAAATCAAGAAAGATATAAGATCTACCACTTATTCCACAGAGGACGCCAAAATCTACACCAATAAAAGTTTCTCACAGGTAAGTACAATACTTTCGTTCGTACAAATGTAAATGTATCATCATGATAGTGGACTCGACAACATGTGAAAGTGCTGCTGAGATGCTATTTTTTCCAACTTTAACCCCACCAGCAGCTATTTAAAAACACGGTTTGTTTACTTGACTAATTTCCAGGTTATTAAGTCATTTGAAATAACCAGGAGGCTGCCTCTTTTTCGAACTACTTGGGAAAAATAACCTTAATTTTGGTGTAAGAGTGAACAGCTGAACACTGGTTCCCTACATCAGCACCAGAGTGGGTGGCTGTATTGTGGTCACAGGTGTGTATTAGTGGGGTGTTTTACAGCAGTTAACAATGTGACTCAGCCGATCAGAACAGAAGACCAGATATCGTCCCTGTATCATCAGCGTAGTAGACATTCACTAAGTCTTTTCAAACAGGAGCCTTTGGCTGATTTTTGGACAGAGAGGGGGGTTGTCAGGCAGAAAATAATGATGTGAGAGAGAGTGGAAAAATCTGGGGAATCGGGATAAGATGGACAGCAAAGCATGCAAGCAGGCACAAACAAAGTCAGATATATATAAACACACAAGCTCACACACACACACATACACACAGACACACACACACGCCCACACTGTGATTCATGCAGACAGAGCGTCAGTCTCCAGCAGGGATCTGTCCTCACCAGAAGGCCTCTGGGGGAAACACAATATTTAAGACAGGCCTCCCTAATCCCTTTAGTTGGACCCAAATCCAACACACAAAAACTCAAACACACATACACACAAACTATATTTAGGGGAGGAGATGCAGACTATAACAGGATATGGCTACATTTCTTGGCTTGCTTACATCTGTGTTTATTTTTTTGTTTTTTTTTCCACAATTGTGAATTTCTAAAACTTTAGATTTGCAAACAACAAAAGAGGAATCTTTTTATGGCCCACTGCAGCCATGGAGCAGAATAAGAGTGTGTAGCCCTAGCTTTGTACAGCCTTATCATCTATGTTAAGATACGAACAGACAGGTGGCCTTCATGACGGTGAGTGAGGGGGCATATTTAAAGTTTCTGAGGAGAAGTAGTTGTGTCCTTGATAAGACTTGTTGTTTTTGCATGACTTCTGTTGTGTGCGTGTTTTTGTGGTGGACGATGGTGTGCAGGGGTCGTGAGAGGTACCTCCTGTTGCTTTTTTTTTTTTTTACTGTTTGACAGTTTGTCCGTGTGTGTTTGTGCATATGACAGAACAAAAGGTCACCCGTCTGACTGGGTCACAGATGAGTCCTTCTGACATTCTATCCCGCAAGTGAAGCATTGGCGAAAAAAAGCCCATATCCACCTACACAACACAGCAGAGATAAACACTTTTACTCCCCCTTGCTGCTCTCTGCTGCTCTTGCTCTCTCCTCACTTAATGAGAGAGTTGTTATTATTGGCGGAGGGCCGGCTCCTAACTCCCAATAGGAGCCAGATGATTGTTTTTGCTGCCTGGGGTCCAGACCCGTACCTCTCCAGATCCTGTTACTGGAACTGTGGACCTTTCCACCCGGGTTCCCGCAGAGAGAGAGAGAGAGAGAGAGAGAGAGAGAGAGAGAGAGAGAGAGAGAGAGAGATGAAACTGCAGACAGCAATACTTTAATAGTTTATAAGTGATTGTCTTTGGGCTATAAAGTGCTGCTGTGGAATACAATAGCAGCAGTGCAAAGTATCTATAGGTGCATTAACTCAAGTGCTGTAGATAAGAACATTTTGAGGTACTTGTGTTTCCATTTTCTGCCATATTATACATTGTAATACTGTATCTTTTGTCCTCTGCATTTAATATGAACACTCTCATTACGACTTATTTGCAGACTAAAGGTTGTTTTTTTACATTCAGTGTTCCTTACCACAACGGATTGTATGTGTCCTTGAAGCTAAACAAACATATTGAATGCATTTTCTTCCTCGTTAAGCATGCAGAGCTGTTTTTTGAAGAGGTTTGAAGCCTGCTACGAATTTGTAGCATCTTGCTAACAACAAATAGTTATACTTCATAGATCATTAATGCCATCCGTAGAGGAGTTGAACAATGTAAAACCTTTGGAGGGAATATAGATCGTGTCATCCATGAACATATGAGCATAAGTGTGTTCTTGTGTAGGGGAACTAATAAAAGATAAAAGGACCTATACACACAAAAAATGCCCAAGATACTGTAGTACAAGTTCCTTATTATCAGGGAATAACATGTGTCTTAATCCAAGCTTGTAGTAATTGTCTTAATTATGTCCACTCAAGCTTCACTTACTTTTTGGTTGGGGAGCTTTTCACCATGGTCTTCCTCAGTTCATTAAACTCAGTCAACTGTCCTGGAACAAAAATGTACCGTGTGAGCACTTTTAATACTTCTCTGAAATATTGAAAAAAAAGTGAGCAACTTGACCTCAAGTGGGAATTGTTTTTTCAACTGCTGTTTATCCAGTCTGCAACAAACTCAGAGCCCATTGGCTATCGGTTGATCGGTTGATGCCTCTGGGACTACATCTTTTTTTTAAGGTCTTTCGGTGAAGCTTGTGGTTTGGGATAAAGGACTTCCAGCCAAGACTTCATTTTGCATTTGTTGCCATTGGCGGCACCACATCTGTCTCTCAACTGGAAGGTTGGGGGTTCGATTCCCAGCTCCTGCAGCAACATGGCCACTGGTTCCTTGGGCAAGACACTTAACCACTAATTGCTCCCGCTGCCTCGTCAGCGGCGTATACATGTGTATGAATCGGATTAGCTTATTCGGATGGACACTTAACATAGCAGCCTAAATAGCATTATAAATATGAATGTGAAATTATTATCCAACCCTTTTCTCTATAATAAGAACTTCTACTTTGATACCTTTGTAATTATTACAGGTTCTAGTTTATTTTACTTCCACTTAGAAGCCTTGTGATGTTTTACACAATCTTTCATGCAAACTTCATGGTGCTAAATCAGTGCATCTCCTCCTCTATTTAATGTAATCTTTTCATCTATGAAATGAAGCTTGCAGCAAAGTTTACAACAGACTAATGCACACACATATGCACACCTGTCCCACATGTGTGAGCTATGTGAGTGTATTTTTAGTGTCCTGGCCGAGCAGCTGTTTGCCATTACTCATATCAGTGATCCTTTTTTTTCTCTCTCTCTCTCTCTTCCTCCGGCACAGTGTTATTCTTTCCAAGCCACCGGAGCTACAGTCACTGTATGACTGTGTTGGTCTAACCCTGGCAGCCTGTTTTTGCTGCCTCTGTTGCTGAAGCAGCTCATTTGAAATAGCCATCCAGCTTAATCATTTCCCACAATCATTGTGCCTCGAGTTATTTATCCAATAACTGTGCAGCGGGGGACCTGTTGATGAATAATTCATTGTTCAACACTTTGTTGTTTAGAGATGTTAAAATGAAAATGTCAAGACAAAAGAGTGTGTCACACTTTTTGAGTGTTTTTGTGTGTAAAAGTTGTTTATAATAGATTAACCAGCATAAATAAATACACAATTGCACAATTATGCCAGAATGAGCTTATTTGCTTTCAGAGACACACAGAGCTGACAGAACCAGTCTTCTTTTGTCTTTGAGAAGGCTCAAGATGCAAAAGTGAGGGTGAAACTTAATCCTGTGTGTAGCATGTTTGGCCAAAACAAGTCTCTAAAATGACCCAAAAAGCATGCAAGAGATCAAGTCAAGGTCAGTCCATCCCATAAGGCAAAAAAAGGGTTTTATTACCTTTAATTAAGATGGCATTAATGACTTCCCTCTGGGCCTGGACATAAACATCCAGTTAGTGTTTTACAGAGTGCAATTACCTTGGTGGTGCGATTACCTCAGACCGGAGCCTCTGCTGGCGTCCTCTATACCAGTAAAAGCGGGCCAGGAAGACATCAGCTTGTTAAGTTTAACTCTGCTGATCAGGATCGGACTCGCCAAAGGATAACAATGAAAGAAAGAGGAAGGGAGAGAGAGAGAGAGAGACAGGGAGAGGGGGCAGATACACAAACATAATGTATGCTGCAGTGATACTCTACTAAGATGCTATGATTAAATATCAAGAAAAGGTTTTAGGTGAAAGGTCACTGGATGTGGTATAGTTGGAAATTGCCATCAAAAGCCCGTCAATTCAAGTACAGAGCTGTCATCACAAGTAAATCTAAACTGCTTATCTTTTATTTGTGCAATCAGAAGAGCATCAGGCCAGCTTGAGATAATCAGGATACTTAGCAATCCAAACCAACAGCATCACTTATCCTAATCCACTGCTCAAATTTGTCAGATTGACTCAAAGAGAAAACAAACACGAAGCAGACCCCCCCCCCCCCCCCCCCCCCATGCTCATCATGAGTAAATGATTTTGGAATCAATACGTAGTGTGTTCCACTTTCTACTAATGTTTTTGCAATGCTTTCAGGCAAAGCTGCAGTAATTTTAACAAAAACGACATGCATTTTCTGTACTGCATATCATCCTGTCAGTGTAATCACAATTTAAGAAGCACAGGCTCAGGAAAGTCTTGTTTGGGGCCTTGAGTCCTTGTGCATGTTGCACAAAATGTGTGACATGCCACCCACAATTTGTAACATGAAACTATTTCCTCTTATGCCCATACAGACACGTTTCACCCTAACAGCAACCTTTAGGGCTGAAAAATAGAACCAACGCAAAACTGCTAAAAACTGCAGTTCATTAAGCGGCCACTTGAGGCTTGCTCCAAAAGTGAGGCAATTCCCATTAGGCTCCAAAGTATAATGCCCACATTTTACAGCAGAAATAAAAGTGTTTACAGTGTAGTAAACAGCCACTATGAGTGATAAGGGGGCACTGCTTGTTGTCTCATGTTATTGAACCCATGTTGGTTTGCAAGCAGAAAACAGTAAGATGCAGCTTCATTACATGCTAGATAAGATGATTGCACTATTACTTACCGATCGCATAATATAAACATCATCACTCCTGCCTGCTGGCTTCTGGTTAATTTTCCTTAATATAACGTGCTGCGTTCACACATTGGCTCATTCTGACTTCACGCGGAAGTTATGCTAGAGGCTGGCAGGACACACTCCTTACTCCTCAGATGCAAAGTCTAAGTTCTTGGTTGAATTGGTAAGTTACCTGTGGTGATCATGAGATAAAATAGATTAAAAATAGATCTTGTTGCTCTTCAATTCTAAACAGGTTGGCATAGCCTACTGTATATGTTGTGATCCCCAAAGTCTTTTTAAGTCTTTATTTCTAGTTAGGTTTAAATTAATTCTATTCAAAATACCAATTCAAGGCCTCAAGAAGAAGTCAAAATAGCAACAATTGCAATTGTGCCAGGGACAATTTTTAGAGATTCATGATGCTATTTTTTACGACTGACTTACAGATCAACTTTGTACGGTGTTTTGTTTTGAAAAAGAGATCCATGTACACAGAGCTAGGCAAATCCCTCCAGGTGACAAACATACTAAACGGTATTGCACCGTCCTCCTGTTTTGATAAGTAAACTATCACAGCTTAAATATGCAACTGAACTCTGGTTGACACATCCTCACAGGCCTTTGGGCATCGAGGGATTGAGGTCGGCTTATGGACCGACCAGTATGAGGGTGTTTGTGGCTCTGCAGCTGATAAAGAGGATGACTCGGGGGATGGGGTGTCGGATAGATGTTGGAGCTGGAGGTTGACTGAAAGTTAATAAGGGAAGGGGGAGAAAACTGAGCTGCAGATGAGTGCCACTCTCTGAGGGGGGGTTTCCAAGCATGATTTACCCAGAGTCCCTATAGGTCAAGTTATTACCCCTTTATTGATAATTCTTAGGAGTTCAGTCCTCAGGCATCAACACTTTGCCAAGCAGTCATGCACTCTTAATAAACAGGCTTACTGCTGTGGATGAAGCCAACCATGTGTCACATGTAAACAAAACAGTGTGTTTATGAACCACACATGAAAAGTTAAGACAGATTAGAGCAAATGTAAGTGTAAAGGCTTGATTATAAACATCTACTGTACAAGGTCACATGTACAACATAAACAAAATAAACAGTAATGTGCATTCTCTTTGCTGATTATCACGTTAATTCAAACACAAACCCTCCTTGTTCCATGCAGCAACATGAGAATGACTAGGCCCTGCAGACTCTGGGGAATTGGTGCAAGCCATTGTAAGATACTCAAACCTCATGGGCGTGATAGAAACCATGAGGTATTGGGGTGTGAGAACCATGTGAGAGAGTTGTTGAGAGGACAAAAACAGAAAGAGAGTGTCAGAGAAAAAGGGAGGCCCAGCTGCTGAAGCTTTCATTATTCTAATGCTGCAGCATGACGCTGAATTAATACAGCCACCGGCAAACATTAGCTACATGAGGGCTTGTGCATCAAATACTAACTTAGCTTGTGCTGCAAATAAGCAAGTTAAACAATCTGAAAGGGAAAAGCATTAGTGGTTCAGAAAAAAGCAGAAGAAATCTCACTTTTACTAGATTTAAATTTGATAACCAAGAGACACAAGACATTGCAGGAAACAAATTAAAAGCTGAATTTTGTATGTATTGTCAGATGAAGTCCCTGTTGGAAAGCAAACCTGTGATTAATGCTCGACAAAATCTGACTTTCATCTCTGTTTATTGTATGACATATTTTTAAAAGAAAGCCATGAGTTGTTTACCAAAAGATAAAACGCTGCACATTGTCCAGTTGAAATGCACTGCAATGCCTGCAGTGTTCCCTGTTAAATGAATTTCCATTTCTGATTAATAGCTGCGTTTTCCTTGTTCATGTTCTTCTGCACCATCTCCATATGTAAACAACTACACTGACACCTCAAGCCGATCCCTGCGAGTGGAGCTGTGGGTTAGCAGGGGTCACTGCCGAGCAGATGACCTCGGGTCAAACAGGGTGGAGGAGGGGCTGTAGTCACTGCGGGTATTTCTGTCCATCTCTCTACTTGGGATTTTCAATGTTCTAATCCAGAGGGTGCGTGAGAGAAAGGGATTGCCAACTTCCCTTCCCGCCCCCCTTCAGCGCTGCACTTCCCCCTGGGGAAAGCTATGAGATACGCAAGGCTGGACCGGGTAAGATGATGTCCAGACTCTCACCGCTACAACTCATAAAAACAACCATCACAAGAAGCAATGTGTTTGCATCGAAACATCACTGTAACAACATAGACATACAGGTTTCCTGGAGTTTTAAAGAGATGGAATGAGACTGATTGCCCGCTCTCTAGCTGTGCATTTGCGATAGGTTCAAGAGTTCGAGATTGTATCAGGATCGTTTGTCTTGTGTTGCTTACCACTCGACGCCACTCTGCCAACTAGTGCTGGTTTGGGTTGACTGACCATGATACTTAGATCATAAACCTCTGCAGGGCCAGGCAGTTCAGCCTGAGTTCATGGGGGTAGTCTGAAAGAAAGAGAGAAAGAGCAAAATACAGAGGAGAGGTAGTGCAGCAAACTCCACAGACTCCTGTCCAGTGCGTGCTGATCTGTTTTTAGAAGTTGAGATAAGAATCCAAAAATTAAACAGTACTTCTCTTTAAGTGCATCATGAGAAAAGAAGACTTCCACTTTTTCCATTGCCTACTAATGAATCAGCAGATTTACCGATCCACATATACTTGATGTCTGCACCTCCTCATCTAAACATCCTACAGCAAAGAAAACAAAGGTTCTCATTGGACCAGTAATGAATAAATAGCTCCCATGTGACCACAAGCCAAGTCTCATTTCGCTCCATCCTCTGTTTGTTTTCCCCACCATTGTAATTACCCCTCCCCCCTCTAAAAAACCCAAAGTACCCAGCGGTAAACAAACCCAACAAACCCCCCGGACCCTGACTCAGACCCATAAAAACACGACACAAGAGAACAGAGTGAGGAGGGGTTGTAGCTTATGAGGGCAAACATGGCAGGGCAGCTTTGGGCATTCAGTGCGTGTGTGCGAGCGAGTGAGTGCATGTGTGTGTGCTTGTGTGTATATGTGTGTACCTTTCCCCCCCTTCCTGTGGCTCTGACCCTGGCCCCCTGCCAGCAACAGTCACAGTCTAATTACTGAAATCTGTGTGCCAGCTAAAGGCATTGTAGGAGTCAGTATTGTGTGGGGGCCCATGAGAGCAGTCGCCATTCATCCCTGGGTGCCCTCTATTTACTGAGGTGGAACTGCCTTTACAAGAAATCTGTTTTTCTAGGGAGCGATGGGTTTGAATGAGTCGTCTCAGACCGACCCGCTAAATGGTACAGTGTAGCACTGTTGAAGAAGGCAACCTGTCTATAAATCAGTCTGACTGTGGCTGCAAATTGTCACAGTCAGATAAACAGTTGTGATACTGTAGCTTCATACTTTGCTAATTCATTGCAAAAATTTGAGACAACTCGGCACTAATACTGTAATCTAAGGTCATTGAAAGAGGCAACCAGCCTAAACGAAGCCCCAAATTGTCATAGTAGGACAAAAAGTTGACTTAGTTGCACACCTACCAAAATCATTGCCCAAATTTTGACAATTTAGCGAGGTTACTGTAATATCAAATCACTGATTAAGGTAATCAGCTTGAATGAGAACAACTGCACTCCACATTGTCATGGATGGAAAAATCAATGCCGTTATTAAAGAGGACATATTATCCATCTTCTCCACCTTTTCAAACAGTCCCCTTGTGGTCTACATGAAACATCTGTGCTGTGCTTTGGTCAAAAAATAACATGACTCAAGCACCAGAGGAGGTTTGTGACCCTGTATAAACCAGCTCTCTCAGAATGCTCCGTTTTGGTGTGTGTGTCTCTTTAAATGCAATGAGCCCCCCCTGAGTTTTCCCGGGAGACATCCCTCCTCTGTAGTGAGAATATAAATGGCAGACCTGCTCAAAAGTTTTGCTCTAGGCTGGGGGGGGGAGTCCATGGGTGGAGAAACCAAGGGAGAGGAGGGTATTTTCTTACCACAATCCAACTTGTGATGTCAAAAACTGAGAACATATGAAACTGAGCATTTTTCTCTATGTTGTAAGATTTATGCAGACCACAAACAAAGGACTGGATGTATTTATTTCAAATTTAGTGGGGCGATAGACACTCAGGTTACCCAAATATATGTTCAAAAACACAGTAGAAGTGGATTTTTCACATGTCCCCTTTAAACTTTATCAAATTAATTGCTAAAATGTTGAGACAATAAGAGTAACTTCGGACCACATTCTCATTTTTGGACAGAAACTTGCTGTAAATTCATTCTTATTATCAATCAAAATGCGAAATATTAAGAAATAATTTGGCAATGACACTGAAATATTGGTCAGTGCCTATGGAAACCAGCCTAAATTAGACCAAATGAGGCTCAACATTGTTGTTTAAAGTTGCTGTAGCTACATTTTTGTCAAATAAATTGCTAAGACAATAGACGATTGATCATTGAATTACATCACCATCGTGAATGAGATCTACTATGTCTCCACATTTTCAGCCTCATTAACAAAAATCTGATGAAAGCAAATTAAAGGTAGAGTAAGTAGAAATGTTCTTTGCAGCTTGTCAACACAACATTCAAACTGGGCCCCTCGTCCTGGGCTCGTCGACCACTGCAGGACAAGCTAGCACAAGCTTACAGCCAGTGTTTGGCACCTGCGTGTCTAATTGAAAGCAGGCCAACTCTTCATCCACGGGTGAAAGCCAACCCAAGGTCGACCCTTGATTTGGAGCAAGCTTTATTTGCTCTGCATCTAGCCTCACTATGATTTTATTTTCACTTCTTAGCCGCTATTACCACGTCTGTCTTATTTGCCGGTTTGAATCAAGTCCAATTTCTGAATTGTATCCACTCCTAAACTCACCAGTGGTGTAATTGGCTGGGGGAACACGCCAGCTCCCCACCCAGTAACTTCCCGAGTCAACCAAAACAAAACATTAAAATAAGGCAGAGGAGGACAGGGTCTTTGCAGACACAGTCACCACCACACATGTACAGGCAGATGACAGGGTCTCTGCAGACACAGTCACCACCACAAATGTGTGGGGACTCATAAGATGTGATTGAGCGAAATTACATTTGTATATGTCTGTTTTAATTTTTAGGTAAAAGCTACTGACTATGTTTTATAACCAAGTTCATTGCTTAGATTTCTTAGATTTAGGAAAGGGTCTATATTTGACAAACTTTGGCCTCACAGTGTCAAAATTGTACAAAAAGTTCTAATAGAGATATGCTTACCACATTTACATCTCAAATTTAAATAAAATTAGCAATGGTATTTTAATTGACTTTCATTGAATGAGGCATCCAGTTGAAATGATAATTAATTAGTTGTACAAAAAGTTACTTAAAGTACCAACTTATCAAAGTTTTGCAAAAAAATGAAGAGACAATTTAACATTGATACTGTAATGTTCAGTGTGTTAATAATGAAAACAGAGTCTTCATAAGACCAACTGTGGCCCACGTTGTTCACAAAAATTGCAATAGATAAAAACTTTAAAGGTCAAAAACAAGGTCATTCAGTAAGGGACAGTCAGACCAAAAGTTTCCATAGCTATATACATATTGAATCCATTACAAACAATTTAACCAGTCTGCAGTGCCAAGGATTAGCACGCCCAGGCCATTGCCGTCGCTTGCCACCTGGCTTAGCATGCATCGGATCCCCATGCCTCCAATGGTTGATGGGCCTATGTAATGACTGAAAGAATAAGATTGCTGATACAAGCGGCCGAAAGGATTTTTGTCTGGAGGGTGGCTTGGCTCAGCCTTAAGGTGAGGAGCTCAGACATTCGGGGTGAGCTCGTAGTAGAGCTGCTACTGCTATGCTAGTTGGGGTGGTTTTGGCATCTGATTAGGATGCCTCCTGGACGCCTCCCTTTGGAGGTTTTCTGGGCACGCCCAACTTGGAGGTGACCCCTGGGTAGACCTAGAGTTCACTGGAGGGATTATATATCCCGTCTGGCCTGGGAACGACTCGGAATACCCCAGGAGAAGCTGGAAAACGTTGCTTGGGAGAGGGAAGTCTGGGTTGACTTACTTCGCCTGCTGCCAATAGCGACCAGAACTCGGATAAGCGAAAGGAAATGGATGGATGGATGGATGGAAACAATTTAGCAATACTACTGTTATATTGGGTCTTGTGATTCACTGTTGCTTAATATTTTCACAGTTGTACCAAAAGTTGCCAGAGCTACATACCCATTAAATCCATTGCTAACTTAAAAGAGACAATTCAGCATTAGGTCTTTGAGTCATGTAACCAGCCTAAATTATACTGAATATGTCAACATATTGTCATACACTTAAGAAGTTGCTGTTGCTACATATGATTTAGCTTTGACGCTGTATTATTTGGTCATGTTCTTTTATTCCCAAACCAGTTGCATGTAGATTACTGAATTTCAAGCCCAACGTCTTTGCATTTCATTTCAATGCCTCAATATTTCACATTATTATTCACCAGTATTGCATCTGTTTTTCACCTTCACCAGTGAAGTGAAGCACTTGATGTCATTTCTTCCCAGCGTGAAATCCCCCGCTGGTATCCAGATTAAAGCGGTGCTCCCATGTTAGAGCGCAGCAGGGAGGGATTGGCTACAGTTTAGATTCCCCAGCCTGGTCTTTATCACGCCCATGACTGGATTTATTAAGCCTAATGCCGTTAATCTGGTTGATTTCTCAGTGTAAACCCATTAGGGGACATGCTGGAGGAAAGATAACGACAGGGGATGATGATAGAAAACTCTCCCTGTTGTCAAGTATGAGCCAAAGTCTGTGGGTTAATCAGACAGGCTGTGATCTTGTCCAATGTGGACAACTGTAATAGGTCAGGGTGTGCCAAAACAATAGTGTTGTTATCACTGACGCTATAGAAGGGGAGTTATTTACATGTACGTTATCTTCTTTGAGACAGATCATGCTTGTCTCTGTTTTCTACGGGAAACCTTGAAAACAGTATCAGGAGGCTTTCTCATCAGCAAAACAACCTCAGTATATATAAACATTTGCAGGAGAGGAGGAGACTTACTGTTTGCAGACATCGCTACACTGCAATTGTGACAAGCTGGCAGCTCCATGCATGTCAAACCCCAATGATCAGCCACGTTATAATGCTCAATGAGATGTAATAACATACTGAGCTGGTGGCTTTTACAGTGGTCAGGCTACAGTTGAGGGCCCCTGCCTGCCTTTTGCCCCGTGTGGTGAATTTCAGCCGCCTCAACCCCGTCTACTGCGACCACGAGGCTCACCACCGTCTCTCTCCGGCGTCGCAGATATCTGGTAGGCAGGGCTCGATTCTTACCACATCTCACTACACCACAACACAGCGCACAGTCACATGAAACCCTAACATCCCTCACGAGTCTGCAGAGCTGCTCGTTCTGTCTGCCTGCTGTCAACGTGCAGAGTTCCTCTTTGTGCATGCCACAAAAGTACACCAGGGTGACACTTTCACATGCGTGTCGAAGGAGTTTCACATCATCATCTGTGGATGTTACAGCAGCTGCTGCTGTGCGATATCGGGCTGGAAGAGTAAATTAACGTTGCGCCTGCACTGAATCAAGCACGACGTAGACGGCAGAGAGACACACCTATCTATTTCTTTAAACTGTAGCTGGTAATTTATATTCTATTGCAAAATAAAAAGTAAAGATATAAGCTAAGCTAAAAGTTACTCTAAATTATCTGAAGCTTCACTACACTAACCCCTTTTACATTGCTATTTCAAGGCAGGATATGTATGCCCCTGTTACCCCTAGTCAGAAATGTTAATGACACAGAGGCATAATGGTGGGGGGAATTTTTTCCAGTGCTGATAAAACAAGCATAACAAGGGCAAGGACACTGTAAGTCAATATGGCAAGTCGAAACAGCACTGTGTGTGACCACAACTGTGTGTGAGTGAAGCTGCTTGTTTAGATGTAATGTCTTATTTGTTCTTGCGCAATGCCGAGACATAATGTCAAGTCACACACTGGGACACCAGTATTACGCTGTTACAGATTCATTTTAAAAGTACATAGCTTATTAGAGTGGAGTTTTATTACAGTGCTGCTGCAGACTCGTTAAGAAAGAATGGCCTCTGGTGCTACCACCAGAGAATTGTAGCTAACTCCACACATCCGTGTACATAGTTAAATAATGACTGATTCTTAACAGTTTGATATCAGACCAACAGAATCCTCGGCTATACTAAAAATGTTCTTTTGTTCTATTACTTGAGAGAAAATGTAACTGTTGCGGTTGCATCACCAACAAGCTACTGAAAAATGTGGTTAAACTACTAATGTGCTATTCGTATATCTCCATTACGGCCCAAAAGTGCTCTGTGTATCCCTTACGTCTGTCATAAAAAAAAAACCAGAGCGTTATTGTACCAAAATCATCACATTCTTATTGTCAAAGTTGCCTGAGTTTTCTCATTGTTTGATGTAACTTAGAGAGCAACATAACAACACATTCTGTTTCAGATGACAGTAAGTTGAAGTATTTTAACTTTCAAGGGCAATTCTGTTTAACATTCCCTTTGCTGGTGATGTTGGTCAGTCACATCTGATATGACAGTCCTGCTCCACTTGACTAAAATGACATGGGGTTGGCTATCTACTGTCTGAATCCGTGTGAAAGTAGCGTCAGACCAAAAAACTATGTCCTCTAAACAAGAAGGTCACTGCTGGAAAGTCCAATTACCTCAAACGAGAGTCGACATAATCATCACAGGGTCAAGTCAACAACATCTCATATAGTTAGCATGCAGCGCCTCACAGCTCGGCATGGAGCACCAAGTGAAATACCAAGGAATTAAGGTCAGCCCTGGAGGCAATAATAGTATTTGTAGGTGAATTATTCTTCAACAAACAGCTTCAGAATAGAAGTGGAGAGCTATTTTTATTGTCAACGCTGCAGTTTAAATCAGTCTGTTGGGCTGGTCAAAGACAAATGTTGCACACAACAGCACATTATACCGATTGTTTGTTCTTCCGCCCACCCTCATCTCTGTCTGCATTTGTAATTCATTCAGCTGCTTGGAAGAGAATTATTTATGAGTAAATCTGTTCATTGGAATGGTTTGTCTTGTTTTCGCTTTACCACACTCCCCTGATGCCGCTCTACTGGGACCGCCTGTCAGAATCTACGTTTTTTTTTTTTTTAATGGAGCCATTGTGCCAAAAACAGCACAAACAAAAAGTTTTCAAAAACAGGAATATAATTACAGCTGCATTTCTGATGTACTAATAAGCATTGCACAAAATACCCACTGTCCCATTTCCCCAAAGTTATTAGTGAGATTGTGTGTATCTGTTGTTTTGTTTGTCTTAAACAGGGTTTTCATGTCCTCCCATGCTGGGACAGAGGTGACCACAGGTTAATGATGAGCAGCCAGAAACCAGACTACCGGAGTGTGTTTGGTTCTCTGAGCTTCAGTCCCAGGTGGTTCTCTCTTTTGAGAAGTATGAGTTCAAGAGTTTACCCATAGTCCTCTGGGCATTTGTGTTAGCCAATCAGCATGCAGTGATAGGGACAGTTGGCTGGGGATGGATGGTGCTGAGACGGCAGAAATGTTCGGTGAATGTCTGGACTTTCATCTCTAAAGAGGAGATAGAACGAGATGGAAAAGTAAGGAAATAATAAAGACGTTTGGTTGGCTATTTGGATAAATAATGTGGAGCCATATTTAATCCCTGTGAGGGGTCTCCCAGGGACTCACAAGCGATAAAACGTAAGGAATAACGCTCTTAAAGTTAAGTAGTGATCTCAGAGATTTCAGGAGAGGTAAGGAGCCAATCTACGACTTTGTTTATTGCCATCCAAACTTGGCTCAGCCGGCCAGGCAGCCCTGTAGCTCATGCGATTGTTTGAGATGAGCTGGCAGGCTGCCAAACCTGGAGTAAATCAGCACTGTCAGTCAGCAACAACAGCCAGCAAGGGAGGGGGGAAGGGGAGGAGGGGAAGGAGAGCACGTATGTTAAGATGGAGGGGAAAGGAGGAAGAGGGGGGTTGAAAAGTTTTGTGTGTGTGTGTGTATATGTGATAGAAATACAGATACAGAGGGAGGGCAGAAAAACAGGGCCAATAAGCAAGGAAAAAAGTGAAGGAGAAGCATAAAAGTGGGGGATGGGAAATTAACTCAGAGAGTAAGGAAAGGAGGGAGAGATGGAGGGAGTGCCTTGCTCTGTTGTGAAACATGAGCTCAGAAGACTGCTCCGAGTTTAACACTCAACCCAATGTTTTTGCAGTTGTTACTGTTTGGAGTAGGGCCATTGCGTGAGCCGACAACACGCACTGAAACCATACACACACTCACATTCACAATCATCCCAGAGCCCCACCCCTGGTGCGCTGGTTGTTTTTCTTCAACCGGCACCATCCTTCTCCTCACATTGCTGTTAACCAAGGTGAGGCGTGCTAACAAGACATGCTGCCTGCCTGACGTCTCTGGCGCCATTCCAACCTGTAAGGTAACAAAAAGAAAAAAATATTCACCAACTGAACTAGACATGGTCGGAGGCTTTATTCAGAGCTTTGTGCGTGCCTGGGAAGACAGTGCATCTGGAAACTGGGCAGGAGGCAAGCTCTTCTCTCATTACCCCGCACCAACAGTGGGCTCCTCGTGTGTCCCCAGGAAATAACAGTGTCTGCTCATTTTTATCCAGCTACATGAGCCTTTTTCCTGCCAATTAGCTCCCACAAATGACCCTGTTTGTTTATGTACTGTCTTTTGAGTGACACCCCCATCATAATTGGGCCAGTGTCTCCTTCCACAACATGCCAAGTGCATGGATCTTCACACATGGAGGGAGACAGCTGCACTCTGGGTTTCATGCTAACAGGGTGCATGTTTTAATTGGGTCCAAATGGACGGGTAAGTGAAGATTTTGAAAAGAGATCAAGTTAGAAAAAGTCGAGGGGGCTGAACAATAGCCAGCAGGAGACGGAGAGGACAAGTTCAGCAGGTTCATGTGCTGCACCACTAGGATTTAAATCCCTCCCCCTTGACCACAGGATACTGCTAGTGTGTGAGTCAGAGATTTCAGTTCTTTGCGTGTGTGTTTGTGTGTGTCACAGCTGTGAGGAGGCCGGGAGTGACTGCTGCTCAACAAAGCACTTCGCTCTGCTGGGTTGCTCTTGGTAAACAAAGGGAACTCAGTGCTTATAGTGATTGCCCAACCTCTCCCTCATAGAGAAAGTAAAGAAAAGAGCTGGTGGAGCACAGCAGATTAAATGAGAAGTTAGAATCAGGGAGTGTTATAAGTGAGAAAATTGTTTTTTTTTTTATATCAGCTAAGTGTTAACAGATTGATTTCTGCACCCTCTCCTTCCCAGCTGTGATATGGTGGCCATGCAGAGTAGAGCAGCCTGGAGGAGATGGGGGGTTAAGGTTGGGGTCTTTGCCAGAGGAGGTCAGCTGTGTTCAGTCATAGCAGACAGAGAGGGGAGGGGGGCGGGGTGGGATGGTTGCTGCACCCTTAGAAAGCCCTGCTGAACCTCGACAGTCTTTTACTCTCCCCATGTACAGCGAAATGTGATGATGTTGGCTTAGCTTCTTATTCCCATGACAACTGCCTGCCTGAGCACCAGATGTTTGCAGAAACTGCGGAAAGAAGAATGGAAAATGTTCAAACACATCTATGACTGAGGCAGTGATGTTACTTGACTGAGACTACAAGGAGTCTAGTTTGGTGTCAAAGGTTGTCTACTCATCTACTTACAGTTTAAGAACATTCCCCAGAAGCACAGTAAACCAGCATAACGGCCAAAGTTGTTCATTTAACATGAAGTCAAAGCCTTTACACCAGGGCACGAAAACGTCTTGCACTGGCGCCGTCAGAATTGAAAAGCTACAATTCCACCTAACACTTTAGATACAATATCTTTTGCACCCACACCTTACACCCACACACTACACACAGATATGAAACAGATTTACAGCTACAATGCCAGTAATAACGGTAAAAGGTATGCGTGGAATTAGCGATAACATCAAGGTAATGTCATGATGTGTAAAAGAAGCAAGATGTTGACCCTATTGCAAATCAAACAAAAATATATTTTATTTTTTAAAGATAAAAAGGGAAAACCAAGCAAGAAAACAGAGACTAAATAGACACAAGGGAAGGAAAAGACAAAATTGAACACAGTTGAACACTCTTTTGAGACTTACTAGGGCAGCCTGATAGAAGAAAACTGCAATTCTCCAGCCTAGAAGTAACAAATACATAGTGTTTCATACATACATAGGATTTTTGCAATGTCTTTGAAGTTTGTTATATGTGGGAGTTGAAGGACATGCCCTGAGCAAAATGAACTCCTAGATTCCTAAGGGTGGTGCTAGATGCCAAGCTGATGCCATCTAGTTATATCATTATCAAATGTCTCTCTGGGGTGTATTTGGCCAAGCACAATAACTTCAGCCTTGTCGGAGTTAAGAAGCAAAACATTTCTGGTCATTCTAATGTCCTTCAGGCATACTTCTAGTTTATAACTGATTCATGATACATACAATTGAGTTTCATCTGGAAATTTCTGGAAGTGTTTCCTTATAATATTACCTAGAGGAAGCATATATAAGGTAAAAATAATTGGTCCAATCAAAGAACCTTGTGGAACTCCATAGCTACCTTTGGTGTGCATAGAGGATTCATCATTAACATGATTAAATGAGATCGATCTGATAAATGATTTAAACCTACCGAAGGCGGTTCTTGTTATGCCAATTCATTGTCCTAGTCTCTGTAATAGGATTTGATGGTCAATTGTGAAAAATTAATTACTTAAATCTTACTAGACAAGTAAAGAGAGGAGTCCACTATCTTTCACCAGTGCAGTCTCAGTGCTATGGTGAACACCAAATCCTTACTGAAGATCCTCAAATAGACTGTTGTCATGGAGATTAGCGACCACTTTCTTCAGAATCTCTGCAATAAAGGGAGGTTAGGTCTATAGTTAGCTAAGGTGCATGGATCAATAGTAGGCCTTTTAAGAGAGGGTAAACAGTAAACAGGATTCTTCCACATTCTTTCAAATGTTTTGTTTCAGGTTACAAGTTTCTGAGTTATACCATGGAGCTAGTCCCTGCTGCCTAATATTTTTCTGTTTTAGGGGGGCAAATAAATCATGGGTCCACAGGGTCCATGTTTGTTTTCAAATCTATGGATGGTAGAAATGGCTGTGGACCCAAAGACAAAGCAGATAACCATCCTTAGCTGTTGAAACATTGCTATAACGAAATTCCCCAGCCATTAGAACTTCAGAAGCGTGAGGGGCACTGCATGTAGACTAGACACATAGCAGAACTTGAACATATACACACACTCAGGCATGAACACCTAACAGGACTGTTACTCCCTGCCGGTTCTGACATTACACATTGCCACCGTCTTCACCCCATTACCCCTCTGTTACTAACTCCGAAGGTGGAGCAGGGGTTGGAACGACTTTACCTACCATTAAGCATCCGAGCGTTACACATTGCAGACGAGGCGTTACAGGGGATTTAATATTCCGTCTTTCTGCTGTAAGCGCCACTTGTGACGGAGCTTGCATATAAAACATGCAATTCCAGAGCATGCCTCCAGGTGGATTTCATTCTGATTTATTTTGCAAAACCATGAATAATCTAAATTTATGCCAATCCACATACTTTTTTAAGTGTCTTGTTGGACATGCATATAAGTTACAGTTTAAGATGTGTCATAAACCAGCTCCCCAACTGCAACTTCTTCTGTTATAACCCTTTCTATCGCTGCCTGCAACTTTAAGAAAGTCACAGACTCATTGCCATTTCAGACTTGTTAAAAGGTTCCTTTTCTGAAAACACACCTAAATTATAAGGGTTCTTGTAATGTGAGTGTGAGCTCACAAGTGATAATTTATTACCAAATTATCACCTGTGAGCTCACCCTGTGTTTGCTGGAGACACTTGAAATTGTCCCCTCTGCTGGGTATCAAGAGTGTGTGGGTGGTGGTGCACAGCAGGTGATGAGGAGCCTGTCAGAACATATTTGCTGTTATTCTCTCTCTCACAGCTACTTTCAGTCAGTGACAAAACACAACAGAGTAAGAGGGACAAACAGAAGCTGTGGTTAAAGTTGTTGCGACTTTGTGATTTCAGCTCAAGCAGAGCCTCCTCTTCGGTCTACCGGAGAGCCAGCCAGGCAAGTAGGAGTTAACCTTGTAGGCCGCCATGTTTTGATTGGCTTTGCAGACATAAACAAGAGCCGTACTTGTGCGTGACCCTTGGGCCTCACCCGAGAGATAGACGCTTCTCTAATGGGTGTCTCTTTCAGCAGGCGACCAGACCAGGGGAATAGAGGAGCCATTGTTTGGGCCGGGGAAAGCCAATGCTCTCCTAAAGAGCTGAGCCAAAAGTGGAGGCTGAGAAGCCATGAAGCCGATATCTCAAACAGAAGGTGGTTCCTGATGTCCTCATTCACATGATCTTTATATTTTTCTACAGTTGTATAATAGGACTGTTAATTAGCTCATGTTAATGGTTGAATCTCCTTCAATTAAAAACACAAGGCTCAGGATTAGGAGGGGAGAACTGAACAGTTGTGTACGCCAAACCAACCTTGACTCGATTAGGAGCTGTTGTTCTCTTTAAACCACATCCTGTGACACACTTCATTCACAGCAAGTGTGTGTGTGTTTGTGTTTAGAGGGCCACAGACAAGAGACTTGTTTTTTTCTCTCCCCCTGCAAGTGGCCAAACAGGTGAGTCAGGTGTCGGTGAAGTGTGAAACTGTACCTGGCATGTATAACAAAAGAAGTGCCACGCGTCAGCCCCGAGGGAGGTGACTGTACGACGTCTGCTCTGGCTAACAAAAGAGCAACACAATCTCAGACGTGACTGTGAGGGCATTGCAAGGAAAGTAGAAAAACATTACTTCCCTGTATTAGATTTGATGTACATGAAAAACTTTCTTTCACTTAATGAATATAAACTTACTGTTAGAAGAATGCACTTCTGCACTCTGCACAGACCACGATAAGGACTTCACTCTCATGTTTTTATGTGTCAAGAATAATCACTCACTCCATGGCTCGAGGGCATCCGTGCTGTAGTGTAACTAATCTGCAGGCTCAGCAGCTTTGGCCTTAACCCTTCAGGAAATAACAATAATACGGTGTGAGGTAACTCTTCTCATTTGCTCTATGCATGGGCCCATTCAGTTCTCATGCCACACTATAGACGTGTGCAGGCGACAGTTATTTGAGAAGGGTGAAAGCCCCCTTTGCTTTCACTACATAAATGACTTTACAGCAGGAGGGATGTGATGAGTACAAGCTCTGCTAAACTCCACTTCAGACACTTGGCTTATCCATTAAAGGCTCATGTTCACAATGGAGCTCCTTAAAATTAGACCTATGGCACAAAAGAGGGAATTAAAACTTTCTGACCTTATGTCCTTAAAACTAGACTTATCCTAACATATTTTAATACATTCTTATATCAGTAACATATTCCTGTGTAATGCTCTTTTGTCCTGTTTGTATGATGCATTAAGGAGTTATTCCTTTGTTTGTCTTACAAATAGCTCAGGTGCCGTAGAAGTGTGTGTTCTTGTAGAGCAGATTGATTGTTTTTCTTCCTAAAAAAACCACACTCGATTCAACTTGGCACCTTCAATAAAATTTTATTGAAAAAAAAAAAAAGTACCAATAAACAACAAGAATATCCAGAAAAAAGATTTGTAGAGCAAAGCTCCATATGTACAGCATATTGCACTACAGAACAAATTGTCTTTTACTTCCATATTAAATCAACCAAAAAATACATAGAAACACAAAAAAATGAGTGCACAGTAGAGTCTCGAAAACACACAGTCAATGTTTACAAAAATGCTACATTTTCGCTGGGTCTCGTTTGTTGGTATACAGAGAGTGTGTGATAATCAAGACTTCGTTCAAACTGAGCAGTAAAAGGCATATTCCAGGGTTTTACAAATACATTTACACGTTATCTGTTCTGTGAGAAAAAAGGGGCAAATTTTTCATTTCTATGAGCTCATGAGTCAAATGAATCAAAACCATGATTGAGTTTGGTTTGTTGGTTTACACACCATGATGGGATGTGCAAGGAATGTTGCAAGTTCATTTTTGTATTTTTGCCCTCGATCTCATGGACTTCAAAAAGGATCCTACTTGTATTTCAAATTATTTTACAGGCATGAACTGTCCTCATAAAAACAGACCCCCTTTGTCTTAAGAAAATACATTTAAAAAAAAGTTAAGAAAGACCATGAAGAAGACATGTCATCGTTTAAAAAAAAAAAAAGTGAAATCAAAAAACCTTCTTCAAAAACTTCAAATGTATATAAAGTGGACTATAAAAATTCAAGACACTGACGGTTTCCATAAAATGCATGTCCCACTCCGAGGATCCTCCACACTCACATACAATGTGATGAGTGCAGCTTGGGAACCCCTCTCTAATAAAAATGACACAGGGCACACAGGCAACTTGTTTCCCTTTCAATAAATCTAACAGGCCGACAATCCGAGGCCTTCTTGGTTGATGTACAGATCTACGTCTGACACGAGGAGATCCAGAGTATATACTATACATGAACACGTGACAAATAAGGGACCCATGGGATCTACAGAAACAAAGTACTTTCCAGTGCATATTGATTACAAGACAATGATCAAGATGAAAATGAACACACAAACTATCATCCTGTGACTTGAGAGGAATATTTCTGATTTTGTGTGTAGAATAAGCAACAGGTGGGATGGCTGATGACGGTTAATAATAAAAGAAAAGGTCAAATCCTGTTTTAAGGTGAAACTTCATCCAATCAGCGGCTCTTCTCAAGCACATATTATGAACAACTCTTGAAGAGCGGGGAAAAAGTCAGACCGTGCATGTGAAATACTCAAACCGAAATCTACTTTTTGAAGTGTAACACTCGTCCTGTGTATCGTGGAAGTCTTCAGCTGTGTTCATTGTGAATCTATGTTGGTTAAAATGTTTTCCAAAGTGAAAAGAACTACCATCCCATGGAGAGTTAGCTGCTCTGTCTACATGTGCAGCCATTGAAATCCTTTAAATAAGCTGCTGTTATCGTTAAAGGCTGGTCCACAGCAGGCGAGTTTTTCTTCAAAGAGGAGATTTTGAGTTGAGTATCATGAAACTAATTCAGCTACAATGCAGTCCAACATAGTCAAACAACTGAAGCACATACACGTCCAAGAGGAATATAAAAAAAAAATTAGAAGTAATTGCACACACACGTGTATACAGTAGAAATGGGCGAGAAATGTACAAAAATAAATAAGAAGGTTAAAAATAAATTACAAAGACAAAAAGTGAACCGATGAACAATACCCATGTGTTATAGGAGCAACACGAAGAGGAAGCCAAGAGCCAATGGTGAGACGGGGGGAGCTACAGTGACTGGCTCAGCATTCAGGATCCGCAGGAAACTCTTAACCACAAACACATTCAGTGCACCTCACACGCCTACAACTACACACTCGGTAGCCCCCCCACATCAGCACCACAGACAGCAAGGCAGCCTCGCACCCCTCCTCCTCCTCATTGAAACTGTACCTTTATGTGTGCGCTGAAAAGAGGAATCTTAAACTGAAGTGAAAATCAAAGACTAGACAATACCTCCTGAGGTTTCAGTATAAATATTTCGGATGAAAACACTGCTCTTCTTCAAAACCATGTAACAGATTCTCAAGGTAACCAGTAGCCCACAAAGTCCGTCCCTGAGATATCTTGAAGAAAAATGAGAGGAAACTCTAATTATTCAGTGAGAAACTTGACACATGTGGTGACACACCCCTGATATGTTTTTGCTCTGTGGGTGAGAAGGTTGGCCTGGGTTCAATATAACAAACAGAATCTTCAACAGTGTCTTCAACCATGTTCATATTTCAACAATAATTACAGTCTTTTTTTTCACTTTTCTCTTTTTCTTGTCTACTTCGTCAGTGGTGATTATACGCATTCAAAAATATCCCATAGATGGATCTGAGCACCAAAGGCAAAAGAGACCAGCCAGCAGAATATAAACTGATGTAAAAAATGAAAAACTCCCTCAAAGTCGCCTGAGAAGATCTGTTTCACATATTGATAATGCAGTTCTTTGGGTGAGGCACGAGGATCTTTTGTAACTCTCCTGAAACGCTGGTGCATAAAGTTTCCAGAGCCTAAAAAAAATTCAAAAATCCTGACTCCAAAATGCATGCGATTCTTGACAGTGACTAAATCTGAAATGTTATGGCAAGAAAAAACAAGTGATTACTGAAAGACCTTCATAAAAACAGACAGAGGTTTGCTCGGTAGCATGAATGGACTCTTAAAAGGGGGGAGGTCTAGTGCAAAAACAGTGGATCCACAGTTCCACTTCAAGGGCATGTAGGTCTGAAAACAATCATATGAAAAGAACACGTCGAAAACAACAGGGAGAAGAGGGACTATAGGAGGAGTTTGGAAACAAATCCAAACTTAAGAAAGTGTTTCATTAGGGCACACTAAGCCAAATAGTTTTGTAAGGTTAAGATTATCAAGCCCTGTTTAACCAAGCTTTGTGCGTGACTTAGATTTTATAGTGGAGGCCAAAAGTCAGCAACAACAAACTTTAAAGTAAATGTCTTCATGCATCTTTCCCAAAACTTCTTCAGTGTGCAACACATCAGACAACAATCAACCACTGAGGAGCTAAACACTCAGAGGATGCTAGTTACATTATCAGAACATTAACTTGATGCGAATCAGTTCATTCTAATTACTACTGTAGATCATGCAGTCCTCAATTTAGACTGTTTGGTGATGCTCAATTAACATAATAACTCTTTATTGCAGCTATGACATGTTCTGGAATTTGTTGTCAGTGTCAATAATCCCAATTCATTTTGTGAGATTTGCATGAACCAGTGTTTGAATGCAATCTCATTAAAGGCTGTTAATCTTCCAGTCAGCAGGCCACTTTGACGACTCTGCAAAACTCCAACCCCCAAAACCTCCTGAGCCCTCTCAATGTTCTGGTTGTTTGACATGAAGCACAGGACTGAAGAGAAGCGGAGCATGTGCAAAAAGATATTTAGATTACAAGTTAAGGTTTGCAGACTCTTTACAAGTAGAGACTATTTGTTTAAAGGGCACTGAGGGATTGTGTTCACACTTCAATACCACATCAGGAAAACGGAGGTGTAAGAAAACAAAGTCAGAAATCAAAATAAAGAAGTTAAGAAAAGTGATTTTTTTTTTCATCGAGGTGAGGTGCAAAATGCTTTGTTCTGAGAAGTTGCCTCTTTGGAAATCAACTTGTCTGGTCAGCTGGGAAACTTCAGAAAGAAAACCTCCCACCACATGTCTTTCATCTCCTAATATCTCATGTAGCCGGTCAAAATGTCTCAATACTCATTCTGGCAGAAGACACTGAATAAGGCATTCCCAGGGTCTGTGGAGGTCATTAAAGATGGATACATGTTGAAGTGCAAAAAAATGTAACTATGTACTGTACAAAACTACTTCACCACACGTATACCAAAATATGAACATTGTCCCTTAGAGGAATCTCAGAGAATCATGGCATCTTCTTGGAGAAAAAAAAAAAACAACCTTGAAGAAAAGTCGGTCGTCTCCGTCCTGCGGCGACTTCTAGTCTGCTTTCTTTCCCTCCCCCCACCAAAAAAAATCAGACCCGTGTTTAATTTGACAGTGCCATTAGGAGTCCAGTTCCTCAGAGAGATGAAGTAAAGGGGATTTGAAGGGAAGACCCCCCTCACCTCCGTCCTGCTCCACCTCCTCCAGCGATGAAGCCCCTGTCAAACAGAAGGCTAAGCAAAGCTGCGCCCAGACGCCACCACAGAGGTCCCTGGTTCCTTTGGTTTCGATGATACTGAAACAACAAATAGACCAAACATATAAGGTGGTACAGTCTTCTGTTACTATAGTGTCCAAATTGTTGTGTAGGGTGTGATGTGATTGACTGCAAACTCAGGGTCAACTGTGAAGAAGGTGAGACAGAACCAGACACCGTATCGACCCGGATATTTTCACAACAGTCTGCTTCTGTCCCCGACAACGCTTATTAAAGAGGCCTTCTTTTTGTGTGCAGGATCCCTTCACAATCCCTAACAGACATTCCAAGTCATAAACACACTCATCATTCAGGCACACTTTTTCTAATCTTTCTGGCAGACACAGGCAGAAGAAGACTCCCTCAGGTTTGCGAGCCAATCGGACTGTGTGCGATTAGAGGGATAATGCTATCTCCCTGCCATTGAGAAGCTGAGATAAGATAATTGCACCAAATGGGATTAGGGAGCGCTTGATGCGAGGCAGGGAGCCTCTGGAATACATAGCTGTGCAACAAGAGGGGGTACAGTAGTGCAGTCTTCAGACGAAAGGCAGACTCCACTATGTCTGATATCGTGTGGGTTGTTTTCAGGCCGTAAAGGTTGGCAACATTCTTACCCAAAAGATGTACAGGCAGAGATTACATGTGCCATATTCATTCACATGACAGTTAAGGTGGTGTCCAAACATTGACCTTGTTTCAGCCACTAAGTGTCTATACTCTTATCCATGTCTGGTGAACACTGCAGGGCGTTGCATAAACTCTGCCAGGTGCAAACCAGCATGTCAGGCTCTCACTTGTATGATCCCTTACTCTGACTTGAGAGACAAAAACAAATCAAATCTTGACAAAGCCTGCTGGGGATCTTGATAAAAAACCAGTTCTTTGTTTTTGTGACATCTCGTGCTGGGATGTTTTGATAAGGAAATAATAATTGCATAATGTCCGGTTCATCTAAACAGTGCTTATGTTGTTATATGCAGCACAGAGCGGATGGGCTGGCAGCCAATTTGGCCCGACTTAATGAACACTTGTACGCCTGTAGTATGTTAAGTTGAGAAAAGTTATATTTTAAGAAAGAGAAGTCCAGGATTTTAGAAGAGGAAGGTGGATTTTTTTGGTTTATTGTAGATCAATAAGTGTACTTCCCATTTGTGCTTTGAGTTTCAGCGTTAAATAGTAAATGCTGCAGGACTACAATGACTCAACAGAGGGATTTATTAGGCCATTAACAATCCTACAAGTGTATTTACTACAAGCTACATAACAAGCAATCAATCTCTATAACCAGAGACAGTTTTCCTGTGACCTGATCTTTTGACCTCCACTCTTGAGAGAGACATCACAACAAACCGCAAGAAAGAGAGGGAACGAATGAGAGAGAGAACAAGAGAGAGAGAGAGAGGTGTGCACAGGCCTGTCGCAACATAATCATGAGTCACGCCACCAACTGTCAAAATAAGCCAGGCTCTAAATTTAGCCAGCGATAGAGCAGCAGAGACTAGCCAGATGCTCTGTGTCGTCACTCTCGCACTCGCCTGATGTGCTTTATCAGTGTCCCATGCGGGCTGTCTGTCCAGCCAGCTGCTCAGAAGCTCTGCCTTATCTCTTGAGCAAACAGTCCAGCAGCAATAGCAAGAAACTCTGGATTAGTCGCATCAGGGACAAGAGCAGCAGTAAAGGGGAAATTTAAACAAACAGAGGTGGTATTAGGTTAAAGAAAAGCAGCACAAAAGGACACATCCATGTCAGAAAACTCCTCACAGCTCAGTGAACAGAAACTACATAACCATGCCTTCTTCTCTTCATATGTTTTTATTTCCACTCCTCCCCTCTCTACAAGTGCTGAAAGGAGAGAGTGCCGTGCCCTCGCTGAAACAGCGACGAGATAAAGCCACAAGCATCGCATGTGAGCACACACACACACACACACACTGGCGATATTCAACCCTGCTTTCAACACCTCCTATCGAAAGCACCAGGAGTCGTCTCTCTTAAAAAAACATGGGGATGAAACCTAACTCTGCTCCTTGCCCGGCGCAAGCTGGAGCCGTCTTCCTGCCATTGTGACTGTCATTACTGCCGTGTCTCAAATGGCAGGCGGGCTAATGTCAGCCTTCCTCTTGGGACCTTAAGGTCCTCTCCAGCCTACTCTGACTGAGGAGCAATTTATCTGTCAGCATCCACCAGCACTCTTTCGCTACCTAATCCCTGCTTTCGCCAGGGGCCATGGGCTCCCATGGAGACCACTCACAGCCCCATCACTCCTAGATTCCATCAAGAAGGTGGCAGCCAAAGGCACTTATACAGCTCAGGGACAAGTGTCGGCTTTGAATAAATGTTATCGTCCACTGACAGGACTGAGAACTGACAGACATTAACCGCTAATAGATGGAGCGATTTTGTACTCACTGTGAGAGAGAAAAAGCAAAAAACAAGTGTGGGTGCATTTAAGCATGAGCATGTACTCACACACACATGAAACTATTTAATGCACAACCAGCACAACTAAAGCCTGAAATTGAAAAAACAGAGGTTGTATTGCACTGTAAAAACATCCCTCTGCAACCCTTCCCTTCAGCAACACACACACGGTGGCAACAACTTGGTTATGCTACACTTCACTGACAAGTGTCAATAAAAGTCTGACTGGGTTGTCACAAGTTCTCAGCAAAGAGTCCCGTACTCTTCAAGGTGCAAGCAAATACTGAATTCTCTCTTTGCTCGTTTTTTGCTACAACAACATGTGTGTTTCTGTGTCCTGACTACTCTACCTTCAGGATGTGATCTCACTGGGCCGTTCTCACTGACTGTTCTCTCTGCTGTTTACTCAACCAGCAAAAAGAAGCAAAGCCACTTCCTCATCCACTGACCCAGGCTCGCTGTGTCGTGCGTCAGTAGATCCCTGCCGCACACACACACACACACCAAACCGACACTCATCAGAGAAATCCTCTTGTCTGACTGTCTGGTCGGCTTGTGTTGCGTTTAACAGTGTTACAAAACATGACTCATTCTGAGCTGAAGGGGTATAAATAACCATAACTTGATAAGCGTATGAGAATATGTGAAAAAGAATAGGTAGGGGCTTTGGAGGGAAGGCCAATTTTCACAAAGAATGTTTTTCAGATAGCTACAAATGGTCGTTACATTATCATTTGAGGTTCACTTCCAAACCACCTTCCCTTATATTTATGCTTATACCATCATTATGGATCTCCCCCCCACCCCTCTCTGGCTGTGTATACCTCTTATTTGGGTGTCTCCAGCGGCCGAGGGAAGGGGCTGACTGGAGACTCCCTGGAACCGCAGCTGTCCCCCTCGAGGCTCACGCGCTAAGCTTCGGGTTACAACATGTTTACCTTCTCCTGCCACTTCTGCTTTTTGTCCTGGATGTATCAGTATGTGTGAATGTGTTTGTCTGAATGTGAACATATGTGTGTGTGTGTGTGTGTGTGTGTGTGTGTGTGTGTGTGTGTGAGACTGTTAAGCGCTTGTGCAACAAGAGTCCAGAAAAGAAAGAAAGTCCTGTGAGAGTTTATGCATATCTTTTGATGTTGCAGCCGGTGAAACAAAAACAGAGTGTAGCGGATGGACAACACTCACACATGAAGGAACATTATTCAGCACGCACACAGACCCAGCAGACAGTGTCACCCTGACCACAGTGTGTTGTGAGTTGTTTGAAGCCGGGCATCCTTGTTGCCACTTGCTTCCACAGCGCACTTCGGGAAACAGGGGAAAAGAGAGAGAGAGAAATAAACAGGAAGAGCAGACAGGGGGAGGGCCTGGGACTTGGTGAGCTGGGGGGAAGGGCTGCCCTGGTTCAGCAGAGTCCATGGCTTGAGGGTAAGGGGGGTTGCGGGGGGTGAAACACTGGGCTCTCTTAATTCTGCATGTGCACAGCCTCTCCAAAACAAATATGGAGTATAAACAATGAAAAGAGCCAACTTTAGTCCCACTGTAAATCTTTGACAGATCAATTCAAAAAAACTCTGCTGATGTTGTTCATGTGTAGACTGCACCTTTTTTTGCACTGACTCTAAAAAACCACCACTCTGACCTAACATAAACACAATTAAGACTCACACAAACACAATGAGGTCTAGTTTGACAGCAGAAGAATCAGGGTTTAATCTGGATCAGAGCTTCAACAAAAATAAGATGTGTGTTTTCTATTTAAGACCAATTTAAACAACTGATCCACAATCATTGGAAAAAAAATCGATTTTTAAACAAGAAATAATTTCTTTTTTTTTCTCAATGTTTCACTTTTGTTACAGTGCCAAATAACCAACAAGTACATAGGGTGTTTTTCTTGTGTGTATCTCAGTAAGATTATCAGTATGATTTGTATCCTCCAGGCTTTAGTGCGTTCGCTTGGACAAGCAGTTATGCTGTGCCAACAAGAGGCTTTTCAAATAACGGGAGGAAAAGCTCCTGAGCTCCATTGTCTCATATCGTTCTGGATCGTTGGTGTGCACGACCTGCTGCTACTTTGACCATTATTTCTGACAATGTAGCTATAAATCTATCTTATGCAGTGTTGTTGTTATCTCCCTCTATCCCACTTTCCAAGCCAAACACAGTTTTAGCAGATGGCTGTTCAACACAAGTCTGGTTCTGTTCAAGGTTTCTGCCTGTTAAAAGGCAGTTTTTTCTTGCCACTATAACTTTGCTAAATGTTGCTCAGTGCTGTGCTCACGATGGATTCGTGTTGGGTCTTTGTAAGACGGAGTAAGAAGACAGACGTCTTTTACCTGCTCTTTTGTAAAGTGTCTTGAGATTACATTTGTCGTGAATTGGTGCTATACAAATAAAGATTGATTGATTGTTTGGAACAATCTGGTGTACCAATATAAAAGCTCTCAGCGGTCTTTGTATGGACTCATCAGGATTGCCCTCACACATAACTCCATGAAAGGCATCTACAGAGCATTCTATGGATTTGTTTGTTGCCATAAAACTCGAAGCCAAAGTGTTTGTCTCGACTCTGCACGGTTAGCAGGATGCATTATATCTTCCTCACCAGTTGTAGGTGTTCCAGATGAAACTGGTCTCCTATAAGTTGGAGTTTCTGACCGATGCTGGCCTCCACACTGTGGACAACAGGTTGTTGCTGCTGCTCCATCCCACTTTGCTGCAGCTCGCTCTCTTGTCCGCTCTCTTCCTGATCTCCAACAAGCTCAAAGTTTGCAGGGAAGTGTAATCGAAAACCTGCGTTGCCTGTTGGGTATAAAGACTGAGACTTAGTATTTTGTCAATAACACAGTATAAGAATGTAAATACTGCAATGACATCTGACAGTCTGTTTATTTGACTGTGATTGTGTTTGGGATGTCGATGCAAAGGAACAAAGATCTGCTCAACCTGTCAGAATGTTTGAATGTAAATCCAATACCATGACTCATTTGAAGTCATGACACTACAACAATCTCATATGACACAGATTTGATATCAGTTGTTCAGAGCTACTTTGGAATGATTTCTTGTATATGGCACTTTTGTAGCTCTGCTGTCACGCACACAGGTAAGCATATCTGTCACGTCCTTTCACTCACAGTGCCAGTCTGGCGCCTTTTGAACAGCAAAGCAGCTGGGTACACTCCATATAGACCATAAAAGCCACTATGATCACGACTATCAGGCGCCAGGCATGAGGTCAGTGCAGCAACATTTCTCACAAGTGAGTCTCACATTATAGTTTCGTGCTTCGGTTTTATAACACCAGCTATCTCACACAAGCTAATGTTCCCCTTTCTCTTTCTAAATATGGTATTTCTTCAGTCTCACCGTAGAAGAGTGGTCTGGGCTCCTCTGCGACTCCACAGGGCAGCATGCCGTTGTTGGGTGCCAGGGCCGGGCCAGATGTCTGCGTGCCCCGGTCTTCACACTTTATCTCCTGGAAATAGGTGCGCCAGCAGTGGGGGTCCGGCTCGAACACATCATCCTCTTCATCGTCCATACGGGGGCACTTTGAGATGAGCAGCCTTAAAGGTAGCAGGACAGAGAGAGAGACAGGTTACTGCAGCTGCTAAATATAGAACAATATCAATCAAAGTCATCCCTTGTTTCCTTCATTAACGACAGTAACCTTGAACAAGTCTGCATTAGACCCGATGAGATGATCTCACACACATTCATAATACATTCATTCCTGCAATGCTTTCATTATCATTATAGACAACCTGTCTGGTTTATGATGAGTGCATTCAAATCGATAAAACCACAAGAGAAGCTTGAGAAAACGTGTTCACGGTTTGCCGGCACTGAGAGCTCAGTGCTTATTGAGATAAATGTCTCTATTCATCTCAGTGATGAAACCACACATTTCCATGTGGTTAGGAGACTGTTGAGCCACATTTACATAAAGGGGAGTTTGGCTTACTGGGTTCAAAGAAAATCTTTCTAGTCTGTGCTAAGCAGCCTTGTGGAGAGCCCACCTTATTAAATGACTGTCCCATGACTCTTTTCTTATAATACTAATATCAGATTCTTTTAATGCAAACAATTGTAGGTCTCAGCGCTAAGATAAATATGTCATTCTTACCAGGTGGCAGGAGAAGTAAAAAAAGGCATGATTACAATTGATTTAAGTTTCCCTCCATTTTCAGTAATGCACTCCACTTAACCTTGGATCATATAGTGGGTCATGGAGTTATGAAAATATGGGTGAAATTCAAGTTGCTTCACTTGCAAATCCCCAAGTCACCACTGAGTTGTAATGCAGGGTTAGACTACTACCACACTTCCAAATTAGGGTCCAGAGCAGAGAGTAATGACAGTCTTTTAGGAAAATCCTAAGCCACTCTCCCTGCCCTGGTCTCACAGCCTGCCAGCTCCCTGGAAGAGAGTTTCAAGCAGACTGGCCTGTCCCTTGCATGCCCAGACCTCACTATATACCGTGTGTGCTCATAATAAAGCATGTCTGTGAAACCACTTAATGCTTTGGTTTCACAAACAAAGAGTAAGAACATGGTAAGGATCAGAAAAAAATGACACAGGCTCAAAGCTCCAGAAAGCAGGGTTGAAGTGCTCTGCTGTGTGCAGGTAGTCAGCAGTGTGCTTGTGTCAGTGGCTCCCCCTGCTGAAAACTACATCACAATAACAAAAGGGAAAGATGGGGGTTGTGCTGGAGCAGCTGTGTTTTTAGCACTGTTTCAATCCAGCGGCGCAATTAGCCTCATTTAACACTACTTTCACTATTTATAACATGTTGCACATTAAAACCTCCTACAGCCCAAAGCGGCGCCAAAGTCAGGCGATGTTTTAGTTATTCCAAAAAGTAATTATCTACTGGCTACGCATTTTAATAAGACAACATGTCTTAAATTACGTCAGAGGGGATTATTCAGGGATGTAGGACACATTGAAAGATACAATTGCCTTAACAATACGGTAGCCTACCCACACCGTCTAAAATGTGTAGTAACACGTAAACACTCGTAAATAATGTATTCTAGAGAAATATTCGGTTACTGCTTTTATTCGTAAAGACTGAAATACGACAGAGGCACACTTGCCACAACAAGTGTCATGTAGGCTAGTCTGAAGTCCATTCACCGACTGCGGCTCGGTAAACCGGGGAAGTGTTGTATGAATGACAGGCTGAGTAACACTGAAACCGGTTTCTTTTGGACTGCTCGATATTTACAAAGGGCAGTGTACGAGAATAATGCCGAAACAAATGAGTTGAAGCCAGCCTATTTTAACAACAACATCAGCACGTTGTTTGTTGCCTCTTCATGAGGACGCCGCTGTTTCACTATTAAAGCGCGCGCCAACACGCCGATGTAAAATGCACCGACCGAACAAGCACAATTTAATGTTTTAAAGTAGTCTAACTTACCACAAAGGTTGGCTTCGTTGTAATGGTTGTCCTATCCTCAGAAAAAAAGGGACAATGAGTTCAATATCCAGGCAAGTCAGGCGAGTTAGTCCGTTTCACCTCCACGACTACTTCCATTCTGAGAGGAAAAGTGCAACCAGCCGATTTCATTTCGCCGACGTCAGCTCCACACTGACTCCGCCATCGGGGCGTGGTGTTCAAAGTCTGAAAGTTAGTAAATAAACTCTCCTTAAGGACAAGAGTGTTTCTGTCGTCCTAACTCGGTTCATCCCAGCAGAAGTGGAGCACATCCCTTTAAGCGTGATTTACATTTCGCCGCTGTAACCAATCGTCGACTTTGTTTTTGTCCCGCCTCCTCCAGCGCGTATTCAGACACGTGGACGGGAAATTCCCCAAAGCACGAGACCGCTTTTACGCTATCATCTGGTCAGAAACCTGTGAACTGCTGTCACCAGACAGCTGCACACAAGAACATTGACATTTAAGAGACAATATTAGACACACAAGGCAACATACAGTTTACAAGTTAGCTACAATAATTAAATGATAACACATATTAGCCTGCTGCTTTAACACAGCCATTAAAAACTTCTATCTAGATCTATTTCCCATACTTTTATACAACTTTTCAAACTGTATTTTTTCTATTCCTACTTTTGTTAAGTGTCTGAACACACCAGTATGTTTTGGATAAACAAAAAACGGTTAAATGATAAACAGTTTTGACCTTGATTACAAGTGTAACTGACCTAAATTTGTTGTCTAGATCTTTATCAGTATAACCTGTAGCCTAGGAGAGGTGTTTGTTGTGACAATTAAAAAACATGTTTGTATTGACAAAGGAAAGCCAGTGAGGTTTGGAGAAATATACAAAGAAAAAAAACACATGTATAAAGTGCGTGAGCATCTATCTATAGGTAAGAAATGTGTAGTCTCCTAAATGTAAACACAAACAAAAGTATCATTGTGTCAACTGCAGGTGCATATATGATTAAGATCTCGCCAGTTTCGTGGTAGATATATGGCAACAAATTCAAAAAAGTTAAGTTCAGAGATCAAATCAATTATATAATTACATTTCCTCTTATATTTGTTTACTGTGTCCTTTGCTCTTATTATGTTGGGCAGGGCAGTTACTAGTGATCTGCCCCCTCCCCTCTGGGCTTTCACCGATCAATAAACCCCCTGGACAGCTGGAGCTGAGTGGACCCTATATGCATTCTCTCACACATCCTCACCCTGCCCCCAACTCCTCTTACTCTTTCTCTATTTCTCCGTGTCCATCAGCTGTGATCATGTCCCACCACTGAGCAGTGTGAGAAGTCACGGGTCCCTGCCTCCTCTGTCCTGCCTGAATTGGATGGACCTCTTGGTTTTTTGCACACCTGCAGCCTCTCCAAAGACAGAGGTGGGGATGCACTGGGGAAGACAGGATTGGTTTCCTCACTCAGTGTGATATTGGAAATGTGATCTCCTCTTGCATGAGTGAGCACTGTAAACAACAAGAGGGTGCAAAGATGTGAGAGCATTAGCTGCAGCTTCCTTTTGTGTCCCAGCCAAACAAAAAAGATCCCCTTACTTAAGAGGCTATAACGAAAACACCTGTAATTACTAAAGAGACAGTAGGAATCTGTTTAAGTACAGGTCATTGTCATAGAAACACTAAGGACATCAAAGTATTCTAAATGCAGAAGTGCAAAGTTTGGAACAAATTTCATTTGTAATTTGTAACTGAGCATTTGACTGTTCAAGTGGAATAAAATATTAACGAAGAACCCATGTATACTGTATTGATTACAGTTGACATATCTTAAGATAACAAACATGAGTTATTTATTAACATGCATTAGTCTATGATATTAGCATATGAGAGCAGCCGCAGAAATCATTGAGGCCATAAAGCAGCTCTCAGTGGGACATATATACAGGCCTCTATAACATAAATAATGAATATGGATATATCCACTGTTCCTCTTACCGCTACATAGGAACATCAATTATAAATACAACACATTGTTGACTTAACTAATTGAGCTATGTCTATAAGAATGTGCATTATTACTTTGTGTTGATATAAGACTTGCCCCCCCCCCCCCCCCCCCCCCCCACACACACACACACACACACACACACACACTCTCTTATCAACGCAGTCTTTCTCTGACATAATACGTTAACAGAATACAATGCCTGGCATGTTTCTCCTTATGTGTCTTTGTCTGTCTTCAGTGAAGAACAATATATTCATTAACTTCTTTTTGCATTGTGAAAAGCTAGAGTTCATAAAGAAGTTCCCACAGACGCCCGAGAACCCTGGGAGAGAGTAAGCGGGCATCAGATTGTGTTACATCAGAAAACTGTTTCTGCACAATCACACACACACACACACTTGCAGAAGAAGCATGTGTGCACATGCACACAAACACACATGGCTGCACAATCACATGCCCTACTTCCTCTGTAACCTCAAAAGCCCATTCTCCCTCTTGATATCTCATTCTCTTATGTGCACGCGCATCTTTAATGTAAACACACACTCACACATACAGTACTGTGGGTCTTCCACCAAAACATTCTCGTGTCTGAATCCTGCCTGGAAACTGGAAAAGAGGGATTTTATTTGCTCCAACTGGACATATTCCATGGCAACTGAGTCCTGTCAGCGAGCCAGTTAGATGAGGAACATGCAGCACACTGACCCAATGGCAGAGATCATTCTGGAGCAGTGACCTGATAACAGGGGAGCTTGCTTCTCTGCCACTTTCCGTGTCCATTTCAGCTTGAAATAGCCTTTAGACATTGGTTAATGTGTTATTGATGCCTTTATATCCATGTAATAGTTGAATACCCCAGCAAAGTCAAATCATGTCCGAATAATTTGACAGCTTCTGAAGCTGAAGGCTGGTACACACACACACGTATACATGTAGGCATCTGTGAAACCTTCTGTGGGAAAAGCCTTAGGTTTTTTCTTATTATCCCCCAAGTCATCTGCTGTTTCTTTTAGAATCAAGTGACCTGGAGAAGTGTATGCAGTATTTGACTGTTACCTCAACATTTTCAAATAACAAGAAATGTATAGTAGTATAAGCCAGATGTGCAGAAACAGCCTGTTTAAATGCATGTTAAAATGTGCTCTTAAAGGAACCCTATAGAAGCAGGCTCCTGCCCCAGTAACAGATGTCTACCTTTATTTATTTCTATATTTTGAAATAAAATTGCATAATAAAAGTCTGATCATATGATTTAAGATGCATGGCAATGTACACATAATATTTTAGAGTACAGCAGAGACATTAGAGTTTCATATTATATCATACAAATTAAATTATCTACATGGCTGAAAATAATATTTTATTTAACCACAATGATACGTTGTTTTTTTTTGTGTTACAAGAATTTCTGATCATCAATAGCACATGATATTTAGAATCATTAGAGATGAAGACCATTGCATATCTCTTATTTGTGAAAACATATATCAACATATGTAATATAGTTTGATTGTTCTTTGTTGATTTGTTACTTGTTTTTTAATCTTCATATCTCAGACATAATGTAATAGTAAGGGACTCTGGAAATTATAAGGCTTAGTATAATTGCAATATTTTTAAAAGTGATATATGAGCACACAAAATTATAGGTCCAAACATAGCTACGTTTTGTACTAAATGGAAAGCTGTTTAGGAGCCATTACTGAGCTGAGCCTCATAGTCTCTCTGAAAAGAGCTGGAATTCTCATCACTTGCATAACCCCGTCTACCTGTTGTTCATATGAGGCATATCATTATATATTAAAGGAGATACAACAGTCAGAAATGAAGAGCTAACAAATGGTGAAAGTGTGTTTATTTGTCTGTCAGTCTTTAAGCCCCTCCCCGGTGAGGACAGGGTGAATAATGCAGCAGGTGTGGAGAAGTGGATCCCAGACTCGATCCCGGCTTCTTTTAGAAATTGTGAAGGTGAGGCCGGTTATGAAGCAACGACACCCGATCTGTCCGCCGTAACTGAGAGCGCCACAGCAAATGGCCCCCTTTGTAAAGGCTGTCTGGTAATCATACATCCCGTCTGGCTGTAGACTACCAGCCAATCCTCACACTCTCAAAGTGACTCAGTTACAAAGCTCTTTGTTGTTGTTGTGGGGGATTGTTCCACACTTAACAAAGCTCAGTCTCAAGAGAAATAGAGACAGAATCTGCCAAATGTGTTTGGTGTAAAAAAAATATCCAAATGTGGTGAATGAGGTCAGGTCATTACATCATTACTTTACTTAGTGTAAAGATCAGCCCACTTTTTTGTGTTTCTAATAGTGTATATAATGATGGAAGATTGACATCTGGGACATTTCTGAGTTAAGCAAAACGCTGGTGATATTTTATATTTTTACTTGTGTGAATAAATCCTGTTTAAAGACAAAAAAAAAACAGGAAAAGGGATTGTAGCCAAAGCCTGATACATCTTAATCCTCTGTGCAATAAAGCTCTATTGTCTGTTGTCAACCAACCCTAAACAATACATCTCTGAGAGAGGATGATAACATGAGGCTTCATTACTATTAGTACTGTGGTTTGTATTGAGTCAAACCAGCACATTTTCTGCAGGGCAAACATTTAAAAAAGAATAAGAAAAATATATTGTGTAATATTTGTTTTTTGGCATTCAATGTAGGCATGACCAAATGACATCTTTCATTTCCCAAATATCCTGTTAAGACAATCATTTATTCTTGCTTTGTGGGTGGTTTAACCTGTGCATCCATGTCAGCTGACCCCTGTGATGACCGTATGATGCCAAGCACAGGCCAACATGTCCGCTCACAGTCTGCAGCATGAACATGTTTATGTCATTCCTCCTTTAATCCCAGCTCATAAGAGGCTCTCTCATCTGTGGGAAAAGAGGAAAACTAAAACTGTTGTGGCATGTGTAACCGCTCTACATACACTGACCCTTTCCTGAACCGCCCCCTATTTGATCTTCACTGCAGGCGTTGCAACAAAGCTCTGCATGATACAATGTAGCTGAAGTCCAGCAGTTCTCAGACTGCAGGTGATGCTTTCATCATGCCAAGCGAAAAGAATCAATTGTAAAGCAGAAGCCTGTCTTCACGTCTCGCCAATATTTTGCCCGACGGCATCTTGTGAGCAGGAGTCTCGGAAACTCTGGGCTTCACTTAATGAGACTATCTGAAGTGTCAAGCTGCTCTGCTCACTCTTTGGAGGAGTATAAGTGTGTGTGTGTGTGTGTGTGTGTGTGTGTGTGTGTGTGTGTGTGCGGATAACTCTCAAACACAAACATGCACACGGTCGATAAGATTGGAGAACTGTGTGGGAGAGCTGACCAGTTATCCTGCTTCACAAAGCCACCGTGTTTGATCTGCACATTAAAGCCACGGCACCTCAAAGCAGGCATGTCCTAACAGCTGTGGACATGACTCCGTCTCTGCCTCTCTGAAGTGATGCGGCACAGCGGTGTCCACAGCCATGCTGCAGAGAAGAAGAGGATGAAGACTGGAAGAATGAATGAGTCAATCTCACACCAGGGCTGTGACAATCCTCAGAGCCCTCAAAACCAAACACAGCCCTTCACGTGGGCACAAAGGGCTTCTTTTTTTTCCACCGTTAAAGGCATCACACTGGTCCTTCTGCGCTTTGAAATGCTGATATTGTTTTCTGCAGGATTTTCGTCATGCTTTCAACAGTAAATCCCCGGAGGGTAATAATAAAAAAGAGATTAAAAAAATGAAATCAATGGCTTCATATTTAATCACAGTTTACCATTAAACTGAATGAAATGAAGCTGATTATAATCAAAACAGCACAGAAACAGCAAATCTGATGCCGGATTTATTTATTTCCCGTTTAATTAACATTGCATGGCTCAAAGGCGGGCGGCATGCTGCTGCAGTGTGGAGGTCCAGCTTAGAGGCCTGCAAGCATTGTGTGGAAAAGCACCATTAAAGGCATCTATCAGCAGCTACTAATTATGTTGCCTGTAGACCATACTGGATCCAGTTTCAGCTTTGGGCTCCAGCCACCAAACACTTAGCATTCATATTTAATCACACCTCATTATCCGCAAACAATGTAGGAAGGAGACAGAGACCTTACCTGATATGCCAGACAGACACGGCATACACAGAAAAAGACCCCCCTCCACCCCCACCCCACATACACACACACACACACACACACACAACACACACACAAAACTGTCACCTGCAAAGACACATGAACGCCTCCCGTCAATAGGCATTTGAAAGATTTTCCTGCTCTTGAAGTGACTCAAACTCTTTGATGAAAGAAGTGCCCCCAATTCAGTGCTTTCTCAGCAGCTTGCTCCTTTCATGTGAGATCCTTTTCTTTTCAGAGTTTTCTGGTTCAAAGAGCAGCGAAAGCAAACTCAGGGCTAATCCTTTATGCTCACAACAACCCCTGGTTTGTTGCCGGGTTATCAGCTTAGAGTCATCATGATGTCACACTCCTCAGGTGTAAGTAGTCTGATGTTGGACATCAAATATGACTTTGGTCTGCTCAGGCCACCTGTCCTTGTTATTGTCATGCAGGTGAAACAGAATCCACTGAATCAGGCTCTACACTCATCATGCAAGGACAGTTTCATGATAAGCAACCCTCTGTGTTTGCTTGTCTTTCAAGGGCTCTTTATTTGCTTGTATTTGTGCATGTAGAAGGTTGTCTGTGCCAGCTAGCAGCCAGCAGGAGAGTGAGTGTACCTGATGTGCTTCATCAAGTCCTTTGAGGAACTCAGTCTGTGCAATTTGTACTTAACACGGGTGCGGATAATCATCCAGCACTTGTTTGTCCAGTTCTAGGACTGTAGCCAACGGAAATTGGAGAACCTCCTGAAAGATGCAGCAGCTATTAAACAAAAAAAAAGGTGCAATATCATCTTTCTCCAAGCTGTGAATCAACACATAAATCTGGTCCCTCTTTACTGACTATGAATCTGAGTTGGAAAATTAGGTTACTACACACTTATTTTCCTACACTAACTCAAACAGCAGGCCATCATTGTCTCAACATTTACACCAGAGACACTAACATTTAGACTGCAAATAACTGACTACAATTGACAGACAAATGCCTATTTGCCCTCCTTATGGCTGGCAAAGTCTGACACCATGATCACAGTATTTTCCCTATATCAATGCTACATGTAAAAGGATGTATTCACAGTATCAATGAAAAAGTGGAAAGGAACATACTGGCAAGCAGAAAAAAAGTAAGAAGAAGCTTCACTACAGCATAAAGATTTACTTGTTGCATGATCGTTATCTCCCGTGTCCACTCACTCAAGGGGAATTTTCCTCACTATTTCCTCCTGCACTCACACATCAGCTCATCCTGAATTCTTTGCAGAAATGTAACTAGGCGGCTGGCAGGAAAAAAGTCTGGGTGAAGTGGGGGTGAAAAATGTGTCTGTTTGCCTTCACATATGCAGCTCACCTTGAAAGTTTCAGCACATTTTTAGGAGTTTTAAATAACTCACTTTACCATTAGCTAGGCATGTACTTCTTTTCCATAGTATCTTGTAACACTATTGACTAAATGGTTAAATACTTCTGTTATCTGTTGTGAACACATAATGCTGTTTCAGCTTAAAATATGGCCTGGTCCGCCTCCAGGTTTTCACTATGCAATGTGTTTTTGGATGACAACCAGTTAAGAAACTGTGAGATGTTTCTGATTGGTCCGATTTTGTACATGTATGTGATGTAAACCTGTGAACACTGCAGCAGGACAATATAACAGCATTTGACCTTCCCACCCTGAGTATGACCTCAGAGTTTTAAGGCCTCTGTATTAATACGGTGAATTGCCCGTTTTAACCACAAACATTGTAGACTCTCTATGTTGTTTTTTTAAGGAATCTATAGGCCTTACTATACTTGGTTCAGAGCCTAGTTGGGGTTGTTAAAAGTGTAAACAAAACACTTAAGAGTCATTCGACTCCCTGTGAGGACAAGTAATCAGTGTGTGACCTCAGACACTGCCGTCTCTCATTTCTCATCACAGACAGCGGGCCAAGAGAGAAAGTCATCAGCAGGCAGTACTCCCAAAAGACTGCTCAAAGAAACATGTTTGAATATGCAGATCCACAAAACGTAAAATGACTACATTAACCAAAAAAACACATTGTTGCTGATACAGATATACATCATCTCATCCAACATGTTGTTGCTTTTAAAACATTTTATTTTGTTAAAAAAAAAAGTCGGACTGAAAATTGTGATAAAAAAGCATGTAACAAAATATTCTGAAGATGTCACAAGCTACAACCCTGAATAATTCATCTAAGAAAGCAGCCTGTTAGAAAATCAATCATTCAGTCCTGAACTGATACACAGTCTGCTGAAATATTAGCTGTGGAGAAACATCATGTATCGGCCCCATGAATGCTCCTTAATGTATATTCCATTAAAAATTTACACTCTGGTCTGAGAGTGTGACAAGTATATGAGTGTGTGTGTATGTGTGGGATCGGGTCAGGCCGTCCACTGTCTAGCCTCGGTCTGGACGGTGGAAGGACTGTCATCAGGGCAGGCAGCAGGCGGGAGGGGGGTCACATGGGTGTAGTGACCTCCAGGCAGTGTTACGTGAACCTCCTCACGGATGCTGATGAAGTCAGATTGGCTAATCCGCGGAAAACAAAAGTGCTGTCAGTCAGGCTGGACGAGTCATCAACAACAAACAGCAGCAGCAGCAGGACTGGGAGAATTTCACCATGAAGGCCCTCAGCGGCGCATATTCAGAGCACTCCACTTATGGGATATTGATGATGGAGAGACGCCGAGCCCTTACACTGCTACTGCTAATGGTCTCTAAGTGTTCGCCAGTGAAAATGTATTTTCTGTTCAGTTAAATAGGATATACTCATTAGGACTGTGCGCTCTATTTTATTGTTAAGTGCTTTGGATGATCGGTCTCCAAGAGTCGAATAACAATCAATGCATGAAGAATTAAATGTATGAAATGTATTTAGACTGGAGAGAAGAATAAACAACACATTTCTCTGTTTGCCAATAAACGTGGATTACATAAATCTCCTGAAATTATAATCCGTCTCACGTGCAGCAGTAAGGTGTTTATCATCCCTCACGACACTTTCGAGCACTTCTCTGCTTACGCGTGACTAATAGGCTCAACTTTAAACTCATTGTGTTTTGGTATGACGACAAGCCAATCCAAGGGCATCACAATCCAAACATCTTTTCACATTGTTCTGAATTTAGAAGAATATTTGTCTTATGCACGAGATCCTAATGTAATCTACAATGTTTGCATTCTGTCTGCAGTTGTTTGCTTCTCCACTGACGATAAGCATCTCCAGTGAGCTGTAATAAGCTTTATGAATGAGATCATCATCCGCCACATAGAACATGAGACGTTACAGGTTCTTTAGGTAGAACCCCCCTTCTGCTCCTCCTACTCCAGATGATCTCATTTCAACCAAAGCTTTGTTATTCTTTGTGAATATCCACTCCAAATACTCAGTAAAAATGAGGAAAAGTTAGACAATTATGGGGGATGTGATAGCGAGAGTGAGCTGTACAGCTTCTTCTTGACCACATTCCAGAAGTATGAGGTGACGGGGTGAAGACTGCCCCATGAGGAATCCCTTTGATAGTGCTCCTATCTGCCCCTGCGATCGATACGTAGCAGCGTGCTGATAAAAGAACACAACGCGGCCCACATCAAAGCGCGAGGCTGCCACGACAAGGGGGATAAGTAATAAGAAGTCAATTATTAATGGAGGGGAAGGGTCCCCTTTCAAGTGGGAGAGAATTTAGATAATGAAAATCAAACAAAATCCATTGTTCACAAATAACATCCTCAAGGTATTCAAATCCTGTTCAAATTGTTATGTTTTTAAGCCGCTTCAGGTGGAAAACAAAAGCGTGTTTCCTGCTGCTTAAAGGTGAAATCCAAGAGTTTAAAAAAATGAATTCATGCATCCCCACAAATTATTAACAAATTATGAAGTACCTCAGCTGGGATGAGTGTGACCCTGTCACCTTCACCTCCAAATAACCCCAACATCTGTCGCGCCAAACTACGAATGCGCAGATCAGCATCATGTGAACCTGAACTCTCCACACCTCTCTGTGGCTCTCCGTCAATATTTCCCCCCAATGGCGGCTTTGTTCTCTGGTGTTTTGATCCAGGTGGCCAACACATTTTTTTTTTTGTTTGGTTTTCGTCTCACTTTAGAAATCCACGTCTTTTGATTCCACTTGTCAAAAGCTATGATTTATTGATTGTGGTGCCTTTTGTAATCAAGGAAAGCAAGAGACTGGTGCTGCACTTTAGGACCTCTCTGATGTTAGCAAACTATGTAAAGCCTCATCTTATATCCCTCAGTGTGGCGGGAATGTTAAATATTCATGGAGAAAGACTCAACATATGGATTACCATGCATATTTTATGTTGGCAGTCCCATATGGCAAATACATTAACTATATAGCGCCAATAGGCTGCACTATAAAAACATCTTCCCTCTCTCTCTGCCCTTTCTCACTTTGCCCAAAGGCAAACTGTTGCAGTCTCCTCTCTTCAGTAGTGAAAAAAAAACCGCAAGTGTAATCACTAATAAAGCTCAGTGAGTGTTCCTTGATCCATTCTTCCCGTGAAGTTCACATAAAAGCAGCTTTATTGATTTCCTTCCCCTGTGCTGAGAAAGTTTTCTCTCTACTCCCACCTCAATCTTCACGCCTCCTACCTCTGCTGAAGGAGTCTCGATGGAGGGTCTTGTTTGTTTATCTCAATCCAACTCCACAGAAAAATTAGTCCCATTGTTTTGTTTGCCTCATTACTTCTGTGAAGGTTGCTCAATGACCTCCCTGACATCTCTTTGAATATTAATCAGAGTTTCCTGAGGAGATTCACCAGACATTATACATAATGCAGAGCTACTGGAAATATAGGTCTCAGCATGAATTATTCAAAGCTAACTATCTTTGATAAGTGACAAAACATATAAGAAGCAAGAAATGAATTAGATCCCTCAGGCTTAAATATACACTTAATGAATTATTTGACCCTGTTTGATTCCTTCAGTACATTAAATTTGAATTTAAACCAGTTGGTAAAACAATCATTTATGATTACAGCTGTAAATCAGGGTCTGTCAGGAGGCCAGTAACACAGTGGGGGGTGCTGGGCTTTCCCCCTCCAACCCTCCCTGGTTGCCTAATCTGCTCCTTTTCACAGGCTAATGTGCTGACTCTGGGATTCTCCAGCCCTCAGCAGGGAGCTCCTGACCACCTGCAGCTGAGGACAGCCCAGGAATGATCACATCACCTCCAACAAAGGGGCTTCTTTAAGGTCAAGCTGGGCAGCCTGGAGTAGCCTCTTTACAGAGATCTCAGAGGGGGGGGGTCAGAGGATTCCTTTCCATCATCACCTCCATTAAGGTCAAATAATGGGAACACAAGGACATTTTGACGAGATTCAAGCCCTTTTAATACATGCACTACACTCCTGACATTTTCCAGACCTTGTACAGATGGGGTCAATGTGTGAATGCAAAACTCAAAATCTGTTGCACAACAGTCTCAAGACTCCTTCTCCCCCTCCTCTTGTAAGCTCTATGGTGCCCATAGAACAGACTATTTTTGAGTTGCACGGATAATCTCCATCTTTGAAATTAATGTGTAGGGAAAGCTTGTCTACATTCCAGGAGTTTGCGTGTAATGTAGCATGATTGTGTTTAACAGGAATGTTTAATTTGTGTCTCCTGATTGGAAAAGCATGCGTGTGTACAGACGGAGACTTTCTTTCCTACCTGCGAAGTGCAACTTTAGTAAAGAACATCACACATCGCAATTTTAGGAACGCTTGTGATAAGTCCAACATATTATCATATTTGTGTTGGGTTGTGTAAATATGTCATTTTATTCATTGTGCTCAAATTCACCTCTTATAATAACAATCAAAATGGGCTCAGTCTGCTCTGCAGCGCTTGTTTCTACCCACTCAACTGACCCAGGAGCTGCTACGTTCAAACTTACCCAACTACTTTTTCACCTCTGCAATTGTTGTTGTTTGCTTCTGTATGAGTTCATGTCCCCACAGATTACAGCTTCCACAAGAGAGAGATGTAGTGAGTATTGCAATATAACTGTTTTTACTGTAGTAACACTGCACATGAAACTCCGCCGTTCATAATGAAAGTGGATCTGTAGGTGCAGCAACAGTGAGGTCACTCTGTCCTTTCTCTGCAACCTTGACTTACAGAGGGGTGTTTCAGTTGTTCACAATTGAATTCTAAAATTCTAAAAATTGCAAACAAACAGCTGTGGTAATGTTAACCTCAAGGTTTGTTTATCCCTTTTTTTGTTACCTAAATCTCTAGTTTCCTTTTTCACACAAAGGTGAAACTTCAAAAAGTTACCTCATGACACTTCTAAATATCTTACTAAACAACCACTGTTAGTCTTTCTCACCATCCCACTATTCTCAGCAGACCTCCCAATGACCCGTCATCCTCTGCACTTCCACATTTACTTCCTTTTGTTTCCCCACTTTTTCACACTACTCTGACTCATCTCGTAGTTCACACCTCTTTTGTGACATGGATCCAAGGTTTCTAATCTTGTGTACCTCTGGCTCCAACCCCAGGCCCTTCACACCTAAGTGTGGTGTCTACACCCACACCTAACAGGAGATTAACTGATAATGATCTCCCCTATACTCCCCTCACTTAAGCGCTCACTTCATGTAACTCCTCATCTGGCTCCAGTGTAGACATATCTCCTGGCTACTCTGCATTACCCACCCCAACTGACCTGCCTCTGTGTAGAAAGTAGGGCAAGGTTACTGTAGTGGGGTCGCTGACGACAAAAGAGTTGCAGTTATTGAGTCACTGAAAGGAGAGACACCCCCTGACTGGATGCAGACGCTGATGTCATGGCGAGACGCCTCAGGGACGAGCTGCAGAGTGGTGATGTCATAAGTGGGCATGAAAATCCGGGGCGATGTAGAAGACAGAATATGAATATGTTATAATAGGATGACAAAACCTGCATTTTGTAATGACCAGCAGGGGGTGCCTGAATCGGCTGCAAACAAGATTTATGTAGTGACTTTTTTTAACATTTCTGTTCAAATTAATATTTGCTAAATAATGATTCCATTTACAATAAAAAGCTGGGTACATTTAAGGGCAGGGCTACCTGTGATTGACAAGTTGTATTCATGGCAACCTGTCAAACAGGATAGAGAAGTTACAAAGAGAATCCGTCTTTTAATCAGATTATGGTCATTTCTGGCTCCAAAAGACAAGATGCATAGGTCAAAATATCAAAATCAAAGATTAAAAAGGGAGTTTAAAGACCAATGTGTGATGCCACAGGGGCTTCTTCCTCCTATCATATTTAGTCTATGGTTCAAAAGGAGGCAAATGATTTGAAAGATAGTATGGCAAGACAGGGTCATCCATTCTGTTTGTCATTCATGCATGACTCAATGATGTCATCTGATGCAAATCATGGAAATAGGATTACCGACAATTGACATTGTCCTATTTGACATATAATTATTTATTCATAACAGACACTGCAGCCAAACACAGTTAAGATCTTAAATCAGAAAAGTCCATCCATTGGCCAATGTGACCTTGAACTGGCGTGCTGTAATTCAAAGACAGTGACAGATGCATCCCTGTCAACCACAAAGATGTTCCACTTCAGGCGCTTACAGTGTCATTCTGAACATGTTTGGTTTGTTTTGTTGGTGGAGGTCTGGGAAGGCACAGGACTGGCCAGCATAGAGTGCCACTTGTGTCCTTGTAAAAGAGAAGTGTTAAAAAATGTATGTGAGAAATACGACAGCTTGTTTTCTTTTGCTATTCAAAGTCTCCAAAGTTCATAAATTATGTTTACGCAATATTTTTTCCCAGCACTCTAAGTGACAGAAAACAATTGTAAGGAAACCCTAGAGTGAGTGCTGTGGTCATAGTTAGGTAACCCAAGCTGCATTCAACTGATTTATATCTGAAATATTTTAGCCGCATGCTGATCAGGTTTTACACCGTGGCTGTAAAACAATCAGTGAGCCGAACACTCCATCACATCAGTCATGGGTTTACAGTGTGACGGATACAGCACGAGGTGAACGAGGAGTCATACTCACTCACTGATACTGTACTGTACTTGTAGATACCACAGAAAGGTCTAGCTTTGATGTGTGGTTGCTCTGAGTGTATGTTTGTGAGGATAAAACAGCGTACTGTTAACCTCTCTGTCCCCTGTAAGCCCAAAGCAGTTCCAAAATAACTGTGTACTATGAGGGGCAGCTGTGATTGTGTGTACACAAGCTCAAACATGCAAAGACAGTGTAAACAGGTGTCTTGATCACACACACACACACACACACACACACACACACACACACACACACACACACACACACACACACACACGCACAAACATAAACATAATCTCTGATATGCAACATTCCAGCACGAGGCCCAGTCAGCTCCTCCTTATCCTCACACCCTTCATCTGAAACTCTTAAGACTCCCAAACACTCTGATCGAGAGATCCGTTTACACTAACAGGCTGATAGTGAAGTATCTGTGGGAGGTAACTCTCTGTCAGACAGTTATGGATCGTGTTGTATAGAGGATGAGGTCACCCAGCAAACACATAGCTGCTCTGCCTCACTGTCACTTTCCTAATTGGACCGACAGGGGGGGTCAAAACGCTCCCAAGTTAAGATCTTAATCTGCTTGACAGGATTGATGGCGACAATCTTTTGCACCCAGTGGACATATCGACACACGTATTCAGATGTATGTGGGATGAAGTATATATGGCAGGTGATCTGCTGACCTTGGGGTTGATAAGTTTACACACAGTGGATGGGATACAGCTTCATGTGACGGATGGGTGTGGATTTTGAGACATTATGTTCTTGCATCACCTCCATTTGTCTGCCTGGTAAGATTTAAAGCTAGTCCCTCCCCCCAACAACTGGTATGATGAAATCATGGGCAGCTGTTGTGTGGCACCACCAGACAGGCAACCAGATTCACCAGGAAAGTGCTAGAATGGATTCAGACCACACAGTCTTACCCTGCGATCGCGTGGTGGGAAAAACAGAGCTCCGGCATGAGGGCGAAGGCTCCATTAAAGGACATCAAATATTCATCCGCCATACGGCACTGAGCCCCATAGCTGTATCCCCACAGCATCATGGAACAAACCCAGAAGAAAACAACAACAATACAGTTTCGAGCCTACAAGAAGCAGCTTTAATTATCTTTAACCTAACACCAACAAACAGATTCATTCATTAATGGGAACTGTCAGAATTACACAGATCACTTAATACACAGACTACAAGCATACAAATGTTTATCCAATTTGCATAAAAATAAAGCAAATGGCTGTTTAATGGATGGAGAAGTTTTCTTTCTCCTCCGCTTGCATTATATAATGTTAACTAAAAAACGTATGGCCACTACTGAGGATAATAATGACATCATCAGACTGCGGTTTAATATGTTGAGTCAACTCCAAACAGTCAATAAAGCCTCCATCTATGAATCTGGACTATACAGACTGTGATCAGGTCTCAAATGTGTTTAGAGCTGCTGTCGGGGCGGTAATTCTATAAGCAAGCAAGCAGACAGCCCGTGATGACATTATCAACCTGTTAACAACCACAGAGGAGCTCCAGTTGTTTCTCTTTAGGCTCTGTACTGTAAGTGGCAGTGCTGTTCATATACAGGGCTATATGTAGGGGGTCTCTCATGTTCTCTTTATAAGTCAGATGTTGGCAGTGTTTTAAAAAGTATTAAAAAAGTGTTAAAGGCAGCAATGTGTTCAGCACTGAAACTGTGTTAAATTATGTCAAGAAACAAACTGGGAGAGTTACCAGTGAAGTTTTCACCTGGGGGCAGCATCAACACATTTTCCAGACATCAGACATGGTATGAATTATTTTACTGCTCCCATGGCTACTGAGATATGCTCTGGTTGTTTAAGGGAAGCAGATGTTACTTCTATGGCACATTGGTGAATATTTAGAGCTAAAATTGTTGTTGTTCTTTAAGTGTCTGTGAATTTTTCTTTATATCATAAATGTTCATTTATATTTCTTTGTAATGCCACTATTGTAGTCAACAGACTGCATGACAGTTTGATACCTTGAATGACCCAGATTGTTACATTTTATGATGGAAGATTTACTAATAAAGAGAAAAAGAAATTATATTCAGTCCATCTTATTTACCCCTACCATTGATAGTCCTCAGAGTTCAAATATCTGACACAATACAAAGACTGCTGGGGACAGATATCTGTGGAACTATTTTCTTTATATCCGCAGTGGTGGATGAACTATTCTGATTCTTCTCTTCCATAACAGTACAAATACCTAACTGTTGAAACATTTACTACACATTAATATCATGCAATGACATTTTAATTAAAGGTGGAGTCAGTAGAAATGTTCGTCGCAGCTTGTAAACACAACATTCAAACCGGGCCCCTCCTCCTGGGCTCATCGCCACCAGAAGCGCACGCCCACTGCAGGGTCAGCATGTGCGTTTACTGCTTTTATCTACACTGCATACTACCTGAGAATTACATTTTACATATTACATTTGTTTAAGGGAAAAGCCAATAATTTAGCACACAAGTACAAGCTAACTGCCGGTGTTTGGGACCTGCTTGTCCAACAGAAAGCAGGCAAACTCTGTGTCTGTCTTCGCGTGACATTTCACATATGATTATATTTTCTCTTCTTGGCTGCTATGTCTGTGACCATTATATTTGTCCGTTTGTATCGTGTCCAAACGCTGAATTGTAACCCACCCAGAAATGTCTCGTGTCAACCAAAAAATACGCCAAAACATCAAAATACAGGCAGATGACAGGGTCTCTGCAGAAACAGTCATCACCACACATGTACTGCGGGCCAAAAGTGATGATTGAGCGGTATTACTTTGTATGTGTCTATACTTTATGTTTGTGAAAAAACGATAGACTCTGCCTTAAATTATATGTATCTAAAATAATCAGAAAACTTTTCTTATTCTTAAATGTCTGGCAGAATGCAAAACAATCTGACTGTTAAATATTCTATGATAGAGTGTGACATTATTCATGCTCGTGCATTAATGTGAAGCATTATTTTTTTATTTCTGTTTTCTTTTGATTTTAAATTGCTTTTTACATTAAAAATGACAACCAGAGTTCTATTCTTTTATCTTACTAAGCTTTGACAAATGACAGATTGATTGACCACTAGTCTACCACTGCATATCAGCACAGAATCCTTTTTCCTTTTTTTTTGCTTGGTAGAGTGCGCCAGCATAATTTGCTTATCCCATTTGCATTATGCCAGACTAACATCTACATGCTCACCCTTTTACAGCAAGAGGAAAAAGACAGGATTTGCATTAAGCCTCAGCTAAAAATCAACAAGCAAAATAATTTGTGACAATGTTCTTCCACATTTCTTTCCTCTGAAAACTGACAACTTTTCCTGTTGAATCATCACACACCTCACATTTATATCAGCTTGTTTCAGGACTTTGACTCACAATGACAAAACTTTCTCTCTAGCATTAAGCAGGTAGGATTTTACACCATCCCCTTTATTAGTTTAGCATATTAGCATGCTAATACACACATCTCAACCTGGACACTGCATTTTCACTACCCTTCCATCAGGCAGACTCCGGACCATTCGCACACGAACAAACAGACTAAAAAACAGCTTCTTTCCCAAAGCAAGTGGACAAACTCCTCAACCCATCGAGTCATTCACTGAGCAAAAATTGTTATTTATGCCTACCGTATTTCAGCCACTGTCTCCCTTCAATCTAGCACAACATTTTATTGTATATACATAACTTTCTATTTTTATATGTATGTGACCAAGACCGTAAATATAATGTTAATTTTCACTGTTATGCCGATGACACACAACTGTACCTCCCGATTACACCTGGTGACCATTCAAATATAACTACTCTCCTCAAGTGCCTTTCAGAAATACAATCATGGATGTCAGACAACTTTTTACAACTCAACGACACAAAAACTGAAGTGTTAGTCATCGGTCCCCCATTAAAAAGACAGCAAATTACTACGCACTTAGGAGAACTAGCCCATTACGTGAAGCCCTCAGCCAGAAACCTTGGGGTTGTTTTTGACCAGGACTTGTGTTTTGAGCCTCAAGTGAAGAAAGTTGTACAGTCCTGTTTTTACCAGCTCAGAAATAAAGCCAAGGTCAAATCACTCATGTCGCAAAAAGATCTGGAGAAACTCGTCCATGCCTTCATCTCCTCCCGCCTTGATTATTGTAATTCATTATACACCTGTCTCAGTAAAAAATCCATCCACCGTCTTCAAACTATCCAAAACGCAGCAGCCCGGCTTTTAACAAGAACAAACAAATGTGCCCACATCACTCCAATCTTAGCATCCCTTCACTGGCTCCCTGTTGATTTTAGAATTGATTTTAAGATTCTTTTAATTACTTTTAAAGCACAACATGGGCTGGCCCCTTCTTATATTTCTGAGCTTTTAACCCCTTATGAACCAGGACCAGGATGTTAAAATAGAACAAATACAACTAAACTACAAATTGTTTACTTCTTGCTATGACATTGAGGATGAATTACACAGACAAAACACTTCAAAAGAAAAACTCATTTGCTTGCTGTACTTATGATCATAAATGGAGTCAAAGGCTTGTTTCAGGAGTAGGCCTATGTGTCCACGCCGAACAACACACTTCAGTCCATATCACCTTGTGGCAATCTGCCATCTGTTTACTGAGAAGGCAAAGCGTGCTTTGAGGTGGGGACACTCTTTATTTGCAAGGTAAATCCAACAGACAACACATCAGTGGTTATCTTCAGTAAAATATAATAACTGTTCAGTGAATGTGAGTCACGGTGAGGAGTGACCACAAATGGAAGCTGAAGAACTAGAAAGATACATCTTTAGGTGTGCTAAAACAAAATAATCCCTTAATCTACTTCACACCGTCTTCACTCTTCAGGATGATTTTATTGGATAGAAAGCACGGCTGGATGTCTGTATGCAAGTTGATCCTTTTCTGTGGGATATTCTTCATGAACAACATAATGAGCTCTGGTAAGAAAACAGAACAGAAACCATTCTGTTGTTTTTCACTATATAATTTTTCACCTGATCTACGGATAAACATTTAATGGTCATATTGATTTTTGTTTAGAGACAAATGAGATCGGCGGACTTCAAAATGTTCTGTTTGTCAAGAAAACGAGCTCTGGTAGTGAATGTTACTTTCCAACTGGTAAGCTAACCAATAGTGTAATAGAAAGACATTTTTAACTGAAAATGTTGACGAAGTAAAGAGTAAAATGCTGTTTCCATCACATTTCAGAGGTCATCATGATCAATGGAAGAAGATTTTGTTTCAATATCCATACAAAAAACGGTACAGTTGCCATATGAAAGTAACAACAAAACATTAGTTTTTCCTGGTCATTTCATTAATTTAATTTGTGTGTTTTGTGTTTTTAGACTGTTGTAATGACACAGAATTCAACTGCACCTTTGAAATAACTGACAACGGAAACAACATCTCAAATGTGGATGAAGGGATTCTGTCCAAGCAAGATGTTGTACTGATGAGAACAGATATAAATCACAAATGTACTCCATCAAAGCTCTACAACAAAGACTCAAATAAAGGTTTGCAAACAACCCTCTTTTTGGGTGAACTTTAGTTTTAGTTATATTAAGAATGACTTAATCCGGTCAATACTAAAACTCAACCCTTGAAATTCATTGAAAAATAAGGAAACAATCTTTATAGAAATGTCATTGTATGTCAAGACTTTTTACAGAGATGATGTCCTTTTAAATAATATGAAGTATATTTACACAACAAAAGCAGTGAGAGATTGCCCCCTTCTGGTCAGAAAACATATTCATTCTTCCGCCTACTGTGAATGTTTCCTTTCTCCACCAATCATCTTCAACACACTTAACTCTGTTGCAGGCTCCCTGTTGAACATTCACAAGTGCTTCAACACGGGTAAAACTACAAACAGCTTTATCTTGTCATCTTGGTACATATTTACCAGAACCATTAGCAAAAGTCATATCTTATTTTTCGATATCTATATATGTTTTAGATACCAAGAACATTCGTTTGAACCAAATCGACCACTGTGGAAAAAATTCATCTTGCCAAGGTTTGTTTTTTGTTTTATCATTTTAAAGATGAGAACATTTTGTGTGAAAAATGTAAGTGTTTTTATTTGTGAACATGCGCATAGTGGTGACTTGATATGGTTTAGCAGGACCAAACCCCTCACTCAACATGACTGAGAACGTAGAGCAGGAACTGTGTCCTGACCCCCAGCTGGAGCATGTTAATGTAACTGAGACCAGCCTGGAAGCTGCATTGTAAGTATCTTACAGTGTCATGCAATCCATTGGAATGAGCAGCTATATTTAGATTTTGATGTGGCATTGTTTGGAGTTTACTGGAAAAGATAAACTATCTTGTGTTCCTATTACAGAAATATTATAAAGACTATCTCATCCGTGTTGGAACAGATGACAAATTGCGGTACAGCGGCCATTAAAAAAGGCGAAATCAGAGGGATAATCACTAAACTCCCACCAAAGGATCAAACAAGCGTCAACATTGGCATCACATCAAGAAATATATCCGTACACAGTTTTTCCTGAATCATGAGTAAAACAGAAATTGGGTTAAACACCCTTTTTTTATTATCTTTTGTAAACATATAAATATATATTGGTCTCTGTTTTTAAGATTCTTAAGGACAACGTTGATTCAAGGGCGGGACTGTTACTACTGGTGCAGGTCTCTAAAGAGGCCACTGAAATGGCAGTACAAAAAAATGGTTCATTTCTTGGCTTTTTTCTTATTCCAGGAGTGTTTCCGGTAAGAAAAGATAACCTAGCTAAGTATTATTACAAGATTAATAAAAACATCATAATCATGTTACTAAACTAATCCAATAACAGTCAGGGGTGTTCATGTTTAACAGAATGTCACCAACAGTTCTTTTCTTAACAATGAGGTTGTGGGAATTGAAATGGGAGCAGAAATATCCAATCTCTCGCAGACCATAGACATTCAATTCAGAAATGTGGACAAGGTAAAAGAGACAGCAAAAGAACATAGACAGGGATGATAATATTTAGCTGTAGAACCAATGGATTTACTGAGTTTTCATGTTCTGTTCCAATACAGAAAGGAAATGTCGCTTCGTGCAGATCCTGGGATGGTAAAGGTACTGTAAGAATATGTTTTTATACTAAGCAGCCAGCAACAAATCTTGTAGATAAATAGTTTAACAGCAGGTCTCAATCTATCATACCCCCCTGAAGTAATAATATAAGATACATATTTATATATTTAAGTGCTGCAGCGTTGTCTGTCTTAGCAGGAAAAGATCCAATCTGGACTGAAGATGGCTGCCACCTGAAAGAAACCAATGACAGCATCACGTGCCAGTGCTCTCATCTGACATTTTTTGCAATATTGTTGGTAAGACAAAGGTGTTACAACTAATTCAACTTGTGGGGTGCCACATGGCCTAGTTGTTATGTTGTGCGCCCAATGTACAGAGGCTAAAGTCCTCATTGCTATCTCATCTCTCCACTCACTCCTTCTAACATTTCCTGTCTCTCTTCAGCTTTCATGTCCATTAAAGGCCAAATGGCCCCAAAGAATAACAAATCAAAAACAACTAATTTCACTATTTTTTTCTGTAATTCAGTCTCCTCCCCCTGGAAACATCAGCTCTTCAGATCTGACGTCTCTCACCTACATCACATCAGTCGGCTGTGGCCTGTCAATGTTTTTCTTAGCAGCGGCCATTTTTAGGCATTGTCTCATCAGGTGAGGAATTTACATTTTCTATTTTTCTCCTTTACGGGTTTTCACCACATTAAAGATTTTTTTCTAATAGAGGCCCATATCATCACACAGGAAAGGGAAAGCAAGCCAAGCTACTCAGATCCTGATGAACCTTTTTGTCGCCATGTTTAACCTCAACTTGTCCTTCCTGACCAACGACAAAATTGCAAACTTAGGGAACTTTGGTGCATGTGTGGCAATCGCAGCGTTTATGCACTACACCATGTTGGCAACTTTAACCTGGTTTTTCATGCAAGCTCTGCACCTCTACTTTACTCTGTGGAAGCTATCGTTGGAAATCAAACACTACAAGGCGAAGCTTTGCATCATAGGATGGGGTAAGAGACCTGAACCACACTAAATTCATACAACAGAAACACAAACATGTGTACACTTAATAACCTTTTTTCCTTTAGTCACACCAGCTGTAGTTGTGATTCCTCTTCTCGCCCTGAGGAAATACAATTACTTGGTCATTTCTGCAAATGATGGGACTTCTGCAAAAATGTAAGCAATTTTTTTTTTCTGGAAGTGTTTTTTTTTTTTTAAGTTTGTGGGTGGATTTTTATTTTGTTGTGGATTTTCAGGTGCTGGATCCCCGATGCTGCTGTCCACCAGGGAGTGAACATTGGTTATTATGCCATTGTGTTCGTCTTCACTTTCAGTATATTCATCTTGACTGTGCGGCAGCTTTTGCTCCTTAAACCCACCATAGGTAAAACTGCAGGTGGCAGCTCCATCAAGAAAAACTCCTTCTCCATAATGGGTCTGTTCCTGCTGCTCGGCATCACCTGGGCGTTTGCTTTCTTTAGCCATGGACCTCTGCTTGTAGCCTCCTACTATATCTTCACCATCCTCAACACCTTTCAAGGTACGCAGTCCAAACAGCCTCAATAACTGAGTGTTGGGAGTAGTTCGACTACGTTTACATTAACACAGTGATTCATGTAGTAAGATAACCTTTCTGAGCCTGTTTGTGAAGTTGACTTGAAACTTTAAGTATGAGCCTTTACATAAAAGAAGGTTTTCTTCACTGTTTTGGTTGTAGTAGGATGATAAAAAAAAATCCAGATTTATAACATTCTAATATATAATTTCTTGTGGTTTTCTACCCATGATAAAAAAGACAGATTTTTTTGTTTACGGTTAAGGTCTCAGGTGTAATTTAAGAACAAGGATTGTCTAGTCAAGCATATATTGCAATACTTTTTTTAAATCTATAAAAAACAAAAAAAATACAATAGACAAGGTGTCAATATGTCATTTTGCTTTGAACTGTTAGTTTATAAGTGTTGAGTGACGCTAATGCATCTTATTTTGAAGTTTTCTCACCAATTAAATAACAGTGCTTGCTGCAATACCCCCACCTACACCAAAGATGGGGGTATTGCACCACAGCCAAAACATTCATTCCTTGCACTTTCCAATGAATAATGGCTAATTATTTTTTTGGTTTATGTATGACTTGTGAAAAGTTGGAAAGTTTAAAAAATATCACTCAAAGAGAGACACATTTTTAAATGTCGACTGCCTTAGGACTACATTGATGAAATCCAGCTGTTGTGTTAATTCTGGCATATTTGCGTTGATGTGTATTGATGGCCATAGGTTGAGTAATGTGCATGTCTTAAATCAATCAATCGATCAATATATTTTTATATAATTATTTACTAATAATAACGCATATGTTAAAAGTTTGACAAAGCATTTTGAACTACTTTTTTTTAGGTTGCTTTAGCTAACAAAACCAGATTTCTCATTCTGGCAGCCATGCTGGTTCAACTTCATTCAGCATAAAGTCCTTGGTAGTCTGAAAAGATTTGAATTCTGAATAATGTAAATATTTTCAAATGAAACTTTCCTAAGAAACTGCCCAACCCTTTTATTCCTAACGCAAACATTTCTTTAAAGTCTAAGGGCCTGATTTAATAAGATCCCAATTAAAGAGTACAAAATTGCGTGTTCACTCCAAAAAATTGCGCGTTTGGCTTGTGGGCGTTTTAAGGGTGATCTACTAAGAAACTTTGCGTGAATGATAACGGGTGCAAACCTTGAGGGGGCGGTTGTATTTGAGTCAGGCTTTTGCGTGTTCTACTGGGTTACGTCACGGAGAGTTTGGACGGAAAGCAGAATGACTCCAAGCGCAAAATAGGTATTAGTGGGAGAGGCAAATGAACGTACAGTATTTTCGAGTTATAGCAGATACATCTGAATATAACAAAAATAACATTTGGCTTATAAGAAAACCTCGACATTAAACAGGGCCTCTCTTTTCTTCCCTCGATCCTTTGAATGAATTGTCATACATTGCGCAGGAGGTGCGAGCTGTGTCCTATGTGGCACCGGCGCTCAGGCGCGCCCCTCGGGCTATTGTTGCGCACCAGACAGCTGGCCAGCGCTGTGTCTGATCGGACATAATTGCCCTGGCAAGAGGTATCGAAGACGGGGGTACAAGCAGTGGTGAGGTCCCCCAATCCAAGTGCCTTAAGCTTGGAAGCAGGGGGCTGTAGAGGTTGGAAACGAGCGCGATAGGGAGAGGAGCGCACCGGAGGAGACGAGCTGGAGAGACGCGCAACCCGAGAAAAAGGAAATGCCCAGTTTAAAATGTAATGTTGCAGAAAAGAGAGAAATAGGACATAAATGTCAATGTGTAAATTCTTTAGAATGCAGAGGCTGTGAATGTTCAGTTATATTAGTTTAATCATGCTGTTTCTCTTTATTAACTATTATTCAATTGAAATACTATTATTCATCATTTATTTTGATGTCAATCGAAAACATGTTAACATGTTGGGGGAAAAACGTGATCTTTCTACCTTCTTTTATTAAGCCTATGTCTCCTACTATAACTGCAGCCTGTTGTGCGTAACACCGGGCTCCTGGATTAGCACCTGCCTTTCAAGGTGTTAAATTTAGACACTGTCACAATCACCGCAATTTTTGCCTGGCTTGGTAAATCGCAATGCGTGTACTAACTTAACTTATTTGAATTTTCTCCTCCCAGTATTTTGCACGCTACGGCAGAAACGCCCCATATTGCATATTCATTAAGGCAAACGTGCTAAATGGACAATGTGTGTTGTTTTGCTCATATGAAAGACGCAATCCTCACTGCGTGTCGTTAGTAGATCAGATAGCACGTTTTTTGCTGGTGGTATCAAGTTTGCACAGCACGTTTTAAGACACGCAAACCTTTAGTAAATCAGGCCCTAAGAATGTTATAAAGTCTGTTATCAACAACCTTATCTTCACAGGTTTCTTTCTATTCATCTATTACTACCACTCCAGTAAAGATGTTGGAAACAACAGCGGTGTCACAGTCAGCAGCAGCATCAGCAGCAGCAGCGCAACTACCACTACAACTACCTCATCTCCATATCAATGAAGAACTGTGCAGTTTTCAAACAGGGAACAGAACGATCTCTGTGCCTGACACAAGAGGGCAGCATTTCCTTTTACTAAATCAAGTAGAAGTCTCATCTACCTTGTGTTTTTTTTTTTGACTGGATGAATACCCTGACCTGATAAAGCTTATCTGAAATTACCTTCATTGAGACATTTTTCTCAGGCACTGGCTGAGGAGATGTCGTAATCTCCTGGAAGTCATTTGTGCGGATGACTCTGCGTTTAAACAGAAGCCTTGTCTGACTCACAGTGAAACATGCATGGAAGGTTGTGATTCACTCAGATTAAATCACAGGGCTCATAAATTAAAGCCTGGTCATACATTGGAATGCAGAGAGTAAATGTTTAGGAAGTACATTATTTCCTCCTTTATGACTGATGTGGCTGTCATGTGGAGTGATGGTGGTAAAACTGCAGAAAAAAAGAAGGTGCACGGGAAGTCTTTCTTTCACATATTTTACAGCGTTAGGATCTGAGGTAGGCAGCTAGCGCTTTGCGTGCCTTCAGATAATTACTGTGTGCCTACAGAGAGCAGTATCCACTGTGAGGGGAGCCTTAAACAGTGAACGAGAAATGAGCTCATGGCTACCTATAGTGATAAGAGGCTTGAGGGTATAGCGTTAGGTTGCAAATATTGTTAGAATATGTATTTAATGAGCTCCTATATCTTTTAAGTGTACTCACCAAACTACAGTACATCGCATTTTTGAGCTGTTATGTCGTAATTTTTACGTGTTTTTTTTTCTTTCACAAGTGGTATGATTAAGATCTGAGGTAGTTGATATTCTCTTTACTTTAACTAATAGATTAAATCTTAAAATATTACATGTGCTACATAACTATGAGATGAAAGCATTCTTTACTATGTCCTGTATTTTAAGACATATTTAACTTCCTTAAATAAGTTAGGTGTTTCTTTGTTAACTAAATTACATTCTGAACTTTTATCAAATGTTTTTTTGTGTGTGATTAAGATATTGTATTTTATATTTTCTTAACAGTAAATAAAGCCCCGTTTCCACCAAACAGTCCGGTTTGGTTCAGTACAGTTTGGTTCAGTTCGGTACGGTAAACCCTGAACTTGCTTGCGTTTCCACAGCCAACCGTACCCTTATTTGGTAAGCAGAGTGTAAAGCCAGATGGAGATAGCTGCGTCAGCTATGTAATAGTGTGACATCATAGCAGCCCAACACAGTATGTAGCCCGCTATTAATTAAGTTAAACGTTCAAGAAGAAGGGACACAGTAAACACGGGACCCTTTAGGGTCGGATCGGTACCCTTGGCACCCCAAGAGAAGGGAACCAAAAAAGTAGGACGATACAGATCCCTTATTTTGGTACCATTACCAACTTTTGACGGTGGAAACGCCAATAAATGGGTACCGTATCCGAACCGAACTGATCCGGACCACTTGGTGGAATCGGGGCTTAAAGACTTCCTACGGAGCCCCTGAAGTCCCAAAAAGTAAATAGAAAACATCTGTGTGCACAACTTAATTATATTGTCTGAAATACAGTAATAACAACACTTCGTGGGACTTCAGGGGCTCCGTAGCTATCAGCTTGCATCTTTAAATTGTACATAATATAACTTGTAGCATTCTTTGCCAACTATATTTTAATGAAATTATCTATTCTAAAGTTGACGTTTCATATTTTTAGAACCTATATTTCATCATGGTGGCTTGTTGAGGTTTATTTTGGTGAACTGTGGTAAGACCTGTGACTTGAAGCAGCATTTCATGAGAAAAACAGCTGACTTTTGGACAATGTGTATTTTCTTTTACAAATTAAACTAACACTGTCTGGTGAAATAAAGTACAATAAGGTTTCTTGTATCCAAAATATACTTGTGAGTTATCTTTCCTTTCAGCAGTCTGGGCATGTGTGAGCTGGGCAGCAACATTCAAAGAGCAGAGCCCGTTTATTTATCTATGACTGATTAATCTTCTGAATGACCGCAGCGTGCCAGCCAAAAAGCAGGGTAATTACTGCCATACACATCTGATCTGTGTGGCCCCCCAAAAAAGGCCATTCATACTGAGCACAGCGGGCCTCTGTGATGTACCTGTGGGTGTCTGCATGTTAGAGCTCCCTGGTTTGGCCACAGTAGAGTCTTCATCCCAGATCAAAATGCAAAAATGTAATGCAAATCACAGCACTGAAGTCCTAAAAGAAGTCCTCTCCAAGAACTATAGAATTGAGAGCCCGGCATATGAACTCATTTTAGACAAAGATCAACATGACTGCTTTTTAATCATTAATTTACTAATTAAAAAATCAACAAAGCTGCCCACACACTGATTATGATTTGAAGTGTGGTTTCACTGCTTTTCCACATAAAAAAATACAAAATCCAGACATCTCTCAGAAATAAACGAAAAGAAGTCCTGGTGTTGACACTGCTGGGAAGAGTTCAAGAAGTGTGTCAATCTTAATCATTTCCGACTGGGTGAAGAGTTTTCACGTCAGCCCATAAAACTGTCTGTTACAAGATTGGAAATGTGGCCACCAGAATAAAATTCAAACATGTGTAGATGTGTCTCTTCTGAAGAGGGAACTGAGAACACTTTTAATTGTCAGTCTGAAACCATGTGCACAGTAGTGGCTTGGAGAAGCACCAAGCATTGAAATGAATCCTCTGATTTTATTTGAAGACAGCACGGAGAAACACAAAAACTGCCTCTTTGAAAGTAAATGATAGTAAAAAAAAAAAATCACTGTAACATGCTCATTTGAAAAAAAATGATACTTAGAAGAAAAAACAAAGAGTCACAATCAGTCCAAGCTGGAGAATTATTCTTGGAGAAGTGGAACACTTCCACAATGTAGTCCTTCCTATCTTGGTTTCCTTTTGATGGGAGTTCATTAATCTTAAGTCAGACAGGAATAATAAAAACACTGTTCCTAATCACACAAGAGTGAGCAGAGGTTGGGTTTTACGATTGGTGTAGTTCAGGTGCAAGAAAGTAGATATTGGCTTTGCGTGTGTTTTATGAAACAGAGTCTGGACTGATTCCTGCCCTGTAAAAGACAAATTGCCAATCTCAAATGACCTATAAAGCCTATAAGGTCTTGTTACTGAGAGTTTGCGTGTCTGGGGGAAATATGATTAGTTAAGCTTCTAAATATACTTTTCTTTAACCATATGATCATTCGCAACTGCTTTTTTTATTAACTTAGAGTAACAATCATTCGAGCCTTTCTTCTCTTCAAGGTTTAAGAGTGCTAACTGGACTTTATTTTATGCCCCTCTGTTCTACCGTTTTCTTTGGGTCAAGGCACACTTCCTTACATCCCCCTTCTCCCGTCTCCGTTTTCATAAATCCTCAAAATGATTTATTTCCTAGTAACTTTGCTCGTGAAATTGATGTGGACCCGGGGCCTTTGTAGCGTCTGGTTTCCCTGCTGGCTGCAGTAAAATCAGGCAGAGGTCCAGGCGCAGGGCAGCGCTTGCGTGACTGAGTGCCCCCGCCTCCTCACATGTCACAACGTGGCCCCCAGACTCCAAGCATTCAGTTGATAGATTTGAGGGCCCATAGTTAAGTGTGCAGATTTATGATGAGTGGTTGCAGCATGTCAGAGGAGCTGTGTTACTTTTTCGAGAAGCACGAAACGAGGCCCCTTTTCTAACAGGAAAACAAAGAGGAAAAATCCAAGGTGCTTTCAGGATACTGGCCGTGACTCGGAAAAATCTCCGGACAACACACTGCTTTGTAATTTGGGGGAGGGGGGGGGGGGACCAGATGGCTCCAGGCGTACATGCAGCACCTGACTGAGATGAACTGTCTCGCCTGGGTCGACCTCTGCCTTTGCTGTTCATTAACATCTTTCATCGAGGGAAGATGATGGGGTGGGAGTGGAGGAGGTCTCGAAAGGGGAGAAGAGAAAAAGAAGCAGGAGGGGATCAAGGGCGCGACCATTCAGAGCGAAAACTTGACCTCTGGATTTCAAGCTTCTCCTCCCTACAGTTTCCTGTCTCCCCTTCTCACGTCATGTGCAACAGCAGGAAGGATTGTTCCCCCTTTCGTGTCACGAAATGGGGTATCTCTTTGTCCACCCGTGACCTTAGCAGCTCCTCATCACTCACCTCTTTGTGAAGCAGAGGGCCTGATGAAAATGGGAATGCTAAAGACTTCTAACACTTTCAGATCTGTCCATCAAACGTCACATAGTTTATCACAACCACTCTATCACACAGATAGAGCGGGGAGTGTTGTTGCACGTCTTGCATGCAACAGTGCAAAGAATGTTGTGGTAATGTCTGTTTAACCGTCGTAGAGGACGAATAATAATGGAAACAAGATGAGAATTTATGATTTTTGTTACACTGAGCAAACCCACAAGCAAAGTAACCTTCAGTGGCAGCAATAAAAGTTTGATTTTACAGCCACCAGAGACTTTTATGAGCAAGCTCAATAAATAAATTAAAAGAGTTGTCATCATCATTAATGTCGAGCGTAATTTATATGTAAGACTTCGGTACACATGTCATAATGTCATCCTTGGCTTTAAAACGACACTGCTGCCAGCACTCTGAAGTATTTCCTCGTTCAGACCTCATAACTACCAGTTTGATCCGACACTGAAGGGACATGAAAGTTAACGGTTAGGAGGCTCAAGTTTTCTGGATTCACTCGCACTTCGCCTAGTTTGCTACACTATTGACTTGGCTGTCATTTGGCCTTTAAAATTCACACTTGGTGAAGTCGTGGTATTTGCTTCACACAAATGGTGCAAGCTTTCCCACAAAGCTTATTACACAACGTTTACTACTGGGACTGATTCAGTTACTGGTTTGACGCTGCAGGATTTAAAAGATAAATAACAGTCAGAGCATTTGCATCTACAAGTGGATTTTTCTACAGTAGATTTTTGGGTAAATATCTTCAGTCTGATGCACTGACAAGATCTGAGAACTACACTATTTAATCATTCGTTGATCTTAGGCTGATTTAAAAAGTTATAGGAGCTTAACAGCGCACTGCCTCTTCCTTTTTTTTTAAATACATTTCCTTGGCAAAGATTCTCAATAAGTGCTACATTTAACGCACAGAAATAGGCATGATGAGATTTCTTTGTTATAAAACACTTCTTACACAAGCAGCAAAGAGATGCAGCTTTGTCCACAGGGGTCACTAACCAACAAAAAGTAAAAGCTCCCCCAAAGGAGCCTTAAGAATAAAAAAAAGGATATATATGAAAAGTAAAAGAATATAGTGACGACTTATGAAAATTGCTCTACTTCACCCTGTGGCGTTTTAGCGTCTTTCAGCACATCATTTTGATTTTTACGGCGGGTTTTCATGGGTCATCTTCTTTTGGCTCCCTCCCTCATCTAAAATACATTGTTTCTTGCAGCTGTATAGGCATCTGTTTTCAGTATGTAAACAAAAAAGCTCTGATATACTCACTGTAAACTACACGCCCTAAATGTACACTGACAAAGTCTGTGACTTGCTCCTCTAAATAATAGAGCTGAATCTCCCAGGAGTTGCTGGAGACCAAAACAGAGGTAAACAGGAAGTGCATAATTGACTGATAATCTTTAGGTGGCCAGACACATGGCAACGGTTGCTTTCTCATGTCTCCTTGATGTGTAAAATAAATAGGAGGTCTTTATTGTGATCCTATCAACTTTTTAATATCGAATATGTCAATGGTGTGCATGATAAATTATTGAATTTAATTGAAGTAGGCTTTAGGGAATATTTCTTTCTTATGTCAAATCTTAAAGGAAGAGAGAGCAGTTTCATTGGAAAGCATTTGTGTCTCCATTCTTAATGTGTAACATCTGAAAAAGTTTTGTTTTTATTGCATATGTGTATGCCAAAGGGATCTGATATCAGTAAACACCAAGTGTGATAAACTTTGTTTCTTCCATCTAACACCCTGGGGAGCTGTTAATCACTCTATAGTACTTCCTTCTACACATCCAAGTGTGAGAATAAAGTCTGTGCAAATAAATGGACTGTGATCCCACGAGGAGACAAATGGGGGGAAGCACCCATTCTCGTGCCAGTCTTAATCAAATCTTGTTTGTATTTTCTGTGTTAGCGTCTGAGTTAGTGGCAGTTTCATGTGAGGGACCACCAGAAAAGTTTGTTTCCTGGAGGAGCAGAGGGAAGTTGTTTTTTCATGCTTTCCAGCCTTATTTTTAATGTCTCTTGTTTGTCATTCACGACATTCTCAGAACATAAGGATGTGGCTCTTCCAAGTAATCGTGTATTGTCCCACTATGCGGTCCAGCTCTCTCACAAAACGATATTGGACAAAACCGCACACAGTTTAAGCTTGATGAGAGTTCCTTTGGAGAAAATAAATCTTCTTAACGTGCTGCTTTGAACATGTCCATTAAAGACATGCAATGGAGGAGGAGTTTATCCCAGTCAGTCTATAATAACATGTTAAATAATGATCATGTGTTTCACAACTCTGTGCCAGGAATATAAGTTATACCGACTCATGCGACCCAAAGAGGAGAGCAACTGGGTTGGCTCCTCTCTATTGCACGACTCCTCATACCGGACGAGTGTCTGTATTTACAACCAAAGCATGACTTCCAGCTTCCAGAGCCAGACAGCTCCAAGTGGTTCCATCCCAGCAGAGGTATTGACTGAAGCGGTGGCAGAGGTTAATCTGGAACATACTTGCGACTATGTCGGGCTGTGTTATCCTGCTGTCCCGACATCCTGCTTGATTTATGGGCCTCGTCTTGCTGCTGTTCACCATGTCTCCTCTCTGATTCAGGATTAGTGGAAAGTGACGTTAGCTGAAGTTCCTTGCTTGTCTGTTTACGCTCATAATTTTCACAAAGGTCTATGTGTCAAGGTGACCATGTGTAGACATTTACGTGTGTGTGTGTGTGTGTGTGTGTGTGTGTGTGTGTGTGTGTGTGTGTGTGTGTGTGTGTGTGTGTGTGTGCATAACCAACACCAGGAGGAAGAAGATGCATTACATTTTGCAAATGACTTCCCATACCTTTTCTTAACAATAGAACCATCTTCTATTCTCACTATTCTCTTGTGTTGTGATACCGATAGTCCCATTAACACTGTGTAGAGTAAAATCTCAACACTACCAGTGAAGCTCTACAGAATCACTCCACACTAGCTTACATGCTGATTTCTCCTGCTCTCAGTGTCTAGTTATTGTACTTCAGTACTATGTTAGCACTTTATACTTTCTCCAGCTGTATCAAAGAAGCACATGAATAGTTCATGCACATTTAAACATAATCAAGCATAAGATTGAATTTAATCTGATGACAGACGTAGAGAGCTGCTGTCCTGCTAAGACCATTTCCAGCGGCATGCAAGGAAATAATTGACACCGTCCTAGTTTTAAGTGACGCTATTTTGTAAATGATCATACCAGGACCAACACTCTGCCAGGATTCAGACTTTCCTGGTAGATTTTAAGCTCTAAACAGTTTTTCCAGGGACCCACTTTTCTCTTTGAGTAAAGTTTGTGTATTCAGTTCAGACAATATAGCATAGAATTGTTTCACTTCTCTAACTTTCAAATTTCACTACCAAATCTCCATAGTGCACCTTTAAGACACCAAAATCCTAAACTAACCATTTGGTCTGTGTTGCAATGGATGCTAGTAGCTTTCTTTGCATTTCATCATAATCATTTTAAGTTTTCAAAAAGGAAATACCAGTATTTTAAAATGGTGCTTATTAGTGATATATCACCTCCTACTGTGATTAATCATTCTTCATTTTTTTTGATTAATTGACAGCACTAAATTGAATATTATTTTAACAACTAATGGTGATTCTAGCAACAGCCTTTTGTTTGTGAACTTTTTGGAACTGATTTCATTTTGAAATTATTTTCTGTTTAAATAAAGGAATGGGGGAATTCATTGATTTGGCAAAAAATAATCCAATGGTTAATGGATTATTAATATAATCATTAGTTGCAGCCCTTCATTAAACTACTACTCCCAGTAGGTCTTGGGCTTGGACTTGGACAAACTGGAACATTGTCATTCATTCCTTGGTCTTCTTTAATTGCACTGTAATGTTACACAGGAGACATTGGAGTACAGTTGTTGGAGGGTTCAGATGTTATTGTTCTACTTTTCTCAACTTCAGATCTAAATATGACCTGTTTAGTAACTTTTTATAATATTAAATAAGTGTCTTTAAAGTAAAAGTTTTTCACATTTATATAAGTCTTACTTTCCCAAGTATTGGTACAGTCTTTACTCTGGGAGCTCAGAGAATCAGTTCAAGGTTCAGCAGTGGGTTCAGGAGAAGTCTTTAGGTCCAGTCACCTTGCCTGAACCCCACTTTGCAGATTCGCGTTGTCCCACTGCTCCAATCTATATCCGTATACCCACTCAGAGTACAATGGAGAAGATTTGGCAGGAGAGAGATTATGCAGAGACATGAATGTTAGCGTGAGCATTTGTTGGATTACATCAGTGGGAACAAGTGAAATCTGCCACAATCCTCCTGCTCCCTTTTCTCTGGCACCCTGAGGACGACAAGCGGGACGGTAAACTCTGAGTGACCTGCCTGTGCATGCCATTCCTCAAAAGCAGCTACAGTGGGGCATATTTCCCTCTGACCAGGCAGGGATGTCACACCCTTAAATGTACCAGCACATTACCACGCACATACTGCTCATCCTACTATTGGCCCCCCCCCCCCCCCCACTTGGATTGTCTCCACCTCCGCTCACACGCATCGGAACCTACACCAACACCTCCGCCACTGCTCCACTCTAAGACGAGCGTGGTCGAAATGTGCCTTTCACACAGGCAGCTGGCCAAAGCAAATAAACTAGCCACATGCCAGCTAACGAGGGCATGAACAGGGTCAGAGGGGGGGCTCGCCAGGAGGTGCCAGGAGTGACAGAGGGAGGGACATGGTCACGCAAAGAAAACAAGCTCAGCAAGAGCGAGCCAGCCTTCTCACGCAGGGGCCCAGACATGTGTCTTGTCATGCAACAGCCACCCCATCAACCCAAATTAGGGCTGACGGAGGTAATAAAGCGAGGGAGCAAAGGAGGAGAATGAGTGGAGAGGAGAAATCATCCACCAACTCCTCGGAGAGTGTAAAAGTGAGAGTGAGGATATATTGTTCAGCTTAAAGAAGAGTCTTATAAAACAACCCTGGTAACCTCAGTTCACCTCACAGTGGTTGCATGGTACAGCTTGAGCAGACAGATCTGTCTTACTCACACACTCTGTCCTCAGTTAACCTACAGAGAAAAGCACTAAATGTACACAAGGTTCCGTCTCATCGGTTTTCTCAACAGCAGAATGGAAAAGCTCACTTTTTTGACCATATATAGGCAGTCTAATCTGAATTATACAGCTATTATTTCTGCCTTTCCAGTATTTTACATCAATAACTTTAGAACGCAAGGGGCAAGTTTCACAATCAGTCATCTTCCTGTTGTTTGAATACATAGGTCAGTGTCAGATGTTGCCTGTGAGCAACACTAGATGAATGTTCTTTATATGAGCATCACAAATGTGCATTCTTTACATCCACCAAGTATAGTATTAGATTTCTTTGTTTTGCAATGCAGTTATAGCAACAGTAAAGGTTCCCGTTGACCCATTACTGAATATGAAACTTTTTCTGTGCAGTTGCCATATTAAAGTGCTTTCCTTTACAGAGAATGGCAATCACCATTTGCAGCTGGTTTTCAGTTGAGATGAGTTTCCTCTGATGTATTCGAAAGAAGAAAAGCTGTGAAAGTGTGTCAACATGACTGATGCTGTCTTCACTATCAGCAATCTCTTTCAACATCAGAAGCTTATAGGAGTAAAGGTGGCAAGCCAAAGCTGACCAATCAACGTTCTTGAGGTGCGATACATAGCCATGTCCATGCGCCATATATCATGCTTGGATTCTTCAAGACTCACTCTTCCAATCAACAATGGCTGGGGGGAAATTCAATGCATCCATTTATTTTCTATACCTACATGAAAGTGGATCATTGGAGGTCCTGTGTATCCATTTTGGATGGATTGTCTCTAACATTGGACTAATGTATGGCTTGTCAAACACAAGCTATTTTCTCTCATGAACAATGTCATGAGAATCCGGCTGGGACCTTGTCCTGACTTGCTCTTTCACACATGAACCACACAGTGGGAACTTGTCCATATTGTACAGATTGCTCATCTACTGGAAATACTGTTTGGTTTAGGAGAGGGTTGGCGCCTGGCACACATCGGCTCATTTAGACATCATAATGACTTTGTACCAGAGGGTTAAAAGTCTGCTTTACGTGCGGATTAGCCATGTGTGTAGCTAATTCTTGTTATGTCCATGTTAACGAGTGTATTACATGTGTGAAATGGGCTCTAGCCACTCACTCCCACATTTGGGTGTGGGACCAAATATGAAGGAAAAAAATCTCCTCTGAACTACCTTTAAGGCCCTATTGAGCTGATAGAGAATTTAGGGTCATTGGTTGTCCTCAATTTCCCCTCCTACAGTCTGAAGACAAGTGGGAGGAGATCTAAGCGGCTAGCTCACACAAAGGTCTATGGCTGACGTACAAAGACAAGACCATGTGCGTTGAGAAATAGTCCTGTTATTTCATAATAAATGCAATTCCATTAACAAGACATGATGTTGGTGAAAAAGTAATACGTCCATTTTCCTTTCCATTTTTCAAGGCCAAATAAACCTCTGACTGCAAACATCAGTGAAGGAGGAGATTGCTGATGAGGCCAGCTTCCTTTCACTGAGAGGCAGCCAGTCTGATGGTCTGAGGAGGAACATGTCAGCTAGCATAGGTGGTCTGTGCCAGATGTGAGGTATAGGGTGCCTCTTGGCCACTGAGCCAGCATATGGAATACATTGTGCATGAGCGACTCCTCCGAGACTGCTCTCTCATAAGCTATTTGGGTTTGAAAGCAGCCCCCTCCTTTCCCTATAGGAACTGTGGGATTTCGAAATGTATCACCTTCAACGGAGGGTGCAACAAGGAAAAGGGGGCAGCAGAGCATGTGGGGGGACAGGGTAAAAGGTCAAACTTTAAGGTTGTTTGTGTCTGGGTCTGTCTCCATGGGAAGCCTGGGGATGGTAGGATTCATGTCTCAAATGACAACACTGATAAAGTTATCTACAGGCCCAGTCTTAACAAAATGTGTTAGAATTAAAAGAGCTCTCTACATGAGAATCATAAAAGACCTCTGGTGTTGCTACCTAATTATAATACAATTTGGGACACAGGTTTGAATCTGCAATTGCTGCTCCTCCCTGAGTTCCTTAAATAATGTTGATGAATTGGAGAATATCGAATGGGAACTAAAGTCGTATAATATCATAAGAAATGTAGTGCCAACACTGATCTTTATTGGACTTGGTTTCCTGGTTTCCAAACAAAAAGAGTGCTCTGCAAATGTACGTGAATTTGAGAAACCCTTGTCATCCATCGCTGATGGAGTTGGGAGCATGGCTACGCTCAATGAGCTCACTATGATTTTGAATTTACAAGATACACACCTAAGAAGAGTTACCACCTCCAAAAAAAGTAATTCTGTGAGGATGAAACTTGCATGAAAAAGCTTATTTGCCAGTTTATGAGTTAGCCACAAACAAGCACAGACTGAACAACTTTGATAACTTCCTGTTTGTCAATCCCTTGCTCTTCTAAATCACCATCTTCTTGTCCAAATATGGTAACTTCTGAATCCAGAAGACCAACATTGCAGCGTCCGAAATGCAAAACTTAGGGCTTCATTGAGGCAGTCCAAAAAACAATGACGTCACGATGGGTATGTCCATTATTTATACAGTCTATGGGCCTACAATGTCATATTAAATGATTGACAGCAGACAATATTCGACCGTTTCAGATTCAACATTATCCTCTCAGACAACAGGACTGTGGATAACTATTAGTCTTCATACAGCTTAGTGTTTACATTCCCCCATAAATGACTGTAGCACAGAAGAGACCAGGCCTTATTTGGACAAAATCTACAGCACAATGCATTTGAACTAAAACATTCCTAACTAAAGGAGGTGGTTGAGATAAAATCACTGTTCATGCATTTGTACTCCTCAGTATGGAACTCCTGGGACCCAGACTGACAATACATGCAAGGGAAAGTACAATAAGAGCGTCAATCATGCTGACAGGCCTTGTAAAGCAAGAGCACGTGTCAATACATGGATGACTCCTTATGCCCGCATTGCATGAAAACATATGCATCCACCTGGATATATTGGGAGACTCAGGGTATTTGTATAAGATGATGCTACAGAATATATGTTTTACAGCTGATGAATCAAAGTAGTTATTGGGGCTTCTTGGCTTTATGTTCTGCATCCCAGACTCAAGCTTTATCCTCTCCAAAACATTCAGTCTGACTGTAGGAGCCATAATGTGTATTTTTACCTCGGTTAATTATTTGTTATATTTTGCTCCTTTTATGGGTTTGATAGGATTTCTGGTAATTTGCAGTGGGCAGGGTTTACCTTATTTTGACCTGTGCATTGGGATGGCGGGAGATTAGACAAAGAGGGTGAGTGGGTTTGAAATATTTTTGCTGTTGACGTCATCGTAATCCTTATCGTCATCATCACCGTAATCGTCATCATCATCTTTTGCGGACATTTGTTTAGAATTAATTGTTCACTCGTTTGTTCAATAAATCAACACATTTATCGGGACTTTGAATTTTAATTTAAGTACGAACGAGTCACAGTTACAGCCCACTGAGTCTCTGTGCGGCATTCTTCAATCATAGCCGCCACAATACTGACATCAGTTCTCCTTTTACTCCAAGAGCAGACTTAATGACATAAAAAATGTATGTGAAGACTGAAGAGTCATCTAATTCATTCAGCTTTTAACTATGACATCAACTTCAAAAGTGAACTTGTTTTTATCAATTTAAAAGAAACAGTAAAAGCTGTGTTGCTCAAGTTATAGAAGTAACCAGGAAAAACCAATAAGGTAAAACATTTAATAAGAGATTCATTTCTTGCTTGTAAATCAGAAGATCTTGTTGTCGGCAAAACGACAAGAGTAAAATACTCCAATAAAATCATTTTAGAGCCTGCTGTGCTTTCCTTGGCCTCTGTGTGACATAAAAATGCTCTCTGACGCAGAGAAGGCCTGACCCTTGGTCGGGCAGTCTTTAACATCTGTCACCTAAAGCCAAATACGACAGCTTCCACTTCTGAAGAGGCCAAGGGGCTGCTGGAGTTGTGTCATCTCCAAGGATCACACTTTTACTAATGTCAGCTTGCTCTAAGAGCTGTAATCACTCTCTCTGCATCCATGGACAGAAGTGTAAACACTTCAGCCGCTTGTTTGAGAGATCTCTGCTCCTCCAGCGTCAGCCAGGGTATCAAATGTCTGCACCTCATATGAGATCGTCAGAAAGTGACAACTGAAACTGAACTAATACAGCTGAACTCTGATAACTGAGTTGACAACCAAGACAGAACAGTTTTCCCCACTGGATGCAGACCGGTCAGAGAGAGTGTAGATAAATGGAAGCAGATGAGCTGCATGAAAACATTTTAAACTTAAAGACAACTGAAATGTCAATCATGCTAAAAGAGCTGCAGTTGTGTCAGTGCACTCCGTGAGTTTTAAAAACTACAGTAACAATGGCTGCTCTAATGTACGGATCCCAGATACACAGCTTGTGGTGTGTATTTGGGGCGTGTGGTACATGAAGTGCAAAAGCCACACACTCATTTGACACGTTAGAAAACAGAGCTGCTTGTTGCCAGTTCAGAAAAAAAGTTAACCTTAACAGATTTCAAAGCTTACTATGTTTTTATTTAGATTTTTTTCAAATAAAAATATTTGTTTTGTCTTGTGTATATATTCTTATTTTTAATCCCCACTTAATCTTTTAAAAATGTTGATGAATTAAGTAACAAAAAGCCAAAATGTCGGCTTTTATATTGCAATGATATTCTGTATCTGCAATAGTGAGACTACAGCAGAGCTCCTCAGGACCCAGGACAGTGGATGAACTCTGCCCTCTCCGATGTCTCTGCTCTGCTGCTGTGGCGAAACCATCAGCTCATCCTCAGAAATAGAGCAGTGAAGGGGGGGCCACCCGACCGCTAGATGACCCGGCTTCATTTTCAGGATACTGAAATGCACCGAGCTGCTCAAGCGGAACGTATGGAGGTGCAAAAGAGAGGGAATCACGGAACATTATCCGCCCAATTACACAATGAGAAGAGCAACCCGCTGGTAGTATCTATACTGCACGTAATGTTCACTGAGCCATCAGCCCCCTCAGCCCCGATCAGACTGGCTCAGCCTTCCCCACCTACAGGGGTCCCAGTCCGGGACAGTCTGCCTCACAGAGAGAAGGAGACAAAACAGCTCATAAATATGCGAGTCGGTAAAAAGTACAAAGAACAAACAAAAACATCCTGTGTCATTTCCAAAAGAAAAAGAAACGGCCTCCTGTTCTATCACAGCAGATGCTCCCCAAATCACGTGATTTCTGCCGGTACCAGGAGACTTGATAGTTTGAATGGAAATGCACATTCCAAGTTCTTGCATTGTATTGAGAGAGTAAACACCCCAGCATTTTGCACGACAGCCTCACATCTCTCCTAGTTGTCATGAGAAAAACAAGTAATGCCCTTTCTCATTCAACAAGGCTCAGCAGTGCAATGACTTGACACATTATGACACGAACTCTACCCTGAATAACCTGAGCACAGTATAAGGACAGAGACTTGCATGCGTGTGGGCAGAAATTGTACTTTCTGTGAACTTTGTGGAAGATGCTGGAAGTAGTTTCTGTGGTGGATTTTATATAAGAATGAATTTTAATTTATTTATTTGGATTTTTTTTGTTGCAAGAGAGGATGACATTTTTTCTTGTGAGAATCCCTGATAACCATTTATTTGTTTTGTTTTTTTAAATACTACATCTAACTTCTACGGGTCGACTTCAAAGACACAGACTCAGATTAAACAGTACTTAAGTTTGACAAAAGTTCATCCTAACTTGGGGTCTTTTAACAAATCTTTCAATCAGATCTCACTTTGTACAGTTGTGATGGACGTTTATATTTCATCCTTGACCTTGTAACTAATATGTCCAAGGTCACCATTACAAAAAGAGAGACTTTAGATTAAAAAAAAGAAAAAGTAGGTAGCAGTACTTTGTCTCAGAAAGACTGTGAATGATAGGGAACAATACATCCAGTTTCCTCATATGTAAAGTGGCCCTTGCAAACTGTTTGTGAAATCATTATCACAAGCTTACTGTACTGTAAGCCTGAGGTCTCAATTTTACTGCTGCCATCCTGCTACTGTCAACCTGTGGGTACAGTAACTGTTCTGTATCCTAAAACCTCTATGCACATGGGAACTGTAATTTATGTAATCCTTTAAATTCTCCTTCAACATTATCTTCAGTATTTTAATATTTCTAACTACAGCTCTAAAAGATAACAAAACTACTTTCTAAAACTTCTGGTGCATTTTAAATGATGATTTCGGAGAAAAGGGACACAGTTGGATGAGCTTATAAAATCAACATCTAGGGGACTCTCACAATTACTTAAAAGATTCAATATCTATAATCGAGTGTTTCTCTCTAGATTCCATCTGTGGAAGAAATGTGTTCATGTGCAACTGATTGCTTTGAATGTGGAAAGGCTTTCAAACTGAAAAGGATTACAAAAAGTGAAGAACCCAAGCCAGATTCTTGATATGCAAAAATATGGTCATTTGGGAGCACAATCATTATTTCTTTTGAATATATTTCCAAAATCAAATGTGATCATCATTATGCCTTGTTTGTTAGTCAGATCTTGATCAAATCCAAAATGTTTTGAGTACGTTTTTTTTTTCCTCAACTCAAACTATACCCAACCACACATTTGCATGAAAATCGTACAGCTAGTTTTTCATAATCCCTCTGCAAACAGAACTGAAATCATACATTCTGGGAGGTAGATGGTTTCTTAACCTTTCCCAAAACCAGAACCCAAAGACATTACCTAAAAAACAACATAAAATTCACAACATCATCCCACTCCATTTAGAAAATTAGGCTGGGCCTGCATAACTGAGAGACCTGAAAAGCTGGTAGAAAGATTCAAAGTTTAAAAAAAAAGTAGCCTTATACTTGAAATAATATTTTTAAACAATAGTCACATTTAGTTTCTCCAAATGTTAGTTTAAATATAAGACACATTAACACATTCTTTAAATAATAAACTCGTTTTCTGACCAGTTTCAGCCTCTTTTTTCATAACACTGCTATGGTGGCTGTGAGAGACAAATAAGCTAATTTCGCTCTTTCATAGGACAGGAGGTGGGAAATATGTCCTACCGATTTCTCCGCCTGTCTTTGATGAGCTCACAGAGTCGGGGTCATCTGGAAGCCATTTCTACATGTGCTTTCTCCCTCGTCTCATTTTAATCTCTCAGTGCAGCTCCGCGCACCCCCCCCCCCCCCCCCCCCCGCTCCCCCCCAGCTCCCCGGGGAAGCCGGAGTTCAGTGACCGAGCTCCGCGCACGCCAGGCCGGCATGGCACGCAAGCTCATCCCCGCTCCGTTCTCCTAGCACGCAAAAACTCAACGGGATTAGAAACAAATATCCCTTTACTGTACATAATACATGGCTCCTGTCCTGGGTGCCACATTAAGTGAAGGTCTATCACGCAGCCTGGCTGCACCAAGTTAAGAAGAGGCAAACTGTCCGGTCCTGGGGAAGTTCTGCTAAAGAAAAAAATACACGCCATTCTGCCAATAAATTACTCTTAATAATAGACGATCTTTGTCTGCAGAACCTCAGTATGTGAACTAAACTATTTATGTTATAGGCTTACTCCTTTTCTCAGTCAATGTATTGCCAAATGTTTCTCCTATTGGTTTGTTTTTATATTTTTCCCAGTAATTTGAAATTTAAAATGAAGATGGTCTGGTAGAGTGCATTTGAGGACACCACTCTTATTCCCAGGATCTTCAAAGAAAGGACTTTTTGTAACTGCAAGAACATTTTTGTACTAAAATTGCTAAATGTTCTATAACCATGAATAGTTGTCTTCATGACTTCCTCAAAACCAAGTAGCCTACGCAAAGTTTAGAAACTGTGACATGTGGGTGGTTACTGAAGATAGTTCAAACCCCAAACCTTGAATGTTACTTTACTCAGCTACAAATCAACATTTGAAGTGCAGCATGTGTTAGAAAATATTGTGCTGAGAAATCATACTTTTGAGAAGGGACTGAATCCTTGTTTTAATAATCACTCCAGGACAGATTTCTCCAAAAGCAGCATGCTTCACTTTTACATGGTCTGTGTGATATTTCTTATAGATCTTTGAAGGCAGGTCAAACACAACAGAGCTAAGATACCGTTGGAGTTCTTTCTTTTACTTCAAATCTAAAAGGACACAGGACATTGGGCCTGCTGTGATCATGTAATTCACCCCATCTTACATCATTTTGTTGTGAAACAAGTGAAGCCATGGTGGTTTGACAAATATACAAACAAGGAATTGAATTCTCAATAATTTAATCTTGTTTTGTGTGCCTGGGGTTTTTATTGTGCTGTATGTGGTGAGATGCGTGTGTAACACAATACATGCAAAATTGGCGTAGTGTACAAATCCTTTGTTATAACAGCTCGCCTCTTAGCCTTTGTTCCTTGGCAAAATGCAATATGTAATGGTTCAGTCTAAGCATTACTTAAAGAAAAAATCATCTGAGCACAATATTTTCATTTTTTACACACTGGATGCTGAATTAAATCGATAGTGTTTTACTTTTGCATCAAAATTGTTGGGCATATTCAATAGCACTGCTCTGAATAAATAAACAGCTGTAAACCAGAATTATTGGATGTTTTTGGCCAGCAGTGCAACAAGTTGTAAAGACGTATTTTACAAATATACACATTAGAGAATTGCTACCAAAATATATTAACAAACTGTTGCATCTATCCAGAGGGAATCTGGTGAGTTGTTTGAATTTTTTCAACATTTTTAACCTCCTTTTGATTTCAAGATAATGTTCTGAGTCTTTGCTTAAGTCCTCAGAGGCTTAATGCTTCATTATGTCCATCAATCAAAATCCAACGCTGTGTGCTGTTTTGTGGTGGAAAGTATAGTGATTTTTTTGTGTTATCTTTTATTATTAAGAGTGACAGAGTAATTCAGCTGGAGGTTGGTAAACCAATTAATGAGCTTAAAGTAACTTTTATACGGGGCAGCTGTGACTCAGTGGTAGAGTCAGTCATCACTGAGGTCCTGAAGGTTGGGGATTTGATCCCCAGCTCCTGCAGCCAAAGGTTGCTCCTGCTGCTTTGTTGGCAGTGTATGAATGGGATTAGCGACTTTACATAGCAGCCTCTGCCATCAGTGTGTAAATGGATAGGTAAGACCTGTGGTGTAATAAGTTCTTTGAGTATAGTGCTATACAAGCTCAAATCCATTTACCATTTACCAATACTTCATCACATTTCTAGATGACCTTTTTACACAAGTAAAGGCTTCCACAACCTTTTACTTTGAAAACTTTTTTAACATAGTGTAAAATGTTTATTGTGCTTTTTGTGCGTGAGAAAAAAGTACTCTTGTACCACTTTAAACACCAGTCTGTTTGGTATCTCCCCACTGGAGAGAGCTCTGCTTCTTCTTGTCTTTCTCAGGCTTTTTACAAACAAACAACAATCAGGTCAGACAGCAACATTTTTTCCAACTATGTCTCTTCTTTGTGGCCTGGCAAGGGAAACAGTCTCATTTCAAACATCACCATTTCTAACTATCAATGTCCGGTGGTTACCTCCTTGCTGCCTATGATGGTGCTGGCCTCGTTTTAGTTGGTGTGTTTCCTGGGTTGTTATTGGCCCCATCTTGTTTTGTCTTGAACACACCTTTGTTCCTTTAAGAAAAAATCTAAACTTCACTCAAAATCCTTCCTTCTCTATGCTCTTCCCTTTCCCCAAATCCCACCAGCTCCCCAACTGCCTGTTGGACCCCTGGCTTTCCTCTCTCTGCTGCCCCCCTTCCTCTCCCAACACCCCCAAAAGCCCCCCTCCCTTCTTCCTTCCTCCCTGTTGGTGCTGTGCGTGACAGTAGCTCACTGAGAAGTGGAAATGAGACTAGTAAACAATGATTAGCTCCAGAGCTGGGCAAGCCCATGGTCTACCATTGGTCCTGTCTCCACACAGTGAGCGCCCACCCGCCAGCACATGACATGCAGCGGAATATATAGACCCCCATCCCCGCCTCTCCCCTCCCCTCCAACTACCCCCCTCCCTCAGCCAGAGTCATCGCAGGGTCAGGGCCAACCTTTCACAGCCAGGTTACAAGGGGTAATCACAGGCAAACACAGCAGCCACACGCAAAATGCACACACGACACCCCCCCCCCCCCACCCCCCTTAAACATGGGCCTCCATCCTCTCCCACACACATACACACAAACTACAACCCACCCCCCCTCTCCCGCCACCCACCCGCCCCCCCTTCCTCCACCACAAACCTGGCTCTGATTAGCGTGATGGGGATGCGAGTGGCCACATGTGTACAAGGAGCAGACTCAGGCGAGGAGAAGGAGGAAGAGGAGGCAGTGGTGGAGGTGGTGGTGTGGAGGGATTCCCCCTATAGGAATAAAGAAGAGAAGAAACAGTCATCCCCAGTGCAGGCAGTGTATTCGAAGACATTGCTATGTCTCTGGTTAACCGAGGAATCATTCTGGAGGCTTTGGTGCTCGGCCACACCGCATTTCTCAAGACAAACAGCTCTCAGGCAGAGCTCTGAAACAGCATGGCTCTCAACATGTGTAAAAGGCTGTTTAAGGACTTTTATTGTGAAAGAATGACACATAATACATAATGCAGTTCTTAAGGTTGCTTTTATTGTTTTCCTTCTGTTTGCATTACAATCTAGGCATGCTGTGCCTTTAAGAACTGCTATTGAAAGATTGATACACATTACACTTTGAGTGTTTGGTTGGATTGTGAAAGTCTAACCATAGGCAAAAAAAAAACTTTCTGTCATCTCCATTGAATCTTTGCAGATCCAGTCACAGAAGCAGTTCAACTAGATGGTGAAATAAACAGACAGTGTAAAGTTAAGGTTCTATTCGACAAGGTGTGAGCTGCATAATGTGAACATTTTGACTTTATATATAATAAATTATCCATGTCATTTTAAAGTGACTAGTTAGTGTAATAGACGACAATTAGCAACAAATCAAATAAATACTGAGAAAGTTTTAAAAAAATCAATAACAACTTTTTTTTTTTAGCAATTACCATCATCCTCCCCCATAACCCAACCCAATTGTCCATTTCTGCTGATAATGAGAGGCTATGTCTGTGTGGTAGTGAAATGTTGTCCCTCTGACCTAGTGCTTTACTTTGGGAATATTTTAGTAACTTCTATTAGGGTCATTACCTCATTGTAAAAATAAACTTCACAACAGCTGGGAAAATAAGAAACAAATGTTGTCTTCTGCAAATAGAAGAAAGGAGATGTTTTGCCTCAGGAAATCAGGTTACTTTAATCTGAAAGTGGAGAAGAATTTAAAAAAGTCCATGTCTTAATGTATCGGATACAGACTTAGTGTTGCAGCTCTATCTATCTATCTATCTATCTATCTATCTATCTATCTATCTATCTATCTATCTATCTATCTATCTATCTATCTATCTATCTATCTATCTGGCTTTTTAATTGATTGTAAAGTGCTTTGTAACTTGTTTTGACAAGCCCTATATAAATAAAGGTATTATTATTGTTTTATTATTTATCATGGCAGAGCTTATGATTCTTATTTGCTTTGTCACTACATCCCTGTACTAATCCCAATAACCGAGAACTGAAACTTGAAAGTAGAAAAGTAGACCACTGTTGGCAGGGGAAGGTGGGGGGGTGATGTAACAGAGTGTCATGCTGCAGTTTGTGTTGGGAACACAGCAAGAAGTCACAGCAATTTCAAATATTAATATTTTATGGTTTCTCCACACTGAGTTTAAAGTAATGTGCTGATTTTGTCATGCAAGATTTCTATGAAGTTACTCTGTCATTGCCAGATGCTGAGGGAAAAAAATTGGTCAGAGAGTGAGAGAGAGAGAGAGAGAGAGACTTTTTTAATATCAAAGATGTTTCTATTCCTCTTGGGTATGATGTGACTTTGATACTTTAAAGTAGCAAATATTTAAAAAAATGTTTGTGTCTCTTGTCCTAAATGTAAAATATAGAAATTAATGACAGAATTATTATTTTCAGATAAACTAATCAGTTAAACTTTAATCAACTATAGTCTGTTTGGAGTCAAGCTGTGAGGTGCGAAACTTTCGCTCAACTTTATTTAGCTAAAATTACATTTAAGACAAATTGACATTATTATGCTGTGCTTGCAGATCCTGCGGGACTTCAACAAGAAGACTCGGAGAAAAGGAAATTACAATAGAGTCTTTTGTAACAATGTAATTGCTGGTTATTCCCAAACGCTTTAAGCAAATCTGCGTAATTTCACCTTAACTTTCTCAACAAATGACGCATTAAACTACTTGAGCATGCAAAGTTTAGGATAATAACACAACGCTAATAACATAAGTACATCACGTACAAGTATCTGAAATTATTTTGAAACAAATGTAAACCATTAAATGAAAGTATTATTCCAGTCTAGACTTGCACAAACCGTGAGCAAAACTCTTTTTCTAGCCAAACTGCGCACGTCGATTCTTCTGCAACAACAAAATAAATCATGTTAGAAAGAAACACTTCTAAACGTGCAAACTCTGCCAGTCCTCCAATTAGTATAACAAATTGCCTCGACACGTTTCCCTCTGATTCGGTCACCAGTTGCTGAGTCTTTTTTCTCTGCAGTGGACGATGCGTCCACGCTGCACGCTCACGGTGTCCCAAGACTCACACAAGCGCGCGCCTCCAACAGCGAGCGACAACAGAGAGATGATATAGTGGGGTCTGCAGGGCTACCACAATGGGAGGAGTATGAAAGTTACCCTGAGCCCTGCCCACCAACTGCAAAACATATAAGACGCTGGAGTGAAGCAAAAAGCAGGCACTTAAGCCTTCAATCTTGATGAAAAGACAAAAACTTATCCCTAACTCACTTTGTTTATTCATTTAATGAAGCTTTTTTTTTTAAATCAAAATGACCTAACTGGCAGTTGATTGACACTTTCTCAAAACTTCTATTATCTGTTATGGATAAACAAGAGCTTTATTGATTTTATTTTCCCTACTAATCATCCAAAAACTAAATAAACTTGGTTGAAAAGTAAGGTTTTTTTCTTTTTGAAGAAAAAGTCTGCAGAAATTGAGTCACAATGGCAATGGACTCTGACTATGGTATGAAGGGCAGCAGCATCATCAGGGAATGGAGTGGACAGGTCCAGCCTGCTCTGGTTGCCTCCTTTCTTTTCCTCTTCTGTCTGGAAGCCTGTCTGTGGGTCAGGAACCTCAGGCTCAAGAGAAGACTGCCGGGACCCTTCGCCTGGCCAGTGGTGGGCAATGCCATGCAGCTGGGCCAGATGCCTCACATCACCTTTGCCAAGCTTGCCAAAAAATATGGAAACGTGTATCAGATACGTCTGGGCTGCAGTGATATTGTAGTCCTGAATGGAGACAGGGCTATACGTCAGGCTCTGATACAGCACAGCACAGAGTTTGCAGGCAGACCAAACTTTGTCTCTTTCCAGATGATCTCCGGAGGCAGGAGTATGACTTTTACTAATTACAGCAAACAGTGGAAAGCGCACAGGAAAATAGCGCACTCCAGCCTCAGAGCGTTTTCCTCCGCAAACAGTGAGACCAAAAAAGCCTTCGAGCAGCAAATAACGGCCGAGGCCATGGAGCTAGTTAAGGTATTTTTGCGCCACAGCACTGATGGTCGTTATTTTGATCCTGCTCATGAATTTACAGTTGCTGCTGCCAATGTCATGTGTGCTCTGTGCTTTGGAAGGCGATATGGCCATGAGGACCTGGAGTTCAGGAACCTGTTGAAAAAGGTGGCAAAGTTTGGAGAGACAGTAGGGGCAGGTAGCCTTGTTGACGTCATGCCCTGGCTTCAGTCCTTCCCCAACCCAGTCCGCAGCGTCTATGAAAACTTTAAGAACCTCAATGAGGAGTTTTTCGCCTTTGTGAAAGATAAAGTGGTGCAGCACAGGGAGTCCTATGACCCTGAGGTGACCCGGGACATGAGTGATGCCATTATCAATGTAATTGAACACAAAAATGACAGTGGCCTGACTAAAGAGTTTGTAGAGGCTACAGTCACAGATCTGATTGGAGCAGGTCAAGACACAATGTCAACTGTCATGGATTGGATCCTTCTGCTCCTGGTCAAATACCCAGACATGCAAGCCAAACTGCAGGACCTTTTAGACAAAGTTGTAGGCCATGATAGACTGCCATCAATAGAGGACCGAAGCAGCCTGGCGTACCTGGATGCATTCATCTACGAGACTATGCGCTTCACCAGCTTTGTCCCTCTTACAATCCCACACTCCACCACCTCTGACGTCACTATCGAGGGTCTCCACATCCCAAAAGACACAGTGGTCTTCATCAACCAGTGGTCAGTCAACCATGACCCTCTTATGTGGAAGGACCCTCACATTTTTGACCCGACACGCTTCCTGGATGAAAACGGGACCCTAGATAAGGACATTACTAACAATGTGATGATTTTTTCAACGGGTAAGAGACGCTGCATTGGTGACCAGATTGCAAAGGTGGAAGTGTTCCTATTCACAGCCACCCTGCTTCACCAGTGTAGCTTTGAGAGCAGCCCCTCTGAGCCCCCCACGTTTGACTGCTCCTACGGGCTCACGCTGAAGCCCCTCCGATTCTGTGTCAGTGCCAAGCTCAGGGGTAAACTTCTCGGCTTAGTTTCCCCGGCATGAACAGCATGTCCCAATAAGGTGACACAAGGCCAGCAAACACTTTCCACCAATGATATTAAACAGTGAGTATTTCAATCTAACTGTTGGAAGGTTTTCATATTTAATAATGGTATTTAATGCATATCTTAAAACAAACTGTATTATAAGTAATGTTTGGAACTTGATTTTGAAGATGTATTGTTAGCTTCAGGTTGAATCCAGTTTTTTGGCTGTGGGGATTACATTTCTGCTTCACAAAATACTCTATACTTGGTACATAATTCTGAATTGTGTGATTGTTTTGCATCCACTATTGTGCATGTACATGTATTGTGTGTGTGCAGGAATTAGCTACTTTCCTTACATGTCATGTAAAACTAATATAACTGTATATGAAATTCTTGAGAATGTTTTAAAGTCACTCAATGACTCGTTGTTCTTTATTGTAATATGTAAGAATATATCTAACCTTTTCCACCTAAAGCAGTTAAAGTCGTTATTTCATATTTCAGGTGTGACAATCAATGTATGAAATGTTAATGTATTTCACTATCTACTGTACACAAAGTATATGAACACATGAAGCAAGGAATGCTGATTGAAGTGGTGTGTTTGTAAAGTCGGAAGTCTTTCATTAAAGGACATCGATCACAGTCTCTAAGATGAAGAGGAGACATGCCATGAACCTTGAGGACTTAAAAACGTCATGCACCCAGGATTTAGTTTTACTGTACAAGCACTGAAGAAACCCCATGTCAAACACAGAAGTCACACCAGTGAAAAAAAACAAACACACACATAAGTGAATTGAATTTCTTCCTCTCTTTCTCAAAAACATGTTTGTTTACAAAGTCACTTTTTTCAAAGCTATATGGATGTCAGTGCACTCTCTTTAAGCCTCCACATTCAGGAGTTGATGTCTAAATGCCCAAGGGATGTGTTCCTCTGTGTTTCAAGGCCGTTAAATAAACTCTTCAGTCCTTGAATGTTACAGAGGATATTTTTGTATCCGTGTGTTGGCTTTATATGATGGAGAAATAAGCTATAACTAAAATAAAGTGATGATTTGTCAATGATCAATGTGTCCTGTTTAATTGCCATGCCACGCTTTTGAGTTAGGTTATACTAATACCTCACAACACTCATTTTAACCTGCTAACCTACATGAACTTCTCACACTTTTTAAGTCTCAAAGCATTTGTTAGTGTTGGCACTGTCAAATACATGCCAACAGTGTGATATTAGGTCCTACTATTGTTTGGATGTCTGTCATTACTCATTGTTACAGAAATAGAAACCTCTGGACTACTTGCCTTTTGGCAGAATATCACTAAAACCAATGCTGATGTTTTTTTAAGTTCCTCCTTTTGTTGCACAAGCACCCACATGAGCAGATTTATAGCTAAACTACTTTCATCTGAAGTCTATTTGAAACCATTTTGATGCAGCAGCCGCAACCCTAACAGCTACATTATCTCAGTGACCTTTGTTTAAAGGGTAATTTTGCCTACAATAACAATGTATGTATGTTTTTATGGAGCATAATAAATTGTTCCGTTTGTATCTGTTCAGTGTTTGGAGCCAAAAACCCACAGTTAACCCATGGTGATATCCCAGAGCCTTTTCCCTGCATGGTCATAATTAACAGCTTGGCTGTAAATAACAGAAACCAAATCATGTTTAGACTGGCCATGGAAAGTCCATAGGAAAATGCATACAGCAAAGTCATCAAACCTCAGGGGAAAACACAAACAACCCCAGATTATTGTCCATTGCGTGCCCTAAAATGCAACCACACAGCACAAACATTTCAGCCTTTCCATGACATTGCTGAAGTTCATCATTGTCCAACATTTACAAATTTGAAAAAATCTGTAGTTTTTGGCAACAGGGCCTATTAAGTAGCTGCTTTCCCTTTCTCCCATCCATGGAGGGACACTGCTGGGAGGAGGCCTGAGTGGGAATAGGACTAAGGTCTGCAGGCTGTGGTCAAAATGGGAGGGGAAAGATAAAAAACCTGAGTCGCTGACCACTCCCACCAAAGAGATACATATAAGCGAAGTGTTAAGGCATTAACCTGATCCAGCCCTTCTCACTCGCTTCTGTTGAGGAGGGGTGATACAGCATGTGAGAGCTGCTTGGAGTCCCTATATTTTTGAGATTGGTCTGCCGGATTGTAAAGAAAATCAAGAAAGTTTAATTTATGCGCAAAGAGGGACCAATTAAAATGGGCTCCTTTTATTAAATTTTTTCTCCTTTTTTGGGGGGTAAGGGAATAATTGGATGAAAGAAAAACTAAAGGATAATACAATGGCTCAAATTGACTCCGACTTTGGTGTAAAGGGTAGCAGCATCATCAGGGAGTGGAGTGGACAGGTCCAGCCTGCTCTGGTCGCCTCCTTAGTTTTCCTCTTCTGTCTGGAAGCCTGTCTGTGGGTCAGGAACCTAAGGATCAAGAGAAGACTGCCGGGACCCTTTGCCTGGCCAGTAGTGGGTAACGCCATGCAGCTGGGCCAGATGCCTCACATCACCTTTGCCAAGCTTGCCAAAAAATATGGAAATGTGTATCAGATACGTCTGGGCTGCAGTGATATTGTGGTCCTGAATGGAGACAAGGCGATACGTCAGGCTCTGATACAGCACAGCACAGAGTTTGCAGGCAGACCAAACTTTGTCTCTTTTCAGTCTGTTTCTGGGGGGAAAAGTATGACTTTCACCAATTACAGCAAACAGTGGAAGATGCACAGGAAAATTGCTCAATCAACGATCAGAGCCTTCTCATCTGCCAACAGCCAGACCAAGAAAGCCTTTGAGCAGCAAATTGTGGCGGAAGCCACAGAGCTAGTTGAGATTTTCCTCAAACTCAGTGCTCATGGCCAACATTTCAACCCTGCTCATGAGCTGACAGTAGCTGCAGCTAATGTGATTTGTGCCTTGTGTTTTGGAAAACGTTATGGACGGGATGACATTGAGTTCAGAGCCTTGTTGCAGAGGGTGGATGAGTTCGGACAGACAGTTGGGGCTGGCAGCTTGGTAGATGTGATGCCATGGCTTCAGTCTTTTCCTAATCCAGTGCGCAGTATGTTCAAGAACTTTAAAGAGCTTAATCGAGAGTTCTTTGGGTTTGTCCAGAACATGGTGGAGAAGCACAGAGAGACTTTTGATCCAGAGGTAACAAGGGATATGAGCGATGCCATTATTGGCGTGATCGATAAGGCAAAAATTGACAACGGACTCACCAAAGGTCACACAGAGGGAACCGTGTCAGATCTGATTGGAGCAGGCCTGGATACCGTCTCCACTGCTCTTCACTGGATCCTTCTTCTGCTGGCTAAAAACCCTGACATGCAAACCAAACTCCATGAGCTCATTGACAAGGTCGTAGGGCGAGAAAGACTGCCGTCTGTCGAAGACCGAAGCAGTCTGTCCTTTCTGGATGCCTTCATCTACGAAACCATGCGCTTCACCAGCTTTGTCCCGGTCACCATCCCCCACTCTACGACCTCTGACGTAACCATAGAAGGTCTCCACATTCCCAAAGACACGGTGGTCTTCATCAATCAGTGGTCCATCAATCATGACCCCCTGAAGTGGAAGGATCCACACATCTTTGACCCCTCACGATTCTTGGATGAAAACGGCTCCCTTGACAAGGACCTCACCAACAATGTAATGATCTTCTCAGCAGGAAAGAGAAGATGTATCGGGGACCAGATTGCCAAAGTTGAAATATTTTTGTTCTTTGCAATTCTACTCCACCAATGTAGCTTTGAGAAATACGCAAATGAGGACCTGTCTTTAAACTGCACCTATGGTCTCACACTGAAACCTTTAGATTATAAGATCACTGCCAAAGTCAGGGGGGAGTTACTTACAGGCCCTCCAGCTCTCCAATGAAAAAACAACAGTGCACTATAAGGTATGTGTTCAAAAATTGATGTCACTGATCATTTTTACGGAATACACTTTGATTAATCCCAAAAAGCTAATGTTAAGCTTCTTTACTTCTACTGACATTTCAAATAGTGATGACCAACATTACTCACATTTTTCTGCTACAAACGTTTGTGTATTAACACTTGGCACTCAAAAATGCATCAGAAAGCATTCAGGTCTAATCTGAATGCAACAGAAACTCCGCAACTCTAAAAATGTGTGACTGAGAAAACCTAAGTACATCTTTAGTGGCTATGCTAATTCATGTAAAAAAAAAAAGAAATAGAAACAATGTAATGAGATCTTTGATGTGGCAATCCAAACCCAAATTCATAATAAACCTAAAGTATGTATTGTTATTTATATGAGGGTATTTAGTGGAGAATTACAATAAAAAACTGGTGGTGATGAATACGTTTCATTTAAAGCTTTTTGATCTTTTTTTGCTGATGGGGAAAAATCATGTGCCAGCTGTGTGGGCTCGACTAAATCCACTGTAAAATGATTCACCAAGACTGGCAATTATCTTCACATGTATACTTTTTCTTTTATTCGAGTTTGATTTAAATCAATGTGTGGTCATCTTCATTCATATACACATAAATAATACATAATACTGTTGTATTCTGATAATTAATCACGTAACATTTGTCATGAAGTTGTTGGTTATACTGTTGTCTTCTTGTAATACCTATAAAACATCACTGTAAACATGATGTACTAGGCATGTCACTTTCATAATAAGCTGTATAGAAGACTATAAAATGTTTTATTATTAACATGACTCAGTGTGATACAGAATGTGTTTTTTTTTTCTATGGTGTGACTAAGCCTTGGATGTACAATAAACATTGACTTTGAATCTGTGTCGTGTGTCAGTCAAAGTGTGGAGGAGCAGAGAGACTGGTTAGGTCAAACAGATAATAATAGATCCTGATGTTTGGGGAAAGTGTTGTTGTGAAAGTTTTATATGGGTTACAGGGCCCAGCATGTCCTTTTTCTCCACCCTTTAAAAAGGCTGTGACTCAGTACATCAGCACAGGGAACAGTAAGCAGCCACAAAGGTTCACTCGTCAATATTTAACATGGAGCGCGCTGTTCTTTTGGCTGCTGTGTCATTTTTCCTGAAAGAACACATTCATCTGTGTCAGCCAAGTCTGAGTAGCCCCTCCTTTATTGATACACTGGGCAGCTGGTGTAATGACATCATCACATTGAGGACTAGATATATATTACGTTACAAGTTTGTCATCTTGATCAGGCCAAATAACATGAACAATTCATGGAGGAAAAATTAAACATCAAAATGAAGCATGATAATATGCAATAGAAAGGTGTGTATTAGAGCTAGGGCTGTCATTATTAACTAGTTAATCGCAATTAATTAAGGTCTGAAATGAATGCTATTGCATGCTATTTTGTCCCTTTATGCACACTGTGGATAAGCCTCCGCAGTGTTTGTCACAGTGATGGAAAAGACCGACACTGCTACATCACTGAACGTCTCATTTCACTTAAAAAAACTAAAAAAAACTCAGACAGCTCAGCTGATGAGTCCAAAATAATATCCACCTAATGACATCAAACATTTTCATCTACCAGAAGGTCCTTCCTTTATTTCAAAATAAAGGCAGGATTGAATTCAAAAAGCAAGTGACGTAGTCTCAGCTTAAAAAGTACAAAAACTCAAAATAAAAGCATACCAATTTTATTTTTTAAATGCCGAATAATGGAATTTCAAACATTCAATTAACGTTTAACAATTAAAATTGAGTGATTAATCGCGATTAAAACATTTTATTGTTTGACAGCCCTCATTAGAACTCATGAGTGGTTTCACTTTGGCATCAATTGTAACATTTCACATGCAATAAGCTTCAGTTTCTTGATTTTTCATTCACTGTTCCACATTTTTTTTACATAAAAGATCCACGCCACTACATTCTCAATCAAGGGTTTTTCTTTATACTCTCGATATTTCTAAAAAGTCAAACTAGTATTGCCAAACTTCAGCTTGGCTTGTGACTCCACATAAAGCAGTGTCTGGTGTCTGAAACATTTCAGATGTCTACGACTTGATGGCAGATCGTCAGAAGAAAGATTCCTGATCAAAACTTCTTATATCATGTCAATTAAATGAATGTTCAAGCATTACAAAGGGTAAATTATCCAACAGCAAATAAACCTTTCTTATAAGATATGACCAGCAGAACCGTTTTTTCTTTTTGACAATCCAATTAATCATTTTACGAGTCCTACATTGGAGACACTGGATAAAACTACCTGTGCAGTAAGTAGCTAAAACAAGTGATATCAACACAAACAAATCCCTAAAAAATGTCTCATCTTTCATCGTTGCTAAATGATATTTTAGTAACATCCAACCTACCTGACATGACCCACCTGTGTTTGTACAAGTGTCTGCTTATTTACCTTTCCACTATTTTCAACCTCCCTCTATTTCAACAAACACAGTCAACAAGCTTCCTAAAAATTCCTCCTTCTGACTGACTTTCCTTATTAGGGGAAAACCAAAACCACCCAAGACTCAACATTTATCTTTGCTGTAAAGTAAGGGATGTAAATATTATCTTAAATGTGGGTAATCAGCTTATCATCTCTCTTCCTTTAATCTCGCCTTTCCTCATGCACTGGCGCATTTGCTTGTATTCTCCAGAGTCTACCTGCGTACTTATGGGAGCAGCACTGGGACTGGCTTGTTTTCACTGAGGTTAATACAGATCAGGTTGAAGAAAATGTTGTACTGTAACATGTTCTCTCTGCCCCCTCTCTCTCTTTTTTTGGTCTGACACTGCAAGAACCCTAGAGGGAGGAATGGGTCACCTAACCTCCTGTTCCTGTTTCCATCAGTGCTTCCCATAACATTCATGAAATGCGTCCAGCTGAAAGACTCCCTTTCACCAAGAGTCACTCGCTCTTCTCTCCGCAAACCCCTGCAGCCCCCCGACCTGCACAGTTTCACTCCTTAAAGGAAAACAGAAAAAGTGTACAGGCCGACAGTTTTTCAGCTCTGAGGTTATTCATATTCTGCACGTACGCAAAGCCACAGAGTGACCTCCCACAAAGTTCACTCCCCCACTACAAGAAATCCAAAACCCCCATCTCTTCTATTCTGCATTAACTTTGACATACAATCTGCAGTCAATGTTTCTGGGGATGTGACACGGTGAGGTAGAATTACTTGGATGCAGACAAATGCAATCCTCCAGAAAATCTCTTCCCCTGTCCACCGCCATCATGTGTTGAAACGCAGCGGAACATTGTGTCAGAGCCCTGGCGGCAAACAACCTCATGTTCTTATTCAGCAATTCTTTCCTACAACACCAAAAACACCGACCACAGCTCAATCCAAAAATCTTGCAGACAAAAAATACGACTGAAATGTTTGCGTGCTCTTCCTTTCGACCCGAAACATGAAACAACAAAGCTGATCGTCAATCATCTCTTACAATAAAAATGGATTCATGGATTCCAGTAAAAATATTTCTTTGAATAACAAGAACTAACAGCCAGTGAGGGGGGAAAAGAGCTCATGTGAAGAAACTATGAATCTTTTTTTCCCCAGAGAAGAACATGTTGGAAGGACAAGGGTGACATTTCCAACTTGTTTCAACAAATACTAAGTCTCACTTCTCGATATTTTTTCTAGTAGTTAAAAAACACAATCTCTCTCTCTTTGATAATTGGACTAGAAAGAGAAATGACAGCCATAGCCTGGCACTTTAATAATCCAAACCTGTGATGCACCATGTTTTAGAATTACATAATTGTGTCCAAAATCGTCTGAAAGAGCTCCGATTTGAAATTGGCTTCTTTGTAATATATTCCAGAGTTTTTGAGTGATGTTCCATTTTTTTGGCTCAACAAATGTTTCCCCTCCTTTGAACCCCCACTGTGGAATTATGTCATAGACATAAACACTAAGCAGAACCTATAAAAATGTTCCAGTTGACATTATAATCAAGTCATGCCACCTTTTGCTATCCTGCTATAAACTCTCAATTTCAACACATTACTGACATGCAACAATTACTGACCCTTCACTTCAGATTTTGGAGCACAACCTCACGCAAACTTAATAAAGACATGTGAAGTGACCCTTTCAATAAACAATCACCCAGCTCATTATTATAGGGCGGGGCGGGTAGTGATTGTTGTTTTGTCCGTGCTGGGATTTTGTTTTGGAGCGAAGGCAAGGAGAGGAGCCTTGACGTGAAAAATATGCAATGTACAGTTCCATTTGGCACTAAACAATTCCTCTAGGGAAGTACAGGAGGCAGTGATCCATGGTGGTCAGTATGACAACATGGATAGCATGTGGTATTTGTTTATGGATTAAAAAAAAAGTCATATTAACTTTGTGCTTGATATGGAACCTGAGTAACCCTGTCTCCTATGATTTATGCTTATGTCAGAGTGTTGACTTCCAGTGCAGGGTGCAAGGTAGTGTGACCATTACAGAGCGGAGTGAGACGAGAGGGTGCTGAGGCTAATATGAGGGGAGAGATTTGCACCTTTCCTCCTGTAGTCTGCCAGCCTGTATTGACTGGAAGGGCTGATGAGGAGGTTAAAGTTGGGAGAGGATGTTCTGAATTTGTTGCAATAAAAAGTTTTCCTTTCCAATTCTGATTTCCTACACTAAACTTGTATATCCGTGGAAAACTGAATCCGATTATGATTCCAGTGCTTTAAAAAGACACACCTATTATCAACATTATTTACAGATGTAGGCCTGTACTGCCTACCCAGTATGGCAACAATTACTACCTTTGAAACTAAGGTATTGCCTACTTTACACACGGCTGTTTCGGTAGGATTTCAAGTAAATAATATCGCCAAACTTCTAACGTTGGCCAGCTTCCAAAAGCCCTTTTACATTGACATTCTTCCGCAGAACCGTAACAAAGCTTACACTTTTACATTTTACCCCACAACTTAATATTGGTCTTGCAGTGTGGGACTATACATTGGAGTTGTGGAAGTGCAAAAGGCACTAAGTGTAAACAATCAGCACTTGATGCTAGTGCTGTCATGAAGCTTTTAATACTCACACGGTCAAATATGCACAAAACCTGTTGGCTCTGATGTTTACAGTGACACTGTTTCGCCCTCAATTGTTGGTGAATCATAACAGAGGCGTACCAGAGGTGTAACAGTCCCATCTTATTGGATAAGGGAGGAATCCCTGCTACCACAGCTTGATTATCTTTTGCTATGTTCATGTGATAAATTACTTGAAACCAGTTCTTCTTTGCTGCTATAAGACTATATGACTGTTTTGAGCTGGCAAGACGATTGTAATTCTGGAGAAAGAAGCTAATTATTTCAAGGCTTACAAAGTACGGACCTATTTGGTGCATAGTTTGGCGTACTTGCCAATCCTGCATTTCAAGCTTTATCAGAGGCATTTCCAATACTGGTATCAGTATCTGAAGAACTCTTTTTCCCTGCAGAGAGGTGATTAGGCTAAGAGAGCCCACTGACTATATTTAAACCACTTACATTCTTTACAAGCACTCCCTTACCTTCTAATCAGAACAGCAGGACTTGGCATTGTTTCACCCAAGTAAACACAAAAACACTCTTCACATGCCAAACCTTGAAAGCCAATTAGATTACCATAGTTTGTCTCATACAAATAACTCACAATCTCCTTTTTCTCATGATCAATCAGTGCTTGTGGACCTTCAGAGTGAGAATCCGGTACTTTCCTGCAGGTCCAGCACCTTTGAGAGGCCATCCATCCTTTGCAGTGTGACAGATAGCAGCCTCAGCTCAGACGATAAGGGATCACTGGCACCACTCTTGTGTAACCGTGACTGGAACCTCTTCAAGGGGTACATACGAGTGTCTCTGAGAAGCAGACATATCTGACTTGTTTTGAAAAGGGAGGAAATAAATCAAATTATTGCTCTGTGTATTTGTGCAAGTAACATGAGAATGTTGGAAACGCTCAAGCGAGTGATATCCCATGCATGACTGAGAGAGAGACAGGAAGATAGGAAACTTGCAGACAAATGCAACTTTTAACTGTTTCAGAAAGAACTGCACTTTGACAAATTCAAGTTTTTGTAAAGAACAAATATACTGTGGGGAAAATAAAGAATGTTTCTTTTCTAACTTGAACCTATACATAACATTTTCATGAAATAGAGAAGTATAGGCAGGAAGATAAAAGCTACTAATCTTTGGTATTTGCTCTATTGTTAAAAGACATGGTATTGCTCTCTGTCGATAAAGAGAGAGGCTGAATGGCATCGTGCATGCCAGACAAAGTCTAACCATGTCCTCTTTGGCAAAACACATAATCATCCACATTCTTCACAGCTCATCATCACATTAGACCCAGTGGACTGACTGGCATATTACCAGACTGGCAAATCACAACAACAAAGTAAACACTGCGGGATCAGAAAGTATGTTTCTTTGGAAGAAAAGAAAACTTTTTAAGTTACAATGTGCACCTTTTTTAAAAGGCAGCCATGCTAAATAGTGTAGTTGACATCTACTACTTGCCAGACTATTTCTATACAAACCTGGAGCCAGGACCTTAAAGCATATTACATACCCAACTACAACCCCCTAAACCAGGAAATCGCCATTTTTACACTTTTTTCTGACTACTCAAATGAAAACATGGAAAACAGGAGCTTTTGAGTTCCCACTGCATATCCTGCTGCCATTGTACAAAGTCATGATAGTTTCTCCCCTTTTACATCTAACTGTTAGCTAGCCTTACCACCTGCTTGCTGCAGCTAAAAAATATAAACGGGGAATATGTACTTTCCTTCATTTACGTGATCATGAAGCGTGCTTTACAAGACAATCAGACTCCAAAATAAAAAATAAAAGGCTGTCCACGTTGTGTACCCCTGATTGTGCTTGAGCATTAACTATACTGTGCCAAAGCACACCTCCTCCAAGCGTGCCAGAGCCAAGGAAGTGTACTGTGCTTGAGCACGGAGTGGAGCACTCACATTAGTAACGAACTGGACTTTAGGGGTGAAACGTGCTAAGGCACGGTACAGATTGCCTAGTGTGAGTGCGCCCTTAAAAGAGAAGCATTCAATGACCTGAGGGATCTGGCAGGAACGTAAAATGAGAGGTCAGTATTTTATGGAGGACTAAGGCGGTGTTAAAGGTACAGTATGTAGAATTGCATGCTAATGTTTACATTAAAATATCTAACTTCAATTAAAAATTGACTAAACCCATGTTATATATATTTTTTAGTTCAGTACTTACATTACCTCAAATATTTCCAAAAGTTATCAAAGCCAGAGAAATCCGTAATTTAATAGTTGTAACGGGACGTGTCTTGTAGGCAGCTGCCATGATGAGCCGCCATGACAGACACGAAATGCTGATCGTTGTCAAGGAAACACCGGATGTTACGTCAAAGACCGCTGTATTAGCTAAGCGCTAGCTGCTACTAAAAGCTGCCGTTCTGTCGCTGTATGTGCTGCTGTGATAAAAAACTTCATGTAAATTATATTTGGATACATCGTCAGTACACATATTGTCTTTCTCAGGTCGGTTTTGCCCGTTCGTATTGATTCAACACGGAGTTCGTTCGTTTTCACAGGGGGGGTATCCCATGAGACCCTGCGAGGAGCGACGTCATCTCTTTTGTTATTGTTTTGATTGAGAGCCCCCTTGCGGCAGATTTTACATACTGTACGTTTAAGCGTTAAAAACAATTAAAAGAAAATATATTCAAAAAGAAACAGGGAGCTAATACAGATTTTTTTTAAAGGGGACATATTATGAAAAATCCACTTTGACAGTGTTTTTGAACATTTATTTGGGTAACCTGAGTGTCTATCGACCCACAAAATGTGAAATAAATCCATCCATTCCTTTGTTTATGGTATGCTAGTCTTACAACACAGAGAAAAATGATCTGTTACAAATTTTCTCAACTTGTGACATCACAAGTTGGATTGTGGTAACAAAAATACCCTCCCCTCCCATTTTTTCTCCACCCATGGACTCCACCCCGAGCCTATAGAGCAAAACTTTTGTGTAGGTCCGCCATTTTTATTCTCGCTAGCGAAGGAGTGATGTCTACCAGGGAAACTCAGGGGTTCTCATTGCATTTAAAGAGACACACACACCAAAACGGAGCGTTCTGAGAGAGTTGCTTTATACAGGGTCACAAACCTCCTCTGGTGCTTGATTCATGTTATATTTTGACCAAAGCACAGCACAGATGTTTCATTTAGACCACAGGGGACTGTTTGAAAAGATGGAAAAGGGCTATAATATGTCCTCTTTAAGGGGAGTTAAGTGATCCATTTTCTTTTTTCTTGTTAAGACCCTGGCTGCAGCATTCTGAATTAATCGTAATTTTCTGAGAGACTTTTTGGGCAATCCAGTAAAAAGGGAGTTACAACAATCAATACGGCCGGTGATGAAAGTGTGAATTAAAACTTCAGAATCTTTCCGTGATATAAAAAGCTCTATCTTTGGCAATGTTACAATAAAGTTGGAGGCCACTTAGGATTAACATACTGTAAACTGTAGCATAAAGAGTTTGCCCAACAATGAACATCAGCTCGAATGGAAAAGTTCAAAGGCGAGTGTATGAAAAAGGTGTCCATATAATGTATTCTATGCCCTGTATTACAGACAACAAGCAGTTTGTCACGGGTTGGAATGAGGAGGAGGAGGACCCAATTGCAGATAACAAAAATAATTTATTTAAACTAAAAAGGCAAAAAGCAAAACAAAACTTACTATAAGAAAAATCCAAAAAGGTAGCCACAAGGAATCACAGGGAGACAAATGACAAACGACATCCAACATCTAACTAACAACTAACGACAATGATGCGACCCAGAAGGGAAGAAACACAGGGACTAAATAGACATGGGGTAATTAGACACAGGTGAGACAAAAGACACAGGTGAAACTAACAAGACACAGGTGAGGACAATCAGGGCAAATCAGGTTTGAGGGGAAACACAGAGACAGGTGTAACCACAAAAAACACAAAACCAGAAACACTATGGACAACTACCAAGTAAATCATGAACACTGACGACTAACAAAAAACACACTAGAACATAAAGAAACACTAGGATACAAGGTTACAATGAAACACTAAACTAGAACACACAAGGGAAACAACACTAGGGGAAGTGAGAACTAAAACAAGATAAGAAATCAAAACTCTGAAAATACAAATTACAACTAAACAAAGACCAAATCATGACACAGTTAAACTTACTCTCCTATGTTGATGCCAGTTTCAGAGTGTGTGGTCTGAAACAGTGGCCTTGGCCTAGTGCAGCTGGGTAATCATCTGAATCCACAATGAATATGTAATATTTCATAATCATTGGTAAGAATAAGAGAGCAAGTCATTACCGTCCCTTACAACATCATGGCCAATCAAGATGCAATCTTTCATACCCACTGTTTCACAGAAATAACAAGAGTGAGCTACAAATGTCATGTGATCATTTATTTTCTGATGAATAAAGGAAGAGTAATCATCCTGGATCTGCCTCATTTTTTAAAGTTTTTCTGTCTGGAGTTCTTGCTGTTGTCCTGGGGGTAAAAAACATTTTATAACCATTTTTTCTGACAAAAAAATGTTGCACGCTCCAATGTCACACAAGCTACCCATAATTCAGTTCTCGGCTGCGGCAGAACCCCCTCTCAATTCACCCCTTGCTTTCACGCTATCCCACTTCAAGCCCTCTCTTCTTGGCATCCTTTCATGCCAGACCAAAACAATTTAGCAAAAAGCTATTTGAGTTTGTAAGGATACATTTTCAGTTGTTTTTGCATGCAGCTTTTTTAGTGGGCTGTGATTGTCTGTCAGAGTTTCCCAACTCACTTAGAGAGAAACGCTTTGCTGCAGCTGACCGCGTAACTGAAAATACCATCCTCTGTTAAGACTTGGAACTGTTACGCTTGTGCACAGTATGGGATGTCATATTTCAAGTCCTGTTATCATAAAAGACAGTCTACGTGTGGTGCCTATTTATACTTTCACTGTAAAGAAGGCAAAATGAAAAGTTGTGTATTCAAAGTTGATATTTTAATATTGTTAAGAATTCTACTTTTAAGGGTTGATTTTCTAAAATATACGTTACATTTAATTGGGACCCTTGAGAGCAAATTTTTGCTAAATATCTGAACCTAAAGATGAATTCTCAACAGAGGAACTGTTCCATGAGTCAATGGACTTTTTGAGGTATTGGGGTTTCTTTTCTTCTTCTTTTTTAAGATTAATGTTTGGGCTTTTAGCCTTTATTTGTTAGGACAACAATAGAGATATAGGAAATTTTGGGCGAGAGAGAGAGTGGGAGATGTCTTGCACCACATAGTGTCAGGACTGGGATCGATTCCTGCTACTGGTGCAACTGTTAGCCGCTGTACATTGGGCGCCTGCTCTTCCAACTGAGCACCATTCGCCACAGCTTGGACTGAGGACTAAATAAAGTCCCAGGGAATTCATTTTACCCACCAATATGTTCCTGTTTGCAGGGAGTACATTGAAAGTAAAGAAGTTCAGGTGGGACTTGCAAGTCTGAACATTTCTGGTACCAATGCATTCAGAGGACTCTTACAACTTAACAGACTCATTTTTCTAATGATAAATACTTGATAGTCCTTTGTGAGAACTCAGACAACAATGGGCTGCAGGAACATGTCTTTGAAAAGTATCTCTGGGACTAAACGTCTTGGGTTCTTAATGTGGAAACGCAGCTTTAGATGATGATGGTATGTAGGAGTTTGTACTTAAAGAGTTCAATTCTGCTTATGAGGGTTTACACAAATAGATGCATGCTGAGACACTGTAAACCCAATGCTTTATATTTATTCGGCACTCATTAACCTCATGACAGCACAAGCAGCCAACACAGTACGCAGAAGCAAGAAGAGGTCGACACCTCTCTCACATATCCTCACGTTCTGCCAATCTGTGTGTTATCACCTATAGCTCAGTCACTGAATCTGTTCGTCATGTGTTCATCAGGTCACTGCATCTGTTCGTCATGTGTCCATCAGGTCACTGAATCTGTTCGTCATGTGTTCATCAGGTCACTGAATCTGTTCGTCATGTGTTCATCAGGTCACTGAATCTGTTCGTCATGTGTTCATCAGGTCACTGAATCTGTTCATCATGTGGGCTTGTGAGTGTTTATGGCCAAATATTACATAATTATTTATTCCTGCAACACAAAGCTTTAACTGGAAATGAAGCATAACATTTTCATCAGGAGCAAACAAGGTCCAATACTATAACCATCCATCTACAGCCTGTTTGTCAAGGACACACACAGGCGCCACTAATATTCAGTTGGACCAGCATCCAACAGTTCCTAGTAAACAGATGTTGACAGGATGTCAAATGTGCGGGTGTGCGCGCCTTGACTCTGCAAGTTTCCTCACAATAGCTATCAGCTGGTTTGCAGGAGAACACATCCGGTGCACCCTCGTGTGGGACTCCACTCTGTAAACCAGCATCTGAGTGGGTTCAGGGGGCCACTCAGGACAGAGCGAGAGGTCCTGGAAGACGACATGAGCTGGAGCGGAGGTGCGGATCATAAAAAATAACAAAGTGGGGATGAAGGGTGCTTATGGAAATGCTGGGGCTAACATGAGGTTCCGGAGACACCGTTTACTCAGCCTGCCAGCATTAGAGGACTTGGCCTGCTTTTCCTCTCCTCCTCCAGCGTGATGATTCGAGATCAATCCCACACGAGGGAAAAAATGAGAGGACACAGAAGCCGATCATGTTCGGACTGTTTTTGCAAAGGAATGGTATCCTTTTAGTGTTCCAAGGAGAAATACATGTGGTATATGTCAAAATGAAGTTGGCAATAGTTAGCTTTCCAAAAACAGTCAGATTTTCTGAATACCAGGGTTTCACCTCTGGCTTACACATGAATGATCCTCAGAGAGAGCTGCAGCTTTTATCGGAGTGTTAAGCCATGCAATGCCACTGATGACAACGAACACGTATTACAGCATTAAATCTTAGCAGGGTGATCTCACAGCATTATGTAAGACGGCGGTGCCCGTGCCAGACCCTCAGACAGTTGAGTGCAAGTGAGACATTCAGGTGCATGCTGCTGAACACGCAGCTCTCCTCTTTGCCTGCCATACTTGGAAATACTTGGTAGAGCTTTCTCAACTTGATTATCCCAATAACAATCCCGAGCCAGGCCTTTTAAAGTAGATGGGGCAGTAAAATGTTTTTTTTAAATGAATATAGCTTTACAATAAAACAAAATCATAAACTTAAACAGCTTCAATGACTAAACTGTTGAGAATCAGTTCAGTAGCTTGCAGTGATTACATAATTCAGTTTAGGCAGAGAAGGAGTTAACACATGTGTACTGAGCTACCTTTATTTGAACCATAGTGGCTTTGGGACCTCTCACACAGGGCTTCAGCCCAGCTTTCAAATACAATTACATGTTTGTGAACATTTTACTCCAACCTCTTACACAGTCAATTCGCTTTAGAAATATGAGGTCTGACTGCTTTAAATGAAGATAAATGAGGTGATTTAGAATCATAAAAAACTTGATCGAGCTTTAATTTGTGGTTTGATTTTCCTCCTGTGGTTGAAGTGTGAACTAAATTATGAAGAAGGGGCTGAAAAATGTGAGAAATATTACACCCCAGCACATTTAGACTCCGGTCCAAAAGCTATTGGATGAAGAGTGGAAGCGGTTGACGGGGTATTTAAGCGTATCTGTGTAGTCACTCCAAGAAACAGCGCTTGCAAGATGTGGAGACATGGTGTGTTTATTTAAAAGAAGTGTGAAGTGTGCTGCCATCCCATCATAAGTGTAGTTTCACTCAGAGGGATTATAGCTTGGGTCAATAAAGTGTCATTTGATGACTCAGAGGAGGAGGACGGAGTCTGGTATGAATGACAGCCTCTGAGTCAGATTTCAACACACGCACACAGGTGGCTTTGGTTTTGACAACCAGAGCCTTTCCTGTGACACCGGAAGTGAGAGAAGCATCTACAACCGCGCATCCTACTACCCCCCAACCTCCACCATCATCCAATGCAAATCCCAGTCGCAGTAGGCAGAGCTGGGGTAGACAGGAGTCGGGGTGTCTGCTCTAATTCTCCAAACTGGGATCACATAGCAGAGGAGAACCCATTAAGCCAGTCTTGGACTTTGGCTGACTCCCCAGCAGCATAGGCCCTCCTCATCTTACCCCCCTCCAATCCTCCCTAACTTCTCTCGTTTACTCCTCCCACGCATACTCCCACCCCCCACTGGCTTGGTTGCCAGGAACTAAGATGTATGGGCCTCTGCAGAGAACCACCTCCAAGGTAGCACTTCTCTCCTTTGCCAGCAAAAATAAGACATTCTGCTCTCTCTTTCTCTCTCAACACAAGTCCCTCTGCATCACAGTGGTCAGCGAACTGCCAGAAGCTGCAGCCAACAACTACACTCTGCTACACCCTCCCTCTTTTCTCCCCCTCTGGCTCTGAGAGAAATTTACTTTGCCCCGGGAAATTTCGGCAGATAAAGGCCTGCCAGCTCTGGAGGCAATGTGTGTTCTCTGAGATAGGTTACGTTTTAGACTGGAGCAGAGTGTTTGTTGGGTTTATTGTTGTTAGGTTGAAAATTGTGAATTTCATGGGCTGTAGACAATCTTGGCTACACTTAAAAACAGATAGAGGCAGTCCAAGATTCCACTTAAAAATTCTTGCTTAGTTCAAATATGGGTGAAGAGAAAATTGAGAATGCAGGGACACTTTGAGAAGAATGTGCGCTAAAACTCAGTTGTGGGGACTGAGGTTGCCCAATATTGGATACCCTACTTTTCAATACCATGTTTTAAAACTATATAACTTTTCTTATTCCATTGTTCAATAACAATTAAGACAAATAATTGTCCCAAACACAGCAATTTAACGAGAAAATCCAAAAATACAGACCGATGGCAGACTTTGTTCAGGTACAGGCATCATCTCACACGTCTTTGGGTCATGAGTGATAATTAAGAGGAAATATTCTAAAATCCGTCTATAGACTAAATGCTGCTTATTTTGCCTTCTGCAAACATTTTCAAACGTGTTCTGTAACTTTTGTTTTCTCCATCACTGTTTACAGGCTGGATTTTAAAAACAAGACATTTCCCAATTTTGGATGCCCAGGATTTCTATTTTGTTACCATTGTTTCAAAACAGGTATCAATATATATATTTTTGTATTAAAGTTCAAATTCTGGTGTCTTGACAACCCTGTGTGTGAGTCAATGTGTAACTGACTCAAGGCTGTGACCCCAGAAACTAAGCGTAACCGCAACAACGAAATGCTCTACAGAAATCTTACCCAAACTATTTAAGAGTCTGAGGGTCTGTTCCAAACCCCTAATCCCTGATCAGCCCCTTTTCAAACCAATGACGAGACTTTCTAATCTAAGGAGGACATAAGTTATATTCTTTTCGGGAAACATGACCATCACACAGCATTTAAAGGAACATAATGTTTAAATGTCATTGTGGTTCAGAGGATTTTAAAGTTAAATTCGGATATCCTGCTCCATCACAGTTCATCACTTTTGTCCTTCAATTGTCCTTTAACCAGCTCTAACCTATAATTAGTTTAGCATCATATCTCTATAAATTCTACAGACTTTACATCCAGTGAGGTTCTCATAAAAGATCTAAAAGGGCTTACATATCCAGCAACTTCCATGTCGCCAGGAAAAAGTGAAAAAGGAAATCTGTACTAGCTAACTGACATGTATTTGACATCTGTCCTTGTACTTGTGGCATGTCACCAATATCAGGACAGACAAACATGATTGAAGCAAGAATGCTCACTGACGTAATGGATACATCTGTATTTTAGGTCCAGTGCAAACATGTGGACATTTGAGTGCAAAGGGACGGCTGCCTGCGTCCTCCTGAGTGGTCCAGCTGAGAAAACACTCCTCGCAACACTCTCCACAACGTAAAATCTGACCCCCTGAAAAGGAGAAATCTGAATTCCATCGTTAACGTCCCATGGCCCCCATTCGGTTTGGTCCGGAGCTGACATCACACCTACTCCTTGTTTCAAAACAAACTGCAGGGGAAGAGTTTAACATTGAGTACCTTAAGGGCTGATTTATGACGAGCTGTTGAAGATAGGAACGATTCTGGAGCAGTATGTCAGTTTTTGAGCGAGAAAAGGAAGGACGTCAGGTGATTTTACAGGAAAAGTATCCTTACACTGCAGTTCAGTCATATCCAATTCCATCAAGTGAAGTGGATGGACTACAACAAGACAGCCTATGCAGAAACTCAGAATATCCTAATTGAAAAACAGAGATATTTCTCTGACCCAGTGAATCATTCATTCTCTCCGAAAAGGATAACCAATTTTGAAATGAGCAAATACTCAAGTATCAATATCTTTGTAAGAATGGAGAATAAATGACCATCCATCTCTTCTGGTGCCCTTTTGCTTGATAAGGTTTTTGTATTTGCATCGTTCAACTTATTGGTTATTTTATGCCCCTGAAAATATACTGTAGCGACCCCAAATGGATGGTCGCTGTGAGATCGGACAGTTTGTGGAGCAAAGGCTCATGGGAAGTTAATGTTCAGTCAATGTTTGTTAAACCATGAGTGTGAGAGCTGTTGCAGTTATAGACCTCTGGTTGGTGTTATGTCTGTGGTTGTTAATAAAGTTGTGCTTCTGCTGCAATTTGCACGGTAGCTGTGTGTCAAAGCAAGCTCTTGTCTTTGTCCTATTCTTGACACGCCAGCTCGCCACATTGGTGTCAGAAGTGGGATAGCCTTGTCAAGAAAATGGAGGAAGAGATCCAGGAATTGGAGAGAGCGGTTGAGCATAACTTCACACTACTGAACATCCTGATGGAGAAGAAGGAGCAGCCAGCCAGCACGGCAAGCTTTTCACTGCCTGATGGTTCCAGCGCACCACGACCTTACCGCCCCCTGGTTGCAGAGTGGAGCGATGTCGGCATTGATGCAGTGGAGCCGCATTACCCCCTGGTGGCCGGGATGATGGACGACGGTTCCAATGCACCACGACCTCACCGCCCCCTGGTGGCCGAGAGGAGTAACAGTGTCACTGATGCAGTACAGCCACATTGCCCCCTGGTGGCCGGGATGACCGACAACGGTTCCAGTGCACCACGGCCTTACTGCCCCCTGGTGGCCGAGAGGAGCAACAGTGGCACTGATGAATTACAGCTCCATTGCCCTCTGGTACCTGGGATGAAACTGCTCCCAGATGAGACAGCCAAGGAGAAGCCTGCAGCTGCTGTGGCTCCAAAGACACCAGCCAAGCTACCAAAGTTTAATGGAATGACACCGCTAGAGCCATACCTCTCCCAGGTCCAGTTAGCAGCATTGCATAGCGGCTGGAGTAGTGGAGAAGCAGCCACCCACCTGGCCCTGGCATTGGAGGGGAGGGCGCTGCAGGTGCTTCTTGACCTTGCTCCAGCAGAGCAGCGGGACCTCCAGGCCTTGACGTCAGCATTAGAGAGGCGTTTTGGACAACGGCTGTCCACTGATCAGAGCCGGGAACAGTTAGCCAGACGTCAATTCCAGGAAGGGGAGGGCTTGGGCACCTTTGCTGCTGATGTGCAGCTGCATGCCCAGCGTGGCTACCCAGAGTTTCCCTCAGCAGTGAGAGATGAGCTAGCCCTCCATGCCTTCCTCCAAGGACTGTCACCAGAGCGCCTGCGCCAGCATGTCCGCCTTACCATGCCTAAATCCCTCAGTCAAGCCCTCCAGGAAGCCGAACGTGCTGAGCTGGTGCTCTCCACACAACCCAACTATCAGAGGGCCAGTGGTCATTTCCCTCGTGCTAGAGCTGCAGACCACTTTGACAATGAGGAAGAGGTGGTTTGCCAGGCTCAACCACCGGGACGCACCAGGTTCTCACGCCGATCAAACGACCGCTGCTACCGGTGTGACGAGCCTGGTCATGTCGCCCGAAACTGTCCAGCGCCAGCTCCTAAGAAAATGGCCTCCCAGCAGCAGGGAAACGACGGTGGAGTGGTCCAGTGAGGGGATCACCACTCCAGCCATCCAACCCCCTCCAAGAACGATGTACAGTGGTAGGTCGCCTGGGCCACACTAGAGGACTTTATCTGAACTGCATGCTTGACGATTGGCCCTGCAGGGCGCTTGTAGACACGGGATCTACTATCTGTCTGGTGCAACCTGGCATACTCCCTGGCACCATCAGCCTGCTCTCAGCCTCATGGTCACACACTGACACCCAATTAATGACAGTGACCGGAGAAAAGACTGTTATGATAGGGAAGAAACAAATACAAGTACAGGTGGGCAACCAGAAATTAATGCATGAGTTCTGGCTTGCCAACATCCAGGATCAGTGCATCATCGGACTGGACCTGCTGACCCGCTGGGGGGCCCAGGTTGATGTACTGAGGCCAGCCATCACCCTTGGCACAGAGACTGTGGCTCTCCAGTTAGGTCAAAAGAAAAAGAAGAGACCCAAAAACCAACAAGCCAGTCATGAAGCGGCTTACACACCAAGTCCTGCCAGTAAGCCAGTTACCACCAGCAGCCCTGCACCACCCCAGCCACCTACTACCAGCAACTCTACCCCCCCACAGCCTGCTACCACCCCTGCTGCAGAGCCTGCAAACCTCCCCTCGGCTGAAACAGTGAAGGTTGTGCACGATCTGTGGCAGCGCAGCAGTGATGGCCTTGATGTTCAGCAGCGCCAGCAGTTGAAACGTCTCCTCGATGACAATGTTGACATCTTTGCTGCAGGTGACAAGGACTGCCGACAGACTGGGTTGGTCCAACACACCATTGAAACTGGTTCTGCCCAACCCATTCGCCTTCGGCCCCACCGTCTAGCACTCTCAAAACGTCAGGTGGCAGAGGACATGATACGTGAGATGGCCGCCGCTGGAGTGATTGAGCCCTCTAACAGCCCATGGGCAGCCCCTGCTGTTCTAGTGAAGAAGAAGAATGGCAGTTGGCGCTTCTGTGTCGACTATCGGCGCCTCAATGCAGTCACAAGAAAGGACTCATACCCACTCCCGCGGATTGATGATGCTCTAGACCACATTGCGGGATCCTGCTGGTTCAGCTCTCTGGACCTTCGCAGTGGCTACTGGCAGGTGGAGCTAGCCCCCGAAGCAAGACCAAAGACTGCCTTCACCATCGGGCAGGGGCTGTGGCAGTTCAGAGTCATGCCATTTGGGCTCTGCAATGCCCCCGCAACATTTGAGCGACTGATGGAGAGAGTGCTGGTGGACATCCCTCTCAGTCGTTGCGTGGTGTACCTGGATGACCTGTTAGTCCATGCCAATGACTTTGACAGTGCCCTCGCCAACCTTGAAGAAGTTTTCACTGCCATCAGGGGAGCTGGGCTGCGGCTGAACCCTGCAAAGTGTCACCTGTTAACAAGAGAGACGGCATTCCTGGGCCACGTTGTCAGTGCTCATGGAGTAGCTACGGACCCAGTTAAGGTGGCTGCTGTCCAGGACTGGCCAACCCCCGCCAACATCAGTGAGCTGCGGAGTTTCCTTGGTCTGGCATCCTACTACCGCCGCTTCGTCAGAGACTTCGCCACCATTGCCAGTCCCCTCTACCGCCTGTCTGACAAGGGCCGGTCATTTGACTGGGACGAGGCCTGTTCTGCAGCCTTCGACAGACTAAAGAGGGCCCTCACTGCTGCCCCAGTCCTGGCTTACCCCGATGCTCAACAACCATTCATTGTGGACACTGATGCCAGCAATGTGGGGGTTGGGGCTGTCCTTTCCCAGCAGAGGGAAGATGGAGAACATGCAGTAGCCTACTTCAGTCGTGCCCTGACTCGGCCTGAGAGGAACTACTGTGTCACACGCCGTGAGCTGCTGGCAGTGGTCCTTGCTATACGGCATTTCCGCCCCTACCTGCATGGCAGCCACTTTCTCCTCCGTACTGACCATGCTTCACTCACCTGGCTCCTGAACTTCAAAAACCCTGAGGGCCAGGTAGCTCGTTGGTTGGAGGCCCTTCAAGAGTATGACTTTGAAATCCAGCATCGGGCAGGACGACAGCATGGTAATGCTGACTCCCTCTCCAGGCGCCCCTGTGCAGCAGTTGAGTGTCGTTACTGCAGGAGGCAGGAGGAACGAAGTCAGCTGGCACCAGCAGTTTCCGCTGTTCAGACTGTCACGGATGAGGAGAGATGGTCCCCACTGACCAAGCAACAATTGCGGCAGGAACAGGGGGCTGACCCATCGCTGGCACTGGTGCAAGGTTGGCTGGAAACAGGAGGACGACCAGAGTGGACAGATGTGTCACCACAAGGGCCGGAAGTCAAGTCCTACCACTCTCAGTGGGGCAACATTGAGCTCCATGATAATTTGCTGTACAGGAGATGGCAAGCCCCTCGCCAAGGCCGTGACCTCTTGCAGCTGTTGGTTCCTCGTTCACTCCGCACTCAAGTCCTCCAGATCGTCCATGGCTCGGTGGGGGCGGGACACTATGGCAATGCCAAGACCCTCCAGCGCCTCAGGGCGCGGTTCTACTGGCCAGGCTGTCGACGTGATGTGGAGCTGCATGTGCACTGTTGTGATTCCTGCACCGCCAAGAAGGGGCCCACCCAACGCTCCCATGCCCCACTGCAGCAGTACTTGGTGGGGGCCCCGATGGAGCGAGTAGGAGTGGACATTCTGGGGCCTTTTCCAGTTACTGACTCTGGCAACCGGTACATCTTGGTGGCCATGGACTACTTTACAAAGTGGCCTGAGGCCTTTGCCGTGCCAGATCAAAGTGCCGCCACCACGGCAGAGAAGTTGGTGGAAGAAATGTTCACACGCTTTGGGGTTCCAGAGCAGCTCCACAGTGACCAGGGGCGAAACTTTGAGTCCCAGCTCTTTGGAGAGGTTTGCAGGCGCCTGGGTGTTGACAAGACGAGGACGACGCCACTTCATCCGCAGAGCGACGGATTGGTGGAGCGCTTTAATCGAACCCTGGCCACACAGCTTGCCATCCTCACAAGCCAACACCAGCGTGACTGGGACCGCCATCTGCCCCTGGTCCTGTGGTCGTACCGAACAGCTGTCCAGGAGTCCAGCCACTGTACACCTGCTGCCCTCATGTTTGGGCGGGAGCTCCGAACGCCAGTGGATTTGGTCTTTGGGGCCCCACCTGAACCTGAGATTCCTGGAGGAGCTGAATTGGACTACTTCCAGAGACTGAAAGAACGTCTTCAGGTGGTTCATGACTACACCCGCCAAGCCCAGGCTGACGCTGGTGTGCGTCAAAAGAGAGCTTACGACACCCGGTGCCGTGGGAGAGCATTCACATCAGGAGAAAAGGTGTGGGTGTATTGCCCTGTCCGGAAGAAGGGGGTGTCCCCCAAGCTCTGCAGTCACTGGCAGGGGCCTGGTGAGGTTTTGGCACGGCTGTCCGAGGTGGTGTACCGGGTGCGCATGCCTGGTAAAGGACGAGTGGTGGTCTTGCACCAGGACAGACTTGCACCGTACCGCCCCCTTGCTGTTCCAGAGGAAGACCCTGGCAGCGCTCCGCCGTCTGGTCCCATTGACTCATACCCCTCTGCACTTCCTGTTTGCCCCGATCGGCCAACTCGCCCACGGCGGCCCCCTGAACATTTAAGAGACTATGTGTTGGGTGATGGGGTTGTCGAGGACGACTAACCCCCTCAGGTGGGGGCTATGTAGCGACCCCAAATGGATGGTCGCTGTGAGATTGGACAGTTTGTGGAGCAAAGGCTCATGGGAAGTTAATGTTCAGTCAATGTTTGTTAAACCATGAGTGTGAGAGCTGTTGCAGTTATAGACCTCTGGTTGGTGTATGTCTGTGGTTGTTAATAAAGTTGTGCTTCTGCTGCAATTTGCACGGTAGCTGTGTGTCAAAGCAAGCTCTTGTCTTTGTCCTATTCTTGACACGCCAGCTCGCCACAATACTATTTGATTCAGCCTCACCACTCTCTTCTACATCATGTCTAGTGACAGAAGGCAGTTGTTTTCAGCAGCAACAACAAAAAAAGCCTGGATCCATCAATTAAATGCTAACTGCTCGGCACCAAAGGATAGATCATCAAACACAATAATAAACATAACAGAGCATAAAAGCTAAAGAACTCAAATGAAACTGTTACTATGACCCTCTATAAGATGATATTCTCTCTTTTGTCTACAAATGGTTTCAGTATACTGCTTTCATTAGCTCACAATATCAAGCGCAGATCCTTAAATTGAGAATCAAAGTAAAAAATAAATAAATAAAAATGTGTGTGTGTGTGTGTGTGTGTGGGGGGGGGGGGGGGGGGGGGGGGGGCATTTGAATTAATCAACTGACCAAGCCATACGAAGAAACTAGGCGTACATAAACCATGGACAAAAACCTGAAATACAGGATTAAAAGGGCTTCCTCTCATAACTCAGGTCTATGAACGGGTTAATCATCAGATCTTAGATTTGAATCAGACTTGACAAATTTACTGGAGCACCAGACTTTTTTTTTTGCTAGATCTAGTTTATAGTATATTTATTATAGTTATAGTATATGCTGTTTCCTGTTTGTAGTTTATTTCAGCAGGTTTTGCTTTGAACTTTTTGAGATGTTTGGCTTGGCCGCTTGCCCAGATGTGTACGCGTTTTTGGTTATTTACATGAAAAGGGCAAAAGGTGCAAAGCGCAATCCCTGTTGTGCTTTCTTGACCATTGACATAGTTTTTATCATTCTCTAGTAACAGACATAGGCATGCAAGTGCAGCTAACAATCCGCCCTCAGATGAAGTCTCTCTAGTCCTTCTCCATACTTGCTTCCCAAGTTGAAAGTGGAACAGAAACAGAAACAGAAGATGTGGTCGGAAGTCCTCCCGCTGACCCGGGGACTATATAAGACAATAGCTGATGGGTTTTATGATTGAACTCTCGGTAATGCCCGACAATAAATAATATTGTTATATAATGGCCCTTCATTCATAGTTAATACAATACAACGTAGTGCCGAGGCTCAGATCGAAACAATGCACATGAGTCAACATGTTGAACTCATCCAGCTGGAGAGAGCTGCATATGTTAATCACTACTAACACTCACTCCTAGCTTTCATCCCATAATGCATCTGTTTTCCTAATGGCTGCGGTAACTTGTGGATGACCATGTCCCTATTCATAAAGCCTGTGTGGTCACACCGTGGTTTAATAGCATGACATGGATGTTAACCATTACCCAGAGTCCACATTCAAAAACAAGCATGATTTGATTATTTTAGCTTTATGAAACACTCTATCATGGTCTCCTGTGCACACACACACACACACACACACACACACACACACACACACACACACACACACACACACACACACACACACACACACACACAAATGCACTTACAAAGAAGTAAAGGCTAACTAGTGTTCAGTTTATTCCCTCTCTAAACATTGTGAATACAATGATGAAGAAAGGGAACAATACTAACAGTAAATACAAAGTAGACAATATAGCAACAAATACTGTAGACTAAATAAGACATTTAAACTCCTTAAAAAATAGATCTTCAATAGCCTATAGGGAATTATATCAAAGAGTGTTTGTTTTTCTCTCAGTGCAGTATTTAGATGTATGTCAGTTTAGCTTATTTCGAAGAGATTAGTGTCTAAGTGGGATTGATATAGTACAGAAGAGCTGGAGCAAGAGAGCAGTGTCTTGTTACCTCCTGACCTTACAAAGACAGTAATGGAGGCAGAAGGAGGCCAGAGCTAAACCTCTTACCCAATGACACACAAGCTATTAAAATAAGCATGACAGATACAATTTATAATAAGTATATTTCCAAAAAGGTTAAATAATAGTATTACAGTTCCCAAAGGTTCAAACACATTTCCAGAAACTGTGGCTCAATTTGTCAATACTCTAAAACACACACGGGAAAGGGTTAACTACTTTGTCAAAACTCCACAAATGTCTCGCAAAATGAAACACAGCGCTCAAAAACATGTTCACTCTTCTCAAAACGGATTCCTTCCACCTAAAGAATACTCACACATATGTTCATGTCTCACAGAGCATCAAATAAATACTGTTGTGATGAATTCAAAACGCTACCATCAAAGGTTTTCACGTATATGTTTTGGCTTCATGAGGCCATGTTACATATTCAAATGCATGTACGTGTGGAAAAAGGTTAACTTTTTATTGTGTTGGTAAAGTATTGGGATTTTTTGCATTTACAGTATTACATGTATATAAATGGTAAATGGACTTGAGCTTGTATTTTTTAATTTAATTTAATTTAATTTATTTTTTTTTATATACTTTATTAATCCCCAACTCTGTCTGTTATATAGAGACATGCTTCTCTGAATCACACACATGCACAACGAGACCTGTGGACATGCATTATTGGAGAGATGTCAGAGTGCGGTGGCAGCCCCCTTGGGAGGCGCCCCCTGAGCAGGTGGGGGTTCGGTGCCTTGCTCAAGGGCACCTCGGCAGTGCTCGAGAAGTGGTGTGGCACCTCTCCAGCTACCAGACCATCGGGACTTGAACCGGCGACCCTCCGGTTCCCAACCCAAGTCCCTACGGACTGAGCTACTGCCGCCCCCAAATGTATGTAATTAATTGTATAACGCTTTTCTAGTCTTCTGACTAATCAAAGCACTTATTAAACCACAGGTCACAAATACCCATTTACACCCATTCACACACTGATAGCAGAGGTTTCTATGTAAAGTGTCCATCAGCTTTAACTAATCCATTCACAGGCTGCCGTCGTAGTGGCGGGAGCAACTTGGGTTAAGTGTCTTGACCAAGGACACATCTAACATGTAGCTGCAGGAACCCCTAACCTAACGGTTGAGAGACGACTGACCATACCACTGAGCCACAGCCGCCCCATGAAATGCTACTTATGTTATGTAGTATGTAGAAAAACACTACAAAGAAAATCAGTGCACAGATACAAAAAGGTGACAAAAGAAATATTTAATAACTGCAATACAAAGTGTTCAGCTAAACTGACAAAATGCAATTACACAGATCAATCTCCTCTGGTAGAACTCACTTGAGGCCTCTTTTATACTCTGACACATTAAAGTGTTCTTCCATTGAGTTTGCACAGGTGCAACATGAGGGAGACTAACTGTCAGGGTGTTGCATTTTAAAGGCCAGTGTTTCTAGGTGAACAAAGTGTCCTCAATTATTTGTGTTCAGAGATTTTCACAACTGTGATGTAGAATGATATTTAAGAAGAAGACGTAATCCTTGATTGATCCCTTCAAGGGAAATTCACTTTCACACCGTGTTGTGGAGACATGACATGCTACACACACATAGGTTTAAATACACACACATGCACAAACAGGATCCTATGGACATGCATTAATGGTGAGAATGCATATGTGTACTTGGAGGTAAACAGTTTGGAGTCATGTTGTTGATACTTGTTGAGTTTCAAGTTTTCAGAAATGTGTGCATAGTTCCATTTTCTATGTGTATAAAAATGGAAAAAAACTGTAAAGTCTTTAGAAATGTTTCATGAAATAAATACTTTTTTATGAACAAAATTTGAGCAAAAATAAACGTTCAGAACTTTTAGATAACCTAGTTCAAAAACACGTCATTTTTCTGACAAGAACATTAATTAATACTGTGTTGGCAACGTCATTAATTACAGCCCTGCAAGGCTAACGTAAAAAAATAAAGAAGTTGTTTGTAAAGCTATTACCCCAGTTTACAAATCTGTGCGCATGGTGTTCATACAGTTAAGAGATCCATCACTGCACACAGTTTATAATTCATGACCACAGATTTGTAAACTGTGCACAGAAATTTGCAATGAGTGCACACAGTTTAGGAAACCAGGACCTGAGATTGCAAACCTGTATGCACCGATTCATAAAGCATGGGATGGATTTACAAACGACCTTTGATGATTGGTTTGCAGAATTAATTGTTATTTTTGTAAATTAAATGAAAGTTTTGTATTTTGCTCAATGAGTTAACTTCTGTTTGGGATTGGAATAAATATCTTATATTTTTAAAATGCTTACTGTTGCATCTCTAAAAAAGTCAAATACACAGCATGTGTTTGCAGATTTGGGTTTACAAGAGCTTTGAGGTGACTAGATACATACATGGCAAGGCAGCCCTCTTGCTTTGGGACTTCATTTACTTTAATTCAAATTCAAAGTAACATTTCTAAAAAGGGCTCAGTATGAGGGGAGCCAGCACTACCCTTTTCTTAAATCATTTCTGGGAATTGCACTTATTGATGCTTTGACTGGAAAGACAGCAGACATTTGTTGAACACAAGGAGTGTTAATTTGTCAGAGTGCTTATTAGATGTAAGCAGACCTCGTTGCTCAGCATGCCAACTACAACACACGGGAAACGGTACACTCACACTGAGGAAATGACTTAGCTGGATTGATGGAATTCCACAAAGGCCAAGGATATTTATCACTTGATGTATAAAGAGCTAAACGCTTGAGCAGCTTGATGCCAACACAAGAATCTGTGCAGCCAAAACTGCTGATTGAATAGAAAGAGGTTTTGTGGGAGAACGCAAGGAAGCAACTCACATGAAAGTCTACAGGAAAGAAAATCCTTGAGGCTTATTCCACTTTGGCAGGTCCTCACCTTGGTAATATAAGAATGGTGAACCAGCAGAAGAAATATGCAGGGTTTTCAAGAATCTGGCATCAACACCAACAAGACTTTTGCTTGCATTTTCTTTGCATGATGGACATTAATAATCCTTTGGATGCTGCTCTTTGCCCAATATGCAATGCGATGTGGGGAAATGAAAATATTGCGTGGGGGTCATCTGACATTAGCTTGTGTTTCCTTAAGTTATAATTTTAACTTTACAAAACACAGCCACAGCTTTAGAAAATGATGTATCTGCCTCATTGTGATCTCAGAAGTACAGAAGCTGAAAAAATGTTTTGTGACTGGGAAAAGTTTGACTAAAACTTATTAAGTTTGTACAACCTCTTGGAAAGCAGAGACATTTTTTAGCAAGCAACTTGATGAGTTGCAGATATTGATATTAATTGCTTGCTCACATTTAACTTGGAATATGGTAAAAGGTTGAAAGACTTAATTGCTTTCAATGTGATCAAGATTAGTTCTGAGCAATACAACACAAAGTCTTTCTTAGCATTCTTTTGGGTTTCTCTGTACATCTTAAGGCCCTGACACACCAAGGAGATAGTCGGCCGTCGGTCCTAGTTGGACCGACAGTGAGCGATTGTCGCCCTTGTTTTTGCGGTGTGTCCAGCTCCGTCGCTACCCGTCAGCCCCCATCTGCCTTTTTTCGGCCAATTCGACATGTTGAATTGGCGTCGGTTGGCGTCAGCCTGGCTGTTAAGAGGAATCTCTCTGATTGGCTGTTCGGAGGTTTCATTAAACTCCAGCTCTTGACACAGGTTCGAGAAAGCCCCTTGAGCCTGCCACTGTAGTATCCATGCTTTCCCCCATTAATGCGGTTTCTCCTTATTAGTTGTCTCCGCCTCTTCTTTTCTTTTTCCTCTAAAAGACCAGATTCCCCTTTTTGGAATAACAATTACAGACTAGCGCCGCCTGCTTGCATGGAGAGTTATTTCCTCTCATGCATGCGCAGAATGTACCTGGTGGGTGGCCGTCGGCTTTAGTCTTTGCGGTGTGTTCAAGTGCAAGTTTGTGGCCAAGACAAAGGTGTCGTGAGCAGTGATGGGAATAACGGCGTTATAAATAACGGCGTTACTAACGGCGTTAGTTTTTTCAGTAACGAGTAATCTAATTGATTACTCTTCCCATCATTATAACGCCGTTACCATTACTGCCAAAAAATGCAGCGCGTTACTTTGACAGACCAACTAGATCTCTAAGCCGAGCGGCAGAGATATTTCTTACTGTTCTTCCTCTTCGGTGAGTGCGGACACGAGACAATCGCATAAATGATGATGATTGGCTGAGGTACAGAAAAATGTCATGGTGAGCCAATCAGAGGTAGAGCTGGGCGGGTGTTGTTTACACAAATTCGAAAGCATGCATAGTCGGACACAGAACGACACAAGTGAGTCAACGAGAAACAGGAATGGCGAGCAGCGTTGCCAAGTCCGCTTCTAAAGTGTAGTTGCTTATTTGGGCTTGCTTTGCTCCCTGTATGAACTCCTACTGATTCTCTCCCAGCTCTCCACAATGAAGGGAAACATGAACGCGGTAGTTAGTTTGTCCTTTTCCAGGATCTGTCTAATGTCTACAACCCCGTTTCCTTGGTTACCACGCGCGCCCGATCCGGCACACACGCACACGCACAACTACACCTGACAGAGCGACAGAGTGACGATGCCCAGGAATAAGAGGGGGAAATATGGAAAAAATATAATAAAGAGTGGGAGAAAGAGACTAGATTGGCTCAGTTTTGAAATAGAAAGCTAACGTTTGATTTAAAGTCAATAACTTTGTGTTCTATCAACATACAGTAAATATAATTTGATAGTGTGTTTAACAACAATACTTTTTACGGATCCACTATATAAACATAGTAATTATAATATCTACAATAATACATGACATTTGATTGGAGGCTAGTCTCACTTTGTGTACACTGTTTCTGTTCATTATTGATAAGTGTCCATTTCATTATAATATTCAGATTGATCATAAATAATTGATCATGTATTTGAAGTTCTGTTAAAGAGGGGTGGAGGTGGGGTCCAAATTCTTTAACACATTTGAGCATTTAAAAATTTACTTGAAAGTAACGCAATAGTTACTTTCCAAAGTAACTAGTTACTTTTATAATTTGTTACTCAGTAACTACTTTAGTTACTTTTTGGGAGAAGTAACTAGTAACTGTAACTAATTACTTTTTTAAAGTAACTTGCCCAACACTGGTCGTGAGGCGTCGCCACTAGTTCTTTGCTGTCTGCTTTGTGTGTCAGGGCCTTTAAAGCTCATGAACACACCAATGTGGGATTAACAACTTCCTAACCAGGGCACTTGGTCCTTCCAATGAGCAAATGAATGCAGCATAAATCTCACTGATGTGGGAGGGAGAGCAGCAACTCTTACCCAACTGTCTGGAAAGCTTATGACTTCTATTTAAGAAAAGTGTTGGGAAGAAACAGATAAAGCTTTCCATGTGGCATGTTCTTTTTCTGGCTCCTTCCTTCCCTAGCTGCCAGAGACCTCAGTTAAATAGAATAGTATGAGGAGTACAAGTGTGGGGGGGGGGGGGGACTTCAGGAGGAACACTAAACATGCATGAAAAGCAGAAAAAAAAGTCCTTCCAAATGACCGTGATGACTGGGGGACACATCTGGGCAAGCGGCCAAGCCAAACATCTCCAAAGGGGCAGACATAGTAAAGAAAATGGGAAAGTTCAAATAAAGTATACAGAGGGTGGACTGGACGAGGCGAGACAAATGCCATTACAGTGCAGAAATTAAAATCTGAGAAGCCAGGAGGGAGCATGGGAGTTGTAGGAGTGTTTCCTCTGAGGAGAGAGATCAGGGTCTGGTTGCACAGCGGTACGGAGCCACCTGTTTAATGGGGCTTAACGTGCACAAACACAAACATGCTGCACTGAGGAAAGCATACAGTACACTGTATCTGCCTTTCCCCCCTTTCTCACATACACACACACACACACACTTGATGACCTTTGGGGTGCTGTGTTCCTCGGCTTCGGTATGTACTGCCAAGTCACACAGCTTGAGCAGCAGGGAGGTCCAGAAACCCAGAGGGAGAAGGTACGTGACAGAGAGCAGGCTGACAATGAATACACTCAGGTCCGAGAAGCAAAAATGGATATTTAGTGAACGCTCTTTACGAAGTCTGAAGGTATGCACGTATATGATGATTGGCAGAGTGTTTTTACAACAAAGAAGGTCCCAAAATGTTGTGTCCCTGGAAGTGAAAAGATAAAAAAGATGGTACAACATCTGATTTCCATGTGCTCATTTGGCAAAACTATTTTAATCTAGTTTGTGGCTTTTTGGGGCCTAAGTATCTGCCTGAGAAATAAAGAATACAACAAAGAGCACAAAACATCGGCCTCTCTCTGTTGGTTTGTGTGCATGTGTGATTTGTTTTATACACACGTGAATACAAACTGTGGCTGGCTCCACCACACAGAGGAGAGGGCACATGAGCTTCAAGCTTGCATCGATTGCTCGTGCCAAACTCTGAAAGTGATTTTCTCGCCATATCTCAGAGGAAATGATTCATTAGGATATGGCCCGCTCTGACAGGGAATAAGAAGCAGCTACTCACCCCAGGCTGGTGCATTTGGAGAGAGGACCGAAACGAAGGGGAAGATGGGAAGCAGCCCGTGAAGGCCATGATGGGAGGGGGAGGAGGAGAGGGGCTCTCAAATGGCAGGAATGGATGCAAGTGGAGGGCTGGAAGGCGGAGGAGAGGAAGGTTTGAATAAAGGAGATCGAAGGATGGATAAGGAGGAGGGAGAAAATAGCTTCAGTGGCTCCCAGGCAGGCTCATCTTTCCGGGAAATCCACAGGAGCGCTCAGCACGACAGAGTAATACAACGTTTTTTTTGTGCATATTTGTGTCCATTGTTTCAGTACCACTGGGAAGAGCATCTTGGAAAGTTAGTTGCACTACAATGACGAGTATATCTGGGCTTGACTTTGTTGTAAGAATTAAAAAAGAGAACTACAGCTACCGACTTCAGTGTGACAGCTGAGCTGTTAAAATCTTTTTTACCACTTTTCACTGCTACTTGTGTCACTTAGTCAGACAGATCAGAAACACAGGGGTTTTACTTTAAACTCTCTAAATCATCACTAACCAGAGGTAGAAACTCTAAATACAATCCAGAGCATTGCATGTTAAATTATCGCTGTTTAACCAAAAATGTGTATCAATATCAGTGTTGAAAGTCTCCTGTTGACCTCTTACCTCCGTCATCCCGAGTGTCTGGGCGTAAAAGAAACACCCACGTGATGTTGAACAGCTGCAGCTAAGCTAAAGTCTAAGATTGATGTGTAACCACTTTTTGATTACACATAGTTTTTGGTTATTTTGTCAAAATGTTAGCAAAACAAAGTCATTCATTCGTTTTAAACCACTGGTTTTCTTTTCAAAAATCGCGTGCCCAGCAAAACCTGTCTGTTCATATCTGACAAAGTTTTACTTTTCTAATAAGATTCATAAACATAAATACAAGACACACAGCTGGAGCACAATTTGTAGTTCAGAGGCATTAGTATCAAAGTCAGACTGTTTTATCAATCAATCAATCTCTAACTAATATTCTGTACAGAATATTGAATCAGTGAAGTGAAATATATATAAATATATATAGTACTTTTCTGCTTGAATATTTTAAGAAATTGAATTTTCCAAGCACTATATCTCAATGTCTGTGGGATATAACGAGAACATGCCTTTCAGTGTCATTTCCTTTTTCTTAGCAGCAGAATTATCCTCTAAGTATAAACACAAACAGTGTCAATGCTGAAGAAGTTCCATCTCTCATCTTATTCTATGGATTAAACCTGAAGGCAAGTTTTCAATCCTTAGGTTGCAAAAGCTCTAAGCTCTGAACTCCAAAATCCTTCCAGAGACAGAATAAACCTTACAAACTGAGACATAAAATAGCGGGGGGGGAGAAGTGGCGCCAGAATAAGCAGCCAAATGCTGGAAAACACTATAAGAAAACTGCACAACACAAGAACTCAGCATGTCAAAGGATTCATTTAGCACCCTTTGTCTACAAGAGAGGAAAACATGTACATTTCCCTTTTCCTTTATCCCAATAATCTTGGCGAAATCATCCAAATGGATGGCTGGAGTCAGAGGCTTGTCCAGAGGGGTGGCCAGGTGGCATGAGCCCCCCCTTGAAATCTGATTGGCCACCCCAGATGCCACTACAAAATCCAAATCTATGATTGGCTATTTGCTTAATCAGAGGTCAATCAACTATTCTGAAAGTTTTCAACAGGCTGTTGATAGTTTGTTTGATAGTATGTATTTTATAATGTCATATGTTTATGTTAGTACTTTCAGTTGTAAATAAATATTTTGCAATATTTGCTTTTTCCATACAAATTCCCAATTAAACACTCGTGCACACTGTCTAACTTGGAATGGACTTATTTGCTCACGAGTGCTGGCATTCAATTTTCTAAGTACTTTAAATTGTGACTGCAAATACATCTTTGTTTTTGAGTCCCTAAAGAATCCGACTAAGAAGATGTATATGTTGCCAAGTTGTGTTACTTATAAGTACATATGGGTATAGAAACCTCCACCCCTGCATAAGTAAGTGCCCCTGGTGGGCCACCCCAGTCAGAAAAGTCTGGACACGCCCCTGGCTAGAGTTGAATAGAATTTGATCCAATCACCTGATAAGAACATTATATTTCACCTATCAAAGATCAAAACAGGCCATGCACACATTAGCTTCATCTACAGTTTATCAGGTCAAATAACTGAGTGTCTGGATCCAACATTTTTCCCTTTGCCTGTATCCCTTTTTGTTATCTCAAGAGATCATTCTTTTGTTGTTGTTCAAATTCGTATAAAGACTTAGTTCAGGGACCTTTTCCCTATAAGTAGTGCTTCAACAAAGAGCAAATTTGAGTCCATTAGCCGATTTAAGTGGTAAGAAAAAACCACAACACATAAAGTCAAGGGAGACCTATTAGTTGTTTTCCCCTCTGGTGTTATGGGTGCTAATTGTGCTCTGTCTGTACGAGCATCCATGGTACACTAGCACATCTGCAGAATGAAAGGCCCCATAAACAACACTACCGTAAAGTGACCCACAGACATGAGTGCTGACAGGAGATAAGGAGCATCTGACTTATGTGGAATGCAATTTTGATGAAGCTGAAGAGTGTTGTAGAGGGGCCAAACTTTTCCTGGAAGAAGTAGGAGGAAGAGCGAAACCGAAGAAGAGAACAAGCAAAGATAAGAAAGGGAGGCCTGGATTACAAGTTGAGCCTCATTACTCAACCTCCCACTCATTTTAACACAGTATGAGAGGGAGACGTATAGAAAAAATGGGTGAAAACACAAACATAAATAGCACACAGCATCAGCATGTATGTTTATGTGAGTAGCAATGTGGGTGTCCACGCCTCCCCTGTGACCTTTAGCTTCAACTCAAGCTTGTAATAAAGCAACAAATTATGAATTAGATAAGTGTCAGTGAGCCATTGGTCTGGGAACATAGCAGCCGACCCGACCGCAGTACATTTAAGAATGTGACTCTCTGCCCTCAGCTTCATCTATCATCTTGTAGAACCATAACAATCCCACTTTCCACTGAGTTACTCACGATAGTCACGCCAGCCTTGACGTACCTCAAAACCCCCAAAGCGTGTTAAATGGTCAGATTCCGGATGCATTCCCTTCATGGATTCAGGCCCAGGATGGTAATTTACTTGTTATCTGTCACAACAAGACAATAAAATCACACAGCCGGGTGGTGATTTATTGCCGTCATGCATCGAAGCGCTGTTTTGCAATGACTCCGATGACTGCTCATCTCTGATATGATACTGAGGTCTGTGGTTGGTGAAAATTGTTTGTACACAATTTGTACCTGTCACCTGTACTTCCAATCACTCTGTCTCGGTCTGAAGATCCAGACTGCGATGTGATGAAGGATGAAGGCCGGGGAAGACAGCAGAAGGAGCCCCAGAAGACATATGGCCTCAATCATAACAAGTACTACCATGACATCACTCTCACATAGTTGACTCTCATCGTCTGCCGCTCTCCTTCCTCCTTTATTCCTGAGGTTTTCCTCTTTCACGTTATTATGCTTTTGACTGTGGGCTGCAATATTGAAGACCACTCTGCATCTGGATTTTCTGCTCACACACTTCTTCTCTCCCAACCGGATATTTAGCAGCCTCTTGGTTTCAAGGACGCTCCTGATTTATTAATGGAAAACCATGTCGGGCTTAGACTGGGACAATGAAACGTCTGCTTCTGTAGCTGACGCACAATCGTTAAGACTTTAAAGAGCCCTGATAAATCACAAACACTTCAGTCCTTATTATTAAGTAAGTTTAGCGATAGATAGCAAAGTAACCATGGGGACAAGTGATCAACAAAAGTCAATAATAGTGTGAAGGAAAAGGAATGAATCCATGTTCAAATCGACTTCAACGCTTAGCAGCTGCTTTTCAAAATGTCATCAAAAACCACACAGCTCCATACAGCTGCAATGCACGCTTCAGAGTAAACCTGACAAACTTTTCAGAACTCCCTGTACCATAAAATGCAACTTCCAGGGCAGCATTTGTGCAGTTCTGCTGTTGTTGTTATGTGTTAAACAAAGTCAAGCTGTCTCTTGAAGCTTGCCAACCTCACTGTCGTAGTATTTTTCTAGGAGCGGCCTTTCCTGCCGTAGAGAAGCCTCGGCGATACACTGAGCAGATTACCTCTGCCGAACTTGTTCATAAACAACAACCACATGCTGCACCATATAATAAAAAACATGATCATAACCAAAGGCCTGATGGGAACCATGATGTGACTCAGTCCCAGAGGTATGCATCCGTGTTGTCATTCCTCTTTCTCTCTTTTTATCCAGCTCCCTGTCCTGACAAAGAACTTTCAAGAAATGCCAGCAAGCTGTGATTGCTAATCACTGCTAATGCAAACAAAATGGTTCCCCACTTATCATCCCAAAATAATCAGCACAAAGCTAAAAATGGTATTAATATATAAGATGAGTAAAGAACTACTTCTGGAATTTCAAGGCTTATTTAACATAAAGCTCCTGTGGCGAACTTTTGGTCTGTGTCCATTTCTGCGCCCTCTTTGGCGACACAGCAGTACCTCCAATCGCTTTGCTGATTTCGTCCTGTTTATGTGTAAGAAGTATTTGCTTCTTCTTGCTTCTTTTTTTTTTTACAGCCAAATGAATCACTCACTGAGAATCATTGCAGTAGAAAGTGTGAAAATCGAATTTCTGCAGCATGTTGTTAAACCCCTTGTCTGACACCTACCCCGCGGCAGCCTTTCAAGGCATTAAAAATAGCTTTACAGAGTCGATCTTCATGTTGAAGGTCCTGTTGGCTTTTATAGCTCATAAAAGGAGCATCAATGTTCATTTCAGTCTGTTTCATAACCAGCTTAAACCTCCACATGGGAGCTTTAATTTTGTTTAGTAAACGCTGCAGTATTTAAGCCACAGCTTACAGTTTTTATAAACATCCAAGACAATACATGTTTTCCAGTTTAATCCTTGCCTTTTTACTTTAATATTTGAACTGAACATTTTCTTCCCATATTTAACACTCAAGCGATGTTTAGGCCGGGGACTTCAAAAAGGTATGGTTAGGATTTTCTGTAAGCCTCCTAATTTCCTAAATACTTAAAGTCCTTTCAGTCTGTCACTACTCTTCACCAGGCGTTTTAATCATCGGGGGAAAAAGCGAAATTCAGGCTGAACTCTTAAAGTTTGAACATGGTTTAGTTCATCATGGTCTGGAAAAGTAATGTTTCATGAATGAATGGTATTTCCAATCATAACTCATAATCTCAAAGGAGTTATTACTTCAACAACTGTTTCCATAACCTGAAATAACTCCCAGGTTCAAATAATTCACATTGACAAAAAAAGACAATTGTTCTATTCTTCAGCTTGAAGCGGTGATAAATCGTCTTAATATATGCACATTACTGTGGTCACAGTCACTGGGAAGCATCACAGACAGCTATGCGGAATGCAGACCAACAAATAGAGATGGCCCATGCATGCACGCTTTCTTAGATCTGTGTTTCTCTGTGTTGATTATGCATCCTGTTTTTTCCTGTTTCTAAAAGCCCAATGGGTCCCAATTTGTGGGAGGCTAAAGGGACGATGTCCATGCACAAAATCAAGCTCTGAACTAGGGTGAGACCCGGACACAGCTTTAAAAAATCTGTCATTGCACATTTCTGATGATATTTGTCTTAATCACGGAGAGAAAGTCTCCCTAAACAAACCCTGCTTGATATCTCCAGCCGCTGAAACCGCATCCTGGTGTTTCTCAACCAAATGTTAACCTGATGACAGCGCTTGAAATTTCTCACAGCCATGTAGGTATGAGGTGTTGCGTAATTCCTAAAGCCTGTGGTATCATCCGTCGGTTAACACAGCGTGAAAACGTGGGGAGAGAGGTGATGTGAGGTGAGAAAAAGAGACAAAGAGAGGAGGAGGAAAGGAGAGTGTAACCTTGCGAGGGCTGCTGGGAAATATCTCTGCGGTATGAAGAATCTTTATGTAAGATGCTGGGTGTAATCTGGAAAACAGCAAAGGAAGGAAAGTCAATGATGTATCTCCTCCAAAGGGAACTAGACTGCACAGGCAGATACAGACTCATAAGTGTAAAAGCACAAGTATAAAAGTCTCAAAAAGAAATACAAGGCTCAACAATGCAGTGATTCATCACTATTAAACAGAAAACTAACACCTAATCTATCAGAGAGCTGCCTGTTGTCTCTGCCCTCCCACAGTCTAAATCTCTCTGCTGAATATCACAGTATCCCTCCAACATACACCTACAGTAAATCATCACACACACACACACACTGCCTGCTGCTGCTGCTGCTGCTGCTGTATTTTTCATTCCTATTCAGTCCCCACACAATGATTTAAAGTGATTGCTTTAGCAGTGCAGGTTTTCACCCACACATTTTCACGGCAAGTAAATCCATCAGACATATCTATCAAGCTTTGTTTTGAGTGTGGGATGGCTGCGGTACTAGACATAAAGGATCATTTGATTTTGTTTTATTTGTCTAAGAATTACTTTATTATTGACCTTGATGTTTTGAATTCCACTAATAATGTAGTTAAATACTTTTCTGTTTGTTTAAGTTTCTCTGCGCCAAATCCTTTATACAGTATGAAATATAAAGGGGCCTGCACTGTGCAACATCCTGCCAGCAAGCAAACTCAGCTTCATCTTTGAAATCCTTCTTAAAGCACACTCAGATAAACATGTTTTTAAGTAGATCATCTTTTTCAATATTTTAGCCAAACCTTCAATGTTCCTCTCTACTTGCATACCTCACATCATTTTTATAGTTTGCTTTGTTTTTTTGTTGTTGTTTTTTGTAGTGATGTTTTTAAAAACTTTGTTTAAAAAAAAAGTGTCTTACGAAAACAGTTATCCGTATTATGATTATTACGAAATGTGTCATTGGGTATCATTTAGTATGTTGATGCACTTTCCCAATATCTTAATTATTAGACTCTTGTTTCAGGTGAATTGTCAAGTGGCGATAAAAACAACAGTCCAATGCTAGCTGAGAGTGTACCAACATTCAAAGCCAGTAAAATCTGAGCAATCTGTGTTTTACAAAAATAATTTGCATATATTCTTGTTTGCAGATGAATTGGAGGGGTTCTCAGTGCTCGATTCTAGGTATCGTATCCGTAGTAACAGTTATAACAGGTGTTATAGGGTTTTGAGGATGAGCTCAAGTTATCACTGTCATCTCAAAAATCATAGAATAGTAAATAATTCCTTAAGAACGTCAGTAGATTTTTTAAATTTGTCATAATTTAAGGGCTCTGCATACGGGATCTGGTGTAGCAGCTATTTTGGAGATGATATTTTTATCTTTTCAGTGTTTAAACACTCTTTATAAAACTATGGTAGGTTATTTGACTGAGTTGTTCTTGCAAAAGGCCTTGACACTGTGGCTGAGAAGGTGAAGCTATAGGCCTCATTAAAAGATCAAACTGCTTCCTGTGGAACCACCAGGGACGAGCTCCACTGTCACCACAGGTCACAGAAGGGCTGACCCTAACCCCCCCACAATAACCAGCAGCAGATGAGCCAGCGCAGGGAGACACCGCTGGACTCAAGGAAAGTAGCTCAAGTAGAAAGATGTTAGGAGAGAGTGTTTTTGATGCAGGAGGGGGGTCTCTGGTATATTTTTGGGGGCCTCGGCTACAACCCTGCTGCTTTCCTGTTTTCTTTCCTGAAGTAGGTCTCGAGTTAACGTGGACAGATAAAACACAAGACAAGAGACATTGGTCAGGAACAATCCTTTCTTTCTTAACACGGATTCTGATTCATTGCAAACACTAGTGAAAACCAAAAAGGGTAAGTTGTTAATCATCAAGTGGCTGCAAAGGAAAAGAGAATCACTTTCATATTTTATATATGAATGTTTTTTGAGCAGATTCATGTAAATGATATTTGGAGTCAGTAGGTGGCAATCTACTCAGCTGTTCCCGACCTCTGTCCCGCTAAATTAATCAGTTCTAGATATTTTCATCTCACTGTCATGACCGACACTTTCGCCAGTAAACACTAAAGTGTCACAATGCAAAGCTGTTTCAAATGTATCAACAATATCAAAACAGAACACCAAAAAAACATCTTCAATCATCAGGATCGAGCTTTCAACATCTATTGTGGTACAGGGTGTTTCTGAATGAGCTCTGGTTTGCTTTATGTCTCTCTGTCATCACAATATCCAGCTGCAATCAGGCTTTAAATCAGTCTTCTCACTCAGCATGAGATGCAAAGTCTAACTGCGTATCCATCCATTCCTTTGGAATCAGTAGGACATGACACACATATTGCTGATTTTATCAAAGTCCATTGTTGTTTCCTTTAGTTGATGTCTTTCATTTCCCTCTCCGTCACAAGTCTGGATCAAATTTATTATTGTTGCAGTGAGGAGGAAATTAATAAATCTCCGAAGAGGAAATTACAGCTCCAAACAGTGTGGGTTCAGTGTTATACATGCAAGTATTTTTTAAGCCAACGTGTTGTGCAAACTGAATCGGTGTGAACTAATGGACACAGTGGGCAAAATTGCAACGTTTGAATTTTATTGTCTTAACACAAAGCAATAAAATTAAGCCCTGAAATAAAAGATAATGACAGTTTGCTTTAGCTGTTTTGTTTTTGCAGTTGAAAACACTCATGGTCCAGCTGCAGAATGATGATTTACAAATGATTTCTGTTCTGAGGATGTAATTCTGAAGAAAATAAACAGGGCTGGGTGATTCAACTGAATGATAAACTGTTCCTTTGAACTGTGGATTAGAAGAAGAAAAAACACTTCCTCTGGTACATGCACATTTGCCAACATTTCTCATGTCAACAAACTACTGATCAGTTGAGCAAGACCCTGCGCACTGAGCAGCACAATACATAGATGCTGAGAGCTCTGCTGTGATTGGTCCGCCGCGGTGGGTGTTTCCGCATTCCGCAAAAAGCTGTCAGCAGAAGCGCAAGTTGAAGAGTGGGACTGACACGACTGTGAGGAAACCTCCTTGGTCATTCCCAGAGGAATAGCAGGCTGTCGCCAGGGAACAGGGATGCCTTACATGTTCATCAGTACGCAGATCCGTCTGGTGTGTATCCTGCATCTGTATTTCTCGTGTCATGCTTTTAGAAGACGCGCGCTCGAGTTGCAGATTCAGGGACTATTTTATTTGGCAGCGCAACACAAGCGCATATTACATATCAATCACGCTCGTCACTTGCAGATTACAGTTGTGCAGAGGGCTTGCACTATTATGCATGCTGGAAAACAACAAACAGTCACTGCTACTAACGGAGCAAGCACCGTGCGTATTGTTGTATTTATTCCCTTTTTGCCATGGGGCCCAATATTAAAAACACATGTTGCACAGTTGACGTTCTCTTGTTGTGCATGTTCCATCTGCTGCCTTCAGACCCTGGCAACATAATGCTATATAGCCTCTGAGAACTATGGATGATCTATTTAAAGGCTGCTGCTCCGTTAGTAGAGATTATGATCGGCACCTGCCACAGGGCTGCAGGTAAAGCCATTAATAGATAGAGCAGCACGCACAACAGATAATAAATGTTTTAAAGCCATTATCGCAATCAATTTTAAGCAAACAATTTAATATGTAGTTAAGGTACTCTATTGCATCTTTTCACAGGAGAATGGTCCAACTAATGTGGGAGATGAATATTCTGATCCAACTGTCATGAATTACCTGGGCGCAAGGAAAACAACCATGCTGGGAAACAACTTGTGAGTATTGAAAACATGGACACTAAGTAATGGTGAGTGAGTATGGAATAATTGTGGTAGGACATTTCCCAAACGATACTTTGAGATGGAGAGTAACACTCCCACCCCCTAAAGTAGAGATGCTTAGATTAGACTACCATACCATGTGTATTGAATAATACCAAGTACCATCTGATTCCAGGGCAATACAAAATTGAGCCATGCATTTTAAGCACATATGACGGGTTGAATTGTCCAGTTTTTAGCCACATTCTTTTTCCTTTTTTTTTTTTTTTTAAATCTGTGACAATATGTACACTCTCTGTTAGCAACACACTAATTTTGTAACTTGCAGTGAAGGCTACTTGTTCTGGAGCACTGAAGAAGAATTTCTTCCAGATTAAATGAGTGGATTTGTGTTCCAGGCTAAACGTGATGGTTTCCAATCAGGACTTAACCTGGTGTACTCACTGATACCAATCCTGCATTTAAGGTGGCATCAGAAACTGATATTTGTATCGGAATAACTCTGGATGACAAATTTCTTTCCAGATCATTTTTTGGTTAGCCATCGCCATATTGTAAATTGAAAAGAGAAAACTCTTATGGCATCCGTCCAACTCAGAGCTCCACAGACACATGTAAAATTGACTGCTAGGTGTAAACACATTTCCATATTTAGGCACTTAATACGGGTGTTTCTTTCCTTTTGGCAGCTAACGTGTACATATTGACGACAGACCTGAGATCACATGAGGGGGAAAAACTCTCGCTGTGTTTGAGAAAGGAATAAACCATTCAGGCTGATGGAATACAGATCAGGGAAGTGTTGTCATTGGCAATCTGATTCAAATGCTGCTGGGAAATGAACCAAGGTGTTGGTAGGAAGTGAGCAAGCACCAGAACAATTAACAGCATTCTCCTTTCCTAGCAAAGTTTACTGAAAGAAAGACAAAATCAAACATCTGTGGAAAAAAGGAGAATTACTTTGTGTTTATGCTCTTGTAGTTCCGAGTACCATGTGGACGACCCTCCACGCATGGTGTTGGACAAGCTGGAAAAGCTCGGCTTCCGCGTGCTGACGATGACGGGGGTGGGACAGACCCTGGTGTGGTGCCTCCACAAAGAGATGGAGTGATGGGTGCTGCAGCGAGTGTTGACTGTGTAAAGATACCTCTACAAGCCTTTAAGAAGATGAATGAGTTGTGTTGAGGAACTTTATGTTTATAAACCATAAACATAATGGTTCTCTGCTCTTTCTTTGTCAACACAATCAGCTACCAATCATTTTCTACAGTTGAGAAAATCCCATACCTAAGGTTTCAAATTACCTCCAATAAGTGATAGGTTGACAATATACCAAAATACATTACAGAGATTTTCCAGATCCTTTGACGATAATGTTTTCTGTTTACTAATAAGGACCAAAGACGGAATAATTTCAATCACCAGTAGAACTTAATTCAATGAATGAATGTAAATTCAGCCTGTGCAGAAGGCCTCATGCAGTCTTCTTCTGTCAAAGTAAATAAAACTATGTTTGGGAAGTTTGTACTTACAGCTCTGAAGATGTTTTTGTAAGTGTACCATGTGCTTATGATTAAATGATGTAATGATGAAGACTGTTTGTGTACTTCTTAATAAATGAAAACAATCCCTTTGGGATCTGCCACGGACAAAATGGGACTTATGCAGCCATCTGATGATCCATTAAACAGACAATTCAACATCAAACCGCTCTACAGCACCTTAAGGGGTTGCTGCATGCCCCAAGATGAGACACTCGTGCACCCGAGAACATACAGTGTAGGAGGGCCAAAAATTGTGAGTGGTTTCATCACAGCCCCAGGTCTTTCAGAGCCCCGATCATGAACCTACAAACCAGAAACTCTGCCAACTTAGAGAGCCCTGCTTCCTCACACAGGACGGAGCTTCCGCATCGGCACCAAACATCACATGGTGCTGGTGTTTTCCCAGATCTATGACTATAGGGAAGTGCCAGGTTTGTCTAAGGACAAAGTAATAAAAAAAAGAGAGTCAAAGAAGATACCATGAAAATGTGAAGGCTTAGCTTACAGTACAGAGCATGCAGCAGGCTCATCCTCCTATCCTGGTTTGCATGCAGTGGAAGCCACTGTGGGCTCAGGGCCAAGTTGGTGGTGAATGTGTTTCCTGTAATTGTATTTCCTCTGTTGTCATTTGGACAGAGTTTGTGTGTTCCTGGGCTTTTTTTTCTTCACATTGCCGGGATATGAAAACGGCTACGCATAAACAAAACCATGTGAAGAGGGGATTTTGCAGGAGGAGAGGAGCAGATGTCTCCAACCACACCACATCGTACCGCTTTGCTCCACAGCTGGACATTGTGTAACAGAGTCAGGGTGAGGAGTCGCACAGAAATGGATGACTGTTGTGAAGCAGTCATGTGGGCCCTAAATAACACAATGACAGGAGAAAGCGCCGCCACAAGGGCCCACAAATACAGACACACTATTACTCCATAATCACCCAAGGGAAAGGAAAATAAGACTATATGAATGGATGGATGTTCAAGAGGGAGAGGACCTTGTTACCAAAGTCAGGGTGACCACAACAGTTTGGCACTCAAACGTCTGACTTAATGTGGGTCACAGAGCTGTAGCGTGCCGTTTCTGAAAGCATAAATAAGCAATACTGAGTATCTAGCATGTATCTGTTACATAAGATTACTGTGAAACAGCTTAGAACAATTTAAACTTAACTTGTGCTGGGGTCAGTATGATAGGACAAACGCAGACAGCTTTCGCAACAACAGTAGGGTTTTGAATTTGGGCAGGTTGATGGCCTGTTTTGTGATCCACAGGTACCAAGACTGTAAAAAGATAAATGGATGCTCAGGTACTTTCATACCAAGTGTTGCAGTTGTCACACAAACATCTTTCAGGATCTGTTCAAGGACTCCCAGCATAAAAGGCACTCGAGTTTATAGCAACAGTTCTTTGCTTTTAGAAAAAAAAGGTGTTTGCTTACACCTAGAGTAAGATACAGTAAGAGAATCAATTTTACTGTCAGGTGTGGTTGCATTGAGGGTTATTTGCTAGATCTTTTTTTTGCCTGGTGGCGCCGAAACTTCCCAGAGTCTCCGCTAATTGCCTGGAGACCGAACTGTCAAGAAATGTATTCAGTCACTGCACAATTACTGTTTATTTATTCAGTCAATGCATAACTGTTTATTATTCATTCACTGAACAATAATCATTATTTGTGTCAATAAGATATTTGTCTGCAATCTATCCATCCATCTTTAAAGTCTCCACTCTTGTTGAAATAGTTCAATACGTAAACACCTGTCATCCCCAACATGTACTTCTTATATTCTACTTTTTGTTCAGCTTTAAAGAAACATAGATCCAACATTTTCATTACTTCTCTTAACATGCTGAAATTATAGTTTAGTTTTTTTTCATTTGAACAGAGCCAAGCAATCTGTGTCTGGTCTAGGCATGGCTTACATAAAGGTGGGGTTTGTAATTTTCTCCAGATACACTTTTAGAGATTTTGGTTGAAATTGTCTTTAGGTCCTGACAGAAATTAAAAATTCATGTGCTCTGAAAAAGGAACAAAGAAAATGTGTCATCTGTAGCAGTTGTTAGCCTGTAAAATCTTCGACCAATGTCTGTCAAGAGGTACCAATCTGATGAACCAATCATGTCTCCCTGCTCGTTCTCTACCCCTTGCGTGCACTAGCCCACACTCAAAGCATGTCACCGATGACAGAGTTTATACTGTGAGTTTGCCGTTGTGAGCAGTAAAATAGTCTGTGTTTTTTTAAACATGTATTACGATAAAGTTTAGTGTTTACTTACCGCTGAATGAGACATGAGACGACGTAGTTCCTACACAATGCAAACGATGAGCTGTGGTTCGCTTCTGGAGTAACGGCGCTCGGGCATGTAAGTAAGGGGCGTGGCTTTTGAGGGAGCAGAGAGGGGAGGGGGTGGGTGTTGATGGAGCACTGAGGGAATGCTACTTTCAAAATCAGGCTAGTTTTTTGGAAAATTACCAACCCTGCCTTAGCTTTAGCCCTGATAGTAGCTTGTGATTCAATCCTAAAATGAAAACACACCTGTCCTCAGTGTTGTCATCGACACTTACTATTATGATTGTTTAATTTTAAAGTTTTGAAATAGTCTAGTACCAATCCAATATTTCACAAGTACAAAAAAAAGAAAGAAAAAAAGAGTAAAAAAATAATCTGAAATGCTAATTATTTTGTTAAATGATTGTTTTAATGTTATCCCTTCTATATTCTTCTCATCTTAATCCTCTTTAATGGTGGGCTTTTGAAAATGTTTAATTTTCATCACAGAAGGCCACAAGAATTCCCATTAAAGCCGACCTTGTCTTCCTCTCCCGGCCTGATACTGGTTTATCATGTGGGAGGAATCATTTCCATGTAGTCATATTGCAGGGTCTGTGGTTTAGATTTCTACAACACCCAGCTCGTTTCACAGAATAACCAAACAAGTATGCAGACAACAGCAAGGAATTTTTATATGACACCATGTTGGCTGCCATAATAACATAATGAGTTGTCACAGCTAACCAGACAATAGTTAACAGATGCAAGATACAGTACATACTAGTACTATTCAGATGAAGTACGGTGTGGGACAGCCCCAAGTCTTTTTTTTCCTTTATTAAATCACGATGAATAAGGCAATACTGGGATTACTGCAGGAGGATGTATGCTTCAGCTAACCAGTCATGTTTGTGACAACCACTGCATTTCTCTATTACTTTCTTTAGTGACAGAGGACAGGGGCCGTGGTCTGCTCCAGAGATTGACGAGCTTCTTGGTGTAAATGTTTTGAAAAGGAGATATTCATTTGTAAGGCTTTGATGTTCTTGTTCTACTTTCTCTCTGTTAAAGAACAGAAGTAAATTATTTTTGTGTGTAAGGAGGATTTTCCAATAAAGCTGATTCTAGTAGAACACAAAGGGGAAAGTGTGTTACCTAGCTGCACACAATATCAATATAATCATGAGAACTTAAAGGTGAGGACAAAGCGGCAATCTCCGGTGTAGAGAAGTTAAGCCAACTGAAAGTGCAGAAAACGGCAGTTCATGGAGTGTCCACTTGAGGAAGGATGTAGAAGCCCTGGAAGTCATTTACACACCCATTTAAAATGCCCATTTTTACAGCAGCAAATAACATGTTTACAGCCTGGTTCAAAAAACAAAATAGGTCTGATTAGCTCATGTCTATATCTGCACACACTGTACAGGGTTTGAATTTCTTTATAACCCATCTGTTTAGATTTTATGAAAGATAAGAGTTATTCATAATTAGGCGTGTGGCTGACCTGTCCGACAGATAGTGTAGCTGTTTTTGTCAGGAGTCTTAAAGGGATACTTCACCCGTTGAAACATGAATCTGTATTGACATTGGGTCATATATGTAGTAGAAATGTGAAATTATTTTTGAAGTTAGTGCCTTCTTGACCGAGAAAAGGCGGAAAGTGTCTTTTTGGCTCATGTGGATAAAAGACAACAACTCCCAGAATGCACAGCACGGCAGGCTACTCCCACTGTAGCTGCGGTACTCTGCAGACATTTACTACAACACATACGGCAATTTCATCAACTGATTCAGAGATTTCTTCTAGAGGGAACTGGCATCTTGGAAATGACTGGCAGAAAACGGACTCTATGTCTGTGTCCATAGGCAAACAATGACAGCACCGACACCACCAGTCCGCCTCAGCTCGAGCCGGCTCCTTGTCCTCACAGCCGCCGACAGGCAGAAGCCGCCTCGCCGCTATTATGCGGCTCCTAGAGATAGCCACGGACATCAGATTCGAGCACAAGACCTTCAAAATCCCCTTCATCCATATCAGTTTGAAGTTGAAACATACTTTTTTCGCCATTCTCAGTTCTTATCAGCTTTCTCCATAGAGCCTGTTAGCATGGCTTCCAAGCAATATGGCGGACATTGAGTTTCGATTCTGCCATCAACTGATCTGTAATAAATCTGTAGCTTCAGTGGTCGAAAACATGAGGAACTAGCGATGTAGTTTCAGCCCCTCTAACCCAAACAGTCTCCAATGACGCAAAATGCCGATTTTTGCGTCATTGGAGGCTCCTTTTCAGAAAAGAAACACAGAGCTTTCCCGTCTCAGGGGAAAATGAGGGCGGGATGCACGACCATTCAAAAATACTACCAGGTTTCTAATGATACAAAGCTTAATGCAAATGGGTGAAGTTTCCCTCTAAGAGCCGTTCATTTTTTCTGAGGTCTCAGTGACTAGAAATCTGACCACAGAATTCTTATCAGTTCGTCCAGAGTCCAGGTGGATGTTTGGGCAAAAGAAAAAGAAAAAAAATTACCAACTGTTTCTGAGGTTTTCTATAAATTGGGCTGAAAAAAAAAAACATGATGCCTTAAGTCACCGCATAGAAATACTAAATGGAAACCTTAAATCAACTTCACTACTCAAATCGTATTGTGTTAGCTGCTTTTTAAAGACAGAAGCTGAACCTGATGTCAGCATTCAGGGCGGCCACTGTCGGATAAATAAGGAGAATTTTGAACTTGAAACCATGCAAATCAAAACTATTTATTTGTGAAGGATCAATCTTTTTTTTTTACATTCAACCAAAAAAAACAAGCATGGGTTACAAATCCAAACAATTTTGATATTTTGGTAATAACAACATTTAGATATGACCTGTTCCTGTGTGGTAATAACTGCTCACTAGTTTATTTGTTTATTTGGATCCCCATTAACCACTACTCTTCCTGGGGTCCACTAAAGTAGAGTAGTTGTCAGAGTGCTGGGTTGCTTTATTGATATTGTAGACGTGAAAAATTTCAAATTATGCAACAGGCAGGCTGCTGTACGTTTGAGATTCCTGATTATTTCTGACCCACTGATTGTAGTTTTTAGATGTATTGTTATTGATTTATGTTATCCCTACAAATTATTTCCCTAAAATCATCAGAATTTCACATCTGTCTGTAACAGGTGGAGCTGTACATTTTATTTTGAACCGTATTGTTGAAGTAGATACTGAGCAGCACGGCTTTATCCCTTGAGTATTAGGGGTCATACCTCTGAGAGCGCACAGTTTGTCACTGAATCCTGCAGGAGCCCTGACTCTCTCCTCTACTCTGCCTTTCCCTTTGTCCTCCTACATTCTCATGAAGGAAAAGACAAAACATGCTGATCAAAACCTCGATGTAAAAGACATGGTTCAACTAGTGAAAAACATTTATTTGGCCACAAATTGTAAAACATAAAAAAACATAATAACCACACACTTGAGATGCTTTATGAAACTAAAGCCTGAGACAGGTTCATTTAATAGTTGCAGTCTGGTGCCCGAGCTGAGTCCTGCTGAGTCCAGCTGTGCTACGAGTCTTCCTCGTCATCCCTCTGCATTTGTTCTATGAGTTTCTGTCGCTCAGCCGCCTGCCGCATCTTCATCATCACTACGCTCTCATAGTCCCGCTCGTTTGTCAGGGAGTACTGCATGGGAGAGACAGACACAAAACAAGATAAGACAAAGTGGTTATCAAAACATGGAAAGTACTACCAAGACTGTGCACAGCCAGGTCTGAACACAGACAAAATCAAGGAGAGTATCCGAGCTCAACAAATCTTTAACTTACAAACAAACACATCTACAAAACAATATTCAAATAAGAGATGATAGGGTCAGCTGGCAAAAATGTTCCATTTTCTGATAATCGATTCGTTTTTAGGTACTTTTTAGAAAACATGCGACCACAGACATCTTCCTAGAATCAAAGTAGGGCAGCTCGATTATGGCAAAAATCAGATTCAGGATTATTTCTGATTGATTCTGAGATCTCGATCATTAAACAGTTACACGATAACTGATTAATTTACACACTCTTAACACTTCAACATTCTAAACACTGGAAGAGAAGCAATGAATGAAAGTAAATAAATGAACAATGTTGTTGAGGTAGTGGTGATGTGAATATAACAACAAACACTTTAAAACATTTACCACACATGACAAAACCTGTGGACAAAACAAGCGCAACATGCGGCTCTGCAATCATTTAATCTCCATCATCTTGTTTTCACGATCGTAGGACGCCAAAATAAAACTGTAAAATCGATGAATTGCCCAGCCTTCATTTAAACAACATTGTTATTGGCATTTTGCAAATTTGAAATAAAAACCTTAGAATGAATAAAGCTCCAATCCCCCTGAATGCAACATTTCCCAAAATGCAACATCTACTGTAGTTCTTTTCCATTCAGCACCCTGTGCATCATGTCTTTCAGACTGTTCACTTTCAGTTTGTTGCTGGCAGGCTTTCTGTCCAAGCACAAGCAAAGATATAATATATGTCACAGTCCATTAAGTCATCTGATCTCGATGTGTAATAATCAGTGAAATTGCCCGTTCATCATTTCATCAGTTATTACATTGGCACAAAATCATAAACAAGTCAAACGTGTTTAACATCATGACAACGACTCGGGGCAGCACATGGAGCGTATGACACCGCTGTCACCGTCTGCTGTCTGTTTGCTTTCACAACGGGGCCTGTTGGCGCTCAGCGGAGGAGAGTGGTGGCCTCAGCCATATGCTCTCATCTCATTTTACCATCAATATGATGGGAGGGTGAACTTGCATGAGACAGCGGCCCGGCAGAGTAACAGTGACAGGGTAATTCCGCTGACTGAGGTCATTTAACCCAAAATGAGAGCTGAGATTAAGCACTGGCAGTCACAGTGGCTTTTTACTGTGTGTGTGTGATTTCTTCAACACAGGTCATGATGATCTGTGTGGCCACAACTGCCACACATGCAGGCTTTATGGACTAAGGGTGGTGCATTTATGTGGATATTTATATAAGACACATATATGCACTCATAGAGACCATCATCCAAATTTGGCCATTTCTCCTAAAAGTAAGCCAGCGATTTATAGGATTATATCCAGGAAGTCTGCTGGGCCAAGAAGTGTCTCTTTAACAAGACGTTGAGCTGCAGGAGAGAACCAGTGAGTAGTGGATGATCCTGAGAGAGAGCGAGTGTGTTAGTGTGTGTGTGTGCATGAAGGACTGAGAGAGACGGCTAGTATGAGTGTTTGGAGGAGGAGAGGTGGGTTTTTGTCAATGCACTCCCTGAGCTAAGGCATCTGGAAAACATCACAGGGACTCCAGCATCCATGTGCTGAGAGAAAGAGTGGAAGTATGGAGGAAGAGAAGAATAGAGGAGAGGGTCGGTTAGGGGGAAGTAACCCCCCCCCCCCCCCCCATCCTGCCCCTGGATTGAGGAAAGCTGCTATTATCATTCCAGTAATGTGAGCTCAAGCCCTCGTCTGACACGTAACTCTGAAATATCACGCAAACGCCATTAGGTAAATAAACAACTATTGCATCTTCAAATTAAACCAAACACAAGCAAGTACACAAGGGAGTTGATGAAAATGCTCCCTCTTCTTTGGTGAATATTTCGACTCTGTCCTGCTCTCTACTGGCCATTACACTGAATTGCACTTCAAATCTCAAGTCAGAATTGGGTTGACCTTTTCTACACCCGGCGTGGCCCCGGGTGGACTATACCAGGGCTAATGATGTTGGAGAGTTCTGAGCATTAACAGGTGCTTTATGGGTAATGTGACACAATTCTTCTCACAATGAGGGATGTTTCCTGGCCTTGGGGGTTGACTTATAATGTACATGTTTAGCCAGTGTATCACTATATAACTTAACACTTGATTGTGTACATATGCATATGTGTGCCTGTGTGTGTGTTTGTGTGTGTGTTGGTGCGTTGCAGCAACATTGGGGCCCAGGGTGAATGGGAAACCGCAGAACACAAACAACGGGCCCCCGCACAAAGCCCTGAGAGTAGGGCACAAGGCCACCGCAGAGGTAGGATGGTAGTAAAACTTAAGCACGCACACGCACACAAACAAGTTGAGGATTAGTGATGTGACATCAGCACATGGCTCGGCCTCCAAACAGCACACCCAAGTCTGACCCCAGGCCAGTAATGACATCATGAATACCACCAGTGCTGTGAGTCAGGGAGTGTAGCGCACAAACACACACTCCTTCCCACACACAGCAGGAGGCTTCTCACAGCGCAGGTGGCCGCTGAGTTCCCCCGGCACAAGCTGTCAGATCAGCTGCACATTACACCATTCCAGTATGTGTGTTGGTGTGAGTCTGTAAGCAGTTTAGCACGAGTGAGTAAGTATGTGAGGAAATGAGTGTGTTTGGATGTGATAGAAGAGGAGAAGTGCGGACCAGGGCCGCTATAAGATAAGACTGGTGCTATCTCTACAAAACGTGGAAAGAAAGAGACCTTTTCTCAGCAAATTATCATGTCATACAGTAAGGGGGGTTTCCTTATCCTCAAGGTGTTCGGACATGAACGCATTCACTGATAAGAGACTTATTCAAGTTTACCAATAGCCACAAGAAATACAGTCTTGTTTTGGCAGAATTTACAGACTTTTTTTAAGGTTCATTTTTGGGCTTTTTATGCCATTATTTAGGGACGTGGATAGAATCAGAAATCAGAGAGAGAGAGAGAGTGGGGAATGACATGCAGGAAACGAGGTCCTCCAAGCGGGCTGGCTTGGAGGAGCCGCACAAGGGGCGCACACACCAACCACTAGGCTACTGGTGCTGACAGAATTAAGCTAGTTGTTCTATTTAGAAACGAGAAATGTGCCTGAAACTATAAAAAAGATGTCAACAGATTCTAGGAAGAATCCAAAGGTTATTTCAAACATCTTATTGTTGATCTGGTTACTGAGCCTGTCATTTTAGGGGCTGCAAGCTTTATGTGTCTAATACTTTCTAAGAAATGTTTGTTCCTGCTTATTGAATCGGCCCTTCAATTCTCCTTTGTCTGCTGGCACAAGTCACTTCACAGAAACAGTAAGGTGGTACTGTAAGGTGTGCAGGCTGAGCTTCTAAATAACTTTATGTGACTGTTTATGATTGTATTTATTATTCATTGTTGGCCTGTTGGTTAGTCCGTCTCTGCTGGCTGTACATCAAATTGCCCCTTTAGGGACAATAAATGTGTTCTATAAGACTGTTAATTGGAAGGAGGCTGATTATACGCCAATTCCTAAAGTGCAGGGACATTTTTCTAAACCTTTCACATGAATAGAACTGTGTGAAATGAGTGGTATTATTGTAAAAAGTATTCCTTTGTATGTACACATTCGTGAAAATAATGCTTTTAGAACTAACATAGGATTGTGTTTCTTGGTGACTATTTTGTTACGACAGTACTGTAATAGGTGTGTGTCTCGCTCAGGGGAAAAAAAACTATCTCAAAAGAACTTCCTGGTTAATTGGTTTAAAAAAAGGTTGGGCAGGGAGCCTGACAAGGTCGAATGAACCATTAGGACAACCAGGCAAATTGCCCAGAGTCTGAGATCTGTAGAAGGCTGAACAACGCTGTTGTGTTAACTTGGCCCTGGAGAATGAGCTCAATGCCTAAGATGTAAATGAACACAAGGCACAACCAGACAGAGACATAGGAATCTAATGCACAAGCAGCAAACTTCTAAACAAGAAAGCCATCCTTCTTTAAAGCCTTTGGACTCAATTGAAATGTACTATTGCTTCTTTTAAACTATTTCATGTTTATTGTGTGTTTACCATGCAGCCTTTGTGTTTGACCAGCGGATTAATTATTAGCACCATCAGCCATCAGATATCTCTAACTAGAGGGGACTGAGCCAAGAAGTGATCTTTGCTGCCAAGGGGGAAAAAACATCGCTTTTTTAAGGAAGCCTACTCTGCGGTCCGGGCTAACATTTCTGCCTCAAATGCACTCTGGTGAAGTTAATCAAGGAACTATTTATCTGCAGTGTGTGTGGTGGCATAGTGTGTGTTTCAATATGTGTGTGCGTGTCACTGAGCTATTGAGTAAGTGATTTATGAGAGGAGAACACTTATTTAGAGATCATTTGTGTGTGTGTGTGTGTGTGTGCGTGTGTGTGTGTGTGTGTGTGCGTGTGTGTGTGTGTGTAGTCGCCTGAGCGCTCCTGCTAACTCAAACAAACAGGCAGCGGGTAGGGGTGCTACACATGCAACACTGGAGCCAAGGTGAAATCTCTCCGCAGACAAAACTCAAGCTTTGTAAATAGTCGAGGATTAATCATCATTCATTAAAAAACTCAGCAGACGTAAAACCACAAAGGTCTGGACTATTATACTGTTTTTGTTAGTGAAGAACAAACACTACATAGAGATTAAGGCCCAAATCGTCTTCCTGTATTTAACCCTTTACATGCACATGTCCTACAAACATCTGTTTTTTTTTAATGGAACTCCGAGACAAGACCTCCTTTTATATGACAGCGAAGGCCATGTGTCTGTGGAGGAAAACTCTGCAAATCTAGTCTGAGTGGGTTCATCTACAGATCACCGATTATGACAATTATCTTACATAAAAGCTGTAGGATTTACAGACATCCTGGAAAGTACACTGGGAAAGATATCTACTGGATTTCATGAAATACAGCTATTATAAAAATCTAAATACAAGAGTTATCTCATTTTCTTTAGTCAAACTCAGCAGGGATTCAGCCCATGTGTATCTGTTGTGTTGCATCAATTGAATGTTGGCAAGCTAGCACAGTCTGCCTAACTGCTGATTCAGACTAGAGGTGTGTTTATTGGGCAGAAGAATTCACCTGTTGGACAAACTCTGCTAATTTTCCCATGGTCAAATGTGGGGGGAAAAAAAAAAAACGTTGGCATGTGAGAGTGTTACATCATCTCTGGAAAAAGTTCCAGCAAAAGGATGGGCCACTAGCAACAATTTCAATACATCCAATCTCATAGCTCATTTGACATAAAGAGTGATAAGACAATATTGGTATCGCCCATTGGCTAAGTCATTATTTCAAATATCGCTATCAACCCTGACTTTCACAGTTGGTGCTTATCTAGTGCAAAGTCATAACAGGGCCATTAAAGTGTATGCAGGCATGGTAGCTGAATGTGGACTGCAGATTCAGCATTCAAAGGAAAAGTGAAGGGGGCAGTCGGCGGTGGATATGAAGTGCCATATAAGTAGGTGTGTGCGTATGTGTGGAAGTATATGCATGTGGTTGTACGTGGTCACGGTATTGGACAGAAAGGAAGCCTGTTGGACGGAGACGGAGAGAGTGCCTTTGGAAACTGTTAAAGTAAAAGAAATAAACAGTTCAAAAGAGAAATGGCAGTAAAGAGCTGAACTCCCGGTGCCCTGGCATTTCTCTTTATGATGGATGAGCTCAGGGATCCTAGAATAGGGAAATGTGGGGGGGTTTGGCTTCTTTAATATCCAACAATACTTCGTTGTAAAAGCAAAATTATGTCTTTCACATCCTGGCCTTCCGGGAAAAGCCCTCTGATTGCAACAGACTCAGACATTAAAACAAAAGGGGCCAGGGCTGGTTTAAAAATATAGCCTCGACCTTGGAGATGTCGAAAAGAGCTCAGGCGATATGACGAGAGAGAAAAATGAAATCAAGATCCCAAACTAAAATGTTAACAGTCTGTGCTTTGTCTATACGTGCCTGTATGTTCCCATTTTCACACAGTTCCTTATCTATTGAATATGTTAAATATGCAGAACAAACAGCTGGTGGAATGTATCCTACTGTACACTGTTCACATCATATCTCCAGTCTTCAAAGATAATCAAATATAGCAGCCATGATTATATCATCACAAATGATTCTGTGCCAGCAGTACATTCCCAGCCTACACTGACCACCCACAGTCACCCGGGGAAAAAATATGTTATCAGCTTTGCATATGTTACATTTGTTTTATGCAATCCTGCAAAAACCATAGGAAGAGCTCTGCACAATAAATAAAAAAATGTATGTCTGGGATACACCGAGATCAAACCAGTACCAAGACTTCTCTGTACCAGTGCAGAACATTTTAACACTTATATAGAAGGGTCCGACCGACCGATATTTTTTAAATGTATTTATTTATTTGTTAGGGACAGTGCATATTAATGAACAGCTGTAACAATTACAGCTGTAAAAATGCAATATGGGTTTTTTGGGGTCGATACCGATATTAGGGAGGACAAAAAAAACTAATATCGATATATCGGCCGATATCTCTCTTGGATCAATCTTCGATCTGTAGAGATAGATGTACAGATTTATTGCGTTGATCTTCAAATGCAGTTATTAAACACTTAAGGAAGAGACACTCGAGAGTGGAGAGTGATAATGCTTGTTGTAATCCATGTAGCGCCCTCTGCTGGTGAAACAATGACACTCAAATGAAATGCTGTTTGAATAAATCTAGTAATATCGGTGCATATCTGCGATAAAATTTGCCGACACCGATATTCACTTGATATACTCATATCGGCTGATATTATTGGCCGGCTGATTAATCGGTCGGGTTCTAATACTGTATATAGAACATATAACTTATTAAGAACATACTTTTTATTCAGGGGAAAGGTTTGCCTTTTTTTAGACGGTTGACAGTTAAGAATGACGGGTAAGAGGGAGGGGGGGGGCTAAATTTAAACACAAAATATTACACTCCATAGTATGTGTGTATTTAAGAATAGACCACTTGAATATGCTTGTTTTAAAATATGAATTGTTAAAAGTTGAGGGCAGTGATGGAGGCCAAAATACGTCTAAAAACTCTCAAAGGTCTCAAAGCTGCCAACTCAGCAGTATAGTGATATTAGGAATGTCTGTGCTGGACCCGAAGAGACCTTCTGTTGTTAATTAGAAGCTTCTGTTAGCGTTGTCATGTGTTAATGAGTCTGTATTGTATAACATAACACCTGGACTTTGACTGTTGTCAGATCTTTGTCATGTAGCGGTCATGCAACAGACTGTCTGTCAGCACTCTCCTGTTAGCAGCCAGACAGCCAAGTTTCTGTTGGAGCGTTTTCAAAGAGCTCATCACTGAGTCAGAACTTGGGAGACAAACAGTGACGACAATGGTTAGGATGATGAAAGGACATTGGGAAGAGTAGCTTGTAGAAACTGTTTGAAAGACAAGTACAGATAATGTAGTGGACTTTCCAGTTTTAAGTAAGGAATTGGCGGTATAGTCAAACACCTTTCACACTTCAGGTGAAAATGAAGTCCAGGTAAAAACAAACTTTCTACAAGATGAATCCAGTGTTTTTTTGTATGTTTGAAGTGATTAAAAAACGTTTCTCATATAAAAGAATCAGACCGATATTATCCCAAATCCAGTCTAAATGTTGGATCTCAAAGAGTCTCTTCTCAGCGGAAGCTGGAGACACAAAACAAAGGTCCAGAAGAAAATCCACCAAAGCCTCAGTTTGGGCTTCCAGCGCCAGTCAAAGCAATATCTGGAAACACTTTTTATCCTACAACAACAAAAAAACACAGCATCCCAGATTTCAGGCCCAGCATAGCTGCATCAAACCACATTGCCCGCTATGGTCAGGCCTTAGAAAAGAGGCTTATACACAAATCCAGCCAGGGTTAAACGCATCGGCCCGGAGGCTACATAGCACAACAACAACGCTTACAGAGTGAGGCCAACCTCGGTCAGGCGGCAGGTCTTGTGAGGTCATTCCAAAACACTGTGTATAACACCAGCTCTTCCCCCTGATTGTCTTCTAGCATGAAAGCAGTTCTGCAGTTTTAGGAGGAAGAAGACGGGGGGGCGGAATTTCTCAGAAGAGAAATGTTCAAAAATGTTCTGTTTCAGCCTTGAGTAAATGTTATGATAATTTCATTTGCGTGAGTAATTGTGTCTGGTCTTGCAGACTGTTCTGGCGCAGAATGCAGAGCGGGAGAACAAGAGAGGATCAGGCGGCACGCCTAATGTTTATTGGATCAATTTGAAAGGACTGGAGGAAAAGTGAAAGATACCATTTGTCCATTTCTTTCACACCCTGCATGTTTCAGTTTAGTAAATGAAGGGAAGCATTGAGATTGTGGACCAAAGGACTCTCAGTTGGGTCCTTTTTTTCCCAGCTGAAACACAGTGTTGGTTACAAGACTTCTATCAGAGCATCGTTTCCCGTCTCTGACTTTTACATGTCCTCTTCAAATTGAGGTTGTAGAGGTTTTAATAGTTCCAAAAGGGCATGACCAACCCAAGTGACAATTACTGCCTGTGCCAGCACAACTGAAGGCCTAACCCTGCCATTTTCAATACAAACAAATTCCATAAGGCAGGAGAAAAAAAAAGCTTGCTGTTGTGACACAATTTCCATTAATGTTTTGCTAAAGCATTCCAAAGGCAAAGACAACATGCTGGAGGCGTGAGAATTGGAATTGCAACAAGTTATCTCACTTGTGCAATCCGGAGGGCCTGTACATACATGTCTATTTGAGATGGGGTGCTGTGATTACATAGAGGAGCTATAGGCTTCCAGTCAGGCAGAAGGGCCTGTGAAGGGGCCTGGTCTCCGGGGCTTTAGACAGGCCGACAGTAAGCAGGAAATCAGGAAATCAGCAGAGCAAAGGAACAATGACATGGAGATTAGAGATCAGTTAACCCCCTCCTCTGGGTGGCTGACCTGCTTGCTCATTGACTATGACTTCCTTTTAGACACAAGCACACAATCTATGTGACACACACACACACACACACACTCTTGAACACATTCACCTCAACCCCTCTCATTCTGTCCCTCTCTTAAACAGATGCACACTGTTTCTCCCACGTGTTAGCCTTTCTCTGTATCAAAGGATTTTAATTAGAAGCTTCAGCTTTACGCCCAGTTTTGCACAGGTAATGGGTGCAGCCAACCGATTGTCAGGATTTAAATGAACACTCATGACTAAAAGGCCGACTCATATCGCAACCCGGATGATATCATCTGAAGGCTTTCCGAAGAAGGATTACTGCAAATGTAAACGACAAAAAGTCTTAGGGGAGGGGGGGTGGGGAAAAGCCTCCACCTGAATGCCTCTTCTACTCTGACCTCACCTGGCTTATCTCTTAGACAGAGAGGACTTTCACCTGCAACACACCTGGAGAGGTCTACAATGCAACAGGGAGTTAACACTGAAAAGGATTAGCACTTCAGAACAAAGTAGCAAGAGGATTAAAACACTTGCCTAAACAGCAGCTAGGACAAAGGTAAGCAGCACGTTTTTAGGTAGTTAAGTTTTAAAATTCAAAGTTTGAATACTTGGTTTTGTAAGTGGGGAAATAACCGTTTTAAATGACCTTGTTTCTCTCTCTCAAGCCTGCACAACCAGCTCTTCTCTGTAACTGTCGAACAAGCCCGATCATGTCGAGGAAGAGTTTGCCAGGTTGTGCAGGTAGACGCTGCTTCGGTTTCTGACAGAGAAGTGTGTGCATGTGTGGGATTCTACTGTCCCTATTTGTTCAGCAAGACAGGTAAGAACTAACTAATCAATCTTTATCTGTCCAATTGCTATTTATCCCTCTGGAGGAACAAACCGTAGGAAAAGAAAACTCTTGGATGCGACTACTTTTAACTTGTGGTTTAAGCTTTCGTCAGACGTATTCCTCATCTGTGTCAAAGATGGATAATTTATGGCAGATTTCTGGGGGATAATTAAAGAAAAGTTTCTTGGCCAATGTGTTTTTATGGGCTTCTTTAATTTTGACTTGGCCTTGAAGTATTTCCTGAATATGATACTCGTGGCTGAAATCCTAGGACTCCTCCTTGGCCAAACTGACATGTTTGGAAAGGAATGCTGTTGTGTCCACGCTCGTCGATCTCCCGCTGCTACTAAAGTGCCGGTAAAACCTTTACGGGCCAACAAAACCTGTTTGCTGTAGTGGCTTACAAATTTACAGAGTGAGTGTTTCAAGTCACGAACACAGATCTAATGTGGGCAAAGCTGTTTGGCTGTGTGAGACCGTAAAATCAAAGACACTTAGCAGAATATCTAATCCACATGCCAGTGTTGATGAACCCAGTTCTGTTTTACTCAATAAAATGATTAGAGGTCACGGAACACATAATGCTCTCCTTCTTTTAATGATGGAGTTTGACTTCAATTTAAAGTATTTCTGTATTATTTACGCAAAAAAAAAAAACGTTTCCTTGTCAGTTGAGGTGGTGGAAGTTCAAGTTTGATCAAGGATGTAATGACTCTTCATGCACCTTGGTAGTTGGTGAAGTTGTGCTAGAAAATCTCACTCTGCTTCTTCAGTACCTTTTTTTAAAATTGTAATTCAGTAGACTGTGGTGTTATTTATGGTTTAAATGAATAATATTCTCCAAACTTCCTCATCAAGAGTATCTGCAGAGCTATCACACCAGAGCAAAATAAACTAACTGCATCCCTGTTATTGGTATCTTTACCGGAATCATAAACATGTGTTGCATAGTGAAGTTGTTTTCCTGATATCTGACAGAAGTTACGGTAAAAAGCTCACATTCTGCCAAAACTAATGTGAAGACAGATATTTTTTTTTCACTGCAGGAAAATAAGAACCATTTGGGAATCTTATTCATGTATTTTTTGCTTTTGTTACTGGAAGTCTTAAGAAGGCTAATATATTTCTCTGAGAGGACAGGAAGCAGACCACACCGGCACTTATGGGAAAACAAGGTTTTTAAGAAGTACAAATATTTAGAGATAAAAGCTTTGAAGCATTGCGGCACATCCCACTACTGCCAAATAGTACAGAATTTCATTAAATCAAAATCAAGTAGAGCAGGTGCAATCTCTAAAAATGGCTGCCGATGAACATCAAGCCAACTGGTGAAGCCCAATACTCACATCTGGTGCTAAATTACATGACAAGCACAAGCACAGACCTGCTCCATTTTCGAGGGAGAGGAGATTCAAAATGCAGCCTTGATTACAAAATTACACCCTCACATGAAGACCACGGTTTATTTAAAACGTTGTTTGTGCTTTCTTTGCAGATGGCTCTATGCTTTTAAAATCCACCACTGACTGAGGATTCTTTGTCAAACAAAGGAGGACCTACAAAAGGACACACTGTTGAGGACATACAGAAACATTGCAATATATCTCGAATAGATCTAGCAAGATGCCGCTCAGAACATCATTGTACAGAAAGCCATCCTCTGGTCGTTGGCCCAGCAGGAAGCGCAGGGAGGTTCTGTCGGTCAACATGATTAGCCTCCCATTGGCTGATTTCCGCCACATCTCACACATTGGCAATGACGCCCATACAGACAGCTTTGGAGACCTGTCCTTCTTAAAAATGGGACACAATCTGCTTCTACAGAGCTCCCAGAGTGAGCAGAATCTCTTCCTGGCCTGTTCTCCACCGCCCAAGCCCCCACGTCTGAACCTGGACGGGGCAGAGGGTTCAGAGAGCCCCGACTGGAACGCAGGCCACCAACAAAAGATGTCTCAGAAGAGGAAGAAATGCAGCTCTATGCCGCTTCTGGACAGCGAGGAAAGAGACGATCAGATAGAAAAGGAGGATGGGTTCCAAAGAGGGAATAATGCTGCTTCCATTCAGACTCACAGGTCTGGATGTGGCAGCCTGAGCTCAGACAAGGACGGAGACTCCACAGACACCTATGACACAACCGCTGGACAGCAAAAGGACGAGGACAGTGGCTTTTCCTTTAGCCTCGACCTGGGCCCTTCAATCCTGGATGATGTTCTGCAGGTGATGGACAAACTCCACAACTAGACCAGATATTTGCCAAACAGCGAAGAAAGGAAACGTTTGGAAAACATTAAAGAGATACGAGCTGAACTGATTTTATGGACAAATCAACATCTTAGTATGATGGTTGTTGTTTGAATAAACTGGAGCTTTTTGACTCTGACATCAACTCAGGACTGATATTTTTGATGGATATAAATTACTACATTGACAAGACTGGTGAACTGAGGAGAAATTATGACTTTCTTTTATTTTTCAGTAAAAGGTTTTGTGATTTTTTTTGGTGTCTGAAGCACACAGAAGCCCTCAGCATATTTTCCTTAAAGAGACCCTTTGCAGAGGTGAATATAAGGTTTTAATAAATAATTGACTTTTTGTCAAATTTCAAGCTGTACACTTTAACCTTCCTCTAGTTTCCTTTTTAGCTAATGTACTGGCTGTTAAGACTTAGGAGTGTTGTGTTTAAGAATAGAAAAGCTGCGGCTGGAATCCAAGGTCCTCTAGCTGCGATGTCTTGGCTCTTGGCGTGCTTGCCAATCTATTGTGTGCACAGGGCAATTTTTCCTCCGCACGCATCCCAGAGGCCCCACTATAAGGTAGACCGAGGTACCCCCCATCTCTCGTTCCCAACAATGCAGTGAAAACAAACACTTAGCTCTGCTTCCAATAAAGGCAGCCAGTAGTGGCAGGTTGGGCTGCGGACCAAGCCAGGCCACAGGTCCAAGACCTCAGAGGGGGAAAAAAAAAAGAAGCCAGAACAGGCTGTTTTCTTAGCTGCAAATCAGAGTCCCATGCTCTGGTGAGTGCCGCACGAGAAGGAAAGTGGTAGAGGGAAACGTGATACTTCCACATATGCAGGGGATGTCGAGGGAGGAGGACCAGAAACATCCAACACTGCAGCAAAAGTCCTGATGAAGGTTTAAACACTACCTTCTGACCAAACAGACCCCCAACACGCGAAAAGTACATGCGTGACTCTCACTTGCGCTGACATCGAACATTTTTTTGACGCATGATCAAAATGAAATTTTTGCAGACAATCTTAGGTCCACTTTTCTCAGGTCTGTTGCCTTAGCAGGGGGTTGACATGAAGCCTGTCGAATTCCTACGTTTCCCACGGAACACTCCAGAATACACGATCCACAATTGTCCCGCTTCTAGCAATAGATATGGAATTCTTTGTATGTCAAAACAGAAATGTTTGTGGGTAGGTCTGCGCTGTATATCTGTTTTGGTATCTCCCAATTTAAACTGGATATCAATGTTCCTTTTCCTTGTATATCCTATGACAATAACACATTGTGAAACATTTCATGCATTGAAAAAAAAGTACTGTTTTGTATTTTGGGGAAGTAAAGAAAATATCTTTCAAATTCCAAAATTGGTGGTTTTGTGGCTAGAACTTCTCATGTCAACATTTGAAGAGAACTCTTATGAGATTGTTCCTGATGGACAGACATTTATTTGGCTTTTGAACCGTCAGCAGCCACTGTGGAGGCAGTAAGCCTTTGTCTGTCACTTACAGCTGACAGTTTCAGAGGGAAGTAATAGCCTTGAACACACAACACAACAAGCAGCTCAATGTTATTTGGAAGAGGATAGACACACAAGCCAAAATTAGACAGGCATGTCAAACAGGATTTTGCTTCTATGTGTGTTTTCCCCCCGAAATATTGTCATAGAGCAAAAGTGATGTTGAAGCATTTGTTGATTTGACTGGCATATGCTGCTCAGGAACAAAACATCTGTATCACAGAGTGACATTTAATAGCAAAATAATGGTGTATCAAATGTGTCAGAGTTTTCTGTAAAATGAACTTTTTTTTAAAGATTGTTTGCTTTGGGCACTTAATCAAAATCGAATCTATTCAGCCAGAAGAAGAAAACCACTTACTCATTGTATGAAAAACCCATCTACCCCTGTACTCATTACATCCTTCAAACATCAACATGTTCTTCCTGCAGAGGCCTTGGCTGCTATGGCTCTCCTCCCTGTGCAAAGACTCTCTTCAACTTCAGCTCAGCAGGTGTCTGCTACATGAGACTGATGTGAGAATAAAGTCATTGTGATTGGAAAATTATCTTCACAAATGATCTTGTCTGCACTGCACAAACTGTACGAACTGTGACATTTCCCTATTCCATCTGGCACCACTTCTCTCCTTTCAAACATCTGAACTTGCTGTCATGCTGAATACCAAGGAGCCCTGTCATCTCACTGAGAAGAGTAGCTCTTATGAGTTCTTTATTTTGTCAGGTACTAACTGAAAGCTTTATAATATTGTTCTGGAAAATAAGAGAGGTGTCCCTCCTGCTGTTATAACATCTCCCTGACTGAAAATAAGAATGCTTCTAAGACATGTAGCATGAGTTTACATGGTTTCACAAACACAAGGAGATTTGCTAAAGTTGTATATTTTACGCTGTCTGTACATGTTCAGAGAATTGAGCCACAGACGGTTAGTCCTAAGCCAATCCCCAACAGCTATCCCCACTTTTCAAACACTTGATAAACTGGGTGTATCTGAGTGGACCACGATTAACTTCTGACTCATTCTCCTCACACCGGTAGAAAAAAAGTTTGATCTTTTGTTCCCTGAGGGTTCCTTTTACACAGACAAGATATCCCCAACAGCTCCAATCCAGTGTCTTCATTCTGTTTCTGTGTAACCATGATACACAGTACTAATAGCAGGGTACTAACATTTATAATTAAGCTGTTACCAACTCGAAACTTAACTGGTTGAAACAGATTTGGCTGTTATGTTCGGTTTGTCACAATTGGTTGCCAGATTTCTTTCAGTTGAGGGCCACACTGTGAAACTGCTGTGCAGGGTGTTCACCGGTTTTAACTGCCATGTCGGCTTATTTATCTTAAAGGAGGAAATCTCTGCAGATAATTTGCCTCCTGGTGAAAGCTTTGTAAATGATGACAAACAAAGGAACCCTACCCTTAAATCCAATGGAGCACCTACAAACAAGCTAAACAGGAGCTTTGCTTGCATGCCCTCCTAATATCTGGTGTATGTTCAAGAGCAACAAATGAACACTGATTGGTAGTACGCTATGCAAGGATTCATAATCTCAATCAATCACCAGGTCCGTTCATTTTCCAGAGCTCTGTGATATTTTGGCTCACGTCTAGAACCTTGTCAATGCCGACCATCGAAGGGTTACTGTTACACTTGGTCTGTTAAGTTTAAAGTCTGCTATGCTGCTGCTCCTGCATTGCTCTGAGTACAATGACGCAGGTAAAAAAAGTGCAGTTTTGACTGACAAAATAAGTGTTGACTCAGAGTCTTTTTGAATAACGATTCAAATTTTCAACTTTCAGGCGCCATCCCTGATTTATAATATTGCTTCCTACTTCTGTCTTTCTTGAGTGCAGGATACAGAAGCCTGCTGGTCTCTCCCCTTCAAGTGTGTTATCCTGACTCACAGAGGAGGTCATGCTAGGGTCAATAATGGCCACAGCATGGCCACCAACAGTGAGTCTCTTAAAGACTAGGGCTATTTTAGTTGAGAAGACACTTCTTAAGCACTAGCAAAGTTGAGGACGGGAAAAAGACTCAGAGAATGGCTGCTCTTGAGCATCTGCTTTTTGTTGTGGCAAGCATGCCATGACTCTTCAGCTGTAGACGGTGTCAACAGGCGTAAAAGGCTTGAATGTACGTATTCACAGCATGCTGAGCTAAACTATGTGATAGCAGTGATTCATGCTAGCATTACATCTACGATGACACAAACTTGCGGTCTGGCAAAGACAAAGCGGATATTACGATGGTCATTTCCACATCCTACGACCGTCTTGGAGGTGTGATATGATTCATTAGTTTGACTGTGTGTTACCATAAAGGCAGCCACACACTAACACAGTCTGAGCTCCAAACAGTTTCTATTACCACAAAAACAGCAATTAATTCAAAATACTGTTTATTTTCTGACGTCAGGATCATTCAGAAACCATGACTAATTCAGGATTGGCTGAGATTTTGCAACTGTGTACAATACAACTCAAACAGAAAGGCACCAATGGGAATGACTTAAGAGCTTCTTCTATAAACCTGCCATTTTTCCATCTCTAAGTGTGATGGTTTATTATGTCAAAGAGTAAAGAAACAACCAAGTACAGTTTGGAGATGAAACTAGATCCTTTCCCAAATCATCAGTCTGAATTAAGTCGGGGAGCATGGGGAGCTATTTCACACAGTGAGAAAGATGTGACCCCTCCCCGTTATGACATTTTTAATATCCACAGTGAGAGAAAAAAAACAGTGTGAATGCAGCAGGGGCCCAGCATTAATCATGTCATATCATCTTTCTGAAAAAGCAGAATAAAACCAAACCAACAGTTCAACAGGTCTCCTCATTGTCTCCTTGTCAGAGTGATGAAACTCTAACGCACCATGTCATAGTTAATACTGTTCAAAGTCTCCAAACGCTCAGGGGTGTCCTCCAATCTGTGAGATATTTCATTAAAGTACCACTAACTGTACTGAAAGCTTCCTGCTAATTTAATTTCTGTACTTATTACATATGATTTCACATATATGATGAGTCCAGGCTACAACACTACTACATGTTAATATTTGTTTATGGTTATAGCACCACCTACTGGAAAGAAGAAATGTTTGTAATAGTCTTGCTTCTTAAGATCGCGATGATACATTTTTATAAAGACTGTACAATTTGGAATTTTGATGGCTCGTCATTTTCAGAAAGTTATTGTTGAGAGGCTACGTGGTCTGGAAACTCACAAAACTTGAAACGCACATTAGTAGTGCAGAAAAGTATTACCTAATCTGGGTGGCGGGAGTGTGTTTGGTCAAATGGCTCAAATCAGAGCTACATCTTGGCGCCAGCTTTCTAATAAAGCGACCACTGGACCAGCGTCTAAACAAACAATAAATTCAGCTATGGTCTGTGTTGTCAGATGATGCAGTTCTCACTGTGGAGCTGCAGTCATAGTTCAGTTTGACTAGATTTAGCATTCGCTAGCTCATGCTAATCAAACTATCCAGTTACTGTTATGGGCGGATGCTAGTGCAAGCATTCTAGCATTAGCTCATGCATCATTGGTGGCGCAAAAGGAGAGTGCGTGAGCTGTCTATGGTTAGCTTGAGCTTGCGCAAGCAGCGACTCATACAGTCTCTCGGCAGCTGAAATGGAAACGTTTTAGAGAGATAATGCAAGTCTCTTAAACTCCGATGAAAATACAAACCGACCTTTGCTGGGCCAAACACACGTGAACCCTCGGTAGGAAAATACAAGTTGCCTTCCTGTTGTTTACCAAACGTAGAAATTGTTAACAAAGCTGATTGTGGAAAAAAGCCATGAAGGTTGTATGCGTGCCAAAGTTGTGTACACTGGTCCGTAATCAGACAGTTGCTTCTGCCTTTAACTGAGAGAGCGATAGAGCTGGTCATAGTGATAGTATGGGCGCCCCACACTGGTAAGAGCCAGCAGTAATTAGCTTGTCCGGCTTTTTAATGCACTTTTATTCATCAATGCCTGACACAAATCTGCAAACAAATAGGGAGCTGCAGTAGAGTGTGTGGATCAGCTGTTTGATTATCAGTTTAGTGTAATCCAGCACCTGAAAAAGGTTTTTGATGATGAGTCCCTGCATTAGTTTTTTGCCATTCACATTGACCCTGTATGATTGAATAAAGCCCGGCCGAGCTGGAACCAAAGCTGAGGCTGAAGTCATACAGCTGTGTCTCTGAGCTCCCTGTAGTGAGACTTTCACTCTCTGAGCTCGATGTGTGGATTGATGAGGTCAAAGAAGCAAGTCCTCACCCAAGTGGCTCCCATGTGATTGCAGCTGGCTGTTGTGTAGGAGCGATGGAGAGGTAGAAGACAGGAGAAGAATCTAATATTTAGATTTCAGATAAAGACAGGAATAGAGAGGGACCTCCAAGGCTCTAGCTTCTTATTACCTCTAGCCAGGTCCACTGACCCCAGGCCAGATGTGGAACAACATTACTTATTAGTATAACGGCTAACCCATTATGTCATGTTTTTGATAATATCCTTTCTGAATGCTGATGTGAAAATTACCCGGCCAAAGTAATGTTTTTATTCTCAGAGGCAGGGCGGGAAAAAAAAGATGAAGCAATCCGTTTTAGATATCTGTAAGCTAAGACGGGTTACCATAATAACATTTAAAGAGATTAGTGTGACAAGTCCCAGTGTGCAGGCTCAGTCTCACATGCTAGTCTTGACATGGGGCCTTGAGACTCAGCACTGGGTTTTGGGGTGAAATGTAGTTCAGCAGCAGCTCTGGAGACAGAGATAAGTAGACGCAGATAGTCTACCGATCTGTAATCCCTCACAGGTAAAGATCACAACATAGGAGAAGTAAGTGGACACTGTTGGGGGAAAAAATTACTTCATACTAATCTAATGACCAGTAAGAAAAACTTTGTAGATTCTCTGTGGACATAGCTGAAATGTGATTATCTTTGGACAGGAAATGATTCAATGTGTCTTTGGTGGATGCATGAGCTGAAAGCAGAAAAAAAAAATGTGGGCATGCAAAATCAATTAAATCATTGAGCTTGCAATACAGACTACTGTGATTTCCAAATCACATCGGGCTACTCCTCAGGAAGGCAATGTTTGAAGATACTTTTTTTCTCAATGAAGCTTCCAGTTAAGTGCATTTAACGTTTGGCCTGCAGAAGATTCATCCTTCCAATAAAGAATTAGCACTAAAAAAAATCAGAGAGATAATAATATCTCAATGATCCAAAAGCAGATCACTTAAAGAATGTACAGTGTTTTATTATAACTATCAATATAGAGTGCCACAGGAATGAGTCCTAAAACCCGGAAGTGAGTTAGCATTTTAGCGCCATGGGTTCCTAACTCTAAAAGTCAATGGGGATTTTGAATGGGTTTGTGGTTAGACGCCTGAAATAAGGTCTGTGGTTAACACAAGCTTAAGAGATGTTGGGCGTTTTGTTAGACGAGATTAACAACGTTGGATAAGACCCCAACTTGTGAATTTTAAAGTTTTACGCGTACTAAAAACGGCGGTTGCAAACAAGTGGCTAAATGAGACTACAGTGGTTGTCGGGGACATTAAACGTCATCACGCCGGGAACTCTCTCACTAGTCCGCCTTACAGCATCTAGTCTTGTTTTTCAGTGCTCTTTCAAATATTAGGTTAATAAACAACTTATTTAGCTACGGTTTCGCTAGCTTGTCAAAACCGCTGATTAGATCGATGAAGCATAACGGTAGTGACGTCATAATCATCCGACCGTGGTGTAGCTCGCTTGTAGCATAACGTTAGCTTTTTACTTCTCTCGGCTACATTAACGCTTCAAACTTCATAAAAGTAGTGTTTATTTGTAAAGATTATCCTGCTGAACAAAACGCCTACGCATCAGAAACGTGTGTTTGCCACAGAGCTTATTTTCTGCAATGATCCAAAATCCAATGCAAAAATCCCATAGGCGAATTCTCGTTAGAACCCATGGCGATGCTACTTCCGGGTTGGCCTACAAAAATACGTCATCACTTTTGTTCTCTATATAGACGCAGCCTCAACAATGTTGGCATTCATTCTATCTCTGCTATCATTGCACTCTTCTTCATGTGCGTTGCTTTGTCAAGCCCAGCGTTCCTGGGGTCTCCCAGGTCAGGCTCGTTAACGAGCGGCCAACCAGCAACCTTGAGCCGGTACCGGATCAGCGCTGCACCGCTCCAAAGCAAATAAACTGAGGATCATTTAACCAAACACATTGTTCTAGGCCAGACGAGGGGAGTGCAACATTTGCACCACTGATATGAAAATAAAACCTCCGAGGGTTTACATACCTCTTTTTCTGGGTCAGTGTTTAGGCAATAGTATTTGTGTTGGAAGCTGTGTACATGGGAAGCTTTTGTAACATGTGCTTTCAGGGATTAAGAGAGCGATTTACGACTACATTTTTTTTTTTTTCAACGTACCTGTGAAGACACGAACTGGCCAGGTTGAGCTGCTGTGGTGACAACCGCAGGCTGTCCTTCAAGCCACGAAATCTTCAAGGGGTTTTCACTCAGGCCGCATTCATTTTTAACTGCCAGCTCCTAAAAAGACAAAATAATGAGCCAGCAGATCTTCTAATAGTTTCTCTGCACATATATCATAAGGGGGGAAAAAATCTGTGTCCTGAAATCCCTATAACGTGGGTATTTGTGAAGGGACTTTTGGTGTAATAAACATGTGAAAAACACATGCAAACAAAGCACAAAGGTGGATTGTAACTGTGCCAACACCCAGAGCAAGGCTGGGATAAGGACATGGGCAGGCGGAGACCACAGAACCTGCGCCCAGATCCCAGTAGACAGGCCGACATGTTCTTTGGACAGAAACCCACGCCACAGAGAGGAAGCCACAACATAAAAGCACAACATCATGACAAACAGCCTGAGGACCCAGACAGCGTAGAACAATGGGTCCTTCCATCCAATGGTTCCTCGAAGCATACAGATCTCAACACACCAGAATGACTCAAACATTTCCTTTGGTTGCAGAGACTGTCCCAAGGCTGGCAGGTCTATGAAAGGTGTCATATTCAGTCAAAATCAAACTCAGCAGGTGACCTCGGACAACAAGGCAGTTGAGTGGTAAACAAATGTGGTTCTATGCAAATGTCTGCTTTGAAAAAGGATTTTCATTGTTGAGGAGAAAGAACGCGGACAGGGACTGGGGAAGAGTTAGGTACTTACAGCCGCTCTCACAGTTGCAAATTCAACCACAGCGCTTCCTTTCTTCTTACTGGAGACAATCACATTTAACACATCTCCATACTAGAGGGAAGAAAGGGAGAAGAAAAGAAAAGGGAGAGGAAGAGGAGACATGCAGAACATTCAAATTAGTATTTCCTTTCACAGAGCAACAAATAACCATGCAAACACAAAGCATATGCAGACTGAACAAGTCAAAACATCAACAGACAGCAACAGATTTCTGGACTCAAAGTTTGGATTCAATATGTGTTTGGTTATTAAAGCTAATCTCTAATGATGGGCTTCGTATGTTTGTGAGTGAGCCAGTAACACTGCCGAGAGCATTAAAGCAACATCATGTTGAAGAGTGCGACCTCTGACCTCTTAAAAAAAGACAAGAAGCAATACATTGTTATATTACCAAACTCATGTCATCAGATCAGCTACTCTTTGTGAAATGGCAATATTTGATAACAACATTTTGTTGCAATGGAGACTTAAGTTAGCTGTGCCTCTCTGCCTCAGATCATAACAGGGAGGAAAGGCCGGCCAAAAAGGGGAGCAAGGCGAATAGCATCTCAGTCATTGCCTGGTCTCTGTCCCGGAGAGATGGAGAGAAAAGGAGGAAGACTAGAAACTCAGCTTAGCAGCCATGAGGGTTTTTTAGAAATTCCTTTGAGAATCTTATCTTGTGAAAAAGTAGCTTTCTGGGAATGGGGAAAGTACTGGAATGCTAATGCTTATAAAGGACACCATGGAGCAAGCCAACAGTGACAAAGGAGACTCTCAAAAGGCCTCTGTTTCATAAAATATAAATGTTTTTTCATGGTTTTTTTTGTATTATTCTAAGCGGCCAAAGTACACAAGTCAGCACACGTACGCATAAAGAGATGCATACTCTACTTGCTTTCCCACACAGCGGAGGCTATTTCTACTCGCCCAAACCATTAAGTGTCACTCACTGGAGCTTGCCATTTCAAACAACATTTTTCCCTGAAATGTGTTCCTTTTGCTTAAGAATTTAAAAAAGGAACAACACCATGTTTATTTTGACACAGCCCTTCTGCCTGGGACAGTAGTGATCGAGTTCGTGCAGAGGAGAAATCTCAAACGCCTTTTTTTCCGAACAGCTTGACATCAGCGACTCTTGCCCTCTTCCCTCGTTTCAGACCAACCTATGGCGCACCAACGGCCCTTCTGACGCATCATTGCATAAGTTGGTACTGGGTTGCATGAGAAGAGCACATTTCCAAATGCCTCCCTTGGCACTGCTTAATCACCTGGTAAGAGGGGCACAAACAATGGTGTGCATGGCTTTAAAAGGGCACTACAACATTGCCCTCAGCACTTTCACTGCAACAAAACTTAATGGGCCTTGTTTAAGGGGAAGAAAGAAAAAAAAAACAATCTACTGCGCTGATGTCATGCAGACCTCAAATATGGTCGGACTCTGCAGGCAGGTTTGTTACCATGGAGCTGCTTTGTTGGGACAGTGAGGATAATAAGATAACACGCTGTCTTTCATAGCTAAGTCTGTATGTAGGCAATGAATATTGCAAAAACCAGACAAAAAAAAAGAACCGGTTTGATGAATTTCATCAAAATGGTCTTGATGAAATATTACAAAGGATAGCAAGGTCAGAATGTCTGTTTCAGGTTAATGCAGCCATTTAAAGACAGCACAGATTAGTGAACTTCATCACAATGAAGATGAAGATGAATGATTCCTGTAAAGCATTCCTACGTTTACAACATTACCTGCGATATCCTAATAAAAAAAACTCACATTCAGCAGCATTGATACAATGATAGTGTCAAGGTATACATCATTAAACTATCAAATCTAAAAAGGTACATTCCTAGAACTCTATTCCGGATCAAACCGCCCTACAATTATCCACATTATATATATAAATGTACAGTCTTGTAACATTGAGGTACGTCTTTATTCATTTCCAGGATGTATACCTTTTGTAGAAGTCTAAAAACAATGTCTTGGGAGTACCCCCCATTCGTCTCGTCCTCTTTTTTACACTTCCACTTTAACTGCAATGAGAGAAAAAAAACAGGAGAAGCATGAGGACTTACCAGAATTAGTGCATAATAATGTTCTAATAGACCACAATTGATTGAATTCAGGTGACGGGAGGAGGCAGAGCGTGCCATGCAGGCTTGGCCCTGATGATACTGCGGGGAGGGAAACATTGTTGGGCTGTGTGAACATCACCCTGGCACCACCTGTGAGACCTGCAGTCAATTTCCACTAATGGCGAGGGTGCCGGACAGCTAAAAGAGAAAATTCACACACCGAGCCCTGAACCAGTAAATGCACACTGACTCACTTAACTAAAGCCGCAATGATAACCCTGAAACACCGCGTCATGAATAAAAAATATGGATTGTCCTGCTCTGGAATATATTGCATCTTGATCAGTGTTTCTGTGTCTTTGCTAAAGTCTTCATACTTTTGAACTGTGAAAAATGCAGATTTACAAAATCATGGTAAAACTAAAACGGTTCCAACAAAAGAAAAACATTTGAAGCTTTTGTTTCTTGACTTATTTGGAGTCTTCTTACTTAACACTTGTGTTAGTTACCAAACTCCTTACAGGAGATATTGTGTAACTTCTTAAATGTAGTAATAGTTACATGACAAGCACTGAGAGTTGATCCAGCTCCAGTATTCTGCTCACTGTCAGTTAGAAGATTTCTGGGAATTTGCACGTCTACACCGAGTCTTTTACCAAAAATGACAGTTGAAATGAGACATTCTTCTTCCAAGAGGCTGTCTCCAGAACGCGATGGGAATGCTCTTACCCATTAATCTTAAAATAAGATGTTTTCTGCCTAATGTGGTGTCTGTAGTTCAAGCCAACAACTCTGACACATTTGAAACGTGGTCCTGCTCCTTGTTTAAATAAATAAACAGATCAAATACATATTAGTGGAACCAAACCAAATGGGGGTTTTTTCTGCATTTATGTTCACTTTACTTTTGAACACTGACAAGATTAGAAGTGTATGAACATTTCAAATATAACTGAGATTCTTTTAAGGAATATTGAACTTCAGATTCATTCCAATAGTCCCGTTAAAGTCCTGCTGACTTCTTTAAGACTACCACTTTTCAGGTCTAGGAAAAAGAGACACTTTTCTCTGAGACGTGAGGAAAGAGGAGGCTAAAGAGAAGAAAACAGTCAAAGCCTCTGAGATTGCTCTATGTTCCCATGTCCTTTAGCTTGTACTGTGATACTGTCAGTCTTACAGCTGTACTGAAAACTGAATACACATGAACAATACACTGCTGTAATAGATGGCTATCAAATTATAAAACTCGATGTAGTGTCTAAACACATAAGCTGAAATCCCCAGTGTCTGTTAATATGTGCAGGCTTGGCCGCTTCAAGGAGGAAATATAATTAGCCTTCTCTTGGCGTAGTTACGGGTCTCCTGACGACGCCGGGCCTTCTCCTGAGGGAAGGGTGTTGGATCAGCGTGTTCGCTCAGTGGCCAGACAGCGTATGTGGTCTCCAAATAATACATTACGAAAGTTTAAAGTTCTTTCGAAATCCCTGATGAGAACTGCCTGCACTTTCATTGAAATGGAGCAATTATTCTCCTGCCCCTCTTCCTGTTTTACTACTCTCTCTCCCCCCCCTCCAAAAAAATAAAAATAAACAACAACTGCAAAGCTCATTCTGGCCCCCATCTTCCAAATCTCATCCCCTGACTTAAAACCACATAGCGGGGGAGACTTACCTTCAATTTGGGGGTCACATTACTCTTAGAACATCTCTCCACTCCTGAATCTGAGAAAAATACACAAAAGGAGAGATGAGCGTGCAGTGGAAAACAAAGACGGCATTGTTTTATTTAGAGAAGAAATATGGCACTCGAGATAAAAAGCCATCGTGGGATTTATGCGGATTAACAGCAATTTGAAATGGGCTGTCACAAGGTAAATGTATGGCTCCAGCAACAGACAAAATGCTGATCCAGGGGTGGGCTGCGGAGGCCTGACTTGCTGACTATGTAGGAGTAATTCTGCAGCCACAAAAGAAGACTAGTGTTGGGCCAAGAATCAGGGGCCGGATTCACAAAAGCTTCTTAAGATAAAAAAACTTCTTAAGTGCTGATTTCTTCTTAACTTCAGTCTTAAGACAAAAGTTAAGAAGATTTCATATTCATGAAAAAAGTTCTTATATATTTTCTTAACTTTCTTCTTATGTTTCTTCCTAAGAAAAAAACTTCAGAATAAACGAGATTCTTGAAAACAAAGTTCTTAACTTTCTTCTTAACTTTAAGATCACACTACACTTGTCCTAAAATTGTTTTTGAGTGAATTGAGTGGAAAGGTAAGCCTCTAAATTCTTAAATTTAAACACATTTTAGACAATCGATTTGAATAACCAGTTTAACTAAACTTGTCTCAACTTTTATTGTTAATTTTAGACACTTTTGTTTTTGCTGTAAGTCTCATGTCTCTGCTACTCCTGAAAATAAGCTAGCACAAAAAAAAATGTTGTCACAAAAAAAATCCCCAACTGTTTTCTACAGCAATAATGTTGACAAACAAGCTTATTATAAAGTATTGAAATAACATTTCAGTCCTTTAGTCAATGATTTCACAACAATATATATAGGCATATGTACATAGGTCTATTATAGGGATATAAGCCTGTAGCACCGGAGAAGTTCTTAAGTAAGAAAATAATGAAGTTCTTATGAAATGACACTGTTCTTAAGAAAATATTCAGGAATTACACTTTCTTAAGAACTTCCTAACTTTTTTCTTAAGAATCTTCCTAAGTTTTATCTTAAGAAAATGTTTGTGAATCCGGCCCCAACCTTAAGATACCAACATTTCTTATTTTTATTTTATAATACTCCTATTATTTGTCTCCAGCATGAAGCTTTTGATATCAAATGTTATCTAAAGGTTACAAGTTTGATAGACAGATAACTATGTGCATACGTGATGCTTGATATTCCTATGTAACCGTGTCAAGAAGTCTTCTTGACTAAAAACTAAAATAGACCTCTTCACAGTGTTTTCAAGCAGGGGAGAAAACTCAATATGCATTCAGTTACGCTTATGTGAACAATATTTGGCGAACCACAGGTGGCCTAGTGGCTACTGTGGTTAGACTGACAGCATAATGGTGGGGAAACGCAGCGGTTCACTCTGGTTTTCAAGATAGAGAAGAGGACTTGTACTGGATCCCACTGATACATCCAGGCAGAGCATGACTGAACTGTACTGAAACTGTTTTGGTAAAAAACTGAACTGGACGTGGTGGCATACCTCTCTGTGTGTAGCCTTCTGTTTGCTGTGCTTCTTTCTCCCTCTGGATCTGCTCTCTGATGAGCCTCTGTTCCTCCTCAAGCTGCCTGGAGCCCTCCTCTCTCAAACGGGCGATCTGGCGGACACAGACATACATAAAGGTAAACACGTGACAGAAAATGTGGCATCTTTCCTTTTTAATTTAACACTGAGGTGATTTATTACTTGTACAACTCTCCTAAACTCGACACACTTCCAGCTACTGTTTCCATGAGAATGTACACACCACTTGTATTGTTCTTTACTGTTTTTCAGTGTTTGTATTGTAATGTATGTTTTTAGATCTTCCTGCCCAGAGACCACAGATGTAAATTAGCTTTATAGCTAACTCCAGCCCATCATTTGTGTTGTGCATGGTCCCTGTCAAACGAACTAAAGGCAATTAGACCTCAAGATGAGACAGAAAATGGAACAGTGCCATCTACTGGTTTCCTCCTCCCCCCCAAAGGCACGAGGCCTGCATGCATTAAGCACATTGAGCACAAGTCATGACTCACAGTGGAAGCATGCAAACCATTTTTTTTTTATCTATCATTGGCTTTCTGAACAAAGTGAATAAAGTCATGCAATATCACCTAATGGATATACTCTGATAATGATGATAGGGCAGTGAAGAAAGACGCCCCTCTCAGATAGAGCCTTTGTTCCTGACCCAAGTCTTCGGAGGTTTTCAGCTCAATCAGAGGGGAGTATTTGACAAAAAACAATAACGGCACCTGCATGTGCTTCAGTTTCCTGTATGCACTGTAATACACAGCTGAGGCCTATAGAATGGTTAAATATTCCCCCCCCCTCTAAATCTTACCCTGGCAGTGTTTGTTTAGTGCACTATAATGTCTTAGGTGGTTTCTGTTAATTGTCTTACCTCTTCTTCAAGTGTTCGTGTGTTTTGCACCTCCTCCTGGGTCTGACTTTCTGCTAGTCGTTCTCTGGCCTCCAAGTCTGTCAATGGAAGTGTACGCATGATCACGTAAGCACACGTTTGTACCACCTTCAAATAATCATTTTGAATCACTTCTCCTCATTTACACGGACAAAACTGTTAAAAAAAAAAGTCAATTGATTACATTGTAATAGCTTCTTTTGCAACCGAGCCCAGAACTCAAAAAACAACACGTAACAAAAAAACATATATACTTCCCAAAACCAACACAATCAGTATTTTTGTTAAGCACTACATTTATGAGCCTTGCAAAGCCCTTCAAAGTGACCCACCTAGCTTAATTTTCTTCCTCTTGTCATCTAGTTTCCTTGTTCTTTCTTCTGCTTGTTTCTTCGCAGCACAAATCTTATCATAGGCAGCCTGAAAGACAGTATTACACACCATGTTTTTGTTGGGTATGTGTGTGTGTGTGTGTGTGTGTGTGTGTGTTTCTCAGTATCTTTAACACTGGTTTGGAGGCTTTAGTAGTTTTTTACCTTGGCAGCAGCATCAGTTAACACCTCAAGAGCCTGGGACAATTGGTGGAAGAGCTCCGCTAGAAAGGGACAGGATAAGTGAGAAAGCAGAAATTTCTGCTACTGAATACACACAAAAACAACTTTCAACAACTTCATTTGATTTGTTACTTATTAAAGCTTCAGGAAATAGATTTTTAGGGATGTTTTTCTTTAAAAAGGTGCAGAAAGTCTCACAAAACCTGTTTCCTCTAATAACTGTGGATTCTCCACAAACTGGAATCTTCTTCTATCTTTCATTACAGCACCTCGAGGGACCACTGCCGCAATCACCACTACCACGCACAGCACACAAAAAAGTTCACAAGGAGACCACAATCCCGTTCCCCATCACACAACTGCCACACTACTGCACAATACTAGCCAGCCTTAATCATTCACTTATGGGAGGCCTAACGGACCGATACAGTTACTCCCTGTGGGGACTCAGTGCTCTCTAATAGGAGGCTCTGGAGATCATGCTGCCAGCAGGGACACTCAGGTTACCTACACGCATATAATGGGCTGGAATGAAATCCAACTGGGAAAGACCTGCCATGCCCACTGGGCAGCTCGGGGTGTCACAACATGGGGGGCTGAGGGGGAATAGTGGTGTCTTCAGTCAGTGAGGATTCATGACCCCTAAGTCACCTCTTAAATGCAAACAAGCTTCCCCTGGGGGGCAGCGAATCCCTTGACTTGCTCAGTTCTCGTGCGATAGAGACCTAGTCAGTCCATGTGCGGGTTCAAGTGTTGAGGCCCTCCAAACCACTTGGTTTCCATTTCTGGGAAACCGACCCCCTGCTTTTGTATTATTCCTCTCAACCCCCCCAAACCCCACCAATTTCCCATTTTTTTTCCCTGACATAATCAGGAATTGTCTGAACCATCCAGAAACCACAGAAACCTCACTTAAAAACATGCCTCGTGATCGGTCTTTTGTCCAAGGTGCCTTTCTTTTCCTTCTATCCCGGTCGAAAAGCTACACTGAGATTTCCTGGTCGAATTATTGACATGCTGGTTGGCGACAGGCGCGGAAGGACTCGTAAAAGTGAGGAGTGTGGAAACTCCAGTGGTGCTGGTTGTGTTTGGCTTGTGCTGCCTGGCAAGAGAGCCAGCGGGAGAGTGAGGCGCTGGTAAGACTTCATACAGAGCTCATTGGCTCGGCTGTCACTACAGCTACACAAGAGCATTCGTTTTTTTATCTGAAGCTTGATGGCTGCTGGATCAGATGACTCATCCTAACTCTTCTGTAAACAATGCCAAAATTGAATTAACATCTAATAAATCTTGATCAATTTCTACTTTTGACTGGCAGAGGTCTGAGGCTCAAAGTGGAGAGAATGTAAAGAAATGTCTCACTCACCTGCTTTCGGGTTGTCCGGGTTCTTGTCTGGATGGCATGTTAAGGCTTTCTGTCGATAAGCTTTCTTGATCTAGGAGAAAAAACAGGAAGAACCCCAAAGGTTATTCAATGTGGAAAATGTGGATAAGGACTAAGACATGTAATCATCATCTGAAGCAAAGATTCTGGCCATGTGAAGGTTACATCCTTACTCTCAGTACCGATTATCTTTATCCTGTCGTCCTTGGCCCAGAAAACTTCTGGTCTGAATAACAAATGATGGTCCCAATGAGATAATGGTTCTAATGGTAACAGTCTGACATGAAAGCACTGGGGGTGAAATGTGGTCTGCATTTGAATAAGAATCGGGAATTGTAACGTTTGGATCAAATCAACACCTGAGCTGATCCTCTGCTTTGTGTTCTTTTGACATGTTGTTAATGGAATCTAACCGCACTCACTGCACAGTCAATTACACGCACAAGAATTCCAAACTATTCTAAGGACCGCTGCCAGTTTGTAAGATAAATGTGGCCTGAGTTGAGGTCCAGTTTAAGTCCATCTTTATTCAGACTTTAAAAAAAAGTTACAATAACATACACAAACAGAGTGCCATTGTCTATAACAAATCTGCGAAGGGTGCCATTAATATTTTAGGCGAGTGGCCAGAACTTTTTGGGGGGTTCAGAAAACCAAAGTGGAAAAACTAAACAACTCTTTGGAGTATTGTAATGTCAGATGAGGTTTTAGTTATAACTGATTTCTTAACTCCAGGTCACTGCTTGGAATGTTAACCATTCATTGGTCCTTCTAGGGACCAGTTAATGACAAGGTGGTTTTCATTAGATCTGTGCTCCACTGAAGACAAAAAAAAAAAAGAGAAGCAGAAAACTCTCCGTGGAGACCAGAGGGGGCTGTAGAGTGAAGCGCTGAAGCTTTCTGCACACACGCTCATATATATGCATTGCATGCAAAGGATTTGGCACATAAATTCCCTTTACATTCAGGCTGAGACAAAAACACACATACCGACATACACTTTCTCACCAGTCTTAATCAGCCGTGCCAATGTGCTGCATGTTTTCACATACCCCCACCCCAACACAAATCAATCCTCTTGCCAGTATGCTATGGGCCACAGAAATTGAGAGCTCCTTTCTTCATGTTTGGGAAACGTTTGCATTGGACGCCTTGTCCTCTGGCATACACATTGTTCCCCGTCCGTTGTTTTGCACAGTTTTATCTTATTAATGCATGCCAAAACATACAACACTGACTTTACAGGGAGAAAAACAAATCTCAACTCTGAGGGAACTAAGACGAGTGGTGTAATCCATCAGTGTCCAAGTATTTTTAAACAGCAACTTTCAATCAGTGTCCATAACAGTCAACTTAGACACATTGGGCTGGATGCCGGGGGTAGAAGAACTAAGCCTCCACGTAATTATATGACAGAGGGAAACCAACAGTGGGCCCTCTGGAGATTATCATGGCTCAGACAGCTCCTAAATGTCACAAGTCCTTTCTTCTATCTCTTGGTCAACATCAGCTTTTTTTCTCATTATAGTTCCAGTAGTGAATGAGAAGCTGGTTCATAGAGAGGTCTTTGAGGGACTAGACTTCATTAAGAGATATTTAGTCTGGCTGCTTGGCACACAGAGCCTTCCTACAGATCCAGACTGACACACAGGGCGGTGGACTGGTGCCAAACACATATGCTTACTGTTGGCCTACGCCATTATCCCAGTTTTAGCTTCTCTTTGTCTGCTTTTTCCTTTCCTTTGTCTGTGCTTGCTATCCGACACTTATTCCAAGTGTTGCCAGAGATGTCTGGTGAGCGACAACCAAAGAACTAACAACCCAATCTTGAGTTCAAAAGTATCTTTATATTCACATGTATACTGTCCTTCTCTCGAAACAAGATCAAGCAAAAAGCTCCAATGGAAGCATATCCTGAAATCCTTGTCCCACACAGCCCTATGAATGCTTTGACATCACACTGAGAAAAGAGTCTGCTAAACAAGATGTAACCAATATTTTAAGTATTTTAAACTACAATTCTGTGCACATTATTTAATCAACAATTTCCAAATGTGGGCTTAAACGTACAGTATGTAAAATCCGCCTCTAGGGAGCTCTCAATTAAAACAGTAACAGAAGATGGCGTCGAGGCTTGCGGTGTATTATGTGAGCAAAAACGAACGAATCAATAGGAACGGGCGAAACCGACCTGAGAAAGACAATATGTGTACTGACGATGTATCCAAGTATAATTTACATGACGTTTTTATCACAGCAGCACATACAGCGACAGAACGGCAGCTTTCAGCGGTCTTTGACGTAACATCCGGTGTTTCCTTGACAACGATCAACATTTCCTGTCTATCATGGCGGCTCATCATGGCGGCCGCCTACAAGACACGTCACGTTACAACTATAAAATTACGGATTTCTCTGGCTTTGACTTTTGGAAATATTTGAGGTGATGTAAGTACTGAACTAAAAAATATATATAACATGGGTTTAGTCCATTTTTATTTTAATGTAAACATTAGCATGCAATTCTACATACTGTACCTTTAAGCACTTTGGATTTTTGATGTTTCTTTTTCTAAAGCTCAAAGAAGCTTCTTTTTTGTCTAATATTTCCATATCATATGACATGTAATCAAATCCATAAGAGCTTGAGTTGCTTCAGTTCTGTTCTTCATTACAGTGCCAAAGTCTGCTTGAAGCTTTGCCGTTGCTATTTACTGATTTAAAGAAAGAAATATCTGTACTGCAATACCTCACAGATGTGATATAACTTTATATACCCTGATGTTAACAGCAATGCATTAAACAGCAAGTTACAAAGGGTGATAAAATCTATTATACAGACATTCATTAAAATCTAAAATCAAGGATGCCTAAAAAACGGTAGAAAAAATGGAAGACTGATGAAAGAAAGCAGCAAAGTCATTAAACACACTAAACTTCTTCTATGGTCCTTTAAGAGCTCATGCTGTGTCCTCATTTCACACTCACTTCACTTCTCGTGTTTTCCATCACCTTAATTTGGCAGACAAGATAAACATGTATTCAAATCTGCATTTAACACCCCAGATGTTTGACAATAGGGATGTAAAGATTAATCGTGAGGCAGTTAAAAATCGATTCAAAGCTGTCAAGGTTCACATCGATTCTCTGAAAAATGAATCGCAGTAACAGGGTCCGAAATCCACACCCGCCAAGCGCCAAATGCGGGTAGATTTTCCGTTTGTTGAGTACATTTCAGAGGGTTATCTGCCACAGGGCGGGTAAATATTTTACCAGAAGATCATAAAAACTATGCTATGAGTATTAAGCACGTTTTATTTAGCTGCAGCCGGCTTTCCCTACTCCTCTCTCTGCTGTCATGACTGAGAGCATCGCGGAGCACGCTGCCTGAGACACACCAATTTCAGCGCAAACGCGCGCACACATATACACACACACACAGCGCGCGCGCGCCCCTTTTAACTTAAAGTGCATCAGCACGTAGCCTACAGTTGATCCGTACGGACCGAGTCGGGAACATGTGATCCGGTCAAACGGCCGGTTCGACTTTTCTCCGTTCACTCGTCTGCAGCTAACATAATGATAGCAACGTCCTCTCACAGTCGCTGTAGTCTCAGTCTGTGAACGTCTCCACTCAGACTCTGTGAAACAGCGCTGCGTTATAAACACTGCAGATATAGTGCACGCTAAATGCACGCGCAGCAGGAGCAGTCAGAGATACACACACGTCTAATAATGAACAGGCTGATTATATTAAGTGTCTAATATTGTCAAAGCTAAATCAAGAGGAAACTTGTTTTGTGGAATAATAATGTATTATTCTCTGATGGATTTTAGTTTTTAGTCTGTAATGTTGTAATGCAGGGGGGGGGGGGGGTTCAGAGGGGAGCAGGGGGGGTCTGGGAACTACCTATTTAAAAAATAAAGGCCAGCAAATATATTTTTTAATTTCTCAATTCCCTGATCTGATAAAATTATTGAATCTGTGACTTAAATCTGTGATTGATTCAACAGAACATAATGCATCTCAATTAAATGTACTGTAACAGATGTGTATGTGACATTAAAACACTATTTGTTATTTCTGCCGGTAAAAAATATGTTTGACCAGTGAACTCTTTCATTCAAGAAGTCAAAAAGTTAATTTGGGACCCTGCAGTAACATCATGAGCATCAGCAGCTGTAGAGCAGAGGCGGTTGGTTGTAACAAGCAGGCGTTACCATGGCAGCTGTGAAGCCAAACTATACTAACAAGCAGGTTTGTAGCCCCGCTCACCCAAACGAGTGTAAGAGCCAAACAGATTACGAGGTGCATTAGTGCTTTCATGAAAAAATTAAAGGAATCTTTTTTAGTTATAATTTTTCTTCAGTCTCATTTTGTAAAATAAATCGTGAAAGAATCGTATCGTGAACCCAGTATCGTGAATCGTATCGTATCGGGAGGTGAGTGAATCGTTACATCCCTATTTGACAATGTCTGACTCGCTGAGCTGTTTGAAGAGTACAACCTGTCCTCCCTGATGCTCTTCTGGAGGAAAGCAGCCTTGTTGCATGACATCATGTTTGTCTCACTAAGCTCAGGTCAGGTTAACACACCACCCCTGCGTTTCAGTTAATGATCCAACTTTCTTCTCTGCCACGTTTTTTTCTCCTTCTCCCCCTCCTCTCTCTTTTCCTTTTAACTTCCTCTAGCATCCTTCACGATATCTTGTCTCTCCTGTGCCTCCAGTGCTGTTCTGTTAAATAATACATGATTACTCCCATCAATGTCCTAACACGCAAGCCTTAATTGATGCTGGAAGACCCTAAAGCCCTTTGGTCCTACAAAGTAGAAGTCGCAGCAGGCCAACTTTTTAAAAGGTTAGCACATGTGTGGATGAGTGCTCTCAGATCGAGTGGCGTCTTCTAAAAAAGGACTAATTTGGTCAATTACTGTGGCAGAGAAATTTTTGCAGTTCACCAAAGAGCTTTTGGGGTCGGCTCTTTCATTCAATCACAAGAACTCCTGGGATAAAAACCAAGTGCTGCACCAAATTCTAAGAAATCAGCAAATATTTTGTTTTTTGATCCATTTCTATCTCTTGAATTTCTGAGTGAAAACCGAGTTGCAGCAATTTCAACTATCTCCCAAGCTAGGGTTTGAGGGAAAAAAGGAAACCAAGAAATCAAGGAAATACCCCAATCAAGCAGCAGCAGGCCAACAGTAGCCCAATGGTTAGTGGCGGGTAAAAACAGACTCTGTTCCTCTCTGATCCCAGCCTGCCACAGATTTAACTGCATGCCCACATCTTGTCTTCATTACACCAGTCTTTTGTGCCAATTACAGTTGACAAAACTGGTCCTGGTGTAAACGCAGCACAGCCAGAAGGGCCCCTAGCCTGTGTAGCTGATTAGCTGCCTGATCTGCCATGGGCCCATCCTCCTTAATTACATTGCCCTGCTGCTTATGGTACCTTATCAGCTGGAGGAGAATGATCACAGGCACGACCCGGGGACAGAAGGACAGAGACAAAGAGGACATGACACACAGAGAGAAAAAAGCTGAAGGTAAGACGAAAGCTTGGATGTAGATAAGGGACGCAGTGAGAGCCTGGCCCAATTTAATGCAAAGCCTTAATATTTACAAATGATAGTGTCCAAGCCCACTTTGATTTGAAATGAACACATTCATTGTTTAGGTTTGAATCTGATGTTATGAGCAATAAGTTTAAAATGCATTATTGTAGTAAAATGCAATCACCTGTACTTGGATGCTCTGTCTTGAGGTGAATGAATACACTGCAAAACATTACGTAGACTTTAGATGAAAAGACCACTTGTGTGGTCTTGGCCGTAGAGTATTTAACTAACAAATCTGTGGTAGGTAAAACACACAATTAGGCAATTATAACCCAAGCCCTGCTGATAATGCATTCACACATCTTTTTAAACGGTGGGCAGTCTACCATGGATCTGTAGGTACATCAACGGTGAAACACCCTCAGACAACCATAATCAGAACATCATAGACTCTGTCTGACATGCCAGTTTCCCAAGTATGTATCCACCAGTCGAGTTCCAAAGATGGTCAAAAGCAGTGATAACAGAATGAGTTGCTAAATAGGAACAGCGGGAGATGCAGAATGCAAATCCCCTACGTCAAAGCAATGTTTTACAAGCTGTGGCTAACCCCACATAAACAGGCTCTGGGATGAGCCTCTCCCCTCTCTCTGTGATAAACAACATGCCTGATAGTGGTGGTGGAGCAGCGGTCAAAACAATTGGGATAAGTAGCCTATCTGATGACATCTGTCTTCACACACTTGATTTTTTTAGGCCCTCCAGACTCTAATGCACTACACACACACAAACCCTCGCTATCATTTCCACCATCAACAGACCTCACAGAACCAGCCGTCTGCATTATGGAGCCTCAATTCTACCAAAAAGCCACAACCGCTAACTTCCTTAAGGAGAACTCTCTCGGAAGGACAGGACTTTGAAATCCAATTAAGAAATTAACTTCTTCCCTCATTCTGGCTGCAATTTGAATTTCACATTAGGCCTATGGATTCTAGATGATGGAAACTGTGAGGAGAGGTGGTCAGAGGAAAAGGTTGGATTTAGGACATAATGGTGCACTGATCATGGCTGGGAAAGTAGAAGGTAACTTTCCCATTCCCTGAGGGAAATTTGGAAATCCATGCATATCATGCATGCAAACAAAAAGTTCTTTCATTTATTCTGTAACACACAAGAGTGTACAAGACAGATTTAACCTTTATCAAATAGGCTGTCCAAAGACATATTACCACTCTTTGCTTATGAGCATTCAGTTATGTATGTTTAGATTTAGAAAATAATTACACATTGAGAAGCCTCAAAATAAAACATTTATGTCACATTATTACTATCAGTATATTGTTAGAGGTTAAAGTCGTTTGTTACTTTGTCAGTAAGTATGTCACAAACATCGTGCTCACAATCATTACAAAGGCATTTCGTGTCATTCTTTATGAGGTTAGCAACATTAATGCAACGTCGCAACTCAGTGGCCGTTTCATAGTATTACATCTCAATATTTTAGCCATGAGGTGGCTTATCTGTGCTGTGCTAGACAGCTTGGGTTTCCCTTACTGGAAATGTTATTCCTCGATATAGTCACTTACCTAGCGTCTCTATTTATATTTAAAAATACTGATTGTGTCAAGAGTTTAATAAACAAAAAAAACTGTATACGCTACCATGACAGTTAGCATATAAAAAGGTATCTTCAAGAACAAACACAGTAGGGTTAGCTATATATTTGTATGTATCTAATCTAACCTAGCAACAAATCCGGTCACCTTTCATTAGAAAGACATTGTGTAATTTGTGGCTGTAGACTTACAAGAGCGGCTTACTAACCCAACAGTAATAGCTTCATGCTAACTAGCTTGACAGTTAACTTGAGCTATTTTACACACCTGTTTCGTTGTAGCAGTGCTTTCAATACCGAGCAAACCATAGAGGTCCATCTGTAGGATTTCTTTGGCCTTTCCAGACATGTCTACCAGAAAAAAAGATACCGTAGTAACACAGAATAATGACAAGTGTACACGTTAGCTAGACGTATTAGCTAATACTATGGTTTGTTGTTGTTCCAGTTCAGACCGCCTCTCAACCAGGAAGCACATTGCATTCTTCTTCTTTTGCGTCCAATAAGTTGCATTACTGCCATCTGCTGGATTTAATTACACTCCACACGCTGAGATTCTCCTGACAGACCAAGTTCTTAATAGAGAATCTACCTGTATAGGCATCTTTGACCTCTCCCTCTTTCACTACAGTCAACAGTACTTTTCAGATCTCTCCTCACGAGTCCAGTTCTCTCAATTTCTTTCTTTGTGTTGAGTACTTTCTACAGGTAATAAGCACATGTTTAACTGTTGCTGCTTGCTTGCAAACCTCACCAAGACCAGATGTTTAACTAGGATACAAAGAATGTTCTTCTTCCTACCCTCACTGTGCTCTTTAATTATGTGTCTCGTAATTAATCATTTTTGCTTCACTTTTACTGAAAGAGATTTCTATTTTATCCTCCTGTTTAAAGCCTGTTTTGTTAACGAAGCAACCACTTCATTGGCTTTTATCTCTCTGTGACCTGGTACTCACATAAACATACAAACTATTGATATTCTTAAATCTGTAAACAGTTTCTAAATTCATTAACAATATCCTGTCTACTTTTCGAGTAAAAGGACTTAAATGACAATAGAGCCGAAGCCAAATTATTTTCAATCTGTAGTTCCTCTATTCTTTGCAGTCTTGTTAGTTTTGCTTACATCTCAACCGTAAACACCGACAAATGGTCAGTTGTTCCTCCTTTTATTAGAAACATTTCGTGTTGGAAGCAAAGTCTGTAGCCCACTTCCAGTGTCAGGAGTCTTGGATCTGCATACAATGGGACAAAATATTGTAACGCTGTTTTCAGCCTGTCTTTAACAAGAACTGCAATATCTCCATTTCCTCTATGAACCTTATTGAGGAGAAAAAACACCATATCAGACAATACTGGGGGATACAGCCAGTGGTACTGTCAGTGAACTAAATTCCATGTCTGCAGCTATTTTTCCACTGCTTCATGCAAAACACTCTTGCTTAGATTCTCTCTCCCAGCATGGGAGAAGTTCCATTGTGTTACGCTGGTACTCAACAGGCCCTTAAAGGTTTTCCCAGTAATCCAGCATTAGATTATGTCTGAGATGCAGTGGCATCTCAACCATCTCGGTCTGCAGAGCAGACACAGGAGTTGTTTAAACGGCACCAATACAAGTACATTGCTTCCTGGGAGCTGAAGTCTTTAGTCTGCAGTTTTTCCAGGAGCTGTAGGTTAAAAATGTAAATGAAGAGTATCTATACTGTATTTACATCAAATAACATGTGTATGACTTGTAACCTTTTCAACCATTTTTAATCTTTTTTGTTTTGTCTTTTTGGGATACTCAAAACAAACAACAACAGCAATAACAAAACTGCGCCTCTTGCCACTTCCTTTCCCCTCACCACAAATACCCCACCTTTACTTTACTCATGGTTTGTGAAGATGCTTTATGGCTGTTCCTACAGAGACAGAAGATGGAAAGTCACCAGGTCCAGACGGCTTGTTACCCTTATTTGTTAAAGTCTGTGCAGACCAGCTGGCATCCATCTTTATCAAGTTCTTCATCAGATAACAGGAGCTGTCTGGAGTCTCGTCAAAAATGGTCCCATAAAACACTCAAACTCCATTGTATTTCCAGATTTCTTTCTAGTGTTCGATGGTTTTACACTGTGTTTACCCCATGGCCATAAAGGCTTAATTAGCCATGTTTTACCTTTTAAACTTCATGGTTAAGTTATTTGGCATTCAAAATCTGCAATGTTTAAAAAAACCATATTATCCAATGACTGTTTTGGAGGATTTCCCCTTTTCACATGACAATGACAGTGCTGATTTGTGTGGCAGTCATAACATGTGACAAGTGCAGAGGCTGCATATAATCATGAGACATAAAAAATGCATAGTGTTCTCTGGTGGAGAAGGGATGTGACTCCAACCCTGTCTTTAAAATTCACCTCAAGCTCCTTCCAGTATTTATAAATTACACTGACTTCTTTGAAAACTCCCTGCATAACAGTGGTACATACATTTATCTTTGTAATTCACCAAATTGCTATAACTATAACATTAGACAGGAATAGTGGATCACTCTTGTTCCACAGGGATTACTGCACATGTATGTGTGTGTTGTTTTTATTTTGGGCAGCCCAGCTCCACCTTTGTTTACATATGTATCATGGTGTATCCTGCTTAAGTCTTTGGTTTGAATTATTGACATCTGGCAACACCTTGTATCAATTGTCAAATGTAAACAGAAAAGTCATTGCTTACACAGGACCATTTCTCATTATTTAGTTATATGTATATTTTAAAAGTTATGATTGTGTCTTTGTAGGATCATTTTAAGTTTTAGAGCAGTGTGGTGTCCAAACTTGGATCTGTGCAATCTTTAGGGGTCTTTGACTGGTACCTTGTGATCTCATGTAGAATGGTGAATCTTTCTGTATAAAATAATTGACTTAATTATACGAAATAATCATAAAAAAAGAACGTTTTTCTGGTCAGAGAATCTTCCTACACCACTCTGAACTAAGTTACCATATGTTATTGTTTTCCTGCCTAGATCTACCCTTAGCTGGCCTCTTCTGCCAAGATAACCAATGGTGTCAGCATTTTCAGGCAGAGAGCTGCATAATAATGCCGAATTAGGAACACGTCCTGACTTGTCTGAGAGCAGCTCTCTTTCAAAAGAACTGGTAGATTCATAAAAGTTTTTGGGCGGGGAAACATCCAATTTGCTCACTTTTTTCAGGTCTTATGATCACTGAAGATATTCAAAAACACTGTCATTTCAATATGTTCACACCAAAGAGCTGTGCCACTGTGTACTAATAAAAGTTTAGTTTGGTTAGCCCATAATTTCAAATGTAACAACCTGTCTATTTTTTCGAGCACACCTAAAACAAAAACATTGGAAAAAAATCAAATCATCTCTGACACAAGACACACCCATACAGAAACACAAGTTTTACAGCTTTCTATTTGTGTCCAATATCGTGCTTTAAAATCCCTGGTTGTGTACATGCACCTAGAACATTCAAATAAACTTAACAATGGTGTTGACTTTCACTTAACTATACGGGAAGCTAATTGTTGTGGAATATCTATGATGAGAAATACTGTAATGTGCAGGCTACTCAGGAGCTTTTCAGTAGGTCTTAGATGTGTTATTGTTATTGTCAATATACCTATCATGGTGGAGATGCAGCTTCCCTTGCTGCGGGTTTATCGGTGGTCTCTCTGATTAAACCCCCTTTTTCCTGTAGTAGACTAAGAAAATATCTTATGGTGATGACACTTTGGCTAAGGGAAATCTTAAGCAGCACAACAAGGCAATTATCGTAGCCTATGGCTAAAGAAGTGAAACTATAGAAAGCTAAATAGCCTCAGGTCTCAAGGGGAATGAACAGCTGCATTGCAAATTTGCATCATCTTACAGTATCTTGTCTTCAATGACAAATGCAAACAAACTGAAGGTGGTCATCAATGCATGAACTTTGTGGTCTTTCATTGTTTTGATTTATAGGCTATGAACAATCTGAATTATTATCTCCATGCTTTGTAGGTATAGGCTATAGGCTACATATTTAAGTTTGCCCCAGGGCTTTGTAAAGAATTCATATGAGAGATTAGATTTATGAAGCTGGTATTTTTAGATTCCATCTGGACCCTGGCCCTGAAAAATTGGATGCTGATTTTAGATGTGCATTTTCTTCGAGATATAGCCTACAGATGGTAGGCTTCCTGATCAAGATTGTAGGCAATGACTGAAAGTCCAACAGCATTAAGATGTTAAGAGTAGGCAATAGGCTACACCAAGTCAGACCCATGACAGAACCATGCACACTACACAGTTTTCAGATAAAATCTCATTAACTCAAGAGTAGAATCTTTGAGAGTGTCAGGTAGGTTGTATTGTCCAGATGATCAGGGAGCTCAAGTTAATTTGCCTCCAGCAGCGACTGGCCGCCCGAGGTCGGACCATCTAATGGGATGGGGACTAGGTGGAGGGCCGGACGACCGCTGGCTGCGTTCAGCATCACAAGCCAGACAACGGCAGACCTGTGAAGGGCGGAAATACAGCAATGATACCTTCAAAGCTAAACGCTGCCCATAGAAACGGCGATTAGCTTACTGTAGTTTAGACAACTTTATTCAATGAAAAATGATTGATAGCCTATATTTGACAATACATCTTTAGTTTTCCAGCCGTTTGCAATTAGTAAGCTGTTGCTAGGCAACGAGTGAGCTCCAAATTACATGACAGTCACTAGGAGTCCTTTAGTGTAATTAGGCTACTTTACGAACACCCTGGCCTGGGCATTTCACAAAGGTAAGTCACCTCACTTATAGGCTACTAAGTTTGTTGTGTATGGCTACCTAGCCATAGATTTTACACGGTAGCCTAAATGGCTTTCTTGGGTCATTTTATTACAAAGTCAGTGGAAAAAGCTCTATTTTATGTTAACTTAATTAATTGCGCTCTTTACATGTATGCTGCTAGGCTAAATAATGTTACATAGACTACCTTTCTTCATCAAAACAAGGATAGTTTTTCTAGAATTATAGCGGGGCAAAATTAGGAAGTCCGTTTTCTTGATTGTTAGCTAACGGGTTTTACACATTTAACTGTCCTTAATCTGTAGCCTATTTTTTCTTTATCATAAATGTAAATGCTATTTAGAAAGATGTTTCAATTCATTGTGGAATTTTTAAGTTTGGTTAATAAATTAATCTGTGGGCCTACTTTGCTGTAGCATAATAGGGAATACTTTTCTTAAGCCAAATATAGGCTACTTGTGTTGCCATAGCAACTATGGCGGGAAAAAACATAGTCTATAGAGTGTACTACTTCTTTTTTTCATTTTTACTTTAATCACAATCTTCCTAATTCCCCATGCAAAGCTGTAGCCTACTGACAGTCGCGGACTCAAGGTTCGAAGGTTTTTTTTCTGTAGAAGCTACCTATGCCAGTTCTGCGCCCATGTTTTATTTTGAAAGGATTGACAGGATGTCTCCGCTCAATAAAGTTTATCTTGACAGTGCCAGTCACAAGTGAGTGGTGAAAACCCAGGAGCCGTAATGGTTTGGAAAGCAGTGCCATCCGCATACCACACAAGGCTTAACCTGCAGCACAGTGCAGACATTCTCAGAGGGTTTTATTTCTTGGGTAAAGAAGATGTTGCCCTGGATGACTGAAAATAAATCCTCCTCCTGAAATAGACCAGAGGACGCGATTCTTCAAGTGCATATTTATGGAATAAAAACAGGTAAGGCAGCCTATACCTCAATCAGCCTATTGATGATCTGTATCAATGCAACAGTGTCGTAAGGATGAGTCGATTATTTGCTGAAGTGTATAGCTTTAAGATTTCCTTCCCCCGCTGTCTTTACTCAACACAGTAAGGTGACCAGTCCCGTTATGTCCCCTGGTATGTGAAGGCAAAGTAATGATGTTACACCGTAAATGTCGCTATTTCAGTTCCCCCCTTTTTTTTCATAATTCACTAGTGCATAACGCAGATTGAGAATATTCTAGTTTGACAGGCTTGTGTAGCTATCCTGAGGATGGTGATCGAATGCTCCCTGGAAATCTACTTTCCTTTGGAAAAATGAAGAGGAAGAAGGCTGCCATGGGGAAAAAAACAGCGTTGGTAAATTTGACTTGAACTGTGGGTGCAGTTTTAAGGCTGTGTTTGGGCCATGTGGGCTGTCACTTGTGTCAACGTGTGCTGGTGTTAACTCTGTCTTACAGAGGTTGAAGAAACCACCAGACATTCTGGACATAAAGGAAACTAAACTATATTTAAAAAAAACAAAAAAACAAAAACATTTCAACTCCAAAAATGTGCTTGTGGACTTTGCAGGCTTGTCGGTCACTCCCTTAAATAGCAGGGAGGGGAGGAGAGGAGAGGAGGTTTATATATCAGTTAAATGTCTACCAGATGTTCTCTGTTGTTGAAATAATCATTATGCACATGTTGTAAAACAAAATGTGGATACAGGTTTAATCTATAAGCACAAAATAGGCTATCCATGTAACATATGTTCAGTTTGTTAACATGTGTTTCAATCATAAATCATCATTATCATAATTTCAGTGCTAACAAGCTCAAATCTAATTGTTTAAACCATCCTTCGTCTCATTATATCTTGTATTTCTGTGGAGGGAAAACCAGATGAGAAAAATGTGCAGTGACAGTGTTGTGTGTGAGATTTAATCCACTCACCCTATTAGTTTGTGTACTTATTAGTTATTGCTGAAATACACCGAAAATTGCAAGAAAAACTATAGTGCATACGCTTATGCATATGTCTCAGAGGAAATAAATCCAGGGAGCTGTTTCTGCATGCTCATAAGTGTTGATGCTGTACAGTAGCAGTAGGCTGCTGTGTGGGCGGCCTAACCAGAGGACAGATGAGTAGGCTTGTCCTGTGCACAGTGAATCAGCCTGCTATTAGAAGTACATGTGGGAGATATGGTAGACAAGGTCTGTAAGTGAGAGTTGTTTTTATTTGGAGGAGTGCACAAAAAAACAAAAGAATAAGTAAATGTTTTGTCCATGATCCTTGACGTTGCACAACCTGTAGCCAAAATCTTTATAAATGCACGGAAAGTACCAAATTTCTCTCAAACCAGCATCTTTAGGAATAAAACGGAATTGCAAAAGAGGAACATGAGCTGACACACCAGCATGTTTATCTAGAGCCATGTTTCCTGTCCCGGGAAACCCTCCCTTCCTAGTGAAAAGTTCCTGAGACTTGCTGGGTTGTGTCTGCATGATACTGATACACACACACACACAACAAAAACACACACACACACACACACACACACACACACACACACACACACACACACACACACACACACACACACACACACACACACACACACACACACACGCACGCACACACACACACACACACACACAAACACACACAAACAAATACAGACACACATAGTCATATGGTTAGTCATATTGTTTCATGGGAAGTGAATCAATTTCAAAAATTTTCATGACCATGGAAATTCTCCAGATTACAACTTCTGTTCACTTCTCATTTTGAGCCTGAAAACATGATGTTACGCCTCAAACAGAAAGTGTCTAAACGGTGAGCGGGCATATCTTTCATTAGCTTGAAGGGGGCAGGGAGCATTCCACCCATTTTGTGGCTAATGAACAGAGCTCTTTGAAGACTATTGAGAAGGCCTATTGTGAAACACCATTGTCAGGCTGCTTGCTGCCACGGTAACACTCTCACACTGGCAGTGGCACTAAATGCTGCAGTCAGAGCTGACAAATGCCTTACCAGAAAATGTGAGAAAAGAAAAAAAAAAAAAGCTTCACTTCACCTTGACTGTACTGAGTGAATAGAAATCCAATATGCGGGATTTTTCACAAGTTATTACTTCTGTTCTCTGCTATTTTTATTTTTTTATTTCCTTGAAAGGAGAGAAATGCAAGATATTTGCAAGCTGCCTGTAACTGTGTGTAGTTTACTGATGAAGCAGCAACAGAAGAAGATCTGTAAAATCTATAATTCCTTCCAGACGGGCTCACTTAGTGACCTTTATCTAGAGCATTCTGTTTGGGCATGCTCATTCCTTAATTTCTCATTTGTATATATATTTTCTTTGCCAAAAAGGAAATCAACAACAGGAGACAGAAGAACGACTCACACTGTTCATATATGCCGGACCACTTAATATAACAACTCTGTAGCAGAAAGTATTTTTAGATTTATGCAGAAAGTTTTCCCCTTTTTTGGTCCGAACCCTTATCCTGTTGATTCTATTAGCGTGTGGGAACATGTTTATACTGCTTTCATGAATTACAGTGGATCTTTTACAGAAGCTTAGAGGTGAGAGTTAGGTTAAATGGGGCCACTGTGTTCTGGGGCTATGCCAGAAAACGGCGCTCTTGTGAGATCAATGTGTGCACTCAGGTAAAAGTCAGAAATGTTGGTATGAGGATTGTGACATTTTCCTCCCACAGTGTTTTTTCTATGTAGCGCCTCGTGCATGTTTTTTTTATCTATGATATCACATTAAAAATACTCCTGTTCACATTGTTTATTGCAGTAGATCCTGCCCAGACACTACTCAGCTCAGCTTTGTGAGTTTGGTTGAGCTGACTGAGAGTCTCTTCTCTTTCAAGCAGGATTAAGTAGGAATGTTTGGCAGAGCGGGCGATGACTGGACTGCTGACATAAAAGTGCAGAGCTATCATTTCCTATTCTTTTCCCTTTTCATTTCTGATAAGGCCTCATGTTGGCCTGTTTCCTCTGGTCTGGATAGCAACCATTACACTGTACACTGGGCAAAAAAATCATTGGACATCTACGCAAACAGACACCATCTGTAGGCGAAAACAAGCTGATATTTTTCGCTAAATAGCTGAAAATGACCTGCACACATAAACATTGACTAAACACTGCTGCCCTTTTTTCTTCCACAGCCATCATGTCAGTGAAGTCGGATGGAAAGAAAAAGTGGGCGGCAGTCAGGGGCAGCCTGGGCTCCTCACAGGACTCGGATACCCAGCAGGAGGCCAACCTGGAGAGCGCCGATCCAGAGCTCTGCATCAGGCTGCTGCAGGTCCCCACTGTGGTCAACTACTCAGGGCTGAAGCGCCGCCTGGAGGGCAGCGATCAGACATGGATGGTGCAGTTTCTGGAACTGAGCGGGTTGGATCTCCTCCTGGAAGCTCTGGACCGGCTCTCGGGGCGGGGATGCTCTCGTATTGCAGACGCTCTCCTGCAACTCACCTGCGTCAGCTGCGTGCGGGCAGTCATGAACTCCTCTGCAGGGATCCACTTCATTATAGATAATGAAGGATACATTCGGAAGCTCTCACAAGGTTCACCACATTCTTTATAGAATCACATGATTATGACTCAGAGAAGCCTCATGCAATAAAAGAAAAAATATCAAGATATTCAAACCATATTCAATTTAAAGAAAGCTGAACGACTTGAGGCACCACTTTTTGAGCATAATGTGTAACATCTATAATATTCGGCTGACTGACTCACTTATGTGACATGTTTTCAGCTTTATGTACAATGATGAGTCATTTCGGGCTGCTTCACGACATCCTTAAAAATGTAGCGTCACGCTGTGTGTTCATTTTGGATTTTCCAACACATTTTTATCTTAAGTACAACGTCAATTCCTTAGGAGGCAAAGTTCAAGTTTAGGTGCCTTAAAGGCTGTAAAACAAAGCACAATACGTTGGTCTACACTTGAGGGGGAAAAGGGTCAAGAGATGGGGGCTTGTTCAAACAGAAATAGTAATTATGAGCATTCGACATGTATTAATGTGTGTGATCCTGATGCGCCACAGCTTTGGACACTTCCAACATCATGGTGAAGAAGCAAGTGTTTGAGCTGCTCGCCGCCCTCAGCATGTTCTCTGCAGAAGGCCATCGCCTGGCGCTGGACGCCCTGGACCACTACAAGGCAAGTAGAAGAGTCACACTTGTAGCATCTGTTTTTGAAAAGTTGAGCTGTGTTAGGATTTACCTCACATGACCCTACAATGCCCTCTAGTGGTGGATTGCATGCACACGTTTTATGAATCAGTAGAATTACTCATTCTCTTGCACTGACTTTTGATTCCCCCTTCAGGGCGTGAAGACTCAGCAGTATCGTTTCAGCGTGATCATGAATGAGCTGCAGGCCACAGACAACGTCCCTTACATGGTCACGCTCCTCAGTGTCATAAACGCCATCATCTTTGGGACAGGTGGGCTGAGGCAGAGAGATTGGATGAGGAAGGAGTTTATCGGTAAGTTCTCTATTCAGCTGCTATTTAACAATTTGGAGTTGAAGAGTTGAATTATGAGCAAGGTCACATTGTGGTTATCAGTTTTCCCGCCCAAATGCTGAAAGTGAGTGTAGAGAGGAGAAAGCAGGCCATCAGCAGTAGCTCTATTACAAATATCTCTGTCACTGGGTCTAAGAATAAGTATAATGGCCTAATTCTCACGTTGACAAAATGCCTGAGAAACTCAGCAATCCTCAAATGTGACACCATAATTATTCAGTATCCAAGTTTCTGATGTAATCACGTAACATCTGAAGAAATCACACGTACCATATGGAATTTTTGTGATACATTTGTGAGTAAACAGGCCATCTATCCATCCACCTGTTTTCTTTAGTAGATTCATGTTGCCTGTGAAGTCTTCCCAAGCACAAAGAAGATCAAAACAGGAAAAACCTTTAACATACAGTTCAGACATAAACTTCCCACGAGTGTAGTGTAAAATCAGCAGAATTGTGACTATTTAAAAAACATGTAATATGTTCCCTGTGTCACAGCCCAGGCTCAGTGAGCTGGACAAAAAGGGAGACCACACAGCTTTAAAGTAATTTCAACGATAATATATTGGAAACTAAAGCAAAACATTCTAATAAAAGAAAATGCAGTCTGTAAATCTGTGATGATTGCAATGGTGAATGTTGTTGTCGAGCCAAACCAAAGACAACAAACCAAAGTTGGTAACAGCGAGAGAGCAACAGAGAGACAGACTGAGAAGCCAGCTTAAATACCAAGGCCCATCCTGCTAAAGTGCATGAAATCAAATTAACTGGCTCCGCCCCTCTCTACCTGAAGGCAACCTGAGTGGGAAGAGAGACAAGGCAGCAGCAAGAGGAGCTCTAACAAAATCAGGGGTCATCACACCTGAAATGCCAACCACCACCTAGGACCAATCAGCTATTTGTTCAGCCACTCCTCTTTTGTAATTGCTCACCTGTGACTTCTTGCCCTTTCCCAAAAAACTAACACACACCACTGAGAAGGAGAGATGTGTGACAGCTTTGGCAGATAAACTTTCCTAAAAGCTGATAATTGTGTTTTGTTGTCATACTTTGTGTTTAATTGTCTTGCAGGACTCCAGCTTCTTGATATTCTTCCAAAGTTAAGGTGAGCCCTTCTTCTGTTGCTCACATTTAATTTTGTGAGTCTCTTAATCATTAAAAAAAAAAAAGGTTTTATGCAACCAAGACTCTTTTTAAAGGTTACTTTTAAAGTTCATGATCACGTCAAGTAAAATGGTGCTTTTATAAAAGACATTTGCAATTTGCATCAATTATGGAGTGATTCATCGTCGCTTTCGAACAACTGAAAATGGCATTTAAATGAGTTAGTGTTACAGCTATATATGTGGATTTTCAGAGACAATGAGGATGAAGATTTGATAATTCAATGTGAAGCTTTTGAAGAGGCAATGGCTGAGGATGAAGAAGAGCTGCTGAGTGTGTACGGGGGCATCGACATGAGTAATCACCTGGAGGTTTTCACTACACTCTTTAGCAAGGTGCTGCTTATTGGCTTTCTTCTTGACACAATTTTGTTCTTCAGTGTCTTTCTCTTAAAAATCTAAACCTGGAAAGTCCCCCCCCCCCCATAGTTTATGAATATGCATGTGTTGCTGTGTGCAGGTGAGCAGCTCTCCAGCCTCTCTGCAGCTGCTGTCCATCCTGCAGACGTTGTTAGTGCTGGGCCCTGGTCACTCGGATATTTGGCTGGCTCTGGAGGCCATCACTAACAGAGCCACACTGCTGGCCCAGGACTGTGAGTAAACAGTGAAGCAACAATGCTTTCACTTTAGGTCAACACTCTGAAGAGGCTAATGGCTAGCTAATGGCCTCCTCAGTGATTCATGTGTAAAGAGGAGAGATTAGCAATGGAAAGATATGAATATGAAGCATTTGTTGACATGGAGGATAAAAGCTCTTGTTCTGGCAACTTAAGGTGTGTGTGTGTGTGTGGTGTTTGTGCTCCAGCTCAGATGGAGTCCTGTGAGAAGATCATGCAGCGGCTGATGTTCTCCAAAGGGAGCAGCCGTGCAGGTCACCATGAAGTAGACGGGCAGCTTGTGAAGGTGGATAAAGCTGTTCAGACCGATACAGATCAGCAGGACAACACGATCATCACATCCTCCCAGAAGCCGCTGTGTGCCATGCCGCCGCCGCCGCCTCCCCCTCCACTCCCACCCCCTAATTTCACTGGGCCACCGCCTCCTCCTCCTCCACCCCCACCTCCTCCTCCACCGCTACCTGGAGGGTTTGGTGGACCTCCACCACCTCCTCCTTTACCTGGAATGGCACCACCGCCCCCACCGCCGCCACTGCCCTTTGGTCCTGGCATGGCTCCCCCACCACCTCCGCCACCTCTGCCAGGAATGGGTGGCGGACCACCACCGCCACCTCCCTTACCTGGTATGCCACCACCACCCCCTCCTCCCCCAGGCATGATCGTGGCTCAGAGCAGTCAGATGCTGGGATGTGCTGTGCCCGTAAAGGCAAACCGATGCCCGACCCTGAGGATGAAAAAGCTCAATTGGCAGAAACTCCGAGCTGTAACAGGTAAAAAACATTATGGGGAGGCTTCCATTATTTAACATTGCCAGTGTAGAGAATAACTGTTGGAGCTGGAACATTGTTATGAACAGCCCTCTACTAGGGGGAAACTAAACAGACCTATGTATATTTTTGGATGTTATTTGGTGAGGCTGTTGTCCTGAGATGTAAGAGGGGGGGCATTCGTTTTAGATTAGTTTAAGATACAAAATAGAGCCACATTGGTTCATAACAGGTTCCTCTCTTCCTGCACACACACAGATGGTCCCTCCATGTGGTCCTCGGTTCAGAAAGAGCCTCCTCCTCATGAGCCGGACTACAGCAGTATCGAGCAGCTGTTCTGTCTCCCAGTGACTGAGCACAAAGACAAGGGGGCAGCTGCTCCTGTCAAGAAGGAGCCTAAAGAGGTGCGCTTGGTCAACACTCAACACAGCTCCTCAGAGCTGTAGCCCCCAGAACAACACACGCCTGATTGTCAAAGCTGAATAATCAATATGCCTCCTCAAACGTCTTTTTTTTTTCTAGATTACATTTATTGATCCAAAGAAAAACTTGAATCTAAACATTTTCCTAAAGCAGTTTAAATGGTGAGATATTAAACATTCTCGTATGTTTCAAGTATGATTTGCTTTATTTCCAAGCTTGACTGTCTTTGTATCTGTCTAGCAAAAACGAGGACTTTGTATCCATGATTCAGAAAGGGGACCGTTCCAGGTTTGACGTAGAGGTGCTAAAACAGCTTCTGAAGCTCCTACCAGAGAAGCATGAGGTCTGTACTTTTTATAACCTCATCATCCGTTTTTCTTCTTTTTTTTGCTCGTGTATCTGCCATTAAGGGCCCACTTCAAAATGGCAAATGTATGACTCACTGTTTTCTTTGTTTTTAATGTAGATAGAAAATTTGAAATCTTTCCAAGGAGAAAAAGAGAAGCTGGCAAATGTTGATCGCTTTTACACCTGCCTTCTCACGGTGCCATGGTAACTTTTCTTAAGTGCTGGTTAAGTATGTGCATGCATTATATTTTCAGACCAGTCTATACTGGCATACTTGCCTCCTTAATTCCTTTTGATTTCTGTCTTGTCTCCCCAGTTATCAGTTGAGGATTGACTGCATGTTGCTGTGCGAGGAGACTTCATCAGTGTTGGAAATGCTAAAACCTAAAGTCAAGCTGGTGGAGGAGGCTTGCCATTGTAAGTGAACCCTAGACTCTCAGCTTTATTCACATACATGCAGCCAAACCATCGAGCATAAGCTGTTTAGCAATCATCATCAAGTAAACCCATGTTACTGTTCTTTCAGCCCTCAGAGAGAGCACGCTCATTCCTAGACTCTGCAAACTCATCCTTGACGTTGGAAATTTTCTCAACTACGTACGAATCTTCTTTAGTCTCATCTATATTTCACTGAAGCTGACATTTGCAAAAGAAGCGTGCATTTTTAATTATCGTTCTACTTTCAGGGAAGTCACACAGGGAACGCAGAGGGGTTCAAGATCAGCTCTCTGCTCAAGCTTACAGAGACCAAGGCCAACAAGAGCCGCATTACGCTGCTTCATCACATCCTGGAGGTACCCTAACTGGCTCCCAGCTGCCATCATTTCTTTTTTTTTACTCCTCATTTATGAACCTGCTTAATTATACACTGTGGCTTGTTTTGCAAAGGAAGCAGAGGCGAACCACCCAGAGCTGCTTGATCTGCCAGATGATCTAGAAATCTGTGAAAAAGCAGCAGGGTAAAGATACCTTTAACTTGTACTTCAACTCATGTTTTGCCTTTTTTTTTTTTAAATTGGTCCTCAGTGGATCTTTAAGCAACAAACAAGAAAAGGTTTTACGCTCTGTCCTCAGAGTTAATCTGGACTCTATTCAGTCAGAAGCCAGTGCCTTACTAAAGCGACTGAACGAGACGGCTAAGAAGGTCTCCAACTCTGTCGACGATGTGAAGGAGCAGTATGCCAAAGTTCTTGAGGTAAGATGATGATACACCCTGCTTTGCCTTTAAACCCGAGCCAACTCTTTATGACTCAGTGAGGCTGAGTGAAAGTTTGATCCAAATCCCAAATTTGTCCTTTTTGTGTGCTGCAGGAAAGCGCAGAGATGTATCAAGCTCTAACTGAAAGGTTCACTGCTATTGAGAAGACGAAAAGTGAGCTGGCTAACTACTTGTGTGAAGACGCCAATCAGCTGTCGCTTGAAGAACTCTTTGGAACCATCAGGACTTTCCGAGGACTTTTCATCAAATCAATGAAGGTTAGTATTTATCCACACATTCTGAGGATGTATTTGCAGAGTTTTATGCACTGGACTTTTAAAATGTGTCGTTTTTAAACATGCAATGACTAATGAAGAGTCACGCTGTGCTATCTGAGACTATGTAATGATGTAAAATCCACTGGTTGGGTATGTTGGCAGTGTTTATTTTGGAACATTGAAAACATAATACTATGGGAAAGCTTGGAAATGCACAAGTCTCAGCCCCAATGATACAAAGACAAATTGCTAAGTACATTTTGTACTTGGCAGTGAGTGACATCCTGACTTTCATGATAACAGGAAAACAAAATGAGAAGAGAGCTGGCGGCCAAGGCAGAGAAGAGAAAGAAGCAGCTGGCAGAGGAAGAGTCCAAGAGACAGAAGGGAGAGAACGGAAAAATAAGTACGCTGTGAACAGCCATCCTTTTTCTTTCACTGTAAAAGAAATGTTACAATTCAAAGACTGATTAAATGAGTGAGATGTCACTTGAGTTGCATGTGTTTAAAGCCCCTTTTTTAACCTCTCTTTAACCAGTCAAGAAAGGCTTTGTACCTCAGGACGACGGCTGCATCATCGACCACCTCCTGGCGGATATCAGGAAAGGTTTCAGCCTAAGAAAGACCAGGCCAAGGTGCGATTCGGAAAGCCTCCCTTCTAGTGAAATGCGTAGGGATACCTGCCCGTCTGGTAAGGACAAGAGACTGTGGCCTCCATCCGCAGTTCTAGCTCCGCTCCTGAGCCGTTTAACTGCAAGCCACAATACAGCCCTGCTGCTTTATATAGGCTGTTTTGGTTTTTTTGCACTAAAACTCCACTGCTATCTTGCTACCTTGCTTTTTGCTTTGCCTTGGAGAGCATTTTATTTTCATGCACCTGTGCTCACTGAAATATTTCCTCATTTCAAAGCTATAAACTTCTTGATGTGTTTAACTTCAGCATAAATACCACCTACTTCTCCCCCTCAGGATCAAGTGTGAAGCCTGTAGAAGAAGAAGCCGCAGGAATAGCCTCCATTTCCGCTCCCACCAAACCTCAGACAGAGGGTCACCAAACCAGCGCAGGCGAAGTCAACGGCTTCATCAGCCCTTCAGAAGAGACTCCCCCAGCGCCACAGAGTACGGTGGAAGACGGACTAGCTGCAGCTCCCAGCACAGCCCCAGTAAAACCAGCAATGACAATACAGGCTCACATGAAAGGTCCGAAGTCGCTGCAGGAGGAGCAACACCCACAGGAACCTGCAGTTTCACTGCTAGATATTACACGACCTGAGCCTCAGGTTGAAGCAGACCATCAAACATGTCCCCCTCCAACAAATGGCTTTTCATTGGATTCAACTGAGACCAGTGCCATCAGCCCGTCTTCCCTCTCAGATTCAGACCTGATAGACAGCACGTCAAGCCCGGAAAACTTGACGCCTGAGGAGACAGTGGACATAAGTGTTAATTTTCAAAGCAAGGAAAGTCCTTTACCTAAAACAGATGGTGTGTCGCAGGGTAGTGAAAGCACTATAACAGGAGAAGGTAAAGGTGAAACTAGTGATAAAATAAGCCATGTTAAAGGGACTGCAGGACAAGTAAGGCAGGAACACATTATCATAGAAACTCACAACCAAGATGACATCGTCACCTACGAACATACAAGCAATGTGACCGCGCTCAGTGAGAGCATCGAGGGGTGGGACGTTCCTGATGGACTGCAGTCAGATATCCAAGATCTGCCGTCGGTCTCTGAATCAGTGTCTTCACCCCTTAGACCCGAACCAAAGAAACAGGGAAGCTTCTTTAGACGAAACAAAAAGAAGAGTAATCCAGGTAATCCATCCACATACATCAATAAAGATCACGTTTGGAATGCTAATCATTTGATGTGTCTTAATGGAAAATCCTTATTTGTTTTGTTTTTATTCCATTTAACATTTTATATTTTATGCATAGGTTTTTTTTAGTGCATATTTATAAGCATGTGTCATGCATTTTATTAAAAAGTTTGGATGCAGTGTGAAGCCCTTAAATAGCTGATTGAATATTACATGGATGTAAATGTGGCCAGTCTGTTTGAATACTCTGTTTCTCATTCTGAAACACAAGGTAACAGTGGGAAAGGACAAACTAGACATAAAAAAGGCTGTGTGTTGCAGTGAGGTAGGTCAAAACGGTGGGATGTCAAACTGTAAGCAGGGAACATCACCCTACTGAGTTCAATCACCGTCAAAGCTTTGTCCTAAATAACGCATCATTTGTTGGTCTAACTGGAATAACTGGATTTCATTTGTCTCTGTTGTCCAGCATTAACTCCTGCTTTCTCTTCAATGCTTGTGCAAGTCAGTTGTGGTCAGGCCAAAATCTAACAGCTTTCAGCCAAATGTTTGTTGAGGTGATTCTAATGTCCACCAGAGCAGGGAAACTAACACTGAAGGCATTCTAATGTTAAGAAGTGAATCCTCTTGAACCAGCACTAGAGCTATACAACATCCACGTTTTTCTGATCTCTTTGCAGTTGAAGTCATTGTGTTGTCATCGTGGAGTGAGTTATTTCATAAGAGTTGTCACTTTTCTGTCTTTACTCCCCATATATTCTTGTCCATTCCGCAAATCTGCAGCTGGGACTGATTAACCTACTAACACAGTCCTGTGTGCTTCCTGTGAACTTTTGAAAACGTTTAGATGACTTTGATTAAAGATACTGTTTGCTGTGTGGATAAATCACAAATGCACTTAACAGAAAAAACTACTTAAAACATTTTAAGCCTGTTGTCATGTTTGAAATCTGGACATATATTTCTCTGCCAAGTGCCTTTTTTAAGTGCACAGTTTTATCTGTAAATGTAGATTAGTTATAAAGAATAATTAAAGTGTTTTATTTTCAAATAGTTTGAATCCATCTATTCATTTCAGTCTTTGTTTCCCCAGGTGACTCTCGAAAGAGGAAAACAAGAGGAAAAAGAAAATGTTAATGTTGCCGAAACTGGATGGACTGAAGTATATTTTATTTAATGATAACACATAAGATTTGACTCTTCAGGATGAATGCAGAAGTCTTCCTTTTGCAATGATTTTGTTTTTCAAGACAAAGAAGATTGAAACACATCGATGGCTTGGATCTTCAAAGCAAGGATGTTAACATGTCACTTTATGTAAATGAGTTTCAGCTTTTGTGAATATGATTGCTTTTGATCGAGAAAAAAGGGGAAATATGCTTTCTATGTTTTGTACAATTGTTGTTCTATGCAGTGAATGTGTTTTGCAATGAGCTCTATTAACTGTTCGGCACCTGTTCAAAGAAAGATGTAGTGTTGCAAGATGTTTAATTTATCATAAAAAAAAACTTTATTTAAACTTTATATATATTGTCCAGATATTCTCTAACAGCAAATATGAGAAAAATATTTAATGGATTGTGTTTTACTGTTTATATATTTTAATAAAAGTGAATTAACTGTTGGGCTGTCTGTGTTTAATCATCACTGTCAGGCAGATTAAGCAAAGAGGCGAACATAATGCATTGTACAACACATACAAAAGCCCCTTTATAAAGGGTAGCCTATAGTATGACTGACTTTAAATGGCTCAGGGTGCATTCACATATCCGTGTGATTGCTCTTTGGAAAGGCTTTTATTGGAGTTGCTCAAACAGCCTTGGAGACATTTGCCCGAGCGCAGCGTCGCTCTTACGCGCGTCTGGCTCTGACATCATCGGCTCTGAGGTTACAGATATGGCATTGCAACTCTTGCGATACAGTCTAGTCGTCTTGAGACGGGCGGACTAAAGCCACCGCCACCATGTCCCTCACCTGGTCTGCAAAGGACCACAAAAACATGAGTCAAAGCGCCACGACAGGGCTGAAGCGATCGCGTAACGACGCGGGGAACAAAGTGACGGTGGTGCTCGGTGCGCAATGGGGAGACGAGGGCAAAGGGAAAGTCGTCGATTTGCTGGCGACTGAAGCTGATTACGTCTGCAGATGTCAGGTAACTGTTGTGATTTGTGATTTCATCTGACTATTTGTATGGGCGTGTCTTTTTGTTAATGCTGAATGCCTTTTTCCTACATAGTCTATTCAAAACCTCACAATAGAGTTTGGCTCTTTACTGGCAGCTTGGTGAAACGCAACAGGTGCTGAGAATAAAAAAAAGTTGAACCTCTGTGACAAGGAAATATTTAAGAGAATGCTGTATAGCCTACAAAAGACGAGAAACCTCTCTGAGTGATGCTTTAAACAATATTGATTAACAGTTTAATCTTCTCTGTTGATAACCACTTCTCAATCTAATGCAAAGTTGTTGTGACTGTCTTATTCAGATTTTGTTTTAAATGTTTTGAATTCAGCATAAACTCCAGACAGGTCACATCTGTCCACTTGCATAACACACAGACACCCACACAAACACAAGAGTCTGGTCAGAAATCAGAGGTCAGGCCAGCAGTGGAATACACCGTGAAAGCTGCCAACTGTTGCTGTGTTGCACTTGTACTTTCCCCACTGACAGGTCTAGCACCCTGTGTTCTGTACGCTTGAGAGCCCCACCCACCGGGCGAAAGAGAGGTCACATTCTCAGGGTGGCTTGATATGTGAGAAGGCCAGGTTTTAACCAAGAGGGAACAGAGCAGAGGATCCATCAGCACTAGCCAAGTGTGTTAATATAGGTTCTGGAAAAGCTCGGTGGATCGGGAAGAGGGTGGCTTAGATTAGATTAAATAGACTTTATTTGGCATGGACATCCCAGATACATTGGACGAACCAGATGCAATGTTTAAGTGTTTTAGCATACATGTTAATTCTCAACACCTGTCCACAGGAGGCTTTTGAAAGGAAACAATTAAACACAGCACTGTCTGTAGAAAATAAAAATAAGACTTGAAAATGTGGCTGTATTTTCTGTGGAGATCTTTAGTGTTAACATCCTCTTTATTTGAATACTTTCCATAAAAACAGTGTCATATAGCTATTATAATGAACACTGCTTTGATCACCAGGGTGGCAACAATGCAGGACACACAGTGGTAGTGGATGGCAAGGAGTATGACTTTCACCTTCTCCCCAGTGGAATCATCAACTCTAAAAGCACATCACTTATTGGTAACGACTTTCCTTTAAGCATTTTACACACAGCATCATTAAGAAAATCAGTGTTTAAGAGTCTTAATATCCCCCTCTCTCTCTCTCTCTGCTCTTATAGGTAATGGAGTGGTCATACATCTACCTGGCTTGTTTGAGGAAGGCGATAAAAATGAGAAAAAGGGTATTTAAAAAAGAGAAAATATCCGTTTTACATTATATATCAGTGTAACCTATAAAACATGCTAACATAGACGTAATGTATGTTCTCTGACCAGGTCTGAAAGGCTGGGAGAAGAGACTGATTGTCTCCGACAGAGCTCACCTTGGTATGTACTGAAGTTGTAATTAAATATATTTACTTTACAAAGTTGTGCCAAGGTTGATTTTTAAAGATTTGTTTGCCATCTCTTTGCAGTGTTTGATTTCCACCAGGTTGTAGATGGCTTACAGGAAACTGAAAGACAAGCACAAGAAGGAAAGAAGTAAGGGGGTAGAGAGTACAATGAGGGCAGGAGATGGTTTTGGAAAATGATATTAAGCCACAGAAAATAAATCAAGATGTACAAACCTACACGCATTCCACTAGTCATTTGACAACACTTCTTTTGGCTTGTGTTTCATAATAAAAGCATTGGAACAACCAAAAAGGGCATCGGACCGGCATACTCCAGCAAAGCATCCCGCACTGGCCTACGTGTATGTGACCTCCTGGGTGACTTTAAGGACTTCTCTATGAGGTAGGAATCATGGGAACAATGAGATTGGCACTTTAGAGTAGAGTAGTGACATGATTCATGATTTGCTCTCCTTTCAGATTCAAGAACCTTGTCCGCCAGTATCAATCCATGTACCCAGCCTTGACAGTTGACGTTGAGGACCAACTGAAAAAGCTCAAGGTAGACATTGATACCTATAGAGGTGGGAAAATTACATCCTGACTTGTGGGATACAGTTATCTGACTCCCAATATTGATATTACAATCAAAAATCATGACTCTAAACAGATTTCCCTTTCATTTGGACTCACAGCATCACTACTTCTCTAGGGTGGTAAGAACTGACAAATCCACTCTACCTTTTAGGGGCATTTTGTAATCTTCAGTTATTTAGGAATCATAATGCATCATATGATTGTCTTTCAATATATCAATGATTGCAGAATCTCTGTTCCAGATATAATTGTAATCATGGGTCATGTGTTGTACCGTATTGTATCGTATCATATCGCAGGTTACCCTGTGATTACCACCCCTATTGCTGATTGAAGTGATGGATGATTTTCAGTACTTACAACAAAAATACATTTTTGTTTCCTTGTGTCATGCAGGAATATGCTGAGAGATTGCGGCCGATGGTTAGAGACGGAGTCTATTACATGTATGAAGCTCTCCATGGATCCCCAAAGAAAATTCTGGTTGAAGGGGCCAACGCTGCTCTCCTTGACATCGACTTTGGTAGGATCTGCAACAATGACGTGAAATATCATAAAATGAATGAGAAGTAATTTTTTAAAAGACCTTGGAAGAAGTTAGTGCTATAGTAACATGAAAAATTATTCTCCTCAGGAACGTATCCCTTTGTGACATCATCAAACTGCACTGTGGGCGGAGCATGCACCGGCCTTGGCATCCCACCTCTGAATATTGGCGATGTGTTTGGTGTATCCAAGGCCTACACAACCAGAGTGGGAATCGGGGCTTTCCCTACAGAACAACTTAATGTAAGAGCTTTACACGTCTCAAGTAACTTAATAAGAGTAATAAGAATAATAGAAGAATAATAAGTCTCACATATCTTCTCTGCTTTAATGGGCTTATTGTTTGGAGAAGAGACAACTCAGCATGTTATGTAACTCAGTGATAAAAAGCTCTACATGTACATGTTTGTTTGTGATCATGTGGCTAACACACAAGCAGAGGGCCTGCATGGAGGAGAAGGGAAGGAGGGGAGGGGTGTTCTCATGTTGAGTGCAGCTGTCAAATTTTGTGAGACAGGCTGAAACACCCTTTACCTCTTATGCAGATCACATGTGCACAGGGATAAATTTAGGGCCAGAGTTCAGGATATATTTACTGTGCGAGCTAGGGTTATGTTACTTGTCACGGGAACTGACCATAGGGACATAGGTCAAGATGTTAACACTCCCCCAGCTCATGTGATGTGTTATTGTACTCTGTTTAACTGAGGCGCTGATGGCATATTTTTAGGTTTCATTAGTGAAGCCTGACATCATAAAATTCAGAAATAATAAAGTAACATGCAGCACTGTATTTCCCTGTTCACTCCAGGCAGTAGGAGAGCTGCTGCAGACAAGGGGTCATGAGGTGGGTGTGACCACAGGGAGGAAGAGACGCTGCGGTTGGTTGGATCTCGTCATCGTCAGATACGCTCACATGATTAACGGCTTCACCGCGTGAGTGTCTAGAGAAGTTTCAGCTTTTCATCATGTGTTTTGTGGCTTTTATGTTTGGATAGAGTATCACATATTTCCTACAGGAATACTTTTCTCCACCACCATATCATAAATAATAATAAATAGCACATAGTAAACAGTTCTGTGACATGTTCCCTCTCAACAGCATTGCTTTGACAAAACTTGACATCCTGGATGTGCTTGATGAAATTAAAGTTGGAGTTGCCTACAAACTCAATGGGAAAAGGATTCCCCACTTCCCGGGTAAGGAAGAATATGACTCACCAAAACACTTTCCTATGATTAATGAAAGGTTATATTGATTTCATAATTGTTTAATGTTTTTTTATCATAGCCAACATGGACGTTTTGCAAAAAGTGGAGGTTGAGTACGAGACCTTCCCTGGTTGGAAGACTGACACTTCTGCAGCCAGGAAGTGGAATGACCTCCCAGCCAAGGCTCAGAACTACATCCGCTTCATTGAGAACCACATTGGAGTTCCCAGTATGTCTGACAAAAAATACCAAACTTTTATATCTGAATATTTTCTTTTCAGAGCTGAATGCTTGGTCAACACTTTCCCTGAAGGCCTCTGAATAAAACAAGTAGTTGTGCTTGATGAAAATAAAGCATGATATCCTTTATATAAGCCTATTCCACCTATTATAGATAGCCTTTTTCCAGTATTGATTGTTATAACTTTGAGAGTGCTTCTAGCTTTCTAATCCGTATTTTTTTCTCTCTCTCTTTAGTCAAGTGGGTCGGTGTTGGAAAGTCCAGAGAGTGCATGATCCAGATGTTCTAGAGGAAAATCTTTTTCTCCTCTGGATGGAAGTGCAGAACATGTGGCACGATGTGGCATTTACTCATCATCTAAAATGATCTTCTTCTCTTTAGTTAATAAACAAGACATCTATATATGTTACCTTTGATCAGTGTTTGCTGAAGTTGTTTTTTTGCAATGAAAAATATTTGATTAAAACAATCATTCAATTTGACGATGAGATAAATGTCAATGTACGGCTGTGTCATCAATTAAAGCAACCCAAATGTTTATTCGCAAAAGTTCGTAGATCAAGATTGACACTCTCTTTATCATCAAATGTTTGGGTCTTCAAGCCAAGTTTGACTGTCTTCAATGTAAATATGAACACTTGATGCTATAAAGTTAGTCTACCAAACCATTGACTGTTTAATGGAAAAATATCCCTCCATTCATTTAAGGCATCTTCAATTAGTGAATAGTGAAAAGCATGCAGTCTTTGGTTTAATTTAATCATGCTGTTCCAATCATACTATCCATTGGAACCTGTCAAACAGAAATTACAATATTCAAGAAAGTCCATTGAGGCAGCACAGTATGAGAGGCGCCGTAGGCGAACATTTATATAGCATGTGACACTAAAGCAGTTGTTGCCTGCAGTCAGAGTTAGTAATGAGGTGGAAAGACGTTGAAAATGACAGAGCTAATGGCAATCGTATTTTTTGACATAGAAAAGGCATAGGATTCAATGTGGAGGAAAGGGTTACTTATCAAGTTAAGTCAAATGGGTATTGGGGGCAGGATGTATAACTGGATAATGATTTTTTTGACAGAAGTTAAAATAAGAGTCAAGGTCGGAGCAGATTTGTCAAGGGATTTTGAGGCAATGGCATCCCACAGGGAAGTGCAATCGACCCTGTTTTGTTTGAAATTATGATACATGATGTATTTGCAAACCTAGATAGATGTATCAAATCAGCATAGTATGACCACTGGGTCATATGGATTAGGGGAAGGAATGTGTCACATGTGACAGACAACATCAGGAAAGCAATAAAGAAAGTAGACAAATGGTCATATTAATGGGGCTTCAGGCTGTCAACAAGCAAATCATGCTACATGATGTTCACAAATAAACTAATTAGCACATTATATGGAGATAGTGTATGAATTTAAGTATCTGGGGCTATGGCTAGATAGTAAATATACATGGACAACACATATAAAACACTTGGAAACAAATGTAAAAAAGTTATACATTTATAAATAAAAACGTACTCATGCATTTTGGGTCAAGCTTGAAGGAAGCGGAGAAGAAAACCCTGAAACAAAGATAGTACAGAGTTGTTGGGAGTATTCCAGGTTGCAGAGGCATGGGTTTGGGCGGACAAGGAATGAATGTGCAAAAACATATGGAATGGAGGTCTTGGAGTTCACCCAGTCAACTCCATTTATAGTGTACAGTACCATGGTGGTTGTACCCTGAGGCAAAGGTAGATACATCGATATCTATACAGACGAATCAAAGAATGAGCAAGCATGTGTGGGAATTGGTGTGTACATAACTTAATTTGTAATATATGTCTCCAAAAGACTGTCAGACCAACTTTCCATATGCAGCAGAAATAGTGGCAGCCATTATTAGTCTACAGTGGGTGGAGGAGGTCAGGCCGGATAGGGTGGTGGTATGCATAGACTCATTAGTCAGTGTTTGGCCCAATATTATTCATCATGTACATCAATGACTTGGGTAAATTAACTGATGCACTTAAGTTTGTATTATTCACTGATGATACAAACATTCTTGCTACAGGGGAGAATTTACAGCAAATTTTGGAAGTGATGAACTCAGAACTCAACAAAATAAAAAAATGGTTTGACTACAACAAATTATCATTAAATCTGAACAAGACCAAATCTGGGGAAATACTTGTAAAAGCAATTTACAACCACTTAATATACTTCAAAAAAGAGCCATCAGAATAGTACACAATGTTGGATTTCACAACCATATCAACCCATTATTCTTACAGTCTAAATTATTAAAATTGACTGACCTAGTCCAACTAAAAACTGCACAAATATTGTTTAAAGCGAGGAATAATCTTCTTCCTCGCAACATTCAGGAATTATTTTGTGACAGAGAGAGGGGGGTTATGAATTACGGGGGCTTTTAAACTTTAAGACACGTAGTACACAGAAAAGTTTTTGTTTGTCTATTTGTGGTGTAAAACTGTGGAATAATCTGAGGGAAGAGCTGAAGCAATGTAGTAATGTCATACAATTCAACAAGAAATGTAAAGAAATTGTTTTTATGAGGTACAGGGATGAGGAAGGGTAATCGCAATCACTGGGGTGTATTTGCAAAAATCGATTTACTTTTTGGTTTAGTTTATTAGTTTGAGGGTTTTGTAATGGTACACTGTACATGGTTATATTATGGTGATGGGAATAGGCACTATTGGTGTAATTAGATAATTAGATTTTTAGATAATGGCATACAAGTAATTATTTCATATAATATTACATTATATACTTTTAGATGATAAATACAAATTAATATCTATTATTTATATTATATATTTGAGTTAAAAGGGGGTAGGATTAGATAAGTTTAAACTTCTTCCTACTCCTTTTCAGGCATGTAATGTTGTGTTAATATTTTATTTGTTCTCAACATATTTTTAATTACAATAGTTCTTTGTTTGTTTTTTTGTGTTTTTTTACATGTTCGAAATAAAATCAATCAATCAATCAATCAATCAATCAATCAATCAATCAATTAGCTATCTTGCAAACTATACAATCAACAAACACTACCCACTACATGGGTGGTATGTACAGTTTTGCTGGGTGCCTGCATGAGGGGGTGAAGGAAAATGAGTGTGCTGGCTTACCAGCAAAAGGGGCACTGAAAAACAGGATAGCACAGTCCCAATCCCTCTCGGGAAAGTAGAAGATAAAGTAGTGATTAAAAAAAACGGGGGTGGGGGGGACAGAAACACAACAAAAAAAAAGGGGGAGGATGATCAAAAAGGAAGAGGGTTGTACAAAAAACTAAAATCAGTTGTAACAAAGAGCTAAAAAGAAAGGAAGAGATCTGATTTGGGTGGATCATACTGGGTACAATGATACAATGTTTGTACTGGGGAAAAATAACAGTGACATGTGTGAAATATGTGGTATTAAAGGTCACATAGTATGCGAAATACACTTAACCATGTTTTTTTTGCCTGCTCCATTTTTCAGAAAATGTGTGCTCAAACAGGCCATTTGGAGACTTCCCCTTTATGACATCACAAAGGGAAGTAACCCCTCCCCCAGGTGGGTTACACTTCCACAGCTAGGTACGCGTGTTTGTTCTGCCCTCTGAGTCCACCTTCTCACCGTAAACAACAGGGCATGGTGCGAGAAAGCCCAAGCCACCCAAGCCCTTCCAGAGAGGGGCGTGGTCAAACATAGCTCACTTGCTATAGACACAGAAAAAGCCTGTTCTGGGCAGGGCTGAAATAGAGGGGTATATATGCATGATAAAATACAGGATCAGGGTGGATGTTTTACAGAAAACTTCACAGACATGTTTTGCAGAGCTCTGAGACTAATTGAAACTTGTTGAAAAGGAGGATAGTATGTGACCTTTAAGGAAAATGTGGATAATATTACATTGTGCTAAGTATGCAGCTGAGAGAGAGAGAGAGGTTGCAAGAGATATTCAAAGCTACAGGGTTTGAGTGGAATATGGCAGGAATTTGGGGCACAGAGGGAGGAGTAGAGGGGATATCATAAGGTTGGCAGGCTGTATAGGTAAATGACGTGATGTTACACACTCTTGGTACCGTGGGTGGCGGTAAGTACCTTTAAGTTGTTTGCGTTCCGCTATAATAATAAGAGAAGAAGAACAAGAAGGAAGCGGATTGGCTCGAACATTTCACGTGACAATAAAGGGTGTGTGTCATTGGCTTCTTCCTGCGTCACTTGCATTTTTCCCGCAACAAACAAGTTTGGAAATCAGCTAGAGCCACCGCAGAACTTTGTGAAGCTAAAATGCCGAAACGAGCTTGTCCTTTTCAGCAAACATTCTCCTCTCAATACAAAATACATATCGGACAACAGGAGCTGAATAATTACGGCGTTTTTGGTGACAAATATAAGCAAGAAATCCACGGTGAGTACATGCTAGCAGTCACATCGCTGTGTTGCAGTGTTAGCTTCGTCGGTTAGCAAAGTTGCTAGTTGTCCTAGCAGTCTTTTGATGCAAACTATGATAAATCCGTTCTGTTGGTCGCTTTTTGCACATTTCAGACATTCGTAAGTTACTAATCTCGAAAAGAGAATTTTTGTACAATTGATAACATCTCATTATGAAGTCGTCTAGATAAAAACACTATTGAACTACATGTCTAGGGTCCAACTTGATTTGCCATTACTGCTCGCTGGCCTATGAGATGCAACGAGGAGTGCAATCACACTAGCTGTTGTTCACAGTAAATGACTGTGGCCACAAACGAGGGTCAGCTGAGTTGGTCACGTGTAACTTCATTTATAGGTGTGGGTTTTTTCTTCACAGAAAAGACAAAGAACTTGCTCTTCAATGGGGCCAAGGCAGTGATGGGAAAAATCTGGCCTGGGGAGGAGAGGTGTAATGACCCGCAGCCCACAGGACAAGTAGAAACACCTGCATACAGCCAGGCGTTACTAAGAGGACAGACACTGATTGGACACGATGGGAGACTTACTAGAGGGATCGCTGCTCAAGGTAAGCCTGCCCTGAAAGGTTAAAGAATGGCTAAAAAAAATCCAAAACGACAAAAACAGATGCCATGTGTTTTTATCCATCAAACAACTCAAGGCTTTATCCATTTATCCATTATCTGTTCCTAAAAAAACTACTCTTCTTGGAGTGGTCCCACAGCAGAAGTTCACTTGAACCCCAATAATACATTTTGGTGACAGACTGATAATGTGGCGTAGACACTGAAACCTCAGCAGGGTAGATACTAAAACAGTAAACAAAATCCAAATTTGTGAGAACATTGACCTCTACTGTTGGAAGAGGAGTAGTGACGTGGCTGAACTTGGGACTTGTAGTGTAAGCTTTAACCTCATGCAGACAAGCCCAAATATAAATTTAAGGACTTGTTAGTTGCTGTTATTGTCCCTTAGTAAAATGTGAATATTGTTATTTATTAATATGTATTTAATTATAATTAAATCATGAACCGAAGCTGATTCTTCAGATTTATCTTCTATTCAGATAAATTACATTATTAACATATTCAGTTATCTGCTACACATGCATAATCCCTGTGTGGGCTGCTAATGTATATTTACAACAGCCTAAGTTTATGTGCAGAACGTTCTGAACTTTTTAAAAATCTGTATAACATCAGCACTTAGGATCCATAAACTTCTGGACAATCTCCCCTCGCTCTTCGCTGCTCGCTACGTGTAGCGACTGTATGCTGTATAGGTGATCAGAGAGAGTGTTGAGCGTTGTCACTTGTCGTATTCAAACCTTTTCATGCAGATGTTAATCTTTTTGTGCAGTTGGTTGCGTCAGATGTTATTCTGCACTTTGATTTATTTTGTCTGCAAGCCTCCCGATACGAGGCTCCCCTGCTGTGATAATGGTGTCGTGAGTGAAACGTTTTAAGCCTGTAGTTGTGTTCTTTTTGAATCGCACTTTGTCTCGACCCCTCAGTTAATCATAATCAAGATTCTTGTCAAATTGAGATGCAGTCACTTCTTCACTGAATGTGCTTGTGTCACAGAAATTACACACATTCTGGATTATGTTTAAAAAATCATATTGTAAGTGCATAAACTAAAGTAAATCCAGTAATTTCATGCAGCACAACATATAAACTTCAGGATAAAAGTGCAGTAACACAGTAACTCTTAGAGTCCCAGGCTGATGTAAAAGTGTTAAAATAAATTATTTTATCACTGTGAAAATGTGCCAGATGAAGGCTCAAGGCGATTATTATTTTTAGCCTACATCATGTTGTTTGTTCAGTTCATGCTTGTCACCAGCAGGTGTCAGGGTTGTCAAAGATATGGATCATTAGCCTAGTTACTTTTTAACTTGGGTTCCATGATAAAAGCTCATCCAGAGTGTGCTGTTTGAATGTTTGGTCTCCGTCTAGGTGCAGCAGTGACTACCACAGGCTGCGGTGTGTGTCACAAGAACCAGGGCTCTAGGACGGCATGCTCCCAATGTGAGCGTCTAACCTGCTCCTCCTGCACCCGACAGTGCTCCAGCTGCTCCAACCTCTGCTGCTCTGTCTGCACCATTATAGAGTAAGTTTGGCTCTGGTCTGATATATTGTCAAGATCTTGGTATCAGCAATTGTTGGGGGAAATGCGTTGTGTATTTTATTTGCACTGATTATTATTTCTTCTTAATTACAACATTGGTTATGTTTTGTATTTTTCCACTTCTGTTTTAAGTTCGGATGTTATTTGACCCTGTTCACTGAAGGGGTTCCAGTCCACTGATTTGTGTAAAATATTTTTGAAACCTAGAGAATGCTTGGCTTGTTATTCACATCATGCATCTTGTAGCTCATAGGTAGAAGAGCAGGTTGGTCATTACTCATTGGGTTGGTGGTTCAACATCGACTACCAATGTATTTTTAATTGTTTATTTAATTTGCATGTTCAGCTGCATCTTATTTAATTTTGCACCAGAAATGCCCCCCAGGGATGATAAAGTTTTGCTGAATTGATGTTAATAATGTAATATTTCCTTTGCTCCACAGTTACAGCGGAAGATACGATGAAGTTATGTGCTGCAGCTGCTCGACGTAGAGAGAGACTGAAGAAGGATCAGGAGTTTGTTTGAACAAATATATATCTGCCTCGCATGAGATAACTAAGACTGCATTTTATTGTGACACGTTTTATGTAATCTACATCTTTCCTTGTATATATGTATTGCATTACCTGTAACTGAAATAAACTTGAACACTTTTATATACAATTAAAGAGGTCATCTCTTCAGTACATCTTTCATAAGCAGTAACAGTTTAATTTTGCCAACCAGCACGCCCCCTGGATTTTTTTTTTGAAAATACATTGAAAAAATTACAATACAAAACACCACGAAAACAGGATACAGCTGGTTAGTCCTAACATGTTTGTTGCAAGTAGTTTTTAAATCACATTTATGAACACAAATCTGACTGCTTTACAGCTTATAAAACTCTTGTCATGTATTGTAGATCTGGCAGTAGATGGCGACACACTTCAAATACTTATTCAAAGGACAAATTCCCCTCAGATTGTGCCACATTCAAGGTGTAACACAAACTTCCTTGTTGGATACTAAGAACATTTTTCAACATTGGATTTTTCTCTTTATTTGGTTCTGAAATTGAAATCCCAGTCCAGCCTTTCTGGACTGACTTGTTATCAGATGTATTTATTAAAAAAAGAAGCCCCAGAGGCTGAAGAGAAACAGACCTCTGCAGCAGACAATTTGGCAACAATTATCCCTGCCGGACGTGACCTTGAGCTGCGGTCATCACTTTGTCTTGGCTGCTGCTCGTCACTGATGACGACCGGTGTCAGGGTCAGGTATTGTGCGCCGTGAGTAATTGTTCTTGGTGGAAGAAGTCCTCCACACTGCTTTGTAGAAATCAATCACATGACATGGTCTTATAGATATTAGCTTGGATGAGTGCATTTCCCGGAGCTTACTGCAAATGCGCCTATGAACTGTTGAGTCACATCCCCTGCTCAGCGGGCCAGTTGTGGCTCCACTCTTTGGGGAGCTCTGCAGTTGGTGTTCGGGGGCAGCGCTTGATTTCTGGCTCAGTGACCAGACAGCTGCTGGCAAGCCGGGTGTCGGGCTGTCTGCACCATTCTTGATGAGACTTTAAGAAAGTAAAAGCTGTAGGCCTACATTTACTCTTGAAATAGTTTTGAGCAAGTTAAAAGTGTATGTCAATAGCTGGAACATTAATCTGCAACTATTAAAAAAAATCTCAAATGTTAATTTATCCTAAAAAATACTTTGTTGTGTTGTTTTTAAACATTAAAAAGGGATTCAAAGTTTAATTCTAAAAGGCATCTGGAGTTGGTAGAAGTGTTGGAAGAGGCAAAACGTCTGAAAAAAAATTCAACCAGGCCTAGATGGCTTATGGATTAAACTTGAACTGCACGATTGAGAACCTTTACAGACATAAAGTTAATACCTTTGAAGTGTGGACTGTTTGTTGAATACTACTTTGGATCAGAATGTTACCTTTTGGCTCTGAGTTTGTTATTTTTTCCTTTTTGTTCTTTTTTTTGTTGTTGCACAATTACTTCATTTATAATGAAGTAATCATTTGGTCTTCAATAAAGAAATTAAAGAATTCCTGAATTAAAACAATGGGAAGTGGTCTTTATTTCTCTTGCACCAATTAAAAATACAAATCAAAACATAGACAATGATCTTTGACCCCAGATCTCTATGAAGCCTAAAAGCAACTTTTTTGATTAGGTGGAAGCAACTTGTTAGTGAGCAATCACTTTAAATACTCCAGAGATTCATTATTGCTTGATGGCCCTTCTAAGTGTTATCATGGACACAAATAACAGGAACAGAAATGAAAGAAACTTGGCCCTTCAGTTGTCCGATCTATTCTACAGAGTCTTGGCCAGTGTCAGGTGGAGCATCCTTCCATAATCCAAGGTCTTGATGCCATCTGAGATGAGTTTCTCCTCCTTAGATGAGTAACACTGTTAGAAGTTAAAAGTCAAAGTGATGCACAAATATCGAAAGCTGTCTTTGACCTACACATGACTCTTTTTTATCCAGTTGTTTCCAGACACTTCCTCTGATCCATCATTGCATCAGACCTTTATTTAGTACAATTTTCATGTAGCAGGAAGGGATTGTAATGCATTACACGTAGGAAAAGATTGTTGTCCAAAACAATACATGAATCATCAAAATGTCATCATTTTTATGTCACCTATTGCCTCCAGTCTTAGCAAACAGTCTCAGTGATATATGCAGGCCTTCCCTGTCTTTCTTCCTCTCCCAATTCTTGTTTTTAAAAACAAGTCCAAATCATGCACACCACAGAAGATGTTCAAGCATGACTTGCAAGTCTGCTTCTTAAAGGTCAATCATGCTTAACTTATTAAAGAGAAGGATGCTCTCTCCCGTTCTATAAAATGATGATGTGATGGGTTTATCTGTCTTCAAAAACAAGAGCTGTCCAGATTTTCATCACATCTGAGGGTCACTGTTCTCTCCCCTTAAACCCTCCACCCATGGTCCTCTACTTCTCTCCGGCATGCTCCATGTGTGGCTGGGTGTCTGCGTGGAGAAAGGGGGCCACATAATCACCCACAGCGCTGCAGACAGGACCAACTGCAGCCGGCCAGCGGGAGCACGTGGCTTTGTCTTTCACCCATTCTTTCGGGGACCAGCTGTGGTCTGAGGGCGGCGAGCGGCGGTGGGCCCAGTGATGCTGCTGCTATAAATATGCGTCAACGAGTGTGAGTAAGTGACAGCTGTACAGTGGACCAAGGACACAGTGTCTTGGCACTGTCAGGGCGAGCCACTCCAAAAAAGGCAAACCCAGTGTGAGGGCACTAGTTGATATGTATTTATGCACTTGTGGCAGTATGCATGTTGTGTACACAGTTCAGATTGAAGCTTTAAAGTGCCATTAAATGTTCCTTTTAAATGTTTGTAGCACTCCATGTTGGAAATAATTCTCACTTATTAAGATTGTTTGAATCCAGACTTTTATATTCTTAATTAAAACTACCTTTTTTTTTACTCTTGGGAGCAATGTTGTTTGGATTTCCTGAAAGTCATAACAATGGCTCCTCCACAATTAAGTGGATGATAACCATATGCAGGTGAGAGAGAAAAAGAAATCTGCCTGTGTGTGCGTGCGTGCGTGCATTGTCTGTACACAAGTGCGTGTGTGTGTGTGTTTGTGTGCCCTTTTCAAGTGTGACCACCTGTCTTTTGTTAAGAAATAAATAAATAAACAGAGGCCACACCAGCTGTCCCTGGCAGTCCGTCCCTTCAGAGGTCAAGGGCTCCCACCGCTGGCCTTGTTGAGCTGGTGGACACTTACAACTTTCCTCTCAACTTCTCTCAAGTACCTCTAAACCACACACACACACACACACACACACACACACACACACACACACACACAAAGCCACTCACAGCCAAATGAGCCAGGCTTTGAGCCTCGAAGAGAGGAATGTTTTATTACACCATCGAGTTACACAGCACATATCCCGGCTCGTCACCCTGCAGCTAAGCCCTATCACATGGCCCCTACTTTCCATGTGAAGGTTTGGGCCCATAAGAATCAAACACACACGCACACACATGGGGCAGTCTAAGCTCTGCATCAGGCAGATGTGAGAAGTTGGTGCCAGCAAGCGCTCTGAGGCCTGCTGCTGGTGATGTTTACAGTGTTTGGTGGCCGCAGCATTGCAGAGGGAGGGCCCTTATTTACTGTGAGCCAGCCGGGATTGCTCGGGGTGTTTATGAATGATCTTGGGAAGACATTGTTTTCTTTATGTTGGAGCTGCCTGGCTAGCGCCGCTGTGTCGACTGAGCATAAAGTACTTGCTGGGGAGCTGGGCCAGACAATAGCCTGGCTGAGCTACTACCCACGCACACAATAGAGTGTGGGGATGAGGCTGAGGTCTGGGGCCGTGGTTTTTGGGGCCTGTGGGGGTGGAGGTGGGATGGATGTGTGGGGGGGTGGGATGCGGCCCTTGTCTATACGTTGTTCACAGAATGAGCGAGCTTGGACTGGGGGGGAGGGTTGGTGGGAACCCAAGTATATCCCCATTGGGATCACGTAGCAGAGCAGCTGGATTTCTTTCATGGTGCAGCCGGAGAATAATTAAAAGTTCTCGCCATTGAAACTGTCCACTGAATTGGCATGACACACATTTGGTATGTGTGTTTGTGTGTTTACTGACAAATACATGTGTGTTTTGGCTCAGTTTGAGTAATAAACACATTCAGTCAACTGGTTTTGTTGTACTAGGTTTATCTCCTGTGCAGAGTGATGGCAACAGGTCAGAAACAATGGGAGACAATCATGAAGCCGCTCCGTCCTTGAGCTCAGTTTATGGTTTCAGAGGGAGAAGGCCTGTTAGACCTGCAGTATTATCACTTGCTGTTGTCTGTGTACACATTACAGGACTTCACACACACACACACACACACACACACACACACACACACACACACACACACACACACACACACACACACACACACACACACACACACACACACACACACACACACACACACACACACACACACACACACACACGCTCTGGCTGATTGTTGCTGCTGTGAGTCAGAGAAGGGCTCTTCTATTATGTTCTTAAATTATAGCATACCAGAGTTTACTTATTTGTTTAAACGTATGACTGTAAATAGAAGCTTTTGGTCTGAAAGTGATACACACAGATCAGCCATAAAATGATGACCACCTACACAATCTAATGCGATCAATTCTACTTTTATAAATGTCTATATTTTCAGTTTTTTTTGACATGGTCAGAAAGCTGATAATTCTCCCTCATATTATTTATTGACGTCATAGTTTGGTGGTGTACTGTGGTAATTAAGAAAGGTGTTCCGAATATGTCTGTGTAGGTTGTCAGTCATCCAGGTCATGGTAAATTCGAAGCTTGATCCAAAGGCAACTGGACTTCAACCAGTCAGATCGAAGTGTTCCGAAATCCAAATACTTTGCTCTCCTCATGTATGTAAATGGAGTGGGCAAAATATTAGGAACACTTTTCAATATAATTTACTCCAGTATACCACCACCACCACCACCACCACCACCCACCTTTTGAACAAAAATGTAAAGCTTTATAAAAGTAGATTTTATTGGTGGAGCTGTTGTATTGGATTGCATAGGTGGTGACAGCGTTATGGCTGATCAGTGAATATGAAACCCAGTGAAGAAAAAAAAAAGTAAATAAATGAAGTCCACACAATGCATGAAAGTTGTTCCATTTTAATTTCTATGCATAATCTTAAGAAAGATCTAAATCAAGATTGTCACATTTCCACAGCACACACACACACACACACACACACACGCACACACACAGAGGCACACTCCAAAAGCGCAAACAAAGAAAATGCACATACACTTATAGATCAAATGAAATCGCCTCCATATCTAAGCAATGCCAATTCTGCATAAGGATTGTCCTCTAATCTCTACCCCCCTAACACTGAAGTAATTGATTACTATAAAATATACATTTCTTATTTTAAAAAATTATATTAAATTCTAATGGCACTTCTACAAGTTCTATTAAAAAGAGTTTCTGTTTGACATTTAGAAGCTGTTTTTTTTTTTTTACCCAAATCAAAACTGGGAAAGTCAAATGTTGCACAAGTAGCAAATGCAATAATAAATATTTCTCATGATTATACACAATTTCACAGTTGCAACCTGCAGAGGACAAAGTTCCAGTATCAGTGAAGTCCTCAGATCATACAGCATGAGTCAGGCAAACATAGCCCTCCATCAAGAGTAGCACTGTTTCCATTCAACAATCAAACATCTCAGTGTTTCACATTCAACAGTGACATGAACTAAAGGAGCTGACTTGTTAGTTCCCAGTACTATTGAAGAAAAAAAGCTTGTCTTCAGTTCAACACAGTAAATAAAAAGAAATATATTCACAGAAACAAAAAAAGTCCAATAAATCTCAAAATGTGAAAGTAATCTCTCGCAAAGCAGCAGAAATGAACAGACTTTTAGTTTGTCTTAATTTATATTTTGATATGATAGAGAAAAAAAAAACAAGTCCATGGGCTGCTATGATTTGACCGTTTACCACCGCAGATTAGGGCAAAATGTACAATATAGAAAAAGGGTTTCTCCAGATGCAACACTTATCTGTGTGTCTACAAGGCACATTTGGTTATCATCCTGGAGGTATAAATAAAGACTTCAAACAATAAAAAGGAAAAAAAGAAATCACATTTTGTTAGTTGTTCTACCTCTGTACACATGTACATTAGAAAACCAAGCAGTTTATTTTGCACCACATTACAAATGTTCCTTTAAAAATGAAATAGTGACAAAATCTACATTCCAGTGTGTTCTGATTCAAATATACAATATTAACAGGTCTACATCTGAAATATATCTATTGTTCTGACGACTAACAGAAGTGATTAAACTTGTGAACAACGGGAGTGTTTGTGCAAGTAATCAGGCAGCCAAATTTCTTGTTCAAATTTTGCACAAGCTGCATTCACTCGAGCCAGAGGAGAGTGAAAACAGATCACGTTTTTTCAGAGGGGAATGGTTTGATTCCTTCTCAACTAAGGCTCCTTGATCAAGATAATTCTAAAATACATAAATGCAAATGAGACATGAATTGGTTTATGTTTCCTGAAAGAGGCATTGGTGGCCCTCATTCTAGAAGAAATATACCTCAGGGTGTCTATGTTGAAATGAACAGGTAAATCTCACTTCTTCCGCACAGTTTACAGGCATGTTATTATCAGTCTCGCGTGGAAAACAATACTCCAATAACTGTGATATTCTCTTGATAGATGTGCAATCAAATCAACGTGGCATCTCCTCCATGTAGAGTAACAATGGAGTGTTTATCTACTACATGCTGGGATATGGAGGGAGGGGAGTCTGTTCTTTGAAGCCTCCAAACAATACACCTGTTTACAGTGTCCTTGCTCTCTTTTTTTGCAAAATACATTTCTCACATTCCAACGGCTCCATTCAATACAGAAAAAGTGCAAAGGGAAAAAAAACGGCGCTGCCAGTTCTCCCTGCAGCTCAGAGGGAGACACACAATGATCCCTTGAGAACTACCTGGGACTGGTGGTGGTGGTGGTGGTGGGGGGACAATGCCTGTATTGTCTCGTTTCTATAGGTAGCCAGTGCTGTATCAGTGTGGCTGTGCCTGTGAACAACTGTCTCCTGTGGGAGAACAGCAGTCACAGCGGTGTTTAATGTTCTGATTTGTTCTGGGTCTGATCGAGTTGTCTTGAACATGAAAAAAGGAACCAAACTTCCTGTGAAGGATGCAACACTTTAAGAGACTGCAGCGATAATAAGACACCTGACTCTCTCCACGTTGACACAGAAAAAAATAAACAGTTCGATAAATAGATTATACATTTACATTAAATATACATACAGTAAAGAAATAGCAGCCTAGACAATAGTGTTTAAACTATATGCATGCTAAAAAAAAAAAGACAAGTGCTTCTCTATGATCCATGTGACAAATCTTGAACCCTCCGCAGAGATCTCTACACGGTACATTAAAATGTGATTACAGTAACTCGATTTGCACACAGAAAATGAGCCCCAATACCAGTTAATGAGTACCAAGCTTGCTAGGCAAGACGTGATGTCTTTCAAGCTTATACAAATAAAAACTACACCTACTGTAAAAACCTGAACCAAGTCAAACTAATAAATAAATCTGATCAAGTCTTCTCAGGACAGATGAGACAAAAACATCATGAACTTCAATTCTACGCCCCTTGTTTAAGAATTAAATTTAGCATCCATGTAGACAGTCACAACAAAATCCACTGAGATGCCGAAAAGATTCTTGCGAGAGAGAGCATCACTCAAGGCCCCAGCTTCATCAGTAGTAAAACATACAGTAAGAAGATATAATGTGGAGTTAATTCAAAGAAAAGGAAGGTCAGTGGGTTTTTCTGAATGGCACGAGGAGCACAGCTAAATGAACAATCCGCGCTATTTATCCACCTGTCTTTCCTTCCTTGCCTGCTGAGGATTTGCCCTGAACACCGTGTCAGCGTGCCCTCGAAATCATTCCATGTGTTAACTCAAACAATTCAATAATAAGCTTTATTGACAAGAGTGTGGTTAGCAATTTTATCACATTCTTGAAACGTATTTAAGGCCACTCACTCCAGAATGAACAACTACCTTTGTTACACCCTGATATGTGGAGGGTATTCCATTTCTTATTTTTAATAAGGCCTGAAAACAAACTGATTTTGGCCAGAAGGCAAGGCTGTTTATCTCATTCTTGTTTAAGTAAGCACACCAAATTAAGTGTTTTCAGTAGGCACCAGCATAACAGGCATTAGCTCTTAACCACTCTCCACCCCTCTTCTGATTAGACAACTTCTTTTAAAGTAGCAATTACAAGGCCCTTCTGTCAACATGTGCTCGCTAACATTAGCAACTGAAGAGCTAGCAACACACCCCAAGGCAAGACGAAATGTGGTGATGTGATGGTCTGCTTGTCCTCTTTTCTAAACAACTTAGAACTTCATTCCAACCAAATAAAACTTCTACTTCCGTGAAGAAAAAAAAAAAGGTACTTCCAGTAGTCAAACTTCATTAGTTTTACTGCCTCGTGACAGTTTACTTGTTAAGGACTAAACAAATCTCCAAAATAAATAATAATATTAATAACAATAATAATATAGGAGATTAAAAAAAATCATATATTGCTACTTGCGGACGGTTTTGATCTCCCATTTGCACAAATTAAAGTCTCACTCACTCTGAAGATTGTATTAACATATTTTCACATTAGCTTTCAGCATTTTGCCCCATAGGGTTTGATTTTTTTTTTTTTGTCTTTCAGCAGAACACTCTTCAAATAAACGCCAACAGATTGACACGAATAGACAGAAACAAACAAGTGCATCATCTGATTTGTTCATCTTCGTCCACACAGATCCAGCATGAGTTTCACAGCGGCCATGTTTATCCTAACAACCTGTGGCCACTTGTACGCACAGAAAACAGTTCCAGTTTTACAGTTGCTACATTTTTTACTTGACAAATGCCACATAGGGTAGAATCCAAATGATATGTCTCCAAAAAACTGAAAGTGTGTGTACTCATAAGGAAACTGTTCAGTAGTAGAATTCAGTGTATGAAAAGACATTCTGTCTTATGTTGTGGCACTGGTGAGAGGTGTTTTATCCAATGGCGAGAGTCTTGACAAGGCCACAGTGAAACTTCCTGATGTGGCGGTATAGGTCCCCAGACTGGGTGAAGCGCCTTTCGCACCACTTACAAGCGTGAGGCTTCTCACGTGTGTGAACTACAGCGTGTCGACTCAAGTTATGGGAGTACTGGAAGCTCTTGCCACACTGGCCACAGGTGTATGGCTTCTCGCCAGAGTGTGTGCGCTCATGGCGTTTAAGCGTGTACATGCAGGAGAAGGTCTTGTTGCACTGCATGCAGGTTGGGACTGAGCCGTCAGGGGACAGCTTGGAGCGTGCACCGTCCTTCTCGCGGAAGTGTGAGCTGAGGTGCAGTTGCAGCACGTGGGGGCTGGGGAAGACTTTGCTGCAGAGGGGACACACACACACCTGTTGGCCTGGGGGCAGGAGCACCCCGCTGGAGGTTGAGATGTCTGAGGAGGCCAAGTCATCCTCTTCCTCCTCTTCGCTGTCCCCCAGCAGCCTCCCCCTCCTCTCCTCTAGCTCCCTGCCCGGGGCGCCCTCCCTCCCCCTGCAGGCCTCCCCCTCCTCGTCCATCAGGTCCTCCTCCTGGGAGAGCAGGGCGGCTGTGGAGCCGTTGTTGCCTGGGAAGAGGGCAGCGAACCCTGTCACCACCGAGCTCCTGGCACTATTCCCAAAGCGCTGGCTCTCAGGGCTCATCGGCTCACTGTCCTCCTGCTCTGACAGCAAGTCGTGTTCGTCTTTAACAAGTGGCTCAGTGCCCTGCTGCTGGCTGTCGAGGGCCAGCTGTCCCGAGACATAGGAGGGGTGTAAGGGATCTCTACTAGACAGAGGCTTGAAAGACAAATCCAGTGCACAGTCCATGTCATCTGAAGCCCTGGACCTCTGGGACAGTGATACGGTGGAACTACTGACATCAGCTTTTGTTTTTCCAGCTGTTTGGACGCAGGGCTCGGCCTCCGCTGACACATAATTGACACCTACAAGGTCCGGGGACCTGCCAGAGTGACCGTTTGCCTTCTGCCTGCTCTGTGTAGACCTATCACAATCTGTGACAGCCAGCCTGACTTCGCTGTTGTCCGTGTCAAATTCTTCTGCCAGGGGGGGCCGATGAAGCCCATGAGACTTTGTCTGGGGCTGTCGCCGGATGAGCTGCTTACTGTGCAGCTCGCCATCTGAGGAGTTTTCCCTGTCCAGACAGCTGAGTCCCAAACCCGCGCTCATCTTTTCATCCAGAGAGGAGACTTCCTTATCTTTTAGCTTTCCTTTGCACACTTTCACAATATCATACATGTGGAGGTAACTGGCTGCTGCCAGGACATCCTCCACCGGGAGAGTGCTGAATTCCAACTTCCCCTCATACATAAATTCAAGGAGCAGACTGAAAGCCGGGGCTGTCACAATGTCACTGTTGAGATGCACAACGTCCCTTTTGTCCAGCTGGTCCCTGTAGAAGAGATGGAAGTACATGCTGCAGGAGGCCAGCACGGCTCTGTGCGCTTTGAATCGAGCCTCCCCGACAAGAACAGTGCAGTCACAGAGGAAACCTTGGTGACGCTGCTGACTCAGACACTGCAGCAACTGGCGGCTATGGTCTGGGAACTCCATTCTTCCTTCATAACCTGACGAAAAACAGGAAAAACAGGATACTCGATAAACGAAATGAAGCCATTAATAGGTCAGAGCAAGGCTGCGGTCCCATATCAGAGAAAAAGCAACCGCGAGAAAAGAGGGGATTTGAGTTTAAACTTTTGCCGAATTACACGAGTTATTTAAAAGAATGAGCAAGAGCAATCACATAACATCTTAAATCTGTTGGCTCCCAAAATACAAGTTCATAAAATAAATACTTATTTATAAACTTTCATTCAAATGTTTTACATAGCCCAGAGCCTAGGTCTGCATCAATAACTTTATCCAACTTGAGAACACAAATCCTCCATTCTTTCCAGTGGTGCAGGATACGCTGCGCTGCGCTCACCCACCCATGTATCGCAGCGTAAACGGATACACTCCAAATGATCCAAAGTATTCCTATGTGAAGCAGACAGTCTCTATACTTTGAGAAAGGTGAAGCACCGGCGCGTTCCCAACACGCACAAAAGGAGCAGCGTTCACAAAACACGCAAGAAGTGGGATTGGGAGTGATTCCAGCCGTCCATGGAGGAAGGAGGCTAACGTGAAAAAATAAGCCTTGTGCAGAGTGAGTAAACTGGTGCTCTGTTTGCTAATTACACTGCAAGCTGTGGAGTCAGCTGCTCTGACATCACCGCAATGGAAACGCTACCTCCAGCTGTGCTCCCCTCTATGCCATATGTTAACTCTGGGCTAAAACCAGACACACAACTTGTACAAAATAAATAAATAGAAAGGTTGATTTATAAATGTCTCAAGATAACACGAAATGTCAAAACTTTTTTTAATAGCGTCATATATCAGCGGAGAAAAACTGCAGCCGACACCCGGGGATAAAAATTAAACGCTTTGTGGCCCCTTTACGCACTCATGAGGCACACGTACGACTGTGAGATATCCGTTTATAGGGGGCTGATTCGCGCAGAGAAGCAGGTTGGAAGGAAAAAACGAACGTGAAATTGATATTAAAGTTAGATAGCTGCCGAGAACAACGTGCTGGAGTATCATTTTGCGCGCATTAGTTGTGTTTGCAAAAAGGAAATGTAAGTGGGATACGGAGGCAGGAGAGCCAAGGGCGCAGTAAACCGAGCTCCATGTCCGTGTTGGGAAACGCATTGCTGGGAGCCTTTTAAACAGCAGAGGAACTCACAGCAAAGCCAACTGCGCTGAACGAAGCGGCGAGGGGGACACTCTTTTTTTAACTTTAGCTTCCTCCGTTTGAAAACCAACAAAAAAACACTCCACTTACATTTATTCCCCTCCGGTATCGTCGTTTTTCTCGCTACAAGTCCCGCTGTCCTTTCATGATGTTCGCCCAGATGTTCGCTTCTCCTTGTCGTTTCTTGAGCTTCAGTCCGACCCTGGCAAGGCAGGCTGCACTCGGCGCTGCTGTGTGTCAAGCAGGTTGATAATGGCACAAGTCTCGCGATACCGCAGGGCCACAATAACTTCTGTACTACTGCGTGAATTCACACAGCGGCAGCAAGTAGCAAAGTACACTGGGAGCAGCAATTGGCTCTTTACTGAAACAACTGTCCCCCAGGAAGGAGGAAGGGACTTACACTGTTGTAAAAACCTTACGTTTTACAGGAAGGGAATGGGTAGATTACTGACAATACTAACTTTAAGACACAAAACTATTTTTAAAGTTACAACTTCAAGTAGCAGTCTTATCATAAGAGTCAAAAGTTTAAATGTCTTATTTGAGCCGAGGGTTTATGTGGAAATGCTCCCTGTTGGCCCCTTTTCTTAATTCTTACCACTCAGACTTGTTTAAAGGTAATGTTATTAAAAAAAAGAAGCTCAAATCTCAAATCCAGCAGATACATTTAATTTGCAAGCATCCCACAATGTTGCATGTAGATGAAAGAAAAGCTAAACTGTTATCTGCTAATCCAAGTTCTAAATCAATAGTTTACCCAGACTGATACAGAGAATTATAAATCATGCTTTGTCATTTGAAGGGTTATTAGACAACTGGGCTGCTCTCTCTAATCCTGATTTGGGTTGTGGAACTCACTGGCACCACACACCACCCAGTGCCTTTGTTTTCCCAGACCACACCAAGTCCTGGCTCTAAATTGACTTAAGACAGGAATTTTGATTTTCATTGGGGGGGGGGGGAATCACAGATTTGTTCAGGTTCTTAAAAATAACACAGTCTCCGGAGTCTGCTCTGTAATTGTTAATGCTCGAGATGGTGGCACAGCAGAGAAACAAGGGGCTCGAGGTTGCAGCTGCTCATCTTGTGCCCCCCTCCTCCTCCTTGTGTCCCTCCCTGTGCTCCCCCAACTGCTTCAGTCACCTTTGCCCTGTGTTCCAGCTGCCGTGTGTTTTGAAAAGGCCATTTGCAGCTCCTCACAGCCTCCTGACACAGAGGGGAATGAGCAATGTGACGAGAGGCGGCAGCCACTGGTCGGAAAGGGGCCACCGGCGAGATTCTTATCCACTTACTGCTTTATTCCATTTTTAGTCCGTCTGTTACTGTCACAAAGGGAGGATATCTGCACTGTCAATATCTAGATGATCATGAGGAAGACAGTCATGCTCCCTAAATAAAAACTGTATTTGCTCAAACAAATTGGCATTCAGAAAGATGATTAAAGGTGAAATACTTTGTTTAATTCAGAAAAAACACCTGGGAGCTTTAGTAAAGTATAAGATATGTGAACCACATTAACAACAAGTTTCCATTCAAACTCACACACACGTACACGATGCATGCATGCAGGAGCAACGATGTGGATAAGAATAGGAGCAGTGGCCCTGTGTTTCTCTGGCCCTGGCAAATGTAGGCGCCCAGTAGAGGAGGGGTGTGTGTTCACAGGGCAAGACAAAGCAGTGGTTGTGCCTGAGGACAGTGGCCTCAGAGAGAGGGGCTCGGCACGGTGAAGGTTCTCACACACAGAGAAAGATAGAAAGAGAGAGAGGGAGAGAGAATGGGAGTGGGAGAGTGCATGGGGGAGCTGGGAAAGACAGAGAGAGAGAGAGAGAACACTTCCTGGAGGTTCTTTCTTCCTCTCTGCAATCATCAATGGCATTCTCCCCCTGACCCACTCTTCTCTCAGACAAACAAAAGAGCCCGCATTCCAGTGTAGCCTGACCGGCCAACCAGCCAGCCATCCAGCCACTGAGTGAACCACATCACTCCCCCAACTGGACCAAAGTCCCAGGAGTGTGTGTGTGTGTGTGTGTGTGTGTGTGTGTGTGTGTGTGTGTGTGTGTGTGTGTGTGTGTGTGTGTGTGTGTGTGTGTGTGTGTGTGTGTGTGTGCGTGCGCAGTGGGGGATATCTTTAATATGTGCGTGATGATGCATCTCACATTAAAGACATCACAATACCTAGCCCTGCCCGTATACCAGAAACCACATTTTGATTTTTTTTTTAATTGTGTGTGCAGCTATCAGCTTATTCCAGTCTTGAAAATGTAGAAACTTATTTCATAAAGATCATTTCAAAAACTTTCATGTGCAATTCAGTCTTACATATTTGATAGCTGGGAAAGGTTGCAATCTTCTGAAGAGTTTCATTAACATTTTATACATTTGAGTAATGATTGGCTGCACAGCATGAGATTAGAACAACTGATAGTAGTGTTAAATATTTAAAAGGTAGATTGATTAATCACAGATTTTCCAATTTACAGACTTATTAAAATATGTATCACTTTATAATTGTCCATGTTTTTTTTTCCACCTATTTATTTAATTTATTTATTACTATTGGTTAAAAGGGAAGAGAGGGTGTCTGTGCAAAATGCATTTCATTGCATTGACTTTACCCGGTACTTTAAATGTATATGACCAATAAACTGAATTGAGCTAAGATATCAACCGTTAAACATTAGCCCAAATCTTATACATCAGGGTCTATGCAATTTCTCAAAGTATTCCTTATTATATTAATCCAAGTTATGTTTGAATTTCATGTTTGAATTTGTACTTAAAGGACGGCAAGCTGGGTTACCATGTATACATTTTGACAAACTCCCTGTGCATCGTACACCAAGTCTTTGAATCTGGTGGTGCAAAGCTGCATAACAGGTAGATAATACATCCTAGGAAACAATGTGACAGTTGGAGCTACATTGCACTGCAGTTGCCGGGAGATGCTGTAGTGGTCGGACCCCCCACCACTTCCACCCTATTATGGCCCTCCTGCCCTTCTGTGTCTAATTGTTGCTGCTGCATGTTATCTATTCTCCTTCAACAGCCCATTAAGCTCTGCTCTGTTCTGTTTGTTACATTATGAACTGATACTGCAGGCAGACAAGAGAGGAGATCAGATGAGTGTTTGACAGGAAACACATTATTAACTCACTTTGACTCTTTGATCTGGTTACTTTAGTTTTGAACCTGCAAAACAGCAGCCGAGGAGGAGGAGGAGGAGGAGGAGGAGGAGGAGGAGGAGGAGGAGGAGGAGGGCATCACTGAATAACGACAGCAGAAAAAAATGGGATAACCTCACTCAGCTCTGTTTGTATGACAGGAACAGCTTGGCAGAGCTGACATATAGTAGCAGAGAGGAGCACATTACAGTGTGAGTGACAAAGAGGGGAAATGACACCAGAGACAGAGGGCAGAGGCCACAAAGTTTTTCATCACAGAGGGAACACTGGCAGCTGGCCCTGCTGTCCTGCTCTCATAACACTATTTTTGTAGTATTGTGCAACCATACAAAATCAAAGTCCTTCTTTGGTCTAACATCAACATTTCAGATCAATGCACTTTCTTACGTATGCAAATATATGTAATAGTCTTCTACATAGCTAAAGATTATAAGTACATAATGACTGTATAGACCAAGTCATCTGCAGGCATTATTTGACACAGAGGATCCCTGACTTCCTTACTCAGCAGGCCTGTCTGTACCTGTCCTAAACTGGTTTAACTCCTACCTTCCTAGCAAGGTGTTCTTTGGATCTGTAGATGGTTGTTTATCTAAAATAATCCAGAATTACTAGCAGGGTTATAATTATATATGTTTTCACAAAGGAACTTTTTTTTTTTACATTTCTCTTTTGCATGTTCATTAGCACATTAGTGCCATATTCTCTTATATGTGTTGCTTGTGTTATGTATCTTTGAATTGCTGCATCTTCTGTTGACATTTTATTATATTTAGAAAGTGAGTTCATGGAGCAGTTCCTGAAAAGAATTCTGACAAAAAAGGAAAACACAAGTTTCACAAAGTTTTATGGAGCTTACAGTAGTCAAATAGTCTTCATTGGGGGTTTAAGATTGCTCATTTATCTGCAAGCTCAGTATAGTTGTTTTGATTTCACTTTCTTTCTTGCCTGTGAAATGTGGTTGTAACTACAGGAACTTGCCTACTTCTCAGCAATGGTGTTGTTAAGTCCCAAAACATACATTATGGTTGTAAAGAGGCATTTCATTGGAACAAATCTAAAGGTTCATTTTGACTCTGAACTACACTTTATAATTCCTTCCTTTGATTGTATATGTTAGTTGCCATTTTCACCTACAGGTTGAAAATGTCTTTTTAATCATAATCACATCTGTGTATGGTATTGTTCTTCAATTAGTTGTCTCCAAAAATAAACCCTAATTTCATTTCTCAAAAGGGATGACTAATTTCGTTACCTGATGATAATCCAAGTTTGCACTCAACTCTTCAATGCATTTGCCTAAATGCATTAACTTTTTAGGCATTTATTTTTTGCACTGATAAACACTTCTCTTGCAGACTATATTTAAATAAAAGTGAATACTGTTTGTTGAATTCAATCCTTAGCCTATTTGCACTTGGTGTATTTCAATAATCAAATTAAGTTTTACACGATTCAAGAAATCTGATAACTTTGAGGGTACTGAAAAAAATTGTATAGCATTTTTTTTGTCAATTTATTGATCAGTCAATCGATTTGATAAATATTGTGATCACAAATTTAAGAAAAAATGTCATGCTCCTCTAATAATATTTTCACTTTTACTTTTTCTGACGCAGGAAACTAAATATTCTACTTTTTGTGGGTCAAACAAAACTATTACTGGATATAATCTTGATGAGCATTTTACCATTTGTCCCCATGATATACAGACCACATAATCGAGAAGTAATCCACTAATTAATTGATTGTGATTATTATTAAATGCAGCAGTGCAACGTATCAACTCATAACAATTCTCCTAATTCTAAAATAAAATCACTCGTAAAAAAAAAAAAAAAAAAAAAAGCTGCAGCAATAAGTCACACTTGTACATAATCTGGTAGTACAGTTACAGAGGGTAAAAACCAGATATCAATTATCGTCGTGGAGACCTTTCAGGACACTCTGCAGCTCCCAGGACCCCATTTTGGAAACCGCCGGCTCAGATAAGACAGCGCAGGGTTCAACACGGCCACGCAGCCCCTCATAAGCCCCTATAAAAACAGTGCAGGATTTTTTTCAATGGGACGGCTGACTGCCTACAACTCTTCTATGAGTGTGACTGATAAATCTGGACGGCTTTAGGACCCGGGAGAGCGAGCTGCCACAGAGGCATTGCAGACTGCGCGTTAGGGAGGTGTAGTGGAAGAAAGGCAAAGAAACGGAGTAAATGAGAGCACTTTGTCCAGATTGTTAGAGGACTTATCAACTTAAAATACCGACGAAACTGCTCACTATAATGAGACGGACACACTGTTGAATTCCTGTCCAGGTAAATGTCCGCGTTTCCTTCGCATGGTTAACTACAAGAGGTCGACAGCTAGACAGGGTAGGTCCCCATTGTACTTACATGGGATGCGGTTATTCTCACCCAGGCTGCCCTGCTAGGCCCCATATCCTTTCTATCGCTAAATGCAAACCCGAAATGAGGTACTTTCCTGCCTTCACTTCGCTGTAGAAGTTACTTAGCAGCAAACAGGAGCTTATTAACGTCCAGTAGTAAATCATGACGCGCTGTTGTTTTTCCACGAACAACAGGGAGCCTCTTTTCAGATGTTAGCCATTCATTTCTGACAATGACCACTTTTGAGACAGCCCTCAGGGCCAAAATATCTGCAGTCATGTTACTTTAAACGGTTCCCCTCTGCGAGAAAGTTGTATTTGCTCATACTTCACGGCCCAGCAGGCAAATGAAAACAAATGAGCTCAACATGAGAGCAGCTCATTCATTGTTATGAACTACCACTGCGTTTGTTTACTCGTTTGAGGGAAACATTTATTGCCAGACAATATTGTAGCGCTCAGCTGCGTTAGCTTTGCTAGCTTGTTGCTGCTCTGTTGTAGCACTACTGCATCTTCAGTCAGCAGGACAAACTAGTAGGCTACATCTTTGTTTTGACTTGTTGACACCCTATAGTGGCTCCCACAACGGGGCTTTAGTACCTTTATGTAAATGAAGGAATTCATAAAGAAAAGCTTAAGTAGACTTATAGTCTTATTTTTCTCTCTTTTAATCAGTACAGCAGCAAAATACACGAGTGAGTGGCTTCGTAGTGATATGTTTTGGAGTCTCTGTCATCATCCCACCCACAAAGATAACAGATTTGTTTACCACAGAAATTGTAGAAATGTTTTTTTTTTTTACATTAGACATATTGATATTGTTGCAGAAAAATGTAAAGGTTAAATGATGCAGAAATGTCAACTTGAGATAGACTTAGCTTCATTGATGTTACTTTATGTTTGTGTCCATTTCCCCGAGGTTACTCATGCATACAAAGTCTGCAGCGAGAACATTGTCCCTGGGCATGTTGTACCAGTAACGCCTTTTAGTGTCAAAATGTTCTCAACGGTCATGAGACTACATCTGTCCAGTGTGTGTATGCAGCAAGACTTGGCATGTGACCCGCAAAGACGCAACAAGCATGGCGTAATGATGCAGACTGTGATTTGCTTGGCTCTCCCTGTTCTATTTTGAAAATACCAGCCACCTCCCACCCAATCCCATCACAGCCCCTTTGACGCAAATGTGCCACCAGTTACGTGCTGAATCTGAGGAATGTTGTTTGAAATGGATGGCCCTGTACGCAGGCAGACTTATCGTGCCCGTCCCCCTGCCTGCGCCACAGGAGTTTGGTTGGGATACGCTTCTTGTGATGGTAACCCGCCATCAGAATCACATGACCGCACTGTTCTTGGCTGATACAAAACACTTTTGTGTCATTAGTCATGTTTAGCAGTTGTCAATGTAAATGACCATGTAATTTGATTTGCAGCACACCCAGGATACCAGAGATTTAAGATCTTATTGTTACCTCTTAAAAAGACAGAGTATAGTATGATGGGTCTATATCTGAATAGATCCAGGCAGCTTTGTGTCACATCTTTAATTTAGTTCATTGCTTGCCTGAACAGCCTTTACGTGAGTCACAAAGGGGTTGCTGTTTGTCTGATCACAGGGTTAAAACAGTAAGTCTACTTGTCTCTCAGGGATACAGTAGCCTACATGTGGTCAGCTACACTCACCCACAATATTGTTGTCATTGGTGGTGTGTTTTCAGGGAACTTGAAAGAGGAACTTGGCACTGTGTAGTAGATCACCCTGTTACTGGTTCCATTGTGGCATTTGAACACAAACAAAGTATTGCTTCAGGGACTGTTTTGCAACAACAGGTGAGTGTGTATCTGACGTGATAATTTAATCATTTGAAATACGTACGTGTTTTGTTTAATCTTTGTAACTGTAAACCAGCTACTCACTCTGTTGTTTACACAGCAGCGGTAGAGCAAAACAGGCTTGTATCTATTGATCTGATGAAAGAAGAAGTGTGGTGATGTCGGCCTGATTTTCTGCTTCCTGCCATAAAAAACATGGGACCGTTCTCTGTGGCTCAGTTACAGGCGCAGTGTGTGGCATCCTTGCTGCATGACACTCATTTGCATTGAATGGGGTGGCCCCTGGAGCTTGAGCCAAAAAGATGAATGATTGAAAGCTGCACTGACAGCAGGGCAGGCAGGCAGGCAGGCAGGCAGGCAGGCAGGCAGTGGCAGCCCAGAGGCCTGAGCAGCATGTGACCCGCTGTCAGGGTACTGGGTTCATTCAGTGGCTGCTGGCTGCAGCGCTGGCAGCAGCCCAGCTTTTCCACACAGGCCGCAGTAGCAACAGGTCGCTCCCATTAAAACAGCAGCACTCTGTTGTGGCTCCAGAGCCGGTCTTGTGCATGTGTTGCTTTTTTGGCTGTGGTGTGTGTGCCCTCAAGTTTGTTTGTGTGAAGTATCCCGATGTGTACATAATGTGTGCGTACCAAGATGCCGAGAGGATCCAACGGTTTGTGTGATCCTCGGTTTGAATAGCACTCAGTGTGCTTTTTCAAATCCCACTCACAGATCCTTCCAACATGGACTGTGTGACACAAGCACCACAACCTTAGAGCAATAAACAAAAACAGTGAGCAAAAATACACTGAGCTTTCATATACTCGCATTGCTCATTGATGGAAGGATGGAGCAGAATGGCAGTAAAAAGGCGTGTTGCTCGTAAATACACGGTCTGATGTATCGGAGCCTGGGGCTGTGCTGATATGACTCGTAGTCTGTCAATAGTCACATCCACTTCCTGTTGTTGTCCCCAGCCACACGCTGGATGAGGCCACTCCAACAGAGCTCCCTTTTGATGGCTGCGCTCTGACTGAGCAGCAGCAGGGGAAATTGATTTCAGTCGATGGTCAGATATTGCCTGGTGCAGTATGTGACATTTGTGTGAACAAGCCTGGCAATTGATCATTCTTTTGCTGATTCAAAGCTGTCTTTATATCATAAAGAAGCACTGAATTAATGAAAGGTCAAGCATGCTTGGTTGTGGTAGCCTGCAGGTTTCAAGTATTTTCCTTTGATGTCAAATCTTTCAATCTGTGATAGATTTGAGCCTCATTTCGTCTATCTGACTTTCAGGGAACTTTTATTCTGTCTTTTAGCAACCACTTTCGGTTTAACAGGTATTGTTATAACTGTCGCCTCATTTACTTTTATTCTGCACTTTCCTCATAGAAGGTCTGAAGCCCGTTTCACACATTAACCATGTAACTGTGAAAGCAGTCTTCTTCATGTGTGAATAGGCGCTAGAGTTGTTGTTTTGTAAACATCGCTATAGCTTATAGGAACTAGTAACATTTCCGCGAAGCTCCCACCTCAGGTCAGGTGCAAATAAACAGCAACAGCCACACATACAGTGCAAAAAGGTCATCTATGGTCGTAAAGAAATGAGTCTATTCCTCACCGCAGCAAAGAAGGAGCTTTGACTTTACAACTTGTTTTTTTGTTTTGTCATACAAAGTTATCAAACCTAGTCATACCTAGAGACCTGGAGCTTTATCAGATCTTTAGTAGATGGAGTATTTTAGATGTGTCAAACCTATCTAGTTAGACTGTCACACACATAAAGGAACATTCATATTTTTGTGCTGGTCTGCTTAATCACAAATTTAATGTGAGACTGAAATCTAAAAGTGAAACTATTTCTGATGCAAACGTAGAATGAATTTAAACTAGAGGATTACTTTAAAGTGACAGGAGGCATGACAACCCTTCAGAAATGATAATCTTGTATTTTATGAACATTTCCTTTTACTCTTTGTTGCACAATGAATTGAATTTTAATCGCAGTCTTGATTGATGATGTATATGTGACCTCCTGCCCAGCCTCACCTTTCTCTTTACCCGTTTGTGTCTGCGCTGTTGTCAGAAGTCGTCAGCAGAACATTTTATAAAGTCGTTGAAAAATAATAATGTTTAAAAAGTTTCTCTCACAATTCCTTTATAACAGTTGATCCTCGTGACATCAAGCGTTTCACTTTTCTCTGTTCCTTTTTCCCTAGTTAAGTTTCTGTCACAACTTTCAATCTTTAGGAAGTTAATTTAAATCTTTCAAAATAAAAGCACGTTTTTAATCCAAACGGGAAGTTAACGGAATTAAACACAAAATAAAAAGTACAGCAAACAATTAGCTTAAATATTTACATTAACTGGGTTACTTACAAAAGCTGTCATATGAAGTCACATTAAATAAAATACATTGTTAGAAGAGGATTAATCCCGAACACTAAATCATTTTCTTTGATTATTCTAACATTGTTTTGCTTTGCTGTTGAAATGCAAGTGTTTGACAGCCCTAGTTAAGAACCATCGTAATTGTAGAATTTGTTATGGTCAGAATCTACTATACTACTTCAAGAAAAAGTCATTTAGCACCTTCCGTGTTAATTTACAACAAAGCGGACAGTAATGAAACACCTAGGAGAAAAATATATTTACATTTCCAGCAGGTCTTTCCTGCAGTCCACGATTCAGAAAAAAACAAAACATTTCAAAATAAAACAAACTCAAATCCCAAAGTATGCTAAACCCGCAATACTCATCAAACAGTTTAACAAAACCCCAGAATGTTAAGCCTCCTACAGCTGCATTGAAATGTTTCAAAGCTGCCCTGTGTGAGAATTGTTTCATAATCAGCGTCCACGCTACACTGACGACCCGGGCTCCTTACCTCTGCAAAGACAGTGCAATATGTTAACAGAAATAAGAAACCTGTGCAATGATAGGCTTACCTGTTCAACATTACTAAAATACTCTTGATAAATACTGCCATAATGTGTGCATGGGTAAATATTCTATGTGTGACAAGCGTAGGCACTGAATTCAATTTCTGTGAAATTGTAAATTTTTCCCTCGTCTGGTGCAGACTGTCTGCAGTTGCTGATTTTTTCAAGGACATTTTCCCCAAGGGGACAATACAAAGTATATAATAAAAAGTACATCTTAATGGTTCCTTGTAATACGCAACTCTTCTAGTCATGTGTAGAATGAAATTAAAAAATCAGAAATGTTGGGCTGCATTTGTACAGCATGGATTTCTCCAATGGAGAAAGACTGCATTGTGAATGACAAAAACCTCGGCCTGACAGATATTTGACCCTCACACTGTTGCAGGTTCCTCCTGTGAAAGTAACTTAACCACAAACCAACAGGGCCATAAAACACTGGGATCTTCTCTTTTTCACTGCCTCTTCTCTACAATGTTGACCCGAAGGTTAATATTCACACAAGTGGAAAAAATCTCTCACCTCTATATGGGGCTAATTTTTACTCTTTTTCACAGAATAGGTAACCATCATTGAGAAGGCGGCTATAAACCCCAGGAACCCGTCTCCAGGCTCCTGCACAGGGCTGAGTGAAGGACACTTAGGAAACAAAGCTGTGTCTCTCCCTGTGGGAAACCTGGATCCTCCACCCTGCACACCAACATGACCAATGTGGTGATTGTCAAGGAGGGATGGCTGCATAAAAGAGGTAAATGCACAAATACAGTTTGTACTTTATAGTTTTATTTCAAATCAGTTTCTAAAAGTATTTTTTTTTCAACAGTTTCAAATGTAACTACACGTGTAACTATACTACAAATAATATGAACACCCCCTTAAATATACCTCGCTCTCATGCAAATATTTCAGGGTCCCTAATTGTTACTTGCAAGAGAAATGCACTTCAAATACAAAAGCTCTGTGTTTCATAGAATATATGCACATGCTAGTTTTGATAACATTTAAGATTTGGAGCATAAAGTTAGTACATTTTACAGAAATGGTGCAAGTTTTTTTTCTTGCTTGGATTAACAAGAGTTAAGAGTTGTACAATTATTCACAGAATTGTTTTCTAAATGCTGCAGAAACAACAAACTGCCTGATTAATCAACCTGTAACTGTATTTAAAAATCCTGTAAGCCATATCCAATGTACAGAGTCATCCAGCTGCAGAGTCCCCAGTGGGCCCCATTTAGCTGCTCTGACAGCGCTGTGTGGCGTGGCGTGGCTCTGTGTCGGGCGTGAGTCCTGTTGTTTGGATGAAGAGGCATTCCTCACATACCTGCTGGCTTTGAGCAGCTTTATGTGTGCATACTAACTGTGCCCTGCGCAGCCCACTCCACCACCACCACCACCACCACCTCCCTAACCCCCAGGGGCAAAATAGGATAAGAAGCTTCTCAAAACCAAGGAAGGCTCCCAGGCCCAGTTCCAAGGCACCAGTCTTTTACTGGAAGGGGAGACACTGAGAGCCTGAATCAGGGGATAACATGACAGGAGCAGGTCACTAGCAGAGTTCCTGGTTTTTAGACAGAAACAGTGTGTGGCTATGGTGTGTTAGCCCATGTTCCCCCCTCCTCAAGGCCTCTGCTAGGAGCACAACAGGCTGCTGTTTTTGGAGAGGGTCAGCCTGGTTCGGCTCAGTTGGTCTCAGGCAGACACACCCTGGTCCTTCCAGGAAGGAGAAGGACATAATATTGGGTGCTATTAGTGTTTCATGCTCTTTATTACAGACCAATCCTGTAAAGTAGGAGAGTGGATCACCATAATGCACAGATTTGTGTTATCTACAAATTGGATTATATTATATCTCTTCATAAAAATCCATTAAGCAATATTCATGTAATGAATTACATTTATGCCAATTGCTATAACAAAGGCTTTTGAGGCCAGATGTGATGTTGTATCCCTCTATAGGAAAAATCTTTGAGAGGGGATTTGTGAATCAGCATTTCTCCTGGCTGATGTTTCATTCATTTGGAATTTTGCACTATTTGTCATTTGTGCCAGAGACACTGACAATAGTCAATTCTGCCACACTTCAGACTGTGCTGATAAGAATGAAACATCCTGATGGAGCGCTAGTGTAAAATATACCTATGGGAGAAGTCAAATATTGACTGGTCGATAAACACTTTGGTTGCGTGGAAGTAGCCCCACACACACTCATACACACGCACAGAGCTCTAGCACTGACACATTAGTTGTGACACACACTTATACACACAATAAAGAAACAACTCTTCAGAAATAGTGAGTTGGCATGCTGTCGCAGCCCAGCAGCTGTGCCCTGTGAAATGTCACCCAGAGCCTCTGCTTTCTTTGATTGGAGCGCGTCCACCTGCCTCCCCGACAGGAAGGCTTCTCGTGTCGCGTCACTGTCATGTAGGCTTTGCCCCAGAGCCACCGCACAGAAGGTGAACCTGCAGTGGTCCTGTCTGCTGTCCATCACCTGCGCCAGGTAGCCCCCGCTCAAACGCCATCGTCCCATGTTGCACCTTGAGGGGAGCTTGTTTGTGTGCCGGCGCCACTCAAGTGACTCACTACTCCATGTAGGCGTAATAATAAATGGCTTAAACCGCTTCCAAGTGTGTTCAGCATGCTCATTACTCCCATGTGTGCAGTCAAAACAACAATTAAATGTTTTACAAAAGATAGCCCTACATATTTCCATCAACATATTGTGTATGTTTGACAGTGTCTGGCAACAAACTATGTTTTTTTTAGTACTGTATTCTGTCCTACAGTAATTCCCATTTAATCGTAGAAATGTATCACCACCCTTTGTCTTGGTCCGATACCTAGATTGAGTTTTTGGCCAATAGCTACATCTGTTACCAGGAATTAAAAAAAGATAACATTCCTTCTCTGCTGATGTGATATAATTGATTTCACTGTGTATGGCCTGAGTTACTACAATAAATGAATTCTGAATTTAAAAACTTGAGCTGTGAGGGGGATATTCTGATTTCTAGCATTTATGGCGTCCACTCCCTTTAGTCTCTCCACTAGCACTGTTCGCTTGATGTTTATCATTACATCACATGATAATTCACCAGAATTCAGTTCTCTGTTTATGTTCTTTGCTGTGTAGGCTACTGCTTTTGAGAAGAAGACACAAGGGGAGTTTTGGGTGGGCTTATTTGTTTTGGTATAATAGTATCTGATTGGAGTATACTTTTAATACTTGATAATTCATTTCACTCACTATTTGGCATTTCTCATAATGGTATAAGAACAACTCTATTTCACTGTGATACATGATGACTTCATTTGATAGCCAGTAACAGACATAGAGCAGAACAGCACTTGCGCGTCAGCTGAACTCATCCATGCCACTCACTCTCGCTCTTTGATTCCTGACTGATTAGTCATGTTCAGCTTGCACGTGTACACTGTGGGAAGGCTCTTGAGAGAGAGTAGAGAAAGCATAGTGACTGAGAATCTTGTAAACCCCCCCCCAGTAGAGCTAATCTGTCATTAGGGGCTGCATATTCTCAGCCTTGAAGTGCGGTGTGCGTTTGTTTCAGACAGGCTGCGCTCGGTGAAATGATCTCATTCTGAAGGACACACCTTCGTACTTTCTCCTTCAGCCTTGTGCTGCAGTTATGTGCCTCAACTGTGGACACTGCCTGGGATGTGTTGTATGACTGTTATCTGGGTTGTCTGTTGTTGAAGGACAGTGTTGGAATGCAACACAAGGCAGCTGCGTGTGTGTATGTCTGGACATGCATATGCAAATATGTGTAAGTGTATGGACAGTGAAGCATATTTATTCAGAATTTACCCTGCCAGCCGGACATCACCCAACGCCCTTACACACAGACCACAATACAAGTACAGGCTTGAAAAAACTGTAACTTTGTTGTTACTTCGATAACCAGTTGTTAAGCACTCTCAAATGATGCCTTCCTTTCAGATCTTCACATGGTGCTCCCACACACTTTGAATGTGCCTACGGCCTCTAGTGGCCACGGACACTGAGCCGCATGTTATTTCCTTTTGTGAGTGTGTTTTCCCAAAGTTCCCATCAAAGCCGGAGCATCATCAGACATCAGAGAGGTAGATTGTGGGTTCCCTAGTTTCCAGGGAAGTGCTTCGGCCAAAAACCCAGTGAGGCTCAACAGAACAGCGCTCGCTTGTCCTCCCCTCTTCCCTGGCCCTTGTTTGTTTGACTCATTTTCTCCCTGACAAGTATAAAGAGCCGGCCCCTTCGTTAGGCTAACGAAGGCCGCAACAACTGTTGGATTTGGGTAGCACGCTCAGCTGGCTCCAACTCATGAGAGGAGGGATGAAGGGGAGAGGGAGGGAGGGAGAGCAAAGGGCACACCAGTACAGATAGGCACAGTCATAAAGAGAGGGAGAGAGGGACAGAAGTTGAGCAGCGTCTTTGTGATGTTCCCAGAACATTGCTCATTGACCCAGTCGGCCTCAGGATAGCGGATGGATGTTGTGTGCAACACGCCACGGAGAGAGCCTCTCGTGGTTTGGTTTGGAGCTCATCAGCTGATTGGCTCCTTTTCTAGTCATGCGGCTGAAGGACATGAGCTGAGCTGCTCCTCCAAGCGGGACCTGGTTGGTGGTCCAGGAAAGTGCATGAGACACACAAGACGAGGGGGGAAAGGGGGAAAGCATGCATGTTTTAGTGAAACTCTAGACACAGTTGTATGTGTGTAGATGAAACTTTTTGCTTCATCTTTTGAATGTTTGTGTCTTGTGCATCTGGTGTCCAGGGCTCCAACGATTTTGTTAGCATTTTCCACCTTTGTATTGTTGTTTCTCTGTAAGGGAATGCGCTGTTTCCCACACAGTTAGATTCTCTTGAAAGGAGCAGACCCACCTGATTAAAAATGTCTCATGATGCTGCAATGCTGACTTGGAGACTTTGACTTGCTGCCAGCTCTGCTGCTGGGCTCGCCCAGGCTCCTCCACGTTCACTCATTATGGCTGTCATGGGCCACACACCGCTGCAGCACAAACACGCCCATCATGTACCGAAGAACTGGAGCTCTAACTAAATAAATGTTCTTTTGTAATATGTTTACCCACATTGTGAGGTTTTAACATTGAAAAATATTGAGTGCATACAAATGGACTAAATCCTGCTAAATGTGTCCCAAAGTGATAATGTTTGTAAACTTGAAACTTAAAGATTACATTTCACAGTAGTTGTTACTTAAAAATATGGAGGGCTGTGCAATTTGTTTGAGTAATCTGAATACATAGTGACACAGTTTTAGTTCCTTCTAAATGCTATACAAACCAATTTGACTAAGCCTCTAGAGCACAAAACAGGAATAATTAAATCTTTTGTGTATCTCCTTTTTGCTTTTATCATTTCCAAATTCAAGAAAACATCCTTTATGCTGCTCATTTTTTTTAATTTTTGGATTTTTATTTTTGGTCTTCTGATTTTATGGGACAGTGGGTAGAGTGGGAGAAAGTAGAGAGAGTGGGTAATGACATGCAGGAAAGGAGCCGCACGTTGGACCCGAACTTGGGCCATCCGCTTGGGGGACCACAGCCTCCCCACATGGAGCGCGCCCTTACTAGGCCATCAGCGCCCTGATCTGCTGCACATTTTTAAATGATTGAGGTCCTCCTAACATTACTCAATTCATGTGCAGCATCAGATGTGATATTAAAAAAAAATCCAAAGAGTCGAGGCTAAAAAAGGGTTTAATACAAATGTTCAGTACATTTTGAGAAAATCCTAGGTTTACCTACAATATTTATTATGAGCGCTTAATCACTAAGGGGTTAGCTAAAAGGGCAAACCTAGACATTTAGCAAAAAAAAAAAGAATTATGCAGAGATACACGAGGAACAACTATCATTTTGTCATGATTCAGATGCTTTATTATTTGTATGTAACATACAGTATAATTATTTGTTAAAACATTTTTTCAAATAGCCCCCCAACTTAAGCCCAACTTTGGTGATCAAACACAAGACACCACCCAGTTGAGGTAAGCTGGATGCCAATCTGGCCCCTGTAGGCAGGGTCCAGCAGCAGAGGGTATCGCACTAGGAAGCAAGCGCTCTGGCCGGGTGTTTGGCCGTCAGCATGGACCCCCTACCCCTGGGTAATGGGAAGCAGTCTCCCTGCTAAATGTTGTGGAGAGAAGTAAATTACTTGGGTGCAGCTGTCGGTGCAGGCTGGCTGGCATGGTGGGGGGGACCAGGAGGCTGAGGGATATGGCACCTCTACCACTCTCCTCCTCTCACTGCAGGCCCACTGTGTGCTTACTCTAGTCCGCCTGCTCTACACAACTGTGGTGGTCCTACTGTGCTCTCCATTTCTGTTACTCTTTTCCCTTTCTTGCTCTGCTTTACTTCACTACCCTCATCCCCGTCTCTCCTCTTGTTCTCCTCAATTCATACACCCACATTCTTCCTCTTCTTCTTGTTTAAATCAACTCCCCTCTTTTCTTACCGACTCTGCCTCCCCACCCTCCATCCCGATCCTCCCCCTCTTCCAGCGCACGCTCCTTACCCACATCTCCACCACCCTGTTGCTAGGATAATGACCCTGCTGAAAACTCAGACCCATGGCGGAAGCAGCTCTGGACCAGCGAAAGCTCCCAGTCTCCGACATCAATCACATCACTGGCACCTCTCTCCAGTTTAGGAAGGAAAGGGGAGGGGGGGGGATGCTCAGCTGTCTCCAAACTAAGAGATGACTGTATGCTCAGCTAGAGATCTGTAACATCCTTCACATCAGCTTATTATGTTATTCAGAAAATGTCATCATACTTTTGATATAAGTTTTGGACAATTTCTCAACATCTGGAGACTACCTTTCTTTAGAAAAGTAAATAATCTGGAGTTTGCTGCATTCTTATTTTAGGGTTTACACTGGTCATTGAGAGTTCATTGGCACTAATTTGCTCTGAATAATGTGTGTTTATTTGTTTGCCATGCAGTAACCCAGTTAACTAATCCATGGACTGCTTGTTTACCCAGGGAGAGGGGGCAAATCTCAACCCCAGTGTGGCAGGGGGGGAACTTCCCACAGTGTCTCTATGGTAATCAGCAGGTGTCACTCACCACGGAGAAGAAGTGAGGGCTTTCTTACAAGCGTGAGAAAGAGGGGCAGCCTCCAATGCATCCCCCCAACTCTCCATCCCTTCCCCCTTGCTTTTTTTCCTGTTAGGGTAGCAGCAGCAACAGCAGTGACAGAGAAAAAAGAGGGGGATAAGAGGAAGCAACATAGAGGGCTACATTGGAGGCCAGGGTGGCCCTTCCTCACAACAGGTTGATGCTGCTGCCAATGTCCTGGCAATGGAGACCCACATCCAGCTGCATGGGAGAGAGGGGCCAACAAAAGAGAGGAGGGGGATGTCAGGAGGAAATAAAGAGAAAGGGGATTCATATGAAGGAGCCCAAATTCCAGGACAGTTTAGGAAAGCTTGTGAGCCTGGTGCTGCCTTATATGGTTACAGCAAGAGATGCAAATGGGAAGATGGGTGTCTGGGCAGCACGACTAGCCCAGATAAGTGCTCTGCAGTTGGAACAGGGAATGATGCGAGGCAGAGTTTTGTGGTTGCTGGGGCTCAGTGGTGACCCCTGCATCAGGGAGGCCCCTCTCTACTCTGGAGCGGGTGACCCGCAGCTCATTGAGATGCAGGGCACAGGGTGGCAGACCGCAGCTGCAGCCTACAAGCAGAACCGGGCAGAAAAGGGCCGAAGGGATGGCGGGGGCGGCTGAGGAAAAACCAACAAAAGACGCAGCCCGCTCCCCCCTCCACCCTCGCTTTGGAGTTCTAATTCCCTAATCCTCAACCTCCGCCTACCTCCCCTTCTCATCCGATTCTCACCACTCAAACACACATACACTCATACACACACATGCAGAGTTCAGGCAGCTACCACTGGCTCCCTTCCTCTCATCCCCAAGCCATGAATAGCGAGACGGGGACAAAAACCCAACAGCAGCCCCCTCAGGAAGTCCAACCACTGGGTGTGAGCACTGAGAGGCACATTTTGTCTGAGCCTCTATTGGTTCCTCTCAAAAGTATGTGTGTGTGCTTAAGTTCAACCACTAAACCTGTGTGTGGACTCAAAGTTAATCTAGTGGCAGATGACTGAATGATTGAAAGATTTGACTAAAATCTCAGGAACAAAGAAGAAAAACAAAGGACAGGAGTGGAAAGAAAAAGGGATGATGTGCAACAGAGCTTTTAGTTTGGACACATTGTGGCCTTTGCTTTTGGGGGCTGCGGGATGAATGCTGCGTGATGACTTTTATTAAAAGCCAACAAGCCACAGCAGCTGGGACCTCCACATTCCTGTCGTTGTCAAGTAGAGATGGAAAGAACAGGACGCTCAAGCCTCTAACCTCTGTCACTCTTACTGTCTCTCTCCCCCTTCTGTCTAAAGCCTTCCACATTTTTTCCTTTTACTCAGTGACCCCTCAACTTGGCCAGACACTTACGCCAAGTTTACTTACATATGGCTTCAGCACCAAAAAAAAAAAAGAATATGTTCTAATCCCTTTTGAACCTTTTCTTGTTAGTCCAGGTGACACTTTTTGAATTGCGAAGTTGCTCGCTGTTGTAGTTATTTCTGCAGCTGAAATAGAAAGACTCACTTTAATTAACTTTTAAAGATATAAAAGAGAGAGACTGTCCTTGAAAAAGTTTGACATTTCCCTTAAAGCAAAATGTAAAGATGCCTTTTATCAGATCACAAACTCATTTGCATAGACATACACTGCTTGCAGTCTGTACACACATACATTGAAGCCAACAAGGCCATGCTCCACCGTGTACAGCTGTGACCGAACCTGTTCTCTCCGCCTGCACCTTGTGGTGTGTGTGTGTTTGGGGGTATAGTAGGCGTGGTGGTGGCAGGCTGGAGCTGTCCACACACAGGGCCATGTAGCAGTTGGCAAATAAAGATGAATTCTGTTGTGTTTGGCAGCGGTTCTCCGTTCATTATTTTCCACTTTGCCCAGCGCGCATCCCAGACCTCAGCAGCTGCTTGTCATGTAAAGACACTCTATCAGGCCCTGACAGCTCCTCCCATCCACACCGTGCACACACACAGTACACATGGATCATACACACTCCACTTGCGCTCACACCCCCCAGCTCGCAGGCCTACATATGTAGGGAACATATGTAGTGATCTGTCTCACTAGCACTCCACTCAGCACAACTCTCTGCACAGCTTTCTCATCCTCCTTACTTCTCTCATCTCTCATCTGGTGTCAAATCAGTCTTCCTATTCTTTTGTCCTTCCCGTAATCTGCAGCCACATGTCTGCTGTCACACTTGACTTCTGTTAGAAAAGCTTTGACTCTTGGGCGAAGATCATTTGGTGGATTTCCTCGAAGCCCACTGTGTATCGGCGTTTACAGTCAGACCTGAACGAGGTTTATATCTTATCTAGGTCGTGGTCAGTCTGTCTGTCGGCCAGTTTCCTGTTATGGAGAACTCATTGACATCAAAAGGGTTTACTTTGCATCTGTGATGATGACCTGACTTAAAAGCAGAAGGCACTCATGTTATTGTAAGGCCCATTGTCAGCAGTCTGCACTGTGTTCCTTATTGTACAAAGGATGTTTTTGGGGTCTAATTTTACAAAACAAGTATTGAAGGCAGGACCAATATTCTAATAATTCTCCGGGCTTCATTTATTCTCCGGCCAGTGTATAAAATATAACTTGAAAATAAACTCCCAACCATTTATTCTTCTGTGTTTGAGTCAAAAATAACACAGATAAAAAAAGTACAGCTGTCAGTTTCACTTTCTCGTTGTTTCAGCGTTGTTTCCACAGTGTGGAAAGTAGAACTTAAACTTAAAGAAGAAGAAGAAGAAGAAGGGGAAATGGGTGTAAATAGGAAGCTGACAAGGGTCATCTTTGTTGTTTATGCTCATGAGTGCAGGCTGTTGCAGGGTGGGTGGTGGGGGTTTGCACTGCAGAGTTGTGGAGCCACGAACAGAAAACCGGATATAGCTGCTTCCACTGTTGTCATGTGACCAGGTTTGTGGTTGCAGACAAGGAAGTTGCTGTGTCCTCTTTGTCTAGAAAGAGACAGAGCATGCACTAGTTAAGGATGTGTATTAGACATTGTGGTTGAGCAACTTTATTTTTCAGTGCTGCATCTCTGTCAAAGATGTCTGAAACTTCACACAATTTACATGTGTGTTCCAGGTTTGTAGGCACAACTCTAGTGTAGCCGTCTACTAATCACAGGAAGGGTCTAGATCACGTGTTACATTCCTTCATTGCTTGTTCAACCCAGTGTCCATGCACACCTGCCATATTGTCCTTAATATCTCAGTTACATCACTCAAGCAAGAGACAGTTGTTCAAAGCATCTAGTGACTGAGAAATTTGAGCTGGTGATGTCATCTTCCCAACACCCATGTTTACAGAGGCCGCCTCAGTGTGGGAGAATGTCTCGATGATACACGCCATGCCATCGGCTGCTGCGTCATGCATGACCAGCCGTGCTACTTCTGGTAGGTGTTGTGCGTCAGAGGAGCTGGCAGGGAAAGCTCACATCCTCCCATACTGGATGGAGTTGTAATCGGTTACACACAAATACCTTTCAGTGCCTGCAAAGCTGAATACACACACTACTGTGTATATTAACATATAAGCACACAGATGCATACACATAAACACCTGTCTGAGGATCGGATTGTTTAAGCACCAAAGTTTTTTACAGAATCTAAAAGCAATTTGCTGCATTCCTACTGCCAAACCAAAACGTCTGAACGAAAAAGTTCATCTCCAATGGTGAGACTAGCTTGTATGTTGCGCCTTCGTCTGGCGTCATGGTGTCAGGTAGGGAGTTCATTATGCTCTTGTTGCATTGTGCACATACTGTCCTCACTGTGGGCTGGCATGGGGTATAACCGGGGGATATGGGTCAGCCAAAACCAGACCACAGAGTGAGACACCAGCTGGGGCCCAGCTGAGGAAAACCAGGCTCAGAACAGAGGGCTCGTGAAACTTTCTGGCTTCGGTGTGTGATAGATTTTGGCAACTTAGTTTTGTCTTGAACAGGCTCTTAATTTAACTTCCAGCATGTACATGCATGGCTACATGTTTTTTGTTTTGTTTGTTTTTCTATTATTGAGATTTTATGCTGAAGTCGGGCCGCTCAGTTCTCTTGAAGGCTTGTGATAAATAAACACTTTGCAGTGTGGATTCTCTGGAGACCAGCATGCACATGTGGGTGACTGATGTTAGAGCTGATTGGTGAGGCTTGTAGTCTAAAACAGACAAACGACTCATCAAAGTAATTGTGTTAAATTGAAAGAGGCATAAGGGAAATCCATTTAAAGGATTCTTGCCGGTGTGTGTATCATTTAGGACAGCACATATCTGACGGCCGACAAAGCAGAGCTACTATCTCAAACACTTAGTCTGTAGGAAACGAGATGACAAAAATTCTACTGTGCCATGATGAAAAATGCAAAAACATATAGGACATCTGCTGTTGATTGAAGACCTAAATGCATCGCAGTGCAGCACAGATGTTTCTTTCAGTGTGGTGTTAGTGCCACCACTAAAATATTGGCAGTAAATCAGGTGTTTTAACTAGGGGTAGGAATTGCAGGGTTACTCATGATTCAATATGCACCATGTAGCCCGTGTTACAGCGATTATGCAATGATTGATACATTGCAAGAAAAGACAATCATATTATGGTGCAACACGTCATCTGATTAACTGAAGAATATAAAATTACTCAAAGAAGATAAAGTGCAGGATTCATGAATTCTTCTTTTTACTGATGTCCAACTTGACACAGCTGTCTTCTTTTGCTTCTTTTTTAATCGCACCATCAACTTCTTCTTTGGCCAAAAAAATTCATTTCATGTTACCCTCATTAATGTCTTAAGCGCCACCGTGAGGAGTCATGAGGTAGTGACACCTTGAGTTATATTTCCAGAGACATCTGTGTAGAGTGCCGTATTTGTTTTGAATAATATTTGGCACTAGGGATTGGATTTTTGTATCACAGGAAGCAGGATGATGGTTTATTGCCATATTGTTATTTGGTCCCACCCCTAGTTTTTACACTGGTACATGAGTTCAAAGGTTTGATGCTCTGCTGAAGGGTGATGTACAGACCTCCTGAATGTTGTCAACTAGAGTGAGTCTGCTTCTTAAAATAGTGCTTCTCCTTTCATCCCTTCCTTTTATCTTGACAGAGAAATCCCTTTTGAAAAAGTGTCCTATTAGAGTTTGTGGTTTGTGACATCACTTTCTCAGAAAAATGTAAAAAAGAAGCTAAAAGAGGAAGTTCATCTTTTTAAAGTTTCGGATGTGACAAATCTTGAATATGACATTTACACAGTGTCCTCCCCTTTTAACATTAGTTTGTAAGGGTAAAAACTTAACAGAGGGGAAATGTTAGCTCTGTACTTTCTCAAACATCAGGGTCATCAGCCAGTGTAACAGAAGCTCATATTGACAAATCTCCTACCTCTCCTCTACACACACACACACACACACACACACACACACACACACACACACACACACACACACACACACACACACACACACACACACACACACACACCCTTTCACGCACTCCACACACTTCTGTGTTGGAGGAAATGGGGCAATTAAGGACAGCTTGCCACAGCTCTGCACGGGGTTAATATGCCGCTCCGTAATTAAAAATAAATTATACTTTTCCTGTATAAATATTCAAGTCCCACTCCACTGTGTGCCACTGCCTTGTTATGGTATGTAAGCTATTTTTCTCCCCGTCTGCACAACATCTGGCACAACGTTTCCTGAAGCATCACCGAAATAGATTGAGTTTTGTTTGCCTATGAGAGATTCTCTTGTGTGATGAAAGTGTGTCAAAATGAATTGGCTGGTTATGCATGGCTTGAGGTTATGTCTGCAGTCTAGAAAATGTAAAAATGTGGAAAGTTTTTTTTTTTTAAATTATAAAATGCAGGTGTCAAATGATGTGGCTTCATAGATAGCTGCACAAAATGTGGTAGATTTCCTCAAGTGATGTCATTGGAGGCAGTATCAGTTGGGCCCAAACCATAGACCATACAAACCATTAACATAGTCTCATTTGTCTCAGTAATCAAGGTCAAGGTGTCTTTATTCGTCTCCCTAGGGAGAAATTTGTCTTGGATACTGGGAAACAAATGACCCCCATTGGTTTCTGAAGAGGTGTTTTTAAGCCCAAAGATGGTGGTTGCCATATTGGAAATGCTGCTACCTCACCCTAACTTTAGATTACTCTAGAAACAAAGAGGTGGGGCTGAGCGGGGCCTTAAGCCTCCTTGCAAACAGCCACAATGTGCTCACCTGTCAGTCAACTCAGCCCCGCCCACATTTATGCAAATGTTTGCATTACTCTTAGCCTCCATTCAATCCAAAACAATGAGTTATAAGATAATCACTCCATGTACAGTTTTTAGTAATGAAGAAATGATTTATTAATACAGAAACTGTGTTTTGAAGAAGGTTGTTAACATGTTTATTTATGCTATAAAAATTGGCATTTTAATTTAGACTATAAGAAGGATTCCCTGGCTATTGCAGCCAGCCTCAGGTAGACACTTGAGGTTGGCTGCTATTGCTATCTGGCGCTATCTGTGTAGTGATCTCTGAAGTAAACTAAATGTTACCTTCGAGTGAGAGTTTTGTGAGCTGTTTGTGAGCTTATAAGTCCTCTGAAGCTCACTCCTCACCTCTGTTTGAGCTTAAAGACTCTGGGCTACAATCGCCAACTAGTAGCATAACACACCAAAATCTGATTGGTAGACGGTCATGTTGCAGTGTTGGCAAAGTAGGAACAACGTTTTCTCAAGAAAAAAGAATGCCTGATGTAAAAAAGTATACTCCGGTTTTACTAAGTCACTTTTATTTTTTTAAACCAGTCACTAATATAACACAGAGTAAGGTCTAGACCTGCTCTTTTTTTCAACTGTCTTGAGATTACATTTGTAATGAATTGGCACTATCTGTGTAGTGATCTCTGAAGTAAACCGAGAGTTAACTTCAAGTTAGAAACATAAATCTTCTGAGTTTCTTTCACTCTTTTAGCAGTTGACTACTTGATTCTATCTTGCCAGTTTAGGGGGAGGCGGGGGGAATAGAAAACGTTTTGGTCAGCTCGGAGTGTCCACACTGCAAGTGACTGCTGCACAGGGTACAGAGGGACAGACGGGGCGGGGGAAAGGGTCCTGACTCCTACTAAATCCACCATTTGTCCTGCAGCTGACCTACACTAAAGGAAAGACGGTGATAAGATGGTCATTTTAGGGAGCTGTAGCAGACAGCATGGTAATTGGATTACAGGAAAGGGGTTGCACCTCTGGGAATTAAAACAGAAAGAGAAAGGACAACACTGCTGTCATTAATCTTGAAACCACGATGTGCACACAATGCTTGTGCCGTTGCCAGCATTTGAGAATGTGAAAGCATGTGAACTTTATCAACAAAGGTTTTTTCAACCAAGCAGAAATCCTTATTTTGTCCAGAATAGATTTTTATCTCAAATAACTCAGCAATCTCTTTCTCATATCAGGAGAATACATCAAGACCTGGAGGCCGAGGTATTTTCTCCTGAAGAGTGATGGTACATTCATTGGTTACAAAGAGCGACCGCAAGATGTTGACCAGCTGGAAACCCCCTTAAACAACTTCTCTGTCGCACGTGAGTATCTGCTGTAGAGAAACAACTGCATTTTTTTCCTGTCTTTTCTTTGCAGCTTGTCTTTGTTTGTTGCATTCTTTGAACTAGTGTTCTTGTTACAGTTTACATATTTGTTTGACTTTGTTCAGTCTTGCATGTCTCTATCTGCCTTAAAAAACTTCAAGCTAATGTGGAAAAACAGTTTATCAAGCCAATGAGGTAAAAAGTATGAAAGTGAAAGTCGTCTCCAATAATTTGGCCAAGGATCCCGTTCATCGTTGTGTGTCACTTTAAATGATAATGAATAGAACCATTAGGAAATTGGCTGTGGTGTCATCTCTACAGCATCGCTGCAAGTTTCTTTGAATGGGGTGGAGCTCTAATGCGAAACAAGCTCTGCCACAGAATGTGTGTGCAAGATGTCTGGCTCCAGACATGAATACATCGGGTGTCATTCCTCTTCTCTGTATGAGACTTCCCCAAACTCTCATGATTTTATACAGTGACTGATAATAATAACAACAACAAAAAGAAACAAATGCCCAGAGCAGCCCATCCCACTCCATCTTCACATCAGAGAAAGTTGCTGGGATAAGCTGTGCAGATGACTGAACACAGCAATTAGACGGCATACTGTTTGTTTAACAAAATGTTTCCTCTCCGACACTCTTGAGTTATCGTGGCTATTAGCCGCCTGATTTCAAGTATTTATCTGGGCTCAGCTCTGAGGCTCCGTCTCCATCAGCGGAGGCTTCGCTTTTTGTCACCACTGCGACCCCACACCGCAGAGGACACATGGTGCGTGGCTGCTGACGGGGCTGCTGCAGCTGGATTACACATTCATTCTGATAGAGCCATGTTGGATCTCAGTGGTGGTCCGATCCCCTGTCCTCCATCCATCAGAAAGAGGCTATTTTGTGTCACGTTGTGACATATCTGCTGACATGTTTCATTGGGGAACAGATGTTAATGTGAAGGAGGTGCAGATGGAAATCTAGATTCAGTTATTAGACTGTCTTGAGTAATTGTTTTGCAAACTGCTTACGAGACAATTATTTCACTGGAAAGTGCGAGATTCGAGGGAAATTAAGGAAAAGGAAGTGACAATTGGTTATTTAATGTATCCTAATGAGAAAAAGTTTAACTGGTTTGAGAATCTCTTTGTTGATGGTATATTTCTGTACATTTAGTGTCTCCGGGTTTTCACTACTTTTGACATTTTACACACAAAACTGGTAATCAATCAATTGAAAAAATATCAGGCATATTAAACAGCTAATCTTTTTTTCCTGTCTGTTCCATTTGTTTAATACTGCACAGTTTCCATAACATTATCAAAACTTTTATTAACCAGTGTTTGTCTTTAGACAAGTTAAGGATCTGGGTTGTTTTCTTCCACCAAACTGCACCTGTTCTTTTCCAAATTGGCCGACAGTGTCTGTTAGGGTGGCGATAAAGATAAATGGCTATAACTGTGGGTCTTTCTCTCCCCTCTGCTCCCCAACACATCGGCTCTGCTCGCCGTCTCCCTCCCCTCCCTGGCTGTGGTCAGAGTGCCAGCTGATGAAGACGGAACGGCCCAAGCCCAACACATTTATCATCCGCTGCCTGCAGTGGACCACTGTCATCGAGCGCACCTTCCACGTGGAGACCCCCGAGGAGAGGCAAGCGAGCAGCACACACATACACACACATCTCTCAGCTCACAGAGCAGTAAAACGAAAATCATTTACGTGCACAGAATCTGGCCCTGTTGCATGAAAAAACTTTTAACAGTTTAAGAGCTCTGCTTTTGCATCATGTAGAAGCACACACAAAGACACATTTAATCTTTATTATGCACTCGCACAAGGTCCAGTGGCTATTGGCAGAACTCACACTTGAAATTGGCTTCCTGTTGATAAGAAGACAATTACATGATTGGGCTGCTGGGCTAGTATGATGGTAAATGGGCTGATGTAATCTCTCTGCTGCCTGTGCCTCCCTCAGGGAAGAATGGACTAAAGCCATCCAGGCAGTGGCTGAAGGCCTGCAGAAACAGGAGGAAGAGATGATGGACTCCTCTCCAGACCCCATGGACATGGAGGTCTACCTGACCAAAATCAGACACAAAGTGGTACGGACAGATTACACTCTACAGTGTGTCTCTGTTTTCCTGCTGTTCTCACAATGATGCACATAAACCTCTTCCTCATGCAGCTTTATTTCCCCCCACACTGACCGTATCCTGGTCTTTCAAGTTGACCATTACTATTTTCTCCACCCTGTCACCTTTCCTCCACCTCACCCCAGCTGCTCTCTACTTTCCTAACATCAGCCGTGTGTGGCTTAGCACCAGATAGCGTGTCCACCAGGTTTCACAACCCCCACATTTGTCATGACATAAAGGTCCAAGGCCACCGGATTGGATGTCCCTCACACAACCATTTTCAACATTCTCTTTAGTTCTGGGGTCAGAGGCTAACTGAGACACAACCACATATAGGCCAAAGCATTAGAGGAGTGGAAATTGCACGGTGGGTGAAATAGTGCCTTAAATACTTCTGTGTTGTTGTCAGCAGGGTTGTGTGTCCTGCCTAGTTAGAGCATGAGTTTGTTAATGCCTCTGTTTGTAACCAGATGCCACTTTCTCTCTGGCTCTCCAGACTATGCACGACTTTGAATACCTCAAACTCCTGGGAAAAGGCACTTTTGGAAAAGTCATCCTGGTAAAGGAGAAGGCCACAGGACGCTACTACGCCATGAAGATCCTTAAGAAGGAGGTGATCGTAGCGAAAGTGAGTGGATGCCAATAAGCTAGTAAAAGGGGAGGAAAAACTCAGGAGGGAGGGCAGTGGAGTAATGACTCATACCTAAATGGTTAGCCATTGTGAGCGTTGCACAAACACTTTTTTTATGGTTCTTTTTTTTCCAGGATGAAGTGGCGCACACACTCACAGAGAACAGAGTCCTCCAGAATTCAAAGCATCCGTTCTTGACAGTAAGGAGCCCCCCCCCCCCCCCCATATACCTAAACCAAACCTTATTTTAACTCTCACAGATCCTTTGGAGCCCCTTCAGTCCAACCCTGCAGCATCCATTCAGAAAAAAGGGGCAGTTTTAGCAGGAATGTTTTGAAGAGCTTTTCTTACAAATGCTGCAGTCGAGCTGGGCCTTTCATTGCAACACTGGACTTCTTTCTTTTTATGTGTTAACCCTTTCTCTGTAAGCCTGAGGTGGTTTGTTGTGAAAAGCTCCTCCACAATGTTAGGTGTAAGTGGTGGGTGGAGGCAACACATAATGTAATGTGCTCAAAGCAATGAATGGGAACAATTTTAGCCACAGTTTTCAAAAAGCCTTAAGAGACTGGATGAAAATATCAGTAGAGTTTAAATTATTTTGCACAATAGACAGTCGTTTAATGTCAGTAAAGTGTCAAAATGCATTGTGGTATTTCATGTTACAGTCCGTTGATTTAAATGTCAGCTTCCTCTTGAAATTGGTCGGAAACACCACCAAGTTCTGCTTTGAGCATTCTTGTTCTTTGTCTGCAGGGCCTGAAATACTCCTTTCAGACACATGACCGTCTGTGCTTTGTCATGGAGTATGCAAACGGTGGCGAGGTAAACCACTTACCATCACTAAATCTGCATCTTTAGTCACCAGTGAATCAAAATAACTTTCAAATCAAACAGTTTAACTCTCTTCCCTTGATTAATCAACTCTCCCTTTATCCATCCTCTTCTCTATGTCCATCTCTCCTGTTTTCCTCACAGCTTTTCTTCCATCTATCAAGGGACCGTGTGTTCTCAGAGGAGAGGGCTCGGTTCTATGGTGCAGAGATTGTGTCAGCGCTGGACTACCTGCATGCTGAAAGAAATGTGGTCTATAGAGATCTAAAGGTAAACATCCTCGCTTTCTCTTATCCTCACTGTCAGCCTCTCTCTTCTGTCTTTCTCCCCCCCCCCCCCCCCCCCCCCCCCCCCACAGACACACACACACTTCCTTTCGTTTCTATACTGGCAGGATATAAATAGGGTTTGCCTCCATCCAGAGCAGTGGCCAGGTCTTATTGATCTGCCTCCCCCAGATCAGACTCCAGACCTCGCTGCAGCTGGAAGGAAGGAGTCTCGGCCCATTCGCTTACTGCAGCTAGACAGAAATAACCACCAGTGCTCTTTGAGCAGATCGCCAGCGTCTCCTGTTATAGCACATGTTCTGTGTGATTGACTTAATTTACATGCTGCTCGTATAGCACTTTTAGTTCAAGAGAAAACATTTATCTTCATCCCTAATCAAAGAAGCTGCAAGGTTTCTGCTTCTCCTTTTTGAAGAATCTAAACAGAACTCTTACACTCTAAAGATAGCATCAGAGACGGATGCTGCAGACTGATAGGACATTTTTGAGCTTTAGGAGGACTGTGGGGGGTTATCAGTGTTGGAGTGGGCATCTGTAGTCCTACGACTTCCAGCTGAAAAAAGAAGTCAGGTCAGCACTGCACTCTCTCCCTCCCTCCCTCCCTTCTTCCCACCCTCTCTCCCTTGGGTTTATGAGGCAGCCTCCCAGCCTGCTAGGGTTCTCCTGAAAATGCCAGGGTAGCAGGATTGGAGGATGTGCTGACTCTTGGCAGTTGCTGCTGGCCACGTGTGAGCTACAGCTGCCAGGTGACTTTAACTGAGGGTGAGACACAGAGAAGGAGGGAGGACATGCTGATATTAAAAGGCTGTGCAATCTCAAGTCATGACACTGCATGATGCAAAGCCTTAAGACTTTTAGGTAAATGTAACTGTTTAATCACAAAGTGTATTTCCATCTGCATGAGTTTCAGGGAAATTTGTGAATTTCCAATTTTAGCATTTTTTTAAATCGGCTGCAGTGAAAATATGCATGTAAAAAAGAAAGATGCAACAAACGCTGCTAGAGACAGACTTTTCAAACTGTTATCAAAGTATCCTGTTCCAGAAAAAAAACATGAACTGCTTGTTTAATTGGTGACATGTCTCCTATCCTCTATAGAGCCCCAAAAAACAAGAATGAACTGAGGTGAAGAGGATTACTACAAAATAGTTTCATCATAATTCCAGATGGAGGTCACCATAGCAGAAGATAAACCACCACAGTGCAAACATGGATCAATTCATTTAGAACATACAAATCACACCTTGAGTGCTTAGCAACAATTAAGTGTCATCAAAATGACTAATGCTCAATTGACTATCATTTTTTCACATCCTCCTGAATCTGTATAGACATATTTTGATAATTGAACTATATTGTCCTGGAAATACAACACTGATAAGCACTTCTTTTTCTTTTTTACAAAAGCACAAAACTCTAGTGTGAACACAAACAGACACATTTTTCACCTAGTAAAATATCTGCAAGAATTCTGGGTGATGCGATGCGGGTGAGCAATGCAGCAAGTTAAATTCAAGATAATTCACCGCGAGTGGGAGGAGCTGATAATGTTTATTTCCTGCCACTGACACGCAACCCTTGAGATCTCCTGCAAGTAGTAAAATGACTTTATTTTGATTTCTGATCACCAGTATGTTCTTCTGCGCTCTTTCCTTTATGCTGTTAATACAGCCAATAACACACAGCATTGATATAAAGGCCAAAACTGTCACCATAGTGTCAAACTCTGTGCCTGTCCGCCTACTTGGTGCATCCATTACGCCACGATCTACCTCCTGAGACTCCCAGGTCCCTGTCCAACAGGGAAAACTTCCCGCTGTGAGAGACGTACGAACATGCAACTCAAGAAGATTTCAGGGGCAGGCTGCCTGACATTATCAGGAGTACATGTGTTTAAACAGCTGCCGTACAACAGTATTTTTATTTTTTCTCAAATGAATATTTTCTTCACTACTAGTTTTTTTTTTTTTGTTAACTAAAACCCCTTAAGAGTGAGTCATTTTATTACAGTAATTACACCCTTCATCTGTCTGTTTCCTCCTCAGCTGGAAAACCTCATGCTCGACAAAGACGGACACATAAAGATCACAGACTTTGGCTTGTGTAAAGAGGGGATCAAAGATGGCGCCACAATGAAGACTTTCTGCGGGACACCAGAATACCTAGCACCAGAGGTACTAATTCTACCTGAAATATGGAGTTGTCTTGTAACAATGTCACTTTTATGAAGGCACACAGTTTACGGCAGACTGTTACTTAAGAAATAACAGCTAATAGGGACCACTTGGGTAATAGTGGTATGAAAAAGAACCAAAAGTGGAGCCAATAATAAATGTTAGCCCAGTCATGTTTGACATGAGCAGATATGAAACAAACTGCAGAGTGTGTTGTCGGACATCAGTGGGTGAGAAGCATGTAGAAAAAGGGGCAGCTGTCCTGAATGCCTTTCTAATCTCCAGCTGAAGTCTGAGAGTTAATGAGTGTGCCGTGTGCCCAGGGCAGGGCAGCCTGCTCCCATGTTTGCTGTATGTGGAGAGGTGTGGCTACTCCCTATTGCGTGCAGGTATGACAAGTGTTTGAGTGGGCTGTGTAACCCGATATTGCTTTGTGAGTGAAGGCACTGTGTGTGTGAGGAAGTACATGAGGGGTTACGCTCGGCTCACGCCTGTTGCCGTAAAAAAAAATTCCGGGAGAAGGGGTGTCCATGTTGACACAGTTGCCGTATTGTTGTTTTTAGCCTCTATTTGTAATATTCTGGTTTAGGGAAGAGGAGGAGGAGATGATTGGCTGGCAGTGCTTAAGGAAATGTGAGCTTCCACCTTTGGTAAAAAAAAAAAAAAAAGAGCACATTGTCTGCAACTGTTGTGAGGCCAAAGGGGAGCCATAGCACCAGTGCTGCTGTGGAACCCAGACATGACCTGGGCAGAGTTGTGAGCACGCTTTCCAGCAGAGTGTGCCTGTTTTTTTTTGGCTTTGGAATATTTACTCGCTCACATCTGGACAAACATGACAAATATTTTGTATTTCCTGTTCTTCCATAAATCTTTTTTTTTTTTTTACATTCCTCAGACTTCCCCACCTGTCCATTCTAAACTCTGTCTGTCCCACTTCACTCTTATACTGAGCAGCACAGTCTATACGACAGCTCCAGCTTCGGCAGTGGAGAGCAGGGAGACATCAGGGGGCGTTGCCATGGTGACAGGGTTGCTGGCCAGCGTCTCTATGGAGTGCGGGCCAGGCAGTGTTACAGGTTGTTCTGCAGTAAACAATGACCTTGTTGTGTGTGCTGCACAGGAATGCTGTAACGTCTGGGAATATTCCACCCAGAGCAGGAGAGAGAGAGAGAGAGAGAGAGAGAGAGAGAATCCACAAGAACCTGACCAGAGATTGTCTCTGGAGAAAGGATTCAGACTAATTCACTTTGTCACTTTTATTTAGTCGTCACAAGAAGAAAACAATTACTTGCTGAGGGAAATTAGCTTTAAAGGAAAAAACTACAAAGAAAATGAGGAGTGAAACTGATCTCGGTTCATAAGCTTGGAAGATTAATCTTTGTCAGTGCTCAACTTTATGAGCAAAGAAGTGCAGAATAGTTTTAGAGTTCCAGAGCAGCAGCAGCAGCAGCAAGTGGTGTTTGTGCTTTTATCTGCTCTCTCCTCCCCCTGCCTCTGCTCCTTTGGGGCAGTGTTACAGTATTAGTTTTGGGGCTGGGGCCCAAGCAAGTCCTGGTTACGTATATGAGGGATGAGCTTGGCTCCTGCGCTCCTGGCAGCTTCACAGCTGTGGTGCTCTTCTACATATATGGGGCAGCTGCAGGCCCAGCTGTCGCACGGTGTGAATCACACGACAGCAGCGCTGGAAATAGAGACGGCCCAGTAATCCTAGCCCCACGCCGGCTTCACGTTACTCCCTCCTGCCCTCCCAATCCTTCTCCTGGATGCTCACCGCTCACCGCAGCGCCAGGGCGAATGCCCACAGACACATGCTCTACGGCGTGTGCGTGCACTCACACACACACAGTAGTTTTGTTCCTTTTACGGACACATCCTTCCATCTGTTTTCCAGGACCCTCTCTCTCGTCGTGTGCGCTGTTGTGTCCTTATCTAATTCTATTAATCGACCCACGTCTTTCTACCTCAGGTTCTATTCTGAGGTCTGAATTTCTGAGCTGCTCGCTGCTTGAGGTTTAAGAGAACAGACTGTTCTCATTGTCTTGATTTCACCTTCAACATCCGCCTGGTGAGGTAGAATCCAGTACATGTCCCAGGAGACCTTGAAACAACTCTGCTCAGCAGCGCATTAGTCATGCAACAGGTCGGTTGTTCAGTAAGCACAACACAAGAGGAGTTAGTCTCATTAAGAGCTGGGGAGAAAATACATCCTATGGAAGTAAAAAAAGACTTAATATTGAAGTCGTAGCGACTCAAATTGTGTCCATTAAGAGGTTTGTTTGTGAGACTGGTCCATGTTTGTGGACAAACATTTGCTTATTTATTTGACCCACACCTCTGCTGCTTGTTGATCTGGACGTGTGTTTGTGTATGTGTGGAAGGCACTGTGCTGATTAAATATGCAGGGCTCCAGGGGAAACTCTATCCTCACTCCTAATGTGAGATGTGAGTCAGTGTTGGCTGGGGTGGCCTCAGAAAACCCAGACTGGGAGGGGGGGGAGAGCAGGTGATTTTTGTTTAGGGGGGTCGGGTGATGAGGAGCCATAAGAGCTGATGTCATCATGGCCTTCTGACCTCAAAATGTAAACACTAACAAAGTTTTGTTAGCAACTTTCTGTCAAAAAAGCAAGTTAGATGTAATTTTACGACATCGTGAGATGGTTGTGTCTGCCTATTAAAATCTGCTTCCCTGAAATAGCCCAAGAGCACCCAGACAGCTGCATTAACTCAACTTTTACCCCGACGTCATCCCAAAGGTGCTAGAAGACAACGACTACGGCCGTGCTGTGGACTGGTGGGGTCTTGGGGTGGTGATGTACGAGATGATGTGCGGCAGGCTGCCTTTCTACAACCAGGACCACGAGAAGCTGTTCGAGCTCATCCTCATGGAGGACATTCGCTTTCCTCGCACACTCGGTCCCGAGGCACGCTCACTGCTCTCTGGCCTGCTCAAGAAAGACCCCATGCAGAGGTAGGCATCCTCTTTTATTACCTTATTATCGCAGTTCTTGGGTTAGCTGTAGTTTTCTGTACATCCTGACCCCTTGTTTGTTTTGTACTTGTCTTCTAGGTTAGGTGGAGGGCCTGACGATGCCAAGGAAATCATGCAGCACAAGTTCTTTGCAGGAATTGAATGGCAGGATGTCTACGAGAAGAAGGTACGTTTTTTTTTAAATATTCATGTTGCTTTGTTTGGTCCAATTGTTTTTTTTTTGCCATTGTCGTCACTGAAATGTCTCCGAGCTCAGGTTAGCATAACTTTCCTGGGAGCAATAAAAGTGACATCATCTAGAGAGGTACCATCAATATAAAAAACCAATGCGGCTTGTCATCAGGAGGACAACTGTTATTAAACAGATTGACAGCGCCAATGTGCTGATATGTTTGTCTCTCTTCTCCTCTCCAACAGCTGGTCCCACCATTTAAGCCCCAAGTTACCTCAGAGACGGACACGCGATATTTTGACGAGGAGTTCACAGCACAGACCATCACGATTACGCCACCCGGACAAGGTAGCACCAAACAAAACAAAACCATACAAGCAGAACACTTAACACAATGTATGTGGTGTTACACAACTTGAGCTCATTGGACTGTTCTTTATACTGGAGCTTTTAATGTGACACTTAGACAGATCATAGACGCTGACTGTGTGAGAAAAAATCAATAACAACCTAACTGTTTTAAAAAGATTCTTCTGTGTTTCTTTTTTTTCAAGAAGAAAACCCAATTCAATTCATTGTGATGGAAACAGACCCTTGATCAGATCAAATCATGCGACAGGCCTCAGTACATCTGACTGAGTGTTATTTATTGAAAATGTTAGCTGTCATGAAAGGTTTTGACATTATCCTGGTGTTAAGATAAATATATTTAGTGTGAGTAAACTTCATCCTGGAGGCATTCAGAGCTCTCCTGAGAGGAGTCACCCCTCTCCTGGACAGACACTGTCATTAAAACACAGTCACCCCGTGAATATAAATAACAGCTAGTGTGTAAGTCTAAAGATAGTAGAACATAACAACAAGGAAATCATTTAGAAATCAAATGATAAGATGGATGAATACGTGGATGTTATGAGGTCAGATGCAGGTGCAGATTTACCCTAATGTCAAGTCTATAAAAGTTGTGAAGTACACAATATGAGTGTAATGTTCCCTTTAAGAACAGGAACATTCACGTTCCACTAAATATTATCATCAAAACATCAATTAAACTCTAGTAAATGTTTGTTCTTCTACAACATGCTGAGAAGCAAGTTGCAGAAACAGCTCTCTGTTCTTGTCCACCTAAATTCATACTTAGTCTATTTCTGAAAGAGGCTTCATTTGGCTGCGTATATTAAAACCACTGGATCAACATGAAACAATAAACCCACAAAGTAAAACACAGAAACACTCTTTGAACCTGTGTGGAGACAAGCTAATGTGTTCCTGTTGGAACCCCAAATAACTGTCACAATGCAACACTCAAAAATGCAGGACTAATTAGATTCAACTTAGTAGTTAAAATCTTCTGCACACTACTGTTTAGGTTATTTATTTACTACGTCAGTCTCTATTCTAAACTTCCTGGAAAAGAAGTCAGAACCCCCCCCCCCCCCCCCCCCCCCCCCCCCCCCCCCCCCCCCCTAATCCTGTCAATCAAAGACCAGACCGATCAAGAAGTTGTTGCCATGAAATCATCTTCCTTACTGATGACATTACTCACACTGGTCTACAATAGGGAGACACTGAAGGGTTAGAGACTGAGGTAACGTGTGTATGGCCAACTCTAGAGGAGCATCATGATATTTTTATAATTGAGCTTTTATGAGCAGGATTTTCCATTGAGAAATAAAATCCAAATCAAATATTGTCTGCAGCTTTGTTGTATAAAATGTAAGCAGGCCTTTCCCTCTCTCCTCAGATGACAGTATGGAGTCCTTCGACAGTGAGCGGAGACCCCACTTCCCCCAGTTTTCCTACTCTGCCAGCGGGACAGCCTAAACGACTCAAATACATTCCTCTGGTCCTGACATCTACCCCTCACCCCATCCGACTGCACTCTCAAAAAGACCGGGGGACCCGCAGCCCCGTCCTCCCTGCATTGTCTGCGGATGCTGTTGGTGGATGTTACATTTACAGTCTGCAAAAATGTGTGTTTTCCAGGAAGGAGGAAATCCAAGACGAGACAAAGATAACTGCGGTGGTTCTGAGGCCTTTGAAGACTGACCACACTGAGTTAACACTACTCTTCATTTCCTGGTTGTTATGTTGTATACTGAGCAGGCATCCATACACCATAATGAACAGAGAAATGTAGTTTTGTTATGAACAAATTAGGCCACTGATATGAATTTTGAAAAGGGCCATTTTTTTTGTATTAAAATTATACAACTGAATATCAATCATTTCAAACAGAAACAGGCAGACTGTGGACCAAAAGCATCATCTGAGCAGTGAGTGTGTTGTTTGTTGACTGGGAATTGAATCCATGTTTTCCTCTCTAAGACTCCTGAACAATTCAAAAACCAGACGTCTACACATTTTTGGGTTCAAAGTGAATGTACCTTATCAAATAAAAGTTGATCTTTCTGCATATGCATGTGGCTGATTCTCCTAAAGACTGAAATCTTCTGGAGAGGATTTTTTTTTTTAAATCACTTTTCTACTTCCCTGATGCAAAACTGACACCAACGGCTCTGTTGTATTTTCATCTTTCACCTTGATGAGTCTGATTTAATCAATTGTGCAATACAGCGTGAGGTGGGGAAAGAATGCAGAGTGATTAATCATTAAGGTAAAGGCTCTCCTGCTTTTGGATTTCCTCTTTACTGTTTGCACACCAGAGTCCCTGAGAAAAAGTTGTCTGTTCAGGATCATAAAAAGCTCCTCTCACAACCCCCTGAAGTAAGTGCTTCTAGCTGCTGATGCCTTCCTCTCTCTGGATGCTGTGCTGCAGACCCCTCCTGGTTTCTCTCTTCTCTCCTTTTCGGGTTTTTTCCTCCATGTACAGTTCAGTATTGGGTGTTTTTTCCACCCAGTGCATTCACTGCAGCCTCAATGAGGTCACTTTAACATGATTCACTTCTTTAGGAATACTTTGCAAACAAACGGTGCTTCGGGGGTGGGGGGGAAAGAGTCATCTTTGTTACATCAGGGGATGTGTGTCCCTTTTTTTTTTTCAACCTTTTGAGTTATTTATATGAGACCAGCATTGACAAAAATGAGTTTTACTGTGCCAATGATATGCACTTTGCTGCCCCAAAATGATTGTATTAGGACTCTAATGTGTGCTTTATGGTTGGTAAAGACTAAATCAGCATATTTTTATAATGTAAAAAAAAAAGTGGAAACAAAACCAGAATTGCTTGTTTGAATGATTACTCCCCTTTTCACAGACAGCTGAGACGCTTGGGAACTGAAGCTCTTGTTTCAAAACATACTGAGAAGTTTTCAGGAGCGCTTTCAACATTTTCTAAGATGACAGTTAATCATTTGTCAAAAGTGCATCATACGTTATTGAATGTAAAGGTTTTTATAATATTGTTTTCACTTCAATTGTTTGCAAGCTTCTTTTTTTTTTTGTTCAGATTCTGAATCTGATTGTTACTTATTTCCTATGCACGCTCACCCTTTGCTGTCATCTTCTAAAATAAATAAATAGGGAAATTCATTTTATACTTTTTATTTTTCTTCTCACCTTTTTTTTGTACCTGCCCTTCCATATTCCAGAGACTGAGGACACCAGCTTTAGTAAACAAATAATATAAACTTTGTACACTGTTTTTACTTGTTTCTCTCAAATTGATGAAATAAAAGGTCTTAACAAAAAGCCTCCAGACTCATCTTTGATTTTTAAATCTTCCAATTCAATAAATAATCATTCTCATTGTAAAGCTGAAGAGACTGTACTGTGAAATATAGATTACTGTGTGTGTTTCAGATCATAATTTACCAGATAGAGATTTCCAACAAGGTGACTTCAGTTTTGTCAAAGAAATTTGGATTTGATATGGCATTCAAGGAAATGTGTTTGTCCAAACCTTACTGTGATCGCACCCTGCAGATTAAACTCGTCTAAGTGCATGAGACAAATGTCCCAGTGCTCCGCGGCTCTGACTGTGGTTTGGCCGTGTTCTCCGCCTCTGCAGGACTGTTCAGATCCACGTCTGGGGCTCTGCAGCTGGTCTGAGACAGGAGAGGCGCTCCCCCCCGGGGCCCCTGGGCAGATGGTTCAGTCTCTGGAGCAGATGTTGACAGCCAGGGCTCACAGTCTGTCTTTTTTTTTTTTTGGCCAGCTGCAGCACACAGCGGCACACTGCAAGAGCGAGGCTTGGCCCAGTGTGGCGCTCACCTGACAACCATCCCTCTCTAACCTGACTCCAGCTGCATGGCCTGAAACAGAACGCCATTGCCTGAGGTTGTAGCTCTGCCACCAGGGCTCCCCTGGGTGATGTAGTGTTTGGGTGTGTGAGGAGCGTGTCACTCACAGAGCGTGCAGGCCAAGGAAATCATGCAGGGTCCGACCTCTTCCTTGTTCAACAGGGCCTGTTTTGTTTGAAATAAAGACAGAAAGGTTGACTCAGTGATGGCTTGCATTAATATTCCGTGAATGTTTGAAATATTGTGTCGTGCTATTGATTAAGAGGACAGTTATTTAATAAAGACAGATAAGGGCACTAAACATTTTTGATCAATTTCTACTTGATAAACGCCTCAGTAGGAGATACTTCACTGTTTGGCTTTGTCCCTGAAAGTCTCAGAAGCAAGAGTGCAAAATCAGCTGCAGTCAGACCTGCTAAGTGTCTTGTGCATAGACTCTGCAGCTGCAGCTTGCATTCTCCTTACAGGCTGAACAACCATCCTGCTGCAGCTGCAGAAAGAGCATAAAAAACGTAAAGATTAACACACCAAAATCCAAAAGAGAAAACAAGACAAAACATGAACCATTACCTGGTTGAAGTCACTGAGCAAGGTGTCATGTGTGGCAACATTTAATAAAATGTTTTTTTCTTTTGAATACTCTGGGGGCTTCTCGGAAGAAAGTGTTGCCATGATTGGGTAAAAGAGCAAGTTTTTCAAATATGAGGGTGGGGAGTGTAAGTGTGACAGAGGTCAGGGCTGGAAGAAACAGGTTCAACCTGTTTACTTCAAGCCCCCTTTCAAAACTGACAGCAGGGGTGGTGGGTAAAAGAATTTTTTTTCAAATTGTGCAAAAAAGGTTGACTAGAATCCTCACTTTAATTGAGGAATTTGACCATATTTCATCATCATCATAGTTTAAGGTGCTTCTGAATGGGCCTGTGTACTTGCTTGACCTCTTTAACCTTGAAGAGTTTTTTTTTCAAATAAGCAGGAAGCAGGATCTTTTTCTTTCCTGCTCCTTCCACTGGAATAAACTCCCTACTCATATCATACTCTCTCACTCTGTTGAGGTCTTTAGATCCAAACTTAATACCCATTATTTCATATTTGCTTATCATTTTTACAAGCTTATTTGCTTATCATTGAATGGTACATTCACTCGAGTATAAAAGCACACATTTAGGGTGCATGTGCTTTCTGTGCTACAGTATTTTTTTTAAATGATTCTTCATACCCCTCCATGAGGGAGAGGAGTTTATCCTTCTACATTCACGTTAAAGCTATTTTGCAATATACAACCAATGTTGTGTATTACGATCACATATACAGTATATTGTTTTTAATTGATCTCAGTGGTTTTTGTCACTGATTCTGAGTGCTTGTTGTGTTTTTGCTTGTTTTACTGTGCTTGTAATCTGGACAGCATTTCAAATGAGGGAAACCTCAATGTCTTATGAGAATAAATAAAGGTTTGAAATGAAATGAAATAAAATATATATATATAACATACTAAAACATCCTGTAGAATAAGTAACTCTAAACTAGTCTTTGCTTCATGACCTAAAGCCTAGTTTTGGCTTTTAACTGTAGTATTTTTACTGTGTTAAAGTTCTGATATTTGAATAGTGATAAATGTTTGAATGATTGACTACAAGCAACAGATTAGGCTACTTATTAATAATGGTGCTGCTACCATTACCAGTAACAGGTAGAAATATTTTCAACACTTCCTGCTTCCAAAACGCCAGAGGAAAAATAATTATTAAATCTCTAACCCTAATAAATCTTGTGACAAAAAGTTTGCAGAGTTTGGGATACATGCGCTAAATTGAAACTAGAGCGCCATCTAGTGGCTTTACCGGTGAATAGGTTAATGTCAAAATATATATTTGCTGGACTGATAATATATCACACACCAGAATATTTTTTTAAATAACCGAGAGCGATAGACAGTTTTCTTTACAGCAGGTTCAATTTAAAAGGGCTAGAGGTTTGATATTTATGCCGTGTGTAAGTAGCCTTCTGATGTCTAATACACTCTTAACAACAAAAGTCAATAGTAGCTTAACAATATCTTGTAATTATTTTCTCCGTCGTAGCAGTTGCTACTAACATTTGTGCTCGCTGTGGCAGAGCGGCCATTATTTTACCTTTAAGCTGACATATCCTTCCTATTGTCAGACCGTGCCAACGTGAAAGAGGACAAACAAAGTCCTGTTGCACCCACCGTGAATAGGCGAAGATCGCCTATAACAGAGATGAGTCATCAGAACTTTAGCCCGGACTCCGAAAATGGTCTCTAATCCCTACGCATGCGCTCATCATTTGGTCTGCTCAAGGACACTTCCACATTATAGAAGGAACTGTGGAGCAAATAACAAACAACCCTGTTATAAGTTAACACCCTGCTATACCTGTTCAGCCTAGCATTTAACGTTACTTTGCAGATTCAATACTTCTTTCAAATAGTATAAATATGCTAAACTATCTGAAGTCAAAATGACTGTATTGCACCAATTTTAAGTTACTGATTTTTTGAATTTTCAGTAACTCTGTTACTTATTGGTCTAGCTATTTGTTTAAATACGCATTACATTCTTGAGCTCTGTTTCAATATTGGAGTGCTGTTAAAACTAGGTTTACAAAATGCAGTGAATATATATATTAAACTCTGAGAGTGAAAATCTGCTTAATCAATAGTGACTTTTATTCATTTAAGTACATTTGTTTTATTACGATTATTCAAATGACTGACAAAAATAACACAATTACCCATGCTAAACCGGAAAAACATCTCCAAAGTAAACTAAACAAAAAAAAGACATGATTTTAAATGTAGACACACAATAGGTGAAATACCTTAAGTATGATCTACTTACTTATGTGTTAAATATTTTGACTGAAATACCATAAATAATACTTTAACCTTGTATTCCATAAAATACTACAGTAACCACGCTAGATGTAGATGTTTTCACAACGCTACTTATACTGTATAATGTTGGTTAGGTAAATTATGTTGATTTTCGACTACTTTTTTCTCCATACCTACCCGGGTATTTGCAGCAGCTAGAAAACAAACAGAGTGAGAGCTCTTACCTCACAGCACCGCTCAGCTCAAACTCGTAAATCGTTTGATGGGACATGTCTGGCTACGTCACCGTGTCGGCAGGAGAGGCGTTGGAGGAGAGTTTCACTCGCTTGTCATTCCCAGTGGAAGAAGAGGGTGTGATCAACATTTACCTGTCCAGTGTTACCTGGTGCTCTGGTAATACATGTTGGTCGTCGATTTTCTTCTGCCGTAGGACATTAAACACTGGCTTCACTCAAGAGCAAGACGGAGAAGGCGTTAAAGGTATGTCCTGTTGGGAGCAAATCGTTGAAAAAAAAAAGCTTGTTTCGGTGAGTCCGTAGGCTCACAAACGTTAGCTTAACAACCTCTATGTCACCGACAGACTGAAGCAGTCAGCGGTGTTATTTAAAAGGATATAAGTGCTGCCTTTACGAGAAAATAATCAGGTTGTAATTGAAGATATTAACTATGTTTATGGAATTGACAGGCAACAATGTTTAGGTAGCCAAGGTTACAGGAAGTAAAAAAGTAGGCTATGGAAGTTTAGGTTGTTAGCAAGCTCACAGGCGCCACTCTGCAACAGGTTTCCCAGCATGCTTCATTAAACAGTCACTCTTTATATTGTAGTTTATATCAGCTGTATAGTTTTTTTTTTTAAAGAAACTTGGTTGTGTTGACGTACTAAATCCTCCATTGACACCTAAATACCTGTCTGTCCCTCGCCTGTCTGACATTGAAAATATGTTCAGGGTGCTAATTCAAAGAATTATCTCCATAGAAATTCACAGCCAAACCGGAATTAGTTGTATAAACAGGTCCAACTTAAGGTGACAGAGGACTTCCACTCAGTAATCTCCAAACTGAAGCATGCTGTCACAACAGCAGCTTTTTTTTAGGACACCTGCCGTTGTTCACTGACACAGTTAATGAATTTACATCATGCTCGTAAATGCCACTTCAATCAGTTATTCAACCCTTAGGTTTACCAGACTTAGAAGTCTTCCTGGTCAAATTGGTCATACATTTATAACGCCGTCTTTTTCCTAGGATGCAAAGAGGATCCTGACTCGTGGCCCCAACATGAGCGTGACATCATGGTTCCTGGTCAGCAGCTCTGGCACACGCCACCGGTTGCCACGGGAGATGATCTTCGTCGGCAGGGATGATTGCGAACTAATGCTGCAGGTGTGTGACTCTGTTTATTTAAGAGCACGACTGACAGGGGAGTGTGTGTGTTTGTCTCGTGTCCATGAGCTCACTGCGTATGTGTCAAAAATGAAGGGCTCTTTACCCCTCACTTACATCTGACAGGACAGCTAGTCCCATAAATGTGTGAAACACCAGTGGGAGGCTCTATGCATGCTTCATGTGTGCATTTCTGTGTGTGTAACCCAGTGACAGTGCCTCTACACAGAGTTGCCCCTGACAGCCTTTCAAACAATGAGTGAAAACATAGCTAAGCATTCCACTGTGCTGTTTTCTCATGCAGTTTCAGCCATTAACAGAATTTCTCTGTGGTCTTTGTATAACCCTCTCTCTGCCATTTTGCTCACTCTGTATTTAAACCAATGAAAGGGGAATGTTGCCTCACTAAGAAACTGTTTATACTTTTGGTAGTCAGTGAAAAAAGCCAACCACAGAGGCCGGTTAGATTGAAAAGTTGCTCATGTCCACATTTAGGCGTCGCTGGATCCAGGAAAAACCTCAGCTTCTCCCTGTCTGAAACATGCAGAGTTTTCTATTTGTCTACTTAAGTGCTCAGGATTGCTCCCTGACTTGGCACACACAGCTTGCCTCTGCTCCAAATTGACTTCAACCCTTTAATCTTGTGTTTTTCTGTTTGCAGCTCAATGCATTTTCTCATTCAAACCATAGTGAAATGTTTGTAACATGAGTATCCTGTTTGGCATGAAAAGCAGAGGCTGAGTGTATGAGATCAAATACTGTAGCTGAAGGCCTGAATGTTTGGGCTTCTCTATGACAACTATTGTCTGTTCAGTTTATTAATCAGGAATGGTAATTAGACAATAGGACTCCCACAACAACCATGCATGCCTTTGTCTAGTTTCGAGCTGAAGTTATTATTTCCTAGTGTGCCAAAAGAACTAGCGTTGTGATAAAGCAGAAAAGTGAAGCTAAAGGTCACCAAAGTAGGAATGTTTGGCTGCATTTTTAACCTAATCAAAAGTAAAGTACAGGCTGATAAACCTGTATTTATTTGCAGTAAAGTGTTTAGAGACTGTAAATGTTTACATTGTTTATCAGTAAGTAGGTGGTGAGGAAGAGTTAATGAGAAGCCTTTAAATGGACCATTCAAAGCCCCGAGTTCATCAGTCGTCTTCAATCTTTGATAATTATGTGACGAGGGGGCCCAAAGCAACTAATGAGCAGAGAGAGCGAGTCTTTCTGAATCACACAGTACAGTCGGCACCTAATTGATGAAAGCATGTTAAGAAGTAAGCACATTTTTCGTTTGGTGAATGTGCACAAGGACCAGAGCTGTGCAGGCCACGTTTGGCAGACGAGGAGCATCTATTGGTGTACAGTTGAAAGCAATTTTTTTGCAGGAGATTTTACTAACTCGGTTAAAAATGTAACTTTTTATGTAAAGTAGGAAAATCTCATAAGACCGAAACACCAAATACTCCTTATTGATTACTCCCTCAACTAACGGAAACTTATTAGAATACCTTCTTTTGTCTCACTTATGGTGCCAACTCCAAAGATGTAGAGTTCATATAACACAAAACAGGAAAAAGGTTACTAGAAAATGTTACCTTTTATTTTTTTCAAGATTTATTTTTGGGATTTTTGTGCCGTCATTGTAGAGATAGGACAGTGGATAGAGTTGGAAATCAAGGGGAGAGAGAGTGGCGAGATGACGTGCGGGAAGTGAGCCACAGGTCAGATTGGAGGAATATATAAATTCTGTCAATTATTGCTGCTGGTCGAGGAGTCAGCACCCATATAAGATACTGAGGGTGAGCGCGTCTTTTGGATTGACTTGTTAGAGAAAGTCACATTGTTTGTGCTCTAAAGACTTTGCTTTGTGTTTACGCAGTCTCGCAGTGTGGATAAACAACACGCTGTGATCAACTACGACACGAACAGAGACGAGCACATGGTGAAGGACCTGGGCAGCTTGAACGGGGTGAGTGAGTCCATCTCCAGTGTCAGAACAGTGAGATAAAGGAGCCAGACTCTGGGCTCCCTAAAGACTCAAGTCCACATGAATTCCCAGAGCACCACATACCTCTCTGTGTGCCAGAGACGGTAGAGCAGTGTTTTTTAAGGGACTGGATTTTCCTGCTTTTCTGGACCTCCTTTTGACTCTTTAGCCTCCCTTCCCTCACTGCTCTGTTGCCACTTCAATTCACGATTATCCCAATAAAATCCAGAGTTGAGCAGTGGGAGAAACCCTTCATTGTTCTCAGAGAGTGCTTCTTTTGGCCTCAGTAACTGCAGCCAAATGAATCACAGCACAACAGTGCGGAGACTTGTAACTGACATCCAACGTTTCTTTTCTTTCTTTATCCTCAATTAGTCTCCTCCACTCTTTGCTCTGTGTATTCCCAGCATTACCCTTCTTTATTTTTAGTGATGTGATGATAATCTCTGTCCCTCCGTTTGCTAGTTGTGGAAGAACAGAGTCCACTTGATCCCCATACAAGCACAACAACTGTACGAATTGACTTCCATTTCTTCTCATGGAGGCATTTCCCCCTTTTCCATTTGCGTAACAACATAATCTCTTCAGTGTGCTGGTGGATTTACTTTCAATGGGAAAAGAGCTGTTTGTAAAGCACCTTACAGAACATGGGCCCATGCCACAAGGAATTAGAGAGCCTTCACCTGTTAGTCACCACCTTAACTCATTAATAAACAGTGAAAATAAGGGAGTTCAATGTTGTTTTCTTTTCTCTTGCAGACATTTGTCAACGACCTAAGAATCCCAGACCAGACGTACATCACCCTCAAGCTCTCTGATGTCATCCGCTTTGGTTATGATATCCTTTCTTTTCGTTATTCATGACAATGTCAGTCACATGTTTGGCTTAACTTTGATTGTGTGGTTCATGTCATTTTGAGTTTCGTGTCAGCCCCCCCCTCCCAAAAAAAAGAAAAAAGAAAGAAAAGCTTTTTCATTTTTAACCTCTGTGGTCTTCAGGTTCATCGGCATGTTAATCCCCTCTGGTTTTCAGTCAGGGGTTTTAGATTATGGTCAACCATTGACTGAAAATCTCCTTCACCCTTTGACCCCCAAAGAAGAAAACTCCTGAATTTTTGAAACTTAGTTAAGATAGCAGAGTGGGGTGAAGTCTACTCCGCTTATCTATATGCAAGCAGTAGAAAAAGACCTGCTTCTGAGAGAAGGTGAAAACAAGACATGAGGGGAAATTCAGCTGAAGAGTTCTCACTGAGTTGGCTCCTTACAATCCCTCAGCGAACAAACATCTTAGTGAAGATGCATCCCTGAGCCTGACACAAAAGAATAGAAAACAGAGTGTATTATCAAATGTCTTTTAAGGTTATGTCTGTTTACTTTAACTCCTTGTCCACATGCTCATGTTTATATTCTGGAGAGGAGTCAGCACAAAGTACCAGAAGAAGCTCTTAAAGTAAGTCAAAGTCTTTTTATGCTATCAATAGAAAATACTTGCCATGGATACTTGATGTTTTAAGTGCAGTGCTGTTCCATCGCTTTTCAGTATAAATCAATCTGTTGATCAGATAAACTCCTTTTCAACCAGTTTAAATAAATCTCAGAGGTCTCGAAAACATATCTGTGAAGTTTCTTGTAATAAATCCACTCTGATCCTGTATTTTAGCATGCATATAAACCCCTCTATTTCAGCCCTCCTCAGAACAGGCTGTTTCTGTGTCTGTAGTTTTAAATGCAAATGAGCTGTGTCTGACCACGCCCCTCTCTGGAAGGGGATGTGGCTCTGGCTTACTCGCACCATGCCCAATTGTTTTACGGTGAGAAGGCAGACTCATAAGGCAGAACAAACTCCTAGCTGTGGGAGTGTCACTCACCGGGGGGAGGGTTTACTGCCCTTTGTGATGTCACAAAGGGACAATATCCAAACGGCCTGTTTGAGCACACATTTTCTGAAAATTTGAGCAGGCAAAAGACTGAGAGGATTGACTTCTATCATGATTAGGGTGGTTTGAGGACAGGCTATTGACACAGATTAGTGAAACATGGTAGAGTGTATTTTGCATAATATGTGACCTTTAAATCGACCCTAAAGAACACAAAAGCAACCGACACAAGAGGCTTTTTGTATGAAAAATTCCAGTAATTTACTTCAAACTACAATGTGCTATCGTATTTCTTTTTGTGTTTTTTTGTGAATTCATTAAAAAAGTATTTAACATTTTCAGTCGGGGACATGATGTATGATGTCACCTGTGTATGACATTATTCAGGTTCCTGTGTGACATTAGTGCTACAGCTGCTACTTTACTGCCTTGATCGGCTCGCTAGCTTTAAAACTAATTGGATAACTAGTGTCTGAGTGTTGAAGTAGATTGAATTTACTGCCGAATGTACAGTATCTTTGCATTTAGCTTATATAGTTGAAATATTTTCTGCTTCTTTCATGGAAACATGGAATGTGTTATCTGTAGAATTTCCCCACGTGTAGCCTCCAGGCTCACCTCAGGAACCTCAACCTGGAGAACTAACTAATGATAGACGCCTCACAGTGTTGCACAGACACACAAATAAAGGCATCCATACATCATTAATAATGACCTTTTCATTGGAGGTTTAATGTAATGTGTTTTGTTAAAGGTATCTATTGTTAACACTGAGCTGAAGTCCTCATTGGATGTTCTTCCTTACACTGTATGTCTGATGACAGTTACAGCTGTACTGGTTGTTGGTTATCACATCCTGCTCTCCTCCTGTCTTTTTCCACACAGCATGAGAAGTACACCAGCCAGTTACAGCTTGGTGTAAAAGCTCTGGAGGCCAAGGCAAAGGAAAAACAGCAGAGCTCAGAGAAGAGCAAAGGCTCCAATATAAAACAACAGGACAAAGCGGAGCGGAAAGCCCAGTCTCTTACAGGTAAACCTCATCGTCTGCACCTATTCCATCACAACAGATCATAGTAAGAGTAAGGCTGCAGGTTTTATAACAAGTTGATTGTTCTTGTTACCTGAGAGGAACTGTTCAAACTAAAGAGGATTTGAATACCATGTTCCCCACACACACAAAGAGAAGAGGAAGTGTCTGTATCTCTCGGTGCTGCGTGACTTTTCGCTTTAGATCTCTCGATAAGGCGGTCATGTCTTCTTTTATTTAGAGTATCCCTGGTGTGGGATTAGGCAGAGCAGAGAGGTTGAGGCCGGTGTCAGTAAAGAAATAGATCTTCACAAGCCCAGGGTTGGCAGAATGAGTAAACATCAGTGAGAGCTTGCCAGACAAGCTGAGGGGTGAAAAGTTAAGGACAAGTAGTCTTATCTCTGTCAGCCATGCCTGAGTGCTGACGAAGAGGTGGGGTGCTGCCAAACGTGCTGATGACGGTTTAACACGTGTCTTAGAAGACTTACAAAGGTTCCATGGCTTTTGGTTGACAAGAAATGGCTTTTTTCTGGTGGTGGATTTGTTGCAGTGTTATGTATATATGTCATGCCCTCTCGCCCTTGAGCTGCGCTGAGTAAATCCTGCTCTACATTGAAGAATACAGTGAAGCAGTCAGAGAATTGTTAGTTCAAGAGCAGCACGTTGTGAATGAAGCTCATTCACACTGACAAAACCCATTCCAGCTGTTGTTGATTTAGCAATTCTCGTGCCTTCTGCCGCACAATCGCCCCTGTGAACATCGAGGGAAAACTACAACTGGTGCCTAAAATAGGACTTTTCCAGCACTACATTCACGTCCCGCAGAGAGCCTTTCAAACAAGTCATTGAGCTGCAGAACTCCTGGGGGAAAACGCAGCAGTCTCATACTACAATTTCAGTGTAGCGTAAGTCATGCAGATATAAGCTCACCGCAGTGATCCCGTAAACTTGTGACTGCAAACTCTCGTGTTGAACATGCTCACTGCAGCGTCCTGTGTTTGTGTGACCCACTCCACCAATGAGATGACTAAAGTATCCTGGGCTGTCTCACTTAATGTACAGTGACAGGAAGAGAAGGTATTTTGGTAGTATGGAACAGAAAATGAAGCTGCAATACAGTCTTAACCTGCACATTTCTGTTGAGTTGGATCAAAATGGTTCACTTTGACCAATACGTTTGGAGTTAATGTGTTTTTATTTATTTTTCTTTTCTTCTGGATTGGATGTTTAACATCATTTTTGTTTTTGAAGTGTTTGTATTCTGTGTGAAATTCTGACAGTGGAAGGGCTGAGAGAGCTGTGCATTTCTCTCTTGCTTGTTTTTTCCCTGCAGCTGTACAGGATGTGGAGTGTGTCCAATCCTCCAGCTGTCTGCAGGGCAGGACGCTTCCCTAGTACAGTGTGGGACTCAGTGAGGCCTACTATACTCTGCTAGGACCTGTAGCTGTGAAGTATTTCAGAAAAAGGGATGACATGGATGGTTCACATGTTTCCTGATACACTGCACATTGGCACCACGTGATTTGAAAACCTCCCGAGACTTGCTTTCTTTTTTTAACCTCTTTTTTTTACTGTGTTGTGACTCACTCAGTTGACCAATGTTTTGGAAGTAAGTTTCCTTGGTTGTGCGATGACCAAAAAGTTAGAATATAACAAAGTTAAGAGGCAACCTTTACAATCCCACAGTGCACTTTTGTGTGCTTCGTTATTCTGGTTCAGCCTTCTAACTGTTGAGGCTCTTAATGTCTTTAACAGCGTACATCGTTTTTAGAAACACACTACCACAGTGCTGTGTCCACTACAGTAGTCACACTCTCCCATGTTTCCTTTGGCTAAAAGGAGAGGATTGGGGTAATGAGAATGGAATTTAGTAACATGCCACTCTGCTTCTCTGGTCCCTGTGTTGATGTCTTATTGTGTGTCCTGGGCAACAGTGGTGAATTGCTGTTGTTGATGCTTTGGATTTTATTGCGTAGGCTTGACTATTTAAAAGGCTTGTTTAGTCTATGTATCAGGCCGATAATCGGTATCTGGATTATCTGATGAGTGCCATATAGGCTGTGTGGCATGTTTGAACTGGCAAGCCAACACATCAGGGAAATAAGTCTCATAGCCCGGGAGTTTAGATAAAACTAAATTTGCAAATAACTGTGTAACACTGACTACAAGAGGCCTTACTTCAGATGCAGACGCTATCCTACATCCTCTATGAAATGTGTGCTTTTTGTTTCAAACTGAGGATTAGCTTTGTCCTGATTTACTAGAGAAGGATTATATTTTTGTGGCTTGTGTGATACAGTTGCTTTCACTGTTTGCCCCTCACCCCTCTCTCCCTCTCTGCATTATGGGAATGTGTCGGAAAAATTCAAATCCAAGAGCCTACCGGCGATGTAACACTAGGTTCTTTTGAGCTCCAATATTGTGCAACATTTTGTTGTTGCAATGCCGACCCCAGTCACAACATACCGTTAACATGTGACTTACATGAACTTATAGCCTTATTCAATCAACGAGGCAGTATAAATTCAGATCTCGTGTGGCACTTTCTCTCATTGCACCCTGTGCCTCAGTGTATCCATGTGCCTAATTGTAATTGTCTGTCTGTATTTGTGCTTGTGTTTGTGCGTCTTTCTGTTAGGTGTAACGGACTCTCCGATATCCAAGCCTACTCCTCTATACGGCCAACCGTCCTGGTGGGGGGAGGATGAGGACCCAGCCAACAAAGGGCAGGACAGAGGGGAAAAATCTCCAGAACATGGATCTCCAGGTCAGAGAATGTGTCTTGTATTTTCCAATGTTTACAAGCCACAGACTTGCATAATTATAATCATACCAAAGTATTTATGTCTTTCAATCAAATCAAATTTTGTATTGGAGATATCTTTTCACTTCAGGGAATTAGATCTTAATTTATAGTGGCATGTTTTCTATGACACTGATCTCTGGTGCCCTTTGTGGGTCACTGAGAGATTGATGGTGTTGGGCTGAAGGCAGGTCTCTGACCGCCAGTTGTAGACTGTTAACCAGGCTGTACCTACCAAGCCAGTGGGCAGTGCCTGTCTGCCTCGTGATGGATTATGTCTCTCAAAGCTGCTGGAGGGGGGAGGGAGGGGGATTGTTTTCCTCATGTTGCCTGGGCTGAAACAGATTATTCCCGCTTAGCTACACTCCGCTGGACGCTCAGCTTCTGGAGTGGTATTTGCCCACATCCAACTGGCACCCAAAGACAAACTGGTGGAATTGTTTTGTCAGTGTTACAGCAAGAGGGTGTGTGCTACTTGTGGCTCTGAGTTTCAGTGACATCCCAATCATCTCAGTTGAGCGCTGTAGCAATAGCAATCCTCCAGCAAAAGGAACTCCAGCAAAAGGCCACATGAAATTCAGATTTTCTGGCAGTCAATGCAGAAATGAAAATCATACTTTATCATTTAATCTGACAGTTGATTACAGTATGAAGAACTATCACTAATGCTTATGTTCTGCTGTCTTGTCACCACCTCTAACTGCCAACAGAACATGCTAGAGATGTGTCCCGATATGAGGTCAACGGTTCTCTGTCCGACAGTCAGGCCAAGTCCATCTTCTCGTACCGCCGGGAGCCCAGCTACTTTGAGATCCCAACTAAAGAACTGCAGGAGCGACCTGCAAAAAAATCTGAAACGCAGGTTCACGAGGTTCCCACAAAGGACACTCCAGATCCCACTCAGTGTGTCTCCTCCACTCCCACACCCCCCGTGGTCCAAAGCCATGCCTCTTTCACCATTGAATTCGACGAATGCACGCCAGGTAAAATGAAGATCAAGGACCACGTAACCAAGTTTTCTTTCCGCCAGCCGCCAAATCCACCATCCCCAGAGGTCACCACACCGACTGAGGTCATGTCAGCAGAAAGCAAAGTCGCTGATTGGCTGGTTCAAAGTAATGCTAGCATGATAAGGAGGAGGTCACAGGCTGAGGACATGTACAGCTCAAACAGTGATCCATTACGTCATAGTACCAAGGGTGAGTCTATTATGCAAAGTCTGTCTATTTTTTTACAACATTGGCTTTGATTGCAGTTATTTGCTAACTCTCATCTTGTGGTCTTATCTTTATTAGCAAACCGTGAAGGTGGCACTCACAGTGATTCTGCAATCAATGGAAATGATTTCCTTCAATCAGAACTTCAGACTGGGTCGCAGGTGTCTCCACAACCCCTTAGAGCCTCCCTTTCACATCACTACGCCACTTCTGATTCTAAAGGGCACTCATCCTCCTCTTCACCGGAGTCTCAGTCCCTTTCCAGTGTCGACAAGGCTGAGCCTCATCAAGCTTTTGTCATTGAATTCTTTGATGATATCCCAAGAAAGAAGAGATCACAGTCCTTCACCAATAACCCATCCTCACCTGAACCCTCAGCCCTTAGGGTCCAGCAGGAGAAGCCAAGGAAGAGCTCAAGTCCCACAGAAGAGAGACAAGTCCTAGCTCGAGTCCCCGTCACTCCCCCAACCCAAAGATACACTATCCCCCTGAAGGGCCCTGCTTCCACAGGCCCACAAAGAGCCGGCTCGCTGCGCAGGGAGAAGACAGAGGACCGAATCAGCACTGGCTTTACCTCTCGCTCTTCATCATCTGTTCCTATGAGGCCCTTTAGCAGTGTGGGCCGGAGATCTAAAATTGTCCAGGACTTTACTGCTGAACTGTACAAACAGACAAAGCCATCCTCTTCTGCAACATGGGACAAAAATACATTTTGTTCTCCTGCTGCAGCTAAAAAAGAGACAAATAAAACTGAGACAGCTGTACTGTCCCACTCTAGTCCACCTTCGTCTTACCAGCCTCAGACTTCCTCTCCAATCCGTCAGCCTGTTCCCCTCAAGCCTCCTGTGATGCCCCCGGCATCTCAGAGTTCGGAAGTCAAAAGCCCCCAAATCAGCCCCAGAAATGAAGACGACGACTGTCTGAGTGACGCAGGGACCTACACCATTGAAGCAGATGTTCAAGACAGAGAGATAGAAGAGGCACGGAAAAAGATTAGCCAGGCAAGTTCCCTTTCGTTCATACAAACACTGAAGGGGATGTTGATACAACAAATATTTACAACATGATACTGAGAGGAAACAAGTTGGCTTTGAAATTCACCAGTTTTCTCTCCTCAAATGGGCAAAAGCTCATATTCAACAGACATTGCCAGTCCCACTTTCTCATCAACTTACACTGCTCTGTTCCTGACAGGTATTTGGTGTTTTTGAGAGTCCAGAGCGAACCAACCAGAGTGAAGCAGGAACATCTTCAGCATTTAGGCCTGTAACTGCTCAGAGCAAGACACAGCATAGACAGAGTAGCTGTGGGGAGGTGAGGCCAGCTCCAGGGCAGGGACAGTTTCTGGTGAAGGTAACCCTTCCTACTCAGAGTGGGGTCAGAGATGGCGGAAAATAATCACTCATTCTATAGTCAACTTATAAATGTCAGTTAACCTACAAAATTTAACCGCAAATATCAGCATCCATCGCTGCCTTGATTTTCTTTCTTGGGATTTCTTCTTTTCTTTGTGATTTTCACGAATGATTTCTAGATTCGGCTCATCTGTCCTCACAGGTTCTGGGTTCGTTTTCTTTCTAACCAAAATCGAAGAGAAAATGTTTTTATTTTGGGGACAGTTTTACTACATAATCAGAAAAATCACAAAAGGGATTAATGTGTGGTCTCTTTAATCTGTCTTGTCAAATAACTATTTTTTACTAAAGAATTAATTAAAACTGCCTTTTTTGAATAGTTTTTTTTTCCTTTATGAGACTTTGACAAGTTGTATGTTTTCTCGTGCAGGGTCAGTCAGCAGGTGGAGTGTTACAAGGGGCTCCTAAGTGGATGTCTTGCTGGGCCAGCCTGGCAGACAGCTACACAGACTCCGGACCTTCGTCTGGCCTCTTTGACATTTCCTCCCAGATGGAGCTGTCAGGAGGGGGTAAGCCACCTGACGAGACATGATTCTATTTGAAATGATAATGAGACACCCAAATGAATATGAATGATGTTTAGTTTCAGTATGTGTGGTTAATATGCATAAAACTGTTTCACTTTAGCACGAGGCACCATCGTCCACAAGACCACATTCCCCCGACACCACAACAGCAGCGCTGACTCTGAAAGGGCTCTGCGTGTCCTACCCCAGGCACCGCAGGTGGAGAAGAGTGCCATGCCAACTCCCAGCATTCATGTTCATTATGACCCACATTCAACGTTTGATGTAGGAGAGGACAGCGTGATGGTCTCGAGGTCTCAGGATGAACTTCACAGGTTATCAGTGCAGGATGACGTAGAGCCCGACAGTCTGAGTGATGCCAGCAGGTCCGATGATGGGTCCATCATAGACCAAAGGAGGAGACCGCTGTCAGACTCGGAAAAAACTAAAACTGAGGACAAACCCAAACTCCCAGTCAAGTCTACGTCCTTCTACATTGGGTCAGAGGAGGTTGTCTCAAAACCTGAACATGAAGGCCCAAAATCAAACACTCCTAGGGCTGAAAAGAAAACAACCAAAACATTTTCAACAGCTACCATGACCAAAACAAGAAACAATCAGGACTCTGTAAAAGTCAAACCTGGTATGTCAGCTTCTGTCATGGACCAGGAGAGACAGAGTCCAGAGTCCAAAGAGCGCACTGTGTCCCCATTAATTAGACAAGAGAGCTTCACCAAGGAGCGGCCAAGCAATGTCAGACTTCCCAACATCTCCAGCCAGCCTGTTCAGAGAGACACAGACCTTGACTCTTTCCAGGGAACATGCAATCAGGACACTCATTCTTTCCTCAAAGAGACGGAGGATGTTCTGGCCGTTCTGGAGGCTAAACTTCAATCGGGTCAGTCGGAAAAAACACCGTCTCCAATAGCTGACTCTCTTTCTGGGGAGTCTGATGTGGACACCTCAAGCACAATCAGCCAACGGAGCAATAAGGCCAGGCCAACCACACTGAGTAAAAAACCCTCCATTAGTGGCTTCCATAGGGAGACGTCTTCAGCAAGTTTAGCGAGTCAAGGCTCGAGTCAGCAGTCCACTCCATTAAATAAGCGTCGTTCTCAGGGAGTTGACAATAACAGTAAGACTGAGCCTGTTAGGCGACCACTTGGACTGAGACGCAGTGTTGGGAAACTTGGCTCCACAGACCTAAGTGACGACCCTCAGAGCCTACCTCACTCTGATCAGGAGTCTTACAACCACCAAACAAGAAAATACACGGTACCCCTTCAGAAGGAGGACGGAAAGACCTCCAGAGCGTCCCAGGCTTTAACCCGTGCCAACAGCCTGTCGGCCCCAAGACCCACCAGAGCCTCCATGCTCCGCCGGGCTCGCCTGGGAGAGGTTTCAGACAACGAGGGCACAGAGACAGACAGGCTGTACCAGGAAGCACTTAACGCCCAAGCTAAGCAACCCCAGGAAAACAAGAAACTCTCCAGGCTCGATATGCTAGCGATGCCTCGTAAGCGGACAAGTTCGTTCAACACACCCAGTGATACTGAGGCCTCCTCCAGGACCTCTGCTCCAGGGCTGAAGCCAGTAGAGAGGTCGCAGCAGAAAGCAGCGCTGAAAGAGACACCCGTCACTCGAGCACGTTCAAGTAGTGCCAAGTACACCAGCAGCACCGCAAGTGAGTATAAAACTGACATCACACTGGTTTAAAAATATAATATCTTCACATCCTGGTTCAACCATTTACTCCCATCCAAGTCAAATCGCGTTTTGTTGAAAAAAATGTATTATCCTTAAGTGTTACGAGCTCATCCAGTCAATCCCAGTGGTGAATTGGTTTGATTCCATCATGGTCTTCAGTTAATTCTCTGTTTCAGGAAATAACCCCTGGGTTCTATTTGTGTACAGCTTTTTTCATTGGGGCATAGATTCTTCATTTTCACCTTTACCAATAACACTAACATAATATTTTTAACAGTGTACAGCTAGACTTTATTGTCCCCACGTATCAATCCAACAGACAATACCCACCAGAGAAGAGTACATACACAAAACACACGAAGAAAACGCACAACGTCAGACAACAATCAAAAGTTCCCACTCTGGCCTTTTGTTCAGGGCAGCTGTAACAGCAGGGATCAGGTACCTTCAGAGGGAAGTGAGGTGGATGTTTAGTGGATGCGTGATGTTCTGTTCTATTGAGGTTGCAGCGTGTAAAGGCCCTGTTGTTGAGTTCTGTTAGGTTGGTGTCGGGGAGACTCATTTTACTGGCAGCTGTCAGTATTCTCTCTGAATGTGAAATGTGCCCCTATGTCAACGGTCAGACATGAGCACATGAGAAAATAAGTGATTTTAAGGGAAGACACAGGAGTTTGTCTTTTAAATCGGTTTTGCACTAATTATGAAAAAGTCTCTATTTTTGTGCATTTGTTGTTGCAGTTGTATGTAATTACTTTCTTTATTTTATTTTATTTTACTTTTTGGACTTTTTGGGGGCTTTATTGGAGAGACAAGACAGTGGATATAGTCGAAACCGGAGAGAGAGGGAGTGGGGAATGACATGTGAAGTCCTCCCGCTGTGAGGACTACAGCCTCTGTACGGGGTGTGCAAGCTAACCACTCGGCCACAGTCACCCCAAACTTGTTTATATTTAAGATCTGCTGATGGCAGTCTGGTTGACATGTATAATTGGTCGTGTGCTGCTAACACTGTTCCTTTGTGTGAATGCACTCATGGAAACTGTCTGATGTCAGGGTTAGTGACGCCAGGTAACTGAAAGATACCCTGTTTTTTTAACTGGCTTCGTTGTGCAGGCCTCTGGACATTTGCACGTGTACACATAATATTGATTCATCTACAACACAAACATTTAAAAAATATTGGGACGTTTTGTAAAATTGAAATAAAACCAGATTGTGATTATTTGCAAGCCATTGAAAACCAATATTTAATGGGAATTTGCACTGAGACAACATGTCAAACAGACTTCTTTTTATTACATGCCAAATCTGAACTTAATACAGACAACATGTTTCAAAAAAGTTGGGACAGTGACAACAAAAGACTGGACAAGTTGTGAAATGCTTAAAAAAAACCATCTGATGCAACATCTCACAGTCAGCAAGTTTAACTGTTAACAGGTTAGTACCGTAACATGTTTGGGTATAAAAAAAAAGAGCATAACAGGAGAGGCTGAGTCTATCTGAAGTAAGGTCAGGGAGGGTTCAACCCTTTACTGCTGGTGAAGCCCACGCACTGTGCACCAAAGACTTGTGTTTGACTCAGAAAAGACCTCTATACTACTAAAACCTTTTCTTCAAACTAGAGTTTCTTACATCTTCACAGTTTTCTGCTGCAATTTGTGTCCATAAATCAGAATTCAGTGGCAATTGTGAAGATAACCATCCACATCAAAATGCTTCATGTCACTAACATCAGTCTTCATTAAACTCTACTTCTCTGACTTTAGGTCAGGTCCTCTACTGTAGAAGTCAAGTGCTCATCTCTGTTTGTAAATAATGTTGAATCTATAATATTATACCGGAGCCATCTTTCTGATAAAACTGCAGAAATGAGCACTTCAACAGAAACGTCTCTCGGTCTCTTGTTCTGAGAAGGATTATGGTGACAGGTGTTTTTTTTTTTCTTTCCTGTATTCTTTGATGGTATCTCTTTCTCTTCTGTTTTCTCGACTGTTCAATCACCACCATTCAAAACTCAAACCAATTCACGATGCCAAGGCTCCAGGAGACGACAGAAAGGCTCCGACTATGCCTCTACCTCAGACGAAGAGTACGACTCAAACCAGAGCACTCTTAAACACAAACGCTCCCAACCTTCCTCAGCTTCCAACAGCACACGTAATCAGCAGCGGCCCCGGCCTCAGCCCGTGGTCGCCCTGCGTCCCAAACCCCGTGGCAGAGATTCTGAGGATGAGAACCAGGAGGGAGAAAACTACCACAACTGGTCCAACCACAGTGCTGAGATTGCACGGTAGGGGATACCAAAACTAAACAAAAGCTAATATGATACTCAAAGATAAAATGGTAATGGAGCTAATACCACCTTTTTTATATATTGGGAAAACAATTTAATTACTTTTAATTTTAACTTTCTGGTTTTTGGGGGTAATTTATACAACATTATAAAAGATGGAATAAGAGGAAAATGTCTGTGCGTTGCCCATAAACACATAAATGTGGAAACAGGATTCTTATTTCTTTCAGAAGTTTTTTCAACACATGTTCCCCTCCCTCTAGGTTGAGTCAAGACCTGGCTAAAGACTTAGCCATCTTAGCCAGAGAGATCCATGATGTGGCCGGTGATGGTGATCCACCAAACCCCGGGGTGGAGAGCAGCACACCCATCTCTGAAGTGACCGCCCACGAACAGGTACACTTCAGGGCTTTTTAAGATCACTTTTGGACCACTTTTGCCTTCGTTATATAGGACCGCTGAAGAGAGACAGGAAACGTTAGGGAAGAGAGAGTGGGGGAGGACATGCAGCAAACGGCCAGGGTTGCATTCAAACCCACGGTTGCTGCTACGAGGACTACAGCCTCCGTACATGTAGTGCGGGACACAACAGCCAGGCCATCCAGCGCTCCACATTTTGATGCTTCATCTCAAACACTAAAGCGTCAGATATTCTGTTTTTCTTCCTTTATTTAAACAACATGTTTATGTTGAAAGAGGAACAATTTGTCACAGTGTTTGTAGATTCTTATTTAGTTCACTTTTTATCATTTCATTTAAGTCAATCATTCAGCCATGACATGGTTCCCTTTATATTACATAGCATAAGATGTGTATCTTTACCTTAACAGCAGAGAGACTGTCCATCTCTCTATGCTTGTCCTTTATTGATTGAACACTCGTTTCTCATGTCTCTGATTATGTTGCAGCTGGTTCATCATATACCAGAAGCTGGATTAAACTACCAGAGAGTCCCACCTGGTTCTACATCTACAAAGGAACCTGACCAGAGCTCGAGTGACCGTGTACAAAACTCCAGGGAGCGTGATCAAAGCACAGACGAGGTGTGACACCAATATGTTGCATTTCTGCATTTTCATCCGCCCTTAGTGATCTCAGGGATCATAGTCAAGTATGTTTGTTTTGCCTCTAGGTTACCGTGGACAATCTGATGCTGAATCCAGTGTCTCAGGTCATCCTGGCCATCAAAGAGAACACTGAGCAACTCGCTGACAAAATAAAGTAAGATCTTCATCAAGTACATCTCCATAAACATCCTTTGTCCCCCTGCTGAATCTGAGGTGCATTGAAACACTTTATTGATCCTGTCTGATATCCAGACGGCACTGAGCCAATAATCTTATTAAACTAATGCATCTGAGTGAGTCTCACACATATTTACAGTCTGGCTGGCAGTGTGGGATTAAGAAGACTGAGATTTGATTCAGATATAACCATTTGGGTTTGAAGTTTCTGTTGTGAGTGAGTCAAACTCTTTTATTTGATCAAGACAAAAACAGATATCAAAGAGAACAAATATGTCTCTGTTTTAAATTGTTGTAACTTTTGCTACTAAGTCACAATTTCAAGGCTTTGAATTGATCTTGATCCCCTCTAAAAAACACTCAACAGCCTTATTCAGACTGCTGTTTCAAACAGCGTTCTTTATGCTCCTGTAATGCGTCAACTTCAATCTGAATGAGGCAGAGGCGTAATGGGGGAAGTTATCCCCCCTCTGTGCCGTCTTCGGAGTTAGTAACAGAGGCGTTACAGAGGCGAGACGGCATCAGCAAAGCCAGCAGGAGAGTGCAGCGCTGTGTGTGTGCATGTCTGACTGTGTGTGTATGTGAAGCTCCCGCTGTGCCGTGCTTCTGCAACCCAGTGTTGTTGTGGAATCAATATGAATGTTTATAGACGTGATGACAGCTGAGCTAAGTTGCCACCTTTGCAGAAAAAGCAGTCTAAAAAGGGCTTTTGATTGTCACTTTTAAAAACATTGTAAGACGCTACTTTCTAATAACTTAAATTTGACAATTTGTGTGCAGGGTACTGTTCCAGGACAGGATGGATATCTGGCAAGACATTGAGGCCAAGGTTAATTCTGAAACTGAAGTTCCGGTTGTAAAAACCTCCAACAAGGTTGGTGATGTAAGTTATCTATTTTCAGGTTTATTGCATTTTTTATTTGTTGAGATTAACGGGTGATCTGTGTTTCAGGAAATCACGTCTATCTTGAAAGAACTCAGGAGAGTTCAACGCCAACTTGAGGGTGAGTGAACCTTACCCTAAGAATTTGAATACTGTTAATATAAATATTATGAGTAATTTTCTATAATGTGAAAGAGAAAATAATTAGTTTAAAAGTACAATTTCTTTTCTTTCCCCAGTCATTAACACAGTCATGGAGCCCAGCGAGCAGCCTGAGGTATCCAAGACATCAGCCTCTGCAATCTCCTCGTCATCTGGAGCTCCGCCCTCCAGAGCGCTCTCCTCAAGAGACTGGAGAACGGTCCACTCCGCGACCAAACGTGGCGGCGGCCCACGGCCTGGTGGGAGTGTGAGGAGAGCCGTTGTGACACCAGACGATCTCAGACAGGGATATTTGGTCTGAGATTGTGACACAAACTCACAGGTTCCTCCTGTGCTGAACATCTGCTGTCAACCAACAGAACAGGTGTCGCATGAATGTGCACAACGAAACAAAGGAGGAGGGAAGTGATACACAGAACTGTAGCCTCCTCTACAACCAAACATACACACTACTGCACTATAAGCACTACACTCATACACAGCCGTGTAACTCACAATGACGCCTGCACTAAACGCCTATAAAGTAAGCTCAGTGAGAGGCCTGCGTGAGGTGATGATTTAGGGAAGTACCAGAATAAATCTCCTGTACACCTCTGACACACCTCAAAACTATACTTGATGCTGTTCTTTATAAGTCAACACTTTATTTGCCAATGATTTGATCTACAAAGCTGATATATGAAAAATGTCATTTTAAATTCTTGGGTTATTTGAAAACGAGTCTGAGCATAATAATCTCAGGGAAATCAATTTATAAATAAGATTCCTATGTCTAGTGACAAATCAGATCAGTTCACTGAGGTGTTTTTGGTTTTCAAAAAACTCCAAATCTTAGTGATGTACGTGTTGACCCATTGCATTTCCTGATATATTTGTTTTAATGTTTGTTTTCGATTGCCACTTTTCTTTTTGTGGACCAGATTTATCACAGAATGTAAAAAGTATTTATTAGGAGTCCTCTGTAAGACACTGTAACCACGACAACCTGAGTGCGGATGGGATGGTAAACTTCAGTTCCAGACCAGTTCATGGTATTGTACACAGTTGCTGCAAGCCAATTTGTTTAGTAATTATTCTGCAGAAGTTTCCCAGTGTAGCAACTGTCCAGTTCCCTCCTCAGTAGGTGGATTTTATTTTTGTCCAAGAGGAAATTAAAATACAATCTCTCAGGAATGTGTGAGCTGAGTGGTCAGCGTCGCTCAGTCTCTGGATTAGTTACCTAGCAACCGCTGACTCAAGTGGCTATAACACAAGAGTATCAAAGCAGTCTTCTCTTCCTTTTTTAAAGAAACTGATTTTGTTTGTGTCAAACACATTTTGGTGCTGGAGGCCTGTTTTCATGGTGTTGTTTTTCCATGTCTGAAGAGCACAGTTAGCGCAGAGCTTTGGCCAAAGACAATCTCAAAAAGCTGACACTCATCATACCACGCCTTCCCTGTGGTTAAGAGATATAAAGCACTGTGGGAGGATTTAAAATATTCTCAGTAATTTAAATCACAGGGTAACTTCTGATAGGTCCTCACATGACAGCAGAAGTAATGTCATTTAAGAAATGTAAAGTCATTGGAATGAAACTGTAGATATCATTGTTGGTTTGTTATTGTCCATTTTTCAGTGTGTAAATATATAAAGATATCTGTTCCCTACAAAGTACCTCTCGAGCTTGTCTTTTGCACTAAAGTAATACTTTTATGCTGCAAACTGAAGCCTTTACTCTCCTCTGAAAGATGGTTAACAATTGTTGCTGTTGAAGCAGAAAAGAAGGCGAACCAGTGCACCAGCAAGTTTCTCTTTCCTTCTTCCAAGTCCAGGCAGGACATGTGATTTTTATCGGAAAGTACCTACCAGTGCCACACAGCCATGTGCGATGATGTGGTTGTTTACAAACTCATGCAAAAAAATTGAATGTTTTTCCTTTTGACTCCATTTGCTCAAAGTGGTGCTGCTATTCATCTTCTATGGGATAGTTTTTGTTCCTGTTACTTTACTCCACCTTATTCAAAGCTACAGCAGGTTTAAGAGATGAAATATCGTTCTTGTATATCAAATCTTCCCCTCCCCCCTCTTTTTTTTGAATGTACTCTCCTTCAGAATGATTTAGTGATGATGCAATCATGCTGTCTTGGTATCTGGTATTTAAGTCGTTATGTGTCTCTTTTGTTAGCTGATGATTCAAACTGTTTTTCTAATAAATGTATCAAACAAAGATGTTTCCTTTCAATTCTTCTCACTCCTCTCACTTTTTTTTTTGAGTAAATGCAAGTCTCAAAAGCTGAAATGAAAGTGAAAACAGGAAGTGTAATGTTATTTATTCACTATCGGAGAGGCCACTTCAGCTCAGATACAGATGAATGCCGGAGTGGAGGAAGTGAGTTTGTTGTGCGCTCTTTCAAGTGGAAAAGTGTCATCTGTTTTGTGTAAGTCTCTGTTTTTATTTCCTATCTAGAAAACAAACCGTTTTCTGTCATGTTAAATGCTTAATATGCAGCGTGTCTTTCTGTGTGGTCAGAAGAGCTCTTACTGTCCGAGACAACTCTTTCCTGTTTTTTAAGTTTAACAGCCGAGGACAGTTTGGAAGGAAAAATGAACTCTGCGTATACAAGACTTGATGGCAGTAATGATTCAAACAAAGGGGTAAGACTACACCATGTATTCCCCCAGCTTCTCTCTCTCTCTCTCTCTCTGTTTAGCCTGAGACGTTTTTCTCTTTATTTGTCTTCTTATGATTTTGTGCTGTCAGAGGTCGACCAGCTGTGTGACATTAGCTGTGGTTTTGGGCTGTCTGACGGTTTTGGGGATTGTGCTCGCCATCGTTGTGCTGGAGAGACCATCAGCTTCCAAAGATCATGACACATTTCCTGAGGAGGCTGGTTGGGGAAATTTTTCTACAGACCAGTGCAGGTAAAAGGGCTCAATAGACAAATCACAAGAGCTGTTGTGATATAAAAAAAAGCAAAAACACTAAGCTTGCACATTTTGCTTTTTTTACACACATGTATTTGAGATACAAAAGATATATATCATACAAATTCTGTGATTAAAAACATTTTGTTCAAGTTAAATGCAGGAGAAAACATTTGGTCAAAAGAAAAACCAATTTTTTTTCCTCTGTGTGAGATTGTTTTTGTTGACTACATTTGGTCTGTATTATTTAAAGCTTGAGGGATGTTGGGAAGTTTTATTAGCAAATGATTCAAGAGGGGGATCTCAAAACCTCCAGTATCTACATCTTAAGACTTAATGATTTTTCAATATTTCCAAGTCGTCCCTCAATAGATGTCTTTGTTCATCTCTTAGCATGGTCCTCGTGGAGAGCATCCCTCAATATGTGAAATATAAAGCCAATGTAACGTTTGGTATCCCTCTGGAGAAAGCCTGGAAAGATCTGATCTCGGTGGCAACACACCAAGTGGATGTGGTCTCTTTCTACTGGACTCTAACTGGGGATGACATCAGTGTTAACTCTTCCTCTGACAAACCTGTGAGTTGTCAATCAAAACACAAAGAAACATGCAAAATCGTTTATTATTGTGTTGAAATTATAATACTTACTTGTGCGTCCTCTGCAGGGAAGGCAGATCCTGAAAGATCTTGAAGAGTTGCCCTCCAGAAACGTCTCTGTGCGATTGCTGTCCAGTATTCCAAGTGTTCGAACAAACTCCACAGATTTAAAGAGACTGAAAGAAAAAGGTTAGAAATGAATACTCAGTGTGTTTTCTACACTTATTGCAATATGTTCTGATTTCTAATGTATTCTTTGCACCAATTTCCCTTAACTCCGGTCTTCATTTGTGTTACATCAAGGTGTTCAGGTGAGGAGTGTGAACTTTGGACGCCTTACAAGGGGCGTTCTGCACAGCAAGTTTTGGATTGTTGACAGAAAACATGTGTTCATTGGAAGTGCAAACATGGACTGGAGGGCTCTCACACAGGTGACACCAAAAATCTACTATCATAGAAGCTTCATTCATTCATTGAAATCCTTGTGAACAAGTTGAGGGAGAACCCTCAGACAACAATAGAGTTAACTTAACAGTTTCACAGTTAAGTTTTGTCTTTAGGTGAAGGAACTGGGAGTGGTCATCTACAACTGCTCCAGCCTAGCAAAGGACCTTCATAAGATTTTCCAGTCCTACTGGGTGATGGGACAGTCCAACAGCTCCCTGCCTCAGCCCTGGCCTGCACAGTATGACACAGTCATCAACAAAGAGCACCCCCTGCTGGTGAAAACGGATAATGTCTCAAGCTTGCTTTACCTTGCAGTGAGTTCTTCAGGTTTCAGTTCCTTTTTACAGGATGCTGTTATTCTTTTGTCTCTATTAACAAAGACGTGACTGCACAGTGTGTGCATCACAGTTTAAGCCAGGAAAATCTCAAACTGTCAGTACATGCATGTCAGGTTTTATGGATTTGATGTTTGGGTTGTTTATTAATGTTACATCACAGGGTTCACCTCCATCATTCTGTCCTCCATCGAGGACTCAGGACCTGGAGGCTATTCTCTCCATCATCTCAGATGCCCACCGCTTTGTTGATGTAGCCGTCATGGAATATTTCCCCTCCATGCGATATGAAAAGCCTCAGAGGTGAACATGAACTACATAAGAACCCCCCCCGAAAAATATTTGTCTCTTTTTCTTTAATTCTTCACTTTGTACTCTTAATGCACAGATACTGGCCCTTCATCGATGATGCCATCAGGACAGCTGCATTTGAGAGAAAGGTTGAGATCCGGATGCTGGTCAGCTGTGGGAGAGACTCTGATCCCACCATGCTTCCCTTCCTTGAGTCTCTAGCCTCAATGGACGGCATCCAAATAGTGAGACACTATACAGAATCTATGGTATCTTCTATGTACAAACTTATTGTCACCACTGAATTTGCATTTCTCTTAACAGAAAGTTTACATCGTACCGGTGGGAAACCAGTCTGATATCCCATATTCCCGAGTTAACCACAATAAATACATGGTGACTGATAAAGTAGCCTATATCGGTGAGCAACAGATTACTCTCATGATTGTTAAATTTAAACTCAAAGAAATTCTGGTGCATTCATGTTTCGAGCGGGGACTTTGTTGCATGTAGATTGGTTAATAATCCACTGCATGACGTGGTGTTGTTCCTCAGGTACCTCCAACTGGTCAGGGGACTACTTTCTGACCACAGCTGGAGTGGGGCTGGTGATTTCCCAGCATGCTCCCCACCCCGTATGGAAGACCAAGGCCCTGCAGAGCCAGCTCAGGGCAGTCTTTGACAGAGACTGGAACTCAGAGTTTGCTGTGCACCTCGCTGACTTGAAACATTACCCAGACTGTGCACTATCAAGATAACAAAAAGTCCTTTATTCAAGTTACACATTCATTTATTTTACTATCATCGTCTTATTCAAACAATAGATGTGATTTTTTTTTGCACAGTGATATGTTGGAGGTAAAAGCAGCGGAAAATGTTATTTAAGATTAAACATGAGTTTGACAGGAAGTTTTAACGCAGCCTCTTGTTCTAAAATATATTCAGTTTGTGAAAGGAAACAAGACAATATCATACTGACATGTTACATAATTAACTTCAACTTCAATAATCATTTGGCTGAACAGAAATGTTCAAATTGGTGACTTAAGATGCACTCTGTGCATTGTTTAACATGTTGCAGGTTGCTCAATACAAAATGTAAAAGTATAACAATGTGAATACAATTTTGTTTATTAGTTGCACAGCTACTGTAAACAATGTGGTACAATTGAAACCTTCCAAACCGTACTGAGACATTTCCTTATGTTTTAGCTCTTCTATGCTTGAACACTGTTTGTAAGTGTTCAATGAGGACTGACATTATTTTACACTGAGCAGCTTTTGGGGGGGAATTTGTCATGTTGAAGTTTGCAATGCTCCTGACTTTTGTTAGCAGTAAAGAAAAAAAAGCATTTTACAAGTGTTTTTCTAGTTACACATAGATACGTTTATAACTAATTTAATTCATCTTTTTTCACAATGTAAAACATTTCATTTGATACAAATAATTTGATGAGTTTGATATTAAATTCGTTTTTATTTACCTTTTACAGAGAGTTCTTACCTATCGCCCTCCCTCCCATTACCTCTCCTTTCTTTAAAATAGTGAAGAACTTCATACATTCAGACACTTTAGTTCAAATCACTGCAACCCATTTTTGTTCAAGTATTTGATGAAAAAAAAACAGATTTTAAATTCCAGTTGAAGCACCAAAACTCTGCCCTAAAGGCCTTTTAGGTCATCTGCCCACACCACTTGTTTCTTCTTCTACATGTCGAGCCTCATGCTCCTCGCCCACCTGGGCTCAGGGACGCCCCATAACAGCTGAGATTCACTGGGTGCTGCAGAACTGGATGGACAAGCTTTTACGGATGCACTGGGGGCTGGAGGTTGAGGGGAGGCATGCATAACAAACTTATGAAGTGCTACAAGTGGGTTAGGGGCACTTTTTTAGCAAGCCCACTGCAACCTACACATGGAGTTTTTGATGCTTGAGGCAAGATGAGCTACAGTATAAAGGAGAAGAAGAGGAGGAACTAAAGGAGGAGCAAGAGGAGGATGACCTGTGGGAGGAGAGACTAGGGTATGGGACTACAAAAGACCAGGATATGAGGGAGGACAAATTGGGAGATCTTGCTAGCCATAACAGCCGAGGAGGGAGGTTGGGGCTGGGGGAGGATGTTTGGGGTTTTGAATGAGGACCTATGTCTAGGTGTAGCGTCAGTCCATCTTTAAAGAAGAAGAACCTCCAGACCACTGCTCCACGTCATATTTACACATGATGAACTGCCATTCTGACTTTCTTAAAGTCACCATTGCACAGTTAACAGTAACATTGCGCCAATGAAAGTAACTATCATGTATTGAGTCAGAAGTAAAGTGGAACTTTATAGTATAGAAAGATGTAGTCAAGTGCCAAAAGAATATATTGCTTTCATTTTGTTCTTATGTCAGGAGATTTTCATACCGCATGTAAAGCTTTGATGCTTATATATTGTGAAAGCACGCATGTCCACTGTCGCTTATAGCAGCACAAATAAAGTGTACAAAGAGCATTGAACTAAAATATGTCTGAATGCATGTTGATGATAGACAATTTAGTCAGTCATCTATCTATCTATCTATCTATCTATCTATCTATCTATCTATCTATCTATCTATCTATCTATCTATCTATCTATCTATCTATCTATCTATCTATCTATCTATCTATCTATCTATCTATCTATCTATCTATCTATCTATCTATCTATCTATCTATCTATCTATCTATCTATCTATCTATCTATCTATCTATCTATCTATCTATCTATCTATCTATCTATCTATCTATCTATCTATCCCAGGCCTGTAGTCAGGAATGTAAGTTTTATTTTATGACTAAATGTTTAATGGGCAAGGTTATTATTTATTACCTAACTTACTATTAGATAGCTGATGGTATTGGCATTGTTCATTTAAATAAGTATAACTATAGACCAAATACATCTACTAACACATTATTATTTTTTAACTGAGGGGGGAAACTGCAACAAATGTCCAATATACATACATACATAGGACAACTCGTTTTTTTCTTCTGAGTTTTCCTCCCTGTCGCTAGTCGGCGCTGTGATGGACAGACTCTCTCCGAGCTAAAGGCGCAGGGCGGGGCTCCGGCTGGTGTAGTAGCCTACGTGTGCTTTACAGCAGTTAGCTTGTGACCAGTGAGCTAACGCTACAGTACTGAAGTCGGAATTATGGTGCTACTTGAAAACGACTCGGTAAGACCAAAGCTCAAGTTGTGAATACCTCAACAGCTTTACATTATTCATTTTGAACTACAAATTCCCACTGTCAGTTAAATCTTGCTGTCCAGAAAGCTAGCTAATAGCCTAAACGTGAGGTACGCTAAATATGTCGTCAAACTGACTCATTAGCCAACGTGCTAACGCTAGGTTGAAGCTAACCCTGGTTTTCGACTTAAATTGGCAAACCTATCGCTATATCATCGAAATGTACTAGCTTGTAATAGCCATAAACGGGCTTATGTGATGTAAAGCCTAATGTAGCTTCACAAAAACAGTATCTCGATTAAAACTGAAGTTAATTGATACGTAGGATAACTATTATCGTGGTTCAACTATATGTTAGCAATATTTCAGAGTTCCTGTAACAACATCACCTTTTGCAAACCTGAGAAAGCTTTTAAAAGAAACTACACATCTTAGGTCATGTTTTTAACCAAAGGAGTGCTGCAAGGGGAGGAGAGAGAGCACTGTCTTCATTTAACAATGTGCTGTTGTTTGCTTGAATATGTTGGGAACTTAACAAGAAATTACTGATAATTGTGGGCCTAGCACTCCTTTATTGTTGTGATGTCAAAACAGGAATCTATATCTTTTGATTTTTACTATCATCATAGCCAAGTTAAAATTCTGGTATCATGAAAACTCTTACTCCAAGTGCTGGACACTAAAGCATTCAATCATAAATGTTGTATTCCTTTTCTTGCAGGGGTGTGTTATATTAGACTGCATCAGGTGCTATTTATAAACTGGCAGCTGATTGATTAATCGGTGTGCATTAGTGGAAAGCTTTTTTGAGATTTCAACAATTTCTGAAAAGTAACACGCAAGAAGAAACATTATCAATGATTTAGACAGGACTGCTGCAACATAGTGGTTAGGGTGTAAATACTTGTTTGTTCTGTTTCCTAGTTCCTTACAGAGCTCACGCGGCTCTTTCAGAAGTGCAGAGCATCTGGCAGTGTTGTCATCACACTAAAAAAATGTAAGTAGATCTCGCCTGAGTTTTAACAATCATCATTAAAGTCTAGTTTGAAACAAAAAGCTGTGTGTATTTCCTTTTTAATAATTGAATAACTTGATGGGAAATGTTCCTTTTCTACAGATGATGGGAGGATGAAGCCAGTACCTCGAAAGGGTCAACCGGAGTCATTTGACCCAGCAGACAACAAATGTCTCATTAGAGCGTCTGATGGCAAGAAGAAAATTAGCACAGTGGTGAGTGTAGTGTTTTGTTTTTTATTAATTTGGAATTCAATATTATTTGTATTATATGCTGAAATGTCATCTCTTGCCTTCCAGGTCAGCACAAAAGAAGTAATCAAGTTTCAAATGGTAGGTTGAGCTTTTCTTAAATACGTCTAGTTGATGTTGTCAACGACTTGTTGAACGTTTTCTCTTGTTAACAAGTACTCTTTTCAATGATGAATGAGCTGTTAAAAACTCATCAAAAACTGACTCTTCTCTTTAAAGGCATACTCCAATCTCCTCAGAGCTCACATGGATGGACTTAAGAAGAAAGATAAGAAAAGCAAAAGCAAGAAAACCAAAGCCACCCAATGAGAAACAGACTCTTACACATAAGCTTGGGTACCTAAACTGACCTGTACTATCTGAGGGGATGGGAAAGGCCTCTACTTGGTCTGTCGTCCCACCCCAGCTTACTTCCTGTTCACCTGAAGCCTCAAACACTGTTCATCCACCAGGTGACTGCTTTGATATCACGCCATCGTTTGCATGGTTATGTCTCATCCTCAGCTGCTCATCGGCATCGGTGATCTGGAACAGAAAAACCTGAGGGCTTCTCATAAATCATACAGGAAGAAGTCCGCTTTATTGAAACTTCAGAACCAGGTCATCAACAGCTGGAGTCGAATCCATGGAGCCCAATCATTAGCTGCCTTTCATACTATTTAATTGTTAACAGTCCCTATTTATGTTATGTTGGCAGCTGACCTGTTGGATATGCTGCCATATTTTCATTTGATTGGGTCTCAAGAATAATGTTCAATATTCCTGTCATTGGATTTTTAATTTTTCTTCTTTGTGAGTATTTTTTTAATTAAAAATCAATGTAATGATTGTTTAACTGCTTTTTAACAAGGGACAAAAACAGATCAGATTTTTTTCTTCAATTAATTATACTTGATGTAGGAGATACAAATGTCCTTGTTCTTTGAAAAACAAATAATCATTTTCTCTTTGTTTTGAACCAGCATGCTGAAGAAGTTCAATAAAACAACAAAGGTTGAAAGTCGTGGATTTACTGAAAAGCATATTTGAGTTATGAATACAGAGACGAAGTATCGGCTGTAATTCTATAAGGTCATTTCTTTTCATCACAAGGCAGGTTTAAATGTAGCCAGTATATTTTGTCCACTCTTTGTATTGTCATTCTCCTGAATCCTGCAGAGGAATTTAAGTTCAGCAATAAAGTGCTTTGTTAAAAGTAATTGAATTTGTGTTGTTGATCGTGATACAGTAGCAAACAATGACTGTGGTGAACATGAGCGATGTAGAAAAGAAGACAGTAAATACACTATATACATAAACACATTTCTGTGCAGAACTGGGAGAACAGTCTTGAGATGTGGTCGAGAGAAGAAGAAGCGTCTCATAGTGCTGTGTTGCTCTTCTCTGGCCTGTCCTTCGGGGAGAGGGCAAGGAGGTGCTGCCGCTTGCTCTCCTCCTGGTATCCCTGCCTCATGAGGCCCGTCACATACTGGAACATGGTCTGGATGGAAATGATAAATATTCTTAATGGACATGGACAAAATTGTTTTACTGTCATCTAGGAAAAAGTAACAACGGCCCATCTAATCTTCTGCATACATCCAGGGCCTTCAAGAAACACTTCTGTGTGAATCATTGCAAAACAGTTGTATGACTTTGTTTTGTTTTGTCATACACAAATATGCACAAACCTTAGATTAAAAAATAGGTAACTAAACTATGGGACAGTGAGAAGGTTTTTTAGGGGATCGTGCTGTGCAGTGGAAAAAAATGGCTGACAATGAAGATAATCATGATAACTAGTTGGCTCTTGGACAAAGATCTGATCACATGTTACTACAAGTTTGTGTTTGGTTGAGTGAAACATTGACCTCTGTAAGAAGTCAAGACATAAATGTGCCTTGAGAATAACTGGGCTTTTACTACCTACTGTTAGAACTGTATAAAAATATAATTATGGAATAATTCCTTGCATTTCCAGAGGATCTTCCGCACCCATTCGCTGCTCGGGCCCTACTGTATATATGGATGATGCACAACAGTCACACTGGCTGGTACAGTTTACAATCTTGAAACTGTGTTCAATGAATTAGATTCATTTAAAATTCAAATGTTATGTTTCAGTATAGAATTTTTGTTCTTTTTAAAAAAAAAATCAACAAATAGTGTTCGGTTGGGATATCATAGATAGAAAATAAAAAACTCCAAAATATCACCACTAGAGGTCAGTGCAGCAAACTAATGGAAGCAGTTGGAAAAAGATGAATGGGACCCTTATAATCAATTAATGCCATTTTAAGTCTATAAGGAAATGCACTATTTTAGATCTGTGTCTTGTATTGTCTAAAGCCCCTACATCTTGTGACACTGGTGATATGCACCATATCTCTCTGGAGATCTTAAGTGACATAACATGACGTGACAGAGCCATGTTCCATCTTCTCAATATGCTCATGACTGGTTCAGTGACATGAAAGTTTCACATCAGTCAGGCTTGTGTCACTCTGGTTTCCATCTCGACATATTACATGACAATATGTCTGACACTGATGTGAGTCGAACACACAACGCTGCTGCTTGCTGGTTTTGCAAACATCAGGCTTTTTTTTACACAGAAATGTTAGCTACAAAAGTCCCTGATTATCGCACACTAAAGGAGACACAGAGGCCATTCAAATGATGCCCCTCACCTTCCATGCCTCCTCTAGCTCGGCTGTCCACCTCTCCTTCAGGATGGGCTGCACGGCACTGATGAATTCTGCTCCGACGTACTGGAAAACAGTTGTGTGGGATACTTCATGATGTACATGTGTGAGTTGGTAACAAGGCTATTAATCACTGAATGTGTCACTCCTTTGTTACTATTGTTAGTTACAAGAAAGGTGTTTTACTGTTCCATTTTACAGTTATAAGAATGTGTCACTTCTAATTTTAGACGCCTCAGTCTAATGGTGAGTCTGAGAAAGAGCTACAGTATCATTTAGAATTTGAATACACTGTTCTATGAAAAACCAGCATCACAAATCAGACTTTGTTCAACTCGGCTTGAATCATTGGGGTCTTACACTGTAGTACTTAGGAGGGGCGTTGTAATGATAATGGCTTTTTCCGAGCTCTAGAGCCAGAGCTTCCAGTCTGTCCAGTTGGTCCAGTCTGGCCACACTTTTCTCGATAAAGGACATCACCCTGAAAGACAAGAGGGCAGGGGGAGACTCAGGATGGCCACCAAGCCCCATTGATCCACCAGTCAAATGCAAATTACCAGCAGGTAACTATAAACTGATACACCTCTGTATTTTAAAGGAATATGACACTCCTGTGTGTCATAGCCTAGAGAAGCTCACACTTGTAGCAAAAAAATTATAATTTGCACAATTCTTGATTCTTATCCCCATGACTACATTTTTCCCTGCAAAAAAACCACACACAACAGTATCAGTTTCTTTAGTTTGTTCAGGTATGTCGCTAAACTGCAGAGTGTGTGAGAGACAGTTTTGAAGATGGATATTGAGCTAAAGGTCACGGTTGGTTAAGATCTCTCCTTTGTGTCTCTGTGTCTGCTTGCATGGATATATAAGGTCTCTGAGTGCTAGGTCGTGGTGAAGGATTACTGCTGTGATGTCATGCTGTCTTATGCACCTTCAGGTCCTCAGACAGGAATCAACTTCTTTGCACGCATGGAGGAGCACAGAGGGGCTTGATTCACCCTGGGAAACAGCCCACAAGTGGCCATGATTGCAGCTACAAGCTCTGTCTGCTGCCCATTATAATGATGTGACTGCCTGAGGTGTGTAGCAATGGCATTTGTGTCTTGTACTATGTGCAACGTATTGATTTTCCTAAAAAAGGAAAAGAGAAGCTTGGAAAATAGTTAATTACCTTAAAATAATAGCATCTATTTCTTCGACAAGAAAGAGACCTAAACAACAACGTATTTGCTGATATCCACTGGTAGCTCCATTGTTTTATGATCACATCAGTAAGCTACACTGTTTACAAACCTGCAATATCGTGGTCATTTTAGTTTATTTTGAGTTAGTCATACATACACTGTCCTGCTGCTGAACACACTTCTCAGTAGAGGAGTGAGTCCCCAAAAGAAAGAAGGAGGGTACCAGGAAGTGGCTCTGCTACTGTCATCACTTCAAGTGACCAACTCAACAATCACTGTCTTAAATTGTAAAAGATTCACATTAGTGACATGGATTAATAAGTACAATATTGACAAAACTCTGTATCCTCAATTTGAGCAAGAGCACCAAATGTATATTCATCTGCAGCTAAAAATAGTCCCTGCGAAATGCACAATTTACACCTGTTTAAAGTTATATTTGCATAGAACTCTGATGCATAGCCTTTCAGGAAATTCTTATACCTTATAATTCTTAGACCTTAGTGCAAACAATGCCAGTGGTGGACGTCTTTTGTCCTCATGGTGCGGATGTGTTGTTGTGTTATGAGGTGCAGAGTTGTGTCTGACCGTAAGCCGTGTGCTCTGAGTTCCCGGCTGGTCCGTAACCTCTCCAGGTCCTCCACATCTCGAAACAGGAAGAAGACATCCTTACATTCAGGATGGGTCTCAAACAACCTGTTTGCAAGACAACAGCAAATACACACGTTCGTCCGTTCATTCATTAATAGAAAAAATATTCACACAGAAAATAATACGATTAATGATAACAGTCACATTCAAAGGCAGATATGTTTTTTATCCTGTTTTCTGATTGCTGGAGATAAACTTCAGCTCGTCAGCATCTGGACCATCTCTCATCTTTCAGCTATTGTCTCCACTCTGGACTGAAAATTGAGATCTGATAGTGATCTTACTCATATGTTTCATATCATCTCAGCCCCCTTAGTGGCTTCTACATCCTACAGATGCAATCAGGCCATGGTGGATCTATGAGTCCGCTAGCCAGGAAATCAATGCCATCATTAACCCACATTATGCAGCCAGAGCAGGGATAACATATTTTTCTTTACATGGAGCTACTTACTCAGGCAAGAAGTTTTCTCGTCCTGATCCAACCAAAACCCATTTCATTTTCAAGCAGAGACTTAAAGGCAGGTTGTCATCCAATCAAGCAGCCTCAAGTCTCCATCTGAGGTATCAGTAATTAGCCTTGCTACCAGACTGTGCAGTCACCTCCTCTTGATGTGGGTTGTACTGTGCTCTTAATGAGATGCAAGGCCTAATGTAATTCAGATTTTTCAGTATGAAGCCTTTGAGCGAGAGAAAATGAGAAGGTAAAATAGGGTGACGGCAGGAATTTAGAGGCTACGAGGATGACTTGAAGAACATGCTTAATGTAGGCTGGTTTAACAGGGTCTCTGCCTGAGTGCAGATATTAGTTGAACTTATTTTACTGCTATTTTGTGGAATACATACTGTTTATAATTTATTATTTTTATTGTTCTTTCTGCGTCATGTATTTATACATCTGAAACACAGAGTGGAGTCCTCATGAATAAATGCACTAGCTGTCTATAGCATGTGTCCTCCCTGATAGATGGATTAATGAATGGAGGTGTTGGAGAAGTGATGCACGCTCTAATGGCTGCTGCAGGAACAAAGTGGCTCTGCGCCCTTTGACAAGTAGAGAGCTCTATTGAAATGCAATATATTGACGTGGACTCAGAGCCCTTGTTACAGACAAAATGTGAGTGTCAATCCAGGCCTCTTTATGTTTTACATTTGTTAGTGCTTAAATTACACTGACTAGAAAACACATTTTCATATGACTATTTCACAGTTTTTCAATCTCATGTCTGCTTTTTCTTTTATTTGTGAAACCCATTGTTTGGTAAATTACTTTAAAAGTAAGTTTAATTATATTAAAAGTTGTAGCACTTAATTATCTTCTCACTATGAATAGCATAACCCCTGTTTTCACGCTTTATTGATGAGAACATTGATATAGCTCTTTGTTTTTCCATCTCCACCACTTTTGTCACAGCTGAACCATGGAGGCCTGGAGCTGTTGTTTTTTTGTTCCATTGTGTGTACCTATTGAGAACATGCAATCATGCAATTCACATGCAGTCAATGCAGCACTATATAGCTCATTTGGAATTTTAATTGCCACCATTCAGAGGTTGTATTCATGACTATTTTTGGTAATCACCCACAGTCTATTATTCAATAATCTAAATTCGACAGAGCAACCTCCCCTTTTAAAAGAATAGGATCTGATTAAATCAAAGCAAGCCCACAACAGGTATCAGGTGATTTCCATTTGCTGTTTTACTGTAATGATAAGTGTCCGGCAATGAGATACAAACCCTGACATGCTGGGTTCCCCTGACCGACAAGAGGCCAGTGTATTTCCAGGCTAACATGTTAAGGTCAATCTCTTCAACTGTTGGGGTCGTGCAGGGGACACATTGCATGCATTTGGCTTGTAGCCATGAGCCTACTGGCCTCCATACTGTACATCCAGCAGCCTCTCTTCATCACTAAGGGTCCCTGCATTTGTTCGATTTCCCTGCCAAAGGCCAAACAATTTTCCCCACACACAGTTCATCATACTAATTGATCAAATGTATTTTCCTGATGGATGATGCCCTTTAATTGTATGGCAGACCTGGAGCTGTGTAGAATAGGCTTATTATGTAACGTGGTTAAGATGTGATATGAAGTGATAAGAGAAAGAGGAGGAGGGGTACTCTGCTCCACGCTCTCAATGGAAAGCATCAGAAGGGAGTAGAGGGGATGCTAGAAAGTCTCTGAAGACGATCTGCAGACGTCTTTGCATTACCGACAGGCCAGAACACAATACAGTAGATTCTTTGAAAAGTCTTATAAGGTTTAACTGAGAAACTTAGACGGCAGAACATTAAATAATACATGGTATACGATATGATTAACAATCCGGATCTATTTTGTGTCCAGGATTACTTTTGGCTGCAAACCTTAATAGGCTATTTAGTGCGCAAATTACTGACTTACTGCTGTTTTATAGATAAAAAACATCAATATGACATTTTAACCGGAAATCAGTCCAAAAGCCAATCAATGTGACCTAATAACACAATAGGAATACATTGTCAACATGATATTGTTGACACCCAACAAAAACTGGAAAAGTGCAGACAGTACCTGACAAACATAATAATTCCAACTTTAGCTATATCGTCCCGGATAACTTTCCACGACTCCTTGATCATCTGAATTTGATCCCCGCTCGGACAAACAGCAGAAGCAGCTGCATCTGTGTTTCTCTCTCCAAACTCCGCTTTTGCAGCCAGACCTGATATTGCGCAGCCCATTCTTCATATATTAATATAAAATGCTGATTATTTTCTTATTAATTGCAGAATCCAGGTAAAGGGCGGTTCATTGAATTTGTGCCAGATCTGATGTTGCTGGCATCTGGTCAAAGTGCGCGACTCCAAATGCGTCTTGAACTAAATCCTCTGTTCTGCATTACGATTTATTGTCAAGTAGCGAAGCAGTCAGACAGACAGGGTGCATGTTCTGGTCGTTGGTTCAAAATAAAGACACTGCAAGCACGGAGCACATTAAACGAGGCGTTCAGTGGCTTTAAAGCTTTTATGTTGAAGGACAGCATAGTGACTTCCTGTGACTTGACGTAGGTTTTCAAGGCAAACAGCGCGCGAGCTACGTAAAAGAGCGCTTTGTAACCTGGGACACATACTGTTGTGGTCATTTCCATGAAAAACAAAACAAAGAAAAAGATAAATAAAAACAATATGCAAACAAACGTATTACTGTCTGTTTGTGAAAGCAAATCTCCTGTGAGGAGTTTTTATCTGGCTATAGCACAGACTGAAAATAATACCGATGCCTCAATACTATAAGTGACCATCATCAGCTACAAGATTGATTATTATTAACACCTGTAACTGCTGCCATGGGGTAGCTGTCAGACAGACGATTTTCAGCATGCAGCAGAAACATCCTTTTTTTCCAAATATTCACAATAAGATCAACATTAGATTCTTAGAATAAACAGCAGGATGCAGGAAGTTTTTTTTTTCATTCTTAAAAAACAATACTTATGAATGCAGAGAAACAGATCCGCAGTTAGACAAGATGTACCACTTTGTCCACAGAAAGCTCTAAAATCATCAGACAAAAATCCTCACAGGATCTTTAAAATATTTTCAAGCAGTAGCTTATTTAGATTATTTCAATAGCTGTTACAACTTATCTTAAACGTTAAAAACACCACAAGTTTTCCGTGTCTGTCCTTTTAAGACAATAAAAAAAAACTCAGCAAGTTTTCAATTGAAATATAATAGTTCATATATAAATATTTTTTAATATTTTTAAGTGCACAAAACAATGTTTTAAGGAAATATTTCATGTAGTAACCGGTATGGGCAATGCATGACCAAATATATTTACAATTTTCCCTGTGCTTCTTCTTAACCAAAGCATCAAGATAAAATAATTTTTTAGCAATTAATCTCTTAAATAAAATGAATGAAGGTTTAAGCCAATAAAACAAGAACAGTTGTTTGAGAACACACAGACGATTAGCTAGGTTTTACTTTTAGTCACATGATGTGCAATAACTACATTTATTTTGTTTCTCCAGTTTAGTGAAATGCTGGATCCTCTTTCATCTTTGTACTATAGAAACATATTAATGAGATACATACCTTCTACTGTTGGTGTCAAACATGCTAACATAACGGTGTTGATGCTTCTTTGATCTTCTACTAAAAGAAAACCTGTCTCAGTCTGATATAAATATGGAAACATTCTTCATTTATTTCAACGAGTCAGTCTTAGAAATTGATGCCAAAACTAGATGGACTCACTTCAGCCAGAACAGATGAGTATTTCCATTGAGAGGCACGGCTGGGCAAAGAAGGGAAGTAGGTGGACACTTAACCGTTTCTTCTTTTATTGAAAATACGGGAAACTTCAAGTATGAAACCATTTATTGTCTGTAATGGAAAACTAAAGACGGCTGCTTCTGCTCAGTATTTACATGAGGCTAATCTGTCAAATATACAGGTTTTTTTTTATAAATAATGTTAAAGCAAATATACAACTTGAGAAAAATAAAGCTCCAGTGATACATTATGTGAAAACAGATTCAAAAGCAGCTACAGTAGACGTGGAAGCAAGTTACAGCTGTGATCACGTGTCAACAAATGTTAAAAGAAAACCCTCTTTGGTGCAGTCAGAATGACTTCAGCTTCCTCTTGCTTCTCCCTGAAACTTCAGCTTACAGTAAACTGTTAAATGATAAAAGTGTTTAAGTGAATTAGAACAAGAATCACCAACAGTGAAAGGGAACCACATATTTGCATATCATTACACATTTGAACCCAATCCTCAGTTTATACAGTGAACTATATACATACTTTTTAACAGTTCAGAAAAATTCCCAATGTACAAATATTGCAAATCACCATTTGAAAGAATTTATGCCCCCTCCCAGTGACCAATAACATCCCTTTTAGTTTACACTGGAACAAACATCACCATGCCTTCTATACTGTGCTCAACAATGTGCAGATAACAAGTAGTGTTCTTCGGGGGGGGAGAAGATTGGAAGCATTGGGTTACTGGCAGATAATGTTTCCAGGCGATAGTCCCTGATAATAAAATGTACATATTTCAAAAGTTCATGAACCTGTGCTTAAACTCTGAAACTTCTCCCGTAAGCTTTTCACTAGATTACTGTCTGTTTTCTTCATTGCAGCCAGCGCAGCAGACTTTGTGGAACAGTCCGAGTCTTCGTGAAGGGGGATGTCCGTCTCTCCTGTAATCAGAGACACCTGGCTGGTTTTAAAGCAGGTGCTTGCAGGTTTTTGAAGGTTCTGTAACTCATGCAGGGGTATCATGTGGTCCAAAGAGCTCCACCTGCACAGCAGGGGCTGGAGCTGGGACTGTGACTTGGATTGAGTCTGTGGCCAGTCCTCTACGACAGGAAAGCCTTCCTTGCTTTCAGATTCGGGCTGTATCCTTGAACAGTCTGTCAGAGTTTTGTGGAGGTCAGAGGAGCTACTGTACTTATGTGAGCAGCTGTTACACCTGTTTGTACAGAACTCCAGCATCCCATTTGGGACAGTGCAGCTGCGGGTTACTTTGGAGGGGGAGGTCTCTGTGTATTTGGTGCGCAGCTCCTGGACGTCAGGCCAGTGGAAAGTGTCTGACTGTGGGCTCTGTGGTCCGGTCAGAGTGCTCTGGGATGTTCCAGAGGTGGGGGTCTTGACTGGGCTTGGAGAACGCTCTTCATGGATGACCGCCTGATTGCAAGTGTTCAATGGCAACCTAATGCTGAGTTTACCTGCATAAGCACACAGAAAACAGGCAGACATAAAACAAACACATGAAACAACTTACAAGCTAATAATACAAGAAAGCAGTATGGCGACCGTTTGCATCCTATTTACCCTTTTTCACTGATTGCATCTTCTCCTCATAGACAGCAGGCATACTCTTTAAGCTTTGTTGTTGTTGTTGTTCTCGGTTCCTCTGCCAGATCATCGGTCTGTTATTCTTTATGCGCTGACTGTACTGACGAGCCAGCTGGAACACCTTGTTTTTCATCTTTCCCATGTCCTGTAGGATCTGGTCTTCCTCCATACCGTTTTTTAAGCTAATTATTTGGGGTAGGTTGCCTTGGTTGAACTGGCCCTTTTCCTCAGTTATTGGAGTCTTAGAGTCCAGACAGGATCCCCCCTCCACTGCTGGAACAGTCGTGGTGGGAGATGAGATGAAAGAGCCCTCTGAAGTGGGACTTATTTCATTCTCTTCTAAAATCTGAAGCGGTTGCCTACTGGTTTTAACGGCAGAAGTGTCTGAGATGATTTTCTGTGTTTCTTCTAATCTTGAGTCATTACGTTTCTCATCTTCTATCTGCTGAACTGTATGGCCCTCCTCCTTTGTTTCAACGTTCTGACAAACCTCGAGCATGTCTGATGAGGATCTGAGCTCTTCTTCTTCTGTGACGCTCTGAGATCTAGCTTTTGCTTCTACTGGTCGCTGTGGTTCCTTTTTTTGATGTCTGTCTGTGTTTTTCCTCTTTTCTAGGCCGGGAAGGTCAAACACTGACCAGGAAGTTGGACGGTTTCGACAGAGTCCCTTCCTGTGAACTGGGGCAGCTTGTTCCTGGGGAGAAGTGTTGAGCTGTCGGCTCAGATGCCGGACCAGACCCGCGGGGATATAGGAGAGGCTTTCCCTGCGCTTGATGCTAAAGTTAATATCTTCATGCTCAGCATGCTCGTAGTATCTTCTAATCTTGTGGATGAGGAGGCGGTCTTGTTTGGAGAGAGTGGACCTGCACTCACTTTCTGGTGCTGTTTCATGTGCAGGTGAGGACAGATCAGCCTCGGAGCTCAGCTGTGGCTCTGGGGTAGAGCTGTCCAACATTTGGGTCTGCTTCTCCAGGTCCATGCATGCTGAGGGGCTTTTAAAGACGTCATTTTCTATTGAGGGTGAAGGGCAGGCGAGAGGACCCAGGTCCTCTGAAACCAGACTGCTTCGTCTGGACAGGCTGCTGATGAAGCGCTCGGCGATTACACTTGCCTGGTCCAGCACAGAAGAAGGTAGGAGGCTTTTGTTGTCTGAAAGCACCTCCTCTTCGTCCTCTGAGAGCTCCCCGTTTGTCAGCACACTTGTGTCCTCCACTACGAGACCAGAGGAATCACATTCGCCTTCTTCCTCCTCTATACTTTCTCTCGAGGTGTCCTGAGGTTCTGGTGTGACAGCCTCTTGTTGCAAAGGGGAGACGGGAGACTCTGGCCACTGGGACTGCTGCACCTCCATCTGACAGCCGTCTGTTGCTTGCAGGACACAGTCCAGAGGGCACAGCTCCTCCACACTGACCTGAAATAGAAAAGAAGGGTTTGGAATGTAATTATATGACGGTATTTGCAAAGAAGCATTATAATGGTAAGCATGCTCCATTTACACAAATCTCTACCTATTCAAAGTCAACTAGGCAGTTTATCATAAGCATCCAATATTAATGATGCATTTTATGAGGCCCACTTGAGCTACATTACACTGATGAGATGTAAGAATTAAATTGTGGTAAACATTTAGGAGAAAGCTTGATTGCATTTGCAGCTTTGTTGCTAACAAGTCCATATAGGGCCGGATTTTTTTTAAATCGTCAGTGGGTTAACGGTGAACATTGTGTATTTCCTGCTTGAACAGTTTTTCCAAAGTGCTGATAAATTTCCTTTCAGGTGTTGCCTGCTCTCTGAGAAGTGCCTGAAAATTGCAAAAACGTGCAGCCTCGAGCTGTGTGGGGAAGATAAGGTTAGAAAGAATAACACCCTGCACTCTGCTCTGAGGCAGGAGCTGATTCACAAAGTCACCGGGATTCAGGTAAGGACTGCACCTGGCTCCCAAACACAGTGTTGGCCCCTTCCAGTAGGAGTCCTGTCCAAGGAACAACATTGTGATCGTCTGCATGTATGTATCAGAGAGGTGTTTTAATTCGTGGGCGGTAATTTAGCTCCAGGCATGATTAAGAGAAATGCCATGCGCGTGGCAAAGGGCATGTATTCATTATGAGAGCAACTTAAAAGGTCCAATGTAGCCTCTCTCATTCTCAGAAAGAGCATATATAATAGAAACAGATGTGCTGAAAGTGTGTCATTCAACATATACAATGGCTAGAAAACAGGCTTAACAACAAACTGCAACACCATGGGCATCAAAAGAGCAGGGCATTCTTCAACAAAGGGAATAAATGTCACATGTGGCCTCAGAGACACGTGTGGTAATGAGTGTATAGTTTCATACGAGGCTTTATTTAGTACCTGTGTGTCCAGAGTTTCTTTCACAACCGCATCAACATTTTTTTCCTCTTGGCTGCGAGTTTCTACCTCCTCTCTCTCTGTAGCGTTCGGTTCAGCCGGCTCAATGTTCTGATCATCCTTAAAGCAACAACACAGGACATTAAAAAAAGAGTTTTTCATTTTCCAGTGAACACTTGAAGGCAACACAGCAGACAATCATGTCCCAGACACTTCATGTGTGGTCGTGATAGTATTCATACATTTCCAGAAAAGATGATGGTGCATCAATTAACCATGACAAAGACTTAATAATGTTGACAAATCAAAGGATAAATACGATTATGAAGTAGGATTATTAAAGAGAAAAGCTGTCACGATTATGATGATAATTTAGGTAAAGGGCTACTTTAACCTTTGAAGTCAAACAACAGTAAAAAAAAGGAGACATTATGCCATCGGTTATTATGCAAATGCAGGCAGGGTTGCTGAAGCTTAAGCTTCAACATCATTCATGGCCTGCCCCCCCATAAATAAATAAAAACACTGTAGCAACAGAGAGGAGAACAGTGCATGCATAGAAGGATGACTTTCACCTTCAAGACGGAACGATACAAGCAAAAAGATCAAGATTGATGTTACACATTTTACTTTAGCAGTTCAGGAGAACTGCACTTCATTAGCACAATACATCCTGAGTTATTCAGTGTGCAAAGTGAAAATGGTAGCTGGTGTTAGTTTGTTCTGTTTGTGGTTAAAAAGAAGAGGTAGAAGGATGAGACCCGGCGTGGGAGAAGGAGTGGCACAGAGTAGTGGTAAGCCAGCAAACAGAGCAGGAAATGGGAAACCCGTGGGTGGCTGAAACCCTCACCGTTGTGAAGTGAGTAGAAAGCAAAGCCCTGGCTCTATAGTGCCAGCAGGAGATGGCTGCCAGCACTGAGCTGGCAAAGTCGGCTACCTGGTCGTCTCCCATCAGTAAATCTTCCTTATAATTCTCCCCCGCCTCCTCCTCCTCTTCTTCTTCTTCATTTGGCTCCTCTGCCTTCTCCTGCTCCAGATCCCCCTCGCTGGGTGAAGGGCCCAGTTTGGGGTCACTGTCAGTTGGATTTAGCTGCTCCAAAGAGTCCTCTCTAGGAATGAGATCCTCCACACATGGACTCTCAGCCTGGGGCTCGTCTAAGTTGAAGGCCAGTGTACTGACACTAGAGGCTGGCTGAAGGGAGCACCTCTCCCCCAGCAGTGCACCCTCACTGTCTGCATGCTGTAGCGTGAAGTCATAGACATGTGGTTTGTTATTGCAAGGCCAGTGCTAGAGATGTGATGTGATAGCAAGACTGTAAATGGCATGGAATCATAATAAAGTGGCTTTAGCTTTGGGTGAGATATGACTTTTGTAATCCATGGGCAAGCCAAAGTATGTTCTGTGCAGATTAGGTTTGTATTTCTTTTAAGAATTAGAAAAGAAAGTGTGTACTGCTGAGTCAAAGGTTATAAAACCATATCTCACCACAGCACACTCTACTTAAAATGCTTTGATAAAACGGAGTGTAAAGAGACTACATTTAGATTTCAGATGCTTACCTTTAAAACAGCTGCATGGAGGAAAAAGAGAAGAGAAGGGGGGAGAGATAAACAAATGAAAATGTCAATAACCCTGAAAATAGTATGTGCAAGGTAAAAATTATGACTAAATTACCTGAACAGCACATGCATCTTGTACAATTATGCTCAGGACACAGTCTGCACAGGCAGAGATTGAGTGAGGCACTAGTTAGTCTGACCCAGACTTTAGGGAGACCATGTGATTAGATAAATAGCAATTAGAACCATCTTCCTCTCAGAGACTTAAACTGAACATGATGCAATTAGCCAGGATGTGATGACCTACTCCCTCACTGAGATTGGAGAGTTGACATGAAAATTGCTTCCACATTACATGGGTTGGAAATATTGATCTAGACTGTGAGCGAAGGAGAGCTGGGGACAGGAATACAGACGTTTTTTTCTCTTTGATAACGTCCAATTAGAAAGAATGAGAGCAGGAAGCTGCTCACATCTGAAGGAAAGGCAGAATTTGACTATCAAAAAAGCTCGTGTGTGACAAAGCCTTCAACCAGTGTGGCATATAATTGACTTCATTATGGGTGAGGCCAGTGGAAGTGGAAGTGCGTGTGTCTTTTGATCTGTTTACCAGGTGTCTCTGATGGAGAACAAAAGATGTAGACGGACACAAAAATTAACTAGGGAGGGGGACTGTGGGGGTGCAGGGCCATCGGATAGCATCCGCAGAGTGGATCAAACTGACCCGCTGTAATGAATGTGCCCTTTTGGATGACAAAATGTTACAGAAAATCCAGTGATATAACAAACGACACACAATGTACCAACCTTTCGTAGTCCTTGTGATTTGTTTTGCAGGCTCTAAAAGACAGAAATGGAAAGTTATATAACCCACTGATGTTGTAACTTACCATTAATCATCAACATTATTATTCTTTAAAATACCAAATCTAAATGAATAACAAAGTGGGGGTGTTTAACCTGATCTCCTTCTCCCATTGCGCCCTACAAGATGGAAGTCGTCAGCTTGGTAGAGCTCGGTTTTCTTCAGCCTCTCAGGGCTGTAGTGGTACATCCCTGGATCTGAGCAGCAGACGGATGTTTCATTGTCACTGACAGCCACAATTACAAAAACAATTTTCTCCACATACATACAGAGAGGGGTAATGGGCTACGATTCTTGGAAAATTAAACAGCGTTTTACATTTTCCACTGGAAATTGAACACCTTCCTCTTTTGTGAGCAGCATCTTTAGTTGCTATGGGAACAACTGAATGAGTCCAAGCATAACAAGAGTAACTCAATTTGTTACACTCACAGTTGGAGTTGTCCAGGATGGCTTCTTTTGCCTGCACAGAAGAAGACAGCGTGTTTAAACACAAGGCTGGGAGGAGAGAAATGGGGATCTGGTCTGGGATGAACACTGTTGTGTTGTTTACCTTCTGTGGGACGATGGTGTTGTGGTTCTCAAGTATGAGCCTCTTAATGTGATGGCCCCAGAGACGCTTCTCCTCTACTGACTTGGCCTGAGTCAATAAACACTCATTATTTACAAAAGAGTCATTAAGGATAAAAAAAATACAAAAGACACACACACTATTAAAGAATAGAGAAACACTCCATACACCAGGGCAGTGAGGAGAACGGCTGTAAAAATATTATTATGTCAATAAAAGATCCAGAATATTATGTTTTGTGTAACTACGCTGCACAATGAAAAAGGCTGACAGTTACTGGTGTTCACATTTACCTGCACTGTATGGGGTTGCTTGGGATGCTTGAAGTGGATGACACTGAAGAGCAGGGGATCCTTGGCGCTGTCCAATAACATTAGTGTGGAGCACTGCAACAACAATATATGCATTCATGGAGCTGAGGCTTTACCTAATTCAGCTGACTCTATATTCTAGGTATATATATATACATATATATAGATTAGTATCATCTGATTGTATTTACTGTTTTATGCTACTATACCCATTCTCCACACCTTCATTTAGTCAAACTACAAAATACCTTGTGAAAAAAAAAAAGTCATAAAACGTACAGAGATGTGGGTCTTGTAGACGTAGTGTTCCCCTCTTTTCTTCGTAATGAGAAGCATCTTTTCAAAGAGGAAGAGTGTTCGGGTGTTCTTCGCCCGCAGGACATGAAAGGTGCCCTCGAGCACCAGCTCCCCATAGGTGGTCAGGTCAGGACCCTTCCAGTTGATCAGAAGAGATTGTATCTCCTGCACATGAACATGAAAACACATTACCCCCCTCAAACACACACATAGTCTCTAAGCCATGTTCTTTCAGCATGAAAAAATACGTTTGGAAAATACACAATTAAGCCTTTTCAAAAGAACATGGACATTGTAGTAATTCCAGCTCACCTGCACCCTGACAGCATGTTCATGTTTCCTCTTCATGTCGTTGATGTACCAGGCCACTCCGGTCATGGTGTCTATGGCTTCCTGAACGACCTCATAGCCCTCCTCATCTGGGTTGAAGTGCTTTACAATTTCCTTCAAAAGAGATTGGGGACATTAAAGGTCATGCTCTAACTGTTCATCAGCTGGATGTAGTACGCAGCTGAAGAGTGCTCGTCCATAGTTGATAAACAACTGAACTGTAAAGCTAGCGAGGCCTGCAGGCTTTATTTTGAAGAAAAGCTACGCTGACACAAGATGACCACTGAACACAGTCTGTACCTGAAGCAGCAGGTGATATTTCAGGACCCTCTGCACTGGTTTAAGCAGATATGAACCTAAAGGGAGGGAGCGCTTCAGAGCAGCCTGGCGATCCCTAAAAAACGTGGCCAAAGTTGTATTCCTCATGCAGTCGGTCAGTGCTGCCACCGAGCTGGAAGACAGCAGAGAAGTTTAACAAACATGTCAACATTTGACCTTTCACATATTTCAAACTTCAACAAAGTCAGCAGATGATTTTCTAGATACTTACTTGGGATAGTTGGTGCAATACTGAGTGTATATTTCAAAGTAATCACTCTGAGGAGACAGAAGTCAGACAAACAAGTCAGTAGTGTTGATTTCTTTGAGGATCTGATATCACTGCAAAGAGAATTAGGTTCTCACCTTATCTACAAAGCACCGAGCGATGGCCACAGGGTCGTTCTCACACATGTCTAAGGACTGAAGCAGCTCACTGAAAAGCCAAAACAGAGGAAACTTTTTTTTTTGCCAAGCAAGAAAAAAAAAAATCAGCCATAAAGAGAGATAAATACACATAAAGGAATAAAGATGACTGGCTATTTAAAGTATCCAATCAAAAACCTTTTTATGGATGAGATTTGATCCCTGTACAGCCACTAGAGGGCAGCAAACACTCTTAAAAGACACTCTTTGAGCATGAAAGAGCATGCATTTGATTTGGATTTCTCCATGCCCAAAGTCACAGACAAAACAAGCTTTATCTCAAGCTTGAAAAAACACAACCTGAGAATTGTAAGGAATTGTAATGCTTTACACTGTGTGACGTCACCTCCATAGATAGTGCATAACTGATGTGAGATACACGAAGGGAGGGTCAGTAAAGAAAAGTACAACTATTTTAAAACATTACCAAACACTGCAAGCACTTCGCTAGAAAGCTGCTCTGTTAACAAAACACATCGAACATATCAAACACAATTCATCACACAGCATTCCACAACTCACATCAAACAATGTTGGCTTTACTGAAACCAACCACCGGCAAATGTGTCAACATGTTCATGGTACAGTGAGACATTCTTGCCGTTGCTATTGTTTCAGATACGTCAATATTTGTTCATACCCCAAGATTGGATTTCGCAACAGCAAAAAAGTTGAATGTTACAAAATAGTAGAAAGAAAGAAAGGCTTTTAATAAATCAATAAATGAATGTTCATGTCAAATGTAAGTTAAGTTAAGATAACTCGTGCCTTTGCAAAGAGTTTGAAGTGTAGCTAAACAAATAACTGTTCAACTGAACACAGTACAGTGCGTACAGTGATTTCCAATGTGTGATCCATTGGTGGAGAATAACCCATAACTGACATCTTTATTTTTCCATTTTCCAGAAAAAAGATAACTGTCAAAAGTCTTGCTACAAAACACCTGGTTGTCCCTTTTCCGGCCTCCTTCCAGTCAAGAAACAACTCTGTTGCGATGTGAGGGAAACATTTCTCACCTGTTCACAGGCTGAGACAAACATGTGTGCACATAAACAAAAACTGTAATAAAACAAGTATCACTGTCTCTCTGGTGAACTCAATAAAAACACAGCTCCCTGGTGCCACAGTGCAAACGATTACCTCTGTGATTAACGTCTTTACTTCCCAAATCTGTCAAAATCTCTTTAATAGAGCTGCTTTGAACTGCATTACAACTTAATTAGAAACAAATCCTCTCCATTTGCGGTTAAGGGGCTTTATGATCGCCTTGGCATGAGAGGGAGTCGTCTGACTGTGGGACCAGAGAAGAATGCTAATGTGTGTTTTGGCAGTCAGCGTAGTCAACAATGGGCACTTGCTGACAAAATAAGATTACATCTTATGCTGCGTTCCAGTTGAACTGGGAAGTCGGAAATTCCGAGTTCCCAGTCGGAAGTGTCAACTGGAACGCCTCCTGAAGTCGTAATTACGACTCGGAAACTCGAAGAAAATTTAGAAGCCCGAGTTAAAATCCAACATGGCTGCTACGTGCATCAACCGTGACGTAAAAGCTGTAAATATAGTGTTTATTAGCCGCTTGTTCTTCTTTTTGTGTGATTAAATCAATCACACCGATAGTATCAGGCAAGTTCTATCTGTGGACATGTTGTCATTTTATTTTCGTACACAAACTGTCACGTAGTGTGTTGTTATCGTCTGGTATTAGTTAACAAAACAAAGGTACTCCTGAAGGTGTCCATGTTGCTTTTCTGACTTGCAACTGGAACACGCTCAACTCGGGTGTGACGTCATTCCCAGCTCCGAGTTCCCAGTTCCGAGGTAAATGGAACGCAGCATTAAAACTGGTAGCGAATCCATTTGCCTGCTTTTGCACATGTTTACAAAAAAAGTGCACTCTCTTGGGGCGCCAGTGGCCTAGTGGTTAGTTTAGAACGGAGGCCATAGTCTTTCAAGCAGCGGCCCGGGTTGGAATCCAACCTGTGGGCTCCTTTCCCTCATGTCGTTCACAACTCTCAAATTCAAATAAAGGCTCTCAGCTGAGCATTGCTCCTTTGTTTCTCACTGTATCTGCTCTGTGTCAGTGAAGGAAATGTAGTCAATGTGTCATGCATTCCTCACATGCCTTATTGTTGTATTATCAGTAATATTGTATTTCATATATAAAAGTACATTAAAACATATCTCAGTTACAGAACGTGGGCACAAGGTCTGTATTTCTTTTGGTGTCTTCTGAAAGATAATCCTGTTTTTAATAAAAAAAACATTAGATAGGGATTAGATGGGAAACATCTGGAGAGGAAACATTGCTTCTCAGTGTGTTTGTGTTGGTGTAGATTACCTGTTGAACTCATAAATGTCCTCTATGTTTCCAAACAGCGCGCACACTTGCTCTGGTTGGATGGGAAGGTTGTTCATGTCGATGATGTGAGCCAAGTAGTCCTGGAAAACAGCAGAGGTGGAGTAAAATATGGAGTTAGATATAAAAGGTCACATTTCATGACATTTGAATGCGTCATCGAAGGCAGCGAGGCACTTCCACATTCTTACCAGTAGAGGGAGCCTGCATATTGACAAACATTCTCATTTGAGTTCCTGATGTAGTCTCTTTAATTCTGTGTTCACAACATTTGGTTTGATATTACTGACTCCTTCAGTGGTGGCACAACAGTGTATGAATGTATTATGCTGTACACAAAGAGAAAAGTGTAGTTTCATAATCACAAGGTTTAAAGGATCCTTTCAGTATTGTGATCTTTAAAAGGATCCTTTTAAGGGTTTGTTCTACAAACTAGAGGCAAGCGGGACTGTCTGGAAGAGGGTCTGAGGTACCCAGACCATAAACATCGGCACAGCCTGTTCCACCAGACTCCCCCTGGATTCCATGAGTAAAAATATATCTAAAAAACACAGTAGCCAAATATGCCAACATCTGGCTGATTTCAATTATGCTCTCATGTGGCAGACAAACAGCTCTAAACAAGTAGAGGAGTGAGTTGACGAGAGACAAACATGCACACACGCAGTGACTATATGAAGAGCATTCCATTAAACAGCTTGTACACACACACCCAGCTGCTCAGACGCTTGGTGCGAAAACACACACAGACACATACACATTAGGCAGTGCTGCCGGGCAGGCCAGATTAAGACTACAGTCATCAAATCGCACTACTGACTGAACTGTAGCTGCTCATAGACGGAGCATTCCAGCGCAGTGCGAGCAATGCTGACCTGCAGACAGCAAGGCGTCATCCAGTCTCCTATAGAAGAACTCACCATGCATACATGACCTTTGGCACAGTATGAGAGATATAAGGTCATGTATGTAGAGCTTTATCAAAGAAAAAGCAGCATTGTTTAATCAAATGGTTAACTAGAATCATACTGAGAACTTTCAAGAACCTCTGGCCACATTCTTGTTTCAACAGTATGAGTGTGAGTCCTTTGGGTGTGTTCAGGCCAGGTGTTTGTATTTACATATGTGACACCAGCTGGGTCAAACAGCTGTCCTATAAACTTTATCTCATGGATAGACAGAGTGAAAGTTGAGAGTGTGAGATAGATTAGCTACAAAGGCAGAGTGGACCTAGCTTCAACAGCTGCTCATGGGTTCAGTGTCACTATCAAACGGAAGCTTTGAATTAGTTTGCTGGGGAAACAATGTCAAAACGAGGGAAGAGCTTCTCACGTCTCTGTCAAATTCATGTCTCGGCGTGAAATTGAAAGGAGCAGCAGGGAATTAATTTGATGGGGGCCATACTGAAATCATGAAAGAATTGAGGATACATCTGTGTTCCCACACTGTAGCCTATGGAAAATCAATCACTCTCCTTTAATCAGTGTTATTTTTTCAGTTGGAGCAAAGATGGAAGTGTTTTTGTTGGCTGGGAGGGCCTGAGAGCTCAGGCTGAGATCGAGCTTGATGCAGCGCCTGTGTGACCGGGACCAGGCCGGGCTGGGGTGCTGCTCCTGTCAGATGGATGAGTTAAAAGTCCTGAAAGTGTTTGTCTGGAGCAAGTCGTTACTCAAGCTGCCACAAGGGCTGACCGCCCTCCCACAGCAACAGCTAGACGCCAGCCAGGCCTGAGACAAGGTGAGGAGAGGTGCTGGCTGCTTTACTGCCAGTCAGCTGCAGAAGTGCCTCACGTGTTAAAGACATTACCATCAGTGTAGCGCAGACTGTTTGGCAGCAGAGACCTGCTGAAAACACAAGGGAATATTTGGAGCTAGACAACATTTTTTGGGTCTGGAGTAGTTTCCAGACTACAGAAGGTAGAGGACGTGATAAGATGTAAGTGCTCTGTTTAGTGGTAAATCTGTCCCTGACCCATTTTTCATGCTTAACATCTCTGCGATGAGGATTCAACTATCTCTGACTCAGATCAGAAAGCCCATGATTTCGGCCGTGAAAGATCTGCACAATGTCCCAGTTTTGGCGTGTTTGTACTCCAGATATGAGCTTCCATGATCCCAGGCTACAGGCTGTAAACTTTCACTGCACTGTAAATACACAGAATGGTTTATATACAAGACGTAAAGCAGATCATAAACTGCTCCACAGCCTTCATCTCAACACACTGGAAGTATTTAAACTAGAGCACACAATTCCCATATGTTAAGCTTGCATTTTCGTCAACTGTTTTTAGAAATCAGAATGGAGTTTTTTAATGAAAAGGAAAAGAAAAATCCACTGCATGTTTAACAAGTGCCAGACTAGTTTGCGGCCACAAACAGCTGCTTTGAACACAGTAGACATTATTTGCTCTAAACAGCCGTTCAGTCCAACTTCTGGTTGGCCAAATTCAGTAAATCAACTCTGAAGAGTTCTGCAGACATGAAGTCACTGCTGCATATAAATCCAAATCAAACATGTGCTTTAAATACACAGAACACTAATGAATTAGTCTGTATTATATCTAAGGTTTGGCTCACAGTGAATACTTGGCCCATAGCAAAAAAAAACTGTAACGGAAAGTCCAATTAGAGTCAGAAAACCCCCGATATCCACTCACCTCCACAATGCTGCGTAGATCCTTGACGTACATGCGCTCTGTCTCGATGATTTCCATGACAACACGGTCCACATAGGTCAACTTTGGGTTGGGCGCCATGGCGTCTGTGATGACAGGTGAGGCCGGGAAGTGAGGTATTTCAACTCTCGCCTTCCTGTTGGAGCAGGCGTTGTTGTTATTCCACTGGTTGCCGATCACCCTGGACTCGAGCTGTTCCTGCCAGTGGCCCCTGGAGTCTTTAACGGTGGGACTCCGGTCCCTGGCTGTTCCTCCAGTGCTTCCAGCCGGGCTCAGCTCCAAGTCTATGTCCTCCTCGTTCTGTACAGGTGGAGTGGTGGAGGAAGGGAGGGCTACGGTGCTTCCAAAAAGGCTGCGACTATCCCGGGATGAACCAGAGGACAGGGTAGACACCAGGCTCACTGGACGCTCGCCCTCTCCGTCCAGTGGCTCCTCACATAGCCGACTGTAACAGTCCGGGCCCAAGTCAATGTGTTGCTGGTCATTTTCACCATTAGAGAGCGGCGAGGACAGGTGAGGCGATTCTGGGACAGATAAGAAGAATAAAGAAACAAGGTAAATCTTTGATTTTAAGAGATACATATTTGTAACTTTTAATTAGTGTGCAAAGTAAAACATCTATGAAGACCACAGTTCAAGATCTAAAAGGTTCAGCATTTCTAGTTTCAAACAAAAGATTTTGGTTTCATTATTTAAAAAAATAATAATTAAATACTGGTATTTGGAACCAGTAATTGAATAATGTTAGCACACAAGTCTGGACTAAGATATAGAGCCACACCAATCATTTGTGCTGCTGTGTAACCAGTCGGTTAATAATGGCTTCTGTGCAGTTGTGCAGAGGGAGTCAAGTAGTTGCGATGATTTTGCTTACAACAAACTCAAATTTGTTGTTCATCTTTTTACAACATGTAATAGAAAATGCAGAGATTTCTTAAAGGAAGAATTTGTGACATTATACACATAAAGACAGCAGAAATCCAGTATATCCTCTGAGTCATTACTGTCTCCAATGAGTGAGACGCGTGCGTCCCGCCAGCTGTACTGTTGTCAGGCCGAGTTTACATCATGTTTACATGGACGGGATGTGTATAAAGCTGTTTTAGTCGAGGACTAGAGAAAAGGAGAATAACATAGCCTACTCACTGCTTATTTGGATGTCAGGTAAGTGTGTTTAGATCACGGTCATTCAGTGTCAATGTAAGTGCAATATGAAGCTATAAGTGTGCTAACAATAGCTTGCTAACACAACAATGCAGGCCAAGGGCAATTTTGTCCACGATTGGAGAAGGGTTGGAGGTCTGCCGCTGGAGGAGAGAAGTGGCTTCAGAATAGTGGAGGTGTTGCCACTCTTTGTTTGTTTTGGTTTCATGCTGGTGTTCAAGAGGCGACATCTACTGGACCAAAAAGTTGCACATTCTTCCTTTAACATTGAGAAATGTCATGTTTCTACTTACTACATGCACTTTTAAATGGTCTTTCATGATGACTTTTCCTACCATTATCGATCTACATCAAAGTGAAAAACAGTCAAGAGACAACTCCAGTTAAATGTAATACTGAGCACACTAAACAGACCATTATTCAGTAATCAATAAAAGACAGCTCAGATCTGTGTGCTTCTCCTCCCAGACTGGGACACAGAGGAGTGGTTTACAGTAAAAAGCCTCGCTCAAATCATTACTGACATGGCCAAATTACAACACTGCATATTGCATGGAAAACCCAGCCATTTCCTCCTGTCCTCCTCACGGCTGAAGGCTGGAGCTTGGAAAAACAGAGTCGGGAAACTGATGAGAAGAGAAAAAAAAATAGGGAAGGGGACCAGTAGTTTTTTGTTTATATGTCTTTTCTTGGCTTCATATGAATCTCAGAGAAATTGAATCCATATTCTGTTTCACATCCTTCCTGGCTGAAAGGGGAATTTTCCTCGCAAACGTTTCCTAAATATATGAAGTCATGTTGGTGTGAGAAAGGAATACTGAGTGGCCACTGTGCAGAGAGCTCCATTTCCTTAAATATTTGCAGGGCAGAGGGGGTCAAAACCATTTTACCCAGCTAAAGAAATAAGGCTTTGTCATGTAATTTGACTTCAGACTAATACATTGAACTCTACCAGGCAGAAACCATCATTAAGCCAAACAGTGAAATGACGAACGTTGGTGGTTTTGCCATATGGGAATAGAGGGCTTAATCTGGTGTTGATAGCTCACAGATGTAGCTCATTTCAAGAGCCTTAACTACATTTTCTTCCACTATTATTGACAATTTGAAACCTACATGTGTTCATCGTAAGATCATTGGCCAGCAGCCAACAGCTGATAACACAAACCTGATGTGGGGAAGAGCAGTTTTGTTAATCTGGAAGAGCCTGAAACCAATCTGATTCACTATTAGCAAGCACAGTCACTTGACTTATCTACCATGTAAAGTTTAATAGAGAACAGCAAACCTTTTATGGCTCTCCTTGGAATATATTATGTTGAACAAGACTGATATTTCCCATGAGAGCATGGGAAGTGCCTAACGTTAGAGATTTATGAAGCCTTAAAAAAGTGTGACATGCAGCTGGATGATGGGTTTCAGATGAAGAATCAAACTGCCTTCCAGTTGTTCAGAAACACACAAACACACCCCACACATACACACACCTCTTTTGGCGTCCTTAAACTTTCCATGAGTCAGATCTGAGCTCATGAGAGTCTCGCTCACACTGCGAAACTCGCTCCACAATCCCTACTACAACCACCGACACAGTTCCCATGAAAAAACCTCACCAGGAGTAATGGACGAGTATTTACAGGCAGGAGCTGACCGCTGGAGAAAAGTCTGTTTACACTCCATGACAAATCACAGGGTTGATGGTGTGAAGGGAGTGTAGTGGTGAGCTATTACACTCACTACAAATTAGAATGAGGCATCCGCTTCCTCTGCCGCATCTGTCTTTACATTTGGTTTTTGAGCTTTGGCGTGTCCCGCATCTGTAACTCCCTTCCTCTTTCCTTGTCTTCCTCACACCCAATATCCCTCTATAATAAAGCTGCTGGGCTGCAGGCAATGCCAAAATAAAAGGAGGGAGAGGAAGAGCACAAATTAACACCATGTTTGCACACTCAGAATCAAATCTTCTTATGCACATCCTACATGCCAAAACAAGGCACACTGAACTGTACAAAAGAGTGAGCGTGATGGCAGCGTACGAATACTCTCTGAAACATCTTAGGACTGATGAACACACTTGACTTTGCTTGTCCACTTCAGTGCAGGCAGCTGTTATCTGTAGCTGATACCACAAACATGTTTCAGAGCGAAAATAACAACTGGTGGACCCGTCACTGACTTTGTTGAAACAGGCTGTGTAGAGGAATGTAAATGACCTGGTCAACGTGCAGGAGTTAGATAAGAAAAACATCTGCTCCCATGCAATGTTGTGCAAAGTGTTTTTTTTCCTAAGTGTCACTCTGAATAAAAAAAAACAACCTGTGATCCAAACCCTTTGTCTAGCATGAGCAGGCAGAGAGGAATATGCATCTCTGTTATTGTTTTTCACCAGCTATGATGCAGTTCTTCTCAATGTACCAAATACAAGGCAACCCAGATCATGCAGACAGTTTAAAGTGTCTGCTCTTGCTCAGTGCCTTAGAGTCCCTCACATCTGTAAACATTTATCAATGATCTGTGAAGGATTTGAGGCCAAGTGGCAAGGCCATGCTATGACTGTGCCTCTCTGTTCTCGAATGTGGACGACTGTAAAGTGTTTAGTATCAAATGTGGCTTTCTCTAAAACCTATGTACACTTTTTTTTTTTTACTTAAACATTCTCTGAGAAGTTTCATGTTGGTTACGGAAGTGACTGAAAATAATACTGATGCCTCTTTATGACGTACAAAGACAAACGAGACAATTAGCAATAAGATTGACTAATGTTCAGTTTTTAGAAAATAGCAGGGGAATATATTTTCATAGAGAATACTATGAATGAATATACAGGACTAGACCAGCAAGGAAAAACTGTACCAAATATGGGAAAGAATACCTCACAGTATCCTTAAAGTTAAAGTTTGTGTGTGTTGTGTTCTTTATTGGTCTTTACTTGTTTATTTTGGGGCTTTTTATGCCTTTATTTTCAGAGACAGGACAGAGGATGTAATCAGAAATCAGGAAGAGAGAGAGTGGGGAACAACATGTGGGAAAGGAGCCACAGGTCGGAATTGAACCCCGGCCCCCCGTCTGGAGGACTTAAGCCTCCGTATATGGGGCGCGCACACTAACCACTGGGCTACTTGTACATTTTAATTGAGTCCATGTATCTTTATAGAGTGAATTTTGGTTTGTCACCTGTTTCATTTGTTGCTTGTATAACTGTTGACTGTTTCACAGTGTTAGCAGCCACCGCACACAAGGCGTACTATGGGAACATTAATGTACATACTGAAATTAGTAAACGTGTCACATTCAAGCTTTTATTTTTCTCAGCAACTAAGGTCAATTAAAAGATAAAAACAAGTCTGATTTTGTAACCACTGACTTTACGGCAGGAAAAAGTCATCTTGAAATAAATCTTTTTAAGCCGAGCGATGTTTTGGCAATAACTGCGGGGAACGGTCTTTAAAAATAAAACACTGTGACAGGGGCCGTGAGCAGCACAAACTACTTAAAACTATCTGTGCTCTACAAAACCACCAAATGTCTCTGGACCCCAACGATAACATAAATACCACAATTTGACAAGATTTGATTTATTCATGATTGCTTCATATCTGCATAGTTTTGACGCAGACATGAAGCAAAAAGAAAAAACCCCTCCCTTTTCTTACCAAACAGCGGACACACCTGTTAAATCATAACTTACACAGAAAGGCTGCACAGCTAAGTATAAGGTCCGGAACAAAATATTCTTTTGAGCCAAGCCATGGATTTTCACATTCAAACACCTCAATTTCACGAACCCACTCAAGAAAACACATCACTCTCTCCTTTGTTTTAGAATTGCAACTCAATACAGTTAACTCGCAGACATAACCATTAACCAAGTCAAGGCCACAGAGATAGTGTAGTATTTGGACTACACTTCAGACAGCCTTTTAACCTCCATAACTCACAGCAGCTTTTATAAATCTATTTAGTCTCAACAAAGTCAAAACCAAGTCAGTAAACCATGTGTTCAGACTGTGTGATCCTTGATTATATTGTATAAGCAGCTTGTTTGTGTGAGAAGATTACTAAAGTTGTTGCTAAAGGGAAAATGGTTGGAATTCCAGAAAAAAAAAACTCCAAACCCCTCATTGTAATTCTTTGAATTCCAGTTTCCTGGCCGTTAAGCCGAGGTTAACATTAACAGACAAAGATGTGTTAATGCTACAAGCATGACCTTCCCTTCTCTTTTGTTGCTTCCCTGGGTCCAAATCCCCTGGACTTTTTAATGCAGTGCTGGCATACCCTAACCATGTATAGGTCAAGGTTGGTGTCACTGTCAAGTTATTTGGTATGTCAGGACAAAGTCAAGCAAAGTAGCTTCCCAGTCCAACACCCTTCTGATAAAAACAGTGAACATGGCATGAATGTTTCTGGGAAATGACAGCAGGTGCTCCAGGGTAAATGCTTCTGTCTGTTCAATCACTGAAGCAGACGAAACGTTCACTCATCGAGGGGCTCGCTGACTCATCAGTCTAGAACTAATAAAGTAAAGTCTGCACTTGTTTCTATTTTAGTCTGAGCTCATCACGCAGTTAACAATGAAGACTTGTCCGCCACTGACACCATGTTTCTATGAATGACGAGCAGTCCCTAATAAGGTGGTGCAGGAGATGAACAGACACACACTTAAAAAGAATATTCCAGCACCTGGTTATTAGCTGTGCCAAAAAAAGATGAACTGTATCTGTCTGTAAAGGAATGCTTTGTTATCCAAATGCTAACTTCTTCTGAGAATAGTGCATGAAAACAATCTTTGCATGCTTTCTAACGTAATATTACCCCCTGCTTCAGGAAAACGGTAAGTCACAGCACGCAGCCATGACGTTAGTTGTTGGGTTGTGAAACTCTGCATTGGTGTAACTCCCATTATCTCATCAGCAAACATTTCACATTCATGCAAACCAGCCTCCATGCAAATCCTCTCGAGGGTAAGCAATACTTTTCTCTGTCCCCTCTGTGTTGAACTGGCCTTTCCACGTACCTTTCTTACAAACTACTGTTTCACACTCACGGCAGGATGAGGTTTATATGCTCTGTGTGTACAGTACATTACATAACACAATGTTTTCTTGACTTATTGTATTGGGAAACAAACTAGACACGGTACCAACAAGTCTGCCAGCTTTAAAATAAGGTACAAGTTAATAACAGATAACAATCCCTGTCAAGTTGGTTGAACAACATGTAGCAAGTATTTGAAAACTTACCAGATGATTGTAGTGATTATTATAATGTTTAAATGTGTCAGTCTTGCATACCTTTCAGATGCTAGGGAAGAGATTTGTCCTCAACTGCAGGAAATTGAATTAACAAGGTGTCAGTGTCCTTGATGATCTCCAAATCCACCCGCTCCTGTGATCACTTTTAGAATGATGAACGATGAGTGTGCACTACACAGTAAAAGAGCATCTGTCTGAGAGAATGACACACCTTCATTACCATTTTAGTTGAACCTTGTAGGACCCCCACTTTATTCTGAATTTGCCTCTAAAATTTTAGGGAAAAAAATAATAATTTGGGCTATCGTTCCTCCTGTGCCATCTCTCTGGCTCGTGGCCTTCTGTTTTCTAACCAAATCAGGGGCTCAGAAACAGGAACAACACAGTCTCTATCTATGTTCAGCATGCAAATGCTAATCCTAAAGCTGCAGGAGCACTGATCACCTGATACCAACTCTCTCCTTCCACTGGAAAACAGGTAACAGAGGTCACTCTGAGGCACCTTGACTGCTTAGAACTTTTTTTTGCCCGTTTAAACTCATTTGTTAAGTCATTTGTGAGAAAAGAAAACAAAAAAATGACGGCACTGTGGACAGAACATCCCATGAACAGAACGAGCCTCTGCCTGCCCTGTAAGTAACAGTACACACTGCCGCTCCTGCTTGATTCATGCTGACTCATGTACCAATCGGTGACGAATTTGAACCCGGTGGATGATGAGTCTCATCTTTATTCCTGTTGAGATATTCCCCCAGACACTGGCTTGATCATACCTGCTGTAACTGCACAATCACTGATGATAAAAATGTGTAACATGGGTAATTTCATCACATTGAGTCATCAGGGATATGCCTTGTTTCTTGGGTGCCTGGAAACGTCTTGGCAGCTACTTTACACTACCTCAACCCCCTTTGGACAAAAAGGAATTTTTAAAAGAGCTGATAATTGGGGATGCGGGTATGTTGTGTTTTTTGCAACAAACCCTTATCTCCCTAAGCTAAATCTATAGCTCAAGGCACAATCTTTTCGCTTTTCACCTGTTTTTCTTAACGTTATTGTGATCAGAGAGAGCGCTTTCACCTCCCTCCCATATTAAAGCATGTTACAAGGTGGAAACCCCTTCCCTAATTGGATGTTTGGTATAGTCAAACTTCAAACAGGCTCTTGAGGGGACTGCTAATCTTTCAGAGCACAGTGTGTGTGAGCCTTTTTCAGGGTAAAGAGAGACTGTTTTGAACTACATCTTGTTAAAGCCCTTCAGTCCCTCAAGATCCACCCTGAACTTCCATCATCAACATCCCTTACCAACCGCTGCCACAGCAAGCTTTGGGAAACAGTTGGAGCTTTCACAAATACACAAAACTCCTGAAAACTCCCTGAAATCTCAAGGGACAGCTGTGTGAATACAAACAGCCAAATATTGCACGGTGACTTTACCCCAAAATCTTTTGAAGTGCTGGCATCTTTGACAACAATGCAGCAGCCAGAATGTCCTTTGAAATTCCCATTCTGGTCCGGATTGGTCTGTATTTGTTTTGACCAGAAAAGGTAGGTGGTTTTGGCTGTTTCAGACTCCCCTTGGTTTTCCAGGCAAACAGCAATCTCACGGGTGTTGCAGCGATGGAAGCGGGCAAGCGAAATGGTTCAGACATAACTGATTCTGCCCGACCTAAACAGCCTCGGTATTTCTTCTAATAAGTTCCACAACCAGAAACGTGGTGAAACTAAGATAAATATTGGAGATGATTTTGAAAAGTGGAGAGAGGTTTCATGACCGAGTCAGAGCTGGATAAACAATGAAGCTTTCATGTCTGCGATATGGCAATCCGAGTGTGCATCGACTCTAGGGAGGAGAGGCGGGGGGAGACAGTTCTCTCCAATGTTTTGAATTTCTACTGCAGTACTAATTTTAAATGCTATGTGTGAGAGTTACATATTGCTCCTTTAAATTGAGTGAACTGAAGTGAGAATGCAGCAGGTAATATTCCGGGAAAAATGACAGTGCGGGTGGGAGGGGATGATGACGTTTATTTCCTTGATCGTAGAGTGTAGAGTGCGACCCAGTGTGATCTCGGTGTACATAATGAAACGCCTTCATTGTGTTTTCTGTTTGCCAGTTTATTTTTCTTCGCTCTTTTGTTGATACCGTCAATATGTCAAACTATACGTAGCACTGATACACTTGGATATTTAGGCAAAACATTTTCATCATAGCATCGGACTGTTGCTTCATCTGTCTTTTACGTCAGGTCTTGCTTCATAATAACCCCAAACCCCCTTCCTCAACCCCCTCATCTCCGACAGGGACAACCTCCCGCTGTGAGGTGCATGTGTGAACAAGCAAATCAAGAGGACTTAAGGGTCAGCCTGCCTAAAAAGTTCCAGAAATTTTCAGGAATGTATGTTTGAAACCAGCTACTGAGTTAGTTTTGTACTGATGCCTTTGAGAAAAAAAAACTCCTCCCCACCTGGCAACGGCGAAGTGCTGCCCCTAAGGGGGGCAGGAGGCACAAGCATAAAGGGTGCCTCCAAGGATTAGGCCCCAGGTCTTCACAAACCATTATCTAACAGCATGAGTCGGAACATTGGAGATTAGAAACTGAGAACGATGGCCTGGACTGATTTCTGATCCTTTAATGGAAGGAAGAATTTAGGTCACTTTAAAGGTTTTCTGCTTTAAAAAGTCCTTCCTATGTACAGGGTAGATTGACTTACAGTTTCCTTTGGCCTCACAAGGAGCTCTTAATGCTCTGTTAATAATTAGCCTGAAGGTTGGTAAATAAACGGCAGTGGACAACAGAGGCTGAGCACACACATCCAAACACAGTGAACCTGCATTCCTCACCAGCTGTCAAGGTCAAAACATTACGCTGGAGAGTTTCTGGGAAATTCTGGTGTCTCAAAACGAAAGTGTTTTTTGTGAAGTCTACAAAATTCACACTGAAATGCTTTACTTATTTTCGTTTTGATTTCTGAAATTAACTAATTAAAGTTATCCTGGATTAGACAACCATGATAGGAAAAGAGGCCAAAACAGCCAAATATGTGAAAAAGGCTCATCCAAAAAATGATAGTCAACAATAAATGTTCGTTGACTCAACCATTTCATACACAACATTACCAAACAGGATGAAGAAAGAGTGACATGTTTCAGAGAGGAAGGAATCTCAAAAAGGACCCAAAGGGACAAAACTCCTCAAGAAGCTCAAATGTAATCCTGTAAACCTCTCCTGTGCTCGACCCTGGCTCAAAAAGGATCCAGCCGTGCCAGCTAACCTCAGTGCAAAGGCATGTGATGATCCACTTAGGAAACTCCTCCATCAACAAGCCCCCCTGTAAGGGCCCTCGAGGCACTGACACACAGAGCCAGCTTTGGGTCTTTTCACATTTCCTCAAAACAGCGCACACCATCTGGGCCCTGAGGCGTGAATCCATTGTAAACTTTACCACCAATTTGACAGTCTACTACCAAACGGCTCTCCTGTTAGCGCCTCTCTGCAGAGTCCACACAGGCTGAAGGCAGCAGGACAGATGTGTGAAGTGTGCAGGGGAGACGGTCAGAGAGGAAAACTTCACATTTAGCCAGTAATTAGTGTCAAAGGGGTTAAATGATGTCACAGCATTCAAATTAGATATTTTTTTTTACAGCTTGCTTTGACACCCAATAAACAAAGACCAGATATGACTGTGTCATGCTATAAATGACAATCTGCAGTGTCACTAAAATATTCCAGCGCAGTGCATGCCGGATTACAGAACACAGACTGAATGTGAAATGCTATGGAGGAAGAGTTTTATTGATTCAAATGAGTTTCTAAGAGGCCATGTAACAGGAGCACCAATAGCAGAGAGCCTGTAACTAATGTGGGTAATCCAGCGGAAGAGCTCTATAGGAGGAATGCCATTGTAAGAGGCTGTAAAATCATTTACATTGAAATAAATTCTTTTGTGACGAGTACGGGAGTCTCAACCAAACAATAAAATGAAATACAGTGAATGTGGAATTCTATTACAATAGCATCTCTGTATTATAGTGATTTATTTGACCTTGTGCAATGCTAGTAAGACGTTTTGGAAATATAGGATGATTGGGCTGTGGGGGGGTTTACGCGAGTGTCAGTGCACGACTACGAACTTGAACGGGAGTTGCTGCAGGCTCACCTGAGGCTGACTGTGATTAACGCCAAGGGCAATTAGGCAGAACAATTGTTCCAGTCCAAGAGCTCTCTCTCAGAGACGTAGCCATCCCTGCCATTATATATCTATGTCCACAAGCCTATGTCCATTGGTCTGGAAAAGCTGCAGTGAATGGAGATGATCCATCCGCCCCCCTCCAGAACCCCTTTTAAGCTGTACAATCTGCACACACAGCTACATTCCTTCCTGGGGTGAAGTAGGTCAGAGAACACTTATCTTTAAAAGAGATGCTTCATGCTGCCTCAGGACTGTTGGCTTGACAGGATGGACATGGATTAGCTTTTTTAACATGATATATTAATTAAGATATATTGTCCTTGGAACATATCCTCTCTACTAAATCCTAAATGATTCCACATAATATAGCAGAAGTGCTGTTACTTTTTTTAGCATCTTCTTCAAACACAAATTCATTACTCCTCGCTTACTCTGCAGTTCCTATTTTTTTTTTAAACCAATTAATCTGACAGAGGCTGGTGCTTCATTTGATTGGCTGAACATGGCAGTGCTATGGTGAATGGTAAATGGACTTGAGCTTGTATAGCGCTTTTCTAGTCTTCTGACTACTCAATGTGCTTTTACACCGCGGGTCACACCGACCCATTCACACCTATTCAAACACTGATGACAGAGGTTGCTATGTAGTGAGACCAAAGTGTCTTGCCCAAGGACACATCGGACATATTGCCGCAGGAGCTCGGGATCGAACCCCGACCTTCTGGTTGAGAGACTACCAACTGAGCCACAGCCGCCCAATCACAGCCATGCTAAATCTGATAGGTCATATGTTTACATGCTGAGTGTGCATGTATGTCACAAGTGCAGAAAATGGTTTAAGTATATCATTTGCACATCAGGTAGACTTTGGGGTGTGCATAACATGGCACTGAAACTGAAAATCTGTTTTTATTTTAAGTTATTTTTGGGTATTTTTGCCAATATTAGATAGGACAACTGAAGAAAGATAGGAAATGTTGGGAGGAGAGAGTGGGGGATGACATGCAGCAAAAGCCCGAGGTCAGTTCTAACCCACAGCCGCTGTGATGAGGACTGTAGCCTCTGTACATGGGGCACGCGATATAACCACTAGGGTATATGGCGAGCCTGAAATTGAAAATGTGATTCATTGTGCAGCCTTATTCATTATAAGCTTGGTCACATTCGACCATGGCAATGAAGCTACGGTGCACATTTTGACAGGATATATGTAAGTTCCAATAATCAAATTTTTCTAAATAATGGAATTCAAAGACAACATCAAAAAACATCTGAAAGAGCCCCTTGGTACATTGTAGAGCCCAAATACATCCTTTATGCTCCTTTTGACTTTTAAGGGGCCGTTAAAAGCTCAAAACTGTGTGGACCTTCAGGCGAAGTGGCACAGGATTGTCACAACAAGCTTTCTATTGTTTACCTTGACCAGACAAGGGGGCTTCCCTTCTCCATGTGCATTCCTTTTGCCTGTTAACCATATCCAATCATCAGCTCACAAAGATTACCAGCAGACCTGCCCCCTTAATTACCATCCATCCATCCGCAGCAGGCGAGACAGATCAGTCACACTTTAACTCAAACTGATACACAGTCAGGATCAGTCTGAAAAAGTTACAACTGAAAGTGGGCATTCTGTCACGCCAAGGTGATTTCGCACCAGACATCTGAGCTGCAAAATGATCTGTGAGATCATGTCGTCAGTGCAGAGTGGCCTTTGAGGGAAAAAAGACACATTTTTTTCAGGACGGCAGGCTCGGCAGCACACGTTTCCCCCAGCCAAAAGCCTCCTCTGGCCAAAGTTGAACCAAGCGGACAGGCGTAGAGGAAAAAGGGAACCATTCACATACTGGTATTCTTCAGCCAAATAGGAAGCCCAGCACCAAATGTGTTCAGTAGAGAGGAGAGGAGGCAAGGGGGTGGAGAAGGGGGGTTGAGGGACAGAGCAGGCAAAAAACAGATACAATGGAGCCCTGTGTTAATCCTTTGGCTATGTGTCTGAAGATAATGAACACTAAAATAATATGTAATTTGAGTTGCCTCCAGCATACAAGGTCAGCACTGCTGGCTAGACCAACCATCTTGGCTGTCTTAGATTCTGACACATTCTGGTTTGATGTGCGAGCGTTCAGGGAGCTTCAGCCGCATGGAAAGGGGTTGGACGAGCTCCACAGCCACACAAAGAGCCTCTCTGCCAGTCTGGCCTGTAGGAGGGGAGTTCATAGCTCTGACCGCCCTGCCTCTCAGAGCCTCGACATTTCCTCTTTTCTTCCATTTCAAGCATTTTTTTCCCATTTAACTCTGCTGTACTTTAGTGTTATTTCAGTGCACAATTACCATTAGGAATAACCCAACTTATTCAAGACTGGTTAATTTATGGGCAGAAATACTGGATATAATTGCATTGGTCTTACCTTCCCCCATTAGGCCCTGGTGGAGAGCAGAATGGGACCCCTCTGGCATGGCACTCAGGCCTCTGGAGCTGACAAACAAAACATTAAGGGTCACACAGAATCCAAGCACATCATGTCTGGGCTTACAGTACATACAGCACTGCAACGTTTATCATTGTCAGTGAGCTCTCATTGAAAAATCTTTACTTTACGTTAGGCTTTTTTTGCCCCAGCACAGAAAGCAAACCCTATATCTTAGACAAAAAGGAAATTCCTCCCATTCCCCTGGTCAGTGCTCTGCTCAGGCTCATTCAAGCCACTTGCTAATATATAGAAGAGCTGAGGCGGAGGTATGCTTAGCAGAGGAAACCGGGGTAGAACTTATGCTAATCAGGAAAGAAGGTTAACAAGCAGGACGGTCTAACTTTAGCTGAAAACCCAACCAATTCTCGCAGCCACACAATGTTAAAATGGGTTCCCTTTTGAGCTCATTTAATATCAGTTATGAATATTTAATTGTTTGTATGGCTATGCAAGAAAAACAAGCTAATTTGACATGAACCTGTAGCTATGTGAATTTGTCTAGTTAGAGTTTTTCAATAAATCCATGTCACAAGTGAACCTCTCATAACCATCGTAACTGCCTCACTTCACCCCGTCCCCTAGTGGCATGTATTATTCTAAATCCCTCATGCCATGCTTCTGCTCTGTTAATGATGAATCACGTCCCCTCAGAGCGCCAGCGCTGGCAGTTTCTCACATCACTGCCTCTGTGGGTCCTTAAAACAAATTAATATGGAAAACTGTGCATGAGAAATGTGTCTCCCTGTGATTCCTGGTGAGCCTCCGGCCTTTTAAACATTGCATTCTTGGGCCAGCTAGATCAGAGGAGCAGGAATTCTTATGGGATTAGGATGGGCATTGTTCCTAGTGCACTTGCTGGCCACTGCGCCGAGCTGACAGCCAGGCCAGGCGAAGCCAAACCCGAGCCCAACGGCAGGAGGTTCGCCAATTAAGATGTGCAGGAATGCAGGGAGAGGAGTTACAGAGCTGGATCCACATATTAAGATCACTGATTCACTGTAGGGGCCTGCAGCAGCAGCAGCAGCAGCAGCAGCTCGAGCTTGTTAATTCGACAAGAGGGGTTATTTTTCTTTTGCCTACTGCAAAGCACAAAAAGAGAAATTGGGAAAAAACCTGTCAAAATGAAATTCAGGCTCTTTTGGGAGTAAAAGTCAAATTATGGTTGAATTATCTATTAAAGGTCAGTTAGATATACTGTGTAGCATGTAGTAGTAATATTAAGCATATTGTTTTTATGACTGGGTCACTGATTGTTTGTATCTCATGATCATACATGAAGCTGCTAGCAACGCAGCACACACAAGGTGTAGAAGAAGAAGCTCTCAGTGTAGGTCTTTAAAAAAAGTTTCAGAACAATCAGCGTTGCAAATGTTTTGAAGAAAGATATCCTTTCAGCACATTTGCTCAATCTCAAAGACATAACCAATGGAAGCTCAAACTTCATGTTAGCATCCATGTGTACATGTTGTTGATTTAAAACCTCAAAAGGATTCATTTAACTTCAGGTAATTGTAGTTAAGATCTGTGAATTGATTTAAAAGTTTGGGCATGAAAACATTCTTCTTGGATGAATGTTTATAGATTGTTATATTTTCTACTTTATGTCCAGACTTTTGCTTTTAGGAAGGTTATTCACAGATTATAGTTTTTGTCAGTAATCTGTAGACAAACCTTCAGTTTTTTACCAATTAAAAAACGACCACCCTAGCCATCGTTACCACTATAATCTGCATTTCCTTAATCTAGGAGATCAACACAAGAATATTGTTAACATCTTTGAGGGCAAAGAGTGTAAAAAATCCTGTAAAATAAACGGATTAATGCTTGTTCAATGCAGCGCTGCCACAATGACATTCTTTGGAAATGAAGCCCACTCAAAAAGTCTTTGACAAGGCTTGTCCAATTGATTTTCAAGTGGCAGGTTAGTTTGTGTAAGCTGTAGACGTACTATTCATGTCGCGGAGAAGGCTTTGAACTTGTGTTGTGAAAAGTGAACTAATAAAATCCTCTGATAATCCCACCCACCGTGACCTCTGAGCTAACCTCGCTTAATGACCAGACCAAAATCTTTCTTTTCTTCAATGAGGCTAGACTGGGAATAATGGGCTCAAAACCAAGAGATACTGTTGATGTCTGGGTCTTAAGGTTTTCCAATGTCTTATTGAAAGCTTTTGGTGGGTGTAGAAAATGGATTAGGGGGGAGAAAGTAAAAATAAAGTAAAATGTCAGCAGGATAGGGTAAAGCACACAATCTTAACACATCTGGACAGATCTCCTAACTCGTTAACTTTCCTCTCCAGTTGCTGACATATGGTAATTTCAAATCCTTGTTTTCTTAGGGAGGGGGCAAAGCCAGATTTTAGATCCTAGAGAAAACACTAAGTACAGACTAACATGTATGCCAAGCTGGCCACCTGTGCTTGAATTAGCTGAAATTTCTCACAAATGGACAGCATTTGGTTCCCACAGCTGATGACTGCATTACCCGCAGCATGAACCTCCCCGCATGGGAATCTGCAACTTGCCCGTTAATTGAAGACAGATGCTTCAAGAGCCAATTCCATGGTTAAAAGAAAGAGCTGCAATGGATCACTTCTTCAGATAAACGTCCTTGTTTCTCTAATTGCCAGGCTTTACACTGATCCATGCAGTCAAGGCCTACATTCCTTTCTTTAAACAACAACTAACAAATGATTGTGTGTGGCAGAAGTTGACGAGATGACACACTTAACATTTATTCAGTCATCGCCTCAAGTGTGTTAAGAGTTTTACTCATAGAAAATACACACAGACGAGCAAACCTTTCAGCGACGCTTAGCCCTAACATGTTAAAAGAAAAAGGGTCCTCAGGGGGCTGATCACTATCTGGTTCATTTTTCAACTCTGACAGTCACTCAAGGTAATGAAACCACTGAATGTGTCAGCAGAGGAAGGCAGAAATAATATGACACCTCTGCTCTGCCACTTTCAATAAATGAAGCTCACAAGATGCAGGTTTGATCCATGCATCTGAATCCAAACAAGAAGACTTCATTATACTTTTGTGCAGAACATTTCAGGGATAAATAACTTGTTCTTTATTAGGTACAAGTTAAAGGGACAACCAGCTATAAATAGTCCAGAGACTGTCTACTGCACTTCTCTTACTGAGGACACCTTCACCCACATCATGTTGCATTCACTGCCTGCCCCCAAAAGTCCCCCGGGCATCTGGAAGTATGACATAAACCCCCTGGGATGCCTCTAGTCAGACACAGTGGTGCGGGTTTCTTTCAGACGGATGTTTATGTTAAGAACAACTAAAAATCCAACCTGGCAGAGGCAGGCAGAGGGCCGGGGTCCTATAGGCTAACTGAGACAGACTCTTTATTATTTCAGCATTGGTGCCATGTTTATCTTACAAGACCTTTCCCTCACCCTCTAACCCTGTCTACCCTGAAAATAATATCCCCTGACAAACAGCCTTTCTGTGAGTGCCCTCTTTCCCACATTACTCCTGCAGTTTGTCCCCTGACACACGGGCCTTTAGAGACGAACAGCTTTTCATTCACTGGGGAAAACAATACACCCGCTCGACCTTGCTTCATCTCAATCCAATCCACAGCTCCCACAAAAAGGGCTGTCCTAACCCGTGACTGCCCACAGACACTCAACATATGAGCCTCTTTTTTTAGTCCAATGTGTTTTGAGCATGCTGCTTAGATGTGGCCAAAAGTGATCCATCCCGATGAACACCCTCAAGGCTCTGTTAGGAGCCGAACCCAATTGGTGCATGTACATCTCTGCCAAAATAGCCCTTAATGGGAGAATAATCATTCCCCGATGTGCTGAAAAAAGAGAACGAGCAATTTTCACTTTCCTGTCATTGACCTTTAACCACAGAATGCATACCTGGCAAGTGAAGCTGGCAAGTGCCATCTCAATTGGCAATTGACAAATTTAAGCATTCCAGTTCTTTATCATTATAGATGGTAGAAAAATAGTAAAGAGTCATCGGGTGAGTAGTCCATCATACCCTGAAGTCTTCTGAGGGGAGAGCAGAAAGTCGCTCAGTAAAATGAGATGGCTTGTCTTCAAATAGAATTGGAGTGTGTCCATTTAAAGGTACATTACACCACATCTGCAGCCAAACAGCTCCCTTGTGCTTATGAGGGGGCTTGTTAACATCATAACTACAAAAACAGAGTCAGACCTCCCTTGGGTGTCTGGAATGCTAAATCACTTACGGTGCACTCTTCACTTTAAAACAAACACAAAGTTGTCAGGCCTCCTTTAAAGTTGACCCTTTACTCTCAAAGTGTTATCCTATCTGTAACAAGTTATTTGCAAGATCTATCCTGAGCAGCGTTAAACTAATGAATTACAAAGAAGGTACTTCTTTCAGTTAAGATTCAGGTTTTTCAAGATATATGGTGTTTGTAGATGAAACCATGGCATTCTGCAGCAATGGTCATTTTTATCACAGCTGCAGCATTCCAAGAATAAGGGAGAGGGGATACAGCGGCCACCCTCAGATCCAAGACAAACTTGGCCAGTTTCCTGTCTGGACCACCTGGAAGTGAGCGCTGTTCATCCCATTTGGGCAACATTTATCTGAAATGAAGTTGAGACCGTATTGTCTGAAAGGTCAAGTGAGGTCAAAAGAGAAGAAAATGGAACTTTTCACTGATAATTGATTGATTTGTGCTATTCTTCTTCATCAGCTGGTGGGGAGAGTCATTGACCTATGAACAGCCTGCATTTAAAACCTCCCTGTGTCTCAATGGGGTGCTCATTAGAAAAAACAATTAGGTTTGCTGGGGCCAAGTATAGGGGGGGGGGGGGGGGGGGAGATTGGATGCAAGGAAAGAGGAAATGGCAAATGATTCAACTGCAGCAGGGAGGTAAGTTTGGCTCACAAGTTAGATCAGACATCAGTGCTCATGTGGAAAAATCTCATCCTGATAAAAAAAAGACCAGGAAAAATAGAGACTAGGCTACAGGAGCTGATCAAAGTTCACTCAACTGAGTGTGTTTGGTTACAAAGACAAACATAACTTATCTGACTGAAACTCCTGTCCCCCCCCCCCTCGGTTTATAGATTGGAGCTTGTGAAATAAAAAAGAAGCAAACATGCACTTGTTTGAATATCTGCAAATAACGCAAGGTCAAAGGCGGAGGAGCTCAATTTAATAGGTGTGTTTGAGTGTTTGCATGGGGAAAAAAACATACAGAGTGGTCTTCTGGGGCATAATTAAAAACACATGCATATGTGTTTAACATGTTCAACCTCTGTGGGGGTTTAATACGTTTGTTCTGCTGAAAAAGAGACACTTCAAACTCTGCAACTCAAACCCTTGTCCGTTTCTAGCTGAAGATACGCCTGACAAAACTAATACAATCTGCACGCTAGTTGTTGTTTTTTCATAGCCCCCTCAGCGAAAGAAACACAGGCAATAATGACACAGAAGATGAGAAAACATTTTGACGTGAAACTAGCGTAACTTGCATTAAAGCAAACTTTTTAAGTTTGCTAAGATTTGGTAAAGTTATCAAAAAGCAGTTCACGTAACTTACCGACTTCACCAACTTCTTTCGTCCGAACTACCGGTGTCCTCGGTAAACACTTTTATTATTTAGATCCTTGGTGACAATATTAAAGTTACTCGGTTAGTTTCCTGTTTTCACATGTTAAAAAGCCTCTCAGACATACACACATCCCAACGCGGGTCACCAGCTCGCTCTGTGTTCTTCAACCAAACAGAGCTGCATCTTTGAAGGACTGCGATTGCGAAGATTCATGCTGCGTTCAGGACCTCTCGGAAATACGGCAACCATGAATCGGAAGTGACGGCTAAAAGATTAGGCTACACAGCTACAATAAACCTCTCCGGGTTCTTGCAGATTTCAACCGGGGATAGCAAACATGTTTGTAATTCATTCCCATATCTTACTATTTGACACAGAGTGTTAAAAAAATATTTCTCACTTATCAAATGTAAGAAAATGATGTATGAAAGTTAATCTTACTAAAGAGTTTCTCATTTACGAGGAGCTGCTGAACGTAAAGAAGGACCGCCTGTTTTTGACATGCCATATAGACTATCTGTTTGGTAAGTCCAGAGTCGTTTTAGCATCTACATATCTAAACATCTGGCCTTCAAAGTTAGATCTGTATTTTTTCCACAATTAGATCATAAAAAAGGAGGGTGGGTTAACAAACTCAAAATTACCCAAGAAATGTATACATTTTCCACATGCTTGATTATGTATGCTCTCCAAGGCCAGGCTCTTGAAAGGAGATAACAAATTGTTACCATGTCAATAACATTTATGACGGTCTGCTCAGTGCACTGGGGGGCCCACAAAGGATAGCTTCAGTGAATCAATTGGGTGGGTGCTGATTTATGTGTTGCTGATTAAATAGGCTAAAGATGGGCGCTTTGTATTGCACGAACCCTTTCTGCCCTACTTGTGTGTGTTTTTCAAAGATTCCCATACAGGCTGTGAAGAAAGCAATATGCAGGAGGACTTAAATGAAAGAGTGAACACATTGTTAAAACGCAACTTTTTTGCAGAACTCTTCTTTCAGACTGAATTTGCTTCACTACAATCTGCGTTATATACGTTAATTGTGTCCATTACAAAAGGAAAAGGATATTCAAATTATTCTTAACAATATTAATTTATAAGGCAAACAAAATTGAGTTTTTATAGGCTATCCCAAAAAATTGAGCTTTTGTTGCCCCTTATAATGAGTTATAGTAGCACAATACCGCCGAGTTGAATATCTAAGCAATGTCGCCATCTGGTGGTAAGACAGGGGGTTGCTTCGGTCCAATGTATCTAGGCTAGGTAACAGATGTTTTCCCGAAACATGAATGTTGAGATAAGATAAGCCTTTATTGATGTGTTGAGAAGGAAAATTAGGTGTTGCCTCAGCAGAACAACATAAAAATATCTACATTTAGTGAGAGAGAGGTGAACCCCCCTAAATATTAAAATAGGGAAATAAGGGGGCCTAATACACACACACACACAAATAGCTGAGTAAACCCAATTGCAAGGGCTATATGTTTCCGGTGTGAATCAAGATATTGATTGTCATGATATGGTCCATGTGGGCTAACACTATATCTTTAATTAAAATTATTCTTTTTGTTTTTGTAAAAACAGGTTTAAAAAAAGTTCCTCTTCATCTATTATTGACCTGAGATATGAGGGTTTCTTTCTTTCGGGACCGATTTTTAATCACCAAGTTTGAATAAAATCCAGTTCCTGCAGCCCCATGTTAATCACTTGTGATCTGTTCAGTTACCTGAGGCTGTGCTTAACATCTCTAACTTTCATTTTTCAATTTTAATGTGACCTAATATAGTTACACATTTCTGTTGCACTGCACTGTTCATATTATTGTAGGAACAAAGTCTTGTGTATTATGCTCAAGGCTATATTTTATAATTTAGGGACTCATCAAATATATTCTGATAATAAAAAGTGAAACTATACCATTATGATAAAACATGCAGTGAATATTGTTTGCATTGCCTTTTTCTGTAGTGTTACCTAAACGATTATACATTTGTGTACTTGTAAAGCTACACCTACAAATCCTACAGTATACCCTGGAGTTAAATGATGACCTGTAATTATGGGGCCTATACTGAGCTTGAATAATACCAATATGGTACACTAAAAATAGGGTTGCTACTGGAAGATGTTAGGTGATAAACTTCAAAATAGCCTAAAAATGTCCCAGTATGCTTATTTTCTACATTTTTTTGAATATACATGCTACTACCTATTTAACATGTTTACTGAAAGACTTTAGTCTCATTTCAAGCTCAGACCAAACAGCAGGCTGTGTGAAAGCAACAGGCTGATAGGTGTTTTAAAGTCAGATTGCACAGAAATGTAATCACATAGTCCTTAGTTTGAATGTACAAAATCAAACACAACAAATAACTGGTAGAGGTACCTGCATACATTACATACTATTTAATCTTCTATGATTAAAACTGGGGAAACAATCTAAAGTACAAGAATATGTGCTTGTTTGTGTAACTAACCTTGAAACACTTGAGTCACTACATCATAAAATGACTAGATTTTTAATATGTTGCTATAATACGAAATTGCTTTGGATACATTTAAATGCAAAAAGAGACATGAAGTGAAACAGCACTTAAGACAATGGAGTAATGTTGATGAACGACTTTTATTTCTGCAAACAGCAGTGTTAGCAGCACAACATGTCATTTCACTTGCAGCATCAAGAACAAATAACAAGGGCTGTCAAATGATTACATTTAATAATCATGATGAGTCTCTTAAATTCTAAATTTAATTGCAATCAATCACATTTTTAATCAGAAGTTTGAAACTCCATTATTCTGCATTTAAAAATAACAAATTTTGGGCTTTTATTTTGAAATTTTGAATTGTCTTGTAAAACTGAGAATACTTCACCTGCTGTCTTAAATAAAGTAAGGACCTTCTGGTAAATGAAAACACAACATCAGCTCAACCATGGAAAAAGGAACTCGTCACGGACCAAAAAGTAAACGAAAATAGTGTAAATGAACGATAAAAAAGTGACGTCATAAGGTGAATATTACTTTGGACTGGTCAGCTGAGCTGTCTGAGAGGGTTTGTTTTTTAAATGAAATGAGACATTCAAAGATGCAGCAGTGTTGTTCTTTTCAATCACTATGACCACAGATTGATTTAAATTGAATTAACACGTTCATTTTTAGACCTTAATTAATCACAATTAACTAGCAACTGCTGACAGCCCTCCTTATAACAACTCATACATATAGTATATCCGTATAGCATTTACATGGTTACAAGATGAGTTGTCAAACTGACATTTTATTTAAAAACAAGTGGATTTCTTTAGACAAAAACACACCTGTATCGATATTGATATTTTTATTTCATATAAACATCACGGTACCGCTAAAGTTACAGGAAACCTATATAAGGTCATATGTACAACGTTTAAAATGTTGAATATTCAACAACAAGGCTGCTTTATAATGTATCCTTAAGCATCATTGAACGTATGCATTATGCTTGTTCTAAAAACACATCAGAAAAATCATAACAAAATAAGCTTATGTAAAATATTACTTTCTCAAAATTCTAAGATTATGTACAATATTGAGCATGTTTGTGAAATCCAACGTAACATGGGTGAATAAACTGGATAAAAACAAAGTGACAAAGAGGCAACGCTGATTTCAAGATGTTGAAAGGATCGTCCTTTTGACATTAACATCCACACAATTTTTCAGATCTTGGTGAAATCAAGACTTTTAACTTTGTAGTAACAGACCAATATGGATTCTGACAATTTTGTGTCTGACATAAAACAAAGCAGGAAAGATTTATGAAAATGGGGGAAAGTGTCTGATTTCCAGTGGCGATCTACCTTTACACTACAGAACGTCCTTCCAGTTTAACCTGAGTACAAACTAACACCCAACAAATTTTTTTAACAAATCACTGTATTAAAAAGAACAAGCTTAAAATCAAATATTAAGATGTCACATTTCATTATTTCTAATGTTTTGCCTTCTTTGTGTATCACCCTTACAAAATACATCCATATATGGACAAAACAGATCCCCTCCAGTCAACACATTGTTTCCTCATCAATCTGAGTTTGATCAGTGGTGTGACACAGCAAGATGGGGATTAAAAGTCAGCTCTAAGGGGTCAGATAGGCTTGGTTGTGCTGTTGTAGACCAGACGTTCTCTGTCCTCGAAACTGACCGGGACGTTGTTGACGGCCACACGTTGGTGCTGTGGAGATTTTTTCTTTCCTTTCACCAGGCAGTACACTAAGATGCACAGCAGGATGAAGATAGCAAAGCCGAGCAGGGCTGCTATCGCTATAATACCTGTTAAGTCAATAAGAAGAATAAATAAATTAAATCGGTGGTTGAACATTTAAAGGAGCAACATGTAACTCTGACATGTAGCGTTAAAAATTGGTACTGCAGTCCAAATTCAAAACACTGGAGAGAGCTGTCTCCCCCCTCCCCCTCCTCCTCCTCCTCCCTAAAGTTGATGCGTACGTCACAGACACTGAAGCTTCAGTTTTTTGCCGGGTCTGCATCGGGCTTGAAACCTTTCCGCCCTCTAACCTCTCTCCATTTCTCAAAAGCATCTCCAATATTTATCCTAGTTTTACAACATTTCTGTACTTGGAGCTTATTAGAAAAAGGCAGAGGCTTTTTAGGTCGGGTAGAATCAGTTCTATCTGAACCAGTTTGCTAGCCCACTTCCATCGCTGCAACACCTGTTGGTTTGCCATTATGACTGGTCTCATATCTTGCAAACCGAGGGGTGTCCAAAATGGTCGTGTAGTTGTGCCTTAAAACCGCCTACCTTCTCAGGTCAAGACAAATGCAGACCATTCAGGACCTAAAATCGAAACTTAGAAGGACGGCGTACTAGCTGCTGCATTGTTTTCAGAGAAGCCAGCACTTCAACATAGCATGATTCCTTAATGTCTGATGATATAGCTGGTCATTTTAGGATTTAAGGCAGTAGATGTTTTACAGATTGCTCCTTTAAGACAACAAATATGAGTTAAAGTAGAGGGACTTTTCAGTCTTTACTTAAAAGAAAGATAATATACCTGTATTGCCTTCAGACACCCTTCTTTCAAATTCCTTCTTTCTTGCAAAAACATCTTGTTCTGAAAAAAGAAGAAGAAGGAAATAGTTTAAGTATTTTTAAATGACTTTTAGAAAAGAGAAGACAGTTCTGCAATTTACAATGAAGACATATTAAAACCATCAGTAATTGTTTTGATCACTTAGTGTAAGTTACCCCATAGATTGTCTAAAACATACAGTGACGTCACCCTTTGTCTTTAGAATAAACTTTTTGAAGCCAAATATTGGCATTCAAAAACGGATGGTTTTAAAAGATAAAACCCCCCTCTGATAGAGAGTACACTTCAGACCAAAACCTTTTCAAGTACCAGACTGGTAACAGGTTTATTTCAGCTGTAAAAACGGGCATTTTAGAATGATGTTAATGGAGCTTTCCTGGGCTTTTAAAGCCAGCTACAAGTGGACACTCATGGAACTGCAGTTTTTTGTTTTTTACTTTGCATTTTTCAAAACATATTGTTGCTGCTTGGTTTATTGCAACAGCACAGCATTAACACATAACATTGTTGAAGTATTTTAAACCTTTTTTCTTCCTTTGCACCTGTTTCCTACAAATCCCACAATGTAGCATGAACACAGAAACTTTGTTCAGAGGTTCAGGTGTGTTAAGCTAGTAGCAGCAAATGTAGCTCTGAGCTTTAAGTAAAGGGGAGTGGGCCGATCTTTCAACCAATGAGTCTGAACTAATGAAGAGTTCTGGGATGTTTTTTCAAATGTTTATTTGCAAAGTTGGACTGCATGTCGAGAGTCAAAGCTTAAACTAAACATTAAAAAAAAGGACTAAAAACCCTCATTCTAAAAGAGTGGAGGGAATATGCTGAGTCTGTTTTTCCCTTTATGGGTTTATACTAAGAAAAGCCAATCTTCTCCCATTTCTTAAGTTATATATCAATTCATCATGAAAGCAGATTAAGTTTTTTCTGACTTAAAAATCTCAACCTGCTTTCTTTCAATAGTCAAATGTATCCCTCAGTGAGATTCTTTGCAGTGTGAAAAAGGCTGTTTCTCTGCAGAGCGCTGTAAAATCTAACTTGTGACTTGTTTCAGGTATTAATAACATTATAGAAATAGCCAAGCGTTATGACACTGTTTGTTTGCTTTTATAGCTCATAAACAGGCATCAATATTAACTTGGGAGTTTTTAGCTTGTTGTGAAACCGACATAACAGGAGCTTTAAAACATTTTTGGTGATTTCATAACCGTTTTTACGAAACAAATAGCAGAACTCCCTGAGAAAGTTGCTAAATATAAATTACATCTCAGCAGGTCGACAGTTTTCTATCCAATTGTGAAATGTTTCACCTTTAGGTGATGCAGGTGATGTTTATTAGATATCTATCTGAGAAAACAGCAACAAGCAGTAGAAATTGATTGTACAAGATTTCAGATGTTACGTTTGTATGTAATTGTTTTTGTTTGGTCGATGAATGAAATAAACTGTATAAATGAAAAAAATATCCCAGACAGCAGTAGATGAGATTGTACAAAAATAGAACCATTGCATCAGAAAAAGTAATCCCCACCAAAAAGAAATAACATCATTATCTGGTTGTAGTTTGTCCTATTGCCAGATGTCTGTAATGTGTGATTCTAGCAATACATACTGTATATAAAGTAAAATGAGTATGCCAGTCGTTGTCCAGGACACATTTATCAGTAAAATGCTCACTGAGCGTTAAATAAAAACCCACCTGTTACTCCCTTGCAAACTTTCATACAGGACTCCTCAGTCTCAAATCTGTTCTCATTTCCTTTGCAGCCACCGTAGTTGAAGCGGAAGCAGCCCTTGTGGAGGGGGTTGTAGTACCACTTTGTGATTGTGTCCCGGCAGTTTCCTGTGTCAGGAATCTCCGTGCAGCGTACTGTGAACCACAGTGGTGAACAGATAGGATGAGTAAAGTATTTGTGATGGAAAATAATTATGACAAACTCTAAGTGAGAAAATCACCATTACTTAAGGTTTAGGAAAAGCACAAAGCTGAAAAAATCCATTCAAATCACCTTTTTGTTCATTCAGTGGAATCTGCAGCAGGATACGGAACTTGTTGTTCACTAATAGAAACACAGAACAGTTTAAAGGTAAGCTTCTCTTTCAAGGACACATTCAAAACATTTTGTTATCAGTGTCCCATCATTGCTTTGGTTATTTCAAGAGTCCATATGAAAATGAGATCTAGTTTGCATAGTCACTGCTTACAATCCTCGCATTTCAGCTCATCTGAGTCGTCACTGCATTGTGGGATTGAGTCACACTCCAGGCCCGGATGCAAACAGCAGCCGTTGGCACAGGTGAACTCCTCTGTGGTACACGGAGCTCCACACTTTTCTCCTGCAGAACAAAAACACGGAGGAAATTATCACTCATATTCCTACTAAGATGTTGCTTACAAGTGGCTGTTTGAGCCGTAAAAAAACAATATAGTCACTCTTGTTAAAACCAATGCCATATCAAATTGAAAGGTGAATTATCTGCCCTTGAGAGACCAAAACAGTCTGTTAGTTAAACTGAGCACCACACTTTTTTTTTTTTCCCAAAGAGAAGGACTACAATATACGTAGCTGTGAGTCATGCATATGTGGCTTTTCTTTGCCAGGTAAAATCTTATACCTTAGATTAGGAAGAACAGAACTGTTCCCTCCTTACCATGTTGAAATGCATCATTTGCGCAAATGCAACTAAAAATATTATCTTTCTCCAGTATAATTTCAAAATAGAAATTATGATTGAGACAAATGTTTAATGCAGTAGCTGTGTTAGAACAACAATACGTGGGAGAATTCACCAACCTTGAGAATCAGGAACGGGCAAAACTCGACCACTTCTAGCAGCTTTTTCAGAAAGAAAGAACAACAACATGGGATTAAAATCCAATTGTGTGAACACTTGTTATTACCAGGCAGCTACCACACCCCAGGAGGTTGTAAAATGTACTGGTCACATTACCCCCATTAAACTCAATGTGTAACTGTTGTGCTTCAGACTTAGCACAGATTAAAAAATGACAAATGTCAGTGGTGGGATTTTATAAATAACAGACAGACTGAGGATTTTCAACAAACTTACATAACCAGGAAAAGGTGCTACAGCTAATCATTAACATTCACTGATGTGACCTAAATGTGCCAACATTGTCTTATATTGAGTCTTTATTAAACAAGAATTAGAATACACATGCCTGTACTTATTTAATGCATCTTACTCAAAGGAAACATGACCCCACATAAGTTTGATGTACAAAAGCACAGTGCACAGATACCTTGGCCAGTGCAGGCGTTGGTGCATTCCTCCTTGGAGAGATAGTTATTGAGATTCTCCTTGCAGCCCCCAAAAGTGAAGTCCTCACACTTGTGTGACGCAGCGTTGTAATGCCAGCGAGGAAAGGACCCCCGACATGGTCCAATCTTCATTGGAGCCATACAGTGGTCTGGTGGGTCACATAACAAATAACAAATTAAATAAAACAGGAGTCACAGTTAATTACAGCTTTTTTTTAAACTCCCTGAAAATCTGTGGCTACTTAAACTGTAAAAGTTGTGTCTGTTTTAAATGTCTCTGGTAATATGAGCACAGTGGAAGTAGTCGTGGTGTTTCAATGGAAAGAATCAATTCAGTTTGAAATTTGTGGAGAGTAAAACTTGAAGCTTGTGTGACAAGTTTTTTGGTGGTTATGAAAAAGACTGAAATTAATACTGATGTGCCTTTATGACCTACACAAGCAAAGGAGACCATTAGAGATAAGAGTTGGGATCATTTCATGAAGCTTGACCACCTCACAAGAATGTAGGAGAATGTGTATGTGAGACGAAGACAGTCTGTTTGGATCAACCTTAGGTTTCTTGGAAGAGACAGATAACAGTATCTAACGCAGCTGTGGCTTCTGCGTGTAACAGCAATAGAATCCTAATAAAAAGTGAGACATTACTCTGTTCTGAGAGGAGGCTATGTGAAGCGATCCCTGACCCTGCAAGCCTATGTGTACTCTAAAACCGAGGGAAAAGAAAACAATTCTACCACAATAAAATGGTAATTTCTACATAGTCATTTCTAATGTTTGTCACTGTTGCCGGGGGGGCGATGTCAGACAAGGGAAGAAACAGCATGTTTGCTGTAACAGCCTTTGTTTACACTTTTCATGGCAATAAATTCATTGTAACGGATATGTTAACTGTTAAAAGAAAGCAGGGGGACTGACTCAAAATAAAGGTTCCTCTCAGTAACTTAACAATCCCTCTCTGCACTTTGTTTCCACAAAAGGTTGAAAAAACATCAAAGTGCCATTTAAAGGGGAAATCTCTGATATACTCGCAGGTCACAGTGCTTCCGCTGTCTAAGAGTTAATGATTTCATTTTCCCCCATACAGTGATGTCATGTACATGGTTTCAGTAAGGAAAGTTACAAATAAAGTTCAGTGTTGAAAATGATAGCCAACTCAACATACTGATAATGCAAGAGATGCACCAATCCATTTTTTTTCAGTTCCAATCCGGTTGCGATATATATGTCCTGATACCGATTCCATTATTTTTATATCATAAATAATACTGTTATTATTGTTGGTATTATGTGTAAAGCTACACACATTGCATTGCGCTGGTTTCACATACGAACAGGAAGCAGCTACAGCTGTCAGGTTTTTCAAATTAAATCTTTTAAACTGAAGTGTAAGAATTGTACTTTTGATCATATAGAAGGAGCAGTTCCATCTCGTCAGAACGTTGTCATGGAGACAATGTGTGGGCACTTCTTAAAGTTCAGTCTGAACGTCTTCAAAGTGAGACTTTGCAAGTGCCCAACCATATTTCTTGATCAGTGAAGTGGATCGGCGCCGTCAATCCGGTATGTAAATTACTTCAATATCGGACCCGATACCAGTATAAGATCGGATTGGTCCCCTCTCTAGAAAATGCAGTGATAGTTTATCTGATATTTTATAAACACATTGTCTCCCTCATAGGTCAGCACTCTAAATGCTGTAAAATACTGCTATAATACGCACCAGATGACTTCACAAGAAGCTGAACAATGCTACACGTGTGGTTTTAAATGCACACATCAGTCTAAATAACCATTAATAGGTCTGTCTGATATCTGAAACCAGAAGTGGTGAGATTTCCTGTTGTAGTTCGTCTGTCACACGAGTGTACAGACACATAATTACACACAAAGTCGCCTTCCATAGATATATGCAACTGAGAAACAAGAGGTGATGTGTTTGAATAGACAGAGATCAGATAGGGGGATGTGAGCTGTCTGCTTGTGGTTGAAACATTCTGCGTATCATCAGCATTGTCATGTACAGCACCACTATTTCAAAACAGTACAAAGAAGAAGTGCTGAAATTATAAAACAGTAAACTACATGTTCTCTACCGACTTCTAATGTTATCACCAACCATTGTCATTCAGGGATTATTCAAGCCATTCTTTACTGTGGTGGAAATGTGGCAGCATTGATATGTAGAGTTACTGCCATGCCTCTTCTAGTGAAACACATTCCTAACACTATTCAGGACACAGACAGTTAATGAGTAACTCAACCACAGAATGCTTAAAAGTCTTTTTGCCAGTCTGATAGTCAATCAGCAACATACAAATACAACCTTGAGCCTAAAGAGTATTATAGAGGATAAAACTTTTAATCAATACAGAGGAGGATCATGGTAGTGACTCGCCGTCTTGTTTGTGTAACTCAGCTTGAAACCAGACTGACAGGTTTTGTTGAGTCGGGGGAGGAGAGAGTGGGATGATAGGAGTAAAGAGCAACTGCACTACTCACTTCCGTTTTCTGGAGAAACTCCAGACATGCACGTTTTATGCTGAGGGAGCTTCACTGTGGCTCTCTGTGTGGTTTATTAATGGAAGTGACTTCTATTCTGAACGTGACGAGAGGGATAACATTTATCAAACCGCTGTTCCATGACAAAAAGACTATTTGTTCCATATTTCAAAAGACCTTCCTCCTCAATAGCAGAGATTCTGGTCTAATCTCCTTATAACATGAGCTTTTATCTCTCAATCGTCATGTTGTTTCGTCATCCAGTCCACAGGAATTAGGCAAAGCATGCCTCGACAGGTTTAATCACAAGTAACATAGAAGAGCTCACTCTGGTGCCAAATGCGTAACAGATGGGATTGTTCTTTAGAACCCATACCTAAAAAAAGGTTGATGTAAGTTTGCTTAAAAAAAAAAAGAGTAGAAACAAAAGGAATAATCCCCTTTTTTTGTACCTATGTCCCAACATTAAACACAAGGCAGGTGACTCTGAATAAGCCAAAAGAAATGTCAACACATACAATGGCCACATGTTTACCCCTGAAACTCCACCATTTCTTCTGCAACATTCTTCCTCTACAAAGGTTTGCAGAGACACTTAAAACATGTGAAATCAGGAAACTCCAACATTAGATGTAATTTATGAAAGCAGAATTGCGGTGGGATGTAAATTCATTATCCATTTTAGCCAACAGAATAACAATGCTCCCATGCAGTGCATAAAATAAAATGTTTAAAGTAACATGTTGAAATGAGGCTGCAAACTTACGATCAGACTGCTCAGGGGTCAGGACCAGGACAGTGACCTTGGTGGAGTCCGACTGGCCAATTGTGTCTGTGACAGTCAGCTGGAACTTGTACACCCCAGATGTCAGATTGGCTACAACAATCTGGTCGTCATACAGGGACTCCTACGAGGAATTAAATAAACGGTGTTCACACACATATGAAGCTTGCTGGAAGATTTTCAATAAAAAACATAAATTAATAAATGAAACAAAAATAAATAAAAAGCATATTAGAGGAGATTTCATTTCATTTCCCTGCCACTTAACTCTAAGAAAGAACTTTATTGGGATCAGGCATGCTTGGAAGTTTCTTTATTTACCTCAAAGACAGCATGAGGGTATACAGTGAGCATTTTCCACTGGTAGGAAGCAATCCCCTTGTCATCGTTGCTCTTTACACCGTTCAGTATAACAGATTCCTTAGGCTGGACCACACGGTCTTGACCTCCGTTTGCAATAGGTGGACGGTCCTTGTCATCTATAGAGACATTGCAACAATTAGGTATATCACATACACAAGCTCTACAGTAGTCTGTGCTTAAGTGAATAAAAGTCACAGCTCCAAATACATTTGGAACTCATGAAGATTCAGAGGAGGGGAACAGAAACCTTAAGCAGGGGCCATAATGGTCCTGCGTGTGTGAACATGTTGAATTTAAGGTTTCTGCCCCAAATCTGTTGCCTCCATTGTCCTGATTACAAACTGTGTCTTTACACAACAAACAGAGGCATTAAGCAATCAGTTATTGGAACTTTTCCTGAGTTTAAAAGCCAAAAAGATTATTAAACTATCCAGATACAGGTCATAGAGGGCTCTTTACAGTCATAGATTTTTTGAAGATGTTAACCCAAACCAAGAATGCAGGTTATAATTTCATCATTCAGTATCAGTAGCCTACAGATAAGTGTCACTTATCAAAGGGCTGCAAATCTCTTAATAGAGCTTAGATGCAATAAAAAAACATCTAGACATAAAATGTGTTTAAAGGTTTTTCTTACCTGGTTTATCATCATCTTGAACATAGCTGTCATAAACAGAGTCCAGGACGTAATTTATGTATCCCTTCTTCCTGACAAAGCGGCATGCGTATTTCTGTTTGTATAGACAGTCAAACAGAAAGCAGGAGTTGACTGAGCCCTCCTCGGCTCCTTTCTCCATGAAGGCGACGTTGCACTTGGGCTCCTTGCAGCATGCGCTCACGCAGTCCTTGTATTGAGCCAGTTTCGGCGATGAAATGAAGGTAGCCCCATCTTTTACAGACTCATCGGCATCGAGAATAAAATCCACCTTACCCGGAATAAATTTAGCAAGACATTCCTCCTCGACCTCCTGGCATACAGAGCAGTCGAGGAGCAACATTAGGAGCAGCACAGACGCTCCGTATTGTCCCTTAAGGAGGAAAAACATTTCAAAAGTCTTATTTATATTTCCACGCCAATCAAGAGAACAACGGGAATGACTATTGGGTCAGTAGAAAATACAAGTTCAGCGTAATATTTAAAAAAGTTGAATAGTTCCAGGTGTGTTTAGGCCCCAAAAACACCGTCCTCTTTCTTCTCACAGATAACACTTCTGTTAAAGAACAAAACAAATAAAAAACCCCAGCTCCTGACTTCCTGCTCTGCACACAGCAATGAATCAAAACGTCCACACGAATCTGTTCCTTTCCAACTGTGAAACTCTCATAACAGATTCCTTCGTTTGATACCGACAAAAACCTGAGCTGTCGACGACATGGCCCAGGTGAGTCACCTGAGAGAGATACAGGAAGTGAAATTCCACTCCTGCGTTGCCACTCCCTTCTGCTGTTATGTGACGGGGGCCCCAAACACAACAGGGACACAGCTTTCTCATATTGTGACGTTGTGACTGGGGAAATGTCCTTTTGTGCTGCAACTACTAACACACACGTTTTATTACCCAACTCTCTTTTCCCTAATCGCACTCGTACAAAATATGATTAAAAAAAAAAAAATTGGCTATATGAAGAGGAATTATAATGATAGATATGATTATTACGATTACCTATTAGTAGCCTAGTAGTAATATAAAGTAGCTTACAGCCACAACAATAGGCATAACACAACATAACAACAATGACATAATAACAGGCTATAGTCACAAGAATCAGAATTATATTATTAAGAACAATAATGAATAAATAAAGGAAACAAAGGCTAAATAAAGTAGCCTACAGAGGATCCACTTTGCATTTTAAAGTTACAAAACGGTCTACTGATTTTAACAAGGGACAGTTTGTATAACCAGACTCTTTACAAGAGGATTTTCCCCTCCCCATTCCCCATACAGCATAACCTATTACTTGTCCTTTTTTTTGGTGGTAGGCCTAGCCTACCATGTGCTGGTTTGGGAAATCTCTCCATTATTGGGCTCCTAAAATTGGATCTGATCTGGACTGAGAGTGATTTATCAATAACATGTCTTACTTTCAAATGAGTCTTTATGGATTTCTCCCATGACAAAGTAATCATACAGTGTCCTAAATAAATACAGCCACTAGAGGATAATCACAATCAGTAACGTCAAATAAAATAGGTGGTTTCAAACACACGTATACAAAAGTCTCATCAGATATAATGAAATCATGTTGAATTTGAGATGCAATATGAAGTGAAAACAAAGCATTTCATTTTAACATACTTTAAACAATTATATTTATCATAACTATTTTATAACTGTTTAAAAATAATAAATTAATTTTATTTGTATATCACCTTTTTTTTTTTAAAGGTGCACAAAATGCTTTGTGTGTGACATCATCAACTCAATCATGAATAAAAAAGCCCTAATAAGACAACATTTTTTTTATCAGTCAGAAACGTATGGCGTATTAACAAGAGTGGAAGAGTAAAAACATAGAAGGTGATGCTCAAATGGCATCAACTCAGTAAATCTGTAAAATGCATGTTTTCAGGGGAGATTATAAGGTATAGTTATATTTTTCATGCATACATCATTTGTCAAAGCTTTCCTTATTCTTGACTTCGTCTTTCAGCTTTAATCCACAAGATGGCAGTGTGACCCCATCTAACGCTGAACTGCTGATTCATTTTTTCTCAAACTGTTGAGAAAAAGACACTTTTTTGGCTTGTTTTTATTCCCATCAAATAATTAACATGACCTACATTTAAACTATCATGATTCCCAATGTTTCCTCATTTTCGCAATTGTAGTGATACTGAGGTGATTCAGGGCCTTAGTCATTCATTTCCAATCTGTGATGAGTCATTAAACCACCTTTGAAGATAAAAACAAGTTAGAGTCTGGAGCAAAAGGAAGTGGTCGCTCACAATAAGTAATTAAGATGTTTGGTTAAGTAATATAGTCTGAATCATAATTTCAGGCAAATGTACACATCTTTTAAAAATTCAAAGGAAGCACCCACAAATTCCTGGTAGTGCAATCCTACATCATTATCCAGATGTGAAGATAGAAAAGCAAAGGTCAAGCTCATTCACTTTTCTCTCCTCCCCCCGCCAACCCATCACCTGTCCTGGCCTAAGGTGAGAAAGCCTTACTCCGGTCCCCCATCACCTCTTCAGACAACCCGATGGTGCAGAACCGAGCCACATAAGAGGGGATGAATGAATTTGTGTGCCTGGAAAGGTGAGATACTGGAGGCTTTCAATAATTCAGTGTTTGTAACAGACGGTGCATCAGTGGGTGAACACGCGCAGAGAAGGCTGATTGATAGTTGCTGCCAAAACAAAAAAGTGAGCCCCATTATTCATATCGTAATAGGATCTGTGGAAACTCTGCAGCCTGCTGTGTCTGTTGTCTAAACTACAATGATTAGGCATTGGGATGTACACATTTGCATTTTGACCTTGTGTTATGTGCTCGTGTTGATATTTAACTTCACAAACATTGATGGTTTCTCGACTTTTATTTGACATTTGATTTCTAAACAGATATGCACAGCGCTCTACTACCTATCCATTATTCATGGGTGCGTAACTGAGGCTTATTGGACTTCAAGGCTTATTGAACGTACACCTGATAATACCTGTTAAAAAGGACAGGGCTGCTACTACACAAGAGGAACCCTGGCTCACCTGTCAGGGGGGACCCGGCTATTATTGGATATGTTTGTGAACACAAGAGCCTTCAATATATCAAACTCTTATGACTTGGTGAGCCAATATATGCTTGAAACTCTATAAAACTAGGTAAAAATATTTGTTTTGTACAAGTGTGTAGGTGTTTCAGATTATTCAGATTCAGATTATATGGGTGGCTAAAAATAATAACTGGGGGTAAAAGAACAAAAGTATACACCTATTTCAATATTTTGATGCCATATTTTTTAAACTGCTTGCTGTGGTTGCTCTCTCCCCCTTTCTTCACTTTTTATGGCTCTAATTGACCTATGCCCCCCTTCCCCCTCACCCCCTCAACTGCTATAACATTGAGGAAGAGAGCAAAAAGCAATCACACACCCTAGAAGGTGCATGTGAACACACAACAATACACATACACAAACCCAAGCGCACGCACAGAGTCATATCTCATTACCGTCCTCCTGATAGTGCAGCCAGTGGGTGTTGCAAGAGTAGGAGGGAAGGAGAGCAAGACAGGGAAAGAGAGAGAGGGTGAGGACAGAGAGAGAAGAGGCAGCGTTATAGAGAGGGAGAGCACCAACAAGATAACAGGAGATACGCGTGGGAACAGCAGAAGCAGAGATAGAGAAAGAGAAGAGGAGCAACACCAGCCTGTCTGTGTGAGTGTGTATTAAGAGCTAATTGTGTGTGTCTGAGCTCAGTGTGTTTCCACGGTTCTCTCCCGAGGGCCGTGGCAGCCATGGCGTCAGAGCCTAGCACCCAGTCCAGGGTGATGTTCCAGGCAGCAGACAAGACGCAGGAGCCTGCACACCGCAAGCTGGGCAAGCTGACGGTCAAGTATGACCGCAAGGACCTGCAGAGGAGGCTGGATATTGAGGAGTGGATCGACGGGCAGCTGCACCTGCTGTTTGACTGTGAGGTAGGGAAGGGCTGCCTCTCACACACACACACACACACACACACACACACTGAGGAGGAGGTGAGGGAGAGGGAGCAAGAAAGAGCACTTAACGGCTCATGGGTGGCTGTGTGCGGTTGACCATCATATATGAGAGAATACAGCAACAGAAAAGAGGAATGGGTGGAAGGCGAGCCTCCCTTCACAGCTGCAATTTTTGGCACACAAGCCCTCATGTGTCATCAAGCTGACTGCAGTATCAGCTGTGCAGCTTGCATGCTGGTGTTCCACCATAGTGATAATATTACTTCAAAGATATGATGTCTTTTTGTGTCATTAGGACGCATATTGAGCATGTGGTAACCCTGACAAGGCAAACAACCAGATCACTTTAAACATTTGGTTCCGACAATTCAAAAGTTTGTTTTACACAGCATAAAGTAGGGTAAGTAAGATACTTTGATCTGTAATATTAGGAGGAAGCGAGGAGGAGGAAGTACCAAAACAATATTACTGTAAGTCTTCCTTAATGCAATAAAAAAGTGCCGTAAAATGTCATTAAACAAAGTTTAGGGGGGGAATAGAGATAACCCTGCTGTTATGCTGGCATTATGTCATCATTTTAGTGTGTGTGGGCCTTGTTTTTCTCTTTACACACATGTTCTTCTGGTCACTCAATAACGATGCATGCAAATCTTAATAGGTCCTATATATTGCCCTCCACCAGGGATATGGATTTATATTAGCACAGTGCATGTAAAAACAAGAGATACAAAGTGGAAATGTATCCTAATTATTTCAACCATGTGCTAATGAATGGCCTCATTACCTAGATGTTATTGTTAATAATGTACAGGGGAACTATAAGAGGATATCAGCCAACACACGCAACCACCTCCAGGACTCCACTCCTGTAACCATGGGATAAAATCCAATTATGTCAGAGGCTCCATATTGATTCGCTTGGCATTCTCCGAGGGGAAACCATGGCAACAGATGTCTCCTCGTCCACATGAGGCAGCATGGCATGGTGGTATTAGGGGTGTCTGTTGAGGAGCATGATATTGCCAATGACGATGCAGATTTGAAGACAAAACCTCCTCTGGTTAGTGCTGGGGACGGCAGCAACAAACTGTATCTCGTTTCATTATTGGACTGCACAGAAACCCTTGGCTGCAGACGGCCTTCACCTCTCTTTCTGACATCTCTGACACCCTCTCACCCTGCCAGGGAGCCCTGTGTGTATGGCATATAATGCTAATGCTGTATAACATTAGCTAGCATTTATACCCTTCTTATTGGTTGGTTGACATGCTGATCTTAACAGCAAATCTCAAGATTTATATCAGGACAAAATTAGAGTTAACGTTTGGTTTACATTTTTTAAAAGCACTTTGGTTGCAGCTAAGGAAAAGATTTTTTTGGATTATTTTGCTTCAATTTTCCTCACCATAACAGTTTCTTACAAGCTTCGTTCAATTTAAATGGCAGGTTTTCTTCCTTGCGTAATATATGGTAATATGCTTGTTGCTGGGGGAGGAATAAATAAACATTAGTGAAAACCAGGACATGAGGATAACAAAAAAACGATCTGAAGTCTTACTCTGTGCACTCTTTTAATCTTGTCCCACAAACATACAATTATTTCATGTCTGCAATGTTTGGTGTTACGTGATCTGATTCTTACATACTCCGACATGTGGATAAATGCACAGATATTTGCATTAGCCTTGTGTAGACTTAGTCGTGGCTGTTCCATGTGCACCGGCCAGAGTAATGAATTTTGCATGGGCTCAGGGGAAGGTTACTCTGTTGGTTCTCTGAGTCTTCCGCGTGGAAGCATTTACCATCAGTCCCATGTGTCACCACCTGAATTATTTAGCTGCATCTCTAATTCATACAAATGCAGCCTCAGTCTGGAGTCACTGCCTTCTTTGCAAACTTCACACCTTTTGAGAAAAGTAAACACATTTTTTTTTTGGATAAGACAGTTTGCTGAGCCATTTCGAGGCTTCGTCTTAAAACAACATTCACATCTTGTAAACTAATGCTTATTTCTTAAAGACATGCTGTATTGTAGACTCTAAATCACTTTTTCACACGTTGTAATTCTTATTTAGGAACTAACCCGCTATTATATAACTGAACAACAAGATTTGGATCTATTTTCCATCTTAAATGAAATGAATATTTTGATCAGTGGGCAGTTCGTGCCTCTGACAGGAAAAGGACGGGGGCTGATTATTTTAACACAGACTGGCATCTGCTTGAAACAGCTAGGTTTCCTGGGCATGGTTTCCTTTGTGTTATAACAACAAATCAAAGTGTGCGTGTAATAGCACCGCAAAAATGTTGATGCTGATGTTTGGTTATCCTAATTTCTAACATACTAGTGATAGTGAATATTGTTGCGTTCAGGGTTGTAAACAGTGCAAGTCTATGCCCCTCAATGAGCTACAAAAGCACCATCAGACTGACTTTTTCTATTACTTTAATTACATAGTTATTTTTCATGTCTGAACCTGCTGCCACAGGTAGGTGTCAGAGTGATAAACAGCATGCTACAGAAATAGCCTGCTTTTAAAATTTTCCAAAGCAAAAAAAAAACTATTACTGACACATTAGACTGTTAAAAAAAAAGAGGATGTCAAAAAACTATACAGGCCTGCCCAAATGAAATGGCTGGGCCCCTGATAGGCCCAGTAAATGAGCCCTCCCCAGATGTCATTTGATAATATCAACATGTGCAAAGTGGACCAGTAGCGTTAATGCTAGCATTTTGACTATCATCTTCTACCTGGCTGAAATAAAGTCTGTTAAAGGTCCTGGCATGGTTATACACAGTTCAACATTACTGTTGTTATCATTACAGAAAAAAAGGCTCATAGTGGGGGTTTACGTTTACGTTTGGAAATGGGTAACAAACATAAAATGTGTCTTAACCCTGCTTTAATAAGTAACGACGAGTTACTGTAGCTTTAAAATTAAATGTGGTTTGATTGATGTAATTTAGGATGGACCGTGTCTTTGCTGACCTCCATGGGCCCCTCCAGCCCAGCCCCAGAAAAAGCACAAATATTTTCATTCAATATTAATCTACATTCAGCAGTTGGTTAGCTTAGCTTAGCACAAGAACTGTAAAAAGTGGGAAATAGTTAGATTTGCTCCATTACAAAGTATCAAAAAAAGCATTCATCTTCTATGGATCGCATGAATATCTAAAGACAATTTCAATACATGCTGTATGTCTTGTTTCAAGAGTTGACAGCTTCTCCTATGGTTGAAACTAAAGGAAAATTACATCATGACCAAATGGACTGAGATCCTGAAATGGGGAGAAAAGTGGATTCAGTAGACTCAATGATCATTGTGTGCACTAATGTCTATCAGAAAATGCTAAAAACAGAGTGGTCATATTTACCAAGTGGAGTAATTATGGCAAAGGCCAATATGTTTATCACGATCATTTCAGTTTATCTTATATTGAGTTAAATGTGCGTAGTTAATATTAAGTTGCTAAATAGGTTTTGTGCTTAAATTTGTAACAGAAATGTGGCCCTTGTGGTGGACACTCCTGGTCTCCATCATCCATTGATATCCAAAATAACCTTAAATTCCATGAAAATAGTGGCTTTTAATCTGTTTCTACATGCAAAGCTCTTCAGCACATTGACTTAAAATGATCACCAAAACGATTAGGAACTACCACAAGGTGACCATGAACATCAAAACTCAATTTCAGGATGTAGTTCAGAAGTACTATATTAGAAAAATTGTGTGCCTAGTGATTGGTCGGTAGTGCGATTTTTTTTTGCCTGACTGGAAAAACCAGGTCAACCCATGCAGATAATTTTGAATTTAAAATTCTAGTGGGGTCATCTTATCTTGAAAAAAAAATCCAACTGCTTATTTAGGCTGCATCTGTATCCCCCGTCTTAAACGGCAATCCTCTGAGAACCACTTTGGTATTCATGAATTCCAGTGATTAGTGCCAACATTCATTTTAGCTTCAGTCTGTTGCTTTTAACTTCAAAAAGTGCTGCTGAGACTTTGCAGCCTGGAGGCCTCATTAAAATGCTCTTCTGCTCTGACAATGAAGGTAACTTTCAATAAGCTGGAAAATACAGCTGCGTACAATTTGAAATACTGAAAAGTTACTGCAAGGGTCATTGTGTTTTTCCAAGTATTCTCCTCTCATTGACATTCAGTGATGCTCTGCGTGGTCCCACAGTCACAAGCAGACAGTATGTTTAGAGTATATCTCCCTTTATATTCATCATTAATGTACCTCGATAGTTTGGCTTTTAAATTCATGTGTTACTATTAGAAGCCTTTTCAAGTTAGATGCAACTACTGGGAATAGGGTCATTATCCTTGTTAATACATTATTTATAGCACTATATTAGAGCTTATTTGGTTATTTCCTATTATAGGATTGTAAGGTCTAACTTTTTAGACACAAGCGCCTGCAGCCTCACAAAGTAGAGCTAGTAAGTCAAATCTCACACACAGCACAGAAACGTACATCGTGGTCTCAGCCCTGCGTGTGTCCTGCAGACATCAGCAGAATCACACCGGGCCCAAACTGGCAGAAAGTATCAATTAGAGGGGGCACAGGGGACTCTGAAGGTGGTCCATCTATTCCACTTCTCAGCACTTCCACATTGATTGGCTCTTTCCTCATCCAGAAAGCTGTGCGAGCCCTCATCCTCAGCGGCCATGAAAACTCCCCAACCAGAAAATATTCTCCTCAAAAAGAGGCGCCACTTGTCAAATACGAGTGTTCACCTGCTGACGCTAGATATCCGAGTGTTCAGGATTCCTCCAGTGTGAACGGTTAACGTCCTCAGAAAATAAAGAGCAGATAAAAGCTTGTGATGTGGATTGATTACTTTGCCTTTCCTAAATGAAGTCTGTGCTTTTTTTATTTTAATTTCTTTACATGAGTTGGGCATTAACCTTTTCATAAGCTGCCAGACACTGTTTAGTGAATGCTTACTTTTCAGGATTTTTTAAAATATACATCCTCTAAGGCATAGCTTTTCAGGCTAGTGAGTTTGACTTTAACTTTCAGACCCATATAGTACAGGGCAACATATCTGAGACGAGTTCATTCTTCAGAAAACGTTACAACCGGAAACAATCTCTTAAGCCTGAACTAAATTCAAGCAGGGTAAATCATCCATGAAATCTGATGGTGGCATGTGGCAAGTATGGCCTCATTGTGCCTCTCTGGCTTCATGCCTTAGTGCTCCTGAAATGTGCTTATGTGTACAGCAGATCACAATCATATCATTATCATGAATAATTAAAAGACATGCAAAAACAGTGTTTATTCTTTATTAAAAAATACAGCAAACATGCTTAACTCGTGGTTTACCAGAAGGTGTGACGCTCTTTTACTTGATGAGTCAATAGCCCATATACTACTGAAGTGCCCTGTTGCATCACATCCAGGCACACATCTTCCACTCTTTCTGATTCTTATGAATGACTCTGCTCAGTGGTGTGGACACTCACATCACAGGAACTGATAGGATGGCACGAAGCCCACAATGTTCAATGTTTGCACTAGCTTTTTGGAGCATGCAGGAATACAAATGTAGGCAATATAGTGATGGAGGAAAACCATCTCTGACTTTTGTATCTCTCTGATTTACAGGAGGAGGAGATTCCAGAGTTAGAGATCGACATAGACGAGCTCTTGGAACTGACAGATGAGGGTCAGAGAACCCGGCTGGAGGTGAGATTGTGCAAGTTATCTTAAAAAGACAAAAAAGCAAACATTTACAGCTTTTAATTTTATTGCATCTCTTATTTGGTAAGTTATCGTTTTAAAAAAAACAAAGTTCAGCCTGCATTCTAGGTCTCGAGGAATTTGACCCTTTTCACACATTTTTCCTGCTCCATGTCTGGTTACATACCTAACTATTTGCAATGTGGGTTTATAGCTTAACAAACACTTGACCCTTGCTGGAATTTAGTTTTGCAATGTTTGCAGTTAATAGGCAATGTCTAAAGTTGTCTGTAAGATGATTGTGTTTGTTTTTCTGTTAGGAGTTGTTGCAGGAATGCGGGAAGCCAAAAGAGGTGAGACTAAATCTACATACATGTAAACTACACCAAAGCATATACAAAATATCACTCTTGTGTCTTTAAAAGCTACATGTGGAGAACCAATCAAATCAATTTTCTTCCATCCTTCCCATAGGACTTTATCAACGGACTGCTCTACAGGATAAAGGGTCTACGCAAAATGTCAGGTCCCTTGAAGAAATAATCATAGGTCAAATAAAGAATTGAGACACTGCAAATCATGTCTACGGGACTCTCCCTCTGCCCCTCCCTCTCCCCCACCCAGCCTGGGTACGCATAAGCCTAACACCAGAGCAGACAAGTTTTGAATGGAATTATTTTTATTATTTCACTTTAATTTATGAATTTATGGACTACAATTACATTTGTTTCTCCCATAAACAAACCAATAATGCACATGTGATGAAAAGCTGTACTATGACTCAGACGGACGTTGTTGTTTTTTGTGTGTGTGGGTAAGCCTGTACATTTTCAGTTGTCTATTTATGTACATAAGACATTTTTTTTTGTCCTGATAACAGTGTTGTATGTTGAAATAAAATGGGACATTTTCAAGACAAGGCTGTTGATGCTTTATGGAAAAAGACACATCTGATATTCAACTAAGTGGTTATCCAACAGTGCTGTGTCATCAGTTATTATTCATTCAACAGATACAAATAAATACTGACATGTCCATTATGCTAATCAATTTACAGTACCAATTAAGTGATCCTGTTACCACATTTACCCTTTCAAACTACTTTAAAACACTCATTGTCTTCAAAGCCTTTACAGAACAATAATGTATGTCCTACTGTCCAGAGACAACTTTAAGACTTTACAGTAGTTTGGCTCTCAGCAGATTTTTTACAGAACACAGGCTTTTGTTTTTCGGGTGTACATTTTTCAGCAGACTGATGGAAACAAAGGAGATGTTGACATGTCAGCTCTAGGAGTAAACACAGGGAAATCAGCAGCAGGAAGAGTCCATTAAGTATGCATCCATTACCCTCCTCATCCATTTCCTGTCTGTGGTGCGTGTCTGACATGGCCAGAAAAGGCAAACACAGTAACAGCCTCCATGCAAACCTTAATGGAGCAAAGCCCCCAAAGGAGAGTGTAATTATGGTTTCCTCTCCTTTAGCTTGACAGTAATGCACACTGATGAAACAGCACTCCGGCCTTCTCTCTGTCATACACAGAGGGTCTTTTGGCTAAAGGATCCATTATAGTCATTTACTGGTTTTGCCCCCACTTATAATCTTGCTTTTCTGACACAGAGGCCATCAATACTGCGTGGGATGTTTTTTTCAAGTGTTATCAGTGAAAAAAGAAAAGAAAAAAAGAATGTCTCTTTGTATGTCTCAGCCAACCAGTCAAGTTACAGTTTACATCCAACAGTATATCGCACAGAGTTAAAGTGTAACGGGCCTGGTAGTTATATTTGTGTAGTGAAAATACTTGAAACAATATGCAATCCTTTAAACAAAACAATGGCAAAAAATAGTGTCTACTTTTAACAGGAAAGGTCATACCACAACCATTCACAGAAGTGACATAACACCAGAGAAGGTCACTCCGTTTCTCTGCAGAGCATGTGATCATTAGTAGACCATTCTCAAGACAGAAGAACAAACCGCCACATGTGTATGAGGGGGCAGCGTGAGGGGAGATGCTACACTCATAGATTGTTGATGCTTTCTTCAGTCAGATGTAAAAAACATAAATGGTACGCCCTTAGTGCTTTGATTAGACATATCATCATTGGGAATGTCCATAGATCCAAATGGATGTTTGTGGCAAATTTCCAAACATATTCCTTCTCTATGATTTAGAGACATCACTACCACACAATTTGGACAGGAATGAAGGAGAGAAAAAGGGTTATTCCAGGACAATATGATGCCACTGTGAAGTTCAGCTTTGAATTTTTCGATAAAAATGTAATCACTTTATTTGAAAAATGTATTACTATTGTTTTTTTTACAATTATTTCAAATCAACTTTTAATTTCTTGAGTGATGGCTCAAAATTAGATTTTTAGATGTCACAGTGAACTTTGACCCCCAAAATCAAGTCAGATCCTCTTTAAGTCAAAGTGGAAGTTTGTGGCAAAGTTGAAAATAATCTTTCCGGGCATTTTTGAAGAGTTGCATCAACAGGAATGTGACAGATGCACATCAGGAAGGACTGAGGAGTCTAAAACCGAACATCATCAGCCACTACTGTCGCCCACGCAGAGGTGGTAAAAAAAAGGCTTCGGTGTTAAAAATATAACTAAAAAGAAAAGCAGCGTTCCCTCAAAGACGTGACACGGCACCTAACACTTCTGCATCCTTTATAATAAAATTACACACAAGGACAAGAAAGGCAATACTCATGTCGGACTCACAGCCAAACATAGATTACAAGAGTGACTGCAGTGACTGCCAAAAGAAAACAAAGCCCTCAGTAATCCTTTTATACAGACTCCTCTGTACTCCTTCAGAGCCGAGCTGACGGCAGTCTGGGATCGAACATCATCCCAGATGAACACATGATGCGTCTGCTTGCAGTATGCGTTGTCAAGATTTTTTTTTTAATTCAAATGGTGACAAATGCAATGTGCGTCTGTGATGAGCCTTTGTTGCCTCTGCTAAGTAGGACAAGTGACATAAAAAACGTCTTACCTTAAGTGTGCAGTGCACTGAATATCAACACTGTCTAGCAGCCTCTGAAAGACTTTAAGTTTTATACATTACAGAAAGAAATCGTAGCAATATTTTTCACATTGTAAATATTAATTACCTTTTTTAATTAAGTTATGACTACTTCTAAGCTTTTCTGTGCCATAAATATAACCCACTGTTGGTTAATCTGTTAGTAAGCAGATGCTTCTCTTTGTGCAGTCTCCAAAATGCATGTTTTTACCACTTAAGACTGATTGAATGCGATAAGTGGGTGTCAAAATGAAGGGATCTTGCTTGTTTCTGATGATAGGTAGTTTTTAAATCTACCGAGTCTTTTTTTTGTACCACTTATAATAGGTCTCTAAAGTCTAAAGCACAAATCTAACAGGTCAAATGGACTGGTGTCTAATAAGGCAAACTTCTTCAGCACAGACTCACTATCATGTCTTCCTCTTCTTCTTTGGTGCAGTGTAGTTTGTGGTGCGATGCTCCGTCCTGTCATATTTATCATGGCCTTCCCTGAGGGGGGTAATGGAGAATTGATTGATAATTCATCACACTAAATACTTGATATTCATGCTGCTTAACAGTGTGGTAGCTGCCTGCCTATATTCGATCTGGGTCATGGTATGCGTTCCAAATCACAGCCATCTTTCTTTGGCGGCCAAGCAAATATTTTCAAGAAAAGCCCTCCTAAGGAACCAGAATTATAGCATCTCTTCCCATAATTAAAAAATGTTACCGCACCTGAAGCAGCGGTTGCAGTACAGATCTCCATCACAGGTGTGACAGCGAAGGGTGGCATCTTGGTTACAGATGCAGCACCAGGGAAGCTCTTCTTCTTCGTCACTGTCTGAAGGCTGATGTGCAACAGCAGCTGAGGAACTCCGACTCTTGGTTGCTTGAGCATGGATCTTTAAAAACACATTACATCAACACGGGATCAAATATCATTCACTCAAATTGTGTAAAAAAAAAAGATAATGTTTTTGTATTGAGGCTGTTGTTCTATACCGATTTCTTTGAGGTTTTCTTCTTCTCTGTGTTCTTCGGTCCACTTTGTTCTAAGGGTATGTTGTAGCCACTGGCCTCATCCAATGCAGCTTCTTCAGAAAGCTGGAACAAAAATTTGAAACAGAGGTTATTCCGGTTCTATTCATATGACAAATTATTAATGGCATAATAGCAGCACCTTGTGGCCTCCTGAACTGGTTCTGGTCACTTCACAATTATCTTTAAAAATGTAATTTGCACTAATCTGTAACAATTTTATCATGCAATTTGTATTATAATCTACATTACGGTATATGCATTATTTTGATAAGCCACAGACCTGTTTTAAAACTCTCCTCACAGCTTCTTCCTCAGTTTCCTCCTCACTGTCAGGATGCTGAAAGTCCTCCATAGTAACTACACATGACATGATAAATGCAACCGTGACAGAACAAACATTTTGATGTGAAGTCAATGCTAACAGATAAGGTGGAGAAATTAGTGCACCACAATCTGTATGTGTCTGTACCTTTGTCTGGGTCCTGCCCCTTCAGGTGCGCCAGCCTCTTGGCCATGTCAAGGATCTGATCCTGGGTATGGCGCTCATTCCTCAGTTCCTCCATAGCCTCCTCCAGCAGACGGGACTTATCTGCCTCGAGCTGCTTGACCACCTCTTCATTCTCCTCTAAATTCTCCGTCACTGTTCCGTCCTCCCCCTTGTTGAGATCATTCATACGGCTATCTACATCTGCAAACCAATTAATATGTTTGAGTGCATTAAATACTAAACAAATTTAAATGTTGGTGTCTTAAACAAATGATATGACTGATTAAGAGTATGTTATGACTTTATGTATGTGTATTAATTATTCATTTAATGTGGGAAAATGAATGTAATGAGTAACATATTACTGAATTCAGGACTTGATTGCTGGTTGTCAATGGTAACTTCAGCAGTCATCTGATTTAACAGATCATTGGCTTGCTCAGTTTGAGTCCTGTTTTCTGGAGGCTTGTGCACCTGTTTGATAAGCAAAGACGTATACTGGGTAAGCATTCAATGCAAGAGACAAACCCAATACGTTACATGGAATTAGCGGGACGCTTCGCTTACAGGTGGAGGGGCTTGAGATGGTGCAGGTTGACCCTGTAGAACAGCCAGACGGTCCTCCATCTCCCCCAAAGAAGGCATTGGCTGGCTGGGAGCTTTCAGAGCAGCAAGGCGAGACTCAAGCTCTTTCTCAGAGGGGATAGACTCTGCAAGAGTAAAAAGCTTAAAATACATTTTGCCACATGTAGATATTGGATTATTGTAGTTGTCAGATTAAATCAAAAAGGTAAGTGCTAAATATCAAATTCTATTACTTGGCTTAGTGTCTTCTTTCAGCTTTTGAAGTCTCTCAGCAATAGCCTGGTCTTCTCTACTCATTCCTCTGGTGGGTACAATGCTTTCTTTGATGTTCCTGTTGCTTCCATATGCAAGAGGCTTTGACGACTGTCCCTGCTGTTTGGCTTCAAGAGCAGCCACCCGTCTGGAACAATATGATCATTAGCTATCGTGAAGCTGCTGAGCTGACAAAGTATATATATATTTTTTCAGTTCATCATATACTCACTTTTTATAATTTTCAGGGGGAGACCATTTGCCAGCACTATTGGGAGATGCTCCGCTAATATTAAAGACAGAAAGATTAGCTAAAATGATTTAACATTGTCATTTTTAATTACATTCAAATTATTTTGTAGGGTTCGACCTTTACCTTGTCAGATTAGCATGGCACTGTTTGCAGACTTTCTGCTGGGTGTTGCCACATCGAGGCACCACAGCACTGAAAGTCAAACAGCTGGAGCAGAATGCGCGGCCGCAGTTCTTACAGCCAAGCTGTGATTGTGATGATTGATACACATCGTAAATTACACTGTTTGTTATATTCAAAACGTTTAGTTTGTACGGCCATATCAGTAAATAAGCCAGCAAGGTCTTACCTCCTTCTTGAAGAGACTAAACTTTGCAGTACAACAATAACAACGGTTGTCCATCCTGACACGTGTAGAGAGTCATGAGACAGGCAATCTTGTAATGACTGATAATGCCCTACGTGTATAAAAAAAAGGAGATTTGACCTATAATCTTCCTGTTTCCTTACTCTTTCAACCTTTTAACGTTTCTTTAATCAGTACAGGAAGCATTCCGGAAGACAAGCTGTGACGCCCTTCTACAACTTCCGGATTTTGGTTCCTCCAATCAGCTTTCTCCATATCGTCTCGCGGCCCCTGTTCAAAACACACAACTGACCGCGGAAGGATTTCTGTTTAAACAAGGCTACGACGTTTCTGCTGTAACAAGCTGAAAACGAGACAAACGGAGAGTTTCAAGGGGTATGAAAAACAAAGATTTCTAGCTCAACGTTGGTATATTTATACATTGTTGAGATTTTAATAAAATGTGTACAACGGTAAGAACTGTCACGCTAATGCTAACATTAGCTAGCTAGCGGAGTAGGTCCACCACGTCGTTCACTAACATGAGCAAGAAAACAATTATATAATATAATTAGGTCACAGTCATTTGTTGCGGTGTTAACCAGGTTCATGTATATGTTAATCCATATAGTTATTCATACAGTACGGAAAAAGTTGCATACAGCTAACTCCCTTCACTGGCCTTACGCTAATAGCCTTTAGTTTAAGAGTAGGACAACGAAGCAAGCTTACATGTATACATTGATAATACATGTTGCATGTAAAAACTCTCTATATACTTTTTACGAATATGGCTGCTATCTAAATGTTTTAGGAGTCAACAGCAATTTTGAGGGTATTACATTTCAAAAAAGGCTTGCGTGTGTCATGTTTTGCAATCATTTTATCATCACTTTATAGAAAAATGTCTACTTGTGGTATCTGCTGTGATATATATACAGTATATGTTTATATACCAATATACTACTATTGTACAACATAAGAAATCAATTGCACATGTCGATGACTGTTTATTGTCAACACTTCTATATCTGACCAACAGTCATAATCCAAAGGTAACAAGTATACATTTTATGAAATTGGTAGAAAGCCAGAAATCTGGACCCAAAAATGTTTATGTTTGTTTTTCTTGATAAATTGCTTAAAAATCACTAATCAAACTTGGAAGTCTGAGGAAATAAACCATATACATAGATATGTGTTTAATGGATCATACGTCTAAAAAAACCCAGGAAATACTGTATTTAATAAAAAACAAATAACACATCTTTGTGTTTCTGTTTTTTCTTCTTCTAGGTATTACGAGGTTATTATTTCAACAATGGCAGAAGGAGGAGATGTGGAATGGGAGCTTAGCAAAGAAAACATACAGCCACTGCGGCGGGGCAGAGCCATATCAGCCTTACATCAAGCCCTCAGTCAAAACCAGGATGGGCTCAACTCTGCTATCAACCAACAGAGACAGTATGGGTGCTCTTTAAAGCAGGTTTTGGAATTTATGTTGCAATATTTTCACATGATGATTGAGAATTGTGGGCTTTTGTTTCTCAAGGGCCTTTGAGTCTGAGCTTCGAATGTATGAAGGAGATGATCCACTTGATGTTTGGGATCGGTAAGTAAAATATGTAAACAAGTGAATTAATAAGTGCTGCTCTGAAATTGAAGAGGTTTCATTTAATATCCTCACATGGTGTTGTCTTTTACAGTTACATTAAGTGGACTGAGCAGACCTTCCCTCAGGGAGGAAAGGAAAGCAACCTCGCCACACTGCTGGAACGAGGTGTTACCAGATTCACAGAGGAAAAGAAATATCACAATGACCCACGTTATGTTGACCTCTGGATTAAATTTGTACGTGTAATATTAAATCCACTGACTTTATTTTTCTGCTATAACAAACTAATGCAGCAGTAATAACTTTTGCCATCTGCTGTCTGGTGTGTCATCAGGCAGAGAACTGCCCTGAGCCCCTGGACATTTACAGGTACATGCAAGCACAGGAGATAGGAGTCACACAGGCATCCCTCTACATTGCTTGGTCTGAGGAATATGAGAATCAGGGGAACTACCGAAAAGCAGACTTGGTCTTCCAGGAGGGATTCAAGAAGTGTGCTGAGCCGCATGAGAAGCTCCTGCAGTTTCACAAGTACAGATTCATCCTGTCAAGTTTGAGTTATTGTTTAATATGCAAAATATATGCCTATTCAATCATTTCTGTATCCTTATTCGTAGGGCTTTGCAGGCACGTGTGTCCCGACATGTGATGATGAACGTGGATGAAGATGATAGTGAGGATGAGTCTATACAACCTGAGAGAGTTTCTCTTGTTGACCTCAAACACAGAGGGAAGAAAAAGGCCATCGCACCCATCAACAGAGCTGGTTCTGCAATCAGAAGTAAGCACTTGAATAAACAAATCAAATCTATTGTGACTAATACTTCAGCACATATGAATAGTGTTGACATACTTTCAAATGTGTCTTAATATAATCTTTTATTTATTTTTTAAACAGGTATTTCTGGAGGCCTGCAGTCACAAGGCGGCCCTGTCTTCGGTAACGCTTCAAACAGTCGGTTGCTGATCTTTGATGAGAACAAGGCTCAAAGTGCTGGCCCTTCAGAACCAAAGTTGGAGTCATGGATGGCTCCTCCCTCTTCGAGGGCGAAGGAGAACGAGCAGAGGACAGAAAGATGGTGTGACGTGAAGGTATGAGTCCAGCAGGTGTTTTGTTTCCATCGATTTAATGTCTTGAGTGTAACCAAGTGATGTCAACTTAATGTGCATGTACCACAGATGCCACAGAAGTCCAAATTTGGACGCACTGTTATGGCTCCACCACCTCCGAAACCCACCTTCCAACCATTTGTTGAGGAGTCAGACCAGCCACCAACCATGTGAGTGACCTCAAGAATCTAACTTTTCTCTGCAGCTTTGATCCATTGCTTTTATTGCAGATCACTTACATAACACATTGAACTTTGCTGACGATAAAAGGAAACATTTTTCTGACATTGATGACTCACTGAAACATTCATGTAACAACCCCTCCATTGGGATGATCTGCTGCTTTTGTCTGTTACATATTATTGTATTTTACATGTACCGTGAAAAGTAAAGAACTGATTATGAAACATCCATCATCCATTATCTAGAATGCTTGTGCCATTCGGGGTCGCGGGAGCTGATCTCAGCAGTTTATGAGCAAGATGCGGTGTACACCCTGGACTGGTCACCTGTCAATCGCAGGGCGGACATGAAACAGAATCAGTTAACTACTGATGCCATTATAGCAGATAGAAAAGCAAACTGGACCATCAGCGGGAAGATGCACTATTACTATGTAGTTATCTTAATGCCTGTCTCTGCAGCCACCGGGTAGGATTCAAACAGAATGGATTAAAGCAAGCAGACTAAGAGCTTTTATTTTAACAGCAAAGTTTCACTAAGAGAAGCAGAATACGAGTTTATTTAGTCAATACTACGCACACGTGTACAGGACAGGACAAAGATATAAGACACATCGCTTTGTCCTTTCTCCTCCCTTTATTAGAAGATACAAACATCAGTTTTGCACTGTGGTCTGTTGCCATTTCACACAACCAGTTATTTCATAAACTGAACTAACATGAAGACCTGTTTGTGATTAATTTCAGGGTTATGTTTTTACTAAGTTTACGCTTCTTAAACTGTATATGTACCATCTAATTGATTGCTTTGGCATCTTCCTTGTCACACTTAGGACTCCATGTAAGATCAACCCGGCAGTGAACACAGTTTTATCGTCTCGTAAGCCTTGCAGAGAGGAAACTCCTCTGAAGAGACTACAGGAGCACCATCAGCAACAGAAGGAAGCAGAATCTGGAAAACTACAGGAGCAGAGCATGTACTGTAAAGAGCTGCTGCTCAGTGGCGCCACTGAGTTCTGCTTTGAGGAACTGCGTGCTGAACGGTACTTCAAAAAGACGCAACAGGAAGGCAGAGATGAGAAGGATCAAGCTAGTGCTAGCTGTTCATATGAACTTTAACAAGACAGCTCGCCAGTTCTTTTCCATGGACTTTGACTTTCATTTAGTCAAGACTTTACTAGTAAGTATCATGTAACTACTGCTTTGTGTTGTTTGTTTTACTCCTGTTTATATTCTTTTCCATGGAAATTGAGGTCTCAGAATGGTTGAAAAAACAAAACAGGTAAATGTTTTTAGAGACCAGCTGAAGTCACGTTATTTTGGTCTGATGGATTCACTGAGACACAACTTGTGGAGCACCTGGACATTGTTTTTTCATTCAGTATAAATCACCACAAACAGACGATAGCAAGGATTTAACATCTGCACATTTTCAACAAAGATTTTAGAACTTAAACCATTTAAACTACTAGTACTGCATGCATGTCATATGTCAACTCACTGTGTATACTATACACCTCAAGTCTCTGATGCAGAAATACTGCTGGCTTTTTACTACATTTCACTCTAAATCCAGTCCTTCATTTTTCAAGGTTCAAGGTTTATTACCCCTGTGAGAGGGCAATGTGTTTTGCAGTCAGCAGTAAAGTACATACATACAGCCAGCAATCAGCATACAACATAAGAAGGACACTAAGAAGTAAAAGAGTCCAATTGACAATAAATAAATACAACAGATAGAAACCTGGAGAACTTCTGGACAGATGACTGAAGCTGTAACGTTATAGCTGAAACCCAATCCTGTCAGAAATATGTGACCAGAATACAAACCACAGATGATTTTGTCTCATCCTGTTTTTGTACCCTTCTTAATAACATTGTTCTTAAGAACTTTTATTTAGTCGGCTGACTTGTTTTGTATGTGTTTTTTTGAACATCTGAAAGAGGGCTTAAGTGAGTGGATTGCATCTGTTTTTTTATGTCCCATTCTGAGTGAAATGTCCCATTTTTCATTGATGTTTAATAAACGTGTTCAAATGTCTTGCTGATGAGTGGATATGTTTCTGTGGTGGTTTTGTAAATACGCTGGGGTAGATTATATGAATACACTGTCAGCAGGGGGCATGTGAGGGCAAGTGTTGTACTACTTGAAATGGTATTTGAAGAACTCATTGGTCACATTAACAGTTAAGTGCTGATCTTTAATCCTTTTGTACAGCAGTCAACACAGTTACAACTAAAAACAGCAAAGATTAGATTTAATTAGTCCTAAATTCATTGTCATTAGTGACTTAATTTATCTTCCTAACTGCACGGTATGCTTTTTCTTTTTTCGGCATCCCAACAAATAACAGGCACTGGTTTGATATGAGCAAATTCAGCTGACCAAATGTTAATCAATGTCCGGGGGAGATTACCCAGAAGCCCACTGACTAAAGCAGTGGGAGTAAACCTAATCTACTGTGATGATGGGATGTACTTCACACACAGGCAGCTCGCAGTGCAGACTTTGATGAATGGTTTGAAGATAGGTGGATGGCTCATTAGCAAGTGAAATCCAGCCTTTGCAGTTGTGGGCGGAACAGGATTCGGTTATCCCCAGGAGGTCAGTCACTTTCCTGATGCACTATGGCACAGAGTGTTGCTGCTCCACATGCACACAGAGCTCTGGATCAACAGAGTTTAATCCTATTCTGGAAATACGACACTGCCAGCAAACATCATCACAACTGGTTGGTTCCAAAACTGCTTTAAATGTTGGCTTAGCACTGAGAGTAGTAAAATTCAGTGATAAATGATCAGCAATATGGTGCACTCCTTTTATAATAACACACTATAGCCACAACATAATGCATCCTCTATAGCTAGCTTTTTTGGCCAGTCTTATTAAAAGCTCATCCCATTGAAGCGAGCAGCCAGCGAGTATGATTTCACCTCAGACAGAAAATCCATAGCACTCTCTTACTGCAGCAGACAGATGTACACGCAGGCTACCTTTACTTTATGTGCTTTAGACAGGCCCTTAGAGAAGAGGACAAAAACACTCAGGGTCTGAGCGAGCCATTTTTTTAGAGTCTGAGCTCTTAACCTATTTGTGCAGTTTGTATTTACATGCACCAGTTCACAAAAAGTTTCCTGCCAAAGTATCTCGACTACCTGACTTAGAAGTCAGAAGTCATATTGCAATAAGATGAACTACAGAGAGCCTCCAGAGGAGGGCAAATCCTTACAACGGGTTTTAGGAGAGTAACTGGTATGTAAGCTTGTTTCCTCCAGGAACAAAACAAAACATAAGACGAAACTTTCTTTATTTGCTCAAAAGATGACCTTTCTAAAACACTTTTGACTTTCAATCTAAAAGTCTTGACCTCCTTAATGACATTTCTTGATTTTATGAGAAAACTCGTGAATCACGATGCACTACTTGACTTATCTTATAATAATGACTTCATAAGTTATAACTTAAACTTCTAGTAAAATAACTATGATAATGCCTTAATCATATTTTATTGACTTTATCTAATAATACTAAATAGTTTGTCTTGTTTTTTGATTAGCTATCTTATAATTTTGACGGCGATATCAAAATGTTAACCCCAGTATGTCGTCATTTTTGGTCAATCCAATTTATTTCAATTCTGATTTACAATCTCATTTTGATTTAAAAGGTTAATATTTTAACTTTTTGTGTCGTTATTTAATGTAATTGTTGATGGCATCTTAAAAATAATTTTGTCTGTATTACTAATATGATTGTTTTGACTTGATTGTGACTTTTTATTTCATTATTATGACTTTAAGTACCTTTTTATCTGTCTGTTTTTTCTTTTAAATCGTGACAGAATTCGTCTTATGTACAGGAGAATTATGTGAGCTTTGTCTTTATTCCTACTGTGGTTACCTCACTCTATCAGAATTAAAATGGACCTATAGGTCACCAGTAAATGTCAACGGCTTTTGACAAGAAATGAAATTAACTTAAGCTGTATAGGATGAACCCAGATAACCCCTTGTTTAATCCTTACAGATTCATCCTAAACAATAGAATGGATTGAAATGCAAACAATTAAGGCGGTATCACTTGGGCTTTCATTTTAATGTAACCCGACTTCTCTGTGTCACAGTAAGCCCTCTTTAGTTCGGTCAGTAAGTCAAGTAAAGCTGACAAATACATTTGAATAAACCCTTTTAATCTCCGGTGAAAGAAATCTTTGTCACCACTGACCATCATCTACAAATTGACATGCTAAAAAAAATGCCTTCAAGTAGAGAGACATAATACAACATAAATAACTCTACCAATTATACAAGGTATACAAATGATAACAGTGTTGTCCTTGTATTGCTTAGCTTTACAATCACATTAGAAATCATGCCACCCAAATTAAATTACTGGCTGATTAACAAATAAAGAAGCATCATTTTCTTAGTCTTCAAATCAAATGTCCCTTTTATAGGCAATAGTACAACAGCATTTCAAACTAGGGGACACAAAAATGGTCACATATATTTTTGTTTTGTTAGTTGTTAGTTTTTAATTAATTCCACTTTTCAATGAAGCAAAGATATAAATGGCTCGGCTGATATTGAGAGCAAAAAGGACTGTTTTTGTGACACCGTTTTTTCCCTCACATAAAGACACCCATTTCAAGGCTGTTTCATTGCTGCAGCCTCAAAATGAAACGGAATTTTGAAAGTATGTCATGCATAGCTGTAAAATATCACCAATCTAATAAATCTGTGACAATAATGCTGACATAAAAGGGTTAAAGAGAGGGAGGGGTTGTGTCTGCTATACTCCAAACAGCTAAATCTGTCGTTGTTAGGCGGGTTGGTTCAGTCTTTTTTTTGTACATGAATTTATTTGATGTGTATAGAGGGACATTATTATTGAAACCTGTTTTGTTGTCTTTGCATGTGTCTCATCAACTATAACATGTATTCCCCCTAATCTGGCTCCTTGTGCAAGCTATTTCTCCAGGATTTGACCCTAATACATTTTCCTGCCTTGTGTCTGTTCTTAGCTGCTGTATGAATTATTCAGGAAATGATTGTGGTGAAAAGAGAGGGGAACATTTTAGTCAAATAATGAGCATGTAAGACTGAGACAGTGTTAAAGTTTCTTGTGCATTCAAGATTTTTTGTATAAAGTGGACTCAAAAAGAGACGGTTTTAACCTCTTTTTTTTACACAAACAAATACAACAACCCCTCCTGCCATCTGCCATCCCTGACCCTGTCATTCCATGGATAATGCATTTGACTGAACAGCAGCACACTGGGTGAGCACAGCGCCCTCGTGTTCTTATGTCACCCACATTACGTGCAAATGAGACAGAGGGGGAGAGGGAGGGCAGAGAGGTGGGTGAAAGGTATCCCAGGTGATGAGGTGTGGAGGTTCCTCCCCTCTCCTTACAGTCACCATAAACCAGAAAAAATATATATATATAGCCTACATGCCGCTACCAGTTCTCTTGCAACCCAATGAGGGAGTGGGAAGAGGCGGAGAAGGAGAGAAGTGATAAAGAGAGAGAAGGAAAGGGAGGTGGGAGCGTGTGTGTGTGTGTGTGTGTGTGTGTGTGTGTGTGTGTGTGTGTGTGTGTGTGTGTGTGTGTGTGTGTGTGTGAGAGAGAGAGAGAGAGAGAGAGAGAGAGAGAGAGAGAGAGAGAGAGCTAGCAGGAGAAGGAGAGGGAGAGAGGGGGGATGGAAGGAGCTGTATGGGGCCGTGATACTCTCTCCTCCTGGATGCTGCTTTCCTCTTTATGGCTTTGTGCCTCTCTTTGTGCGGCCACCCTGTGTCCCCAGGAGCAGGCAGCGTTACGCCGACCAGCACTCAGCCGCCGAGCCGGGGATGAATCAGCCCCAACAAAGAGCCTTTGAGATGGGAATGTGTGCGTCTGCCTGGAGGGAGGATCGCATCAGGCTTTCCCAGGCAAGCGGCAGCCTGCAGTGTGCGCTCGCTTGACAAACCAGCCCTCCTCCTCCTCTTCCTCCTCGTCGTTGTGTGCATGACAGAGGGAGAGAGAGCGTGTATGTCCGTGTGTGAGTGCATGCATGTGTGAATGTGAGTGAGCTTTTGTGTAATAGTGTATGTGAGCGTGAGTGTCTGTGCGCACTGTGGCTTCCTATCCATCCAGGAGGAGAGAGGCTCTCCTCTTCACCAGACGGCAAAGGTAAGGGGGGTGACTGCTTTTTTCCCCCTCCCCTCCCTCTACTAACAATGACTTATACCTCCAGAGCCCCGTTTCCTATCTCCACTCCGAGGAGAGTGGGGGGAAAGGGGTTGGAAAGGGGGGTTAAAAAGGATAAGAGGCTTAACGTCATTGATAAAGACCATGCTATATGTTAGCCGTCGGTATAGGCATCAGCCGTGGTGGAGCGAGATGAAGAAGAAGAAGGAGATGGAGAGGCTGTGAGGAGAATGCAGTGCAGCCCAGGTGCTGATGTGGGAGAGAAAAGAGGAAGACAAAAAGGGTTGCTGGATGTATTCAGTGGACTGCATCTCAAAAAGCCTTCCTCTCACCCCTCCTTCTCAAAATCCTCACATGCCCTTCCCGAGTCCCTTTCGCTTCTCTCCTCAACCTCTACTCAGGGAGACGAGCACAAAAGTCCCTTAAATGTTGTCCTCCAAGACATGGATCCTGCTTTTCAAATACAGTCAGTGTTCCTGCTTTTGGGCACTGTGGACAGAAGCTTCCTGTTTTTACCGTTGTGTGTGTGTAGGTGTGTGTTCTCAGGTGATCTTTCTGGTCCAACAAAATCAAGGGAATTCAAGCTGCTATATAGACATTTGAGTGTGTGAATGCTCTAGGGGAATAGTCACAGGATTGGAGACTGACGTGACATATTTTCTTAACATTCACTTTGATCAGTAAATGTAGAAACCGGTTGTACCAGAGCTTACATAAATGCAGGAGGGGATGTTTTATGTGTGCTCTGTTTGACTCTTAGTTTTAAGATTTAAGAAGCAAAGATTCTGCTTTTGTATTGTTGATGACAGGTTGGTACTGTCTCTTATTTTAGATGCTGAATCCCTAGTGAAGATCAATTTAAGGCCAAGATATTTTAAAGAAGTGTATAGATATAACTTTTAGTCCAATGTTTGCACTATTCATATTGACAGAAGCATATCATGCACACTTCCTCAAGAGTTGTGACTTCAGCTGGGGTTTTTTTCCAGTACATCAGTGTTTTTTTTAATGGTGCATTTGATGATGTAACTGAGGCTCTATACTCCTTTAACTTCCCTGTGTTTGTGTCTCAGGTTGCTCATTGATATTCAAGAAGGAGGAGGAGGGAAAGGGTAGAGGAGGTGACAGAGAAGGTCTTTTTGGTGCCTTGACACACACTTAAACACACACAGCTGGAGATCTGCTTCAGTGAGGATGATGTACACACACTCAGTGTCTTCTTTCTTTTGGAGGCCGGTTCATGTCACTCATCTTGCTTCCAGGCTCTTCCAGGCTCATAATGCAACCTAAACTGGCAGCACAGACTCTACAGGGATGTGTACTGGTGTGCTGACCGGACAGGAAGTGATAAGAACCCCTCACAAGCACATGTACGCAGGTGTAGAACATTTTCATGTGCCCTGCTGTGTCAGTATTTGTTGTCAGGAATGCTGACCATTTCATGTACATGTCATCTGAAGGATGGACAGCGTAAATTATCAGCTTAGCATCCCCTCTGGCCATGAGACGTCAAGCAGTTAGGATTAAAAAAGCTTCTGAGTCCAAATTGGGACAGCATGAAATGACTCCCTTCTCAGGGCTAGAACAGCACCCATGCTGGGTGACAGAGGAGGGCAGCCGAGTTGGTGCTGATTGATACCACAAAGAAATCCGAGGTTAAAAATGGTTGGTGCTTTGTCCCTGGAAGAGACATGCTGAGGCCTGGGCTAAAAAAATATAAATCAAAGCTTTCATAAGCACATGCACGTACTGTAAAGCTTGCTCTGAAGCCTGGCGCATCAATAAATTAGACCCAAGAGAGAAGAGTTGGGCTCGTATCATTGGTCCAGGCTGATCATACGTTCCTATCAGCAGAGCATCAAATTGTTCAAAGCACTTGTAAGAGCCAAGAGGATCTTTAATTAAACAGAGTGTTGGTCAGTGCTGCATTTCACTGCACTAACCCTTAGTATACATATTCTTACAAGGCATACTTCCTGAGTTAGAAGTGTATTATTCTAGTGATGTGTCAGCATCAGTAGAACATCCCATAAAAGCCCCAGTACACTAGAAGTGTTGCTTTTACAATCTCATTATGTTAAGGTGTTTGGACCAGATAGAGACTATAGCTTTTACTGTGTATTTATGTCCATGCTCCTCGCTGCAGGGCAGAACAAACACATTTTCTCGTCCATTTTCTCATCCGTGAGAATCAGTGCCAATATGTCAGGTGACAGAATGATATATGCGCTCTGTGGATGTCCTCAGATCCCCTTTACTGAGGCTTGTTTACTGCGAACAAAGCTTCCCAAGACGATGGAGAAAAGAGGTTACATCTTCAGAAGGGAGAGAGGGCTGCTCTTGACAACACTGTGCCCCTGATTTAGGCAAAAAAAAGCATGAAATATTTATATTGTGAGCACAGACACTTTAAATCTATGTCTAACTATTTCTGCTTTTTTTTCATTTTTGTTCTCTTGCTTTCCCCCCTCTATCATCTCCATCTCTTTTTCTGTCACTATATCTAAGTGTCCAGACTCTTCTTACCTCCTCCACTCCTTCTCTCCCATGTCTTGACCTCTTATTTCTCGTTTCATCCTGTCAATATTAACACAAGACTGATGTGCACTCCTGTGCACATGTCTGCCCTTGAAGAATTGACAGCCCACATTGTCGGGCACGGACATCTTATTTTACTCTACACTTTCTCAACCCAAGGCTTATTTTATTGCTCATTCAGTGCATGAAAAATAACACACAAGCTTTTGATGTGTTTACTTTCTCATAGTTTTAGTTTTGCTCTGTGACTTCTTGCTGTTTCTCACCTGCACTACTTCATACAGAGGTTTGAGTGAAAGCTTGCACATGACACACTACCTTTAGTTCTGTAACACAAGATATGTCACTATCAGTGAACTGCATGAATATGGGTCATTGCCCTGCTTAGTATTCAAGTCTACCAAATGAAATTTAATGCAGATGCATTTGGCTGTTCCAATGAATATGTTTCTCTGACCAATTTTTTCATCATAATTTGAACACTGCGTTTGAAATTTCTTTAAGCTTATTATGACATAAACTATTTACTTAAAATAGTCCATAGCATTCACTTGACATCCCATTGGGTAGCTCAACATTGTGTCCCTGACATGCTGATGCTAAGCAGTTTTAATACTTTTTGTGACAACCATACAAGTTAAGCATATAAGCATTCAAACGGGCCTAAGAATGCATGCATGGCACCATACTGACAATCCAAACATGCTGATGCTAAGCATTACAACTGTTTAAGTTTGCATGCAAACATGCTAATAAGCTTATTGATAATGTTGGCATGGCAACGTACTTACAATGACAATGCTATCATGCTGATGCTAATCATTACAACCATTTAAGCTTAGCATTTGAGTGTGCTAATAAGCTAATTGATAATTTTGCCATGGCGACATACGGATAATGACAATGCTAATATGCTGATGCTACGTAGGTATTATCCGTATTGGGACAACCATATTAGTCTACTGTATTAGCATCCAAACAAGCATGAGTATGTTGGCATGGTAACATACTCCTAATGACAAACCTAACATGCCAATGCTAACAAGGTTTCATGCTTATTATGATAACCATTTTAGTTTTATGTAAGCATGTTTTTTTAAGCTGCTGTGATCATGAATGTCTTACAAAATTACATGGCAATCAAATTGGTAGTTGTAAGATATAACAATCTGGCCCCACTTAAAATGCCATCCATAGTCACGAGTGAGGCTAAAAAGACAAAACTGTGCTCAGTCATTCCCACATTCTCTAATGTTCCCTTTATTTTTGGGCGCTTTGTCGTGCATGATGTATCAGACCACCAGCATGAAATATGCATTGCAGAAATGTGTAATTCCATGTCATTGAGTGCAGCTTATTACATCACTTGTCATCTCCTATTGACAATCCTTCCGTGTCTGCAGAGGTGACCTCAAAGAGAAAGCAGGCATCAACTTCAATCATAAACACTGCTATTGTACTGTCCAGACACGTCCGGCACTTGTGTACCTTGTACTTGTGATGGTGTGTGTGTACATGCATGTGTGTGTTTTACAGATGGAAGAGATGCCCAACCAAGACCCCCCTTCTCCCCCCTTTAGAGGCAGTCTCATTACACTCAGAGGGCAGAACGGTCATCATAATGAAGCTGTTAGAAGAGCAATCTTAAGGCCCCCCAAACTGCACTGCACAGTCCAAAAGCAGCAGTTAAGACCTTGATACTATCTATGCCACTCTGAAATAGATGTAGCTCCCTGTAATTCAGGTTAGCTGGATTACGCTTATACATCCATTGACAAACACAAAAAGAGGATTACCTCATCTCCATCGTCTCCCACCCTCACCTCACAATTTGACATTAATCCTGTACAAAATAAACATGCTTCTGGTACTGGAAAGGAGGGGTGCATGTTGTGTGTCCTAAAATTAGATCAGTAAAGAACTGAACACCACCACTAATCCTGCGAGCACAGTCACCTGCACACTCTCTACATTCCTGCTCGCATGCCAACAAAAAGATAGAAGCAGAAATCAGGGCAAATAGAAAAAAAATCATTCAACAGAGCTGGGAGCGCTAACATCGAGCAAATCCAATATCTCTCTTATCTCCAGATCCCCTCCCACTCATCCACAACTCCTGCTTGGGGTATGAACATGAGAGGAATGTAAGCACGCCCTCACCTCTCTTTTCAAATGTCTTTGGAAACATATAGATTGCATGGTTGTATTTCTGCATTGTAAGAGGGCCCAGAAGCTATATTCAATAAGTTGGGCAAGGCTGTGATGCAGAGGTAACAAAATCTTTTTGCATAGTTGAAATCATTTGCATGCTTTGTCATCTATTTTTAAAGGTGTGTGTTAAGTCAGACTCACAAGTAGACTTGCTACAACAGCTTTATGCTCATGTAAATTTTATTCAGTGAGATTTTAATTCTCAATGACAGAATATCTGCATTTTCAGGTCATGCATTTGGAAACATTTAAATTTTGCTACTGCACACAGTTGTAGAAATGGATATTCCTAATCTAGCACAGTTTCAGAGTGACCTCATCCTCTTTGGGTCTTCATTTCCCTGACAGCAGCTGGCTTAGTTTTGCCTCAGCACTTTGATAGATTCTAGACAAGCCACTGAGGCATAGGGTCAAGTCCCTGCAGTTTGAAGGGGATGTGACCAGAAAGCGTGATTATGCGTGCAATGCTGTGCAAGTTCAGCCCCCTGCATACGTATAAACCAACTCGCATAGAAATCAATAGCATATTGTTATCAAGACAGTCATGAGCTTGGCGGAGTTAGAAAGGTCAATATAAGGCCAGTTGCATGTGATTAAAGCTTGTTAATCAATAATTGCATCATTTTTCAATTTATTTTGCCCAGGCTTGAATCAACAAAGTGTGGGGTTCTACTTTCCTCTAGTATCACAGTGGTGAGTTTGTATTTCCAGAGTCCTGTCCAGGGGGAAACAGACCGAGGATGAACAATGAATGCCTTGATATGTTCACCTTTTCTGTTTCTTTAAACTGATGAAGCTCGATAAAGTACCGTTCAAAGCAGCCATCCTATTTGTGCTGCTATCACCCCATTATTTCTGGCAGTGAAGGACTGTAGCAGTTTGCATTTGAGTCATGAGTAAATATTGATTGATCTGCTTGTAAGAGGATTCATGAAGGCTATGAGTAAATATTTGTTTAGGCAATGCCAACATCTGCGCGTCAAACATTTATCTAAGCAGAAAGTCTCTTGTGCAGGGGAAAAACAGAGATCACAATCTTCTGTTTTGCAGCTTGTTTTCTCAGGCGTGCGTTGTTCGAAAAGTAGCCCAAACTGGTGCTTAAAAGCCTATTTGTGTCTGATGGAGGAAGAGAACTGTGTCCCTGTCTCTCTAATACATTAAGGTCTGACTGCAATCATGGCCCAAACTCCTCTCTCCCAATGTCCTGCAAGCCGTCGCACCATAATGTCCCTGTCAGATGGAATTAAAGACCTTCCCAGCATCACATTATGTACATAGGGAGAGCACAGAGTGATACGCTTATGCAACACTTAGCACAATAGCTGTGTGATTGAACTATCCATGGAGGGTGCCATGTCCCTCTTGCCTCCATCCTTACCCAGCCTTTCCAAATTTAGGCAAGTTTAGCAAACGACCTGACCTCCTTTTACCCTCCTGTGATGCAGCAAGATGAGGGTACTGTAGTAGTCCCCGATACAGCTCGAGGCTGATTAAAGGCGTGCTGCTCTCAGGGCTGAGGTGGAGACAGGAGAGGCTGACAGTGACAGCATGATAGCCTGTCAAGCTGCGAATGACTGCAAAACTAATTTACTCCACTCTCACTGTTTTACAGTTCATGATAGGAGATGTCTCCTGGTGGTTTGAGGGCAACTTGTTGGCCTCTGATTTGGCCATGTACATCACATGATTTAAGTTCTACATCCTGCTTAAATATGACAAGAAAAAGTCATGCTAATTCATGCTAGCTCTGCACTGTCTTTTATCTCATCTGTATGCTAATGCTAACATTTTCGCCATGATAATGATAGCATGTTCATGTGCCTTTATTGGATAGGACAGCTGAAGAGAGACAAGAAATGTTGGGAGGAGAGAGTGGAGGACGACATGCAGCAAAGGGCCAGGTTGTATTTGAACCCACGGCTGTGCGATGAGGACTATAGCCTCCTTACATGGGACACACAGCATAACCGCTAGGCTGTACGGCGCCAAAACTGTAAGAGGACTGGACTGTGATAGTGATTCAGGATAAAAGTTATACTATAGCTGTTATAGTCATTTACTGGGGACCACAACATGTCCATATCAAATGTTATTAAATCTATCCAGTGTTTGAGAAGATATTTCAATGAAAAACAAGAATGTAACCTATCATCTCTGTTATAGAAGATATCACTTGAGAACCATCTGCATGCCCATTAATAAGGTGTCAATACAGTTCTAATAAACAGTTAAATCTTTAACACCCTGGTACCTCGACAAGACAAGCCCAAGGATAAAAAATGTCATAATGTGTCCTCTAGCGTCCTTTAACATATTTTGTTGACTAATGGCATTCCTTTAAGTACTTCATTCTGGATTTGTCCCACTGACAACTCGCCATATCTAGACACAACAGCGAAACTGTGCTCACACATTTGCACGAATGGTGACCTTGCAGAGGCAGTAGATGTGTGCAGTTCTCAAACATTTCTTGTATTTTAAGTGCTTTGTCGTGCATGAAATATGCATGACAGCAACACTGTATTCCATGCCAATGAATACAGCTTATTACATCACTTGTCGTCTTCTCTCCTGTCATAGAAAAAGTGACATACCGACCAACAAACCAGCACTGCTATCCCTAGAGACATGCTGCTAGTATGACTAGCCAGAACATCTTCCATACTGTGAGCTACACGAAACAGCATTCATTCTAATCACAAGGCTTTAATTTGACTGATTATCTCTCCATGCAGCTGTGCAGCTGAGGAAATGAGATGTATTTAATGTATTTAATTATTTCACTACAGTTGAATGGAAAATAAAGCTTAACACACAGTTACCCTGAGTTAGCTGTTCGCCGAACGCAGGACCATCCATCCAAGGATTAAATGGTTACCCTCCCTGCAAGCAAATGCAAACAGGCTATAATTAGGATGGGATATACGTAAGGGTTTATGAAGGATAGCCTGCCATACTATACTTGTGTTTATGTGTTTCTGGTTTTATGTGAATAAGCATGTGTTTGTTGCATGTGTACTACTTGTCCTGTTAATACACTAAAAGCCTGCAGGTGCTGTCCAGCTCGGCCGCGTGCTCATCAGTTAAATGGCACACAGAATGAATAAGCCTTAATTGACCAGATATCCTTCATTACACATGTGCTTACAAATGCATCTGCTCTCCTTGGAGCCATTCTCAGAGGCACAAGCTCATGACAGGCAGCAAGGCAGCGTGGGACATAAACATCCTAGACATGGAACAGCTTTTTAGATGAGCCATTTGTATATTTGCTCCCATGTGGAAAGATCATCTGTTGTCACATTTTATTTTTAATACAACTGGTAGGAGAGTAGATAGGAAAGGACAGTGGTCTGGCAATGGCAACATTGTTTGATTCATTGGGCCAGAAGAGATTTGCTTATATTCAAATGTCAAGACTACAGTTTCTTGAGCATGTGCTGTGCATAGTTGGTGATATTTATTAAGCACTTTAATATCTTTCTCTACAGGAACATTTTGAAGCAGGCAAGCTGTCACCCTCTTGGACCTGAGGATGTTTCGTAAGAAGAAAAAGAAGAGGCCTGAGATATCAGCGCCCAAGAACTTTGAGCACCGTGTCCACACTTCATTCGACGCCAAGCGGGGCTGCTTTGTGGGCCTGCCGACCCAATGGCAAAGCCTGATAGAAAACCTGCGCAGGCCCAGGCCCATGGTGGACCCTTCCAGGATCACAGAGGTGGAGCTGAGGCCAAAGAAGGTACATCAAACCATCCATTTATTGATCCTCTGACCTTAACTTGAACCGATCACTAATGAGTTGTAGGCACTTCGGCCAGCTCTCAGGATGAGTCGTCATTCTAGAAGTTTTGCTCTGTAATCTCGGAGAGGCTTTTGCATAAAGATACGCTGCTGCTCATATTGATGCAGAGGGATCCTGCTGTCTCAGAAAATGCCATAATCCTCTGATGACAGCGCAGTAGGAAGGCCGGCACCCCTCCCCATCTTTTTGCATCCTTATCTGTCCTGGGGCTGGGCTAATGACCCTGCTGTGTACACCGACACTACAATGTTGAATACTCCGAGGGCCACAAGATTTATTACACCACACAGGCAATTAATAACTGTCCATGGTGCCTTTCCACAGATGTCAAGCAGAAAGGGATAAAAAGTGCAGGTACAGCAGAGGAAATGCCAGTGAATGATAAAGGCTGCAGATCTAAGGCATTCTACGCTTCATGGATCTTAAAGTTGATGCTGTTTGTGACCCTACAGAAAATAAAGTCAACATTAACATTTCAGTTAGGCCATGATTGGATAAGTTCAATATTTAACCAAAATCTGTCAGCACTTTTGTCGGATTTGTGCTTTCAGTAGCATCATCACAAACATCACAATGCAAATACTGTGCCCCCAATTTTGACAGGAAAAAGGAAGAATGATGTGTGATATCAGATACAGATACAAATACAATTTAAATTTCAAACAATTGTGAGAGTGTCTCATGAAATAGAAAATCTCACCAGGGCCATTATCACCTGCAGTTCCTCTCTCTCTGAGAGGTGCTACTTCAGTTGAGATGTCACCTGACCTCTTCCCCCCATGCAGAAGTAATGGCACCAAACAAGAGAAACAGGAGAGGCTGTTGACTGACTGTGAACTAAACATGACTCTACCCTGAGAGTTCCTAATGAGCCACCATGCTCTCTCTCTTATAGCTGCAACGGTAACACAATTCTAGCAAAATATCTTAACTTGGATCAATTTCTGTTAGAACAAGTTTAGGCCGTTCTTTTTGCATGCCTCCTGGTTATGCATGTAATCTATTAAAGTTTATAGACGCAGTTACCTTTTATATCTGAATCTTGCCACATTGGAACAGTTGTAAAGACATGATACTCTCAAACCATTTCTTCATATATTTGTATTGTCAGCAAAAGCCACTGGGGAGATGATTTAAGTTGCCGTCTTTGAAGGATGACAAAGATGTCCTTTACAGATTTTCAAGTCTAAATTTAACTTGCCTCTGAGCAATGATTATGTCAGCCTCATTATTCCTTTCAGCACAGACTCTTACTATAATCTGATCATGGCATGCACAATGTGATAAAGATAAACGCTTCTTCTCTTTCAGACCATTGTGCGTGGGAGCATGATCGGTCACGGGGACTACATCGCAGCCATGATCAGCGATATGAGCCGTCTGTCTGTGACCAGCTCCAACTCTTTGAGGAAGAGCAGCCCCTCGGCCAGGAAGAGGGCCCAGTCTCTCGGACGACTGGGGGAGGTGAACGAGGGAGATCCTTACCAGTACGAGGGCCTCACCCAGGATGATGATGAGGACGATGATGCATGTGATGACCCCTGGAGGGAAAGAGCCAGGAACATCCACAGTGAGACCAACACTCCTTACCTGGGCATGAAAAAGAGCATTACTCTTCAACCCAATGGGATCCTACCAAAGGCCAAGTCCACATACGAAGTGAGCGTCAGCTCTGTGGAGGGACCCTCGCATCCAGCTCAGTCACAGAACATCCCGATGCTGAGTCAAGGGGCTTACATGAGTGGAGAGGTGGGGAGCCCTCAAGAGAGAGTGATATGGAAGAGAGATTTCCAGCTGCCCAGGGGAATGCCACCTAGTCAGAGACCTATAGCTTGTTTTTACAGCCCTGCTATGACTGTTCAGCCGCCCCATGGAGACCAAGGGATGGTCATCACGGAGCTGCGGCCAAATCCTCCTATGTACATGCACCCTCAGAACAGCCCAGGGAGGCCATTTTCCTCCTATGACCTAAAAGTAAGCATGACATTACAGTAGCTTCTTTGCATGTCTTTGTGGCATGATTATACATTATTCACAGAGTAAACCAGATAACAATATTTCTGCTGATGTTACAAACACAATATTTTTTTTTGCAGCATGTATTTGCAGTAGCTTTAATTATATCCATTAAATACAGATTTGAGAGGATCATTATAATGATTAGCTTTTGGAAACTTGAGCACAGTAGCATATTGATTAGCCTTAAACTAAAGGTGATTAAAGTTCTTGGGTTGAATATTTTTTTAATTCCAGTATTGAATTATGGAATGTGGGTTTAAAGTGTTAGTAGGGTTGTTAAGTTGAGATATGGTGTGTTTGGCAAGTTCCCAGCAGGACACTTGAGGTCTGTATAGCAACATCCTCATGTACGTCCTATCAGGTGAAGTGGATGCACAGTGAGAGTGGAGGACTAGATTTACATTCACTTTTAAAGCAGGTCTTGGACCCCAGGCAGACAGCCAATTCTGTTTCAGCTCTTTCTTTTAATGCCTCTCACTCTTTGCCTCTCATCCTGCAGGCAGAGTCAGCAGTGAGGTACCACTCAGGCTTCCTCCCCACTGGAAACAGCAGTCCTCTTGTTGGCGGCATTAGACCCCAGCGGACTGTTCGCTCCTCAGCTAGCTACACGCTGGGCCTTTCTCCTAACATTGGACTGAGGCCAAATGGACCTGACCCCTTCCTTAGACATTCTGGATGCCCCAACCCTCCTTACCCTCGCCAAGACAGCCCCTCACAACCGCGACCCTCCCCAACAGGCTCACTAGCTACCAGCCCTCCAGGAACCTGCTCCCCTGCTTTCAGACCTCCACAACATCCTTCACCAAGACCTCCCCCAGACCCACCCAAGGTGACCCATGAGCAGTTTAAGGCAGCCCTGCAGATGGTTGTAGACAAGGGAGATCCTCGGTCATACCTAGAGAATTTTGTGAAGATTGGGGAGGGCTCGACGGGTGTGGTGTGTATCGCTACAGAGAAGCACAGTGGCCGGCAGGTAGCGGTGAAGATGATGGACTTGAGGCGACAGCAGAGGAGAGAGTTGCTCTTTAATGAGGTACAGTATCCAGCAAGGTACAAAGTTGTCCCCACCAAAAATAACTCAAATCACCCAGTCATCAATATCGTCTTAAGAATTTTCTTAAATTTGAAAAACCTATGTCAAATTCATGACGTGTTCTGAAACAGTGGAATTGTTCACAACGGTATTCTAAAACTGAAGAATGCCATGTCCTCATAAACTAAAAGCTTTTGCATGTTTTTTCCTAAATAGCATAAAAAAGGCCCCTTGCCCATATAAGGGCACGAGACTGCAGGGCTATGTGCGCATGGCACACACTCAGAAGATGCAATGGATTAAATAGAGAAGTTGAGAGACGTTGGGACTGGTTAAATTAAAAAAACTTCTAACAGTTGCTCACTGGACGCCAAAGTTAGAAATACTGAAGTAGTTCAAAAGTGGATTTAGTGCTGCTTGAACTGAAAACAGGCTAATTAAATTATGTCAGTAGTGGATACAAAATATACACAAATTGTGTTACTAGTTCAGACAGCGCTGTCATCAGAAACAATTTACATCACGCTGTAATCAGAAAAGGCACACACCAGATGAATTGAAAAAAAGTTAAATCTGGGGAAAAAATAGCTGGAAACAGAAGAGAGATATGGGCCATATCTCATATTTTTTAAATGTTTGCAATTTGACAGAACATTATTCTGAAAGCTGGGATTGCCTGAAGTCTTTTTTCATCACTTCTATATCATTATGGCCAACAGTTCATTTAAGTTTTTGGAGCTTTGTTTGCCATATTTATTGAATATTTGGTTTTGTCTCTGCAGCAATCTCAGAGGGATTGATTTTCCTTAGAGAGCAGTATTTTAAACGCAGAAATCAGGCTTGTACATGTAAACATGCTGATGGGCTTAGATGAATTAGCAGGATGGTTAGGTGAGCCGCAAGTTGACCTAGATGTAGACCTGTAATGCGGCTAACCCTAACCCTAGCCATTTGGCTACCATCTGTGTTTAAAATATCAGTTAAACTTTGAGAGAAGCTTTTGAAATGTTTTGTTTTATTACGGTGGCTTTGTTGCTGTGTCCCTGTATGCCCCTAAATATATAAAACAGAGGATTAGAAAGTTAGCATGGCACATTGAGTCATAGTAGCCACATTCATGTTGAGAAAAAATGTAGTTTTCTTCAATGCCTACATGAAGGCATTAAATGAAAATGGTGTGAAAATAACTCATCATAGTTGTCTCAGCTGTATTCTGGACCCCCTCAGAGTCGTGGGTTTACTTGACAGGAAATCTTAAGAAACATACTATTAAGTTGAGTAAGAATAGCTTGATCAAAAACTGAAGAGTAAACTTTATAATACATTTACCAATGCAGCACCCATTTTGATAAGGGCTTCTCTGAACTGCTTGAGCAGCCCTTTAATTTTGGAGAACCAAATGTGGCCTCACAAGGGCTTATGTCAGGACAGATTTTGGTTTTAATGAGAATGTTTGTGCTGCAGGTGGTCATCATGAGGGACTATCAGCACAGGAACGTGGTGGAGATGTTTAAGTCAGCCCTGGTGGAGGAGGAGCTGTGGGTTATCATGGAGTACCTGCAGGGAGGAGCACTGACCAACATCGTGTCTGAAACCAGGTACGAGCAACACCAAAAGAACAACTTAATTTATTTTGAGAACGCTTCATTGGTGAGTCAGTTTGGTTATGATATCATATTTGATAACTAAATCAACCACAAGGGGGTAGTGTGGTATTGACTGCCAAGTGATCGGTGTGGAGACCAGCTGCACAAAGACTGACAAAGACTCCCATTCTGCTCTGTTTCACTCCAGGCCCGCTGCTTCTCTCTGTAGCAAATCAATAATTCAATGAAATGACTAAATGTGTGCACATGCAATGTGGAATGTCTAATTTTGGTAGAAAGCTTTATTTTCTGATAATGCCACATTGTTCTGTAAGGCATAAATCAAATTAAACAAAAAACATGGACCAGCAGCTGGGAGTTCAGTTTGTCAGGTTGTTTTTTCTTTTTAGCTATCATTGTATTTTATGTTATTAACAGATGGCTGGCCCGATCCTAAAAGCATGACCTCGGGGTTTGATCTCTTGACTCAAAGGAAGGACATTTTTTCTCTTAAGCCAGATGAAATGTTCTATGAGCCAGCTGTCAGGCAATAAGATCTTAATTATGTTGATAGTGTAACGAGTCCTCTTGTTATTCAGTTTTGCATGGCTGCAGTCTGGTGTCCAATCCTTTTTTACTCCTTCAAATCACTTTAAATTAAGGAGCCTGAACTTATGAAGGATTGTTCCTGAATAAAATGTTAGATATGTTTGGGGGAATAAAACACTCATTTGGGTTATAGTGAATTGTAGAATTATTATTACATTGTATTTTCTATATTTTCAGTGGGAAACTGACATTGCCTGCTGTTTGAAAAAGGCCTTTTGTTTCTTTTTTTCATTATGCAATTGTAAAATATCAATGTCACATTAGGGATTGTGGGGGAATGAACCTGCGGTGTTATTCTGCCGTGTGGGAGTTGTTGTTTTGAACCCTGCTCTCTTTATCATTGCCTTTAATGTGATTCATTTGGATTTCAACTCTTTCTCTGATTCATTTTAATCTATTATTGAAAAGTGTGAAAAGAATGTTAATGTAAAATGTGTGTGTGTGCGTGTGCCTTATCCTGCAGGCTGAGTGAAGAGCAGATTGCTACAGTCTGTGAAGCTGTTCTCCAGGCCCTGGCCTATCTCCATTCACAGGGAGTCATCCACAGAGACATCAAGAGTGACTCCATATTGCTTACATTAGATGGAAGGGTAGGTTATTGCTATTTTTCCCTCTCTTTCCTTTTTCTTTTGATTGTTTACAATCTTAATGTAAGGTGTTTCTCTATTCCTCTCCTCAGGTAAAGCTTTCAGATTTTGGCTTCTGTGCTCAGATCAGCAAGGACATCCCAAAGAGGAAGTCCTTAGTGGGGACACCTTATTGGATGGCTCCTGAGGTCATCTCCAAATCACCATATGGCACTGAGGTGAGCAGGCACACGTTCAAAGTCCCCCTCATGTTGTGGTGATCTCTCTCATGTAGTGTAAATGCCAACATAAGTGATTTGTTCCATGGACCTGTTACATAATTTGAATGTGTGGTTGTGCACCAGGTGGATGTTTGGTCAATGGGTATCATGGTGGTGGAGATGGTGGATGGAGAGCCCCCGTACTTCAGTGAAACGCCTGTAGCAGCTATGAAGAGACTGAGGGATGAGCCAGCTCCAACTGTACGAAATGTCACCCAGGTACGAGATCACAGTGTGTTCTTCTTCGTTATATTGTCAAGAAAATACGCCAGACCAACACAACCATGAAATAATATTGTGACCTCAAGAGAATGAGCAACACAATTTTTAACAAAATAATTAATAGGACCCCTTCATTAATTACAGTACTTAGATTAACATTTACTATAACAATAACCCATCAGTTTTAAATACTCTACCTACATATTGTATTGTTGGGAATTATTTTTCAAAAAGTAAATTGTGTGTCATTTATTTTTAATTTTTTACAAAAATTATATTCAGAGCATCTCTTGTTGGGGCATTAAAACATATTTTACCCTGCAAACTCATTATATCAACTTCCATTCAAAAATCCAATACAATGTTTAACAGTGTAGGTTGAATATTAGTATTGGGCAATGAATGCCAATTTTAGGAACTGATTTCTAACCTTTTGACAATATAAGAAAAAAATGTAACTGGTTTTCCTGACTTTATTACAAAATGAAATAATCGTTATTGATCATACTATGGTGTCTGTTGGTATTGTAATTTTCTATATTGTTTCCTGGATACTCAAATATAATTCAATCTTCTATAAAGGAACATACTCTCTTGTGAAATGCATGAGGCTTTTTAGCCAAGCAGCTTAGCTGCCCTCTGAAAACATTGTAATAATCTCAGTCATCTTTGAGTTTTCCTCAAGTGAATCATCCAGCATTTTAATTTAGGGTAAAATGATATTTTGATCTTGACATCACTATGATTGAACTTTATTTACCAGAATATCTGCATTCTGCATGCTATCTTGCATTTTTCATTCTGAATGATTAGCATGTTGCTGTTAGCCTTATGCTGTTTCTAAGCACAAACTTAAAAAGCTGCTAGCATGGCTGTGGGCTGTTATTTATTCTCAAAATGCAACTGACACATTCATTTTTAATACCATAATATGATATATAGTATCAATCACATCATTACAGAGCAAACAAATGTTTCTTTTATATCCCTCTGCATCTAGTAATTGTAATTAATTCAATTAAAAACTGCACAGGCTATTTGGAGTTTAATAATTGTAGCTTTTGATTTCTGTTCCAGGTCTCCCCAGTTCTTAAAGACTTCCTGGATCGTATGCTGACTCGGGACCCTCTTGACCGGGCCAGCGCCACTGACCTGCTGGAGCACCCATTTCTGCTGCAGAGCGGCTCACCTCAGTGTCTAGTCCCACTGGTGGAGCAGTACCGCAAGCGCATGTCACGTTGCTGACCCTCTGGGGGCTCTGTCTCACCAACACCTACTTTCAGTCTGACCTGCCCAGGCCTCTGACCAGAACCAGCACCTGGGCCCAACTCCTCTAGCACCCAAGAAATAAAGAAAGGGTGATCAGCACCAGAGAAGCAGACCCAGACAGCATGTTGCTGTTGGAGTGATGGTGGCAGGACAGCAAGTTTGGTTAACACGCAGCGCATGGTCTCGGGCATGAGAGAAGCACTTTAGGAGTGAGTTAAAGGCAGCATGCAGTTCCTCACATCTTAACTCGGTTTGATCCGAATATCAATAAGCTTCCTGTTACATACAGTGTGATTCAACACAACACAGAATGGTGCATATCCACTGAAAATCAATATTCAACATAACTACATGCACTACTCAAGTACTCATGTAGAAGTAGTTTTCATAGTGGGCATTTTTCTAGCCATTTGGAAGCATATACAGCTGTTGTTAGGCCGAGCCCCGTAGCTCATTGTGACATTATGACGGAAGGATAAAGTTACCTCTGGACACCCACAGTCCCTGCTGTGGAAACTGGACAACAGCCTGGTCAGCACACTCCACAAACACTGTCAGTCCACCCTTTGCATGGCCAAATGGAGGCACACCTGGCCTGATGTGAATGCTTGAATATGAACCAAACTGGGATGTGAAAGACAATTCTCCTTTATTAGCATAATAAATGGGTAGATGAAAGCCCAGCTGCTACTATTGGGCTATTGGAAAATCTCCAGTAGATTATTCCTCTTTTTCATATTTATTCTTTATTTCCTAAAGGTGTTGTTGTGGGTTGTTTATATGATGTGAAGTTGCAAATAAGGTTTCATTATTATGTATGGACTTGAAACATACACACAGATAAATTAATAATGTAAATAAAATAGTGAATATTAGGTCTTATTCCTGCTGATTTACTGCAGTAAATTATATGAGATGAATGGAAAATTTTACTTTTCTTAACTCAAATGTGAGTGTAGTCTGATACGGCCCTCTTTGTATTGTGACAGACTTTTTAAAAACCACAAGGTATGTGCGTGTGTGTGTGCGTGTGTGTATGTGTGTGTGTATGTGCGTGCGTCATGCGTGTATGTGTGTGTGTGTGTGTGTGTGTGTGTGTGTGTCTGTGTGTGTGTGTGTAGTTGCATTTGTTTGCCTAGATAAAGCACACAGGCCTGGCATGTGATGCTGCAGGATGTCCACCTGCTGAAAAACACTTTGCACATAGTCTTTGTATTCTGACACAGATACATGCAGACATGTTTCATGTATTTCTATCTCTGTGTGGATCATTCATGGAAAAGAGAATTACACATTTTAATTTTGTATAAATCAATAAATGATGCATATTGAATTGGATATTTCTGATCCTGCATTTTCCTCATTCACACCCACATATTTATGCATGCATGTATTCAAGGTTGAATGGGCTGGTGTTTTAAATTATTTATTAGGTAATCAGCATAAATCATACAGTGCACACTGAACATCTTTAAGCAAAATACAAACATTGTTCTTATAAATACATAAGCATATCAAATACAGGCAGATCCATACAATATAAATCTTTTGTTGGTGAAACAATATTATTTTGTTGTGTTAGAAGCTCACAGATGATTTTTTGAATGATTACATTATTTAAATATAGAATAGCAAAAATGTAATAGATTGAAACAATTTAGCTTCATATTCCTATTTTGTTATTGATAAACATAGTAAAAACCGATAAACTGCAAAACAAGTAGAAGCTTTTTATTTCTCTTGATGTATAGACTATGTCACCAAGCAATCATACTGTATTGTGAGATTTCTAAGTGCTGTTATAATTTCCCTACCAGCCTTTTCTGTTGCCTGTAATTGTCCTTTTTCTATCCGAGGGTAGACTGAGACGAGCAGCTTTCAAACTCACATTTCACTCCACTGATGCTGTCGACGCTTGGCTGGCTGTTGACCTGCTGATGTGTGTGAGAGCAGGGGAAGGTCTCAGAGCGGGACATCCGCCCTCGGCCGTTCGAGGAGCTGGATGAACAGTCTATCACCATCCTCATGAACTCTGGAGCGGTGAATCGACGAAGCAGACGTGTCCCCAGGCCCATGAACCCCGGGCCACTATTCGGGATCTTCCCGGACTCCATCTCCCCTCTGGCAAACAGCAGCTTGTTGTGTCTGCTGCTCAGGCCGAAGCTTCCCCTCTTCTGCTGCTCTCTTCTGTTTGATGAAGCCGTGTCATTGGCCTCTTCTTTCTGTGATTGGATATTCTCCTCCAGCGCTCTCCCTGGCTGACTCTTGCCGTTTAAAAGAGGTTTTGGCACTGGGACAGTTTTGTCAGCATCATTTGTCAGGCCACAGGTATTTCCTTGACATTCAATCTTGTCTATCAGACATCTCTCATCCTGTAGCGAGGCTCTCTTTAATTTGCTGGCTGACAGGCTGATGTCGCACACATCACCCTGATAGGACTGCTTTCTGCTGTTCAGAACATCCAGGTTAAATGACTTTGCTTTTCCCCAAAGAGGAAAACTCACTGGTGTTTGCTTGTGGAGTCCAGTGTCTCCGCTGACATCTCTCTGCTTTGGCTCAGGCAAAGAGTTCAGCATTTTGGCCCCTCTTAGCTCTCTAAGCGGGCAGTTTTGCAGTTGTTTGGCAGTGAAGAGATCCCCCTCAATCTGGTTCTTTTCTATCGGAGGAGGCAGAGCCCTGCTGTTCGGATGGTTCTCCTCTTGAGACTGGCTCCTGGGACACCTGAAGCGGTTCCAGAGTCCGCTACTGTCTCCTACCTTCAGCTGTCTCTGAAATACCTCAGGCAGTTGGTCTTCGTTGGTATTCAACTTTTTTGAAAACCTCTCCAGAAGATACCGGGGGAGCCTGTTGGGCAGCCGGTTGTCTCCATCACTAGTGGTACCGGAATCAGGGAGTGGATCATCTGTGCAAACAGTCCTCCTGCAGGGAAAGTTCAGAATCTGCATGCAATGGTTGTGTCCGAAGAAGTTGGCTACCTCAATAGCAGAGTGACCGGCATTATTGGTTCTGTCCAGTCTCAGTCCCAGTCTTTTGAAAGCTCGGACCAGGAACTCCAGGACCTGGCTGTGACCAGAAAAGGCGGCATACATCAGAGGGCTGTTACCCCAGGCATCAGAGGTGTCTGGGTCGGCGTTGAACTGCACAAGAAGCTTCACAACATCCAGGTGACCCATCTCACAGGCATGGCTCAGGGCGGTGCGACCATCCACGTCCTGGCAGTTCACGTCGGCTCCTTTCTCCAGCAATAGTCGGGTAAACTTGGACCTGGTTCCTGGATCTTGTAGGCAGACGGCATACATGAGCGGGGTGCGGCTGTTTTCTGTCTTAGAGTTGATGATGCGTCCGTCCAAGGCATCAAGGATGAAGCGTGCCAGGTGAACTTTGCCACCATGCATGGCATCCAGGAAAGTCTTAGTGCCAGAGCCCTGGCGTAAATCTTTCGGACGCATCATTCTTAAACAGCTACTTGTTGAGCTTACCCAATAAACACAGAAACACTGTGATAAAAAGAGAGAGAAAGTGTGTGACAAGTTCTCTAAAGGTTCTCCGTGTTTACAGCGACTGCATTCAACTCAGAGTAAGACTCAGTGAGGAGCTGCCAGGGTTTTTATACATCCCTCTCCACAAGCCCTCCCCACGTTGCCAAGGAAACAAACGTCTGAGGACCATTATGCGGTGGCAGCATCCATTCAGCCTGAGCCCTCTCTGCCTGGAGAGAAATATATGCTATTTGAACAGAATAATTACACAAGGAGAAAAACATGGCCAGTGTTTTTTCATGAAGGTCTGAGGGGTTAACTTAAATGCCAAATGTTAAATTTCTTTGAGGAAAATTAACCTAATTAGATATTCCTGTTGAATAAATCAAATGTAGAAAAGAACAAGTCAGTATTTTGTGAAATCAATGAATGGTGAATTCTGTTATTTCTGTTTTTTTTCTAGTAAATACTGTTTTCAGGACTATTACCTATAAAGTTTGAAATATGAAATCGGACTTTAGAGCTTGCTTTTAAGGAAAAGAGGGTAAATAAATAGGACTGAATAGCATATCCTCCCAAATCTCTTTTAAATAATGTATTCAACAATCCAGCCACTGACTCTGTAATTCTGCTTCATCCACTATTATAATACAGTGCATCAAGTTCAAACTGTTCCACTCTGTTGTGCTAAGACTTTCTCAAAATATCAAAATAATGACTTTGTCTGAGGGTCTTTTTATTTATGGAAAAAAGTATATCAAATGTGAAAGGGCAGTAAAAGCTTTGTGTTATTACCTTATTTGATCCAAAAAATAAAGCATGCAGTGTCTATCTGGGATACCACTAATTGTCCTTAAATCAAGCAAAGGCACTGAATTGCTTCATAAAAATATCTGCATGATTAGCTTTTTCGTTTCAAAGTTAAATGGGAAATAAATGTCAAATGTCCTTACGATTGGAAGGCTGATCCTCTAAATACAACTGTTAACATGAACTGTTAAAGTGTTGTGGTATTGGAGTGTGTCCGTCACAAGCCTCTATATTCACCAGGTGCTGAGCCACCACCATTGGACTGTGTCGTCCCCACAACCACCGCCGTCCTCATTCATGCACAGCCTGCTCCGACCTCCACCTCAGCTGCAAGGAAGTGTGGACAACAGGAACGAAAGGAATACAAAGGAGAAATCCTTTTTGCATATTATCCCAAATGCTCTTTTGATAAGCGTCTTGAGATAACACACTTATGAATTGGCGCTATACAAATAATGATTGATTGATTGATTGATGTTGCATTTTCTATAATACTGATCATTCTTTAATTTCTTAAAATTTCTACTATTGTCTTAAAATGTCTACAATTTTCTTTTTGGTATTAACTAAAATGACAACTATTAACATCAAAGGGGCCACATTTTAACACTTGTCCCAACATCTTTAACAAAGGCTCATTTATTAAAAGAGAAAAGGACCATTTACGCAGCTGTTCCTCCTCCACAAGACCAGACTTTAATTTCAATTGCTAATATAAATCTCAGCAGGACCCAAACTGTGCCTAACAGCGTTGGTGAGAGAAACATTGCCGGGGTTCTACCTTCCTAACTGTTCACCATCCGGCTTCATCAAACCCTCAGCTGGTCCTTTATACAGCAGTGAGAGCAGTTCACTCATCTAAACATGGCTGAAATTCATCAACATAACAACACTTGCTCCTGTGTGTGTTTCAGTGGATGGAGGCCCTTCTGTTAATAAAGATGTATCATTTTCATCATTAAGTCATATTGGGACATCTCTTTCTATTACAAGGCCAAATCATGGCCACTTTCAATAGGATTTTGCACTTATAATGGCAGAAATGCCACTTTTTAATTTATTAAATAGTATTATTTATTTATTTTTAATTTGTGTGTGTATGTGTGTGTGTGTGTGTGTGTGTGTGTGTGTGTGTGTGTGTGTGTGTGTGTGTGTGTGTGTGTGTGTGTGTGGGTGGGGGGGGGGGGGGGGGGGGGGGGTGTCTTTCATTGAGTTAGGACAGTGGATAGAGTAGGAAATAGGTTGAGACTGGTGAATCACATGCGGGAAAGGTGCAGGTCGGTCTATAGCCTCCGCACAGGATAGCCTATATGTTTAGAATGCTATAGCTTCCACAGGTGACATGTCCTCAGGATAGAAAGGATGACATTAAAAAAGATCTGATAGAAGCAGACCTACAAGATTAATGAAACTAAAACTCTGTATTTGATGAAACAATTCTAAAAGCCATGCTTTTATCTCTGTGAGGCTGTAAAAGGAAAATGCTAGCCTAGCACAAGGCTAACATGCTAACTTGTCGCTGCTTTAATAGCTTAATGTCAACCAGCTCCACCTCTTTGGCGTTTTAGCATGCTAACATTTGCTGGCTAACACAGCTCAGGCTAAAAAAATAAGCATTACAAGTCACAACTCAAAGTACTGGCACTGGGATGATGATGACATTAAATTAAGGATAAATGTAGGCTAATTTAATGTCTGACAACAATTATATGTTAATCAATCCATTAGTTGTTAACTGTTTCACCCAATAAAAAAATAATATTTGTTGCACTTGTAAAAACTGTAACTATAGCTACTTGTAAACTGAATTCTTGCAGCGATGGGATGTGAAAGATTGGGCATTATACTACTGGAAGAGCCCGTATGAAAAATGAATGGATTGTGGCCTTGAATTGATGCACATGTCCAATATATTATGTATGCTAGCTAAACCCACACTCCTACCACCAGTGCCTTTGACATGCAAATGGATACATGGCCCAAATTCTGACACTGTTTTACCGTTATCTAATGGCAGAAACAGACGCAACTTTATGTTAATGTTTACCCTAAAGCAAGAGATGGAAAATATGATGGAGAAATTACTCCTCTTTTATTTACCTGTCCTTGTATTAATATTAGCGGTTACAATCACCCAGTAGAAATAATGCTAAAGCTTTCTGGTAGAAAGTCCTGAATGCAAACAACTCCTTTTTGGTAAAACAAACATCATGGCAAAGGATAAGAAACCAAAGAAAATAGAAAAAGAGAGCGAGATTGAGCAAGAGGTCGAACAAGAGGAAATCATCTACTGGCTTTCACTCGGTGGAAGGAGAGTTAATTGAGCTAGAGGCACAAAAAAGAAAATTCTTGCAAAGAATCAATCGTTCTTTGCAAGAATTTTCCTCGTTTTCAAGCCTTGTCTTTTAGATTTAAGCCGGAAGACCATACAAGGAATTTCCATTCTCTTCTCCAACTCTTAGAATCAAGACTTTTAAGCCATCCAAATGACTACCACAGATTGGACGTGGTCCCTGTGTGTTTCTATGTGAAACATGCATGTTGATGAAGTGCCACATCACATGTTTTGCGATTTGACTGTATTTTATACAGATCATCTTCTACATATGTTAACATACAGCATACTCTGCATACTAATGAGCCCATTTTGACGGTATAATTATTTGTCTGTGTTTACACAGGAGGCCAGATAGCAGCAGATCAATGTACTTACATATATTATTAAAATGACTCAAACTGTGTCAGCAGATATTCACAATGAAACTCCAATATCAGCTCTGTGGTATACTGAGGTATGTGATACTGTGGTATCCCCTTTAGGCTAAAAAATATTAAGGCGATCTCTAAGATAATACTTATAACAACATACATTTAGTGTTACACAGAGCTTCACAACACTAATACCAAGCATGAGTCTTCTTGTCAGGTGCACTGGATTCTGGAAGATTTTGGCTGCTTTTCTTAGGACGGTTCATACAAAAATAGACTCGAGCCTCCTGGACTGCATTCATCCACACACGTAGGCTATAATCTGTGCTTGGGTTATTGAGTTTGCTCAAGTTTTTTGGCTACTTCTGATTATTTGTATTCAGGATCATACTTTCTGCTGATAGTTTTTTACACAGACTTGATCCTGGGTCGTAGCGAACTATGTAATATGTCACAATATCTTGTCAAAAAGGACAATTACTTCTTATTTTGGATAAAACTTTGTTGCTTTGGATGTGAATTGTTGTAAGAGTCAAATGAAGTTTATCGTATTGTAAAGTTGAACAATAACCTGAAAATGTTGTACAATAAATGGCCTATTTTAGTATGGAATCGAAAAGGACCAAGTGCTTTGAGTTTTCTGTTGTATCTTTCATCACTAGAAGTACACTGATTTACACATGTGTCAGTAATTGTATTACAGAATAGATTTTCTTTTGTGGACACTCAACAGTAAGTTTATAAGGTTTTTCTTAAAACAGTCATTTTAACGTAGGGGACTAAAAATCTGCACGTAAAAATTCATAAAACACTCTATCTCCTTTGCTTTATAACAGAAAAACAAATGGTAAAGCAAAACAATGACATACACACAACCTCAACATCATTTCATAATCCCTTTTTGGCCTTAAAAGAAAAGTAAAAGAACAACAAGGGCAATCCAGAAGCTCACCTGATAGAGCAGTACTGTGTGGCTGTGTCCTACTTGCAGTCGCCTGAGTCCTTGTGTCACCCCCTATTTCTCCCTCGCCATACTTTCACTCTTTGTTCATACAATAGAAATCAAAGTGACCTTAATACGTTTTTTTTTTTTTAGTACAATTAATTCATAAGTAAAAATAGAAAGTGTGTGATCTTGTCTGCTCCTTAATTGTGCTCCTTGGTTTATGTGTGTCCTCCCTGCACCAGCCATTGAGTCTGCTTCCATGCATGACATAAAAGCACTCTCCATTTAGCCCATGTTAAAAACTGACTGAGCAGAGATGAATGAAATGTGGATGAAATGTTCAGAATGTGAATGAGTCGGTACCATGAGGGTTGCTAATTAGACAGATGTATGCAATAAAGCGGACATGTCATGCTAAATACGTGATCTCCCATTCATTGTGCTGCTGGCCAGGGCAGGAGCCACTTCGAATGTCTGATTACAAATTAAAGCTTGTGTCAAGTTAAGGTGTTATCCGGAGCCATAAACGTTGTAATTAGCCACGGGGGAAAAAGCAACTTCAGTGCCATCAAATCAACAAATCTCTAAAGGTTCTTCCAGAAAGTCTTGTTAATGGAAACAAAACAACAGCGCTAACCCCCCTAGGTAACTCCACTTAGCTACAAACACCTGGGACTACACTATTAAAGAGGAGAGGGCAGGAAATAGAGTTATTTCCAGATTTAATAAAGCCCATCCAGTTTAACTTGTGACTTATGATGCCCTCATCCTCCATGGACTACTTCCATCTTCTTCCTGCTAATTAATCACACCTGAGAATGGCATGGTTAAGGCTATCACCTGCTTACAATGTGAAAAACATGATGTTACCTTTGTTTCCATTCCCTACCCAAATCAAGTGGAAATCTATAACTTGATAACATGCCACTTTCCTAAAACATGTCACTATTATCACAGGCCTCATGTGTCCTCCCCATGTCCAAATATCAAATTACAACAAAACACTATCCATCATTGTTTCCTCAAAGTTATGTAACACATGTAGCCCTGTCATGTTGGCAGCAGGGGGTACATCTCCTGCAAGGACATAAAGCCCTAAATTGATGCGTTCGTTTTCTGCGAGAACTGTTGTGTGTATGTGTATCTGTTCGGTTCCTCTAATGCCCTTTGATTTGATACAAGGACACAGCGGTGGCGATCTCACACACCTCCCGTTCCAAGAAAGAGGCAGCAGCTGGCCTGCTGTCACTGTGGTGTGTATATCATCGCTAAGGTTGAGGTGAGGTCATACCAGTTGTCTTATAGCAGAAAGATACTGTCAACAGTTGTTATCTTTAAATGAACTTTCAACCAGATTAAATCACCTTGTAGTTTTTCTAAGTGTAAATAGTTGAGGATATAAACTTAAGACATTGTTGTGTTTTCCTTTTTCTGTAACAAGACTAAGGATGAAAGGCAAAGCAACGCGGGAGAGAGGACAATTACATGGATTTACAGGGTTGCAGTTTAAGACCCTGTGAACTGCCACTCAAAGAGACCTCTGATATGTTATTGGCCATGAGATGGGCTTCTCAGTGGCTTTGCTCTCTCCGTTCTCATCAATTATCTCCCTGACTCAGTCCTGCCAGGCTGCCACAACCAGATGGTAAACAGTAGGCTGTTCCTTCAGCCTTCACATCTAAGGGGCTTTAATATCGGTTGTCAGGCTGAGACATTTTGGACAACAGAGAATTAGCACCTACAGCGAGACTGTCCTCTGTTGTCTTGCCATGGCAGTGAGGAGAAGATGATAGTCGAAGAGGGAAAGCAGCCCTCCAGGGGGAAGTGCATACAGTAGATCATGACATAATATTTGATTGGTTATTTCAAACACCACATTTTTACATACTGGTGGACCTCAAATGCACAGCTTAGTTTAAAGCTGAATGTTAGCGTGACATGGCCTCTTTGATAAACATTATACCTGCAAAAAACATCTGGGAAAATACACCTTGCGATCCTGCACAGAGTTCATGACAATTCTACTCTCATGTCTGCGTGTCACGTGGTCCGGGTTCATGTCAGACCTGTGGCTCCTTTTCTGCATGTCAGTCCTCACTCTCTGTAAATGGTAAATGGACTTGAAGTTGTATTTATGTAGCACTTTTCTAGTCTTCAGAATATTCAAAGTGCTTTTATACCGCATGTCACACCTACTGTACCCATTCAAACACCCATTCACACACTGATGAGGTTGCTATGTAAAGTGACCATCAGAAGTAACTAATCCCATTCATACACATTATACACCACAAGGTTAAGTGTCTTGCCCAAGGACACATCGGACATGTGGCTGCATGTGCTGGGGATCGAACCCCCGATCTTCCGGTTGAGAGACAACCGCGGTAACAACTGAGCCGCCGACTCTATCCCACATCTATCTAATAAAGGCATTAACCCCCCCACCACCGCCCCTAACCCCACCCCCACATAAAAAGCATAGCATGGGGAAAGGCTTTAGTTTTTTTTAGGTTTCTATAACCAAAGCATTTTGGTAAGGAAAACAGTATTTTTTAAACTATTTTTCTTTACAATCAGTTATCCATTTTAGCTTAAACAAAAAAGATTTACTATGTGCATATGCAGAAAAAAAATCCAAAATAATGCAGACTGTTAGCTACCCTTCAGGAAAATATACAACATAGCATGTACCAAGAATCAAACTTCTCAGTGGGCTTTTGTTGAACAAGACATTTTGTGTCAAAAATACTTTTTTCCAGGCTTAGCCTTGATGCTGTTTCCCATTAGCCACCTGTGCCCCCTTCTTTGTCTATCAAGAGTGATGGAAATTCCTTTCTTCCAATGTAGCAGGAGAGAGAGATGGCCAGATAGCACCCTCTCCATCTCCGACCTGACAAACCTTATTTGTGGCCCCACAGGCCGGCTCACCTCTGACAGCTCAATAAATTGTACAAATGGATAATAAATGTTTTAGTTTGATGGCCACATGTTGCACCTGGAGTAGAGGTCTGTCAAACAGTCACATCCACAGAGCATGCAGCAGCACAGGGGATTTGAGGCTGGGTCAGAGGAGAGATGGGAAGAAAAGGAACCCAGAGGCTTTAAGACAATAACAGATGTCATATTTCACTTCCCTCTATGTCTTGAGTGATAACCCTGTCGTTTCCTAATGTAGTTCTCTCAGTCACTTTTGGGACTTTGAGTAAAACAGGAACTGATGTTTTTTTTGGTCTTAAATATTTAACACACCTCTATGTTTAATGCATTGAATTTGAAAGAAAACAGATGGCAACATTTACAGAGGAAGACTGTATCAGTCAAAACTTACCTCTTGATACAAAAGCTCTTTGAATTGGCAACCCTCTATGTTCCCTGTAGGAGCTTCATTTTTAAAATGAACTGATGGCCTCAGAAGCCCACGACTACCCATTCTCTCTCACCACATGCTCTGCCACTCACGTTGTTCAGCGCTCACATAAATGCTGCTTGTTCTGGCTCTTGATGCTCTTTTTCAAGCTCTTTTTCAATCTCGATGTACAGTAGATGTGGCTTAGAGAAAGAAAAAAAAAAGATTCTCATCAAACAAGCCCCCGGTAAGACTGCTACTGCTTCGAAAGGAGGCACTTTGTGACTCACCTGCCTTAAGTACATAACATAAAATGCACGTTGTCATGGCACTCGTGGTGTTAATGCAGCCCACCACCTTTCTGCATCCAACAATTCTTCCTGCTGGGGAGAAAACGTGGATAAAAGGGGTGGGTAAATGAACTGATGATTTAGGAGTGATTGAAGTGACACTGTAGCTATAAAATGTGTGTCCAGTGCACTTTCTACTGTATAAGACAATTTCAAACAATTTTGAAAAGCCACTGGACTCAAGAATGTCAAAGGTGAACAGCTGAAGATACAGCAGAGTGACTGTTAATGTTTTGACAGTATTTTCATTAAGTTCCCCACTCACTAACGACTTCTTACTTCACTCGTTCCACATATATGTTTGAAATCTTGTTGAGCTTGACTCTGGAAGGTTGATTTTACAGTGCTGTCCTTTAATGTGAGCGAAGTTTCATAGTGGTTTCAGCTCACACTGTAAAGCTGTAACAATTTCAGCTTCTTTACATCTGATTCCCAAGTATCTCTCCTCATGACCCATCTGCATTTTGACATCCAATATGTTCAATAAAGGTAAATGGTAAATGGACTTGAGCTTGTATAGCACCTTTCTAGTTTTCTGACTAATCAAAGCACTTTTACACCGCAGGTCACACTTACCCATTAACACCCATTCACACAGTGATGCAGAAGGTTGCTATGTAAAGTGACCATCAGAAGTAACTAATCCCATTCATTCACATTAATCTACTGCTGCAAAAGCAGCAGGAGCAACTTGGTTAAGTGACTTGCCCAAGCACACATCGGACATGTGTCTGCAGGAGCTGTGATGACTGACAACTGAGCCACAGCCGCCCATCAGTAATAGATGCAAAAATACCCCTAAAAATGTTTGAAGTCATAGCTATAAACATTATTTTAGCTTTTTTTGCAAGGAGTTAGAGGAGGCTCCACTCCATGTCTTTATCTGACGTGAAAGTAAGGGCACGATGGTAGCTTATAAGAGCAAAAACAGTCCTTATGTAACTAAACAATATGTTTAGCTAAGTTTACGCTCTTCTACCAAACTGATAATTAAACTTGAGCACCATGTCTGGTGAATAAAGTTTTTAAATAATTTGAGAGCTTGAAATGTTTAGATGCATGTTGTTTGCAAATCACATCACAGTAGATTACCAGCTGAGCCAATTAAATTTGATTAACTTGTAACTTTTGAATATAATTGATTTGAAAGGAAATCTGTTATTTACTGATTAAATTCAACAATATTTCAGCCCACCCATGCCATGAACTTTTTAACAGAGATAAGTGGACTACTATGTTGATCATTATGTCGAGTCATTTGCGTTTAAAATCAGGCAGGCAATCAGGTTTAAAACTACATAACAGTGCAGCCATGCAAGTTTTTTATGACTTTTGTGTCTCAGTCCTCTTAACTCACTGTGAGACACATGCTCTCACTGCAGAGAGGTAATGGCGATATCATCGGGAAATATGTCTTCAAATGGTACAAAGAGCCACAGCCAAATGAATCACCAGACCTGGTCCTGATGTCATGATTTGTAGCTCTAAACTGCCAGGGAAAATGAAAACATCAGAATTCAAGTAGCCATGAGGGACAGAGCATTCTGACGCTAGCTTATAGTATGTGGGTGTATTTATTTGTGTGTGAGTTATTTGCCTCTTTATATTTGTCTAAATCTAAGCACTGCATCCTCAACACACGTAGGAAATTAAAAATTTGCATCAGAGAGAAGGTGGAGGCGCCTTTCACAGGCCTGAAGTGCTCATGTGACACCAAGGAGAGGGTGACTGACTGCAGGGAGATGAGTCCTCTTCAGTACTTATTAGGATGCTAATACCAATGCCATAACCAAGATTTTAATGGGATTATGTAATGTATACTTGAATATAAAGCAACTTCCTGCAGTTTGGTGAAAGCATGCATGTAAATCAGTTGTAAAGAAGTTAGTATTTTATTGCAATCTTCTCTCCTGGCAAAATATTTTTTTTTCTGTCTTTAAGCAGTATAAGTGCAGTGTGCAGCCCACACAACGATCCAACACTTACATCTACACCTACACCAACACACACACACACACACGTGCACGCACACGCGCACGCGCACACGCACACGCACACGCACACACACACACACACACACACACACACACACACACACACACACACACACACACACACACACAGACACACATGCAGCCTGTGACAGAGAATCCTCAGCAGGTGGTGTGTCTGTGTGGGTGGTGTTGGTGCTTAATATCCATCCAGGATGGCATCCACTTGGAGCCAAGATGAACTATAGATCATGACTCTCCACCTCCTGTGGGTCAGGTCGGCTTCCTCAAACGAAACAGCTAGGGAGAGAATATATTCACATCTCTCGCCCTCGTTCTATTCTCCCATCTGAACGAAAATTTCTATTCTCTGCTAATGGTGTCTTAAAGACTCAATCTTGCGCAATGTTCTAGGATAATATGAAAAATGCTAGATTAAATTGCACTGGGTCATTTCTGAATTACTATTAATAATAATGGTCATCCTGAAACTCACTCTCCAAAAGAGAAAGGATACAACTGTCTTTGCAACCACTGCCAAGATTCAGTAGGACTGCACTGATCCGCTTGTGTTACCTGTTTTCATGCAATTAAATTGTGATCCTCTTTGAAGACAAAGGTTTTTATGTCACGATGATGTGGATTTGAACTCCTATAGGTACAATTATGTCATTACTTTGGCAGCAGGCCACAGTTCTCTTGTGAGGCGGGCCAACGGCTTTACAGCTCTAAATAGCACATCAACCCTCAGCTAAAAAGAAGCCAGTCAGCCCGTCTCTGTACTGTTTGATACCATGGCTGAGTCTAAAAGATGGAAGAGGACAATGACAGATGAAGTTAAGAAGAGAAAGAGGAAGTGACAGAGCAAGAAGCCGGACGAAAAGCAACAATCTGATGGCAGATTTTCAATCCATGTCAGTGTTGTAGTACTCAGGCCAGAGCCGAGTAGAAGGCATTTCTTTTAGGTATTCTATCTTTGATTCACTACACGTGTCATATTTTACTTAAAGATGCACAGGCCTTCCCCTTCCAGCTGGCATGAGAGAGATCTGTCAGAGTTCTCCTCATCTTATGTAAGATTATCAGACCGGTGATTCAAAGCTGACTGGATTCACACTCTTCAGCTCGCAGTTCATCTGTGTTGTGCATGAGGTGGCAGGACTCTCAGGCACAGGCTGTGTCTTCTAGACGTGGCTTGTTCCAGATCCTCAGCTTTAAATGTCATTTGATCAAGAGATGGGTGAAATACAGAAAAGGAAATGAGAAATGGACAGATTGCATTGAAAGATGAGTCAGAGAGAAGCTGTGTTCATTAATAAATGCATGCACATGTATTTGAACTAAAGTAAACAAGGGCCTCTGATGAATGCGACAGATTGCCCTAGGTTCTTGAACCATAGCTGAAATTATTCACATTTTTTTTAGTTTGTCATTCAAATGACCTGCATTCTCTTCAGTCCACGTGACGTTATTGTGACTGTTGATCCATTCGAGAACTTGTATTAGATGGAGAGAAAAGACACTGCAATTATATTGTATTATGAATCAGTCAGTGGTCATAATGGACAGTGAAGAGCTCAGGGGCAAGCCTAGAGAGAGAGAGAGAAAGAGAGAGAGTAGAGCTCCAACTTTGCAATCACGTGTCACCTCTGATTGTACCACTGGACTCCACAGTCTAGTAACAGATAGCAGAGATGTCTGGACTGTGCTTTGTGCTATTCCTTTTTGTTGCAAATATACTTAAAAAAGAGGTATACTAGCTGTATACTTCTTCATCAACTAATGACAACCTGTGAAGTCAATTGAAGGGGTAATTAGAAGTAGCATTGGCTCAGATGTAAGACTTAAATTCAATTCAATTCAATTCAATTTTATTTGTATAGCACATTTCATACAAACGTAAACCCAATGTGCTTTACAGAAGACAGAGATGTACTTTTTCCTGTATTGTTCTTGTAAAAACTGTAGTTTTACCCCTAAAGGGCCAAATCATTTATACACATAAATCAGTCTAAGCAGTCGCAATCACTCTTTTGTAAATATAAGGGTTAAACTGTGTCATTAGCACTACGATTTTTGTTCTGAAAATGTACATAATACACTGTTGGAAGGTAACAAACGTACTGATTTAAAGGTTAGAAAAGCAACTCGTAAAATGAAGATAACAGTTTGATCCCTTCAGCAGCAGGAAGTTGAAGTATAAGAACAGCTTGCTCTTTCTAATTTGCAGTGCTATGAAGTAAGGCCAAGCAGCTAAGACTGAAATTAAACTTCAGGGCAGAATTGCAGATGTGAATGTGGGAAACTGAATGAGTTTGGACAGGGCATTATTGAAAGAGTGCAAATTACATGCATCAGTATCCAAGGTATAGTTTGTGCATGTAGATATCATGTCCTGGTTTCACACCTGGATAAACTGTGGGAGTTCTCTACAAGAAAATAGAATGGTGAGGCATTTAAAAAGGTTTCTGATCATTCTCTTTTCACAGGTGTCTTTACTCTGAGTAACATGGGGCGGCAGAGGGGACAAAGACCAAATCTGAGCACTGCTGAGGTGCCCTTGAGCAAGGCACCTGACATCCCTCCATTAGAGCATATCCATAGGATTCTGTTTGTGCATGTGTGTGTATTTCAGCCTATGTTCAACAACAGAGTGTAAAATGAATTTCCCCTCGCAGGATTACTTAAGTATATCTTAGCCGGTAAAATATAATATATATGATAATGAACAACATTGATAGTGTGCTGAAATTGTATTTATGTAGCAAACAGAAGTAAAAAAAAAAAAGGAAAAAGAAATTGTTGAGTCCCAAATGAACATGATATTTCTACTACTTAACTTGGAATGTAAATGTATTCAGTAAAACGGTATGTAAAGAAAGGAAGAAAACACACATGTGGGGAAAGAAACAGTTTATTGAGAACTTTCACACGGGACATAATCACAAAACTTCTTATTGCTTCCCGTCTGCATTTCCATCATCACATCACCATAATATATTGATTGCACTTATTGTGGAAATGAACCTCTATTTCTTCACAACTACATCTCAGAGTGACTGCCTTGTTGTGGCTCTATGGAGTGTCACTCACACTGAACTGAAGTCGGACAGATGGATTCATTTTCTGGATTCAGCCTGCAGATTCCTATTACCCGTTTTTGCTGCTACATTTTTCTTGCTACACTTAGTCCCAGCTTTGCATCATTTGGAGAGCACAAAGGAGAGTACCAAGCTAAAGCTTTCGGTGATGGTCTTTCATCTGGAAGATATTTGTCGCTGTACTGGGGCACTTATCAGTGGTGAAAAGGTACAGAAAGAAAGAGTGAAAAAGAGTAGGAAAAACCATTTCCAACTCATCAAACTTTTGGTCTGAAGGACATCCATGAAAACATTAATATGACTTTAAACTACCTAAAAAAGCTGACTGAATAGCAGCTCTAAATTGAAATTTCACACAGAGCTTCCCTAACCAAATCATCTTCTTCTACAGTTATATTCAGACTGTATATTCAGTTATGACAAGCTTACAGTGAAGGGTCAGGAAACAGACTGCACATCTAACCCAGGAAGACATCCCCATAGAAGCCGATCCCCTCCACCTTGTTGCCTCCTGACTCATCGACCAGTTCAGGAAAGTGGGCCCCCACACAGACGTTAACAGCCTCCCTCATCTCTGATGGAATAGACCTCATTTTCTGAGCTTGCTCCTTTAGGGCTTCCTGATTGAGCTGCAGACACAGAGGCCAAAGATTAGTTAAAGGTTACAGCTTGACATTGAAGTTTTTATAGCTTCTTCTTTTCTCAGCCAGATGCTTATCGTGATCTTTAAGGAATGGATTTTTGTCCTGGCACCCGTACAAATAAAGATCAACTGGCTTGAACCCAGTGGCATGGATTGATTTTAAATAAGAGTGATGGGGATTTTTGAGGATATTTACATGTACTAAGGAAAATAGCTCAATCGATGATATTAAATACATACAGCAAAGATTAGCTCTTAGTGTCCTCATTTGTCCGTCATTCTCTTATTACACTCACTTGAATTCCTCCCACTGCTTCCCTCAATATCAGAAACAGTATTTGTAAGCTAATTTTATTGATGAGACATAAAAACACACCATCCATCTGGCCTTCAAGCGTCAATGTCTAATCCATATAACACCTCTTTTTCTCAAAACAAACTGCCAAGCATTGTCATAAATGAGCGCTGACATCATTTACAGCGGTGGGAGAGTGGTCTGTAATTTCTCAGTCTGTGTGTCATTCTTCAATATTACGTACAAGCGCTGATAGACAGATGGCCTATGTGGAAAATGTATGAAAAAAAGTTGGATATTTTCTTGCAATGGTTTGGATTGCAGATTTGTGAATATGCACGGTGCACGTTCTTGTATTAATGATGTATTAATCATATTATGGGGATACTCCATTGAGGAAGTGAGTCAGTGTGTTTGGGATTTAAAAAGAACATGCTCATTAGCACTAGGTCACATTGAAGGAGTCAAGTATTGTTTATGGTCAGGTTAAATAAGGTCAGGTGTTGAATAAAGAGGTTATGGTTAATGCCAGTCTGAGTCTCGAGCAGTGGTTCCCAACCTTTCCCCCATCTTCAGATGCATTGAAAACACAAAAACGAATGTGCAAAAGGGATTACAATTTTGATAAATGTTGCTGTTTAGACCATTATCAAAACATTATTTTTACATCATTTTAGTCAGGATCAGAGGAGGAACATTAGCTGAGACAACCATATAAGTCTGTAGCATTAGCTAGTGCTACATTATTACAGAACCATCACCTATGACTGTTAATAATCAGAGCTGCACAACCCTCAACTGCGTGTACATTGCCACACAAAATGTGTTGGTTTTGGATTAAAATTTGGATTGACATTTTTTTCTCATACATTTTCATCTATGTACAGTACATATAACCTACACTTCATAGTAAGAGTGCTATTCTTGATTTAGGTTGCCCACATTTAGTACTTGAGTTGGGTCATTGCAATGTCCACTTCAGTGACAAAAATGTACCCTGGTGTCATTGAATATACCTGATTGGTCAGGGTCTTTATCTCCTCCAGTGTAACAGCTTGTTTCTTCATCAGAGCCTCTTGCTGCGGGCTGTTATCTGAAGACTGTAAGAATACAAAAAAAGCACAATACATCATGTTACTGCTGAGGAACACATCATCGATCTGTGGTGGGAGCCTGTGTAAGTCTGTTTGTGTGTGTACACGTGGTATCAAGTGAGAGATAAAGACTGTTGTCTATAAGCATGTGTATGAGCAGTTCATCTGCTCATGTTCTTCCCTCTGAGTGTATGTGTGTGTATATCTGGAGAGGAGAGCACCCGTGGGATGCAACCGGAGCAAGTGAATCAATACATTTGAAGCTACAACAGGTTGGGCTTGTCTAATTTGATTACACAGCCCTTATAGCACTTGGTGATTCAATACAGAGGCCGTGCTGATTAAAAAGGTGACTGGGGCATTAATAGTTGCAGTAATAAATGGGAAATGCTGATTAAGGAGAGCAGAATTAGCTGCAATGCAACCATAATGTATGGCTGGATGAGGGCAGTTTGTTGACATCCAGATTAAGTTGATGGGAGAGGAGTAGACAGTGAATGAAATAGTCAGGTCTTTAACCCAGATACGGCAGGTCTGAATGTTGATGAGTGGAATGGGGGAAGAGCTCAGTGAGTCATTGACTGCACATGAATTAGCCTTCTCTCTGTAAACAGCTTCTGAGTAATGGACAGGCCTGGCCTATGGTCAGGGCCTGCTTCACTTTACTCACCGTGTAAGTGTGTGTGAGTCTGTTTTTCAGTGTGTGTGTGTGTGTGTGTGTGTGTGTGTGTGTGTGTGTGTGTGTGTGTGTGTGTGTGTGTGTGTGTGTGTGTGTGTGCGTGCGTGCGTGCGTGTGTGTGTGTGTGTTTTGAGAGTGAACAGGTAAGTGTGCTCACGTGTTTGTGTGTATCTGTTATCGGCACGTGGGAGTGTGTGAACATGTGTGCAGATGTATGAAAGGAATTTTCGACATGTCTGATATTTTTCCTTTTTTCCATCACAAGACACCTCTATGTAACCATAGTTACACTGCTGAATACAATGTGTGGTGAACTGACTATGTGAATGGTTTGTGTATTCTGAGACATTAGTATTGATGTAGGAACATGCGTGATGATGGTAAACGCAGAGATGTATCTTTCATTTAACTGAAGATTTTTGTAGGAACTAGGTGGGGCTCTTTATATGAATTATTACAAGTTTAAAGAAATGTGTGAAATCCTTAGAAGTAAGCTTAGAAGTAACCTATTGCCAAGGTTTAAATGAGAATATTGATACCAAAAACATCTGTTTGTTAAATACAATGTGATTCGCTGGTAAACTTAGATTAGCTTAAATACTTCAATCATATTGTAGGCAAATAAACAGGATGTTTGGCATTAATTACTAAGCTTATGAGATGTGGGAGGTTTATTTTTTCTTACATTTTTGTGACTTTCAGTTTAGTTTTCTCCACTTAATTCTGGTATTTATGCTAAGCTAAGCTAACCAGCTGTAAGCTCCATGTCCACACTTTCCAAAGAGATATAACAGAGGTATAAATTGTATCATATCAAACAATATACGAAAATATCAAAATATTCAAATGGTACGTATCCCCAGAAGGTCTTGACATTTTCTACTTATAACAAGTTTAAAAGATCACTTACAGCAGCATCAGACTGACTTGTTTCATCCAGCAGCTCTGTGCTCATTGATTTTTTCAGCCTTAGAAAAGACAAGTATAATTTTCTATTAGAAACTCTTGTACTTAATGGTCAAAAATACAACATATCTAGACATAACTAATGTGCAATTCCACGTGACAGAGGAGAATGAGCTCCTTATCACTTCAATTTTCATTGTTCTTATTAATACAGACGACAAGCTGAAACTCCGTGAGAGGAACAGCAATGAAAGGAAACACAGAAAGTAACTGAAGGTCACACTGTGAACTCACTTTGCTTTCTCTGAGGAGGAACATTTTGAGAGCGATTTCTTCTTATTTTCTTTGGATTCGCTGCAAAACAGGACAAAGACAAGAAACTAAGGACTCCTGCTTGATTGAAAATGTAAAAATAATCAAGAGTCACAGGGCGATGATGTGTTTCTGGTGTGACATTTATTTACAGTTTAAATTAGATGTTAGCATGTCTGTGTGGACAGGTAGATGACCAAAGCTTCCTTTGCTTCCCTACTGCTGTTTAAACACCTGTTGGATAATGGCTGTCCTGAGTTAACCATCTGCCAGCTGGGGACCAGGGATAACACACCCATTGGCTACACACACGCACGCACGCACGCACGCACGCACGCACGCACGCACGCACGCACACACACACACACACACACACACACACACACACACACACAGGTACACAAACGCTCACATCCAGAACACCGAAAGCCAGTCAAGGACATCAGAGGATCGGCACACTGAGGTAATTCATTCATTTATTTGAGGTATTGTCTTTCCAAAATGTCAAATGTCTCACCTCGAATGACACACACACACGCACGCACGCACGCACGCACGCACGCACGCACGCACGCACACACACACACACACACACACACACACAAACACACACATTCAAACAGTGTTGCACCAAAATCTCAAGGCACAGGCTGCATAGAGTCAGCAGTGCTTGAGTCTATCTCTCAGTGTGTACAGCATGTCCCAAATGTGTTGTATGTGTGCTCTCACCTCTCCAGGCTCTTCAGCTCAATGGTGTGTCTCTCTGTTGCCATCTCCAACAGTTTGGCCAGTCTCTGTCACAATAGAAGGAGGAAGTATCACATTCACTGGCAGGCTAAAGCTTGAAAGCAAGACCTGAGCAGCTCTAAATAAAGTCCATTATGGGAGTAATTAAAGTCTATTTTCTTTAAGCTAAAAAAAAAAAAGGTTGCTTCTTTGCATGAACTTTAGTATTGGCACTGGACCTCCAAGCTAGATGTTACCTCTCACCTCACTCCTCAGCACTTGAACAGTTCGTTCTGACTAGTGAAGCAACCCTTGAATAATTACCTGATTGACCCCTCCATCTAAAGCTGATTCAGAGCTTATGCCAAGAGTACCCCCGAGCCCCTGGGTCTGCTGTTTAATCAATAGAGACTCTGAAGCGCTGGCTGCTCGCCCGTGAACACAGCACAGACAGGGAAAGTCAAGACAGATGTAAATGTATCTTGGGCCATGACAGTTGATACTGTTGTTTTGGGTTAATCATTATATGTAATGAAGACAGACAAATAGATATTAGAAGAACAGCGGTTTGCTGCGGAGCAAAAGAGAACAGGTTACAGGAGGACAGCAGGCAGATCTTATCTTACTGTGACGATGTTTACATTTTCATATGATATAAACCTGAATCGGTGATGCAATAATATCGTAGGGATAGCAGAATTAAGTACGGTATTTCAAATAATGGCTATATTGGGTGCAGCAGAAATATTATTGGAGCACAACACTCCTGAGTTGGTAAGGTGAACTTGTTAGCAAACTGCTATCTACACATTTAGAAGTTATAGAGCAAAATAATCATTAATGTGGACTCATGTTTGTTGTCACCTTGTGAATATAAATCAAACATTCCCTTCCCATTAAGCCACAACCAACACCTGAAGAAGATTTCTGTTTCTAGACTGTTCAATTCTCCACTTTGATCACCGGCTGGTTGCTAACTGTGTCTACTTTGTTGTTGATCAGAAAGTTAACAGTGGGGCTTTTGAGGCCCTTTTTTTGTTGTTGCTAAAAAAAATGGCTTCCTTCTGCAAATGATGAGAGTGGGGACAGTGAACCAAAAGAGTAAAGTTGAGGTCCAAACAGATAATCGATGAACCAAACCTCAGAAGACACGTTTGATGAGTTGAAGAGAGGAGAGGCAGATGGGGCTGCTAATTATTTTTTCAGTTTCAACACTTAAAGCAATTTTAACAGCCAATGCAACATTGTTTTCACATTTTGTTTTAACACATTATTATCACCAGTATCAGTTCAAGTGACTTTATGTAAATGAAGAAGTATAAAAAAAGCAGATGTTGGCATGCTGAAGTACGGTACGTCAAATATAAACCTAACCCTAACCATTAACATTTGTTAGTTTGTGTAAGGATGTTTCTGGCCACATTACCAACATTTTATCATGTTGAAATGGGAAACTTAACTTTTGAATGAGCCAACCCCAAGTCTAAAACTTAAACCGGTATTTTGCTAACCTCTGTAGCACAGTGCTCTTTCTTCTTCTTCAGCTGGTCGCACTGCTCCGTCCACAAAGCCTGCAGCTCAACATACATTTTTTCCTTCTGCTCCCGCACCCGCTCCGTCTTCAGGCTGGAGTCAGAGGAGTTTGTTTCTCCCCTGCAGGAAACATACCATCATGTCACACAGACACATGACACATACAAGGGAAATTGAGTTTAGCAAGTTGAACAGACATTTTCTCTTTAAGATTTCACTGAACAACCCTGTGGTTATTAGAAAGGCTTTGTAGATTTTATCTTTTGTCATTGAATGACATGTTTTGTTCTGAAAGCTTTGTGTGGAGGGTTTTGTAAAAAAAAAGAAAAAAAAAAGACTGCAGCATGTATCCATGTAGCTGTTCTCTTCATCCTCTCTTACTCTGCATCAGGGATAAAAGCACATTAATCATGGAGTATTTTCCATGCCTATCAATTAAATATTTCTAATACTGGCCAAAACAACAACATCTTCATTAGTAGGTCAGTATTAATATTCTGTAGAATTCACAGGCATTGTTTTTGGTGAATGACTGAACAGAAACCATTGGACAGATGGATACTACTACTCTGAATTTATTACATGACACTCCTGCTCCGCCAACACAATCTGACAGTCTTTTGTCAATTATTCATTTCTCCTAAAATATAATAACCAAATAAAATCTTGAAAATGACAATAGGAAGCAACAAAATTCCCTTACTCCTTTTTCTTCACTGAAGCCTTCTTCTTCATGGCCTTGAAGGAGTCAGAATATTTCTGAATCAGGTCCTCTCCTTTTTTCTGATACTTCTTTTCTGCTTCCTTCATCTCTCTCTCCTGACGCTTGACGACCTTCAGGTAGTTCTTGTGCTGTGTCAGTTCTTCAGTGGGAACAGTCGAAGGCTCTGCAGCAAAAACACATGGGGCTTTGTGGATAGAACTTCTGCTATTGGAGTGGATATACATTTATAACCCATCTATACAACTAAAACAAATCCCTAAACTGTTCTGCATGTTTCCCGATTGAATCCTTCTCTACAATGTCACTTCAAAGTTACCTTCGCTTGACGTGGGCGGCTGAGATGACTCATTTGATACTAAGGACTCAGACGATGCACCTGCTGGAATGGGCAGGACCACAGCAGCAGGTTCTTCAGCAGCTTCTGTGTCTTGTTTATCTCCTGGAGGAGGATCTGGCTTTGTAGTGGAGTCATTCCCAGGCTCCTCCTTAGTTTCAGGAGCTTCCTCTGGCTGTGGAGCGAGTTCCTGCTCAGGGGCTGCCTCCTCAGGTGCCGGCTCTTCAGGGGCTTTATCCTCAGGGGTTGGTTCTACAGTAACTGGCTCTTCAGGGGATGGAACAGCTTCAGGAAGGGTTTCAGATGGGACATTTTCTACGTCCGGGGCTGGATCCTCAACAGGGGCCTCTTCAGGAGTTTGAGCAGGTTCCGGTGGAGACTTTGGTGATTGTTCATCAGCATCAACCTGTAGTGTAGGTTCAGATTCTACTTTTTCTGGGGAGAGAGGGGAAGTTTGACCTCTTAAATCAGCAACACAAGAGCCATTTTAAAACACTGCATCCTTCAAAAATAAACTCTGAACTGTATCCCATTAAAGAGCTTCATTACCTGCAACTGGGGTTTCACTTTCCTGAGCCTTGACTGCAGCGGTTTGGGCCACAAGAGGCAACTCGTAGGGAGAAATGTAGTCCAAGGATGACTGTGTGAGCACAGAAAGAACAGGAACATCACAGTCTACAACAACATCAGGGATTTTCCAGGAAGTTAATTAGGCTGTTAAGGATTTAAGGGAAACGATATATATTAATTTTAGTATATAAAGGCAGTTTTAGTATCAGTAGCTGCTTTCTACTGATACTAAAGAGAGAGACCACATTACTCCAGTTCTTGCCTCCTTACACTGGCTACCGGTCAAGCTAAGAATTGATTTTAAAATACTTCTGACTGTGTTTAAGGCATTAAATGGACTTGCCCCCGCTTACCTCTCAGAACTCCTGTCTCCATATCAGCCGGTAAGAGATCTTAGGTCAACTACACAAAACCTTCTGTCAATACCCACATCAAGGACAAAGTGCAATGGCGATCGTGCTTTCTCCATTGCAGGACCAAAACTATGGAACGCTCTTCCGTCCAATTATCCGCCTCTCTCCCACTATTGATGTTTTCAAAACCCGCCTCAAAACATACTTATACTCTATTGCCTTTAACTTTCAATAACCCATCAAGCAATCAAAAAATCCATCGCTCTGTTAGTCTTGTGTTACACTTGACTTAAATTGTTTCCTGTGAGGTTGTTGTTGTCTATTTCTTTGTAATGCTTTGTTTTATGTTTTTACCTGCGCTGCACTTTGGATCAACTGTGTTGTGTGTAAAGTGCTATATAAATAAAGTTGAGTTGAGTTGAGTTTCTTTTACCTCCTTTGGGGTCTTTGTGGTCTTTTCTGTGCCCTTTGTTGGGTTGAATAAAGCATCTGTGAAATCTGGGATAGCATGAAAAGCAAATTACTCATACAAATACAAATTAAATGTTACTGAGCAACAAAGTTTCAAACTGAATCAATCTTGTCCACTCAAACAGCATGCATTCAAGTGCAGCAGAAGATTTTTCTTTTCCAAAATCAAAAAGTGAAAAAAAGCCAAGCACCTGCAAAGGCAGCAGGGATATAGTCCTTGACCTCGATGTAGACAAAGAGAGCAGGCAGAGTGAGCGGCATGTTGCTCTCACTGCGCAGGCAGATGTGTTGGAAACCTGCAGGGCAGAAAACAAACCCCAGTGAAAGTGGCACAAACAAGTTCGCAAACATTCAGTGGCCTTGGATGACTCAGAGGTGTTTGAATTATGTAGATTAGATGAAGCATGTTTTTTTCCCCCCTGAGCTTCACTGACCTGATTGGATGGCATCAAGTGGGATGATCCTGTGTCCCAAGAATTTACCATTTTCTTCGTGAACTACAATTCTTAGAGAGGCCATTTCTGGGAGCAGAATCTATCCGTCATAACAACAACAAATACATTATATAGAATAGTAACAACAGACTGTCCTAAACACATGTATTTGGGCATATGTTGTCATGTTTATCACACCTTCTCGAAAACAAAAGGCTCCTCATTCCACACAGGGTTAATGGCGTTGGGTGTGGTCGACCACTTGGTGCGATATTTCTTCTTGGGGTCTCCTGGCAGTCCGATCACCTCTACCTCCACTCCAGTTTTCACGTTCTTGTCAGACAAAAACTGACCTGAATAGATCTATGGAGACCAGTGAATAGGATTGTATGACACATATGAAGTGGTAATCAAAATGGATGTGGATGTGTCCTGTTGTGCAAGGATGCATGTTCTGGACAAAAAGAATATAAATAGAACTGAGATTTTCACTCATGCAGAGTCAGATGAATACCAGGAACTATGTATCAGTCTCAGCTGTAAGCCTCAGTTATTAAAGACTCTAAAAGCAAGCAAACATGGCTTCACATACACAAGCTCCCAAAGGTTACTGAGGCTTATTCAATGCTTATTTTTATCACAAAAACAGCTTTGATTCAATTTTGTTCAACAATTTCCCTACAATGCAATATCATTGATGATGCAACTTAATTTTTCAAAAGACATTTCACCTGTTTTGTATTTAGTCTGCATGGATTCTGTTCACCACACAGGTGGATTAAGTGAGAAAAACATAATCACGGTAAGGCCATGAACCTGCCTTTATTGTCAGTGTGCTCGCCACCACAGTGTCGATCCTGTCACAAAAAGGATCAAACTTTTTGTCGCTGCGCCGTAGCACATCATGCTTGAGGAGGTATCCTGTTCTGCCATTGAACTCAAACAGAGCCATGTTCAGCTGCATGGGGAAATCTAAAAAAAAAATAGACACAAACAGACCCATTCATGCCCCCTCTCTTCAGCACATAGTGGAGCAGAGGCCTGTGCAGCACAAAGAGGTGCAACACTGACCTGCAGTGGTGTAAAACAGAAGCTCAGGTGTGGAAAATAAAACAACAGATCAAAATGAAGAGGTGAATAGAAAGAAAAAGCTAGTACTGTCATTCTGTTGTGTGCTGCAATATGTATTTGAAAGTGGTTTTAGTGCTTTGAGTTTGCATTTCTACCCATGGTCTGGTAGTTTAGCGCCACCATCTGGGAGCCTACATTCCAAAATGGCTGAGGGTTGTAGTTTGATGAGTCCATTCTTGTTCCTTTGGGGTAAATCCTGCTCATCTGCCTTTTATTGTATCTGAGAAAGACGGTTCAGGAAGCTCAATTTTGAATCTCTGTATTTGCCTTTGATCTATTAAAACCCTCATCATAGCATTAAAAAAATAAGCAGATTTTAGACACCATTTGGAGCTTGACTCCCTCTGCAGCATTCTTAAAGGATACTCGACAAATTCAACAGCGGTCTTGGCAATCATTGTCTCCCCTTTGGTCTCCACAAAAGATGAGATGACGTAACTCTTGTTTTTCTCTGTGAAGGAGGAAAAAAGTAGGAGGAAGAATTGCACAACTCACACTGACTTTGATTTGTTTCCCTGTGATTTTTCTAAAGGTGTATATCGTGTAAAATCTATTTTCGGTTAAATTCATGGACACATACTTCTGGCATTGTCAAAAGAGATGAATTTGTTTGGCTGGATGTAGTTTACAATAGATGACATGGCCTCGTATGCTGTGACTTCTTGTCCAGCTGTGCCCTGTGGGGGATTGACAGGATGTTGACTGATGTTTGAATGGCTTTAGACAGACACGGATGATGTACAGCAATAAAACTGTCATCACAGCCGTTCACTCTACCTCATCCGATGTCTTCATTTTTTCCTCATCCTGCTCGTCTGCCTCCTCCGTCTCCTCGTTGTCCTCCACAGCTGCGTCCCCCTCTGGTGAAGCATGTAAACATAATGTCAGTGACAGCTATAAGTATAACTGTTGTTAATCTCATTTGGCTTGTAGTTTATCTAATCTACCTTGGTTCTCTTGGGTGCTGGGTGCTGGGTTGGCAGGATCTGTGGAGGAGATGTTTGGGTCCTGAGTGGCTGCAGCTGTGGCTGTGGCCTGGTCGGTTGCTGCTGTGCTGGTTTTCTTATTCTGGGCTGGCTTTGCCTCGCTACCTTTCTTGTTTTTGATTAGGATCTTGCCCATGAGCTCAGATGGGCTGGGGATCTGCTGGCCTGGCTTTAGCTGAATTTAAAACATAAAACAAGACACCCTAAAGTAGCATGGGGTCAACTGTGACAAAACATACATACTGTATATGCCATAGCCAGCCAGCCCATACAGGGCTGTAAGAAAAGAACGATTCAGGAAACAAAGATCAAGTTTTGGTTTTGTCTTTGGAAAAAATCTGGATTTTAATTCATAAAATGACGATTGATATGTAGCCACAGGCAGCAGCAGGATAGCTTTGTACATTGACTGGAAACATAGAGATACAGCTAGTTGACTAAAATCTCTCTCTGCTGTGTGAAAACAGTTTTCCAGGGAAATAACCTCACGAGAAATGGTCAGACACAAACAAAAATGCAAAACCTCATCCTGTTTTGCTGCTTTTGTTTTTTGTTTTAAGTCTATCAGTGAACTGTTAAAAAGTGACTTGATGTTTCTTTGTTGTAAAATTGTATTTGTATTTGTGTGGAGTTGTCTTCGTCCTATTAAGATTTAAAACAAAACAAAACTTTTCTTTCTGTCAAATTTTAGTGGATTAGGTTTTGGAAATGTTTTTGTCTTGACAGAAGCCTTCCCAAAGTCATTGCTGCAGCCCTGATTTAAGTTTAGACAGTTAAACACGTCCTCTCTTTGCCTCAGGAAGACAAACACGTGTGTGCACTCCACACAGCACAAAGCTGAGAGGAGGTAAACAGACAGTCACTGCTGATATAAACCAGTTACATGTGTACAGGAGCCTATGAGGGTCATGTCCAACAGAGATAAAAAAGAGGACAAACATTAAACTATCGTTTTTCGACTGATGTCCTGCAAAGCGATGCAGTTAGACTGCAGAACAGAGCAGAGTCTCACAATTGAACATTTCATTTCATTCTCCGTGTTCTGTTGGACAATTTCTCAATTACTAATCTGTATCTAACTCCATTATTTTTTCAGTAAGCTGTGTTGCAGCAGTGTACTCACAGGGTATTTGTCCAGCGGCTCTGTTTGCAGGGCATCACCAAATATGGTTTTGCAGTAGTTTGCCATCTTCTCCTGTTGTTTCACCCTTTGACAGAGCAGACCTGTTACTGTGTGCTTTACTGACAGGAACACCAATTCAATTACATTCTCTATATGTTCCATCCATATTTCATTCGGGATAATGGCATCAGAACATTATTACAGTGTGCTTATAATATTACTCGGCATGAGGTGATGGAAAAGCCGGGTCTTACGAGTCAACGTGGTTCTCGAATGAGAGGATAACCGGGTATTGTGAGGTCTTGAAGGCGCTCTCAGCTATAGCCTCGATTACATCCTGTCACACAACAAACAGAGAAATGCATTTTTGTTTTATATGCATTTAATAGACTTTTATTTGATTAGGTGTGCTGCATCTGGCAAAAGAGCAGTAGAAATAAAAAAATAAAGGGCACAATACAGTAGAAAACTATTAAAAAATGGGGACGTATCATAAACTTGTGATAATTACACCAAAGCGTTAGGCCGTCTCTGAAGCTCTCACATGTACTGGCTGACAGCAAAGTGAACTGAGGTGTTGTGTGCTGGCCCCGGTGAACTGCAGAGCTATAGCTGCCCTTAAATGGAAGTGTTGAGTGTGAGAGGGGGACTGTGTGTGACAATGTGTGTGTGTGTGTTTCTGAGTGTGTGCGTGCTTGTGTGGGTGTGTGAGTGTTTAATGTGTGCATGGACATAAAAACAAGGTTATGAATAATTTTCTTGGCTTCTCATATCACATCTCATCGAACGCCTGCACTCTTTGGTCAGCATGAACCGCCTCTGATGAATGTAAACATCGAAATGTTTATTGGAACAATGCTAACTATGTTCACAGGAAACAGGGGTTGGTCTTAACTAGAAAAAGGCCAAAGACTACTGCAGGGAAATACTCCTCAGAGGGGGTTGAGCTCACACCAAAGGTACTGTCAATTGTCTTCACTTCTTCCCATTCTGGGATAAGTTGTTTTTTAATGCCTTTTATACTTCTCAAAGCTGCATTATTTGAAATAGTTGGTTTATCTGTAAATTGTTAAGCTTTTGGTGTCAGAATCGGGATTTTGCATGATTGGTCAGAGTCTACAACAAAAATTGAAAAAAGGATAGATAACATATCAGACTGGGCAATTATGTATAATGTATGTTGTTTAACAGAGTATGCAACAAGAGGCGGCCACAACAAAACTGAGGTTGTTAGAGTACCAATTAATAAAAAGATCATGGTATTTATAAATATCTGAAAAAACTTTTCTGGCTTTTTATTTAATTTTGAGATAATCCCTAACTGAAGTTCTTAAATTTACTAAATTGAGCAAATACAATATATTTCTATAAATATGTTAGGCAAAAAAGCAGATTTTGTTCCATCTGTTAAGACAAATAATACATTATATATTATATTTGTTAACCTCTCCAATGTTTTAGTGCATGATGCAGAGGTCTAACGAATAAAAGGAAACCAAAAAAACACAATCTAAAATGTTGAAATGTTTCTGTGTACCACCTTGAAGAGGATCTCGGTTGTCATGGTGAAACCATGGGTAATGATTGGCTCTTCATCTGGAGGTTTGCCCTTCCAGCAGTCCAGCTCCAGACAGCGGCAGCCGGACAGCAGACACTGACGGTACATTTCTGGGGAGGACACGCCCGAGAACTGACCAGCTGCAGAGAAACACGCAGAAAGAAAAGAATGAAATGATCCTAAGATGTTTAAAGTATCAGAGTTCATGGGTTCAAATCAGTGTGGTGACCTGTCAGGTATGTGTTATGGGAGGACTTGATGAAGTAGTGGGGAATGGGTTGGGCCATGTCCTGACTCTTGGCCAGCCTGTCCTGAATGACCACTGACGTCTCTGGCCCCATCAGGAAGAACAACAGACCCTCTGGAGAGATCAGATCTGAAGATGCCCAAAAGAGGGAAAGCATTATCCACCTTATAAAACCTATACATATATCAAACCGATGTCAAAGAATCTCACTTCTGTTTGAGTTGGTAGAGAGGGGTTCATATTTGTCAATCAAAGCCTTGATCTGGTCCTGCCGCAGACGTGGAAACAGCTCCTCGTTGAGACGAGAGTCCCTCTGCTTCTCGTTGAGGAACTTGGTGAAGTTTTCCTTCGTCATGATGGGTTTGTTGGAGCTGCGGGGCAAAGAGATGCATGACAATCACATCAGATCTGCACGTCATGTTGCTTCTGCCCCTCAGGGCCTGATACAGCCCACCTGAGCCCCAGTCATGTGGCAAATGCATGTTTCTGGTTACATAACTACAGTACAACATTCATCTAGCCTTTTAGAATAAGTTAAGTGCTGAAGGGTTTAACTCGTGGAAAAAGAGAACAAAACTAAATAGATTTCTTTTTTTGGCCAAGTCATTGCAAAAGTCTTTAAAAGGTATACATCTCAAGATTAATATGTGTTATTAAGTTGGATCAGGTGTATATATAAAAAATCCCTATATAAAATGATTAGAGGATGACTCAGCAGTATCAGAAGTCAATTGGCGAAGCAGACTCACTAAGAAGTGAAGATCTCATAGATCTCAGGCCGAGGGCAGAGATTTGTCAAGAAGGTCTTAAAGGCAGCCTCAGTGAAGACATCCGGCTTCATGGAGTCGTACTGAAATGTTGAAGCATGTTCATATGTCATAATAATAAAATATATTAACTTAATTGCCGCTGCAAAACATGTTTGACGTAATCTTGCAGTAACTCAGCAGGTGTCTGAGTACCTTCATTTAAGCTGAAATATGTAAGACTACTAGCAACAATCACTACAGTGAAGAGAGAAAAATATCAATATTGCTTTAATATCTTAAAAGAAAGATGGACTTAGAGTAGACAAGCAGCCCACAAAAAGGTCGTTATTTTCTGACCTTTCCTTTAGGGAGGTGTGCTGATGCTAAGGCACTTTCCACCCTCTTCTTATCCGCAGGGAACATCTTGTAAATACTGACAAAAATAAACAGTGAAACATTGAATAGCAAATGTGAAAAAATCTGCTGTAAAAACTATCCTACACCTTTACATGGATTATTGTAACCTACTATTTCACTGGGATCTTGCCGTCCTTGTTGGTGTGAAGAGAAATACGCACGTATCTACAATCAAACAAAAAGGCCCAATTATACTTCGATAGTCCACGCTGTATTATATGTGTGATGTGTTCATTCAGAAACAATACAGGTCTAACTAATCATGCTCACTTACATTTTCTCCAGGAAGACTTGTCTGCATGCATTGTTTCTGGCAGCATTGTATGCAATTGCAAAAATGTCATTTGCCCAATTCTGTTGTGCATTAAATTAGAACAAAAGATAATTATTTCAATTTTAACACAAATTGTGCTTGAAATGTCAGTACAAGAGGTTTTAAAATGGGATTAATAAAGTATTTCTTATTCTGATATGGACACAAACTCACCACTAGAGGGCGTTAATATAAAAGCACCTCAGGAAATGAGAGTGGTGCATGTTGAATTTGAACAAAGCTCCGTTGTGATTTCATTACAGCTGATTAAATCCGGATATTGGAGTCATGCAGTCTAATAAGGACTAAAAGGGATTGAGAGGGCGCCTTATTGGAGGGATGGCTCTCTGTGTAAAGGCTGTAATGGCCCATGGCTGTGTTTGAACATCAGAGGGGATCATTGGCAGAGAAGAAAGGACTGTAAACAGCTAAATATTAGACACAGACAATACCAAGTGTATGCGCTGGTTTATTACCTGTGTCACTTTCTCTTTGGAGGCAAAGAAGTTATGATAGGTCAGATTCACAGTGTCTGGACCTGAGACGATGGTCAGAGTTTTGGCAAGATGGTTGCTGTCTGGAAAGTCGAGGTTGAACACGTTGCGAACCTTAGGGTGCTGCAACAGTGAGATTATGGATTTAATAGAGAACTGACCACATAGAAATGGTTCCATTTTTAGAAAACCTTGAAAACATTATTTCAAGCTGATAATTAAATCAATGCTTTTGTAAATATACGTTCCTTTTTTTTCCTACAATGCATATTTTCCCCTCAGGAAATGAAACATTTGATTTTGGCAAAGATTTATTTTTACCAATATTGCATTACTTGGATGCTCTTTATGAATGCATTACCTATAGAAGCTCAATACTGTATGCCACTGTACACGACACATTATTACTTACTGTGGCAATCTTTTTCATTACTGAGTTGCAAGCTCTGTACCTACAGAATATTTAGTCTTGAACAAATCTGTTAACTGGACTGTGCTTTATTGTTAACATACAGGTAAATAAAGCAAAATCAATATTGACTGCTCAAACACAATATTCAATAGATAATGGCTGTCAGAGTAAGAGCAAATCATATGAAAAATATTTGAAATGAGCTGCTTATTACTGGAAAAAAGTTTTTAATGAAGAACCTGAAACTGTGTTGCATCCACTGTAATGGGTCCACTGGGCTGTGAATCATGCCCAGTGGACCAACTAAAGTTTTTTTTTCTGTAACAAAGTTTAGGCTGCTTTCTTAGCCTGTTTTTAAAAATGTTGATTTAATATCAGTGAAGCCGTATCCTGGATCAATGAATGATACACATTTCTGAGCTTAAAAAAAAAAAATCATCTTTCCTATGTTAGCTTGAGGAAGTCAAGTCAAGTCTGCAGCACTTGAACTCTGTGAGCTTGATCAACATAGGCAAATCTGCCAACCAAAAGATGCAAATATGCATACAAATACACACACACACACACACACACACACACACACACACACACACACACACACACACACACACACACACACACACACAAACGACACTGCAGCTCTAGGTACCCACTTCCTGCATCTGCTACTCTTCAATCAATCACTTCCATGCTACTTTCAAAGCTGTGGACATAATGTCAGCATCAGAGCTGCTTTCCCAAAACTTCTCAGAGGCCCTGAGAGGAAGATGTGCCTCCATCAGCACCCCAGCTGGGATGATGCAGAGCTCAGTGCTGTCCCTGAGGGGAGCAGATTTCTGAATCGACTTTTGAACCCTCACCGAGGGATGACGAAGGCTGCATAGTGCAACTCTCTGTGGATGCCGGAAAGGAAGTGAAATGGAGCTGCAGCAGTCAGATACAAAAAAAAAACAAAAAAACACACAAGCTTCTCACACAAATCTTAGATCATGACTTAATGTGTGGCACTTGGTTTGTGTGTATCTATGTTTGTTTGCGTGTTTTTATAGTAGGGCAGCAGCTTGGATGCATGTGTCCATTGCCCTTTTTGCAATGCAAATCTGCCTGTCAAACTAATGTGCAAACTAAGGGCTTGAACACAGATTTGCATGCCGTGATTCATAGAGAAACAAAGTTTAACTCAAATTGATTGACCAGAAGGTGCTTATATCAAATAATGACTCTTTACTCACTTTTGGAAGTTTGGCATATTTTCCTATTCTGGTGTCTCTGATGGTAGCAACATCCAGGAACGTTGTCTCCTAGAAACAAGAAGCAGAGATACATCTTAACTATGATTTAAACATGTAGGGGCTAGTCCAAATATGGATTCAGATACAAGTCATCCTTTGGCAAAGTGCAAAAACTGCACGATTTACTCTGTTTGTGTGAGGATGCAATGTCTCTGAACATTCATGTTGGAAACTGCTTCGATTCATTTTCATCTAAACTTCACACAAACACTTTAATGTTACACCGATTGAGCCCAGACACATGAGAAACACATTTGATGTACTGGTTTTGTGATGTTGTGGAAACCTGAAGGTGCTTCATTGAGCGAGATGGAAAGAGATGAAGCATGAGAATGATAGTCTTCTCCATGGAGTGCATCACAGTTCAGCTGCACGCTGCTGCATGATGGTGAACCCACATCAGCACCAATCGATAATCTCCAGCTGCTGGGAACGGAAGGTGCGATTGCAGCTCTGAGCTAACCCACAAGCTTTGGCAGAGCCTCAGCTTCTGCACTCTACACACACTCTGGATGTGAGTCACTGAAACACAACTACCTCTGTTTGATATGCTGTCAGGTTGTGTTTGTCTGATGCACAGAAAAAGGCTGTTTCACTTCTGTGAGCCGCTGAACAGGAGTCAACACCTCTCTACATCTATGACATATTGACATTCTGGGTATTGATTACCTTGCTTTGGTTGATCCAGTAGACATAAAAACCTTTGGGATCCATCTTCATGGTGACAGGATGAGTCTTTGTGGAGTCCTTGAGAAAGAGAAGGAAACATCTATTGAGTTAAAAACTTCTGAAAAAACAAATCTGACACCAGCATCAATAAAAATCAAAAGAAAAGTTCACACTGCTCAAAAACAATCAGAATGAAGACTTACTGATTGAGCCTTACAGATTTGATCTGTATATGTTCCAATATTTCCTTTTTAGCTGTTATTACATTCTTAAAAGATTAGATTTTCTCAACATGTTTACTTACCTCTGACCACTTGGTAAACCTTTCTCCTTTGACCAAGTAGTCTTTGACCTCTGGATGCTCCAGAAAGTGTCTTTTCTTATTCATTTTGGGCGTCTACACTGGCTTCTGTTTCACTGAAATGTTATAGGACTGATACATCCCCTTTCTGCATGTGCACCATCGTCGTAACTATCTTCCAGCGTATCCCTCAATCTGTATCCACAATATAGACTAAGGTGCAGTTTAGTGCATGGACTCTGACTGCCATAGGACACACCCCGGCAGATATGCATTGCAAATAAGGATGACAAAAAACAAAGCAAGGCACTTGACAAAAGGTGAACGTGTTTCCAAACTCTGCACGAAATGACCTAGGAATACTGACTTGAAAGCCTTAGCTCACCTAAATTATAAACAGACTACATTTTAAAATAATTCCTTCTTTGTAAGTTATCTGTGCTTGATTTTTTTGCCAGGAAAAAAAGGATATGTCTAGGTGCTGCTTACTTGTCTAACAGAAAGCAGAAATGAGAGTAAAATTTAAGTCATATAGAAATGTATAACATCTCAACATTTCCCCTCTAAAACAGTGCCTATACTTTACTTCACACACATCATATGAAGAGTTCCCTTTGGGGGATGTGTTCTGTCTCAAACTATTAGAGACACTGTTCATGTTGTATAGTTTAAATACATTCTTCTCTATAGTAGATATTTATCTTGTGAGCATCAGACGAAACATTTGGAACCAGATTTAGTCAGAATATTGACGTTTTGCTTAAATTCTGCAATCGGCTAGAGGCGGGTGAGAAAATGTTTTTCTTGTAGTTTGGCAAACCCAACCCTTTATTAAGTGACTTTCAGTGTTCTCTTTCACACCCGTAGTAAGAAATGTTATTTGCTAATAGCTTGTTTAATATTTTATGCTTGCAAGAAAAAAAAAAAAAAAGAATTTGCATGGAAACAGAAGAAACAGGATTTAATACAGAGAGGGCATGCTGGTCATTTTAATGTTCATGCACTGTATTTAATTGAATTCCTGTTTAATGTTTTAAACATTTCAGTTTGCAGTTACAATGCAGGATTGTTTACATTAACAGTAAATTCTATGGGATGATTTACTCATTGTCTGATTATTTCATCAAACTGAGCCACAGCCGCCTGTCCAGAGTCATAATGTTGTGTCATTTATTACTTGAGGCTGGACACTGGCGGCTGTTTGAACAAAAGATTCCCGGTCATTTGGATATCATTCAAATAAACCTTAAGTTCTTGTTATATTCAAATGCAAACGTGCACCCAGCCAGGCGACAGACGAATGACATTTGGTAAACCACCTCAGAGTCAGTTTATTGAAGATGCAGATGTTTTACATCATAATGAAAAACAAAGGAGCAACACACACAACCTCATCAATCTGGTGTAGAAAACCCCTGATTACAGCTCATCAGCCTCCTACGCCCAGTGTCCACATCATTAAACACACAGATATAAACAGTAAACCTGGTAAACACCTGACTGTGGGTGTGTTTGGGTCTGTGGGATGACTGCTTGTGTAGCCTGTCATATGTAGGTGTAACCCATTACACTGACAGTCACCTGTAGATGCAGGTGGTTTAGTTTTGTGACAGCAGGTAAACAAAGACGTATACAAGAACACAAATATCACAAAACAATTTGTTTATGTTTGTGATTTTTTTAAATTATTTTTATTTTTTTTACTTTAATGTTGTGTCAATATCATCGTGGTTTGTAGAATGTCATTGTGTTTGCATGAAATGTCATTGTTAAAATGTTATGACGTTTGGTAAAATGTTTGACCTGTGGGGCCGGGGTTATTGTGTGGCACCCCAGGTAACGTGTCACTAAATAATCTGTGTGTTTATTGGATTTTTAGATGTTAGATTTAGAAATGGACTGGGAAAAAAACATTTTGAAGAAAAAATATGTAACATGTAAATACAAACTAACAAGTGTAAGGAGAAGAAGGCCAAATATCGGAGCAAACTTGAGAATAAGTAATTTTTCAAAATACTAAGAAACAACATTTTACGTGATAGAAAAATGTTGAGCAAACTGTTGTTAAAACACCTTTTTATTTTACTACCTAACTGCTCAAATGTAGTTAACCCTTTACCTTTACCTGTTTGACCTCTACAAACTCCCAGAGGACATGCGCAATGACACAGACCACGTGCGCTGTCCATTGTGCTGAAATGACGCGCTGTAAGTGGGCCAACAGCTACGAGGCGAAAATGATCTAAAATTAAAGAAATATCCTTTTTTGGGATATTCACAAATACACCTGTGAATTTGATGAACGTTACATAATTCACAGATTCCGCTTAAATGTTATCCATCACCACTCATTGCTGATTACTAAGAACATCCTCTCCACTTGGCTGCGTGGAGTGTAATGTAAACACTTTGCAGCGTCACTTGGACAACTGTTCATCTCCGCTACAACATCCTGCTCTCCATGTGCGGCACAAGCCTCCTGATGTGTGGACGTTTTTCCCCCCCTGCTTTCTTCTTGGGCTGCTGCACAGCTGCTGCTTCTTTAAGAGCCACCGCCCGCCCCCTCTCCTGTATTTTTAGCTGAGCCAGCCACTTCATTTGTTGGATAAGACAGACAGCTGTGTACCGTATGATCTCACTTATTCGTTCTAATATCTCAAATCGTATACTGCGGATTTGCTAAGGGCCTACAGCCAGCTGTTACCTGGAAATGTCACACAGGCTGGGCATTTGTTCCACCGCTGTCGGATGCTGAAACGCGCAGTCAGCCTGTGGATGCTTGATGTCTATTATGAAACGTAATTCTGCACTGGGTACCGAGCAATAGGCGCTGCGTTTCTCACATCAAATGAATCAGAAGAAATCAATTTAACTGCAAGATTCTACTTCGGTGCGGACGGTTCACGGTGGTCCAGCATCTTTCTCCTCAGCCTCCTGACTTCTCTTGGATTGTGGATAACAAGAAGCCTTCAAGACGGAGGGGGTGGTGGAGCATCGAGGGAAAAATAGGGGCAATATGAGAGAGCGGGACTTCATGCCCAATATGGAGAGGGGTAAACCTGCTACTTACACGGGGGACAAAAAGGCTAAGATGGCTGCTAAGACGAACAAGAAGTGGGTGAGACTAGCTACTGTTTTTGCATATGTATTGTCCGTGTCTTTAGCAGCCATTATCCTGGCGATTTACTACAGCCTGATCTGGAAACCGACCAGTGCATCCTCTTCTGCGGGGAAGCCGGCAGTGCCTGAGGAGGTCACCCCCACCGCCAACATCTCAACTAATATTTCCTCAAGCAACAACGTCTCAGAGTGGAACTCTACACAGACAGGGCTGCTATCTCTGAACCAGACTAGGCAGGGCACAACCAACCCGCACAGTCAGCCGTTTCAGTGGGACAACAGAGCCGAGAGTGCGTCCGTGTCTCCGCGCGGTGCCGGAGCTAAAATAGCGCACACGCAGCAGCAGCAACAGCAGCAGCAGGAAGAAGGACGGTACGTGTCTTCCCACGGTCACACAAGCGCGGAGAGATCGGTGAGAGAGACACAAGGGTTTCAACCCGGAAAGAGCCACTATATCCAGTCCACGAACAGGGAGTCTGTACTGGAGGAAGAGGAGGGGAGGGGGGCGCATACAGGGAGCGACGGGGAAAATGACCAACGCGATCCAGATGTCACTGGTCCTCCATCCGCCGCACCGGGCCTGAGAGACAACTGATCAGGCCTCTTGAACATCGCACACACTCTCTCACACACTATCTGCCCCAACAAGGAGTGTTTACAGACTTAATGCCGCAGGTCGGATAACACACAGGTCCTCTTCTTACAACTCATTTTGCAGAGCCTCTTGTGGATGCTGAGCTGCACGTATGAACAAAAATCTGCACACCATGACTTAAAAAAAGAGGATACCTCGCAATCTTCACGTTCCCCCTTCAATACTAATGCTGTTTTGTTTTAGGCCATATGTATGCCTTAAATCAGTGCGTGTCTACTTTATACCTCGGACAGCTGAGGCCAATAACCTGCCTGTACCCGTGGACAAATCTGGCATAGATATTGTGTTAAATTAAAGACACAGTCTCCAGAGATGCTTTTGTTCATGCAGGATATACAAATATCTCAAAGGCACTCAGCGCTTAACATCACTGCCATTCATCGGCCGGTCTCAATCAGTTCTGCGTTATTGCATTTTTAACATATAGGCTGTGTTTTTCTGTCATGGATCAAACCTGGATTCGAGTAGAAGAACCTGCATTATTGAGTTATGCTCAGGTATGTGCATATAACCATGTAAATGTACTGTGATTTGGACATGTACAAATAGCGCAGGCATACATCTTTTTGGCCTATATATGAACTCTTAGTGTAATTAGATGATTTTTATTAAAGGTACAGTATGTATAATATAGCTATAACTATATCACAAGGTACAAATAAACATCCTTAGAAAAAAAAATCATTTTTAGGGTTTTATAATAGATCTATGTAAATCATGAATTAACCGCTGATATTATCCTGTATGTTCATGATATTTTATTTATTCAGAGACAGAATGGATGATATATATTCAAATAAATGTTAGGTTTTTCCTAACACCTGAAATTTCATTTGAAAATGAAAACTAAGATGGCTTGAATTCTTTGTGGTTCACTTAAGGTGATTAGTTTGATGCCGAAAAACGCATTTTATTAATATAGGGCCTATTTTAAGAGGCAAGCGTAATAACTGTGCAAGTATAAGGAGAGCGGAATTTATGGATGTTCTTGTTATCTGTACATTTAATCAAATAACATTGGGGCAGCACTGTAATTACCTGGGTGACCTGTCCTGTGTGTCTGCCCCTCGTGGGAACAGCGGCATTCATCTCCCAGTCTGCCACAGTTCAGTCACTGCAGCTCTCACTGAAACCTCTTCACACAGTCACATGTGGTGAACTATGGAGTGGAAATAAGACCGAGCACCCCATGCGCTCTCTCAGCAGCATGTGAGGGAGGCGTATCGATTTGAGAGCTCTGTTGTTGCACTGTACAAAACAGAGAAGAACACATTACACAATGCCGTTGGTGCTATTTTTGATCCCACTCTCTCTGATAGGGACTCGCTCTGCTTGAAAGGTTTGGTTTCTGAGCTACCTATGACAAGCACCATTTACTATCACTACGAGAGTAAAGGCAGTTTGATTTCCTCCGAGCAGCCAGAAATGTTGCACACTGTGATGTAAACAGTGATGACATGCACAGTTGTGTTGATATGACAGATTTTCAGAAGCAAAGCCAAGGAGTGTTTATGTTGAGCTAAACAAGAAGATCATTCATCAGGGAAAATATTGCAAAATACAAACATCCCAGTCCTTATAATTTAAACCATGTTTTCTGTAAAAACGGCACACTGAGTGTATGCGACACAGTGACAGGCCTGTCAATGATGAACTGGTCTCTGTGTAGAACACAGCCTCTTACAGCTTCTTGTGATACATGAGAGTGACCTATTGATAAAGGAGTTCATCAGTATACTGACAGTTATTACCTGAAACTACATCAGGACCCAGCACCTGACCTTTTGACTTCTTTGAACCCATTAGACCAGAAAGATAATTATCTGATGTGAAGTCAGTCATATGTTACATTTGAGCTTAGCATGTGATTGATTGGATGTATGGATCACGTTTTCTTTAAACAGGAATGACAAAAACAGTTAATTTATCAAATCATAAAAGTATATCAATTCAAGTCCTCAAAGCTGCTTACTGTGCCATTTTTAAAAATACATTGGTTCTCAACTGATGATGACTGCAGCTATTCTGGGCACATTTTAATGTCAGATTTGTCCAAAAAAGCAACAATTGCATAGCTTATATTATGAGACACAGAGACATAAAGAATTCTTAACGAGCCCATTGTACGTGTAATACAGAAAAACATTTAAATTGGTGTCTGATACACTTTTTCACAAAAAGACAATCATTCTCTTTATATTACAGCCTCTCCTTCTCTCTGAATGAAAGCCCTATATGTGATTAATGTTTCAAAACTTTCAAAAGTCTGATTGTCCATGATGTTTTGAAATCAAACAAGTACGTACTTGTCCTTAAGTGAGATTTAAGGTGATTAAAAAATACTCACTTTCTCAGCTAAAAACAAGCTCACATTGTGCAAAGTTTCCTTGTGTCAGTCTGACAAGAGCCTCAAACATCTCAGTGGAAAGACTATTTCAAGGTCTGCTTCTCAGAAACCTTTTCCTCATTAGATTTGATATGTTTGGCAGTGGCACAATACAACATCGAGACCTTTCAAACAAAGCTGGAGGAAAGAAAGGCCTGTCATTGTCTCCGTTGTGTCAGCATGACACCATCCTAAAAAGTTAGGAAATATGAACATGGTGTCTCACAATATAGGAGAACAAAATGTGGGCAGTAAACAAAAAAGCTTTTCCAATTAGGAAAAGGGCAAAAGATGTGGAGAAATGCATAAAACAAAAATGATAGCTGTATGGATTGGAGACAGGGCTTCTACTTATCATTTTATGTCTCGACTTGTTGAATAATTTATAGCAACATTTTCAATCGGCCTCTGATGCAGCACTGAAACATTGTGTGACACTCAGGTTCAAGGTCAAAGGGTCAAATATGTCTACCATTGAGTATTTACTCAACAGTGCATCTATGAGGTGGGACATTATGTCTTGCACACTGAACAAGTGTGAACTGATTAAGATTCACTGTAAAAGGTAAAATCAGGTCACTTACCAGACGCAATAATAATTGTTACCCAATAACAATATACCAATGTGAGGATAATATAAAGAAATGTATGCTACAAAATACTTAAAAATGTATTTTCTACATGCACCAATCAGCTGTAACATTTTGACCACTCACAGGTGAAGTAAATAATCTCTTTGTTAACAAGCACCTGTCACTAGCTGGGATATGTTATGCAGCAGGCAAACATTGTGTCTTCATAGTTGATGTGTTAGAAGCAGGAAAACTGGGCATGGGTCAGGATGTGAGGCACTTTGACAAGGGCCAAATTGTGATCTATACGACGATTAGGACAGAGCACCTCCAACTCTGCAGCTCTTGGTGGTTATTCAGTTGCTATACAGACAGGCCTTCCAATAGGTTTATCACTGTAAGTGATTCAAACGGAAATGACTGACCTCAGATCAATATGGCACAAAGGACATGGACACCTTGTCATCCCAGCCCAGCCTCCTGTCTCATTGCTGGCAGGGGGTGTGATTGGGAATGGGGGGCGGGGGGGGGGGGGGGGTAGTCACTCTCCTTGATGTTAGATGAAAACATTGATATAATTCTCATATTTGTCTGGTAGCCTATATTGCAACCAGCAGCCTGTTAGCTAGAAAATAACAAACCAGCTACTTTAGACTAGCTCTGTACGAAGATTAAAAACCGCTCAACTGTCACGCTAAATCTCATATGCTGTAGGCTTTGTATCAAATTATAGGTAGCTTGATGAACAAACATTTTAACAGGACAGTTTTTGAAATATATATCTGAAGGGCTTTTCTTACCTTGTCTTGAGTCTTGTCACTGTGAGGGTGACGCGAAACGTGTTGCTCTCATTTACCTATGTCTCTGTTTTTAGTCAAATCTGAGCAGTGCACTGTAGCACTATAGGGAATGCTCTTAGTTGTTTGAAATGGATACACTTGTACTTGTATTGGCTATATCTTTCAGTTTAAATACATTTATTGGACGTAAATAGGATAGAATTGTCTGCCAAATGAATTATGTTCTAGGTAATTACTATACTTGTTATCTTTGGTTCATTCAGTTTATATTCTATGCAAATTGCACTATTTTGGGAAATGGTGCAAAAATCAGCCATTTATTTTTTCTAAATTAAAATAAATTAATTAATTCTGAAGTCAAAGATAACTTGAACACCCTTGCATTGGTTTGATTTAGTGACAGTATTTTGGAGAAAGCCTTTTTTCCCCCAAACTACCGGTTCTAACCCAGCACCAAATCAAAAAGCTTTTTATACCAAAAAGGATCTTATGAGTTGTACTTTGACAGGTCCCTTCACCACATTGCTTTAAAGCCGTTTTGACCAAAAGTTGAATTCCCCCCCAACGCTTTTGAAGTTTCTCTCTGCTGCAGAGTGCAGCTGACATAATCCTACACTGCACTTCAATCCTGTAACACAGCCTACAGGACTTATTTCCATAAAAGCAACACCCCCACTGTAGTGTGCTATTGCGTCAGACCCTTCAAACTATTAGCTAGCTTAGCACCAATGTGAACCAGGACAGGTTTGGACTGGGTTTTATAATATTAACCGCAGGAATCAGAAGCCTTCGAGCGCATGACAGAACATTTCATAAGGGTGGGAGATTTCTATACTCACTGTGTACAGCAGGTCATAAGCCCTAAAGCCTCAGTGGCAGACGGCTGCTGTAGAGATAGCCTCAGGAGGAGATAATTAAAATAGTGGCACCTGTGGGAGGTCCCACCTGTAGGGCTGGGAGGGGGCAGTTTCCAATGAAACAAGTCTGCAGAGAACTCATCCCAAATTAATCAAATCTTACTCTAAGGCAGACTCAGAATCTAGATGTAGCTTTATTGACAGTCTGATCTGCAATGTTCCCTACGTTTCTGTCACATCTGCACTCTTATAGCGGCTGTTGTTTTTCTAGCAACATAATTCTCTAGTCAGGATTCCTACATATTTGTGGTGTTATTGCAGGTGCCTCTTTTGTGAGAGGTTGGGAAGGTGACAGTGCATCAAACAAACACCATAAAGAATAGAGTTTGAAACGCAGACAAACTTTATTGATGTTCTGTATGCCTTCTTCTAAAATGCTCTACTCTAAACGAAGCTATACTTTGCCAATAGACATCAAACAAAATCAGCACTCTGAAATTTTAAAGTTAGGATCAAATTTTGACATAGTCATACACAGGCACTGAGTAATAATTCTTCCAGGGGAGTGCATGTAAAACATGAAGGTGAGCAGCAGACACCCAGGGGGCAAAAAACGACCACAGGCGACTCTTAAATTTGACATTTAAGCAAAGTGATTATGGAGATGTCTTAATAGCTGAACAAGGACAAATGCTAAACGGTTGTAGGTCCTAGATTCATTTCTTTAAATTGAATCCCATGGGGTATTTAAATATTTCAGAGGTAATCGGTATGAAATGACATTCCATAATTTAGTGAAAGGCCTCTTCAAACACATAATCTATCTCGATGGCTGGACTAGTCTCAGATCTTGTGACTTGCCTCTTGGCTTACAGTGTTCTCCTTTAGATTTCTGATGGTTTGGATTTTATGTATCCAGAGTGAAATCTGATTGTGCCCTGCAGCTCAGAGCATGTTCACTAATGCTCTCTAGTTACGGTTACAGAACTGTTTACTATGCAGTAGCATTGACAAAAAACAAAAACTTCTTCGATGAGTTCTCATAAGGCTTCTTAATGCAGTAGTCACTTGATACCAAGAATCAAAATAATTGATTGGCAATAAACTAAAATAAATCTGTGCATGTCACAGAGAAAAAAAACAGCTGCTATAATGCACTTGTTAGATTTGCAAAATCATTCTAAACATTCTTTTCTCCAAATGTAGAGGCAAATAAATAAAAATCAATACTGACGCTGCACTGTTAGTACAGTACATTCAACACTACTGTGTGTTACGATACAAACCATGACATCAACATACATATATTCAGTATTTGAAAAAGACAATATGCAAGGAACAAAAACTTTCTATTCTAAGTGAGGAAGCTTTTAAAAAATATGTTGTATTTTAAAACTATAAAAGACAACATCTGACAAACAAAAAGAGACTTGCTGCTGAATCCCAGCGTTTTGAATGTGAACTAAAGGCTGGCCCTCATGGACGTGGATGACTTGTTTTCAACCTGCCATGTGTGTCGGCCCCACAGGGGCCAAAAGCCTCAACAGAGAAAAAGGTTGGAGGCTATTATGAACTTAAAACACAGGTTGTTCAAGAACTGTATAAGCAACATTTGATACATTTGTTTTGTTCTGGTTTAAATGTTGTTACTAACAAATACAATTTTGCCATTAAAAAAAAAGTCCTCCAAATAGGGCACAAGTACAAAACGTCTCAAGTGTGCATAATATTCATGATTTGATTTATGACTTTTGAAAGGCCTTCAACTGTTCCTGGAAGCAGTTCACAAATAATATCTAATACAGACTCTATTATAGGTCTGTCACTAATGTATCATCATAAAATACAGACTTCATTTCATTTTGAAAATACCTCTAAGGCAAATCAGCTTCTTAATCATTAGACTGTGGCTGAAGTGTATTTCAAGGGCTACCAAAGAATAACTGATAAGCTAGCTAACTGATATGTACCTTGAAATGTAAACATTCAATGATATTGCACTCAAGTAGCATACCATCATTCTAATAGTGTGTAAGTACACATACTCTTATACTAATAAAGTGCTCGGACATCAAAATGTAAGCTGGAAAAATGTTCGCCATTCCCATGTCAAATTTGAAGGTTTTTAAAAACTTCTACGAAGCAAAACTAAACCATGGTTTCAAGAGTAAGCTATAACCAGGAGTTCTTAAAATAGCTATTTCAAGCAAAATGATGCATCCAAACAAAAAGAGCCAATGCTCTGAGTCCTGGTGATTTGGCTTCAGTATTTAAATACTGAAAGATGGCGATCAAACAATCTTCCCATGCTCTCTTGCCTGCAAAAGAAAAGAAAAGAAAAAACAGAGAAAGACACACAAGAATATTAGATACAACTAGTGCTGTCAAACAATTAAAATCTTTAATCGCGATTAATCACTAAATAAATAATTAATCACGATTAATGGTATTTTTAATCACGTATTTTAAATTCCCTTAATTTGCATTTAAAAACTAAAATCGTTGGGCTTTTATTTTGAATTTTGTACTGTCTTAAGCTGAGAGTACTTCACTTGTTTGAAACAGAGTTAGGATCTTTTGGTTGAGCGAAGGTTATGGGATTTACTTAACCTTGGAAAAAGGAACTCGCTACGGATCAAAAACTAAATGAAAACAGCTAAAGAGGACGGTAACAAAAGTGAAATGTTTGATGTCTTGAGTTGGATATTACTTTTGACTTTTCAGCTGAGCTGTCTGAGAGTTTTTTAAAGTGAAATGAGACATTCAAAAACGCACCGGGGTCGTTCTTTTCCATCACTGTGACTACAGGTAGACACTGCGAAGGCTTATCCACGGTGCGCCTAAAGGGACAAAATTGCATGTGATTAATCGCGATAAAAAGAATGCATTAATTTCAGACCTTAAGTAATCGCGATTAACTAGTTAATGCTGACATCCCTAGTTACAACTGATTCCTGTTCCATAATTCACATAGTCATCTTATGAATCAAGGGCCTACTACCTCTCTTTTCAAAATGAATGATTTACGCAGGCAGTTACATACAGTATATTATCATGCTGCTTCAGCAGTGGACGAGAAGGAAATGCATTCTCTCATGAGACTATTTCTCCTGCACTCCAACAATTCGCAGAGGTGGTGATGGTACTTAAAACTAAATTGAATATTACGCCATTGCATTGCAGATGTACTGCCCGTCTTTCTCTAGCTCTTTATCCATTTAACTCATCATCCATTTGCACTTTCCTCCACCAGTCCATTTACACATCTATCGATTCTCTCACTCTTCTTCCTCTATCTCACACTGACCTTGTCGCTGCTGGTGGAGTGTGTTGGGTGCGTTTCTCCTGACTCCAGGCTCAGGACAGACAGACTGGAGTCTATACGTTCCTCTTTGAAAGAAAACAGACATTATTTTAGGTATAAATCATCCAAGTGTTCAGTCAGAAAAGTAAATAAAGGGATAGTTCAGTAATTTGAAAGTTGGGTTGTATGAGGTACAGTACTTGTCAATAGTTCAGTAAGTATATTAGCCACAGGAAATGTCTGTCAGCATGGTCCTTTTAAGAAGAGACTGGAGCGCCTGAGTGCTAGCACGGAAGCTCGGCTGTACTGCACATGGCTGCAGACAGGGTCTTTTTATTTGTAATTTAGTTAATTTAAATAAAACCAGAGCTAAAAAAAATGAATGAGGTAAATGTACACTATTCTGAGACAATTCTAGTTGCTTTAATTTAGCTTTAGTAAGGCACTTTGTGTTGGAACTACTTTGGCACACTACATCAAGTTCCTCCGTCTGCGGGCTTGGGAAGAGACAACAAAACATGAAACAAAAAACTAAATGGCATGCATAATGACACAACCCATGGTCTGCACGATATGTTCACTTGATCAAAACACACTGCGTCTGTTGCTGAAGAGGAAAACTAAGCTAGAATAACAAACTTTAGAGCCGTTGCTGTGCTGTGTCAGTGAGATCATTTTCAGATGTGTTGCTTCGAATTTTCTCAACAGGGATGCAGTCAAATCAAAATTCACAATTTAATTATCAGTCTAATTGGTAAAACTCATGTGGAGTTGTGACACTATAGACCCAAGTGTGATGCAGGCGAAGGAACACGCAAGTGATGTGCTGATGTAGAGCCAAAACTAAGTGGCTTGCTAGTGGAAGAGTAAAGCACTGAGAGTTTTCTAAATATAGTGTACATTTACCCCAACGTTGTTTTTTTTTAAGCTTGTTTTTATATAGTTGCTGAATTAAGTGGTGCAAACGACCCTGTCTGCATAGTCGTATGGCCTAACTCCTGTTCAGGCACTCCTGCTGGTCTCTCCTCGAAGAGAAAAACAAAACAAACAAAAAAAGGAACTATCCCTTTCAAGCCATTATATGTATTGCAAACCTGTGTTTGTGTTGCTTATGTTGCCCTTGGCAAGCTCTACAGGCTGGACACAGCTCTCCTGTAAAGAGGCACAAGATTTTTCAGGGGAGGGGGAGCTGGTAGCTGTGGGGAGAGTGGTGTCTTTTTTTGTACATTTAGTTTCAGGGGCCTTCTGCTGGGCAACAGAAGACGGACCACCTTCCTGATGCTGAGGACTGCCATCATCCTGCTTGGCACTTTCAAGAAGCTGCTGAGGTTCCTGCACTTTATGTTTCTGTTTTTTAGGCGAGGAAGCTTTTAAAGAGCCCAGACTTCTTGATTCTGAGCCAATAGAGTCCTGAGAGCCTGATTGCCTTGTATGAGACGCCGAGATGAGCTCCTCTGAAAAGCGTACTTTCTTCTCCAAACCTCGAGGGGACGAAACCTCTGCCTTCCCCTGAGTGGGGGTGTCTTCTCTCAGGATTGCAGCTGACACTTCCTCAGATGTACTCATTGAATCTGTGCTGGGGGACAGTTTCATTTTTGACTCCTGATCCTTTTGATCCTCTACTTCGGCATCTGTAAGAGCGTCAAGCTCCTCCAGGAATTCCTCTAACGTTGTGTCAGGAGTCTGGTGGATGAGATGAGAAAAAAATCTGGTGTTTTTTCTTTCTTTAGTAATGTTTATAAACCAATTCATACACACACAAGTTTGATATCTCACCTGTGAGTTATCTTCTTCATTTCCCTGCCATCTAAAAAATAAAGCGTCTTTAATCAAAAGCTGTTCTGTAACAATATTAAAACAGTTTTATTTAATTCTGCTTTCTTGTGTCTATTACAATAAATAACACAGAGTTGTCTCAATAAAAACAGTTGGTTATTTGGAAATATTCACTGTCTTGTCCAATGTTAGTAGAGAAAACCCAGATTTTATGACAGTGTGAACAGCACAAGTCACATGGAATCTGATCGTTTCAAATTAGATTTGGGCCACTTACATAGGTGGACTCCCACAGGAGTCTGATACAGGTCACATTAAAAAACAATTGTGACCAGCAAAACAAAAAAATCAGATCTGAGCAAAAAAAAATCTGAATTGAATTCAGGCTTTCAATGTGAACGCAGCCAGAAAGAGAAACTAGCGAAGGAAATGTAGGGAGAAAGCAGCAGGTGGCTAAGCTACATCTAGCTTTAGGTCTGTGTAGTGACCTGTGTGGACTGCCGCTTTCTACACTATGATGAATCAGCAGCTGATACCACAGCACAGCATTAAAACAACACTCTGTCATGGCACAGCTGGCTGCTGTTTTGCACCCCTTACCCCCCAGATACACACATAGAAGATCATCTGGCACGTAAAAATGTCATGCTGAAAGGCTATAATCCTACACTTCCAGGTCACTGGCCTTGTAGTTTTTTAGTTTTATGATCAACGACGATTATGTAACAACACGTCCTGCTAGCGCCCTGACTAACAGCACAGTAACTATAATAATGAATGTTGTGAGATCTGAAAGAGGCCTTCTGGGTGATTGAGTCAGCTCCCAAAACCTTAGAATCAAGTCTCATGATATTCAGGGTAATTTGTACATTGAAGAACAGTATCGCAAAAATCTGAAAGTCTTCTGCAATCGTTTAATGCATTTCATTGAAATGTTCTGCTGTAACTGACCTCCGAGCTCTCCCAGTCAGACGATCGATTCCTTTTGCTTTACTGCTCATCGCTGGCACATTCTTGGCTCCCTTATCTTTGCTCCTCTTATCATGACCTAGGACAAATAAATACTGAAAATTCAAGTCACAATTGTTGCATTTTACTTAAAAAACGCTTTTTTTTATCTCTTAAGTAAGCTTTTTAATGATGTTTAAAATGAACAAATATTCAATAATTGTGGGATACCTCTTGAGTCAGCACCTGCCCTTGACTGTCCTCTTCTAGCATTTCGTCCCCCTGGAATATTGAAACATTGTTTAAATATTAAGAAAAATAAAAAAGGTAAAAAGTACAACACAGAAATTGTTCCTGAAATTCATTCTCTAAATTTGGACTGAGAGCATGTCTCACCTCTGCTTGAAGGCCCCCAGTCCCTGTCAGGGAGAGTTTTGCCTGAAAACCTAAAAGCAAAAAAATGGTTCTACTTTACACAGAAACACAAAATGATCTAAGGGAGTTATTCATGTCAAATGTATCACTTTTATTTCTGATGACATAATAGCTCCTCAACACCCACATCTAGAGGCTCTTTTGACATTTAAGTACCCTCGTAGTTTGATAAAAATGAGCCAAAAATATGAGAATTTGCAGAATCAGGAAGAGATTTTGCTCCACGTGTCACATCCTTGCATTTAACAGCCAGTGATACAATCTAAATTGTTGAATCAAAAACACATTTCCTCTTCTATTCTTACTCCAGGGCCTTGTTTAAGCCTCACCAAATAAGGTAAGGAATTCCATCCCTTATCCCACGTTAAAAATAACCGCTCCTCCTTTGTCTCTTTAGGTTTTGATGCTTCCTTAAACAGCACAATCATTTGCTCTGCAGCTTGGTCCCTCGTACTACAGGCGCTTTGGTTTGAAATCTATCCCAAACATCCAATACATGCACTTTTGTTTTTATCTGCAGTAAGTTAAAGGTGCTATTGAAAAAAGAAAAAAGGAGAAGTTTAGACTCCCTTGATTAACTTTCTATTGAAACAAAATAAAAGTCAGAGTCGATGTTGATGAATATAAGGCTGAGACTCTATTTAAGGAACAAGATACTAATCATGTTTTGTTTTGTATCCATGAATCTGCAGATGTTACATGTTCTTTTAAAAAGCGTGTATGTGTAAGCTTCTAGATTGTGAAGTCTATTTACCATAATCCTCATAGGATCAAACTTTAAAGTGTTAGGAAACACATCAAGTTATACAATTAAAACTACAATTATACAATCACCTTCAAAGTAATCAAATCGTGATGCTACATTTAGCAACATCCTGTGACTTTATTTAGCGACTTGTGATCATGTGGTCCTAAAACCTCAGCTAATGGATTTTTTCTGCTCAATAATCTTACGAGACAGAAACAGGCTGTTCTTCAAGGTCATCATGTTTCTTATCTACATGAGCTCCAAAACTGAATCAAGCTTTTCACAAAGTTTAAAACTAGAAGATCAAGGGACAAAAAAGATTAATTAAAATAACAGCTATCTAAAACGAGGACTAGCTAATAAATGTGCTAGCCAGACAGACAGCATACAAATGAAGTTACCGTTTGTACTAAGACTATAGAATATCTTTCAAAAATGTATGATTGTAAGGGTTGTAATCACTTTTTCAAAATAATTGTATTTACTTTCTTGCACTTTGTTCGATTAAAGGATTGATACCACTTAGCAGAGCATTATTAAGCATTGAAGGAAGAAATAGCTAGCAAAGCTCTGTTCCTCTCGTTCTCTAAAGCTGGATATTAGAATTATTAATAAATCATGAATTACACTCTTTAATAAATAATTGTTAGTTGAAATATAGAGGGATCCAGCATTGGACTCCCCATAAAACCACAAAGAAACATTTTTATTATTCAGATTAAAGCTCCTGTGAGGAGTTCAATCTTTAAACTATGCTAAGCTATACTACTCAACTGTTGGCATACAGGCATGAGAATGGCAGGAATGTTTTCACACTGAATCAGCAAATAAAAGTGTTTAATCATATTTTCACAAATCACATGACTTAAAAAAACATAGAGGTGGAGAATTTCGCAGATTGCCAAACAGTTAAACTCACAGAAAGTAAAGGGGGTTTAAGATATCGTACCGCTCAGACGCCAACGTGGAGAACAGTGTGCGTGTGAAGCTGTTCATCGCTGGAGTATTTAATATGTAAATGAAATATTTCCTGGATAAAGACTTGTTCAAAAAAGGTTTTTCCTGCTCTGCATTAGAGGGAACCAATGAGAATATACATGACCAATCAGTAACTTCTTTTAGATCATTTCTTAAAACCAATTTTAATGAGCCTGTTTTTACGTCATTTATTCATTTCTTTCATTCTTTGTGTGTATTCATTGAGATGTACTGTTAATTTTTTAAGTTATTGTTTTTCTTTCTGTCTTCTATCTGTTGTGTGTTTATGCGTTTAGTCTTCTAGCTCTAACTTTTTACGACTGTTTCTTAAGATTTTTTGATTTAGCTTTTGTTTGACACTAGAGTCTATTTTCCCCTTGTTATTCTATCTTTTAGTATCTTAGTAGCTGCTTGTGCTTTGTCTTTCAAAGATCTGTGTTAACTGTTAGTATGCTGCATATAGTATGTATTAAGTTACCATTATTTTAATATGTGTGCAATTTAAGCAGACTAAGACATGCCCTAGGAGGCAGAGTGCTCAGAAGACTTACATGTTCTCAGTTTTGTCCATGTCCCACGCCCGTCTCCACTGGCCCTTGGCGTTTTTGTGGCGTGCCACTCTCTCCCTGTCGATCTTCTCGCGCTCTTTCTTCCACCGCAGATACTCCTCCTGCTCCTCTTTCGATGTGGGGATATTGAGATCTGTGCAGGCCTGCGGGCTCTCAGGCTCCTCAGCAAACACAAATCAGGCCAGTGTATTTATTGCATAATAATAAGAGACATTCTGTGGATTTATATCATGCTACTGTCCACACTTGGTAATGAAGCACTGGCATCAAAGCATAAGTACATTAAACAGCTGTATCACTCAGTGTCACATTGTAATCCATCTGATGGATCACTCTGCACACTAATGAGAGCAAAAGCCTCAAATTAACAAGACCAGCTTCTTATGTCAAAACAAATAATTAGAAAGCAACAGGGCAAACAATGGGTTTAAAAGAATGGGAACAAACAAGGTTATTGTCATCCACTGGAAATACAAATGACTGCCTCAGTGTGAATTTAAAGACTTCCTGTGGTGATATATTCCAGTCACTTCCAATTATTTTACAAAACACTTATTGTTTGTCGACCATGAAAACTGTAAGACAACACATTTAAATTCTTCATTACAATATTCCAGTAACAATCAATTCAACTAAGCCTACTTCCTCTATTCCCCTCTTCATCTTTTCTGTGAGGAGAGAGGAAAGCATTACTATAACTATAGGGCAGGCTCTTGAACACATCAAAGGAGAAAAAGACTGTGCTTTTACAAAGCCCTGAAGCTGACCAGTACTACAAACAGTGCTGTGGTCAGGGGTAAAACACGTAGAATACAAATAGAGAAAAAGAGCTCATCACTGTTTCTTTTTATTCAGCAGGAGGAAAACGATACTGCTGAGATCAGAAATGTATTTTTTGGAGGTTTTGGACACTTTGTCACTTTGTGTCAAACAGCACAGAGCCGGTAAGAAACTATGACGGGAGATGTTCTCCCCTCAGGTTTGGACCAATCACCGCTAAGTAAACATGTTGCCTTCACATGTTCAGTTATTGGTGAGCAAGTCATCTGTGCTCATGCCTCTGTTTTCCAACTCCTTTCCCCTCCCTCTCCTCTGGCCCCCTGGAGGACGTCAGGGGTCACAAGGGAGAGTCCATCTGCATGTTCCAACAGGCTGTGTGCTGATGTCACCCCGGCCGCACTGCTAATTAGCACTTTTCAATTTTTCACCTCCATGAGGCCTCACAGGGAGGCTGTTTGGTTGCAAAGCAGGTGATGGTGATGTGACACAGTAAAGCTTAGAGAGAGCAGGACCTGGTCTCAGACAGTGCACACTACTTCAGTCATGATCTGATATTACTGCGATAACAGTATTGCGATCCTATTTATTGCCATTTATTGTCATTTATTTTAAACTGCAAGTTATGTTCCCAAAAGAATAAATGGTAACATCTGTTTTTCTAATAAGATGGCTATTCATCTCACTTCATTAGCTTTTATTGCAGCAATATGACTGTCAAGTTAACAGACTGAAACTGTCACAAGAGAATGCCATGAATGCTGCCTGAAACTCTTGAACTCAATTCATATTTTAATCTACTCAGTCCAACTCAACTGTTTAATCAAGTGTGGGCTACACTACTGTTACCACTATTTTAAATGGGAGGGTTTTTGGGGGGCCTTCTTGCCTTTATTGGATAGGACAGCTGAAGAGAGACAGGAAATGTTGAGAGGAGAGAGTGGGGGATGACATGCGGCAAAGGGCCGAGGCCAGATTCCAACCCACGGCCACTGCAATGAGGACCAAAGTCTCCGTACCATCGCTATTTTATATGACGCAACTTGCACCAAAAACATTTTGCAGCCCCCAAGAGGCATTTAAAGTAAATAGCTGTTAAAATAAATCTTAAATTACTTAAAGATGCAGAACTACACTATACAGATAACTCCAATCACCGACTAGCTTGCTGAAAATAAGAGATATCCTTTATTAATCCCGCAAGGAGAAATTCAATTTTACATTCTAATATTGAACAATCTACACACACATACTGGCAGAAATACTGTACACAAACATGCACAAACAGGATCCTATGGACATACACTAATGGACAAATGTCAGAGTGAGGGGGCTGCCCACAGCGAGCGCTGCTGAGCTGGGGAGGGGTTCGGTGCCTTGCTCAAGGGAGAGCAGGACCTGCTTAGGAAGTGAACTGGCACCTCTCCAGCTACCAGACCAATTTCAGACCGGGTCTTGAACTGGCGACCCTCCTTTTCCCAACCCAAGTCCATACAGACTGAGCTAATGCCCCCCACAATGTATACATTATCAATAAAGTACCAAAAGTTTGTTTTGTAGTTGCTAGATTGCAATAATTTACATTATTTAAGATATATATTTGGCACTGTGTATCTAGACAAGAACAAGAATGATGGTGCTCTCTTTCTGGACAGCTGAACTGCTTCCCCCTCACCCTCCAAAGAATCTCTGCTTTGGGCCAGAAATTGCCAGAAGAGCTTTACAGAAGATTTGTTAACCAAAACAGCTAACAAAGCCTAGAGCTGTGACCTTCACCCCTTACACAACACCTCATAAAAACTAACTCAGCGTGGTTTTTTCCTTGAGCGATCTATCCGCAAGAGCTACAGAGCAGGCTGGGGACAGAAAGGCATGAACAGCATCACTTGTCATGTGGTGTATTCCACAGGCCTTTGAAGGCTGTCCCCCCCCCCCCCGCCTCCACCGTTAGTCTGTTTATCGCACGCTTGATCTGTGAGACAGCTCTGAGCGACTCCAGCAATGTTTACACGTGAGCCAGCGAGAGGCAGATGGGGACAAAAAGTAAAATAGGTGGGAGTGTGCGTGCAATGTGTTGTGTCCTGTCTGTGTTTGTGTTTGTGATGATGGTCAATTTGCATTTCTCTGTGGATTTGTGTGCAAAGGCTGTCATGTGGAAACCTTGTTTTTCACATTTGTTCCCAGTAGTGACTCATGTGATCATAATGAGCTGGAGATACAACAATTTGGCAAATGAGTTTCCTCTGATCCTGACAGGTACATTTTAAAAGACAATTCACATGTTAATATTTTTGTGTGTGCACTGTTACCTGGCATTGCTCCTCAAGATGCTCCTCAGCGTGCTTCTGCCATTGTTTGAAATCATCCTGTCAGAGAAAAGAGAGAACGTAAAAAAAAAACAGTATTAGCACAACAACAACAAGGGTGACACAGCAACGTGAGCCAATTAAAAATGGTTGTAAAGAGTCACATTATTGCTGCCATAAACAGTAAAAACAAATCAAGCAAGAGCACACACTCATCTGCTTGGATTAAGAGGCCAACACTGCCCCCTATTGGACTAATGGTGCTACAGTGTAATCTGGCACCTGTGGTTTTCTGTTTTAAAGGATCACTCCTGAGGGTATCAAAACAGAGTGTGGACTGCAGGTCAGACTTAAACAGGTTGTAAAATCAAACCCATTTTATTACAGGGGGAAGTGTGTGAATTTCTGTTCTAGTGATATCTAAGTGCAGCGATTTGCTTCCATGAACACAGCGGATGAGTCATGTTGCCATTAACAGCAACACTTGAATGAGCAGCCGAAGGGGGTAAAAGAAAATAAATGCTGGACAGAAAGCTCTTTCTCACCTACAGACAACACACACATTTAAACATACACTCTCCTACCCACACATGACATGAATGCTGGCTGGCTCATACACAAACACAAAAGACCCTTGACTACCTTGTTTCTTTTCTTCTTCCTCATCTCATTGCTTCCTTCTCTCTGTCTCTGACCCTTTCCTGGCAACTCGCCAAGCCGTCACTCTGGCAGCATAATGAGCCTTTTCAGAGTGAGAAGGCAGTTGAATGTTAATTAGATTAAATCAGTCCTTTTCGGGATGGTGGGAATGGGGAAACAATCGTGCCGGAGGAGAGCAGACCACTTAAGGTTTCAGAGAGGGGAAACGGAGGCTGGAAACAGACGATGGGCTGCCAAGAGTGTCTCCCATTCTCTGCCCCTCCCATATTTTTCCCATTCTCCTTCCCTCGACTGTTCCCATCCCCTGTCTCTCCCTCTCTTGGGTGTAAAGTGACAGTCTAGTCATGGGGTTACAATCCGCCTGAGATGTTGTCAAATAACCACACCCCTGTCACAGACTCATTTTATTTATTTCCACACACCCAGACTCTATACAAATATTTTAGAGGCTCTGCAAAAAACATAGCAGGGTGTAATTCATCATGAACTTTCTTCCAGCAAATACTCCTCTAACACTTGCCAGACATATCCATGACATGCTCTCTCTCATAAACCATGTCAAGTGATACTGGTTATGTAAACAGCGACCACGTGGAAAAAGCAGGTCTCTGAGATTCAAAGATGACTGGTGCACCGGAGCACTGGCTTCTTTTTCAAGTGCTGATTCAGTGCACATGGTAAATAAAGGAGGTACAAACCAAGCAGGCCAGAAATAAAGGCAAGAGAGCATCAAATCAAGCTCATAAATGTAGTGCACTTTAGCTCACACGGGCCAATCAGAGGCAGACACATACATACATATTTAGATAAAGCCTACATTGCTTTTCTGTCTATACTGTAGACAAGACTGTGTTTATAGTGGAGAGGATCAGCTGTCTGTGTATCAGCTCATTAATTAAGGATCTCATTTCTGTCTGAGTGCATGGGTGAATGTGTGTGTGTGTGTGTGTGTGTGTGTGTGTGTGTGTGTGTGTGTGTGTGTGTGTGTGTGTGTGTGTGTGTGTGTGTTTGTGTGTGTGCTTGACTGAGGCAGAGCAGCTGTTTCAGAGTTTCAGCATACCCAGGGGGCCTAAGGTCAGTGACAGTGCGGCATTTCACAGCCCGACCAGGGGCACTGCATGTTTGTTTCTGCCTATCTGCATTAAACATGTGATGTGAGCCATATAGAATATAGATAACAACAGGGCATTTTGTTGAGAGAAGACTTGATAGCATCTTTCCTGGTGCTAGTGGGACTCTGTGAACTGTACAGCCTGTTCCACACACCAGAAGTCATCTACATTTGGAGGTTGAGCTATAAAAAAACACAATCAGATCTGAGAGGGATGGCACTTAAATAAGTAGCAAAAGTAACAAAAGCCCTTCAAAGATTCTCTTTTTGTTAATATTTGGTTTGCCAGAGCATCTACTCAACCAACAGCTCTACTGGCAGCCCCCTCTTTAATCCCACAACCAGTCAGTCACAGCTCCAGTCCACCTCCTGTCCACAAACCATTGTGCTTCATCACTGGATGGGTGTGGCCAGCCGACATGTCTGACATCTATGTAAAACACGTCGGGGTTGCAGCACCAGAGAGTGAACAAAGAGGGGCGGGAGGCTGGAGGGTGCATGCTGAAGCATATGATCACTGGAGTGTTCAGAGCGTCTGATTCAGACCTGTGCTGCTGCCTCTCTCTTGGTCATGTGAGGTGGCTGCTTCCCCCTCCCCGCTGACACCACACGCCTCGCCTGTCCATCATCTGTGGGGCTCTTGACGTCCTCAGGGCCTGGCCTCTTCTCTGGCCTCTCGCTCACCACCCTCTTACCCTGGAGAGACAGTTAGTCATATTACAGTATCAGAAGTGTAGCAATGTTCATTGTAAAATGAGAGTGCCAGTCCTTATCATTTCTAAACTCTATTCAAGAAAATAAACAAAACATGTAAACAATAATTCATTCTAACAAACAGTTGCCACAGAAACCGGTTGTCTGCTATAAGGCCATTTATGTGGTATTTTGATTGTGAAAGCACAAAGAGTTCTTCCCAGATGTTTCTGATTTAAAATATAACTTATTCTACCAATCACAGCTTGGCATTATTAGCCATACAGCAGTGTGTCTTTTTGAAAACTTAGAGTCTATGGGTCAGCCACCACACCTTAGTCTGTCTTCATAAAATACTGTATATAAATATAAAGAGATGTCTCCTTGGGACTTTGTTGTATCCAGATGTCTTCTCCGGCACCACATGCAAATAAATTTTTTAATATTTTCATTAAGCATACATACTTGTATGCCAGCTTTTAGCTCAAAGCATCTTCCTGAGCTAAAAACGAATGGGCAAAAAATGACAGTTCCTTAAATGGACACTGGAGGCTAGCTCCAACTGCGAGTTAATACCCCCATATACTATATATAATGTGCTATAACCCAACTTTACAGCAAAACAAACAACATGGTACAAAACAGAATCGGTCTCTCTAACCCATTTCCTTATTCACTGTTCAGGGGCGTGATGTTTACATTAGGGATGTTCCTAGCGACTCATTTCCCTGTTGATTAAACAGAAATGTAAGTTCTAGTCAACTAGCCTAAAAGTTAGAAAAACACTCAGAAAACTCTAAATTGTGATTAGAAACAGTTCATCACATTATTCAATAAGCTAAATGTGTGGCTTTTTAGACACTACTGAAATGTGTGGCACTTAGCAATGTGCATTACTCTGCGGGTAAACAATGTCAAATTAGTTTGCCAAGTGTGGCTAATGTTTGCAGTGCTAACACCCCAGGCCTATAGTGCTCCTTACAGGGTAACGTCCACATACAAGTGCTGAATGTGGACCCATTGCTCCGGTCGAGAGGTTATGCGCCAGTTTGACACAGCCTACATTCAAGATTTCATCTATCCACTGTGCTGGTTTACATCCAGGTAGTAGAGCAGAGAGCGCATGCCCACTACTGGAGCTACTAATGGAGGGGGGCTGCATCACAGCTTGGACATCACATTTAACCAGCATTATGAGCCTATATCAATACAATTATGACATCCCTTATATACATAACTACTACCTTTAAATTATTATAAAATACTATATTAAGTCTGATTGCTTTTGGATGTAGCCACTGTAAGTAACAGGGAGTTGCCATTAGCTTAGCATCAGCGTAGCATATTCAAATCCCTGACTTTGACCTCTTGGGTATTCATCCTCTGGTCCAAAAAGGGACACTTTCCAGCCAAGAAAAACAAGAATACGCCCACATGCCAAACTCAAGGCCTCTAAAAAGTAGTCTAAAAAACAATGGGTGATGTCATGGTGGCTACGCCCACTTCTTCTACAAAAAAACTGAAGTTTAGAGCCCACCAAGTAGCAGATATACTTTAGAGTAATGATCATATCTGAATGTTAGGAGCTCAAACTTTTTTTGTTTACCACGTCTCCTTGGGCCATTGCACTTATTCTCTACCTTAAAATTTAGTTTTGCTCTAACAATCGCATTCATTTGAACTTCTTGTAAATCTTGATTTTAAGGATTCATTTTATTTTATTTTGGGTGATTTATTTAGTGCAGTAAAAATACACTTTACTTTGAATGAAAATCTATACTGCAGTGGATTTACCTTTTTGCCAGCCATGGTGACCATAATCTGCTTCCTGTGGCCTTGGCCAGCAGCCTGCGGTGGGGCTTCTCCCTCCCTGTCAGGCCCGGACTCCTGTGGTTCTTTCCCAGCTGGCGAACCACCGCTGAATTGTTTTGTCACCACCACGCGATTATCCTGTTAACCAAAGACAACAACTTTATAAAATATGTATCATATTTATCATGAAATTAGTAGCATCCTTTCCAAATAAAGGACTAAGAGCAGCAACAAGGGCAGTGCTCTCAGAAACTAGTTAGTCTGGTATTATTTCAGTTCTGAAGTCCGGCACCTCGTGCTGAAAAACTCACAGTGGTGGACTTGCTGATTGTGATGGTAAGATCATCAGCTTTGCCCTTGCGGCTCTGCAGGACCAATCCTTCCTCTTCTGCCATTTTCTTATCCTCCTCCACCTCCTACATGAAACTCAAAAGAAACAATCAACTAATGAGCGAGCCAGAAAGAGCTGCAGTTTCTTCAAGAGAGGAGAAAACCCTCCCAATACCAATATTTCTACTTAAACTTTGACTGTACCAAGTAGAGCTGCTCCATTTCTGCAAAAATCATTATCACAATGATTTTGACTGATATTAAGATCATGATTATTAAACACAATTACTCATTGATTGAACAACCTCTGCATCACATACATTTATTGAACTTAAACTCTCCTAAAACTGACATTCTGAACACTTTAAAGCTATTATTGAAAATAAACAAGTTAAAACATTAAAAAAAGATATGCAAATAATAATAAATAAATGAATACAAATAAATTAGTTATGTTTTTGAAGTGGTGGTCATGTAATCTTGTGGCCAAAATATAGCAAACACTTTGAAACATTTTCCAAACATGACAAAACCTTGGGACAAAACCAGCATAACATGCAATGCGGCACAATAGTTTAATCTCGATTATCTTCTTTTCATGACCGTGGGAAGCCAAAATGAAATTGTAATTGAAACTAGATTAATTGCCTCAGCCCTTATACTAAGGAATTTCTGCCTGCAAGCACTTGTCCTTACCTTGTACCTTCTCATGAGGGCCTCATTCTTCCTGCGCAAAGCCTCGATTTTCTTGTCCAGCTCCAGGTCCCTCTCATGATCCCTCTTGGGCATCACGTCACTGGGGGTCTGTGAAGAGACAAATCAGATAATTAATGAAATGAAAAAGTAGTAGTTTTTTTAACCTAACTTTGAGACAAAATGTATTATTATTCAATAAAAGTAGTAAAGTTTGTCAAATTGTATAAACATTAGCAGATGTACACAAAACGTTTCTTTCATAAAGATGTAATATTATAATGGTACAAATCTGATCAGACATTGTATACAGATTATCTGTACATGACAATTTTGGGTGGTACCAAAATACATGTCATATTTGGAGACTATTTCAATGTCTTGCAAACTTAATAAATACATATACGCATGTAATACGTAATATAGAAACATTAAATTAAATGTAGAGGAAAAAATGAGAAAAGAAATGCCCCAGCATGTCCACACCACTGCATGTGCTATAGCAACACACAACACTTACACATCCACCACAGATGGAGCATTCATTACACAGCTCAGTTACACAGGGAGAATGCATATGCAGAGCATCCTAAACATCCCAATGTGGTCAGCACGGCATGACTCCCTACTGAAAATCAATGTGTGCTCTCATGGAACAGCAGCTAGGTGTGTGCTAACACTTCCTTTCACGACAATCTCTCCCCAGCTTGTTGTACCAACTGTAAACATGTGCAAGAGAGCTGCTGAGTTGAAACATGTAAATGTATATTCAAAATAGACGAGATGAGGATAATATTTCAGGAGTATAATGGGATGGCATTACTCCAACAGGGATCTCATTTCCTTTAGCCTGCAGTAACTTAATGTTGTTTTCAGTGTTTGTGGGAGATGGGAAATGGTTACTTTGCTCAGCAGAGAAGCAAACTGAAGGGCTCGTGTCTCTGCAGACTGGTGAATGAGCAACTTCTCTACAGCACAAAGCTGCCCACAACACTTCAAGAGGTTTAGGTCAAGTGCATGACATGTAAGATATGATATGAACAGTGAAATGAATTGTAAGACCCTTTTTGCTTTCTTGCTGAGTGTTTACACTCAGTTGAGTGTTTACACTCAGCCTGTTAGTTTAGATTAGCATACAGACATCACTGTGAACTCTTTTTGTCACTGTGAAGTAGCCAGGTAGCAGAAATTTGCATCACATAGAAAGCACAGTTCTTGTGTTGTTTGTGTGGTGAAAATAATTGATCTGACAAGATACTAGTAGATGGAATTTGCTTAATTGGACAGAGCCATGATAGCAGTTTCCCCCTGTTTCCAATTATGCTAGGCTAAGCTAACCACAGCTCGCTGTAGCATCATATCGGACATGCAAACATGAAAGTGGTATCCTTCTTCTAATCAAACTCTTAGCAAGAAAGTGTATAAAAATATCCCAAATATGTCAGCGAGACGACTGGTCACGTTGTGAAGCACCTTCTTCATATAAAAGCAAAGTAATCTTCTAAAGACACAAGCACCAGGCAATGAGATAATACTAACAGGAAAAATCATTTCTACTCTCAAGCAAACTGCTTCTTCGCCTACAGCTTGTAGTCTACGCTTGAAGATGTCAAGAAAATGTAGATTTCAAGAGGAATCATTTATCATTCTTTTGGATTTATGATATAAAGTAGATAAAGTGTATTCTAAAACTTTTAGAATACACGTTCAGAGTCTCGTGTTTGATTGTTGCTTATCTCGCACCTGCAGCAGAGGGATGCATTTCTCTCCATGTCATCAGAGAAATTTGATTCAGTAGTGCTCTGATAATACTGAATGAAGACGTAAAACATAAAAAAAAGAGCTCTCGTCTCAATCAGCTTCCTCGGTTTCCAAAAAAACCAAGGCATCATCTGTTGTTATTCACAGCTGAGGAGATGTGACAACAACACCTTCAAATAGAAAAGTTGTCAAATGCTGCTTGTCGAAGCTGTGAAGAAACACAATTCAGTTCGAAGCATCACATTTCTCCACACTCTGAACACACTGAATTATTTTGGAGTGCTCAAACCATCTTGACGGATGCATGGAGGAGATGTGCCAAAGTGAGTCAGTCATCCTCTGTTTCCCCAGTGACGACAAGCGAGTAAAGGCGGTTTGTAGATGGTAAAACCATAACAGAAAGATGACTCACGGCCAGGGAGCGCACAAAGACCAGCACAGTGGCACTGCAAGGAATTCTTTCAAGCTATTTTCCATTGTTGCTGTTATTATGCCTGCAAGGATCAGCTGCAACTGAGATGTTGTTGGAGTTCAACAGTCACACTTGAAGTTTTTCTGAGAGAGATTAAACAATTGCTCAAAAGTAATGTGTGAGCATTGACTATAGGTAAATTACAGGCGGTTGTGTCAAACATGCAAAGACATAGTAAGCATTAGAAAAGTTGTGACTCACTCAGAGAGAGTACAGATCACAGCAAGCTGGAAAGCAGCTACCTCACAGCTTCTAGTTGTCAGGGTATCCAAACACAACACACCATGAGGACATACCACCAAGAATAGGCGCAAGGGAGAGACACGCTGCCGACTCTGAATCTCAGCAAAACCAATGTCGGAAACAGAAGTGAACACCGGTCTCTATAAACCAAAGTGGGGGACGGTTTCCCTATGGGTTGAGCAGTCCAGATCTGTGATTGTGCAGCAGAAAAACCCCGAAAACACACAGTGGCGTTGTTGGTCTGCCAGCCATGCCCGGACAGGCAGGCAGACAGAGGGGAGGAGGAGGGGGCCTTGCAGAGAGAAAGCTGCCAAAGCTTCCTCTCTACCCAGCGTTCCTGCCCACCTACATCAGCTCCAAACAGGGGAGGGAGAGAGCAGAGAGACAACATAAATGCTGCATGTAGCCCCAGCTAAATCTGCGACAGAGCAGGAGAGGAAGAGGGGGGAACCTAACACCAGAGCAGGAGAGTGTGGGATGAGAGAGAGGGGAAAGAAGGAGAGAGGAAGGCACTCACAGGTCTCTCCATGTCAGCGGAGGGAGCTGGGCTGGGTCCAGGCGCGAGGCAGCCGAGGCAGCAGAGAAGGCTGCCTGGAGTCGCTGATCATGCCTCGATTACAATGAGCCAAGTTGGGCAAGCAGCCAAGACGTCTAACAAATACACAGTGCTCCCCTGTTAACGGATTTCACAGCACCCATCCGCTTGTGCTCTTCCTCTCTCTCTCTCTCTCTCTCTCTCTCTCTCTCTAACCCTCCCACCCTCCTGAACATATGCTCTCTCACTCCCTCTCGCCCTCTTTAAAGCACTTGCTCTTTCCCCCTCCTCACTTATCCTCTGCTCAAAGCATGCTAGTTATATTATGTCACCACCCAACAAACACAAAATGCAAAATGTTAAGTTAAGTACAACTATTACTTAATTAAACTATCAGAGAAAAAGAGTTTGTTACAAAGGTATATTTATTGTGTTCTTGTCAGCTTTACCAAATGAATTCTGTCACTTTGTTTTCTTCTTTTACGTAGCAAAATACTAAATTGACAGTATGATGATAGTTGTCATATATCTGAAATTTGATTACATAAAGCATATTGGTCTGTAATTGTGCCGATATTGTATATGAAGGTTTCCACATTTCTACACACTTAAGATGTAAAACATTCAGTTTTCAAGGAGATTATATTTGTGTGTGTTGGGGCATTCTAATGTTTTTGATTGTGTCTTTTAGTTCAATCTTATGTGAATGTGTGTTTGTGGGGGGGGGGGGGGGTTGAAGAATTAATAAACATGGCATAGAAATCCAAACATCATAAATGAGATGCATGTTTTGTTTGTTCCCACTGTGGTTTCAACAGCTGCGTCTCCTAAAAGCTGCAGGCTACATGTTTAGAGTACTAAAGAAGCTTCCTACAGACTGGGGGGGGGGGGGGATTTGGGGGATGCCTGCTGAATTTCCCACAATTCTTCATGCATGGCGTGCTACCTTTGCCAGAGCCAAGCCTGAGAGCTAATGAAATGCAGCAAACAGGCAGCCCGGCAGACAAATGTCTCAGACATCTCTAGGAGCGCAGCAGAGGCAAGGTCAGCCATTAGATACTGAGTCAGCGCTCCTCAATTTCCAGAGCATTTTGGAAACAATCACAGCTTTGACAGTTAACAGTCTGGGCTACGTTTTTAGCCAACCAACACCACATAGCTTACATTCTACATGGATCAATCCTGCTAGAGCTCTTTAAGAAACGTTTCAGCCTACAAGTTGAGTTATTTATGAATTCAAGAAATTACTTGAAAATGTTTGTGTTTGATGTGAAGCCTAACATGTTAACAGCCTAAACCATTGTACTAGCTGGTAAAATAAGCAGCTGAGTTTTGACTTTTTGATTAGGTCTATGTGCTGCAATTTCACCTGAAGGCCTTTAAATGTATGAACCATAGACTGTAAATATTGGTATGAACTTGGTATTGGGGCAATTTGAAGTGAGTGGTAGTTAAAAATTTAGTATGACAACTTAAAGGTCATAAATTGTTTCAATTGATTAAAAACAAGAATTTACAGACATCTTACTTACAAGAAGCTGAATGGGATTCTATTCAGCAAAGTGGTGTCGCTTTAGGCTAACGTTATTGCTAAACTTTGCTTTAACTTGTAAGCAAAGCATTGTCAAGTAAATGACTTGCTAGCAGCACAATAGAAACAGTGGTGCTTTCAACTCATGCCATAGCTAACATTTCCCTAAGTCACAGTTCATACACATTAAAGGCTTGTGTTGTAATATTGTAATCTTCAGGTTTTTTGTCATTGCCAGTTTGACTTGAATATGACCTGTTAATGGTGCGACAGTTAGCCTCAGATCATTATAGTTGACATGTTGAAAAAACATAGCTTTCTTAGAAAGACAAGTTTTACTTACAAGTCATATAGGCTTATTTACATCATTGTTATTCAATTGATTCCACTTTTTAGTTTGCAATAATACAAGATTCATTTCCTCCATTTCTACTCAGATAGTAATTCACTTGAAAGCCAACAAAGAGACAGGATTAAGAAACAGGTGAAAAAACATTCCCACATTTTTTTTTAATGTTTGGTTGCTAAGTTTGTTTGATCTTTTGGTTGTGTTATTCATTAACACTTAATTAAGTAGTGTATTGACACTTTGCCTGTTGGTGAAAATGTAGCCTACACGTGGCAGATATCAGGGCCATGATATTGATCAATAGTAAATTAATCATTTGAAGAATATTGTTAATTGTAAAGATAGATGCAAAGTAAATGAGTAGCCTACTGACCTCCACATAAGCAGGGCTCACCGTCATCAAGCTAGCAGTAGGAACAAACTGTGATTTCATATCATGTCCACCAGGCGGCCCCAAATTATTTCTCATCAGGCGCCTCTGACTCAAGAAAAAGTAGCACTAGCAGCTACAGCACACATAATTCATAACAGAGGAAAAAACGATTCTTAATGTAGCTTAGAAAAATCAAGATGTTAAATGTTGTTGACAAAGCCATCTCAAATACGTCCTCTCACCGGGTTTGTCCTTGAGCTTTTGATCATGTCCCCAAGGTCCACAGCATCGTATTTAAACCATAGACTAGACTTCAGGCCTTATACAATGATTTAAACTTACAGTCTGATGAGAATCAAATTAGTTTTCAAAGAATGAAATAGGCCAAATGTTTTTAACACATTTATTATTGATAATTTATATGAAAGACTTGATGTGATTGCCAAGTACTATAAATCCAAAATAAGGGGTGAACATTATCTTAAGTCGAACCCTATTAAAGATCTTATTAATGTATTAAACAATAATGCAGAACAAATGTCAAATAATAATAACATTGAAAAACAAAAATTGCAAGTTAAGCAATGTGGGTTTAGTTTTACAGCATTTGCATGTAACTACTGTAGTGTTGATGTTTTGTACAGTTGGAGAATCAGATGAATCATATCTGCCTTCATTTGTTTCTGGTGGCCTCACTTTTAAATTGCCTGTGATCTGTCCTCGCCAGTAGCCCCTGTCACTTGAGCCTTTATTTACTCATATCTGGTTCTTATTTTAAATTGTTGTCTAAATAAACGTATGACTTGAGAACTTATTCTCATAAATCTAAACGGTGCCCGTATTGACCTTTTTGGAAAAGCTGCAACTTTTAAACAAGACAGCAACGCAGTTCAAATGTACAGTTTTGTTTTTTTTACCCAAATGAATGTGACTTAACAGCTTCTGTGATGATTTGCACACAATTACACCCTACACAATGTTTGATCATGCTCAGATAAAAATGAGGCATTGCCTAGCATGACACACACACGTTAATACATTTATCTAAAATTCTTTGTGTTTTTTATGTTTAAGCCATGAGAGAGGGTAAGGTTAGAAATACAAACGTAAAACATTTCCCTCTGTATTTCCTGACAAAAACCTGCACATCTCAGATAGAAGTAATTCTGGAGTCGGCTTCAAATTCCTCTTCACCTGTACTGACCTACATCTGTTTGTTTTTCTCCTGTTCACTTCCTGGATCACATCAGGTGACACTGACACAGGTTTCAGGTTGTTTGAATGAAAGCCACAGTAACAGGTGTGTCCTTGAGTTGTGGAGGGTATAATTATTTTGAACACTCATGCAGGCAGTGAAGGTGGTGTTACTATTATTGTAGTTTTAATTGACTGTAACTGGGTGTTAACAAATCCATGTGTACACCTGCGACATAATGACCCCAAACGTTTATTTACACACAGCACCACTGTGAAGCTCAAAGTATGCACACTGTTTCGCTTTGATACAGAACATTTTACTCAAGTTGTTCATTTGATACTGAAAGTGTTTTTCTTTTAGATAGATCTGTTGGATTACATTTCAGAGCCAAATCTGCAGCCTAGTTTTCATTCATATTATGAGCTCTTTGGAGAGCAAGATTTTAAATGTAAAGCACGTTCAGAGACAATTGAGCCATGTCACTGATCAATTAAAGTGCAAACACACCCTCAGTAATAAGTTGGAGTTCAATGGGAATTGTTTGTTCCAGTACATGCAGTAGTATAACTGGTTATAAAGTAAAGGCAAAAATAAGACATTAACTTTAGGGCTGGAAACTTGGATCTTCCTCCTGTATCACATCATAGGAAATAGACCTTTGTGTTAAAAAAAAAAGCACAGCTGTGAATCTTGAAATATTCCAAAATAAAAAATGAAGCCTCAACACCAAAGTTATCCCAGCACACTTTACAAAACGAGCAGGTCTAGACTGTATTTTGTTTTGTGAGAGCAAGCACTTTTGCAACATTCGGCTGCAGAAGCCAGGAAAAACTATGAACTTACTGTATCTGTTTAAGGAGCAGAAACCTCCAGCAGAGGCGGACTCATGGTAAGCAAACATCTTCCCAAACTTTATGGGTCTATGAGGTGGGGGGAGGGTGATGTAGAAAGAGAGAGAGAGAGAGATAGGGACACACAAACAGGGCAACAACATCATTCTGTTTCATTCGTATATACACAAATGTACGCTCAAGGCATCAGCAAAGCACCAAACCATAACAAACGTTGTCTCAGGACACTTGCCATTGGCATGTCTAGTCATAGCTCTTTGTTATATTAGTGTTATATTTCCCATTCAAAGTACACTTAAAATATAGTCGTGCATGACGGAGCTTTTATTGAACTAAAGGTTTGTAGTTGAACAAAAGCTGTGTTGCATTGTAGCCACCCTATGGTTACACCCCTGTTCTAAGATGCCAGTGAAGGTCATTCATTTCATGTTTTGATGTGAAGCTGTCAATTGCATCCATGGAAAACAACACCATCACTCGTTTCCTGCTCACACCCAAACTTTTTCTGTCCTGCGACATTCTTACATTTTCAACTGTAAACATAAAGTGGGCTTGTACCAAAAATACATCCACATTCTCCATCTCACGGCTCTCTATAAATACAGTCTGAACACGCACATCAGACAATCCGACAGACACCTTTCTGACTTCTGCATTACGTAAGTACTTAGTATAGTTGGCTTTACTGCTGATAATGTAATGATGTAACTTATAATGATGTTAACTTTCTTCATGTTTTAAGTTAGGGAAGAATTCGACTGCCCATCTAAACAAGTCAAAATGTGTAAGTCTCTACAATATTTTTTATATTTTGTGTTTGCAGAATTCTAGAGGAAAAAAGTTAACTTTTATCTTACTCTGGCTTAATGAACATACAATGCTCCAGGACATTATTCCACATGACCACATTCTTTGCTGCATCTGTTACCTGGTCAAGTACAGCACATTTTTCAAAGAGTATATGTCGAAGTTCTGATCTAAATGTTTAATATCACTTGTAGGAGCGTGAATTTTACCTCTGTTGATTATTACAAAATGTTTTCATTGTAAGGATTTCGGGTTCTTGGTCCTCAAATACATTTTGTTGTGCTGATTTTTTTTTCAAATGCATTATGAAAGGATTGCGTTTCATTGTCTTTAAATAACTTTCTTTTCTATTCATTTGCCCTTTTTTGTGTTTCTGTCACAGGTGACAACGAGGTAATTGATTTTTTTGACTTAATATTTTCGTAAATGTGTGACAGGCAGCATGTAAACATGTTCACTCATGACTCTGTTTCACTCAAATAAAAGGACAAGAAGCATAGCTCAAGTAGCTCCAGCTCAGAGACAGCCACAGATTCAGACGGAGTAAGACATCTTTCCTCTACCTTAAAAGTGCTTCATACACTTTGTTTTGTTTCCATAACTTTGCAGCACTGTGTGTTAAGTATCTTTTTTCTTTTACAGGAAGGAGGACGTTGTAAGACGGTAGGAGTTTTAAAGACTTTCAAATGAAAACTATACAGCCTAAAGCTTTGTTGTTTTTTGTTTTTTCAAAAAAGGCTAATCATTCTTTTGTGTTGGTTTTCAGGGTGAAAGACGGAAGAAGAGTCACAAAAAAGGGGAAAAAGGAAAAGGAGGGAAAGAAAGAGGCCAGGGAAAATGTGACAAAGGAAAAGATGGGAAGGAAAAGGGCCAGGGAAAATGTGACAAAAGAAAATAAGGGAAGGGACCAGGGAAAATCTGGGGATCATAGGCATGGACACCGTGCTGGTGGTGATGGTTGTGGCGGGGGAGGCGGACATGATAAATTAATGTTCATTATTTGACTTTTAAATGAATCACAATCCTCTGAGAATGATATGATATGTTTTGAATGATATACAATAATAATTTCTAATAAACTAATCAAGAGAAATGCAAGACTGGTTTATTTTTTGTGCATAGATATAACTTCAGTGGGAGACTCTAAGTAATCGCCCCCACTGAAGATTAGCTTTACAGGGAACATGCTGCTGCAGCTTTTGCAATGATTATTTCAGCCAAAACAGCCTCACCATGAAGCAGATATATTTGGAGAAGCCCTGCAAAGACAAAATCATAATCAAAAATAAATAAATACAACTTTTTGCTATATTGTGGATGATTTTTTGGTTATGACAGAAAATGTGATTGTGTTGATACAAAGAAAAGATTTGCACCCAATGAAGGGCAAAGGTGATCAAACAATGGATGATAAAATGTAACATTAAAGACGTGCTGACAATAAGTAAATACAATAAGAAAAAAAGAAGAAGAAATGTAGCTCAATGAAACAAATATTCAGTGACAGTAAACATTACTAAATGAAGCTTTATTTAGCTCATTTAAAAAACAAATCACACATGAATACTGACAAACGATAATGACTGCTTATCTTAAACAGAGAAGGATGTATGAAGGCTACAGGCTATAATGGTGAATTCAATAAATACCAAAGGTATACATGTATTTTTTAAATTATCTCCTATAATGAGGGATACATTTAGTCCTGAAGATGATGTTTGAAACCACACAAATCTGTGAGGGTCTGAATATTTCAGAGCCTGGTGTGCTTTGGTTCACGGGATTTATTTAGTGAGTGCATTGAGTCTGATTCTCAACCAGACAAAGAGGCAAATCTCCCTGAGGTGGCTGAATGGTAGACTCATCATAAAAAAGGCCCTCTTGTTTAACCCTCTTTGACTTTGAGTGTCCAAATCCAAAGACTTCTCTTTTAAGCAACAAAGAATCGACATTTCCTCCACTACTTAACTAGTTCAATACCACAGTACCTGAGAGTAGAAACATTGTGGGAGAGTTCTGTGAAATATGCTGCTAATAGGCTTCTGCTGTCATGGTTACGAATGTTAGATCTGTGTTCTGAGATTTTTGTTTTCAGAGGTCGTTTCAGAGTCGTTTTGCCAACATAAGCTAGGCCACATGGGCACTTGGGATTATAGATCACATTTTTGGTGCTGCATATGATGACACTCTTAATGTCAAAAGTTTTTCCTGTGCATGGGTGATTGACCGTTGAAGTTTTGTGTGTAAAGTTGCACTGGGGGCAGTTGCCAGAAGGCACAGACTGTAAAAAGTGGGGCGCCGTCAGTGGTGGAAGGTGGGCTCTTACCAACAGGTTTCTCAGGTTTGGTGGCCTCTAGTAGACATTACAGGGTGGTGAAGTACAACATTTGAGTTTTGGATCAGAGTCAATAATGTGCCAGTGTTTTTGGATGATGCCTAGAGATGAGTGCCAATGAGGACAATAGTTGATTTGTGTGATTAAATTTGTCTTTATCACTAGTTCTAAATTATAGAGCCGCCTCTAATATATCTTTCTCTCCTTTCTTTACATGTCATTATGACAGTTTCTCCTGATGTTCCCGTCATGTAATTCTAGTTATTCTGGTAATGCTCAGGCGCTGCAGGCTTTTGTCCCTGCTGGACTTGTGTATATAACTTTAAAAAAAATTTGAATGTTTTTTGAATAGTAAATAATGTATATTGTTCCTTGCTTTGCATCACATGACCTGTCAGGTGACCTCAGGGGTTGTATATATGTGGAGGTGTGTCTACTCACTTGTTCATGTCTGATGAAGGGCGAGGGCCTGAAACGTTACATGTGGTGATAAATCCCATCAAATGTTAGTTGGAGCAGCTTCTGGGGTGGGGACTTAGTCTTTCTTTGTCTTTACTCAACTATTCGGATGCTTTTGCGTGCTGTATGATATTTTCGAATGAAACACATTACCTAAAGTGCTCAGCCATTCAGCAGATCAAGTCACTCAGTGGATCTGGTCCAACAACAAATACTGCTTTGGGAGGCACCAACAGGTGGCACAGTGTATCCTCAAGAGGAGCCGACAGAAAAGAATAATGTCAAACACATTGGTGAAATAAATGTTCTTGAATATTGGAGCCCAGCAGTGTGCGAGTCATTTTTTTCTTTGTTTTCAGTGACATTTTTGCTCGACTCAGCATCTACTTGATCGTTGTTCATGTGAGATCAGCTGACTTGAAGATGAGATCTACATCAGGCCTGTAGGCAGCTACAATCCACAAGTGTGGATTGTGTGTAACTGTTGACAGTCCATCCCTGCTAACACCAGTTAGAGAATCATAAAGATATTGAAGATAAAAAAATGTCCTTCCCAAATCCCATTCCCATCCATAGACTTTAATATCGAGCAAGTCTCCAATATAAGTGCAATAAAAATACACATATGTGAAATAATTTATTTATTAAGAGTCATTGAAAGTAGTTCATTTGATGTTTTGAAGTGGAGCTGTCACTTTCATGAAGACAAACACTATCTCTCTAACCTGGACACTCCCAAATCTATCCTGTCCTGCAACTATCAAACCGTCACGTTTCTGAACATGAAGCTTGGGTGTATCAAAAAACACATCGACATTCTTCATCTCACAGGCACACTATATATAAAGCTGGAAAACACCCATCAGAGACGTCTTTTTGATTTCTGCACCAGGTATGTAGTTTGTATTGCTGCTTTTTACTGCAAGAAAATGAAGGATTTCATATTGTAAGACCTCTTTTTCCCTTTCAGGAAGGAAAAGATCTTCTAGCACCAACATCAAAAAGTCAAAATGAGTATGTCTCTATTATCATGTGTTGATAGTTTGTGTTTTAATCGTTTTTGTTGCAGAATTCTGAATAAGAATGTAACTACTGTATATCTTCAGGCCGACATTACTGCACTTACTACATTCATGTAGTTATAATGCTCCCTGTACTTTATTCCACATAAACACGTTTACCTGCATATTGTACTTTGTCATTTAACGAACATTTTTTTAAAGTATGTAAAGTGTCGACCAAGATATTGATGTTTAGGATAATAGTATCTTCCTTTTTCTTTTTTAAGGGTTTAGCTCCATTTTATGTGTATTTTGAACTTTATTAAAATACTATTGAGAACAGAAAGTAACTGTTATTAAACTTTCAGAGGTATAAGATGGCCATGATCAATGTTTCATATATAAAGGGAGATCATACACTTCTGCTCTACGTATATGGTAATCATACAAATACAGATATCTGTGCAAAAAAAAAAAGGATTTCAAGGATTTTGGTTCCCTGCACTATAAATACAACACATTTTTGTGCTGATCTTTTTTCATTCATAAAAAAATGACGCTTTTAACTAGGATTGGTTTTAATTCTTTATGATTAAATTGTCGATTCAGTATTGTTAAATTGCACTTTCTTTGTCTTTTCATCACAGGCTGTGGAGGGGTGAGTACTTTTGTAAATGAATAGTGACTTCAATGTGCGACAAACAGCATTCAAACATGAAAGCTCATGATGCCCCTCTCACAGATTGAACCACGTGGAGCGGACTCGATCTCAGAATCGGAAACCGAGTCAGACGGAGTAAGACATCCTTCAGCTAACATGTCAGCATGTCTTATCAAATGTTCTCTGTGACTTTGCAGCACTTGTTTGTTTACTTTCCTATGTTTTATTTTAACAGGAAGGAGGAAGGCGTTCAACGGTAGGAGTTTGACATTCTTATTAACTTAAAGTATGCAGCCTGAAGCTTTCTGCTTTTAAGAGGTTGTGCCAATCATTCTTCATGTGGTTGATTTCAAAGGGGGGGAGGAGACGCAGGGGATGTGGAAAAGGAAGCAGAGACGAGCGGAGAGGAAAACAAGGTAATCATAGTGGTGATGGTGATGGTTGCATCTGTGATAATGATTCAGAATTTTCTTTTATATTATGAAAAATAAAACTGTAAATTTGATTCTTTCTTTTTTTTTTGTCCATCACAGGCTGCGAAGGGGTGAGTCATTTTGATTATTTTACGTTGTGTTGTGTGTCACACAGAGCATATCATCATGGTTACTCATTAAGCGGTTTCATTCACATAAAAGGGTGGGAGAAGAGGCTCAGGGGACGACGACAGTTCTGAAACGGACAGCGAGTCAGACGGAGTAAGACATCTCTTTTCTCCTCCTCCTTTTTTCTATCAAGCTGTTTCTGTAACTTTGCAGAGTGTTCATTTTCCATTCCTTTTCTTTTACAGTGCGGAGGAAGGCGTAAGGCGGTAGGAGTTTGACATTCTTTTAAATTAAAAGTATGAAAACTGAAGCTCTGTGCTTTTAAGAAGTTGTGCCAATCACTCTTCATGTGTTTGTTTCAAAGGTTGGGAAGAGGAGGAGGAGACGAAAAGGGAGCAAAGGACGGGAATGTGGAAACAAGGAAGAAGAAGGGAGAGGAAAGCATGGTAATCATGGTGATGATGATTGTTATAATTAAATGATAAAAAAGATCTGTAAACTGTCAATTTTTAACTGTTCATTTGATTCTTTTTTTTTTTTGTCGTTCCATCACTGGCTGCGAAGGGGTGAGTCATTTTGGTATTTTACGTTGTGTTGTGTCAAACAGAGAATATAAACATGGTAACTGATGAAGCGGTTTCATTCACATAAAAGGGTGGGAGAAGAGGCTCAGGGGACGACGACAGCTCCGAAACGGACACCGAGTCAGACGGAGTAAGTCAGCTTTCATCTACTTAAAGACTCCTCTCTATTTTTACTAAACTCAATCGCTTTACAGCCCTGTTGTGTTAATTTTCCTCTTTTATTGTTTTACAGTGCGGAGGACGGGTTAAGACGGTAAGCGTTTTAAATTAATTATAATAATTATTAAAACTATAGGCTGCATCCCAAAATGTGCTGATCATTTTTTTATCTGTTGGTTTACAGGATAGAAGACGTAAAAGGCGTGGAGGAAAATGTGGGAAAGGAAGAGACAGGGAAAATGAGGGAGGACGCAAGGGTGGTGGTGGTGGCTGTGGCGGCCGTGAAGGTGGTGGTGGTGGCCGCCGTGAAGGTGGTGGTGGCCGCCATGGTGATGGTGAACGTAGAGGTGGTGGTGGCTGTGGCAGCCGTGGAGGTGGTGGTGGTGGTGGTGGCCGTGGTGGCCGTGGTGGCCGCCATGGAGATGGTGACTGCTGAGATGGTGGTGGCCATGGATGTAGCTAAATTAATGATGAGAATATCATAAATGAAAATCCCTGTGAGGATGATACAAAAATAAACCCATCTGTAATAAACTGAAGTCATTGCAAAGCCAGACTGGTTGATTGTTTTTTTTCGTGTCGGTAGAGCTTCAGTGGAAGACTCCTTATCAACATATAGAGTGAAATGATCGTGTGGGTTAGATGTGGATATTCAGCCATGACAAGCACAGCATGTAGAAAATGTTTTGACCAGCCTCTGAGTTGAATGAGAAGATTAAAGTGTTGAAATAAAATGTAATACAAGAAGGAATATAAGTCTGCAATAAAAGCAATCTGCCCCTACGCTAATAATATTCAGGAACCGTATGAATTAAGATAGCAGAGACCCAATTCCACATGGCTATACACAAAACGCATTACTTTAGATAAAAAGTTCAGTAAAACATATTCAGTTGCATCATCATGAGCTGAAAGATATTTTCACAACTGGTTGATGCAGATTTTGTAGCCTAGTGGTTGGTGCATGCGCCCCATGTATGGAGGCTGTAGCCCTCCAAGCGGGCGGCCTGGGATCGAATCTGACCTGTGGCTCCTTCCCCACTCTCTCTCTCTCTCTCTCTCTCCGATCTCTGACTATATCCACTGTCCTCTCTCTCTAATAAAGGCATAAAAAGCCAAAAAATAAATCTTTAAAAAAAGCTAAAGTTGTGTAAAGGCTACAGGTTATCAAGTCAAATGAAAGAAAATGTCCAGGATGTACCTCGCTCCTGAGACACAGTGTCAGCTGGGATCTGCTCCTCTAGCAATTACTAACATTACTGTAAAAACAACTATAAAATATAAAGTCAAAGAATAGTGCTATGAAAGTTGTATTTATAAGAATAAACATTACTCTATAAGATGTATAATGAATAAAATGTAAAAGAAGAAAGTCTCATGTGTGGTTTTCCTTGTTGAACACTTTATTTCATCTCTTCTGACAACAAAATGGAAACCATTGTTTGACAGCATCATGACAGTTGGGTTTGACAGCAGTGACGAAGCTTTGCCAATGTTAGACAGCGTTAACATTCAGTTAGGACACAGGACAGGCTAAAGACTCAAAGTCCTCATATGGCCTGAAAATACAAAGTTATACAAATATTTCGTAAGGTGGCGGTACTTATATGTTTAGTTCAGTTTTTAAAGGCACATCAAATTCAGTAGACTAATACAGACAGTATTTTAAAGGAGATTATCTTGTTATAGTGCACACAGAATATAAACTGAAAATTAAAACAAGACTCCAGATGTGCCAGATGTTAACTGTCTAGTCTTTTTGAAAGTACCTGTGCAGCAAGCACTGTAAGCGAAATGTAGACGCTTCCCACTTGCAAACTATCACAGACTCAAGGGGCTAAACTTTGCTGTGATTCAGTAATATTATTTATTTTCTTCACAGGAGCAATGTGGGCAAGCAAATCAATTATTTACAGATGTCTGGGTTTGATTGAAAAAGCTATGAACAGAATCAGCGGACAAGCTCAGCGCCTTTTCCAGTTTTTAGAGCGTGATGTTTGATCGAGGCTCAGTGGGGGGGGGGGGCTGTGCTGGGGGGCATCTAAATAAAAAAAACAAAGAACAATGGTAACTGTTAATATACTGACAGGTGTCTTCCATCCTTGCTAACACAAAAATGTGTGTGAGTAAAAGATGTTCCAGTACTTTTCCATACGTCAAGTTATTATTTACAAATACTGAGTACCCTACATTGAAGGAATCCTAATTTTAAAAAAACAGGCTGAGCATCTCGAGACTTTTAACCTGCTACATTCAGTGTTTGCTTAATTTGATTGGATTATACATCAAAATAATACAAAAATAATACAGCCTCATAATGAGATGGAACAGGGGGAAAAACAGATTTTTGACATTTTTCTAGCTGTGACTAATGTTAGACTCTCTGCTAGCAGCCCACCATTGTTCCCAACTATTTTCATTATTTTTAATACCAATAAAAAGGGTATTGTTTTGGGGGGATAGGGGCTACATTATACAGCCTTCCTTCAGTTACCAAATAGTGCATCTTTGGCTGCATCATACCAACTCTCGTGTGCGTTAATCTTAAATACCTTCTTTAGCTTCGTACAGCAGAGTCCTGCTTCAGAAGAGCCCGTTGACTTGTTCAGTCTCAGGGTCCAGGTCGATGTCATAGAAACAAGGCCTGGTGGGCAGACCTGGGATCGTTGGCATCTAGGAGGGAAAAGAAAGAGGCCGTGTTTGACGAGGTCGATAAAAACTTTGTTTAAAAGGCAATTCAATCAGAAATAAAACAACCATATCCAAAATGTCTGTAGGTTCTCAGTCATCCATGGACTTGGTTACTTAGAAATGCATTTATCCCAGAGGGCAATTCAGTTCCATTTGTTGAAGATCTTGAAGACGTTTCAACTCTCCTCTGAAAGGCTTCTTCACTTCAGGATCAGTAGCATGCTAATGATCCACAGAGGCTTACATTTCTAGCTCCGTCCACCAGTTAGTTTCAAACTGAAGAAGCCTTTGAGAGAGGTGAAACGTCTTCAAGATCTTCAAACAGGTCCAGTGGCTTTTGGATCAAGCTTCAAATAAACCATATTCAAAGCTTAACAGCCTAAATGTAAAAACATTCAATTCACTGTAACAGCGGTTGTTGTTAAAAGCAATGCAGTATTTATCAGGAATGTCACACTAGAAGTTTCCTGTGATCGGGATAAAAATTCCACCTTAAAGTTGACCTTAGAAAAACAATTGCCAGTAAATACAGTCTCTAAATGATTGAATCAGGACAGATATCATTCGGTTGCTGGCTGCAGTTGAACCATGGCACATTCAGGCACACCCTTTATGAATCAGACCTGAAGACAAAGTGTGAAGCACTCAAGTGAGTGCAGCTGATACTTTAATATGTTGTTTCTTTCTATCTAATATAGGAACAGAGCACATTTATGAAATTCAGAGTTAACAGTGTGCTAATTCCCATCTGTAGTCCGTAAGCAGTTACTGCTGAGGTCCATTCCTTTCATTTCCGTGAATTTGCCCCTGCGTGTTGTCGCAAACCGTCTCACAGCGGTGTTTTTACAACAGCTCAAAATATGCAATGTTATGTTTTCTTTTTATTTGATTATTAAGATTAACACAGTTCAGTTAAGAAACATAATACATGCTCTGTATGTTTGAATATGATATAAATACAATATTATGATAGACAGATAAATGTAGAAAATCCAGTTGTGAACATTGTCACGCAGTTTGGAGTTGCATTTGTGCGAAGCAGTGGAGACAGATGTACGATGACATATTGTTGACAGAGAAGGCAATGTTGGGTCAGTGAACGAAAACATACCGTGCCAACCAGTGGGAACAGAAAGCCAGCACCGACGCTGGCTCGGATGTCTCTGATTGGCAGGATGAAGCCTGTGGGCACACCCTTCTTGTCAGCCTCGTGAGAGAGCGACAGGTGAGTCTTTGCCATGCACATTGGCAGATTGCTAAAGCCCTGAGGGAAGAAGTGAGGACACAGAAAGTTTATTGGATGTTTAACAAAAGGCCTGTTCAAGCTTTCTCATTCCATTTATGATGATTCTGTTGCAGCAGCCAACGATCTCGCCTGACAACACAGACAAATGGAGAACACCAGTGGACTTGGAGGGATGCTTACCTGTTTGGTGTAGAGCTCCACCTTGTGTTGAGCCTCTGGCAGAAGCTCAATGTCATCGGCTCCATAGATCTTCTGGGCGATTATTCGAATCTTATCAGCAATGGGGAGCTAGAGAGGAGTTAGAAAAATAGACTGAAAGACTGAAAGCATGTTTATCAGGACATTTCTTACATTATCTTTAGTGCATCTTGCTTTTTTTTCTCCTTTACAGACAAAACAATTACAACAATTAAGCTCTATCTAGAAAGTTCTGTAACTTACGTATCCTCAACCATTTTGAAATACCTAGTGAATTACACAAGCAAAAACGTTCCTTACCTCCAAATCATAGAGGAACTTAAAGTTGCTGGGAGCCTCGGAGGCCCTTTGCACAGCCTGACCGAGGGCCACTGCCCCCGCTCCACCTTCAGCCCAGTGAGAGCAGCGCACAGCATCAAAGGCTCCGGCAGCTTTAGCCATGGTGCAGACCAAGTCAAGCTCAGCCTCAGTGTCCGTCCTGCAGGATGGTCAGAAAACAAAAGGAGTCAGAGACAGACACGAATACTTCACTCGAAAAAGGAAAGGTAGGAAACAGAGAAGCCTATTAAGAGCTAAGCACATGCAAGAAAATCTTCAAATTGCTTCATATTTTAACTGGTATAGATATCTTACAGTGAGACTAAATATTGATTTCTGGAGAGTTTTTAGGATGCTACAAGCAAGACTCGCAGTTCAGAGCAGATCAAAGGAATTTACCAGAAAGCAAAAAAAAAGCTTTGACTGTCAGTAAAGCTAGGGGGAGCTGCAAGATTCAAATATGCATTTGTCTTTTTTCAGACAGACAGTCATTTGATCTGTAATAAATAACTAAATACTGATTAGTGTGGCTTTAAGGTAAACAAAAAAAGTCTTTGTGTCCATGTTTGTGTTTGTATAGACAAATGCAATCCTTTATCAGCCATGTCGTCACACTTACTTGAAACCATTGACAGCCACCACCACGGGGACACCAAAGTGCTGTGCATTCTCTATCTGCTTCCTCATGTTGCTGCAACCCTTCTCCAACAGCTCCAGGTTCTACATTCAGGTATGCATAAAGTCTTTTACATGAACTTAATTGAAGAAGAAGAAGCAGCACAATCTCACAGTTGATATAAAAGATCGATGGAGATGCTCATAATGCATTAAACCACAAAATCTACAGCAAATCAACAGAAAATAATTAATTAAATACAACATTTTTGTCGATCTTTTTACTACATTACCTCCTCAATGTATTCCTTGGGCAGTGGCATCCCAGCAGTGACCTGATGAAGAATAAGGTAAATGTAAATCCTTTGAACAATTAACATGGCAAGCGTTGAAAACAGAGGCGATTAGGATCGTTTGCTGTTTGATGTAAGCTTGTATGGTATGAATCAAGAATTTTGAAAGCCTGAATAAATCAGCTGAAAAACAACGTTTTGTGCAGAGGAAGTATTTATCGTGTATATGGTGGGTGTTGCAGTCAATATTCCCAATGGAGAAAAACAAACATGTAAAAAAAAAGTTATTTTGCTATAAGGATGCTAAAAAAACTCACTGTCGGGCCTCCTCCGTGCATCTTCAGCGCTCTAACGGTGGCCACCAGCACCACCACATGGGGTCTCAGGCCGGAGTAACGGCACTTGATGTTGAAGAACTTCTCCATGCCGATGTCGGCACCAAAGCCAGCCTCGGTCACTGATTTGTAAGTTTGACAGGAGTTGTCAGAAACAGACAATATCAACAAAATCCAGCAGCGTGGAATAGTGGATAATATCAATGATGTCATCACTTGTACTGCCAACACAGCTGACCATCTATTGTGGCACTGCAGTACTAGACGAGGCATCTAAATACTAATGAAGCATGTTAGCATATATCTCCACTTACCTACAAAGCCCTCAGGTCCAACCAGCTTCAGAGCTATTTTATCAGCAAGGATGGAAGAGTTTCCATGGGCGATGTTGGCAAATGGGCCGGCGTGGACAAACACAGGGGTCCCCTGTGGATATAGACAACTTACATATGACACAAAGCATGTAACTCAAGGCAACGTCATCCCTTTGGTACGCAACGAGGATGGATAAAAAATGGAACGGCCAAAAATGACAATCAAACAACCAGAGCATTATCCTTTGAAGGGATTTACCTTTCAAACTTTAACAGATATAAGTGCTTCAAATTGCCCCTTTTTTGATTTATAGGGTTCTTTGGTGTAACTTTGCATGTTAGCGTTTGTGTTTCACTCACCTCCAAGGTCTGCATCAGGTTTGGCTTGATGGCATCTTTCATTAGCACTGCAAGAGCACCACTGACACCCTGTAGAGAAACACACAACACTATTAAAGCATGTTTCCACAATACTTATCACATGTTGATCAGATTTCCCTTTGTGAAGGAGACTCCAGACCACTGACCAGGTCCTCAGTGGTGATCGGTTGTCCGCTGCGGCTGGTGGCCACCACCATCTTGGCCAGACGCTGTCGCATGTCCTCCAGGCTGCTGGTGAGGGCGAGCACCGCCATGATTTCACTGGCCACCGTGATGTCAAACTGGGCCTGGAGGACAAAAGAGGGACTACATTACGACCAAGCATTAGCAACAACACTGTGAACCCAAGATCAGAGAGGAATCAATCAGCAAGATGCAGAAAAGACAAAAACACAGAAATGTCAACTAACTGAGAGAAATGAAAAATGTTAATCATTTGTTTCCACAATGGTCTTCTTTTTTTATTGTTAGACAAAAGAAATCACGTGAACAATCATTCCAGCTTCAAGGATTGTATCTCTTTACCTCTCTTGTGTATCCCTTTTCAGTGGGAGACTGCCCGATCGTAACTTTCCTCAGGAATCGATCGTTTGTATCCAACACTAGAGTGGCACAAATAGAGCATCTAAACGTTGCTCACAAGTATATATTCAGAAGATGCAATTAAGCAGACAATGATAGAATTATATGGATTTAAATACATCTTGAGTATTCATACCTCTGTGCCACGTGACAGAACTCGGCTCTATGTCCAGCCGGGCAAAGAGTGTGATCTCTTCTTCAGTCAGTGTGGAGGGATCGGTCTTTTCTATGCCAAGTTTCTAAACAAATACAGATAAACTGAATGTTAGTTGTACTCTTTTGTCAAGTTAAGTCAGAACATAGAAGTCTGCAGACACTGTCGCTTACTTTGAGCCTGTTGATCTGGATGGGGGAGAACTTTCTTTGTCCTCCATTCAGCGGCACCAAGCGATTATATAGAGCCTAAGGATGCGGAGAGAAGGGAAATAAATCGTCCACCAATTCTCAAAATAATTTAGTATAACGTATTTTTAACTAAACCACAGACAAAATAGGAAACCCACCTTGTCAGATTGTGTATACTCATGGAACATGCGAGCGTCAATGGCTGCAGCCACTAAGTTGTTGGCTGCTGTGATGGCGTGGATGTCACCAGTGAGGTGGAGGTTGAACTAAAATGAACAGACTTATTGAGTTTGTATTTCTTTTTTTTTTTTTTACAAGAAAAAGTAAATTTGCTAAGTTGAGGTGTAGTACCTCCTCCATTGGAATGACTTGAGAATATCCACCTCCTGCAGCCCCACCTGCAGACAGAAAATGAAACTACACTTAGAAACACTAGTGTACCATTAAAAGAAGAACTTTTCAAAAGTTTGTAACCTGTGCAATCTCTACTTTTTTTCCCAAAATCTCACCTTTTATGCCAAAGGTAGGTCCCTGCGAAGGCTGCCGGACACATGCGAACACGTTGAGCTTCATGTGGGCTCCCAGGGCCTGTACCAGGCCGATGGTGGTGGTGCTTTTTCCTTCCCCGAGAGGGGTGGGGGTAATGCTGAAAAATAAAATAAAAACTCCATCAGTGGTTCCAGATATTAAAAGGTACCAAACACCAAATGATTGTCTTAGGTAGATAAATCATTTTAGAATCAGTGACGAGAGAAAAATAATCAAAAGCTTGTTTAACAACTTTATTCTGCTGCATGGCTTGACGAGGTACGATCTTTATTAGCTGTTTGAATCCATAAGGCGATCTGAAAAAACTGCATCAGACAACTTTTGGCATTTTCACATCACAAAAATAAAAAAAAACTAAGACCTTAAACTTTTCATAACTCTGACTGAAGGTTAAAATATGTTTCAATTTCAAATATAATTTCAATTACAAGAAACATTACATTTTGTTTCTTTTGTAAAGAATTTCCTGAACTCTTTAATATCTCCCACAATTTGATCTTTATGTAGGGCGTAAAACAACCAGTACAGAACAGTACAGGAGATAACAGTTCTGACAGCATACCCAGTGACCACCACATATTTGCCGTCTGGCTGGGCCTGCAGCCGTTTGATGATACTCAGCTGGACCTTGGCCTTAGTCTTGCCATAAAGCTCCACCTCATCACAGAGCAGCCCCACCTCTCGTGCCAGATGGTCGATGGGTTTGGGCACACAGGAGCGAGAAATCACAATGTCGCTGTTGGAAAAAAAAAAAAAAGATGAGACGGGAAAAAAAAAACATTTTATCCCAGCATAGACAGAAACAGCAATGACTGAAAGAACACAGTAAGAGTGTTAACATAAGATAGAGAATTTAAAAAAGCTGCACTGTATGTGGATTATTAAAATGAAGTAATCTTTCAGTGACGTGATGTTTATAGAGCGAGTGACCAAGAGAAGAAGAAGGACAGCATACAAACCTTGGCACAGGCTTCTGCAGGTTGAGTTTGGTGTGAGAAATGTTCCACTTCCCCGGCTGATGGCTATCCAGGAAACGCTTTGCACTCAGCACTGTGTTCTACACACAAACACACGCTCAGAGTCAAACTGACACTACGGCATTAATAGTAACTCCTGACACCGTTTAAAAATGCAGTTAATTCTAAACTAGAGTTTAGTTTAGGATGGACCTTACCGCCATCAGCATGGCCACAGTCATGGGTCCAACTCCACCTGGAACAGGCGTGATGAAGCCAGCCTGCTCCTTGGCTGAGGCATAGTGAACATCACCCACCACCCGCTTCCCACTTGGTTTGGTATCGTCTGAAAGACAATGAGAAAACCTTTATGGTAAATAACATCAAATTAAACCTGACTTTTGCTGATGGACTTCTATAAAGCTTGATCAGTAATGTACAGTCAGACCTGGAACATGATTGATGCCACAGTCGATGACCACGGCGCCTTTTTTAATCCACTCTCCTTTAACCATCTCTGCTCTCCCGATGCCAACGACCAAGATGTCTGCTTTACCAACCTACACAAAAGAAAAGATAAAACATAAAAAACATGATTTGTAAACATCAAGGCTTGGTGGATATTTAACTTCTGAGAGATATTAGAAATGTTCAAAATATGCTGAAATGTGAAGTGAATTTTACGGCCAGGAGATGGCAGCAGAGATCAGTGATTCTGGTGTCATCTACAACTACTGTCATTTTTCATGGAGCACCATGCACCATGCACAGGTTACACAAAATATAAAAGTGAGAGGTAAAGAAGAATTTCATCAGATGTACATACATTACATTTTAAATGTCAGTCAGATGTAATGTGCTGTGAAAAGGTTTCGTTTGAAACAACATGCAGCTCATGCTATGTCCAAATGAGAATGTCAATTGGTCATTGAACATAAATGTGCTTTTGATGAAGTCAGACTTCAATTTATTTTGCCTCTTTGGAGAAATGTTGAAAGCAGTTTGTTTACCTGCATGATACTTTCAATTTGACAAATGAAGAACAGCAAAAAATGGCCTATAAATGCCCTGCACCCTGGAGTGGTGTTTGAGCACATATTGCACAATGGGCACATGAGCCCTAGACCAGTGGTTCTCAATAGGTGGGTAGTAACCCAAAAGTGGGTCGCAGAGCCCCTTTCAGTGGGTCGCGAATGTGTCCCTGGTAAAATGGTGTCAAATAGTCTATGAAGTGCTTTTTAAACGTGTTTGTTTTGTTCCGTTTCTTTGTTCTGTCACGTGCTTTCTACCGTCTGAGGTCCAAACTGCACCATTTCTCATTAAATAAATCTGATTGATAGAAAAATATCAGAAATTTGGGTCAGGATTTTTCATGAAGGAGTTGGTGGTGGGTCCTGAGGCTCGACTATTACAGAAAAACTGTCCTAGACTGTGTTGCTAGGCTGGATGGATGTCCCACTGTTGTACCTCTCCAGCAAGATCTGTTGTTTTAGAGTGGCAGGTTGTGACGGTGGCATGATTCCACAGCAGCAGGTCGTGCATGGGTGCGCCCACAATTTTACTGCGACCAAGCACCACAGCTTTCTTCCCTGCCACAGACACACCTGTAGAGGAGCACAAGTCTCATTAACGGATTTGTGTTTCTTTGTCATACAGTTTTAGATTAAAGATGTTTTTTTGTAACCATAGTGATAGTTGTTGTAGGGTGTACATTATGACATTTACCTGTCTGCCTGATGAGCTCCATGCAGCCGTTTGGCGTGCAGGGGATGAAGCAGTCTCCCAGGTCGCCACGAGACAGCTTTCCTGCATTTATGCTGGTCAGCCTGCAGTAGAACAGAACATAGTGAACAGTAAATAGAAAGGTCTTCAACTATTAAAAGAAAAAAAACTTTGGTTTGATTTAAGCACTACAATCTCAAGTTTATGTCAGTGCCTACCCGTCTACATCCTTCTCAGGGGCCACGGCATTTGTGACCTTTTCTGTGTCGATCTTATTGACTGAGTCTAAGGGGAGCTGCACGATGAGGCCATGGATCGACGAGTTCTCATTCACCTCCGTGATACTGTGAAGAACCTACAGACAGAGAGAAAGATGGACTTTAAACTCAAGAGCCTTTAGTTTCTATATGCAATGATTACTTTGTTAGGGCACAAATAGCACCTCAAATACCAAATGTTACAATCTTACAGCATTGAAAATAATTTGCCTCCTATGTCAAGTATTAAAGCATCATCATTTAAAGGAATGCATTCTCACCTCCTCCTCTGTTGCAGTCTTTGGAAGTCTCATGTGTGTGGAGTTTATTCCAATCTGTGGGCACAGAAGAAAAGATTGGACCAAAAGAGAGGAGACTGATTGAAACAGTAGAAGTGTGGTGCACACACAGTACACTATGTAAATTGTTTTTCTTTGTTTACCTCTGCTGCTGCCTTTAGCTTCATGCTGATGTACAGGTTAGAATCATCTCGATCTCCAACCTGCAAAGATACACACACAATCACATCACTGTTGATGACATATGAACGCAAACACAAAAGTCACCTTCAAAACAACACATCTATAAACTCTGTGTAACAGGGGGTGCTACACACAACTCTATCCTTACCTGGGAACTTTCTCCAGAGGAAGCGGCGAGAAAGCACATGGCAACATTCGCTAAACAATTCAAAATGTATATTTGTTGTTTGTTTTGTTTTTTTTACCTCAAAGCATGTTAGTTCTTATCTCACACAAACCTGCAAAACGACAAGACCGGGTCTGAAGTTGAGGTCCTGAAGCTTCATCTTCTCCACATCCTTCTTCAGACGCTCCCTCACCTGCCTGAGAACACAAGACAGCAGAACTAAACTCAGTCCAGGGTTTAGTCTAGATGCAGGCCTATCTTTATAACAACAGGAAAGGATACGATGATCGTGTGGTACACAAGCCACCATCCAAACGCATTCCCTTCTGTAACAAAGGCTGCAGATGTTGAGACTTAATACATGCCATCTGGCTGTCTGTTTTTGAAACATTTTTCTAATCCTCTATCATGAATAAAAAAATCTCAGTGAGAAGGAGCGTTGTATGCCTTTGCCTCTTATTTGTTTAGTTATGGTAGTGGCTCGACTTTTTCAAATAAAGAACTTTGCGTCACACAGCATTGATGCAGATTTATCAAGAGCTCAACCGTGTCAGTCTAAATAAAGAGCTCAACCTAAGCTTTTCTTTTTGTTCTATTCATAAAAATTAATAACTATTAATCAGCTGTACTGGTCTCATTGACTGTGAAATAAAAACCTCTAAAGAACACGGATGTTGAGATAATTTGAGCATCACATGAGCCTCATTGGCAGCACTGATGAAACCACCATGTGATTGTGGATGTATGATACACTGAATTGACACCAATTTGAACTTCCTTTCAAGTATCCTCAGAGTGCTTCTGTCCTTGAAAATGTGTGTGCTCTTATGATACCCTTATAGTCTCCACCCTTCTTAATTTCTTTAGACTACCTTTAATGTTTTCAATAATATAGTTACAAATAATAACAAAGGACAACCTTCTATTCTATCTAAACTCTGTAATTCAGGCACATTGTTTTTCATGTGACCTGCACTACGTTGCTTTTATGATTCACTTTGAAGCTCTAAAAAAATACAGACCATCATTAAAAAGATATATCATTTCCAGGCTTCATAACGTTCTGCCTGTTACCATATTGCAACACTATAACAATCCTCATCACAATGAGAGTTGATATCTTAAGTCCTTGTCACTGATAAACTAGGAAGGACAATCGCACGACAAAGAGCATTTCCTGAAAATGACGACCATCTCATCAATAAAACTCTGACCCAGTGACCCTAAAGATCACTTGTCCAGAACAATCAATGGTATGTCAGCTTTTGATACGCTTCAGAGATAATGAAGGTAAAGGCCCTGCAGATCTGTGGAGAGGCTGTATAGTCCGTTTGTGTTACATAAATTTGATTAACTAATGAGAACTGTGAGGGACAGTTAACAGGGTGCAGCCTGTCATGTCTTGTGACAAGCACATGCAGCCAATTGTGCTGCAGTTTTTGGTGAAGGCAAAAGTTTGCCTCTTCCAAATCCATTTCTTAAAACTGTTGGTTATAAGCAATATCCTGCTGTTCAAAGTCAGAGCAATGAAAAACATACAAACCCATTGCAGATTACATTTGAGTGTGGTTTGCTTCTCAACTTAAGGTCACTGGACTGATGGGGCAAAGAGCATACAACACCTCAGGTTGTTACATAATACTACAGGATTTACAGTAATTCAGCCCAAAGTGTTTAGAGATCTAGATTTATGAGTTACTACAAGATTATACATTGTCACAAGTCAGAGCATTTAGTATGAACACATTTAAATTAATATTACGGTAGGCCTACATGACAACCAGGAAACACAGTTCAAAAGAAACGTCCACTTTGATTTCTCACACAATCAACAGATAAGATTGGTGGAAAACTCCACTCACGTGGGGGCTTCATGTACAACCAATTCAAACTAAGTTTTGTTATAGTCTTCGGCTACCAGCAGGAAAATATCCAGCTATATAATAGCTGCATGCACAACAAGGCTGGAATCATGTGCGGGAGTTGTTTATGGCTCAAATGATATTAACTTTAGCTACAGAGTAACTATCTGCTAGCTGCTGTCCAGTTAGCAACTAAGTAAGTTTCACAGACATGTTATGCCTCTTACAACTTGTGCATTCATAAAAGTGCTAGACAAAATCTTACTTACGCCGAAACCTCTTTCCCACTAATGATTTGAGCAGACATCTTTTGGTCCTGGAAGTCCGTGTTCTCAGGTGCTTATGCTCTCTTTGCACGTTCACTGCCTGAGGAGAAGAGGAGCACGCTGAAAACTGTAGTTTATTCCACACGCGTCTGGAGTCGACGTTGTTTACGCAGGCTTCTTTCAAAAGTCCGGCACTACCGTTTAAAAACAGCGTAAAAAGTTTAAGGAATAGCGTCGGACGTAGTACGCAGCCTTGCCAGGGGGGTGACGCTGAAGAAGGGCGGGACTATTTAAATACATTAAACGCTAATAGCCAATCACATGCGTTAAAAAAACAAGCTAGTAGTACTCAACACCAATGGAAACCCAACTTCAACTATTCCGCCCAAGCGAGTGAGCGAGTTAGGTGAATGGGCGGGACTTAAGATGGCGCAATTACACTGAGGGTCAGCAGAGGGCAGCACTCTATGAATACAACGCTTCCGTTTTAAAATAAAAACAACAGCAGTGTTTACGTGTGGCCAACTTGGCATTTGGTACCTGCTTAAGATATCTTACTCACCAGAAACTGCTAGAAAACACTGTACTTCGTTATCTCGCTTTATATCCGAAGTAAGACATGAAGACACACAGAAAGCTATGGAGAGTAGATTCTCTGTTCGGAGCGACACTGAAGAGCTGCAAACGCTAATTTCCAACCCTGAGAACAATTTCCTCTTCGAAAGGTAACTTAAAAACAATTGCTATTTTTAAAGCTAGCAGGCTTTTGGGATATATGTATTCCCCGGAGGAAACATATAAGTTACTGTCATTGTCAGGCATTTGTTGTTATTCTGAGCTAACTTGCATCTATTTTGCATTGGCTTAGAGTAAATCATAAAGTCTCTTTTTCTCGATTATATGTTTTAAAAAATGATTGAAGCGACAATCTTAACTTCAAACCACCTCTGTGCATTCCTCGCTTAACTCATTTGCATGTGTGTGTCTTTAGATCCAAGACACTGTTTGAAGAAATCCGTGCCTCCATCAACAACAATGATGAAGAGGACCGTTCCTTCTGGAGGCCTGTGCTCCCTTGGGGTGGTGTCTTCACCATTAAAGCAGGGCGGAAGGCCTTATCCTGCACCCCTCTGTACGTCAAAATCAATCTAAAGAACACCTGCACCATTGACGGCTTCCTAATGATCCTGTATGTGATCCTGCGAGAAAATCAGGGCTTTCCCAGGGAGCTGGCTGTCTTCCTGGGCAAGCAGTTTGTTGAGTACTTCCTCTACCTGATGGACTCCTGTGACTACACTACAGTCAAGATGCTTTGGATCTGGGACAGGATGTCAAGGAGACAGTATCGCTCTGAGGTCCGCAAAACAGCACTGGAGATTGACCTGTTTGGTAACGAGCATGAAAACTTCACTGAGAACCTGGAGAGCCTCATGTCCACCATGCAGGAGAGTCTGTGCACCAACTGGAGCTGCCCAGCCCGCTTCCAGGAGTTCATCAAGACCACAATCAACATCAGGCATGTTGTGATGTCCTTCTCTTAGTTTCATTTTGTAAACATGAGTAGATATTCAGTGTGTCAGGACACAGTTTAACGTATAGCTCTTGACATACTTAACTTTTCTGCATGTAAATCCACATGTTCAGTGCTCTGGGTAGAGCTACATTGTCACTTATACTGTAGGAGGTATTTCTTTTTATCAAAGTGAATCAGTCCTGCCTAGTTTGAGGGATTATGAACGTATTTTATACATGATTTTTTAAATGTAGTTATTATCTCCCTCTGATGTTTTTCTTCTAGCCCTCCTCATGAGCTGCCTCACAGAGACCCCATTCAGTCGTCCGTGGATGCGTACTTCTGCGCCAAACTCCTACTCTGCTCAGAACTAGGGTGAGACATGAGGGAGGATGTGAAATATTTTCTAACTTTGTTCAGTCTTATACCCCCTTCGTTTATTTTATTTTTTTACAGGTGTGAGGGTCTAAGAGAGTTCTCACAAAGAGTTTTCTGCCATGGACCCCCACCTTTTGTCATTCTAAACATGCAGCAGTGGAAGTCAGAGGAACTATCTTATGTTCCTTATCACCTGGCTCTCTGTCAGCAGAGGTAAGAAGCTTACACTGTGTGTTACCATTGGACCGTTAGCATGCTTCAGCCACATATTGGTCCATGTACAAAACTTGTTTCTAACAGAAGGTAAAAAGGTTTCTTAACCACATTATAAAGTGTACAGGCACATGACAACACCTGCAGCAACGAAGCAGACATAAATCAATTTTCCCCAAAATAGAAATAATAGGGCTGTCAAATGATTACATTTTTTTTATCACGATTCATCGCTAAATTTCAATAGTTAATTGCCATTATTAAAATTTTTAATCGCATGTTTGAAATACCATTATTTTGCATTTAAAAATAAAAATTGTTAGGCTTTTATTTTGAATTTTTGTACTGACTTTAGCTGAGAGTACTTTACTTGCTGTTTGAAATAAAGTTAGGACTTTCTGGTATTTACTTAATCTTGGAAAAAGGAACTGGTTATGGATCCCAAACAAAGTGAAAACAGCTAGAGGATGGTAATAAAAGTGAAATGTTTGATGTCTTGAGGTGGATATTACTTTGGACTCGTCAGCTGAGCTGTCTGAGAGTTTTTGAAAGTGAAATGAGACATTCAAAGACACACCCATCACTGTGACTACAGGGAGACAAAATAACATGCGATTAATTGCCATTTAAAAAAAAAAAATGCATTAATTTCAGACCTTAATTAATTTCAATGAACTAGTTAATGCTTGCAGCTCTAGTAAATAAATGTAAAAGGGTGAGACAAATGCTGTCATTCTTGATCATTACGATACTATGTCATTTAAAATGTGTTAGTATGATTTATGATTTTTTTAAGTCAAGTTTCCATGTAACAAAGAAATACATTTTCTAGCTTTTGATCAATGGATTTAAAAGATAACTGAATAAATATAATGATGTACTAGGTATCACACCTATCTGTCATGATCTTTCAGATTTACTTTCATTGTGATTTTTAGTATTTAAGTACTAAGTTAAATTACATATTTTAAAAAATATTTGTGAATGATAAAAGTTAATATTGTTTCTGTATTCTATAGACAGAATAAAGAAAACAATACATATATAATTTGCTCCTTTTTCCACAGGTACTTACTAGAGGGCGCCACACTCTTCAACAAGGAGGAGCATCACTACTCTGCAGCCTTCCAGATAGACGGCAGCTGGATGCACTATGACGGTCTGAGGAGTGACAATCTGATCCTGTTACACAAGCCACCAGAGCTCCTGCTGCTGTCTTCTCTGGTTTACATCCGAGCCTCCGACAAGTGAACTCACACAGAGGAGCAGGACACAAACTTAGCACAAAATGTAGAAAACATTCCTCGTCTAATATTGTATGATCCCAAGGATGGCATGGTGTTGCTGTAATCATGTTTCTATAATTATTGAAAGCTTATTTTCTATAATTCATGTGAGCTATATTGCTTCCTCAGTCAGCTGTCAGAGTGCTGAATGATGCACGATCAAATTCACCTAAACGCTTGCAAAGGAAAAATTCCTTCTTTTTTGAATGCTTGGAATCCAAGAATAATAATGGACTATAATAGTTCTGGGTTGATGTGCATAAAAACAAACCATTGAATCATTGACATGCTATTCTTATAGTTGCCAAACACAAAAATGGAGAATGGTTTAAAAATGTCATAGTTGATAAATGGATCACTGTGTGTGTGTTGCCTTGTCTAGGAGGAGACTGTTAATCATCATTTCTATTTCCATCATTTTGGCTGTTAAACATTCGTGCACATCAGGCCTTTCTTATTTTTAAAGTGGTGCTTTTTCTAATGACACTGTGGTCTTAGGATAAATAACAACCAAACCAGGCTGAGCTCCATGTCAGGTTAACGTGTTGTTTCTTGAAAAGGCTAGAATTGGTGGAAAGCACTTAAAGTGGTGAGTAAATGTTTAATGATTCCTAAATGACACAAAGGCTGTAGAGTTTCTACTCTTTTCTACTTGTTTAGCCTAAAAGGGGCTAAGCTAGCAGCATGTCCATATTAATCAATTGCATGCAAGCATTCTTACACTATCACAGCACACTCTGCAGCTGCCAAAAGGAAACTTTTTAATGTTTTTAAAAAGTGTTAATCAAAGAACTTGTTTCACACAGTGCCTCAGTAAGGAACGTTTGTGGGAATCCTAAAAGGATAAATCCCTGATTCTTGTTTAATTTGAATTGCTGGTTGTTGTTTTTTTACACAGGGAGCTTCTTTAAAATACAATATTTTTGAGTACCCTTGCATTTGTTTGTTTTGTCACTCGTGCATTTGCATGGATGGGTTAAAAGAAGAGCCACAAAAAGCAGACAGTACCTTATAAGGCAGGCATTTATTTTAAACTGGGTACAACCGCAGCACACAAACAGACTGAAATGTAAAATGTCCTCAATCAAACATGATCGAATGTGAAAAGCTACTGTTTCTACACCTAAAGGTTATCTTGTACTTCCAGTATTAATCCACAGGATATAAAATTCAAGATCGTCACCTTGTTTCAGACATACAATGGGAAATGTAAAAGAAGCAGAGTGGTCATTTGGCTGACGTTGACATCAGTTTCAAAGGATTCTTGTTTTCTTTCAGACACAAACACTAGAGTGGCAGTCCATTGCAGACCAGGTGCAAGTCATCCATTTGCTTTCTTTGAACGAGCACTTTGGTGAGAGTGGTGGCAAAAACATGACATTGGTTAGGCCTTAATAATAAAAACGCATACGAACATAAACATCCCTTCATTTTGCAGATTCACGTTTTCAGATTTTCATCAGCGTAACTCCGATATTCACTAAAGTTGCAGTTTACTATTCACCTCAGAAATCATGACATTACACACAACATTGATGCTGAATGAAACGTGGCGACGGCACAGAATTACGCCTGCGTGATTTGTGCTGTCGCTGTTATTGACTAACAAAGTCTAAAACAACAAGTTGAACACAATAAGTGAGAAAAAAAAAATCAGGTAACAGAACAACCAAAAATACAAATAAGATTTATAATCATAAATACAAAATTAAAAAATATCATTCACACTTTTTTAAAATGACATATGCAGGAACACCCGTGGGTTGCTTATTCAGTCTTTTTCAAAATGAAGCAGAAATCAAAGGACTTTCTAAGGTGATCAGCAACTAAACTTCTTACCAGCGATCCATTTAAAGGCAAATGTCACATTAGTTCCTGCCTGTAGCAATGGTTACAATAATCATTTTACAAACAACCCAAGGGGAGAGTGCAAGAGTGAAGTGGAAGAGCACCTGTTCCGTCTAGTGTTTACCTCCATGTTTTGAGAACAGCTGTGTTTATGTTAGAAGTCTTTACATCAAATTTGGCCATACATTTTTTTTTTTAGATCAACTCATCTCAATCTGTTTAAATAAACAAAAGCCTCGTAAAAGTTCACAAGCAAAATACAATAAAAAGACAACACGATTGGGATGAAGCAAAGTCATGAGTACCATTTGTTTCATTGGAGCCAACAGTGTGAATCAACAGACATGCCATGTGGGGTTTCTGTTACAACAACATGAGATGCCTTGGCTTTTTTTTTTTCTTAAAGAGACAAACACAAAACATTTCCATCCACAGAGAGAACATACGTCTTATTGCATTATCTAAATGCCATTATACTAAATTAAAACATATGTACAAATAACAACATGTATCAAATAGTTTGGTAAGTGCAATGCAGAGCTTGGTAAGTTTCCACTTGTGTGCAGACATCAGTGCACAAAGCAGCTCAAACTAGACTCGACTACTCAAAAGTGACACACCAGACCTCTCTCCCCTCTCTATTGCTGTGCATTGCTTGATGTGTTCATTAGATGTTAGCAAAGGCTGCACATAGTGGCACCATCAGCCAGCTTGAAGTTGGACGCACCCATAGGAACACACTGGGGGTTTAAGCTCCCAGGACACAGAACAGGTGGCAACATGTCCTGAGTGTTCTGGCACAGCCCTTGGTGCTTTATCATCCATCCATAAGACGGCATGGAAGATGTAATGCTGATACAATGACAATAAGGGCACAAAAGAAACTCTTCTAACTGTGGCACAGGATGGGAAGCTGCTTCTAGCATCAGAGGTGATAAAGATGAAAACATTTCAGGTTTTGGCACTTCACAAGAAGCTGTGAACGGATTACCTCATACCTGAGCCTGCAAGCAAGACCAAGGCCACATAACAATCACGTTTTGGTGGGGAGTGCAGTGAGCAGGTGTCAGGCCCAATTACATGCGAAGAGAGTGATATTATACTGGGAAGAGAAATCGAGACCATAAGGCAAACTTAATCTACTGCAGGGAATATGTGGAAGAAGGGTAAGCCTACGGTAATTATAAAGTAAGGACAACCAAAAAAAACTTCCATTTATATATAATGTTAATATTCAGAGTACTGCTGTTATCCAATCACAAGTTTCCCATTCAGTAGGGCTGTTTTTATTGCCTTATTTGGGGCCTTTGAAATTAAATGCAAATAAATCAAAGGTGTAACAGTAATGTGGCAGAGGCTGACCTAATTGTATGAGGCAACGCAGACAAACAGCTGAATCCTAAATATAGCACCAGTTGGTATTGTGTACAGACCAAAGGGTGAAAAAGAGGGCCAAGGTCCAATTTGACTACTATGAAGAAAAGCAAGTCCATGACCTGACCTTAAGAAGATGTAACAGAAGCTAGAACATGGGGCTGTTCAATGCTTCCGGGGATGACGAAGAGACGGGTGGGCAAATACTCTCAGGAGAGAGTTTGCTATTCACCTCAACACCGAAATCAAACTTAACACTCATCCAAACACACACACCTGTGACCCAGTGCAGAAAAAACATTTACAGGCAATGCACTAGAGGATATATTCATATCTATATATTTCATTGAGACTATTTACAAGAGAGAAAAAGGCAGCCCTTTTGGAGAAAATATAAAGATTGAAACTCGTCTGTTTAATTGTGAAGCACTGATTTAGATGCAGAACTCCTTCGTCACTGAGCCCAGGCATCAGTTCTGCACGCAGACACGTACCAAAACAAACAATCCTATTTGACATGCATGTACCCCTCGAGCATTCAAACAGACACACACGCTACATGGCCGACAAACACATTTTCATACATATACACCAGCAGACTGCGGTGTTCTACAAAACTTCAACGCACGGTTCTAGTTGCAGCAGGGAAATTAAGTGATGTCATTAAGTGTTAAACATAATTAATGGCATGAAGGAGAACGAAAACAATGTCTGCTAACATCATTTCGAAACAAAAGTGACAAGTTTTCCTCCACAATCCTCTGGGAAATGGCTCAGAGTCCTCATTGTGGTGCAGCAGCAGTAGAGCAGTTATCTCCTCGGTCCAGTGACAAAATCTGTCCCGTCATTTTCCTTTCTTTCAGCACAACTTTGCAGCTCTTTCTCATTTCTGCTACTATGCTTGTGGTCCCCGTTTAGCCGGCCAGCTAGCCCGGCACATCCATCCACCCAGCAGGCGCGCTCTCTCTCCTCTGGTGTTCACGTCTGTGTGTAGCACTCCTCTGCACCTGGAGGATGAATGTGGGGAAGAAGGAGGAGACAACAAAAAAGAAACGTCTTTGTGTCTATAAGTTCTCTCATGGGGTCCTAGCCGCCTGAGCCATGGGTCAAAGGGCAGTCAGACCAAAGTTGCAACGGCAATACATCATTCCGCTCGAGTCCAACCAGCTGTCTGAGATAGGGTCATAGCGCTGGACAGTGTTCAGGTAGGATGACCCCGAGTGGCCTCCCACTACATAGAGGTAGTTATCCACGATGGCAGAGCCAACACCTGCAACACATGATCATGATTACATTGAGCTAAGTACATGCGTTTTCATGATGCTACAAATAGAAGCTTTAGCTAAAACAGGATATCAACTCACCAGTGCGTGGTTCATTCATTGGCCGACATGCTGTCCACTGGTTCTGATGTGGATCATACCTCTCAATGCTGGACAGGTGTGAAACTCCGTTATGTCCGCCAACCACAAATATGAAGCCGAGCATGACGCCTACTCCGAAGTTGATCCTCTTGTCTGCCATGGGGGCTACCATTTCCCAGGCATCCTTGCTGGGGTCGTACCGCTCAACGCTGTGTGGAGCAGACGGAGAGAGGTTAAAAAAACACACAAGAGTACAAATGTAGTTGATTCCAACACCTTAGATTTAAACTGTACTGATTTATAATTTGTAAGCAAGGTCAAGAAAGTGAGTTTATTTTGATACTTCATAAGTGCTGAAACAATAGATGTTCAGAAAATCTATAAAATGTGGTAAGCTTGAAAAGTATTCAAAGGACCAACACAAAACTCAGACTCCTAGCTTTTAAAATTGGTACTGCAGAGACCCATCTCCCTCCACCCCCTCCTCCCTAGAGTCCATGTGCACGCAGGTTGTAATGTTGCGGACACAGAAGCCGTGTTTAATAAGCTTTGCATCGCTCTTGAAAACAATCTGCGTTCTAACCTCTCTCCATTTTTCAAAAGCATCTCCAATATAAGTTTCTGGTCCTGGAGCTTATTAGAATAATGCTGAAGCAAAGGGATCGAAACTTAGGAGGACATACTGGCTGCTGCATTTTTGACAGCGAAGGAAGCACTTCAACATAGCATGTCTCATGATATACTGCGGTCATTTTATGACCTTTAGAGCGCATGCGAGTTGTTCCTGCTCGTAATCAAACGGACTAAAACTATTACCGAAGCCTCTTCATGGCCTACAATGGCAAACAAGAACATCCGAGAAAAGATTGATTATTTCTACATGGTTATTTTATGTGCCTGTCATCCCTGCCAAGTGTCAGATCAGGCAATTAAAAGCACACTGCCAAAAATATAGAAAATAAAGAAAACACAACGTACACATGTGCGGGACAAGACAGACAAAGAGATTTCATTCTACATTTTCTACAAGCTCAGCAACATTGACATGTCCCAAAATGTCCTCACAGGAGCTTTAAGCAAGTGCAATAGGTACATAAAATCGTAAAAAAAAGGATGTAATCGAGGAGTTTTGAAGCTATTCTACATGCACATTTAATTTAACTTAGTGCCAAGAGCCTAATCAGACCAATGCTAGATAGTATTGAAAGAGTGATTTACAGCTAAGAAAAGGAAAACTGGTCCGAGAACACACACACCACCTATAGGTAGTAATAAGGCCACTGACCACAATTGTGCTTAACCAAATTTGTCAAGACCCAAATGAACCCTTTGATAGTGACTAGAACACCAACAATCTGGGATTGTTTTGCAGCATGCAGGAACATATTATCCACTTGGGAACGACATGAAAATAGTCCTCAAAGATTCTGTCCAAACACATTCTCCTGAGGGGTTTCAGGAGTCAAGGAAACAAGCAACACAGACGCTGCTCTCTAGAGATCCAAAGGAACAACAGAGGTCCAACCAGCAGCACAGTCAGGCAACCCTCTCAATGAAACTTGAGCAATCACTTCTGTTTTTTACTCCTCTTCACACATTAACAAGGCCCCAACGTTTTCTCAGACACACTAGACATCCTTCACTTCTTTGTCAGAGCCACTAAATATCTGACAAGACCATGAGATAGAAAGCCAGGGTAGAAGATAAAAGACTATTTCTGTCAAAAAGGTGTGGTAGAGCTCATAAATGTCATAATGCTGGTGTCAAATTTCAACTGCAGGAGTGAAGAACGGTTAGTTTTATGTTTTGATCTTAGGTGGATCAGATTCTATGTGGAATAGGTTGAAGTACAGAGAAGAGGTTTACAACATCATTTATAGATACAAACTGAGCATCCAAAGAACGATCTGTTGTACAGATGTAATAACAACCTATCTATTAAAATGTCATAATCATGAATATAAAGGGGAGTTAATACTTTGAGGCTCATGATTTGAGTATGAATAATAAGTAAACAATTTCCTCAAAAGTGCATCTTCCTATTTGTCAAAGGCTCATAACGAATTGTTACATTTCATCAGGTAAATAAACAACAACACTCTCTGTGGTGTTACCTGTTCATATGAGCTGGGCCGTAGCCTCCAATAGCGTACACCATGCCATCCAGCACGGCAGTAGCAAAGCAGCTGCGGGACTTTGTCATGGGTGCCACAGGCTGCCATTCCTTTAACTTGGGGACGTACTTCTCCACTGACTGGAGATAATACTGGCCGTCGTAGCCTCCGAGGGCATACAGTTCACCAGCCAGGACCACCACCCCAAGCGTGCTGCGGCACTCAGCCATGCGCTCCACCGTGGACCAGGTGTTGCTTTCAGGGTCCCAGCTCTCCACTGTGCTCTCGTGTCTCCGATAGCTGATGCCTTGTCTCATGTGCGTGGCGATGCCTCCCACCACATACACCTTGTGGTCCAGAACTGCCACTCCAAATTCATACCGGGGAACACTAAGCGGGGCCAGCCCTATCCATGAATCAGTCTGTGGGAAATACATTTCCATGCTGCAAGACAAGACAGATAATATCCAATTAGTTTGTGGTTAATAAAGACCATACAGAATGTTTAAAAAAATGTAGAAATGATTGTATTACCTTTCTAATGTTGCAAACAACCCCGCCTTGCCTCCAACTGCCAGCAGCACCTTGGGGGCGCACCTGGGCCGTGCCGACAACACAGTCTGATAGGAGAGTCGGTGCTCAGGCATAAAATGATATTTTAGGGCCTCATTGAGCAGGTGCTTGCATGCGTGATCGTCTCGTATAAGGTGGTTGGCTTCATATAGGCGAGTGAGAAATTTGACGCTGAGAAGTGGAAGGCGGACACAGTGCAGCAGCTGAGCCAGGTGCTGCTGTCTCTCAGTTACATCATATTTGATCCACGACTCCAAAGCGTAAAACACAGTCTCCTCTGTGACCACCTTTAAGCAGTCATTGGACACAATTTCATCCAACTCTGCCCTAGTAAGTTCAAAAAACTCCTCTGTCTGACAAACTTCTTCAAAGTTCTCACAGATAAACTTAGTTGCAGCCAGGCACAGTTCATGACAACCATATGTCTCTGCAAAACGGGAGATGCCTATACAGTTTCCAGCATCCAACTGGCTTTCTAAAAAGGAGCAGCACTCCTTAAGTACTAGCTTAACCTGGAGTAAGTTGGCAGCCGGGAGCAGAGATTCCACAGTTTCCTGGGAGATAAACACAGTCCCAGTGTAGGCATACTCAACAATGGCCTGGAAGAGAGAGAGTAAAAGTGTTACATAAACTATCACTTTCATAAATCACTTAATCAGTGCACTTAGCATGGTGTCTGGTGGCTAAAAGCATACCTGTAAGGCAGTCTCATCAATGCACTGGAATTCCACCTCAGATGTCTCTTTTTCCGACAGGTTACCTGTAAACATGGCCTTGAAGTATGGGCTAATGCTGGCCAGCACTACTTTGTGGGCATGGATCTTGGCATCACCCACACGCAGGACAATGTCACATAGTTCGTGATCCTGCCGCAAGAGCTGGAGGCCTTGCAGCAGCTGTTCTGAGTGAGGCCGTTTCAGACTGGCAAACATATAGGACTGGTCCTGCTGGTCCATCTGTTGGCACATATCATTGCAGTGTTGTCATTTTGAAAAGATTACTGATTCAGTGGAAATACTGAAAATCAACCATTTGCCATCTTGGCAGTGACAATACAAAGCTGAAAAGCGAAAATAAACATAGGGCTGTGCATATTTAAGTTATTTACAGCACGCCATGTAGATACATTCATTGACAGGATGATACATTCAGGGATGTTTTGTAGTAGCTGTTAGCATACCCCGAGTCAAGCTATATAAGCATAATCTTCTCAATCCATTGCTAGCGCTGCTAAAAGTAAACCGGCCGTACTAGATAGAAGAATAAATTAAAATCACCTCAAACAAACTGCTGCGCATTTAAGATAATGTGACATTCACTGTAACTGTAAATGTGAGTTTATTGACTATGGCCTTGTCTTAATTTCTGAATGGAGGACATGGCCAGATCAACACTCGATTACTATCTCTTAGCTTCACACAGCAGCTAGCTATCAACACTGGAACATCCCAACCACAGCTTTGATTTTGCATGCACAATTTTTGATAAGATGCCATTTTTGCATTGACATGTATGTCACCATCGTGTCGTGAACGTTGTTCGACCAAAGCCAATAATCAGGGCCCAATTCTGTGTTTCAATGCACTGCAGTCAGCGAAGGTTAGCTGCTAAAAATAAACACGGTTACTGTGGCTAGCTGCATCATTGATTGATATACAGTAACAAGGCTGACTGATACAAAACGTGACGTTATAGCAAGCTGAAATGTACCACTTTTTCGTTAGAAACAGATAACAAACCTGTAACATATAGTCCGTCTGTTGTGCCGCCGTAATGACCGATTTTGCAGTGGCGGAGTTCAGTGGCGACGGGTAGGAACCCCAGGCGGCTATCAGGAAAACAACCTACTGCCAACCTAGCCACAGAGCTACAGATGAGCTCTTATAATAGCGAGCTATGAGAGCAGCACACCCACTTCCGCTGTTGTCAAAATAAAACTACATTCACAAGGAAGAGCTACATGCATGTCAACTATTTATAAACCAAGAAAATCAGTCACTTTGCCAAGTAAATTAAAACCTCATGCCAAAAACCTTTCTGCACAAAATGTAAGTACGGGTATTTTAAATTCTCTCTTAAGCACTTAAATTAAAGAAGGTTTAAGTTTTAGGAATTATTATCAGAACACATATTTGAGGGTTTCATGATTTTTGTTTTCTCCTTTTTAAAATTCACACACCAATTTGTAGATGACAATTGTTCATGATTTTAAAGTTATTGGCCACTATCACTCCATGAAATTGTTGATGATGCAATAATTTGTAACCAGTATTTATAGCTGGTCCAGATAAACTATATTTGTTTTACTAATTTGTTTGCTGTTGTCTTGTAAAAATGTACGAGTCATTAGAGCAAAAAGATAAACAACCTATATATGCCTCTGAAATATCAGTAAAATATTTTGTGAATAATTGGCTACTGACTATATTTGAAACAGTTTCAGTACGTCAAATGTATGTAAAAATGGTAAACAAGCAATTTACTATATTTTACTGTTTCTTTAGTATAGGTGCATCTGTAAAACATTTTAAGTAGTCTCCTGTGTTTTTCTAGTTTGGTTTTCTCTAAATAAAATATATTATGTGTAAAATTCCAAATCAAAGTTAAAGAGCACAATGTATATTTAGGGTATAGACCGTGTAGATTTAGTAGTTTAAGGCTATTAAAACATAAATAAAAGGCCTATATTTTAAGTTTTCGATCCTGCACTTCTCTTTAAAGTCTACGCTGCAGCTCTGTGTGATGTTACCGCCTGGAGGGGGCCTGGAACGCGTCACCATGGAAGCGCTCAGTTTGCGACATGTATTCGCCATTTTGCTGCCTTGGTGTGTGCGTGTGTGGGCTCCTCTCTGTGTGAATACCTCTGTAGCTTTCAAACATTCAACACTCTACAAAACAGCTTAAACAACCGTGGAAAATGTCTCCACTCAGAGAACTGTAGCTGCCGCAGCCTGACATGGAAACTTGGACGACGTAACATTAGATAGTCTCTTCAAGCGCGACCGAAGAGGACCGGGAGCTATGCGAGGTCTATTTTCTTGCTGTTTTTCTAACTTTGCTAGTCCAGTCTTCCAGCACTAACCACTGATACATTTAGCTGAGGAGCAGGTTAGCTTAGCGTCGTTGCAGTTAGCTAACTATGAGGTTTCATGTAGATTACTAATGCTTATTAGGCTGCTTAACGGTAATGTAGTCATGGACTGCTGTTAACCCGTTGGAGGAATTTATTAGTATAACTTGGCTCAAGGTGCAAGCGACCCAATTAATTGTAACTTATGTTGTAATAACAGAGAAGATCGAAGCATACAGTTGGTTTGTTGAAAAGGTTATCTCAGCCTCTATGTTGATAACTAAGGTGCTATGCCTGACAGCCACAAGTGGTCGCCTCTATTCACTCTATCATACCTAACCTAGTTCGTGGTAATAGATGATGATGTTACGGAACAACTAGCTCATTTAAAATGTAGCGTTGCAATTATGTAATTGTGGTGTAACATGTTCATATGCATTATTACAGAGGCTCATAGCATTCATTTAACTCTAAGCAGATGAGGACTGATTTAGTCCCATTTGTCAATCTCTGCTCATTTTCTCTTGTTTGGTTTTCACAGCTTGACAAACAGATGAGTGGTGTTCCATCACCAACCACTCAGGATGAAAGCACGAAGTAAAGAGGAGGAAAATTATTATCCTCGCAGGATTGTGGATGCTTATTTGGATTCTCAAATTTGACCACATCCACAAGAACATCAAAAATGATACCAGGATTGATCACTCAGGAGCTACACCAGCAGCTCCTGGACCTGAAGAATTACCAAAATCGCACAAATGGAGTTGAAGAGCTCAAACATAGCCTGTCAGAGGTGGACATTACATCAGTCCCTTCTGGCAGTATTGAGGAGTTAATCAATTTTCTCCCACGACTCCTGGATGACAGTAATTTCAAAGTATTTTACAGCACCTTACAAGTTTTAAACCTACTAATTCAGAAGCTAGACAGAGGTGTCGACAAATATTTCAAACAGATAGTCTTATTGGCTCTTAAGGCCCTCGGGGACACCCGCACTGTCACTAAAATTGAATATATGAATGTGTTTCGACAGCTGATGAAAACTGTACCACCGCAACAAATACTGGATCTTGTCATTGGCAACTTGAAACACAAGAATTCAAGGGTCCGGGAGGATGTACTCAACATCATTATGGCAGCTCTGCTCACTCATCCCAGAAAAGATTTCAACATCCCCAAGCTTTGTTTTGAGGTTGCACCATACCTGGCAGACAGCAAAAGGAAAGTCCGCCATGCAGCTCTTGAGTTGTTTGCTGTTTTTGACTATTGCCTTGAAATAGGGAAAAGGCAGCCCCTAATGAAAGCTGTGGACATGGTTGAACTCAATGAGGATGCAGAGGGTCTAATGGCAGCTGTACAGGCAAGGCGAGCAAGGCATGTCCTTCCAAAACTTTCCTCAGATGGGACAGTGGAGTATGGCTTAGTCATACCCAAACCAGGACAGCGGTCCTCTTTTCAGAATGGTTCTGGAGCCGACCTGGACTGGGTGATGAATGGGGGGGAGGATAAGCAGTGCAAGGAGCCATCGGACTGAACCAGACTGCGAGCGGTATTATAGCTATGGCAGCTTAGGTTCTCTCACCGATGACCCTCCACTCCAAAGGAGGATTGTTAGCGCGGGCAAAGGGAAGAACAAACTACCCTGGGAGATGTCGAGCTTCTCCTCCACAGAGACTGACCTGCAGTGTAATACTCCTAATGGAAAGATATCTGAACAGGTGGGGTCCATCACCACTGTCTGCTTGCCATATTCTCACATATTTCTAGTGATAATTAAGCCATCTGGGGACTTTCCGGAATTAGCGTGTGATTTTACTAACGCCAGGTCTTTCAAATAAGACATACAATTTAAAATAATATTATGTAGCTTTGTTTTACTCTTGTCAGACAGAAATTCTGCCGTTTTAGTTGTCAGCGATTGACATTGATGAAGCAGCTATTGACTCAAAAGTAATGCCCCCTCCCCTTTTATTCTAAAAATACTCTTTTTGATATCAAAATCAGTGAGAGCTTAATCAGCCAACCTGAGGTTTTAGATTGTCTTGGCAATAATCCTGATTTGCTCGCAATCAGTGAGTGAGTGCAGTCCTTGCACAGAGCATGAAAGGCATGGCTATTTTTGTGTGCTTGCTTGGCCTGCCTCCAGGTAGTCTTGCTTATTATACAGTGGAAGGATATTTTAAAAATGGGTTTGCCTTCAAAATTGAGGATATGTTTACAGTTTATGAACCAAATGTTATGCTTGTTTTGAAACCTGCTTAGTCACACCCAATTGTGTTGTCTAAAAAGTCGAAAAAAGCTTGTAGGTGGCACCTCCTTTTCCTAAATATAGTTCTATTCCTCATGATGCAGTATAGATTGAGTCAAGTGGGAAGGGTTATCTTTTATCCCCCTTCATCAAGTTCTGCGATATCCTTTTTAATCAACCTGGGCTTGTGTGTGGGGTTTTTATAAGTTCATCCTTACACACGTTCCTCCTTAGTGTCTAGAATTGTCTACATTGTCTAGAAATCTTGTACTGCTTACTAAGTACCCTCCCATCTATTACTGTATAGAAATCCGTCTCTGCATGGTAACAAAAGCCACACTTGTGTTGTTGAATCTGTGTTTTCTTTTTCATTATAAACAGAGTAAGGAGCACTCATAGATTAGTTGCAGTATTCTTGTAAGAAATGCAGCTGGTGACTCATTTCTTCTGCACAGTGACACTTACGCTGCAAAGATCTGCATTCATTGTCTTGCCAGTAAGCCTAGGTAGTTACAATCATCATTAACCTACATAATAGCTCAATCACAGGATGTTTTGTGGAGTTCAAACTGCATCATATGTATTATCTCACAAACTAAAATAATGTCTTTAAAATAAGCAACCATCAGTTCTTTTCTCATGTGTCTATTTATTGACTGCTCAGTTTCATTAGGTTTTAGATCCTGTATTGAACCTATGATCCAGCTATTGCCTCCATTTGAACAACCTTCTGTGTAAAGCTGTGTCTGTTTCCCAGCAACCCTGTTAGCACACAGCACACTAACTGAAGGACATGCGAAACCTCATTGGTAATATCACGAAGGTTAGCTTGTAAATCATGGCTTGTTGACAGCTCTAGTGTTGATTATATTCACACCAAGTGCTCTTCAATGATTGTCGATCAGATTGGAGGCTGTGGGACTCATCACAGACTCATTCTCTCAAAGGCTGAGTTTGATGCAGAATTCTGTCATTACTCTCTCTACTGGATTGATTTATTTTAGGACAAGATTTCACAAGTTGCAGTTTGGCAGTTAAACTTTCATGAGAACATTAGGAGTGTACATTCCTCGTAATCTGTTCACTTTAGCAAATAGTCTGTCAAATGTCAGCGTTCCTTGTCTCTGAGCTAGCTTAAGTATCTGCTTCATCCCTTTGTTCAGTCACGCTGCTGGTGCATGGAATTACACTTACACTCCTTTTGTTTATGTTTCCTATTTGAACTTAACATGCCTTTGTTCTATTCAGGGAAATAATTCTCTGCTCAATTATAGGTAGCCATTGAGGATTACCCTCCCCTGTCCAGGACGCTGTATCAAGAGACCTATGTACCCAGTTTCAGTAAGTGCCAACTCTCTTCTCTCAACATCAAACATACTCTAATTCCATTTCAGATGTTAATCCTGGCCCACTCTCAAATACTTTTATAATGTGAGGGACCCGATACATGACGCCAAATAATGACAGCTTTACATGTAAAATGGACTTGAGCTTGTATAGCGCTTTTCTAGTCTTCTGACTACTCAAATAGCTTTTACACCGCACGTCACACCTACCCATTCACACACTGACGGCAGAGGCTGCTATGTGAAGTGTCCATCAGAAGTGACTAATCCCATTCGTACACATTCATACGCCACCGACGAAGAAATTTGGGGTTAAGTTTCTTGCCCAAGGACACATTGGACATGTTGCTGCTGAACCCTCGACCTTCCGGTATAGAGGCAATGACTACCAACTGAGCCACAGCCGCACCATAGGAACAGCTTTGTTAGTGTGTCGTGTGCAATGAGATGACCAACTCAGCACCCCACACATTAACAGATTCTTTCACCAACAGCCACAGTTCGACTGTCAAAACTTGTAAACTAGCGCAGTCAAACGTGACTTAAAAGTTTGTTGCCACAATTCAACAAATTGGGCCTCCAATTCTGGAGTGCATCTAACTTTATGCCTCATGTATGGTTTTGTCTGTTGTGCTTCCTGCTTCAGTCAGCTTGCTTCCTGATTGGCTTTTGCTCCGTTCCACGTGACACTCCACAGAGTGCGCGATCGGCTGTCCTCTGTGTACACTACAGAATTTCCGATCGTAAATAGATTAAACATGTTTAATCTTTACAATTTAAAATCAGGGCTGCTCGATCAGCTGGGTTAAATCACTCATAACTCACCTCACACCACTGGAAAATCTGGCAAGATAATCTTTGGAACCACCAGATAATCGGACCTTTGCTGACTGGTCGGAAGGGGGGAGTGTACCCCGCTTTAAGAACAGTCCTGGTTGTAATTGTAAACTTCAGCTGGACTCAAATTAGAGCAGATTTAACTTGGATTAGTTTACTGAGTCAGAAGAGTCACCATGCCACATGTCATTATTTGGAGAAGCACAGTTGTACGGCAGATAAGTGTCATACCAATCTCTCAGACAGCCCAATGGACTGTTACACTAAACCAGACACCAAAAGTTTCGCTTTTTAGACACTAGCCTTCTGCTTTGGTCATTAAACTTTACATTTGCATGTTCACATTGTCAGATACCCTGTGTGCTCTGCTCTCTATAAAACAACTTTTACCCTCAGTTCAATTCAGTAAACACTTTGAGTGCATTTCACATTGAGGCATATCTATTGGGAGAGCATCATTTAGCCCTTAAATGTAAGCACAGCACCGGTAAGAAAATGTAGAATTTAGGCCCTATTACATGACATTTATACTCAAGATGACTTACTTTGGCAAGAAGCTTCTGAATGAGCCCAACGCAAAAAAATGGATGCCTTGTAAATGTGTGTTGTTTCTGCTGCTGTAAATGAGGCAAAGCTGCTGGTAAAGTAAAAAAAAAAAAACGATGGACAGCTGACTTCACAGCAGGTTTGCTTTGATGTTTCTTAGAGGTTAGACATTGTTGCTTACTCAATTATCCCAACCTTATCAAATCAAACTTCACCTAGTTACTCCTTCATAAATACCATGGTCTCATACACTTTTTATTATCATCAGTGTAATGGGGGATAGTTACTCTCATGTAGCTTCATCAGTATTGCGCAACACTTGTGCAACGTTTAGTTTATAGTGTGAATACTTTACAACCAGGTTCTGCAGAGCCTCGGAAGCCCCAATCTGCCCGAAGGAGGGCATCTCCTGCTCGCCTCAGAAGAAGTGGGAGCCTCAACTTGGACCCTGACATATTTAAAACTAACTTCTCTGACCCAGATGTTGGTAAGGACAAACTAGTTAAGAATTACCTGCTTTAAAATGTATTTTGTTTAACATACAAATAAGAATCAAGAAACAGGAAATGAATAACTGTAGTTCTTCGAATTTACAATTTTCAACATTCATAAAGCCAATTTTAACATGTTAATACCCTGTCTCACAGTGGCACCAAAAGGGCGCACGCTCTCAAGGAACCCAAGTGTAGAGCGCACCTTTTCCCTTCCCTCAAACCCCTCACACCCCACAACATCCGGCTCCTTCCTCCTGCCCTCCTACCCACTGGCTACACTCCCAGGAGGCATGCTTACTCCCACACTGTCCCGCCATCGTGCAGATTCCTCCCTCTCTATGTCAAACACCTGGCCCAACAAGAGAGACAACAGCCCCCACCAGCGGGAAACCAGCCCTTGGAGAGAAACAGCAAGTGCAGAAAAAGGTAATATAAGTAAAAAGTCCTAAGTTAGTTGAATGTAAAAATGTAGCATCGATGAATCATCTTGTTTTATTTTATCATTCCTGTGCTTCCCCTTTTAGGAGACAATCTATCAAGCAGATGCTCTCCTCTGCCTCTCCGTGCCTCCCTTGTGAGTTCTTCTTCCACTTCATCATTCCGCCGGGCACTTAGTAGCCCAAGAGCTGCCCTATCTATCTCGCCAGTTGTCCCTACAGCAGATCAGGTTCAGTCTCATAATGCCCAGAGAGCTATTGCTCCTGCCAGCCCTCAGAAGCCCCTAGAAAGGGACCAACATCGGAACCCTGACAGCAGCAGTCCAGCGCAAGATGCTCAAGAGGATGATCCGCTGGATATGCAGGAGGTCAGTAAAAAAAATGTTCTCCCATTGGATAGACCTAAATGACCTTATTCTAAATGATCCTTTCAGCATCTGAGAGTCTTCAGACTACATTATTTTTGGCACATTAAGACCCAATCTGCTTTTCCAGAGGGATGATGTTTAGATTCATTAATATAACTTCTCTCTATACTCATATGTGCTAATTTGTGTTGCAGATGCTGATCTCCCTGCGATCATTGCGCAACAGCGCTGCAAAGAAGAGGGCAAAGGTGAGCCTTGGTAGTGTAGATCCAGATCCAGACAGCCCTGACTCAGCTGTGAGACTGGACCTGGGTATGGACTCCCCTTCACACACCTCTCCGACACTTTTGGAGAAAGACAGTGGCGAGAGTGGTCTGTCCAGCCTGAGCTCAGTCGCCAACTCCAGCGTGAATGGCATTAGAACCAGGTAAAGGATCCACACTTAGCACATGAAATGTGTCCTTGAGAAGACTCATAGTTTATTACGATACTTAATAATGATAGTGATACTAGTTATATGCTTTTTAATGTCATTATATGAGCTCAGTAATGTTAGATTTAGGAATGATTACAGTACGAGGCAGCTCAGGTACTTACAAAAATAAAAATCTGTTCAATGAATAAATGTTGTCACACACATGTTGACAAGTTTATACTTGATAACCTGGTACACATGAATATATGACGCAGTGTTGAAGAGTGCTAAGCTGTTCCTGCATAATGTATCACTTGTCAAATGTGTCAACAGCCCCAGAAACTCTTCAGGAATGAAACCTTGCATTGCAAGAGTGCCTTCTGCACAACTGAGGTCTTCATATACTGCTGACGTCAGCAGTCTTCATGGTAAAAAGAGAGATACAATATTTTGGCCGAATTCATTTTTTCATTGAGCATGGGTTGTTTACGTTTTATTCTTTTATCAAGGATTGTCCCAGAGGAATGAATTGTCATCTGAGGTGGGTGTTGTTGGGCAGAGAGTCACTTACTCAAACGGAGCGATCCAAACTGAAGAAGAGATGACAGGACCCATCCCTCCGTTGGTCAAAGCAGCTGTCTGTGAATCAGTCAGAGCTCTGAAGCCTGCCAAAGGTCAGTCAGCGTTGATAACAAACAGATTTTGTGCTTTTTCCTAGATTTACCTGCTAGACATTTTTGGTGCTTTTATAATTCAAACTCTTAGGATCTTGGAGCGACAGCAGCAGAAACTCACCTGCCACAGATATGTCCGAAGGAGTCATTGGAAGAGGTAAGTGTCTGCCAATCTTAATTAATGTAAATAATGAAATCATATATTGATAGTACAACATTATCTGGGCCAGGGCATTTTAGCTGAGTGGTTTTTATTTGACAACAGATTGAAATGATTATCTTAGAAGCATAGCCAGCCACAGTTCTAAAGGGAACTTTCCCATCGTCCTCGCGCCAAAAACAAACACAGACCGCTGCCTGCTGTTACTAAATCCTGGTTTTGGTGTGCACCTCTTAGTTAATATATTTAAGTTCCCTGCAAACACCTTCCTCATGTTTCTCAGGCATGTTTGGCACTGCACTATCCTCCAGCCGCTCAGGAGCTGTCTTGTCACTTGAGCAGTGTGATTCTGTGGCCAGACCCCCCACTGATCCCTCAGCAGGCATCTTCAGCCATGTTCACCTAGACAGCGATGACAGCCCACGTTCAGATGAGGTTAAGGTTAGTCAAACTTAGTACAGAAGTAAATCATACAAAGTCATCATCCATAGTTTATGGTAACCAATGTCCCACCTTGTGCTACTTTTTCCTTTGCATGTGAAGCAGAGGGTGAAGAATACTAGGGCTACTCGGGCAAAGATGCGGCTGCAGGGTCTGGAACAGCAGAAGGGGCAGGTAACCCAAGGGGACCAGACACGAGAAAAGATTCGCCATCGAGTCAGACAGATGCTCTCTGACTCACCCACAGAGGAGAATAGAGCATTGACCATCAAAGGCAAGAGAAAGACTGAAACCCTGAAAACCGTACCTCTGTTTATTTAGCTTGCGTGTACATTCCTCTTAATGCAACATTTAAGTCAGTTTACTTTTTCTTATTTGTACTACTACTTACAAATAAGCTTCAAAAAGTACTCATCTTAGTGTCACATCCACCTGACTGCCCATACATGCATTGTGGCCAATAGGCCGTTTTTTTTTATTATTTTACATTTTGCTAGCCTAAAAATATCTGATAATGATTCTGACAGATCCGCATCTGAACGGCAGCACACTGCCCTCCAACAAAGCAGACCTTCTATCGGATGAGTCTCCCATCAGCCCCACGAGTCCCATCAGCCCACCAGGACCCCAGAGCCCCCTCAAGTGCTTCACTCCACCCCACCAGCCGAGCCCCCCGACAGTGCCTCCCAACCCCAAAAACCTGTCACGTATTCGGAGAGCCCCCAGCCTCAGCAGAACAAGACCATCGCTGTCTCACAGCTCAGGTGAGTGGATTTAAGTCAGTGTAATGCTCTGTTGTTAAACAGCACAAAACTGTGTGTCTTTATTCTGTTGCTATGGATTATTTCCCTGTTAGTCTGACACTGGCTTGCATGTTCCTCTCCATTATAAATAGATGATCCATTGCTTTCACAGGTGTTTGTTAATAGAAAATGTTGCACGTTAATTAGACGATCGGAGCATGGGTGAATAGGATGTTTGCTTCGGGTAATGTGCCACAATGCTTTGTTTTGACAACCTACTGTTAATGCGCCGCCGCCCACACACACTGCTTGTTTTTGCACTGACAGAGATGTAACATGAGACCTAATCTGTATGTGTCTGTGTGTTGTGCTCTGTCTTATGGGCCATTTAGATGAGCTGTCTCCTGGTGCTGTGGGCCAAAAGAAAAATCTATCAGAGCCTCAGGAGCTGTGTCCGTTTTCCAAGCCGGACCTTGCACTGACACAAAGCTTCAACCTGCTGAGCACCGAAGACTGGTGAGAAACACCTGCTTGTTACGGTAGCTAGGCTGCACTACTTAGGAGGAGAATGTTCATGAACTAACAAACTCAGTACACAAAGCCAAACATTATATTTACTTCAGGGAAATCTACAAAAAAAGGTAACCTCCTTTCTTTGTCTTTTCTTTTTTTTCTCAGGGAGAAGAAGATCGAGGGTCTGACGTTCTTGCGCAGTCTGGCTCACTTCCACTCAGACACACTCCAGGGCAGGCTTCATGATATCTGCCTCTGTCTTATTCAAGAGGTACTGGAACTTGTACAAAACTCCCACAATATTGTGACCTGTATCCACTAAACAAGTTGAATCCGTCTAAAATTAAACAGCTTTGCTCCGATTATGTATTGATATCTGATTGGATGCTGGAATTATCCTGATTCAGTAAGGCAGTAATTATGTCTATTTTGTTCAGGTGAAGAACCTGCGGTCAGGTGTGTCCAGGGTTGCAGTGAGTACACTAGGTGATCTGTACACACACCTGCAGAAGGCAATGGACCAGGAGCTGGAGGGGACAGTTAAAGCTCTGCTTCAGAAAGCAGGAGAGACTAATGCCTTCATCAGGCAGGATGTGGATGCAGCTCTGGACTGCATGGTTCAGCACTGCACACCCACTCGTAGCATCAGCGCGTTACTCTCTGGAGGACTCAGGTCAGTATGTACTGTTTGTACACACAGAGTGAAGTGCTGTTTCGTCACATTTTGTTACACTTTTGCAAACTACCATCAAATATATTTTATGAATTATGATTCCTTTTTCTGATAGTCACCTCAACGCAGTGGTGAGAAAATGCACCGCTCAGCATCTTGCTAATCTGGTGGAGAAGGTTGGTGCTGTCCGTCTTCTATCTGGAGGTAAAGATCTCACAGACAGAATTTTACCTGCTGTCACCAAACTCGCACAAGACTCCTCACAGGAAGCCCGGTATGTAGAAACACTAACAAGTCTGACCCATGACTAGATATGGTTTGATTTGACTCATTTCTGTGTTTATGTAATGTACCATCAGTGACAATGCTTCCTCATGCTGGATGTCTTACATTGGGAATAAAACAGAATTTATTTTGGGAAATTGCCTAATTGGACAAATCAAATGAGTGATGCTTTAAAAGAGACACTTACAATTAAATCCACTGAGTGAAGAGGAAAAAATGATGTAATGAGAAACAAATAATGATCCGTTTTATCAGAGAGGAATATTCTCAACTTGTGACCTCTTTGTGCCGTAGTGTCTTGTGGTTGTCAATCGGCCTGAATAGTTACGATACAGAAAGATTTGAAATGTTTTTTGTTTGTTTTTCAATTAAAATGTAGAATTTAATGATACATTACTAAATGTAAATAATGTTTTTCTAAATGTTTAACATGACTGAAACAGAAGTCTTTGATCATTAAAGTAAGAACAGAGGTAGTGTTTCCTGCTTAGCAAATGATGGCAGTAAGGCAAAAGATTTCTCACCTTTATACTCTTTCAACCCGCAGGTACTTTGGCCGTCGTATGCTGCTCTCTTTATCATCCCACCCTGACTTTGACAAGATCCTGGAGAAATATATCCCCACCAAAGACCTGCCGACTGTCAGAGAGACAGTCTTCACTCTCAAAACAAAGGTGCTGTTCTTTTTTCCTAATATATTTTTTTTTACTAAAGGTCAAAATATCGTGCTGCATGGAGATTGTTTCTGTTTTTTAGGGTCTGGGTGAGATGCCCCAGGACTCCCAGTCAGCCAGGGGGAGACGCTCCCTCCCAGGCAGTGGAACAGTGAGGGCATCGTCTCTCACCAGGGAGCCACTCAACAACAGGTGGGATGAATATTAACCAGTTTAAGCCTTTAAAACGTATAAACACACACTGTATTATTCATTTATTCAAAAAATAACCAATTAAATGTCATTGCATTGTTACAGGGATTCAAACAGCCATTACAGCTGCAGATCTCAGACTAAGAGTATAGCAGACAAGAGTGAATACATCAAGCAGATCTCAGGCCTGCTGGGTTCAAAGGACTTCAGAGAGAGGATCAAGGGAATCGACCAGCTAGCAGCTGACTGCCAGAACAACCCTAACATGGTCATCAATAGCATTTATCCGGTTAGTACTATCTCTCTCTTTTTTTCTTTATCACTTTCAATATTACTTTGTTACTGTATATACTTTGTCGCGGTTGCCTGTTCCCATCAAACAATATCCTGTTTCATCCCCTTCAGGTGTTCGATGGCTTTAAAGCCCGGCTGCAGGAGTCAAACAGCAAGGTCAACCTGCACGCACTCGAATCTCTCCAGAAAATCAGCCACTTGTTGAAGGACAATCTGTCTCAAGTGGTCAACATCCTGGTTCCTGCAATTGTTGACAATCACCTCAACTCCAAAAACAATGCCATATACTCTGCTGCTATTGGAGCCATTAATGCACTTATTTCAAATCTTGGTACTTATTTCAAGCATTCAAGTATTTCTGCTTAAATTTAAATTCAGGGTTTAGTCTATTTTAAGACTCTCATTGGACTTTGTGACTTTTTTTGTTTCCATGACAGATAATATACTTCTTCTTCAGCCTTTCTGCACCAAGGCTCAGTTTTTAAATGGCAAAGCAAAGGTGGATCTAATCGAAAAAGTTGCCGGTATGTTTGTTGTAATGATACTCAACAGTTAATACTAGTACGCCTTTGCTTTTGATTGGCCCATATGTCTGACTGCCTCTTATTAATTCTCGTTTTTGAATTCTCAGACCTTGTGACAGAGCTCTACCCTCGTAAGCCCCAGATGGTGGAGCAGAAGGTGCTACCCTTGCTGTGGCACCTTCTTGGCACCTCTACCCACAGCGGCACCATTCATGGCCGGGGCGGCAGTGTGAGGGGTGCTACCGCATACCTGTGCCAAGCCCTTTACACCCAGATGGGGTCCAACCTAACAGAGTGCGCTGCCTCTCAGCCTGCCAATGTCCATAAAAGTTTAAATGAGGTCCTGAGGACCTTATCTTGAAGGTAAAACAGGATCCGATCACATCTAAATGTTGGAAGAACATTTACACTGACCTTACTTGAAGACAGAGATGTTTTACATTTCTTATAGTGCCTGCACTTTTATATCAATAAATAGAAAGTCCTTAAAAAATAGGAGCTCTTATTCTTATCTCAGTGAGATTTCCTCTGGTACAGAAGCACGGACATTTGTAACATACTGACATCAGGTCTTACATCCACTCAACCTGCTCTTTTTGCACTTTGAAAAGGTAGCTCATTATCATGATAGACTCATCATCGTCATCCAGTGATTGTCGTTGCTTTTTTTTTTCCCCATTATCTTTACATGTACTGTAGACAAATCAGACACTATTGCAGAATGTAAAATTGAAATGCACAAAAAGACGAGGAAGAAGACAGGGACCTGAAAGGTGTATATTTTTGCTGTTTCATCAAATATGATGTGATATTTTCAAAATGTCTTATATAGTTGTTTTAAAGCTTTGTGATCTGACATGAACAAGTACAAACTACTTTTGTACAGCTCCAATGTGTATTTGCACAGTATTAGCTTGATCTGTAATTGTTTGCTGTAAGATGGAACACTTCATAATTTATCTATCGTGTAATGCTTTTTAAGTCCTGTTATTGATATTTTGCGCTGGTACAGTCCTTTTTTTGCATGACCAAAACTTACTGGCAGGATTGAAAGCTGTGTATATTTTTGCTATGAGTATATATATATATATATATATATATATATAGTATATGTACACTGATGCCTAGATGGAGGCTGGGTTCCAATAATTTCTCCCGGATTGGGACAGTGTACGAGGGGAAGAAGTCCAGCTTTACTACAATGTGTGTCTGAGAAACAGTGAAGGCCCAGATCTGATTGTGTCTCAGTATAGTGCCAGTCTTCAAGTAGCCTTTGAACTCGATTGTTAAATTATATGGAACTTGTTTGTGAACAAGGCAAAGACAGATTGATATATTAATAAAGTGTTTTATTTCTGTAAAACTCACTTCCTGGTGTCTCATTCAAATTGTATCGTGAATGGAAATGAGATCAAGAAACAGTTACATCTAAAGGAATAGAACACCACTCAAGTAACACACATTTAAAATGTTCAAAATGATATTTATTCATGGGTACAGTAACTGAAAACACAAGGTCTTTCACAAGTTTTCTGATGCTTTGACTCTGAGACTAGCTCATATCTTCAGCTCATAGTAACCACGAGCTGCTCTTCAAACATCAAACAGAAAATAGCTTACTGTGAAGTAGAGCTGCAACAATACGTTTGTTAATCATTAAGTCAAACCTTTTGAGTGGTCCATTTTCTATTCAGAATTCTTTCATCCAGAGCCAAATGATCCGTTTCACATCATTGCAAAGTGAATGTGTTTGAGTTTAGGACTGCTGGTTTCCAGTTTCAATATATTCTGATTTGTATAGACTAAAAGCAGATTGATTCATGGAGAAAATAATCAGCGAGTTAATCAGTTATGACGTTAACACCAGATGGAGCCCTTAGGTGAAGGATCTTTTAACTAATCAGGATGGGAAGCGTTTTTAGAGCTGCTCCAGGCAGAGGCCTTAGAAAAGAGGTAGGCTTAGCGAGCAGTTGAATGCTTCACATGCTTCAATGTCTCCCATCACTTAATTTGATTGTCAGGGATTTATTGTTACGCCCAAGATGCATCGCTGACAAATTTGAAAATGACTAAACAATGAAAGTAGCTGCCATTTTGAAACGTTACTGTACAGAGATCTACGCCAGCTGCATGCCTCTGTGTGTGCTGTCTAACACGGTGTGATGGGACACAGTGAATGTATTCTTCTTGTGTCCGACGGAACAGACTCCCTGTGTTCTTCATGTCACAGTAGGATTTTAGAGCGTCTCAGTAGCAGGGTGGACTAGCTTGTGCTTGCAGGGACACTGCTAATGAGCCCTCGTATACTAAAGCAAAGCCTTAAAGCAATCCGCCAGTCAACTGAAACCACCGGTCTAACAGATACAGTCGCTTTACTGCACATTCTGCAAAACATCAAACATTTCATTTATAAGTTATTCAAACATACATTTTGTACAATAGGTCCCAACATAGTCCCTTTAAAATCCAGTTCATATAAAGGTTCATCCAGCAGCCTCTCATAAATCCAGTCTGCTTCCCAGTATTACATTTTGAATGCAAATATATATAAAAAAATGAGCGAGTGTTGTCCGAGTAATAGCAAAAGGGAAACTCCTTTGAAGTTCAAGGCTAGCCACAGTGGTGTCAAAAGGGCCTAATGTGCTGCATGTTAAGCATAGCTACAGTTTGACTTTCTTAAAAGACACTTGTACTTTCTGAATGTATTTAAAGACCAGGTATAAAATGAAACGTTCCTTCAGAGAGAGTAACAACTTATGAAACTAAGAAAGAAAACAGGCATCAAATGAAATAGTGTTATTTCTTAAACTGTCGCGAAATGTGCTTTTTGCGACACATGGATTCAATCACTTGTTACTAAATGATGTAACGAATATTTGGAGCTAAGCACGTTCTGAGAACTTGAACATGACACTTTTCCTCTCACAGAAGTGTTCAGTAAACCCTCTGATCATTTCATTGTGCCATACATGGGAGGTTTATGATTTGGTTGAGTGTTCATTTAATGCTCTGCTGCTTCTGAGTCACTGCATTGTTCCCTTGGCTTCACTGATCAAATGGAGAGAAAAAAAATAGGCCCTCCTCCTGTGGATCTTTCCATTCTGTTACTAAGGCAGCTGGATTAATGCCATGGAGACCTGGACTGGTTAGATGTCAGGAGTAGAAGGTGGGCATCCATCCCCCTTTGTCATGGCCCAGATGTCTTCGGCAGGTCCTGGTTCTCAGCCAAGTGGAGCTTTTGTCTGAACGCGAACACGTTAAGGATTCATGCAGAGGGACTTTTGAGAGAAAAGAGATAAATAAAATCCAACATCTGGGCCTGGAGTGCTTCGGGAGTCCCCTGAATAAAGAGTTATTCTATTTGTAAAGGATACATTGAGGTGCTGAGCTCCTCCAGCTATAGAAACAAAAAGGAAAATGGATAAGAGGATAACAGAGGCAGCCAAAAATAGAAAAAGATATGTCAGAACAAGAGACCGACCATTAATGTGTTCATATTGCATAACAGCTTCAGCCTGTGTGTGTTGGATCAATATTTGAACCAACATCCCCTCATCAGACTACGCTGTTTACAAAAGCAAGCCTTCAATTCCATGCAAAGTCACTTCCCAGCCCATCTGCTCGGAGCAGCGATTACACACCTCTGCTGCAGCTAAAAAGTATTCCTGGCAGCAGAACGTGTAATGAGCTGAAGGCTTTTTCTCACCTCCCTCACACATAACAGCACAACTTCCCCACAGCTCGCATACCAGCCCCAGGCGAGGGTAACCAGGAGACACACAACATGCTAACAATAGAAACACCTTCAAGGCATTGTTGGGCTACACACCCCTGTTTGGATGGGATGATGTTAAACATTCGAACATAGTAGAAAATGAGCAGATCATATAACAACTTGAACACTGCCACATAATTCACCTAAAGACAGTCTTTAGTATACTGTGTTTATTTTATGCCAAATCTGCTGACCTGGAAGGTTTGCAGCTAAAGGGGAAAGGAGGTCATAGTAGGTCATGTGCAGATGATAAACTTAATGTCATGAACTGAGTCACTGAACCTGAATACATCCTGATTAGAGTAGCTACATCTGAATCTAGCCTTTGTTAAAAAATAAAGTGCTATTTCATAACCTTTTGGAAAAAAGAATCACCACAAACTCTAATAAAGTAGCACAACATCATATTTAATGGAAAGAACTTGTTTCTAGTTCAAAGTAAGATACAACAGAACCATTGATGCACTTTTCTTGTTTGAAGTTTTAAAGTCTCTCATATTCTGGTAACTTTGTTGAAATGATGGATTTACTGAGGGGATTGTATTTGATTTTATTGTTTTGTTTTATCTCATGTTTTTGTCTTGTTTCCACCTTTTCAAACAGTCCCCTGTGGTCTAAATGAAACATCTGTGCTGTGCTTTGGTCAAAATATAACATGAGTCAAGCACCAGAGGAGGTTGGTGACCTGGTATAAACCAGCTCTCTCAGAATGCTCTGTTTTGGTGTGTGTGTCTCTTTAAATGAAATGAGCCCCCCCCCTGAGTTTCCCTGATAGACATCACTCTTTTGCTAGCGAGAGTAAAAATGGCAGACGTGCACAAAAGTTTTGCTCTAGGCTGAGGGTGGAGTCCATGGGTGGAGATACCAGGGGAGGAGAGGGTATTTTTTTTTTACCAGAATCCCACTGTGACATCACAAGGAGAGCAAATTTGAAACGGAGCATTTTTCTCTGTGTTGTAAGACTTATGCAGCCCACAAACAAAGGACTGGATGGATTTATTTCATATTTTGTGGGTCGGTAGACACTCAGGTTACCAAAATAAACGTTCAAAAAAATAATATGTCCCCTTTAATGTACTTACAGCATTGTTGTTGTTTTGTTCTGTTTGTTGTCTATTGTCATGTTACCATCAATTCTGCCTTTTGTAATGTGCTGCCTGTACTTAGTTTAAAAGAATTACTAAATAAGATCCAATAAAAATAAACAAAGTGCCTCCCTCTGTAGCGCCTTTAAGTGCTCTAAAAGATCCAACAATTAATACAAATTGCAACCTGTTTTACGAGTGTGGCTCATTTATTACAATTTCATTTTAGAGTGAGGGAAAACATTTTTACACAGTTTTATCAACAGACATTTGAATAAACTATCAAGTGTTGGAATTAATTTAGTTCAAATGTGCAAATATCATTCTGAAAACCACAGAGCAGACATGACCAGATCCTAGGTTAGGCACCAACTCTTTCAAATATCAGAGAGAAAAATAAGAACCAACCTAATGCAAGATTGTATTTTCCTTGTTTAAGCAGAATGTCTATCTGGTAAAAAGATGATATTATTTCTGGATTATGTAAGAACTAATCTGTTCAGCCTCAGGTTAAAAGTGACAGTGAATTCTGCCTCACTCTTTACTAGGGAACTACAAAACCAACGAAACTCAAGGAGAGTTTCAGTGGAAAGATTTAACGTCACATGTTGATGTTTCACTCCTTTCTACCAAGACCCAGATAAGGATGTACGTATGATTTGTTGGAATTGAGGGTTGACTTTTGGCATGCAAAAGTTAAATTTGATGAGATTATATATCACTTCTTATCAAATGAAAAAAAGCTTCTTCGATAAGGGCTTTGCGCTGCAGGGGTTTGTGCTTACGTTACAGAGCAGGTGCTCCAGGTTGTGGTCGGATGCACACTTCCTCTGATCCTCTGACAGCTCCTCCACGTGGCTGTCCAGGCTGAAGTGCAGTCGGGCCAGCTTCTCCTGCATCTCACGCACATGCTCCAGCTGCTCAAAGGAGCACACCTTACCTACGAATCAGAGGAATTCAAACCCAACAGACGTAACTTCTCTCAACTCTGTACCATCTATTTTAGTTGCAGGGAGACTACAGCAAAGTCAAAAGTATTTCCATGGCAACAGATGTACAAAAATAGCTGCACAGCTATTTGATTTCAGCCTGATTGGTCTAACAAAGCCACTTTTCAACTGGCTTCAGTCTTGACCTGTAACAGAATATTCCCCTGGTGGCCTTTCTAATCAAGGTTATCTCACCAAAAGCCTGCAGTTTGCCTGAGTGGAAGTCGTTGAGGAGGTTGAGCAGGCCTCCCTCCATTTCTCTCACGTCAGACACATCAGTGAGGAAGGAGTGCTGCAGGGGGGAAGACTGGACCACTTTACTGGGTCCTGCTGGCTGGGGGGCCCTGGGTTTCTCCTTGTGGGGCCTGAAGAAAAACAGAAAGATAACAACACAATTACACATATTCTGTAAATTTGACTCTTTTAAGTCAACATTTAATGTATCTATCATTCTTTACATTTTAAGGTGACATGCAACATGCCTCATCTAAGACTACTCTCCTAAGAATGACCTTTGAACTTTCAGTGAAAAATAACCCTATTTTACTGTTATAAAGCATTACAACTAAACCAGGTTCAATCAAATATGATCTGATTGAAGACGTTTTCTGTTTGAAAATAAAAGAGGTGATAGAACAAAAAAAAACCTCCAACGTGTTTTATTTTCTTTCGTGTTACATTTAGACACAAACCTTGTGATCTTTGGTGGAGCAACAACGGCGGCGAACACCTCTTTGGGCTGCCAAGGTGCTCCTATGGATCTCTTGCATTTGCCTCTGTTCTTAGGGGAGGGGGGCTGCGGCAAGCCAAGCGAGAAGGTGGCACTTTTGCTTGCAGGCAGGACGGTGAGTTTGCGGGGGTTGATGGGTGGAGGAGGGGGCTGGGGTAGCGACACCTTAGGGCTCCGCTTTTTGCGTTTGTCTTCCATTATTATTCATTTAAGTGAAGCTCTCAAGGGATAAGATGAGGCGGGCACTGCCTGTGTAGTGTTCAGGATGTCCTGTAACAACAAAGGTAGGAAGTTCAAAACCTGCAGCGCTAGGAAAAGGATCCTTCATGAATAGGTTCTGTGAAGGATCCTGACTGCCAAAATGAGTGCTGCAGCGCAGGATGTTGCACACTCTGCAATAAACACAGTATTCAGTATTGCTTTTATAAACTTAAACAGCCTTGCCGCATGTATGTCACAGAAAACCCCAAATCAGCTGTGATTTTAATGGACAGTTACAGTGAGGAAGAGCACAACACTATTCTGCCTACAAATGGGATTCCACTTTTTTGAATGGAAGAAAACAAAGATTTTTTTCTCCCCTTGATGCTTCGTTGGTGTGAAAGTGGGAGTGAAACATCGGCCTAAAGATACTTTTGATGCCTTCCTCAGAGTGGAAAGAAAGATGTTTAATGAAGGAATGGCAAACTTAAGGGGCCATTTTTCCACAAAAAAACCTCCTTGAAATTGTTAAATTTTCCATCAATCTACACGGCTGTAGGCTTTATTTCTATCTTTTACAACATAGTGCATGCATGGAGAGGAAAAACAGGAGTCCTTAGAGGAGCTATTTGTATGTTAGACAAATGGACCTAATGTACATGGCTCTCACATAAATGGATGAAGGAGAAAATCAATATACTGCACTATGATTGAGACTTATCTAGAAGATAGTATAGTGGAGCACACTTATCTGCTTACAATCAGTGAGTGACCCAAAAAACATCTTTACAGTGTAAAGCGAGCCTTCTACACTGACGTACATTTCAAATCTTACCTCAAGTAGCTTAAAGCTACTTTTTTTACATTACTTTTTATTGTGTTGCATTTTTATATAGGCTGCAGATTTGGGGTATTTTTGATTAGGGCAGTTATTCAGTGATACTAGTATCTCAAACCTAGCAGGCTATAGTAGTAGTCATGGTAATAAACCAGACCGACAGTATTAATGTCATTGTTTTCTCGGCACTGGGCTTTTGCCATAATTTCATTGGATGATATCGCTGTAATAATAGCTGTTGTCTCCAAAACATTGCGCCAGCCTCCGTTCAAAGTACAATACAAAGATGGCCACTACAGTAATACACAATAGCAACTTTATACGCTTAAATGCGTAATAACTTGGATTAAATTGATACTGTAGGAACACAGATATTAGACAGACGGCAGTGTGTTTCGAGTTTTGTGGAATTCGGCCTTAAAGATTTCGTATACGCTGAATTATCGTCTACATATGGCACAAATAAGACTTACCGCATCAATTACGCACCAGAGAGCAAACCAGCAACAGAGTAAACAGCGTCACATATCTCCTGCTTCCGTAGAAAACGTTAGTGTTGACTTCACACGAATGAATTTTTGTAGACCAGGTTAATATTGGATTTTTCCGTGGCACTCATGTAAATCACCGACGAAATGTAAAGCGCGGCATCGATGCGCTTGGCTCGTGCGGAGTCGTCTTTATCCTTCTTAAAGGGCCAGTTCGTCCCCGCTGTGTGCTGTAGTCACTGTTTACTATGCGCTCTGTAATACAGGTCCAAGGATCAGGAGGCTGTGTACTACTCTTATTCCTGAACAACGATCAACTCCTGATAATTATTCGCTCGTATGTTATTTGGAGTCTGCATTATAGCCAGGGTGGTTTACCATGACTGGACCTGCTGGGAGTACTACAAACATGCCACATAGGGGCGCCGAAGTTCTCCATTTTTATTTAAAACCGTCTTCATTTTTTTTGTATCTTTATATATGACAACCACTATCACTTTTAGCAGTATTTACCATGGAAAAAACGTATCCTGTAATAATAATAAAAACATTGTTTGAGACAGGTGAAAGTAGACTTTTAAGAAGAGCAACAGAATGAGGATCACTCTTGTCCGTGGTTTTGCAGGACGCTTAGAACAAGACTGATGACAGCAAGGTTACTTCAGTTTGTGTTTGGAAACTAAGACATTTCTAAGATCTGATCTGTATGTGTGTGAAGGATAGAAAACAGAAATGGTCCTCTAAAGTTTCACAAACAGCTGAACGTCTAATTGTTACATTTAATTAATAATACTTAGAATTGAAATATCCACACCACCATTTTATTTGCAAAGAAAACACTTTGAAAACTATTTCAATTAATGTGTGTATATTTTACTATTTGAAACTAGTTTCCTTCAGATAAATGCTATAAATGTAATACAATCTGCATTTTTTTAAAAATTGTAGGCCTACTTATTGATGACCAAATAGGTTTCAAATTCACTATAATCAACTTACTGTAATTTTATCTACTTTTTAAAATGCAGAGGCCTTGTGTGGTTACAGTGAGGGTCATTATTTAGAAAAACAACAAAAAACAACATCAAACCTTTACAGTAATACAAAAATATCTTTTTTTTATTATGGCAGATCAGAACAAAAACATGACACAAAATGCAGTTTGTAGAAAAAATACCAAGCTCTTACGCATGTTTGTGTTGTTCCAAAGTGAAAGCGACCAATGATGAGTTAAATCTAACTGACTTTCTGGTCCGATGAGCTGTTGGAGTATGAGTATGCCTTTCCAAGGACTATTCTGTCTCTGAGCAACTTGAAGAAGGCGTAATAGTTGCTGAAGAGAATCAGGGCCAGTGATATCGTCTGATGCCACTTTTCAGAGCATATCAACGAGTAGAGCTGGTAGAATATCATTGCCCCTTCCAGGATGATGAGTATGTTCAATATTCGTAAAGGCTTGTTGAAGAAAAACTAGATTAGGGAGAGACAAGATGAAGTCAGTCAACAGATAAAGGAGGCGCAAGTAGCTGATTTTTTTAGATGCAAATATAGACTCTTTCTGTCCGTGATCTAAAATCTCTACAAAAACAGTTCATGATGCAACAGAGAGACAAGCTAAACATGTATTTTATCAGGGAGAAAATCACAGCAAACTTACTGCTGAAAAGAAATAGGTTTTGATTGCTTGAGTGACACTGAAATGTCTGGACTCAAGTTACATCTTTTATTACTTTATTTCATTTTTTATTTTGTTTTTAAGTGTTAGGAGCATTTTTACTTTAAATGCCTTTTTTTTTTTTTTTTTTAGTAAACTATAAATATGTTTGCAGATATTATTTAATCAGTTGAGGTAATAAGACTGTGTAAGATATGTGAAAATCATGGGCATTTAATAAAACATATTTTCAAAACATGATGTGACAAGTTCAACTCTAAGGTGAAAGCATCTCCTAAACGTTGTGTTTTATGGGTGTGACATTTTTAAAAGTTCCAGTTTATTTACTCACATAAAAGCGATAATGAGACACATCTGACGGAACTGCAACATTGTAGTGACCCATGGCCTTGTAGACGTTCTTGTTATGTTTGACTAGTACTCCTTGTGGCCACATGTACTCTTCAGTCCATCTGTGCAAAAAGGAAGAGTGGTGAGATTAAAAATTGGATTCAAGTGAGTGCACAAACTAACTGTGTATACTACGTACATGTGCTGAAGAACGTTGGAGCAGAGCGAGGGGTCTACTTTTTGCCAGCAACCCAGGTGAGCTGCAGCTTTGTGAAGCAGGTCACAGTATCGAGGTGGCAACAGGTGCCTCATGAGGATCACTGACGTACTGACTGACACCAGGATGAAAAGCTCACAAGACCAGCGCTTGTCCACATATTGTGTACTCTGAGGGGAAAAAAGTGGAACAATGTCAGGACAGGGAGAGGCATTGTAAAAGTATGAATGTTAAAATAGGTTCAGTCAGGACATACGACAGTTTCCTACCTTGACAAACCACACAGGCACAAAGGCAACATAGTAAGCACTGAGCATGGAGCTGACTAGCACCTCCTTCATCCTCCAATTAAAGTCCATCTTGAGGTATTCAACCTCCTTGCGGATGAGATCCGGGGAGAGGCAGCAGGCGTGAGTTGGCATGGCCTGGATGCCGTACAGCTGGCTGGTGTGCTGCTTCCACGTCTCCTTCAGCACGGTTAAGTAGTCCCGGCCCCGGCCCATGCTGCCCACCTCCTTGGAGCCGATGCTGGCTATGGGGGAGAGAGGACCTACCCGTCTGAAGTCACAGCTAAGCCGGAAGAATGGAATATACATACCAAAACTGCGGAAAAGAAGAGATACAAATAACTTTATTCATACCTATGCTAAATAAAAATACAAACATAACAAGCAACACCATTTGAATGGCTAAAGTTATCATTCAAATTATTGTTTAGACTATTTACACACGCACGCACACATGATTTCCAAAGATTACAAATAAAATATTAAACAAAAACTAACCAAAAAAACAGAGGCTGTCAAACATGAGCAATGTATGTTGTAAAAATGACACTACAGAAGTATCTAATCCACTTCCTAAGAGGACTCTGGACTTGCAGGCAAGGGTCAAGGAAATGTAGAGGATTTGCAATCACACAGACGTTTTTACTTATGCACACGAGAAATCCCAGAGTGTTCTGGCTGTATCTGACTAAAATGACTCAAAATAAGCACAGTACAGGACAACTGGGCCTAGTGTGAGTGTGCCCTGATACTACACTACAGCTTTCAAGTGAAATGGTGTGTTCCTGCTTGTGGATACTCACGGGTAGCAAAGGAAGAGCAGACTGAGGACAGAATATGTCCTGAAGAGGTATATGAGGGAGCGACACAAGCTCCAGCCCGTCAGCGTTAATACAGCAAACCGAGCCATCACTAAAAATATAGAATGAGGGAAGGATAGTTTCCCACTCTGTGATGCCTGGACAGAAGAAGAGAAGAGAGGCACGAATGAAGTGCATTTATTCAATTTCTGACTGCATTTATCCTACAGAATGCAGTGAAACAAAAAAACGTATTTTTGTTCTGAGCACGAATGTATAAGAGGCTTGTAAACAAAGAGCAAGATTGATTTTACCAGTCCAGTATCAATATCGGTTTAAATCGTGTTTTTGTTTTTGGCCCTTGCAAGAAATACAGAAAAATATGCCTGTGCTTTGTTGTGTTTAAGAGTTTAATTCCTACATGTTGTAGCCAAAAATAGAATTCTTACCTCTTTAACAATGGCTGCTATTAACCTCCTTGCCAGTATGATGACCGTGAACACCAGCATGTTATAATCAATGAGATGAAAGTTCTAAAAATGAGAAGATTTGATTTAGGATTATTGATATATGACAACATAAAACAAGCACAGAGCTACAGGATACGTTAAGGCTTATAGTTCATGTAAACGTCAAAACAACAGAGTAACAGTGGTGTATGGTTACCCAAACACACATCTTAACAATAAACAAGATCATCAGTCTCTAAATGTTTGGCTCAGCACTCACCAGTGATGTGTGTGATGGAGGGTGTGATGGGGGGTACCACCATACAGTCTTATAGATGTTGACATAATGGACAAAGAGGGCAATGAGGTGGCAGAAGAAAAGGTGGAGCTCAAACAGCACATTGCGATCCACGGATAGCTCAGGAATCTTACAGTGCTTCAGAGGAACCACTGTCTGTGCAGCCAGCGGAGGGCTGGACATGCATGTTCCTGAACCATTCCTGCAGATGTGAAACAATAATTTATCATGTTGTATATCAATATGTAATAATTTAGGATAAATGTAGCATGACAAACACGTCAGAGTGCATTCCTCAGCACAGGTTAGAGGGACTCCAGACATACCTAGTACGAGATCGCACCCCTGTGACCGGGGAGCTGGTTGAGTGGTTGCCATTGCTGACTGAGCCGGGTTCGCTGCTAAGTGGAGGTCTGCAATATGTGGTTCGGTTTGCCCCTCTCCTTCCACCTGCCATCGCAGACACACTCACGGCTCAGTTCTCTGAGTTATCTGCAAGTTTAATGATTCCTCCCCTGTTCCTTTTCCTGTTTACAACAATTGAGCAGGTTGACAAGTGATGATCTGGAACTCCAACAAATATGAAGAATTATTTGTTGTACATGTATGTTAACTGATGCTAATGAACAAACAGATGTTCATTATTTTAAACGCACTGTGAAATGTACAACGAAGGAGAGCATTATTAATATACAGTAAAAACAACACATAGTAACAAACACTAAATATGCATTTGCAACATTCTGTTCATATTTAAAGCACATGCCAGACTAAATTCAATGCAAACATTCCCCTGCATCAAGGTGCATGACAGACAGCTAGCGTTAGAACATGTTTATTATTAGCTGCATAGCATCCTTTCATTTAGTGCAGGTTTTGCGGAAGCTGACATAACACTATAGCTTAGTTAGCTACATCATCGTCTCTCTTCGCGGATCAGTTATTAGATAAGAACCGTTTCATTTTCAAACACGAGGCATGGGGGGGGGGGGGGGGGGGACAACGTGGACCCGTACAATGAGCCACGGACTCAAGTCTGTCCGCCAAGACCATGCTTGATTAAATACAAAGATTGAGGCCTAGGCTAGCAATGTCTCGGACTACCTAGCTAGCTTCCAAACAAACCTACCAAACAGGCTAGACAAGAAAAGGTTTGCTTACCAATGCCAGTGTCTGTTGTATGTCTTAGAGGCTACTTTGTTGCATGGATAATATCTAAATGATATACATTTGCATGATATTTATTGAACAATTGGCGTGTTTATCATTGAAATCAACGGAGACAGTCATTGTTGATGTGAGCCTAGCCGCTGATAGAAGGGGGCGCGGATATGTTCGCGAGCTGTGGGAGGAGTCACTTAAAGGGATACTCCTCCGATCTTCACAAGGTAGAGACTTCAGTGTTAGACGATCATCTACTTTAGCTCTGCTATGTAATGAACTGTGGGATCATTTTCATTAAATGTCACAACATATTTGGGTTGTTGCAACTTTATAACGTGCGTGTGTATACATTTCTGTAGGTGGAGTTAAAACAAAGGTTTATCAGCCTTTCTATGATGACTGCTCAGTGTCTTGTGTTTTATTTTGAAAATGTATTATAAGACTTTTATGTCAACAAACAAGGAAGAGTGGAATCAACTGATCACATACTAACATGTTTATCTTATAATTCCCATTACCCATTATTACTCTTACTTTAACTTTCTGTCAAGTAGGCTACTTATTTTTTAAGGCAACCTTTTTAGCACTGTCCTTCTGTTTAAATGTTGAATTATATGGAAAGCAATGGGTAGGTCTTATTTTGAATAATTAGCTTTAAACTAGTATAGATTTAGTTTGGAATTGCTTTGTAATAAGATAAATTGAATCCAGATTAAATAAGGAACTGTTCGATTAACTGAGGACATAACTACAAGATAAATGTTTTCTAAATGGTTCCAGTGAAACTAGGCTTCAACTTAATGACATAACAGAGGGGCAGCCATTGAGCTTCACACAAGCATCTCATTATAGACTTGTAGAACAAAAACACAATTCACATTAAGACTTTATTTTCTCATAAAAAGACAAGTAAAAGTTCTCAAGTATAAAAATATTGTAAAACGGAAAATGTACAAAAATGTAAAAACATGCTTTTTTTTTCTCTGCTTCAACAATGTCAGAAGGGTCTGAGAAAATCTAAAGCCTTCCTCTGCCCCTTTAAAAACAAAAATCTGTGTGGGAAGAATCCGTCTTAGAGACACTGCAAGGCCTTTGCTCTTTCCAGGTACTACCAATGGGCCTGTTAAAGACAGAGAAACACATTATTAGTACAACAGTGGAACAAAATAACTTGCATGTGCAAAAATGCATCAAACTGACCTTAAATCCCTGTTTAGCTTGGAGTTAATGTTTCAACTGCATTTACACAGTTCTCTGACAACCTAAGAAGAGAAACAGAAGTGAGATCTTGGGACACAAACTGTGCTTTCATGTACAAAGTGGACAACACATGCAGAACTTGCTTTAAACTACCAAAGTATCATGCAACTCAAGCTGAAGGGCTTTTGTCCCCCAATGGGATGTTTTAACGCTTTGAGTGCAACCTACGTTTTCAATTATCTACATTTACAGTAATTATGAAGATGGAAATTGAGGTATTGAGAGTAATGAATGGATCATTATTAGATTATTTGAGCAAGAGTTGCATCACAACCATTTCTGATTGATGTTTTACCGCTTATTTTGCTCGGAATATCTACAGATAGCATAATTTTGTACTTAAATGTTTTAATATGTTTTGGATGACTTGCATTACTTGATGTTTTGCACAGAAACAAAATAAAATTCTAACAAATGAGTGTTGGGGTTAGTTTTACCTTCTTGTGGCGATCTTTAGGCTTTTAGAATCCTCTCCTCTGCGATTTTTTTCTTTTATATAACCAGCCAGCATGACTTTGCATCAAAGTCAAGTAAGATCCCTGCAAGCTTGATTTGAAATACTGTTGAAATTCAGTCATTTCAAGTGGCTGAAGATACATTGCTCTCTTGAGAGCTTGAATAGATAAAACTAACTAGAGGTTAAAGACAATACATGTTCAAGCACTATATCACTTTCAGGTAGAAGATATATTTGGCAGCACATTATCTCAAGGAATGATGAGCTTTATTCGTTTTTGAAGGTGACATTACAGGTGTCATTAAGGTACGTTTTGAAAACAGACGAAGTGGATAAGGTCATTGTAAAAACATTGCTGTTTTCGTTTTTGCCAGGCTGACGGGTATACATACAGCTTTCTCAGGATTGTTGAGAAACCACGGAGGACCACTTTCACAAAGTGAAGGCATTCCTTTGGTACAACAAAGGCAAAATACCATGTTTAGATTGGTTAAAAAGAAACTAGAAACTTTATTGAAACACGCACTGCAGAAAGACATTTTGGGATATATTAAGAATCCTATTTAGCCAAAGGTACACAAGCATTATGCATTTTAGAGACGACACGGCTTAAAGCATACACAGTTGTCCTAAGATTATGTACAAAATATTGAGTTGGCTGCAGCTTTTCTCACACACAATAAGGATTGTAATCCCTTGAGCTTTACATGAATTCGTTTTTGCAGGTAATACTTGGGACAGATAACATACCAATTGTAATGGGTGGCAAAAATAGAATCATTTTTCTTTGTAAAAGGTCAATCATATTTTAGGAGATTCTGTGACTTCTCATAAAACTAGATTGCTCAGGGCTGTGTTTGAGTTTGTGACTTGATCGTTAACTAGTTATAGAAAAGTTACATTGAGGCATTAGGAATAATTTGTGTCCTGTCAATGGAGGACTTTTAAAAAAATCAAGTCTACGTGAGAGGAGTTTATCGCCACAATCACATTTTTACAGTAACAATTAACTTAAAATGCTAACCATCAAATATCACTAAAACATTGCTCTGGTTCCTTTGTTAGGTTTATGTCACTAGGACCTTAACTGCCATCTACGCAACTGAAAAACATTCAATGGAAACAGGTAAACAACGAAAATCCTTTCACGTTCCACTTCTGGCACACTATGATACACCCCGCCAAAAAGAAACGCTTTTAACGAGTTTAAAAAACAAAAAATAAAATAAACCATAAAAAATGTGAACAAACGAGGGGAAATTACTTTTGAAAAATGTTCAGCGAGTTACAATCTTAAGACAGTTGCCATAGCAACTCTCTACCAGTAGCCGTTCAGTATCTTCCATATGGATGCTCTCTATATGATCCTTTTGTCTGCCTGGACATTGGGGCCTTTCCTCCAGCCCCAGAGTTGGACCATGAGTTGTCCCACTCGTCTTGAGCTGCAGCAACAGAAAAGAGAAACAAGGAAACAGTTAACATTCTGAGCGAGGCAGATAAGAGCTTCCACAAGGCTTTTCACTGTGTATGTGTAAGTGTGTGTTACAAGTCTAGCTCTTACCATACTGCTCATATGAAGGTTCCTGGGCCTCTCCATGTCCGTAGTCATAATATTCAGTGTCCCTGAGGTCGGAAAATAAAAGTTAATACAGTACTCCTGTAATTTTTCAAATTAAGTGCAAATAGGCAGATCGTCAAATGATTTTTACTTACGCTGGTGCAGATTGCTGGTTGTAATAATTGTCATATCCCTCATAGGCAGGCTCAGCATAGGACTCTTCATAAGGAGCCTATGAAAGGAGCAAAAACAAATACGTATTTAGGCAAAAACTCATGGAAGTTACTGCTACAATGAAAAGGGAAACTTACAGAACTCATCAACATCAGCACCATTAAAAAAACACATGCAAAGGGAAGAAACCAACTTACATAGTCCTCATAGCCCTCAGCCTTTGGCTGGGATCCCGATGGAGGACCCTGGTGCTGCTGGTGGGACATAGCTGCAGAGGGGAGCATCCTTGGAGCACCTGCTGTAGGGGCTCTAGAGCGAGGATTTGACCCTCCTCTATTAGGAGCAGAAGGTGGTCCACCCCTGCCAGATGGTGCACCTCTGGGAGCACTCCCTCTTCCTGGTCCTCCACGTGGAGCTCCACCCCGCATTGCTCCACGAGGGCCACCGCGTGGCATTCCTCTACCCCTGTGAAAAAAGCAAAAGAAGCTAAATGTGATCCTCTGAATTAAAATGACAAAACCTTTTTTTCTATGTGTTTCCGGTGAAAAGATTCCTGTGCTGTTAATATACCAACACTTTGCATGATGATGCTAGTGTGTGCAGAGTCAGAAAGTCAGGCTCCTACCTTGGTCCTCCAGCACCAGGTGGTCCACCTCTGCCCCTTCCAAACTGACCACCGCGTCCTCTACCTGAACCATCCTGGGATCCATTGAGGAAGTGAGGGTCCATGTAGGGGTCATGCTCACCCGGCTCCTACAGACATGACAAAAAAATGTGTTCAGTGTGAGGCATTCCATAGTGGTGGTCGAAGAAAACTCTTGGGCATCTTTAGTGTCAATCCTATGTTTGAAGCCTAAAAAATATTTTTTGGACACATACCGGAATCAGGAACTTCTTGACCTCCTCCATGGCATGAGCCATGCGCATATAGGCTTCTGGTATGGGGGCCATCACCTCAATAAACACATGCAGCTCCATGGCCAGGTGAGCGTATTTAGCCTCACCACCCTTCCTCAGCTCCTCCTCCTGATAAAGAACATCAGATGAGATTTTTTTTATTTTAGAAAACATCTGCTGCATGTTATGAAACAAAACCCTTTCAACAGTGCAACGAGGAAAACAATTCCATGCATACCTTGGTCTTGTCTCTCATAGACCCTTTTCCAAGAACTGAAATCTTTGCTCCAGTCTCTTCCTGAAGTCTCTTGATTGTGCTCCCCTGTGGTCCCAAAAGCTTACCAACGAAGTTGACCTGTTGGACATACAGAAATAAAATGTCTTTATAACAACAGATTGTTAGGATGCAAGCCCACATCAAGTCTGCCACTACATACAATAAGGCTGTGGCTGTCACATTCATCACAAAAAAATGTCTTTTCTACTCTGCCCATGTTATTACAGCTCCCTTTTCTTCACAAATCTGCCTGGTTTTTTTTTTAGACCATTGTAAATTATTCATGCAGAAACCAGCTTAGTAGGGCACTTGGCACATGACTTGACCAACATGCCTGGTCTGATCAAGAGCAAGGAAGAAGGGGTGTGTTAAACTGACAGGATTATTGGGGCATGTGAAAACTGCAGGTGCATATCAAGGACATGCAATGAGGCAGAGACCTTTTACAGTTTCTACCCCCTTGGCAACAGTAGAGACTTTTCATACCCTGAATGAGAGAAAGGAAAAAGAAAATACTTACCCTGGGGTACTGCTTTGTTGGAATGAGCACTCGCTCTTTGAGTTTGTGGTTCTTGGTGGCAAATAGGTCCAGATATGATTCCTTCTCTGGCTCCTTCTTAGTTTCACCTTTTTCGATCCTCTCGATCTCTGTGGGTATGTCAAAATGGTTAAAAGCTGGTTTCTCTCAGATGCAATGATCTACTGGTTATATATTTCTATAATATCTAAAGTAAAGAAACATCTTGCAGCAGCGTGCACCATTTCAAACAATGTCAATTTATTTAAACTGGAAATTATGTTCTTGGTCTGATTGCATTTGCAGGCGGTATCAGCGTATGGCAACATCTATATTTGTATATTTACTTTTGCAAAATATGCATGTACCTTGCAAAATTTGTTCTAAATTCTAATTGTAGCTTTACAATTAGCTCTATTGCTAAGGTTGGGTACAATCAATCACATTTCTTGTTGCAACAAAATAAGCCCTGTTAAAGAATTAGTTTACTCCTTTGAGAAATAAAAAAAACGTCTTTCTTTCTTTCCCCCAAAAAGGTTTGACACACATTACGAACAGCCACGTGTTTATTGCGCCATTGTTCAGGCCTCGGTCGGCCGCTGTAGACCCGACCGAGGAAAAAAAAGACACCAGGCCTCGCGCCTTTAGCATCCCTTGGTTAGCTTCGATTCGTTAGCAAGAAAGCATATCAACTTTACCTGCAGAAATGAGTTTCATGGCGTGGGTGAACGATGAATCCAAGCTGTCCTTCTCAGCCAGGAGCTCCGGGAGGTATTTAGTATCTTCCATGTTGCTTTTCTGATGTGTTGGGCTTGATTCTATGACTGAGTCAGATTTGATTTGATTACCATTCGCTTGGCTCATAACGTTAATGAACCGATGTTAGCGGCTTTTTTTATTTACGAACGAAGCCCTGCCCTATTCGTAAGCTTAACAGAAACTGCGGCGTCTCGATGAGATTAAATAAATGGTCAAGTTGCAAAGCCGGTGTTTCTCCTCTGCTAACCGAATCCCTCTGTTCAATGGACAAAGGAGGAATGGCGCAGCTGCATTTGAGTGTGAAGGGAGGAGGAGACACAGGAGGAGACAATGACGTCATCACAAGAGCTCAAGATAAACCCCGAGGGAATGACAACAGGGGACATTAGTTGAATTACATTATTTGTTAGCATGCATGTTTTCTCTATGGTCCATCATGCACACACTAGAAAGAAACATTTGGTTTGCTCGCTATGCCAGGTGCCCCTTTACATTCACAACCTTGCCTAAAAAAAGGAGGATACATTCCTGCAATTCAAGTTACTTAACAGCCTAATCAGCCCTAACCAAAAAAACAAAAAAAAAACAATATAATAACTATATAATACTAATGCAATAATAGTAAAGAAGCAAACACCAGGTATACACTGTAATAACTTGACAAATGAACCTTTACATTTAAGCGAGATAATCCAGGCCCCATGGATGAAGCATGGTGGTTATTATTAGAGCTAAACTACAATCCAGATGTTCCATCAGTGTTTAAACCAGAATGGCACTTTCATGTAAATCATAGAGAATTATATCTGAATCACAGACATTAAAACAAATCCAGGTCCAGCAAGGAAGCACGTAACAGAAAGTGGAGTGTGGAGTCCGTTGCAAAAATAAAAAAATGCATGGAGTCAGATAAATTAATCAGGTTGACTTAGAAAAATCACTGTATAAATACATTATATACAATTCATGATATACATATTTCAAAGGTGGCGGCCATACCTATGGTAGAAATCAGTTTTTTCGAAACCATTCTTCATATTTAAACGAGACAATCTCAAATGTCAGTCTACGTAAACACACACCTCACAAAGTCCAATATGTGTATCAGAATAAATGTATATCAGTGAATAATATAATTATTTGATGCCAGCTAGGTGTCTGCATGTGGAGTAACTTCAAATTGTCTGGAGCATACTTAATATAAATTCATCTTTTTAAAGTAGTTTTTAAAAAATCTAAAGGAAGGGTTTATGGTGCAGTGCAAAGTGAGAGCTGGTAGTGTTTATCTTCATGATCTCCTTGTTTCATTCTAACTGAGTGCTTTTCCTGCAGAATAATTAAAAGTCACAAAATCTTCAAGGTATTTATTTATTTATTTAATCCCACAGCAAAAAATAGACATTCTTTGATTCATTTATCGTGACAAAGGCATCAGTACATTTTCAAAAGTGTTATAAAAAACACCCCAAAAAATAAAAGAGGCTGATTTATGTAAAATAAAAAAATGCATTGCAATAAAGCAATGTTTAACTTTCCATATTACTTGAAGTAAATGTTTCTGTTTTTTCCTATGCAGTGTCGTTCCATATATATCATTTCCAGTACTGCAAGTCTCATTTCTGTTGAAAGGGTTCGTGACTTCTGAAATTATGTAATTTGTGAGGTATCTTCGTCATATCAATGATCTGTACTCCTCAGAGAGCTTTCGTATTATAGTGCACCACTGATAATCCTGAAAATTAACAATTCTGTGAATTAACAATTCAACCTTCAAGAAGAAAATCAGCTTCGTACCTGAATCAAAAATCACCCATCGTAAAAACAAGACCTCTTACATTGGCCCTGTACTGTACATATACCAGTTCTAGTTCATTGAACCAAGAAAGCGGCCTGCTTCTGGAGTTATCATCAGATATCAATAATGGCGAAGATCTGCGGCTTTTCTGTATCGTGGATCTGCATTGCGGAGTAAGTGATGGCTTTCACCTCAGTTCCCTGGATTGACAACACAAGAGAGCAAACTTTAAATATACATGTTACTGTTATAGTTTTATGCAGAATTGCATTCAGAATGAACAATCTTCCAGTGGTATTCTTGAACAATATCTTAACAATATTAAAGTTTATTGGCTTACCTGTGGGTGTTTAGCCAGAGAGAATTCTTCACCCCAACTGTAATAAAACAAATAAGGACCGTTGTAGTGAGCGTTTTAAAAGAATGAATAGACAAACAAAATAGATTGCTGCTGAAGATGGCAAAGTGTTGAAAAGTGTTGCAGTTTACATTCAGAGAGCCACTATTCAAACATGGCATAGGATTGGGGACTGCGAGAAGGTTCTCTTTGTTTACAATAATCGGAGGAGAAGGTAAATTTGTTTTTGATGGTCTCATTTCTCCGTTTCCTGAGAGGATCGGGGGGTTGGTTCTGAAACTGTGAGAGGCCAGGATAAGTACATGTATGGTCTGTTTATATGTTCTGTGCTCATTCCCTGGTCCTGAGTGAGCAGAGTGCTATCACGAGAGTGAGCGGACATCTAACTGAATTTCTGTGTTCTCCGCTTAGAGCGTGATGATGCAGAGCTGACATCAGGATATTTTCTTTCTGAAGTTGATGAACATTTCTTCTTTTGTATTACATTTTATAACTGTACACAAGATGTAAGTGAAGAGGTACCTAGACTTACCCAATGGAGCGAATCTTGAAGTGTATTCTGTCTAAATGCACAACTTTGACTTCCTAGAGGATGTAACACATAATTGTGTCAAGATAAGAACGTAAAAGTCAATTAATAAACAGGACTTCATTCCAAAAACTTACGATATTGAAACACCATCTACTGACCAACATACTCACCCTGGGAACAAAGAAGAGATCTGCACAAAACTTGTACAACCAGTCGTCTAGGAAGTGGAAAAGAAGGGATTCCATGTCATCACCTTTTGGAAAAAGTATGCATAGAGTTCAGTATAAGTGATATGGCAAGACTGCACGACTGATTGAGGATAGAAAGGTTAATGATTTAGGCTTGTGTTCAAAAGAAAATAACAAACTATCTATACTCCTACCCTCTGACTCCACTTCAACTGTATCAATTGGTTCCACCGTCTCTGTATCAGTCATGTAGCCGAACATGCCCATGGCACACTGCTCAAAGGCTTCCTCCAGAGAGTTTCCCCAGGAGTGAAGTCTTGGAAGAGTGAACAGAATATATGAGTTTAATGACAACTGTACAACACATTTAAACATGAGTTCTGTTCACCCACAATTTAAAACACACTCACTGAACATCTGCTGTGTGATCCAGGTCTGTAACAGTGAACATTAAAAGAGACATAATGAGCAGCAACATAGAACAGCTGGGTTTATTTACATATCATATTCAGTAAAGTAACTTTATTCAGATACAGATTCATTTAATAAGAGTGCACAAATGGTTTTAATCAAGGTAAGATAAAGTTAGAGACATTGTAAAAAGGGTTGGGATCAGTTCACAGGTTTAGTTAAATTAAACACGTTAAGCTAGCTAGCTACTTTATTGATCGTAACTGCACACTTACATTCATATTTCTTGTTGATAGGCGGGTATTTTGACTTTGTGGCTTTTTGTTCCGCTGTCAAGTCTAGCTCACGGTCGTCCATTTTAAGTTTTCTTAACGTTTTATCAGATGATTAAATCGTATATTTACCATGTCAATGCGTTACAGACGCTTACAACATCAGGAAGTTATTCCGGATGTTGCGTCAACCTCCGGTCCAGTTTGGTGAGCCATGATTGGTCAGACCTGTTGCATTCCATTGGCGGATTTGGCGCCATCGCACGCCTTCGTTCTGCCTACTACAACCTCAGCAGGGTCAGATTATGGTGCAGAACCGGGTGGAGGGATGCTGCTCTAAATTATATTAAAGTTTTTCACGATTGCTAAAACACATTTCTTGAAACCTCCACCCATTTTCTCAAAACCTTAAACACAAATCCGAAAATTCAAACTACATTCACAAAACTACTATCACAAGCAAACTATCACCTCAAAACCAGTTATCCTGTGTTCAAAACCAAACAATGTGTTTAGATCATACACACAGCAAGTAAAATATAGCCTATAGTCCAGTCATTTTATGATAAAAGGTTGAACAAATTGCAACAGAAGCAAACTCAACTGATTTTGTATCCTCAATATGTCCTGAGTAAGGGGAAAAAAGCCCTGAAGAATCCCAATAGGGGAAAGTTTATAAAAAAGACCCAAATATACCCTATTGATAAGCCTATTCATTCTTTTTCTCACGCGAATAGGGGAAAAAAAAATAACCTTCAGATTTCACCATGAAAATGACTGAGTTGATTACTTACTTCAAGACAAACAAAAAATGAATTACAAGTTTTGTTAAATTGTTTGTTAACATGGGCAAATGGGGCATAATCTAATTACGTATGTGCTAATTTGAATAAATACCACAACGGATCTAAACATTGGGTATAGCCAGGTGAACATGTCTTGAATAATCTTGTTGACATCTATACCCAATGTTTAGATCCGTTGTGGTATTTATGCAAATTAGCACATACGTAATTAGATTATACCCCATTTGCCCATGTTAACAAACAATTAAAAAATTTGTCTGGATGTAAATAATCAACTCAGTAATTTTCATGGTGAAATCTGACTAAAATGACTGGACTAATATTCACCACAGAGCATTCGTTAGACACAACATACAATGATTTAGGACACAGCATCCAGGGCATGTAGTTAACAGAAAATGTTTATTGTAAATGCTTTAAGCAAAAGATTATTATAGTCAAAGCCAACAGGCCACCACAGTCAAAAATAAGGATATCAGAAAGTTCTTGGACGGTATTTACGTGTCTGAGAAGGGAACAGTAGTGGAATCCACTTAGTAAAAGTTTCAACAGCACTCGTAGAGGTTAGACGATGCCGTTGAAAGCCGCCTGTATGTCTACCTTGTTCTTCATTTCTCCCTCTGCATGTTCTTCTCACTGTCTGACGTCTTGGTGCATGCAAAGACAACTGATCCTTTCTTTGATTGTTCCAGCAAGTTTTTTTTAAACGCTACGAGTCAGTTACATACATCTCCTTCGAGATGGTCTTACAAGTTTGGACAGCTTAAATTAGATTTTCTTTGTTTCAAACATCAGAATCTGTTAAATCAAAACACGATTAAGTGTCATGATTTGGTCTTTGTTTAGTTTGTATTTTGGAGTTTAGTTTAGTTTTCTTGTTTTAGTTCTACTTTCCCCTAGTGTTGCTTGTTTCCCTGTGTTAATTGTTTAGTCTTTAGTGTTTCCTGTTTTAGTTTGTAATTTCTTATTCTTGTTTCTCTGTGTTCCATGGTTCTTGATTTACTTTGTAGTTGTCCTCAGTGTTTCTTGTCTTGTGTTAATTCTTGTCTGTGTGTTCCCTCTTGTCTTGATTTGCCCTGATTGTCCTCACCTGTGTCTTGTTAGTTTCACCTGTCTCACCTGTGTCTGATTACCCATGTCTATTTATTCTGTGTGTTTCTTCCCTTCTGTGTCGCATCATTGTTGTTTGTAGAATGTCGTTGTATTTGTCTTAGTCTCCCAGTGATTCCTCGTGGCTACCTTTTTGGATTTTTCTTATAGTAAGTTTTGTTTTGCTTTTTGCCTTTTTAGTTTAAATAAATTATTTTTTCTTTAAATCTGCAATTGGGTCCTCCTCTTCCTCATTCTCACCGTGACAGAATGATGCGACCAACAATGGACCCAGCAGATTGTTTGGAGGAGATGGATTGTTTCCAGAAAGTAGCTTACTTTCAAGACATTTTTCGTTCGGTCAGGAGCACTGCTCAGGAAGAGCAGTCGCCCTGGACAGGCACCCGCCTGGCCATTTTTACTGGGACCCGTGGAGGAAAGAGAAATGCCACCCGTCGTCCTATCCTGTCTCCACGACCCAGCACCCCAGAGTCGCTACAGCCCCAGCAGTCGGTGTACCAGCCCAGGCCTCAACACAAGCCTCAGCTCCAGCCTCAGCTCCAGCTCCAGCCTCAGCTCAAGCCTCAGCTCAAGCCTCAGCTCAAGCCTCAGCTCAAGCCTCAGCTCAAGCCTCAGCTCAAGCCTCAGCTCAAGCCTCAGCCCAGGCCTCAACCGAAGCCTCAACAAAAGCCTCCACTCAGGCCTCAGCCCATGTTGCTGCTCAGCTCACCAGAGTCTTCGCCGCTCAGCTCACCAGAGTCTTCGCTGCTCAACTCACCAGAGTCTTCGCTGCTCAGCTCACCAGAGTCTTCACTGCCCAGAGCTCCAGTGACTTTGCCCCTGTGCTCCCCAGTGACTTTGCCACTCTACGCCCCAGGGCCTCAGCCTCACTGCGTCCCTGCAGAGCACCCTCTGCTGCCTGTGACTGCTGAGCTCCGTAGTCCCCCTGTTGAAGAGAGGGGGATTTCTGCGGATTCCCTGTCGGCGGTCCGGCCGATTCCTGCGGATTCCCTGTCGGCAGTCCGGCCGTTTCCTGACGTCGCCTCGGCGGTCCGGCCAACTCCTGACGTCGCCTCGGCGGTCCGGCCGACTTCTGACGTCTCTCCTGACGTCGCCTCGGCGGTCCGGCCAACTCCTGACGTCGCCTCGGCGGTCCGGCCGACTCCTGACGTCTCTCCTGACGTCGCCTCGGCGGTCCGGCCGACTCCTGACGTCCCCTCGGCGGTCCGGCCGACTCCTGACGCCCCCCTCGGCGGTCCGGCCGATTCCTGACGTCCCCTCGGCGGTCCGGCCGATTCCTGACGTCCCCTCGGCGGTCCGGCCGACTCCTGACGTCCCCTCGGCGGTCCGGCCTACTCCTGACGTCCCCTCGTCGGTCCGGCCGACTCCTGACGTACCCTCGTCGGTCCGGCCGACTCCTGACGTACCCTCGTCGGTCCGGCCGACTCCTGAAGTACCCTCGTCGGTCCGGCCGACTCCTGACGTACCCTCGTCGGTCCGGCCGACTCCTGACGTACCCTCGTCGGTCCGGCCGACTTCTGTGTCTCGGTGGGAGGCCCTGCCAACACCTGATTCCAAGTTGGAGGTCCTGCCCACTCCTGTTTCTCAGTGGGAGGTTCTGCCCACTCCTGTTTCTCCGTTGGAGGATCTGCCCACTCCTGTTTCTCCGTTGGAGGATCTGCCCACTCCTATGTCTCGGTGGGAGGCCCTGCCAACACCCGTTTCCAAGTTGGAGGTTGTGCCCGCTCCTGTTTCTCCGTTGGAGGATCTGCCCACTCCTATGTCTCTGTGGGAGGTCCTGCCAACACCTGTTTCCAAGTTGGCGGATCTGCCCACTCCTATGTCTCTGTGCGAGGCCCTGCCAACACCCGTTTCCAAGTTGGAGGATCTGCCCACTCTCGTTTCTCCGTCAGAGGTTCTGCCGACTCCGCAGCTTCCTGAGCACTCGTCTGGGGTCCTGCAGACTCCTGCGCCATCGTCAGAAGGCCTTCGGACTCCCCCTGAGCTGGCCTCTGTGTTTGGTCGGCCTCCTGGCCGCCCACCTGAACTGTTTCCTGTGTTTGGTCGGCTCCCTGGCCGCCCACCTGACCAGCTCACTGTGTGTGGTCGGCCTCCTGGCCGCCCACCTGAACTGTGTCCCGTGCTTGGTCGGCTTCCTGGTCGCCCACCTGTCCAGCTCACTGTGTTCGGTAAGCCTCCGGGCTCTCCTGATCTGCTCTCCGTGTTTGATCAGCCTCCCGGCCGCCCCCCTGAACTGTTCCCCGTGTTTGATCAGCCTCCCGGCCGCCCCCCTGAACTGTTCCCCGTGTTTGATCGACCTCCCGGCCGCCCCCCTGAACTGTTCCCCGTGTTTGATTGGCCTTCCAGCCGCCCCCCTGAACTGTTCCCTGTGTTTGATCAGCCTCCCGGCCGCCCCCCTGAACTGTTCCCCATGTTTGATCGGCCTCCCGGCCGCCCCATTGAACTGTGCACCATGTCTGGTCTGCCTTCGGGCCGTCCACCTGAACTGTTCTTCTTGTTGGGCCGGCCTCCTGGCCGCCCTCCCGAACTGTCCGGGCTATGTGCCCTGCCTCCAGGCCGTCCGCCTGAGAGTCCGGAGTCCCTCCTCCGGACCCCCTCCACCCACCCTGTTTTGGTTTATTGACGTTTTGGAACGTCTGGGATCCGTCCCTTGAGGGGGGGGTTATGTCATGATTTGGTCTTTGTTTAGTTTGTATTTTGGAGTTTAGTTTAGTTTTCTTGTTTTAGTTCTACTTTCCCCTAGTGTTGCTTGTTTCCCTGTGTTAATTGTTTAGTCTTTAGTGTTTCCTGTTTTAGTTTGTAATTTCTTATTCTTGTTTCTCTGTGTTCCATGGTTCTTGATTTACTTTGTAGTTGTCCTCAGTGTTTCTTGTCTTGTGTTAATTCTTGTCTGTGTGTTCCCTCTTGTCTTGATTTGCCCTGATTGTCCTCACCTGTGTCTTGTTAGTTTCACCTGTCTCACCTGTGTCTGATTACCCATGTCTATTTATTCTGTGTGTTTCTTCCCTTCTGTGTCGCATCATTGTTGTTTGTAGAATGTCGTTGTATTTGTCTTAGTCTCCCAGTGATTCCTCGTGGCTACCTTTTTGGATTTTTCTTATAGTAAGTTTTGTTTTGCTTTTTGCCTTTTTAGTTTAAATAAATTATTTTTTCTTTAAATCTGCAATTGGGTCCTCCTCTTCCTCATTCTCACCGTGACATTAAGGATGGTAACATGGTGGTGTTAAAGACCAGTGTAATGCAATCTATTCTTTGTGTATTGTATTAATAGTTAGAATAATAAAATCCTTTTTGTGTCATGATCATATCGTCTTATAACACTGAGTCTCTACTTTTCTCTTCCTTCACCTGTTCTCATTGTTCACTCTCTTTCTAACATGTTGTGGTGATGAAACCTTGTCATTAAAGCACCAAGCTGTGGCATTCAATCACTCTGTTATATTTTTTTCAGCGGCCTTGATCCAACAGGCAACAACGGTCAGAAAGAAGGACATCCGGAAGTTCCTGGATGGCATCTACATCTGCAAGAGGACCACAGTGGTGGAGCAAGATGTTGAATAATCTCCACCATGTCCTGTTATGACCAATAAAGATACCAACGTTTCGAATTCATCGCTCTTCTGTTTTGTTTTTGTACTCGCTGCTCAGGTTCTGCAACCGATTTACACATCTTAAAATTCACCTCTTTCTCCACGGACTCTTGTGTGCTTCTTGGGAAAATTTGGCTAAAGTTGTGGATTGTCATTTCGACAAAAAAAAAAAAGCAATATTTAATCTTTTACTACTTTGACATTTTCATTGTTGAAAATGATATAGAAAACTTGTTTATTTTCCCAAAATTAAAAATATCCTGGATCCAATGAAGAGTTCATGCTAAGCTAATAGCCTACCTGAATTTCCCCAAGGGGATGAATAAAGTATCTATCTAAATACTTTGGAAAAAAAGTTGCAACAAGATGTGAACTTACAGTAAATGATTGTCCTTACAGGAAAATTGTAAAGAGAAGGCTGGCACATTGTTTAGCATTGCTGCCCATGGTGCAGTGGTCACGCTGCTTAAATGTGGACTGTTATCTGTTAGGGACCTTTCCTGGTGACGTAGTCAGAGTAACACGTCTTCCTCCACACACAGATCAGGATACAAATGTTAAAATATTTCTGAAAGTTAATGTTTGTTCTTAAGGCAAAATGACCCGCCTGGAGTCGTTGAACCAAGGCTTTGATTGTTCCTTAGAGAAAACACCTTTACCAAATGATTCAATATCAAACACTTTAAAAGGTGCACTTAAACAATAGTTTATTTTATTCAAACGTCCTCTGTTGCTGGTCGGGCACCCCCTGAAGACGGGGGTTCTTGGGGGGAGGCGGAGGGGCAGGAGGGTGGATTTCGTTGGCTTCACGTTTACTGTCAGCTGCTCCAGGGTCGTAGACAAACAGAGGACTCCTGCCCTGTGAGACAGAAAAAGAAATAGTGAATAAGAGTGAACAGAACTTTTTAACCCTTTCATTGCTGCTGGATATAAAGTTATATTTGCCTTCAATGATAAACATAGTTCATATATTTAGAGTTAGCATTTCCTTATCATTACTTTACTGCTGCTGTTGTAGGTCAGTGAGGCGATTACTTACTTTGAGGATTAAATGAAAGGCGACCCCCGCTCTCCAGCTGGTCCTGTAGTCATCCATCCTTCTCAGCATGGTCTGGGATGTAAACATCTTTCTCGATGTAGAGCCTTCCTTCTCCTCGTCAGCGTGTAGGTACTACAAAAACATCAAGATACAACAGAGTGAGTGAGAGAGATAATTTATTGATTAAATCAAAGTGAAGAACTTCAAGAATCTTGATCAAGCTTTTTTTAAATTATAACTCTTTGTTGGTCATAAAGTAAGAGCCTGAGCCATCTGGTCCTTCTAATAAACAAAATACAACAGAGTGAGTATTATCAACAGTGGCTTTTAAATGATTTTTAAATCAATCTTAACTACAATTTATTTAAGCTGCTAACAGTTCATTCTTCTTAATGTTTAGTAGTTATAACCTCGAATATTGTTAGCTTACCTCTTGTACAGACATCTACAGCTTCATTCATTAAATCAAATCATAAAGCGGCCATGTATGAATTCAAACCTGGTGCTAGATACTTCCTGAGTGGTCACCAACCAAGTCCAACACGTGGGAAGGTGGCCTGGGGCTCCTCCCACCTGATGGAGACAAAGTTTCATTACTCAAAAAGCTTTTACACCGCAGGTCACACCTGCTCATTTACACACTGATGGTAGAGGCTGCTATGTAAAGTGTGTATTGGTATTAACATTGAAACAACATTGAAATCCGATGTTGTATCAACGTCCTCAATTAACATTGAAACAACATTGAAATCCGATGTTGTATCAACATCCTCCATTAACATTGAAACAACATTGAAATCCGATGTTGTATCAACGTCCTCCATTAACATTGAAACAACATTGAAATCCGATGTTGTATCAACATCCTCCATTAACATTGAAACAACATTGAAATCCGATGTTGTATCAACATCCTCCATTAACATTGAAACAACATTGAAATCCGATGTTGTATCAACGTCCTCCATTAACATTGAAACAACATTGAAATTTGATGTTGTATCAACATCACTTTTGCACCCTCAATTAACATTGAAACAACATTGAAATCCGATGTTGTATCAACGTCCTCAATTAACATTGAAACAACATTGAAATCCGATGTTGTATCAACGTCCTCCATTAACATTGAAACAAAATTGAAATCCAATGTTGTATCAACGTCACTTTTGCACCCTTAATTAACATTGTCACTCAATTAACATTGAAACAACATTGAAATCCGATGTTGTTTCAACTTCCTCCATTAACATTGAAACAACATTGAAATCCGATGTTGTATCAACGTCCTCAATTAACATTGAAACAACATTGAAATCTTATGTTGTATCAACATCCTCCATTAACATTGAAACAACATTGAAATCCGATGTTGTATCAACGTCCTCCATTAACATTGAAACAACATTGAAATTTGATGTTGTATCAACATCACTTTTGCACCCTCAATTAACATTGAAACAACATTGAAATCCGATGTTGTATCAACGTCCTCAATTAACATTGAAACAACATTGAAATCCGATGTTGTATCAACGTCCTCCATTAACATTGAAACAAAATTGAAATCCAATGTTGTATCAACGTCACTTTTGCACCCTTAATTAACATTGTCACTCAATTAACATTGAAACAACATTGAAATCCGATGTTGTTTCAACTTCCTCCATTAACATTGATACAACATTGAAATCTGATGTTTTATCAATGTCCTCCATTAACATTGAAACAACATTGAAATCCGATGTTGTATCAACGTCCTCCATTAACATTGAAACAACATTGAAATTTGATGTTGTATCAACGACCTCCATTAACATTGAAACAACATTGAAATCCGATGTTGTATCAACATCATTTTTGCAACCCTCAATTAACATTGAAACAACATTGAAATCCGATGTTGTATCAACATCATTTTTGCACCCTCAATTAACATTGAAACAACATTGAAATTTGATGTTGTATCAACGTCCTCAATTAACATTGAAACAACATTGAAATCTGTTGTTGTATCAACGTCCTCGATTAACATTGAAACAACATTGAAATCCGATGTTGTATCAACGTCCTCCATTAACATTGAAACAACATTGAAATCCGATGTTGTATCAACGTCCTCCATTAACATTGAAACAACATTGAAATCCGATGTTGTATCAACGTCCTCCATTAACATTGAAACAACATTGAAATCCAATGTTGTATCAACGTCCTCCATTAACATTGAAACAACATTGAAATCCGATGTTGTATCAACGTCCTCCATTAACATTGAAACAACATTGAAATCCGATGTTGTATCAACGTCCTCCATTAACATTGAAACAACATTGAAATCCGATGTTGTATCAACGTCCTCCATTAACATTGAAACAACATTGAAATCCGATGTTGTATCAACGTCCTCCATTAACATTGAAACAACATTGAAATCCGATGTTGTATCAACGTCCTCCCTTAACATTGAAACAACATTGAAATCCGATGTTGTATCAATGTTTTCCATTAACATTGAAACAACATTGAAATCCGATGTTGTATCAACGTCCTCCATTAACATTGAAACAACATTGAAATCCGATGTTGTATCAATGTTTTCCATTAACATTGAAACAACATTGAAATCCGATGTATCAACGTCCTCCATTAACATTGAAACAACATTGAAATCCGATGTTGTATCAACGTCCTCCATTAACATTAAAACAACATTGAAATCCGATGTTGTATCAACGTCCTCCCTTAACATTGAAACAACATTGAAATCCGATGTTGTATCAACGTCCTCCATCAACATTGAAACAACATTGAAATCCGATGTTGTATCAACGTCCTCCATTAACATTGAAACAACATTGAAATCCGATGTTGTATCAACGTTTTCCATTAACATTGAAACAACATTGAAATCCGATGTTGTATCAACGTCCTCCATTAACATTGAAACAACATTGAAATCTGACGTTGTATCAACGTCCTCCATTAACATTGAAACAACATTGAAATCCGATGTTGTATCAACGTCCTCCATTAACATTAAAACAACATTGAAATTTGATGTTGTATCAACGTCCTCCATTAACATTGAAACTAAATTGAAATCCGATGTTTTATCAACGTCACTTTTGCACCCTTAATTAACATTGAAACAACATTGATATCCGATGTTGTATCAACGTCCTCCATTAACATTGAAACAACATTGAAATCCGATGTTGTTTCAACTTCCTCCATTAACATTGAAACAACATTGAAATCCGATGTTTTATCAACGTCCTCCATTAACATTGAAACAACATTGAAATCCGATGTTGTATCAACGTCCTCCATTAACATTGAAACAACATTGAAATCCGATGTTGTATCAACGTCCTCCATTAACATTGAAACAACATTGAAATCCGATGTTGTTTCAACTTCCTTCATTAACATTGATACAACATTGAAATCTGATGTTTTATCAACGTCCTCCATTAACATTGAAACAACATTGAAGTCCCGCTACTCTCCAATGATTATGTCAGAGATCAGTGCCAGGATCAGACAGGGCAGAGGGGCACTTTGCTGCCCTCAGGGCAGAGGGGTGCTTTGCTGCCCTCAGGGCAGAGGGGCTCTTTGCTGCCCTCAGGGCAGAGGGGCTCTTTGCTGCCCTCAGGGCAGAGTCCCGCTTTGCTGCCCTCAGGGCAGAGTCCCGCTTTCCCTCTTTACGATTTTATGATCGGCCTGTGAGTATATTCCCATTACTCTCCAATGATTATGTCAGAGATCAGTGCCAGGATCAGACAGGGCAGAGGGGCGCTTTGCTGCCCTCAGGGCAGAGGGGCGGTTTGCTGCCCTCAGGGCAGAGGGGCTCTTTGCTGCCCTCATGGCAGAGGGGCGCTTTGCTGCCGTCAGGGCAGAGGGGCACTTTGCTGCCCTCAGGGCAGAGGGGCTCTTTGCTGCCCTCAGGGCAGAGTCCCGCTTTGCTGCCCTCAGGGCAGAGTCTCGCTTTGCTGCCCTCAGGGCAGAGGGGCACTTTGCTGCCCTCAGGGCAGAGTCCCGCTTTGCTGCCCTCAGGGCAGAGTCCCGCTTTGCTGCCCTCTGCCCTGAGGGCAGCAAAGGTGCCCTCCCTCAGCAGCTCTTATAGCATTATTGAACAGAGGTTCATTTATTAAAATCAATCATTCTAATGAATGAAATATCTCAACATGGATTGATTGTTTTAACATTTGGTATATATTTTTAAATGATTACACCTTTTTATTGGGCGTTGGGGAGGCAGGCGGGTTCGGGTGAGATCGCGCGACCTCTTCCTCCCCGCCATGCTCTCCGGGAGGCGTTGGGGAGGCAGGCGGGTTCGGGTGAGATCACGCGACCTCTCCCTCCCCCAGGGCACCAGCTACAATGAGTGTAACATGCCAGTCCCACTGGCGAAGATGTTGTCTGAGCCGTATCTACATGGTGTTTACATGGACGGGCCGGCCGGCTCACCCCCTTTGCCAATTTTTGCCAATCAGATACATACTGTGTAGGCCTATATGTTGTCTTGTAATATTAACCACCAGTATCTTTTGAGCCCCATGTATTAACCATTCAAAATATCTGGAACCACAAAGAAGTATGCTTTTAGCGATTAGCAGGTCCAGTTAGCATTTTATGTAAAGACTACTGTCTCTGTAACTTTGAATGAAATTAACAACATGATTCACTTAATTTTAGGGACATGTTTTTAGTGAGAAGAAAGAGGGATTGTGTTTTTTTCTTTGTACGGTTGGACATGAGAGTAAATTATATCTTTTGGTGAAGTCACAATGTATAAATGAATTAAATGTTTTAATGTGTGTGCTGCGATTGTGACAGAGAAATCTTTTTGGGGAGGAATCTTCTTCTGTTGAACTGACAACACCCTGACATTTGCAAAATGTTGAAATGCTGTTAACAAGAATGTGCTAAGAGACCCCAACACAGTTCACATTTAATCTTCCACTTTGTCCTATAATGACGATCCTTTAAATGGAGCTTTAGTCACAATAATGAAGATCACTTCCTGTGTGCCTTCCAGTGATAGTTATCATTCAGAAGCACTTATAGCATTATTGAACAGAGGTTCATTTATTAAAATCAATCCTTCTAATGAATGAAATATCTCAACATGGATTGACTGTTTTAACATTTGGTGTATATTTTTAAACGATTACACCTTTTTATTGGGCTTTGGGCAGGCGGGTTCGGGTGAGATTGCGCGACCTCTCCCTTCCCGCCATGCTCTCGGCGTGTCTGCTTGAAGACAGATGATGTCGTCCAGAAGAAGTCTCCTGCAGTCAACATGTCTCCATGCTACTGAAGAAACCCCCTGACTCTGAATGGGACTTCATACAGGTCAGTCTGCTCTCGTTCATTTCTCTCTCCATGTGTTGTTTCGATAGTCTGACTTTGCCACATAAAGTTACATGGGAATTGGTATTATTTTCTTTATAAGCATTGCTTTTGATTATATATTGTACATTTCTGACTCAACAGTTTATTAATGATTGAATATGAATTTGTGTTTTTTGTTGTTTGACAGAGCGACACTGGAATAATGATGCAGAGAGGAACAGTGACAAGCCATATGACAGTCATCTCTCCTTGAACCTTTCCACAAACACCCAGACTCTAGAAGTTCCCACAGGAGCTAAGAACTAAAACAGAGTCTTTCCTTTTTCCAGAGGTAAAACACACGACCACCTGGTCACAGGACTTTTTAAAGAGGTCAAATGAAGCCTAGCTCGCAGTGACAACGGACCTACTACACATTTTCTTACCTAAATGTTTTGATGCATATTTTCAAAGACATTTTGTTTGTTTAGTTTGCTCAGTCATACAATCAATCATTTACGAAGCTGTTCTTCTGATTAAAATCCCCTTCCCCGTACTACATAGTGCACTTCTAGGACATAAAGTTTAATGTTAGAATGTAAAATATCTGCCTTTATTACATCTGTGTTTTTATTAACTAAATTTGCAGTATTATTGCAAAAAATGGTTTATATTCGCCCATATGGTCCGATATTGACATCGACCCAAAAACAAAATGTGTCCGTCTCTATAGTCTCAGATGTTTTAATGTTTGGTAAGGGTAAGGGTCAGTTACTCAAAATCAATTTAAGAAATAACATTTATTGCATAGTTTACATAGTTTAAAGTAGACTCTAAGCTATGTCTGTTTTCTACTCAAAATCTTTTGAACTGGAATCTCTGGGTCACCTTCGAGTTTGTTTATTTGTTGTTTCAATTTGACAGTAGCAGCATTCATGTTGACATTGCCCTTACAAATAAAATTAACTTGATTTCAAGCCTTTATAAGTTTGTATTGCTTATTTTGTATATCACAATAATGCATATTTTAGGCAGTTTGTAACCCACAGAATAATGAAGTTGTATTCTTAGTTGCACTGATATTATAAATAATCTTTAAAATGCTAAATTTAGTTCTTTTATCTATTGTGCCTGTCTATTGTAAACTGTGATAAGTTGAAGTAACATCCTTAAAAGAATTATGCTGTATTTCCTTTGATTGTATTAGACTGTTAAATCATTTAAAATTACAGAATATTGCTGGCATCTTTGAAGCCAGTAGAAATACAGAAATATACTGTAATTCTGATTTACAGCCCACTACTGTAATGTTCTTTACACTATTCATACTGTAAAATTACAGTATATTGCTGGCGTCTCTGCTGCCAGCTCTACTGTTAATTGTAGAAATGCAGAAGTATACCGTATTTCTTGTTTACAGCCAACTACTGTAAAGTCATTTTACAGTATTCATACTGTAAATTAACATTAAAGAGCTGGCGTCTCTGCTGCCAGCTCTTTACTGTTATTTTACAGGAAAATTATTTACAGCGTGGCCTTCACTTTAAACTGAACGATCAAATACATTTAATGTGGTCACGAATGATTGAAGTAGGACTCAAGGCCAGGGGTGTACTGGTGGATGTGGGCGTGCCACTCAGCATCTCTGAATTGTTATTCACCGGCTAGCTGTCACTTATGTGCTTGCAGGCTGGCTATACATTTAAACTTAATGAACTGCATGGAGTAATGTGGTCGTGGTTGTTTGGGGATGCTGGTTACATTCAGCAAACTTTGAAGCCCTGATCTAACTTGTTAAAGGAAAGTCTTGTCTGGTTGGGTAACGTACTTAACTGAAATGTCAACCCAATGATCTCTCTGTCTGTCCAGGCTGCATGCCCAAATATTGAGGATTATTAAACAATTTTTTTTTTTTTTTTGGTAAATGTTACTTTTGCAGCTGCATTTGATGAGGCTGTTGATGAAAGGGTGATCAATGCAGAGTTCAAGATCTGGAAGAGGAACACCACTTTCCTCTATGACCTGGTCATGACTCATGTCCTGGAGTGGCCCAGCCTCACTGCCCAGTGGCTGCCTGATGTTCCCAGGTGAGAGGAGGTCTACTGCATCTTAACAACTACCAAAACAACAGAACATGTTCGTTTTTGTTTTTTGTTTTGTTTAATGAATGGTTAATGACATGTATTTTCAACTGCACACCTTTGCAGGTCAGAGGGGAAAGACTACCGCATGCACAGGCTGGTTCTGGGGACACACACTTCTGATGATCAGATCACCTGGTAATTGTTAGTGTTCAACTCCCAAATGATGATGCCTAGTTTGATGCCTCACTCTACGACAGTGAGAAAGGAGGTGAGGTATTGTAAGTTTGGGGAGTTTTGCGATGCTGTACGACACTGCACTTTGTCCCCCAGGCTGCTTACTGCACAAAAATGCCTCAGAGATTTTACAAACCAGTATTCGTTGCTCTGGCCTGTGCATTATTTAGATTAATGTCATTTAAAGAATTACAATTCAGGGAAAAAAATAGTAAACTTATGTCAGATATGCTTCTTGTCAATTTATTAATACAGTTTAAAACAGCTGCAGAAAATCTATATGTATTTAGTTTGAAAAGATTTTTCAGGTAGTTTATTGTAAATAATATGCAGTGTGACCTGATAAGTTCAACAACATTTGTTCAACAAGTTGTCATTTGTAAAAACCCATTTGACATTTCAGAGTTTGGAGGCTTTGGGTCTGTAAGTGGGAAGATTGAGATTGAGATCAAGAAGCTCAACCATGAGGGAGAAGTAAACAGAGCTCACTACATGCCTCATAATCCCTTCATCATTGCCACCAAGACAACCATGCTGGTCTTTGATTATACAAAGCGTCCCTCAAAAGCTGGTAGGAGTAGCCTACAACCAGAGCGCATTTGCTTGAAATGTTTCCAATGTTTGCAACAACAGGGTAGTTCTGAACAATATGGATAACTTAGATTTCCTTTTAATAAAGACCCTTCTGGAGAGTGTACCCCAGATCTGCGCTTAAGAGGCCACCGGAAAGAGGGCTACGGCCTCTCCTGGAACCCGCAAGTAAGTGGCTATCTCCTTAGTACTTCTGATGACCACGTAAGAAAGCACCTACTCCACAAGTCACTCTTCGGATCTTTGGCTGATGACCAGAAGCTTATGATGTGAGCGGCTTGAAAACAAATATGTGATGACGCCCAAGACAAGACACAGAGTTGTTGTCCAGTCTGACCTTTCTTTTTTTAACAACAATGCTTTTGTCTGCTTGGGCACAGCTGGGACACGCGGTCCAATAACACCTCCAAACCGAGCCATGCAGTGGACGCACATACAGCTGAAATCAACTGCCTGTCCTTCAGTCCCTTCAGCGAGTTTATTCTTGCCAGTGGCTCGGAAGATAAGGTAGTTTCACTCTGTTCTGTAGAACTGTTACATGGCACGTCACTTTACAGGATCTGTTCACATTTTATACAAGTCAAATCTCATGACTTTTATGTTTAGACTGCAGCTCTTTGGGACCTAAAGGAACCTTAAACTCAAGCTGTACTCATTTGAGTCTCACAAGGACGGGATTTTCCAAGTAAGAAGTGTCTCTGTAACGTTACATTTTAGGAGATTTTGTGACATAACTTTTGTTTGGCTTATCTGGAATAAATGTTGAGTTTTAAATGTTGGTAAAATGAGTCTGGCTACTTATACAGATGGCCAATCAGAGAACAGAAGACTGTAGTTGAACAGAAACGGTTTATGGAGCACTAATCATGTTAATTTACAATGCTGCAAATGAAACCCACCTGGCAGTCCTGCATACATGGTAAATGGTAAAGCTTTTCTAGTCTTCTAGTTCTGGACTACTGAAAGCTGCTTTTACACTGCCTGTCCCATCCCTACTACATTCACACACTGATGGCAGAGGCTACAACATGAAGTGCCCCACAAAATCCCATTCATATGCAATTACACACCACTGGCCATGCAATTCAGCTTCAATGACTTACTCAGGGATCGCCAGCAGCTGGAGATCAAACTCTCCACCCTCCGATTGAGAGCGGATCCACTCTACTACTGAGCCACAGTCGCTAAAAAAAATAAGGTCACATCACCTGATATTCCCAGCACACTCCCATCCAAGTACTAAGCTGGTTGTATGTATTGTATCATTGTAAACAGGAAAACATGCGGAATAATAATGAGGCAACTTTTGACCTGTTACAGACTTGTTGATGGTGGTCATTTGTTTTACGGTTTATGTTTAAGAAGCATGCATCTATCATCTGGTCCATCTCTACCCAACAGATTCAATGGTCCCCTCATAACGAAACCATCCTGGCCTCCAACGCTACTGGCAGGAGGCTCAACGTCTGGGACCTCAGCAAGATCGGAGATGAAGAGTCTCCAGAAGATGCTGAGGACACTCCTACTGAGCTGCTGGTCAGTTAATCCCCATGTGTGCGTTATTCCTCTATTTAATCTGACGTGCTGTAGTAATCTTTCCTTTTCCCTTTCTCTTTAGTTCATCCACAGAGGACACACAGCTACGGTCTCAGATTTTTCTTGAAACCCCAACGAGCCATGGGTCATATGTTCTGTCTCAGAAGACAACATCATGCAAGTCTGGCAGATGGTGAGAGTTTTGTTTGTCATATTTAAGATATTCATGAAATTATAAACACAGCAGAGAACTTTGATATGCTTTTATTAAAATTGAACAGTCACAGTGCTTTATCCTGTTTAAAATGCATCTTCTACAGGCTAAAAATATCTACAACGACGAGGACCCAGAAGGTGCTGCAGTATCAGAGGTCCACACATGAATCCAATCTCCACGTCGCCTCATTCGACCTAATGGTTAAAAATGGATCAATTTTCCAGCACTGGGTACATAAGCAGTAAAATCATTTAGCGTCTCTTTTTTGGCACTGATGATTCTGTAGACAGTTTAAGATTTAAATGCTGCGTTTTCGTCATGTCATGAACTATTTAAAGTAAGTTGGCATCAGCCCGGTTTTGAGCTCTTTTTAGTTTTTCAGACTGAGTGATCTAATTTGTGATGAAGCCATCACTGCTGCATCCATTGATATTCAGGTTTGCTCTTTGGTGGTTTCACTTCTTGCATTTTGTGTTGTGCTGAAAACATTTCTAAGATCAATTTTTAATCAAATTGTACATAGTGCAGGCTTTTCTTGATGCTTGTTGTACGCATTTTTCCAGACTGCATGACTTATCACTTTTATGTGTTTTACTCATGATTCTTTTTTTCTTCAATCCTTTTTTTCTGTGCTACATCTTATCTCCTGTGTACATGAGTGTATGCATAATAAAATATTTACAGATTTGAGTTTACTGTTGGTACAAGTAAATAAATCTGTGACAGCAAACAAATAAAATTAATTGTACTGCATATCACGGGTGAATTACTTTTCCTATTTTTGACTACAAATGTGACTGAAATGTTTGAAGTCTTGTGACGATCATCCACTGGAAGTTATGGACCCTGCTGTGCAGTGGTTCCTCTGGGTTCATCACAGCCTCTATAAAGAAAAAAAGTTGTTTGTTTGCATCCAGATGCTCACAAGTGATATTTTTCTTTAAAAGCTGTGTGTATACTCACCTCAGAAACATCAGCTCTTTTAAGAGGCCGTCCTGAAGATTCTCCAAATCTTTCTTAGATTTTCTCTGAACCTCAAACCCCACTTGAAGTTCTCTCAGAGTCTCTTTTAGATTCTCAACCGTCTCCTGTGAAAAGTGGACAAACATCTTAGTGTTACTTATTTTACCAAACTTCCCTTTGTACAAATTATATCCTATACTTCAGTTACTATACCTTATGCTGTGTGACACTCTCCTCCCTCTCCCTCTCCATCAGACTGATCCTCTGCTCCAGACAGGCTCTCTGGATCTCCAGTCTCTGTAAGTCCTCATTCAGAGGACCTAGTCTGGCCCTCAGGTCCACCGCCTGCTCCCTGCTCTTTCTCAAGGCGTCTTCCCCAATCTGCCTCCTTTTCAGCAGGGCCATCAGCCGCGGCTCGTACCAGTCCTCCAGGGCCTTCACGCTGCCGCTGAGCCGACGCTGCAGCCGGGCTGAAGCCTGTCGGCATTGGCTGACGTCGCTCATGGCCCGGGGCCTGCATGGTCTGGTAGACTGGTTCTTCAAGGAGTTCAGCTGGTTCTGGTAGGCCTGCTGGAGCTGGGACAACTCCTGGGTAAGACTGTGGACGTTGGCCTTGAGCTCTTCCTATTGATGGAAAGAAAATGATTGAAACTTATATAAACACTCAATAGATTAACAGTGAAAGATCAGGAGAACACTAATCAAACAACTTGAAATTTCTACCGACTTAAAAGGTAAATGATAAGGTTAAGGTGATAATGATTATACTTTATTATAGAGCCTCTGATGCCTTTTTTTTTTAAATGTTTCCAAGTGTTAGATTTATGAGCCTTAAACTTCTTTAAGTGAATGAATTTTGTGTTGGTTTTGTTTTGATTTCTTTTGATTTCTGTATTACCTGCTTCTCTGCCTTGCTGCTGCAACGCCCGAATTTCCCCTCTGGGGATCAATAAAGTAATATCTTATCTTATCTTAAAATGCTGAGTCTCTTACTTAGTCTGAATATTAAGTATTGTAATGTAGGGATTTATTATAAATAAACAATACAGGGTGCGTTCCAGTTGAAAATAGGTACAAAAGACAACTTTTATGGAATTTAAAAATATATAAATGCAAATGCAAAGATATGAATATAGAAATAAAACCACTGATTCATTTTTTTACAGGTGAGACACCATATAAGAGGAACACTCATTTGGTTGCAAATTGGTTTGCATTACTGAAACTTAACCCAATGACTGATAGAATATAATAATTTATGCTTTCCCATGTTTTTCTAACACTAATATGTGTCCCTGGTCTGTCTAGAAACCCCTGTGTGCTCAAACAGGCTGTTTAGAGATTTCCCCTTCATGACATCACAAAGGGCAGTGACCCCTCCCCCAGGTGGGTGACACTCCCATAGGTGTTTGTTCTGCCCTCTGAGTCTGCTTTCTCACCGTAAACAAAATAATTTAAATGTTGCCTCCAAAAAAATATATTTTCTGTTATCACTTGTAAAATGTTTATTTCTGACTCTCTTTCAATCTGAAGATAAGAAATACACAGTGTGCTTATAACTTTATATTAAAGATGTTCATTTGTATTCTGTGGAATGACTCAAATTCAGCATTAACAGCTGTTTGTTTCACTTATTTACTCTCTGTTGTTATGTATTATTAGTTTTAAAATTTGCTGGAAAAAGAAGATGAAAAATCAAAGTACAATCAATGACACTTATAAAAGTCTTACGTCTCTATAACTACAGAACAAAATAATAATGATCTGCTCTAGCCTCCCACAGTAAATCAGCCCTCTAGGTGTCATGACTGCAGCGGTTCCTACCTGTGTAACTGCAGACTGAGCCACCTCGTACTTGTGTGCAGCCAGTGTCACCTGGCTCTGGATGCAGTCTCTGGCTGTGGCAAACATTTTCCTCTTCACCTGTTGCACTTCCTCATAAACAGCGATGTAATCCAGCTGAGCCAGAGTGAGAAGCCTCTGTGTCTCCTCAAGCTTCCCCCTCAGGTGCTCCACCACCCGCAGCATCGGCTCCTGCAGGCGGAGGAGCTCCTGGATCAGCTCGTTCCTCTGCGTCTCTAGATGAGACACCTGCTGGATGCAGTGGTCAAAAAGCTGACCCAAGTCATCCATCACTGCCTGATCTGTATGAATAATGGGATGTGGTGTACTCTCCTTTATGTTTGTTTCTGTTTCGGAGTCAGTGGTGCTGTGAGTATCATCAACACATATGTGCGAGTCCTTAGTGGATACAACATTTTTCCTATTCTCTGCAGATGTTTGATTGTCCATGGCCTGAGAAACAAGCGCTGAAAAGAGAAATGCCATTAATCAAAGACCCATAACTACACTTAATGGGATTTGGGGTTAAATAATTCACATCAAACTGTTCTCATTTGGCTATTTTGCATAACAAAGAAAATTAATGATAATTTAATCATGCTTCTAAATCTGATCGCTACAAACCTCTTAAACATCAAAAGATGGTGCACAAGAGCACTTAAAGCTCTCAGTTTATATCACCAGTCTCCCTTACTGATCAATAACAATAAATATTAGCTGTTGACTTACTGTGTTTGGAGTTGACAATCCAGACAGCTATGAAGACAGTTCCCTTTCAACCATAAGGACAGCTCTGAAGTGGGTCTGTCACTAGGAAAACAGAGGCACACTTTGTGATATTAATAACACTGGAGGCACAGGGGAAACTCTATCTAAGACTCTCACAGCCCCCCATGGGATCCAAAACTGTGTCAGTACAGCCCACATGCTCTGGATGCATCAGCTAACACATGTCTCGGCCTGGGTACCAGAAAGAGGAGAGCTATATTTATACGGCTTTACAGCCTGTTTTTATGTGCATCTGAGTAGGTGGTGACATCATGGCTGAAAGCTGTTTGAGCAATAACTTTCTACATGAAAACAGTTTGCTGCAGACAGGGGAAGTGACAACATTAGCAGGCCTATAAAGGTTGGCATGTCTATAGTTTCCTTCAGTGTTGAACTCAGCTGCCCATCAGGTTTGCATGGCTCATATCCAGTATTTGTTTGCAGTGTTTTGCATGCTGTCTATCAAACTCAGTCATCACCATAGACTGTAATCACCCACACATGGAGACAACACACTGAGAATTAGACAGAGGCAGGATAGATATAAAGTATTTATAATATTTAACAATATCTTGTACCCCAGACAGAAAAACCCACTGAAATAAATCAAGAAAGAATCCAAACAGGAAAGTTATAAATTGGCTGTTAATATGGTAGCATCCATCATGTGTAACCATGGTAACATTATGTCATTGTCAACCATTTTACTCAATATCAAAGTGTACCACAGTACGGTGTGTGTACGTTTTCACATTGGTAACAAAGGTGAGAAAAAAATATTAAAAACGTGTCGTATATTTGAAAATGCATGGTAAAAAATAATTATCTATAAATCAAACGATTAAAAATAGGCTAAGTGTTGTTGGTGACTTGGAATGACATGGAGCCCTTAGCACCAATAACTGTCCTATTTTGGTTTTAGGCTTTTTGTTGTAAGTAGGCCTATAAAAAAGAAACAAAACCTCAACATATTAACGTTTATAAAAAGTTGAATATGTCACATTTTAATTTGTGCCTCAAACAGAACAAAAAAGAATATGTTGAACCTAAGAGTTTTTTTTAAATTGAGATTAAACCATTTTAAACGTTAATAAGATGCCAAAAGCATTTCAAAATATTTTCAAAACAAATGTTGTAAGAAGAAGTTTTATCTTTAACTTTTTAAAACAAGCACAAAGATATTTCTTATACCGCAAATTCAGCATAAATTAGAAAATGTGTCGATTTCCTTTATTGATTTTCGTTGCTTGTTGTTCCACGGTCTCGCCGCTAGATGTCCCCACCACACCGACTGCAGCCTCTCACTTTCACCTGAGAGCGCGCAGCCTCCTCCTCCAGGTGGGAGCTGCTGTGGGTCTGCGGTTTGCAAAACTTCTCTTAATTTCCCCTCTGTGGTCCACTGGAGCGTCTTCAGTCACAACGGGGAGCTCAGGTCAGTTGGCATCCGAGGAAACGGATCTACAACCGCGGGTACAAACAAACCCTGACTCACGCAGCTTCCTCGAGTGCTTTTTCGCGGAAATGCTTCACCTGAAGTTTTCCTTCGGACGGTGAAAGTTTGGAGTTGGATCAGGAAGGAAACAACGAGGAAACGCTTCAAATGGAGAGAGGCTGAACATACCATCCGGATCCGAGATTTGTACATGGTAGGCTATTTATTTTTTCTCCGTTGTTGTAAAAGTTTTAACAGAAAAGGTTTTTAGCACCCACTAACTTTTTTGTCTATTCTCCTCTCATAAAGCTGTATCCTTTGGATTGTTATGTAGAAAGTTAAAATGTAGTTTAATAGCCTATTATTTAAGTAAAGTGGAAAATACATTAAGATTCCAAGTCAACTTTTAAGATAGGACAAAGAGTTCAAGGTAAAGATGTTGCATCATGTTTGATAATTGAACTTAAGTTATGGTTTTATGAAAACAAATAATATAAGATCATGCTTCAAATGAAAGAAAACTGTTCAAACCAGCGTTGTAAGGTAGAGTGAGGTGTTATTGGATGTTATCAGAACCAGGCTGAGTACAGACATGCATGAAAAACTAGGTGTGGGAGATTTGCTTAGGTTGGCCTTGAGGGATCCTCAGCACAGGTAATTTAAGACTGTAGCGCTTCACTCAGCTGTGGAGCTGATCACAATGAAGACTATTGTGTTGTCACTGTCCCAGCAGCAAATGACTGCTTGACAGCGTTGACAATTTATTCAATCCATTAGTGTGCACTGCAGTCCATAATGCATTTCTATAGATCTTCTGCTTGCTGATTAACCGGACACAGATAACTGGACCCCCTCAGGAACTCTGGGGAGGAGGGGATTCTCCCTCCCTCCATCCCTGTCTGTGATTGTCTGCCTGCCTCTCCTGGACTTTGAACTGGAAGCTAGTTCTAAATCCCAACTTTTCAGGGTCAACGTCTGCTGTGTTTTTTCAGCTCCAAGGCTTCAGGTTTTACCTCTAGTACCCTCCGCTAGGTGAGGCCTAGACTGAGCCATTTGTTTAGAAAGGGTGTGTCCCATACTGGTGCTTCTTCTTCGCCAGCGTGCCAGGGCTTGTACCCATGGAGATTACAGGTGTTTTATGTAAGCACGAGAGGTACAGCAGAGCCCGATGGATTCCTGAGATCCGGATGAAGATCGAGGTAGAGAAGGGATGATAAGACAGAGGCAAGATAGATGAGAAAGAGGGCAGTATAAAAAAGTGACAAAGATGCAGCTCAGTTGAGGAGAGGGGAAAACTTTTGGTCCGGATAGGCAAAAGGAGAAACAAGTGGTCTTGAAACTGACAAAGACATGTGATTATTGTCATGTGTAAGGGGAAACTGCTTCCTGATGAGTGTGCCGTTAATCAGAAGGATTAGCTAATGAGTCACTCATCATTAAGTCCTCATGATTACCTCTTAAGGATCTGATCAATAGCTGTTAGGATACTGATGGAGGTTGATTGTGTATACAAACTTGCCGGCCCATTTTAAGTTTTTCTGCTGCACTCTCTGAAAATTCACATGGTTTAAATGTAGGCTTTTTTCCCCCCCTTTCTGCCATCCTCTGTTTTGACTGACACAGAACAGACACACTGAGATGCCTGGATGTCTTTCTAAAACCCCTCAAGTGTCCAGCTGTGTTTGCCTTCGCTAAGAGTTGGTCCCTGCATGCTGCTGCACAACTCTTTCTTTTTTCTCCCCTGACTGACCTGACAGTTTAGAGGCCTTAAAGCTCCTCCACAGAGGCTGCAGTCCACACTGAGACCCCTGGTAACCCCTGGGAGCAGAACAAACAACACTGATTTTACAAAGCTCTGTGAGTGTCTCTGCTGGCCTAAATATCTAACATGCTGTGAGAGAAAAGACAGAGTTTAAGGGAATCAGCAGTTAACTTTGTAGGAACTGACGTTTTACTGCAGTAAGCCAATTATGTCAAAATGTGATGTTGACATACATCAGCACCTCAAAATATTACAGCTGAATCAATCAATCATTTAATTGAACAAAAACAAATGAGCTCAGAAATATATTTATAATATATAAAATTAAAAACACATTTATAAAATAACCTTCCACACACGAATGTATTCTTAAAATGTAGGTCTTATGGTCACTGATCTATAAGACACATGGGACCATACACACATGCACACACAAAAAGAAAAAAAAATACCAGAGACAGGAGACCTTAATATTTTTTTACTTTTAAATTCTGAAATGTTGTCTTTTTATTCTTAAACCACTGCCTTTGTTTACAGTGTGTGTCCTAAACAAGGAAACATCCCAAACATCCTAAACAGTGAATTTTAAGAAACCCCCTTGAACTATGAACTAGTATCAAGTGGATTTTTCACTTTTTTTTAATTCTATTGTCGAAGAGTCTTTCAGGGAAAGAATAGGTGGATTAAATTGTCATTGAAAATGATGGTTAGATGCTGTGTTAAGTAAAAACATTTTAGGTTCTCAGGCTTGTAATACATACACTATTCTACATGTTCAAGCAAAAAATATTAGTATAAGCCAAGACCTGATTAACCAAAATGTGTTTCTACACTCAACACTTAAAAAAATGTGTATCTGTTCCAGATATAGAAAAAAAAAATGTGTCACTTACGTAAAATATTTGTGCATACCCTATAAATAGAACACACTAAACAAACATCTTAACATCACATGTTTAAATGTCTTCTCAAAATGACTCTCATGCGACTGTCATTATACTTTTTTTCATAGCTCTGTCTCATAGGTCACTGTACAGTTTTGGGGGGGGGGGGAACAAGAGCAGGGGATAAGAGTCGGGGGAGGAGGAGGTGGCGTTGCGGGGTGAAAGCAGATTTGGAGTGAAGAGTTCCTCAGTTAGTAATTATGAATCTCCCAGGAATGCAGCCGCTGCTCTTACCAGGCAAGCTGCTGCATGGCTATAGCGGCCCCAACACACACACACACACACACACACACACACACACACACACACACACACACACACACACACACAAACACGCACACGCACACACACACACACACACACACACACACACACACACACACACACACACTGACACAATAACCTTGGCAAGTTGTGTTTCATAGCATTTTGGTCTATTTGTGTCATAATTGTCTAACAGTGTTATGTGTGTTTATTTTTATCAGGGTCTTTACCTACATGGTCGTTTTCTGAAACTCAATCCTTCTTGCAGCAAAAATAGAGACCACAGAATGTCAGTAAGGCATTGTTTTCAGCCCAAGCCTTGTGTCACTGTATATTTATCCTGACATTTTGCTACAGAATAAAATTGTAGGAGATCATGTGGCTAAAATGGACCCCCCATCTCTTGAAATCTTATTTTCATTATCTGCTTCTGTAAAAGTGGAAAAATCTTCCTTCCTTATGATAGGAAGTCTTTGACTGACACCTCCCTCAACCCCCCTCACTCATTTCATTGACACTGTCCCGGGTCTCAAACTTCCTCAAGACTTTCCGGTTTGTCTCTTGGTGGCTTCATCATCCATCACAAATGTCGTCTTGTATATTAAGTATTCGCACATGAATGTGCACAGTTGTAGCCCAGACATGGTTGCTTAAGTCTTGAGTAGCAATGCTGTCTTTGTTTGATTAAGCCCTAAGAAGACAGCCAACGCCCTGATTGATGCCTTCAGGTGCAGCGCAGTAACACCAGTTTCACGCTGCTAACACTTACAATGTAGTTACAGTGTGTCCTTTAAGTTGGGTTTAAAACTGTAATTGCCTAAACTAGATGTTCTGTTCTGGCGATCTCTTCAGAATGACTGAAACTGATGCATAACATCCTTAAAAAGAAACAGAATATTGACCTTGTTAATCAATTATTTCCGTCTAGACGACAAACCACACTTAGCATGTCTTCACTCTTGTTCAATGACTGATAGGTCCTGCCATGTGAAACCAAGCAGCTGAACGGCCTCCTGGTTAGACAGATCCAGTCCTAATTCAAACAAAGGTGGCGGCCCGTATCTCTGCCACTCCCTCTTTATCCCCATGAGACATCAGAGTCTGCTCCGTCAGCTTCCTTGTGTGACTCAACAAAGTCAAGTTAGAGTTCCTGGAGACCCCTCCCCCCTCCTCCTCCTCCTGTCTCCCACCAATGCCTGTGAAATCAACGTTGTCCATTTTCGTCAGAGTTGATAAGGAAGTGATTACATTGCAGCATTTAAACTAGTACTGTAAGTTTTGTAACTCAAGGGGGGCTCATGTCTCACTCTGAATTTGAATAAAATAGTATGTAGCTTTACCAACTATTTTGTTAAATGTTTGAACTACCATCCAGGTGCAGTTTGTCAACTAAGACAGTAGTGTAGTTCAGATTCCGATACCTTAACTCCCCCATATACTGCCCATTATAAATGGGCAGTATATGGCCACCAAGTCAGTTTTGGTCACCAAGTCAGTCAATGCACAGATCTGATAGCCCACGAAATGATCCATTTCTTTCTTTTTCTCAATAACCATGGTACACACAGCCATAAAATACAATATGGTCGTCTGCACCCAAACCTTTTAAAGTGAAAGGAAGGACTGATTTCAGGTTTTTAATTATGGGACATTAGCAAACAACAACAGAGAGGCTAACAGAGTTGGGCAAAGCTAGTAAAACATTAGCAATACTGTTTTCCTATCGCATATTTTAGGGCTGTATTTTTGTTAATCAAATTTAAAGTATAATTTTAAAGTGTAAAAACACAAAATAAAGACGTTTCAAGTTAAAAATCTGTGTTTCTCCAACACTTTGTTGCACGAATAGTAGTAGCCACAAGCCTAGCCACTGCTTATGTTAGCCTAGCTTATTTCAAAGTTAGGATAACTTATACTGAGCTAGCCCATGCAACAATGATAGCTATCATATCCCCTTCACACATGATACATAATAAACTGATGTTAAAGACTTAAATAAGGGTAAATATTTTTTAATCACACTGGAATCAGATTTGTATTAGGTTCCCCAGCAATAAGGTAAGATAAGCTGTGAGGAAAGAAAAAATGGGATCAGAACTTTTCTGTAAGTGTCAGAGTGTTCACAATCATAGAGAGTTATTACAAAGTCAGTGATTGGTCTTGTAGAGTATACGTCATGTTAAAGGCATTCTGAAAAAGACAAATAGGAATCATTAGCTTAATTCCTCCTTGGCAAAGATCTGTGAAGGGTGTGCAGGCCTATTGGTTAAGTCACTTGTACATACAGTAGTTTTCACATAGAACAAGAACTGGCTTTACCTCTTTCTTTTGCACAGCTGGTTGTTAAAGAAAGGTACAGTAGAGCCCCGTTAAGATGGATTTCTTTGTTATATTCATGGATATTGGTTTAGATTTGTGACAGTAATCTCTGCTACTGTGTGTTGCTGTAGTCATGGCTGGTGTCAGTGGCTAACTGTGCTTCCACTGTGGTGAGCCGCCTGCATAAAAGTAAAGAGGAGACCCAAGTTTGCTCTGGAATTTATGTTCTCAAGCCCCAGATCATGTAGCTGTCAAAGGTACACGATCCACAAATGTCATTTCCACATTTTCTGATTTCACGATCTGTTCCATGACAGTGTGTAAACTACGATCAGACGCACTTTACTTAATGCTGATGTGTGCACACCGCCGTCAGTGTCAGATAATCAGTCAGCGCTGCAGATATTGACACACTGCATTGAGGTTTGCTGTGTTTGAGTGTTGCCTCCTCTCCAGTGTGAGAGCCTGCATGGCGTCTTTTCTAAAGGATAAGTAAACAACATGTTGGAACTGATGCCCGCTCCGACAGGACTGGGGCAGGGCTGGAATAAACACAGCCAGTTTAGTGTATTTAGAAGAGAGATAGAGAGAGAACATGTCACTTTATTGTTTGAATATCAGCTTAGGGCACATGACTTGATCATGGTCTTTATGAAAATACCATACACACGGATGTGGTGCTGTGTAAGAAATGCTGGCAAGGTTTTCTCTATGGATTGAAAAGAAATCTGATTTTAAATACTATAGTTTGTGTATTAGTTTTATTAGGGGAGAGTTTTAGTGATATCTGGATCAATAAAGCAACTCTGTAATTAAGATGTCGGCAATAAGGCTTTTACTTTGAAGAGAAATTGAGAGTCTGAAACTAATTTGCTTGAGAAAGGTTTGTTAGAATCACTTTTTGATAGATAAACACAAAGAGATGAGACCTTTTTAAGTAAATGTGAAGCCAAATTGTATGAAACTAAACATCATCAAAAGAAACGTTTTCATGCTTTTAAGGACATTACATTTGTTTGCAAAACTGAAAATTGCATGTTATGTGTTACCACAGCAATGGAGGCATGAGTCAACTGCTTGTGACAGGGCTGCACAGACAGCGGTCTGCTGGGTGGTCCTGCACCATGTCCCAGAGTTCTTAGCGTAACTCTGGTCCCTCGGTTGAGGAAGTAATGCAAGGACTTCATAAACTCCCAGCAGCACGTGGGCTATAAAGGAATGAACCATCCCCCTCTTACTGACTGACGCCCCTGACTACTGGCGACTGTAGTCAGTACAGATGCACTGATCTTAGTCATGACCAAATGACTGTAATTGAGAGCCGCAGAAACACAGGGCTGAGTGCAGGGAGGGGACTGGTACTTCTTTCCTGAGAAGATGGATGCTCATTTTTGTTATTGGCCTTTCACTACAACTCACTCCTAACATCTACTCCATACACACAGTGACAATATAAATGTGCTACAGTGAATACCAAGTTTAGCTAGGCTACATAAAGATAACATACTACCTTAATAACACTCACATTTGTATAAAGATAGGAAAAACATTCGAGTGATTTAAGTATTCATCCTCAGCCTTTCCTAAGGCACTGCATACCCCCGTCATGAGATTGAACTCTTTATTCAACTTTTTAGCTACACTAGCAGCATTGTTGACTGAAAAATCTCCAAACAATTGGATGGATAACCATGAAACTTTGTAATGACATTTGAAGTTAGTAGAGAGTGTATTCACATCTATTCAAAGATCAACATGTTGTTTGTCCAGTACATTTAACAAAATACCTTTAACGCGATCCACATTTCAAGGAGCCACAGCTAAACTGTGTGCTCTATAGCAAAAATTAGCATCCTTACTTATTAACCTTATTCAAAATACTTACCGTAACTCAAATTAAGTGTTTTACCCGCTGAACATCAGCATGTAAGTGTTTTTATTGTCCGCATGTTAGCATGCTAACATTAGCATTTAGCCAGCTTTATTCAACCTTACTGTAATTTAGGATTTTTCTGTTGTGTAGCCTATCTCGATTGGTTAAAGGGGGTGGTTATATAATATAGGCCCCTGTGGGTGAGTCAAAATTATCTTGAAGATAGATGAAGTAGATGAAGCCACAGTGACATCAGTAATGTGTTTGTAACCTGCCTGTAGAAGCCTAAGTACTGCATTTTGGCCATTAATATGGATAATGCGTCTTTATCTTCACCCGTTGTACAAAAATAAAGCCAAAATATCTCTCCTGATGGGCGCTGACATATTGCGATGGTGATGCCAGAGTTTGTGCGGAGGACTCTGCCCAGGTTTTGATGTCCCGCCCCTTCCGCTAACCAAACCACACATTTAACTTACCAATAAAACAGCAAAGATCCCTCAGGTCTGTACAGTCTACAGCAGAACAGATTCTTGTGTTGGATTGAAGCAGACACTCATGATTAAGCAAAGTTGAATGACTCTTGAGTTCCAGTTTATTACGTTTCCTCTCCCTGTTCTTCCTGTAGTCTGCTGATTAGGTGCACACAGAGGTGAAGGAGCCATATTTGTCAACTGAGCGTCAATCATGCCGCTATACCTCTTTTATAGCATCAAATGACGAATGAAAACTAACAGACAAAATATGTTTTAGAAAAATGTATCTGGTGTTTATTTTGATTCTTGACCCTTGTCCCATCTGTTAACATGGAGGAGGCAGACTGTATGACCTATACCACAGCTAGGGGGCGCTCCAAATGTTAAGGCTTCACAGTGGCGCTGTAATGTCATCATCTGTGCTCAACTTAATAATGACTTATGCTGTGTTCAAATGACTCAAAACCAGCAAATTCAGTGATAATTGCATTGTTTAAATGTTTATTGAGGACATAAATAAACCCTGACAGTACGCTCATTATCCCATGTGGTTTCATACATTCATTATTTTTGCAACCAGTTATTCCCCCCTGTATTGGCTCTTATGATAATAATGCAGCTTTGTGGCACTGGCAGAGCATTTGTTTCACATCTGATATCAAAGACTACATCCACGTGATGTATACGGTCTATAAGTCGCACTAACTGCCAGACTATTGTATTAGAATGAATTAGTTTAACCTAATAAGCTGAATAATATAATCCTCATGTCTCTGTTTCTCCTGAGAGTTTGACATTGTCCAGACTTGATGGATAAAAGGTTAATTTATGACCAATGTTCAGTATGTTTAACATCTGACTTTGATAATTGCACATCTGCTTGAAAATGTTCCTTTTGATTCATCCAAACCAGAGTCCCCCAACTTATCGTCCCAACTGCATTACACGCAGCTTTGATGATAAGGCATCTTTTAGCAACAGTTTACTTTTCCATTCTTTGCCTCTTCTCAGTGTGCTTCTCTTCCTCTGTGTAAAAGTGTGTGAGCCTTCGGGTGTGGCTTTGTGATTTATGACTCCATGTTAAGGAATGAAGGGAGCGGTGCCAGTTCTTTCTGTGCAGCACAGTGAAGTTTGGAGGAAGGGGGGGGGGGGGAGGCTGTGTAGGCTGAGCATATGGGTTGAATGAGCATTGCCCTCGGTGACAAACACAAACAGATTGATACACACAAATTAAGTTATGAATGAGACTATGGGCCATGTGTCTGATGCTGTTTATATTTGCAGTACAACTGGACTCCTTTTTTTCCCGCTCATTACTAGAATGAATTGTCCAAGTATATTTTAAACATCATTTTAACTTGATTTAAACTTGATAACATCATTTTCAAGATGAAAATACCCTCCCAAAACTTGAAACCTGTTTGGCAATGTTAGTCCATCATCTTGATCCTTGGTGCTTTCGTGGTGCATTCAAGGAACCATGGATATTCACTACATAAGTAGCGGAAGAGCAGCTTGACAATAATGAGCTGTGATGATAGAAAATCAAATCTGTAAGGTAATCAGATACAGTAATTGTTGTAAGAAGACTGAATTTGGCAGCTTTTTGAGATCAGAAAGGCATCTTGGCAGCGGTGAATCATCAAATATCCAACGTTGTATTCTTGAACAGAACAGCAAGCTTGGTTTTCATTACAGCCCCTGCTTGCAAAATTCATGCAATGACAAGGTAACTTATACAACTTATTGAAATAAAGAAAACTTCTGCACCACAAAAGAATCAAACTACACTGTAATGCTTCCCTGAAGCAAGTTTTAAGGGTTTGTAAATTGTATTATTTTCAGCAGGTTAGAAATTCACAAAAATAATTCTTGTATGGTACCCTGGAATAGTATCTCCTTCTGTAGAGCTTGGATGATTGATTCTTCCTCTCTCCTTCTGTTTTCAGCCTGTAGCTCCAGCGTGAGTTGCTATGTCAAACCGTGACTCCATGGGGTTTGGGGACCTGATACCCCAGGATGTGCAGAATATCTTTGCCCAGAAAAAACACACCAACAAGAGCCGGAAGAAGCGCAGTCACTCGCTCGGCCGAGCTCTGGGATGGCTGAAGGGAAAGAAGAAAAAGGATCTCGGCTTTAAGGGGCAGAGTCTGGGTCTGGGTCCTGCACTTGATCTGGCCTTGGATGGACACCCTGCTGGACATCGGGGCGGACACAAGGGAGGACAGAAGTCAGGGAAGCAGGTTCATCCACAAGGTAAATGTTATGTCAAGAGCCAACAGTATTCTAAAATGACTTTTCATCTTTTTAAGTTAGTACTTTGTAAGTATGTGTGAATGTTAGCAGCTGCTCTGGTAAATCTTTATCGATCATTCAATCGATCTTAATTGTATGGCACAAATTCATAACAAATGTTATTTTAAGACACTTTACAAAAGAGCAGGTAAAATACCTTACACATTTTTATATTATCTACGAAGACCCAACAGTAATCCATCATGAGCACAGCAATAAGCAACATTTAGCAAAGTTAAAGTGGCATGAAAAACTTCCTTCTAACGAGCAGAAACCTCAAACAGCCATCTGCTAAAACTGTGATTGGCTTGGAAAGTGGAATAGAGTAAGATGCAATATCTGGTGTAGTGGACAGTTTACTACATTGCATAATATCCAATCTTCTTTTGGGGTAAAGAATAGGGATGTAAAGATTAATCGTGAGGCAGTTAAAAATCGATTCAAAGGTGTCAAGGTTCGAATCGGTACTCTGAAAAATGAATCGCAGTAATATCGTGAGCGTCAGCAGCTGTAGAGCAGAGGCGGTTGGTTGTAATAAGCAGGCGTTATCATGGCAGTGGAAGCATTTTTGCTTCCCAAGACAGAAAATGAAAGAGGTGAGAAGATAACAGACGAGACAAAAACTGTGCAAATATTGCAACAAGACAGAGAACTACACAAATAGCACAACCAACATGATGCAGCATTTAATCGACACCACAATGAGAAGCTCCAATCACCTCCCGATTCGTTCAAAATAAATCGTGAGAGAATCGTATCATGAACCCAGTATCGTGAATCGTGAATCGTATCGTATCGTGAGTTGAGTGAATCATTACATCCCTAGTAAAGAATGAGATTTATTTCCTACCAAGAATGACAACAGGCTTGCAGAGGCTTGAAACCTGCTTGAGGTTAATAATTCATCACAGTGAGGTTTTTTTTCACCAAACTTTTTTTACGTCATGGGGATACAGTTTCGAGCAGGGTTTCTTAAAAATATCACAATTTTAAACTTGACTGACCAAATTAATAATATTCTCCTCTTGGAGTCTGACTTTTCTCCCATGATATAACTGAGTAATGCACAGCTGACAGAAAATCTGATTGCAAACTATAAGTTGGGATAAGTTCTTGGGAATGAGTGGACAATGCTGCTTCTTAGCTCAAAGTTCTACATGTTTGCTCACTGGAGGGATGTTTGAACACACCGGCTTCCTGCTCGCCTGCTGACCCTCTGCTGGCTTTGTTTGCTCTGAAAAAAATCTCTTTCTGTCCTGTTCTGTGATACCACCACTTAACTTACCTGGTGGTCAGGTCACATGGAGGGTGAGGTGCTGCACTGGGGCTGACATCCATATGGATTGTGATTTTTTTTTATGCAGCTTTATGCATTGGCAACAACTTAACTTCACATGTAGTGAAAATATATCAAACATAATGATAAACTATAAGTACAATGCACAGCCCTGTTTTTTTTTTTTGTTGTGAACTTTACACACTAACTTCAATTTTACACCACCAGTATTCACCTCAGTGCACTCAGACATGAAAAACAAAAACACCAGCTGGAATTCCTTAAACGTTTTTAACACTGATTCGGCTTTTACAAAAACTCATTTATACAAACAGTGTTTGGTTTGGGCTTTTGTCATGGCTAATTTCCTTCCAGACACAGAGGGCCCTGCCTGTTGCTCGGCTGTGTCTTCTGTGTGTGTGTGGGGGGGGGGGGATTTCCACTGGATTCAAACTAATTCACACTCATACAGTCAAACAGCAAAAACAGTAGATACAAATGCATTAACCCCTTTTTTTCAGTCACATCTGCTACTTTGCATAGACAGTATACATGCACAGACAGGCGCGTCAGCAATGACTCCAGTATGCATCGTTTGTAGACTGCATCTATGCACTGTACTGAAGTTATAACAGCAGTGTGAAAGGTTTTGTAGAAAAAGGAAACTGAACAAAGATAAGGTATTTATTTTGTGCCAAGGACACTTTATTGGCTACCTCCCACAGTGAGCAGAGGCTAGAAGTTATTCTTCTCCTTTCCACACTTGCACTGACAAAATATTACAGAAAAAACACATTTCTATTTCTTATTTTCTTTTTAAAGGCAACCTTTAAACATTGTTGTGATGGAAGCACAGTAATTCTAATTAAAGTTGTTTCTCTGTTGCCTTAACTTCCAGAAATATATCCCTACAGAGTTTAAAGTGTTGACTGTTTAGTGCGATTTAGGCACCACATTGTTGCACCAAACTCCTCACCAGACACTTTCTCTGATTAGAAATGACGCTTAACAATTCCCAAAGTGCATCCAGAGTAGGTTTTTATTATGGAGGAAGGACATACAGTAGAGTTTAACAACACAACTGAATACCTCCAGCTGAGGCTCTGATGATGATCTCTAATGATGCCAGAGGGGCCTCCTGCCGGCAAAACGCCTGGTATGACAGGCACAGGGCCAGTTCATTAAAAACTATGCCAGGACGGTGAGGAAGGAACAAGGGGTTCTGTTTTTCCTGACCCCTCCAATCACAATGTTCCTCCTCTCATTCAGACACTGAGACCTATCAAACATCACATGGACTCTGTATAAACGACTGGTATCAAACCTCAATGCTTCATGTACATGAAGCTTTCAATGACAGCACGACTTTTTTAAATATACTTTGAACAGAATGCCATATTTGTAAAGGGGACCTATGTACAATATTAAACATAGAAGTTGCTGTTTGATGCATTGTACTTGAGTTAGCTTGAAGCTATTTTTCATCTGCTGTCCCTTGGCAGGTCAAACAAAAGAAATCTAGTTGGCAAACAACTAAACTGGAAAGAACCCAGATGAAATGATTAGTTCATCAGACTGGTTGGTTGATTAAAATAGAATAATGTATTTTTTTTTGTTTTAATCAAATGGTTATTGAATTAAAGTTGTAAACAGGATTAACTAAAACTGCTGTATTTTAACAGATTGTGAGGACTTCCTGCTTTCTTTGACATAACCAGAACATTCAGTCCCATTTAGGTAAACACACACTTAATTGGGGAATTTTCGGTTTCATAACAACATATTTAAAGCTCTCAGAGTTAAAGTTAAAGATCCCTAACAAAGTAACCTGCTGTTGATACATCAGACAATGTAATCTCCTGACATCTTAGGTTTCTTTTTCTGCTTAAGGTTGCCTATGTAGGTTGATGTACATTTCCTTTTAGGTAAGTAATCCAATGGTTATCTAACCCTTCGTTCTGTGGGAATGTATTTTAGTAAACACTGTGTGTGGAGTTTGACCGGTCAGGGAACTGCACAGTGGCAGGTTTGGGAGAGATAAACTCTGGCCTTCTTAATCTTTCATCAGGCTAAACCCATTAACCCTTCATTGTCTTCTCTGATTACCTACCTGGACAATGTTTCATCCTTAGCCAAAGGGCCAAGGATATCTGTCGTCACATGGTAACTCACTCCCATTTGTCTAATTCCTTACACGGCTGATGTCCGTCCCTGCGTAGCCGTCTGACAGTGATTTATGTCTCCGCAGTGCTGTCAGTTTACTCAATCGTAGTTGCTGGGTTACTCTTATGCAACTCTGGCATCTGAAAAACTGTCCACGCTTTGTAATACTAGGTTTCAAGAGGAATATTTTAGGTTTAATTAAAAGGAAATAGGATGGAGGGGAAGAGTGATGAGGTCATACAGTCCGACCAAGGTACGCTCAGAAGGTCACCTGTTTGCTCGAAACTCTTCCCTCAGAGATTCCTCACATTCCTGAGCTGTATGAAGATGTTTGTGTGTGTGTGTTTGGCCTAGATGCCAGCTAACAGATATGAGACATTTTATTTTACTTAGTTGAATATTTTGATCTACACACTGCTCGTTTTAAGACAGATTGTAAAGATGGGAAACTATGCTATCTAGGCAATGGGGCATAAGTTACAGCTGTTGTTAATTATTTACAGATTAATTTGTTGCATGAACAAGTGCACATTATACATACAGGAGCATTGTAGGAAATGTAGTTCTTTTATATGAACAACTCTCCAGCTAACAAAAACACTAAGACAGAGGCTAGAGACAACATCAACCTTTATCCAATGAATTAAAAGTGAAACGCTTAATAATGTTTGCAACCCTGTAGTTCTACATGATTCAGTTTTTGTAACACAGAATTATTGTCTGTAGTGTTGTTGTGACAATGACACAATAACAGTGAAAGGCAGGAGAACAGGTTTATGATCACTGACATGTGATATAGTTTCGTTTTTTCCTCTCATTGTGGGAAGTAATCAGCTATCCGCTTTTTCACACGATGTCCCCTCAGGGCGATCTTGGGGTACTTTTTGAATTTCTTTGGAAATTAAAGTAAGCCTTAAAAGCTGACACAACACCACAAGCACATACACTCTGCTCATTGGTTTGGAGAGATTCAAGTTGATGCGGACGTGGGAATATCTGTAGATGAGGATCTGACAACCTGTATAGTAAACAGTGGCACATGATTTTTAATTACAGGGTATTTTAGCTTTTATTTCAGTAAGTGAAGAATCGCCACGCCCTAATGACAGAAGAGATCATATTTAGGTCACTTGAACAGTAAGGAAGGTTAACTTTGTGCCAGTTTGCCCTCTAGTCCCAACTGAATGATATGCTTCAGTTTCTTTTAATAAAATTTCCCTCTATCTTATCACACACGCACGCACACACACACACACACACACACACACAAACACACAAACACAAACACACACACACACACACACACACACACACACAAAACACACACACAAACACACACACACACACACACACACACACACACACACACACACACACACACACACACACACACACTGTATTGTGGTGTCAGTGTCACCAAACTAAGCATGATGTCCAAAAGCAGCAGTTATTATGAAAGTTTGAAATCACACATTGTTTCATTGTTTCATTGCAAAGCTATGCAGACATGTTACTGTGGCCCTGCAACAACTGCAGGAGGTTTTGTCACGAAAGGAAAATGTTTGCCAACACATTGTGGCATACAGACTGACCGATAAATATGTGCTCGGAAACTTTTGTGAGTCACCAGTCTTGGCTTTTTTTGTGTGAAATGAGGCAGATTTTAGGCGGTGGGGGCTCACTGTTAAGATTAGAAATCTTTGTAGAAATATTCTGGTGAAGATAGCTTTGTTGGTTTTACCTCACTAGCTTAGCAAAGTTCACTAAAAGTGCACCTACTGTAGATGTTATGATTTATGTAGTTTTCTTCTTTTTGTCACACATTTTTCTTGCCTGGTTTACACCAGATTAAAACAGGGGTTTTAATGTCCATGGTTGCAAGGGAGTATCTAGCCATGCTAGCAGTGAGATGCAAGGTTATCCTTCAGCATATGTCTTTATACTTACTGGAGCCTGAATATTTCACATTCTCATACTTATTTATAACGGCATTTGATTGTTGCTTATGGATACCAAGAGAGACCTCAGGGCTTTGAAACTGGCTGAAGGTTTAGAGATGTTCTGTTACCATGTTGTCTTTACTGTACCATCAGTAGATACACAAGTTCAGTGTGATTCAAAAGCATGTATATTATATGATGTAGGCCTATACTCTCTACACCAATACTGATGCTTTTAATTAAAACTGAACCCTTTCCACTAGGGCTTGGAATCTTTGGGTGTCTCACGATTCGATTTCGATTTCCATTCTTGGGGTCACGATTTGATTCAGAAGATTCAAAACGATTCTGGATTTATGAATCCATTGATCCATTGAACTTCAATATGACCCAAACCCCAATACATTATTTTATTGAAAGCAGAATGAGAAGTTTGCACTTTTTAGCATCTTGATTATATTTTTGGAGCTATCCACTACATGCTGGTTTGCTGGCATTGAGATTTGTTACTGGTTGTAGACGCTTTACTCATCGCTGTGACCTGTACATGAAATCTGATTGGCTATCCTTGAATGTGCGCAGGTATATATACTGGTTGAGTCTTGTTTATAAAGCTCTTCTTGGTTTGGTTCCTTCTTATTTATGTTTGTACCTTCAAAGAACCAGAAGCAACTATGCCTTGCGTTCCTGTAATGTTTTTAAACTGTCTGTTCCTCGTGTCCGCACTGAGCTCGTTCAGTTTTGCTGCTCCCTCTGCAGGGAACTTTCTCCAAAATGACTTGAAAATGACAGATCTCATTTCACTTGAAGCCTTTGGCTCGATCTTAAAAGACAAACAAAAAGCACGAGACAATTGGACAGTGCCTGTGTTTCTGAATTGTAATCTGTGATCAAGATTCTGCACTTTATCTGTAAATCAATTTGCACATTGTAATTGAGGTTTTCTCTTAATTTATTGTTCATTATCATGTAAAGTTTATTATGACGTGTGCTGCTGCCCTCTTGGCCAGGTCACCCTTGTGAAAGAGAAGATCTCAATGGGCAAATTACCTGGTTAGATAAAGGTTAAATAAAAAATAAAAAAGTTGTCTGACAGCGCATTGGAGTGCAACCATGCATGTCATGTGATGCAGGTTTATCTGATACCTGGATTGTTGTTCCTGTACCTCCCACACTTCTTCCTTCCTTTCTGTCAGCTGTGGTGGAGAGATGTTTATATTTCATTCAGTGAAAACCAAGAGCGTGAAAAAAAGTTGGTGCAGCATGCAAGGTTAGACCAGGAAGCATTAAAACTGGTGTCCAGTGCATCAAGAATCTGCACTCACTTGCTTTTAGAGAATCATAGTGAGCCTCCAGCCTTTTTCCCACTGTCATCACAGTGTGTTTGGTTGGGTTTGGGCTGATTAAAGAGGCTTAGGCACCTGGCAGACAGCCCCCTCAGAGCCAGGGAAAATGTCTCTGCACAGCTATCTGCCTGCCGGTGCAAAACAAGAGAGAGAGGCAAGTTAGGGCAGGGACATAAGGTGTGTGTGTGTGGTTTTTCCCTCAGTTTGATTCCCATGATTCAGTTATAAGAAGAGTCACATCAGGTAGACTGCTATCTCAAGCAGGGGACTCAAACGATGGCTCTTTACAATGCATGTATGCACTTTAAAGGTGAGCAACTTGTTTATCCTAGTACGTGCCCTCTGTATTTTAGAGATTTAATATTAACTCTCACTTCACACATTTTTACATTAATCACTATTCATGTTTTCTGTCCTCAGTCTTTTCATGGAGTTTTGAAATAGGGAACTTGGCATCAGACATTTGTAGTTACCTACAAGAACAATATCTTTTTTCAGGCAGTTGGAGATTTAGCAACCAGGAAGGAGGTTTTCCTTCATTCCTATTGCAAAGCCACCCTGAGGATATATTCCAGGATTAAAACAATTTTTCTGGAATTACAAACTTGTAATTTTCACCTTGTAGGTAACAAAAAAAGTGCAAAGATTAGAATGTTCCTGCCTACATTTTCTCCAGTGTGGAGAGAGGGATTAGATTTCCTTTAGGTTAGAGAATTAATAATTAATGAACACTTGGACCTGCACTCATGTTCTTTAGTCCTGGCTGTGAAGTTAATCAGACAGCTACTGTTTATGTTGACAAGTTATTGAGTGTATTTATTGATGTTAAGCCATGGTTTACTTAAGGTTGGATGTGAGATGAAAGCCATATTCTGTGCTCTTTTTTTTAAGCCTTGTTTGTAATCAAGAAAAATGCCCTTGTGTATTTTTTAAAGCTAAATCAATTCACCCAGCAGTGCTCCTAAAACAAAATAGTCATGATGACTAAAAAGTGTTTCCATGGTTGCATTTGATAAACACTCTTCATTGCCGTCTGTGTCTCTTGTTTACTCCAGCAGACGATTACGTAACATGCCTCTAAAGTCTTTCTTTCCTAATTCACTGTCAGAAAATCCATATTTTACTGAACAGTATTGTCAACAGATGTTTGCTTTTTTAATATATTCTACTTTTAATCTGCCGTTATTTACATGTCATAAACTGTAATTATGAAACCCTCTTTGAGCTGATTAATTTCACACGTTGTTTTTCCTCACTGGAGGCTCAGTAACTTGTATTAAGCAGTGACGCAGTATCACAGATTTCGTTTGTTTATCCCCATCCATGATGTTAACATCAGGTCGGACTTCATGCATAATCACTAGAAGACCCAATAATACCAGCAGCTTCCCTACAATCTATCAGTGACAGATGGTGTCTTTAATATGTCAGTGATTAATATGGACAGAATTACAATGTGATCACAGGAGCACTGCTAATATGAGCCCCTCATTAACGTGCAGCCATGCCCCACCCATCACTCCAACTACAGGCCTCTCCAGTTGAGTGTATGCTGTCATGGTAACAAGATATGTGTTGTCCTAGACTGACTCTGCCCTACACTTGCACAGCAACTTTGTGTTTACATCTACCCCTGGAGGCGTCTACAAAAGCAGGCTAAAATAATGATAATAATAATGTTAAAAACATTGATCTTTGTCCACGTTTCAACGCATTTGATTTCTTTTCTTTCTCTCCGAACTTCTTTTGCTCCACTACTCGGTAGGATCATGACCATGGGAATGTTTTCCATTTGTTCAGATGGCATACCATGTCATGTCAGCTTAGCACACCAGGAAGTGAACAAACCCATTACTGGCAGATTAGTTTAAGGAGGCCCAAATAGAAAAATAGATCAAGAAATAGTCTCAGAAAATCAGAAATTTGGCCTCCAAAAAGTTTAGAACATGTTTTGAAGCTCTATGACAAAACGTATCCTAAGAAAGCAGCTCTAGATTAAAAGAAAAACGGTTAAAAGATCTCTCATCATCGTCTTAATGCTTCCATGTAGGTCTTTTTGAAACAACAAGGAACATTTTTCACATGTGTGACCATGTGCTGTGGATCTGCAGGCCTAGTTTGAAACATGTTTTTAATCTTGTTTTTTAGGAGTAGACTCACTCCCCCTTGTGGCAAAACAATTAAATTATATTTTTCATAATTTAGCCTGCAGAGGTACCTAAATGTGCTCTGTTACTGGAGTCCTTTAGTGATAATTCTGTGAAATCCCCAAAAAAGCAGTGCAGTGGTATATAATTAAGAGCCAAAATAAGTGACACAAACGCACCTCAAATTCCCTGACAACAGCTTTCCCTTCCCTTTTAATGTTTACAGATGATCCCAGTTTGATCTGTGCTCGCACTGACCAATCAGGGGCAAGCTTCCCTGCAAATGGGGAGCAACAGTGGGATGCTGGGTATCCATGAGAGTGGGGGGATATACAGTAGAGAGGGATGTCAAGAATTAGGCTGCTGTGGATTAGTGTGTGAGCTCTGATCGTCTATTGGCTGCAGAGACCCTCTCTGCTCCGCATGGACCTCAACTGGCAACAACAACTTCAGCAAAAACAAGCCAGATTACCATTCTGACATGATCTTTTCAGGATGTTTTTTGAAATGACAGCAAGTGGACTGCTACGTTAGATCTTTTTCTCAGTTCTTTAACATAGCAAGGCATCATTTCTTTGAATTAAATTCAAAGTTTTACAAGAGACCATGGTTTTGCTTTTAACTAATAACTCCAGTAATCATTTCGACTGCTTTCCGAGAGTCTTCAAGAGGAAAGGTGAGTGAAAGCAGCACCCCCCGATTGTTTGAAGTTATGAGACTACAGACTTTATTGGTTTATGACTGGAACAGAGATTGTTTGAATAGCTACTCAAGTATGACCAGTAAAACTTAGATTAACTGGCTCGCTTCAGACCAGCAATAAAGTAGTAAAGATATTGTTTTGACTGTAGACCATGTAAAACAAGTTTGTAATGTTTACTTTCCTGAAATGTAACATGCTGGAATTTATAGTCTGGCCTAAACGACCCTGTTTGCTTTAAATTGCAGGTGAAAGAAAATAATAATTTAGCATATTATACATTTTTTGTAATTTATTTATTTTTTCTCCCTCCAGTACACCCTCCTGTAGTACTGTTACAAAAGAGACAGTGGTAACAATTAGCAGCGATCCCCGAGCACACGACTGTCCAGGCTAATTCCAGCATGGTCTTATAGTGACAGTACAGACAGTTTGAGTATAGAAGGGGGCTAAATGTGGAGCAGCTGTCACCATTACATAAACGTGTCTTAGCAGGTTGTTAGCCATGAGATCCCAGACTGTGGCCTCAAAGTGTGAGTACAACAATGGAGCACAGAACTGAATCACACGCCAGCAAATGCAAAACTAGTTCAATGCTATTTAAAGACTTGTATCTTATCAAGTTTCATAGTCATACCCATAAAGAGGTTATTCAGACTTTAGGAGTTTTTATATGACTTCATGCTATTTGTATCTCTAAGAAACTTGTCATTTTTTGTACAGCGCCCATGGTCCATGATATTTACAGTCTTTGATTAGTTAATATGGTCGTTATTTAGAGATTAAACCAGCAACACTTGAACGAGTGTCCCTCTCACTGTCAAATGTTATTATAATTAGGCTTTAAGACTTACACTGGTAGGCACGCAGAGCAGATTACTTAACAGCAATCACTTATTACTTCCAAAAAAAACATGAGAAAAAAACTAAAAGAGGATATTTTTAATATGTTTTGATATTATAGTCTTGTATTTGACGTGTTTCTTTCTTTCTCTTTGGAATTCATATTTTAATATATTTGAATATTTAAGTCTTGTTCATGCTTAATATCACGTTTTTTTTATGCTCTCTGCTCTGAATGTTCATAATGTTCTGTGTTTTACTCTGTTAAGCACTTTGAATCGCTCTATGTATGAATGGTGCTTTATAAATGAACTTGCCTTGCCTGGAAGAAAAGCCATTAATACTAAGCATATGTTGCCAACAGTAGACTTTAGGCTAGATAATCCTGTCTTTAAAGTCATTGTCACAGTCACTGGAGTTTAATCCTTCATGAGTTGAACTCTTCACCTGTTTAATTTAAACTCTCCTGTCTTAACCCTCAAACATATTTACTGTTTGTGTTCTTAAAGGTGTGTAACAGACACTTGAATGCCTCATCCACTCCATATGGCCCCCTTATCTACTGTTACACTAACACAGAGCTTTGAGTTGATCCAGACTGATCCCCTCTTCCCTCTCTCTCTACCTCCAGCTGTCCCGAAGCGAGACCATGATGGCAGGACCCCTGCCACCCCGCTGTTCCAGGAGAACGTGTTTATTGAGGCTAGCAGGCCTGAGTACCTGGAGAACCTCCACAGTGAGGCCCTGGAGGGGTTAAAAATGATGCAGGAGGAAGGTACTAAACACTGTAGAGATACAGGGTTACATCTGTGCGCTAAATTAGAGGTGTCCCATGCCAACATGTTGATAAATGTCTGCATATTTCTCAGCAGGGTGTGCACTAGATTATATACACACTGCAAATATGTTTAATTGCAATGATAACTTAAAACTGCAGAGTTAAACGTGACTCTCCTTGCAGAAACCAATAATGGAGTGGAGTATCGGGACAATGAAAGCACTATTGTAAGTTACACATCACACCCGGAGGTGCTGTTTTTTCTTACACATACTGCAAATGCACGTATCCTATACAAGTGAGTTGCTTCCCCAAAATGATTGTTTCTCCTTCTTGCAGTCGACAATGACGCACACAGACGGGGAAGGGGGAGGCTTTTTGACGGACAGCACCATCGGTGACACAACTTCTGTCGTCTCTGTAAAATCATCTGTGTCCACAAGATCGTCCCGCTCTGGACTCACCAGGCAAGGTAACTTGCCGTTAATACTATTATGCTACCATGTAATATTATAGTAAGTAATATTATACTACCAATGTACTCTACTGCGAAGCACTTTTTGTTCATGTTTTAAGTATTAAAGGATATTATTACTTATGTGCGAATCTGCTTAGAATCAACATTCAGACCCCTGAACTCCGGGAAAAAGTCCAAGACGAGGAGAAAACACAGAAAGACTGTTGCAGGAATCCCCCAGCATGTTCAGAGAGAACTTGGTATGGAGCTCATCATTTTATGTTTTATTACTACAATACAATAAGAAATATTAAAGTTCAAAATATGATTATTGGTAAAAAAACAAAGGAGGCATGTTTTTTTTTAACATGTCAGTTACTAAAGAAAAGAGTCCTCCTGTGGTTTTTTAGGCCTGGACAGAGTGGGTTGGACCATGGCTAAGAAAGTAGATGAGGAAAATCTTTATGACGGCGAAACAGACGAAAGCTCAACCACTGATGGGCTGCAGCGGGCAACACAGTCGCAAACTGGGACCAGTGCTGCAATCCATCCCCTCAACAAAGACCAGCTGGAGCAGCTCGCTGCCACCAATGCTGGTCACAGGGACGACCTGGCCCTGCTGAACCGCCTGGACCTGTTAGCAGAGCAGAGGCATCACTCCTTGGCTGTCCCCTGGATGACCACAGCCAACAGCCTCCAGCCGGAGCTGCCAAGCCCCGTCATGTCCATGTCCCCTCAGGCCATGTACATGTCCAAAATTATCCCCAATGCTGTCCTGCCCCCCTCCATCGACGTGGTGGAAATTAGCCGAGGGCGGAGTCGCAACAGCGTCCGCACTGTCAGCAAGAGCAGCCTGGTGCTGTCCAGCCCTGCCTCCTCACGGGCTTCCTCTAGAGCCTCCTCCACAATCACCTCTGCCTCCCGCCAAAACCTTCCAAATATGTCCGACAGCTCTGGTTGGAGCAACTCTGAGTCCTCTGAGACCCTGGTATCTGACTCCTCCACTATCTCAAGCAGCAGCACCCCTCGACAGAATAGATCTCAGGATGGCAATGTGTCCGCCAAAGAGGACAAAATCAGTGTCCACTCATCCATCAGCAAAGCTTCAAAAAGCACCTCCAACGGCAAGGTCATTAGTAAGCGGGAGTTGGAAAATAAAGAGGGGCCATTTGTGCGTAGCCTCTCAGTCATGAAGCAAAAGAGGGCACCTCCGCCTCCAAACCGCTCTTATTCGCTCCACAATAAGATGAAGAGACGTTCACGGGATCTGGCAGAGGTGAGGGTCATTCCAGGGGAGGAAAATGAAAAGAACAAATCAGGATCTTCTCCTACGCCCTCCAAAACCATAGACAGTCCTGGATACAATGCTGACACCAGTTCTCTGGAGGATTCTACAGGTTCTGTGTCATTCAGTCCCATCAGATCCCAGCTGAACATGCTAAAGGCAGAGGAATCTGCAAAAGTTGACCAAACAGATTCCAAAGATGCTTCTAAAGAAAAGAATAAACAAAGCAAAATAGTCTCCCCGTCTAGTGGCTACTCCAGCCAAGAGGGCACATCAGCAGTGTCATTAAAACAGTCCCACAGCTCATCTCCGAGGCACAAAAGAGGCCTCTTAGCAAAGCTTCAAAGGTTTTTTCCTGGCCCCACCACTTCACCTTCAACGCCACCCCCTTCTGAAAACATAAAACCAGCAGAAAATCTTAAACCTGACACCTCAGTTGATACTGCGAGTCCTTCTGTAAGAGCCCTCAGAGAACTCTTCAATATCCCTCCACATCCTAAAGTCCACGCACCTCCACCCCCGCCTCCAGAGGTGTGGGTTCACAGCAGGCGTTCCATTGAGTTGCTGCTAGGACCTCCGGTGCCTGATAACATTTACGCCATCATAAAGAAGAATCCAAAGGACAGGAGGCAACACAGGCAGTCTCCTTCTGCATCCACAGAGAGCTCCGTGAAATTGGAAAGAAAACACAAGACAGTGACAGTGGAGGCCGTTAATGGATCCACACATGTGATGGAGGCAAAGAAGGTTCAAGAAAGTAGGATTTTGAATGCAGAGGTTCACAAAGAGAACAATGACAGACTGGTTGAGCAGAACGTAGATTTGAAAGTGACAGAAAGACATGAGAAAGTAAGCGGAAGTGACATTTTAAGTGGAATGTTAGTGAAAGCGGTAGTGAAACGAGAAGAAAGACTTGCAGCGGCAAGAGAAGAAGAAGTTAAAAAGAGCTCTACCAAAGTGACATCTCCCGAGACGTCCTGGCCTCCACCACCTCCACCGATTGGACAAGTGGTCATTACTGATGAGATGGATTTCTCTCTTCCGCCTCCTCCCATGTTTGGTGGGGGGTTAATCATTCCTGTTCAGGTGCCACCACAAATCTCTAATCCTGGTAAGGACTCATGTTCTACAACTACACCATTAAATATTCCACCTCCCCCAACATACACGGCACCCCCTCCACCAGTTGAAGTAGTAACCCCTGCTACACTAAAGAGGCTCACTCCACTGCCTCCAATTGAAGAGGTTCCTTTTACGCCACCACCTGAAGAGGTTTCTCCACCCGAACCACCGATAGAGGTTTCTCCGCCTCTACCACCTCCACTTCATGAGGTTTCTCCTCCTCCACCAACTATAGAGTTTTCTTTTCTGCCACCACAAACTAAAGAGGTTTCCCCTCTGCCACAACCTAAAGAAGTTACTCCTTCTCCACCACCACCTAAAGAAGTTATGCCACCACCTAAAGATGTTATTCCACCCCCACCGCCTAAAGATGTTTCTCCTCTGCCACCACCTATAGAAGTGATTCAACTTCAACCACCCAAAGAGACTTCTCCACTGCCTCCACCTAAAGAGGTTGTCCCACCACCACCACCACCACCACCACCTATAGAAGTTATTCCAACCCCACCACCTAAAGAGGTTTCTCCTCCTCCATCTAAAGAAATTTCTCCTCCACCACTACCTGAAGATGTTTCTCCTCCGGCCCCTCCTCAACCTCTTAAAGACATCTCCACCACACTTATTACAGTGGTTTCTCCTCCACCAGTCCAAGAGGCCCCCCCCTCCACCAGTTATCGAGGTCTCCCCTCTTCTTCCCAAAGAGATCTCCACTCTTTCTACTGAAGAGGTTTCTCTTCCATCTTCTCAAGAAAAGCCCCCTCATTCTTTAAAAGAAGCTACACCTGTTAGCACACTCACTCCGCCACAAAGTATTCCACCTCCACCACCCCTCCCGTCACAACCCCAGCAGGAGACTGATCCATCCCGAGAAAACATCCCATCAGAACCTGAAACTACCACAGTTTCATCAAGCAGTATTCTTGCTCCTCCTCAGAGTATTCCACCTCCACCTATCATACAGCCTCAACTGAACACTGATAGCACAGCACCACAAGAGACCCCCCCTCCACCCACACCTGAAGCCTCCCCTCCGGCTCCTGAAAAGGCTCAAGAACCTACTTCCTCTGCGTCTGCAAACATTCCTTTACCTCCACCTTTACCAAGTGCAGAGCCCCAAGTGATTCCTGCTAGCAAAGAGAAACAAACTCCAGAGCAAACCTCCACCCCTGTCATACCAGTGGAACCCACACCCATTGTCACCCCCTCCCTCCTGCAGATGGTGAAGCTGCGGTCTGTTAACAGCAGCCCTGAGCCTCCTAAAGCTCCTGAGCAACCAGAGGCCGAGGTCACACTGAGGAATCGGGTCCCAACCTCTTCCTCCTCTAGCGGTGAAGCTCCTCAGAAGCCAATCAGAAGGTCCCTGATCATCACCTCACCCATATCTCCCACATCCACCTCTCCACCCACCGAAGAGACTTCACAACCTGCTGTGCCAATTTCACAGTCTCTGGTGGTTCCACCCACATCTTCATCCACAGTCCCGTCCCCTACCACAAAGTCTCCTCCTGCCATGACTGCATCTCCCTCCATGAACCTGCAGGAAGCCATCCGCCTGAGGACAGCTGCCAGGTCCAAGGAAAACCCCCCCTCTCGCCTCAGCCTGCATTCACCTACATCACCCAGAGACCTCCACAAGTCCCCGTCCAGTACAGCCAGCTTTATCTTCTCTAAGAGCAACAAGAGGATGGTGATAGAGACCAAACCAGTGGTGGAGAAGAAGAGCTTGGATGTTTCCTCTGTAACAAAGGTGGAGAGAGATGAGTCAGAAAAGAAGGGAGTCAAGGTGCCACCGCCTGTTGCAAAGAAACCCAAAACAAAAGGCAAAGAGACGGAGACATGTGAAGGGATGGAGCAAACTGCAGGACAGGATGCACATCAAGAGCTTATCAAAGGTAAGACTTGTTTTCTACTTAAATAAAACACATCATTCTATCACTTTTTAGGGATGAGCATATTGATCGGCTGAGTATCTGTATATATTATTTGCCCTGTTGAGAGATTTTGGCCTTTCAGCAAATCATTTGGCCTTCACTTTTTCATTGTAGTAGTAGCAGATACACATACATATATATATAATGCCTTGTAACAGTTAAAGGATGGCAAGCTAGTGGGATAGCTATAAGCCCCATTCACACATGGAAGACATTTCATGGTAGGCTGCATGTATGAACGCAAACAGCCAACTTTTTTCACCCCCACTTTTTATAAAAAGCTTTACAGCTAATCCCCTAGTCAAATTTCCACAAAAATTTGTGTCAGCGAACGTGTGAAAACAGAAGGTGAGACTATAGAAAACTCACCGAATGCGAGATCGCCGTGCAACTGGTTAGATCTTTGTGGAAATAAAAAAAGCTGCTTCATACATGTCCAATTACATTTAGCCTTGTTATACAGGCAAAAAACTGTCATAGCATCAGACTCTGTTGCTTCGTCTGTATCCTTAACATTAAAGTAAACATCATCTTAATTGATTAAATGTCGCCTCTATTCCCCATCCTAAGATGCTGCAGATGAAGCCAATGAAACAGCAGGTACTGTAGAAGGAGGAGGGATGCCATCCACATGATTATAAAGAACGAGGAAGGACTGGGAAGGACTCAAGGATTACACTGAATTTGTCGCAAGTTGGTGTGTTTTGGAAAAGAAACTGGATCTGGGTATATGAGACGATTATTTCAAAGATTGCGTTCGACAAAGTTCTAGATTGAAAAAAAAATCCTTTGATTTTCATGTTAATGGTTTGGGTGATAATTTTCTCAAGTACTCATTTTGTACTTTATTAAGAGTAAATACAGCCTGTTTTTCTTTTACCAGAGGGTCTGCAGAGCTTTACAGTTGCATGAGATGTGATTATACTGCCCTCTAGTGTCAAACAATGGTTACACTTCTGTCCTGCTGAATCAGAGCTTTTAGTCGGTAATCTAACAAGGGGGACTTTTGGGTGCTCATTTGTAAATATAGCAAGATTTTGTACATTTAACATATTCAGTAATGCTGGATCTTTGCTACAGATTCCCTTTTCTGTATTTTTCCTGAAAAATCTTCCACACCCATTATATTTGTTGAAAAATATTAATTATCTTAAGTTATTTCCTCTTTTCCTGTTCAGAGGAGGGTCTCTGACAGAATGTTGTATTAAACCCTGATATCATTTAAAGAAAATGGAACTGTAAAGCTCTTAATCATATCCATATATATATATATTGTTTTGCTCAAAAATCCCACTTTATTTGTAATGATTCAAATCTATGTTATGACTAAAGCTGACAGAAATAATGGACACGAGAGCAATCCTAGAATCATATTTTGGTGCACATGTTTTGCTGCTTTTAGTTACTGATAATGGAGGCAATGCCTTTTTTTCATAGTTACAGCTCAAACAGTGGGATATTTCTGTTTCAAACTCTAATATATTTGACACTTGTTTCAGAGAATCATGGAAAGAATAAAAAGTTATGAATGGATCAAATTGTCTCAGAGAAATCTTTCTCCTTACATTTTTTTTTTTTTACATTTTCCTGACATCTTCTCATCATGAGCCTCAAGTCTGAAGGCTTAGACCATTATGTCATTTTCCACATTTTGATGGTTTCAAATCACATCAGCAATCTTATTAACACGGCATAATTGGTGCATGACAGCCACTAATAGGATTATTTATCCTGAAGATCACAAACTAAATGTACATCCAATTAAGCATTTAGAAATGATTTTGTCTTAGTATGATTGAGAAATAACACACCATCTTTTGATTTTCTTTTTATTCAAACATCTTTTGTTAGAGAGTTACAACAGTCTCAAAGCGGAAAAACCTACTAAATTAAATAAACTAATACTACCTCCATGAAAAATACCAGGTCTGCTCTCTATCATCTACTAAGCCACCTTCCCTTTTCCACTCCACCTCAGAGTCTACAATCCTGTCCTCCTCTTCCTCTCTACCTGGATACATCCTGTTTCCCACCTCATCCTCCTGCGGCTGCCGTAACTCTCTCTGTACGCTCGCCTCTGTTGATAATGTTTGCTCCAACTCCACCCAATGACGCAACACCTCAGCTTCTTTCTCATGTTGATGGATCGCCTGCTGTACGTCAGAGATCTCATCTTCTCTTCCTTCCTCACTCTCTGAATAATCCTCTCGATCCAAATTCCCTGATCCTTCACCTTCAAATAAAGTTGAATAGTTCTCTGTGGAGTCTTTCTCCTCCTCTTCTAAGACCTCCCTCAAACCTAACTCTTCGAAATCAGGTTCTGTCAATTCTCCAAGGATGGCCCCGCCTTCTTCCTCCCCATCTTCATCTGTGTAGACTCGATCTTCATCATCATCATCATCATCATACTGTACTACATCCACACTCTCCAACAGGTCCTTGTAACGGTTTAGCTCATCGATGTAATGACTGATTATGGCCTCGCCGCCTCTGCTGACGGAGGAGGTTCTGACTGGTAGAAAATCGTCTTTGGTGGTGTAGGGCTGATCTGAGACCAGCAAGGACCCAATGCTGGCTGAGCCTACAACAAAAGTCAAGATATAAGGGGACATTGAAATACTAATTTGGCCTCAACAATAAGTTCATTATTTTCAAACTATCTCAGGAAAAGGGAATAATACTGGATTCATCAAATCAAAACATGAAAAAGAATTGAACATAGAAATATCACAGGAGGATTGGTGTTCATTCGTCCACACTTTTGCTGGGAAACATTGGTCAGTTTGTCTTTGTAACACAGCACATTAAAAGTCAGAAGTCTCATTCAGATCAACTTTAGGGAACACTACAGACACATGGACGGCAATCACTCCCATATTTTTTGGACATGTCAAAAAAATTCAAACTTTCCTTGCGAATATATGCTGTATGCATATAGAGACTGATTTTGTGTTATGAAATCCCTAATTACATACAGGTCATGTATCTTTGTTTAATCAGAAAGGATTCAATAAAATAGACTGGTTTATGATTAAAATGTCATCTCTCATCCAGGTCTACACTCCCTCCCGCTCAATGAGTCTGATCCAACCTTCACAACAGGGCCCTAAGTCTCTAACTAGACTCTTCTCCGTCGCTCCCCGGTGGTGGAACGAACTACCAAACCTCACTCGATCTGCAGTCCCTTTGCACCTTTAAGAAAAAGCCAAAGACCCAGCTCTGTAATGAACACCTACACACTTAATGATATTGAGGTTCACAATGATTTTAATGATGATTTTTGTTTCATCATGACAATGACATTATTAAGGAAGGTTTGATGCTGATTAGAACTCAAGACCAGCTGTCGATGTTGTGCTTTGCCTCTGTGCACTGCCTGCCAGCATCTGTGTCCAATCAGAATTAAAGCTGTTTGTTTGCACTTCCTGACATTGTTTCCTCTTTTCTCGATCCTTGCTTGTGTTGTAACTACTTTCTGATGTACGTTGCTAAAGATAAAAGCATCTGCTAAGTGAATTGTGTAGAATTGTAGAAAATACAGTTTACTAATAGCAAAAAAAGCAATTACAAGGAAGTGGAGTCATCCAACCTCAATCAGTGGATGGAAATTGTTAAAGAAATATTTGTATCTGTCCAGATAAAAGGTTAAAAAAACTAAAAAGCTGGGTTACATCTTAAGTCAAGGCTAAAAAAAGTATTTCACATACCTTCCATCGTGGCCCTGATGGGTTCAGATGTCACACATTGTGAATCACAACATTCACATATAAAGTTGTCACCAGTCAACGCTTTCCACCTGTCATTGGAATTGCGAAACATATGCTTAAACTATTCGGAAACAAGCAAAGGTCAAATTCAGTCCTCAAAATGCAATTCAAGGCTCACCTCTCCTCTTTGTAGGTGCAGGATTTGTGAGTGGGACTCGGGTCTTCAGATGTGACAAACAGTTTGCAGTGAATGCTGACCTAAAAAGAGAAAAAAAGGTTAAGTCTACTGTTAAAAGCATGTGAATCCAGAGTTATACTTCACACTCACCTCTGTGTCTGGGTCAGAAGTGAACTGGAAAGCTTTCAGGGAGAACCTCAGCGTCTTGTCAGTCCGAGAGATGAATTGGGAAGCTCCTGGGTATCTCCAGCTGTCCATCATACAACTGTCAGGACAACAATGAGACACTGATCTCAGTTGAAATTCAAATTAGGTCACTATCTCAATGTTTTACTGTCCATAAAACTCACCCCAAATTGTCAATGATGGTGTATTTGAGGGATGATTTGAAACCACTTGCTGGTGTAGCATAGCAGCTACTGATGTACAGTTTCCAGTCAGTAGGGAGATTTGGAGCAGAGACCTGGAAATTAACTGTTTTTCCGAGCTGGTACACCTGTGACTTTGAAGATCCCCTCCATGAATCTAACAGTTCGTGAAAAGATATATCAAAATAAGTCAATTAGAACATATAAAAACATAAATGCAATGCAACTCTTATTCACTGCAACCCACAGTTCCTTGAACGTACCATCCATCAGCTCCATCTGAAAGTCATTTGAACTTCCTTTCAGCCTTTTACGCACGACAGAAGTTTCCCAAGTGGGCTTCACGGTCAGCTGGTAAACATGGTGATTTCTGGACAAGGTTCGGAGGTTGTGAATAAAGATTTTCACACACAAAAAACAACGGTTAAATAGCAAGAAGACACCTAAAAGTAAAACCTTTGATATCGGCATTCAATGTTGACATCTATCCGGTGCGCCCTGCTTGGGAAACGTTTTGGTGAAGGCTCATAGTGGAGGACGAATTTGTAGACCAGATAACCAGGGGGCAACTGTGAGGAAGGGTCAGAAGATGAGAATTGAATATTATTCAGGGAATCTGGAAACAAATACGAGAATGGAAACCTTACCTGGCGTATGGCATCACACGCTGTCAGAGGATACGTGAATAGCAGGTCACCGTATGGTCTGAGAACTCCGTTGCTTTTACATGAACTTCCAAGTTTGAGCTCACTAGCCTCTGCGCCCAGACCGTAGAAGGCCGGTTTGATCCGCACGACAAAGTCAGACGTGGAGCAGGTTATAGAAACGTCTGGAAGGTAGGCAAAGTCCGACCTGATCTTTGCCTGGAGCTCACTGGGGCGCGTGGGTCGAGGTTTTGCTGATGCTAAAGGCGAGTCGGGCCTTTGGGGGCTCAGTTTGGACAAAGGAGCCGTGCTGGTTGATGACCTGTGCAATGATTTCCTGCCGCCTGTTGTCACCTTGACTGGTTTTGACTTTGGCTTTCCCAGTTTAAAAACCTGTTTGCCTTTACTTAATTGAGATTGAGAAGTGTCTGCTGCACATATAAGGAGACCAAGTGATAGAATACTCCACAAAATGTAGAGACACCACTTTGTTTTCATCGCAACAGAATGTTGTGCTTCTACCTTTCCCCTTTCAATCTGCGCGTAAAAGCAGCGCTCGGGCACGGCTGCAGGTAATTAGTGGAGAGGCTAAAATCAGCAGCCTGCTGTCAAGTTACAAGTTACACTTGGTTCTGGTTTATGCAGTCAATGAAAGCACACAGCGACAGTGTTTCTCTGCTTAAGGTTTTGTGTTTTTATTCTTTTCATTATCACAATATCCTGATATTATCTCTGAATTAAGTGGAAACATGCGCACTTCAGACAATTAAGAGAAGCGACAAATTAGAGAAACTTAGATGGAATGATGAAATTGAATATTCGATCGTTTTGTGATTCACTACGGCCATGCAGTAACCTTTTCACACTCATTTGCTTGAAGGGTCAGCTGTCAGGTCAAACCAGGGGCCAGTTGGTGCAGGGGAAACACCGGCCTTTATGTGGTGAATGTTTGATTTTTTAATGGCTTTATTAAAATGTTTTCTTTTTTATTGGGATGATCATGAGTTCTTTTATATCTACATTGATATCTTCTGCCATGAGAAATGTGCAACTACTTACTATATGAATTTAATTTGGCAAATTAAATCATCAACAGGTGCCTAAATGTGGGGAAGAATATTGGGTAATGCAATGACATCACAGGTTGTTGGTTTTTTTATATCTGTTTTGACAAACTTTATTTACAAACGTAAAATTACAAATTTACAACACAAGTTTCTCTTCATTGGTTTTTACAGTGTACTGCTCATGAAGGGCCAACTTAGAAAACAAACATATTTACATATTATACACACAGCAGCATTTAAACACCAGGAACATGTGCAATGTGCTTCATTTAGACCAGTAAGTGCAACTTCAAAAGCCCTAAGAATATATTAAGTTTCTTCATAACTTAACCATAAGGATATATGATCAAACCTTCATAAGTGAAGACAAATGTATCCCGCGTACTTTATACCAGAATCAACTTAGTTTGGCGTGCTGATTCTGAGAGTCATGAAGGCAACTGGTTTTTCACATCGCAGCAGATTATCATACCTGTTTTTCTTAGGAAAAGAAACATTTCATGTTTGAATGTTTAGTCAACAACCAGCCACCGTCACTGCAGTATTATACACATGTGCTTTCATCAGAAACAAATCATCCCTTACATAGTTTATTTAAATAAATAGTTAAATAAAGCATTTTTCTTCCCTTGGGAAGTGAGAATGTGCTTGGTGAAGATTCCTCATACTGACTATGAAAGCACATTCAGAAATGTCTTTAAACATCATAGAGACTGGCTGAAATACTCAAGCACAACAAGTTGTGATTAGAAACCCGTCTCTGTGGCAAAAATAAAAATAACCCAGAAAATCTGGGAGAATCTTGACGCAACTATTTACAGACGATATGTTTGTTTAAGGCAGTGATTCAGCCTACATACAGTACATTGTACAACCTTCAGAAGGTCTACAGGACAAATCATACCAAATGAAGAGTAGAAATTGTAGCACAGCCCTATACTGCTTCAATTATAGTGCTGGTATGCCCTATATAATCAAGGGCTCACATTTTTCAGCATGTAAACATCAGAGGTAACGCCACACTGCAGTCTGCACAAGTGAAGGTCTGATCTCTTGAACTGGCCTTCTTAAACAATACCACAAATCACAATCTGTGTCCCAATTCTAGTGTTCAGTTTAGTGCATTCACACTAGAAGAGTCCTAGTGTCCCACAATGCAAAGCACAAAAACAGTAAAGGAGGCACTAGCAACCAGTCAAGTAAATATTATACTTGACGGCTACATGAACATCTCTGTAAACATTACACCTTCAATCCTTCAACATAAGAATTACTACACGTCCTATGAGTCTTAGTCGTACACTTACGACGAGGTGTTGAACAAAAACCTGTCTTATCCTCTTCTGAATGAGGAAGTGATCAGGTTAAACTGACTAGTCTAGTGGTTAGACCCATTAAGGTTAAAATAAGAACCGATCCGAGTGCTGTTCTTCATTTAAACAGTGAAAGAAAACTTGTTAAAAAGATAGAAGAACAAATGCCTGCCTTTAATTTTGGCTCTTAACTTCCTGACTTAATGACACACTGGAGATTTGTATGCTTTTTTGTAGTTTTTGTAGATGCAGTTAAATAGGGACACAGCTGAGGTAAAGGATAACAGAAAATACTGAATCACACACATGACACTGGCAGGCCACTAGAGGGCAATGTAAACCTGTATGATCCAATGCAGGAATCCAGTCAACGCTGACGGTGTTGGAGCAGCAGTGCTGGCCTTTGCTCCCTCTTCTGTTAGTCCAGGTACTTGGTGGTTTGTCCCTCAACAGTCTGTGCAAACACCTGAAGCAGCACGGGCAGTTGACTCGTGCCTACTGCTAAACGTTGCTTCCAAGGGCTGAAGTTTCAGACTCTGAATCCGCTTCCAAGTCCCTGTGAGAGGACGGGAGAAGAGCCAGGAGTCAGACACAAAGGACTTGGCTTGTCCAGACAGGGTTAAAAAAAAAATGTGTGCCAACACTGGTGCAAAACAGTTTTTTTAAGGTTTCATCTGAATTTAGCTCAGGTACAGAAAAGGAAACTGAATTAACACCAAAGTGTTTTGTTTACTTAAAGCAGGAGTCATTCTTGGACAAAGAAGTGGCTACATGAAGAGCTTTTCTGTACATTTTACTTACAGCATTTCCTGCAGTATTTTTCGGTTGCCCTGCCTTCTCTCCTCATCGATCGGGTATGTTTTAAGTATCAACAGTCCCAGGATAATAAGAACCACAGGCACCGGAGAGACCAGCACCTTCAGGGTTAAACTGACCGCCTCAGGTTGTGTGCAGCTACCGGTCACATAGCCTGCAAATCTTTGAAAAAATGCAGAGAAAGAGGGAGAAAAGTTGAGCTGATGAGTGCACAGTTAGAGGAATAACATGTGAGTGTAGACCACCTGACCGTTACACTGATGAGCTGTAATGTGGAGCTTATCCTGAATAGTGTTCAAGATTAAGGGTGTACTGACATAAAACTTGATCTGCAAAGCTTTTAAGGATTGCATTTTAGAGTCATAGGAGAACAATTTATGAAAACGTGGCTAAAGATATTTAAACAAAGGATTTGTTAACTTACTTTAAGCTGAGTGTAGATACACCCAGAGATACTCCTGAGGCAAACTTGATGAAGAACACATAGAAAGAGTAGAAGAGGGCTTCATGACCGTGGATGTCTGGGTTTTTAACCTTGAAGTCGTCTACTACATCAGGAAGCATTGACCTGAGAGTGCAGAAAAACAACATTTAGACAACTCAAGACACAGAGGACAAACATGCACTTCTGCACCCAGATCCTGGGATGAGATATGCAGATGAACTCACCAAGGCAGCAGGAAAGCTGCAGCTACGCTCACACCTGCCGCCACTGAGACAAGGTAGGAGATGATCAGATTGCTCTTGATGCTAACGATTAGGATCATGAAGGGTATAGCCCACTATAGTAAGAGACAGAAGGACATTAGCAATTCATTGACAGTACATCTTCCATGAATGAAGGTCTTTGATGTACCAAAATGAACTTTTTATTTATTTACCGTGATGCCCCAGTAACTTGCCATCTTCTTACCAAACCGGGTCAAAAACCACTGCCACCACGGGATGGTTAGAGCCCCTGATAGCTGTGAAAAAAAAAAAAAAGAGTCACACAGAATTATTAATTTTGCTTTTTTAAAATGATGATTGATTTCTTCCTCACTCGCTTCATTGTCCCAGGTTAGAGCACTGGTAATCCAGATTTGATCACCTTAAAAAGTTTGTTTACAATGATCTAATCCACTGTTGTCCTGACAATCCCGCACAGAAGAAAGATGGATAAGATGATCTTGGATAGCAAAAAACCCATTGTGATCTAGATTACATTTTCAGAAAAAACTTATCTGATCGTATATTAACTTTTTTTTTTAATCTCTAAATGAAAAATATCTGAAATCAATCAATATTTGAACTAATCATCATTATAATGGTGTAAAATGTGGGATCAGGAAATGGTAAAGTGACCTCTATAGGAAGAGGTCAGAGGACACTCGGACAATATGCTTTGTGTGGTCTTGACTTAACTCAGCAGGGGGAGCAGGTGACCTTCAACCTCAAGGCCAAACTTGGTCAACTGGTGTTAAATGACCACACAGGAACAATAATTAACTTCATATCCAAACATGGGAAAATAAAGTGGAGTTTTTTTCCCTTTCTCTGCATGAAATCCCACCTCTTCAAATATGATCAAATGTTTCCACTCCTAATCAGCGAGAGGCATTGGAGCAGAGAGGAGGATGAAACAGAGGGTGCAACCAATGGTGGCAGTTCCCATGGTGGCAGTGAAAGATCGCCAGGGCAACAAAAGCTCCACTGTGTGCCTGTCTCTCCCTCGATCCCCTGCTAACCCGACTGAGTGTGTGACATATGGAGGCAGGTTCCCAGGAGCCCACACAGCATCTCCCCTCACCCTGAAAATCTGCCCTTTCAGCCCCGGGCCATGTGCTCCTTCACGTGAGGAAAGTCCTCAGAGCACGGACAGAAAACATCCCAAACTCAGCGAGTTTACACTGTGACTCATGGACGGTTAACATGGCTCCTGCTGTCTTCTCAATCTCATACTGATTAGGGCTTATACCAGGAGGTAAATATTCATTCAGCAGGACATAGAAACACTCACCATGATGACCAGGAGAATATTCTGGTAGTCTTTCCGATGGCCGAGAGCATAGGTGATGAAAAGGGCAAAGTTTCCCTCCAGCAGCTGTAGAAGACAAATGTCCAAGAGTCATTTTTATGCAAGCCTCAGCTAAAATGAAAAGTTTGTCAATTTGGGAAATATACTTACACTTCTTTTAAATTGGCTGTTTCTAACGGCGCACTCACACTAGGTGCAGTGGTACCATACTGTGCCTAAACACGATTGTCCCCCCTCCCCAGTCCCCCGCTGACCTGCACTCCCATTGCTCCAGGCCCCACATGCTTTAGCACGGTACGGAGCACTCGCACTAATGAAACAAACTGGACTTTGGGGGTCAAACGTGCTTGGGCAAGGTATAGATTGCCTGACATTACCTGTCTGCCCAAGTTTATCTGGCAACCTAATAAAGCATTTCATATTCATTTTTTTTTAATCCATCCAAAGGAAGTAAGGAATCCAAAATTTTATATTTTTAAACGTATTAATTAGAGTAAAATCTACACTCATGCTACCCTTCACACACCTGTGAGTTCTGACATTCAGCACAAAAGGTAACTTTAACCTCTGCAGAAAGCTAAGCTAGCTGTTTCCCTTTATTTCTCGTCTTTATGCTAAGCTAACTGACCCTTGGCTGCTACTTTATGTGGTGACAAAAATAAGAAGGGTAAAAATCTTTTCTTTTAACTCTGTTTAAACAAACAACAATGGTAAGTTACTTAACCAAATGGTACAGTGTCACTTTAGCTATGGCTGCGTCAAATCAATAGAAATGAGACGTGTATCTCATAAGTGAAAGGTAATGAAACACAGTAGTACCATGAAGGCCAGAGAGGTGAAGAGGAAGCCGATGACCAGTTTGATGTACGGGCCGTAGCTCATCACCATCCATAGGCCCTGACTGAAGCTGAGGGGCTCGGTTTTTTTCCTACTGGTTTCTATTATCCAACACAGAGGAGAAGAGAACAAATATGAGACATCTGGAAATCTGTAATGAATATCATAGTGTCATTAAGAAACAATAAAGTTTCATCTCCTTGTTCTTTGTATCTTTACGCTAAATGTAGCATCTGTAACCTGCACAGTTTTAAACATTTTTATGGAAAGGCCTGTTGAAAACTGAGACAGACTTTCAATCAGAGGTTAATTGAATTAAATCTACGTCTTAAACTTTGATTTTCAAGCTTTCCACAAGTTAGCATTCTTTTTTTTTTAAATAAAATAAATAAACATTCCTAAGTTATTACTGTGTCACAACTGTTTGTACCTTTTGTAAAAAGGTGTTCATGTTGCCATGATGTTCAGGATCTGAGGTACCATCTGTCTGTGTGTGTGTCTTAACCTTGGGCAGGTGAAGGAGCCCACTTCATCTACAATAATTTGATCAGATTTTGGCTTTCTGACCATTTTGGCCATTTTGACATGGGTTTATTCAAATCAAATGATTCTGAAGTCAGATCACATCATTTAACCCAACTTGGTTTCTGACTTCAATTAAACCGAAGTTCAGAATTGTTCAAAACTTTTGGGTTTGTTTAGAAAAATATTGATCCAAACAAGATTGGCTTATCCTGACCCCAGAAATGAATTAAGGGATTATTTTAGCCACCAAATGCGATACAACTTTAAATTGTTCAGAAAATAAAACATTAACATCGTGTATATTAGATACTGCTTACATTCACATCAGGCACTGATTTGTGAAACTATTCCAGCGACACAGTAATAATTATATGAGTACCTATAAATGCTCCAGGTTAAAGGTTTATTTTGCCATGACATAGCTGTCAATAATTAAACACAAACGTTTAATTCTGACCTTCATTTTATCACTTAGTTTTCATTAGGATGAAAACGTATGTTTTGTCAGTAGCACTGCTTATTGCACTTAAGAGGTCTTCATCAGTCTATCCGGACCCTCCAGGGCAGACTGGACCTGTGCCCCGACCCAGGACCTGTTAAGGTCTGTCTCACTATGATCAATTGGTTCTGTGTTTGGTCCTGTTTTATAACCCTGTGGTCTGTTTGTCATATTGCAATAAAATAAAATAAACATGTTTAAATGTTTGCAAGTAAATTTGATGTTCATATGTTTTCTGTCACTTTAAATGAAATCCCTTAAAGGGGCCCCATTTTAATTCTAGCTCTTGTACTTCACACAGAAAGTAGTCCATGCTGAATAGAACCATTTAGAGCACTGCTAATCCAGATTAGGTGATCTTGAGATATTTGGATCTGGATCGGGTCATCCATTGAATGTTGTTCAAAAAACGGGTACAACATTAAGATGGATTAGCTGATCCTGTCTGATTGTCAGGAAAATCTGATGTGCTGCACAAGATTTGAAAACACAAAGACAGAAAGGCTTAATCCAAGTGAAGTCCTGAGTCACTGATTGAATATGTAGAGTCTACAGTCACCAAGTACTGTAAGTCATATGTCTCAGCTTCACAGCTCTGCCTTTAATATGATAAAATGTCCACCTTGACATGGACAAAAGAGGACCTCATGGATTCATACCTTTCTGCTCTTTCACACCAAAAAACATAACCGCTGCACAAAGGACGTAGATGATGCAGATGACCCCTGAAGCTATCAGGTAAGATTGTTTCTGAGGACAGAAAAGACAGAATTGGCTTTGAGTCACACACATTTTTTAGTCCATAGATATAAATATCATCATTCAGATTCAGACACAACTTTTTTTTTTATGGACTCACTGTCTGATCCAGTGTTGCTTTTGATGAATGGATATCTGTAAAGTTACTGCTGCCTGAAGTATCAGACTCATTGGGACAATTTGACGAGCCTCCGACTATCTGGCCCTGGATTGCGGTGCCCAGAACTGTGCCCAGCACCTCCACCATCATACCTGTACAGAAACACAGAAATGTAATGTTAGTGCACAGACCACAACCCAATATGTGAAAACATTTGATCAAAATACAACTGTGACGTACGATAAGCAGTGGCAGAGTCCCGCTCTTTCTGGTCTTTGCTGATGAACATGGTGAGGGCTGAATATGGCACATGGAAGCACTGTGAACGTCCACAAATACACAGTTAGGCTGGTGTTCAAGTTGGGACAAGAGGAAATTAAGTAGTGGGAAGTGTCCATGTGTGATACTAACCGTCTGCATTGACTGGAAGAGGCAGTAAAAGACCAGGTACCAGACAACCTTCCCTTGCTCAAAGGGAGGCACATACCAGATCAGGAAGTAAGTCAGCACTGCAAACGGAGTAGAGAAAAGGATCCTGGGAAGAAAAATAAGGTTGGAGGATTGTTAGTAGGATTTATAATGAAGGAACCCTTAAAGAGATCATACATAATCATGTTTTCAATAAGCAAAGGAAAGACAACGATATCTTCTCATTTCAGTCGCTGGTGTTTGGTCTCTTTTACATTTAGTGATTTTTGCCTTGAATTTTAAAGCCTGCTATTTCCCACTGCTAAAGACTGTGTTTATTGAATTCTGCCAACTGTTACTGTAGTTAAACCTGTGTTCTACTCTTTCCCTGCCTCTTTGTGTATAATCCCTCTAATCCTGCCTTGTTAGAGCTTTTTGTGGAGAAAGGGCTCAGTCTGGGCTGAGGGAGGAGACGAGGGTGGACCCAACGGTGTGGTCCCACTGGTGCACCTCACTCTCACCCCACTCAGTCTCTGTATTCCCTAATAAGCTCTGTGTGCCCTCCAGCTGACCTTGGTCAAAGAAGCTGGTCCACTCCAGTAACTTCTTTTGAAAACAGACAAAATAAGCTCCTGATAAGCATGAGTAAACGTTCTGTTTTGAGTTTAAACACGCTTCTAACTGCTGCAAACAAATTTTTAACACTGCTGCGGGGCAGAGTGATATAACAAGAAACATGTCTCCCATCGAGGGGGGTGATGGAAAGCTCCAGGTGATGATCAGATTGATTGTAATCTTACTATTTAAATAATGTATATTCATGTTCTACGTAATTTTTCAGTCATAATTCAAATTATTTTCTGGTTTCAGCTTCTTAATTTGGGCAAGGCTGTTTCTGTGATAGTTAACCAAAGTGGTGAAATGTAGAACTCATCTTAAACAGTATGATTTATTTTTTACCTTTTTTAGACAAGTTATAGATCACAGAGTTAATGAAGCTGCTACCTTTAAGAAGATTAACTTCAAAAAGCAACAGCCATTTTCCTTTGAAAATCAATACTTGTGCCTGTAATCTTAAACATTTAGCTGTCATGCAAGATAGATAAGTGCAAACTCTCCCTCAGAGCCATATCAGCAAATACAGAGAGATGTTCCTTTATTAAATGTGACACATGTTCACTCACACGTGGTCATGTGAAACCCTCCTCGCTCCCGGCCTTCTGTGATACATGTGGGAAATAAGAACGATAGCTCCTCCTGATTAAGTCTAATGTTTGACTGAATTGGGTTAATGAGAGTTAATTTATCTGGAATTAGAATTGAGGCTACGATTGTTCCGCACGTCGTCGCGGCTGATTGAACACACAGTTCGGGTTCCTCACATGTCACATTTGTCGTTAAGACACGAGAAATGACCTTCAGAAAATGACAATAAATCCTTTCAAATAATCTCAATGTGCAGATATGGCATCATGTTCCCTGGTTTTCTGTTACAATTTCTTGGTGTAGACGTGAGGAACGGTGAGGACATAAAGTCATGGGCGATCATTTCTAACCGCTGGTTGTTTCAATTCAATTGGATAAGCTTGGCAAGCCTGAGAGATCATGTATTGTACATGTTAGCATTTTTTAACAATGACCTCTATTATTTCAGTGGAGCATGCCTCTTAACCCAAGGTAACCTCTATCTGCTTTAGCCAAACCCCCTTTACACACATTCTAGGAACTCAAACACACAGAAATGGACACACCCCCATTGGTCTGAGGCTCATGGTGTGTTGTGGGTTGGACCAATCGCAGTAGAAGCCGGTAGATTTCCCCCCTCCCCCCCTCAACTCATGCTCACAGCCGGCATTTGTGACTCAAACACACAAGATGCTCAAGATATCATCGTGACTTCACGTGGGAAATAAGCCTGTTAAATATTTAGATCTGTTCGCAGAGCAAATTATATCATAGCCTCTGGCAGCGAAAAAAACTTCAGTACCAGATATTTCCACATTTCACACTTCTCTCCTCAATACACACACACACACGCACACACACGCACACACACTTCACTCTGGTAGCCGAATGTGAAGGTCATCTTTCTTTACAAGCTGACTCCACGAGATCGAGTGTCAGCTCCACATGGCCTTACTATCTTGGTGTGTAAATTCTGTTGCAGACCATTTGAATTTTACAATGTGCACCTTTTCATGTTGAGCCTTTCATTCATTCATTCATAAATAAATTGTACCTTATTTTGACAAGAGAAAAGAAAAACCTGTGAGAGGGGGACAGCTGCTAACCATTTTTTCACGAGGTTTACTTCAGCACACATACACAGGACTATACTGTTGACTGAGAAGAGATTGTGTTGTTATGTTACAGTTACATATTTTTTACATTATTGGTTGTTGAATTCTTTCATATTCAATTCATATATGTTCCCCTTAATGTGACTAAAATACTTCAAATTAAACGTTCTTTTCACACCAGATTAACTAAAAGCAGACTGTCCATCAGGCTGTTACATGTTTTATTTTTTCAGTTTATCTGTTTCCTTATTTTTTTGAAATCTTCAGATAAAAAGTAAGTTATTTAACAGTATAATGGTGGATTTGATTCATGGTGGGAATAAATACACAGAAACTCTGAATCAGTATGAGTAGGTGAATATTTTTACAGTTCTATAGTTTTATACATTACCGCTTAAAGTGATTCACTATTAGGGTTTGGCTGTTAGCGCTGTTGGTGCTCCTGGTGCACCGTCAGCCTTGTTTGATGTGCTGGTGACTTTAGGAGTTTTTTTTTTTTCTTCAATCAAATATCGGACAATCTTTAGCCTTTTCCGTGGTTTAAAATACTGATTTTCTTTATTGGTGATGATATTTATTGTGATATGCAGGATTGTCAGGATTGTTTTTTTTTTGTTACCAGCAGAGAAGACCACAGAGCATTGTGGTTAGAGGACCTTACATTTGAAGAAACTGTCGTCTCTTTTACAGGAGAGTCCTGGCCGACGCAGTGGCATAAAAAAAGTTTCACACAAATAACAGATTACACATTTTGACAAAAATAAATAAAATCAATCAGCCTTTGGATTGGCAACAAGCTGTGTGCATGTGTCCTGGTTATACAGTCTTCAAAGCTACTGAAACACACCAGTTTAAGGTGACCCTGTTGCTCAGACCAAGATGAGGGAGCATTATCATAGTCGTGTAGAATGATGCATCTATGACGAAGAAGATTACAGCTACTGGACATTTTAAGAGTCAGTAGAGAACATACATGTGTTCATGAATTAGACTTGATAACCCTCATTACTCTCAAGATTTACGCTCTCACACACATATGGTCACCTCTGTTTCCATAAAGCATAATGGGAACAACCATGGCCGATGGGTAATGTCACAGTAAATATATTCATTCTGACACCTAATCCATGCAGGAAACACAGCAGAGCACCAACGAATGCAAGGCAAAAGAAGACGTATTCAGCTGCAAGCTTATAAAGCTTTACCAGCTGTTATACTAAGTCAACTCAAGTTACTTTACTAAAAGTTAAAACAGCTGAAAGACTCCAGCATCTGTATCTAGGAAGACATGACGACAAACTCAAACATATGTTTGTGCTACAGCTACTGTTTGAGAAAGGGCTCCTAGTATGTTTAGGTTGTGTCAGAAGGATTTCTGTTGCACACATTACATGCAAATTCAGACAGACTATGGCTGTGTCCGAAATCACTCACTCATTCCTACTCCCTACTCACTATATAGTGAGTTTAATGCAGTGGACTATATAGTGCACTCACTCAGAAAAATTATAAAACATTTCGGACACTACTCACTCACTCGCCGGCCGCTGACAGTGACGTCATTGTTGTCGCGCATCTAAAACATGCAGGTTAACAACGGCTGAGGATCAATAATAACGGTAAATAACGGCATGAATTTCAGTGATAACTTCTATATTACTGAGTGGATTTTCAAGAAAACATTTACAAATAATAAATACATGTAAAATATTGAATTTTACATATAATGAAACATATTCTCGGACCAAAACTAATTTATTTCTGTTCACAGACCCTCCTCTCGTGTCTGTCATCATCATCAGGACGAACTACCGTCACTAACGTTAACGATATTTACTCTTTATTTAAACATAACAAAGATTTCAGTCAAAACGCTCCACACATGAACTTTATTGTGTTTCTGTGTTCTCACTGGTCGCTCTTCTCGTCCGTCTGAGAGCGGCCGAGTCAAACGCCACTCTCCGCTCGTAAAACCGCAATGCATGATGGTATATATTGCTCGGATAGTGACCATCGCTTGTCCACTACTTTTCATAATGCATTGTGGGATACATTGAGTGGACTATATAGGGTATGACCATGCTCACTATGAATTCGGACAGCACTACAAAATGGCGTGTTCACTATATAGTGCACTATATAGTGAATAGGGAGTGATTTCGGACACAGCCTATGTTCTTCTTATACTTCCTCAGTAACCATATCAGCCCTGTTGCCATGGTCACTGCCAACGGCTCTAGAACTGGTTTCTGTCAGTACATTTGCCTCAAATTCAATTTACCATCTCCTTTTTAGTTACAATTTTCTTATTATCACTGATTTTCCCTATCTTTGCTTTGTATTCCTGTACTGAGGAAATGTGCCGCTGAGAGATTCAGACACCTACCAGGGCATCATGCGGCCGATGCCAGTCCATCTACTTCTGCTTACTAGGAAACCCACTGTGGGGTCTGTGATAGCGTCCCAGGCTCGGCCCACAAACAGGATGATGGAGGCATGGGAGGGATCCAGCTGAAGGGAGAAAAAGTGGAAAAGGAGTGAGGCGTGAAACTGAAACAAAGAGGACGCCAAAGACTACCTCATATGGCAGCGCTAGTGAATGATTCAAAAACGGCATGACACCAATGAGGTTATGGCGACGTTTTTGAGAACTCAACAGCAGTGAAATACACAACTGTGTCATTTGGCGTGAAACTGAAACAAAGAGGACGCCAAAGACTACCTCATATGGCAGCGCTAGTGAATGATTCAAAAACGGCATGACACCAATGAGGTTATGGCGACGTTTTTGAGAACTCAACAGCAGTGAAATACACAACTGTGTCATTTGTTTAAGAACAACGTGCCATTCAGAGCCAATCTGATGATCTAATTTCTTGAGCTGAAAGGCCTCTTCTTAAGTTCCTACTGCGTACAGTGGAAGAGTCCGATTTGTTAATTGAGTAACAAAGCAAAACAGTGGGGGTTCAAGTTTAATGCGCTTGACCGACTACAGCTGGATGGAGAGTATTAAAGTGATCCGAGGCTGAGAAAAGCAAACACAAACTCTGGCATTTGCGCTAATCCGTATTTGAAACTATGTAGAATTAGGGAAATGAAAGAGTATTTTACAAAATTAACAAATGGGTGGAAAGAATAAAAGGATATTTTCTTCATGCAGCAATGCAAAATACATTTTTCTGAATAAGTCAATACGAGAATGATTTGATACTTGTAAATTGTGTTGACTAATTTAAGTCACCTGAGCAACATCTAGCAGGTAGATCTGGAGGAAGAAGCCCAGAGCACTGCCTGTGATCTGGTAGGGAGCCCCGCCAATGGCGTAGCACAGTTTGTTCCACACAGACAGACGATTTCTCAGGTCCTGTGGCTGGGAGACAAGAAGAGGGGACGACAGAGGAGACATTTAAAGTGAGTCAGTGAGTTTGTGTTTATAACAATATACACCTTAACGCTCATAATCCCAGAGGAACTATGATTTAAGGTTACATGATGCAGGCAGTGGTGAGCTAAATGCTCATTATACACACACAGCTCTCTTCTGTAGTCTGTTTAATCCCTATTTTCTGCATTAACTATACCCTCATCTGTGGAAAAACTCCTGGCAACAACTTTACTGTATTTAACAACCTGCTACCACAAAGACCTGAGATTGGCTAACGTGCCTCACCCCACTGCTCAGAATGTCAGATTAGAGGCAAATCCACAGCAATTATGTGGTGTGTAAAACGAGGAGGTTTTTATAGGTCACACACTCGCACATCGCAAAGGTTCCGGCGCTGCTATTGGCTCTAGAAATAGGATGTTGGTGGTAGTGTGACATTTCATGCTCAGCAGCGAACAGTCAGCAGACAGTTTAGAGACTCATCACATCCCACAGCTACAGCCAACCACATGTACCTCCAGGTTGATGATGTCAGCAAAGGGGGACTGTAGTGTAGACTCTGACTCACATCATCTAGACACAAAACCAGCATCACCTCACCTTGTAGGTAAACTGCTACTTTTTCTCCCCAGCACATACCATAAACTTTCCACATCCATAAGAAAGAATGAAACTAAAGCCACACAGAAATACAGCATGTGATGTTAGAGGACCCTGATGACTGATGAGGAAAACCCCTCCAAGCTTGGATAACTCATCCTTAAACTATCCTGATAAGATTAAATGTCCTGTGGTCTGACACAGCTGTAAGCATGGTAACAGAGCAGACTTGATATTTGTGGAAGATATATGGAGGCAAATCTGTCACACATAAAAAGCCAACACTTTAGGGTAATTATTTGAAGACCAATTTGAGCCATTGAATGCCTCTGTTTAAACGCTACAAGCTGTTAGTTGAAACGCATGTTAACATTAACAATGCCATTGTTGAATATCCATTTAATGTCGACCCTGAAACCAAAGATGATTCATGCTTCACGCAGCGCTGGAGCAGTAACACCACGTCACGTCTCTGCTTCACATCTGTCATCACCGAGGCTGCTTTATTTGACAAGACTGTGCAGTTAAAACAAAAATTAGCCAAAATGTCACGAGGCGGTCCCTTTAAAACCGGTATGTCTGCTTCACCAGCAGCTGCCCGAGGACAGATGGACAAGTGAAATTTAAATATCAAGTCAGGGGGGCGTTTGAAATGTGTAGAGGAAGTAACGACCACATTTTCTCTAACGTTTCCATCAATTTAGGCGCCTTTTACGCCCCACAACCAACAAACAGGGGGAAACACAGAAACGCACTTCATTAAAACACTTCCTCCCCTCTCATAAAATAATTAAAAATACAGCCACTCACCTTTACTGTCTTGACTTCTGTATTTATAGGTTTGACTAGTAAACTCGCTGCGTACTGCTCGGCGCCCTCTCCTCGTGCCATTGTGCTTCCAAAGTGATTCGGAAATTATTTTCTTGGTGTCGTTATAGAAATATGAATCCAAAGAAAACCCTCCTCACAGCATTTCAAACGACCCTCTCTCTCACGACGCCCTGATTGTTTTAAGGCTCCTGTGCTCTCCTCTCGTCTCGTCTCGAGCGGAGCGACTCATTCATTTCAGCATTACACACGTCACTTCTTCTATGACGTACAACACATCGCATGTTCTTGAGCAGTGAGCGCCGGTTCTGCTGCTTCAGGTAGAAAAGGAAATCACGTGTCCCTCACCAATACTATATAGGCTAGCAGTTTCCATATATGCTGAAATATGACCACCGCTGCTTTTTTATGAGTTTCAAAAAAAAATAGCCAAAAACAATAGCCTACCTAGTTATAGTCTGTTTTGACCTTGGTATAGCAACAAAGTGTGAATACAAGTGTAGATATCACGTTAAGGGTATATAGGCTATCAGATGGTGATAAAAAAAAAACATTGCGAATGTTTAATAGGCTACCAAGGGTTCCTGCCTTTTCGCAATAGGCTATAAAACTAAAAATAGCCCTTTTCCAAAATAAAACATCTGCCATCAGTTAAAGAAAAATAATTTAATCCTCAAAAAAAGCAGTAGGCTAATGACAAACAACCAGACAGTGCTGCTTTTGATGACCTATTTCTGTATTAAATAACCTACATGTAGCTAGGCTATATAGAGGACAGAAAAACACGAGTTCTAAAAATATCTGAATTGTGATGGGCTTTATTATTTGGGAGTGGCTCATATTCCAAATTAAAATAGAAAAGTTGAAAAAAATAACAATACAATTAGCCCTTCAACGCAGCAGTTATAGTATAATAAAGAAATGTTAGTTAATGCACCAGTGGCCAGAGACAGAGAGGGTATGCAAACTACTTATCCATCTGTTTATGCTTACAGTAGGCATTTGCACACCGTATATTTTACACTCGTTTCTTTTGTTTTTTGTTTTGTTTAAGGCTGCTATGAGAGGTGGTAAGCCTCCTTTTGCTATTCAAGAGCACAAGTGTCTATCCATATAACTTAAGGGAGTTACTTTTGCCATTGTCTCCCTCTTTAAGTTAACAAGTGTCACTATTTTGTAAAACTTTTAACCAAAGTTGCCTTCAGTGTTTGCTGGCCTTTCACACAACACACCCGCAAGCTGACAATGTATGATAATTGGATAACCTCAAGATCAAGATATAAATTATTGTTTGCGGAGGGACATTTTTCTTGGACTCTGTCCTGCAGTTACAAGAGAATAAAAAAGTAACCTATTCTCTTTGTGCATTGTGTATAACATTTACTAAACAGGCTGTTATACTGTATTCGAAACAAGAAAAATCAGACCTGTAAAAGAGAGTGAAAGTACGCCACATATACTGCTACAAAATTAGCTTTATAATTTATAACAGGTTGAGAACTTACTGCCAGGGAGCTCTCTTTGTCTTTGGTTTCCTTTTTTGCCAGCCTGGTGTCATCCAGCAGGGTAAATGGCTCGTTTTCTTTACAGTCGTGCTTTAAGAGAAGAGATGGAATAAAGGTCTCATTTCACATTAAAGGAATGCAGTGTGAACTCCAAACACCTTACCTTGGTGTCCAAACTCCCCAGTATTGAAAGTTCTGTGTGTGATGGGGGATTGCAAGAAGTCATCATCGAAAGTGTACGGAAAAGACCACAAGGTGGCAAAGTCCTCTACTGCGAATGGGATCAGAGTTTACCTTTATATCCTCTGACATCTGCTATAAGAGCACATTTCATTTGAAGGCTTTCACTTTCACTTTGACCGCTGCAATCCTAGACAAGGTGTGTTGTATTATGTCTAAATAAAAGTCAATGGAAATTCCTGTAAGAGCTTGTTTTTCCTTGTCAGTAGTCAATGCAAGTAGGTGAATTGGGAATCCTGTGATGGCACAATTCTTTTACAAACCCTAGAAGAAAGTGGCCTATTAAATCGGATGTCTCTTTTTGACCTCTGTCATTCAACAGCCCTTCTGATCACAGGTGAAAAAAACACCATATCACATCCAGGCTAAGGGACATTGCACAAACTTGATGCTGCAACATGAAATCTTTTTCCCTTTAAAACTGGTAAAACTCAGGATCTTTGACTACGTCAGCGTTAATAAAACAGAAATTGATTCAAAACAAGATGATGAAATGTGATTCAAGCTCCCAAAAGATTCTACAAAATAGTGATCCCCAAAGTGTAGGTTGAGCACCCCCCTGGTGGTCTTAAAGGTACAGCAGTTTCTATTTATCAACGTTAAAGGGCAAATTGCATTTATTGTTTAGCACAGCATTGCCTTTGGCCTGCTTCACATACTGTTATTTCTTCATACAATAAATATATCATCATATACATATTGGTAAAACTTTGTCCCAAGTGTTGATCAGAGCTGTGTGATCGAATTTGAAAGATTTTAAACATTGGACACCTTATGCCTGCCAGATACAAAGAAAAAAGTTAAATAATGATCTTTCTACAAGACAGTGTGTCAGGCTATTTTTTATTACACTTATACTCTATATACACTATACACTCTGTTTTTCTCCTCATTTATGAAGACCCAGCTACAGAGAAACAAAGCCCCCTTCTTGACTGGGGCTTTGTTAGCTGGTCTTATGACAGCTTACATTAACAGAAAATATCCTAATCCTGCAGGTTTGTTTTCGGAAATGGTTGACTCATTTGACAAAAACACTTTATTTAGCTTTCGTTTTGATGAACGTTTTAAATGTTAAACCCCAGTCTGCTCCGAGTTAGAACAGTTTGTCTTTGTTTTTCCAGTTACAATCACATTTAAGGTCACTTTTCTCATCAGTAGTACTCACTTTTTCTAAAACTCCCCACACAGATTTTTTTGGTGCCAAAATTAGGCTCAGCACTAAAATTCAGCTCAGCTGGATACTATCCCAGCTGTTATTGGGTGAGAAGCGAGGTACAACCAGGACAGATCGTCAGTCAAGCTCAACAGGGTCTTCTTTCACAGCTGATTTTGCCAAGCCCATTTCCTAGGCTGTGGTTTCCCTTGGCTGACAGAGACAGACAACTATGCATGCTCATACTCACAACTGGGAAACTTAGAGTCAACAATTCACTTTAACAGAATTGCCTTGGATTATGGGAGGGTGCCAGAGTTGAAGAAGCCAGAGTTGGAGAGAACCCATGCAGGTACAAGGAGAACATTCAAACTCCACACAGAAAGGCCCCTGTCCGGGATTTTGAACCTATAGTTGTTTGTTACAACCAACCTGCTAACAACTGCAGCCCAGAATTCAAAATGCACATGTGAAAATCACAACATGTGATACAAATTACAGGATCATCTTTACCAAAAACTGCACCAGTAGTCACACTTTGTCACTCATTACACTAACGGTACCATCACTCCCCTCAGCCTCTCCCCTCATCCTAGCCTCATATCACTGGCAGCTGACCTTTGACCCCAAAACCCCCTGCTGCAGCCCCTTACCCCCCAACATAAACATTACACAAACCCTCACCTTTCACACCCCAACATTAACATCAACATCGCACAGATGAAAATTCACACACATAAACACATTTTGGCACAGAGTGATTCCAAGTCCACAAAACGAAACTAAAGTCATTCTGCTGATGCAAAAGGAAAGTTTAAAGCCACAGTATACACGTCTGTAGAACAGCTATTAAACAGTGAGAGTTAACCTGTTCCTCTCAAAGACTGTATATTCTATACAGTCTATAGTTCCTTTATATTTGTCCAGATGTTTTGATCTGCGTCACAGTAAATGTGCAATCTGTAATCGATCTTTCTGCACCCTGAACCATCCATGGTAATATGTTCAGAAATGGAGCATTTATTGAATCCTAGACCGAAATCTTACAATGTGACTGTTTGGCATAAACCTTACTCCTTTGTTTTTCACTTCCTCTGTGGTTGCTTTATGCAGAGTCGAAGTAATACCAGCTAAAGGAACCTACAGTGATGTATCAGCATGTGGAAATTGGGTTACATTTATGGCAAAAAAAAGTCCAGGCCCTGGTTATGATTGTTGTTTTATTTCTAGGCTGATGACAAATTAATACTTGAAGACATCAAATAGTTCAGTATGAGGCAGCCTACATGGCCATGCAGCACATTTTCTCCAATGGAAGTGCATAACAGGGGTTTGTTCTTACACATCTACCAATGCAACAGAGCACACTGGCAGTTCCAACATTTCTTCTTCTTCTTCGTCTTTCTGTCTATGGGCGTGTGGACATTCTTAATCTGCAACAAAGTAGTAACTGGTTTTAAAGGACAAATAAAATGAGTGACATGAATGACAGAGGATATTGAAAATGTAACCTTTTTGAAACCTCACAGTCCTACAGCAGAGGCTATGGATTAAAACGCCGACTATGGCGCCATCTACTGGACAGCAATGTAACATTACAAAGTAAAAGTAGATAAATATGTGTTTAAGTCTCATTGCTCAGGCCACATTGGTTCATCTGCATCCTTTTCATATTTGAACAAGATGAGTGGCAGTTAACGTTGAGTCCTGCTGCAAACTTCTTTGATGCTGAGATTGAAATAGAACATTTCATTTTATGTAATATCTTTGTTTAAACAGTCTAAAATTATTACATTAACATTACACAAGTCATGAGCTTAAAAGTATACCAAGTGTTTAATAAATTACTTGTTTTTATTTTATATGCTGCTAGTTTCCCTCTTGGAACCTTGTCTTTTCATCCTTTTGCATCCACACCTGACTAGCAGGTCTGGTTTACATGGTTCAATAGAATAATCATTTTTAGAGCCCCTCTGTATGAGTGCTGGTTTCAAGAAGTCCTGTGTGCATGTATGAAAAACATTTTAAAACCAATGAAAGAGATTGAAGTAACAGTATGTGCAGCTTGTCAATCAAGAGCACTGAGATATGAGTTTGCATTTGGACTCTAAAAACTATGTTGACCCCTTTTAAATCTGCCAAACTGAATACCAAAAGTCACACTAATTGAATGCTGATCTTCTTTGCAGTATTTTCAATTGCAGGAATCTCCAGAACGTGTCTTGGTATGATAAATACTGATGGCTGAGCCGGATTAAATGTTCTTTCAAAATATAAGAATCTATTATCCTGTCCAGTAATCACATGTCAAACCCTTTTCGGTCTTCTATTTCTCTTCATATTGAATGCAAAAGTTTTTTCTACTTACTCCACTGAAAGAGTTTGACAGCAAACCTGTTATCTATTTTCTTATTAATATGATCATTGTTTTATTACTTTTACTTAATCTAAGAATCTACACTCTTCTTCTACCATTGCAGCAACTTGTGTGGAGCGATAATCAGACATTTACAGAAAGTTAACAGCAGGGGGCAGCCTAACTCAGTCCTTATGTGCTGCAGTGGGCCAATGTTTATGCTCAGTAGCATTTTTGGGTTCTAGCTTTTAAACTGTTACAACCCCTTTATCCCCTGACACAGTACGCACTCCTTTTGTTTCATGGACAAGTATGTCCCTGGGAAGTGATTCTGTTTGTTTTGAGTTACAGAGTAGTCACAGGACGTAAAGTTCAGACTTTCCTTTGCAAACATTACACTCATGTAGGAAACTACATATATTCATGGCATGTCCTTCATTAATAATACACTCTCTCATGAAGTTCCCATTCGAAATTTAAGAGCTGTTATTTATAATTTAATGCTGAAGTTGGGTCAGGAGCCCAGACTGTAGTCATATTTAAAACATGTTCAGTAAGGCAGCACTTTGCTGAGTAGGAAATGTAAAGATGTTGTGATAATATCAACAGTAAAAGCTTGATGTTGCCAGATATAGATGTGTGGTTTGTAAGAGATGTTTGCAGGTAAAGCTCGGGCTCCTTCCTGCTCACACTCTCGTGGTATTTTAGTGGGGAGTGTCAGAATATGGGTTTTACGTCCCCAGGGAGCAATAACACTTGTGTGAATTATGTATGAAGTCTTTTTTCATCTGCATGTCTTTCTCTGAGTTTAGGGTCACTGGTCCCACTTCTTAACCTGCTACTATGTTTTGTTTCGTTTTGTTTTTTTGATGGTTGGGGCAGGGTCAGGGGTCAGGGTTAGTCGGTTCCTGTGTCACCGGGGTCGTGGGGAAAAGGGTGATGAACCCTTGTGTAGCACATGAGGACAATTCTACAGACAGTCCCCGAAAAAGGGTCCAGATTCCAGATTTGCGTTGTGGGCAATATCGTTGAGGTGGCTGAGTGGGTGTTTCAGACAACATGAGGACTCTGCAGAGGTGAATCCCGACCCCCACCCTCCCACAGTCCTTCTTTACCATCCTCACACATATGCTACAATGACCATAAAAGACAATGGCGGGTACTTGAAGTTAAGCTGGGAGATGACTTGGGGAGCAGGCTATTGTTGGTGTTAAGCATTGTTACCCGACAAAGTCCCTGCCGAGGAATAAGTTTAAATGAAGGAGAAGAAGGAAGGAGGAGGAGGGCCTCATCTGCATTTTATAGGACCAGAGTTTTTTCTTTCTTCTCTTTGGCAGGGATGAAATATTCCCAACATAGCAGATTGAAGGTTGGTTCGCTATGAAATTATGGGATGTGGAGTTTAAGCTCTACAGGCTATGCTCATTGCTTCGAACAACTCAACGTTCACATATGTGTTTGAAAAAGTCCATCCTATTTCAGATATAGAACAAAGCGTTACCCAACATGAACTTATGGCACAAGATAATGTATACATGATCATTTTACATGGTGTGTTTAACTAATAAAAGTCTCTTAATGATTAAAAATTCATTTTTCCACAAGAGATAGTGTATTAGGTAACTCTCAGGCATTATCACAACAATGACAACAAAAAACAACATCAACAAGCTGCAAGAGGAATGCCCAACTAAGAAGTTTTCATACCTACCTCAATTATAATTGATTCCCCCGTTACTTTTGTGCTCACGTCATGCATGAAGAGTAACAAGTGAATACAGAAGAACACATTTAAAATTCTCTGTGAAAAAGTGGCTGTGAGAGTGTCTGGATCCAAAAGGAAATGCGATATTATCTGGACAAACAAAGAACAACATGACTACCATGTAGGTTGATTTTAAATTTCAAATGAAATTGAAACATGAACTTCTTTTGCAGTGTCCCGGCAGCAAGGTAAACTCAACTTGCAGTGATCTTTCATATACACAAACAAATCATAAAACGGCTGCTGAATGAGTCTTAACATTGAGTCTATTTTGTAAACTGTTATTTAAAGGGTCAAGACTAAGTTTAAATCTCAACTTTAAAGCCAGCATGTAGGCTATGGAAATATGAGCACCAACAATATAATCTAAACTTTGGACAGTGTGAGCAAATTGTGGTGTGACTTCTTCTGGTCAAATAGGATTTTGTGTTCTGAATAGTCACTTCAATTGTCTGTTGGTGTAAACTGTTGATTCAAATAGTATCAGACACCAGGGAAATAAGAGGCTTAAGTTCCTCCACTTTCAAAACATTGTCTGTAGTTTGGGCCTTTAGCAGGACAGAAACACCCTGTATATGAAAAGGTAAGGGTCCAAATGATTCGCAAGGAAGACTTATTTGTGTATTATATTCTGCAATTTAGTCTTTTTTTCCATAATTAGACTCCTGGTTTAAGATATTGATTGATCCTTTACCACATTAACCATGCCACAGTTAAAGATGCCACACATTGAGGGAAACGTGTTTGACCTGATGCCCGGACGCTGACAAGCAGATGTTCAACACTAATAAGTGTCACCAGCTCGGCCTGAAAGGGACCTAAGCTACTGCAGGTTGCAGTCTCATCCACTGAGATGCTTAATTAAGAAGACGTGCACGCTGAGGAGCAAACCGATCAATATGTTAGACAGGACGAGGTCGAGGTCAGGGGTGGGGTATGATTTTGACCTGGCGTTGTTTGGTCATGAGACGTTGGAGATCTTTGACCTTTTGTTCACAAAGCATTCATTCATGCTAGACGACAAATAGAGAAATGATGTGTCTACTTAATCATTTCCTGGTTTAATATGGTGATATCCTGGTTAGTGTTAAAATAATTGAATGTTTTAGGTCATTGAGTGCACAAAGGTTTTACAACAGTGGTCTTCTCCTTCTCTGGTAGAGCTTCAAACGAGGATTTAGACCAAATATAAAAGTGTTTGTTTAAAATATTAACTTGTTTGTTTCAGAAGAAGCTTGCTCTCACTGTAAAGGAGTGTCCTCTCGTTCACACCACCTGCAGACGTTTCAGCAGCCCAATGGTAACTGTTTGTGTACTCCTTGTGCTCTTTTGTGTTCAAGATGCACTCCACCCTGCACTGTGGAAAAGGTTTGTATTCAGGGATAGAACTAACATTTTGGCTTCTGTCTAAACTGTGAGTGAAGATCCTGACATGGAAGTTGAGGATGTTCTGCATTGAATTTCTTTTGTTACACAAATAAGTAACTGCTGCTGCAAATCAACAACTTTTTACACCACAACACATCTTATTGAAACTGCTCTACAGCGTCTATTGTAGAGCATGTATATGTGTGCCATCTGATGTGCCTGCAGCTGCTTATCAGTAATAATCAACAGACTAAGAAACAGCTTCAATAGATTAGCTCACATAGAGCTTTCTTTCAGGCAGACACAACCTAAAAGCAGGAGCAAGTGTTTTTAACAGATCAGTTTGGAGGCCAATTAGACTCCTGATCTCTGCTGATTTCAACTGGATTAAGGAGGATCATTTTAAATCTAAAGTTTGGCGTCAAGGTCCAGACGTGTCAGCTTTGTGTCAGGCTCTAGGGCACAGACAACAATGAAGACTTTAGACTGGACTTGATAACTGTGACAAATGCATCATGTTATTATAGTAAAATCTACAAAGCACGATATATATTTACACACAAACTATCGATACACTATATTATATTTTATTAAGTGTTTATTGGAAGGGCTGATTACCGGGGTGATTATTATCTCATATCTCATATTGTGTAATTGTAAAATGTGTTGATCACAATATCAAGAAGCCTTAGTAAAAAAATACTTTTTTCTTGTTTTGTCCATTCATTCAATCTTAAAAATATAAAGTTATTTTGAGCAAGACAATTGACAAATCATCACATTTGAGAAGCTGTAGTAAGATAGGATAGTCTTCATAAGCTAACCAAATAAATATTTGACTGATGGCTGCTGCTTGATTTTCGAACTAATCCATTAACTCACTTATTATCTCACGGGCTTTTTTGTAAAACGTCTCGAGATAACACTTGTTATGAATTGGCGCTATACAAATAATGATTGATTGATTGATTGATTGATTGATTGATTGATTGATTGATTGATTGATAATACAATGATTGAATTGTCGTTTTTGATGAATAATTGCTCAATCCTAATTAACTGTTAAGTTATTTAACCAGTGGTATTGACCGATATTCTTGATATCCTTGTGTTTAAAATCTTCTTGTAAATACATTTATTAGCAACTAATGCTGTAGTGGAGTTAAAAGTAGGCTACAGTTTATTCCTGAACGTATATTAGAGTATTAGCATATCATGAGAGTTTGGTAGAACTAAAGCAGCTCTCGGGAAATAACATAAGCACAAACATCTTTATGTCCTTCTAGTACAACACATTAACAAATAGCAGTGATGAACTCTGTCATTCACTGTGACCATAATTGGAGCTGTAGACGGGGCGGGGCTTATCGCCTCCCTCCTTCCCTCGTGCAAACGGAGGGGCTTACCCGGATCTACTGCAGATATTTGCGAAGCTCCTCCCTGCACTTTTTTATCGCCTTATAACAGGATATCTCACTGGCGCGAAAAACGCACTGTGTGGCTTCTTTACACATTGTGGGGCGGACCTTGTTCCTGCTGCTTGAGCCACCGGCTTTTGTGTTTATGTTTTTTTAAACCACAAACTTAAACAGAAGGATAACCAGCGTCAGAAGAACCCAGCTCTGTAGACAACTCGGAAAGCTTTTATCTCTGTGATCTCTGTGCGCCAGGTTTTGCTCTTCGGTTTGCAGAGGGATTTTCCATGCCGTGAATTCACTTTGGGATTTCTGGGAGAGCTGGTGAGTAGTTGTGTGCAAACTTGATTTTACTGTGAAAGTTTGAAATGAGGAAAAAGAGGGCTGCGTATGATGCTGAGCCCCCTCTTTCTTCCACATGACTGCTACTTGGAACAAAGCACTGCCTACATTCAGGAAATAGGGGACAGGCTCAAACATTAGGTAGGCCTACTGTTGCGCAGGAAGTCCTTGAACACAAAGTCCCCCACCCCTTAAAGCATGCTCTGAATTATAACAAATACCTAATTATGTGTAGATTATAACCTTGCGTTTCAGGACAGTTTGAGTATCATTGCAAAGAGCGCATCCGCAAGATCCCTGATCAATTATTGATGTGGTCCCAGTTGGAGAAAGTAGGCTGTCGGGATACTAGATGTGATAATTGGAATTAGAAGGAAACTTGAAATGTGATGGAACATGTTTTAGTATCAAAGCTAATCACTGTGATATTTCCCCTAAGGTTGACGATCTTCAGAGGGGACATTTGATAACATCTCAGAAGAAAAAAGAACTGTGAACATGGAGTTCGACTGTTACCAGCACTATTTTCTTGACGATTTCGACACAGAGGAGGATTTTTATAAGTCGACCGCACCAAGTGAGGACATATGGAAAAAGTTCGAGTTGCTGCCCACCCCTCCCATGTCCCCCACCCGGACTCTGAGCGGAGCTGCTCTGCACATCTCACCGGGGGACAAGCTGAACTGGCTATCCAAAGTCCTGGGTCAGGACGAGGAGTGCGAGGGACAGTTCATCCCGGACACTGAGGAGCTCTTCGGAAATCTAAGCTCCATCATCATTCAGGACTGTATGTGGAGTAGTTTCTCCGCCAGTAAGCAGCTGGAGAAGGTCAGCGGGAAGGTGGTGCCAACTGCGTCACAGACCGGTGTCTCCCCAGTGGCGCAGATCTCCGTGAGACCGAGCAAAGCGCAGTGCGTCTCCCCCGGCGGCGCGCTCCCCACAGCGGCGACAGACTGCGTCGACCCCGCAGCTATTCTCACCTTCCCAACGAACAGCTGCAGAAAGCCGGCGTCGTCTGGCTCCGAGTCACGCTCCGATTCCTCCGGTAAGGAAGCAGTCATGCTCTGAAGTGCCCCACCCTGCCCCTGCCTCCGGATTATATTGCCCTCTAACAATGCGTAATTTGGAGAGATAGGTTTCTGTTGCGTAACTGTGGTCTGTGGTGCAGAGGGGTTATCAAGTACAACAGCCAGTCACCTTTAATCCAGATTTTTATACTCGCTTTGACAATGCGCCACATGCTCGCTCTGAACACTAAGCGCTATCTTTTAAAAACCGCGCCCCCATCACTTTTACTTGAATTTCCCCCACTTTCAATACCTGCAACTGGTTCTGCATTAGAATCAGAGTGCGGCAGAGGGGCGGGGTGACCAAGTACTGATGATTGATTACTACTACACACACAGACACACTGTGAGGGTATCTCTTTCACGTGAAAGCTCCCTGCCAGCAGATCTGCTCATTTAAATAGCTGATGAATGGTCACTGCTCAGTGACTAAAGTCTGAATTCCTGAAAGCTTTGGCATGGATGACCACTGCTGTTAACACCTCAGCTCATGCACTTAAGATAGAGGAATGTTGATTTGCATTCCAGACCATGGATTACACTTCGTTAAAGTCGCTTTAGTAAAATTTTGGTTCAGCGGTATTGCTGTTTTTAGGCAGGAGTTGCAGTTTCCTAACACACTATCATGAAACATTAACTTCCAAACATTTTTTCTCTGTATTGATGAGTTTTTTCCTGTGTGATCTCAGATGATGAAGAGGAGATCGATGTAGTCACCGTGGAGAGCAAGCAGAGCAGGGTGCGGCTTGTGAACGTCAGAAAACCTGTGACCATCACTGTCCGCGCAGACCCTTGCCCCAAACGCTTCCACATGTCTGTCCACCGGCAGCAGCACAACTACGCCGCCCGTTCACCAGATAGCGAGCCAGAGAATGATGAGGAGGATGATGAGGATGATGATGAAGAAGATGAGGAGGAGGAGTATGAGGAAGAGCCTCAGAGCAAGCGTACCTGCACAGCATCCAGTCAGAAAGCAGGTTCTTCACATTGTGTCTCCCAGCCCACGTCCCCCTCAGATACCCCCCAAAGCTCGGACACAGAGGACACTGACCGCAGAAAGAACCACAACTTTCTCGAAAGAAAGAGGAGGAACGATCTGCGGTCCCGTTTCCTCGCCCTGCGGGATCAGATCCCGGGTTTGGAGTCGGCGAAAACCCCTAAGGTAGCCATCCTGACCCATGCGACAGAATACCTTGTTGATCTTCACAGCAAAGAGAAACGCCAGCTCCAGGAGAAGAAACGCCTCAAATCTCGACAGCAGCAGCTTCTCCGGAGATTATCTGAACTGAAGCGCTCATGAGACAATTGAGTGTGATTTTTTTTTTTTTTTTTTTTTTTTTATGAACTGCCTCATTCTCAGTCAGAAACTTTACTCTAAAGTTCTGAAGCTTTCAGATTGTTTTTAAATAACAACATGCCTCATGTAAACAGCTGTGTGTTTTGTCTGGAATGAATTTATATAGGTGTGGGCTTCCTATGAATTGACTGCCAATGAACCTGATGTGGAAAGAAGGAGTTAGTGTGCTGATTCCATATTTTCTTTGCACATTTCTTTTTTTAGTTATGAGCAGGGGTGATGCTATTGATTTAAGATATGTCCTGGTGTGCCGTGTTGGGGAAATAAGAAAAAAAGCTGTTAATGGTTTACCTGTGTGATAGTGAACTGTAGCCTTTAGTGTGTGTGTGTGAGAGAGAAACTGAGGGAGAGAAAGCTGTTTAGGATGTCTTAAGTTTGATCATTGCACACTTTTAATGGAGTGAAGTGAGAATGCCTTTCTGTGTACATAAGAGTGATGGAGTCAAGTGTGGGTGTGTTTGGATTGAATGACTGAATGTTTGATGTACAAATTGTTCTGTAAATAATAGCTTATCCCTCCTGGTGAAGGAGATGAAATCAAGAGTTGTCAATGAGCTTTGATCCTCTTTACGACATGCCATCAGGCATCATGGAAACCTCTATTTTGTTAAGAAAACAGGAAAAACGGGCAAAAAAAAGAATAAGTAGCACTGCTGTACTTTATATACACACACGTCACTTTGTGATTTCAATGCTTCTCCTGATTTTGGTTGATTTTTTTAAAGCATGCTAACATGGACAGCAAAATTAAATTTTTATACCGTATTTGCATAAAAACCTGAAGTCTGTTTGATTTTTTTCCCCCCACTATAACACAATGCAGTACACTTCATCGGGAAAATTACTGCAGCCTATTTGTATTGAATACCAAATATGTATTTGAAATTTTTGACCTTGAAATCGAAACGTGTATTGGGCTCATCCGAGAACACAATTATGGCTTTCTTTAGTTAGAGACACTTTGCACTAAAGTGAATCCTTAAAACTTTGAAACTGAAACAAATACACTGATTTAATTTTTCCTCACACAGATCATAAAAAAAATCCTCACTCTTGGTGCCTGTCTTATATAGAAGGGCTCTTTAGCGCACCAGCTGCTGGTCCAAACAAGGTTAGACTGTTTGTCCTTGAGACTTGCCCTTGAAGAGTGTGTGGTACTGTTGTAGATCCTCCCCTCTGCAGTAGTTGCTGCATGCTGGGCACCTGATGTGCTCTGAACTAGGTTACACTCACTCACATACTTCTATACGTTTGGTATCTTTAGAACAGTCCCATGGGTTTAGAGACACTGGTTATGTTAATGGATACTTGGATGAGTGCGGCTCTTCACACAGGTATGCAGTTATGCAAGTGGCTGTAAAACAGGCTGTAAATTGAACCAATGAAAATCTCTATGATCTCTTCATTATTGGATAACACTACCCTCTTGTGCGGCTTTATGGTCCCTGTATTTGTTACGTGACATACCTTCCACTACTCTTTGTTATATATTCTACTGCTTTGGGGCCTGTGTAATTGCTGGTGCAGTCAGACTCCTTAGATGCAGCTGCTTTTTCTAAAAAATATAGCACCACGAAGAGGTCTAGAACAGATAGATTTATTTATTGTTTTTCATTTTTGATAGCTGGCCAGTGTTTATTATGCGTTAAATAATTGAGCAATTGGTTGCAACTCTTTGAAGTAACCTGTGGGAAATCAGGTTTTCCGTCCCACATACACTGTGGTTACCTTTACTTTGAGTCAACATTGGCTAATAGTTTCAGAATTTGCTGGAAGGTAGTTGTGTGCACATCCTGTCCCAGATTTAGCAGGGGTTAAGGGTAATAATATAGTGAGTAAAAATTGGAGAGTACTCTCTGTGGGTTAAATTACAAATAATTAACTAGTCTGGAACTAGCCAGCAACATTTGATTCAAGCAGGCATTCATCTGGAAAAATGAGACAGCAT